>CM069928.1:22197621-25081331 GCA_036172225.1 Cryptocoryne crispatula var. balansae
CGTGTGAACCACTTTTCTTCTTATAAACCGGATCCCGTACGAACCACCTTTCTTTTTCAACTCTCGGTTCCCGTGTGAACCAATTTATTTTCGCATTGGTCCCCGTGTTGACCACCTTCTTTACAGCACCTTCGCATTGGCCCCACGTGGCCCTCTTTCTAGTTTGTCAATCCTTACATCGGTTCTAGCGTGAACCACCCCCTTCTTTATTAAACCGGTTCCCGTGTGAACCAAACCTCTTTTCTAAACTAGTTCCCCGCGCGAACCAACCCACTTTCGCATCGGTCCCCGCACATGGACCACCTTTTTGCATCACTTTAGATTGGCCCCACCGTCGACCTTAAATGGGTTCATGATCGGCACCTCAAGAGAAGGTGAAAGATAGAATAGGGAAAAAAAGAGTGAATCGGAAAACACTCGAAAAGCGGTAAAAATCACCTCGGTCCCACACTCACGTTGATCCCCGAACTTTCATCTCACCAAGGCGTCGCTCGAGCACCGGAGATGGTTCGGGTCATGTGGGAGGAGAGTGAGGAATAGAATAACTTAGAACATGATAAGGGAAATTGTGGCCGGCCACAGGGAGCCGCGGGTTCGCTTTATGGAATAAAAAAAACAAGATTGAGTTGATTTGACCGTGTGTACCTTAGCATGGGAGATTGGGATATGGGTTCAACCTTTCTTCTTCTTCGGCCGGCCGATAAAGAAGAGTCCAACCGGGCTAGCTTGAATGACTAAAAAATAGAAGACAATAAGACAATAAAACAAGTGAAGAAGGATTAGAACTAAGTGAAGTGTAGTAACTTGTAAAAACAATAACATATAAATGCAATTTGAAATAAACCTACCTAGATTCGTGTTTAGCCCTAACTCCTTTTTTTGGTTTTTTTATGATGTATGAAATGATGCAAGATTGAATAAAAATGATGCTTGAATATAAACTAAAATGATTTTAATGAAGAGTTAGCAAAGATAATATGAATGGTTAAAGACAACACAACCTAGGCAAAAGTGGCATCCGGGTTGGACAGATTTAATATAAACCGCACGTGTCTGATGCGTGTAGACCGTAACAAATAGCACCAATATCAGAATATAGTGATGTTTGTTTCAAAATAAATAGGACTCACCTAGTATGATTTTATACGAAGACAAGTTTGCTTCGAATCCTCTTTGAACTAGTAGTAATTTACTCGAAAGTTCTGTTGTTGGAAGTGAAGATCTCGGGAACCACCAAAGTGCGATGTTGATGCAAGATGTACCAAGAAAAGCACAAATATTGGAATTAAATGATTCTTATTTTGGGCACAAAAAAGGACTCACCAGGGAACAATTTATACGAAGGATGTATACGTTGAATCCACCACAAGGGTGCTGAAATTGACTAAGAAGATGATGACTTAGAAGAGAAGACTTCGGATCTATCTATGCAAAGAGCCGGTGTTGAAGCCGTAAAAAGCCAAGGGAATGTCAGAATTAATCTATGTTTGTTAGAGATTAATATATATCTTGATATAGCACACTTATTCTGAAAGAAGCAAGGCCGTAAAATGACTATAAGGATCTCAGTAGAAGCCAATGGATCAGCAAAGGCAGCACGTCGGAGCATAGACCGAGCTTCTTCTTCACTTAGGGATGATCTTCCTGGGCACCGGGATGAAGAGAGGACGATTTGGGGAGGTTGGAATGAGCCAAGGGTGTCTGGAGTGGATGAGGATAAGAGTGTTGTATGATAGTGATTCCCTTCTTAGGTTGGTCATATGAGTCTCCCCTTGTAGGGGATGAAAAATAGGTCAAAAAATAGCAAGTTTTGATACATCCAGACCATAGGTTAGATTTCCTCCAATTAATGTTGCTAATTTTTATCCTGAGGCTTCTAGAAACCTACCCAAATGATTTAAAGGGATTGGAAACCTTGGATCACCTTCCCATACTCAAAATTGGTCTCCACTCAAAGCAGGAAACAAATCTGATCTAAAAATAGCAAGTTTTGATGTATAAGACAACAAATTGGATTGCCATCATTAGATGATGCTAATTTTGACCATGAAGCTTCTAGACAACTATAAAAGTGATATGGAGGAGAAAAGGAAGGTAAAGTCATGAATTGGTCAGATATGTGCCCAATGGGCTGGGCTTGCATGCAATTGGGCTTGGATCGGTGTCGCGTCAGGACACAGAAGCTGGCCGCATCCGACTTCCCAAGAGAGCGCTGCGTTGACAAAATGGGAGATTAGAATTGAATGCCGTTTGTTGAAATGGAAATATATCTCTAAGAATAAGATTATTACTGTTGAATATTTTTCATTAGATGTACATATAATCCTATGAAAATTTTACAAATATAGGATATGCTGGGAAAAGCATAATTTGACACACCACAAAGAGTCTCTTGTTCTGCAAACATGGATTTGATTAGAATTTAGAAAATCAATCTCATATTTCCAATAAGCACCTCGTCTCATCCAAAAGGAGGTGGTTCATCATGATTTTGATGGTCAAAAATAGATGTCTAAATAAGGCCAAATTGGTGTGTCTACACCCACGTGACCCTCCTTTCATTTTTTCCAATTAAACGAAACCGGTTCCCGCGTGAACCACCTCTTTTCCTTCAAAAAATCGGTTCCCACGTGAACCACCTACCTTTCCAAAAACCCGGATCGCACATGAGCCACTTTATTTTCAAATCGGTCCCCCCGTGGACCATCCTTTTACCTTTACTTCAGATTTGTCCCCTACTTGGACACTCCAACACAAGATGGTTCCCACGCGAACCACCTTTTAGTTGCTAGTTGCTAGTTACTTGTTTAATTTATCATTGCTTGTCTTAAATTGCATTCACTTGCTTGATTTATTTAATAGCTTTCATTCATGTTTGCATATTGATTGCTTCTTCTTCTCCTACCCTCCATTTTTCAATTTTTACATTAGCTTTTGCATCGGGTACCGGACTTGTTCCGATCCGTTGGGCATTCGAGGCGGGGGCTGTCTCTCCCACACACCCCTCACCCTCCAAGCACCTTCTTGGTGTGATTCTTTACCTCTCTTCCGGGATATTCCCTTCCTTGTTGATTTAGTCGTTTCCATCGAGACCTGCTCGTAAGTCCCCATCCGTGGAGTATTCCTCTCCGCACGATTGGGCCGGTTGTACCACTTTCCCAAAACCCGAAGAACCCAAGTACCTACTCGTGGTGATTGAGTGATAACCTTAGGTCATGAAGATTTGAAGCAATAGGAACCATACCCATTTGAGTGAACAATTTCTAACAATCTATCTAATCTATGGTTTCAACCCAAAAATTGTTGAGTAATCATTTTAAAACCTTGTTTGCTTAACTTGCTTTGCTCATAACAATTGAAAACAACTAGAAAAATTTTCTTCTTTCTAAAACACCTAAAACAAAAAAAAATACCTTTAATTTTTGTGTTCAACTTGCTTTGCCAAACAACAAAATTGAAACCAAATCCAAATCAAACAAAACAACTTCATAACTGCAAAACAAAAACTCTCTTTGAATTTACACTTTTTATTTGTGCTCTTTCAAAACCATTTTGTAAGAAAATTTGGACAGGATGCCCATGACTTACTAAGGTCCGGAAGACACATCGGGATGTCGGACTACTACGGGCAAGAAGAGGGAGTACGAGATGGAGTCACTACGAGGCTTCGACAACCCATAGTCCAACTAGATGGCCATCGTGTCACGCCGTAATGGAACCCCGAGGTCCAAGATCCCGCTCACCCGATCCGCCTCACATAGTATAGAACTCAAGCTCTCAAGGATCTATCTCTTCACCTTGGATCCCGAGACCTTTGCAATTATCCAATCCGTCACTAAGGGCAAGATGCCTCCACCAAGTCCAAGATCCGATCGAGGGAAATCTAGCCCCTTACCACCCCAATCGTGCAACAAAGCCCTTGATCATCTCTTTTTATCCTAGGCAACCTTGTCGTGTCTCTACTCACCCCGTTGTGGGGCATTCGCACACTCTTTTGCTATTCCAGCCTCCTGTTTCTAACCCACCCTCTTCCAACCCATTCACCTAAACACTTTGCTCCGGTGGCTCAAGAATCCAGCCTCACCCCGAAGCATTCATAGAAATCCTTAACCATATGGATGAGCGTTTTTTGAAGAGGCTGAGGCACCGCCTCGATTCTAAAGCCACCACTAAAAATTTACTTCGTTTCTATCTTTCCCGGTCCTACGATCTCCACTCCCTCTTCTACGAAATACCAATCTTTCAACGGTATAATGGGACCCGGGAATCCCTTTAACCACCTAAAGAGCTTTCTACATGACTCCGCGTTCGGGAAAAATGGACCGCAAAGCTTGCCTTCTTATTCTGTCGGTCATTGGAGGGATCCATCCTATGATCGGTTCTATTCCTCTTGATTCTATTGAGGCTATGGCGAGATTTGGACACATTGTTAAGGCGAAGTTTCTACAGAGGTACAAGGATCGGGTGGGGCCACCTACTCGATAATTGATTTAATTGCCGAGAAGATGAAGGCCGGATGAAGACTTTGCCAAAGTTTGCCGATCGGTGGAGAGGGGTATGGCCGAGAGGCTAGTGGATACTGCATCTCGTTAAGGGGTCAACGAGGGTGAGGATGCTCATCGGGAACACCACGCCTAACCTCTAGCAACTCCTCCCGATCATGCCACCGCCCCAACAACCATGAGTGAGCCGTGTGATAGCGCCCGCTACCTCCAAGCCCATTTTAAGGATGCATCCATGATCAACCCATTCGATCCCAAACACCTCGTAACACTAGGAAAGCCTACACTGTAGTGGCCCACCACCGCAGGGCAGGAAGTCAATAACGAGAGCATCAATGCGCATGGGTAATCGGTGGTGGGTACTCGCCCAAAGCCAATACCGAAACCCACCACCCAACCAACAATACCGCCTGCACTCTCCCTCAACCAACTCCTCAAATTTCATGCAACAACTTGCATACAACCGAGCACCGCCACAAGAACCCACCCTACAACCGAGCGCCCTGAAGCGACCAAAGAAAATGCCTACACCCGAGCGCCTCAACAACAACGCCCGTCTACAACCGACAACCACCGCAACAACAACAAGTCTACAACCAAGTGCCACCACCAGCCAACCGACCTAGGAGGGGGGGACCCAAGAGAGAGTATTATCCCTCAATCGCCATTCCCCGTCACCGATATTTTTAATGCATTGATGGGCTGAAAACCAGCTAGAGTTTCCAAAGTTAAGAGAGAAGGATGGCCGGCGAATGTTGACATGACAAAGAACCTTGTGCTTACCATCGGTATCCTCGGGCACACGGTGGATGTCTCCGATTTCACGGTTTAAAGATTACATTCATGACCTCAACGATCAGGGGAACATTGACTCGGGGATAGATGGGAGAATCTATTCATGCAATGAAGGCACGCCGGTAATCAACCACAACGATGTAAAGAAGCACAACAAGAGTTCCCGGCCCGGCTGGAGCATAGTCCATGTTCCGCTACTAGTACATACACCCGTTCTAAACACCGGCACTGGGAAGCACCACCAAACCAATGACTTCGGCCCTCATCCACTCCGCTCATCGAAGTGAGTCAACTCCACTATTCCCCGGGGTTGGCGATGTGTTGAGGATCGAAAACCGCCTCCATGCCCGCGACACCAACCCCACTTACAAACACGCACCATACTTCACTCCATAGCCAAGAGTTTCCCCCCAACCTACTGGAAATCTACCCAAACACCACTACCCTCACCAACCATTAACCCTCCACGACGCCTAATCATTAGACCATCACACCAAGCCTCCTAACACCAAGCATCCCAACCAACACCCCAACCAAGCACCCCCAACCCTAACCTATCAACTATCATTCCTCCTCGGTGTCTAATCATTAGACCGCTCACCAACACCCCAGTACATCACCTAACCTACCAGCCTCCACCACCCCTCGGCCTCTCATTATCCGACCATCACCTAACCTATTAGTCACTTTGCCACTCCACGACCCCTCATCATTAGACACCATCACCACCAACACCCCAACCATCTCACTCCAACATACCGGCCCTCCACCAATCCACGACCCCTCATCATCCGATCCTCATCACCCCTACCTACCACGGGCTCCTCAACATACCAACCAATCCTACCATCACCATCATCACCACTCCCCCTACCACATTGGCGTTGGTACTTCATAGCGCAGGAGGATGTTCCAAAGGGTCTTCCCTCAGCCGAGATGCAAAACCACGGGGAGCAAGTAGAAGAGGAGGCAAAGAGGAAGAATCCATTGCCCGGCACGACATATGACTTGTTGAAACATCTAGACAAAATGACGGCACGATTTGATTTCAATTTTGGAGCTGATAAAGAGGTCGAAGAACCATCGTAACACATTCTACAATAATACTTGCAGCGTGGTCATGGTCAATGAGGACCTCCCACCCGAAAGGATCATCGTACGGCGTCCCGACCCCGAGGAGTGAACATCCGGCACTCATATTTACACAGGAGGAGTTGGCACGCGCCAAGAGATCAAAAAATATGCTTTACACATCGCAAAGATGGTCATCCGAGGCATGGAGATCAAGTCTATTGCTTGATTGACAGCTTTGTAAAATCAATAAATGTCATACCGCCGTAAAAGTACATTGCAACTTTGTGGCATCTCTGCGATGAAGAAATTGAGTCTTTCCGGCGTCACGGTGATAGCCTATGAAAACTCCCGAAGTCGGCACAAAGGGGTGGTTACATTGAAAGTAGGGCTCGAGCAAGCAGTGTGCCTTTTTGTCACCGCCCGAGTTTCATGCGTTCCCTAGAACCGGACCCTACATTTAAAGCTATTTTGGGACGCCCGTACCTTGAGGCAATAGGGAGTTGTTGCCTCCACTAATCATCAATGTCTCAAGTTCCCATACAAGGGCCAGGTAATTAAAGTAACCAAGATCCCCATTCTAAATGACGAGCCGTGGATGACCCTCTCTTATTCCGCACTTTGCCTATATCGTAACTTCTGTCCAAGTATTTGTTGGTTTCAACTACAAGAGAAATTTACGCCCGAGGTCATGATGATAACGATGCCTCACGTATACAATTGCGTGGTGGATAATGGAAAGGGATGGGCTATCAACCAGAAAGGGGTTGGGAAAGTGAGCTTCGGGCAGAGTTTGCGGGGTTGTACACCCCATTAAAGTCATACAAAAACCAAAGAGGCACGGCCGCTTGGCTATGAGCTCCGAGTTTCACTCACATTGGATGGTCTGACCGGCCAAAAAATGATATGGGACTTCAAAAAATTCTTTATCGAAAGGGGAGACCATGATGATGGCCGGGGGATGAAGAAGAAGAACTACCCGATCAAGAGGAAGAAGGCAATTCGGAAGCAAGAGAAGGAAGTGGACAACTTGAGTTTATCTTTGGCTCGGTTGTTCATAGAGGAGGAAGAACCAGGCCGAGGGGCAAGTCCATCTCTAAACAACTTGTCCACTTGAACCCACTGCCCTCCAAACAACATGCTGCGTGGTAGCTGTATCCTACGGTCACGTATTTCTAAAAATCCTCACTCTATCCCTGCTTGGATTCGCTTGATGGGCCATATCTAGCCCAATTCCTACTCCCCGGGCCAAAATGGCCACCTCGAATTGATCATTGGGCCCCGAGAGCCCATTCAAATCTTCTTACTCCACTTTGGGCTTCTATGCCCATTTCAATCCAACAACATTGGGCTCGCGTGCCCACCAATCGGGCCCACGTGCCCTTTAGATTTATTTTCTTGCTTTGGGCCCACGTGCCCACCATTTGGGCCCACGTGCCCCTTAGATCGTTTCACTAGCTTTGGGCCTATTTGCCCATTTCTTGTCATCCTGTCGGGCCAGCGAGCCCATTTTTTCTCCCATTTGCTTAAGCTTTCTACTTTCACGCCTGGAGCCCCATTGGCTCATTTTTCTTTCCGTTATTGAAAACATCCAAAAAAAATGTCTTCTCGCAAAACTCGGTTTTCCATTGAGGAGATGTCTCTTCTTGTCTCGGAGGGTGCTCCCCAACCAAGGACCCTCTTCTTTCTCCCAACTCACCCGATCGATCTACTCGATCCTTCACCCATTGTAGGTACCACCTTTTTAATTCCGTCTTCTTTTTAGGACTAGGGAGGGTAGGAAAGAAGAAAACCCGAGGTAAACGTGTGCCGGCAGAGTTATCTCCAACAATTAGCCTGCTCAAAAAATGCAAGGAATGTGCAAGGGCTGCCATGTTTTTTGGAAAATGCTATCCATCTTGATGAAATCCAATATGAAGATGAAATCAATGCAGATCATACACCGGGAGTTTATGAAGTTTTATCGAAAAGGATCCCGATTCCTCGAGGATGAAATTGAGGACTTGGCTGGGATGCGTATGCATCCGGACCTTAAAAGGCTTTGAAGAACCATTAGCCACGGTGGATGAAAATCCGACAAAAAGAATTGAATCTCGGAACACCGTAAGATCCCAAGACAAGTCCTCCTAAGTGCAAACCTCACTCCCACTTTGAGGAACAAAGCTTAATTAAAATTTTCGGAAGAATATAAGGACACATTCAAGCATGGACATACGAAGACATGCCGGGGGTTAGACAACTCGTTGGTTGAACATCATCTAACTTTGAAACCTCGGGAGCTACTTAGGTTAAACAAAAATTAAGCGAGATTCCAATTCCACGATGTTGCACTTAAGATGAAAGAAGAAGGTCGACAAGTTACATCAAGCAAAATTTATTAAGGTTGTCCTTTATCCGCAATGAGTGGCAAACATAGTCCCCGTAATGAAGAAGGATGGTCGAGGTTCGAATTCCTGTATAGACTCTGTAGGACTTGAATCGAGCGTGTCCTAAAGATGACTTTCCTCTATCTCATGTTGAGATGTACCGGTTGATAACAACTGCTGGATTTCGAGATGTTGTCATTCATGGATGAAGCTATTCCAGTTTATAATTAAATCCGGGTTGGCCGAAGAGGACTAGGAGAAGACCTCGTTCACCACACCTTGGGGAAGCATCTTTGCTTTATGTTGTCATGCCCTTTAGACTAAAGAATGCCGGTGCAACCTCGAGTAGGCCATGATGGCTATCTTCCATGACATAATGCATACCCTTGTAGAGGTGTACGTGGATGAACCTAGTCGTTAAGTCCAAAAGCCAAGAAGATTATCCGGAAGTGCTCGTAAAGGTCTTGCAAAGGGTCTGGGGAATATAAATTGAAGATGAACCCAAAGAAATGCACGTTCGGAGTATCCTCAGGAAAACTGTTGGGGTTCATAGTGAGCAAAAGGGGCATAGAGATTGACGTAAACAAGGCCAAAGCAATTATTGGTATGTCTCCTCCAAGAAATATGAAAGAACTTCGAGGATTAATCGGGAGGCTACAGCTTGTCCATCGGTTCATCTCACAACACTCCCAAAGGTGTAAACCTTTCTATGAGTTGACCAAGGCGGGGGCCAAGTTCAAATGGGATTCAAGGTGCTAAGATGCATTCGATGGATTGAAAAGATACCTTCGCTAGTCCCCCGTGTTTAGACCACCGGGTCCCTCGGCAAGCCCTTAGTTCCGTATATCTCGCCATTTGGCGAATTCTCTTGGGGCAGTCCTCGCACAAGTGGATGAAGAAGGGAAAGAGAGGGCAACTTACTACTTGGCAAAGATTTTTGATCCCTGTGAGTAGAAGTATACTGTAGTGGAGAAGACCTATGTTGCACTAGTCCGGGTAGTTCGTGCTTAAACACTATTTCTTAGCTCATGAGGTCAATCTTATTGCCCGCATCAATCCCATCAAATTCCTTCTCGATAAACCTGCTCTAACCGATCGCTAGGTCGTTGGCGCAGCTTCCTTTCCCGCTTGATATCATCTATGTCCCACATAAGGCGATTAAGGGCTATGCCATTGCCAAACATCTAGCCCATCACCCTATACCCCTCTTTGACCCGATCCAATGAGCTCCCGGATGACGAACTAATGTTGATCCGATCTTCTCATCTTTGGACATTATATTTTGACGGGCTCTGAATTCACATGGTAAGGGAATAGGAATTGTCCTTCTATCACCCGAGGGTGTCACCATTCCACAGGCATTTCAGCTTGACTTCCTAGCAACCAACAATATAGCTGAATACGAAGCCTTGCTGGCTAGGCTAGAGGCCGCTCATTTCTATGGTGCCACGGAATTAAAGGTGATAGGTGATAGCCAACTAATTCTTCGCCAAGTCCTAACCAAATACTGAACTTCTCATCCAAACCTCAAACCTTACCAAGAACTCACCTCTTGCTGCATCAAACTCTTTTCTA
The DNA here is from genome assembly GCA_036172225.1 of Cryptocoryne crispatula var. balansae. Taxonomy (NCBI): domain Eukaryota; kingdom Viridiplantae; phylum Streptophyta; class Magnoliopsida; order Alismatales; family Araceae; genus Cryptocoryne; species Cryptocoryne crispatula. The sequence continues at coordinate 22,207,931 of CM069928.1, forward strand.
AACTCACTTTTGTCCATGTTCTTAGAGCTCAGAACATCCTTGTTGATGCCCTAGCCTCCTTAGCTTCATCTCTATTAGTCCCGCTAGGTAGACAGGAGCGGACTATCCATGTCCGTATAAGGTCGATACTGGCGATTAAGGATGGTCAATTTTTGAAGGTCAAGGAGAGATTTGGCAGAAGAGAACATCTAGAGTAGAAAGAGGATATTTCTCTAGTCGAGTTGGAAGAGTTATACGAGGGTGAGAGGCCTTGGTTTGATGAGATCGCAAGGTATCGCCAAGACCAGGCGACTCCACCTGGATCCAATGCAAAAGAAAAGAAGGCCATCAGGAGAGTATCCCAGAGGTATACCATCCTTGGAGGGGTGCTCTACATAAGGAGCTTGAGTAGAATCTTGCTTAGATGCATTGATGAAGAAGAGGCAGAATTGGTGCTTAAGGAAGCACATTCCGGGGTCTGTGGGTGCCATATCAATGCTCAAGCGCTTGCCAAGAAAATCATCAGGCAGGGGTATTATTAGCCAACCCTAGAAGAGGATTGCTCCATCTTTGTTCGGCACTGTCATTCTTGCCAACTTCATGCCGACAAGATCTATTCTCCCGCATCTTCCCTTCATCCGATTCATACCCCATGGCCCTCTTTGCCATGTGGGCTTTCAACATCATTGGCCCTCTAAGTGATCTTAACTCTGAAATCCATTCCAAATCATTCATCCTGACGGCAACAGAGTACTTCACCAAGTGGGCAGAAGCGGAAGCATTCGTGGAGATCAAGGCATCAACACTGTGCTCCTTCATCAAATGCAACATCATCGCCAGGTTCGGGATACCCAGCGACATCATCACCGACAACGGACCGCAATTTCTCTCTCAAGATCTGCGAGATCTTTGCAACAGGTACCGCATTACGTTGCATCATTCATCTCCTTATTACCCGCAAGGCAATGGTCAAGCAGAAACCACCAACAAAACTTTGATTAAAATCATTAAGAAAACCTGTAAGTCTAGCAAGTTTGCAGACTGGCCATATAAGCTTGTAGATGCCCTATGGGCTTATTGTACTTCTGTACGGACCCCCACTGGTCAAACCCCGTATGCTCTCGCATATGGGATGGAAGCGGTGGTCCTGTACGAAGTACTCCTTCCATCACTCCAAGTTCAACTCGATAGAGACATCCCTGTCGATGAGAGGCGAGAATCTCTCCTTGCAAAACTTGAACTCCTAGATGAAAGAAGGTTGACTTCCTCCGAGCATGCCCGGACTTATCAGAACAGATTGAAAAGGTTTTATCGAAAGAGGGTGGTAGAGAGAAAGTTCGAAATCGGTGAGATGGTAGTAAAATGCATATTCGTTAAGCCGGGTGGTCCCCACTCCAAGTTGCAAACTAACTGAGAAGGGCCTTTTGTTATAACTAAAAAATATCCAGGTAATGCATATGAGCTAACCAACGCCGTTGGAGAAAAATTGAACCATCAATGGAACGACATTTACCTCAAAAAATATTTTCCATAGAAAAGAAAAATGGAGAATTTTCAGTATGATATTAAATCATCGATCCAAGGGTGTTAGCTATAAGTCAAGGGTAGACATCACCCTACACACATAACACCTCCCGAACCCAACATTTGAATAGCCCAACACTCGAGAGAGGCAAGGCAGAACCCTGAATGCGGAAAGGAAACCTAACCCTATTCTCTTCTATTCGGTCCAAGATAGGTGAAGGGGACTAGAGGAGAATAGTATCGAAAATGCCCGCCGCCTTAGTAGTGTAAGGAATCAATCTATGTATTTAAGATAATTTTGATTCATTGAATCCAAGGTCTTAGCATTAATTGAAACCAAAATGACAAAATCGGGATTAAGAAGAAGATCAAATATACCTTCTTAGATTTGAAAATCCCTCACCAGAGATAAAGAGTGGATGTTCCTTGCTACTTTAAACCATTCAAATGGACGGCCTCTAGTGGTATCCACACGAACTTCTTCCAAGGATCAGTTCTCCATCGCTCCAAGCTCAAAAACCCTTACAGAACCGAGTTGGACCATGCGGGGACTCCTTCCTGAGAAGAGTGGAGAGAGGGAGGCTGCCAAGGACGTTCTCCAACCCTTTGGCTTGATAGGGTTTAGCTTCTTAAGCATATTATATATAGAAGATGCAATTTTTCACAAAAACCCAAATCTTCTATATATTTACATCCTTGCCCTTGTCCTTAGAATTAGTTCTAATGTGTGTGACCCACTAGGCCCAATAGTCAATTTGGTTGAAGCCAAATTTAAAAAGAACAATTCTTTTAAATTAAATCAAATCTATTATCTAATAACAAATTTGATGGCTTTCCGATCATAAAGGGTACAAGCCACATCCTATGATCCAAAATGACTTTGGGGAGTTAAATAACATCCATTGAGCTTTTCCATCATCAGTTACCACACGGATATAAATCCTCGTCAAAGCAATGTCCCGGTCGGTCGTGGGTTCGGCACCGATCGTCAACCCCTTTAATAATCCGACTCTATGAAATCTTGTACTCAGAATGGATCAACCGGAAAACTCCTTTTCCAATTATGCTATCTACCTTGGCCAAGGATTTTAGAGTACTATCCATAGGACATTCTCTCTCTCCAACCGAGAGTGAACGATCCCTTATTGTCCACTCAATTGCCTCCATCGTTTCCCATATACCCAATCTATTAACTATATAGAACCACAATACTAAGTGATCGATAAGTGAATAGTCAAGGTACATAGTACGCCTGGCAAGACATCTTTGGTGACTCAGGTCAAAGATCTAACCGTGCAACCGTGATGAGAGAATACCCTGATCGACAGTTCGGTAAGATACCATTCGTGGATTCTATAATCGGGTCAATTTAGTGAACTCAATCCTCTAATGAGCACTTGTACATGTATCTCAAGAAGTCCCCACACTGATGACCATTGAGATCGGTCATCCTCATCAAATGAGAAGATATCATATACACTAGTCTTATCGGATCCTTGATGTCCCATCTCAAGGATCCTACGACCAGGAACAATTTAGATCACATGATTCTAGATGATTGATCTCATTATCATGATCTCATCATGATTCAATCATCATTGCATGCAATTTAGGACTTCATTTCAATAAACGCATCTAGATAGAGCAAGTAATGAAGACAATGCCATTAATACTGAATAAGATATTACAAGAAATGTAAAACCATATCACATATGATTGGCTTGTAGGGCATACATTTCCATCAATCTCCCACTTGCACTAAAGCCAATTACCCACATGTCTGATCCCCATCAGCCCAAGGTGACCCTGAAACACACTTTGAGTCAGAGCCTTAGTTAGTGGATCTGCAATGTTATTTTCAGAAGATACTCTATCTATAGCTATATCTCCTCTAGCTACAATCTCTCTAATCAAGTGATAACGCCGCGTTAATGTGCTTTGACTTCGATGAGACTTCGGCTCCTTTGCTTGTGCAATAGCTCCATTGTTATCACAAAACAATGGAACTACATCGCAGATGGAGGGAACAACTTCAAGGTCCGAGATGAACTTCTTCATCCAGATAGCTTCTTTTGGCAATTTTCAAGCAGTAGCAATATATTCCGCTTCGGTTGTAGAATCATGGTTGCTTGCTTGGAACTCTTCCACCACTACACCACCATTCGTGGTAAATACATATCCTGACGTTGACTTGCTATCATCTTTGTCTGACTGGAAACTCGAGTCTGTGAAACCTCTAAGTACCAAGTCGGCTCCTCCATATACCAGAAACGCATCCTTTGTTCTTCTCAAGTACTTAAGGATGCATTTCACAAAGAATCCAAGACTATCACCCTCGGATTTGCTCGATATCCGCTCGTAACACTTAAATCATGTGCCACATCAGTCCGTGTACATATCATAGCATACATGATAGATCCTATGGCGTAGGCATAAGGTACTCTACTCATGTGCTCTCTTTCTTCAAGAGTTTTAGGGGACATCTCTTTAGAAAGTGTAACTCCATGTCTCATACGTAAAAGAAGTCTCTTGGAGTTTTCCATGCCAAACCTTTTGACAATGGCTTCTATGTACATGGATTGGGTCAAGCCGAGCATCCTCCTTGATCTATCTCTGTAGATCTTTACCCCTAACACAAAGGATGCGTCACCCAAATCCTTCATGGAGAAGTTCTTAGACAACCAGGATTTAACTGATGATAGCATACCTACATCATTCCCAATGAGTAGTATGTCATCCACATATAAGATCAAGAAGACAATAGCACTCCCACTAGCCTTCTTATACACACATGGCTCATCTTCGTTCTGAGCGAAGTCATAAGACTTGATAATCTCATCAAATCTTTTATTCCAACTACGAGATGCTTGTTTTAGTCCATAAATAGACTTTAAGAATCTCGCACACTTTATTTGGATGTTCATGGGATTCATATCCATGAGGTTGTATCATATACACCTCTTCCTCAAGATCACCATTAAGGAATGCAGCCTAACATCCATCTCGCCGTATCTCATAATCATAGTGTGCAGCAATGGCAAGCAATATCCTAATGGACTTAATCATAGCTACGGGTGAAAAGGTCTCGTCATAGTCAACACCTTGCCTTTGACGATATCCTTTAGCTACCAATCTTGCCTTGAAGGTCTCCACCTTCCCATCTGCTTCCAATTTTCCTTTTATAGAACCATTTACACCCTATGGGTATAATACCCTGAGGTGGATCTACCAAGTTCCAAACTTGATTAGAGTACATGGAGTCCATTTCGTATTTCATTGCCAATCTCCATTCCTTGGAATCAATATATGATATTGCTTCCTCATAAGTCTTAGGATCATCATCCTTATTATACTGTCTCCTTTCTTCCATCAGAGATATGTCCTCCATATCTATCAAAGTTGAATAGGCACACGAGAAGACCTACGAGGGACATGTGTGATATCCTTTTCAAGCACCCTTTCGTAAGTGTCCTCTCGGTTGTGGTTCCGGAACCTCTTCTAGCTCTACCGTGTTCCCACCGCTTCCATCCAGAGGAACTCTTCCTCTAGGAATACGGCTCATTTAGCAACATAAACCCTTTGATCATCGTGGTGGTAGAAATAATATCCATGGGTTTCCCTAGGATATCCTACAAGCCTACACTTCTCGCCTTGGATTCCAACTTTTCGTGGTTATGCCTTTTCACATGGGCTAGACAACCCCGCACCTTAACATGTTTAAGGTCGCTTTCTCCCTTTCCATATCTCATATGGTGTAGTCAAAAACAGACTTGGAAGGTACTCTATTTAGGATATAAGCGGTTGTTTCAAGTGCATAGCCCCAAAGGGATAAAGGTAACTTAGCAAAAGATGTCATTGCCCGTACCATGTCTAACAATGTACGGTTTCTCCTTTCAGCTACTCTATTAAGTCGTGGAGTGTATGGAGGTGTCCTTTGGGATAATATCCCATTGTCCTTCATGAACTCGTGTGAATTTAATACTTAAGTATTCTCCTCCTCGATCCGATCGAAGAGTCTTAATACTCTTTCCTAGTTGCTTCTCCACTTCATTCTTATATTCTTTAAATTTCTCAAAGGCATCAGATTTGTACTTCATTAAGTACACATACCCATACCTAGAGAAATCATCAATGAAAGTAATGAAGTAAGAATATCCTCCTTTAACTTGAGTTGACAAAGGGCCACATACATCCGAATGTATGAGTTCCAACAAGTAGCTCTCTCTCCATGTCCACTAAATGAAGAGTTGGTCATCTTACCCATGAGGCAAGACTCACAAGTGGGCAATGATTCAAAATCATTTACCATTATGCATCCATCCTTATGAAGCCTTTTACGTCTTTCCTCATTGATATGACCAAGTCTATGGTGCCATAATAAGGTTTGATCTATATCAAATCTTTTTCCTCTTTAGAGGTGCATTCAAACACATTATTGGAGCATGCATATCTAATATATACAAACCATTAATCAAACATCCATTGGCAAACAATTTACCATTCATAGTTATGGAACAACTTCCATTTCCAAAGCTCACAATAAATCCACATTTATTTAAGCATGAAATAGAAACAATGTTCTTAACTATTAAAGGAACATAATAGAAACTATCTAATAGTAGGACATCTCCTAAAGGTAACTTGAGGTGAGCTTGTCCCACGGCCAATGCTGCAACCTTTGCACCATTTCCCATGCGCATCAACCTCTCCTCTTTGCAACCTTCTACTACTTGTCAACACCTGCAAGTCATTGCAGATATGAGATGCACATCCATTATCTAATACCCATGATGTAGATCTATAAGACAAATTGACATCAATGACAATAATACCTAAAGCTTCTCCAAACTTTCCTTTTGCCTTCTCTACAAGGTACAACTTGCAGTTCCTCTTTCAATGGCATCTTTATGGCAATAAAAGCATTGTCCTTTGTTCTTCTTGGGCTCTGTCTTCTTCACTACCTTTTTGACTTTAACTTTGCCTTTCTTTCCCATTTGATTAGCCTACCTTTTCTTGTTGGTCTTACCAACAAGTAGCATAGGAGGTTTCCCATTGTTCATAGTGCCTTCAAAGCAGTCCTTCAACATATTCAAAAGCTCTGCTAGAGAGCAATCTAACTTATTCATGTTGAAGTTCATTATGAACTGGGAGAAAGAGGATGGTAAAGATTGGAGGATAAGGTCAACTGACAGCTCCTTGTTCATAGAGAACCCAAGCTCAGCTAACCTTTCAACCCACTATATCATTTTGAGAATGTGTGTCTGCACAGACGTTCCCTCAGACATCCTTGTCTTGAACAGATTATTAGATATCTCATATCTCTCTCCGTCCGACTATGTGCTCCAAATAGCTCCTCAAGATGAGCCAATATGGATATTGCATCCATCTTTTCATGTTGCCTCTGCAACTCATTGCTCATAGAGGCTAACATGTAGCACTGGACAAGATATGCATCCTCTTTGTGCTTCTGGAAGGTGACGATCACATCATCACTAGCATCATCAGATGGTTCATCTGGCAGTGGCTTCTCAAGCATGTAGGCTATTCGCTCACAGTTGAGAACAATTCTTAAATTTCTGAGCCAGTCAGAGACGTTAGGACCAGTGAGCCTGTTGGTATCAAGTATGTCGCGCAACGGGTGGTTCACCATTGAAATCTACAAGGAGATATATTAAAATGAAATAACATTGCAAATATTCATTAAAACTATGATAAGGTCTTTTATCTTAATTTTATGCTCCAACTAATTTTGTCGAATTTGCATAACCCTCAATATGCAAAGACGGGACATCTCGATGATGTCCTAGTGGGGACTAAGATCCCATCAACCTTATGGTGATGACCTTGTGGAAAACACAACAAGTCATCCCATACTTAATAGGTAGGCAACTTTTGCCAATTGCAACCCTTGCAACTCTTAGTCTTTAGCCTCTAGAGTTGTGACCTTGTGGGAAACACAAAAAATCATATACTCTAGTTAGGTTAAATCCGCTTGTTACGCTATAGGTATGGATTCTCAACATAGCCCTTGTGGGAAACACAACAAGGCCATGCCAATGGTCCACCCCAAAGTTCGGCTTTAAGCCTTGGCCACGATCACCAATCCCTTGCTGAGTGAGCCTTGTGGGAAACACAACAAACTCACCCAATCTAAGATTGGCTCATTGCGACCATAACAACGGAAGGCTACGTGAGTTATTCTTAATGTCTCACGCTTATCAACCAAATTTAAAGGAGGGGTTTTTATTTTAGTCTCATCATAGTATGTGCTACATATATATGTATACCTTTGGATACCATATATCTAAGGTATCTAGCACACACACACATATCAAATATGCAAAATGAAAATAGATGATCACGGACTTATCCCTAAGCATGCACCATAAACAACCTTAATGGTGCAAAATTAAAAGGTTTGCATCATATGTTAGATTTGTCATGTCTCCACTTCAGAAACTTCTTCTCCAAGTGGTCCTCGCTCTCGCCATCTCCCATGAGCTGTCTTCTTGTCATTACAAGCGGTTCGGGGTATGCAAACTCAATGAACATACATCACATTATAAGAAACCTTGGCTTTAACCAGGGGGAGTACAAACATTGGGGAAAGATAGAATTTACAATCAGATTGTAGAGAGAGAGTGGAGGCACACACAGGCCCCAATTAATTACATAACCAAATAAATAACCAATGCAAGATAATTGAAACTAAGTCCATGATCACCATCCACACACAAGAAAATCATCACATGACCAAAGTGCGCATACGTGGTAATTATATGATATAACTTTTATATCATAAAATTATAGAATATAGTTTTTGAAATTCTCAATTCCATGCTCAGCATATTTATCATAAAATAAATAGCATAAAAATGCATAAACAATATACATGCATTAAGATGAGTCCATTCATGCATAATCACATTTAAGCATTCCCAAACTTGTGGAAAACACATAAATAATGATATACATATAAAACTGTCAAATCATATTTTCCAGAATTAATTTAGTCATTATATACACTAATTTTGATCTTAAAACAATTTCAAGATCAAAAAAGAGAGCATAATTTGACAATAGGGCTAAATATCATTCAATAAGACATTAAACACTTCAATGGCTCATTAAATTATATCTGCAATTTTTTACAAAATTTTTAGAATTTTCCCGATTTTTTTACATTTTATTTCATTTTAAGCAAATTTAAATGAAATAAAAATAAAAAAACGAACCGCCAAACTGGGCCCGGTCCAGCGCCGGTCAAACCGAATCTGGGTCAAACCCGGATTCGTCGACCGGTCCACCGGGTCCGAATTGGACCCGGTGGATCCTTCTCTCCCGCCCGTTAAGGGCGGCGAGAGCGGGAAACCCTAATCCGAACCCGACTTTCGGCTCAGATTTGTAGGTCCAAAAGGAGTAGGAAAAATCTAGAAAAATAGCATATAGAATCCATAGAGTATCATGAAACTATTGGGATAGGTTTCATCCTTCGAAAAAATCTGTGAAAGGAGAAATACTCGGTGGAAGTTGCCGCTGTCGCAGATACCATAGCTGACGGAAAAAGAAGAAGTTCTCCCCGTAGGAGAGACGATCAAGGCTAAAACTTGAAAGGAAACTTAAGGTAAGTCTAATACCTATCTTCTAAACACTTTAGAAAGTTTCCCTCATCCACATAGAAGGAGAAATCCAAACTTCCCAAAATCCGGGTGATCGCGCAACCGTGATGTAAACCCCGAATCTCAAGGACTCTATCGTACTCTACAAAGGTCTAAAACTCAATATGACTGCAGATTTCTAAAGCCCTATGTCACGAGATTATCATGGAGAAAACCAATCTTAATATTATATCACATACGAAACATGCTTACTCTACAAAAATCAAGGTTTACACAATTTTGGGAAAACCGAAAAACACATGAAATCACTCAAAATTGATTTTGATTTCAACCAAGGCTTCAACCTGGCTTTGATACCACTGTTAGGAATCATTCTAGGCATTTAAAATATTTTTGATTCCTTGAATCCATGGTCTTAGCCTTTATTGAAACCAAAACGACAAAATCGGGAACCGATTAAGAAGGAGATCGAATATACCTTCTTGGGATTTGAAAATCCCTCACCAGAGATGAAGAGTGGATGTTCCTTGCTGCTTCAAACCGTTCAAGTGGACGGCCTCTAGCGGTATCCAAACGAACTTCTTCCAAGGACCGGTCTCGCTTCGCTCCAAGCTCAAAAACTCTACTAGAACGGAGTTGACCATGCAGGGACTCCTTCTAGAGAAGAGAGGAGAGAGAGAGGCTGCCAAGGACGTTCTCCAACCCTTTGGCTTGATAGGGTTTAGCTTTCTAAACATGCACCATAAACAATCTTAATGGTGCAAAATTAAAAGGCTTGCATCATATGTTAGAATTGACATGTCTCCATTTCAGAAACTTCTTCTCCAAGTGGTCCTCGCTCTCGCCATCTCCCATGAGCCGTCTTCTTGTCATTACAAGCGGTTCGGGGTATGCAAACTCAATGAACATACATCACATTATTATAAACCTTGGCTTTAACCAGGGGGAGTACAAACATTGGGGAAAGATAGAATTTACAATCAGATTGTAGAGAGAGAGTGGAGGCACACACAGGCCCCAATTAATTACATAACCAAATAAATAACCAATGCAAGATAATTGAAACTAAGTCCATGATCACCATCCACACACACAAGAAAATCATCACATGACCAAAGTGCGCATACGTGGTAATTATATGATATAACTTTTATATCATAAAATTATAGAATATAGTTTTTGAAATTCTCAATTCCATGCTCAGCATATCTATCATGAAATAAATAGCATAAAAATGCATAAACAATATACATGCATTAAAATGAGTCCATTCATGGATATAATCACATTTAAGCATTCCCAAACTTGTGCAAACCACATAAATAATGATATAAATATAAAACTGTCAAATCATATTTTACAGAATTAATTTAATCATTATATACACTAATTTTGATCTTAAAACAATTTCAAGATAAAAAAAGAGAGCATAATTTGACAATAGGGCTAAATATCATTCAATAAGACATTAAACACTTCAATGGCTCATTAAATAATATTTGCAATTTTTTAGAATTTTTTTAGAATTTTTACCGATTTTTTTACATTTTATTTCATTTCTAAACAAATTAAAATGAAATAAAAATAAAAAATGAACCGCCAGACCGGGCCCGGTCAGACCGGCTCGGTCCAGTGCCGGTCAAAACAAATCCAGGTCAAACCCGGATTCGTCGACCGGTCCACTGGGTCCGAATTGGACCCGGCGGATCCTTCTCTCCCGCCCGATAAGGGCGGCGAGAGCGGGAAACCCTAATCCAAACCCGACTTTCGGCTCGCATTTGGAGGTCCAAACGGAGTAGGAAAAATCCTGAAAAATAGCATTTAGAATTCTTAGAGTATAACAAAACGATTGGGATAAGTTTCGTACTCCGAAAAAATCTGTGTAAGGAGAAACACTCGCTGGATATTGCTGCTTTCGCAGATACCACATCCAACGGAAAAGAAGTTCTCCCTCTAGGAGAGACGATCAAGGCTAAAACTTGAAAGGAAACTTAAGGTAAGTCTATTACCTATCTTCTAAACACTTTAGAAAGTTTTCCTCGTCCTCATAGAAGGAGAAATCCAAACTTCCCAAAATCCGGGTGACTGCGCAACCGTGACAGAAACCCCGAATCTCAAGGACTCTATCAGACTCTACAAGGGTTCTAAAACTCAATATGACTACATATTTCTAAAGCCCTATGTCACGTGATTATCATGGAGCAAACCAATCTTAATATCGTATCACATACGAAACATGGTTACTCTACAAAAATCATGGTTTACACAATTTTGGGAAAACCGAAAAACACATGAAATAACTCAAAATCGATTTTGATTTCAACCAAGGCTTCAACCTAGCTCTGATACCACTATAAATAATCATTCTAGGCATTTAAAATATTTTTGATTCCTTGAATCCATGGTCTTAGCCTTTATTGAAACCAAAACGACAAAATCGGGAACCAATTAAGAAGGAGATCGAATATACCTTCTTGGGATTTGAAAAATCCCTCCCCAGACATGTGGACGGCCTCTAGTGGTATCCACACGACTTCTTCCAAGGACCGGTTCTCCTTCGCTCCAAGCTCGAAAACTCTACCAGAACGGAGTTGGACCATGCGGGGACTCCTTCTAGAGAAGAGAGGAGAGAGGGAGGCTGCCAAGGACGTTCTCCAACCCTTTGGCTTGATAGGGTTTAGCTTCTTAAGCATATTATATATAGAAGATGCAATTTTTCACAAAAACCCAAATCTTCTATATATTTACATCCTTGCCCTTGTCCTTAGAATTAGTTCTAATGTGTGTGACCCACTAGGCCCAATAGTCAATTTGGTTGAAGCCAAATTTAAAAAGAACAATTCTTTTAAATTAAATCAAATCTATAATCTAATAACAGATTTGACGGCTTTCCGATCATAAAGGGTACAAGCCACATCCTATGATCCCAAATGACTTTGGAGAGTTAAATAACATCCATTGAGGCTTTCCATCATCAGTTACCACACGGATATAAATCCTCGTCCAAGCAATGTCCCGTTCGGTCAGGGGTTCGGCACTGACTATCAACCCCTTTAATAATCTGACTCTATGAAATCTTGTACTTAGGAATGGATCAACTGGAAAAATCCTTTTCCAATTATCCTATCTACCTTGGCCAAGGATTTTAGAGTACTATCCATAGGACATTCTCTCTCTCCTACCGAGAGTGAACGATCCCTTATTGTCCGCTCAATTGCCTCCATCAGGTTTCTCATACACCCAATCCATTAACTATATAGGACCACAATACTAAGTGATCCATAAGTCAATAGTCAAAGTACATAGTACGCCTGGAAAGAAATCTTTGGCGACTCAGTCAATGATCTAACCGTGCAATGGTGATGAAAGAATACTCTGATCGACAGTTCGGTTAGATACCATTCATGGATTCTATACTGGTCAGCTCAGTGAACTCAATCCTCTAATGAGAACTTGTACATGTATCTCAGTGTCCCCACGCTGATGACCATTGAGATCACCATCCTCATCAAATGAGAAGATACCATGTACATGTCTTATCGGATCCTTGATGCCCCATCTCAAGGATCCTACGACTAGGAACAATTTAGATCACATGCTTCTAAATGATTGATCTCATTATCATGATCTCATCATGATTCAATCATCATTGCATGCAATTTAGGACTTCATTACAATAAACGCATCTAGATAGAGCAAGTAATAAAGACAATGCCATTAATACTGAATAAGATATTACAAGAAATGTAAAACCATATCACATATGATTGGCTTGTAGGGCATACATTTCCATGAATCTCCCACTTGCACTAAAGCCAATCACCCACATGTCTGATCCCCATCAGCTCAAGGTGACCCTCAAACACACTTTGAGTCAGAGCCTTAGTTAGTGGATCCGCAATGTTATTTTCGTAAGATACTCTATCTATAGCTATATCTTCTCTAGCCGCAATCTCTCCGATCAAGTGATAACGCCGCAGAATGTGCTTTGACTTTTGATGAGACCTTGACTTCTTTGCTTGTGCAATGGCTCCATTGTTATCACAAAACAATGGAATTGGATCAGAGATGGAGGGAACAACTCCAAGGTCTGAGATGAACTTCTTCATCCAGACAGCTTCTTTGGCGCCTTCAAGCAGAACAATATATTCCGCTTCGCTTGTCGAATCTACAAGTGGTTGCTTGCTTGGAACTCTTCCACCACCGCACCACCATTCGTGGTAAATACATATCCCGACGTTGACTTGCTATCATCTTTGTCCGATCGTAGAACTCGAGTCCGTGAAACCTCTAAGTACCAAGTCGGCTCCTCCATATACCGTAAACGCATCCTTTGTTCTTCTCAAGTACTTAAGGATGCATTTCACAAAGAATCCAGTTGACTATCACCTGGATTTGCTCGATATCTCGCTCGTAACACTTAGAGCATGTGTCACATCAGGCCGTGTACATATCATAGCATACATGATAGATCCTATGGTAGAGGCATAAGGTACTCTACTCATGTGCTCTCTTTCTTCAAGAGTTTTAGGGGACATCTCCTTAGAAAGTGTAACTCCATGTCTCATAGGTAAAAGACCTCTCTTGGACTTTTCCATGCCAAACCTTTTGACAATGGTTTCTATGTACATAGATTGGTTCAAGCCAAGCATCCTCCTTGATCTATCTCTATAGATCTTTACCCCTAACACAAAGGATGCATCACCCAAATCCTTCATGGAGAAGTTTTAGACAACCAGGCTTTAACTGATGATAGCATACCTACATCATTCTCAATGAGTAGTATGTCATCCACATATAAGATCAAGAAGACAATAGCACTCCCACTAGCCTTCTTATACACACATGGCTCATCTTCGTTCTGAATGAAGTCATAAGACTTGATAGTCTCATCAAATCTTTTATTCCAACTACGAGATGCTTGTTTTAGTCCATAAATAGACTTTAACAATTTGCACACTTTATTTGGATGTTCATGGGATTCATATCCATGAGGTTGTATCATATACACCTCTTCCTCAAGATCACCATTAAGGAATGCTTAACATCCATCTACCAGATCTCATAATCATAGTGTGCAGAATGGCAAGCAATATCCTAATGGACTTAATCATAGCTACCGGTGAAAAGGTCTCGTCATAGTCAACACCTTGCCTTTGACAATACTAAGTGATCCATAAGTCAATAGTCAAAGTACATAGTATGCCTGGCAAGACATCTTTGGCGACTCAGGTCAAAGATCTAACCATGCAACCGTGATGATAGAATACCCTGATCGACAGTTCGGTAAGATACCATTCAGGAATTCTATAATGGTCAGTTTAGTGAACTCATTCCTCTAATGAGCACCTGTACATGTATCTCAAGATCCCCACACTGATGACCAATGAGATCGGTCATCCTCATCAAATGAGAAGATATCATATACACTAGTCTTATCGGATCCTTGATGTCCCATCTCAAGGATCCTACGACTAGGAACAATTTAGATCGCATGTTTCTAGATAATTGATCTCATTATTATAATCTCATCATGATTCAATCATCATTCCATGCAATTTAGGACTTCATTACAATAAACGCATCTAGATAGAGCAAGTAATGAAGACAATGCCATTAATACTGAATAAGATATTACAAGAAATGTAAAAGCATATCACATATGATTGGCTTGTAGGGCATACATTTCCATCAAGTAGGAGGCCGTCTCATAGGGTGCAAAAGGGTGCCAAAAGATGGGCAATGAACCCTACAGTTTAAACAAATATGGGCCCGTCCGAATGAGTACCCGTAAAAACAAAATGAAGAAAAGGCACCAAAAGATGAGCAATGACCCCACATGTCAAAGACTTGTCTAAGTAAGTGCCACATGTAGAAAAGACCCGAAGAGGCTGAACCCCAACGGGCAATTTGGGCATGAGTAGAGAAACCCTCCTCAACACCCCCAAATCCTATCAAAGACTTCATTTATTATTCTTCCATCTTAAAACCCTAGAGTAGGGTAAACTATCCAAACTCAGGGGAAATCCAAACCGATCAAGAGAAAAGGGCAAGAAAGATTCTGGGTAGGGAACCTTATTTTCATGTGGTGTTTATCGCTTAAATCTTGATTAACACTCAAAGATCGATGAATTGTTTCAATACCGACACTTTCTCCACAAAAATCCCAAAAAGTTGAATATTTTCAAAAATACAAAAGTTGAATATTTTCAAAAAAATAAAAAATATATTTTCTAAAAAAAAAATGCATCATTTAACTTGGCATACCTTGATTTTTGTCTTTGCAAGCATTCATATTTATTCTTATGTCTTGCATGTTTCACTTCTATATTGCATATTTATCTTCATGATCACCCCATTAAGAGGGCTCCTCCCTTTGACCTAAGTCAAAATTGGCCGTAATAGGCAAAGGGATGAGTCATTGTGAAGATCTGATCCTCTTTTATCAAGTGTTTTCTGGAACTTTAAAGTAAGAGAGGAAGATTCTATCAACGACAGGTAAGTTCTCTTAACTATTTCATTTTGGACATTTAGGTTATTTTTACACCTTGTTAAGAAGGCTCTTCTCTTTGACCTAAGTCAAGGCAGACAACAATAGGCAAAGAGATAAGCCATGGTGAAGATTTAATCCTCTTTATCAAATGTTTCAGGATTCTAAGATCAAGAAGGGAGTGACTCTCACCATGGCATGTATGCTTTCTTAACCCTTATCTTATTCATTTTCGGTCATTTTGTTCATATTGCCTTGTTAATAAGGCTACCCCCCTTGACATGTAAGCAAGGCAAGATGACAATAGGCAAGGGGGTAAGCCATAGAGTAGATATAACCCCTTTATTAAGTATTTATGGAAAGAAACACGAGTCAAGGAGGGGGAAATCTCGCTAACAGTGAGTTTCTTAACCTTACATCTACTATTTTCTTTATTATTAATCGTCACCATCTTTAAGAGGCTTCCACCCCTTGACAAACTTGCAAGGGGCCAAGCCAAAATGTAACATTAACAATCCTTTTGAGTGAAGTTGAGCAGAAGAACAAAGGCAAGGGACCTTAAAAACAAATATCTGACTACACCATCAAGTGCTGCAACAAGGAAGGAAAGCAGTTACAATACCAGAAGATCTAAAGTCTGCTACATATATCAATGTCTGTTGCCACTGACTCCAGGAGAACGACCACGTGGAGAAGGCATGGAAACCATGTCCATGTATACCGTCGCAATTGCCTCGTTCCAGCAATACTCCGAAGGAGTGGCCAAGAAAATGCTTGCAGAAATAGAAGAATGGACATGTATAAGTCGTTAGTCGTGTATTATTATCCTATGCATTATTTGTTGAAGACCATGAGTGTAGAGAAGACTTAACCTGAGATCCCCTTCATCAAAATCTACGACAGTCGGGTCATCTCCGATGCTCACGGATAAGCCCAAAGTTGTGCTGTGAGGGACGATGGTTCCCGAATGGGTATCTTGACCTCATAGACAATCTATATCTTCAACTATTTGTTATACAAGTTTTGTTTTGTTTTCTTGATCCCAACATGCATCATGTAGCATTAGTTGCATTATATCTTGTTTTGTCAATACATACATCCTTTCATAATCTTCACATTCTCACCTTAGTCTCTAAATCTTTTATCCTAATTCCAATCATTCTGAATCCCATCATGTTTTCTAATCCCACCGTGTTTGGTAATCCCACCGTATTTTCTAGTCACACTGACCTTTCTAATATCCCACCGTGTCTATGAATCCCACCGTGTTCGGCAATCACCTTGTGCTTCCAACTCCTTCATTTTTATCACCACTGTGGCCTCTGCAACAACCTTCTTGCTATTTATCCCACCGTGGCAGCCAACTTATTCCGCCAAGGGCCTCCTATTTGATCAGAACTTGCACAATCACTATCTTCATGATCTGAGTTTCAACATTGGCCTTTCGGAATCTGAGATCATTCCAAATCTAAGATCCTGAACGTGCTCGATTGGTATTCTTTTCTTTTCAAAACAATTCTCTTTTTTTTAATTTTAGCTCATCACATTACAGGAACACCGCAAAGATCGGGTTACCAGCTGATGATGAACCTACGAACCCATGTTTCGGGGACTCCCCACTGCGTGGGGGTTGGCTATTCTTCTCTCATGCCAATGGAACATCTCTTACCAATCGAACATAAGAAGACTTGATGAAACATGGCGGTTAACCAAGAGACTTGAGGAGATTCGTCTTGCCAAATCTGGTCGTTGAGCGTGTCTATATCTACACCTTGATGCCACCTTTTCAGTCCATCACCATTTCACTCCACTACATTCCGCTACGATCCATCTCGCTTCGCTACTCTTTCTCTACGTTTCACTCCGCTCCACTACATGCCATTTCCTTGCAAAACTGACATCAAGGCGAGGCAAGCTGTAGACACGCCAAATTGGCCTGACTCGAAGCCCCAGACTCTTATTTCATAGGTGATATTCTTATTTGACCATTACCTGATTTGGATTACCTTGTGGACATGAGCTAAGGACATTGGTGGAGCCCCTTGTGAGTTGAGAATGGACCAATGATTTTCAGAATGATGCCGAAACCTTCAAGCGAGAGCCGCACGTGAACTGTAGGAACATGAAGCTCGCTCGATGATAGACCTTGAATGGTCCATAATTGAAGGTCTCTCGGAGTCCCGCATGTGTTCCGTAACATTCGTGGTTTCGAGAAGTCATTTCCGTAGGCGTCGGTCAATGACGGCTTTCGTTATGGCTTTTTCGATCCGTACGCATACGCCTATCCCGGACCACGCATTAGGCCTTTCCGGTCATCACCATGTCTTCTCAGGTCATCCGGGTCGATTCTAGCCGAATATTTTCATCAATCATGGCCATACGTCCGATTTGGTCAATTTTATGGTTTTCTGTCTTTTTCGAGTTTTGGTTCACGTTTACCGAGTTAATCTCTGATTTTTTGATGACTTCGGGTTTTTCGATCATACCAGACTTGTTCAATCATCATTTTAAGTCATCCCGTGTTGACCCAAGATTTCTCGACCGAAACCGTGCTCTTTCGGATCTTCGCCACAGGTTTCAACTTTCTGCGAGAGGGTAAACTGGTAGAAAGCCCCGTGCGAATGTCTCAAGAGTCATGCCGGATGGTTTACTGACTTTAGGAGGAGCGGCTTAAGGTTCTCTTTACAACGCAACAAACGGCAGCCGAATTGGACATCCCGTTCGCAAGATACGGCTCGCGGAACGCGCGCGCAGGAGAGAGAGTCTACCGCACCCCCGCTCCCCTTGAAAAGGGAGGGCGCGCCCTGCGCGCCCTCAACCTGGGGGCGCACCCTGCATGCCCCTACTTCCTTTGAAAAGAGGGGGCGTGGTCAGTTTCCGAAAATCAGAAATTGCCCCGATTAGCACCTTCTAAACCTGATTTTTCGAAGGTTTCCGGGGATGATTTTCAATTATTTGTACTGCACCCCCGGTTCGGGGGCGCGTTACGTATGTCAAGTCGATTTTTAAATATTTCTGGAAGTTTCCGATGAATTTTAGCAGTGAGACGCTTACCGCGCCCCCAAAGTGGGGGCGCGCCCCTACTCGCCCTTGGTTTGAGGGCGCGCCCGCCGCGCCCTCGTCTCCTTTGAAAAGCGAGGGCGTGGTCGGTCCAAGCTTCCATATTTTGCACCGGCTTCCTTCCCCTATAAATTGAGGGCTAGTCTCAACGAGCCAAGGTTAATCCCTTGTGCCTAGCTCGTCCCGAAGTTTTCCAAGCTCTCTCCCAAGGCCGTCTTGACATCCAAAGCCGATCCGACGTCGAGAGATCGATCCCGAAGTGAAGGAGAAGGCTCAATCCGGGTGTTCTGCATCAACCGAATTCATCGACTTATGAAGAAAATATGGGACTCTTTCTGCTAAAGTCTTCAACATATAAGTTATTCCTATCTTTGTTTTCTTGCATCTCCAACTGACAGCACTCGATTCCGACTTACCGTTTGTTCGTGGCGGTTGCTGCACTGAGGGCGTGCATCCAAGTTCTATTTTCTACATCCTCCCACTTTTATAATTTTTACAGACTTCTAAAGGAGTATTTAGGAGAAATTATAAACATAGGAACTCTTCCACTCAGAGTCTTCTGTCTACTCCAACAAATGGCACTCAATTCTGACATTGGGGTCGTCCGTATCATTCCCTGCACCAAAGTCGCGCCAGGAGGGTGCAAGGCTACCCGAACCGGCTTGTTTCAACCATCTCGGCTTCAACTCAAGCCGATTCACTTTATAAGCTTTCTCAACCCACTTTATTCAGTTTATTTACTGTTTTAGAACATCTTTTAGTTCATTTTCATTATTTTTACATAATTAAAAACACAAAAAAGGGGTTAGGGCTCTCCCCAATCTGGTGAGTTTGATTCCAATTGCTTCTTTGTTTCATCTCTTCTTCTCGTAGTTTCTACACTTCTGATAGTTCTAAACGGTTTCTTTCACTTGGTTTATTTTTCTAGTTGCATAGGTCTATCAAGCTAGCATCGGTTGAAAACTCTTCTTCATCGGCCGGCCGAAGAAGAAGATGGTTGAACCCGTATCCCGATCTCCCACGCTAAGTTACACATGGTCAAATCAACTCAATCTTGTCTTTTATTCCATAAAGCGGAGCCCGCGGCTCCTGGAAACCATCTTTTTATTCATGCATTAAGTCATTTATTTCTCACTCTCCTCCAACATGACCTGAACCATCTCCAGTGCTCGAGCGACGCCGTGAGATGAAAGTTCGGGGATCAATGTGAGTGTGGGACCGAGGTGTGGATTCTTTATAGCTTTCCGAGTGTTTTCCAATTCACTCCCCTTTTTCCCTTATTCCATCCATCTTTCACCTTCTCTTGAGGTGCCGATCCAGAACCCATTTTCGGAGTCGACAGTCTTTTCTACATGTGGCATTCACTTAGACAAGGCTTTGACCTATGGAGTCATTGCCCATCTTTTGGTGCCTTTTCTTTGTTTTCTACTTTCTTGGGTACTCATTTAGATAGGCCAATATTTGTATAAACTTGTGGGGTTCATTGCCCATCTTTTAGCACCCTTTTGCACCCTATGAGACAACCTCCTACTAAGGCGGCGAACATTTTCGATACTATCTTCCTCTAGTCTCTTTCACCTATCTTGGACCGAATAGAAGAGAATAGGGTGAGGGTTCTCTTCCACCTTCAGGGTTCTGCCTTGCCTTTCTCGAGTGTCGGGCTATCTGGATTCTGGGATCGGGAGGTATTGTGTGTGTAGGGTGATGTCTACCCTTGTCCTCTAGGGAACACTCTGGGATCGATGACTTAATATCATACCAGAAATTCTCCATTTTTTTCTAAAGAAAATATTTTTTGAGGTAAACACCGTTCGATGGATGGTTCAATTTCTTTCCATCGGCGTTGGTTAGCTCATATGCATTGCCTAAATATTTTTTAGTTATAACAAAAGGCCCTTCCCACTTGTGTTGTAACTTGGAGCCGGGACCACCCGGCATAACAAATATGCATTTGACTACCATCTCACTGATTTCGAACTTTCTCTCTACCACTCTCTTTTGATGAAACATTTTCAATCTGTTCTGATAAGTCCGGGCATGCTCAGAGGATGCCAACCTTCTTTCATCTAGGAGTTCAAGTTGTGCAAGAAGAGATTCTCATCTCTCATTGACAGTGATGTCCCTATCGAGCTCAACTCGGAGTGATGGAAGGAGTACTTCGTATGGGACCACCACTTCCATCTCATATGCCAGAGCATATAGGGTTTGACCAGTGGGGGTCCGTACAGAAGTATGATAAGCCCATAGGGCATCTTCAAGCTTATTTGACCAGTCTGCGAACTTGCTAGACTTCCAAGTTTTCTTAATAATTTTAATCAAAGTTTTGTTGGTGGCTTCTACTTGACCATTGCCTTGTGGGTAGTATGGAGGTGAATGATGCAATGAAATGTGGTACTTGTTGTAAAGATCGTGCAAATCTTGAGAGAGAAATTGTGGTCCGTTGTAAGTGATGATGTTGCTGGGGATCCCGAACCTGGGGATAATGTTGCGTTTGATGAAGGAGCATAGTGTTGATGCCTTGATCTCCACGAACGCTTCTGCTTCTGCCCACTTGAGGAAGTACTTTGTTGCCATCAGGATGAACGATTTGGAATGGATTTCAGAGTTAAGATCACTTAGAGAGCCAATGATAGCAAAATCCCACATGGCGAAGGGCCATAGGGCATGAATCGATGAAGGGAAGATGCGAGAGAATGAATCTTGTCGGCATGGAGTTGGCAAGAATGACAAGCTGCGTACAAAGATGGAGCAATACTCTTCTATGGTTGGCCAATAATACCCCTACCTTATGATCTTCTTGGCAAGAGCTTGAGCATTGACATGGCCCCCACAGACCCTGCATCGTGCTTCCTTAAGCACCAATTTTTCTTCTTCTTCATCAACTCATCTAAGTAAGATTCCGCTCAGGCTCTTCTTGTAGAGCACCCCTCCTAGGATGGTATACCTCTGGGATACTCTCCTGATGTCCTTCTTCTCCTTTGCATTTGATCTAGGTGGATATGTCTGATCTTGACAATACCTTGCAATCTCATCAAACCAAGGCCTCTCACCCTCATCTAACTCTTCCAACTTGACTAGAGAAATCTCTCTTTCTGCTCTAGATATTTATTTTTGCCAAATCTCTCCTTGATCTTTAGAAATTGACCATCCTAAATCACTGGCATCGACCTTCATCGGACAAGGATAGTCTAAACCTGTCTACCTAGCGGGACTAATAGAGATGAAGCTAAGAAGGCTAGGGCATTAGCAAGGATGTTTTGAGCTCGAGGAACATGAACAAAAGTGAGTTTGGAAAAGAGCTTGATGTAGCAAGAGGTGAGTTCTTGGTAGGGTTTGAGGTTTGGATTAGAAGTTTAGTATTTGGTTAGGACTTGGAGAAGGATTAGTTGGCTATCACCTATCACCCTCAATTCTATGGCAC
The DNA here is from genome assembly GCA_036172225.1 of Cryptocoryne crispatula var. balansae. Taxonomy (NCBI): domain Eukaryota; kingdom Viridiplantae; phylum Streptophyta; class Magnoliopsida; order Alismatales; family Araceae; genus Cryptocoryne; species Cryptocoryne crispatula. Next base: position 22,230,024 of record CM069928.1, read on the forward strand.
CATAGAAATGAGTGGCCTCCATCCCGGCCAGCAAAGCTTCATATTCAGCTATATCGTTGGTTGCTGGGAAGTTGAGCTGAAATGCCTGTGGAATGGTGACACCCTCGGGTGATAAAAGGATGATTACTATTCCCTTACCGTGTGAATTCAGAGCCTCATCAAAATATAATGTCTAAAGATGGGAAGATTGGATCAACATTAGTTCGTCATCTGGGAGCTCCGACAGAACCGGGTCAAAGAGGGGTATAGGGTGATGGGCTAGATGTTTGGCAATGGCATAACCCTTAATCGCCTTCTGGGGGAGATAGGTGATATCAAACTGTGAAAGGAAACTCTGTAAATGACCTAACTGATCAGTTAGAATAGTTTTCTCAAGGAGGAATTTGATGGGATTGATGCAGGCGATAAGATTGACCTCATAAGCTGAGAAATAGTGTTTAAGCTTCTAAACTACCTAGACTAGTGCAACATAGGTCTTCTCCACTACAGTATACTTCTGCTCACATGGATCAAAAATCTTTGACAAATAGTAAGTTGCCCTCTCTTTCCCTTCTTCATTCACTTGTACAAGGACTGCCGCAAGAGAATTTTCCAAAACCGAGATATATAAAACTAAGGGCTTTCTAGGGACGGATGGTCTAAGATTAGGGGGACTAGCCGTATCTTTGAAAGCATCAAATGCATCATGGCACTTCGAATCCAATTTAAACTCGGCCCTCGCATTTGGGAATGTTGTGGGATGAACCGGTGGACAAACTGTAGCCTCCCAATTGCTTTAGCTTTGTTTGGGTCGATCTCTATGTCATTTTTGCTCATTATGAACCCCAACAATTTTCCTGAGGATACTCCGAATGTACATTTCTTTTGGTCCATTTTCAATTTATATTCCCTAGCCCTTTGCAATACCCTTCTTAGCACTTCAGAATGATCTTCTTGGCTTTTGGATTTAACGACTGTGTCATCCACGTACCCCTCTACAAGGGTATGCACCAGGTCATGAAAAATCATGGCCCTCTTATATGTAGCACTAGCATTCTTTAGTCCAAAGGGCATGACGACATAGTAGTAGGTTCCCCAAGGTGTAGTGAACGAGGTCTTCTCCTGGTCCTCTTCGGCTAACCAGATTTGATTATAACCAGAATAGCCATCCATGAATGATAGCATTTCGAATCCAGTAGTCAACTTATATGTCAATATGAGGTAGAGGAAAGTCATCTTTAGGACACGCTCAATTCAAGTCCCTAAAGTCTATGCAGATCTGAACTCGTCCATCCTTCTTCATGACAGGGACTATATTTGTCACCCATTGCGGATAGAGGATGACCTTAATAAATCTAGGTTGATGTAACTTGTCGATCTCTTCTTTCATCTTAAGTGCAACATCAGGGTGGAATCTCCTTAATTTTTGTTTGACAGGGGTAGCTCTAAATTTCAAAGTTAGACGATGCTCAACCAACGAATTGTCTAACCCCGGCATGTCTTCGTATGTCCATGTGAACATGTCCTTATATTCTTTCAAAATTTTAATTAAGTTCTATTTCTCGGTGGGAGTGAAGTTTGCACTTAGGAGGATTGTCTTAGGATATTCCAGTGTTATGAGATTTAATTCTTTCGTCAGCTCATCCATCGTGGCTGATGATTCTTCAAACCTTTTAAGTCTAGATGCATATGCATCAGCCAAATCCTCAATTTCTTCCTTGAAATCAGGATCCTTCTCTGATAAAACCTCGTAAACTCATAGTGTATAATCTACATTGAATTCTTCCTCATATTAGATTTCGTCAAGCTGGATAGCATTTTCCAAAAATCTTGGCAGCCTTGCACATTCCTTGCACTTTGAGCTAATTGCTAGAGATATATCTCTGGAACGCGCTTACCTCGAGTTTTCTTCTTTCCTATCCTAACTACTCCTAAAGAGGATGGAATTGGAAAAGCGGTATGTACAGTGGGTGAAGGATCGAGTAGATCTATCAGTGAGTCAGAGAAGAGGGGTCCCTAGTTGGGAGCACCCTCCGAGATAAGTAGAGACGTCTCCTCAATGGAAAACTGAGTTTGTGAGAAGACATTTTTTTGGTGTTTTTAATAACAGAAAGGAAATGAGCCGGTGGAGCTCAAGCGGAAGTAGAAAACTTAAGCAAACATAAGAAAAATGGGCTCATGGGCCCAACAATGACAAGAAATGGGTAGATAGGCCCAAAGCTAGTGAAAAGATCTATGGGGCACATGGGCCCAAGTGGTGGGCACGTGAGCCCAAAGCTAGAAAAGAAATCTAAAGGGCACATGGGCCCAGCTGTTGGGTACGCGAGCCCAAGGTTGTCGAATTGAAATGGGCATAGAAGCCCAGTAGAGTAAGAAAATTTGAATGGGCTCTTAGGCCGAGTGATCAGTTTGGGTGGCCATTTTGGCCCAGAAGTGGGAATTGAGCTAGAAAGCCCATCAAGTGCATCCAGGAGAGAGAGTATGAGCATTTTTAAATACATGACCGTAGGATATGGCTCACGCGGAATGTTATTTGGAAGTGAGTTTGATTGGACAAGTTGTTTGGGGATGGACTCACCCTTGACTGGTTCTTCCTCTTCTATGAACAACCGAGCCAAAGATGTACTCAGGTTGTCCACTTCTTCCGCTTGCTCTGGTGCCTTCTTCATCTTGGTTGGTTATTTTTCTTCATCCCTGGACATCATCATGGTCTCCCCTTTGATGAAGAATCTTTGGAGTCCCATGGCATTTTTTTTGCCGGTAGACCATCTTCGGAGTGAAACTGGGCTCATAGCCAAGCCCGTGCCTTCTCGATCTTTGTACAGCTTCAACGGGGTGCACAACCCCCTGCAGTTCCTTTCTCAGCCCCTTTCCTGGTTGATAGTCCATTCCTTTCATCATCTGCCAGGCAACTATTTTTTGAGGCGTCGTCAACATCATGATCTCGGGTAGCTCTGTAGTTGAAACCAACGGCTGGACAAGTTCTGATACTGGTAGTGCAGAAGAGGGGTCATCCATGTCATTTAAAATGGGGATGTTGGTTACTTTAATCACCTTGCCGTTGTATGGGAACTTCAGACATTGTTGATTAGTGGAGGCAACGGCTCCTATTACCTCAAGATATGGGCATCCCAAAATAGCTTTAAATGTGGGGTCCAGATCTAAAACATGAAACTCGGCGGTGATAGCACACGGCCCGAGCCCTACTTCCAATGTAACCACCCCTTATGCTAGCTTTCGGGAGTTGTCATAGGCTATCACCATGATGGAAGAAGGCTCGATTTTTTTATCGGAGATGCCGCAATGTTGCAATGTTTCTGGTAGCATGGCATTTATAGATTCTCCGGTGTCAATCAAGCAAGACTTGATCTCTACGCCTTCGATGACCACTGCGATGCGTTAGGCATACCTTCTGATTTCAGGCCATGCCAACTCCTCCAGTGTGAAAGTGAGTGCCGGGTGTTCACTCCTCGGGGCCAGGATAGTAATGATCTTCTCGGGCGGGAGGTCCTCATTGACCATGACCCGCTGTAAGTATTGTTGTAGAATGTCCTGATGGTTCTTTGACCTCTTTATAAGCTCCAGGATTGAAATCTGTGCTGGCAATTTGTCTAGATGCTTCAATAGGTCATATGCTATGTTGGGCAATGGTTCTTCTACCACCTCCTCTTCTTCCTGTTCCTGTGGTTGCATCCCAGTCTGGGGGAAGACCCTTTGGAACATCCTCTCGCTACGAAGTACCAGTGCCAATGTGGTAGTGGGGAGTGGTGATGATGGTGATGGCAGGGTTGGTTGGGATGTTGAGTGGCCCGTTGTAGGAAGGGGCGGTGAGGATCAGATGATGAGGGGTCGTGGGGTAGCGGAGGCTAGTATGTTGGATGATGGTTGGGGTGTTGGTGGTGATGGTTGGATGATGAGGGGTCACGGAGTGGTAGCGACTGGTAGGTTGGGTGACGGTCAGATAATGAGAGGCTAAGGAGTGGTGGAGACTGGTATGTTGGGTGGTGGTTGGGGTGTTGGTGGTGATGGTCGAATGATGAGGGGTCACAGAGTGATAGCGACTGGTAGGTTGGGTGACGATCGGATAATGAGAGGCCAAGGGGTGGTGGAGGCTGGTAGGTTAGGTGACGTTTAGGGTGTTGGTGGCAGTCTAATGATTAGATGTCGGGGAGGAATGATGGTTGATGGGTTAGGTTGGGGTGATGGTTGGGGTACCGGTGTTGGTCTAATGATTAGGCACCGTGGAGGGTTAATGGCTGGTGATGGCAATGTTGGTGAGATTGGGCGTTATGGTGTTTGGGTAGTTTGTTGGCTAGGGGCAACTCTCGGTATGAAGAGTATGGTGCGATTTGTAGGTGGGGTTGGTTTGGTAGGCATAGAGGTGGTCTGATCCTCAACCTGCCAACCCTGGGAGTGGTGAGTTGACTCCTTGATGGCGGAGTGGACGAGGCCAAGTTGCTGGTTTGGCAGTGTTGGTGCTGGTGCTTGAACAGGTGCATGTACTGGTAGTGGATCTTGAACTATACCCAGGCCCGGCTTCTGTTGTGCTTGAGGTTGCTGTCGCCGTGGTTGATTCTGCCGTGTCTTCATTACTTGAATGAATTCTCCTATCTGTCCCCAGTCAATGTTCCCTTAATTATTGAGGTCATGAATGTAGTTTTTAAATTGGAAGAAGACTTCCACCGTGTGCCCAGGATACCGATGGTAGGCGCAGTACTTTGTCATATCAGCATTCGCCAGCCATCCTTCTCTCTCCTTCGGAAGGTCCAACTGTTTCTCAGCCATCAATGCATTGAAAATATCAGTGAGAGGGAATGGTAGTTGAGGATAGTACTCTCTCTTAGGTCCCCCCCTCCTAGGTTGGTTGGTTGGTGGTGGCACTTGGTTGTAAGCTTGTTGTTGTTGCGGTTGTGGTCAGTTGTAGATAAATTGTTTAAGGTGCTCGGTTGTAGGCATTTTGTTGCTGGGGCGCTCGGTTGTAGGTGGGTTTCTATGGTGGTGCTCGGTTGTATGCAAGTTGCTATTGGGGTTGAGGTGCTGGCTGAGGAGCTGGTCGGTATTGTTGGTGGGGTGGTGGGTTACGGTATTGGCTTTGGCGATACCCACCCTGGTTTCCCTTGGCATTGACGCTCTCATTGTTCACTACCCCTTCGGTGGTAGGCCCTACTTGTGTAGGCTTTCTAGTGTTACGGGGTTTAGGGTCGAATGGGTTGATCATGGAAGCATCCTTAAAATGGGCTTGGAGGTAACGGGTGCTATCACACTACTCACTCATGGTAGTCAGGCGGTGCATGATCAAGAGGTTGCAAAGATTAGACATGGTATTCCCGATGAGCATCCTCACCTTCTCCCCCTCTGAGATGTATCAACTAGCCTCTCAGCCATTCCCCTCCACCGATCAACAAATTTGGCAAAATCTTCATCCGGCTTCATTTTCTCGGCAATTAAATTAGTTAGCGAGTAGGCTAGCCCCACCCAGTCCTTGTACCTTTGCAGAAACTTTGTCTTGACAATATCAAAATTTGTTGCCTCAATAGAATCAAGAGAATAAAACTAGTCAAGGGCAGATCCTTCCAATGACCGACAAAATAGGAAGGCAAGTGCTTTGCAGTCATTCTTCCAGAACGCAGAGTCGTATAGAAAGCTCTTTAGGTGGTTAAAGGGGTTCTTGGTCCCATTATAGCATTAAAAGATTGGAATTTCAGAAGGAGGGAGATGTAGGACTGGGAAAGATGGAACAGTGATTTCAGGGGTGGCTTTAGAATCGAGGCGGTGCCTCAGCTCTTCAAAGTGCTCATCCATCTGGTTAAGTTTTTCCATGAATGTCTAGGTAAGGCTAGATTCCTGAGTCACCGGAGCAAAGTTTTTTAAGTGAATGGGTTAGAAGAGGTGGGTTGGAAATAGAAGTTGGAATAGCATTATGTGAATGCCCCACAGCTGGGTGAGTGGAGACACGGCAGGTTGCCAAGGAGAAGAAATGATCAGGGGCCTGACTACCGATTGAGGTGGTAAGGGGGCTCGATTTCCCTCGACCGGATCTTGATTGGCGGGCATCTTGCCCTTTGTCAAAGATTGCACAAGTGAAATGGATTCAGGGTCTAGATGGAGAGATAGACCCTGGAGGAGTTTCTCCATGCTAAGTGAAGCAAGTTGATGAGTAGGATTTTGGATTTCGTGCTCCCTGATGGCGTTGACAAGGCCCTCTGGTTGGACAATGGGTTGTTGCAGGTCGTAGTGGCCCATCTCGTACTCCTCTTCTTGCCCGTAGTAGTCAGACATCCCGATGTGTCTTCCGGACCATAGCATCACGGGCATCCTGTTAAACTTTCTAACAAAATGGTTGAAAGAAGGCAAATGAAAGGTGTACATGCAAAGAAAATGTTTGTTTGGTTATGCTTTGTTTTTGTTTGATTTCATTTGGTTTCAATTTGGTTGTTTGGAAAACAAGTTGAACAGAAAACTAAAGGTTATTTGTTTTTTTTTTGTTTTGTTTTTTTAGGTGTTTTAAAAGAAGAAATTTTTGGTTGTTTTTGATTTTTGCTGAGCAAGCAAGTTATGCAAACAAGTTATTAAAATGACTACTCGACAATTTTTATGTTGAAACCTTATATTAGATAGAATATTAGCAAATGTTCACTCAAGTAGGTATGGTTCCTATTGATTCAATCTTCAAGACCTAAGGTTGTCACTCAATCACCATGAGTAGGTACTTGGGTTCTTTGGGTTTTGGGACAGTGGTATAATCAGCCCAATCGTGCGGAGAGGAATACTCCATGGATGGGGACTTATGGAGGCCTTGATGGAAACAACCAAATCAACTAGCAAGGAATATCCTAGAAAAGAGGTTAGAATCCACCAAGAAGGTGTTTGGAGGTTGCATGTGTGTTGGGAGAGAGAGCCTCGCCTCAAATGCCTTACGGATCAGTAACAAGTTCATTACCCGATGCATATAGCTAATGCAAAAGTAAAAATGGAGGGTAAGGGAAGAAGAAGCAAACAATGTGCACAAGTATGAAAATGAAAGGAAGCTATTAAGTAAATCAAGCAAGAGTATGCAACCAAGACAAGCAATGATGAAGTAAAACAAATAACTAGCAACTAGCAACTAAAAGGTGGTTCGCGCAGGAACCGGCTTGTGATGGAGTGTCCAAGTAGGGAAAAATCTGAAATGAAGGTAGGAGGGATGGTCCACAAAGGGGCTGATTTGTAAATAACGTGGCTCACACGGGAGTCGAGTTTTGGAAAGGTTGGTGGTTCACGCGGGAACCAATTTTTGAAGGAAAAAGAGTGGTTCACGTGGAAACTGGTTTGTTTGATTGGAAAAAGGAACGGAGGGCCATGTGGGGCCAATCTAAAGTGGTGTAAAGCGGTGGTCCACGTGGGGACTGTTCTGAAAGTGGGTTGGTTCATGCAGAAATGGGTTTAGGAAAGGGGGTTGGTTCACGCGGGAACCAGTTTTTTATGAAGTAAAGGGTGGTTCACTTAGGAACCGGTGTAAAAGAATACAAAATAGAAAGAGAGCCATGTGGGTCCAATCTGAAGGTGCTGTAAAGAGGTGGTCCATGTGAGGACTAATTTAAAAATAAGTTGGTTCACGTGGGAACCGAGTTAGAAAAGAAAGGTGGTTCACATGGGAACCATGTTATATAAAAAGAAAAGAGTGGTTCACACGGGAACCAAGTTGAAATTAAAGACAAGAAAGTCAAGTCCACATGGAGGACAATCTTAAAGGAAGAGTAAACAGCAAGTTTAAAGGTAAATTTACATGGAAAGGGTAAAGGACAAGCCAGTTCGGGCGGGAAAAAAATCAGAAAACAACTAGTTGCTTGGATCAATCAAGCTTGCACGGTTGAAGACATTGGTTGTCCCACCATGGTCGCCAAAAGTTGTCGACTCCAAAAATGGGTTACGGATCGGCACCTCAAGAGAAGATGATGATAGAATAGAGGAAAGGGAGTGAATCAGAAAACACTCAGAAAGCGGTAAAGTCTTCACCTCGGTCCCACACTCACATTGATCCCCGAACTTTCACCTCACGGCGTCGCTCAAGCACTGGAGATGGTTCCGGTCATGTGGGAGGAGAGTGAGGAATGAATTGACTTAAAGCATGAATAAAAGAGGTGGTTGTAGGAGCCATGGGCTCCACTTTATGGAATTCAACAAGAGATTAAGTTAGATGACCGTGTGTACCTTAGCGCGCGAGATTGAGATGTGAGTTCAACCTTCTTCTTCTTCGGCCGGCCGATGAAGAAGAGACCAACCGGTGCTAGCTTGATCAACCTATGCAACTTAAAACAATGAATCAAGTAAAGAGTTTGATTAGACTTGATCGAAGTTTAGAAACTATAACAAAAATGAGAAATAAGCAATTGAAACTGAACTCAGCGGCTTCGGGGTGAGCCTTAACCCCTTTTTGTGTTTTTGCTTATGTAAAAATGATGTAAACTAAACTAAAATATGTTCTAACAAATAAATAGACTGAATTAAATGAGTTAAGAAGAACTTATGAACTGAATTGGCTTGAGTTGAAGCCGAGTTGGTTGAAGAAGGCCAGTTTCGGTAGCCTTGCACCCTTCTGGCGTGACTTTGGTGCATAAAAATCTACGGATGACCCTGATGTCTAAATCAAATGTCGTTTTTATCTATGGATGGAGAGCTCGTAGAGGAAGAGATCTTAGGTTGATGACTTCTCTGGAATCCGTTTGTACAAGCCTATATAAAATCTAAAAATGGATGGATATGGAAGAACAAAACCTGGATGTATGCTCTTAGTGCAACAATTGCCACAGACAGACGACAAGTCAAAATTGAGTGCCACTACCTACAAATGAAAGAGAACGAAAAGAAGAACAACTCTTCTGTTGAAGACTTTTACAGCAGGAGCCCCAAATTTTCTACAGAAGCTGATGAAGTTTTCTCCAGGGCTTATTCTTCACTTAGGGATCGATCTCTCGACATCGAATTGGCTTTGGACATTGGGATGGCATCGGGAGGGAGTTTGGATGACCTCAAGACATGCTAGGCACAGGGGGTTCTCTCTTGATTCATTGGGAATATCCCTCAATTTATACAGATGGAAACTGGTGCAAAATATGAAAACTGGCCCGACCGTGCCCTCACCCTAGGGTGCGGTCGGCGCGCCCTCCTATTTCAAAGGAAGCAGGGGCGCATTATGCGTCTCATTGATAAAAATCACTGGAACCTTCTGAAAATCGCTAAAAATTGGACTTGACACAACGAACACGCCCTTGACTCGGGGGTACGGTCAAAATAATCGATCCTAAGTAGGGAAACTTTTCAAAATATAGTTTAGAAAGCGCTAATCAGGGTGATTTCCGGTTTCTAAAAATTGACCGAGCCCCTGTCTTTCAAAGAGAACAAGTGTGCGTAGGGCGTGTCCCCGGATTGAGGGTGCATAGGGCTCACCTCTACTATGAGAGCACGGTGATAGTGCCCTCCCATTTCAAGTGGGACGGGGGCATAGTACACTCTCTCTCCTACACACGCGTTTCGTGGGCCGTATCTTGCAAACAGAACGTCCGATTTGGCTTCCATTTGTTGCGTTGGAAAGAGGGCATTAAACCACAGCTCCTCAAGTCAGTAAACCAGTCAGCATGACCCCTGAGATGTTTGCATGGGGCTTTCTACTGGTTTACCCTCTCGCGAAAAGCCAAAAACTACGACGGAGATTCGAAAGGGCACGGTTCTGGTCGAGGAATCTCAGATCAACTCAGGTTGACTTAAAATGATGACCAAACAAGTTCGGTATAGTTAGAAAACCTGAAATCATCGAAAAATCTGAGATTAACCTGGTAAATGTGAATCAAAGCTTGGAAAAGCCAAGAAACCCTAAAATCGACCGAAATGGCCATATGGCCCCGGTTCATAAAAATATATGGCTAGGATCGACCTGGATGACCTGAAAAGGCCTGGTGATGACAGGAAAGGCCTAACATGTGGTCCGGGATAGCCGTGTCAATACGAATCGAAAAGCCATAATAAAAAGCCGTTATAGACCAACGCCTACCGAAATGACTTCTCAGAAACCCTGAATGTTATGGAATACACACGGGACTCCTAAGACATTCAAGTATGGACCATTCAATGTTGGTCATTGAGCAGGCTTCGTGTTTTCACATTTCACGTGCGGCTCTTGCTCGAAGGTTATGACATTATTCCGAAAATCATCGGTACATTCCCAACTCATGAGGGGTCTCCACCAATGTCCTTAGCTCATATCCACGAGATAATCTGGATCAGATAATGGTCAAATAAAGGATATCGCCATTGGAATAGGAGTCTGGGGCTCCGAATCAGGCCAATTTGGCATTTCTACATAGCCCCCTTGATATTTTGCCTACATGCCTTTAAAGAGTTTTTCATATAGTTGGGTCACTTAATTTTTCATAGAGTGCCTTTTCATGTTTTCACTATATCTAGGTTTCCTTTTTCTTTTTTCTTTCTCTTTATTTTTTATCTCTCTCTTTTTATTTTTTCTCTTTTTTTGTAGGGAATTAAGACTTCCTTCAAGCTGTATGTGAGAAGAATGAATTAGGTCGATATTATTGGTAGCTCAACATGGGGGTCCAACCAAAGTGAAACCAATGGAGAGACTTCAACAAGGTGAGTTGAGAAACCAACACGAGAGGGGTTCTTTAAAAGGATAAGACCAATCGAAGTGTGAAATGTAGCCTAGCATAAAGGATTAATCCAAAAGGGTGTGAAACCAATACAAAGGGGGTTCCAAAGAGGGTAAGTGGAGAAACAAGCATAGATGGGATTTCTCAAAAGGATAAGACCAATCCAAGTGCAGAGGGCAGCATGGCATGAGGACCTAATCCTAAAACTGGCACACCAGGGGTTTCGAATGGATAAATGGTAAAACCAACACAAAGGTGATTCCTTAAACGGATAAGACCAGTCAAAATGTGAAAGGCAACTTGAAATGAGGGTAAAATTCTAAAACCAAAACATAGTTTCAATTAAAATAAGTCCAATCCAAGTGCGAAAGGCAACTCAACATAAGGGTCATATTCTAAAACTGACATAGAGAGAGTTTCAATTAAGATAAGACCATGCCAAGTGCAGAAGGCAACTCGGCATAAGGGTCTGATCTTGAAACTGACACAAAAGGACTTTCAATTAAGATAAGAACAACCCATGTGTGAATGTAAACTTTGTACGACTATCTGCTTAACTAGCACAAAGCAAGTTTGAATTAAGATAAGGCCAATCCAAGTGTGAAATGTATCATGGATTTAGGGTCCAATAGAGGCTTATGAAACCAACAAAGAGAGGGTTTCAAAAAAGGTGAGACCAATCTAACTGTAGAAGGCAACCTGGCATGGGGGTCTGATAAAAGTTGTAAAACCAAGATAGAGGGGGCTTCAAATAAAGGTGAGACCAATCAAAGTGCAGGAGGCAACTTGTCATGGGGGCTTGATAAAGGTTGTGAAACCAACATAGAGAGGGTTTAAATAATAATCCAAGTGCAAGAGGTAGCTTGGCATGGGGGTTTGATAGAGGATGTAAAACTAACACAAAGGAGGTTTCAATCTTGCCTACAAGACAAAGTTTGAGGACACAAAGGAGTCAATGAAGAGCCACAAAGGATTGGACTCTTTGAAAGGTCGGCACTAAAGGTACAAAGAAAGGCCTCAAAGAGGTGAGCAAGGAGTCTCAATAGGGCTATATTTAGAAACAACTTGTTGTTTTGGAGCAGCAAGAGTAAATGGTCAAGGTAGCGAAATTGTGTAGACTACCAAGATCAGAGTGATCAGGGTAGTGAGGGTCCTGAATCGGCAAGGTCAGAATGGTGAAAGTGTTGAAGATGATGTGCGATTTTTTGTTGGTCATAAAAATTAGAGTGGTCAGGACAACATGGAGGCTTGTGGACCAACCAGACTGGAATGGTCAAGATGTCATGGAATTGAAGATTGATATGAATTTTAAAACTATGTAGAACAGAAGGGTCATGATGGTATGATCTTTTAGGGGTCATGTGGGCTGAATACCCATGGCCGGGTGGTTTTTGTAAACCATCAAAATCAGAATGATCAAGATGGTTGGATTGCCACAATTAAGAGAGATTGAAATGGCATGAATGTGTGAGAGAAAAGTAGGGTTTTATCCTTTGTCCCTTCCAATGTGGAGTGTGGGAACTTTCTTAAAAAATTATAGGCTGGAGGTGCTCTTCCTCATCACCTTAGGTTTGGCCTTCCTGGCATATTTCTACTACATGGTAGATGAGCCTATTGAAGCCTTTTCATCATCGGCAACTCGGACATCCTCTTTAATAAAATTGGTTGAACTTACTAACTTTATTAGATTGGGGGCTTGCCCTAGTTGATTGTTTTTTTATGTTTTATTTTTTTTCATCTTGACTACTCTTTTGTAGAGTTTTCACCCAAGCTGACTCCTTTTTAATTTTACCTGTGTCCCATTACTTGATTTTCACACATTAGGGTTATTCAATTTTTCCCAAAGCACCTTTGTAGGTTTTCACCTTGATTGGATGTTTTGACATTCTTACCCTTCATCATCCATTGTGTTCAATCAACCAAGTATGTTCAGCATCTCTATTTTTACCCCATTTTTTATTTAGGGAGAAGCAAGAAAAGACTCAACTTTAGTTGTTGATGGCACCCATGTAGAACTTGTGGTCAGGAGGATAGTATCTCTTGAAGTGTTTGCAATTGAGTAGTGAGAAAGGAGTCACCCCCTTGTTGTCCACTACTACATAAGCACTACCTTCGATGTCCTAATAAAAAATGTATGGGCCTAACCAGTCAGGGAGGAACCTTTTCTTGGGATGACCAAACATGGCATCCTTCTACTTGACTATCATAAGGTCACCTTTTTGAAATGCCTTGTCTTTGACTAGCTTGTTGTAAGCTCAAGTTATCCATACCTAATAAACTTTCAGATGCTTGTAGGCCTTGAGTCTATCTCCTTTGAACCTCTTAAGCTCCATGAACCTCCTATGCACTTTATAGGTTCATTGATTGGAAGGCTGTGATGGACAACAACCCGATAGGAGGCTAGCTCTATTTCAACTAGAACAACAGCCTCACTCCCATACACCAAAGAGAATGGAGAGCAACTTGTGAGAGTTTTGTACACTATTCGATATGGCTAGAGAATTTCTTGCATTTTATTGTCCCAATTTTCTTTTTTTCGTTTCTGACCACCTTGACTAGATGTTTTCAAAGGGTCTTATTGAAAGCCTCTGCTAGGCCATTGGCATGGGTGTTAAAGACAATCAACATCCACTAGTCAATATAGATTTTTTTTGTTATCTTATAAATTGTTTGATTTCTAAATGGAGTCCTGTTGTGTGACACGATCTGGTTGGGGATGCCATATTTGTAGATGTTGTTTTGATGAACAAAATGGGACACCACCTCACCATGACTTCCTTGGTGTCTATCGCCTTAGCCCATCTGAAAAAATTTGTGGTGGTTAAGATAAACCTAGATCCTTGGAAAGATGGCTTTAATGGTCCAACTATGTCCATTCCCCATTCGATAAAGGGACAAGTAGGGGTAGTTGGATGCAACTTCATGTGTAGGCATCGGGGAATGGTCCCAAAGGCCTGGCACTTATAGAAACTCTTGAAAAACTTGTCACAATTAGCAAACATTGTTGGCTAGTTGTAACCCTTCAACTTGATCACAATCATCATTTTAGGTCTAGATTGGTGAACACCACACAACTCGCTATAGACCTCTCTCATGATCTGGATAGCTTTCCTCTTATATATGCACCTGGCAAATATAACCCACTTTTTCATAGCATAAGTCAGTACTACTCCCTACAAATGAGCTAGTAAGAAGCTACCCTTCGAGCCAACTGTACGTGTTGAGCACAGACTTCAGGGAGAGTCGGATTCTTGAAGTCAATAATGAGCTGTTGTCAATTAACTATCTTAGGATCAACTTTAGTGTCTTCAACAACATTGGCCTCCAATAGGTTGAAGCCATCTGCACACTTGCTTTTGCCTGAGAGAAGTCCCTGATGCTTGATGACAATCTCCAACTTTCCACCTAGTGAAAGCTTGATCATGGAGAAGAACTTGGCCAATGCCTTAGTCTGGGAATTCTACCCCCTATTGATGTGCTTGATATCAAAAAAATGAAATGTCTTAGAAAAAAGAATGGCAACCATGTGGTATGTAACAACTCTAGCTTACGAACTTCAAAGATGCCCATCATCTATTGTACTACCACAAGGTCATCACCATAAAGTTAGTAGGGTCTTGGTCCCCACTAGGATGTTATCATGTTATCCCATCTTTGCATAATGAGGGTTATTCAAATTCGTCAAAATTTAGTGGGAGTATAAATTAGGATGAAAAACCATATCTTAATTTTAATGAATGTCTGTAATGTTGATATAATTATATCTCTGTTGTAGAATATTATAAACCATCATTAGTCTAGCATGCTAGATGCTAAGTATTTTAATAGCTCACATTTCTTATATCGGTTTAGAACTAAGAGAATAGTTCTCATAGTTGACCTGTTGACTATCCTACTTGAGAAGTAGGTATCTCCTACACTATCTAACGATGTGAGAGAAGAAAAGATCTTATCTCATTGAAAAGATATATTGATTGCCTTATATCATATGTTAGCCTTTATCAAATAAAAATAGTAGTGGCAACATGGATAGATGGATATGATATCCATCATGGCTCATAGTGATGAGCTAACTAAAGGTAAATAAGAATAATACATCTTGAATACTTTTTATTGGTGAGACTAATAGAAAGAAGTAAGATTATTAGATAGAGATAGAACGAGATAGTTAGAAGTCAAAGAAGTAAGTCAAGATATTATAACCCAAATTAGACATGGCCTTCTTCTACTATCATGATGATGGTATGTAGAAGAAGAACTGCAAAGTGTATTGCACATAATGCAAAGGTGGAGCTTGAGAAGCTCCATGTATCTATGTCATTGATATTTACTTGTCTTAAATACACATTCTATAGTACAATATACTATATATGTGTAATCTAGTATAATATACTTGGGATTCATATAATAGTATGAGATACCAGATATGCATCATATATCTATGAGTTGTAGATAATAGCAAGTAAATGAAGGCTTAAAGAAGATTGTTGACCTACATATGAAATGGTACAAAATGTTGTATCATTACTAGTGGGATATACAAATTTTCTATAGTCTTCTAGAGTTGTCTTAATTATCCTTTCATAAGAACATTGTTTTCATTTCCTAGTTGAATAAATGATGATTTATTCTTTGGTATGGAAATGATAATTGTTCTATAATAGCTGGTAAAGTGTTTACTAGTGGGAGCATAATAAAGAGTTTATTCATATCAGATATGTATGCTCGTATAATATGTTTGAATAATCCTCATTAGGTGAAGTAGATTGATATTCATCAATATATTGTTTAGTAGTGCGGTCATATTTATAAGAAAAGACTTAAGGAGTACTATTCAGATAAAAACATATAGGTAAATGATTTGGAATCATTAACTATATGTAAGTCTTATCTTATCAAGCAAAATGACCATCTCTCCATTAGTAAGACATGGAGAGAGGGCTAATGAGTTTATAGAACTCATGCATCTAGATGCATGTTAGCCCATATCTATTAAAGATAAAGGATAATATTTCAACTTCATTAATGTTCAAAGATGACTTCTCTATGTATGGACATATGTACTTTATGAAGTACAAATCCAAAACCTTTGAGAAATTATTTGAGATTAAGAATGAAGAGGAAATATTAATGAAAAGCATATTAGAATTCTTTGATGAGATCAAAGAGGGAATAGTTAAGTAATAATTCACACATAAATGAAGGATAGTAGAATCTAATTTTGATGGGTACCTCTTATACATTTTAGCTTAATTGAGTAGCCAAAATGAGAAGCCATATTGTGTAGGACATAATATGGATAATAACAACCTTTGCAAAATTTCTTCTTTGTCTATTTAGGGGTTAGCACTCAATATAGGCACTGATTCTCAAATTGGTACCTTTCAAGTCTATTCCAATTATTTCATATCAGATATGGAAAGAGGTTAAAGCTTGACCTTAAGCAAGTTAAGATTTCAGAATGTCTAGCCTAGTAAAGAAGTATAACCCTGTCAAGTTAGAATACAAGACTATAAAGTGTTGGCTTGTAGGATATCCGAAAGAAACTTAAGGATAGTATAAGTTGCTCATCTCTCCGTATTTCTAGAGGAAGAGTCCCTTCTTTAGAAAGATAGTGGGAGCAAGGTATAAATGGAAGGTGCTCCAATCCCACATTCCATGGACACTTTTATTAAGGAACTATTTACACAAGGGCAAATCATAGATCTTTTCTTATGTCCAATCAACTTAAGAGATATGTGAGACATATCTTTGATGGAAGAAATGAGACATAAGATAACAGGATAATGATCCTAAGATCTTTATTGAAGCAATATGAGATATTGATTCAAAATGGGAAGAAATAATAAAATCTGATATAAACTCTATCTATTCTAATCAAGTTCAGAACTTGATTGATCCACCTAAGGATTTAGTATCTATAGGGTATAAATGGATCACTAAAGAATAGATTGAAGTAGATTAGAAGGTAGAGACCTTCAAAGTAAGGATAGTTAAAAGGGGATATCATTTAAGTCGAATAGTTGACTATGATAAGACCTTTTACCTATGCCATGGAATTAATCCATTTGGATTTTGATTGTTACACACTATGACTATAGGAAATGTCAAATGGATGTTAAGATAGTTTTTCTCTATGTTATTTTGAGAAACAGGTGTATATGATACAACCTTTGGGAATCAAGTTCCAAAACATTCAAATATGTGTGCATAAGTCCATTTATGGACTAAAGTAAAGCTTTTCATAGATGGTAGATAAGGTCTAATGAGATTAGATCTTATGACTTCATTGAGAACGAAGATATGCCTTGTGTTTTCATATAAGATAAGTGAGAGTGCTATTATCTTCTTGACATGATATATGCATGACATACTACTCATTAAGAATAAAGTAAGTATGTTATCATAAGTGAGCCTAGTTATCAATTAATCCTCCAAACCTAATATGGGTTTTAATATCTATGGAGATAGATCTAAAAGGTTTCTTGGCTTTATCCATGTCATGTGCGTAGTTACGATAGTCAAAGAGTTTGACATGGTAAACTCCAAGATAGGTTTCTTACCTATGTAGTATGGAGTTGATCTCTTTAAAGAGATGTATTTGTAGACTTCTTGAGAGAAAAAGAGATCACATTAGTATAGCCCTCATGCTTTTGCAATGGGACCTATCACATTTGTGATGCTACGCACATGACCACAATGCTTTAAGTGTTATGAGCATTCATCATGTAAATCCATGTGAGATTCACTAGATAAGAAAGAGATATGTCCTTGAGTACTTGAGAAGCACTAAGGATGTATCCCTAATGTATGGGGGATAAGATTTGAAGTCTTGTTGTTTTATGAACATAAGCTTCTAATCAGATAAGTCTAATAATAAAACAAAGTAATAGTGGTGCAATGAGATGGAAGAGTTTTATGTAAGAGAACACTACTAATTCTACAACTAATCTAAAGTAGATTGAATAATGACTGTATATTGCTTGAGAAGCCGACTAGATGAAGATGTTCATCTGGCTTATGGGATTGTCCCAACCTTCTCTGAAAGTGTATCATTGTTTTGGGAAAACAATGGGGTAGAGCCAAAGTCTCATTAGAAGTTTCAAACTTCTATGACAATACCATAGAATCAAAGAGAATGCAACTGATAGAGATATAATTAAAGATAGAGTATCTTCTGCTAATAACATTATAGATTCACTAACTGAAGCAGTTACTCAAAGAGTGTTTGAGCTTCACCTTGAGCTGATAGAGATAAGCCAGATTGGTGATTGGCTTTAGTGCAAGTGGGAGATTGATAGAAAATTATGCTCTACAAGCCAATCATATATGATATGATTCAACATTTCTAAGAATATCTCATTCAATTAAATAGGCAAAACTTCGTTACTAGATTTTATTAGAAGCATATATCGTAATGAAGTCCTTGATCACTTGCAATGATGATTGAATCATGATGAGATCAAGATAATGAGATCGATCATCTAGAGGTATGTGATCTAAATGTTCTTAGTCATAGGATCCTTGAGATGGGAAATCAAGAATCCGGATAGACTAGTGTGTGTGATGTCTTCTCATGTGATAAGAATGACCGATCTCATTGGTCATCAGTGTGGGGACACTGAGATACACACATAGGTGCTCATTAGTGGAATGAGTTCACTGAACTAACCAATTTAGGAAACCCTGATTGGTATCTTACCGAACTATCTATCAGGTTATTCTTACATCTCAAAAGCATAATTGGATCTTTGACTTGAGTCACCAAAGATGTCTTATCGTATGTATCTTGTACTTTGATTATTGACTTATGGATCACCATCTTGATGGTCCAGTATAGTTGATGTATTGGTTGAAAGAGAAACTCGGTGGAGGCAATTGAGTGGACAATAAGAGATCGTTCACTCTCGATAGGAGAGAGAGAATGTCCTATGGGATAGTACTCTAAATCCTTAGCCAAGGTACTTGGGATAATTAGAAAAAGAGTTTTTTAATTGATCCGAATTTGAGTACAGGATACCATAGAGTTGAAATATTTAGGGATTGACAGTTAGTGCCGAACCCTTGACCGACTAGGACATTGTATGAATAAGGATTTAAATCCGTATGGTAATTGATGATGAAAATGCTCAATGGATGTTATTTAACTCCCCAAAGTCATTTGGGATCATAGGATGTGGCTTGTACCCTTTATGATTAGAAAGCCGTAAAAACTAATATCGGATAACGATTTTGATTTAATTTAAAAGAATTATTATTTTTAAATTAATTAAGGCTTCAACCAAATTTATTATTAGGCATAGTGGGTCACACACATTAGATCTGGTCAATAAGATGAGGACATGGACGTAATTTATAAAAGTTTTGGGTTTTTCTGAAAAATTTCATCTTCTATATATAAATGGTTTATGAAGCCAAACCCTAACAAGCCATAAGGCTGGAGCACGTCCCAAGCATCCTCTCTTCCTCCTCTATCCTCTAGAAGGTGATCTCCCATGGTCAAGCTTGGATCTGGAAGATTTCTGGAGGCCCGAAGGAAGGGAGAACTCGTCTATTGAAGCTGATCATGTGGATATCACTAGAGATAAGACACTTGAACAGTTTTCAGCAAGGAGGAATGTCCCCCCTTCATCCATAGTGAGGGATTTTAGAAATCCCATGAGGTACTCTTATTCTACTTCATATTCGGTTCTCGATTTTACTCGTTTGGCATCGATCAAGGCAAAGATCATGGTTTTATGGAATCAAATATTTTTCGCTATCATGTATTGATTCCTTACACCTTCTTGGCCAACCTAAAGAAGGTCCGCTACTGGTTAAAAAGGTTGGCGATAAAGTGCCAGATATAGGCAATTTTGCTCTGAAGAGACCTCGACTCCCATATGTTCTGAGGTAGAGGCAAATCTTTGATAGCTTTAGTTTTGTGGAGGACAATCTTGATACCTAGGTACCTAACAATGAACCCTAAGAGCTTGCAACTAGAGACACTAAAAGCACATTTCATTGGATTCCTTTGGAATTTATATAAGCGAAGTCATTCAAAGACTGTTCTCAAGTGACCAAGGTGGTCAGCTCGCCTTTTGGTTTTCACAACAAGGTCATCAACATAGCACTCAACTAGGTCATTCAACATCTCATCCAAGATCTTAATCAAGGCTTATTTGTATGTTGCCCTTGCATTCCTCAAACCAAACTATATCTATTTGTAGTTGAAGATACCCTTGGGTGTACAGAATGATGTAAACTTCTTATCCTCATCTGACATTAATATCTGATTGTATCTAGATGATCTATCCATGAATGACAAAGCCTTGTGTCATATCCACACATACAAGGTCTCCATTGCAAGAGGAGTTAGCACTTCAAATAGCTGGCCCATCCACTCCCACTCCCTGATCCACCCGAGACCTAGAAAAAAAGAAAGCACGTATTAAATTTTTAGAAAGAAAATAGTCAAAACTGGCATTCCGTTAAATGACACATTGGAACCTAAAACATAACACATCTAAACAATGGATATATCTTTAGAGTGGACGTGTATAATGCAAGAAGCTAAACTAAATGAACATTTTATGCACCAAAGAACAAAATAAAAGAAAGAGTGAGAAGAGCATAGGGAAAAGACAAAAGAATAGTGTGAAGAAGGCAAGAATGGGAAAGGAAAGGAAAGGAAAGGAAAAGGAAGAAAAGAACAATCTTTATATTCACATGCCAGGCTATGACAACATTTTATATGTGACTGAGGAAGTCAAAAAAACAATGAAGAAATCTAGCCTCCATGAAAGTAGAACACCAAAGAGGAAGAGTGTGAGAGATGGGAAAAAGAAAGAAGGCAGTGGTTTTTAAACTTTAGGATAAAGGGGAAGAGAGAGATACGGCACCACCATCCCTCTTATAAAGATAAACAAGACAATTGTAAACATTAAACTAATTTAATAGCCTGGAAGTGCAACTGCCAACTTTTGGAAACTCTGAACATCTACAAACTAGTGGTCGTGCACATCCAGTCAACAAGGACATGTCATGACATCTTTGACCATTAGCCAATGCATCTAGTCAACTAAACACATATGATGATGCATCTAGGTGGAACTGATACATGTGTCTAATGTACTGGGTGTGTCTATCATCTTCACTTCATGAAGAACTTTGCTGAAAATAAATGCATAATGTTGGAAGATATTGGAGCCAACATGTACCAACAATTGAAATTAGAGTGCAAGATTCAACATCATATTTTTAGAAGGCTTATCTAAGTTTCCACATGAAAAAGGAAGCCACCGCTATGAATGAGCTACAAATGATCAATGAATATTTTTATAATAAGAAAGTCTTTAAAACACTGAGTTACAAATGATCAAAGAATACTTTTCTAAGCTAAACGTCTTCAAAACACCCTTTCTAAAAGCCCCCTCCAAGAAGGACATTCAAACTTGAGAACTCCTCAAATAAAAACAATGACAGATTGGAGGTACTCCAGGACTGGCAGATAAGCCCAGGTTGCATAATGTGGACAATGGTTCTATAAGGATATATTGACCCATTGGACAACCAATATCTTCAACTATGCTTATAAATACCTACATTTGTTCTTCTTTGAAACTAGCTTGCATCCTTTTCACTTTGAGCACGTGTCTTACATCACATGCATCCCATTCATTAGGCTACATTCAGCTCCTTCTATCCCCCACCACCTTACTTATTTTCCCACCATGGACTATCATTAATATATTGCCTCACATGTTTTCCACCACATTCTGCCATCATTATCGTTGCACCGTTTTTGTACCTTGGTTCTACGAGCTAGATCACAGACCTCCATAATGATTTTTCAAGTGTTGTTTATGAATCATAAGGTTATTCCAATCTGAGTTAAGTTGGCACCCCATTGGGGTCACTTATGGGATCGAAGGACTTCTCCTTTTTATCAGCTAGAAAATGTCTTTCATCATAACTTTGTTGTTCAGCCCTTCCCAATAATCACACACCATATAGATGGGTCCGCCATCAGCGATGAATCCCCTAACAGGCAGGGTGGCTTTTTATTTGCTCACTCATGCTAGTGGCACTTCCCCCTTTTTTGGCCAACCGATAGTAGTGTTTCTAATAAAAACATGTGAAATCCTTTAGGAACACCAACAGTGCTTGCTTATTGCCTAGCTGAGCATGAATTTGCATGTCTAAATCTATACTTCGGTATCACTTTTTCAGTATGCCATTTGTTTTTTTCTACACCACTTGTGTGACTCCACTCTATGCCACTCTCCTACAAAGCATATGCCAATGAAAGGCAAGCTATTGTTGACATGCTAATTTTGCATATTTGTTGAGCACAAAACTTGTGTTTTACATTACAATATCTAAAAATTTGCTACATGAACCTGGATCACCGCCACTTGAATCTATGGAGCCAGTCTTTTGTTGCATCTAATAAGGGAGGATGATGCGTCTAGTACCAATGGATGCACGTGCCCATCCTACTGCATGTGCCCGTATGGCAGGAATGTTGGGTGTTTTGATTTTCTTGCTTCTAATTGAGTATGAACCCTAAGTGAGACACATCCGGTCAACCTAGAGGCATCCTTAAGTATGTTTGATATCTGATGACTCAAAGTTTCCTATAATTAGGACATTCCTTATGTCCATTTCACCAATTTATGGTAGAAGAGAAATATATCCACCTTTCAAATATCAGAATGTTGGGTCATTAAGGTGAGCGTGCACTTCATTATTTGTTTAAGGCTAACAATTATTTTCAACTGAGGAAGGGAGGTAATACCGTAATAATATATTGAAATGATTTCTCTTTTGAAAATTGGCTTTAAAACCTGCTTGTTCAAGATTTTATTAGGTAGTAGAACCTGTCACCCTTAATTTTAAAATTTATATTAATATAAATCAACACAAAACATTTGACTCTTAACACCTAGTTTAAAATTTACATTGCAAACAAACGTTAATTAAAATAAAATATTTATCTAGATTATATGTTTACCGATATTTTATTTTTAAAAATTATTAGAATCATATTTTATATAGTGTCATTGTTATTACTTTGATCAAATAATGTATAAAACATTAAACATAATATACTATTATTTGTACCTTTTTAATATTTTAATATATATTATTAAAATTAATTTAATATTTGTGATTAACTAATACGATATTTGTGATTAATGATGTCTAACCCTTCTTCCAGACTTTAAGGCAACAAGATCAGTTACTTGTGCTTGCGCTGGTGGATGAAGCAGTTTATAAATGGGGTATTTCATAAGAATTTATTTATATCTCTATGATGTAATTTTGTATTAAAAAATTAAGATATTTTAAGATATAAAATTATGAGGTGCGATGAGATATCAAGAGAAGCTATGTATAACTTCTGTTATGAAAAGAAAAGTGATTATTATAGTTGTACAATACAATGAACTTCTAAAATAAATTATATTTTCTGTTATAAAAAAATATTTTAAAAAATATTTTTTTATGTTAATTGTCAAATATTCTAAAATTTGTAGTGTTCGGGAGATGCCTCAAAAGTTGGTGTTTTTGTCGTGCCCGAACCGACACCCGAATTTGGAGATTTTGTGAAATCTCCGTCCAAAGAAGAAATTGAAGCTTGGAAAAGGATTAGGATATGGGTAATATTATTACCTAACATTTTATTTTGATCTCCAACTTTGAACGGCAGCGGAGAGAGAGAATGTTTGATTTTTCCAGTGAACTAGGGTTCTACAAATCTGGTGGCGCCTACCTGTTTATTCCTGATTTCTAATTGCTATAAATTTTTTTATGAAGATATATATACATATATAGAAACTATATTCGATGAGGATTCTAAATTGTATTTTTGGAGAATTTTTGACTTCCGGGATAAGGAGTTATCCTCGTTGCAAAATAAAGATTTCTGCTACAGAATCTCAGTGACCACAGACTCTTCTACCTCATTTTACGGTTGGTTGAGATTTTTAATGTATATGTGGCACATTGTTTTGGAATACTTATTTGATGAGGATTCTAACGCATATTTTTTTGGAATTTTCTGAGCACAAGATATGGAGATATTTTCGTGTTAAGGGGAGACATAATTCCCCGATGAACAACGCCGACACACGTAGAAGACGGCGACGGGGTGGGCGCACAGGCAGCACAGACGCCGCTGCCGCTGCGGCAGTGTAACGTGCCGGCGCCAGCGGCGCAATGGCTGTGCACGCCGGACAGGCGCAGTGCGCCACCATACGCGGCGCAATGCGCCAAACCCTTTATTAATTGATTTTAAATAGTTTAAAATCAAAGTAAAACCAGAAAAATTGTCAAAAAATTCTATAAAAAATCATAAAAATTTTATAATGTTATTTAACATGTTTTAAAGTGTTTAATGACATGTTATATAATTTTAGGTCCTATTTACATAGATTCACTCATTGTTAAACTTTAAAATTATTTTAAAGGTTTAACTTATATAATTAGTGTCTTAATTAATTCTGTAAAATGAGATTTTATAGAATAGAAATTGGGAAATTAATTTATGACTTTTCACAGTATTGATAATGTATGAATGTTTTAAATAGTTTAGATGTGTATGTTTATTTCATATAAATTGTTTATATGATATTGTCATGTTATTTTCATGCTATTTGTTTTACGAAAATTTGACATGCATGAAATTGAGAATTTGAAAAATATAGTATGTAATTTTAGGCTGATATATATGATATATCACATATGATTATCATGTATGCGCTCTATGTTTAAGTGATGAATGTTAGTGTGTTTGAAGGTGATCATGGACTTAATTGTGCTTGGCCTGTGATTGCTTTTAATAGTGTTGGTTATGTTATTAAATGGGACCTGTGTGTGCCTCCTCTCTCTCTATACAATCTGATTGTACATTCTACCTCCCTCCATTAATGTACTCCCCTTAGTTAAAACCAAAGTTCTTATTAAGTTATGTACATTTATGATTCTGCATACCCTTAAGCCGATTGTAAGAGTTAGAAGCCAGTTCGTGGAAAGTTAGAGAGCGGGACCACTTGGAGAAGCACCCTTCTGAAGTGGAAGCATGCCAACTCAAGCATTCAAAGTAAGGATTTGCACCAATAGGGGTGCCTTAGGTGCATGCTTAGGGTTAAGTTCATGATCATCTATTTTTATGCATATTTGATATGTGGATGTGTGCTACAGGTTATACCTTAGATATATGATATTCCAAAGGTATTATATGTACTTAGCACATATTATTTATGAGACTAAAATAAAATCCCTCCTTGTCATAATTAGGTTGATAAAGGTGTGACATTAAGAATGACTCATGTAGCCCTCCGTTGTTATGGTCTTGATAAGCCAATCATATATTGGATGGGTTTGTTGTGCTACCATAAGGCCTATTCAGCAAGGAATTGGTGATCATGACTAAGGCATTTGCCGAACCTTGGGGTGGACCATTTGCATGGCTTTGTTATGCTACCACAAGGACTGTGTGAAGAATCCATTCTCATAATGTAACAAGAGGGTTTGACCTAACTAGAGTATATGGCTTGTTGTTCTACCACAAGGTCATAAGTCTAGAGGCTAAATGGCTCAGAGTTGTAAGAGTTGCAACTGGCAAAAGTTGCCTAGCTATTAAGTATGGGGTGATTTGTTGTGCTACCACAAGGTCATCACTATAAAGTTAATAAGGTCTTAGTCCCCACTAGGATTTCATCGTGATATCCCGTCTTTGCATAATGAGGGTTATGCAAATTCGTCGATAATTAGTGAGAGCATAAATTAGGATGAAAAACCGTATCTTAATTTCATGAATGTCTGCAATGTTATATTGATAAAATTATATCTCAATTGTAGAATACGATAATAAACCACCATTAGTATGGCATACTAGGTGCCAAATAGCTTAATGGCTCACACTTCTTAGACCGGTTTAGAACTAAGAGAATTGTTTCATAGTTGACCAATTAACTATCCTACTTGAGAAGTAGGTGCCTCCTAAATTATCTAATGATGTGAAAGAAAGATAAGATCTTATCTCATAGACAAGATGAATTATTTTCCTTAAACTAGATGTTAGTCTCTATGTGACATAAATTATAGAGACAACATGGATAGATGGATATGAGATCCATCATGGCTCATATTGATAAGTTAACTAAAGGGCAAGTTAGAATGACAATACATCTGAATTACTTCTTGTTGGTAAGACCAATAGAAATAAGTAAAATCATTAGATATAAATAGGAGATAGTTAATAGTAAAAAAAGGTGGTCAAGATAATAAAGTCAGAATAAGACAAAATTCTTACATTATCATGATGATGGTAAGTGGAAGAGGAAGTGCAAAGTGTATTGTACATAATGCAAAGGTGGAGCTTGAGAAGCTTCATGCATCCAAGTCATTGACATTTACTTGTTTTAAATATACACTTAATAATATTAGATACTATATGTGTATATCATAATGTTAGATATTATGGATGCATCTAATGGTATGAGATACCAGATATGGATCTTATATCGACAAGGAGTTGTAGATGATGACAAGTAAATGAAGGCTTAATAAAGAAGATGTTGACCTACATATGAAATGGTGCAAAAGTTGCATCATTATTAGTGGGAGGTGCAATTCTTTAATAACCTTATAGAGATGTCTTAATAATAAAGATTGCTATTATATCCTTCTACAATAACATTATATGATTTCCTACTTGATTAAATGTTGATTTATTCTAAGTTATAGAATTGATAGATGTTCTAATAGATTGAATGGCAAAGTGTTTGCCAGTGGAAGCTTAATGAATTGTTTAATCATATTTTGATATGTTAGCTCTCATGTTATGTGTGAATACTCCTTTTAAGAGGAAATGGGTTGATTTAGATCAATCTACACTATAGTTTTATGTAGACATGGATAATGGGTTAATGAGTTATTAGAACTCGTACATCTAGATGTATGTTAGCCCAAATATAGTAAGGCTAAATAAGAATATTCCTATTTCATTATTTCAAAGGTGATGTCTCTAGGTATGGATATATGTACTTTATGAAGTACAAATCTAAGACCTTTGAGAAATTATCTGAGATTAAGAATGAAGTAGAGATACTAATGGAATGAGTATTAGAACTCTTTTATTAGATCAAGGAAGGGAATACTTAAGTACATAATTCATATATAATTGAAGGATAATAGAATCTAATGAACACATCTTTACACATTTTAGCTTAATTGAGTAGCTAAAATGAGAAGCCATTTTATGTAAGACATAATATGAACAATGACAAGCTTTGCAAAATTCTTTTTTGTCTATTTTTTGTTAAGTATTCGTTATAACCACTTGATCTTAATAGGTTCCTTCTAAGTCTATTATGATTATTCCATATAAGATATGGAAAATGGGTTAAAACTTGACCTTAAGCAAGTTAAGGTTTCAGAATGTCCGACCTGGTGAAGAAGTATAACTTTAACAAGTTGGAATATATGACTATGAAGTGTTGGCTTGTGGGATATCCTAAGAAACTTTTGGATATTAATATACCACCTTTATGAAGAAGGGTATGTGTTGCTCATCTCACTATATTTATAAAAGAAAAGTTCCTTCTTAAGAAAGATAGTGGGAGCAAGGTATATATGGAAGATGTTCCAGTCCCAAAACCCAATAACACTTCTATTAAGGTGCTAGTTAATAATTACACAAGGACAATTCATAGGTCTTTACTTGTGTCCATTCAACCTAAGAGATATGTGAGACATATCTTTGATAGGTGAAATGAGGCATAAGATAATAAGGATATTGATCCTAAGATCTATATAAAACCAATATGAAATATTGATTCATTAATGGGAAGAGATAATTAAATCCGATATAAACTTTATCTATTCTAATCAAGTTTAGAACATGATAGATCCACCTAAGGGTATAGTATCCATAAGGAATAAATAGATCACTAAAGAATAGATTGGAGTAGATTAGAAGGTAGACACCTTCAAATGTGAGAATAGTTGAAAAGGGTATCATCTAAGTCAAATGGTTGACTATGATGAGAACTTTTACCTATTCCATGGGTTAATCTATTCGGATTTTGATTGTTACATACTTTGATTATAAGATAAGCTAATTGGATGTTACAAATAGTGTTCCTTTAAGGAATTTTGAGGAACAGGTGTATATGATACAACTATAGGGAATCAAGTCCCCATAACATTCAAGAAGAGTGTGTTTTAAGTTCATTTATGGACTGAAGTAAAACTTCCCATAGATCATATATAAAGTTTAATGAGATTAAATCTTATAACTTCGTTAAGAACGAAGAGGAGCCTTATGTATTCAAGAAGATAAGTGGGAATGCTATTACTTTCTTGACATTTTATGTTGATGACATACTACTCATTGAGAATGAAGTAGGTGTGTTATCATAAGTAAACCTAGCTATCAAATTGATCCTCTAAACATAATTTGAGTTTTGAGATCTATGGAGAAAGATCTAAAATCAATACCCAGTTAATGTACGTAGTCACCATAGTCAAAGGGTTTGACATGATAAACTCCAAGATAGGTTTCTTACCTATGTGGTAAGGAGTTGATCTCTCTAAAGTGTTGTCTCTGTAGACTTCTTGACAGATAAAGAGATCACATGAGTAGAGCCCTTATGCTTTTGTCATAGGGTCTATCACATTTATGATACTACGTACATGAAATGATTAATGCTCTAAGTGTTATGAGTATTCATCAGGAAGATCCAGGTGAAAGTCATTAGATAGTTTAGAGATATATCATTTGGTACTTGAGAAGCACTGAGAATGTATCTCTATACACTGGAGGATAAGACTTGAAGTCTTGTAGTTTTACAAACACAAGCTTCTAATAAAGTAAGTTTAATATGAAGTCAGAATAATGGTGGTGCAGTGAGCTGAAAGAGTTCTATGTGATAGAACACTTTAAATTTTACAACATATGTAAACAAGTTTACATAGTGGTTGCACACTACTTGAGAAGTAGTCTAGATGAAGATTCTCAGCTAAGGTATGGAATTGTCCCAATTTTCTCTGAAAGTGTATCATTGTTTTGAGAAAACAAAGGAGTAGATCTGATGTCTCATCATAAGTTTAGAACTTTTGTGGCGATACCATACAATCAGAGAGATTGCAGCTTATAGAGATATAATTAAAGATAGAGTATCTACCGCTAATAACATTGTAGATCAACTAACTAAAGTAACTCAAAGAATGTTTGAGCTTCACCTTGAGCTGATACAGATCAGTCAGATAGGTGATTGGCTTTAGTTCAAGTGGGAGATTGATAGAAATGTATGCCCTACAAGCCAATCATGTATGATATGATTCAACATTTATAGAAATATCTCATTCAATTAATTAGGCAAATCTTCATTATAAGCTCTTATTAGATGCGAATATAATAATGAAGTCCTTGATCAATTACAATGATGATTAAATCATGATGAGATCATTATAATGAGATTGATTATCTAGAGATATTTGATCTAAATGTTCCTAGTCATAGGATACTTGAGACGGGACATCAAGGATCCAGATAGACTAGTGTATGTGATATCTTATCATGTGATGAGAATGACTGATCTCATTGGTCATTAGTGTGGAGACATTGAGATACACATACAGGTGCTCATTAGTTGAATGAGTTCACTAAACTGACCAAATTAGAAACCATGAATGGTATCTTACCAAACTGTCAATCAAGGTTTTATATCATCACGGTTGCATGGTTGGACCTTTGACATGAGTCACCAAAGATACCTTGTTAGGTGGAACTTGTGCTTTGACCATTGACTTATGGATCACCGTTTAGATGGTCTAGTATAGCGATGGATCGGGTACAAGGAAAACCCGATGGAGGCAATTGAGTGGACAACAAGGGATTGTCCACTCTCGGTAAGTGAGAGTGAATGTCCTATGAGATAGTACTCTAAATCCCTGGCCAGGGTAGATAGGATATGTCGACTCCGAAAACGGGTTCCGGATCGGCACCTCAAGATAAGATGAAAGATAGAAGAATTGGGAAAAAAAAAGGGGAGTGAATCGAGAAACACTCGGAAAGCGGTAAAAACTCCTCACCTCGGTCCCACACTCACATTGATCCCCGAACTTTCATCTCACGGCGTCGCTCGAGCACCGGAGATGGTTCGGGTCATGTGGGAGGAGAGTGAGGAGGATATGAATTTAGAACATGAATAAAAATAAAGTGTGGTCGCCAGGAGCCGCGGGCTCCGATTTATGTAATGGAAAGAGAAAGAAGTTGACCGTGTGTACCTTAGCGTGGGAGAAAGGGATGTGAGTTCAACCTTCTTCTTCTTCGGCCGGCCGATGAAGAAGAGTCTCCAATCCAATGTTAGCTTGATCAACCTGTGCAACTAGAAAAATAAACCAAGTGAAGGAAATAATTAGAACTATGGGAAGTGTAGTAACTGTAGAGAGAATATGAGAAAGAAGCAATTGGAATCGAACTCACCGGATTGGGGTGAGTCCTAACCCCTTTTTTTTGTATTTTTGATTAGGTAAAAATGATGTAAATAAACTAAAAGATGCTTTAAAACAATGAATAAACAGAGTTAATGGAGTTGAGAAGGCTTATAGAATGGATCGGCTTGAGTTGAAGCCGAGTTGGTTGAGAAAAGGCCGGTTCGGGTAGCTTTGCACCCTTCTGGCGCGACTTCAGTGCAGAGGATGTTACGGACGACCCCGATGTCAGAATCAAGTTCCGTTTGTTGGAGTGGACAGAAAACTCAGAGAGGAAGCATTTCAATGTTGATGACTTCTCCGAAATCCTCCTGTAGAAGTCAGTAAAAATTATGAAAGGGGGCGGATATCAAAATCAGAACCTGGATGCGCGCCCTCAGTGTAGCAACCGTCACGAACAAACGGAAAGTCAGAATGGAATGCCGTCAGTTGGAGATGAAAGAGGACGAAGAGAGGAACAATTTGTATGTTGAAGACTTTTGCAGCAGAAGCCTCGGATTTTCTGCAGAAGTCGATGAAGATGGTTGATGAAGAACACCCGGATCGAGCCTTCTCCTTCACCTCGGGATCGGTTTCTTGACTTCGGATCGCCTTTGGACGTCGGGACGGCTTTGGAGAAGAGCTGGGACGACCTTGGGACGAGCTAGGCACCGGGGTTCAACCTTGGTTCGTTGAGAATGGCCCTCAATTTATAGGGGAAGAGAGCCGGTGCAAAATTTAGAAACTGGGTGTACCGCGCCCCCGCGTTTCAAAGGAGACCAGGGCGCGCAGGGCGCGCCCTCAAACCAAGGGCGCGCAGGGCGCGCCCCCAGTTCGGGGGCGCGGTCTGCGCGCCCCTCTGTTTCAAAGGGGGCGGGGGCGCGTTCGGCGTCTCACTGCTAAAAATCGACGGAATGTTCCGGAAATTGCTAAAAATGGACTTGACATACGTAACGCGCCCCCGAACCGGGGGCGCGGTACAAATAAGTGAAAATCCTCCCCCGGAAACCTTCCAAAAACCCGGTTTAGAAGGCGCTAATCGGGGTAATTTCCGATTTAAAGCAACTGACCGCGCCCTCGCTTTTCAAAGGAACCGGGGGCGCGCAGGGCGCGCCCCCAGTTTGAGGGCGCGCAGGGCGCGCCCCCGGGTTGAGGGCGCGCAGGGCGCGCCCTCCCCTTTCAAGCGGAGCGGGGGCGCGGTACACTCTCTCTCCTGCGCGCGTGTTCCGCGAGCCGTATCTTGCAAACGGGATGTCCGATTCGGCTCCCGTTTGTTGCGTTGGAAAGAGTGCCTTCAACCGCACCTTCTCAAGTCAGTAAACCAGCCGGCATGACTCCCGAGATGTTCGTACGGGGCTTTCTACCGGTTTACCCTCCGCGGAAAGCCGAAACCTGGGGCGAAGATCCGAAAGAGCACGGTTCCGGTCGAGAAATCTCGGGTCAACTCGGGATGACTTGAAATGATGACCGAACAAGTCCGGTACGATCGGACAATCCGAAGTCATCGAAAAATCTGAGATTAACCCGGTAAACGTGAATCGAAAGCCGTAAAAGCCGCGAAACCCTAAAATTGACCGAACCGGCCTTATAGCCCCGGTTGGTAAAATATACGGCTAGAATCGACCCGGATGACCTGAAAAGACCCGGTGATGACCGGAAAGGCCTAACATGTGGTCCGGGATAGCCGTGTCAACACAGATCGAAAAAGCCGTAACGAAAGCCGTCATTGACCGACGCCTACCGAAATGACTTTTCGGAAACCCTGAATGTTACGGAACACATGCGGGACTCCCGAGACCTTTAATTATGAACCATTCAAGGTCGGTCATTGAGCGGGCTTCGTGTTTTTATGGTTCACGCGCGGCTCTCTCTTGAAGGTTACGGCATTATTCCGGAAATCTTCGGTCCATTCTCAACTTACAAGGGGCTCCACCAATGTCCTTAGCTCATCTCCACGAGGTAGTCCGGATCGGATAACGGTCAAATAGAAGATATCGCCTATGGAATAAGAGTCTAGGGCTCCGAATCAAGCCAATTTGGCGTGTCTACGGCTGCCTCGCCTTGATGTCGGCTTTGCAAGGGAATGGCATGTAGCGGAACGGAGTGAAACGTAGAGAAAGCGTAGCGAAGCGAGATGAATCGTAGTGGAATGTAGTGGAGCGACATGGCGATGGACTGAAAAGGTGGCATCAAGGTGTAGATATAGACACGCTCAACGACAAGATTCGGCAAGACGAATCTCCTCAAGTCTCTTGGTTAACCGCCATGTTTCATCAAGTCCTCCTATGTTCGATTGGTAAAAGATGTGCCATTGGCACGAGAGAAGGATAGCCAACCCCCAACGCGGTGGGGAGTCCCCGAAACATGGGTTCGTAGGTTCATCATCAGCCGGTAACCCGATCTTTGCGGTGTTCCTGTACTGTGATGGGCTAAAGTTTAAAAAAGGATTTGTTTTGAAAAAAGTAAAAGAATACCAATCGAGCACATTCAGGCTCTTAGATTCATTTAAGTCTTCCATGAGACAAGATTCAATTCGGAATGGAATGATCTCAGATTCCGAAAGGCAAATGTTAAGCATAGACCGTGAAGATAATGACAGTGCAAGTTCTGATCAAAATTGAAAGCCCTTGGCGGGACGAAATGGCTGCCATGGTGGGATAAGTAGCAAAAGAAGTTGCAATGGCCTCTATGGTGAAAAGAATTGAAAGATTTGAGGGCAAAAAGTGGTTACCGAACACGGTGGGATTAATAGACACGGTGGGATATTAGAGAGGTTGGTGGGACTAGAGATCATGGTGGGATTAGAGAACATGATGGGATTAGAAAACACGGTGGGATTTAGAATGGTCGAGAGAGTGAGAAGGTGAAGTTTAGGAAATGATGTATGCAATGATAAAATGTAATGCAATTAATACTACATGATGCATGTTGGGCTCAAGAAAATAAAACAAAACTTGTATAACAAATAGTTGAAGATATAGATTGTCTATGAGGTCAAGATACCCATTCGGGAACTATCGTCCCTCACAGCACAACTTTGGCTTATCCGTGAGCATTAGAGATGACCCGACCGTCGTAGATTTTGATGAAGGGGATCTCGGGTCAAGTCTTCTCCATGCTCATGGTCTCCAACAAATAATGTATAAGATAATAATACACGACCAGCGACATATATGCTAGTCGGCAAGTTATGGGGGTTTCCCATGTCTATTCTTCCATTTCTGCGAGCATTTTCTTTGCCACTCCTTTGGAGCATCACCGGAATGAGGCAGTTGCGGCGGTATGGTTTCCATGCCTTCTCCACGTGGTCATTCTCCTGGAGTCAGTGGCAATCAGACACTGATATCTGTAGCAGGCTTAATCTTCTTCTGGTGTTGTAGCTGCTTTTCTTCCTTGTCATAGCACTTCTTGCTTCAATGTTGTTTGACCTGTTGGCGAGATTCTCACCCCTCCTTGACTTGTGTTTCTTTCCTGAAATACTTAATAAAGGGGTTAGATCTGCTCTATGGCTTACCCCCTTGCCTATTGTTGTCTTGCCTTGCTTGTATGTCAAGGGGGGTAGCCTTATTAACAAGGTAATATGAACCAAATGACTGAAAATGAATAAGATAAGGGTTAAGAAAGCTTACCTGCTATGGTGAGAGTCACACCCTTCTTAGCATCCTGTTGTTGAGAAAACCTTCTCCTCTTATTCTAAAGTCCCTGAAAACACTTGATAAAAGAGGATTAGATCTTCACAACGACTCATCCCTTTGCCTATTATGGCCAACTTTGACTTAGGTCAAAGGGAGGAGCCCTCTTAATGGGGTGATAATGAAGGTAAATATGCAATGCGGAAATGAAACATGCAAGACATAAAGATAAACATGAATGCTAGCAAAGGCAAAAAGCAAGGTTATGCCAAGTTAGATGATGCATATTTTTTTTAGATTTTTGGAAAGTATTCAATTTTTTTTTTTTTTGAAGCTATTGGATTTTTGAAAATATTTGATTTTTTTGTATTTTTGAAAAATATTTGCTTTTTTGGATTTTTTGTGGAGAATGTGCCGGTATTGAGACCATTCATCGATCTTTGAGTGTTGATCAAGATTCAAGCAATAAGCACCACGTGTGAATAAGGTTCCGTACCCAGAATCTTTCTTGCCCTCTTCTCTTGATCGGTTTGGATTCCCCCTGAGTTTGGACAGTCTACTCTACCCTAGGGGTTTTAAGATGGAAGAATAATAAAGGAAGTCTTTGATAGGATTTGGGGGTGTTGAGGAGGGTTTCTCTACTCATGCCCAAATTGCCCGTTGGGGTTCGGCCTCTTCGGGTCTTTTCTACATGTGGCACTTACTTAGACAAGTCTTTGACCTGTGGGGTCATTGCCCATCTTTTGGTGCCCTTTCTTCATTTTCTATTCTTTCGGGTACTCATTCGAACGAGGCCCATATTTGTTTAAACTCGTGGGGTTCATTGCCCATCTTTTGGCACCCTTTTGCACCCTATGAGACGGCCTCCTACTAAGGCGGCGGATGCTTTCGATACTCTCCTCCTCTAGTCCCCTTCACCTATCTTGGACCGAATAGAAGAGAACAGGGTAAGGTTTCCTTTCCGCCTTCAGGGTTCTGCCTTGCCTCTCTTGAGCGTTGGGCTATCTAGATTCTGGGATCGGGAGGTGTTGTGTGTGTAAGGTGATGTCTACCCTTGATTTCTAGCTAACACTCTTGGATCGATGACTCAATATCATACCAGAAATTCTCCATTTTTCTTTTCTAAGAAAAATATTTTTTGAGGTAAACGCCGTTCCATGGATGGTTCAATTTTTCTCCATCGGCGTTGGTTAGCTCATATGCATTGCCTGGATATTTTTCAGTTATAACAAAAGGCCCTTCCCAGTTAGGTTGCAACTTGGAGCGGGGACCACCCGGCTTAACGAATATACGTTTAACTACCGTCTCACCGATTTCGAACTTTCTCTCTACCACCCTCTTTTGATAAAACCTTTTCAATCGGTTCTGATAAGTCCGGGCATGCTCGGAGGCAGCCAACCTTCTTTCATCTAGGAGTTCAAGTTGTGCAAGGAGAGATTCTCGCCTCTCATCGACAGGGATGTCCCTATCGAGTTGAACTCGGAGTGATGGAAGGAGTACTTCGTACGGGACCACCGCTTCCATCCCATATGCGAGAGCATACGGGGTTTGACCAGTGGGGGTCCGTACAGAAGTACGATAAGCCCATAGGGCATCTACAAGCTTATCTGGCCAGTCTGCGAACTTGCTAGACTTACAGGTTTTCTTGATGATTTTAATCAAAGTTTTATTGGTGGCTTCTGCTTGACCATTGCCTTGCGGGTAATAAGGAGATGAATGATGCAATGCAATGCGGTACCTGTTGCAAAGATCACACAGATCTTGAGAGAGAAATTGTGGTCCGTTGTCGGTGACGATGTCGCTGGGTATCCCGAACCTGGCGATGATGTTGCGTTTGATGAAGGAGCACAGTGTTGATGCCTTGATCTCCACGAACGCTTCCGCTTCTGCCCACTTGGTGAAGTACTCTGTTGCCGTCAGGATGAACGATTTGGAACGGATTTCAGAGTTAAGATCACTTAGAGGGCCAATGATATCGAAAGCCCACATGGCGAAGGGCCATGGGGCATGAATCGGATGAAGGGAAGATGCGGGAGAATGGATCTTGTCGGCATGAAGTTGGCAAGAATGACAGTGCCGGACAAAGATGGAGCAATCCTCTTCTAGGGTTGGCCAATAATACCCCTGCCTGATGATTTTCTTGGCAAGAGCTTGAGCATTGACATGGCCCCCACAGACCCCAGAATGTGCTTCCTTAAGCACCAATTCTGCCTCTTCTTCATCAACGCATCTCAATAAAATTCCGCTCGGGCTCCTCTTGTAGAGCACCCCTCCTAGGATGGTATACCTCTCGGGATACTCTCTGATGGCCTTCTTTTCTTTTGCATTTGATCCAGGTGGATATGTCTGATCTTGACAATACCTTGCGATCTCATCAAACCAAGGCCTCTCACCCTCATCTAACTCTTCCAACTTGACTAGAGAAACTTCCTCCTTCTACTCTAGATACTCCTTCCTGCCAAATCTCTCCTTAACTTTCAGAAATCGCCCATCCTTAATCGCTGGCATCGACCTTCTACGGACATGAATAGTCCGCACCTGTCTACCTAGCGGGACTGATAGAGATGAAGCTAAGGAGGCAAGGGCATCAGCAAGGATGTTCTGAGCTCGAGGAACATGGACGAAAGTTAGTTTGGAAAAGAGCTTGATGTAGCAAGAGGTGAGTTCTTGGTAAGGTTTGAGGTTTGGATGAGAAGTTCGGTATTTGGTTAGGACTTGGCGAAGAATTAGTTGGCTATCACCTATCACCCTTAATTCCGTGGCACCATAGAAATGAGCGGCCTCCGGCCGGCCACCAAGGCTTCGTATTCAGCTATACTGTTGGTTGCTGGGAAGTCAAGCTGAAATGCCTGTGGAATGGTGACACCCTCGGGTGATAGAAGGACGATTCCTATTCCCTTACCGTGTGAATTCAGAGCCCCGTCAAAATATAATGTCCAAAGATGGGAAGATCGGATCAACATTAGTTCGTCATCCGGGAGCTCCGATTGGACCGGGTCAAAGAGGGGTATAGGGTGATGGGCTAGATGTTCGGCAATGGCATAGCCCTTAATCGCCTTCTGGAAGACATAGGTGATATCAAGCGGGAGAGGAAGCTCGCCAACGACCTAACCGATCGGTTAGAACAGTTTTCTCCAGAAGGAATTTGATGGGATTGATGCGGGCAATAAGATTGACCTCATGAGCTAAGAAATAGTGTTTAAGCTTCTGAACTACCCAGACTAGTGCAGCACAGGTCTTCTCCACTACAATATACTTCTGCTCGCATGGATCAAAGATCTTTGACAAATAGTAAGTTGCCCTCTCTTTCCCTTCTTCATCAACTTGTGCGAGGACCCCCCAAGAGAATTCTCCAAAACCGAGATATATAAAACTAAGGGCTTGCCGGGGGTGGTGGTCTAAGCACGGGGGGACTCGCCAGGTATCTTTTCAAATCATCGAATGCATCCTGGCACTTCGAATCCCATTTGAACTCGGCCCCCGCCTTGGTCAACTCATAGAAAGGTTTACACCTTTGGGAGTGTTGTGAGATGAACCGGCGGACAAACTGGAGCCTCCCGATTAATCCTCGAAGTTCTTTCATATTTCTCAGAGGAGGCATACCAACGATTGCATTGGCCTTGTTTGGGTTGATCTCTATGCCCCTTTTGCTCACTATGAACCCCAACAGAGTTCCTGAGGAGACTCCAAACGTGCATTTCTTTGGGTTCATCTTCAATTTATATTCCCTAGCCCTTTGCAAGACCTTTCTTAACACTTCGGGTGATCTTCTCGGCTCGGACTTAACGACCAGGTCGTCCACGTACACCTCTACAAGGGTATGCATCATGTCATGGAAGATAGCCATCATTGCCCTCTCGATAGGTAGCACCAGCATTCTTCGATCCAAAGGGCATGACGACATAGCGATAGGTTCCCCAAGGTGTGGTGAACGAGGTCTTCTCCTGGTCCTCTTCGGCCAACCGGATTTGATTATATCCGAATAGCCATCCATGAATGACAACATATCGAATCCGGCGGTGTTATCAACCGGTACGTCAATATGAGGTAGAGGAAAGTCATCTTTAGGACACGCTCGGTTCAAGTCCCCGAAGTCTATACGGATCCGAACTCGGCCATCCTTCTTCA
Organism: Cryptocoryne crispatula var. balansae; assembly: GCA_036172225.1. Classification (NCBI taxonomy): domain Eukaryota; kingdom Viridiplantae; phylum Streptophyta; class Magnoliopsida; order Alismatales; family Araceae; genus Cryptocoryne; species Cryptocoryne crispatula. The sequence continues at coordinate 22,267,870 of CM069928.1, forward strand.
TGACGGGGACTATGTTTGCCACCCATTGCGGATAAAGGACGACCTTAATGAATCTTGCTTGATGTAACTTGTCGACCTCTTCTTTCATCTTAAGTGCGGCATCGAGGTGGAATCTCCTTAATTTTTGCTTGACCAAGGGTAACTCCGAGTTTCAAAGTTAGACGATGTTCAACTAACGAGTTGTCTAACCCCGGCATGTCTTCGTATGTCCATGCGAACGTGTCCTTATATTCTTCCGTAATTTTAATCAAACTCGTTCCTCGGTGGGAGTGAGGTTTGCGCTTAGGAGGATTGTCTTGGGATCTTCCGGCGTTCCGAGATTCAATTCTTTTGTCGGTTCATCCACCGTGGCTAATGGTTCTTCAAATCTTTTAAGTCCCGGATGTATACGCATCAGCCAAGTCCTCAATTCCATCCTCGAAATCAGTATCTATTTCTGATAAGACCTCGTAAACTCCCAGTGTATGATCTACATTGAATTCATCCTCATATTGGATCTCATTAAGCTGGATAGCATTTTCCAAAAACCTTGGCAGCCTCGCACATTCCTTGCATTTTTGAGCTATTTGTTGGAGATATCTTTCCGGCACACGTTTACCTCGAATTTTCTTCTTTCCTACCCTAACTACTCCTAAAGAAGACGGAATTGACAAGGTGGTATTAACAATGGGTGAAGGATCGAGCAGATTGATCAGTGAGTTGGAGAAGAGGGGTCCCTGGTTGGGAGCACCCTCCGAGACAAGTAGCGACGTCTCCTCAATGGAAAACTGAGTTTGTGAGAGGACGTTTTTTTTTGGGTATTTTTGGTATTTTCAATGACAAAAAGGGAATGAGCCGATGGGGCTCGAGCAGAAATCGAAAGCTTAAGTAAATGGGAGAAAAATGGGCTCGCGGGCCCGATGATGACAAGAAAAGGGCAGAAAGGCCCAAAGCTGGTGAAAAAGATCTAAGGGGCACGTGGGCCCCGAATGGTGGGCACGCGGGCCCCAAAGCAGGAAAATGAATCTAAAGGGCACGTGGGCCCGTGGTGGGCACGCGGGCCCAAGTTTGTTGGATTGGAATGGGCATAGAAGCCAGTGGAGTGAGATGATTTAAATGGGCTCTCTGGCACATTGATCAGTTCATGTGGACATTTTGGCCCAGAAGTGGGAATTGGGCTAGATAGCCCATCAAGCGAATCCAAGAGGGATAGAGTGAGGATTTTGAAATACGTGACCGTAGGATACGGCTCACGCGGGATGTTGTTTGGAGGTGGGTTCGAGTGGACAAGTTGTTTAGAGATGGACTTGCCCTTACCGGTTCTTCCTCCTCTACGAACAACCGAGTTAAAGATGAACTCGGGTTGTCCACCTCCTCCTCATGCTCTGGTGCCTTCTTCCTGTTGACTGGTTCTTCTTGTTTGTCCCCGGCCATCATCATGGTCTCCCGTTTAATAAAGAATTTTTGGAGTCCGATGGCATTTTTTGGGGGGTAGACGATGCGGGGAGTGAAACTGGGCTCATAGCCAAGCCCGTGTCTCTTTGGTCTTCGTACGGCTTCAATGGGGTGCACAACCCCCGGCTCCTTTCCCAGCCCCTTTCTGGGCCGATAGCCCATCCCTTTCATCATCCGCCACGCAATCGAATACGGTGGCGTCGCCAACACCATGACCTCGGGTAGTTACGTAGTTGAAACCAACGGCCGGACAGACGTGTGATATTGGTAGTGCGAAGAGGGGTCATCCACGACATTCGGAATGGGGATGTTGGTTACTTTGATCACACCGGCCCTTGTATGGGAACCCGGACAACGATGATTAGTGGAGGCAACAGCTCCTATTGCCTCAAGGTACGGGCGTCCCAAGATAGCTTTGAATGTAGGGTCTAATTCTAGAACGTGAAACTCGGCGGTGACAGCACACGGCCCAAGCCCTACTTTCAATGTAACCACCCTCGTGCTTAGGCTTCCGGGAGTTGTCATATGCGGTCACCGTGACGGCAGAAGGCTCGATTTCTTCATCGGAGATGCCGCAAAGTTGCAACGTTTCTGGCGGCATGACATTTATGGATGCTCCGGTGTCAATCAAGCAAGACTTGATCTCCACGCCTCGGATGACTACTGCAACGCGCAAGGTGTATTTTCGATCTCGGCCGTGCTAACTCCTCCCTGTGTAAAGGTGAGTGCCGGATGTTCACTCCTCGGGGTCGGGACGCAATGATCTTCTCGGGCGGGAGGTCCTCATTGACCATGACCCGCGCAAATATTGTTGCAAGATGTCCTGATGATTCTTTGACCTCTTTATAAGTTCCAGAATTGAAATCCGTGCCGGCATTTTGTCCAAGTGCTTCAATAGGTCATATGCCGTGCCGGGCAACGGTTCTTCTACCACCTCCTCTTCTGCCTGTTCCTGTGGTTGTATCCCGCACTGGGGAAGACCCTTTGGAACATCCTCTCCGCTACGAGAGTACCGGCGCCGGCGTGGTAGGGGAAGTGGTGATGATGGTGATGGTAGGGTTGGTTGGTAGGTTGAGGAGTCCATGGTAGGTAGGGGTGGTGAGGATCGGATGATGAGGGGTCGTGGATTGGTGGAGGCCGGTATGTTGGGTGATGGTTGGGGTGTTGGTGGTGATGGTCTAATGATGAGGGGTCGTGGGGTGGCGGATTTGGTAGGTTAGGTGATGTCTGGTGTTGGTGGCGGTCTAATGATTAGACGCCGCGGAGGATTGATGGTGGTTGGTGGGTTAGGTTGGGGTCTTGGTTGGGAGGCTGGTGGAGGTCAAATGATTAAACGTCGTGGAGGGTTAATGGTTGGTGAGGGTAGTGGTGTTTGGATAGTTTGTGGGCTGGGGGCAGCTCTCGGTATGGAGAGTATGGTGCGGTTTGTAGGTGGGGTTGGTATGGCGGGCATGGAGGTGATTTGATCCTCGACCTGCCAACCCTGGGAATGGTGGGTTGATTCCTCGATGGCGGAGTGGACGAGAGGCCGAGTCGTTGGTTTGGTGGTGCTGGTGCCGGTGCTTGTATGGGTGCATGTACCGGGAGCGGATCTTGGACTATGCCCGGGCCGGGACTCTTGTTGTACTTGCTTTGTCGCCGAGGTTGATTCTAGCCGTGCCTTCATGGCTTGTATAGACTCTCCCATACGTAGCAGTCAATGTTCCCCCGATCGTTGAGGTCATGAATGTAATCTTTAAACCGGGAAACAGACATCCACCGTGTGCCCGAGGATACCGATGGTAAGCGCGATGTATTTTGTCATGTCAACATTTGCCGGCCATCCTTCTCTCTCCTTTGGAAGCTCTAGGCTATTTGTTCAGCCATCAATGCGTTGAAGATATCGGTGAGGGGGAATGGCAGTTGATGGTAGTATTCTCTCTTGGGTCCCCCCCTCCTAGGTCGGTTGGCTGGTGGTGGCACTTGGTTGTAGGCTTGTTGTGGTGGTGGTGGTCGGTTGTAGACCTGTTGTTGTTGAGGCGCTCGGTTGTAGGCATTTGGTTGCTGGGGCGCTCGGTTGTAGGTGGGTTCTTGTGGTGGTGCTTGGTTGTATGCAAGTTGTTGCTGTGGTGAGGAGTAGTTGAGGGTACAGGCGGTATTGTTGATTGGATGGTGGGTTACGGTATTGGCTTTGACGGTCCCCCCCCTAGTTACCCATGGCATTGATGCTCTCATTATTTACTACCCCTTCGGTGGTGGGTCCTACCGGTGTAGGCTTTCTAGTATTACGGGGCTTGGTGTCGAACGGGTTGATCATGGATGCATCCTTAAAGTGGGTTTGGAGGTAGCGGGCGCTATCACACAGTTCACTCATGGTTGTTGGACGGTGCATGATCAGAAGGTTGCGAAGGTTAGGCGTTGTGTTCCCAATGAGCATCCTCACCTGCTCCCCCTCTGAGATGGTATCCACAAGCCTCTCAGCCATTCCCCTCCACCGATCAGCAAATCTGGCAAAGTCCTCATCCGGCCTCATCTTTTCAGCAATTAAGTCAGTTATCGAGCAGGCTGGCCCCACCCTATCCTTGTACCTCTGTAGAAACTTTGTCTTCGACAATGTCGAAATCCGCCGCCTCAATGGAATCAAGAGAATAGAACCGATCAAGGGCGGCTCCATCCAATGACCGACGGAATAGGAAGGCAAGGGCTCTGCGGTCATTTTTCCAAATTGCGGAGTCGTAGAGTAAGCTCTTTAGATGGTTGAAAGGAGTACCAGTCCCGTTGTAACGTTGGAAGACTGGTATCTCTGAAGGAGGAAGGTGTAAAACTGGGAAGGATGGGACAGAGATTTCAGGGATGGTTTTAGAATCGAGGCGGTGCCTCATCTCTTCGAAGCGCTCATCCATCCGGTTGATCTTGTTCATTAACACCTGGGTGAGGCTGGATTCCTGAGCCGCGGGAGCAAAGTGTTTACTTGATTGGGTTGGAAGAGGTGGGTTGGAAATAGGAAGCGGGTGCGGAATTGTGTGAATGCCCCACAACGGGATGAGTAGAGACACGGCAAGGTTGCCCGGGAGAAGAGATGATTAAGGGCTTGACTTGCCGGTTGGGGTGGTGAGGGGCTTGATTTCCCTCGATCGGAGCTTGATTGGTGGGCATCTTGCCCTTAGTGGCATATTGGACAATTGCAAAGGCCTCGGGATCAAGGTGAAGAGATAGATCCTTGAGAGCTTGTTCTATAATATGTGAAGTGGATCGGTGAGCGGGATCTTGGACCTCAGGTTCCATCACGGCATTAACATGGCCATCTGGTTGGACCATGGGTTGCTGAAGCTCGTAGTGACCCATCTCGTACTCCTCTTCTTGGCCGCGGTAGTCCGACATCCCGATGTGTCTTCCGGACCTTAGAGTGGGCATCCTGTCAAATTCCCTTACAAAATGGTTGAAAGAAAGCAAATGAAAGGTGTAAACGCAAAGAGAGTTTTTTTTTGTTTGGTTATGGTTGTTTGTTTGATTTGATTTGGTTTCAATTTTGTTGTTTGGCAAGCAAGTTGAACATAAAAATTAAAGGGAATTTTTTTTTTTTTAGGTGTTTTGAAAGAGATTTTTTTTTTTTTCAATTGTTGTGAGCAAGCAAGTTATGCAAACAAGGTTTTAAAATGACTACTCGACAATTATTGGGTTGAAACCTTAGATTAGATAGATTGTTAGCAATTGTTCACTCAAATTGGGTATGGTTCCTATTGCTTCAATCTTCAAGACCTAAGGTTATCACTCATTCACCACGAGTAGGTACTTGGGTTCTTCGGGTTTTGGGAAAGTGGTACAACCGGCCCAATCGTGCGGAGAGGAATACTCCACGGATGGGGACTTACGGAGGTCTTGATGGAAACCACCAAATCAACTAGGAAGGAATATACGAGAAGAGAGGCAAGAATCCACCAAGAAGGTGTTTGGAGGGTGAGGGTGTGTTGGGAGAGAGAGCCCCCGCCTCGAATGCCCTACGGATCGGAACGAGTCCGGTACCCGATGCAAAGCTAATGCAAAAATGAAAAATGGAGGGTAGAAGGAGAAGAAGCAATCAATATGCAAACATGAATGAAAGCTATTAAATAAGTCAAGCAAGTGAATGCAAACAAGATAAGCAATGAGAAAGTAAAACAAGTAACTAGAAACTAGCAACTAAAAATGTGGATCGCGCGGGGAACCGGCTTGTGTTGGAGTGTTCAAGTGTGGAGAAATCTGAAGTAAAAGTAAAAGGATGGTCCACGCGGGGACCGAATTGAAAATAAAGTGGCTCACGCGGGAGCCGAGTTTTGGAAAAGTAGGTGGTTCACGTGGGAACCGGTTTTTGAAGGAAAAGGGGTGGTTCACGCGGGAACCGGTTTGTTTGATTGGAAAAAAGGAAAGGAGGGCCACGTGGGGCCAATCTAATTGGTGCAAAGGGGTGGTCCACGCGGGGACCGATCTGAAAGTGAGTTGGTTCACGCGGGAACCGAGTTGGAAAAGAAAGGTGGTTCACGCGGGAACCGGTTTTTGAAAGGAAAATGGGTGGTTCACGCGGGAACCGGTTTGTTTGATTGGAAAAAGGAAAGGAGGGCCACGTGGGGCCAATCTAAAGGTGCTGCAAAGGAGTGGTCCACGCGGGGACCGATCTGAAAGTAAGTTGGTTCACGCGGGAACCGAGTTGGAAAAGAAAGGTGGTTCACGCGGGAACCGATTTATAAGAAGAAAAGTGGTTCACGCGGGAACCGGGCTGAAATTAAAGACAAGAAATCAAGTCCACATGGGGGACAATCTTAAAGGAAGAGTAATCAGCAAGTTTTTAAAAGTAAATTGACATGGAAAAGGGTAAAGGACAAGCCGGTTCACGCGGGAACCAAGTCGGAAAAAAACTAGTTGCACGGATCAATCAAGCTAGCACCGTTGAAGACATTGGTTGTCCCACCGTGGTCGCCAAAAAGCTGTCGACTCCGAAAACGGGTTCCGGATCGGCACCTCAAGATAAGATGAAAGATAGAAGAATTGGGAAAAAAAAAGGGGAGTGAATCGAGAAACACTCGGAAAGCGGTAAAAACTCCTCACCTCGGTCCCACACTCACATTGATCCCCGAACTTTCATCTCACGGCGTCGCTCGAGCACCGGAGATGGTTCGGGTCATGTGGGAGGAGAGTGAGGAGGATATGAATTTAGAACATGGATAAAAATAAAGTGTGGTCGCCAGGAGCCGCGGGCTCCGATTTATGTAATGGAAAGAGAAAGAAGTTGACCGTGTGTACCTTAGCGTGGGAGAAAGGGATGTGAGTTCAACCTTCTTCTTCTTCGGCCGGCCGATGAAGAAGAGTCTCGAATCCAATGCTAGCTTGATCAACTTTTGTGCAACTAGAAAAATAAACCAAGTGAAGGAAATAATTAGAACTATGGGAAGTGTAGTAACTGTAGAGAGAATATGAGAAAGAAGCAATTGGAATCGAACTCACCGGATTGGGGTGAGTCCTAACCCCTTTTTTTTGTATTTTTGATTAGGTAAAAATGATGTAAATAAACTAAAAGATGCTTTAAAACAATGAATAAACAGAGTTAATGGAGTTGAGAAGGCTTATAGAATGGATCGGCTTGAGTTGAAGCCGAGTTGGTTGAGAAAAGGCCGGTTCGGGTAGCTTTGCACCCTTCTGGCGCGACTTCAGTGCAGAGGATGTTACGGACGACCCCGATGTCAGAATCGAGTTCCGTTTGTTGGAGTGGACAGAAAACTCAGAGAGGAAGCATTTCAATGTTGATGACTTCTCCGAAATCCTCCTGTAGAAGTCAGTAAAAATTATGAAAGGGGGCGGATATCAAAATCAGAACCTGGATGCGCGCCCTCAGTGTAGCAATCACGAACAAACGGAAAGTCAGAATGGAATGCCGTCAGTTGGAGATGAAAGAGGACGAAGAGAGGAACAATTTGTATGTTGAAGACTTTTGCAGCAGAAGCCTCGGATTTTCTGCAGAAGTCGATGAAGATGGTTGATGAAGAACACCTGGATCGAGCCTTCTCCTTCACCTCGGGATCGGTTTCTTGACTTCGGATCGCCTTTGGACGTCGGGACGGCTTTGGAGAAGAGCTGGGACGACCTTGGGACGAGCTAGGCACCGGGGGTCAACCTTGGGTTCGTTGAGAATGGCCCTCAATTTATAGGGGAAGAGAGCCGGTGCAAAATTTAGAAGCTGGGTGTACCGCGCCCCCCGCGTTTCAAAGGAGACCGGGCGCGCGGGCGCGCCCTCAAACCAAGGGCGCGCGAGGGTGCGCCCCCGGTTCGGGGCGCGGTCGCGCGCCCTCGTTTCAAAGGGGCGGGGGCGCGTTCGGCGTCTCACGCACTAAAAATCGACGGAATGTTCCGGAAATTGCTAAAAATGGACTTGACATACGTAACGCGCCCCCGAACCGGGGCGCGGCCTAATAAGTGAAAATCCTCCCCGGAAACCTTCCAAAAACCCGGTTTAGAAGGTGCTAATCGGGGTAATTTCCGATTTAAAGCAACTGACCGCGCCCTCGCTTTTCAAAGGAACCGGGGGCGCGCAGGGCGCGCCCCCGGTTTGAGGGCGCGCAGGGCGCGCCCCCGGGTTGAGGGCGCGCAGGGCGCGCCCTCTCCTTTCAAGCGGAGCGGGGGCGCGGTACACTCTCTCTCCTGCGCGCGTGTTCCGCGAGCCGTATCTTGCAAACGGGATGTCCGATTCGGCTCCCGTTTGTCGCGTTGGAAAGAGTGCCTTCAACCGCACCTTCTCAAGTCGGTAAACCAGCCGGCATGACTCCCGAGATGTTCGTACGGGGCTTTCTACCGGTTTACCCTCCGCGGAAAGCCGAAACACAGGCGAAGATCCGAAAGAGCACGGTTCCGGTCGAGAAATCTCGGGTCAACTCGGGATGACTTGAAATGATGACCGAACAAGTCCGGCACGATCGGACAATCCGAAGTCATCGAAAAATCTGAGATTAACCCGGTAAACGTGAATCGAAAGCCGTAAAAGCCGCGAAACCCTAAAATTGACCGAACCGGCCTTATAGCCCCGGTTGGTAAAATATACGGCTAGAATCGACCCGGATGACCTGAACAGACCCGGTGATGACCGGAAAGGCCTAACATGTGGTCCGGGATAGCCGTGTCAGCACAGATCGAAAAAGCCGTAACGAAAGCCGTCATTGACCGACGCCTACCGAAATGACTTCTCGGAAACCCTGAATGTTACGGAACACATGCGGGACTCCCGAGACCTTTAATTATGAACCATTCAAGGTCGGTCATTGAGCGGGCTTCGTGTTTTTATGGTTCACGCGCGGCTCTCTCTTGAAGGTTACGGCATTATTCCGGAAATCTTCGGTCCATTCTCAACTTACAAGGGGCTCCACCAATGTCCTTAGCTCATCTCCACGAGGTAGTCCGGATCAGATAACGGTCAAATAGAAGATATCGCCTATGGAATAAGAGTCTAGGGCTCCGAATCAAGCCAATTTGGCGTGTCTACAGGATAATTGGAAAAGGAGTTTTTCAATTGATCTAATTCTGAGTACAAGATCCTATAGAGTCGGTACACTAAGGAGTTGACAATCGATGTCGTACTCCTTTCTGACCGGGACAATGGATGGATGAGGGTTTATATCCATGCGGTAACTGATGATGGAAAGGCTCAATGGAGATGAGATTAACTTTATAGCCATTTGGTATCATGGGATGTGGCTTGTACCCTTCATGATTGGTAGGCCGATTAATTTGTTATCGGATAACGGATCTAATTAAACTAAATAGAATTGTTCTATTTTATTTAGGCCTCAACCAAATAGTCTATTGGGTCTAGTGGGTCACACACAAAAGGACTTATCCACAAGTACAGGGTCAAGGATGTAATTTATAGAAATTTTGAGTTTTTATGAAAAAATCCAAAATTCTCTATAAATACTAATGGTTTCAACCAAACCCCATCCAGTTAAGGGTGCTAACAACATCCTTAACCTCCTCCCTACCTCCTTCTCTCTCTAGAAGGCATCCATGGGTGATGGAGCTCTGTTCAGGAAGAGTTCTGGAGGCCGACGCGAAGGGAGAACCTGCTATGGATGAAGTTCGTGTGGGTACTGCTGGAGATCGGACACTTGAATGGTTTGAAGAGCTTAAGAAGCTCTTATCCTTTCTCTCCATGGGATTATATGAATCCCTATCAAGTATATACGAACCCGATTTGATCGGTTTTTGGTTATCATCGTTCGGTTCTGATTGAGACAGATTCTAAAGGAACTCATAGGAATTATCGCTTCCGCTGCACCAAATTTTTATGGACGATTCCTTACAAGTCCTACACTCACAATGATCCCCAAATCCCCAAACTTTCATCCCTCAGTGTCACTTGATCACCGAAGAGATGGTTCGGGTCATGTGAGAGGAGGATGAGAAGAAGAAAACTTAAGGCATAATGTGGTTGCTAGGAACCGCGGGTTCATCTTTATGCAATAAAAATGACCGTGTGTGTACCTTAGTGAGAAGGGTACGGGTCAAAGCTTCTCCTTCTTCGGCTAGCCGATGAAGAAGAGTGATCAACTCATGGGTGCTTGATTTATTATGTAAATGGACAATAAAAATAAATGAAAAGACAATTAGAATTAAACTAAGTAAAATATATGTAAATAAAATGACATGAAATGCACAACTGAAAGGAAACTGACCATATTTGGGTTACCCCTAACCTCTCTTTTATTTATTTTCAAATTAATAGATTAAAATTAATATGAAGAAATGTAAAAAATGATAGGTGGAAAGAGAATGATGTAATAAAAAGATAGAAAAAGGAACAAAATTTTTTTGAGAAGAATTGAGAGAGATATGGTCAAATATGTATTATTGAAAAAGCCAAACAATAGACCAAGATCTGCCCAGCATGACTTTGCTTCACAGCTCACCACGACCAGTCCCAACTTCGAAATCGTGTGCCGTCAATTGAAAACTAAAGAAGACTCAGAGAAGGAAAACTTTATTGTTGAGAGCTTGGGTAGAACATGTCCACACACTGTAGTAGAAGGCGATGAATGGCAACCTAGTTGATCACCTGCAGACCGTCCTTTCTCTCTCCTGAACTAACTTCACTCTCTCTCTAAAAACTAAAAAATTCTTACTCTAAAAATCACCAAAAAGATGTAGGAGGGACCTTGGGCATTTTGAAATGCCCGGGAGGTCATAAACCAGCCTCCGGAATGACCAAAATCGAGCTCAATTTATAAGAGAACAGCTGTCGCTATCTGGGCTAAAAAAATAGGGGCCTTGTGCCCCGACCCAGGGCACATGCGATATACAAGCAAAAGAATTTGGTCTAATCAAATCAAAATTTTGATCGGATCTAGTTGGAGGTAGAGTTTTGATTGAAAACTGGTTCCCATGTGCCCCGATTGGGGGTGCATGGTCATGTGCCTCCAGATGGGGTCACATGGGCACATGCATTGGGACTAGTGTGCATGGGATTGATTCCATAGGTCTGTGTTCCGGAAATCATTACAAACACTCTCGAACACATAATTCAATGTTGTTTGTTGCATTGGAAAGGTAATAGGCTGAGGAAGCTTTATAAAGTGGCACATTAGCCATCACACTCTCAAAAACTTCAGAAATTTATTTGTAAGTTAGGGCAATGAATGGAAGATCTAATACTGGTCGAAATATTCTTGACGACCAACTGAAAAGACATGGCATGAAAAAAAACTTGTTCGGAACATGAATCTAACCATAACCTTCAATGCATGATCATTAGGCATTCGTCACCTAGCCAATTTTCATGTTACATGATTTACGCATGACTTTCGCTCAAAAATTACGGCTACGTGGAAAGTTCCAGAAAACATCTGATTTTGATTTAGCAAAGCTCTAAATCACTATTAAAAGGACCTGTAATCATTATAAGATCAATTACACATGTTACCCTATAAAATATGAGTTTTTATGCTTTGAATTAGGCAAATTTGGCGTGTCTACAGCTTGTCTTGCCTTGATGTCAGCTTTGAAAGGGAATGATATGTAATGAAGCAGAGTGTTTCGGAGTAAACTGCAATGTACTGCAAGTAAGCGTATATGAATGTAGCGGAATGAAATGGTGGCATCAAAGTGTAGATATAAACACGCTTTTCAACCTAATTCAGCAAAGTGAATCTCGCTGAATATTCTAGATCACTTTCATGTTCCATCAAAACCTCATATAATGCTTGGTAAAAGACATGCCATTGGCACAAGAGATGAAAAATAAAAAGAAATAGTCAACCCTCAACGCAATGAGGAGTACTTGAATTCATAGGTTCACCATTAGCCAGTAACCCGAACTTTGTGGTGTTCTTATACTATGATGTGCTAAAGATTAAAAGAGAAATTGATTCGAAAAAGAAAAAGAATACCAATCCATCATATTTTGAATCTCAAGTTAATTCAAGTTTCACCAAAATACCCAGTTTAATTCTGAGAGGAATAACCTCAAGTTCCAAAAGGGTTCATTTCTAAGCACAACAAAATTTACTCGGGTAACATGAAAAAAAACGTGAATCACACTTTGTCAGCAAACCCTATTATTCAGAAAAATCAAAAAAATGGACTCAAGCCACGGTGGGATTGAAAGATAACAATGGGACTAACATGGAACGATGGGACAAAAGAAACAATGGCATGACAAATGCCATGGTGGAATGAAAAACACATTGGGATAACAGAGATAGGTAATGACATAATCTCAATGATGGAAGAGAAGAAGAGGAGGTGATGAAATGAAGAGAACATAATAGAGAAGGGGGTCTAGTGTGGCCCAGAGGTTGTCTTTGAAGAAAAGGTAGATGGTATGCAACGATGCCTATATGATGCTATCTGAGATAAGAAACAAAAAATTATGTAGAAAATAGTTGAAGATATAGATTGTTTATTAGAGGTCAAGAGACCTGATTAGGAACCATCGTCCCTCCAATGTTCAATTTTGGCTTATCCGTGAGTGTGAAGAAATGACCAAACCGTCATAGATTTTGTTAAAGGGGATTTTGGGCCCAATCATCTTCACCCTTAAGGTCTTCAACATCAATGCAAAAATTACATATTAAATGACCCTAACATAACTAAATGACAAAAATGATAGAAGTAATGTGAAGCACAGAATGGAATGCTGGTGATGATTTAAGAATAATAATGTGAAACTGAAGATGAAATTTGCTACTATATCTAAAATGTGAGGTGACACATTTCGAGCTTCATGCTTGCTGTCAAAGTGAAGTCTTCAGGTGGTACAAAAATAGTCCATCAACCTACACCTGTCGACTCCAGAAAATGGGTTCCGGATCGGCACCTCAAGAGAAAGTGAAAGATAGAATAGGGGAAAAAGGGAGTGAATCGAAAAACACTCGGAAAGTAGTAAAAGGTCCTCACCTCGGTCCCACACTCATATTGATCCCCGAACTTTCATCTCACGACGTCGCTTGAGCACCGGAGACGGTTTGGGTCATGTGGGAGGAGAGAGAAGAGGAGATGAACTTATAACAAGAATAAAAAGGTGGTCGCCAGGAACCGCGGGCTCCGCTTTATGGAATAAAATCAAGATTGAGTTGATTTGACCGTGTGTACCTTAGCGTGGGAGATTGGGATGTGGGTTCAACCTTCTTCCTCTTCGGCTGGCCGATGAGGGAGAGCCCAACCGATGCTAGCTTGATGTACCTGTGCAACTAGTAGACAAAGAAGACAAGAAGACAAGTGAAGGGAGGATTAGAACTGTGTGAAGTGTTGTAACTGTAAAAACAATAACACAAAATGGCAATTGGAAACAAACTCACCGGATTCGGGGTTAGCCCTAACCCCTTTTCTTGATTTTTTATGATGTATGAAATGATGCAAAACTAAATAAAAATTATACTTAAATATGAACTAAATAATATGAATGAAGAATTAGCAAAGATAATATGGACGATTAAAGATAACACAACCTAGGCAAAGTGGCAACCGGGTTGGACAGATTCAATGTAAACTGGCGTGACTCTGGTGTAGAGACCATAATAGACAGCACCGATGTCAGAATCAAGTGCCGTTTGTTTCAAAATAAAGATAACTCACCGGATAATAGGTAATCTGAATTTACATGATAAGACGGATCTTGGACAGTGAAGTTCTAGAAACTCCGAGCACAATGTCGATGTAGGACGTGCTATGGGCACGACAGAAATCTGAATTGAATGATTCTTGTTTTAAATAAAAGATGAATTACTGGAGAACAATTTCTATGAAGGATGTATTGGCTGAATCCACCATTAAATATACTAAAATTGACTGAGAAAATGATGACTTAGAAGAGAAGACTTCGGATCTGTCTGTGCAGCCACGGTGTTGATGTCGTAACAAGCCAAGGAAATGTCAGAATTGATCTTAGTTTGTTGGAGATGAAATATATCTTAATTACCCACACTTCTTATGAAGGAAATCAGGCCGGAAAATGACTAGAAAGATCTGTAGAAGCCGATGATCAGAAGTGCAGCACGTCGGAGCATAGACCGGCTTCTTCTTCACTTTTGGATGATCTCCGGGCACCGGGATGAAGAGAGAACGATTTGGGGAGGTTGGTACGAGCCAAGGGTGTCTGGAGGATGAGGATAAGAGTGTTGTATGATAGGGATGCCCCTCTTAGGTCATTCATATGAGTCTCCCTTTATAGGGGATGAAAAACAAGTCAAAAAATAGCAAGTTTTGATACATCCTACCATAGGATGGATTTACTCCATTTAATGTTACTTATTTTCATATTGAGGCATATATAAACTTAACCAAATGATTTAGAGGGATTGGAAACTATGGATCACCTTCCCCGTGTTCAAAATATGTCTCCTCTTGAAGAGGAAACAAATCTAGTCTAAAAATGGAAAGTTTTGATATACAGCACAACAAGTTGGATTGCCATCATTTGATGATGCTAATTTCGACCATGAAGCTTACAGATACATTACAAAGTAATATGGAAGGGGAAAAAGGAAGGTAAGGTCGTAAATTTTTCAGATATGTGCCCAATGGGCCTGGCTTGCATGCAATTGGGCTTGATCGGTGCTGCGTGCGGACAGAACTGCGCATCTGACTTCTAAAGGGCGCTGCGGACAAATGGGTGATCAGAATTGAATGCCGTTTATTGCAATGGAAATATAACTGAGAGAATAAGATTATTAATGTTTAATACTTTTTCATTAGACGTCCAAATAATCTTGTGAAAAATTTACAAATAGAGGATATGCTGGGAAAAGCATAATCTGGCACACCACCAAGAGTCTCTTGTTCGGCAAACACATATTTGATTAGAAATTAGCAAATCATCCTCGTATTTCCAATAAGAACCTCTGCTCATCTAAATGGGTAGTTCATCATGATTGTGATGGTCTAAAAGAGATGTTGCCAATGGAATAATGGTTTAAGCTCTAGATAAGGCCAAATTGGCGTGTCTACAGCTTGCCTCGCCTTGATGTCGGTTTTGCAAGGGAATGGCATGTAGCGTAGCGGAGTAAAATGTAGAGAAAGAGTAGTGAAGCGAGATGGATCGTAGTGGAACGTAGTGGAGCAAAATGGTGGTGGACTGAAAAGGTGGCATCAACGTGTAGATATAGACACGCTCAACGACCAGATTTGGCAAGACGAATCTCCTCAAGACTCCTAGTTAACCGCCATGTTTCATGAAGTCTTCCTATGTTCGATTGGTAAAAGATGTGCCATTGGCACGAGAGAAGAATAGCCAACCCCCAACGCGGTGTTTTATAATATCCAACGTGGTGGGATATTAGAAAGGTTGGTTGGACTAGAAAATACGGTGGGATTATAAAACACAATGGGATTAGAAAACATGATGGGATTCAGAATAATCAGAATTATGATACAAGAGGGTGAGAAGGTGAAGCTTTTGAAAGGATGTATGCAATGAAAATGAAAAATGCAATGCAACTAATACTATATGATGCATGCTGGGCTCAAGAAAACAAAAATAAAACTTGGCTAACAATTAGTTGAAGATATAGATTGTCTATGAGGTCAGGATACCCATTCGGGAACCATAGTCCCCCGAAGCACAATTTTGGCCTATCCGTGAGCACAAAGAATGACCCAACCGTCGTGGATTTTGATGAAGGGGATCTCAGGCCTGGTTTTATTTGCATTCACGGTCTTTAACATCAATGCATAAAATAAATAGTAATGCACCTATTATATGCTAAGAAAGGAAATGATAATGGTGAGTTTGCGGTGTGATGACATGCATTCTCACAAAAGAGTTCATGTGTCCTAATGAGGACACAGAGTGAAAGTTTCTCAGCAAAGTAGAGGCCGAGGTTATGATGACACCTCCTCCTGAGAATCCTCAGGGGAGGGAAGTGGTGAGCATTGACTTATTGAAATTTTGAAAAAAGGCTCCTTGGCAAAGTTGGGGTTGAGTTCATGGTGACACCTCCTCCTAAGAATCCTTGGAGGAGCGAAGTGGCGAGCATCGCGTTGCTGTGCAGTTCTAGTTCTTTGTTCTTTGTACCTGAAACACTCAGAAAAAGAAATTAGAATGACAAGATAGCTTATCCCCCTTGCAAGTTGCAATCTGCGTTGACCTTTGTCAGGGGGTGTAAAGTTTTTCTTGTGCCTGAAATACTTAGAAGGAAGAGATTAGAATAACAATGCGGCTTATCCCCCTTGCAAGTTGTAGTATGCCTTGACCAGGGGTAACAGCCTTCTTAAGGGTGTAAAAATAAAGCAGCAAATATACAATGAATGTAAAAACAAGAATTCAAACCAAGCATAGTGATGATTTTTTTTTGAAAATTTTGTTGGAATTTGACAAACAAGTTTTGTGAAAAAAAATTTTTGGGATTTTAAAAATATTAAAATTTTTTGGAGTTTTAAGATTTTTTTTTGAGTTTTGAAGATATTCTGTTTTTTTTAAAGTATTTTTTTGAAAATATTTTTTTGAAGAGAAAAATCAGTATTGACACAAGTTCTCATCACTTGGTTGTTCTTCTAGGTTCGTTGGAAGACACTGTCGACTCTGAAAATTCGACGGGGTCCTCTCCTTTTCAGGGAAGTCCGTGAACCCAAATCGTAACCTCAAGAGGGGATGAGGAAAGAAAGGAATAAAGCTCGGAAAGCAATTCTCACCTCGGTCCCACACTCACATTGATCCCCGAACTTTCATCCCTTGGCGTCGCTCGATCACCAAAGAGATGGTTCGGGTCATGTGGGAGGAGGGTGAGAAGAAATAAACGTGGTCTCCAGGAACCGTGGGTTCCGATTTATAGAATTAAAATGAAAGATGACCGTGTGTACCTTAGCGTGAAGAGTGTGAGTTTAAGATTCTCCTTCTTCGGCCGGCCGATGAAGAAGAGTCCTCAACGTAGTGGGTGCTTGATATTCTGTGCAACTAGACAAATAAACAAGTGAAATAGAAAATTAGAACTAGACAAAGTGGAGTATATGTAAATAGAATAACATAAAACACACAATTGACTAGAAACTGACCGGATTCGGGTTATCTCTAACCCTTTTTTTATTTTCGGATTAACAGAGTAAAAGTATTGAAAAAAAATGTAAAAAATTATAGGAGGATGGATAATCACTAAATAAAGAGATAGGAAAAAGAACTAAAAGATTCTGAGTTGAATAGAAAAAGATATAGCCAAATCTGTGTTGTCGAAGAAGCCGAGCAGCAGTGCAGGATCTGCCAGGCGCGACTTTGCTTCTGCACTCTTCACGACCAGTCCCGACCTCGGAATTGAGTGCCGTCGATTGTAAACTGAAGAAAACTTGGATAGGAATAACTTTGATGAGGAGAGGTCTAGCAGAAGACGTCCACACACTTGTGTAGAGGTCGAAGAAGATAGACTTGGCAGATCACCTGCAGAACAGCCTTCCTCTCTCTTGAACCGACCTTTCTCTCTCTAAACTCGAAATTCTCTCTCTAAAAATCACAAAATTGATGCAGGAGGGTGCTAGGACATCTTGATATGCCTGGGGAGTCGTGCTCATGCCCTTGGAACGACCGGAATCAGAGTCCTTTTATAGGAGAATAGGCGATCTGATCGGAGCTAAAAAATAGGGATAAATGCGCCCTGGTGCCAGGCGCATGTGCCCTGGTGCCAGGCGCATGCGCCCCACTGAGGGGCGCATGTGCCCCCTAGGGGGGGCGCATGGGCACAAACTTCGAAAAAAAAGGGCTTATCCAGTCGGCGGTTCAGTGGTAGAGTCCCGGTGAAAAACTGGTTCCCACGTGCCTCAAAGGTGGGGCGCATGTGCCCTCAAGTGAGGGCACAAGGCCACGTGCCTCACTGGTAGGGCGCATGGCCATGTGCCCTGGGTCCCGGGCGCATGTGACCAGGAACCCGGGCGCATGGTACTGGTTTCGCGCGTCCTTCTTCCGGAAGCCATTGCGAACACTCCCGAACTCGGAATTCGACGCCGTTTGTTGCGTTGGAAAGACAACAGGCCGAAGAAGCTTTCTAAAGCATCGGATCAGCCATCACACCCTCCAAAACTGCAGAATTTTATCCGGAAGTTAGGGCAGTGAACAGAAGGTCCGATATAGGTCAAAATGACTTCGACGGCAAACCGGAAAGGCACGGAATGCAAAAAACTTGTCCGGAGTGTGAATATGACCATAACCTTCAATGCATTATCATTAGGCATTGGTCATTCAGCCTATTTCCGTGTTTACACGATTTACGTGTAGCTTTCGCTCGGAAATTACGGCTTTTTGCGGAAAACGTCGGAAAACATCCAATTTCGTTCGACGAAGCTCCAAATCAACTTAAAAGGACCCGGCATCATCATATGATCAATCATACATGTTACCCTATAAAACATGAGTTTTATGCTCTGAATTAGGCGAATTTGGCGTGTCTACAACTTGCCTCGCCTTGATGTCGGCTTTGTAAGGGAGTGGCATGTAATGAAGCGGAATGATTCGGAGTGAACTGTAATGGAATGCAAGTGAATGTATATGAATGTAGCGGAATGGAATGGTGATGCACTGAAAAGGTGGCATCAAGGTGTAGATATAGACACGCTTATCTACCTGATCCAGCAATATGAATCTCTCTGAGTATTCTAGATCGCTTTCATGTTCTATCAAAACCTCATATAATTGACTGGTAAAAGATATGCCCTTGGCACGAGAGATGAAAAAGTAAGTGATAAAGGATAAAAGGATGTAGCCAACCCTCAGCGTGGTGAGGAGTCCTCGAATTCGTAGGTTCATCAGCAGTCAGCAACCCGAACTTTGCGGTGTTCTTGTACTGTGATGGGCTAAAGTTTGTAAAAGAGAAGTTGATCTTAAAAAGAAAAGAATACCAATCCATCATATTTGGAATCTCAAGTTCATTCAAGTTTCACCAAAAGTACTCAGTTTAATTCTGAGTGGAAGAACCTCAAGTTCTAAAAGGGTTCGTTTTAAGCATAACAAAATTGCTCGGGTATCGTGAAAACCATGAATCACGCTCTTGCAGAAAATCAAGTATTCGGAAAACGACAAGACAGATTTAAGCCATAGTGAGATTGAAAGATAATGGTGGGACTAACATAGAATGATGGGAAAGAAGAGACAATGGCATGACAATTGTCATGACACGGTGGGATAAAAGAAGTGATAGAATAAAACATGGTGGAACAAAAAGAAAAGAATAAAACATAAAGGGATAAAAGAAATAATAAAACATGATGAAATAAAAGAAAGAGAAAACATAATGAAATAGAATTGGTAATGATGAAGAAAGAAAAGGAGATGGATGTGAACACATAGAAAATCATGTAGAAAATAGTTGAAGATATAGATTGTCTATTGGAGGTCAAGACACCCGATTAGGAACCATCGTCCCTCCAATGTTCAATTTTGGCTTATCCGTGAGTGTGAAGAAATGACCAAACCGTCGTAGATTTTGTTGAAGGGGATCTCGGGCCCAGTCATCTTCACTCTCAAGGTCTTCAATATTAATGCATATCATACGTATCAAATGGACCTGACATAACTAGGTGACAGATAGTAAGAGTGATGTGAAGTGAAAAATGAAGTGATGGTGATGATGTAAGATTGATGAGAATGTGGATTTGAGTGAAGTCTTCAGGCGTAGTGCATCGACTTGCATCAACTGCCTGATTCATCAGCATCTCTGGTTCATCCTTGTCTTTCCTTCTGACGGAATACAACACCATGATAGGTAGCACTTCCTCTCTTTTCGCCACAAGGTTAGCATGACGTTCCTTGGGGAACACTGATCTCGCTAATTCACCTGTTAGGGCTAAAAAGATTGCCTGCACATTTCTGGTTAGTACCCAATGCATGTAATTGTCATATGAAGCAAATTGTTCATGAAATGATCAACGAAAGATTTTACTATTAGAACCATTATTTGGAGGTCAAAACAAAGTTTTTGATGATGGTTTCTTTAGCAAAAGTGTCACTTTTAACATTATAGACAATTTCTGAATTTTTGAGATTTTTCTGAATTTTTCGAATTTTTTTGTCCATGTGCCCCCGATCGGGGGCACCTGGCCATGCGCCCTGGGGTGGGGCACCTGGCCATGTGCCCCCAGATGAGGGCACATGCGCCCTGAGGCCAATTTTTTATTTTTATTTTTTTTTGAAAAAAATGTACCTAATCGCCCTTCTCTTTTTGCTTCTTCAGCTCCTGCAAACACTTAATGAAAATGATTAAATTTTTATCATTACTCATCCCTTTGCCTGTATATCGTATGCCTTGATTTTGAGTCAAAGGGAGGAGCCTTCTTAACAAGGTGGACTAAAACAAATGACTAAAATGAATTGGTGGTAAGGGTTGAGAGAACTTACCTGCCGTGGTGTGAATCCTCTTCTCTCCTATATTGAAATGCCTGAAACACTTGACAGAAGGAGGTTAGATCTTCACCATGACTCATCCCTTTGCCTATTATGGTCAACTTCGACTTAGGTCAAGGGGAATAGCCTTCTTAACAAGGTAATTAAAGTAAAAATGGATATGCAATGCAGAAATGAAAATATGCATGACAATCAAATAAGCATGGATGCAACTAAGGCAATGATCATGACTAAGCAAAAATTATTTTTTTTGGATTTTCTTGAAAACAATCATTTGGATTTTCAAAATTATTCAATTTTTTTTTGTATTTTTCAACTATGCAAATATTTTTTGGATTTTCTTGAAAACAATCATTTGGATTTTCAAAAGTATTCAAATTTTTTTAGATTTTTGAAATATGTGTTTTTTTTGAATTTTTGAAATATTCAATTTTTTTGGGTTTTCGAAATATTCAATTTTTTGGGTTTTTGAAATATGCATTTTTTTGTGGGTTTTGAAATATGTATTTTTTTGGATTTTTGAAATATGTATTTTTTTGTGGAGAAAAAGCTGGTATTTGAGATAATTCATCAGTCTTTGGGGTTTGTCAAGCTTTAAGTGGTAGATGCCACGTGCAAAAATAAAGTTCCCTACCTAGAATCCTTCTAACCTTCTTCCTTTGATCGGCTTGGATTCCACCTGGATTTGATCGGTTTACCCTTCCCTAGGGTTTAAGGAGGAAGAGTATAGAGGAAGTCCTTGATAGGATTTGTAGATGTTGAGAGGGATTTCTCTACTCTCACTCAAATTACCCATTGGGGTTCGGCCTCTTTGGGTTTTTCTTCCTTTTTTGGCTCTTTTCTATGTGGCACATATTTGGACAGGTTTTTGACCTGTGGGGACATTGCCCATCTTTTAACGCCATTTGCCTTGACTATCATTCTGGGTACTCATTCAGACAGGTTGATTTTTTTTTTCTAACCTGAGGGGTTCATTGCCCATCTTTTGGCACCCTTTTGTACCATCTGAGATGGCCTCCTACTAGGGTGGCGAGTGTTTTCGATACTACCCCTCTCTAATCTTCTCTCCCTATCTTGGACCGAGTAGAAGAGAATAGGGTAAGGGTACTCCTTCCATTTCTAGATTTCTGCCTTGCCTTTCGCAAGTGTCGGGTTGTCCGGATTCTAGGATCGGGAAGTGTTGTGTGTGTAGGATGGTACCTACCCTTGACTTCTCACGAACAACCTAGGATCGATGACTTGAGATTATACCAGTGGTTTCTCCATTTTTATGGAAAGTACTTTTTGAGGTAAACTCCATTCCAAGGATGATTCAATTTTTCTCCATCTGCATTAGTCAATTCATATGCATTACCTGGATACTTTTCAGTGACTACAAAAGGCCCTTCCCAGTTAGGTTGCAACTTGGAGCGGGGACCCCCTGGCTTAACGAATATGCGTTTGACTACCATCTTACCGATCTCGAATTTTATCTCGATCACCCTCTTTTGATAAAACCTTTTGAGTCTATTCTGATAAGTCCGGGCATGCTCGGCGGCGGCTAGCCTTCTTTCATCCAAGAGTTCAAGCTGTGCAAGGAGAGATTCTCTTCTCTCATCAACAGGAATATCCCTGTCGAGCTGAACTCGGAGAGATGGAAGTAATACTTCGTAAGGGACCATCGTTTCCATCCCATATGCCAAAGCATACGGGGTTTGTCCGATTGGAGTCCTTACGTAAGTACGATAAGCCCATAGAGCATCTACAAGCTTATCGTGCCGGCCGGCAAATTTGCTAGACTTACAAGATTTCTTAATGATTTTGATTAAGGTTTTGTTGGTGGCTTCTGCTTGACCATTGCCTTGAGGATAGTATGGTGATGAATGATGCAATGAAATGCAATACCTGTTGCAAAGATCACGCAGATCTTGAGAAAGAAATTGTGGCCCGTTGTCGGTGACAATGTCGCTAGGGATCCCGAACCTTGCCAGAATGTTGCGCTTGATGAAGGAGCAAACTGTTGACGCTTTAATCTCCACGAAAGCTTCTGCTTCAGCCCACTTTGTGAAGTACTCCGTCGCCGTCAGACTGAATGATTTTGAGCGTATTTCGGAGTTGAGGTCACTCAAGGGGCCAATGATATCAAAAGCCCACATGGCGAAAGGCCATGGGGCATGAATTGGATGAAGGGAAGATGCGGGAGAGTGAATCTTGTCGGCATGGAGTTGACATGAATGACAATGCCGGACAAAGATGGAGCAGTCTTCTTCTAGAGTTGGCCAATAATACCCTTGTCGGATGATTTTCTTAGCAAGGGCTTGGGCATTCACATGACCACCGCAAACTCCAGAATGTGCTTCCTTCAGCACCAACTCAGCTTCTTCTTCATCAAGACACCTGAGTAAGATTCCACTTAGGCTTCTCTTATAGAGCACTCCTCCTAGGATTGTATACCTCTGGGATACTCTTCTGATTGCCTCCTTTTCCTTGGTGGTTGATCCAGGCGGGTATGACTGATCTTGACAATACCTCGCAATCTCGTCATACCAAGGTCTCTAACCTTCTTCTAATTCTTCTAACTCAATCAAGGAGATTTCTTCTTTATGTTCCAAGTATTCCTTTCTGTTGAATCTCTCCTTAACCTTCAGAAAACGTCCATCCTCAATTGCTGGAATTGTCCTCTTACAGATGTGGATAGTTCGCACTTGCCTGCCTAGCGGGACAGATAGAGATGAAGCTAGTGAAGCTAAGGCATCGGCGAGGATATTCTGAGAACGAGGGACATGGACAAAGGTGAGTTTGAAGAATAGCTTGATGTAGCAAGTGGTGATCTCCTGGTAGGGTTTGAGGTTTGGATGGGAAGTTCGGTACTTGGATAGGACCTGGCATAGGATCAATTGACTATCACCTATCACCCTCAGTTCGGTGGCACCATGGAAATGAGCGGCCTCCAGCCCGGCCAGCAAGGCTTCATACTCAGCTATGTTGTTGGTTGCTGGAAAGTTAAGCTGAAAAGCCTGTGGAATGGTGACACCTTCAGGTGACAGAAGGACAATACCTAGCCCTCTACCATAAGAGTTCGCAGCCCCGTCAAAATATAATGTCCAAAGATTGGAAGATCGGATCGACATTAGTTCGTCATCCGGGAACTCCGACAGATCGGGTCAAAGACGGGTATAGGATGATGTGCAAGGTGTTCAAGAATAGCATAACCCTTGATTGCCTTCGTGGGACATAAGTGATATCAAATTGGGATAATAAACTCGCCATCGCCCTAACCGATCGGTCAAGACTGTCTTCTCTAACGTAAACTTAATGGGATTGATACGAGCAATGAGCTTGACTTGGTGAGCAAGGAAATAATGTTTGAGTTTCTGAACCACCCAAACAAGAGCAGCACAGGTCTTTTCTACCACAGTGTACTTCAGCTCACAAGCATCAAACATCTTAGACAAGTAGTAGGTAGCTCGTTCTTTCCCTTCTTCATCAACTTGTGCAAGGACTGCCCCGAGAGAGTTCTCAAGAACCGAAATGTAGAGGACCAAAGGTTTGTCGGGAATTGGTGGTCTAAGTACAGGGGGACTTGCCAGGTATGTTTTCAACCCATCAAACGCCTCCTGGCACTTCGAATCCCATTTAAACTCGGCCCCCGCCTTGGTTAACTCATAGAAAGGTTTACACCTTTGGGAATGTTGTGAGATAAATCGGCGGACAAATTGTAGCCTCCCAATCAATCCTCGAAGCTCTTTCATATTCTTCGGAGGAGGCATACCAATAATTGCTTTGGCCTTGTTTGGGTCGATCTCTATGCCCCTTTTGCTTACTATAAACCCAAGTAGCTTTCCTGATGAAACTCCAAATGTACACTTCTTAGGGTTCATTTTTAGCTTGTATTCTCTAGCTCGTTGCAAAACCTTCCTTAGCACTTCAGAATGATCTTCCCGACTCTTGGACTTGATAACCAAATCATCCACATACACCTCTACAAGGGTGTGCATCATGTCGTGAAAGATAGCCATCATAGCCCTCTGATATGTAGCACTAGCATTTTTAACCCAAAGGGCATGACAACATAGCAATACGTTCCCCAAGGTGTAGTGAATGAGGTCTTCTCTTGATCCTCCTCAGCTAACCGGATCTGATTGTATCCAGAATAGCCATCCATGAATGAAAGCATTTCAAACCCAGCTGTGTTATCAACCAAAACATCGATATGAGGCAAAGGAAAATCATCTTTAGGACACGCTCGGTTCAAGTCCCTGAAGTCTATGCAAATCCGAATTCGTCCATCCTTCTTCATAACAGGGACTATGTTAGCCACCCATTGCGGATATAGGACAACCTTAATAAATTTTGCTTGGTGTAGTTTGTCGACCTCTTCTTTCATTTTGAGTGCAATATCAGGGTGGAACCGCCTGAGCTTTTGTTTAGCCGGGGTAGTTCCAGGTTTCAAGGTTAATCTATGTTCAACCAATGAATTATCTAATCCCGGCATATCTTCATATGTCCATGCGAACGTGTCCTTATATTCTTTCAAAACTTTGATCAAACGTTGTTCTTCTGAGGGAGTGAGGTTTGCACTGATGAGGATAGTCTTAGGATCTTCCGGGGTTCCTAAATTCGGTTCCTTGGTCGGTTCATTCCCTATGGCTGATGGTTCTTCAAATCTTCTAAGTCCAGATGCATATGCATCAGCCAAGTCCTCAATTTCATCCTCGGATTCGGGATCCTTCTCTGATACCACCTCATATACTCCCAAAGTATGATCTATGTTATGCTCATCCTCATATCGGATTTCATCTAACTGGATGGTATTATCTAAAAAGTTTGGCAGCCTTGCACACTCTACGCATTTCTGGGCCCATTGTTGCAGATACCTATTTGGAACTAGTTTACCTCTGACTTTCCTATTTCCTAACCTAACTTGACCTACTAAAGATAAAGCTGGAAAGGTGGTATTTACAGTGGAGGGGGGATCGAGCAAATCGATCAATGATTCAGAAAAGAGGGATCCCTGATTGGGAACACCCTCTGGGATGAGTAGAGACGTCTCCTCGATGGAAATGTGAGTTTCAGAGAAGACATTTTTTTTTTGGAAATTTCAAGTAAAAAGATAGAATGAGCCTGAGTGACTCGTGGCTTGCTAGAAGATGACTGAATTAAAAGAGAGAAAAACTTAAGAATAAAAGGGAAAAAGGGGCTCGTGGGCCCAATGGTAACAGAAAGTGGACACATGGGTCCAAAACTGATGAAAAAAGTAAACGGGTACGTGGACCCGATCTTAGAAATAAATGGGCATGTGAGCCCATGTTGGGAAAAGCCCTCAGTTCTGAAGTTGATGAGGGAAGCAAATGGGCAAGTTGGCCCAATAAGAGTAGAAGGTTGAAGAGGGCACATGGGCCCAAAGTGGGTAAGTGGGCCATGAAGCCCATCCAAAAGATCTAGTAACAAAGGTACGAGGTTCAACCATGGCGTTGTTGTATTTGGGCCTCGTGGAATGGTTTTGACTTGGGTGGAATGCTCAACAAGATGATCCAATATTGGTTTGCCCTTGAGTGGTTCCTGGTGCTCTTCCCCACTTGAGAACAGACGAGTCAAATATAAGCATAGGTCTTCCAAGTCTTCTTCTTCTTCATCTGGAGCCTTTCTTCTCTTGACAGCTATCACGGAATTTTTGCCATCTTCAGCCAACATCATGGTCTCCCCTTTGATAAAGAAGGTGTGGAGTCCCATGGCATATCCTGGCTGGAAGATCCTCCTTGGGATGGAACCCTCTTTATATCCCAACCCCTGCCTGCGTGGCCTTTTCGCATTTTCAATTGGCTGAGTGATCCCTTGAAGATCCTTGCCTAAACCTCTTCCAGTCGATAGCCCAATTTCATCATCATCCGCCATCCCAAAGGTGTCTGGTAGAGAGGCGGTCATGCATCTGACTTCTGGCAATTCTCCCACTGAGATATGGGGTTGTATTGACAGACCTAGGGGTAAAGAAGCATCGTTCAGCTCGTCCCTTATAGGCATGCTAGTCACCTTGACCACCTGTCCTTTAAAGGGAAATTTTATGCACTGGTGGTTTGTTGAAGCCACAGCCTCCTATTGCCTCCAAGTATGGCCTCCCAAGTATAGCCCGAAATGTTGGATCTAATTCTAGAACATGAAAATCTGTTGTAACTGTACATGGTCCAAGTTTGACTTCTAATGTGACCACCCCACGTGCAGACTTCTTGGAGTTATCATAGGCTGTCACCATGGCACAAGATGGCTTGATTTCTTGCTCAGAAATGCCGCACAATTGCAATGTTTCTGGCGGCATAACGTTGATGGAAGCTCCAGTGTCAACCAAACATGATTTCACTTCGACATTGCAGATGATAACAACCACATGCAAAGCATATCTCCTAAAGTTTAGATCCGCTAATTCTTCCTGAGAGAAAGTGAGTGTTGGGTGCTCACTTCTAGGGGCTAACACTGTAGTGATCTTCTCAGGTGGGAGATCTTCATTCACCATGACCCTTTGCAAGTACTGCTGTAGAATCTCCTGGTGCACCTTTGATCTTTTGATCAACTCAAGTATAGAAATACGGGCTAGTGTCTTATCCAAATGTTTTAACAGATCATACGCCGTGCCTGGCAATGGTTCTTCCACTTGTTCCTCCTCCACTGGCTTCTGCGGTTGAGTTCCGGCTTGGGGAAAGAGCCGCTGGAACATCCTCCCACTCCGAAGCACCGGGGCTATTTGGCGGTCGGGTAGAGGTGACGGGTTAACTGGGGTGGGTTGTGGTGGAACAGGTGGTGTAGGTGCAGGTATGATAGGTAATGAGATCGATGGTTCTGGGATGATGGGGTTAGTTGGTAGAGGGGTAGGAATTGTAGGTGGTAATGATGGTGATACTTGTGGCCTAATAAGAAGAGGCCGGAGTGCAGAAGTGGTTGATCAGTTTAATGAAGGTGTAGGTTGTGGGATTGGTTGTGGTGCTGGTGGTATGATAGGTTGCGGTTTTGGAGTGGTAGAGCTCATAGGCTGTGGGTTCAGGTTTGGTGATGATTGTGGTGGTCGGATGAGCAAGGGCCGGTGTGTAGCAATGGTTGAAGGAGGCGTAGTTAGAGAGGGGGCTGGCCTAATGATGGGCCGGCGAGAAGAAGTGGCGGCCAGTGGTTGGGTTATTGAGCTTTGTGGTAATTGTGGAGTAGAAGGTGCACGGATTATTTGTCTAGGAGGGTTCCTAGCAGGAGGCCTAGCCGGGTTGACAGGCATGGTTGCATTTTGGCTTTCTAGTTGCCAACCTTGAGCACGACTGGCATCTCCCTGGACAATGGAGTGTACTAGACCAATTCCTGGGTTTGGATGTGCTGGTGCCGGTGCTGGAGCGGGAGCATGTAATAGGAGCGGATTCTGAACAATCCCCAAGCCAGGTTGTTGTTGAGGTTGAGCCGGTGGACGTTGCCGCTGCTGCTGCCTAGCCTTCATAGCTTGTATGCATTCCCCCATTTGGACCCAATCAATGCTGCCTTGGTCATTCAGATCGTGGATGTAATCCTTGAATTGAAAGCACACCTCTACATTATGACCAGGACACCGGTGGTAAGCACAGTACCGGGACATATCAACATTTACTGGCCAAACCTCTCTTTCCTTGGGCAATTCCAACTGTTTTTCTGCCATGAGTACATTGAAGATGTCGGTCAAGGAGTAAGGGAGTTGCTGGTAGTTCTCTCTCCTAGGACCTCCCCTTCGTGGTGCTTGATTGGGTGGTGGCGGTGCCCTATTGTAGGTAGGTTGACGAGGTTGCTGGGGTTGTGCTACTGGCTGAGGTGGTTGTTGTGGTTGTCGTGGTTGTGGTGGCCTAACCTGTTGTTGAGGGGGGTAATAGGAAGGGTTCTGTGGTGGGTTTCTGTACTAATTTTGATGGTTCCCTCCCTGGTTCCCCACAATATTTACAGCTTCATTGTTGACCACTCCTTCGGTTGTAGGCCCAGCTGGTGCAGAGGGGGTTTTTCTAAAGTTTCTAGGTTTAGGATCAAAAGGGTTTATCATGGTGGCATCCTTGAAGTGGGCTTGTAAGTATCGGGCACTGTCATAGAGTTCATTCATTGTGGTAGGACGGTGCATGATCAATACATTTCTCAAGGCAGGTGTAGTGTTGCCAATAAGCATCTTCACTTGTTCCCCTTCAGAAATCACATCTGTCAATTTCTCTGCCATTCCCCTCCAGCGATCAGCAAACTTTATGAAGTCCTCTTCGGGCTTCATCTTCTCAGCAATCAAGTATGTAATGGAACAAGCTGGTGTCACCCGGTCTCTGTATCTCTGCAAGAATTTGGTCTTGACAATGTCGAAGTCTCCTGCCTCAAAGGAGTCGAGCGAGTAGAACCATTCCAATGCAGACCCTTCTAGTGATCGACGAAACAAGAAGGCAAGAACCCTACGATCATCTTTCCAGAATGAGGATTCATAAAGAAAATCTTTAAGATGAAGAAAGGGGTTGCCAGTACCATTGTAGTGGCGATAAACTGGTAGCTCAGAAGGTGGCAGGTGTAAGACTGGCAGAGAAGGGATGGAAATCTCAGGCACTGACTTGGAGTCCAGGCGACATCTCAGCTCTTCATAACGTTCATTCATCTGAGTGAGCTGATCCATGATTGCTTGGGTGAGAGCAGGTTCTTGGTTTACTGGTTGGGGTATGTGGTTAGAGACGTGGTTCTGGAATTGAGGAACATGATTTGAAGATTGTCCCATGGCTTGGTGGATTGGGGGAACAACATGGTTGAAATAAGATGGTTGGACAAATGAGGGTTGGACCATAGATGGTTGAACTGCAGATGGTTGAATCATAGGTTGTTGAACAACAGGAGGTTGAATCATAGATTGTTGAACAACATGTGATTGAACAAAGGGTGACTGCATGAGTGGTGGTTGAACTAGAGGACGAGGAGATAGGGCAACTTCATTGGTTTCAGCCTGATCTGAAGCAATTTTGCCCTTCACCATGGATTGTATACGGGCATAGGTTTCTGGGTCTGTATAGAGAGACAACTCCCTAAAGAGTTGTTCAACATCACGGGGAGCAGATGGTTGAGGGACCTCTTGCGCTTCTGACGGAATTGGTTGGTGACCCATCTCGTGCTCTCGATGTTCAACTTGTTTCGCCATTCCAACGTGCCTTCCGGACCTTAGTTGCATTGAACCTTAAGGAGAATGTAAAACAAACAAGTTGACAAAGTAAACAAAAAACCTTTTTTGGTTTTTTTATTATTTTGCAAAAAGTTAGAGATTTGAATTTTTGTTTGACAAGCAAGTTATGCAAACACTTGAAAGCAAAAATACGCAATGATTTTGATTAAACCTTAGGTTTATGAATTTTGTTAAGAATTTTTCTCTCAACAAATGGGTTAGGATCCTAACTCCAATCTCCAATGACCTAGGTTTCACACAATCTCACCACGTATAGGTAACATAGGATGCTTCGGGTTTTGGGGAGTGGTACAACCAACCCGATCGTGAAGAGGAATACTCCACGTATGAGGAATTACGGAGGCCTTGATGAAAGCCAACCAAGTCAACTAGGAAGGAATATCCCAGAAGAGAGGTCAGAATCCACCAAGAGGGTGTTTTGGATGGGAGGGATAAATGGGAGAGTGAGCTCCCGCCTCAAAAAAGTGTAAAAGAAGGAGGTAGAGAGAAGGAGCAGAGAATGCAATCAAGTAATAAAGCAAGTAATGAGCAAAACATGAACTTAAATAAAAAGGCAATCAACACCAGACAAGCAATTAGAAACTAGACAAGCAACTAGAAACTAGAATCTAGACTTGTTTCTTATGTGAGCCAAATGGAGATAGTGAAAAGGTGATGGAAAGAAGAGGGTTCAGATCTGATAGCCAAGCAAAAGAGTGGTCCACGTGGGGACCGATGTGAGAACTGGGGTAAAAAAGTAAAGGTGGTTCACGTGGGAACCGGTTTTGGGTAAAAAGGGGTGGTTCACGTGGGAACCGGTTTGAATGATCAAAAGAGGGCCACGTGGGGCCAATTAAAGGTGAATAAAGATCAGATCCAAGTGGGGATAGATCTGAAGGAAAGTGGTTTGGTTCACTTGGGAACCGAAGTAAAGAAAGAGATTGGTTCACATGGGAACCGGTTTAAAAGGAAAAGGGTGGTTCACGTGGGAACCGGTTTAAATAAAATGCAGAAATTAAATGGAATACTTGGCACTTCAGATCTGATGAAAGATGGGTGAAATCAGAAGTTTTGAGATGGCATGAAGTTTAAGAGATGTGGAAAGAAGGAAAGGCTCACGTGGGAACCGGTCTAGAACTAGAACTAGTTGCAAACAAAACACTTAGCACCCACGGTTGAAGACATTGCTTGTCCCACCGTGGTCGCCACAAAACTGTCGACTCTGAAATTTGACGGGGTCCTCTCCTTTTCAGGGAAGTCCGTGAACCCAGATCGTCACCTCAAGAGGGGATGTGGAAAGAAAGGAATAAAGCTCGGAAAGCAATTCTCACCTCGGTCCCACACTCACATTGATCCCCGAACTTTCATCCCTTGGCGTCGCTCGATCACCAAAGAGACGGTTCGGGTCCTGTGGGAGGAGGGTGAGAAGAAATAAACATGGTCGCCAGGAACCGTGGGTTCCGATTTATAGAATTAAAATGAAAGATGACCGTGTGTACCTTAGCGTGAAGAGTGTGAGTTTAAGCTTCTCCTTCTTCGGCCGGCCGATGAAGAAGAGTCCTCAACGTAGTGGGTGCTTGATATTCTATGAAACTAGACAAATAAACAAGTGAAATAGAAAATTAGAACTAGACAAAGTGGAGTATATGTAAATAGAATAACATAAAACACACAATTGACTAGAAACTGACCGGATTCGGGTTATCTCTAACCCCTTTTTTTTATTTTCGGATTAACAGAGTAAAAGTAATGCAAAAAAATGTAAAAAAATGATAGGAGGATGTAGAATCACTAAATAAAGATATAGGAAAAACAACTGAAAGATTCTGAGTTGAATAGAGGAAGATATAGCCAAATCTGTGTTGTCGAAAAAGCCGAGCAGCAGTCCAGGATCTGCCAGGCGCGACTTTTCTTCTGCACTCGTCACGACCATCCCCGACCTCGGAATTGAGTGCCGTTGATTGTAAACTGAAGAAAACTTGGAGAGGAAGAACTTTTATGAAGAGAGCTCTGGCAGAAGACGTCCACACACTGCAGTAGAGGTCAAAGAAGATAGACTTGGTAGATCACCTGCAGAACAGCCTTCCTCTCTCTTGAACCGACTTTTCTCTCTCTAAAAACTCGAAATTCTCTCTCTAAAAATCACAAAATTGATGCAGGAGGGTGCTAGGATGTCTTGAGATTCCTGGGGAGTCGTGCTCATGCCCTTGGAATGATCGGAATCAGAGTCCTTTTATAGGAGAACAGGCGATCTGATCGGAGCTAAAAAATAGGGATAAATGCACCCTGGTGCCAGGCGCATGCGCCCCACTGAGGGGCGCATGTGCCCCCCAGGGGGGGCGCATGGGCACAAACTTCGAAAAAAAGGGCTTATCCAGTCGGCGGTTCAGTGGTAGAGTCCCGGTGAAAAACTGGTTCCCACGTGCCTCAAAGGTGGGGCGCATGTGCCCTCAAGTGAGGGCACAAGGCCACGTGCCTCACTGGTAGGGCGCATGGCCATGTGCCCTGGGTCCCGGGCACATGTGACCAGGAACCCGGGCGCATGGGACTGGTTTCGCGCGTCCTTCTTCCGGAAGCCATTGCGAACACTCCCGAACTCGGAATTCAACGCCGTTTGTTGCGTTGGAAAGACAACAGGCCGAAGAAGCTTTTTACAGCATCGGATCAGCCATCACACCCTCCAAAACTTCATAATTTTATCCGGAAGTGAGGGCAGTGAACAGAAGGTCCGATATAGGTCAAAATGACTTCGACGGTAAACCGGAAAGGCACGGAATGCAAGAAAACTTGTTCGGAGTGTGAATATGACCATAACCTTCAATGAATTATCATTAGGCATTGGTCATTCAGCCAATTTCCGTGTTTACACGATTTACGTGTAGCTTTCGCTCGAAAATTATGGCTTTTTGCGAAAAACGTCGGAAAACATCCGATTTCGTTCGGTGAAGCTCCAAATCAACTTAAAAGGACCCGGCATCCTCATATGATCAATCATACATGTTACCCTATAAAACATGAGTTTTATGCTCTGAATTAGGCGAATTTGGCGTGTGTACAGACACCATGTGCAAAATGGGGTTCCTTGCCCAGAATCATTCTAACCTAACCTCTGATCGGCTAGAGTTTAGCTTTGATTTGGTTGGCTCACCCACACCTTGGATCTCATTTTGGTTGGCTCACCCAGAAAGTCCTTGATAGGCTTTGGAGATGTTGAGAGGGATTTCTCTATTCACACCTAATTGCCCAATGGGGTTTGGCCTCTTCAGGTCTTTTCTACATGTGGCACTCACTTAGACAAGTCTTTGACCTATGTGGTCATTGCCCATCTTTTGGTGCCTTTTTTTCATTTTCTACTTTTATGGGTACTCATTCAGACAGGCCCATATTTGTTTAAACCTGTGGGGTTCATTGCCCATCTTTTGGCACCATTTTCTTTTGAGAAGTTGGACATTTCGAGACGGCCTCCTACTAAGGTGGTGGATGCTTTCGATACTCTCCCCCTCTAGTCTCCTTTGCCTATCTTGGACCGAACAGAAGAGAATATGGTAAGGGTTTTCCTTCCATCTCTAAGCCTTGCCTTGCTTCTCTCGGGTGTTGGGTCATCCGGATTCTGGGATTAGGACGTGTTGTGTGTGTAGAATGGTATCTACCCTTAACTCCTAGACAACAACCTAGTACATGTGGACTCAAGTCATACTGGTAGTTCTCTCCATTTTTGAGGTAGATTACATTCCATAGGTGAATAAATTGAAAACATGCCTTGCAACGTAAAGAATTTGTTTAATAAGAACAAGGTAGCTACAAATATCGTTAGTCATGAATTTCTCTCAATTAAAATTGTCATGTGAAATTCAAAATCATTTTTTAAAAATATTGCTTTGCAGATGACATAATGATGATGAATGCAATTTCATGTAATATCTGAGAGAAGAAGAAGTTCATTGCTGATGATGGCTTTGTTTGTGCTTGCCTTGCCTTGCCATGCTGCTTCCACTTTTGATATGCTCCATAGTGCATTGGATTGAAGACTCATAGTCATAGGATGGAGTGAAAATGTGGAGGATCTGATTTAGCATGGCAGAGTCAAAATTAATGATGTAAAAGGCAAAGATTGTGGTATCACCCAGGAAATTTCTCTACCTTGATTTTTTTTGTTGAAAGTAAAATTTAGAGAAAGAAAAAGAATTTGAAAGAAAATAAACATGCTTGGAAACAAAAGTGAGTTAAAATGGGCTCTTGGGCCCGTGAGTTGAAAGTGGGCTTGAAGGCCCAAGAGTAGTCGGAATCAAGAGGCACGTGAGCCCAAGATTTGAATGTGGGCTAGAGAGGCCGGTTGATGTTGATGGGCATAAGGGCCCGATTGGAGGTTGAGCCCGAGGGACCCAATGAAAAGAGTGGGCATATGGACCCGATTTAAATGGATGGGAGCAAGATTGTGATTTGTGATGGGCTCGCTGGCGCCATTGAAGAGTATGGGTGCGTAATCCCAAAGTTGAAGAAGTGGGGGCACGGGGGACCGATTTCGAAGAAGTTTCAGCATGCGGGCCTGATTGTGAAGAAATGGGGGCATACAGGCCTGAAGTTGAAGAAGTGTGGGAATGTGTGCCCAAGTTTGTTGGAAGGTTGGCACGTGGGCCTGATTTAGAAGAAATTTGGGCACATGGGCTCGGTTGTAGAAAAACATGGGCATGTGAGCCCGGTTGAGGTGAATTGCGGGCACATGGGCCCGATTTAGAGAAATTAAGGGCACATGGGCTCGATTGGGGAGAATTATGGGCACGTGGGCCCAATGGAAGGAAAGGGGCAGATAGGCCCAGTTGGGGAAAAGGGGCATATGGGACCAGTTGATGGAAAGGGGCATGCAAGCTCGATTCATTAAAAGGGGCACGTGGGCCCGGTTGAAGAAAAAGGACATAAGAGCCCGGTGGATGAAGTGGGGCACATGGACCCGATTGGATAAAGGGGGCACACAGGCCCGGTTGATAAAAAGGGGCATAAGAGCTCGGTTGATTAAAAGGGGCACATGGGCCCAGTTGAATAAAGTGGGCATGTGGGCCCGGCTGATGGAAAGGGGCACATGGGCCCAGTTGATGAAAAGGGGCATAAGAGCCCGATTGACGAAAAGGGGCATAAGTGCCCGAAAATGGGGCATAAGGGCCCAAAAATGGAGCATAAGGGCCCAATTGAGTGGGATGGGGTGTGGGCCATGGCCCTAAGATTGACAGATTTTGGACCCATGGGCCTGATTGATGGTTGTAAGAAGGATAAAGAAAGGGCAGTGGCCCTAAGATTGAGGAATTGTAGACCCATGGGCCTAATCATTGATTTGGAGGAGAATGAAGAAAGGGTCGTGACCCTAAGATTGATTGATCGTGTGCCCATGGGCTGGATTGTTGCTTAGGAGAAGAATGGGGTAAGGGTCGTGGCCCTAAGATTGATGCTAAGGGATTTGCCTGCCTATCTGGAGGAGGTCGTAGTATCCCCTTGTCTATGCTCTTCTAGAGGCTTGTCGATTCATTCCCTATTTCCCTGACCAACTCTATTCCCTTATTTTTCAGTTCAAGGGTCAATTCTATCTCCCCAGCTTTAGGGATCAAGTCCAATGATGGCAACATTTGATGTATACCTAGAGAATCCTTGCCTAGTCGTTGACAATCAACTAAATTTATGATCCCCTCATCTTAGCTCCCTACTGTAGGCTTATCCTCAGGTTGTTCTGGGGAAGAGGGTATGCCTAGTTTAGAGAATTCTAGAATGATAGAAGAGTTTGGTTCGACCTCCCCTAGTGACTGACTTTGTTTTTGAGAGAGAGCAAGGATATGTTGAGGAGTTAATTCTTCTGCCATGGTAGGAGCACAAATGGTTGGAGTTATTAATTCTTCTGCCAGGGCAGGAGCTTGAAAAGTTGAAGTGTCTGAATCATCTACCCTGGCAGGAGCATGAATGATCGGAGTGGCCAGTTCCTCTACCATGGCAGGAGCTGGAAGGGTCGAAGTGTTTGTATCTTCTACTACAGCAGGAGCAAGAATAGTAGGAGTGATTGATTACTTTGTTGTGCAAGAGTAATAGAAGAAATGATTGGTTGTTGTGTAACCAACTGAGGAGCATCCCTATGCGGTGGGATTGGTTGAGAAGCCGGGGTTTGCTCGATCGGCTCAGGAAGAATGATTGGCCGAGGGACCGTTGGTGAAGTGGGTTGAGGGGCCAAGGCTTGCGTGGCTAGCTGAGGGGTTGTTGTTGGAATAGGCTGAGAAGCTAATGGCCGGATGATTGGCCGATGGACCTTAAAAAATGTTGGTGAAGTCGAAGGTTGGGGAGCCAATTTAGGTAATGAGGTATTGGCACAATTGACAAGAGGAGCTTGATTGTGCACAATTGATTGTGCCATTGACATGGGTTGCATGACCGGCTAAGATTGGGGCATGGGTGGCCTAATCAACTAACGTCGAGGAGTTGGTCGAAGATGATGATCTAGATGGGGTTGGGGAGGGCTCCTAGGTTGGTGCATAGTATCAATGTTCTTCTTAGCCATGGGCATCAATTCATCATGATATTGTATTAATTCCATGTCTCTTTTTGCTTCCCCAATTATTGAATAGCCCAGCCCATATCATCGCAAGAATTTTTCCTTGACAATTTCAAAATCCCATATTTCTATTTCCCCAAGTGAAAAGAACCATTCTAGGGCTACACCATCTAATGATCGCTTAAAAGAATAGCAAGAGCTCTTCGATCATTTAGCCATCGAAATGATTTGCTCAAGAAATCATTGACATGGGTGAAGGGATCACCTGAGCCATTGTAGTGATGGTAGGCTGGTGTTTGTGATGGAGGGATATGTGGGATTGGGAAAGATGGAGTAGATATTTTATGGATGGCCTTTAAATCCAAATGATGCCTCAGCTCTTCAAAGTGCTCATCCATTTGGTTGAGTTTGTCCATGAATTCTTGAGTGAGGCTGGGTTCCTGAGCCACCGGTGCAAGATATTTAGATGAATGGGTTGGAAGAGGTGGCTTCAAAGTAGGAACTGGCATAGAATTATATGAATGCCCCACAACGGGGTGAGTAGAGGCACGACAGGGTTGCCCAAGAGAGGAGAAGAGGAGGGGCCTGACTGTCGATTCGGGTGGTTAGGGGGCATGATTTCCCTGGACCGAATCTTGATTGGTGGGTATTTTTCCCTTTGTTAAAGATTGCACAAGTGAAAAGGATTCAGGATCTAAATGGAGGGATAGAACCTGAAGGATTTGTTCCACATTAAGTGAAGCAGGTGGATGAGTAGGATTTTGAACTTCAAGCTCCCTGACGGCATTGACATGGCCCATTGGTTGGACCATGTGTTGTTGTTGCTCGTAGTAGTCCGACCTCCCAACGTGGCTTCCGGACATTAGTGTCATGGGCATCCTGCCAAATTTTCTTACAAAATGGTTGAAAGAAGGCAAATGAAAGTGTAAATGCAAAGAGAGTTTTTGTTTGGTTATGCTTTGTTTTTGTTTGAATTGATTTGGTTTCAATTTTGTTGTTTGGCAAGCAAGTTGAACAAAAAAATTTAAAAGGATTTTTTTTGTTTTAGGTGTTTTGAAAGAAGAAAAAAAATTTTTTTTGGTTGTTTTCAATTGTTGTGAACAAACAAGTTATGCAAACAGATTTTTAAAATGACTACTCGACAATTTTTGGATTGAAACCTTAGATTAGATAGATTGTAAGAAATTGTTCACTCAAATGGGTTTGGTTCCTATTGCTTCAATCTTCAAGACCTAAGGTTATCACTCAATCACCACGAGTAGGTACTTAGGTTCTTCACGTTTTGGGAAAGTGGTACAACCGGCCCAATCGTGCAGAGAGGAATACTCCACGGATGGGGACCTACGGAGGTCTTGATGGAGACCACCAAATAAACTAGGAAGGAGTATCCCAGAAGAGGGGTAAGAATCCACCAAGAAGGTGTTTGGAGGGTGAGGGTGTGTCGGGAGAGAGAGCCCCCGCCTCGAATGCCCTATGGATCGGAACAAGTCCGGTACCTGATGCAAAAACTAATGCAAAAATGAAAAAATGAAGGGTAGTAGGAGAAGAAGCAATCAATATGAAAACATGAATGAAAGCTATTAAATAAATCAAGCAAGTGAATGCAATCAAGACAAGCAATGATAAAATAAAACAATTAACTAGCAACTAGCAACTAAAAGGTGGTTCACGCGGGAACCGGCTTGTAATGGAGTGTCCAAGTGGGGACAAATCAAAAGTCGAGATAAAAGGATGGTCCACGTGGGGGACCGACTTGAAAATAAGTGGCTTACGCAGGAGACGGGTTTTGAAAAGGTAGGTGGTTCACGCGGCAACCGATTTTTAAGGAAAAGGGGTGGTTCATGTGGGAACCAATTTGTTTGATTGGAAAAATGAAAGGAGGGCCACTTGGGGCCAATTTAAAGTGGTGAAAAAGGGTGGTCCACGCGGGGACTGATCTAAAAGTGGGTTGGTTCACGCGGGAACCGGTTTAGAAAAGGGGTTGGTTCACGCGGGAACCAATTTTAGTGAAGAAAGGGGTGGTTCACGCGGGAACCGGTGTAAAAAGTGACAAAATGAAACTAGGGCAACGTGGGGCCAATATGAAGGTGCTGTAAAGAGGTAGTCCGCGTGGGGACAGATCTGAAAATAAGTTGGTTTACGCAGGAACCGAGTTGGAATAGAATGGTGGTAAATGAAGAGTCCACATGGAGGACAATATTTAAAGGAAGAGTAAATAGCAAGTTTAATGGTAAATGAACATGGAAAAGGTAAAGGACAAGCCGGTTCACGCGGGAACCAAGTCAGAAAATAACTAGTTGCACGGATCCATCAAGCTAGCACGGTTGAAGACATTGGTTGTCCCACCGTGGTCGCCAAAAAGCTGTCGACTCCAAAAAATGGGTTCCGGATCAGCACCTCAAGAGAAGGTGAAAGATAGAATAGGAGAAAAAGGGAGTGAATCGAAAAACACTCGGAAAGTAGTAAAAGGTCTTCACTTCAGTCCCACACTCACATTGATCCCCGAACTTTCATCTCACGACGTCGCTCGAGCTCCGGAGACGGTTCAGGTCATGTGGGAGGAGAGAGAAGAGGAGATGAACTTATAACATGAATAAAAAGGTGGTCGCCAGGAACCGTGGGCTCCTCTTTATGGAATAAAAACAAGATTGAGTTGATTTGACCGTGTGTACCTTAGTGTGGGAGATTGGATGTGGGTTCAACCTTCTTCCTCTTCGGCCGGCCGATGAGGGAGAGACCAACCGATGCTAGCTTGATGTACCTGTGCAACTAGTAGACAAAGAAGACAAGAAGACAAGTGAAGGGAGGATTAGAACTGTGTGAAGTGTTGTAAATGTAAAAACAATAACACAAAACGACAATTGGAAACAAACTCATCGGATTCGGGGTTAGCCCTAACGCCTTTTCTTGATTTTTTTATGATGTATGAAATAATGCAAAACTAAATAAAAATGATACTTAAATATGAAATAAATGATATGAATGAAGAATTAGCAAAGATAATATGGACGATTAAAGATAACACAACCTAGGCAAAGTGGCAACCGGGTTGGACATATTCAATGTAAACTGGCGTGACTCTGGTGTAGAGACCATAATAGACAGCACCAATGTCAGAATCAAGTGCTGCTGTTTCAAAATAAAGATAACTCACCGAGGGTGGTTTGAGATGACGACAAGTTTGCTTTAATCTTACAATAAGTAATCTGAATTTACCTGATAAGCCGGATCTTGGACAGTGAAGTTCTAGAAACTCCAAGCATAATGTCGATGTAGGACGTGCTATGGGCACCAAAGAAATATGAATTGAATGATTCTTGTTTTAAATAAAATATGAATCACCGGAGAACAATTTCTATGAAGGATGTATAGGCTGAATCCACCATTAAATATGCTGAAATTGACTTAGAAAATGATGACTTAGAAGAGAAGACTTCGGATCTGTCTGTGCAGCCCCGGTCTTGATGCCGTAACAAGCCAAGAGAATATCAGAATTGATCTCCGTTTGTATTATATGAAATATATCTTAATTACCGACACTTCTTATTAAGTAAGTCAGGCTGGAAAATGACTAGAAATATCTGTAGAAGCCGATGATCAGTAGTGAAGCATGTCGGAGCATAGACCGGCTTCTTCTTCACTTTGGGATGATCTTCGGGCACCGGGATGAAGACAGAACGATTTGGGGAGGTTGGGACGAGCCAAGAGTGGCAGGAGGATGAGGATAAGAGTGTTTTATGATGGGGATGCCCCTCTTAGGTCGTTCATTTGAGTCTCCTTTTATAGGGGATAAAAACAGGTCAAAAAATAGCAAGTTTTGTTACATCCGACCATAGGTTGGATTTCCTCCATTTAATGTTACTGATTTTCATATTGAGGCATATATAAACTTACCCAAATGATTGAGAGGGATTGTAAACCATGGATCACCTTCCCCATGTTCAAAATATGTCTCCACTTGAAGAGGAAACAAATCTAATCTAAAAATGGAAAGTTTTGATATACAGAACAACAGGTTGGATTGCCATCATTTGATGATGCTAATTTCGACCATGAAGCCTACAGATACTTTACCAAGTGATATGGAGGAGGAAAAAGGAAGGTAAGGTCATGAATTTGTCAGATATGTGCCCAATGGGCCGGGCTTACATGCAATTGGGCTTGATCGGTGATGCGTACGGACAGAACTGCGCATCTGACTTCCAAAGGGCACTGCGGACAAATGGAAGATCAGAATTGAATGCCGTTTGTTGCTATGGAAATATAACTAAGATAATAAGATTATTCATGTTTAATACTTTTTTCTTTGACGTCCATATAATCCTGTGAAAAATTTCCAAATAGAGGATATGCTGGGAAAAGCATAATCTGGCACACCACCAAGAGTCTCTTCTTCGGCAAACATGGATTTGATTAGAAATTAGCAAATCATCCTCATATTTTCAATAAGAACCTCTGCTCATCTAAAAGGGTGGTTCATCATGATTTTGATGGTCTAAAAGAGATGTTGCCAATGGAATAATGGTTTAAGCTCTAAATAAGGCCAAATTGGCGTGTCTACAGCTTGCCTCGCCTTGATGTCGGCTTTGCAAGGGAATGGCATGTAGCGTAGCGGAGTGAAATGTAGAGAAAGCGTAGTGAAGCGAGATGGATCGTAGTGGAACGTAGTGGAGCGAAATGGTGGTGGACTGAAAAGGTGGCATCAAGGTGTAGATATAGACACGCTCAACGACCAGATTCGGCAAAACGAATCTCCTCAAGTCTCCTAGTTAACCGCCATGTTTCATCAAGTCTTCCTATGTTCGATTTGTAAAATATGTGCCATTGGCACGAGAGAATAATAGCCAACCCCCAACGCTAAGTTGGTTCATGCGGGAACCGAGTTGGAATAGAAAGGTGGTTCACGCAGGAACCGATTTATAAGAAGAAAAGTGGTTCACGTGGGAACCGGGGTAAAATTAAAGACAAGAAAATCAAGTCCACATGGGGGAAAATATTTAAAGGAAGAGTAAACAGCAAGTTTAAAGGTAAATGAACATGGAAAAGGTAAAGGACAAGCCGGTTTATGCGTGAACCAAGTCAGAAAACAACTAGGTGCACGGATCCATCAAGCTAGCACGGTTAAAGACATTGGTTGTCCCACCGTGGTCACCAAAAAGCTGTCGACTCCAAAAAATGGGTTCCGGATCCACACCTCAAGATAAGGTGAAGGATAGAATAGGAGAAAAAGGGAGTGAATCGAAAAACACTCAGAAAGTAGTAAAAGGTCCTCACCTCGGTCCCACACTCACATTGATCCCCGAACTTTCATCTCACGACGTCGCTCGAGCGCCGGAGACGGTTCAGGTCATGTGGGTGGAGAGATAAGAGGAGATGAACTTATAACATGAATAAAAAGGTGGTCACCAGGAATCGCGGGCTCCGCTTTATGGAATAAAAACAAGACTGAGTTGATTTGATCGTGTGTACCTTAGCGTGGGAGATTGGATGTGGGTTCAACCTTCTTCCTCTTCGGCCGGCCGATGAGGGAGAGTCCAACCAATGCTAGCTTGATGTACCTGTGCAACTAGTAGACAAAGAAGAGAAGAAGACAAGTGAAGGGAGGAATAGAACTGTGTGAAGTGTTGTAACTGTAAAAACAATAACACAAAACGGCAATTGGAAACAAACTCATCGGATTCGGGGTTAGCCCTAACCCCTTTTCTTAATTTTTTATGATGTATGAAATAATTCAAAACTAAATAAAAATGATACTTAAATATGAAATAAATGATATGAATGAAGAATTAGCAAAGATAATATGGATGATTAAAGATAACACAACCTAGGCAAAGTGGCAACCGGGTTGGACAGATTCAATGTAAACTGGCATGACTCTGGTGTAGAGACCATAATAGACAACACCACTGTCAGAATCAAGTGCTGTTTGTTTAAAAATAAAGATAACTCACCGAGGGTAGTTTGATATGAAGACAAGTTTTCTTGAATCTTATGATAATAATCTGAATTTACCGGATAAGCCGGATATTGGACAGTGAAGTTCTAGAAACTCCCACCACAATGTCGATGTAGGACGTGCTATGGGCACCACAAAAATCTGAA
This sequence comes from Cryptocoryne crispatula var. balansae, assembly GCA_036172225.1. Lineage (NCBI taxonomy): Eukaryota > Viridiplantae > Streptophyta > Magnoliopsida > Alismatales > Araceae > Cryptocoryne > Cryptocoryne crispatula. Next base: position 22,309,894 of record CM069928.1, read on the forward strand.
TTGAATGATTCTTTTTTAAATAAAATATGACTTACCGGAGAACAATTTCTAGGAACGATGTATAGGTTGAATCCACCATTAAATATACTGAAATTGACTGAGAAAATGATGACTTAGAATAGAAGACTTCGGATCTGTCTGTGCAGCCCCGGTTTTGAAGCCGTAACAAGCAAAGGAAAAGTCAGAATTGATCTCAGTTTGTTGTATATGAAATATATCTTAATTACCCACTCTTCTTCTGAAGGAAGTCAGGCCGTAAAATTACTAGAAAGATCTGTAGAAGCCGATGATCAGCAGTGAAGCACGTCGGAGCATAGACTGGCTTCTTCTTCACTTTGGGATGATCTCCGGGCACCGGGATGAAGAGAGAACGATTTGTGGAGGTTGGGACGAGCCAAGGGTGGCTGGAGGATGAGGATAAGAGTGTTTTATGATGGTAATACCCCTCTTAGGTCGTTCATATGAGCCTCCCTTTATAGGGAATGAAAAATAGGTCAAAAAATAGCAAGTTTTGATACATCCGACCATAGGTTGTATTTCCTCCATTTAATGTTACTGATATTCATCCTGAGGCATATATAAACTTACCCAAATGATTGAGAGGGATTGGAAACCATGGATCACCTTCCCCATGTTCAAAATATGTCTCCACTTGAAGAGGAAATAAATCTAGTCTAAAAATGGAAAGTTTTGATATACAAGACAACAAGTTGGATTGACATCATTTGATGATGCTAATTTCGATCATGAAGCTTAAAGATACTTTACCAAGTTATATGGAGGAGGAAAAAGGAAGGTAAGGTGGTGAATTTGTTAGATATGTGCCCAATGGGCCGGGCTTGCATGCAATTGGGCTTGATCGGTGCTGCGTGCGGACAGAACTGCGCATCTGACTTCCAAAGGGCACTGCGGACAAATGGGAGATCAGAATTGAATGTCATTTTTTGAAATCAAAATATAACTGATAGAATAATATTATTCATGTTGAATACTTTTTCAATAGACGTCCATATAATCTTGTGAAAAATTTCCAAATAGAGGATATGCTGGGAAAAGCATAATCTGGCACACCACCAAGAGTCTCTTCTTCAGCAAACAAGGATTTGATTAGAAATTAGCAAATCATCCTCATATTTCCAATAAGAACCTCGGCTCATCTAAAAGGGTGGTTCATCATGATTTTGATGGTCTAAAAGAGATGTTGCCAATGGAATAATGGTTTAAGCTCTAAATAAGGCCAAATTGGCGTGTCTACAACACCAACCACCTCATTCATCAGCATCTCCAGCCCACCCTCATCTTGCCTTTCGACGGAATACAGCACCACGATAATGTTTAACCAAGTGCGCTTCCTTTATTTTTACCGCAGGGCTTGCATGAAGTTCTTTCAAGAACACCAATCTCACCAATTCACCTATTGAACTAAAAATATTGCCTGCACATTTCTGATTAGTATCCAATAAACATAATTGTCATATGAAGCATATTTTTTCTAAAAGGGACAATTAAAGTTTTTTCTATCGGAACCATCATTTGGAGGTAAAAGTAACATTTTTGATGGTGGTTCCTTTAGCAAAAAAAAGTCATTTTCAACTTTTTGAACAATTTTTAAATTTATGAGATTTTTATAATCACCTGGGGGATGGGGCACATGGCCATGCGCCGCCAGATGAGGGCACATGGGCCCTACCCTTAGGGCACATGGCCAAATCTGAATTTGAGTCAAAATTTGACCAATTCTTTCCTATATATACTCTCTTAGGCCTGAAAATTGATCTTATCCTTGTTTAAATGGCTCCTCTTTCAAACAAGAGCATTCTGATCTTGGAAGGGTGATTTTTGGCATCCCAGGGCACATGAAGGGAAGGATTTCAGCAAATCTGATAAAAAACCTTATTTTATTGATTGTGATTTTCTTGAATTTCTTTAAAATTATTCAAAATTTGGGTTTATGTGCCCCCGGTCGGGGGCTTATGCCTATGCACCATGGGGTAGGGCACATGGCCATGTGCCTCCTTATGAGGGCACATGCGCCCTACCCCTGAGGCATACTTTTTTTTTATTTATTTTGGATTGACAACCCCTTTTGATTATTTTATGCAGAGTTACCCTTTTTTTCTAGGTCCTTGATGATTTTGTTCACCTACCTGGTTTAAAGATTTGCTCAGAGTATTTCATCTATTTGTGAAGTCAATCTTGAATGGTTGGGGCTTGACCGGTCTTCTGTTTCATGCAAAGCACAATACATAATATCACCTTGACATTGGATTGATGGGTGCTTTGATGGAGCTGTGGCATCCTGACACTCACACCTTCGTCTTCAACTCTTTTGAATGCACCATCTTGCTAGAAGAGACAAAGTTGTTTCTTGGACTACCATGAACTAGGAAAAGTGAGATTGCGAACATGTTTATTTTTTCTAGATCAGTATCTTGCCTTGAGTTCTTATAGGATTTCATGGAGACTGAGCAAATTGGCTCCCTTATTTCCAGAAAATGAATTAACCTTCAAAAACTGGCGGCTTGGACCATCTCCACTTTGTCTTCTTGAAACCTTCACGAGACAACTTCTTCATGGCTTGAAGGGTTTTGCTACTTGCCTTGCTATCGTGTTCTTATTTCCCACAAAAGATGGCTTTCCGGAGCAGGGTCAACTTTCATGTATTCACGGAATCTAGTGCAGCAAGTGGCTTGGTCCTTTAGTGCTCGACTTTTTCTACTGCGGCTTGTCTTCTTCTTATGTGGGATGTCCTATGTTTGGTATTGTTCTTCGGTTTGTTTACTGAGCAGATCTTCATTGGTTTTTCCAACACAGTCCTTTGTACCCATATGTTGTGGCTCTTGACTTTCCTGACATGGTTTCTAACAAATGTGCTTCATTGAAGAAATGAGTAGGCTGGCATATCCATCTTGCTTCCATGAGTCATTCAAGCTTCGTGCATAGTTCAGTCATTATGTGACAGAGAGATGTTCATATCTGTTTTGCTCTTGGCGTGGACCTTTGACTGGTTACTGAATCGACTTTTGTTCTGCACAATCCGTACATGTGTCATTCTCAAATTGGTTTACCTCACCATGAGCTACCTGTGCTGTCATGCTTGACTCCTATCAAAGACAAGAAGCTTGATATGGATGATGACATGGAAGAAGCCAAGACATCCATTGCCTTGTAGAGTATGAGCCAGCTTTGGTGTTCGCGCATGCTTACTGAGGAGAGTTCAGATGACCAACGTGACTATCCTTCTCAGTTACAACTTCTTTATACCTGATTATCCTTTTATTGCCCTTTTTATTTCTTGCTTGAAAAAAAAATTTTGGTCCTTTATGAATAGAAAGAATTTTGTTATGTCAATTTTGAAAAAAAAAATTTACAATATTTTACCTTATGCCTGCAAAATTGTTACTGTATGACCAAAAAAATGCATGATAGAAACAGCTATTTTACAACATGATTCACAAGATTAGCAGAAAGAAACGGATTTTTTATGAAATTTAAACATGCATTTTTCTTAAGTAAATTTTTCTGAGCAATTTGGAATCTCGTTTGAGATTCTTTCAGTGGCATTGTAATCAATTCAAATTTAAGAGTATAAAGGAAAACTTTTAAAATTTTATGATTTTGACACATTTTTACCTCTATAAAGAGACCTATCCCCCACCAGCTCATTTCTACACTTGCAATCTCTCTCCTCACCAGAGCTACTCCATCTTTATCTACCTTTTCAAAGCTTGAATCACATTTAAAGGTTAGTACTCCAGTTAAATAAAATGTAGATCTTTTCATTCTCTTCATTTTGATTGTGATTTCATGCGATTACAAGTTCATTTGAGCTATTTTTCGATCAGAAGAAAATCGGTGCTGATCTAAGGGTCGATGTACCCCAAAACGGGGGCACATGGGCATGTTCCCTCGAATGAGGGTGCATGGGCATGTGCGCTCTTGTCAGGGCACATATACCCTTCCCCCAGGGTGCATGTGCCTTCAGGTTTGGGTGATGTGCCCTAGCCCCAAGGACCATGTGCCCTGAGACTAGGGTGTAAAAGCATGTGCCCTCATGTCAGGGCGCATGTGCCCTCAGACCAGGGTGCATGGGCCCCTGGTCTGGGCACATGTCAACTTCAACATTCTTTTCTTACTCTGATCGATTTGGAACAGAAAGATTGACCATTTTTTTTTTGAAATTAACAGATGCTGAAGAGGGTTTGTCGTCTGTGTGCACATGATGCCTAGGCTGGTGCCTCCAACTTGGCAGCCACACATGAGGTAAACGACCTTTGAATTGGCTATAAATCCTTTTCCATTCCTTGGTTGCTGCTTAACCAAAAAAGAAATTTTCTTTACAGGTGTCAACTCTGAAAATGGGTTACAGATCAGCATCTCAAGAAAAGTTGATGATAGAATAGGGGAAAAGGAGTGAATCGGAAAACACTCGGAAAGTGATAAAATCCTTACATCGGTGCCACACTCACATTGATCCCCGAGCTTTCATCTCATGACGTCGCTCGAGCACCAGAGATGGTCCACGTCGTGTGGGAGGAGTAGAATGACTTAGAACATGAATAAAGAAATTGCAGTCGGCAAGAGCCGTGGGCTCCGCTTTATGGAATAGAAACAAGAGATGACCATGTGTACCTTAGTGTGGGAGATGATGCGTGAGTTCAACCTTCTTCCTCTTTAGCCGGCTGATGAGGGAGTGTCCAACCGGTGCTAACTTGATCAATCTGTGCAACTTAGAACAATAAAACAAGTGAAGAGTTTGATTAGACTTGGGAGAAGTGTAGAAATTGAAAGAGAAAGATAAAAGAAAGAAGCAATCGGATTCGAACTCACCAGATTCGGGGTTAAACCTGACCCCTTTTTTATGATATATGAGATGATAAAAAAACTAAATAAAAAAGATGTTGAAATGATGCTGGATGAATGACAAAGACGTAGAAACTTGAACGGCTCAAATCGGAGCTAAAACGGAAAAGATATCACCAATATGGTCGGACAACACACTATACTGAATGCGTCGTGGGTTTGAGGGTGCGGTTGGCACACCCTGGGAGTGAGGGCGCGGTATGTGTGCCCTTGGTTCGGGGGCACGTTGACACTGTCTGGCGTGACTTTGGTGCAGAGCTTGCCACGGGCAGTCCTGATGTTAGAATTGAGTGACATTTGTTTCTATGGATGAAGAACTCAGAGGGGAAGAGATATCCTACTGATAACCTCTCTGGAATCCATTCGTACAGTACTATAAAAAATCTGTAATTAAACAGATATAAAAAATATAACCTGGATATACTCCCTCGGTGTATCAATCGCCACAAATAGATGACAAGTCAGAATTGAGTGCTGTCAGTTGCTGATAAAAGAGGACGAGGAGAGAAATAGCTCTTATGTTGACCACTTTTGCAGAAAAAGACCCAAATTTTTTTTAGAAACAGATGAAGTGTGGTGATGTAGAGTGCACAGATTGCAGTTTCTTCTTCACTTTAGGATTGATCCCTCGACGTCGGCTCGGATTTGAATGTTGGGATGGCCTCGGGAGGGACCTTGGATGACCTCAGGATGAGCTAGAGTGTGGGTGCTAACCCTGGGTCATTGGGAATAGCCCTCTATTTATAGAGATGAAGAACCGGTTGTAAACAAGAAAATTGGCCGACTGCACCCCCTGTTTCAAAGAAGGTGAGGGCGCATCCTCCACCTAAGGGCGCGGTCAGCGTGCCATCACCTTTTAAGAGAGGCAGGGGCACGATCGGCATTTCATTACTAAAAATTTCTATAACCTTCCAGAAATTACTAAACATCGGACTTGACAAGATGAATGCGCCCCCGACCCGGGGGCATGATGAAAATAATCGAAACTTAGTAGGGGAAACCATCCAGAAAACCCGTTTACAAGGTGTAAACCGGTGCAATTTTTGGTTTCAAAAAACCGACCGCACCCTCCCTTTTCAAAGGGAGCTAGGGCACACAGGGTGCACCCCCACACTGAGGGTGTGGTGACCGTGCCCTCCCATTTCAAGGGAGGCAAGGGCGCAGTACACTCTTTCTCTTGTATGCGTGTTCTGCGGGTCGTAACTTGCAAACGGGTCGTCCGATTCAGCTCCTGTTTGTTGCGTTGCAAAGAGGGTCTTCAACTGCATTTCCTGAAGTTGGTAAATTAGCTGGCATTACTGTAGAGGCATTTGCACGGGGCTTTGAATACCGATTTACCATTCTGCGAAAAGCCAAAAACCGCGGCGGAGATCCAAAATGGCACGTTTTCAGTCGAGAAATCTCGAGTCAACTCGGGATGACTTAAAATGATAACTAAACAAATATGGTATGATTGAAAAACCCTAAATCATCAAAAAGTCCGAGATTAACCCGGTAAACATGAGACGAACCTCGAAAAAATCGGGAAACCCTAAAATTGACCGAAACGACTGTATGGCCCCGGTTGATAAAAATAGATGTCTAGGATCGACTTGGATGACCCAAAAGGCCTGGTGATGATCTGAAGGGCCTAACACGTGCTCCGGGATAGCCGTGTCAACATGGATCGAAATGCCATAACGAAAAGCTATGACCAACGCCTACCGAAATGATTTGTCGGAAACCACGAATGTTACGTAACACACGCGGGACTCCCGAGACCTTCAAGTATGGACCATTCAATGTTTGTCATTGAGTAGGCTTTATGTTTTCACAATTAACACATGGCTTTCGCTTGAAGGTTATGGCATTACTTTAGAAATCATCGGTCCATTCCCAACTTATGGGGGTCTCCACCAACATCATTAGCTCATCTCCACAAGGTGATCCAGATTAGATAATGGTCAAATAAAGGATATCGATCATGAAATAGGAGTCTATGGCTCGAAATCAGGCCAAATTGGCATGTCTACAACTTGCCTCACCTTGGTGTCAGCTTTGCAAGGGAATGGCATGTGAAGCGAGATGGATCGTAGTGAAATGTAGTGGAGTGAAATGGCAATGGACTGAAAAGGTGGCATCAAGGTGTTGATATTGACACGCTCAATGACCAGATTTGGCAGAGTGAATCTCCTCGAGTGTCCTGGATAACTGCCATGTTTCATCAAGTCATCCTATGTCTGATTGGTAAGAGATGTGCCATGGGCATGAGAGAAGAATAGGAAAGCCCCAACGCGGTGGGGAGTCCCCGAAACATGGGTTCGTAGGTTCATCATCAGCCGATAACCCAATCTTTGTGGTGTTCCTGTATTGTGATGGGCTAAAATTTTAAAAAGAGATTTGTTTTGAAAAAGTAAAAGAATACCAATCGAGTACATTCAGGCTCTTAGATTCATTTAAGTCTTCCAAGAGTCAAGTTTCAATTCAGAATGAAATGATCTGGAATTCTAAAAGGCAAATGTTGAAGCTTAGACCGTGAAGATAATGGCAATGCAAGTTTTGATCAAATAGGAGGCCCTTGGCGTGATGAATTAACTGCCGCGATGGGATGAATAGCAAGAAGGGTGTTGCAGTTGCAACAATGGGGATAGAAATGAAAGATTTTGGAGCACAAGGTGATTACCGAACACGGTGGGATTAACTGACTCGGTGGGATTATCAAACACGGTGGGACATTAGAAAACATGGTGGGATTTGAATAAATGGTGAGATATTAGAAAACACGGTGGGATATTAGAAATATTAGAATCTGGGTAAATGATGGAATAATATCCTTGGTAGGGTTTAGAGATAGACTGACGGAGGTAGAAAATCATGAATGGATGTATGATGATGACGAAAAATGCAATGCAACTAATACTATATGATGCATGCTGGTCTCAAGAAAATAAAAACAAGACTTGTTTAACAAATAGTTGATGATATAGATTGTTTATGAGGTCAAGATACCCATTCGGGAACCACCGTCCCTCATAGCACAATTTTGGCCTATCCGTGAGCACAAAGAATGACCAGACCATCCTGGATTTTGATGAAGGGGATCTCGGGCCTGATCTTCTTTACATTCACGGTCTTCAACATCAATGCATAAAATAAATAGTAATGCACCTAATATATGCTAAGAAAGGAAATGATAACATGAGTTTGCAATGTGATGCCATTCATTCTTACAAAAGAGTTTATGTGCCTTGATGAAGACATAGGGCAAAAGTTTCTTGGCAAAGTTAAGGCCAAAGTAATGATGACACCTCCTCTTGAGAATCCTCAGGGGACAGAAGTGGCGAGCATCGCCTTAAGAAAATCCTACAAAAGGTTTCTCGGCAATGTTGAGGTCGAGGTTATGGTGACACCTCCTCCTAAGAATCCTCAGGGGAGGGAAGTGGCGAGCATCGCCTTGTTGTGTAGTTCTCCTTGTTTGTTCTTCGGGCTTGAAACAGTCAAAAAATGAGATTAGAATGCCAGTATGGCTTATCCCCCTTGCAAGTTGCAATCTGCCTTGACCTTTGTCAAGGGGTGGTAGCCTTCTTACGGATGTAAAAATAAAGTAGAAAATATGCAATGAAGAAATTGAAATATGAGAGAATGAAAGTAAATATGAATGTAAAGACGAAAATTAAAACTTACGCATTGTGGGAACCTCAGGAATCTTTTATTTTTAAACGTGTTTAAATGATTTTTTTTAATGTTGAAATATCGTACCCAAATTTTCTAGTAAAATAGGTGATAGACCATAAAAAAACTACTAAGTAGTCCAGGTGGTATTAGAAGAGTATAGAATTGAGGTTCGGGTTCTATGAAAATATTTTTGACCCCTCTCCATCGGATGGTGCGAATATCCGATGTTCATTTACATCGAGCAAACACTCGAACACCCTTGATTAACTGCCATAGCGATCTTGTTTGACGAAAGCATGCACATCCACACATATAAAGAACACAAAGGGCCCTGGCCTTTCAGGCCTAATGAGATGCAAACAAGTTTGGTTAGATTTGGTTTGGGGTTGACTTATGTTGCTTTATGAATTGATTTTGATGTGGTTTGAAATGTTAATTTCATATCTCGATTTGACTAGGATTTGAATGTTATTTGGTTTGAGCTTATTTGAATTGTTTGGTTTGTTTTACGTCAATTTGTTGTTATTTATTTTATTTTGTTTTTAGTTTTGAATTTTAGATGTGTTGGTAAATTTGACTTGTTTAAGTTTAGTTGACATGTGTTGAGTTATTTTCATGTGGTTTTCTTATATTGGTTGGTGTTCTAGTACCTATTCGGGTGTGTTCGGTATGTTTTAGATGTTTTGAAGTTTGGTTCAAATTGATTAAACTTGAACTTCAGATTGTTAATGAATCTTATTTACATGTTTTAAGATGTGTTTTAGATGCTTTAATGTGCTTTAAATGTGCTTTATTCAGTTGGTTGTAAATTATTTGATGTGCACTTGTTTAAGCATTTGAATTCTAATGGATTAAGTATATTGAATCATTTTTTTCAGATTGTATTAAATATGATTTTGGTTGAAAGTTAAAGCTTTAATGACAGGTTTTAAGGTTTGTTTGAACGTATTTTCATATTTAATTAAGTTAACTTCAGATTTGATTAACTCTTGTTCGGTTTGCATCACATCCGATCTGTCAGGCTAGTGTCGATGCCTAGTCACATGCAATCAACTCGGCACTTAAAATGTTCATTGAATATTCATGTTCACGCTGGTATACATAATATGTGGCAGTTCATATGCCATATTCAATGCTGTCAATGGTGCAAATGTGTGAATGTCCTTCCCTTTGTGTAAAATCCACTTGATTGGGAAAATTTTGGCAGCATGCCGCGTTATTTTCCAATCGATGTGGAATTTTACCCATCCTACAAGTCATAGTCATTTGACTTTCCAAGTAGTAGGAAAGGTTCATTTGCAGTGGGAAGCGTGTCCATGCCTACGCCCGGGTCAACATACCGGATACGTGTACAAGCTAGCTGCCCAATGTGGAGTGCCCACGTGGTGGTGCTAACTGTCGACTCTGAAAATTCGATGGGGTCCTCTCCTTTTCAGAGAAGTCCGTGAATCCGGATCGTCACCTCAAGAGGGGATGAGAAAAGAAAGGAATAAAACATCGGAAAGCAACTCTCACCTCGGTCCCACACTCACATTGATCCCCGAACTTTCATCCCTTGGCGTCGCTCGATCACCAAAGAGACGGTTCGGGTCATGTGGGAGAAGAATTAGAAGAAGTAAATTAAAACATGTGGTCTCCAGGAACCGTGTGTTCCGATTTATGAAATAAAGAGTGAAAGATGACCGTGTGTACCTTAGCGTGAAGAGTGTGGGTTAAAGCTTCTCCTTCCTCGGCCGGCCGATGAAGAAGAGTCCTCAATGTGTGGGTGCTTGATATTCTATGCAACTAGACAAACAAACAAGTGTAAGAGACTATTATAACTAAACAAAGTGGAGTATATGTAAAGAGAATGACATGAAACACACAACTGACTAGAAACTGACCGGATTCGGGTTGTCTATAACCCCTCTTTTTTAGTTTTCGGATTAACAGAGTAAAAAGTAACGCAAAAAATGTAAAAAAATTATATGAGTATGGAGAATCACAAACCAAAGGGATATGAAAAAAACAGAAAGATTCTGAGTAGAATAGAGAAGGATATAGCCAAATATGGGTTGTCGAAAAAGCCGAGCAGCAGTCCAGGATCTGCCAGGTGCGATTTTTCTTCTGCGCTCGTCACGACCAGCTCTGACCTCGGAATCGAGTGACTTTAATTGTAAACTCAAGAATGCTTGGAGAGGAAGAACATTGATGAAGAGAGCTCTGGCATAAGATGTCTACACGCTGCTGTAGAGGCTAAAGAATAGAGACCTAGCTGATCACCTGCAGAATAGCCTTCCTCTCTCTTGAACCGACTTTTCTCTCTCTAAAAACTCGAAATTATCTCTCTAAAAATCACAAAATCAATATATAAGGGAGTTTGGATGTCTTGATATGCTTGGGGGGTCATGCTCCTCCCTCTAGAACGACCAGAATCAGAGTCAATTTATAGGAGAACGAACAGTCTCATCAAGACTAAAAAATAGGGGTCCTTGCGCCCTACACCTGGGCGCTTGAGCCCTGGTGCAGGGCGCATGCGCCCCACTGAGGGGCGCATGTGCCTCCCAGTGGGGGCGCATGGTACTGTTCCCGAAAAATTTGACCTTATCCGGTCGATCGGTTCAGTGGTAGAGTCCCGGTGAAAAACTGGTTCCCTCGTGCCTCAAAGGTAGGGTGCATGTGCCCTCATGTGAGGGCACGATGTCACGTGCCTCACTGGTAGGGCGCATGGGCACGTGTCCTGGTACCAGGGCGCATGTGACCAGGGACCCGGGCGCATGGGATAGTTTTTGCACGTTCTTCTTCCGGAAGCCATTGCGAACACTCCCGAACTCGGAATTCGACGCCGTTTGTTGCGTTGGAAAGATAACAGGCCAAAGAAGATTTATATGGAATTTGATCAGACATCACACCCCCCAAAAGTTCAGCATTTAGTCCGGAAGTTAGGGCAGTGAACAGAAGATTCGATACAGGTCAAAATGACTCCGACGGCAAACCGGAAGGCACGGTATGCAACAAAACTTGTTCGGAGTGTGAATATGACCATAACCTTCAATGCATGATCATTAGGCGTTGGTCATTCAGCCAACTTCCGTGTTTACACGATTTATGTGTGGCTTTCGCTCGGAAATTACAACTTTTTGCGGAAAACTTCGGAAAACATCCGATTTCATTCGGTGAGGCTCCAAATCTACTTTAAAAGACCCAGCATCATTATAAGGTCAATCACAATGTTACCCTATAAAACATGAGTTTTTATGCTCTGAATTAGGCGATTTTGGCGTGTCTACAGCTTGCCTCGCCTTGATGTCGGCTTTGTAAGGGAATGATATGTAATGAAGCGGAGTGATTCGTAGTGAACTGTAATGGAATTCAAGTGAACATAGATGAATGTAGGGGTGTCAATGGGCCGGGCTTGGGCTGGCCCGGCCCAAACCCACTTAAGCCCATATACATAGATCCCAAGCCCAAGCCCATGTAGAAAGCCCAACGGGATTAGATTGTTTAAATGGGCTTTAGCCCGCCAAAGCCTGTTTGCCCAACGGGCTTGAGTTTTGTAAAACAATTATAAATAGAAAATTCTACAAAAATCAAAAAATTAAGAAAAATATGAAAAAATTTAAAAATCACAAAGTGATTATAAAATCATCCATAAATTTCATAATTCATTTAAATATAAAATATAAAAAAACAAAACACCTGTCAATTTGTGAATTGTCATAAATTAAGAAATAAAAATTAAAAACAATACAATCTCATCATCTCTCTAACAATCGAACTAAGCTCATTTATCCCTTACAACTCAAGGTCACCATATTCTACGTTCACCTGTTTTTAGACACATTAAAGATAGGTGATGCATCTTGGAGAGTCTCTGAAGTCCTGTAATCAGGATGGCTTGGACGAACAAGCAACAGGAACATGAGCTGCAGAAGAGTACACTCTTTAATTCCTCTGCTCATGAAAATTTCTCAAGGAAAAAGAAACAAAAAGAATGTTTCAATGATACCATAAATGCCACATAATGGCAATACAAGATTCCACTATCATTTGCAGTAGAGAAGTCTTCATATTCAGCATTCAGGAGAGATGAGGATTATCTAGCTCAATCTGCCCACTCCAGCCTTGTCTAAGACAACAGAGAAAAATAATTAGAGGGCCAGCTAAAAGATTATGAGATTTCTCACATTCACCAATCTACAAATACTGATCAAAGTACCTGCTACGATCTTGTAGGAAGGAGCATTCATAGGTGACTACGATCGATCTCTTCTCCCCCCTGCTGTAGTTGCATCATATGAGTGTTTTTCAGAGAGGGAGGCGAGAGCCCGTGATGACGTAGCAACAAACGCGGAAGCCCGACAGAAGTGCGGAGATGGTGAGGAACGCGAAGCCCACGAAGCCGAGCGCGACGGAGATGTCCGCCTGCACGCAGAAGGCGTTCTCCCCCGCGCATACGCTCCCGCTGTTCCTCAACGCCGTGGCCTCTCCCGTCCCCGCCGCCTCTACCGACAGAAGCATGTAGGTGAACACCTGCAAATTCGAGCGGCACCGCCGTGTACCGATAAAGGTGGTATTTTAATGAGATATCTGGCGGGTACAAACACTGCATACGCTCCCGATCTTCTCTGGCCGGGAAATCTGGGGCCATGTTTTTAAAATTTGATCAAAAAATTGCGCAATGAGCAAGGGGAGGACAAGTACGTGCTTGATCGTGACCGAAGTTGAACCAAAGCTGCACGACCTCCGGCAGCAGCGTGGACCCCTTCAGCATCTCCCGAATGGAAGCCCCCATCTCGAAGAGGGAATAGAGGGCCACGATGGCATTCGCCGCGAGCATGAACCTGCACGGGCCGCAGTTCCGACCACTCGGCATGAATCAAGCTCGGAAGCGCAGAGAGAAATCCGGAGGGGGGCGGGGGAGGCGAACCCGGGGAGAAGAGATTGATCGTAGCCACTCAGGAAAGTCGGCGAATGGGAGGGAGGTTGGACAGTGGTGGATGGCCGGCGGAGCTCCCTCCGCAGCTCCACTTCTATGGTAGTTGAAACCCTACGCCGGCGTCGAGTGAAAGAAGTCGAACTCTGGTCCCGGTCGCGGCCTCGCTGGGCTCACGGTCGCGGGCGAATCCAACCTGATGGGCTGTAGACGGGCCAGCGGGCCAAAGATCGACGGGCCGATCAACTTATGTAAAATGTGAACCAAGTGTTGTATCAAGCCCGCTTCACCTTTTGGAGGGCTTGAAGCCCAGCCCGCGATGGGCTTGTTGACGGGCTAGCGGGCTCGGCCCGTTCATTTGACACCCCTAGATGAATGTAGCAAAATGGAATGGTGATGGACTGAAAAGGTGGCATCAAGGTGTAGATATAGACACGCTTATCTACCTGATCCAGCAAAAATGAATCTCTCTGAGTATTCTAGATCACTTTTATGTTCCATCCAAACCTCATATAATTGACTGGTAAAAGGCATGCCCTTGGCACGAGAGATGAAAAATAAAGGATAAAGGATAAAAAGGTGTAGCCAACCCTCAGCGTGGTGAGGAGTCCTCGAATTCGTAGGTTCATCATCAGCCAGCAACCCAGACTTTGCTGTGTTTCTTGTACTGTGATCGGCTAAAGTTTTAAAAGAGAAATTAATTTTAAAATGTAAAGAATACCAATCCATCATATTTGGAATCTCAAGTTCATTCAAGTTTCACCAAAATACTCAGTTTAATTTTGAGTGGAAGAACCTCAAGTTCTTAAAGGGTTCGTTTTTAAGTATAACCAAATTGCTCGGGTATCGTGAAAACCATGAATCATGCTCTGGCAGAAAACCTAGTATTTGGAAAACGACAAGACAGTCTTAAGCCATAGTGGGATTGAAAGATAATGATGAGACTAACATAGAATGATGGGAAAGAAGAAACAATAGCATGACAATTGCCATGACATGGTGGGATAAAATAAAACACGGTGGGATAAAAGAAAGGAAAGAATAAAACATGGTGGGATAAAAATAAGAGTAAAACATGGGTAATGATGAAGAATGAAAAGAGATGGATATGTAAAACATAAAAAATAATGTAAAAAATAGTTGAAGATATAGATTGTCTATTGGAGGTCAAGACACCTGATTAGGAACCATCATCCCTCCAATGTTCAATTTTGGCTTATCCGTGAGTGTGAAGAAATGACCATGTCGTCGCAGATTTTGTTGAAGGGGACCTCGGGCCCAGTCATTTTCACTCTCAAGGTCTTCAACATTAATGCATATAATATGTATCAAATGGACCTAACTTAACTAGGTGACCAATAATAGGAGTGATGTGAAGTGCAAAATGAAGTGATGGTGATGATGTGAGATTGTGGATTCTGAGTGAAGTCTTCAGGCGAGGTCTATCAACTTGCATCATCCGCCTGATTCATCAGCATCTCTGGTCCATCCTTGCCTTTTGACGGAATACAGCACCACAATAATGTTCTGTTGGGTGGCGCTTCCTCTCTTTTCGCCACAAGGTAGGCATGACCTTCCTTGGTGAATACTGATCTCACCAATTCACCTGTTGGACTTAAGAGGTTGCCTGATGGCCCTTCTCTTTTGCTTCTTCAGCTCCTGAAAACACTTATCAAAGATGATTAAATTTTCATCATGACTCATCCCTTTGCTTGTTCATCGTTTGCCTTGATTTTGAGTCAAAGGGAGGAGCCTTCTTAACAAGGTGAAAAAAATAAATGACTTAAATGAAATGGAGCAAGAGTTGAGAGAACTTACCTGTCGTGGTCGGAATCCTCTCCTCTTAAACATTGAAATGCCTGAAACACTTGATAGAAAGGGGATTAGATCTTCACCATGACTCATCCCTTTGCCTATTATGGTCAACTTTGACTTAGGTCAAAGGGAAAGCCTTCTTAACAAGGTAATTAAAGCAAAAGGATATGCAATGCAGGAATGGAAATATGCATGACAGTCAAATAAACATGGATGCAACTAAGGCAATGAACATGACTGAGAATTTTTTTATTTTTCTTGGAAACAATCAATTTTTTTGTATTTTCAAAAGTATTCAATTTTTTTTTAGATTTTTGAAATATGCAAATTTTTTTTGGATTTTTGAAATATTCATCTTTTTCTTGGGTTTTAGAAATATTATTTTTTTGTATTTTGGAAATATTCATCTTTTATGGATTTTTAAAATATTCACTTTTTTTTGCTTTTGGAAATATACAATTTTTTTTGGATTTTTGAAATATTCATCTTTTTTTTGGGTTTTTGAAATATTATATTTTTTAAAATTTCGAAATATTCATCATTTTTTTGGATTTTTAAAATATTCTTTTTTTTGGATTTTGGAAATATGCAATTTTTTTTGGATTTTTTAAATATTTAATTTTTTTGTAGAGAAAATGATGGTATTTGAGACAGTTCATCGGTCTTTGGGATTTGTCAAAACTCAAGTGGTAGATGCCACGTGCAAAAATAAAGTTCCCTACCTAGAATCCTTCTAACCTTCTTCCTTTGATCGGCTTGGATTCCACCTAGATTTGGTCAGTTTACCCTACCCTAGGGATTTAAGGAGGAAGAGTATAGAGAAAGTCCTTGATAGGGTTTGAAGATGTTGAGAGGGATTTCTCTACTCTCACTCAAATTACCCATTGGGGTTCGGCCTCTTTGGGTCTCTCTTATTTTTTGCTCTTTTTTATATGGCACATATTTGGCAGGTTTTTGACCTGTGGGGACATTGCCCATCTTTTAGTGCCTTTTGCCTTGACTATCATTCTGGGTACTCAATCAGATAGGTTGATCATTTTTATTTTTCTAACCTGAGGGGTTCATTGCCCATCTTTTGGCACCCTTTTGTACCATCTGAGATGGCCTCCTACTAGGGTGGCGAGTGTTTTCGATACTACCCCTCTCTAATCTTCTCTCCCTATCTTGGACCGAGTAGAAGAGAATAGGGTAAGGGTACTCCTTCCATTTCTAGATTTCTGCCTTGCCTTTCGCAGGTGTTGGGTTGTCTGGATTCTAGGATTGGGAGGTGTTGTGTGTGTAGGATGGTACCTACCCTTGACTTCTCACGAACAACCTAGGATCGATGACTTGAGATTATACCAGTGGTTTCTCCATTTTTAGGAAAAGTAACTTTTGAGGTAAACTCCATTCCAAGGATGATTCAATTTTTATCCATCTGCATTAGTCAATTCATATGCATTGCCTGGATACTTTTCAGTGATTACAAAAGGCCCTTCCCAGTTAGGTTGCAACTTGGAGCAGGGACCCCCTGGCTTAACAAATATGCGTTTGACTACCATCTCATCGATCTCTAATTTTCTCTCGACCACCCTCTTTTGATAAAACCTTTTAACTCTATTCTGATAAGTCCGGGCATGCTCGGCGGCGGCTAGCCTTCTTTCATCCAAGAGTTCAAGTTGTGCAAGGAGAGATTCTCGTCTCTCATCAACAGGAATATCTGCGTCGAGCTGAACTCAAAGAGATGAAAGTAATACTTTGTAAGGGACCACTACTTCCATCCCATATGCCAAAGCATACGGCGTTTGTCTAGTGGGAGTCCTTACAGAAGTACGATAAGCCCATAGAGCATCTACAAGCTTATCAGGCCAGTCGGCAAACTTGCTGGACTTACAAGATTTCTTGATGATTTTGATTAAGGTTTTATTGGTGGCTTCTGCTTGACCATTGCCTTGAGGATAGTATGGTGATGAATGATGCAATGGAATGCGATACCTGTTGCAAAGATCACACAGATCTTGAGAAAGAAATTGTGGCCCATTATCGGTGATGATGTCACTGGGGATCCCAAACCTTGCCAGTATGTTGCGCTTGATGAAGGAGCAGACTGTTGACGCTTTAATCTCCCCGAATGCTTCCGCTTCAGCCCACTTTGTGAAGTACTTTGTTGTCGTCAGAATGAATGATTTTGAGCGCATTTCGGAGTTGAGGTCACTCAAAAGGCCAATGATATCAAAAGCCCACATGGAGAAAGGCCATGGGGCATGAATTGAATGAAGGGAAGATGCGGGAGAGTGAATCTTATCGGCAGGGAGTTGACATGAATGACAATGCTGGACAAAGATGGAGCAGTCTTCTTCTAGAGTTGGCCAATAATACCCTTGTCGGATGATTTTCTTAGCAAGGGCTTGGGCATTCACATGACCACCACATACTCTAGAATGTGCTTCCTTCAGAACCAACTCGGCTTCTTCTTCATCAAGACACCTGAGTAAGATTCCACTTAGGCTTCTCTTATATAGCACTCCTCCTAGGATTGTATACCTCTGGGATACTCTTCTAATTGCCTTCTTTTCCTTGGTGGTTGATCCAGGTGGATATGACTGATCTTGGCAATACCTCGCAATCTCGTCATACCAAGGTCTCTCACCTTCTTCTAATTCTTCCAGCTCAATCAAGGAGATTTATTCTTTATGATCTAAGTATTCCTTTCTATTGAACCTCTCCTTAATCTTCATAAAACGTCCATCCTCAATTGCTGGAATTGTTCTCTTACAGATGTGTTTAGTCCGCACTTGCCTGCCTAACGGGACAGATAGAGATGAAGCTAGTGAAGCTATGGCATCGGCGAGGATATTTTGAGAGCGGGGGACATGGACAAAGGTGAGTTTGAAGAATAGCTTGATGTAGCAGGTGGTGAGCTCCTGGTAGGGTTTGAGGTTTGGATGGGAAGTTCGGTACTTGGATAGGACATGGCGTAGGATCAATTGACTATCACCTATCACCCTCAATTCGGTGGCACCATGGAAATGAGTGGCCTCCAGCCCGGCCAGCAAGGCTTCATACTCAGCTATGTTGTTGGTTGCTGGAAAGTTAAGTTGAAAAGCCTGTGGAATGGTGACACCTTCAGGTGACAGAAGGACAATACCTATCCCTCTACCATGAGAGTTCAGAGCCCCGTCAAAATATAATGTCCAAAGATTGGAAGATCGGACTGACATTAGTTCGTCATCTGGGAGCTCCGACCGGACTGGGTGAAAGACGGGTATAGGATGATGGGCAAGGTGTTCCGCAATAGCATAGCCCTTGATTGCCTTCTGTGGGACATAAGTGATATCAAATTGGGATAAGAAACTCTGCCATCGCCCTAACCGATCAGTCAAGACTGTCTTCTCTAACATAAACTTAATGGGATTGATACGAGCAATGAGCTTGACTTGGTGAGCAAGAAAATAATGTTTGAGTTTTTGAACTACCCAAACAAGAGCAGCACAGGTCTTTTCTACCGTAGTGTACTTCAGCTCACAAGCATCAAACATCTTAGACAAGTAGTAAGTAGCTCGTTCTTTCCCTTCTTCATCAACTTGTGCAAGGACTGCCCCAAGAGAGTTCTCAAGAACTGAAATGTAGAGGACCAAGGGCTTGTCGGGAATTGGTGATCTAAGTATAGGGGGACTTGCCAGGTATGTTTTCAACCCATCAAATGCCTCCTGGCACTTCGAATTCCATTTAAACTCGACCCCGCCTTGGTTAACTCATAGAAAGGTTTACACCTTTGGGAATGTTGTGAGATAAACCGGCGGACAAATTGTAGCCTCCCAATCAATCCTCAAAGCTCTTTCATATTCTTCGGAGGAGGCATACCAATAATTGCTTTGGCCTTGTTTGGGTCGATCTCTATGCCCATTTTGCTTACTATGAACCCAAGTAGTTTTCCTGATGAAACTCCAAATGTACACTTCTTAGGGTTCATTTTTAGCTTGTATTCTCTAGCTCGTTGTAAAACTTTCTTTAGCACTTCAGAATGATATTCCCGACTCTTGGACTTGATAACCAAATCATCCACATACACCTCTACAAGGGTGTGCATCATGTCGTGAAAGATAGCCATCATAGCCCTCTGATATGTAGCACCAGCATTCTTTAACCCAAAGGGCATGACAACATAGCAATATGTTCCCCAAGGTGTAGTGAACGAGGTCTTCTCTTGGTCCTCCTCAGCTAACCGGATCTGATTGTATCCCGAATAACCATCCATGAATGAAAGCATTTTAAATCCAGCTGTGTTATCAACCAAAACATCGATATGAGGTAAAGGGAAATCATCCTTAGGACACGCTCGGTTCAAGTCCCTAAAGTCTATACAAATCCGAATTCGTCCATCCTTCTTCATAACAGGGACTATATTAGCCACCCATTGCGGATATAGGACAACCTTAAAAAATTTTGCTTGATGCAGTTTATCGACCTCTTCTTTCATTTTGAGTGCAATATCAGGGTGGAATCTCCTGAGCTTTTGTTTAACCGGGGTAGTTCCAGGTTTCAAGGTTAATCTATGTTCAACCAATGAATTGTCTAATCTCGGCATGTCTTCATATGTCCATGCGAACGTGTCCTTATATTCTTCCAAAACTTTAATCAAACGTTGTTCTTCTGAGTGAGTGAGGTTTGTACTAATGTGAATAGTCTTAGGATATTCTAGGGTTCCAAAATTCAGTTCCTTAGTCGATTCATTCCCTGTGACTGATGGTTCTCCAAATCTTCTAAGTCCAGATGTATATGCATCAGCCAAGTCCTCGATTTCATCCTCAGATTCGGGATCCTTCTCTGATACCACCTCATATACTCCCAAAGTATGATCTATGTTATGCTCATCCTCATATCGGATTTCATCTAGCTGGATGGTATTATCTAAAAAGTTTGGCAGCCTTGCACACTCTACGCATTTCTGTGCCAATTGTTGCAGATACCTATTTGGAACTCGCTTACCTCTGACTTTCCTATTTCCTAACCTAACTTGACCTACTAAAGATAAAGCTGGAAAGGTGGTATTTACAGTGAAGAGAGGATCGAGTAAATCGATCAATGATTCAGAAAAGAGGGATCCCTAATTGGGAGCACCCTCTGGGATGAGTAGAGACGTCTCCTCGATGGAAATGTGAGTTTCAGAGAAGACGTTTTTTTTTTGGAAATTTCAAGTAAAAAGATAGAATGAGTCAGCAAGACTCGAGGTTTGCTGGAAACTGACTGAATTACCAGAGAGAAAAACTTAAGAATAAAAGGGAAAAAGGGGCTTGTGGGCCCAATGGTAACAGAAAGTGGACACATAAGTCCAAAACTGATGAAAAAAGTAAACGGGTACGTGGACCCGATCTTAAAAATAAATGGGCATGTAATACCATGTTGGGAAAAGCCCTCATTTCTGAAGTTGATGAGGGAAGCAAATGGGCAAGCAAGCCCAATAAGAGTGGAAGGTTGAAGAGGGCACATGGTCTCAAAGTAGGTAAGTGGGCCCTGAAGCCCATCCAAAAGATCTAGAAATAATGGTACGAGGTTCAAACATGGCATTGTTGTATTTGGGTCTCGTGGAATGGTTTTGACTTGGGTAACATGTTTAACTAGATGATTCAAGATTGGTTTGCCCTTGAGTGGTTCCTGGTGCTCTTCCCCACTTGAAAACAGACAAGTCAAAGATAAGCATAGGTCTTCCAAGTCTTCTTCTTCATCTGGAGCCTTCTCTTAAAAACTGTAATGAAACTCTTGTCATCTTCAGCCATCATCATGGTCTCCCCTTGGATAAAGAAGGTGTGGAATCACATGGCATATCCTGGCTGGAAGATCCTCCTTGGGATGGAATCCTCTTCGTATCCCAACCCCTGCCTGCGTAGCCTTTTCACAGTTTGAAATGGCTGAGTGATTCCTTGAAGATCCTAGCATAAACCTTTTCCAGGCTGATAGCCTAGTTTCATCATCATCCGCCATCCCACTGTGTCAGGTAGAGAGGCAGTCATGCATCTAACTTCTGGTAATTCTCCCACTGAGATCAGGGGCTGTATTGACAAACCTAGGGGTGATGTAAAAGTAGCATCATTCATCTCGTCCCTTATAGGCATGCTAGTCACTTTGACCACTTGTCCTTTAAAAGGAAACTTTATGCACTGGTGGTTTGTTGAAGCCACGGCTCCTATTGCATCCAAGTATGGCCTCCCAAGTATAGCCCGAAAAGTTGGATCTAATTCTAGAACATGAAAATCCGTTGTGACCGTACATGGTCCAAGTTTAACTTCTAGAGTGACCACCCCACGTGCAGACTTCTTGGAGTTGTCATAGGCGGTCACCATGGCACAGGATGGCTTGATTTCTTGTTCAGAAATACCGCATAACTGCAAAGTTTCTGGCGGCATAACGTTGATAGAAGCTCCAGTGTCAACCAAACATGATTTCACTTCGACATTGCAGATGATAACTGCCACATGCAGAGCATATCTCCAGACCTCTGGATCTGCTAATTCTTCCTGAGAGAAAGTGAGTGTTGGGTGCTCACTTCTAGGGCTAACACTGTAGTTATCTTTTCAGGTGGGAGATCTTCACTCACCATGACCCTTTGCAAGTACTGCTGTAGAATCTCCTGGTGCACCTTTGATCTTTTGATCAACTCAAGTATGGAAATATGGGCCGGTGTCTTATCTAAATGTTTCAACATATCATAGGCCGTGCCCGGCAATGGTTCTTCTACTTGTTCCTCCTCCACTGGATCCTGCGGTTGAGTACCGGCTTGGGGAAAGAGTCGCTGGAACATCCTCCCACTCCGAAGAACCGGGGCTATTTGGCGGTCGGGTAGAGGTGACGGGTTAAATGGGGTGGATTGTTGTGGAACAGGTGGTGTAGGTGAAGGTATGATAGGTAATGGGATCGATGGTTCTGGGATGATGGGGTTAGTTGGTAGAGGGGTAGGATTTGGCGGTGGTAGTGATGGTGATACTGGTGGCCTGATAAGAAGAGGCTGGGGTGCAAGAGTGGTTGATGAGTTTAATGAAGGTGTAGGTTGTGGGATTGGTTGTGGTGTTGGTGGCATGATATGTTGGGGTTTTGGAGTGGTAGAGCTCGTAGGCTGGGGGTTCAGGTTTGGTGGTGATTGTGGTGGTCGGATGAGTAAGGGCCGGTGTGTAGCAATGGTTGAAGGAGGTGTAGTTAAGGAGGGGGCTAGCCTAATGATAGGTCGGCGAGAAGAAGTGGCGGCCAGTGGTTGGGTTATTGAACTAGGTGGTGGTTGTGGAGTAGCAAGTGCATGGATTATTTGTCTAGGAGGATTCCTAGCAGGAGACCTAGCTGGGTTGACAGGCATGGTTGCATTTTGGTTTTCTAGTTGCCAACCTTGAGCACGGCTGGCATCTCCTTGGACAATGGAGTGTACAAGACCAATTCCTTGGTTTGGATGTGCTGGTGCCGGTGCTGGAGCGGGAGCATGTAATGGGAGCAGATTCTGAACAATCCCCAAGCCAGGTTGTTGTTGAGGTTGAGCCGGTGGACGCTGCCGCTGCTCCTATCTAGACTTCATAGCTTGTATGCATTCCCCCATTTGAGCCCAATCAATGCTGCCTTGGTCATTCAGATCATGGATGTAATCCTTGAATTGAAAGCACAATTCTACAGTGTGACTAGGACACCGGTGGTAAGCACAGTATCGGGACATATCTACATTTGTTGGCCAAACCTCTCTTTCCTTGAGAAATTCCAACTGTTTCTCCGCCATGAGTACATTGAAGATGTCGGTCAAGGAGTAAGGGAGTTGTTGGTAGTTCTCTCTCCTAGGACCTCCCCTTCATGGTGCCTGATTGGGTGGTAGCGGTGCCCTATTGTAGGTAGGTTGACGAGGTTGCTGGGGTTGTGCTACTGGCTAAGGGGGTTGTTGTAGTTGTCGTGGTTGTTGTGGCCCAGCCTGCTGTTGAGGGGGGTAATAGTTTTGTGGTGGGTTTCTGAACTAGTTTTGACGGTTCCCTCCCTGGTTCCCCACAATATTTATGGCTTCGTTGTTGACCACTCCTTCGGTTGTTGGCCCAGCTGGTGCAGAGGTGGTTTTCCTGAAGTTTCTAGGTTTGGGATCAAAAGGGTTTATCATTGTGGCATCTTTGAAGTGGGCATGCAAATATTGGGCACTGTCATAAAGTTCATTCATGGTGGTAGGACGGTGCATGATCAATACATTCCTCAAGGCAGGTGTAGTGTTTCCGATAAGCATCTTTACTTGTTCCCCTTCAGAAATCACGTCTGTCAATTTCTCTGCCATTCCCCTCCAGCGATCAGCAAACTTTATGAAGTCCACTTCGGGCTTCATCTTTTCAGCAATCAAGTCTGTAATGGAGCATGCTGGTGCCACCCGGTCTCTGTATTTTTGCAAAAAATTGGTCTTCACAATATCGAAGTCTCCTTCTTCAAAAGAGTCGCGCGAGTAGAACCATTCCAATGCAGACCCTTCTAGTGATCGGCGGAATAAGAAAGCAAGAACCCTATGATCATTTTTCCAGAATGAGGGCTCGTAGAGAAAATCATTTAAGTGGAGAAAAGGATTGCCAGTACCATTGTAGCGGTGATAAAATGGTAGCTCAGAAGGTGGCAGGTGTAGGACTAGCAGAGAAGGAATAGAAATCTCAGGAACTGACTTGGAGTCCAGGTGACATCCTATCTCTTCGTAACGTTCATTCATCTGGGTGAGCTGATCCATGATTGCCTGGGTGAGAGCAAGTTCTTGGTTTACTGGTGGGGGTATGTGGTTAGAGGCATGATTTTGGAATAGAGGAGCATGACTTGGCAAATTCACTGAAGATTGTCCCATGACTTGGTGGGTCAGGGGAGCAACATGGTTGAAATAAGATGGCTGAACAAATGATGGTTGAACCACAAATGGTTGAACTATAGATGGTTGAACTACAGATGGTTGGACTATAGATGGTTGTGCTAATGATGGTTGAATCAAAGATTGTTGAACAACAGGTGGTTGAACAAAGGGTGACTGAATGAGTGGTGGTTGAACCAGAGGACAAGGAGATGAGGCAACTTGGTTGGCTTTGGCCTGATCTGAGGCCATTTTGCCTTTCACCATGGATTGTATGCGGGCATAGGTTTATGGGTCGGTATAGAGAGACAACTCCCTAAAGAGTTGTTCGACATCACGAGGAGCAGATGGTTGAGGGACCTCTTGCGCTTCTGACTCAAACAATGGATTAACAAGACCGTCTAATGGAATTGGTTGGTGACCCTCTCGCGCTCTCGATGTTCAGCTTGTTCCGCCATTCCAACGTGCCTTCCAAACCTTAGTTGCATTGAACTTCAAGGAGAAAGTAAAACAAACAAGTTGACAAAGCAAACAAAGAACTTTTTTTCTAGTTTTTTTTAGTATTTTGCAAAAAGTTAGAGGTTTGAATTTTTGTTTGACAAGCAAGTGATGCAAAGACTTGAAAGCAAGATTACACAATGATTTTGATTAAACCTTATGTTTATGGATTTGTTAAGAATTGTTCTCTCAACAAATGGGTTAGGATCCTAACTCTAATCTCCAATGACCTAGGTTTCACAAAATCTCACCACATGTAGGTAACATAGGATGCTTCGGGTTTTGGGGAGTGGTACAACCAACCCGATCGTGAAGAGGAATACTCCACGTATTAGGAATTACGGAGGCCTTGATGAAAGCCAACCAAGTCAACTAGGAAGGAATATCCCAGAAGAGAGGTCAGAATCGAACAAGAGGGTGTTTTGGATGGGAGGGGTAAATGGGAGAGTGAGCTCCTGCCTCAAAAAAGTTTAAAAGAAGGAGGTAGAGAGAAGGAGCAGAGAATGTAATCAAGTAATAAAACAAGTAATAAGCAAGACATAAACTTAAATAAGCAAGCAATCACACAGGACAAGCAATTAGAAACTAGACAGACAACCAGAAACTAGAATCTAGACCTGGTTTCTTATGTGAGCCAAATGGAGATAGTGAAAAGGTGATGGAAAGAAGAGGGTTCAGATCTGATAGCCAAGCAAAAGGGTGGTCCACGTGGGGACCAATGTAAGAATAAGCTGGTTCACGTGGGAACCGGGGTAAAAAGTAAAGGTGGTTCACGCGGGAACCGGTTTTGGGTAAAAAGGGTGGTTCACGTGGGAACCGGTTTGAATGGTCAAAAGAGGGCCACGTGGGGCCAATTAATGGTGAATAAATATCTGATCCAAGTTGGGATAGATTTTTAAAAAAAGGGTTTGGTTCACGTGGGAACCAAAGTAAAGAAAGAGATTGGTTCACGCGGGAACCGGTTTAAAAGGAAAAGGGTGGTTCATGTGGAAACCGGTTTAAATAAAATGACAGAAGTTAAATGGCATACTTGGCACTTCAGATCTGATGAAAGATGGGTGAAATCAGAAATTTTGAGATGGCATGAAGTTAAGGAAGGTGGAAAGAAGGAAAGACTCACGTGGGAACCGGTCTAGAACTAGAACTAGTTGCAAACAAAACACTAAGCACTCACGGTTGAAGACATTGCTGGTCCCACCGTGGTCACCACAAAGCTGTCGACTCTGAAAATTCGACGGGGTCCTCTCCTTTTTAGAGAAGTCCGTGAATCCAGATCGTCACCTCAAGAGGGGATGAGAAAAGAAAGGAAAAAAACATTGGAAAGCAACTCTCACCTCGGTACCACACTCACATTGATCCCCAAACTTTCATCCCTTGGCATCGCTCGATCACCAAAGAGACGGTTTAGGTCATGTGGGAGGAGAATGTGAATAAATAAATTAGAACATGTGTTCACCCGGAACCATGGGTTCCGATTTATGAAATAAAGATTGAAAGATGACCGTGTGTACCTTAGCGTGAAGAGTGTGGGTTAAAGCTTCTCCTTCCTCGGCCGGCCGATGAAGAAGAGTCCTCAACGTGTGGGTGCTTGATATTATGTGCAACTAGACAAACAAAAAAGTGAAAGAGACTATTAGAACTAAACAAAGTGGAGTATATGTAAAGAGAATGACATGAAACACACAACTAACTAGAAACTGACCGGATTCGGGTTGTCTATAACCCCTCTTTTTTAGTTTTCGGATTAACAGAGTAAAAAGTAATGAAAAAAATTTTAAAAATTGATAGGAGGATGGATAAAAACAAAGAAATAGGAAAAAAACAGCAAGATTCTGAGTAGAATAGAGAAAGATATAGCCAAATCTGGGTTGTCGAAAAAGCCGAGCAGCAGTCCAGGATCTGCCAGACGCGATTTTTCTTCTGAGCTCGTCACGACCAGCACCAACCTCGGAATCGAGTGCCGTAAATTGTAAACTCAATAAGACTTGGAGAGGAAGAACTTTTATGAAGAGAGTTCTGGTAGAAGACGTCTACACCCTGATTTAGAGGCTGAAGAAGAGAGACCTGGCTGATAACCTGCAGAACAGCCTTTCTCTCTCTTGAACCAACTTTTCTCTCTCTAAAAACTCAAAATTTTCTCTCTAAAAATCACAAAATCAATGCAGGAGGGAGGTTTGACATCTTTAGATGCCTGGGGGGTCGTGCTCCTCCCTCTGGAACGACCAGAATCAGAGTCAATTTATAGGAGAAGGAACAGTCTCATCAAGACTAAAAAATGTCCTTGCGCCCTACCCCTGGGCGCATGCGCCCTGATGCAGGGCGCATGTGCCCCACTGAGGGGCGCATGTGCCTCCCAGTGGGGGCGCATGGTACTGTTCTCGAAAAATTTGACCTTATCCGGTCGATCGGTTCAGTGGTAGAGTCCCGGTGAAAAACTGGTTCCCTCGTGCCTCAAAGGTTGGGCGCATGTGCCCTCAAGTGAGGGCACGAGGTCACGTGCCTCACTGGTAGGGCGCATGGGCACGTGTCCTGGTACCCAGGTGCATGTGACCAGGGACCCGAGCGCATGTGACTCTTTTTGCGCGTCCTTCTTCCGCAAGCCATTGCGAACACTCCCGAACTCAAAATTCGATGCCGTTTGTTGCGTTTGAAAGATAACATGCCTAAGAAGCTTTATATAGAATTTTATCATACATCACACCGTCAAAAATTTCATAATTTATTCCGGAAGTTAGGGCAGTGAACAGAAGATCCGATACAGGTCAAAATGACTCCGACGGCAAACCGGAAGGCACGGTATGCAACAAAACTTGTTCGGAGTGTGAATATGACCATAACCTTCAATGCATGATCATTAGGCAATGGTCATTCAGCCAACTTCCGTGTTTACACAATTTACATGTGGCTTTTGCTCGGAAATTAAAACTTTTTGCGGAAAACTTCGAAAAACATCCGATTTCATTCGGTGAGGCTCCAAATCAACTTTAAAAGACTCGGCATCATTATAAGGTCAATCACAATGTTACCTTATAAAACATGAGTTTTTATGCTCTGAATTAGGTGAATTTGGCGTGTCTACACTAACTCCTTATTTTATTTTGGCATCTCACCCTCAGATTTAGTTAAATGTGATTTTTAATGTCCAAGGCCCAATAGGCCAGCTTCATCAGCACAATGGGCTGGTCTTCATGTCTCATGGTCTGAGAAGGCCGGCTTCATATCATGTCGGTCCAGTTGGCACAATCTTGAGCTTCACGGGCCCTGGCAGCCTATTTTGAGCTTCATGACCCAATGGGTCTGATTTGCACCTCCATGGCCCAATTGGCCTGATTTGCATTCCATTTTTGCACCTTGACATACTATTGTAGCAATGGGGTAGGTGATCCTCAGAGGGGCTGGAATGGGTTGGCTAAGGTGCTGTTTAGGTGGGCTTTTGGTAGGACTACACAAGGGGTAGGTTTAGGTGTGAACTAGGACTGGTTTAGGAATGCACAAAGGGCACGAGAATTGAAGGCCCACCTGAGTAGTGTCGGCCCATTCGGAAGATTCCAAGAGTCTTAAAGCATTGACCTTCACCCTATACTCTAAGGGAAAGGAGAAAAAGACACATGGGGTTTGATTTAGGGGTAGCACAAGGGCATTTTGATATATAGAAATCAGGGCCACCCGGCTTAACTCTTGGCCCATCTGGCAGATTCCAAGAGGTCCGGGCTGTCACCCGTCCTTCCACACATCAAAGAAAATAATTGGTTTGTTTGGGGTTCTGTAGGATATGTATTGGGTGTGTTGCACATAGGGAAAAATAGGTGACCATCAAAGGGGCACGACATGGGTGCTCACAAGAGTGGCAGAACTTGGGCCAGCAAGGGGGCCTATTTTGGATGCCATTCGGGACCTGATTGGGGGAGGCAGGAGGTGCATGGTCAAGTGACCATAAGTGGGGTCGAAAAAGGCATGACAGTGGAAGGTTTAGGGACTGAAATGGAGGGCCAAAAGGGTGCACAAAGGGGCAGGTTCAGAGGCCTGTTTTAAGGGACAGCAAGGGGCTGCTTTTGTGATTGCCAAATGAAGGGTACCCTTAGGGCTAAAGGATGGTTTTAAGTAGACCAATGTGGAGGGCACTCAAAGGGGATGAGTGGGAATTACTCAGAGGGTATGCCACCATAGAGAGGGGTAGAGAAGAGAAGGGGAAGTGTTGAATTAAAAGGCTACATCAGAGCACACTTCTCCAACTCACTGTTTTTCTTTTTTCTTGCACTGCAGGTGGTGTTGAAGATGATGGGCTGAAGGTGCAACCGAACCCTTATTCTCTTGCTGTTGGATGATAAGAGGTGGTCTTCTCCTTGCTGATATTAATGGATGGAGCAAAGGGATGAAGAGATCTTGCTGCACTTGCTGAAGTTGGCACACCGATCAGGTGGGCTGGTTGCACTTGCTGCTGGCGTACTTGTTGGAGCTAGCTTGATTCCCTCTTCTTCTCCTTCACTTGGCACATCAAATGGAGAAATAAAAGCTTACTAACTTTCTGTTTAAGACATCCAAGCAAGAGGAGATGAGGCCTGGTTCGACCAGAGTAGGTGAGGGGAAGGAGAGGCAGAGCTTCCGCAGGGTGATCAGCCTGTCCTGAACATGGCTAGCTGAGAGAGCTTTTATAGGGATGAGGGGTGCCATATGTAGATGGTGATAAGGCTAGGGCTGTTGAGGTTGTTGAGTGGAGTAAGGAAAGATGGTTGAGGTTGTGCGCCAACTAGAAAGAGAGGGAGAGAAGGGTGTTCGGCCAGCTCCTATCTTCTAGGAGATTGAACGCACAAGAGAGTGGGAAAGCTGGTTCAGTCAACCCCTATCCTCTAGGGGATTGATCGCACAAGTAAGTGGTAAGGCTGGTTCGGCCAGCCATCAGATGGGGATAGGCCATGGGTTGTTGAGAGGGATAAGGATAAACCATGGGGGTTGTTTAGCTTTCTGAGGTGGTTGAGGGAGATAAGCCAAAGTTGCTAGCCATGCCATCAGGTGGGGAGTTCAGCCAGCTCCCTAACTTGTAGGGGATTGTGCACATGGCAGATGGGGAGGAGTTCGGCCAGCCAAGAGGAGGTAAGAGAGAGAGAGAGTGATCCAATCTAGAACGTTCATCTAAAAGACTCCCGATCCGATGGCTACCATTAATTTCAGCCAAAAATTGATTAAACACAACCAAAATTAAATCATAGAAATATGGGACAATCATTGATGACCGTTGATCATATGATCCATCCAAATGTGTGTCTGAGATCTCCCAAATTGCCCAGGATCTCTGATTTTACTGATTTCTCTGATTGGTGCAATCTCGGTCGTCGATAATGCCGGAAACTGTAATTCAATGCAATTACCTCCTCCCATTGACCAAATTTATTTTTCATGCATAAATATTCATTAGATCAATGTTTTTAGGCCATAAAACTTGAAATTATCAGCCCATGGGTCGATTCGGGAGCTGATCAGACCATTATGCCCCTGGTACGACGACATACAACTTTTCGTCTAGATTTAATTTTTCTTGCATATCTCTTCATCTGGTGGTTGGATTTTCGATTCGTTTTGAGTGTTGACTAGATCTATCCAACCTTGAAAATGTGGTAAAGTTGGAATTTCATGTTAGAGTCCCAACTTATTCCAAAGTGTCGAGGGCAAAATGGTCATTTTGGCCTTCCGGTGTCTGTTTTCCATGTTTTAGGCACCATTGCGAAGCTCTCGACCGGGGAAATGCAATGAGCACATTATATTGTCCATTTGTAGTATGTAAAACCATGCCAAGGCATTTCTAGAGCCTGTTTGCATCATCTATTTTTAAATTTTCCGAATCTGGGTTGGATTTTCCGCACCGACTTTGGCATTGCTGAAATTTGTATTAAACGAGCTAAGTGCAAAAATTTGGTGCCAACAAATGCCCCCCACGGGAAGTTTCTTGGAGATGAGAGTCGAGAAGGGATTGCTCGTGTAGGTTGGCATCTGGTGTTTGTTCATCTCTGTCCCTGGCAATCTATCCACTGCTTTTGCTACAAGAGCTTCTTCATGACTAAGAAGGGCTTGGCCCTTGTACATGACCAGCTTTAACTTTTTTTTTTGTTTGGTTGCCTATCCCCATTAAATAAGCACATCTGATGGTGCCAATTTTTGCACGCTCCCCAACATACATGCTTTCTGAATAAGCAACTCCTTTCTTCTCTTATTTTGTTTTGTTTTTTTGTTTTTGTTTTGTTGTTTTTTTTGTTGTTTTTTTTTTACTGATCCGACTATCTATCACGATATTTTCACCCAGACCAGCCCCCTTGATGTTTTGTCTACATGCCTCCAAAGAGGTTTTCATGTAGCAGGGCCACCTAATTTTGCCTAGAGTGTCTTTTCAACTTTTCACTCTAGCCAGCTTTCCTTTTGACATTTTTACTCTTGACTGGTCATTTTTGGGCAATCAGCCAGGCCTGTCGGGCATCTATCTTTTCAGCCCCTTTTATTTTTGTAGGGAATTGAGGCTTCCTTTAAGCTGTATGCATTGTTGGGTTAAACTAAGTATGGATTTCAACTTAGTCTATATAAAGTGTAGGTTTTCTTGCCGAGTTTGAGTTTCAACTCGTACAACAAGAGAAATGGAATGGTGTTCTTGCCAAGTGTGTGTTTCATCTTGTATGACAAGGGAAGTGGCATGGTGTTCTTGTTGAGTGTGAGTTTCAACCCATGTAACAAGAGAATGGAATAATTTATTTCTTGCCGAGTTTGAGTTTCAACTTGTATGACAAGGGAATGACATGGGGTCCTCACTGAGCTTGAGTTTCAACTTGCATAACAAGGGAATGAAGTGACACGTATCATGTCGAATTTGAATTTCAACTCGTATAACAAGGGAATGAAGTGATGTGTTCCTTGTCAAGTATGATTTTCAACTTGTGTAACAAGGGAATGAAATGATGGGTTCCTCGTTGAGTTTGGATTTCAACTCATATAACAAGGGAATGAAGTGATGTGTTCCTTGTCAAGTATGATTTTCAACTTGTGTAACAAGGGAATGAAATGATGGGTTCCTCGTCGAGTTTAGATTTCAACTCATATAACAAGGGAATGAAGTGATGTGTTCCTTGTCAAGTATGATTTTGAACTTGTGTAACAAGGGAATGAAATGATGGGTTCCTCGTCGAGTTTGGATTTCAACTCGTATAACAAGGGAATGAAGTGATGTGTTCCTTGTCAAGTATGATTTTGAACTTGTGTAACAAGGGAATGAAATGATGGGTTCCTCGTCGAGTTTGGATTTCAACTCGTATAACAAGGATGAAGTGGAATGTTTAGCCGAGTGTGATTTTCAACTCGTATGACAAAAGTGTGAGAATTGATGTTTCCTCGCCTAGTATAAGTTTCAACTTGTATAACAAGGGAGTGAAGGAGTGTGTTCCTTGTCAAGTTTGGGTTTCAACTCTTATCACAAGGGGATGGAATTAGGGATCCTTGTTGAGTTTGGGTTTCAACTTGTGTAACAAGAGAATGAATGTGAGGGTTCTTGTTGTGTTTGGGTTTCAACTCAGGTAACAAGAGGATGAAAATGGGATAGTCCATCGAGATCGGAGTGATCAAGATGGTGGGAATTCTTTGTAGGCCATCAAGATTGGAGTAACGAAGATGGTGGGAATTCTTCATAGGTCATCAAGAGGGAAATGATCAAGATGGTGGGTAGTTTGAAGATTGTCAAGAACGAGATTTTGGATGATGTATGTTGTGTTGTGTCTGTTTGTAGACTACCAAGGCTGGAGTAGCCAAGGAGGTGTGCTCCTTGTCGAGTTTTGAGTTTCAACTCGTGTAGCAAGGAGAATGGAATGTTCCTTGTTGAGTTTGAGTTTCAACTTGTGTAACAAGGGAAATGGAATGTTACTTATTGAGTTCGAGTTTCAACTCATGTAACAAGGGAATGTATTAAAAGGTTTTTGATGGGCCACCAAGATCGGAGGGATCAAAATGGTAGAAAATATTGTCGGGCCATCAGGATCAAAGTAATCAAGATGGTGGGGAATTCCCATGGTTAGAAAGACTAAAATGGCGAGATTGTATAAGAGTAGAGTAAGGTTCTACCTTTTGTCCGTTCCAAAGTGGAGTACATGACTTCCCTCAAATTTTATGAGTGGGAGATGGTCTTCCTCGTCGCCTCAAGTATGGTCTCCCTGGCATATTTCTACTACAAGGTAGATGAGCCTATAAGAGCCCTTTTCGTCATCGGCAACTTGGACCTCCTCCCTAAGAAAATTAGGGGATGAACCCACCCATCTTGTTAGGTTGGGGGCTCGCCCTAGTTGATTATTTTTTGTTTTTTGTTTTTTTTATCAACCTGATTGCTCTTTTGCGGTGTTTTCACCCAAGCTGACCCTCTTTTCACTTTTGCTTGTGCGTCCCATTGAAGGATTTTTACACAGTAGGGTTATCCAATTTTGCCCAAGGCACCTTTGCAGGTTTTCACCTTGACTGGATTATTTTGACATTTTTACCCTTAGCCAATCATGGTGTTTGACTGACTAAGTCCATCAGGCATCTCCATTTTTAGCCCATTCTCTTTTTTTTTACTTTTTCTTTTTTTTGTAGGGAATCAAGGTTTCCCTCGAGCCACATGCCAAAAAATGAACCAAGTTAAAATTGGAGGTAAATCAACATGGGGGTTCGACAAGAGTTGAGATACCTAACACAAGGGGGCTTTAGCTAGGTGAATGGAGAAACTGACACAAAGGGGATTTCTCAAGGGGATGAGGCCAATCCAAGTGTGAAGGGCAGCTTGGCATGAGGGTCTAATCTTCAAACTCACACAAAAGGGAGGTTTCAAATGGATAAGTGGAGAAACCATCATAAAGGTGTTTCCTCATAAGGATAAAGCCAATCCAAGTGAGAAAGGTAACTTAGGTTGAGGGTCAAAATTTGAAACCTACTAAAACAGAATTTCAAGTAGGATAATACCAATCCAAGTGTGAAAGGCAACTTGGCATGAGGGTCAGAATTTAAAACCTACTCAAAGGGGGTTTCAAGTAAGATAAGACCAATCCAAGTGTAAATGGAAACTTGTCATGAAGGTTTGATGAAGGCTCAAATAGAGGTAAGAGTGATCCAAGTGCAGAAGGCAACTTGGCATGAAGGTCTAATGAAGGCTCATGAAGATAACGCAAAGGAGCTTCAATTTTGCATAAAGAGCAAAGTTTAAGAGCCATAATGGGGCTAGTAAGAAGCCACAAAGGAGTTGTCCTTTGGTAAACATTTGCACTAAAGGTAGAAAGAAGGCCTCGAAGGGTGAGAAGGAATCTCAAAGGGACTAGATTTTTAAAAATGGCTAGCACAAAGGGTAGCAATAAGAGGTCATAGAGGGACTAGTAAAGAGCCTCAGCATGGCTAAGTAGTGAGCATCAAAGGGGCTAGATTCCCAAGGGTCCACGCAAAGGGTAGGACTAAAATGCCACAAAGGAGAGAAGGGGAGCCTCAAAGGGGTTGGATTCCCAAGAGTTTGCACAAAGGGTAGAACTAAAATGCTGCAAAGGGGCAAATGGGAGCCTCAAGGGGTTGGATTCTCAAGTGTCTACACAAAAGATAAGACTAAAGTAATGCAAAGGGGTGAAAGGGAGCCTCAAAGGGGTTGGATTCCCAAGTGTCTACACAAAGCGTAGGGCTAAAATGCCACAAAGGGCAAAAGGGAGCCTCAAAGGGGCTGGATTCACAAGGGTCTACACAAAAGGGTAGAACTAAAATACCACAAAGAGGCAAATGAGAGCTTCAAGGGGCTGGATTCCGAAGTGTCTACACATAGGGTAGGACTAAAGCGCCGCAAAGGGGTGATGGGGAGCCTCAAAAGGCTAGACTCCCAAGGGTCTAAACAAAGCGTAGAACTAAAATGCCACAAAGGGGCAAAAGGGAGCATCAAAGGGGCTGAATTCCCAAGGGTCTACACAAAGGGTAGAACTAAGATGCTGCAATGGGGCAAATGGGAGCCACAAGGGGCTGGATTCCCAAGTGTCTACACAAAGGGTAGGCCAAAAGTGTCACAAAGGGGCAAAAGGGAGCCTCAAAGGGGCTAGATTCCCAAGTGTCAATGCAAAGGGTATGACTAAAATGCCACAAAGGGGCAAAGGGGAGCCTCAAAGGGCTGGACTCCCAAGGTTCTACACAAAGGGTAGAACTAAAATACCACAATAGGGCGAAATGGAATCTCAAAGTGGCTGAATTCCCAAGGGTCTACACAAAGGGTAGAACTAAAGTGCCGCAAAGGGGAAAAGGGGAGTCTCAAAGGGCTGGACTCCCAAGGGTCTACACAAAGGGTAGAACTAAAATGCCACAAAGGGGCAAAGGGGAGCCTCAAAGGGCTGGACTCCCAAGGTTCTACATAAAGGGTAGAACTAAAATACCATAATGGGGCGAAAAGGAATCTCAAAGGGGCTGAATTCCCAAGGGTCTACACAAAGGGTAGAACTAAAGTGCTGCAAAGGGGAAAAGGGGAGTCTCTAAGGGCTGGACTCCCAAGGGTCTACACAAAGGGTTGAAATAAAATGCCACAAACGGGCAAATGTGAGCCTCAAGGGTCTGGATTCCCATGTGTCTACACAAAGGGTAGGACTAAAGTGCTGCATAGGGGCAAAGAGGAACCTCAATGTGCTGGACTTTAAGGAAGGCCAACATAGAGGGAAGCAATAGATGGCCACAGAGGGACCAATGAGAGAGAGCCTAAAAGGGGCTGATTTAAAGGTTTGCACAAAAGAATAGAATGAGAGAGACTATTGAAGCCAAAGAGGCATTTACAATAGCATCGCTGCATGAACCAGTGGTCAAGGCAGCAAGTTGAGTTGGCTACCAAGATCTGGGTGATCAAGGTAGTAAAGGTTTTAGGGCCAAATGGGCTAGAATGGCCAAGATGGTAAAAGTGTTGGGAGTTTTCTAGAATGGGGAAAAATGGTGTGTGTGTGTGTATGTGTGTGCTTGTTTTTTGTGGGGCCATGTGAACTAAAAAGCCAAGGCTGGGGAATATTTTGTTAAACCAGTAAAATCGGATTGAACAAGGTGGTGGGAGTTCAAAGCATCACTAAGTCTAAAGAGACGTGAGTGATAGAGGCTTGTAGCACCATAATCAGAATGGTTAAAATGATGATGATTTTCTAAAATTGTTATGGAAAGGAGGACCTAGCCCAACAATTTAAGAATGGCCCGGTTTCAACCCTTTGTGTGTTTTTGGTTATGTAAAAATAATACAAACTAAACTAAAAGATGTTCTAACAAATAAATAGACTGAATGAAATGAGTTAAGATGAACTTATGAAGTGAATTGACTTGAGTTGAAGCCGAGTTGGTTGAAGAAAGCCGGTTCGGGTAGCCTTTCATCCTTCTGGCATGACTTTGGTGCAGAGAATTCTATGGATGACCCCAATGTTAGAATCAATTTATGTTTGTTTCTATGGATGGAGAACTCAGATAGAAAGAGATATCTTGTTGATGACTTCTCCGAAATCTATTTGTACAAACCTGTAGAAAATATGAAAGTGGACGGATATGGAAGAATGGAACCTGGATGCACGCCCTCAGTGAAGCAATCGCCACGGACAGAGGGAAAATCTGAATCGAGTGCCGTTGGTTGCAAACGAAAGAGGACCGGTTCAAAATATGAAATTGATGCACCCTCACCTTTGGGAGTGGTCTGTACACCCCCCCATTTCAAGTGGAGTGGGGGGCGTGTTATGTGTTTTATTGCTAAAAATCAACGGAACCTTCCAGAAATTGCTAAAAATTGGACTTGATAAGATGAAAGCAACCCCGACCCGGGAGCGCAGTCAAAATAATAGATCTTAAGCGGGGGAGCTTTCCAAAATCTGGTTTAAAAGGCACTAATCGAAGTAATTTCCGGTTTCCAAAAATAGACCACGCCCCAGCCTTTCAAAGGGAGCATGGGCGTGTAGGGTGTGTCCCCGGACTGAGGGTGCGGTGACCGTGCCCTCCCATTTCAAGGGGAGCAGGGGCACGATACACACTTTCTTCTACACGTGTGTTTCGCTTGCCGTAACTTGCAAATGGGATGACCGATTTGGCTCCCATTTGTTGCGTTGGAAAGAAGGCATTAGATCGCAGCTCCTCAAGTAGGTAAACCAGCCAGCATGACTCTCAAGATGTTTGCATGGGGATTTCTACCAGTTTACCTTCTCGCAAAAAGCTAAAAACTGCGGCAAAGATCCGAAAGCACACGGTTCAGGTCAAGGAATCTCAGGCCAACTTGGGATGACTTAAAATGATGACCAAACAAGTCCGGTATGGTCAGAAAACTCGAAATCATTGAAAAATCCAAGATTAACCCGGTAAACGTGAATCGAAGCACGGAAAAGCCAGGAAACCCCAAAATTGACTGAAATGGCCATATGGCCCCGGTTGATGAAAATATATGTCTAGGATCAACCTGGTGTAGACACTACAAATTCGCCTAATTCAGAACATAAAACACATATTTTATAGAGTGACATGTATGATTGATCTGATAATAATGTCAGGTCTTTTAAAGTTGATTTGGGACATCGCCGAATGAAATTGGATGCTTTCTGAACTTTTTTGCAAAATGCCATAATTTCCGAGCGAAAGCCACACGTAAATCATGTAAACACGGAAATTGGCTGAATGACCAATGCCTAATGATCATGCATTGAAGGTTATGGTCATATTCATAGCCTAGACAAGTTTTGTTGCATACCATGCCTTTCCGGTTTGCCGTCGGAGTCATTTCGATGAGTATCGGATCTTCTGTTCACTTCCCTAACTTCCGGACAAAATTCTGAAGTTTTAGAAGGTGTGATGGCTGATCCAATGCAATATAAAGCTTATTTGGCCTATTATCTTTCCAACGCAACAAACGGCATCGAATTCCGAGTTCGGGAGTGTTCGCAATGGCTTCCGGAAGAAGGATGTGCAAAAAATAGTCCCATGCGCCCGGGTCCCTGGTCACATGCGCCCAGGACCCAGGGCACGTGACCTCATGCCCTCACTTAAGGGCACATGCGCCCAACCCTTGAGGCATGAGGGAACCAGTTTTTCACCTGGACTCTACTATTGAACGGATCAACTGGATAAGGTCGAATTTTTCGGGAAAAGTGCCATGCGCCCCCACTAGGAGGCAAATGCGCCCCTCAGTGGGGCGCATGCGCCCTGCACCAGGGCACATGCGCCCTGCGATAGGGCGCAAGGTGGCCTATTTTTTAGTCTTGATCATGCCGTCTGTTCTACTATAAATTAACTATGATTCTGGTCGTTCCAAAGGCATGAGCACGAACCGCTAGGCATCTAAAGACATCTAAACTTCCTCCTCCATTGATTTTGTCATTTTTAGAGATAGACTTTAGAGTTTTATAGAGATAAAAGTCAGTTCAAAAGAGAGTAAGACTGTTCTGCAAGTGATCAGCCAGGTCTCTCTTCTTTGTCCTCTACAGTAGCGTTTGGATGTCTTTTGCCCGAGCTCTCTTCATCAAAGTTCTTCTTATCCAAGTCTTATTGAGTTTTCAATTGACGACACTTGATTACAAGGTCGGGGCTGGTCGTGACGAGCGCAGAAGAAAAGTCGCGCCTGGCAGATCCTGGACAGCTACTCGGCTTTTTCGACAACACAGATTTGGCTATATCTCTCTCTATTTAACTCAGAATCTTTATGTTCTTTTTCCTATCTCTTTGTTTCGTGATTCTCCATCCTCCTATCATTTTTTAACATTTTTTTCGCAATATTTTAGTCCGTTAATATGAAAATAAAAAAGAGGGGTTAGAGATAACCCAAATCCGGTCAGTTTCTAGTCAGTTTGTTTCATGTTATTTTCTTTACATATACTCTACTTTGCCTAGTTCTAATAGTCTCTTTCACTTGTTTATTTGCCTAATTGCACAGAAAATCAAGCACCCACCACGTTGAGGACTCTTCTTCATCGGCCGGCCGAGGAAGGAGAAGCTTTAACCCACATTCTTGACGCTAAGGTACACATGGTCAATTTAATTTCATAAATCAGAACCCGTAGTTCCTGGTGACCACATGTCTTAATTTCCTTCTTCTCACCCTCCACCCACATGATCCGAACCATCTCTTTGGTAATCGAGCGACGCCAAGGAATGAAAGTTCGGGGATCAATGTGAGTGTGGGACCGAGGTGAGAGCTGCTTTTCGTGTTTTTTCTTCTTTCTTTCTCATCCCTCTTGAGGTGACGATCTGGGTTCACGGACTTTCCCTAAAAAGGAGAGGACCCCGTCGAATCTTCAGAGTCGACAGCTTTGTGGTGACCACGGTGGGATAAACAATGTCTTTAACCGTGGGTGCTTAGTGTTTTGTTTGCAACAAGTTCTAGTTCTAGACCGGTTCCCACGTGAGCCTTTCCTTACTTCCACCTCCCTTAAACTTCATGCCATCTCAAAATTTTTGATTTCACCTATCTTTTATCAGATCTGAAGTGCCAAGTACCTCATTTAATTTCTATCATTTTATTTAAACCGGTTCCCACGTGAACCACCCTTTTTCTTTTAAACAACTTCCCACGTGAACCAATCTCTTTCTTTACTTCGGTTTCCACGTGAACCAAACCACTTTCCTTCAGATCTATACCCACTTGGATCAGATCTTTATTCACCTTTAATTAGCCCCACGTGGCCCTTTTTGACCATTCAAACCGGTTCTAACGTGAACCACCCTTTTTTACCCAAAACCGGTTCCCGCGTGAACCACCTTTACTTTTTACCCCGGTTCCCACGTGAACCAGCTTATTCTTACATCGGTCCCCCACGTGGACCACCCTTTTTGCTTGGCTATCAGATATGAACCTTCTTCTTTCCATCACTTTTCACTATCTCCATTTGGCTCACATAAGAAACAAGTCTAGATTCTAGTTTCTAGTTGCTTATCTAGTTTCTAGTTACTTTCCTTGTGTCATTGCTTGTTTATTTAAGTTCATGTTTTGCTTATTACTTGCTTTACTACTTGATTGCATTCTCTTCTCCTTCTCTCTACCTCCTTCTTTTACACTTTTTGAGGCGGGAGCTCACTCTCCCATTTACCCCTCCCATCCAAAACACCTTCTTGGTGGATTCTGACATCTCTTCTGGGATATTCCTTCCTAGTTGACTTGGTTGGCTTTCATCAAGGCCTCCGTAATTCCTCATACGTGGAGTATTCCTCTTCACGATCGGGTTGGTTGTACCACTCCCCAAAACCCGAAGCATCCTATGTTACCTACACGTGGTGAGATTGTGTGAAACCTAGGTCATTGGAGATTGGAGTTAGGATCCTAACCCATTTGTTGAGAGAATAATTCTTAACAAATTCATAAACCTAAGGCTTAATCAAAATCATTGCGTAATCTTGCTTTCAATTCTTTGCATCACTTGTTTGTCAAAAAAAAATTCAAACCCCTAACATTTTTTTGCAAGATACTAAAAAAACCAGAAAAAGTTATTTGTTTGCTTTGTCAACTTGTTTGTTTTACTTTCTCCTTGAAGTTCAATGCAACTAAGGTCTGGAAGGCACGTTGGAATGTCGGAACAAGCTGAACATCGAGAGCACAAGATGGGTCACCAACCAATTCCGTCAGATGGTCATGTTAATCCATTGTTTGAGTCAGAAGCGCAAGAGGTCCCTCAACCATCTGCTCCTCGTGATGTTGAACAACTCTTTAGGGAGTTGTCTCTCTATACCGATCCATAAACCTATGCCCGCATACAATCCATGGTGAAGGGCAAAATGGCCTCAGATCAGGCTGAAGTTAACCAGGTTGCCTCATCTCCTTGTCCTCTGGTTCGACCACCACTCATTAAATCACCCTTCGTTCAACCACCTATTGTTCAACAACCTATAGTTCAACCATCATTAGCACAACCATCTGTAGTTCAACCATCTGTGGTCCAACCCACAATTATTCAGCCATCTTATTTTAACCATGTTTCTCCCTTGGCCCATCAAGTATGGGACAATCTTCAGTAAATTTGCCAAGTCATGCTCCTCAATTCCAGAATCATGTCTCTAACCACATACCCCCACCAATAAACCAAGAACCTGCTCTCACCCAGGCAATCATGGATCAGCTCACACAGATGAATGAACGTTATGAAGAGCTGAGATGTCGCCTGGACTCCAAGTCAGTTCCTGAGATCTCTATTCCTTCTTTTCTAGTTCTCCACTTGCCACCTTCTAAGCTACCAGTTTATCACCGCTACAATGGTATTGACAATCCTTTTCTCCACCTTAAAGATTTTATCTATGAATCTTCATTCTGGAAAAATGATCGTAGGGTTCTTGCTTTCTTGTTCCGTCGATAACTAGAAGGGTCTACATTGGAATGGTTCTACTCGCTTGACTCCTTTGAGGCAGGAGACTTCGATATTATCAAGACCAAATTTTTGCAAAGATACAGAGACCGGGTGGCATCAGCATGCTCCATTACAGACTTGATTGCTGAAAAGATGAAGCCCGAGGAGGATTTCATAAAGTTTGCTGATCGCTGGAGGGGAATGGCAGAGAAATTGACAGATGTGATTTCTAAAGGGGAACAAATGAAAATGCTTATCGGAAACACTACACCTTCCTTGAGGAATGAATTGATCATGCACCATCCTACCACCATGAATGAACTCTATGACAGTGCCCGATACTTGCAAGCCCACTTCAAAGATGCCACCATGATAAACCCTTTTGATCCTAAACCTAGAAACTTCAGGAAAACCCCCTCTGCGCCAGTTGGGCCTACAACCGAGGGAGTGATCAACAGCGAAGCTATAAACATTGTGGGGAACCAGGGAGGGAACCATCAAAACCAGTTCAGAAACCCACCACAAAACCATTCCTATTACCCCCCTCAACAACAGGTTAGGCCACAACAACCACGGCAACCACAACAACCACCTCAGCCAGTAGCACAGCCCCAGCAACCTTGTCCACCTACCTACAATAGGGCACCGCCACCATACAATAAGGCACTACGGAGGGGAGGTCCTAGGAGAAAGAACTACCAACAACTCCCTTACTTCATGACCGACATCTTCAATGTACTCATGGCGGAGAAACAGTTGGAATTGCCCAAGGAAAGAGAGGTTTGGCCAACAAATGCAGACATGTCCCGATACTATGCTTACCACCGGTGTCCTGGTCACACTGTAGAAGTGTGTTTTCAATTCAAGGATTACATCCACGATCTGAATGACCAAGGCAGCATTGATTGGGCTCAAATGGGGGAATGCATACAAGCTATGAAGGCTAGGCAGCAGCAGCGGCAGCGTCCACCGGCTCAACCTCAACAACAACCTGGCTTGGGGATTGTTCAGAATCCGCTCCCATTACATGCTCCCGCTCCAGCACCAACACCAGCACATCCAAACCCAGGAATTGGTCTAGTACACTCTAATGTCTAGGGAGATGCCAGCTGTGCTCAAGCTTGGCAACTAGAAAGCCACAATACAACCATGCCTGTCAACCCATCTAGGCCTCCTCCTAGGAACCCTCCTAAACAAATAATTCGTGCACCTTCTACTCCACAACTACAACAAAGCTCAATAACCCAACCATTGGCCGCCACTTCTTCTCGCCGACCAATTATTAGGTGAGCCCCCTCCTTAACTACACCTCCTTCAACCATTGCTACACACCGACACTTGCTCATCGGAACACCACAATCAAAAACATGAACCCCCACCCCATTGCTACACACCGACACTTGCTCATCGGAACACCACAATCACT
This sequence comes from Cryptocoryne crispatula var. balansae, assembly GCA_036172225.1. Classification (NCBI taxonomy): domain Eukaryota; kingdom Viridiplantae; phylum Streptophyta; class Magnoliopsida; order Alismatales; family Araceae; genus Cryptocoryne; species Cryptocoryne crispatula. The sequence goes on from CM069928.1 coordinate 22,352,169, forward strand.
ACCAAACATGAACCCCCACCCTATGAGCTCTGTCACTCTAAAACCTCAACCTATCATAACACCGACCCCACAACCTACCACATTACCAATACCTTCATTAAACCCATCAACCACTCCTGCACCCCGGCCACTTCTTATCAGGCCACCGGTATCACCATCACTATCACCTCCAAATCCTACCCTTCTACCCACTAACCTAATCATCTTAGAACCACCAATCCCATTGCCTACCATACCTGCACCTACACCACCTGTTCCACCACAACCCACCCTAGTTAACCCGTTGCCTCTACCCAGCCTCCAAATAGCCCCGGTGCTTCGGAGTGGGAGGATGTTCCAGCGGCTCTTTCCCCAAGCCAGTACTCAACCGCAGGATCCAGTGGAGGAGGAACAAGTGGAAGAACCATTGCCGGGCACGACGTATTATTTATTGAAACATTTAGATAAAACACCAGCCTGTATTTCAATACTTGAGTTGATCAAAAGATCAAAGGTGCACCAGGAGATTCTACAGTAGTACTTGCAAAGGGTCATGGTGAGTGAAGATCTCCCACCTAAGAAGATCACTACAATGTTAGCCCCCAGAAGTGAGCACCCAACACTCACTTTCTCTCAGGAGAAATTAGCAGATCTAGAGGTCAGAAGTTATGCTTTGCATGTGGCTGTTATTATTTGTAATATTGAAGTGAAATCCTGTTTGGTTGACACCGGAGCCTCTATCAATGTTATGCCACCAGAAACTTTGTAGTTGTGCGGCATTTCTGAACAAGAAATCAAGCCATCTTGTGCCATGGTGACGGCCTATGACAACTCCAAGAAGTCTGCACATGGGGTGGTCACTATAGAAGTTAAACTTGGACCATGTACGGTCACAACAGATTTTCATGTTCTAGAATTAGATCCAACTTTTCGGGCTATACTTGGGAGGCCATACTTGGAGGCAATAGGAGCTGTGGCCTCAACAAACCTCCAGTGCATAAAGTTTCTTTTTAAAGGACAAGTGGTCAAGGTTACTAGCATGCCTATAAGGGATGAGATGAATGATGCTACTTTCACATCACCCCTAGGTCTATCAATATAGCCTCATATCTCAGTGGGAGATTTACCAAAAGTCAGATGCATGACCGCCTCTTTACCTGACACAGTGGGATGGCGGATGATGATGAAATTGGGCTATCAGCCTGGAAAAGGTTTTGGCAAGGATCTTCAAGGGATCACTCAGTCGATTCAAACTGTGAAAAGGCCACGCAGGCAGAGGTTGGGATACGAAGAGGATTCCATCCCAAGAAGGATCTTCCAGCCAGGATATGCCATGGGACTCCACGCATTCTTTATCAAAGGGGAGCCCATGATGATGGCTGAAGATGACAAGAGTTTTGTTACAGTTGTCAAGAGAAGGAAGGCTCCAGATAAAGAAGAAGACTTGGAAGACCTATGCTTATCTTTGACTTGTCTGTTCTCAAGTGGGGAAGAGCACCAGGAACCACTCAAGGGCAGACCAATCTTGGATCATCTAGTTAAGCATGTTACCCAAGTCAAAAACATTCCACGAGGCCCAAATACAACAATCCCTTGTTTGAACCTCGTACCATTGTTTCTAGATCTTTTGGATGGGCTTCCGGGCCCACTTACCCACTTTGGGCCCATGTGCCCTTTTCGGCCTTCCACTCTTACTAGGCCTGCTTGCCCATTTACTTCCCTCATCAACTTCAGAACTAAGAGCTATTCCCAACATGGGTTCACATGCCCATTTATTTCTAAGATCGGGTCCACATACCCGTTTACTTTTTTCATCAGTTTTGGACCCATGTGTCTACTTTCTGTAACCATTGGGCCCACGAGCCCCTTTTTCCCCTTTATCCTTAAGTTTTTCTTTCTATTAATTTAGTCATCTTACAGTAAATCCCGAGTCATGCTGACTCATTCTATCTTTTTACTTGAAATTTTAAAAAAAATGTCTTCTTTGAAACTCACATTTTCATTGAGGAGACATCTCTACTCATCCCAGAGGGTGCTCACAATCAAGGATCCCTCTTTTCTGAATCATTGATCGATTTACTCGATCCTCCCTCCACTGTAAATACCACCTTTCCAGCTTTATCTTCAGTAAGCCAAGTTAGGTTAGTAAATAGGAAAGTCGGAGGTAAACGAGTTCCAAATAGGTATCTGCAACAATTGGCACAGAAATGTGTAGAGTGTGCAAGGCTGCCAAACCTTTTAGAGAATACCATCCTGCTAGATGAAATCCGATATGAGGATGAGCATAACATAGATCATACTTTGAGAGTATATGAGGTGGTATCACAGAAGGATCCCAAATTTGAGGATGAAATTGAGGACTTGGCTGATGCGTATGCATCTGGACTTATAAGATTTGAAGAACCATCAGCCACAGGGAATGAACCGACCAAGGAACTGAATTTAGGAACCCTGGAAGATCCAAAAACTATCCTCATCGGTGAAAGCTTCACTCCCTCACAAGAACAACGTTTGATCAAAGTGTTGGAAGAATATAAGGACATGTTCGCATGGACGTATGAAGATATGCCGGGATCAGATAATTCATTGGTTGAACATAGATTAACGTTGAAACCTGGAACTACCTCAGTTAAATAAAAGCTCAGGAGGTTCCACCCTGATATTGCACTCAAAATGAAAGAAGAGGTCGACAAACTACACCAAGCAAAATTCATTAAAGTTGTCCTATATCCGCAATGGATGGCTAACATAGTCCCTATTATGAAGAAGGATGGACGGGTTTGGATTTGCATAGACATCAGGGACTTGAACCGAGCGTGTCCTAAGGATGATTTTCCTTTACCTCATATCGATGTTTTGCTTGATAACATAGCTGGATTTGAAATGCTTTCATTCATGGATGGCTATTCTGGATACAATCAGATCTGGTTAGCTAAGGAGGACCAATAGAAGACCTCGTTCACTACACCTTGGAGAACATATTGCTATGTTGTCATGCCCTTTGGGTTAAAGAATGTTGGTGCTACATATCAGAGGGCTATGATGGCTATCTTTTATGACATGATGCACACCCTTGTAGATGTGTATGTGGATGATTTGGTTATCAAGTACAAGAGTCAGGAAGATCATTCTGAAGTGCTAAGGAAAGTTTTGCAACGAGCTAGAGAATACAAGCTGAAAATGAACCCTAAGAAGTATACATTTGGAGTTTCATCAGGAAAGCTACTTGGGTTCATAGTAAGCAAAAGGGGCATAGAGATCGACCCAAACAAGGCCAAAGCAATTATTGGTATGCCTCCTACAAAGAATATAAAAGAGCTTCAAGGATTGATTAGGAGGCTAAAATTTGTCCGCCAGTTTATCTCACAACATTCCCAAAGGTGTAAACCTTTCTATGAGTTAACCAAGGCGGGGGCCGAGTTTAAATGGGATTCAAAGTGCCAGGAGGCGTTTGATGGGTTGAAAACATACCTGGCAAGTCCCCTTGTACTTAGACCACCAATTCTTGACAAGCCCTTGGTCCTCTACATTTCGGTTCTTGAGAACTCTCTTGGGGCAGTCCTTGCACAAGTTGATGAAGAAGAAAAAGAACGAGCTACTTATTACTTGTCCAAGATGTTTGATGCTTGTGAGCTAAAGTACACTGTGGTAGAGAAGACCTGTGCTACTCTTGTTTGGGTGGTTAAGAAACTCAAACATTATTTTCTTGCTCACCAAGTCAAGCTCATTGCTCGTATCAATCCTATCAAGTTTCTGTTAGAGAGGACAGTTTTGACTGATCGGTTAGAGCGATGGCAGAGCTTCTTATCCCAATTTGATATCACTTATGTCCCACAGAAGGAAATCAAGAGCTATGCTATTGTTGAACACCTTGCCCATCATCCCATACCCGTCTTTAACCCAGTCCGGTCGGAGTTCCCGGATGACAAACTAATGTCAGTCCGATCTTCCAATCTTTGGACATTTATTCTCCCTTTCATTTCTTTTCATTCTACTATATTTTGTAGCCTTTGGCTACTAGCGATCACAAACACTAATATCCCATACTCCAAGTTCCCAAAGAAAGCATAAGGACCAGAAAGGGAGATCTACGAATCCCGTTTCGGGTGTCTACACCTTTTGTTGACCACGGTGGGACCGACTTTGTTTTAGTGAGTTCTTCCTTTCTTTCTTAAGATTGTCCACTTGACAACATGTTTATTTTCACTCTAATTCTCATTTGAACCATGTCCATCTCCTTGCATTTCTATTTGCTCGCTTACATGCTTGTTTATTCCCTTGGAGCTTCATCTAGTTTCTTCCGATTTACTTGCTTTTCTTTGGCACTTTTAAAAGCATAACAATCTTATTTCTAGCTTTGTTTATCAACTCATTTTACCATACCATCTTAGAGATCATCTTCTTTCATCCCTTGTTAAGTATACTTGCCTACTTCTTTCTAAGCCTAGTTCTCCTTTAGCAAATTTTCAAAGCATGCTTAGTTAAATTAATGCTTTCTTCCATCTTAGTTTGATTCCATATCCTTGTCTTGTTTACTTGCTTCCTACAACATCTCATTAATCCTTTTATGCTTTTATTTTCTTCTTTCTTTCTCCTTAATTCCTTGACATTTCACTCACATTTAGCTTGCATGGAGTTTCGGCTCCGTAGGTCATCCGAGAAGGGAGGCTCTCTCCTTCCAAAGCCCCACACATCCAAACACCCCTCTTGGTAGTTACCAACTCCTCCTCTGGGGATTCCCTCTCGGAAGGACTGAGTAGCTTCCATCAAGGCCTTTGTACGTCCCCAGATGTGAAGGATTCCCTCTTCACTGATTGAGCTGGTTGAACCTTTTTACCCCCAAACCCGGAGAACCCATTACCTATCGCAGTGAGAAAAGTGACAACCTTAGATTGCTCGGCGTTGTGAGAACATAGGGTCCTACCCATTTGTTTGAGTGCACATTATTTCTCCTAACCAGCCACTAATTTAAGGTTGAAAAAAAAATAAAATAAATAAAAAATAAAATATGCGGTAATCATTTCAAGTCTTTGCTATTACTTGTTTGCAAACCAAAAATTGAAAATCAAATAAAAATATAAAATCACTTAACAAGAAAAACAAAAGAAAATCTTTTGCTTGAGGTTAATTTGCTTGACAACTTGTTTGTCCAACCAAAATTCAAAACCAAAAAAAGGAAATGAAAAAAGATCAAAAACTAAAAATTTTCCACGTGGTTTTACTCGTCACCTTCTCTTTGTGTTTATGAATTTAAGGTCTGGACGAGCTATAGGAATGGTGGATCAAAGATATGAGCAGTTGCAATTATAGTATGACCAGTCTTATTTCTACCCTGATGCCATATGTGCCATCAATGAACCCGAAATTCTCCCTAAACCTAGTCAAATTTCTCCTCAACCCAATCCAAATTCACTTTGGGAGGCATTCTCTCATGCCGACCCCACCCAACTTCAGGCTATCAAAGCCATTTTTAAAGGCAAGTCGCCCGCCGAGCACATCCCTCCCGAAGGTGGTCTTCACATCTCTACTCCTCGATCGATAGCACATCAACCCAATGTGCCCACTCATGGCCATTCTCATACCGAGCTCATGGCCCCAATTTCTCCTCATATGGTGGCTAATCTAGATCATTCCGATCTGAATGTTGTTGTTCTTTCTAGGCCACCAGTTTATTCTTCTAATCATCTCAACCCTACTCACCCTTTGGTGAATCCCCCAATGTACCCTTCTTATCCGACCACTTTGGCCCATTCAATCCCAATTCCGGTGCACCAAGCAATCACTCCTCCTCCTCCTCTTGGGGAACATTCTGTTGATCTAGCTATGATTAACAATATTAATCACATGGATGAGCAGTATAGAGAGCTTAGACATTTGATCGACACCAAGGCAGTCCCTGAAATTTCTCTTCCTTCCCTCCGTACTTTTCATCTTCCTCCCTCGGAGATGCTAGTATACCGCCGTTACAATGGGACCGGTAATCCCTTCATTCATATCAAGGACTTTCTTTATGAGTTGGTAATGTGGCAAAATGATCCAAGGGCCCTTACTTTTCTTTTTAGAAGATCATTAGAGGGTTCAGCTTCAAAGTGGTTCTACTCGCTTGACTCTTCGGAGGCGAGTAACTTTGAAATTGTCAAAGCTAAATTCTTGCAGAGATATCAAGACAAGGTCGAACCAATGTATTCCATAACTGATCTCATAGCTGAAAGAATGAGAAATGATGAAGATTTTATCAAATATGTGATAGATGGAGATCAATGGCAGAGAGGCTTACAGATTCTATTTCGGAACCGAAGCAAGTAAAGATGATCATCACCAATGCCACTCTAGCTTTAAAGAACATGTTGGCTTTGCATCACCCCACCTCCATGAGTGAACTCTATGAGAGGGCATGGTACATTCAAACACAGCTTAGGGACTCACCAATCATGAACTTGTTTGACACCAGACTCCGAGCTGTCAAGAAAACCACTTTTACAACAATCGGCCCAGTGACTGATGTCAACTCCGAAAATTCTATGAGGCCTCTCCTTTCCAGGGAAGTCCGTGAATCTGGATCGTCACCTTAAGAGGGGATGAGAAAGAAAGAAGAAAGCACGGAAAGCAACTCTCACCTCGGCCTCACACTCACATTGATCCCCGAACATTCATCCCTTGGCGTCACTCAATCACCAAAGAGATGGTTTCGGTCACGTGGGAGGAGGATGAGAAATAGAAAATTAAGACATGTGGTCTTCAGGAACCGCGGGTTCCTATTTATGAAATAAGATTGACCGTGTACCTTAGCGTGAAGAGTACAGGTCAAAGCTTCTCCTTTTTCAGCCGGTCGCTGAAGAAGAGTTCTCAACGTGTGGGTGCTTGATCTCCTATGCAACTAGACAAACAACCAAGTGAAAAAGACAATTATAACTAAACAAAGTGGAGTATATGTAAATAAAATGACATAAAACACACAACTGACTAGAAACTGACCGGATTCGGGTTATCTCTAACCCCTCTTTTTTATTTTTTGGATTAAAAGACTAAAAATAATGCAAAATTTTTTTAAAAAATGATATAAGGATGTAGAATCACGACACAAAGAGGTAAGAAAAATAACAGAAAGATTCTGAAAAGAATAGAGAGAGATATGGCTAAATCTGGGTTGTCAAAAAAGCCGAGCAGTAGTCCAGGATTTGCCAAGTGCGACTTTGCTTCTGTGCTTGGCACGATCAATCCCAACCTACGAATCATGTGTTGTTGATTGCAAACTGAATAAGACTTGGAGAGGAAGAACATTGATGTTGAGAGATCAGGCAGCAGACGTCCACACGCTGCTGTAGAGGCCAAAGAAGAGAGACTTGGCAGATCACCTGCAGACCAACCTTTCTCTCTCTTGAATTGACTTTTCTCTCTCTAAAAACACAAAATTCTCTCTCTCAAATTCACAAAATTGATGCAGGAGGGAGCTTGGACGTCTTGAGATGCTTGGGGGGTCATGCACATGCCTCTGGAACGACCGGAATCGGCCTCAATTTATAGGAGAATGACCATCGCGATCCAAGCTAAAAAATAGGGTACCTTGCGCCCTACCTCAGGGTGCATGCTCCCCACTGAGGGGCACATGTCCCGCCAAGTGGGGGCACATCCTATCCATCCAAAAATTTCGGTCCGACCCGGTCGAAAAATTCGATCCGATTCGTTTAGAGATAGAGTCCTTGTTGAAAACTGGTTCCCTCGTGCCCTCGATTGGGGGCACAAGGCCACGTGCCTCAGGGTTAGGGCGCATGGTCATGTGCCCTGGGTCTAGGGAACATGTGCCCAGGGACCAGGGTGCATGGGACTATTTCTGCGCATCCTTCTTCCGGAAGCAATTGCGAACACTCCCGAACTCGGAATTCAACGCCGTTTGTTGTTCTGGAATGATAAAAGGCCAAAGAATATTTATATAGCAATGGATCATCCATCACACCCTCCGTAACTTCAGAATTTTATCCGGAATTTAGGTCAGTGAACAGAAGATCCAATACTGGTCGGAATGACTCCGACGACCAACCAGAAAGATACAGTATGCAACAAAACTTGTCTAGAGTGTGAATCTGACCATATCCTTCAATGCAAGATCATTAGGCATTAGTCATTCAGCCAATTTCCATGTTTACATGATTTACGTGTGTCTTTTGCTCAAAAATTATGGTTTTGTGCGGAAAATTCGGAAAACATCTGATTTCGTTCGGCGAAGCTCCAAATCAACATTAAAAGACCCGACATCATTATATGATCAATCACACATGTTACCCTATAAAACATGAGTATTATTCTCTGAATTAGGCAAATTTGGCGTGTCTATAGCTTGCCTCGCTTTGATGTTGGCTTTGTAAGGGAATGGCATGTAGTGAAGCGGAGTGATTCAGAGTGAACTATAATGGAATGCAAGTGAGCATAGATGAATGTAGAGGAATGGAATGGTGATGGACTTAAAAGGTGGCATCAAGGTGTAGATATAGACACGCTTATCTACCCAATCCAGCAAAATGAATCTCACTAAGTATTCTAGGTCACTTTCATGTTCCATCAAAACCTCATATAATTGATTGGTAAAAGACATGTCGTAGGCATGAGAGATGAAACATAAAGGATAAAGGAGGTAGGATGTAGCCAACCCTCAGCGCTGTGAGGAGTCCTCGAATTCGTAGGTTCATCATCAACTAGCAACCCGAACTTTGCGGTGTTCTTGTACTGTGATGGGCTAAAGTTTAAAAGAGCAATTTATTTTAAAATAAAATAATACCAATCCATCATATTTGGAATTTCAAGTTCATTCAAGTTTCACAAAAATACTCAATTTAATTCTGAGTGGAATAACCTCAAATTCTAAAAGGGTTCGTTTAAGCATAAAAAATTGCTCGGGTATTGTGAAAACCATGAATCATACTTTGGCAGAAAACCCAATTATTCGAAAAATGACAAAATAGACTTAAGGCATGGTGAGATTGAAAGAAAATGGTGAGACTAACATAGAATGAAGAAACAAGAAACAATGGCATGGAAAACATGACACAGTGGGATAGAATAAAGACACGGTGGGATAAAAGAAAGGAAAGAATAAAACATGATGTGATAACATTGGTAATGATGAAGAATAAAAAAAAGATGGATATGAAAACATAGAAAATTAGGTAGAAAATAGTTGAAGATATAGATTGTCTATTGGAGGTCAAGACACCTGATTAGGAGCCATCGTCCCTCCAATGTTCAATTTTGGCTTATCCTGTGAGTGTGAAGAAATAACCAAGCCATCGTAGATTTTTTTGAAGGGGATCTCGGGCCCAGTCATCTTCACCCTCAAGGTCTTCAACGTCAATGCATATAATACATATTAAATGAACCTAGCATAACTAGGTGACAGATGGTAGGAGTTATGTGAAGATGATGATGTGATAGATGCAGGTGATGATGGGTGATTGATGTGAAACTGAGTGTAGTCTTCAGGCATGGTTTATCAACTTTCATCGATTGCATGATTCATCAACATCTCTGGTCCATCTTTGTCTTGCCTTTTGACGGAATACAGCACCATGATAATGTTCAACTAGGTGGCACTTCCTCTCTTTTCGCCACAGGGTTGGCATGACATTCCTTCGGGAACACTGATCTCACCAATTCACCTGTTAGGACTTAAAAGGTTGCCTGCACATTTCTGGTTAGTACCCAACAGACGAAATTGTCATATGAAGCAGATTTTTCCCGAAATGGACAACTGAAGTTTTTACTCTTAGAACCATCATTTGTAGGTCAAAACAATGTTTTTTATGATGGTTATTTTAGTAAAAAGGTCATTTTCAACATTCTGGACAATTTCTAATTTTTTTAGATTTTTTTTGAATTTTTAGATTTTTTGTCCATGTGTCCCCGATCGGGGGCACGTGCCCATGCGCCCTGGGGTGGGGCACCTGGCCATGTGCTCACAGGTGTGGGCACATGCACGTTGAGGCAACATTTTCTTTTCTTTTTTTTGCAAAAAAATTTACCTGATTGCCCTTCTCTTTTCGCCTCTTCAACTCCTGAAAACACTTAACAAAGATGATTAAATTTTCATTATGACTCATCCCTTTTCTTGTTTATCATTTGCCTTGATTTTGAGTCAAAGGGAGGAGCCTTCTTAACAAGGTAGAATAAAATAAATGACTTGAATGAAATGGGGGGTAAGGGTTGAAAGAACTTACCTACCGTGGTGAGAATCTTCTCCTCTCCAACATTGAAATGCCTGAAACACTTGATAGAAAAGGAATTAGATCTTCATCACGACTCATCCCTTTGCCTATTATGGTCAACTTTGACTTAGGTCAAAGAGAAGAGCCTTCTTAACAAGGTAATTAAAGTCAGAAATGAAAATGCATGCAGCAACAGAAATATGCATGACAGAAAAATAAACATGGATGCACCTAAGGCAATGATCATGATTGAGCCAAAATGCATTTTTTTCGGTTTTCTTTGAAATTAAATTTTTTTTGGGATTTTCAAAAATTTTTATTTTTTTGGAGTTTTGAAATATGCAATTTTTTTTGGATTTTTGGAATATTCATTTTTTTGGGTTTTTGAAATATTCATCTTTTTGTGGAGAAAATGCTGGTATTTGAGACAGTTCATCAGTATTTGAAGTTTGTTAAGACTCAGGTGGTAGATACCATGTGTAAAATCAAGTTCCCTAACTAGAATCCTTCTAATCTTCTTCCTTTGATCGGCTTGGATTCCACCTGGATTTGGTCGGTTTACCCTACCCAAGGGGTTTAAGGAGGAAGAGTATAGAGGAAGTCCTTGATAGGGTTTGGAGATGTTAAGAGAGATTTGTCTAGTCTCACTCAAATTGCTCGTTGGGGTTCAGCCTTTTTGGGTCTTTCCTATTTTTTTGCTCTTTTCTATGTGGCATATATTTGGACAGGTTTTTGACCCGTGAGGACATTGCCCATCTTTTAGTGCCTTTTGCCTTGACTATCATTCTGGGTACTCATTCAGACAGGTTGTTCATTTTTTCTATTTTGCTAACCTGAGGGGTTCATTGCCCATCTTTTGGCACCCAAGATGGCCTCCTACTTGGTAGGTGAGTTTTTTCGGGACTACCCCTCTCTAATCTTCTCTCCCTATCTTGGAATGAGTAGAAGAGAATAGGGTTAGGGTACTCCTTCCATTTCCAGATTTCTGCCTTGCCTTTCGCAAGTGTCAGGTTTTCTAGATTCTAGAATCGGGAAGTGTTGTGTGTGTAGGACCTACCCTTGACTTCTCACGAACAACTTAGGATCGATGACTTGTGATTATACCAGTGGTCTCTCCATTTTTGTGGAAAGTACCTTTTAAGGAAAACTCCACTCCATGGATGATTCAATTTTTTTCTATCTGCATTGGTCAATTCATATGCATTGCCTGGATACTTTTCAGTGATTACAAAAGGCCCTTCCCAGTTAGGTTGAAATTTGGATCGGGGACCCCCCGGCTTAACGAATATGCATTTGATGGCCATCTCACCAATTTTGAGTTTTCTCTTAACCACCATCTTTTGATAAAACCTTTTAAGTCTATTCTGATCAATATGGGCATGCTCGGCGGCAGCTAGCCTTCCTTCACCCAAGAGTTCAAGCTGCGCAAGATGAGATTCTCGTCTCTCATCAACAGGAATATCCCAGTTGAGCTAAACTCAGAGAGATGAAAGCAATACTTCATAGGGGACCACTGCTTCCATCCCATATGTCAAAGCATACGGGGTTTGTCCAGTGGAAGTCCTTACAGAAGTACGATAAGCCCATAGAGCATCTACAAGCTTATCAGGCCAGTCGGCAAACTTGCTAGACTTACAAGATTTCTTGATGATTTTGATTAAAGTTTTGTTGGTGGCTTCTGCTTGACCATTGCCTTGAGAATAGTATGGTGATTAATGATGCAATGAAATGCGATACCTGTTGCAAAGATCACATAGATCTTGAGAGAGAAATTGTGGCCCATTATCATTGATGATGTCACTGGGGATTGTAGACACGCCAGATTGGCTTGATTCGGAGCCCTAGACTCTTATTCCATAGGCGGTATCCTTTATTTGACCGTTATCTGATCCGGACTACCTTATGGAGATGAGCTAAGGACATGGGTGGAGCCCCTTGTAAGTTGAGAATGGACCAATGATTTCCGGAATATTGCCATAACCTTCAAGCGAGAGCCGCACGTGAACTGTAAAAACACGAAGCCTGCTCAATGACCGACCTTGAATGGTCCATAATTGAAGGTCTCGGGAGTTCCGCATGTGTTCCGTAACATTCAGGGTTTCCGAGAAGTCATTTCGGTAGGCGTCGGTCAATGACGGCATTCGTTATGGCTTTTTCGATCTGTGCTGAAACGGCTATCCCGGACCATGTATTAGGCTTTTCCGATCATCACCGGGTCTTTTCGGGTCATCCGGGTCGATTCTAGCCGAATATTTTCATCAACCGGGGCCACACATCCGGTTCAGTCAATTTTAGGGTTTCACGGCCTTTTACGGCTTTCGATTCACGTTTACCGGGTTAATCTCAGATTTTTCGATGACTTCGGATTGTCTGATCGTACCGGACTTGTTCGGTCATCATTTTAAGTCATCCCGAGTTGACCCGAGATTTCTCGATCGGAACCGTGCTCTTTCGGATCTTCACCCCGGGTTTCGGCTTTCCGCAAAAGGGTAAACCAGTAGAAAGCCCCATGCGAACATATCTGGAGTCACGCCGGCTGGTTTACCGACTTGAGGAGGTGCGGTTGAAGGCCCTCTTTCCAATGCAACAAACGGGAGCCGAATCGGACATCCCGTTTGCAAGATATGGCTCGCGGAACATGCGCGCAGGAGAGAGAGTGTACTGCGCCCCCGCTCCCTTTGAAAGAGGTGGGCGCGCCCTGCGCGCCCTCAACCCAGGGGCGCGCCCTGCGCGCCCCTGGTTCCTTTGAAAGGCGGCGGCGCGGTCAGTTTCTTTAAATCACAAATTACCCCGATTAGCACCTTCTAAACCGGATTTTTGGAAGGTTTCCGCGTAGGATTTTCGATTATTTGTACCGCGCCCCTGGTTCGGGTGCGCGTTACGTATGTCAAGTCGATTTTTAGCAATTTCCGGAAGTTTCCATCGATTTTTAGCAGTGAGACGCGTAACGCGCCCCCGCTTCCTTTGAAACAGGGGGGCGCACAGACCGCGCCCCCGAAATGGGGGCGCGCCCTGCGCGCCCTTGGTTTGAGGGTGCGCCCTGAGCGCCCTCGTCCCCTTTGAAAAGTGGGGGCGCGGTCGGTCCAGTTTCTAAATTTTGCACCGGCTTCCTTCCCCTATAAATTGAGGGCCATTCTCAATGACCCAAGGTTAACCCAAGGTTAACCCCCGGTGCCTAGCTCATCCAAAGGTCATCCAAGCTCTTCTCCAAATCCGTCCCGACGTCCAAAGGCGATCCGAACTCAAGAAATCGATCCCGAGGTGAAGGAGAAGGCTCGATCCGGGTGTTCTTCATCAACCATCTCCATCGACTTCCGCAGAAAATCCGGAGCTTGTTCTGCAAAAGTTTTCAATATATAAATTATTCCTCTCTTCTTCCTCTTTCATCTCCAACTAACGGCACTCAATTCCGACTTGCCGTTTGTTCGTGGTGATTGCTACACTGAGGGCGCGCATCCAGGTTCTGTTTTCGATATACGCCCACTTTCAGTATTTTTACTGACTTATACAGGAGGATTTAGGAGAATTCATAAACATAGGAACTCTTCCTCTCTGAGTCCTCCGTCTACTCCAACAAACGGAACTCGATTCTGACATTGGGGTCGTCCGTATAATCCTCTGCACCGAAGTCGCGCCAAAAGGGTGCAAAGCTACCCGAACCGGCATTTTCTCAACCAACTCGGCTTCAACTCAAGCCGATCCATTCCATAAGCGTTCTTAACTCACTTAACTCAGTTCATTTACTGTTTTAAAGGATATTTCAGTTTATTTTCATCATTTTTACATAATCAAAAAAATACAAAAAAAAGGTGTTAAGGCTCACCCCAATCCGGTGAGTTCGATTCCGATTGCTTCTTTCTCATCTTTTTACTACAGTTACTACACCTCCCATAGTTCTAATTATTTTCTTCACTTGGTTTATTTTTCTAGTTGCACAGGTTGAACAAGCTAGCATTGATTGGAGACTCTTCTTTATCGGCCGTCCGAAGAAGAAGAAGGTTGAACCCATATCCCGATCTCCCACGCTAAGGTACACGGTCAATTCAACTCAACTTCTTAATTTACATCCCATAAATCGGAGCCCGCGGCTCCTGGCGACCACATTTTTCATGCTTTAATTTCATCTCCTCCTCACTCTCCTCCCACATGACCCGAACTATCTCCGGTGCTCGAGCGACGCCGTGAGATGAAAGTTCGGGGATCAATGTGAGTGTGGGACCGAGGTGAGGAGTCTTTATCGCTTTCCGAGTGTTTTCTGATTCACTCCCCTTTTCCCCTATTCCATCTATCTTTCACCTTCTTATCTTGAGGTGCCTATCCGTAACCCGTTTCTGGAGTCGACAGCTTTTTGGCGACCACAGTGGAACAACCAATGTCTTCAACTGTGCTAGCTTGATTCAACCGTGCAACTAGTGGTTTTCCAACTTGGTTCCCGTGTGAACCGGCTTGTATTTTATCTTCCATGTCAATTTACCTTTAAACTTTCCATTTACTCTTTCTTTAAGATTGTCCCCCATGTGGACTTAATTTGCTTGTCTTTCATTTCAACCCGGTTCCCGCGTGAACCACTTTTCTTCTTATAAACCGGTTCCTTCGTGAACCACCTTTCTTTTCCAACTCGGTTCCCGCGTGAACCAACTTATTTTCAAATCGGTCCCCGCGTGGACCACCTCTTTACAACACCTTTAGATTGGCCCCACGTGGCCCTCCTTCTATTTTGTCAACTCTTACATCGGTTCCCACGTGAACCACCCCTTTCTTCATTAAAACCGGTTCCCGCGTGAACCAAACCCTTTTCTAAACCGGTTCCCGTGTAAACCAACTTATTTTCAGATAGGTCCCTACGTGGACCACCCTTTTGCACCACTTTAAATTGGCCCCACGTGGCCCTCCTTTTCTTTTTCCAATCAAACAAACCGGTTCCCGCGTGAACCACCCCCCTTTTCCTTCGAAAACCGGTTCCCGCGTGAACCACCTACCTTTCCAAAAACCCTGCTCCCGCGTGAGCCACTTTATTTTCAAATTGGTCCCCATGTGGACCATCCTTTTACCTTCATTTCAGATTTGTCCCCACTTGGACACTCCATCACAAGCTGGTTCCCGCGTGAACCACATTTTAGTTGCTAATTGCTAGTTACTTGTTTTACTTTATCATTGCTTGTCTTGATTGCATTCACTTGCTTGATTTATTTAATAGCTTTCATTCATGTTTGCATATTGATTGCTTCTTCTCCTCCTACCCTCCATTTTTCATTTTTGCATTAGCTTTTGCATCGGGTACCGGACTTGTTCCGATCCATAGGGCATTCGAGGCGGGGGCTCTCTCTCCCAACACACCCTCATCCTCCAAACACCTTCTTGGTGGATTATAACCTCTCTTCTGGGATATTCCTTCCTAGTTGATTTGGTTGTTTCCATCAAGACCTCCGTAAGTCCCCATCCGTGGAGTATTCTTCTCTGCACGATTGGGCCGGTTGTACCACTTTCCCAAAACCCGAAGAACCCAAGTACCTACTCGTGGTGATTGAGTGATAACCTTAGGTCTTGAAGATTGAAGCAATAGGAATCATACCTACTTGAGTGAACAAATGCTAACAATCTATCTAATCTAAGGTTTCAACCCAAAAATTGTCGAGTAGTCATTTTAAAACCTTGTTTGCATAACTTACTTGCTCACAACAATTGAAAACAACAAAAAAATTCTTCTTCTTTCAAAACATCTAAAAAAAATCCCTTTTAACTTTTGTGCTCAACTTGCTTGCCAAACAACCAAAGTGAAACCAAATCAAATCAAACAAACAACCATAACCAAACAAAAAATCTCTTTGCATTTACACCGTTCATTTGCTTTCTTTCAACCATTTTGTAAGGAAATTTGACAGGATGCCCACTCTAAGGTCCGGAAGACACTTCGGGATGTCGGACTACTACGGCCAAGAAGAGGAGTACGAGACGGGTCACTACGAGCTTCAACAACCCATGGTCCAACCAGATGGCCATGTTAATGCCGTGATGGAACCTGAGGTCCAAGATCCCGCTCACCGATCTGCTTCACATACTATAGAACAAGCTCTCAAGGATCTATCTCTTCACCTTGATCCCGAGACCTTTGCAATTATCCAATCTGCCACTAAGGGCAAGATGCCCGCCAATCAAGCTCTGATCTAGGGAAATCAAGCCCCCTCACCACCCCAACCGGCAGTCAGGCCCTTGATCATCTCTTCTCCTGGGTAACCTTGCCGTGTCTCTACTCACCCCATTGTGGGGCATTCACACAATTCTGCACCAATTCCTGTTTCCAACCCACCTCTTCCAATCCAATCAAGTAAACACTTTTCTCCCGTGGCTCAGGAATCCAGCCTAACCTAGGCATTAATGAACAAACTCAGCCAGATGGATGAGCGCTTCGAAGAGATGAGGCACCGCCTCGATTCTAAAGCCATCCCTGAAATCTCTGTCCCATCCTTCCCAGTTCTGCACCTTCCTCCTTCAGAGATACCAATCTTCCAACGTTACAATGGGACTGGTAATCCTTTCAACCATCTAAAGAGCTTTCTCTACGACTCCGCATTCTGGAAAAATGACCGCAAAGCCCTTACCTTCCTATTCCGTCGGTCATTGGAGGGATCCGCCCTGGACTGGTTCTATTCTCTTGATTCCATTGAGGCGGCATATTTCGACATCGTCAAGGCAAAGTTTCTAAAGAGGTACAAGGATCGGGTGGGGCCAGCCTACACGATAACTGATTTGATTGCCGAAAAGATGAGGCCGGATGAGGACTTTTCCAGATTTGCTGATCGGTGGAGGGGAATGGCTGAGAGGCTAGTAGATACCATCTCAGAGGGGGAGCAGGTGAGGATGCTCATAGGGAACACCACGCCCAACCTTCGCAACCTCCTGATCATGCACCGCCCAACAACCATGAGTGAGTTGTGTGATAGCGCCCGCTACCTCCAAGCCCACTTTAAGGATGCATCCATGATCAACCCGTTCGACACCAAGCCCCGTAACACTAGAAAGCCTACACCTGTAGGACCCACTACCGAAGGGGTAGTAAACAATGAGAGCATCAATGCCATGGGTAACTAGGGTGGGTATCGCCAAAGCCAATACCGTAACCCACCACCCAATCAACAATACCGCCCAGCTCCTCAACCAGCTCCTTAGCCCCAGCAGCAACTTGCATACAACCGAGCACCACCACAGCAACTCACCTACAACCGAGCGCCCCAGCAACCAAATGCCTACAACCGAGCGCCTCAACAACAACATGTCTACAACCGACCCCAACCACAACAACAAGCCTACAACCAAGTGCCCCCACCAGCCAACCGACCTAGGAGGGGGGGACCCAAGAGAGAATATTACCCTCAACTGCCATTCCCCCTCACCGATATCTTTAATGCATTGATGGCGGAACAGCAGTTGGAACTTCCATAGGAGAGAGAAGGATGGCCGGCCAATGTTGACACAACCAAGTACTGCGCTTATCATCGATATCCTGGGCACACGGTGGATGTATGTTTCCAGTTTAAAGACTACATCCATGACCTTAATGATCAAGGGAACATTGACTGGGCACAAATGGGGGAGTCTATTCAAGCAATGAAGGCACGTCAGAATCAACCACGATGACAACAAGTACAACAGCAGCCCGGCCTGGGCATAGTCCAAGATCCGCTCCCGGTACATGCACCCGTACAAGCACCGGCACCAGCACCACCAAACCAACGACTCGGCCTCGTCCACTCCGCCATCGAGGAGTCAACCCACCATTCCCAGGGTTGGCAGGTCGAGGATCAAATCACCTCCATGCCCGCCATACCAACCCCACCTACAAACCGCACCATACTCTCCATACCGAGAGCTGCCCCCAGCCCACAAACTACCCAAACACCACTACCCTCACCAACCATTAACCCTCCACGGCGCTTAATCATTAGACAGACACCAGCCTCCCAACCATCACCCCAACCTAACCCACCAACCACCATTAATCCTCCACGGCGTCTAATCATTAGACCGCCACCAACACCCCAGACATCACCTAACCTACCAGTCACTGCCACCCCACGACCCCTCATCATTAGACCATCACCACCAACACCCCAACCATCACCCAACATACCGGCCTCTACCAATCCCCGACCCCTCATCATCCGATCCTCACCACCCCTACCTACCATGGGCTCCTCAACCTACCAACCAACCCTACCATCACCATCATCACCACTTCCCCCTACCACGCTGGCGCCGGTACTTCGTAGCGGAAGGATGTTCCAAAGGGTCTTCCCCCAGGTCGGGATACAACCACAGGAACAGGTAGAAGAGGAGGTGGTAGAAGAACCGTTGCCCGGCACGGCATATGACCTATTGAAGCACTTGGACAAAATGCCGGCACTGATTTCAATTCTTGAGCTGATAAAGAGGTCAAGGAACCATCAGGACATCCTACAACAATATCTGCAGCGGGTCATGATCAATGAGGACCTCCCGCCTGAGAAGATCATTACTGTCCTGACCCCGAGGAGTGAACATCCGGCACTCACATTTACTTAGGAGGAGTTGGCACGGCCAGAGATCAGAAAGTATGCCTTGCGTGTCGCAGTAGTCATCCGAGGTGTGGAGATCAAGTCCTGCTTGATTGACACCGGAGCATCCATAAATGTCATGCCGCCAGAAACATTGCAACTTTGCGGCATCTCCGATGAAGAAATCGAGCCTTCTGTCGTCACAGTGACCGCATATGACAACTCCCGGAAGCCGGCACGAGGGGTGGTTACATTGAAAGTAGGGCTCGGGTCGTGTGCTGTCACCACCGAGTTTCACGTTCTAGAATTGGACCATACATTCAAAGTATCTTGGGACGCCCGTACCTTGAGGCAATAGGAGCTGTTTCCTCCACTAATCATCAGTGTCTGAAGTTCCCATACAAGGGCCAGGTGATCAAAGTAACCAACATCCCCATTCTGAATGACGTGGATGACCCCTCTTCTGCACTACCAATATCCAAATCTGTCCAGCCGTT
Organism: Cryptocoryne crispatula var. balansae; assembly: GCA_036172225.1. NCBI lineage: Eukaryota > Viridiplantae > Streptophyta > Magnoliopsida > Alismatales > Araceae > Cryptocoryne > Cryptocoryne crispatula. The sequence continues at coordinate 22,371,372 of CM069928.1, forward strand.
GGTTTTAACTACAGAGCTACCTGAGGTCATGGTATTGACGACACCTCCAGATTCAGTTGCATGGCGGATGATGAAAGGGATTGGCTATCGGCCAGGAAAGGGGTTGGGAAAGGAGCTGCAGGGGGTTGTACACCCCATTAAAGCCGTACAAAGACCAAAGAGACACGGGCTTGGCTATGAGCCCAGTTTCACTCCGCGGATGGTCTACCGGCCAAAAAATGCCATGGGACTCCAAAAATTCTTTATCAAAGGGGAGACCATGATGATGGCCGGGGACGAAGAAGAAGAACCAGTCAAGAGGAAGAAGGCACTAGAGCAAGAGGAGGAGGTGGACAACCTGAGTTCATCTTTGGCTCGGTTGTTCATAGTGGAGGAAGAACCAGTCAAGGGCAAGTCCATCTCTAAACAACTTGTCCACTCGAACCCACCTCCAAACAACATCCTGCGTGAGCCGTATCCTACGGTCACGTATTTCAAAATTCTCACTCTATCCCTCTGGTATTCACTTTATGGGCTATCTAGCCCAATTCTCACTTTTGGGCCGAAATGGCCACCTGAACTGATCATTGGGCCTGAGAGCCCATTCATATCTTCTTACTCTACTGGGCTTCTATGCCCATTCCAATCCAAAAACCTTGGGCCCGCGTGCCCACCATTTGGACCCACGTGCCCCTTAGATCTTTTCACCAGCTTTGGGCCTATTTGCCCATTTCTTGTCATCATCGGGCCCGCAAGCCCATTTTTCTTCCATTTGCTTAAGCTTTCTATTTCTGCTCGAGCCCCATCGGCTCATTCTCTTTTTATTATTGAAAATACCCAAAATACCCAAAAAAAACGTCCTCTCACAAACTCAGTTTTCCATTGAGGAGACGTCTCTACTTGTCTCGGAGGGTGCTCCCAACCAGGGACCTCTCTTCTCCAACTCACTGATCGATCTGCTCGATCCTTCACCCATTGTAAATACCACCTTTTCACTTCCGTCTTCTTTACGAGTAGTTAGGGTAGAAAAGAAGAAAATTCGAGGTAAACGTGTGCCAGAGAGATATCTCCAACAAATAGCTCAAAAATGCAAGGAATGTGCAAGGCTGCCTACGTTTTTGGAAAAAACTATCCAGCTTGATGAAATCCAATATGAGGATGAATTCAATGTAGATCATACACTGGGAGTTTACGAGGTCTTATCAGAAAAAGATCCTGATTTTGAGGATGGAATTGAGGACTTGGCTGATGCGTATGCATCTGGACTTAAAAGATTTGAAGAACCATTAGCCATGGTGGATGAACCGACAAAAGAAATGTATCTCGGAACACCGGAAGATCCCAAGACAATCCTCCTAAGCGCAAAACCTCACTCCCACTGAAGAACAGAGTTTAATTAAAATTTTGGAAGAATAAAAGGACACGTTCGCATGGACATATGAGGACATGCCGGGGTTAGACAACTCGTTAGTTGAACATCGTCTAACTTTAAAACCTGGAGCTACCCCGGTAAAACAAAAATTAAGGAGATTCCACCCTGATGTTGCACTTAAGATGAAAGAAGCGGTCGACAAGTTACATCAAGAAAGATTCATTAAAGTCGTCCTTTATCCGCAATGGGTGGCAAACATAGTCCCTGTCATGAAGAAGGATGGCCGAGTTCGGATCTGTATAGACTCCAGGGACTTGAACTGAGCGTGTCCTAAAAATGACTTTCCTCTACCTCATATTGACGTACTGGTTGATAACACTGCTGAATTTGAGATGTTGTCATTCATGGATGGCTATTCTGGATATAATCAAATCCGGTTGGCCGAAGAGTACCAGGAGAAGACCTCATTCACCACACCTTGGGGAACCTACTGCTATGTCGTCATGTCCTTTGGACTAATGAATGCTGGTGCTACCTATCAGAGGGCAATAATGGCTATCTTCCATGACATGATGCATACCCTTGTAGAGGTGTACGTGGACGACCTGGTCGTTAAGTCCAAAACCCGAGAAGATCACCCGGAAGTGTTGAGAAAGGTCTTGCAAAGGGTTAGGGAATATAAATTGAAAATGAACCCGAAGAAATGTACGTTTGGAGTATCCTCAAGAAAGTTATTGGGGTTCATAGTGAGCAAAAGGGGCATAGAGATCGACCCAAACAAGGCCAAGGCAATCATTGGTATGCCTCCTCCGAGAAATATGAAAGAACTTCGAGGATTAATCGGGAGGCTACAGTTTGTCCGCCGGTTCATCTCACAACACTCCCAAAGGTGTAAACCTTTCTATGAGTTGACCAAGGCGGGGGCCGAGTTCAAATGGGATTCGAAGTGCCAGGATGCATTCGATGGTTTGAAAAGATACCTGGCTAGTCCCCCTGTGGTTAGACCACCAGTCCCTGGCAAGCCCTTAGTTTTATATATCTCGGTTTTGGAGAATTCTCTTGGGGCAGTCCTTGCATAAGTTGATGAAGAAGGGAAAGAGAGGGCAACTTACTATTTGTCAAAGATCTTTGATCCATGCGAGCAGAAGTATACTATAGTGGAGAAGACCTGTGCTGCACTAGTCTGGGTAGTTCAGAAACTTAAACACTATTCTATTTCTTAGCTCATGAGGTCAATATTATTGCCCGCATCAATCCCATCAAATTCCTTCTGGAGAAAATTGTTCTAACTGATCGGTTAGGTCGTTGGCAGAGCTTCCTCTCCCAGTTTGATATCACCTATGTCCCCCAGAAGGCGATTAAGGGCTATGCCATTGCCGAACATCTAGCCCATCACCCTATACCCCTCTTTGACCCGGTCCAATCGGAGCTCCCGGATGACGAACTAATGTTGATCCGATCTTCCCACCTTTGGACATTATATTTTGACGGGGCTCTGAATTCACACGGTAAGGGAATAGGAATCGTCCTTCTATCACCCGAGGGTGTCACCATTCCATAGGCATTTCAGCTTGACTTCCCAGCAACCAACAATATAGCTGAATATGAAGCCTTGCTGGCCGGGCTGGAGGCCGCTCATTTCTATGGTGCCACGGAATTAAGGGTGATAGGTGATAGCCAACTAATCCTTCGCCAAGTCCTAACCAAATACCGAACTTCTCATCCAAACCTCAAACCTTACCAAGAACTCACCTCTTGCTACATCAAGCTCTTTTCCAAACTCACTTTTGTCCATGTTCCTCGAGCTTAGAACATCCTTGCTGATGCCCTAGCCTCCTTAGCTTCATCTCTATCAGTCCCGCTAGGTAGACAGGTGCGGACTATTCATGTCCATAGAAGGTCGATGCCAGCGATTAAGGATGGTCGATTTATGAAGGTCAAGGAGAGAATTGGCAGGAAGGAATATTTAGAGCAGAAAGAGGAGATTTCTCTAATCGAGTTAGAAGAGTTAGATGAGGGTGAGAGGCCTTGGTTTGATGAGATCGCAAGGTACTGTCAAGATCAGACATATCCACCTGGATCAAATGCAAAAGAAAAGAAGGCCATCAGGAGAGTATCCCAGAGGTATACCATCCTAGGAGGGGTGCTCTACAAGAGGAGCCTGAGCGGAATTTTATTGAGATGTGTTGATGAAGAAGAGGCAGAATTGGTGCTTAAGGAAGCACATTCCGGGGTCTGTGGGGGCCATGTCAATGCTCAAGCTCTTGCTAAGAAAATCATCAGACAAGGGTATTATTGGCCAACCCTAGAAGAGGATTGCTCCATCTTTGTCCGGCACTGTCATTCTTGCCAACTTCATGCCGACAAGATCCATTCTCCCGCATCTTCTCTTCATCTGATTCATGCCCCATGGTCCTTCGCCATGTGGGCTTTTGACATCATTGGCCCTCTAAGTGATCTTAACTCTAAAATCCGTTCCAAATCATTCATCCCGACGGCAACAGAGTACTTCACCAAGTTGGTAGAAGCGGAAGCGTTCGTGGAGATCAAGGCATCAACACTGTGCTCCTTCATCAAACACAACATCATCGCCAGGTTCGGGATACCCAGTGACATTATCACCGACAACGGACCGCAATTTCTCTCTCAAGATCTGCATGATCTTTGCAACAGGTACCGCATTGCATTGCATCATTCATCTCCTTATTACCCGCAAGGCAATGGTCAAGCAGAAGCCACCAACAAAACTTTGATTAAAATCATCAAGAAAACCTGTAAGTCTAGCAACTTTGCAGACTGGCCAGATAAGCTTGTAGATGCCCTATGGGCTTATCGTACTTCTGTACCCACTGGTCAAACCCCGTATGCTCTCGCATATGGGATGGAAGCAGTGGTCCCGTACGAAGTAATCCTTCCATCACTCCGAGTTCAACTCGATAGGGACATCCCAGTCGATGAGAGGCGAGAATATCTCCTTGCACAACTTAAACTCTTAGATGAAAGAAGGTTGGCCGCCTCTGAGCATGCCCGAACTTATCAGAACCGATTGAAAAGATTTTATCAAAAGAGGGTGGTAGAGAGAAAGTTCGAAATCGGTGAGATGGTAGTCAAACGTATATTCGTTAAGCCAGGTGGTCCCCGCTCCAAGTTGCAACCTAACTGGGAAGGGTCTTTTGTTATTACTGAAAAATATCCAAGCAATGCATATGAGCTAACCAACGCCGATGGAGAAAAATTGAACCATCCATGGAACGGCGTTTACCTCAAAAAATATTTTCCTTAGAAGAAAATATGGAGAATTTCTAGTATGATATTAAGTCATCGATCCAAGGGTGTTAGCTAGAAGTCAAGGGTAGACATCACCTTGCACACACAACACCTCCCGATCCCAGAATCTGGATAGCCCAACACTCGAGAGGGGCAAGGCAGAACCCTGAAGGCGGAAAGGAAACCTTACCCTATTCTCTTCTATTCGATCCAAGATAGGTGAAGGGGACTAGAGAAGGATAGTATCGAAAATGCCCGCCGCCTTAGTAGGAGGCCGTCTCATAGGGTGCAAAAGGGTGCCAAAAGATGGGCAATGAACCCCACAGGTTTAAACAAATATGGGCCTGTCTGAATGAGTACCCGAAAGAATAGAAAATGAAAAGAAGGCACCAAAAGATGGGCAATGACCCCACAGGTCAAAGACTTGTCTAAGTAAGTTCCACATGTAGAAAAGACCCGAAGAGGCCGAACCCCAATGGGCAATTTGAGCATGAGTAGAGAAACCCTCCTCAACACCCCCAAATCCTATCAAAGACTTCCTCTATTATTCTTCCATCTTAAAACCCCTAGGGTAGGGTAGACTGTCCAAACTCAGGGGGAATCCAAACCGATCAAGAGAAGAGGGCAAGAAAGATTCTGGGTATGGAACCTTATTTTCACGTGGTGTTTATCACTTAAATCTTGATTAAACACTCAAAGATCGATGAATTGTTTCAATACTGGCACATTCTCCACAAAAATAAAAAAAAAATGAATATTTTCAAGAATCCAAAAAAATCAAATATTTTCAAAAATCAAAAAACAAATTGAATATTTTCAAAAAGTCAGGAAAAATTTTTTTGAATATCTTGAAAAACAATAAAAAAATTTGAATACTTTCTAAAATTCTAAAAAAAAATGCATCATCTAACTTGGCATACCCTTGATTTTTGCATTTGCTAGCATTCATGTTTATCTTTATGTCTTGCATGTTTCATTTCCGCATTGCATATTTACCTTCATTATCGCCCCATTAAGAGGGCTCCTCCCTTTGACCTAAGTCAAAGTTGGCCATAATACGCAAAGGGATGAGTCGTTGTGAAGATCTAATCCTCTTTTATCATGTGTTTTCAGGGACTTTAAAATAAGAGGAGAAAGTTCTCTCAACGACAGGATTCTGAGATCAAGAAGGGAGCGACTCTCACCATAGCAGGTAAGCTCTCTCAACTTTTACCTTGTCTGTCATTTTGTACATTCTACCTGGTTGATAAGGCTGCCCCCCTTGACATATAAGCAAGGCAAGATGACAATAGGCAAGGGGGTAAGCCATAGAACAGATTTAACCCTTCTATTGAGTATTTCAGGAAAGAAACACAAGTCAAGGAGGGGTGAGAATCTCGCCAACGGGTATGTCTCTTAACCCTACATCTATTACTTATTTTTATTATTTGCTATCCCTTAGAAGGCTTCGCCCCTTGACAAATTTGCAAGGGGCTAAGCTGAAATGTGATACTAACTACCCTTTTGAGCGATGTCAAGCAGATCAAATAAACACTGAAGCAAACAGGTGAAGATCTTATTATGCCATTAAGTGCTACAACAAAGAAGAAAAGCATCTACAACATCAGAAAAGCTAAGCCTGCTACAGAAATCAGTGCCTGCTGCTACCCCCTCCAGGATAATGACCACGTGGAGGAGGCATGGTAGCCGTGTCCGCCAAAGCTGCTGCAGCCGCCTCATTGCGGCGATGCTCTGAAGAAGTGGCCAAGAACGCAGAAGCACCGTGCTCAGGGCTCTAGCTCTGGCCACTCTGCCCCTGCTGGCTCCGCCCGTGGTGACCCCGACTACGAGCAGCGCCGCCACTCCGGTGCGTGCCACTCCGATGGGAGCTGCTCTGATGGGTGAAACTCTGGCTCGGCTGTGGAGGGATGCCTTGGCGATAAACCTGCAATGTCGCCTTTGCTGCCGACAAACGAACCTGTGCCTGCAGGTGCATCTGCTCCAGAGATTGCATGGCCTGGCTATGCTGGCGCTCCATCTCACGCATGGCTCTCTCGTGCTGAAGGAGGAGATCCGAGACGATCATCTGGGAACGAAGATCGGCTGGGACAGACCGCAATGTCTCCACCTCAGACTCCAAGGACTGGATACGGGAGGACAAGCTACTCTGAAGCTCGGCAACCTGGAAGAAGAGGAAGTATATGAACCAAGAAAAATCAACAACCAGAATAGACAACAATGAAAGATACCTCTGCCTCCTTGGTCGTCAGGGCCTCTCTCGCCTCACTAAGATGCTGGCGGAGCTCAGCCACCTCTTCCCTCGACAGAGAAGGAGGTGAACCCTCAGCACGAGCCTTCCGCTGTGAACAGAAGAAAAACACATCAGAGCAAGGCAATCACATGTTGAGGATACAAATGAAGATCAAAGGCAGTGTCTACCTCAGTCTCCAGCATGCCGCGAAGAGTGGCCACCTCCTGCCGAAGGTCAACAATCTCCAGCTATTGGCGTAGCAGTAGAGCCTGAGCCTCCTGAAATGACATGAAGGTCATAAGAGAACAACAACACAGAATTAAAGGAAAGTGAGAAGCATTTACCTGACCTTCTGGAATGAACAAGTGGCCGTACGCCTCCGCGTATCGGCGAAGGTAGTCTCGGCTATCCTCTGCCCAGCCAATAACTACCTCGCCGCCTTCATACCACAAAGTGATCGAGGCGTGGTGCCTCTCCACCCAGTCCACGGGGAGGAGAAGGCGCCTGGGACGAGCACCAACTAGGGGAAGAGGAGGAGGAGGCTCCAACCAGTCCTGCTCCAGACCGAGGGCACGTGCCGAGAATCGAAGCCACAGTGGCACCAGCTTGTTGACGCACAGAAGATGAAGATCGCGGCCGAAGACACGACCAGCGTGGACAATCCAGGGCTGGAGATGGTCATCGGTCATGAGATATGGCCTCCAACACACCTGTGGGAAGCAAAATCATGATTATTATTTCAACAGGAGAATATTGATACACAAATTAAACACATACCTCAGTGTGTGGGAAGCGAAGAATCTGTGCACGAATCGAAGCCAACTGGCTGCGATGACCACCAGTAGGGTGGATAGGCTCCCAACGAGCCATCAGGGGGAGGAGGTCGGGGAAGGACTGCTGTGCCCGACCCATGGGGAAGTAGAGGTAGCTCCAGACCTGTAAAAGGCACAACTCGTCAGAGCAAAACAGAGCAATACAAGTGTACAAGAAAAGAAAGCTGCTAAAAGTCACCTGAAGAAAAGGAGAGAAGCTGGAAACCGAAATAGAACCCGCCTCAGGCTGGAGGCCACAGAACAAATGGGCGAGCATCGCTGCCCCCCACGCGTACGTGCCAACCTGCTCCAGGTCAGCAAGCAAAGGGAGGAACCACAGATGGATGCGGTCTGTCTTTAAGCCCAACAGAAGGCGCCCGAAGAAGAAGAGGAGGAAGCGGCGCAGGTCTACATCCGCCTCCAAGGAGCCAGGTAACCCGGTAAATGCCGCTGCAGCCTGGCCAACCATGCGGCAGAAAAAGCTGTCTTGGCTCTCGCCACGGATACGCTCGGCATCCACTAAGCCTACCATCTCACCAGCCTCTAATCTGGCGATAGTGCGTAGGCCATCCTCCGGGTCGAACTCGGGCTCATATGCGAAGATGGCCCGGAACTCCCGCGAATAGTCAGAAGAGGTGGCACACACCACCGGCCTACCGTAAACACGAAGACCGGTGATGTGTGCAACATCCTCTAAGGAGGGCACCATGTGCCCCCATGGGAACAGAAACACGAAGAAGTTTGGGTCCCAGGACTCACGGAGGACCTGCACCAGTGGTAGGTCCTCCCAAAAAGGAGTCACCCGGAGGAGTGGCCCAAACCCCATCTCCTCTAACCAAACATGCTGGAAGTCCGGAAGGCCTAGGTAGGCAGCATGCACCAGGTCCCATGAGATCCGGGATTTTATGCGGGCCTGCAACAGAATCATTTCATTAGTTCACTCAATTTTTATTGTCAAAATGCAAAGGAGCTAATCATTAAGTGCAAGAAAAGAAAATGTACCTCTCGGACTGCCGGAAGCTCGGGCTCCCCGGAAGCGGAGTCATGGCGGCGAACACGTCTCGGCATCTGTGCGAAAAGGGAAGTTGATATCAAACATTTTTATTTATTTCATTCAAAAAAAAAATTCAGACGAACGTGCCCTCCATTTGAGGGCGCGCTCTGCATGCCCCTTCTCTGTGAGGAGAGAGAGGGTGCGCAGACTGCGCCCTCCTCTTGGGGGCGCAGTCTGCGCGTCCCCAAACCGGGGGCGCGCCCAGCGCGCCCCCGGTCAGAGGGCGCGGTCAACATTTTTGCGTTGACCGCACCCACTCACCTGCTCGATTCTTATTTTCGCGATAACTTCGTCAAATCAACACCGAATCGCGTGAAACTTGAACCAAATCGAAGAGCATAACCAGATCTACATTTTTTGTAACAGGGGCACTAACCTTTGACGGCATTTCGGACTCCGTATCTGAGTTTGAAATCTGGAGCTTCTAGCGCGAGGAGAGATGGTGAACAGGTGGAAATGAGATATTCTTACCTCCAGGGGTTATTTATAGAGAGTAAAAATGTGAAAATGAGAGAAATTTGAAAATATCACTCAAGGTTTACAAAATCGAGCTGATCACAACGCCACCGAAAGAATTCCGATCTGATGAACGGTTTGCTCAAAATAATTTTGTGAAGAAAAAATCTCTTTAAATTCTCACCAAAAATCCCTCTTTTCACATAACTTTAAATGTCTCAATTCCTAAATTAGCTAGACATATTCATGTTTTTTATCTTCACTAGCTAACATTTTTCAGGGGTCAAGAGAAAATTCTATACATTTATTAGTCAGAAATGGATGAAAATGTATTTTTCAGGAGCAAAATTGATAAAAATGGCGAAAATTTCAGAAAGCGCCAAGTTGTTCAGAAAATCGAGCCGATCAAGGAGTCACTGAAATAAAATTCATCAGACTCATGGTTTGCTCTGAAAAATTACCTAAAGAAAAAAGGCATGTTAAAACCTTTCAAAAATATCTTGTTTCATGTTAAAAAATATTCAAGTGGTTGAAAAATAACAAGGCATATTCATCATAATTGTCAACCAGATGATCCAAGATTGGTCTGCCCTTGAGTGGTTCTTGGTGCTCTTCCCCACTTGAGAACAAACGAGTTAAAGATAAGCATAGATCTTCCAAGTCTTCTTCTTCATCTGGAGCCTTCCTTCTCTTGATAGCCATCATGGAACTCTTGTCATCTTAAGCCATCATCATGGTCTCCCCTTTGATAAAGAATGTATGGAGTCCCATGGCATATCCTAGCTGGAAGACCCTCCATGTGATGGAATCCTCTTCAAATCCCATCCCCTGCACGCGTGGCCTTTTCTCAGTTTGAATCGGCTGAGTGATCCCTTGAAGATCCTTGCCTAAACCTTTTCCAAGCTGATAGCCCAATTTCATCATCATCCACCATCTCACAGTGTCGGGTAGAGAGGCGGTCATGCATCTGACTTCTAGCAATTCTCTCATTGAGATCTGGGGTTGTATTGACAGTCCTAAGGGCGATGTAAAAGTAGCATCATTCATCTCGTCCCTTACAGCATGCTAGTCACCTTGACCACTTGTCCTTTAAAGGAAAACTTTATGCATTGGTGGTTTGTTGAAGCCACAGCTCCTATTGCTTCCAAGTATGGCATCCCAAGTATAGCCCAATAAGTTGGATCCAATTCTAGAACATGAAAATCCATTGTGACCGTACATGGTCCAAGTTTAACTTCTAGAGTGACCACCCCACGTGCAGACTTTTTGGAGTTGTGATAGGCCATCACCATGGCACAAGATGGCTTGATTTCTTGTTCAGGAATGCCGCACAACTGCAATGTTTTTGGCGGCATAATGTTGATAGAAGCTCCAGTGTCAACCTAACAGGATTTAACTTAAACATTACAAATAACCACAGCCACATGCAAATCATATCTCCCGACCTCTGGATATGCTAATTCATCCTGAGAGAAAGTGAGTGTTTGTTGCTCACTTCTAGGGGCTAACACTGTGGTGATCTTCTCAAGTGGAAGATCTTCATTCAACATGACCCTTTGCAAATATTGTTGTAGAATCTCCTGGTGCACCTTTGATCTTTTGATCAACTCAAGTATGGAAATACAGGCTGGTGTCTTATCCAAATGCTTCAACAAATCATAGGCCGTGCTTGGCAAGGGTTTTTCCACTTGTTCCTCCTCCACTGGATCCTATGGTTTAGTACCGGCTTGGGGAAAGAGCCGTTAGAACATCCTCCGACTGAGAAGCACCGGGGCTATTTGACAGTTGGGTAGAGGTGATGGGTTAACTGGGGTGGGATGTGGTGGAACAGGTGGTGTAGGTGTAGGTATTGTAGGCAATGGGATTTGTGGTTCTAGGATGATTGGGTTAGTTGGTACAGGGATAGGATTTGTAGGGGATGGTGAAGGTGATACTGGTGGCCTGATAAGAAGAGGACGGGGTGCATGAATGGTTGAAGGTATGTTAAGTTGGGGTTTTGGAGTGACAGAGCTCATAGGCTGGGGGTTCAGGTTTGGTGGTGATTGTAATAGTCGTATGAGCAAGGGCCGGTGTGTAGTAATGGTTCAGGGAGGTGTAGTCAAGGTGGGGGCTGGCCTAATGATAAGTCATCGAGAAGAAGTGGCGGCCAATGGTTTGGTTATTGAACTAGGTGGTGGTTGTGGAGTAGAAGGTGCACGGATTATTTGTCTAGGAGGGTTCCTAGTAGGAGGCCTAGCTGGGTTGACTAGCATAGTTGCACTGTGGTTTTTTAGTTGCCAACCTTGAGCACGGTTGGCATCTCCCAGGACAATGGAGTGTACTAAACCAATTCCTGGGTTTGGATGTGCTGGTGCCGGTGTTGGAGTGGGAGCATGTAATGGGAGCGGATTCTAAACGATCCCCAAGCCGGGTTGTTGTTGAGGTTGAGCTGGTGGACGCTGCCGCTGCTGCTGCCTAGCCTTCATTACCTGTATGCATTCTCCCATTTGAGCCCAATCAATACTGCCTTGGTCATTCAGATCGTAGATGTAATCCTTGAATTGAAAACACACTTCTATAGTGTGACCAAGGTACCGATGGTAAGCATAATATCAGGACATATCTGCATTTGTTGGCCAAACCTCTCTTTCCTTGGGCAATTCCAACATGTTTCGCTGCCATGAATACATTGAAGATGTAAATCAAGGAGTAAAGGAGTTGTTGGTAATTCTCTCTCCTAGGACCTCCTCTTTATGGTGCTTGATTAGGTGGTGGTGGTGCCCTATTATAGGTAGGTTGACGAGATTGCTGGGGTTGTGCTACTGGCTGAGGTGGTTGTTGTGGTTGTCGTGGTTGTAGTGGCTTAACCTGTTGTTGAGGGGGGTGGTAAGAAAGGTTCTGTTGTGGGTTTCTTAACTGATTTTGATGGTTTCCTCCCTGGTTTCCTACAATGTTTATAGCTTCGATGTTGACAACTCCCTTAATTATAGGCCCAGCTAGTGCAGAGGGGGTCTTCCTGATTTTCATAGGTTTGGGATGAAATGGATTTATCATGGTGGCATCTTTGAAGTGGGTTTGCAAGTATCAGGCACTGTCGTGGAGTTCATTCATGGTGGTAGGATGGTGCATGATTAATACATTCCTTAAGGCAGGTGTAGTTTTTCCAATAAGCATCTTCACTTGTTCCCCTTCAGAAATATCATCTGTCAGTTTTTGTACCATTTGTCGACTCCAGAAACGGATTCCGGATCGACACCTCAAGATAAAAGGTGAAAGATGGAAAATGGGAAAAAGGGAGTGAATTGAAAACACTCGGAAAGCGGTAAAGACTCCTCACCTCGGTCCCACACTCACATTGATCCCCGAACTTTCATCTCACGGCGTCGCTCGAGCACCGGAGATGGTTCGGGTCATGTGGGAGGAGAGTGAGGAGGAGATGAAATTAGAACATAAATAAAAGGTGGTCGCCAGGAGCCGCGGGCTCCGCTTTATAGAATAAAAACAAGAGATGAGTTGATTTGACCGTGTACCTTAGTGTGGGAGATCGGGATATGGGTTCAACCTTCTTCTTCTTCGGCTGGCCGATGAAGAAGAGTCTCCTACCAATGCTATCTTGATAGACCTGTGAAACTAGAACAATAAACCAAGTGAAAGAAAATGATTAGAACTATGGGAAGTGTAGTAACTGTAGAGAGAATATGAGAAAGAAGCAATTGGAATCGAACTCACCGGATTGGGGCGAGTCCTAACCCCTTTTTTTGTATTTTTAATTTGGTAAAAATGATGTAAATAAACTAAAAGATGCTTTAAAACAATAAATAAACTGAGCTATGGGAGTTGAGAAAGCTTATGGAATGGATCGACTTGAGTTGAAGCCGAGTTGGTTGAAGAAGACCGGTTCGGGTAGCCTTTGCACCCTTCTGGCGCGACTTTGGTGCAGACGATGCTACGGACGACCCCAATGTCAGAATCGAGTTCCGTTTATTGGAGTAGACAGAAAACTCAGATATAAAGATTTACTATGTTTATGACTTCTCCTAAATCCTCCTGTAGAATTCAGTAAAAATTCTAGATATGGGAAGATATAGAAAATAGAACCTGGATGCGCGCCCTCAGTGTAGTAATTGTCACGAACAAACAGAAAGGTGGAATTGAGTGCCATCAGTTGGAGATGAAAGAGAATGAAGATATAAACATCTTCTATGTTGAAGACATTTTCAGACGGAGTCTCGGATTTTATTCATAAGTCGATGAAGTTGGCTGATGCAGAACACCCGGATCGAGCCTTCTCCTTCACCTCGGGATCGATCTCTTGACTTCGGATCGCCTTTGGACATCGTGATGTCTTTGGAGAAGAGCTTGGACGACCTCTGGATGAGCTAGGCACCGGGGATAAACCTTGGGTCGTTGAGAATGGCCCTCAATTTATAGGGGAAGGAAGCCGGTGCAAAATTTGGAAACTGGACCGACCGCGCACCCGCTTTTCAAAGGGGACTAGGGCGCGCAGGGCGCGCCCTCAAACCAAGGGCGCGCAAGGCGCACCCCCAGTTCGGGGGCGCGGTCTTCGCGCCCCCCTGTTTCAAAGGGAGTGGGGGCGCATTACGCGTCTCACTGCTAAAAATCGACGGAATCTTCTGGAAATTGCTAAAAAATGACTTGACATACGTAACGTGCCCCTGAACCAGGGGCGCGGTACAAATAATCGAAAATCCTCCGCAGAAACCTTCCAAAAATCTGGTTTAGAAGGTGCTAATCAGGGTAATTTGCGATCTAAAAAAACTGACCTCACCCCCGCCTTTCAAAGGAACCGGGGGCGCGGTTTGAGGGCGCGCAGGGCACGCCCCCGGGTTGAGGGCGCGCAGGGCGCGCCCTCCTCTTTCAAAGGGAGCGGGGGCGCAGTACACTCTCTCTCCTACGCGCGTGTTCCGCGAGCCGTATCTTGCAAACGGGATGTCTGATTCGGCTCCCGTTTGTCGCGTTGGAAAGAGGGCCTTCAACCTCACCTCCTCAAGTCAGTAAACCAGCCGGCATGACTCCCGATATGTTCGCATGGGGCTTTCTACCGGTTTACCCTCTCGCGGAAAGCCGAGACCCGGGGCGAAGATCCGAAAGAGCAGGGTTTCGAGAAATCTCGGGTCAACTCGGGATGACTTAAAATGATGACCGAACAAGTCCGGTACGACCGGAAAACCCGAAGTCATCAAAAAATTTTATATTAACCCGGTAAACGTGAACCGAAACTCGAAAAAGCCAGGAAACCCTAGAATTGACCGAAATGGCCATATGGCCCCGGTTGATGAAAATATTCGGCTAGAATCGACCCGGATGACTTGAAAAGACCCGGTGATGACCGGAAAGGCCTAACATGCGGTCCGGGATAGCCGTGTCAGCACAGATCGAAAAAGCCATAACGAAAGCCGTCATTGACCGACGCCTACCGAAATGACTTCTCGGAAACCCTGAATGTTACAGAACACATGCGGGATTCCCGAGACCTTCAATTATGGACCATTCAAGATCGGTCATCGAGCAGGCTTCGTGTTTTTATGGTTCACATGCGGCTCTCGCTTGAAGTTTACGGCAATATTCCGAAAATCATTGGTCCATTCTCAACTTGCGAGGGGCTCCACCCATGTCCTTAGCTCATGTCCACGAGATAATCCGGATCAGATAACGGTCAAATAAAGGGTATCACCTATGGAATAAGAGTCTGGGGCTCCGAATCAAGCCAATTTGGCGTGTCTACACCATTCCCCTCCAACGATCAACAAACTTTATGAAGTCCTCCTCGAGCTTCATCTTTTTAGCAATGAAATATGTAATGGAGCGTGATGGTGCCACCTGGTCTCTATATCTTTGCAAAAATTTGTTCTTGACAATATCAAAGTCTCCTGCCTCAAAGGGGTCAAGCGAGTAGAACCATTCCAATGCAGACCCTTCTAGTGATTGGTGGAACAAGAAAGCAAGAATGAGGACTCATAGAGAAAATCTTTTAGGTGGAGAAAAGGATTGCCAGTACCATTGTAGCGATGACGTGTGGGTGCTTGATATCCTGTTCAACTAGACAAACAAACAAGTGAAAATGACAATTATAACTAACCAAAGTGGAGTATATCTAATGAAAATGACATAAAACAAAATTACATAAAACACACAACTGACTAGAAACTGACCGGATTCAGGTTATATCTAACCCCTCTATTTTTATTTGTCGGATTAACAGACTAAAAATAATGCAAAAAATGTAAAAAAATGATAGTAGGATGTAGAATCACGAGACAAAGAGGTAGGAAAAATAACAGAAAGATTCTGAAAAGAAGAGAGGGAGATATGGCCAAATCTGGGTTGTCGAAAAAGCTGAGCAGCAGTCCAGGATCTGCCAGGCGCGACTTTGCTTCTGCACTTGGCGCGACCAACCCCAACCTCAGAATCATGTGCTATTGATTGCAAACAGAAGAAGACTTGGAGAGAAAGAACTTTGATGTTGAGAGCTCAGGTAACAGACGTCTACACACTGCTATAGAGGCCAAAGAAAAGTGGTAAATCACCTGTAGACCAGCCTTCCTCTTTCTTAAACTGACTTTCTCTCTCTAAAAACTCAAAATTCAATCTCTCAAAATCACAAAATTGATGTAGGAGGGAGCTTGGATGTCTTGAGATGCCTGGACGTCATGCACATGCCTCTGGAATGACCAGAATTGGCCTCAATTTTAGGAGAATCACCATCGTGATCAAAGCTAAAAAATAGGGTACCTTGTGCTGTACCCCATGGCGCATACGCCCTGGTGCAGGGCGCATGCGCCCCACTGAGGGGCGCATGTGCCTCCAAGTGGGGGTACATCCTATCCATCCGAAAATTTTGGTCCGATCCCGTCGAAAAATTACATCCGATCCGTTCAGAGATAGAGTCCCGGTTGAAAACTGGTTCCCTCGTACTCTCAATCGGGGGCACATGGCCACGTGCCTCAGGGTTAGGGCACATAGCCACGTGCCCTGGGTCTAGGTCACATGTGCGCAGGGACCAGGGCGCATGGGACTGTTTCTACACGTCTTTCTTCTGGAAGCAATTGCAGACACTCTCAAACTCGGAATTCAATGTCGTTTGTTGGGTTGGAAAGATAACGGGTCGAAGAAGCTTTCTATAGAAATGGATTAGACATCACACTTTCCAAAACTTCAGAATTTTATCCAGAATTTAGAATAGTGAGCAAAAGAGCCGATACTGGTCAGAATGACTCCGACGACCAACTGAAAAGACATGGTATGCAACAGAACTTGTCCAGAGTGTGAATCTGATCATATACTTCAATGCATGATCATTAGGCATTAGTTATTCAGCCAATTTCTATGTTTACATGATTTACGTGTGGCTTTAGCTCTAAAATTATGGCTTTGTGCGGAAAACTTTGGAAAACATCCGATTTCGTTCGGTGAAGCTCCAAATCAACAATAAAAGACCTGGCATTATTATAAGATCAATCACACATGTTACCTTATAAAACATGAGTTTTATGCTCTAAATTAGGCAAATTTGGCGTGTCTACAGCTGAGGGTGTAGTGACAAACGAAAATCTCAATGTTGTAGGGAACCCACCTAGAAATTATCAACATCAGTTTAGGAACCCTCAACAAAATCAACAATTTATAAACTCTCACCAACCTCAACCTCAAGCTCAATTCCATCCCCATCAACAACAAGCTTCAATCCCTCAACGACTACATGCCCTAGTTTCCCAACCACCGTAGCAACAACTGGCCAACAACAACCAAGCACCCCCTCCCATGGCCTACGAACCCCGAAAGGTTGGACCCAAGAAGAACCATTACCCGCCTTTTTCATACTCTCTCATGGACATCTTTAATGTACTCATGGCGGCAAGGCAAATTGCATTATCAAGGGAGAAATTGGAGTGGCTTCAAATGCCAACACAGAACGATACTATCTATTTCATAGATATCCTGGGTACACCATGGAAAATTGTTTTTAGTTCAAAGAGTACATCCATGACCTTAATGAGAAAGGCAGTATTGACTAGGACCAGATGGGGGAATACATCAGAATAGTGAAAAACCAACGACAACATGCACCAGCTCAACAACAACAACAACAGAACCCTGGGCTGGGGATCATTCAAAATCCTTTACCTCCACATGCACCCGCACCTAGAAATCAACATGTTAATCCCATCTTGATCTCTTCTGAGGAGTATCATGATCGGGACCAGGATTGGCAAGTTGAGGGAGCCACCTCCGCCATGCACATCAACTGAACCGTCCATTCTATACCACGAGCTACATCAGCCAACCCCATTACTCTCAACCAGCCACCCATCATCCGAGCACCATCATGACCCATTGTAAGACCACCAGCCATACAACTCCAACCAGGACGGACCCTAATCTACTAGGTTGATCCACCACAAGCATCACCACCACTAGGACCCATCATCATCCCACCCCTGCAACTGTACCTTCACAACCTACGTACCCTACCATGCCTCATACCACCATCATTACACCCGTCCAAAGAGCTCCCATCATTTGACCTAACCCACCACCCACCACTACCATCCCAGCTATAACTCTTCAACTTGCCACAATACCCAGGAGTGGGCAAATGTTCCAAAGGGTCTTTCCCCAGGCCGGTCAATCAGGGTTGGCACCAGAAGCAGAAGAAGAACACATTGAAGAGTAGTTGCTTGGGACATCCTATGACTTGTTGAAACATCTTGATAAAACCCTGGCACGGATCTCTATATTGGAGTTGATGAAAAGATCCAGAGTCCATCAAGAGGTTCTCCAACAATACTTACAGTGGGTAATGGTGAACGAGAGCCTCCCCCCCGAAAAGATCTCATCAGTTCTAGTCCCAAGAAGTGAGTGTCGACTCCAAAAATTTAACGAGGCCTCTCCTCTTCAGGGAAGTCAATGAATCCAGATCATCACCTCAAGAGGGGATGAGAAAAAAAGAAATAAAACTTGGAAAGCAACTCTCACCTCGGCCCCACACTCACATTGATCCCCGAACTTTCATCCCTTGGCGTCGCTCGATCACTAAAGAGATGGTTCGGGTCATGACGGAGGTGGGTGAGAAGATGGAAATTAAAACATGTGGTCGTCAAGAACTGTGGATTCCGATTTATGAAATTAAATATGACCGTGTGTACCTTAGCATGAAGAGTGTGGGTCAAAGCTTCTCCTTCTTCGGCCGGCCGATGAAGAAGGGTCCTCAATGTGTGGGTGCTTGATTTTCTGTGAAACTAGACAAATAAACAAGTGAAAGAGACAATTAGAACTAAATAAAGTGGAGTATATGTAAATAAAATGACATGAAACACACAATTGACTAGAAACTGACCGGATTCGGGTTATCTCTAACCCCTCTTTTCCTATTTTAGGATTAACAGACTAAAAATATTGTAAAAAATGTAAAAAAATTATAGGAGTATGAAGAATCATAAAACAATGAGATAAGAAAAATAATAGAAGGATTCTGATAAGAATGGAGAGAGATATGGCCAAATCTGGGTTGTCGAAAAAGCCAAGCAGTAGTCTAGGATCTGCCAGGCGCGACTTTGCTTCTGTGCTCGTAACGACTAGCACCGACCTCAGAATATTGTGCTATTGATTTAAAACTAAAGAAGACTTGGAGAGGAAGAACTTTTATGTTGAGATCTTGGTAGTAGACGTCCACACACTGCTCTAGAAGCCAAAGAAGAGAGACCTGGCATATCACCTGTAGACCAATCTTCCTCTCTCTCTAAAAACTCAAAATTATCTCTCTAAAAATCACAAAATGGATACAGGAAGGAGATTGGACGTTTTGAGATGCCTAGGGGGTCGTGCACATGCCTTTGGAATGACTAGAATCGGCCTCAATTAATAGGAGAACGACCATCGCGATCAACACTACAAAACAGGGTACCTTGCGCCCTACCCCAGGGCGCATGTGCCCCACTGAGGGGCACATGTGCGTCCCAGTGAGGGCACATCCAATCCATCCAAAAATTTCGGTCCGATCTGGTCAAAAAATTCGATCCGATCTGTTCAAAGGTAGAGTCCCGGTGAAAAACTGGTTCTCTCGTGCCCTCGATCGGGGGCACAAGGCCACGTGCCTCAAGGGAAGGATGCATGGGCATGTGCCATGGGTCCTGGGCGCATGTGACTAGGGACCTTGGCGCATGGGACTATTTTGCGCGTCCTTCTTCCGGAAGCCATTGCGAACACTCCTGAACTCGGAATTCAACGCCATTTGTTGCATTGGAAAGATAACAGTCTGAAGAAGATCTTTATAGCATTGGATCAGCCATCACACCCTCCAAAACTTCAAAATTTTATCTATAATTTAGGACAGTGAACAAAAGATCCGATACTAGTCGGAATGACTCCGACGGCTAACTAGAAAGACACGGTATGAAACAAAACTTGTCCGAAGTGTAAATTTGTCCGTAACATTTAATGCATGATCATTAGGCATTGGTCATTCAGCCAATTTCTATGTTTACATGATTTTCGTGTGGCTTTCGCTCGGAAATTATGGCTTTGTGCGGTAAACTTCAGAAAACATCTGATTTCGTTCGGTGAAGCTCCAAATAAACTTTAAAAGACCTGACATTATTATAAGGTCAATCACACATGTTACCCTATAAAACATGAGTTTTATGCTCTGAATTAGGTTAATTTGGTGTGTTTACAGTGAGTACCTGCCCTTACATTCACAAAGGAAGAGTTGGCCGACCCAAAAATAAGGAAATGTGCCTTATGCATCACAGTTCACATTAATGGAGTAGGCATTAAGTCATGTTTGGTCGATACCAAAGCCTCCATTAATGTTCTGCCACCAGAAACATTACATTTCTGTGAAATTTCTAAAGAGGATGTCGGACCATCTTAAATAACAGTGACCACATATGACAATTTGAAAAAGCTTGCCGATGGCATGATTACATTAAATGCGAAGCTTGGACCCCGAACAATCACTGTTGACTTCAACATACTTGAGATGGATTCGACGTACAAAGCTATTCTGGGATGGCCCAATTTGGAAGCACTAGAGGCAATCGTCTCCACCAATCACTAGTGTCTCAAATTCCCTTACAAGTGACAAGTGATTAAGGTGACTAGCATGCCCCTAGATCATCCACCTTCTCCTCCACCACCCCTCAGGTTGCCAAACAAGCCGATTTTGACAATATTGAATCTTCTAGAAATAAGTAGGTAGCACAGGCAAGTGTGGACAAGGAAAAGAGAGGAAAATGAAACTGTTGGTTGGCACATAATGAAGAGTTTGGGATACCAGGAGGGCCAAGGACTAGGCAAAGAACTGTAAGGCATAGTTGAGCCAATCAATCTAATGAGGTTACTGTCGACTCTGAAAATTCGACGGGGTCCTCTCCTTTTCAGGGAAGTCCGTGAATCCAGATCGTCACCTCAAGACGGGATGAGAAAAGAAAGGAATAAAGCTCGGAAAGCAACTCTCACCTCGGTCCCACACTCACATTGATCCCCGAACTTTCATCACTTGGCATCGCTCGATCACCAAAGAGAAGGTTCGGGTCATGTGGGAGGAAGGTGAGAAGAAATAAATGTGGTCGCCAGGAACCGTGGGTTCCAATTTATAGAATTAAACTTGACCGTGTGTACCATAGCGTGAAGAATGTGAGTTAAAGCTTCTCCTTCTTCGGCCGGCCGATGAAGAAGAGTCCTCAACGTGTGGGTGCTTGATATTCTGTGCAACTAGACAAATAAACAAGTGAAATATACAATTAGAACTAGACAAAGTGGAGTATATGTAAAGAGAATAACATGAAACACACAATTGACTAGAAACTGACCGGATTCGGGTTATCTCTAACACCCTTTTTTATTTTCGGATTAACAGAGTAAAAGTAATGCAAAAAAATGTAAAAAAATGATAGGAGGATGTATAATCACTAACAAAAGATGTAGGAAAAATAAATAAAAGATTCTGAGTTGAATAGAAGAAGATATAGCCAAATCTGTGTTGTCGAAAAAGCCGAGCAGCAGTCCAGGATCTGCCAGGCGCAACTTTTCTTCTGCGCTCGTCACCACCAGCCCCGACCTCGGAATCAAGTTTAGTCATTTGAAAACTCAAGAAGACTTGGAGAGGAAGACCTTTGATGAAGAGAGCACTGGCATAAGACGTCCACACACTGCTGTAGAGGCCGAAGAAGAGAGACTTGGCAGATCACCTGCAGAACAGCCTTCCTCTCTCTTGAACCGACTTTTCTCTCTAAAAACTTAAAATTCTCTCTCTAAAAATCAAAAAATCGATGCAGGTGGGTTATAGGACGTCTTGAGATGCCTGGGGGGTCGTGCTCATGCCTTTGGAACGACCATAATGAGAGTCCTTTTATAGGAGAACAGGCAATCTTATCAAAGCTAAAAAATAGGGATAAATGCGCACTGGTGCCAGGTGCATGCGCTCTGGAGCCAGGCGCATGCGCCCTGGCGCCAGGCGCATGTGCCCCACTGAGGGGCGCATGTGCCCCCCAGTGAGGGCACATCTTATCTTCTCCGAAAATTTCGATCTTATCCGGTCCGTCGGTTGAGCGGTAGAGTCCGGGTGAAAAACTGGTTCCCACGTGTCTCAAAGGTGGGGCGCATGTGCCCTCATGTGAGGGCACGAGTCAGGTGCCTCATTGATAGGGCGCATGGGCACGTGCCCTGGGTCCTGTGCCCATGTGACCAGGAACCCGGGCGCATGGGACTGGTTTTGCGCGTCCTTCTTCCGGAAGCCATTGCGAACACTCCCGAACTCGGAATTCGACGCCGTTTGTTGCGTTAGAAAGATAACAGGCCGAAGAAGATTTATATGGCATCGTATAAGCTATCACACCCTCCAAAGCTTCATAATTTTTTCCGGAAGTTAGGGCATTGAACAGAAGATCCGATACAGGTCAAAAATGACTCCGACGGCAAACCGGAAAGGCACGGTATGCAACAAAACTTGTCCGGGGTGTAAATATGACCATAACCTTCAATGCATGATCATTAGGCATTGGTCATTCAGACAATTTCCGTGTTTACACGATTTACGTGTGGCTTTCGCTCGGAAATTATGGCTTTTTGCGGAAAACTTCGGAAAGCATCCGATTTTGTTCGGCGAAGCTCCAAATTAACTTAAAAAGACCCGGTATCATTATAAGATCGATCACACATGTTACCCTATAAAAAACGAGTTTTATGCTCTAAATTAGGTGAATTTGGCGTGTCTACAGCTTGCCTCGCCTTGATGTCGGCTTTGTAAGGGAGTGGCATGTAATGAAGCGGAGTGATTCGTAGTGAACTGTAATGGAATGCAAGTGAGCGTAGATGAATGTAGTGAAATGGAATGGTGATGGACTGAAAAGGTGGCATCAAGGTGTAGATATAGACATGCTTATCTACCCGATCCAGCAAAATGAATCTAAATGAGTATTCTAGATCGCTTTCATGTTCTATCAAAACCTCATATAATTAACGGGTAAAACACATGCCCTTGGCACGAAAGATGAAAAAGTAAGTGATAAAGGATAAAAGGATGTAGCCAACCCTCAGCGTGGTGAGGAGTCCTCGAATTCGTAGGTTCATCATCAGCCAGCAACCCGAACTTTGCGGTGTTCTTGTACTGTGATGAGCTAAAGTTTTGTAAAAGAGAAGTTGATCTTAAAATGAAAAGAATACCAATCCATCATATTTGGAATCTCAAGTTCATTCAAGTTTCACCAAAAATACTCAGTTTAATTCTGAGTGGAAGAACCTCAAGTTCTAAAAGGGTTCGTTTTAAGCATAACAAAATTGCTCAGGTATTGTGAAAACCATGAATCATGCTCTGGCAGAAAATCAAGTATTCGGAAAACGACAAGACAGATTTAAGCCATAGTGGGATTGAAAGACAATGGTGGGACTAACATAGAATGAAGGGAAAGAAGAAACAATGGCATGACAATTGCCACGGTGGGGTGGGATAAAAGACACGGTGGGATAAAAGAAATGATAGAATAAAACATGGTGGAACAAAAAGGAAGGAATAAAACATGAAGGGATAAAATTAGTAAAGGAGATGGATGTGAAAACATAGAAAATTATGTAGAAAATAGTTGAAGATATAGATTGTCTATTGGAGGTCAAGACACCCGATTAGGAACCATCGTCCCTCCAATGTTCAATTTTGGCTTATCCGTGAGTGTGAAGAAATGATCAAGCCGTCGTAGATTTTGTTGAAGGGGACCTCGGGCCCAGTCATCTTCACTCTCAAGGTCTTCAACATTAATGCATATAATATGTATAAAGTGGACCTAGCATAGCTAAGTTACAGATAGTAGAAGTGATGTGAAGTGCAAAAAAAAAAAAAGTGTTGGTGATGATGTGATGTGAGATTGATGAGAAACTGAGGATGAAATCTTCAGGTAAGCTGCATCGACCATCATCTCTGGTCCATCCTTGTCTTGCCTTCTGACAGAATACAACACCACGAGAATGTTCAGCTGGGTGGTGCTTCCTTTCTTTTCGCCGCAAGGTTGGCATGACGTTCCTTGGGGAACGCTGATCTCTCCAATTCACCTGTTAGGACTTAAAAGGTTGCCTGCACATTTCTGGTTAGTACCCAACAGACAGAATTGTCATATGAATCAGATTGTTCATGAAATGATCAATTGAAGGTTTTACTATTAGAACCATCATTTGAATGTCAAAACAAAGTTTTTGATGATGGTTTCTTTAGCAAAAATGTCACTTTTAACATTATAGACAATTTCTGAATTTTTGAGATTTTTCTGATTTTTTCGAATTTTTTGTCCATGTGCCCCCGATCGGGGGCACTTGGCCATGCGCCCTGGGGTGGGGCACCTGGCCATGTGCCCCCAGATGAGGGCACATGCGCCCTGAGGCCAATTTTTATTTTTTTTTATTTTTAGAAAAAAATGTACCTGATTGCCCTTCTCTTTTTGCTTCTTCAGCTCCTGCAAACACTTAATGAAAATGATTAAATTTTTATCATTACTCATCCCTTTGCCTGTATGTCGTATGCCTTAATTTTGAGTCAAAGGGAGGAGCCTTCTTAACAAGGTGGACTAAAAAAAATAACTTAAAATGAAATGGGGGGTTCAGAGAACTTACCTGTTGTGGTGTGAATCCTCTCCTCTCCTGTATTGAAATGCCTGTAACACTTGACAGAAGGAGATTAGATCTTCATCAGGACTCATCCCTTTGCCCATTATGGTCAACTTTGACTTAGGTCAAAGGGGAAGAGCCTTCTTAACAAGGTAATTAAAGTAAAAATGGATATGCAATGTAGAAATTAAAATATGCATGACAATCAAATAAGCATGGATGCAACTAAGGCAATGATCATGACTAAGCAATTTTTTTTTTTGGTTTTCTTAGAAATATCATTTTTGGTGGATTTTTGAAAATATTCAACTTTTTTTGGATTTTTGAACTATGCAAATATTTTTTGGATTTTCTTGAAAACAATCATTTGGATTTTCAAAAGTATTCAAATTTTTTTTAGATTTTTGAAATATGTGTTTTTTTGAATTTTTGAAATATTCAATTTTTTTGTTTTTTTTTAATATGCATTTTTTGTGGGTTTTTGAAATATGCATTTTTTTTGGACTTTTGAAATATGCATTTTTTTGTGGAGAAAATGCTGGTATTTGAGATAATTCATCGGTCTTTGGGGTTTGTCAAGCCTCAAGTGGTAGATGCCACGTGCAAAAATAAAGTTCCCTACCTAGAATCCTTCTAACCTTCTTCCTTTGATCGGCTTGGGTTCCACCTGGATTTGGTCGGTTTACCCTACCCAAGGGGTTTAAGGAGGAAGAGTATAGAGGAAGTCCTTGATAGGGTTTGAAGATGTTGAGAGGGATTTCTCTACTCTCACTCAAATTACCCATTGGGATTCGGCCTCTTTGGGTTTTTTCTTTCTTTTCTTGTTCTTTTCTATGTGGCACATATTTGGACAGGTTTTTGACCCGTGGGGACATTGCCCATCTTTTAGTGCCTTTTGCCTTGACTATCATTCTGGGTACTCATTCAGACAGGTTGATCATTTTTATTTTTTTCTAACCTGAGGGGTTCATTGCCCATCTTTTGGCACCCTTTTCTACCCTCTGAGACGGCCTCCTACTAGGGTGGCGAGTGTTTTCGATACTACCCCTCTCTAATCTTCTCTCCCTATCTTGGACCGAGTAGAAGAGAATAGGGTAAGGGTACTCCTTCCATTTCTAGATTTCTGCCTTGCCTTTCGCAAGTGTCGGGTTGTCTGGATTCTAGGATCGGGAAGTGTTGTGTGTGTAGGATGGTACCTACCCTTGACTTCTCACGAACAACCTAGGATCGATGACTTGAGATTATACAAGTGGTTTCTCCATTTTTATGGAAAGTACTTTTTGAGGTAAACTCCATTCCAAGGATGATTTAATTTTTCTCCATCTGCATTAGTCAATTCATATGCATTACCTGGATACTTTTCAGTGATTACAAAAGGCCCTTCCCAGTTAGGTTGCAACTTGGAGCGGGGACCCCCTGGCTTAACGAATATGCGTTTGACTACCATCTCACCGATCTCGAATTTTCTCTCGACCACCCTCTTTTGATAAAACCTTTTGAGTCTATTCTGATAAGTCCGGGCATGCTCGGCGGCGGCTAGCCTTCTTTCATCCAAGAGTTCAAGCTGTGCAAGGAGAGATTCTCGTCTCTCATCAACAGGAATATCCCTGTCGAGCTGAACTCTGAGAGATGGAAGTAATACTTCGTAAGGGACCACTGCTTCCATCCCATATGCCAAAGCATACGGGGTTTGTCCAGTGGGAGTCCTTACAGAAGTACGATAAGCCCATAGAGCATCTATAAGCTTATCAGGCCAGTCGGCAAATTTGCTAGACGTACAAGATTTCTTGATGATTTTGATTAAGGTTTTATTAGTGGCTTCTGCTTGACCATTGCCTTGAGGATAGTATGGTGATGAATGATGCAATGAAATGTAATACCTGTTGCAAAGATCACGCAGATCTTGAGAAAGAAATTGTGGCCCATTATCGGTGACGATGTCGCTGGGGATCCCGAACCTTGCCAGGATGTTGCACTTGATGAAGGAGCAAACTGTTGACGCTTTAATCTCCACGAATGCTTCCGCTTCAGCCCACTTTGTGAAGTACTCCGTTGCCGTCAGAATGAACGATTTTGAGCGCATTTCGGAGTTGAGGTCACTCAAGGGGCCAATGATATCAAAAGCCCACATGGCGAATGGCCATGGGGCATGAATTGGATGAAGGGAAGATGCGGGAGAGTGAATCTTGTCGGCCTGGAGTTGACATGAATGACAACGCCGGACAAAGATGGAGCAGTCTTCTTCTAGAGTTGGCCAATAATACCCTTGTCGGATGATTTTCTTAGCAAG
This sequence comes from Cryptocoryne crispatula var. balansae, assembly GCA_036172225.1. Lineage (NCBI taxonomy): Eukaryota > Viridiplantae > Streptophyta > Magnoliopsida > Alismatales > Araceae > Cryptocoryne > Cryptocoryne crispatula. Next base: position 22,397,925 of record CM069928.1, read on the forward strand.
GGCTTGGTCATTCACATGACCACCACAAACTCCAGAATGTGCTTCCTTCAGCACCAACTCAGCTTCTTCTTCATCAAGACACCTGAGTAAGAGTCCACTTAGGCTTCTCTTATAGAGCACTCCTCCTAGGATTGTATACCTTTGGGATACTCTTCTGATTGCCTTCTTTTCCTTGGTGGTTGATCCAGGTGGATATGACTGATCTTGACAATACCTCGCAATCTCGTCATACCAAGGTCTCTCACCTTCTTCTAATTCTTCTAACTCAATCAAGGAGATTTCTTCTTTATGTTCCAAGTATTCCTTTCTGTTGAATCTTTCCTTAACCTTCAGAAAATGTCCATCCTCAATTGCTGGAATTGTCCTCTTACAGATGTGGATAGTTCGCACTTGCCTGCCTAGCGGGACAGATAGAGATGAAGCTAGGGAAGCTAAGGCATCGGCGAGGATATTCTGAGAGCGGGGGACATGAACAAAGGTGAGTTTGAAGAATAGCTTGATGTAGCAGGTGGTGAGCTCCTGGTAGGGCTTGAGGTTTGGATGGGAAGTTCGGTATTTAGATAGGACTTGGCGTAGGATCAATTGACTATCACCTATCACCCTCAGTTCGATGGCACCATGGAAATGAGCGGCCTCCAGTCCGGCCAACAAGGCTTCATACTCAGCTATGTCGTTGGTTGCTGGAAAGTTAAGCTGAAAAGCCTGTGGAATGGTGACACCTTCAGGTGACAGAAGGACAATACCTATCCCTCTACCATGAGAGTTCAGAGCCCCGTCAAAATATAATGTCCAAAGATTGGAAGATCGGACTGACATTAGTTCGTCATCCGGGAACTCCGACCGGACTGGGTCAAAGACGGGTATGGGATGATGGGCAAGGTGTTCAGCAATAGCATAACCCTTGATTGCCTTCTGTGGGACATAAGTGATATCAAATTGGGATAGGAAACTCTGCCATCGCCCTAACCGATCAGTCAAGACTGTACACATTTCTGTGCTAATTGTTGCAGATATCTGTTTGGAACTCCTTTACCTCTGACTTTCCTATTTCCTAACCTAACTTGACCTACTGAAGATAAAGCTGGAAAGGTGGTATTTACAGTGGAGGGAGGATCGAGCAAATCGATCAATGATTCAGAAAAGGGGGATCCCCTGATTGGGAGCACCCTCTGGGATGAGTAGAGATGTCTCCTCGATGGAAATGTGAGTTTCAGAGAAGACGTTTTGGAAATTTCAAGTAAAAGGATAGAATGAGCCTCAGTGACTCGAGGCTTGCTAGAAGATGACTGAATTAATAGAGAGAATAACTTAAGAATAAAAGGGAAAAAGGGGCTCGTGGGCCCAATGGTAATAGAAAGTGGACACATGGGTCCAAAACTGATGGAAAAAGTAAACGGGTACGTGGACCCGATCATAGAAATAAATGGGCATGTGAGCCCATGTTGGGAAAAGCCCTCAGTTCTGAAGTTGATGAGGGAAGCAAATGGGCAAGCAGGCCCAGTAAGAGTGGAAGGTTGAAAGGGCTCATGGGCCCAATGTGGGTAAGTGGGCCCTGAAGCCCATCCAAAAGATCTAGAAACAACAACACGAGGTTTAAACATGGCATTGTTGTATTTGGGCCTCGTGGAATGGTTTTGACTTGGGTGGTATGCTTAACTAGATGATCCAAGATTGGTCTGCCCTTGGGTGGTTCTTGATACTCTTCCCCACTTGAGAACAAACGAGTTAGAGATAAGCACAGGTCTTCCAAGTCTTCTTCTTCTTCATATGTAGCCTTTCTTCTCTTGACAGCCATCACGGAACTTTTGCCATCTTCAGCTATCATCATGGTCTCCCCTTTGATAAAGAATGTATGGAGTCCCATGGCATATCCTGGCTGGAAGATCCTCCTTGGGATGGAACCCTCTTCATATCCCAACCCCTGCCTGCGTGGCCTTTTCGCATTTTCAATTGGCTGAGTGATCCCTTGAAGATCCTTGCCTAAACCTCTTCCAGGCTGATAGCCCAATTTCATCATCATCCGCCATCCCAGTGTGTCTGGTAGAGAGGCGGTCATGCATCTAACTTCTGGCAATTCTCCCACTGAGATATGGGGTTGTATTGACAGACCTAGGGGTAAAGAAGCATCGTTCAGCTCGTCCCTTATAGGCATTCTAGTCACCTTGATCACCTATCCTTTAAAGGGAAATTTTATGCACTGGTGGTTTGTTGAAGCCACAGCTCCTATTGCCTCCAAGTATGGCCTCCCAAGTATAGCCCGAAAAGTTGGATCCAATTCTAAAATATGAAAATCTGTTGTGACCGTACATGGTCCAAGTTTGACTTCTAGAGTGACCACCCCACGTGCAGACTTCTTGGAGTTGTCGTAGGCCGTCACCATGGCACAGGATGGCTTGATTCCTTGCTCAGAAATGCCACACAACTGCAAAGTTTCTGGCGGCATAACGTTGATAGAAGCTCCAGTGTCAACCAAACATGATTTCACTTCAACATTACAGATAATCACAGCCACATGCAAAGCATATCTCCTGAAGTCTGGATCTACTAATTCTTCCTGAGAGAAAGTGAGTGTTGGGTGCTCACTTCTAGGGACTAACACTGTAGTGATCTTCTCAGGTGGGAGATCTTCATTCACCATGACCCTTTGCAAGTACTGCTGTAGAATCTCCTGGTGCACCTTTGATCTTTTGATCAACTCAAGTATAGAAATACGGGCCGGTGTTTTATCCAAATGCTTTAACAGATCATAGGTTGTGCCTGAAATTGGTTCTTCCACTTGTTCCTCCTCCACTGGATCCTGCGGTTGAGTTCCGACTTGGGGAAAGAGCCGCTGGAACATCCTCCCCCTCCGAAGCACCGGGGCTATTTGGCGGTCGGGTAGAGGTGACAGGTTAACTGGGGTGGGTTCTGGTGGAACAGGTGGTGTAGGTGCAGGTGTGATAGGTAGTGGGAGTGATGGTTCTGGGATGATGGGGTTAGTTGGTAGAGGGGTAGGATTTGGAGGTGGTAATGATGGTGATGCTGGTGGCCTAATAAGAAGAGGCCGGGGTGCAGAAGTGGTTGATGAGTTTAATGAAGGTGTAGGTTGTGAGATTGGTTGTGGTGTTGGTGGTATGATAGGTTGGGGTTTTGGAGTGGTAGAGCTCGTAGGCTGGGGGTTCAGGTTTGGTGATGATTGTGGGGGTCGGATAAGCAAGGGCCGGTGTGTAGCAATGGTTGAAGGAGGCATAGTTAGAGAGGGGGCTAGCCTAATGATGGGCCGGCGAGAAGAAGTGGCAGCCAGTGGTTGGGTTATTGAGCTTGGTAGTGGTTGTGGAGTAGCAGGTGCACGGATTATCTGTCTAGCAGGGTTCATAGCAGGAGGCCTAGCCAGGTTGACAGGCATGGTTGTATTGTGGCTTTCTAGTTGCCAACCTTGAGCACGGCGGCATCTCCCTGGACAATGGAGTGTACTAGACCAATTCACAGGTTTGGGTGTCTTTGGTGCCGGTCTTTGGAGCGGGAGCATGTAATGGGAGCGGATTCTAGACAATCCCCAAGCCAGGTTGTTGTTGAGGTTGAGCCGGTGGACGCTGCCGCTGCTGCTGCCTAGCCTTCATTTCCTGTATGCATTCCCCCATTTGGACCCAATCAATGCTTCCTTGGTCATTCAGATCGTGGATGTAATCCTTGAATTGAAAGCACACTTCTACAGTGTGACCAGGACACCGGTGGTAAGCACAGTATCGGGACATATCAACATTTGTTGGCCAAACCTCTCTTTCCTTGGGCAATTCCAATTGTTTTTCTGCCATGAGTACATTGAAGATGTCGGTCAAGGAGTAAGGGAGTTGCTGGTAGTTCTCTCTCCTAGGACCTCCCCTTCGTAGTGCCTGATTGGGTGGTGGCGGGGCCCTATTGTAAGTAGGTTGACGAGGTTGCTGGGGTTGTGCTACTGGCTGAGGGGGTTGTTGTGGTTGTCGTGGTTGTTGTGGCCTAACCTGTTGTTGAGGAGGGTAATAGAAATGGTTTTGTGGTGGGTTTTTGAACTGGTTTTGACGGTTCCCTCCCTGGTTCCCCACAATGTTTATAGCTTCGTTGTTGACCACTCCCTCGGTTGTAGGACCAACTGGTGTAAAGGGGGTTTTCCTGAGGTTTCTTTATTTAGGATCAAAAGGGTTTATCATTGTGGCATCCTTGAAGTGGGCTTGCAAGTATCGGGCACTGTCATAGAGTTCATTCATGGTGGTAGGACGGTGCATGATCAAGACATTCCTCAAGGCAGGTGTAGTGTTGCCAATAAGCATCTTCACTTGTTCCCCTTCAGAAATAACATCTGTCAATTTCTCTGCCATTCCCCTCCAGCGATCAGCAAACTTTATGAAGTCCTCTTCAGGCTTCATCTTCTCAGCAATCAAGTCTGTAATGGAGCATGCTGGTGCCACCCGGTCTCTGTATCTTTGCAAGAATTTTGTCTTGACAATGTCGATGTCTCCTGCCTCAAAGGAGTCGAGTGAGTAGAACCATTCCAATGCAGACCCTTCTAATGATCGACGGAACAAGAAGGCAAGAATCCTACGATCATCTTTCCAGAATGAGGATTCATAGAGAAAATCTTTTAGATGAAGAAAAGGATTGCCAGTACCATTGTAGCGGCGATAAACTGGTAGCTCAGAAGGTGTCAGGTGTAGGACTGGCAGAGAAGGAATGAAAATCTCAGGCACTGACTTGGAGTCTAGGCGACATCTCAGCTCTTCATAACATTCATTCATCTGGGTGAGCTGATCCATGATTTCCCTGGTGAGAGCAGGTTCTTGGTTTACTGGTGGGGGTATGTGGTTAGAGACATGGTTCTGAAATTGAGGAGCATGACTTGGCAAATTCACTGAAGATTGTCCCATGACTTGATGGGTCAAGGGAGCAACATGGTTGAAATAAGATGGCTGAACAAATGAGGGTTGGACCACGAGATGGTTGAACTAGAGAGGGTTGAAATGCGGATGGTTGAATCATAGATTGTTGAACAACGAGGTGGTTGAATCATAGATTGTTGAACAACGAGATGGTTGAACAAAGGGTGACCGAATGACTGGTGGTTGAACTAGAGGACGAGGAGATAAGGCAACTTGATTGGTTTCGACTGATCTGAAGCAATTTTGCCCTTCACCATGGATTGTATACGGGCATAGGTTTCTGGGTCAGTATAGAGAGACAACTCCCTAAAAAGTTGTTCAACATCACGGGGAGCAGATGGTGGAGGGACCTCTTGCACTTCTGACTGAATCGGTTGGTGACACATCTCGTGCTCTCGATGTTCAGCTTGTTCCTCCATTCCAACGTGCCTTCCAGACCTTAGTTGCATTGAACTTCAAGAAGAAAGTAAAACAAACAAGTTGACAAAACAAACAAAGAATTTTTTTGGTTTTTTTTAGTATTTTGCAAAAAGTTAAAGGTTTGAATTTTTGTTTGACAAGCAAGTTATGCAAAGACTTGAAAGCAAGATTACGCAATGATTTTGATTAAACCTTAGGTTTATGAATTTTGTTAAGAATTGTTCTCTCAACAAATGGGTTAGGATTCTAACTCCAATCTCCAATGACCTAGGTTTCACACAATCTCACCACGTGTAGGTAACATAGGATGCTTCGGGTTTTGGGGAGTGGTGCAACCAACCCGATCGTGAAGAGGAATACTCCACGTATGAGGAATTACGGAGGCCTTGATGAAAGCCAACCAAGTCAACTAGGAAGGAATATCCCAGAAGAGAGGTCAGAATCCACCAAGAGGGTGTTTTGGATGGGAGGGATAAATGGGAGAGTGAGCTCCCGCCTCAAAAAAGTGTAAAAGAAGGAGGTAGAGAGAAGGAGCAGAGAATGCAATCAAGTAATAAAGCAAGTAACAAAACATGAACTTAAATAAACAAGCAATCAACACCAGACAAGCAATTAGAAACTAGAGAAGCAACTAGAAACTAGAATCCAGACTTGTTTCTTATGTGAGCCAAATGGAGATAGTGAAAAGGTGATGGAAAGAAGAGGGTTCAAATCTGATAGCCAAGCAAAAGGGTGGTCCACGTGGGGACCAATGTGGGAACTGCGGTAGAAAGTAAAGGTGGTTCACGTGGGAACCGGTTTTGGGTAAAAAGGGGTGGTTCACGTGGGAACCGGTTTGAATGGTCAAAAGAGGGCCACGTGGGGCCAATTAAAAGTGAATAAAGATCTGATTCAAGTGGGGATATATCTGAAGGAAAGTGGTTTGGTTCACGTGGGAACCGAAATAAAGAAAGAGATTGGTTCATGTGGGAACCAGTTTAAAAGGAAAAGGGTGGTTTACGTGGGAACCGGTTTAAATAAAATGCAGAAATTAAATGGCATACTTGGTGCTTCAGATCTGATGAAAGATGGGTGAAATCAGAAATTATGAGATGGCATGAAGTTTAAGAGACGTGGAAGGAAGGAAAAGCTCACGTGGGAACCGGTCTAGAACTAGAACTAGTTGCAAAACAAAACACTAAGCACCCACGGTTGACGACATTGCTTGTCCCACCGTGGTCGCCACAAAGCTGTCGACTCTGAAAATTTGACGGGGTCCTCTCCTTTTCAGGGAAGTCCGTGAATCCAGATCGTCACCTCAAGAGGGGATGAGAAAAGAAAGGAATAAAGCTCGGAAAGCAACTCTCACCTCGGTCCCACACTCACATTGATCCCCGAACTTTCATCTCTTGGCGTCGCTCGATCACCAAAGAGACAGTTCGGGTCATGTGGGAGGAAGGTGAGAAGAAATAAATGTGGTCGCCAGGAACCGTGGGTTCCGATTTATAGAATTAAAATTGGCCGTGTACCTTAGCGTGAAAAATGTCAGTTAAAGCTTCTCCTTCTTCGGCCGGCCGATGAAGAAGAGTCCTCAACGTGTGGGTGCTTGATATTCTATGCAACTAGACAAATAAACAAGTGAAATATACAATTAGAACTAGACAAAGTGGAGTATATCTAAAGAGAATAACATGAAACACACAATTGACTAGAAACTGACCGGATTCGGGTTATCTCTAACCCCCTTTTTTTATTTTCGTATTAACAGAGTAAAAGTAATGCAAAAAAATGTAAAAAAATGATAGGAGGATGGAGAATCACTAAACAAATAGGTATAAAAAGAAATAAAATATTATGAGTTGAATAGAGGAAGATATAGCCAGATATGTGTTGTCGAAAAAGCCGAGCAGCAGTGCAGGATCTGCCAGGCGCGACTTTGCTTCTGCGCTCGTCACGACCAGCCCCAAGCTCGGAATCAAGTGTCGTCGATTGAAAACTCAAGAAGACTTGGATAGGAAGAACTTTGATGAAGAGAGAACTTGCAGAAGACGTCCACACACTGCTGTAGAGGCCGAAGAAGAGATACTTGGCAGATCACCTGCAGAACAGCCTTCCTCTCTCTTGAACCAACTTTTCTCTCTCTAAAAACTTGAAATTATCTCTCTAAAAATCACAAAATATATGCATGAGGGTGATAGGACGTCTTGAGATGCCTGGGGGGTCGTGCTCATGCCTTTGGAACGACCAGAATCAGAGTCCATTTATAGGAGAACAGGCAATCTTATCAAAGCTAAAAAATAGGGATAAATGCGCCCTGGTGCCAGGCGCATGCGCCCTGGCGCCAGGCGCATGTGCCCCACTGAGGGGCGCATGTGCCCCCCAGTGAGGGCACATCTTATCTTCTCCGAAAATTTCGATCTTATCCGGTCCGTCGGTTGAGCGGTAGAGTCCGGGTGAAAAACTGGTTCCCACGTGTCTCAAAGGTGGGGCGCATGTGCCCTCATGTGAGGGCACGAGGTCAGGTGCCTCATTGATAGGGCGCATGGGCACGTGCCACAGGTCCTGTGCGCATGTGACCAGGAACCCGGGCGCATGGGACTGGTTTTGCGCGTCCTTCTTCCGGAAGCCATTGCGAACACTCCCGAACTCGGAATTCGACGCCGTTTGTTGCGTTAGAAAGATAACAGGCCGAAGAAGATTTATATGGCATCGTATCAGCTATCACACCCTCCAAAGCTTCATAATTTTTTCCGGAAGTTAGGGCATTGAACAGAAGATCCGATACAGGTCAAAAATGACTCCGACGGCAAACTGGAAAGGCACGGTATGCAACAAAACTTGTCCGGGGTGTAAATATGACCATAACCTTCAATGCATGATCATTAGGCATTGGTAATTCAGCAAATTTCCGTGTTTACACGATTTACGTGTGGCTTTCGCTCGGAAATTATGGCTTTTTGCGGAAAACTTCGGAAAGCATCCGATTTTGTTCGGTGAAGCTCCAAATTAACTTAAAAAGACCCGGTATCATTATAAGATCGATCACACATGTTACCCTATAAAACACGAGTTTTATGCTCTAAATTAGGCGAATTTGGCGTGTCTACAGTTACAACCAAAAAGTAGAGTTGGGTATGACGGAACGACTGCCAATGGTCAAAATCTCAAAAGCATATACTTTTTTGGATGCTTACAAAAGTTTTTTATCAAGAAAGAAACCATTCAATTGGCTGAGAACAAGGAAGAACAAGATATGAAACAAAATAAGAGAAGAAGAACCAACGACCCTGAAAATGACTTGTATCCTGAAATATCTCTTGTGTTTTCCACCAATGAAGAAGGGTCAAGCAATGAACTAATCCATGCTGAACCACCTGTTGACCCACCCGAGGGTCCTATTGCTAAACCAACTCAAGAAAAAGTCCAACCAACTCTATGAGGGCCTTCTCTCATTATGTCATCTTTTAGGGCCGGCGCCCCAACTCACTATGATGCTCTCCCTAGGCTTCTTGGGTCGATCCCTATTTCTCGGCCCTCAAGCCCAACTTATGCGTCTGTGTACCCACTTGTTGCTGTTGGGCCACCAAGCCCCTCTACTGAATCCGGGCCTCTGTGCCTAATTTCTACAATTCTTGGGCCCTCAAGTCCATCTCCTTAACCCAGGCCCTCGAGCCCACATCTTCGTTTTGGGCCCACAAGCCCACCTTCTTCCATGATCATCCAGCCTACTAGCCCATCACCTATTTCTGTCAACATTAGGCCCGAAAGCCCCCTCTATCAAACATTGCTCGAAGCCTTCCCCTTTTTATCAATATCTCCACCCACTTTGGCTCTCGTAGCCGATCTCACCCCAAAACGGGCACCTGAAGCCCATTCTGTCTTTATGTTTAGCACTCCCCAAAAAAAGTCCTCCTTGAAACTCAAATTTTGATTGTGGAAACATTCCAACTTGCCCTGGAAGGGCACTCGACCCAAAGAGCTACCAGATCCTTGATTGACCTTCTTTACCCTCTATCCTCTCTAATAAATTCCACTCCCTCCACATCCTCTTCCTTCCTTATTTACCTTCTTCTTCTTTAGGTTTAGTTTCGAATAAAAATAAGACAAAAACCTCACACAGGAACCAGGTTAAAATAAAAGAAAGCAAGTCAAGTGTGGAGAAGGTAAAGAGACAAAAACCTGACTCTTTTCTTCTTATTAACCATTTCCCACGTGAACTACCTTTCATTTCCAACTCGGTTCCCGCATGAACCAACTTATTTTCAAATCGGTCCCCGTGTGGACCACCTCTTTACAGCACCTTCAAATTGGCCCCATATGGCCCTCTTTCCATTTTGTCATCTTTTACACCAGTTCCCATGTGAACCACCCTTTTCTTCATAAAAATTGGTTCCCGCGTGAACCAACCCACTTTAAGATTGGTCCCCACATGGACCACCCCATTACACCACTTTAGATTAGCACCGCATGGCCCTCCTTCTGTTTTTCCAATCAAACAAACCGGTTCCCATCCTAACCACTCCCTTTACTTCAAAAATCAGTTCCCACGTGAACCACCTACCTTTCCAAAACTCAGCTCCAACATGAGCCACCTTATTTCCAAATCGGTCCCCGCGTGGACCATTCATTTCAGATTTGTCCCCACTTGGACACTCCATCACAAGCCGGTTCCCACGCGAACCACCTTTTAGTTCTAGTTGCTAGTTATTTGTTTTACTTTATCATTTCTCGTCTTGCTTGCATACTCTTGCGTGATTTACTTAATAGCTTTCTTTCATTTTTATACTTGTGCACATTGTTTGCTTCTTTTCCTCTTACCCTTCATTTTTACTTTTGCATTAGCTTTTTGCATTGGGTACCAGACTTGTTCTGATCTGTAGGGCATTCAAGGCGGGGGTTCTCTCTCCCAACACACCCTCACCCCCCAAACACCTTCTTGATCGATTCTAACCTCTCTTCTGGAATATTCCTTCCTAGTTGATTTGGTTGTTTCTATCAAGGCCTTCGTAAGTCCCCATCCATGGAGTATTCCTCTCCGCACGATTGGGCCAGTTGTACCAATTTCTCAAAACCCGAAGAACCCAAGTACCTACTCATGGTGATTGTGTGACAACCTTAGGTCTTGAAGATTGAAGCAATAGGAATTGACATGGGGGACAATCTTAAAGAAAGAGTAAACAGAAAGTTTAATGGTAAATTGACATGGAAAGGGTAAAGGACAAGGCGGTTCGCGCATGAACGAAATTGAAAAATAACTACTTGCACGGTTGAATCAAGCTAGCACGTTTGAAGACATTGGTCATCCCACCGTCGTCACCAAAAAGCTGTCAACTCCAAAAATGGGTTCCAGATCAGCACCTCAAGATAAGGTGATGATGGAATAGGGAAAAGAGAGTGAATCGGAAAACACTCAGAAAGCGGTAAAATCCTTACCTCGGTCTCACACTCACATTGATCCCCGAACTTTCATCTCACGGAGTCGCTCGAGCACCGGAGATCGTTCGGGTCATGTGAGAGAAGAATGAAGAATAAATTGACTTAAAGTATGAATAAAAGAGGTGGTCGCCAGGAGCTACAGGCTTTGCTTTATGAAATTAAACAAGAGATTAAGTTAGATGATCGTGTGTACCTTAGCGTGAGAGATTGAGATGTGAGTTCAACATTCCTTGTCTTCGGCCAGCCGATGAGGGGGAGTCCAACCGATGCTAGCTTGATCAATCTGTGCAACTATTAAGCAAAGAAACAAGTGAAGGGATGGATTAAACTTGTGGGAAGTGTAGTAACTATAAAGAGAAAATGAAAAAGGAAGCAATTGAAACCGAACTCACTGGCTTCGGGGTGATCCTTAACCCCTTTTTTGTATTTTTGGTTATGTGAAAATGATACAAACTAAATTAAAAGTTGTTCTAACAAATAAATAGATTGAATGAAATGAGTTAAGAAGAACTTATGATATGAATTGGCTTGAGTTGAAGCCGAGTTAGTTGAAGAAAGCCGATTCGTGTAGCCTTGCGCCCTTCTGGCGTGACTTTGGTGCAGAGAATTCTATGGATGACCCCTATGTTAGAATAAAGTGATGTTTGCTTGTATGCATATAGAACTCAAAGAGGAAGAGATATCCTATTGATGACTACTCTGAAATCTATATGTACAAGCTTGTAGAAAATCTGAAATTGGACGGATATGGAAGAACAGAACCTGGATGCACGCTCTTAGTGCGGAAATCATCACGGACAGACGGAAAGTCTGAATCAAGTGCCACTAGTTTCAAAAAAAAGGAAATGATGAGTGGAACGATTCTTCTGTTGACTACTTTGGCAGAATAAACCTCTAATTTTATGTATAAGCACATGAATTTATGTGATGTAGAGAGCACGAATTGAGCCTTCTTCTTCGCTTTGGGATTGATCTCTCGACGTCAGATCGGCTTTGGACGTCGGGACAAGCTCGGGAGGAAGCTTGGACAAACTCAGGATGAGATAGGCATGGGGGATTATACCTTGGTTCGTTGGGAATAGCCCTCAATTTATAGAGATGGAGAACCAGTTCAAAATATGGAAACTGGACCGACCGTGCCCCCTTGTTTCAAAGAAGGTAGGCGTGCCCTCACCCTGGGAGTGCGGTCTGCATGCCCCCCCCATTTCAAGTGGATCAGGGGAGTGTTACATGTTTCATTGCTAAAAATCACCGAAACTTTCCGAAAATTGCTAAAGATCGGACTTGATAAGATGAACGCGCCCCTGACCCAGTGACACAGTAAAAATAATATTTCTTAAGTGAAGGAAACTTTCCAAAATCTTGTTTAGAAAGAGCTAATTGGGATAATTTATGATTTCCAAAAATAGACCACGTCTCCACCTTTCAAAGGGAGCGAGGGTGCGTAGGGCGCGCCCCTAGTTTGTGACCGCGTCCTCCCATTTCAAGGGGAGCGGGCGCATGTACACTCTCTCTCCTACAAGCGTGTTCCGCGGGCCGTAACATGCAAATGGGATGTCCGATTTGGCTCATGTTTGCTGCGTTGGAAAGAGGGTATTAAACTGCAGCTCCTCAAGTCGGTAAACCAACTGGCATGACTTTTGATACATTTGTACATGGCTTTCTACTGGTTTACCTTCTCGCGAAAAGTCAAAAACCGCGGCAAAGATCCGAAAGGGCACGGTTCCGGTCGAGGAATCTAGGGTCAACTTGGGATGACTTAAAATAATGACCAAACAAGTTTGGTATGGTCAGAAAACCTAAAATCCTCAAAAAATCCAAGATTAACCTGGTAAACGTAAATCGAAGCTCAGAAAAGTTGGGAAACCCTAAAATCAACCGAAATGGCCGTATGGCCCTGGTTGATGAAAATATATAGCTAGGATAGACCTGGATGACCTGAAAAGGCTTAGTGATAATCAAAAAAGCCTAACAAGTGGTATGGGATAACCGTGCAATACAGATCAAAAAGCCATAATGAAAAGTCGTTATAGACCAATGCCTACCGAAATGACTTCTCGGAACCCTGAATGTTATGGAAAACATGCGGGACTCTCGAGACCTTCAAGTATGGACCATTCATGGTCGGTCATTAAGCAGATTTCATGTTTTCACGGTTCACTCTCGGTTATCGCTTGAAGGTTATGGCATTATTCCAGAAATCATCGATTCATTCATAACTCACGAGGGACTCCACCAACATCTTTAGCTTATATCCACAAGGTAATCCAGATTAGATAATGGTCAAATAAAGGATATTGCCAATGGAATAGGAGTTTGAGGCTTTGAATCCGGCCAATTTGGCGTGTCTACAGTGGCAGCTTGATAAGAAGAGGCCATGGAGTAGGAATGACTAGTGTTGGTAATGTGGTAGTTTGTAAGGTTAATGGTGTGGTAGGTTGGATTTTTCGAGTAACAAAGCTCATAGGCTGGGAGTTTAGGTTTGGTGATGATTGTGGTGGTCAGATGAGAAGGGGCCGCTGTGTAGCAATGGTGGGGGCTTGCCTAATGATGAGTCAGCGAGAGGAAGTAGTGGCCAACAGTTGGGTTATTGAGCTTGGTGGTGGTTGTGGAGTAGGCGGTGCATGGTTTATCTGTCTAGTAGGGTTCCTAGTAGGAGGCCTAGTTGGGTTGACTAGCATAGTTGCATTATGATTTTCTAGCTGTCAACCTTGAGTATGACTAGCAACTTCCTAGGCAATGGAGTGTATTAAACCAATTCCTAGGTTTTGTTGTGATGGTGCTAGAGCAGGAGCATGTAATGGGAGTAGCTTCTGAACAATACCCAAGGATTTGAACTATTTATCCACTATGAGTACATTGAAGATGTCCGTCAGGAAGTAAGGAAGTTGTTGATAATTCTCTCTCCTAGGACCTCCCCATTGTGGTGCTTGATTGGGTGGTGGTGGTGCCCTATTGTAGGCAGGTTGACGAGGTTGCTAAGGTTGCATTACTAGTGGTTGAGAGGGTTGTTGTGGTTGTTGTGGCCTAACCTGCTATTGAGGTGGGTGGTAAGAAGAATTCTATGGTGGGTTCTTGTACTAGTTTTAATGGATCCCACCTTGGTTCCTCACAGTGTTTACAACTTCATTATTGACTACTCCCTCGGTTGTAAGCCCAGCTGGTGCAGAGGTAGTTTTCTTGATGTTTCTAGATTTGGGGTCAAAAGGATTTATCATTGTAGCATCATTAAAGTGGGCTTGCAAGTATCGGGCACTGTCATAAAGCTTATTCATGGTAGTAGGACGGTGCATGATCAAAACATTTCTCAGAGCAGGTGTAGTGTTTCCAATGAGCATCTTTACTTGTTCCGCTTCTGAAATGACATCTGTTAATTTCTTTGCCATTCCCCTCCACCGGTCAGCAAACTTTATGAAATTCTCATCATGCTTCATCTTCTCAGCAATTATATCTGTAATTGAGCATGATGGTGCCACCCGGTCTTTGTATCTTTGTAAAAATTTAGTCTTCAAGATGTCAAAATCTCCTACCTCAAAGAGGTCGAGCGAGTAGAACCACTCCAATGCAGACTCTTCTAGTGATCAGTGGAACAAGAAAGAAAGGACTCTACAATCATTCTTCTAGAATGAAGACTTGTAGAGAAACTCTTTAAGATGAAGAAAATGGTTGCCAATACCATTATAACGGTAACAAACTGGTAATTCGAAAGGTGGTAGGTAGAGAACTAGCAAAGAAGAAATGGAATCCTCAAGAGTTGACTTGGAATCCAAGAGACATATCAGCCCTAGATATCATTCATTCATTTGGGTGAGCTGATCCATGATTGCCTGGGTGAGAGCAGGTTCATAGTTTATTGGTGGGGGTATGTTGTTAGAGCATGAATTGGCAAATTATCAGATGATTGTCCCATGACCTGGTGGACCAAGGGAGCAATGGGGTTGGAGTAAGGTGGCTATACAATTGATGGTGGAACCACGGATGGTTGAACCACAGATAGTTGAGATAATGATGGTTGAATTACATATGGCTGGACAATAGGTGGTTGAGAAAAAGATGGTTGAACAGGTGGTAGTCGAACCATGGGGCAAGGAGATGAGGCAACTCGATTGGCTTCAACATGATCAGAGGCAGTTTTTCCCTTCATAAAGGATTGTATATGTGAAAAGGTTTCTAGGTCACTTTAAAAAGATAACTCCCTAAAGATTTGTTTAACATATCAAGGAGAAGATGGTTGAGGGACCTCTTGCCCTTCTGACTCAAACAAGGGATTAACATGGCCATCTGACAGAATTTGTTGGTGACCCATCTCGTTCTTTTGATGTTCAGCATTGTCCGTCATTCCAACGTATCTTCTAGACCTTAATTGCATTGCCACCCTTTCAACTTAAAAAAGTGGGTAAAATAAACAAGTTGGCAAAACAAACTTTCTGATTTTAGTATTTTGCAAGATGTTTTTTTTAGAGTTTTGAATTTTTTTTGGCAAACAAGTGATGCAAATACTTGAAAACAAGATTAGGCAATGATTTTTGATTAATTAGATTTATGGATTTGTTAAGAATTGTTCTCTCAACAAATGGGTTAGGATCCTAACTCCAATCTTCAATGACCTAAGGTTCATACAATCTCACCACGCGTAGGTAACTAGGGATACTTCGGGTTTTAGGGAATGGTACAACCAACCCCATCGTGAAGAGTAATACTCAACATGTGAGAAATTACGGAGGCCTTGATGAAAGCCTACCAAGTCAACTAGGAAGAAATATCCTAGAAGAGAGGTTAGAATCCACCAAGAGGATGTTTTGGATGGAAGGGGTAAATGGGAGACTGAGCTCCCATCTTAAACAAAAAAAGAGGTAGAGAATGCAATCAAATAATAATTCAAATAATAAGCAAAACATAAACTTAAATAAACAAGCAATTACACAAGACAAGTAACTAGAAACTAGATAACCAACTAGAAACTAAAATCTAGACCTTGTTTCTCACGGGAGCCAAATGGAGGTTGTGAAAAGTGATAGAAAGAAGTGGGTTCATATCTGATAGCCAAGCAAAAAGGGTGGTCCACATGGGGACCGATGTAAGAATAAGCTGGTTTATGTGGAAACCAGGGTAAAAGTGAAGGTGGTTCATGTGGTAACTAGTTTTGGGTTAAAGGGGTGGTTCACGCGGGAACCGGTTTGAATAATTGAAAGAGGGCCACGTGGGGACAATTTAAAGGTGAATAAGCATCTGATCCAAGTGGGGATAGAACTTAAGGAAAGTGGTTTGGTTCACGCAGGAACCGAAGTAAAGAAAGAATTGGTTGACGCGGGAACTGGTTTAAAATGAAAAAGGGTGGTTCATGCGGGAACCGGTATAAATGACCACTATAAATAAAAGAGGGTCACGCAATGACCAATTTAAGAATGGGACAACCTGAAATAAAAGGTAAAAATCTGATTTGGATGGCTAAAAATAAATTTTGTTTAATGTGGGAACCGGTTTGTAGAAGAGAGTTGGTTCGTACGGGAACCAATTTTAAAAGCAAAGGTGGTTTCACATGAAAACCGGCTGAAATCAAATGGCAGAAATCAAATGAATTACTTGGAAATTCATATCTAATTAAATAAGGGTTAAATCATAAAATTTGAGATGGAATCAAATTAGGAAAGTAGGAAAGAAGGAATGGCTTACACAGGAACCGGTTTAGAGCTAGAACTAGTTATAAAGAAACACTAAGCACCCAAGGTTAAAGACTTTGCTTGCCCCACCGTGGTCACCAAAAAGCTGTCAACTCCAAAAATGGGGCTCTCTTGTGGTCCGTGAATCCGGATCACCATCTCAAGAGGGGATGAGAAAGAAGGAAAGAAAAATATGGAAAACAACTCACCTCGGTCTCACACTCACATTGATCCTTGAAGTTTCATCCCTCGACGTCACTCGATCACTAAAGAGATGGTTTGGGTCATGTGAATGGAGGATAATAATAAGGAAACCTAAGACATAATGTGGTCTCTATGAACCGCAGGTTCTGCTTTATGCAATAAAAATGATTGTGTACCTTAGCGGGAAGAGTGCAGGTTAAAACTTCTCCTTCTTCAGCCAACAGATGAAGAAGAGTTCTGAACTCATGGGTGCTTCATTTCCTATGTAACTAGACAATAAAAACAAATGAAAATACAATTAGAAATAAACTAAGTAAAGTATATATAAAGAAAATGACCAGAAACACACAATTGAAAGGAAACCGACCAGATTTGGGTTATCTTTGTAGACACGCCAATTTGGCCTTATTTTAAGACTAAAGCTGTATTCCATTGGCAACATCCCTTTAAAACCATTAAAATCATGCTAAACCACCATTTTGGATGAGCTTATATGTTTACTGGAAATCTGAGGACATGTTAGAGGACATTCTTACTTCCATGTTGCTCTTGGTGGTGTGACAGATTATGCTTTTCTTGGCATCTCCTCTATTTGAAATTTTTTCACAGGTTTTTTTGGACTTCTACTGAAGAAGTCTTAAACATGAATAATACTTTCCTATGAGTCCTATTTTTAGTGCAACAAACGGAATTCAATTATGATCTCCCATTTTTCTGCAGGGCTCTTAGGAAATCAGATGCACAATTCTATTCACACGCCACCTGATGAAGCCCAATTGCATGCAAGACCAGCCCATTGGGCACATATCAGACTAATTCACGACCTTAACTTACTTTTTCATTTTCCATATCACTTGGTAAAGTATATGGAAGCTTCATGGTCGAAATTAGTATCATTAAATGATGACAATCCAACTTGTTGTCTTGTACATCAAAACTTGCTTTTTTTAGACCAAATTTGTTTCCTCTTCAAGTGGAGACATATTTTGAACATGGGAAATGTGATACATGGTTTTAAATCCCGATAAATCAGTTAGGTAAGTTTATAGAAGCCTCATGATAAAAATTAGCAGCATTGATTGGAGGAAATCTAACCTATGGTCGGTTATATCAAAACATCCTATTATTTTGACCTGTTTCTCATCCCATATATAGGGAGACTCATATAAACGACCTAATAAGGGTATCCCCATCCTAAAGCACTCTTATCCTAATCCTCCTTCCCCCTTGGCTTGTCCCAACCTCCCCAAATCATTCTCTCTTCGTCCTAGTGCCCAGAAATCATCCTGAAGTGAAGGAGAAGCCGGTCTATGCTCCGATGTGCTGTGCTGCTGATCATCAGCTACTAAATATCTTTGTGATCCTTTTCCTGCCTGAATTTCTTCATAAGAAGTGTTATTCATCAATCTATATTTCATCTTTAACAAATGAGGATTGATTCTGACATCACCTTGGCTCGTGATGGCTTCTACACCGGCGCTGCGTAGATAGATCCAAAGTCTTCTCTTTTTAGTCATCATCTTATCAGTCAATTTCACTGAACTTACTTGAAGATTCAGCCTATACATCCTTCATATAAAATGTTCCTCGATTATTTATATTTTATTTACAATAAGAATCATGCAATTCCAATATTTGTGGTGCCCGTGGTACATCCTACATCGACATTGTGCCAGTGGTTTTTAGAACTTCACTTCCAACAACAAAAATTTTAGGTAAATTCGTACCACTTCTAAAAGGATTCAAGCTAATTTGTATTAATCTAAAACTATCCTTGGTGAGCTATCTTTATTTTTAAACAAATGGCACTTGATTCTGACATTGGTGTTGTTTGCTGCGGTCTCTACATCAGAGCTGCGCATTTTACATTTAATATGTCCAATCCGGTTGCCACTTTATCTGGGCTGTGTTTCCTTTAATTATTCATATTCTCTTTGCTAACTCTCCATTCATATCAAGTTCATCATTTATGCATCAATTTTATTTAGTTTTTGTATTATTTCATACATCATAAAAAAACAAAAAAAGGGGTTAGGGCTAACCCCGAATCAGGTAAGTTTGTTTCCATTTGCCGTTTTTTATGTTATTGTTTTTTTATAGTTGCTACACTTCACTCAGTTCTAATATTTATTATAGTTGTTTTCTTGTCTTCTTTGTTTACTAGTTGCACAGGTTTATCACTCTAGCATCAATTGGAGACTCTTCTTCATCGGCCGGCCGAAGAAGAAGAAGGTTGAACTCACACATCATCTCTTACACTAAGGTGCACACGATCAAATCTTTCTCTTTTTTTCATTTAAATAGAAACTCGCAGTTCCTGGCGACCACCTACTTTTAGTCTTTATGCATTAAGCTCTTTCCTTCTATTCTCACTCTTCTCCACACGACCCGAACTGTCTCTCCGGTGCTTGAGCAACGCCGGGAGATGAAAGTTCGGGGATCAATGTGAGTGTGGGACCTAGTTGCGAGAAAGCTTTTCATGTTTTCCATCCATCTTTCTCATCCCCTTTCTTGAGGTGCCGATCCGGAACCCGTTTTCGGAGTTCACAACTTTTTGGCGACCACAATGAGACAACCAGTGCCTTTAATCGTGCTAGCTTGAGTGATTCATGCAACTAGTTATTTTTCGATTTGGTTCCCGTGTGAACCAACTTCTCCTTTACCTTTTCCATGTCAATTTACCTTTAAACTTTCTGTTTACTCTTCCTTTAAGATTGTCCCCCATGTGAACTTGATTTGCTTGTCTTTAATTTCAACTCGGTTCCCGCGTGAACCACTCTTTTCTTCTTATAAACCGGTTCTCACGTGAACCACCTTTCTTTTCAACTCGGTTCCTGCATGAACCAACTTATTTTTAGATCAGTCCTCATGTGGACTACCTCTTTACAGCACCATCAGATTGGCCCCACATGACCCTTTTTTCATTTTGTCATCTTTTACACTGGTTCTCTCATGAACCACCCTTTTCTTCATAAAAACTAGTTCCCGCATGGACCAACCCCCTTTTCTAATCCGGTTCCCACATAAACCAACCCACTTTCTGATCGGTCCCCACGTGGACCACCCCTTTGCACCAGTTTAGATTGGCCCCACGTGGCCTTCCTTTTTTTCAGCTAAATAAACTGGTTCTAGCTTGAACCACCCCTTTTCCTTCAAAAATCGGTTCTCGCATGAACCACCCACCTTTCCAAAACTCGGCTCCCACATGAGGCACCCTATTTTAAAATCGGATCCCATGTCGACCATCCCTTTTACCTTTACTTCAGATTTGTCCCCACCTTAGACACTCCATCACAAGCCGGTTCTCGTGCAAACAACCTTTTAGTTGCTAGTTTCTAGTTACTTGTTTTATTGCTTGTCTTGTTTCATACTCTTCCTTGCTTTATTTAATAGCTTTATTCATTTTCATGCTTGTGCACATTGATTGCTTCTTATCCTCTTTCCCTCCATTTTTACTTTTGCATTAGCTTTTTGCATTGGGTACCGGACTTGTTTCGATCCATAGGGCATTCGAGGTGGGGGCTCTCTCTCCTAACACACCCTAACCCTCCAAACACCTTCTTGGTGGATTCTAACCTCTCTTCTGGGATATTCCTTTCTAGTTGATTTAGTTTTTTCTAACAAGACCTCCTTAAGTCCCCATCTATAGAGTATTCCTCTCTGCACGATTGGGCCGGTTGTACCACTCTCGCAAAAACCCGAAAAACCCAAGTACCTACTCGTGGTGATTGTGTGATAACCTTAGGTCTTAAAGATTGAAGCAATAGGAACCATACCTACTTGAGTAAATAATTACTAACAATCTATTTAATCTAAGGTTTCAAGCCAAAAAATTGCCAAGTAGTCATTATAATAACTTGTTTGCTTAACTTGCTTGCTCACCACAATTGAAAACAACCCCAAATAAATTCTTCTTTCAAAACACCTAAAAAAACAAAACAAAAATATTTTTAAATTTTTTGGTCAACTTGTTTGCCAAACAACAAAACTGAAACAAAGAAAAAAATTAAAACAAAACAAAACACAACAAAAAAAATCTTTTTCATTTATACTATTTACTTGCTTTCTTTCAACCTTCTTGTTAGAAAGTTTGAAAGTATGCCCATGGTGATAAGGTCTAGAAGACACATAGGGATGTCAAACTACTACAGGAAAGAAGATGAGTACGAGACGGGTCACTACGAGCTTCAACAACCCAAGGTCCAACCAGAGGGCCATGTTAATGCCATCAGAGAACCCGAAATTAAACCTTCTCTACTTAGCATGGAGCAACTCCTCCAGGGTCTATCTCTCCACCTTGATACTGAGACCTTTGCAGTCATCCAATCCGACACTAAGGGCAAGATGCCCATCAATCAAGGTTTTTTCAGGGGAGACAAAGCTCCCTCACCACATCAATTGGCAGCTAGGGCCCTCATCATCAACTCTCCTGCACAATCTTGTCGCGCTACCTTTCCAACTCACCCTGTTGTGGGTCACCCACCTGATTCCATGCTAGTTCCTACTTCTAACCCGCCTCTTCTACCCCGTTCATCCAAATACCTTGCACCGGTTGTAGACACGCCAAATTCACCTAATTCAGAGCATTAAACTCATGTTTTGTAGGGTAACATGTATGATTGACCTTAGGAAGATGCCGGGTCCTTTAAAATTGATTTGGAGCTTCACCGAACGAAATCAGATGCTTTCTGAAGTTTTCTACAAAAAGCCATAATTTCATAGTGAAAGCCACACATAAATCATGTAAACATGGAAATTGGCTGAATGACTAATGCCTAATGATCATTAATTTATTTTTATGGTCATATTCACACTCCGGACAAGTTTTGTTGCATACCGTGCCTTTCCGGTTTGCCGTCGGAGTCATTTTGACCAGTATCAGATCTTCTGTTCACTACCCTAAATTCCGAACAAAATTCTGAATTTTTTGAGGGTGTTATGGCAGATACAATTCTAAATAAAGCTTCTTTGGCCTGTTATCTTTCCAACGCAACAAACGGCGTCGAATTCGTAGTTTGGGAGTGTTCGCAATGGCTTCCGGAATAAGGACGCGCAAAAAACAAGCCCATGCGCCCGGGTCCCTGGTCACATGCGCCCAGGACCTAGGGCACGTGCCCATGCGCCCTACCAGTGAGGCATGTGACCTCATGCCCTCAGTTGAGGGTACATGCGCCCTACCCATGAGGCACGAGGGAACCAGTTTTTCACCGAGACTCTACCGCTGAACAGATCGACCGGATAAGATCGAATTTTTCAGAAAAAGTACCATGCGCCCCCACTGGGAGGCACATGCGCCCCTCAGTGGGGTGCATGCACCCTGAACCAGGGCGCATGCTCCCTGGGGTAGGGCGCAAGGTGGCCTTTTTTTTAGTCTTGCTCGCGTCATTTGTTCTCCTATAAATAAACTCTGATTCCGGTCATTCCAAAGGCATGAGCATGACCCCCCAGGCATCTCAAGACATGCAACCTCCCTCATGCATTGATTTTGTTATTTTTAGTTAGGGAACTTCGAGTTTTTAGAGAGAGAAAAGTCGATTCAAGAGAGAGGAAGGCTGCTCTGCAGGTGATCAGCCAAGTCTCTCTTCTTCGGCCTCTACAGCAGAGTGTGGACGTATGCTTCCAGAGCTCTCTTAATCAAAGTTCTTCCTCTCCAAGTCTTCTTGAGTTTTAAATTGACGGCACTTGATTTATAGGTCAGGGCTGGTCGTGATGAGCACAGAAACAAAGTCGCGCCTGGCAGATCCTGGACTGCTGCTCGACTTTTTTGACAACCCAGATTTGGCCATATCTCTCTATTCAACTCAGAATCTTGTTGTTATTTTTCCTATCTATTTGTTTCATGATTCTCCATCCTAATAAAAATTTTTTACATTTTTTTGCATTATTTTTAGTCTGTTAATCCTAAAAGAAAGAAAAATGGGTTAGAGATAACCTGAATCTGGTCAGTTTCTAGTCAATTGTGTGTTTCATGTTATTTTCTTTACATATACTCCACTTTGTCTATTTCTAATTGTCTCTTTCACTTGTTTATTTGTCTAGCTGCACATAAAATCAAGCACCCACACGTTGAGGACTCTTCTTCATCGGCCGGCCGAAGAAGGAGAATCTTTAACCCACATTCTTCACGCTAAGGTACACACGGTCATCTTTCAATCTTTAAATCGGAACCAACGGTTCTTGGCGACCACATTTCTTTCTTCTCACCCTCCTCCCACATGACCCAAACTGTCTCTTTGGTGATCGAGTGACGCCAAGGGATGAAAGTTTGGGGATCAATGTGAGTGTGGGACCGAGGTGAGAGTTGATTTCCATGTTTTCTTTCTTTATTTCTCATCCGCTCTTGAGGTGACGATCTGGATTCACAGACTTCCCTGAAAAGGAGAAGGCCCCGTCGAATTTTCAGAGTCGACAGCTTTGTGGCGACCATGGTGGGACAAGCAATGTCTTCAACCGTGGGTGCTTAGTGTTTTGTTTGCAACTAGTTCTAGTTCTAGACCGGTTCCCACATGAGCCTTTCATTCCTTCCACCTCTCTTAAACTTCATGCCACCTCAAAATTTCTGATTTCACCCACATTTCATCAGATCTGAAGTGCCAAGTACCTCATTTAATTTCTGTCATTTTATTTAAACCGGTTCCCACGTGAACCACCCTTTTCCTTTTAAATTGGTTCCCACATGAACCAAACCACTTTTTTTAAGATCTATCCCCACTTGGATCAGATCCTTATTCACCTTCAATTGGCCCCACGTGGCCCTCTTTTAACCATTCAAACTGGTTCCCACGTGAACTACCATTTTTTTACCCAAAATCGGTTCCCATGTGAACCACCTTTACTTTTTACCCTGGTTCCCACGTGAACCAGCTTATTCTTACATTGGTCCCCACGTGGACCACCCTTTTTCTTGGCTATCAGATCTGAACCTTTTCTTTCCATCACTTTTCACTATCTCCATTTGGCTCACATAAGAAACAAGGTCTGGATTCTAGTTTCTAGTTGCTTGTCTAGTTTCTAATTGCTTATCTTGTGTGATTGCTTGTTTATTTAAGTTTATGTTTTGCTTATTACTTGCTTTATTACTTGATTGCATTCTCTGCTCCTTCTCTCTACCTCCTTCTTTTACACTTTTTTGAGGCGGGAGCTCACCTACCATTTACCCCTCCCATCCAAAACACCCTCCTGGTGGATTCTGACCTCTCTTCTAGGATATTCCTTCCTAGTTGACTTGGTTGGCTTTCATCAAGGCCTCCATAATTCCTCATACGTGGAGTATTCCTCTTCACGATCGGGTTGGTTGTACCACTCGCCAAAACCCGAAGCATCCTATGTTACCTACACGTGGTGAGATTTTGTGAAACCTAGGTCATTGGAGATTGGAGTTAGGATCCTAAACCATTTGTTAAGAGAACAATTCTTAACAAAAATTATAAACCTAAGGTTTAATCAAAATCATTGCGTAATTTTGTTTTCATGTCTTTTCATCACTTGCTTGTCAAACAAAAATTCAAACTCCTAACTTTTTTTGCAAGATACTAAAAAAAACCAGAAAAAGTTCTTTGTTTGCTTTGTCAACTTGTTTGTTTTCTCCTTGAAGTTCAATGCAACTAAGGTCTGGAAGACACGTTGGAATGGTGGAACAAGCTGAACATCAAGAGCACGAGATAGGTCACCAACCAATTCCGTAAGATGGTCTTGTTAATCCATTGTTTGACTCAGAAGCGCAAGAGGTCCCTCAACCATCTGCTCCCCGTGATGTTGAACAACTCTTTAGGGAGTTGTCCCTCTATACCGACCTAGAAACCTACGCCCGCATACAATCCAAGGTGAAAGGCAAAATGGCCTCTGATCAGGCCGAAGCCAACCAAGTTGCCTCATCTCCTTGTCTTCTGCTTCGACCACAACTCATTCAGTCACCCTTTGTTCAACCACCTATTATTCAACAATCTATGATTCAACCATCACTAACACAACCATCACTAGCACGACCATCTGTAGTTCAACCATCTATAGTTCAACCATCTGTGGTCCAACCCTCATTTGTTCAGCCATCTTATTTCAACCATGTTGCTCCCTTGGCCCATCAAGTCATGGGACAATCTTCAGTAAATTTGCCAAGTCAGGCTCCTCAATTCCAGAACCATGCCTTTAACCACATACCCCCACCAGTAAATCAAGAACCTGCTCTAACCTAGGCAATCATGGATCAGCTCACCCAGATGAATGAACACTATGAAAAGCTAAGATGTTGCATGGACTCCAAATTAGTTCCTGAGATCTCTATTCCTTCTCTGCCAGTTCTCCACCTACCACCTTCTGAGCTACCAGTTTATCACCGCTACATTGGTACTGGCAATCCTTTTCTACACCTTAAAGATTTTCTCTATGAATCTTCATTCTGGGAAGATAATCGTAGGGTTCTTGCTTTCTTATTCCGTCGATCACTAGAAGGGTCTGCATTGGAATGACTCTACTCGCTCGACTCCTTTGAGGCAGAAGACTTTAATATTGTCACCAGCATGCTCCATTACAGACTTGATTGCTGAAAAGATGAAGCCCGAGGAGGACTTTATAAAGTTTGCTGATCGCTGGAGGAGAATGGTAGAGAAATTGACAGATGTGATTTCTGAAGGGGAACAAGTGAAAATGCTTGTCGGAAACACTACACCTGCCTTGAGGAATGTATTGATCAGGCACCGTCCTACCACCATGAATGAACTCTATGACAGTGCCCGATACTTGCAAACCCACTTCAAAGATGCCACCATAATAAATCCTTTTGATCCCAAACCTAGAAACTTCAGGAAAACCACCTCTGCACCAGTTGGTCCTACAACAGAAGGAGTGGTCAACAACGAAGCTATAAACATTGTGGGGAACTAGAAAGGGAACCGTCAAAACCAGTTCCGAAACCCACCATAGAACCTTTTCTATTACCCCCCTCAACAATAGGCTAGGCCACCACAACCACGACAACCACAACAACCACCTCAGCCAGCAGCACAACCCTAGCAACCTCGACAACCTACCTACAATAGGGCACCACCACCACCCAATTAGGCACCATGAAGGGGAGGTCCTAGGAGAGAGAACTACCAACAACTCCCTTACTTCTTGACCGACATCTTCAATATACTTTTGGCAGAAAAACAGTTGGAATTGCCCAAGGAAAGAGAGGTTTGGCCAACAAATGTGGATATGTCCAGATACTGTGCTTACCACCGGTGTCCTGGTCACACTGTTGAAGTGTGTTTTCAATTCAAGGATTACATCCACGATCTGAATGACCAAGGCAGCATTGATTGGGTTTAAATGGGGGAATGCATACAAGCTATGAAGGCTAGGCAGCAGCAGTGGTAGCGTCCACCGGCTCAACCTCAACAACAGGCTTGGGAATTGTTCAGAATCCGCTCCCATTACATGCTCCCACTCCAGCACCAGCACCAGCTCATCTAAACCCGGGAATTGGTCTAGTACACTCCATTGTTTAGGGAGATGCCAACCGTGCTCAAGGTTGGCAACTAGAAAACCAAAAAGCAACCATGTCAGTCAACCTAGCTAGGCCTCCTGCTAGGAACCCTCCTAGGCAAATAATCAGTGCACCTGCTAGTCCACAACCACCACCTAGTTCAATATCCTAACCACTGGCCACCACTTCTTCTCGCCGACCCATCATTAGGCTAGCCCCCGCCTTGACTACACCTCCTTCAGCCATTGCTACACACCGGACCTTGCTCATCCGACCACCACAATCACCACCAAACCTAAACCCCAGCCTATGAACTCTTTCACTCCAAAACCTCAACCTATCATAACACCGACTCCACAACCTACCACATTACCAATACCTTCATTAAACCCATCAACCACTCCTACACCTCGGCCTCTTATTATCAGGCCACCAGTATCACCATCACTACCACCTCTAAATCCTACCCCTCTACCAACTAACCCAATCATGCACGAACCACCAATCCCATTACCTACCATACCTGCACCTACACCACCTGTTCCCCCACAGTCCACCCCAGTTAACCCTTCACCTCTACCGAACCGCCAAATAGCCCCGGTGCTTCGGAGTGGGAGGATGTTCCAGCAGCTCTTTCCCCAAGCCAATACTCAACCGCAGGATCCAGTGGAGGAGGAACAAGTGGTAGAACCATTGCCGGGCACGGCGTATGATTTGTTGAAACATTTAGATAAGACACCGGCCCGTATTTCCATACTTGAGTTGATAAAAGGATCAAAGGTGCACCAGGAGATTCTACAGCAATATTTGCAAAGGGTCATGGTGAGTGAAGATCTCTCACCTGAGAAGATCACTACAGTGTTAGCCCCTAGAAGTGAGCTTCCAACACTCACTTTCTCTCAGGAAGAATTAGCAGATCCAGAGGTCAGGAGATATGCTTTGCATGTGGCTGTTATCATATACAATGTCGAAGTCAAATCATGTTTGGTTGACACTGGAGCTTCTATCAACGTTATGCCGCCAGAAACTTTGCAGTTGTGCGGCATTTCTGAACAACAAATCAAACCATCCTGTGCTATGGTGATGGCCTATGATAACTCTAAGAAGTCTACGCATGGGGTGGTCACTTTAGAAGTCAAACTTGGACCATGTACAGTCACAATGGATTTTCATGTTCTAGAATTGGATCCAACTTTTCGGGCTATACTTGGGAGGCCTTATCTGGAGGCAATAGGAGCTGTGGCTTCAACAAACCACCAGTGCATAAAGTTTCCCTTTAAAGGACAAGTGGTCAAGGTGACTAGCATGCCTATAAAGGACGAGATGAATGATGCTACTTTTACATCACCCCTAGGTCTGTAAATACAACCCCAGATCTCAGTGGGAGAATTACCAGAAGTTAGATGCATGACCGCCTCTCTACCTAACAAAGTGGGATGGCAGATGATGATGAAATTGGGCTATCAGCCTGGAAAAGGATTAGGCAAGGATCTTCAAGGAATCACTCAGCCGATTCAAACTGTGAAAAGGCCACGCAGGTAGGGGTTGGGATACGAAGAGGATTCCATCCCATGGAGGATCTTCCAGCCAGGATATGCCATGGGACTCCACACCTTCTTAATCAAAGGGGAGACCATGATGATGGCTGAAAATGACAAGAGTTTCGTTACAGTTGTCAAGAGAAGAAAGGCTCCAGATGAAGAAGAAGACTTGGAAGACCTGTGCTTATCTTTGACTCGTTTTTTCTCAAGTGGGGAAGAGTACCAAGAACCACCCAAGGGCAGACCAATCTTGGATCATCTGGTTGAGCATATCACCCAAGTCTGAACCATTCCACGAGGCCCAAATACAGCAATCCCATGTTTGAACCTCATACCATTGTTTCTAGATCTTTTGGATGGGCTTCAGAGACCACTTACCCACTTTGGGCCCATGTGCCCTCTTCAACCTTCCACTCTTACTGGGCTAGCTTGCCCATTTACTTCCCTCATCAACTTCAGAACTGAGGGCTTTTACCAACATGGGCTCACATGCCCATTTATTTCTAAGATCGGGTCCACGTATCCGTTTACTTTTTTCATCAATTTTGGACCCATGTGTCCACTTTCTGTTACCATTGGGCCCACGAGCCCCTTTTTCCTCTTTATCCTTAAGTTTTTACTTCTATTAATTCAGTCATCTTCTATCAAATCCCGAGTCATTCTGACTCATTCCATATTTTTACTTGAAATTCCAAAAACAAAAAATGTCTTATCTGAAACTCACATTTCCATTGAGGAGACATCTCTACTCATCCCAAAGGGCGCTTCCAATCAGGGATCCCTCTCTTCTGAATCATTGATCGATTTACTCGATCCTCCCTCCACTGTAAATACCACCTTTCCAGCTTTATCTACAGTGGGTCAAGTTAGATTAGGAAATAGTAAAGTCAGAGGTAAACGAGTTCCAAATAGGTATCTGCAACAATTGGCACAGAAATGTGTTGAGTGTGCAAGGCTGCCAAACTTTCTAGAGAATACCATCCAGCTAGATGAAATCTGATATGAGGATGAGCATAACATAGATCATACATTGGGAGTATATGAGGTGGTATCAGAGAAGGATTCTGAATTTGAGGATGAAATTGAGGACTTGGCTGATGCGTATGCATCTGGGCTTAAAATATTTAAAGAACCATCAGCCACAGGGAATGAACCAACCAAGGAACTAAATTTAGGAACCCTGGAAGATCCTAAGACTATCTTCATCAGTGCAAACCTCACTCCTTCACAAGAACAACGTTTGATCAAAGTGTTAGAAGAATATAAGGACACGTTCGCATGGACGTATGAAGATATGCCGGGATTAGATAATTCATTGGTTGAACATAGATTAACCTTGAAACCTGGAACTACCCTGGTTAAACAAAACCTCAGGAGGTTCCACCCTGATATTGCTTTCAAAATGAAAGAAGAGGTCGACAAACTACACCAAGCAAATTTTATTAAAGTCGTCCTATATCCGAAATGGGTGGCTAACGTAGTCCTTGTTATGAAGAAGGATGGACGTATTCGGATTTGTATAGACTTCAGGGACTTGAACCAAGCGTGTTCTAAGGATGATTTTTCTTTACCTCATATCAATATTTTGGTTGATAACACAACTGGATTTGAAATGCTTTCATTCATGGATGGCTATTCTGGATACAATCAGATCCGGTTAGTTGAGGAGGACCAAGAGAAGACCTCGTTCACTACACCTTGGGAAACATATTGCTATGTTGTCAAGCCCTTTGGGTTAAAGAATGCGGGTGCTACATATTAGAGGACTATGATGGCTATCTTTCATAACATGATGCACACCCTTGTAGTGGTGTATGTGGATGATTTGGTTATCAAGTCCAAGAGTCGGGAAGATTATTCTGAAGTACTAAGGAAATTTTTGCAACGAGCTAGAGAATACAAGTTGAAAATGAACCCTGAGAAGTGTACATTTGGAGTTTCATCAGAAAAACTACTTGGGTTTATAGTAAGCAAAAGGGGCATAGAGATCGACCCAAACAAGGCCAAGGCAATTATTGGTATGCCTCCTCCAAAGAATATGAAGGAGCTTCGAGGATTGATTGGGAGGCTACAATTTGTCCGCCGGTTTATCTCACAACATTCCCAAAGGTGTAAACCTTTCTATGAGTTAACCAAGGCGGGGGCTGATTTTAAATGGGATTCGAAGTGCCAAGAGGCATTTGATGGGTTGAAAACATACCTGGCAAGTCCCCCTATACTTAGACCACCAATTCCTGACAAGCCCTTGGTCCTCTACATCTCGGTTCTTGAGAACTCTCTTGGGGCAGTCCTTGCACAAGTTGATGAAGAGGGGAAAGAACGAGCTACTTATTACTTGTCTAAGATGTTTGATGTTTGTGAGTTGAAGTACACTGTGGTAGAAAAGACCTGTACTGCTCTTGTTTGGGTGGTTCAGAAACTCAAACATTATTTTCTTGCTCACCAAGTCAAGCTCATTGCTCGTATCAATCCCATTAAGATTCTATTAGATAAGACAGTCTTGACTAATCGGTTAGAGCGATGGCAGAGTTTCTTATCCCAATTTGATATCACTTATATCCCACAGAAGACAATTAAGGGCTATGCTATTGTGGAACACCTTGCGCATCATCCCATACCTGTCTTGGACCCAGTCCGGTCAGAGTTCCCGGATGACGAACTAATGTCAGTCCGATCTTCCAATCTTTGGACATTATATTTTGACGGGGCTCTGAACTCTCATGGTAGAGGGATAGGTATTGTCCTTCTGTCATCTGAAGGTGTCACCATTTCACAGGCTTTTCAGCTTAACTTTCTAGCAACCAACAACATGGCTGAGTATGAAGCCTTGCTGGCCGGGCTGGAGGCCACTCATTTTCATGGTGCCACCGAACTAAGGGTGATAGGTGATAGTCAATTGATCCTATGCCAAGTCCTATCCAAATATCGAACTTCCCATCCAAACCTCAAACCCAACCAGGAGCTCACAACCTATTACATCAAGCTATTCTTTAAACTCACCTTTGTTCATGTCCCCCGTTATCAGAATATCCTCGCCGATGCCTTAGCTTCACTAGCTTCATCTCTATCTGTCCCGCTAGGCAGGCAAGTGCGGACTATCCACATCTGTAAGAGAACAATTCTAGCAATTGAGGATGGACATTTTCTAAAGGATAAGGAGAGGTTCAACAGAAAGGAATACTTGGAACATAAAGAAGAAATCTCTTTAATTGAGTTGGAAGAATTAGAAGAAGGTGAGAGACCTTGGTATGACGAGATTGCGAGGTATTGCCAATATCAGTCGTATCCGCCTGGATCAACCACCAAAGAAAAGAAGGCAATCAGAAGAGTATCCCAGAGGTATACAATCCTATGAGGAGTTCTCTATAAGAGAAGCCTAAGTGTAATCTTACTGTGATGTCTTGATGAAGAAGAAGTTGAGTTGGTGCTGAAGGAAGCACATTCTAGAGTTTGTGGTGGTCATGTGAATGCCCAAGCCCTTGCTAAGAAAATCATCCAACAAGGGTATTATTGGCCAACTCTAGAAGAAGACTGGTCCATCTTTGTCCAGAACTGTCATTCATGTCAACTCCATGCTAACAAGATTCATTCTCCCGCATCTTCCCTTCATCCAATTCATGCCCCATGGCCTTTCGCCATGTGGGCTTTTGATATCATTGGCCCCTTGAGTGACCTCAACTCCGAAATGCGCTCAAAATCATTCATTCTAACGGCAATGGAGTACTTCACAAAGTGGGCTGAAGCAGAAGCATTCGTGGAGATTAAAGCATCAACTGTTTGCTCCTTCATCAAGCGCAACATCCTGGCAAGCTTCGGGATCCCCAGCGACATCGTCACCGATAATGGGCCACAATTTCTCTCTCAAGATCTGTGTGATCTTTGCAATAGGTATTGCATTTCATTGCATCATTCATCACCATACTATCCTCAAGGTAATGGTCAAGCAGAAGCCACCAATAAAATCTTAATTAAAATCATCAAGAAATCTTGTAAGTCTAGCAAGTTTGCCGACTGGCCTGATAAGCTTGTAGATGCTCTATGGGCTTATCATACTTTTGTAAGGACTCCCACTGGTGGTCGCTTACGAAGTATTACTTCCATCTCTCCAAGTTCAGCTCAACAAGGATATTCCTGTTGATGAGAGATGAGAATCACTCACTCCATAGCTTGAACTCTTTGATGAAAGAAGGCTAGCCACCGCCGAGCATGCCCGGACTTATCAGAATAGACTCAAAAGGTTTTATCAAAAGAGGGTGGTTGAGAGAAAATTCGAGATCGGTGAGATGGTAGTCAAACGCATATTCGTTAAGCCAGGGGGTCCCCGCTCCAAGTTGCAACCTAACTGGGAAGGGCCTTTTGTAATCACTGAAAAGTATCCAGGTAAAGCATATGAATTGACTAATTCAGATGAAGAAAAATTGAATCATCCTTGGAATGGAGTTTACCTCAAAAAGTACTCTCCATAAAAATAGAGAAACCACTAGTATAATCTCAAGTCATCGATCCTAGGTTGTTCGTGAGAAGTCAAGGGTAGGCACCATCCTACACACACAACATCTCCCTATCCTAGAATCCGGACAACCTGACACTTGCGAAAGGCAAGGCAAAAATCTAGAAGTGGAAGGAGTACCCTTACCCTATTCTCTTCCACTCAGTCCAAGATAGGGAGAAAAGATTAGAGAGGGATAGTATCGAAAACACTCGCCACCCTAGTAGGAGGCCGTCTCAGAGGGTACAAAAGGGTGCCAAAAGATGAGCAATGAACCCCTCAGGTTAGAAAAAGAAAAATGATCAACCTGTCTAAATGAGTACACAGAATGATAGTCAAGGCAAAAGGCACTAAAAGATGGGCAATGTCCCCACAGGTCAAAAAAACAAGTCTAAAATGTGCCACATAAAAAAGAGCAAAATAAATAAGAGAGACCCAAGGAGGTCGAACCCCAACGTGTAATTTGAGTGAGAGTAGAGAAATCCCTCTCAACATCTTCAAACCCTATCAAGGACTTTCTCTTTACTCTTCCTCCTTAAACCCCTTGGGTAGGGTAAACCAACCAAATCCAGGTGGAATCCAAGCCGATCAAAGGAAGAAGGTTAGAAGGATTCTAGGTAGGGAACTTTATTTTTGCACGTGGCATCTACCACTTGAGTCTTGACAAACCCTAAAGACCGATGAATTGTCTCAAATACCAGCATTTTCTCCACAAAGAAGTGAATATTTTTAAAATCCAAAAAAAAGTGAATATTTCCAAAATCCAAAAAAAGTGAATATTTCAAAAATCCAAAAAAAAAGTATATTTTAAAAATACAAAAAATTGCATATTTCAAAAATCCCAAAAAAATGCATATTTCAAAAAAATTGAATATTTTTGAAAATCCAAAAAAAATAATTGTTTTCAAGAAAATCCAAACAAAAAATGCTCAGTCATGATCATTGCCTTACTTGCATCCATGTTTATTTGACTGTCATGCATAGTTCCATTTCTGTATTGCATATCCATTTTTTTATTTATTCCACCTTGTTAAGAAGGCTCTTCCCTTTGACCTAAGTCAAAGTTGACCGTAATAAGCAAAGGGATGAGTCACGGTGAAGATCTAATCCCCTTTCTATCAAGTGTTTCAGTCATTTCAATGCAGGAGAGGAGAGGATTCACACCACGGAAGGTAAGTTCTCTCAATCCCTACATCCATTTCATTTAAGTCATTTGTTTTATTCAACCTTGTTAAGAAGGCTCCTCCCTTTGACTCAAAATCAAGACAAACGATGTATAGGCAAAGGGATGAGTCATGATAAAAATTTAATCATCTTTGCTAAGTGTCTTCAAGAGTTGAAGAAGCAAAAGAGAAGGGCCATCAGGCAACCTTTTAAGTCCAACAGGTCTGCATTGTGAGATCAGTATTCCCCAAGGGACGTCATGCCAACCTTGTGGCGAAAAGAGAGGAAGCGCTACCCAACTGAACATTATTGTGATGATATATTCCATCAGAAGGCAGGACAAGGATGGACCAGAGATACTGATGAATCAGGCAGTCGATGCAAGTTGATAGACCACGCCTGAAGACTTCATTCAAATCCACATTCTCATCAATCTCACATCATCACCATCGCTCTATTTTGCACTTCACATCACTCCTACTATCTGTCACCTAGTTGTGTTAGGTCCATTTGATACATATTATATGCATTAATGTTGAAGACCTTGAGAGTGAAAATGACTGGGCCCGAGGTCCCCTTCAACAAAATCTGCGACGGCATGGTCATTTCTTCACACTCATAGATAAGCCAAAATTGAACATTAGAGGTACGATGGTTCCTAATCAGGTGTCTTGACCTCCAATAGACAATCTATATCTTCAACCATTTTCTACATAATTTATATGTCTTCACATCCATCTCCTTTTCATTCTTCATCATTACTAATTTTATCCCTTCATGTTTTATTCCTTTCTTTTATTCCATCATGTTTTATTCTTTCCTTTCCTTTATCTCACCGTTGTAGACACGCCAAATTCCCCTAATTCAGAGCATAAAACACATGTTTTATAGGGTAACATGTGTGATTGACCTTATAATGATGCCGGGTCTTTTAAAAGTTGATTTGTAGCTTCGCCGAACGAAATCGGATGTTTTCCGACGTTTTCCGCGAAAAGCCGTAATTTCCGAGCGAAAGCTGCACATAAATCGTGTGAACACGGAAATTGTCTGAATGACCAATGCCTAATGATCATGCATTGAAGGTTATGGTCATATTTACACCCCGAACAAGTTTTGTTGCATTCCGTGCCTTTCCGGTTTGCCGTCGAAGTCATTTTGACCAGTTTCGGACCTTCTGTTCACTGCCCTAACTTCCGGATAAAATTTTGAAGTTTTTGATGGTGTGATGGCTGATCTAATGCTATAATAAGCTTCTTCGGCCTGTTATCTTTCCAACGCAACAAACGGCGTCGAATTTCGAGTTCGGGAGTGTTCGCAATAGCTTCCGGAAGAAGGACGCACGAAACTAGTCCCATGCGCCCGGGTTCCTGGTCACATGCGCCCGGGACCCAGGGCACATGGCCATGCGCCCTACCAGTGAGGCACGTGACCTTGTGCCCTCACTTGAGGGCACATGCGCCCCACCTTTGAGGCACGAGAGAGTCAGTTTTTCACCAGGACTCTACCACTGAACGGACGGACCGGATAAGACCACTTTCTCGAGATTTGATCCCATGCACCCTCACTGGGGGGCGCATGCGCCCTTCAGTGGGGCGCATGCGCCCAGCACCAGGGCGCATGCGCCCAAGGGTGGGGCGCAAGGCCCCCTATTTTTTAGTATTGATCGCGCCTTCTGTTCTCCTATAAATGGACTCCGATTCCGGTCGTTCCAAGGGCATGAGCACGACCCCTCAGGCATCTCAAGACATCCAAAATCCCTCCTGAATTGATTTTGTGATTTTTAGAGAGATAATTTCGAGTTTTTAGAGAGAGAAAAGTTGGTTCAAGAGAGAGGAAGGCTATTCTTTAGGTGATCTGCCAAGTCTCTCTTCTTAGGTCTCTACAGCAGTGTGTGGACATCTGATTCCTGAGCTCTCTTCATCAAAGTTTTTCCTCTCCAAGTCTTCTTGAGTTTGAAATCGACGTAACTTGATTCCATGGTCGGGGCTGGTTTTGACGAGCGCAGAAGCCAAGTCGCGCCTGGCAGATCCTGGACTACTGCTCGGCTTTTTCGACAACACAGATTTGGCTATATCTTTCTCTATTCAACTCAGAATCTTTCAGTTCTTTTTCCTATATCTTTTTTTAGTGATTATCCATCCTCCTATAATTTTTTACATTTTTTGCATTACTTTTACTCTGTTAATCCGAAAATAAAAAAAAGGGGTTAAAGATAACCCGAATCCGGTCAGTTTCTAGTCAATTGTGTGTTTTATGTTATTCTCTTTACATATACTCCACTTTATCTAGTTCTAATTGTCTATTTCACTTGTTTATTTGTCTAGTTTCATAGAATATCAAGCACCCACACGTTGAGGACTTTTCTTCATCGGCCGGCCGAAGAAGGAGAAGCTTTAACTCACATTCTTCACGCTAAGGTACACACGGTCATTTTAATTCTATAAATCGGAACCCATGGTTCCTGGCGACCATGTTTATTTCTTCTCACCTTCCTCCCACATGACCCGAACCATCTCTTTGGTGATTGAGTGACGCCAAGGGATGAAAGTTCGGGGATCAATGTGAGTGTGGGACCGAGGTGAGAGTTGCTTTCCGATGTTTTTATTCCATTCTTTTCTCATCCCCTCTTGAGGTGACGATCTGAATTCACGGACTTCCCTGAAAAGGAGAGGACCCCGTCGAATTTTCAGAGTCGACAGCTTTGTGGCGACCACGGTGGGACTAGCAATGTCTTCAACCGTGGGTGCTTAGTGTTTTGTTTTGCAACTAGTTCTAGTTCTAGACCGGTTCCCACATGAGCCTTTCCTTCTTTCCGCCTTTCTTAACTTCATGCCATCTCAAAATTTCTAATTTCACCCATCTTTCATCAGATCTGAAGTGCCAAGTATACCATTTAATTTCTGTCATTTTATTTAAACCGGTTCCCACGTGAACCACCCTTTTCCTTTTAAACCTTCTTTACTTCGGTTCCCACGTGAACCAAAACCCTTTTTTCCAGATCTATCCCAACTTGGATAAAATCTTTATTCACCTTTAATTGGCCCCACGTGGCCCCCTTTTGACCATTCAAATCGGTTCCCACATGAACCACTCATTTTTACCCAAAACCGGTTCCCACGTGAACCACCTTTACTTTTTACCCCAGTTCCCACATCGGTCCCCACGTGGACCACCCTTTTGCTTGGCTATCAGATCTAAACCCTCTTCTTTCCATCACTTTTCACTATCTCCATTTGGCTCACATAAGAAACAAGTCTAGATTCTAGTTTCTAGTTGCTTGTCTAGTTTCTAATTGCTTGTCTGGTGTTGATTGCTTGTTTATGTAAGGTCATGTTTTGCTCATTACTTGTTTTATTACTTGATTGCATTCTCTGCTCCTTCTCTCTACCTCCTTATTTTACACTTTTTTGAGGTGGGAGCTCACTCTCCCATTTACCCCTCCCATCCAAAACACCCTCTTGGTGGATTCTGACCTCTCTTCTGGGATATTCCTTCCTAGTTGACTTGGTTGGCTTTCATCAAGGCCTCCGTAATTCCTCATACGTGGAGTATTCCTCTTCACGATCGGGTTTGTTGTACCACTCCCCAAAACCCGAAGCATCCTATGTTACCTACACGTGGTGAGATTGTGTGAAACCTAGGTCATTGGAGATTGGAGTTAGGATCCTAACCCATTTGTTGAGAGAAAAATTCTTAACAAAATTCATAAACCTAAGGTTTAATCAAAATCGTTGCGTAATTTTGCTTTCAAGTCTTTGCATCACTTGCTTGTCAAACAAAAATTCAAACCTCTAACTTTTTGCAAAATACTAAAAACCAAAAAAAAAAGTTCTTTGTTTACTTTGTCAACTTGTTTGTTTTACTTTCTCCTTGAAGTTCAATGCAACTAAGGTCTGGAAGGCACGTTGGAATGGCGGAACAAGCTGAACATCGAGATCACGAGATGGGTCATCAACCAAATCCGTCAGATGGTCGTGTTAATCCATTGTTTGAGTCAGAAGCGCAAGAGGTCCCTCAACCATCTGCTCCTCGTGATGTTGAACAACTCTTTAGGGAGTTGTCTCTCTATACCGACCCAGAAACCTATGCCCGCATAAAATCCATGGTGAAGGGAAAAATGGCCTCAGATCAAGCTGAAGTTAACCAAGTTGCCTTATCTCCTCGTCCTCTAGTTCAACCACCACTCATTCGACCACCCTTTGTTCAACCACCTGTTGTTCAACAATCTATGATTTAACCATCATTGGCACTAGCACAACCATCTATAGTTCAACCCTCTGTAGTTCAACCATCTGTGGTCCAACCCTCATTTGTTCAGCCATCTTATTTC
Organism: Cryptocoryne crispatula var. balansae; assembly: GCA_036172225.1. Classification (NCBI taxonomy): domain Eukaryota; kingdom Viridiplantae; phylum Streptophyta; class Magnoliopsida; order Alismatales; family Araceae; genus Cryptocoryne; species Cryptocoryne crispatula. The sequence goes on from CM069928.1 coordinate 22,435,506, forward strand.
AACCATGTTGCTCCCTTGGCCCATCAAGTCATGGGACAATCTTCAAGTCATGCTCCTCAATTTCAGAACCATGTCTCTAACCACATACCCCCACCAGTAAACCAAGAACCTGCTCTCACCACGGCAATCATGGATCAGCTCGCCCAGATGAATGAACGTTATGAAGAGCTGAGATGTAGCCTGGACTCCAAGTCAGTGCCTGAGATTTCTATTCCTTCTCTGCCAGTCCTACACCTGCCACCTTCTGAGCTACCAGTTTATCGCCGCTACAATGGTACTAGCAACCCTTTTCTCCACCTTAAAGATTTTCTTTACGAATCCTCGTTCTGGAAAGATGATCGTAGGGTTCTTGCTCTCTTATTCCGCCGAACACTAGAAGGGTCTGCATTGGAATGGTTCTACTCACTCGACTCCTTTGAGGCAGGAGACTTCGACATTATCAAGACAAAATTCCTGCAGAGATACAGAGACCGGGTGGCACCAGCATGCTCCATTACAGACTTGATTGCTGAGAAGATGAATCCCGAAGAGGACTTCATAAAGTTTGCTGATCGCTGGAGGGGAATGGCAGAAAAAATGACAGATGTAATTTCTGAAGGGGAACAAGTGAAGATGCTTATTGGCAACACTACACCTGCCTTGAGGAATGTCTTGATCATGCACCGTCCTACCACAATGAATGAACTCTATGACAGTGCCTGATACTTGCAAGCCCACTTCAAGGATGCCACCATGATAAACCCTTTCAATCCTAAACCTAGAAACCTCAGGAAAACCCCCTTTGCACCAGTTGGTCCTACAACCGAGGGAGTGGTCAACAACGAAGCTGTAAATATTGTAGGGAACCAGGGAGGGAACCGTCAAAACCAGTTCAGAAACCCACCACAGAACCCTTCCTATTACCCCCATCAGAAACAAGTTAGGCCACCACAACCACAACAACCCCTGCAACCAGTAGCACAACCCCAGCAACCTCATCAACCTACCTACAATAGGGCACTGCCACCACCCAATCAGGCACCACGAAGGGGAGGTCCTAGGAGAGAGAACTACCAACAACTCCCTTACTCCTTGACCGACATCTTCAATGTACTCATGGGGGAGAAACAGTTGGAATTTCCCAAGGAAAGAGAGGTTTGGCCAACAAATGTTGATATGTCCTGATACTGTGCTTACCACCGGTGTCCTGGTCACACTGTAGAAGTGTGCTTTCAATTCAAGGATTACATCCATGATTTGAATGACCAAGGAAGCATTGATTGGGTCCAAATGAGGGAATGCATACAAGCTATGAAGGCTAGGCAGCAGCAGTGGCAGCATCCACCGGCTCAACCTCAACAACAACATGGCTTGGGGATTGTTCAGAATCTGCTCCCATTACATGCTCCCGCCCCAGCACCAGCACCAGCACATCCAAACCCAGGAATTGGTCTAGTACACTCCATTGTCCAGGGAGACGCCAATCGTGCTCAAGGTTGGCAACTAGAAAGCCACAATACAACCATGCCTGTCAACCCGGCTAGGCCTCCTTCTAGGAACCCTCCTAGACAGATAATATGTGCACCTGCTACTCCACAACTACCACAAAGCTCAATAACCCAACCACTGGCCGCCACTTCTTCTCACCGGCCTATCATTAGGCCAGCCCCCTCTCTAACTACACCTCCTTCAACCATTGCTACACACCGGCCCTTGCTCATCCGACCACCACAATCACCACCAAACCTGAACCCCCAGCCTACGAGCTCTACCACTCCAAAACCCCAACCTATCATACCACCAACACCACAACCTACCACATTACCAACACCTTCATTAAACCCATCAACCACTCCCACACCCCGGCCTATTCTTATTAGGCCACCGGTATCACCATCACTACCACCTCCAAATCCTACCCCTCTACCAACTAACCCCATCATCCCAGAACCATCAATCCCATTACCTATCATACCTACACCTACACCACCGGTTCCACCAGAACCCACCCCAGTTAACCCGTCACCTCTACCCGACCGCCAAATAGCCCCGGTGCTTCGGAGTGGGAGGATGTTCCAGCTGCTCTTTCCCCAAGCCGGAACTCAACCGCAAGAGCCAGTGGAGGAGGAACAAGTAGAAGAACCATTGCCAGGCACAGCCTATGATCTGTTAAAGCATTTAGATAAAACACCGGCCCGTATTTCCATACTTGAGTTGATCAAAAGATCAAAGGTACACCAGGAGATTCTGCAGCAGTACTTGCAAAGGGTCATGGTAAGTGAAGATCTCCCACCTGAAAAGATAACTACAGTGTTAGCCCCTAGAAGTGAGCACCCAACACTCACTTTTTCTCAGGAAGAATTAGCAGATCCAGACTTTTAAGAGATATGCTTTGCATGTGGCTGTTATCATCTGCAATGTCGAAGTAAAATCATGTTTGGTTGACACTGGAGCTTCTATCAACGTTATGCCGCCAGAAACTTTGCAGTTGTGCGGTATTTCTGAGCATGAAATCAAGCCATCTTGTGTCATGGTGACTGCCTATGACAACTCCAAGAACTCTGCACGTGGGGTGGTCACTGTAGAAGTCAAACTTGGACCATGTACGGTCACAACAGATTTTCATGTTCTAGAATTGGATCCAACTTTTCGGGCTATACTTAGGAGGCCATACTTGGAGGCAATAGGAGCTGTGGCTTCAACAAACCACCAGTGCATAAAGTTTCCCTTTAAAGGACAGGTAGTCAAGGTGACTAGCATGACTATAAGGGACGAGCTGAACGATGCTTCTTTACCCCTAGGTCTGTCAATACAACCCCAGATCTCAGTGGGAGAATTGCCAGAAGTCAGATGCATGACCGCCTCTCTACCAGACACACTGGGATGGCGAATGATGATGAAATTGGGCTATCAGCCTGGAAGAGGTTTAGGCAAGGATCTTCAAGGGATCACTCGGCCAATTGAAACTGTGAAAAGGCCACGCAGGCAGCGGTTGGGATATGAAGAGGGTTCCATCCCAAGGAGGATCTTCCAGCCAGGATATGCCATGGGGCTCCACACCTTCTTTATCAAAGGGGAGACCATGATGATGGCTGAAGATGGCAAGAGTTCCATGATAGCTGTCAAGAGAAGAAAGGCTCCAGATGAAGAAGAAGAAGACTTGGAAGACATGTGCTTATCTTTGACTCTTATGTTCTCGAGTGGGGAAGAGTATCAAGAACCACCCAAGGGCAAACCAATCTTGGATCATCTATTTAAGCGTACTACCCAAGTCAAAACCATTCCACGAGGTCCAAATACAGCAATGTCATGTTTGAACCTCGTACCTTTATTTCTAGATCTTTTGGATGGGCTTCAGGGCCCACTTACCCACTTGGGCCCATGTTCCCTCTTCAACCTTCTACTCATACTGGGCCAGCTTGCCCATTTGCTTCCCTCATCAACTTCAGAACTGAGGGCTTTTCTCAACATGGGCTCACATGCCCATTTATTTCTGAAATCGGGTCCACGTACCCGTTTACTTTTCTCATCAGTTTTGGACCCATGAGTCCACTTTCTGTTACCATTGGGCCCACGAGCCCCTTTTTCCCCTTTATTCTTTTTTTCTCTCTATTAATTCAGTCATCTTCTAGCAAGTCTCGAGTCACTCAGACTCATTCTATCTTTTTACTTGAAATTTCCAAAACGTCTTCTCTGAAGCTCATTTTTCCATCGAGGAGACGTCTCTACTCATCCCAGAGGGTACTCCCAATCAGGGATCCCCCTTTTCTGAATCATTGATCGATTTGCTCGATCATCCCTCCACTGTAAAAACCACCTTTCCAGCTTTATCTTCAGTAGGTCAAGTTAGGTTAGGAAATAGAAAGTCAGAGGTAAAGGAGTTTCAAACAGATATCTACAACAATTGGCATGGAAATGTGTACAGTTTTGACTGATCGGTTAGGGCGATGGCAGAGTTTCTTATCCCAATTTGATATCACTTATGTCCCACATAAGGCAATTAAGGGTTATGCTATTGCTGAACACCTTGCCCGTCATCCCATACCCATCTTTGACCCAGTCCGGTCGGAGTTCCCGGATGACGAACTAATGTCAGTCCGATCTTCCAATCTTTGGACATTATATTTTGACGGGGCTCTGAACTCTCATGGTAGAGGGATAGGTATTGTCCTTCTATCACCTGAAGGTGTCACCATCCCACAGGCTTTTCAGCTTAACTTTCTAGCAACCAACAACATAGCTGAGTATGAAGCCTTGCTGGCCGGGCTGGAGGCTGCTCATTTCCATGGTGCCACCGTACTAAGGGTGATAGGAGACAGTCAGTTGATCCTACGCCAGGTCCTAACCAAGTACCGAACTTCTCATCCAAACATCAAGCCCTACCAGGAGCTCACTACCTGCTACATCAAGCTATTCTTCAAACTCACCTTTGTCCATGTCCCCCGCTCTCAGAATATCCTCGCCGATGCCTTAGCTTCACTAGCTTCATCTCTATCTGTCCCGCTAGGCAGGCAAGTGCGGACTATACACATTTGTAAGAGGACAATTCCAGCAATTGAGGATGGACGTTTTCTAAAAGTTAAGGAGAGGTTCAACAGAAAAGAATACTTAGAACATAAAGAAGAAATCTCCCTGATTGAGTTGGAAGAATTAGAAGAAGGTGAGGGACCTTGGTATGATGAGATTGCGAGGTATTGTCAAGATCAGTCATATCCGCCTGGATCAACCACCAAAGAAAAGAAGGCAATCAGAAGAGTATCCCAGAGGTATATAATCCTAGGAGGAGTGCTCTACAAGAGAAGCCTAAGTGGAATCTTACTCAGATGTCTTGAAGAAGAAGAAGCCGAGTTGGTGATGAAAGAAGCACATTTTGGAGTTTGTGGTGGTCATGTGAATGCCCAAGCCCTTGCTAAGAAAATCATCCGGCAAGGGTATATTGGCCAACTCTAGAAGAAGACTGCTCCATCTTTGTCCGGCATTGTCATTCATGTCAACTCCATGCCGACAAGATTCACTCTCCCGCATCTTCCCTTCATCCAATTCATGCCCCAGCCTTTCGCCATGTGGGCTTTTGATATCATTGGCCCCTTGAGTGACCTCAACTCCGAAATGCGCTCAAAATCATTCATTCTGACGGCAACGGAGTACTTCACAAAGTGAGCTAAAGCGGAAGCATTCGTGGAGATTAAAGCGTCAACAGTCTGCTCCTTCATCAAGCGCAACATCCTGGCAAGGTTCGGGATCCCCAGCGACATCGTCACCGATAATGGGCCACAATTTCTTTCTCAAGATCTGCGTGATCTTTGCAACAGGTATTACATTTCATTGCATCATTCATCACCATACTATCTTCAAGGCATTGGTAAAGCGGAAGACACTAATAAAACCTTAATCAAAATCATCAAGAAATCTTGTAAGTCTAGCAAGTTTACCGACTGGCCTGATAAGCTTGTAGATGCTCTATGGGCTTATCGTACTTCTGTAAGGACTCCCACTGGACAAACCCCGTATGCTTTGGCATATGGGATGGAAGCAGTGGTCCCTTACGAAGTATTACTTCCATCTCTCCGAGTTCAACTCGACAAGGATATTCCTGTTGATGAGAGACGAGAATCTCTCCTTGCACAGCTTGAACTCTTGGATGAAAGAAGGCTAGCTGCCGCCGAGCATGCTCGGACTTATCAGAATAGACTCAAAAGGTTTTATCAAAAGAGGGTGGTCGAGAGAAAGTTCGAGAACGGTGAGATGGTAGTCAAACGCATATTCGTTAAGCCGGGAGGTCCCCGCTCCAAGTTGCAACCTAATTGGGAAGGGCCTTTTGTAATCACTGAAAAGTATCCAGGTAATGCATATGAATTGACTAATGCATATGGAGAAAAATTGAATCATCCTTGGAATGGAGTTTACCTCAAAAAGTACTTTCCATAAAAATGGAGAAACCACTGGTATAATCTCATGTCATCGATCCTAGGTTGTTCGTGAGAAGTCAAGGGTAGGTACTCCTACACACACCACACTTCCCGATCCTAGAATCCAGACAACTCGACACTTGCGAAAGGCAGGGCAGAAATCTAGAAATGGAAGGAGTACCCTTACCCTATTCTCTACTACTCGGTCCAAGATAGGGAGAGAAGATTAGAGAGGGGTAGTATTGATAACACTCGCCACCCTAGTAGGAGGCCGACTCAGAGGGTACAAAAGGGTGCCAAAAGATGGGCAATGAACCCCTCAGGTTAGAAAAAGAAAAATGATCAACCTGTCTGAATGAGTACCCAGAATGATAGTCTAGGCAAATGGCATTAAAAGATGGGCAATGTCCCCACGGGTCAAAAACCTGTCCAAATATGTGCCACATAGAAAAGAAAAAAAAAATGAAAGAAAAACCCAAAGAGGCCGAACCCCAATGGGTAATTTGAGTGAGAGTAGAGAAATCCCTCTCAACATCTTCAAACCCTATCAAGGACTTCCTCTATACTCTTCCTCCTTAAACCCCTTGGGTAGGGTAAACCGACCAAATCCAGGTGGAATCCAAGCCGATCAAAGGAAGAAGGTTAGAAGGATTCTAGGTAGGGAACTTTATTTTTGCACGTGGCATCTACCACTTGAGGCTTGACAAACTCCAAAGACCGATGAACTGTCTCAAATACCAGCATTTTCTCCACAAAAAAAGATGCATATTTCAAAAACCCAAAAAAATGCATATTTCAAAAAAACCAAAAAAAATGCATATTTCAAAATTCAAAAAAAATGCATATTTCAAAAATCCAAAAAAATTGCATATTTCAAAAACCCAAAAAAATGCATATTTCAAAAGCCCAAAAAAATATACATATTTCAAAAATCCAAAAAAAATTGAATACTTTTGAAAATCCAAATGATTGTTTTCAAGAAAATCCAAAAAAAAGATTTGCTTAGTCATGATCATTGCCTTAGTTGCATCCTTGCTTATTTGATTGTCATGCATATTTTCATTTCTGCATTGCATATCCATTTTTACTTTAATTATTTTGTTAAGAAGGCTCTTCCCTTTGACCTAAGTCAAAGTTGACCATAATGGGCAAAGGGATGAGTCCTTATGAAGATCTAATCTCCTTCTGTTAAGTGTTTCAGGCATTTCAATATAGGAGAGGAGAGGATTCACACCATGACAGGTAAGTTCTCTCAACCCCCCATTTCATTTTAAGTCATTTGTTTTTTTCCACCTTGTTAAGAAGGCTCCTCCCTTTGACTCAAAATCAAGGCAAATGATACACAGGCAAAGGGATGAGTAATGATAAAAATTTAATCATTTTCATTAAGTATTTTCAGCAGCTGAAGAAGCAAAAAGAGAAGGGCAATCAGGTACAATTTTTTTCTGGAAAAAAAAAATTGACCTCAGGGCACATGTGCCCTCATCTGGGGGCACATGGCCAGGTGCCCCACCCTAGGGCGCATGGCCAGGTGCCCCCGATCGGGGGCACATGGACAAAAAATTCAAAAAAATCATAAAAATCTCAAAAATTCAGAAATTGTCTATAATGTTAAAAGTGAAACCATCATTAGAAACTTTGTTTTGACATCCAAATGATGGTTCAAATAGTAAAATCTTCAATTGATCATTTCATGAACAATCTGATTCATATGACAATTCTTTCTGTTGGGTACTAACCAGAAATGTGCAGGCAACCTTTTTAGTCCTAACAGGTGAATTGGTGAGATCAGTGTTCCCCAAGGAACGTCATGCCAACCTTGCGGCGAAAAAAGAGAGGAAGCGCCACCCAACTGAACGTTATCATGGTGCTATATTACAAAGATTGGATCAGAGATGCTGATAAATCAGGCGGTCGATGCACCACGCCTGAAAATTTTACTCAAATCCACATTCTCATCAATATCACATTACATCATCACCAACACTCCATTTTGCACTTCACATCACCTTTTAACATTTGTCACCTAGTTATGTTAGGTCCATTTTATATATATTATATGCATTAATGTTGAAGACCTTGAGAGTGAAGATGACTGGGCCCGAGATCCCCTTCAACAAAATCCACGACGGCTTGGTCATTTCTTCACACTCACGGATAAGACAAAATTGAACATTGGAGGGACGATGGTTCCTAATCGGGTGTCTTGACCTCAAATAGACAATCTATATCTTCAACTATTTTCTACATGATTTTCTATGTGTTCACATCCATCTCCTTTTCTTTCTTCATCATTACCAATTCTATTTTATTATGTTTTCTCTTTCTTTTATTTCATCATGTTTTATTCTTTCTTTTATTCCTTTATGTTTTATTCCTTTCTTTTTGTTCCACCATGTTTTATTCTATCATTTCTTTTATCCCACCGTGTCTTTTATTTTACCCACCGTGGCAATTGTCATGCCATTGCTATTCTTCTTTACCATCATACTATGTTAGTCCCACCATTATCTTTCAATCCCACAATGGCTTAAGTCTGTTTTGTCGTTTTTCAAATACCGGGTTTTCTGCTAGAGCATGATTCATGGTTTTCACGATACCCGAGCAATTTTGTTATGCTTAAAACGAACCCTTTAAGAACTTGAGGTTCTTCCACTCAGAATTAAACTGAGTATTTTGGTGAAACTTGAATGAACTTGAGATTCCAAATATGATGGATTGGTATTCTTTTCATTTTAAGATCAACTTCTCTTTTACAAACTTTAGCCCAACACAGTACAAGAACACCGCAAAGTTCGGGTTGCTGGCTGATGATGAACCTACGAATTCGAGGACTCCTCACCACGCTGAGGGTTGGCTACATCCTTTTATCCTTTATCATTCACTTTTTCATCTCTCGTGCCAAGGGCATGTCTTTTACCAATCAATTATATGAGGTTTTGATTGAACATGAAAGCGATCTAGAATACTCAGAGAGATTCATATTGCTGGATCAGGTAGATAAGCGTGTCTATATCTACACCTTGATGCCACCTTTTCAGTCCATCACCATTCCATTCCGCTACATTCATCTACACTCACTTGCATTCCATTACAGTTCACTACGAATCACTCCGCTTCATTACACACCATTCCCTTACAAAGCCGACATCAAGGCGAGGCAAGCTGTAGACACACCAAATTCGCCTAATTCAGAGCATAAAACTCATGTTTTATAGGGTAACATGTGTGATTCACCTTATAATGATGCCGGGTCTTTTAAAAGTTGATTTGTAGCTTCGCCGAACGAAATCGGATGTTTTCCGACGTTTTCCGCGAAAAGCCATAATTTCCGAGCGAAAGCTGCACGTAAATCGTGTGAACACGGAAATTGTCTTAATGACCAATGCCTAATGATCATGTATTGAAGGTTATGGTCATATTCACACCCCGAACAAGTTTTGTTGCATACCGTGCCTTTCCGGTTTGCCGTCGGAGTCTTTTTGGCCTGTATCGGATCATCTGTTCACTGCCCTAACTTCCGGATAAAATTCTGAAGTTTTGGAGGGTGTTATGTCTGATCCTATGCTATAGAAAGCTTCTTCGTCCTGTTATCTTTCCAACGCAACAAACGGCATCGAATTTCGAGTTCGGGAGTGTTCGCAATGGCTTCCGGAAGAAGGGCGCGCGAAACCAGTCCCATGCACCCGGGTTCCTGGTCATGCGCCCGGGACCCAGGGCACATGGCCATGCGCCCTACCAGTGCAGCACGTGACCTTGTGCCCTCACTTGAGGGCACATGCGCCCCACCTTTGAGGCACGAGAGAGCCAGTTTTTCACCGGGACTCTACCACTGAACGGACGGACCGGATAACACCACTTTCTTGAGATTTGTGCCCATGCGCCCTCACTGGGGGGCGCATGCGCCCAGCACCAGGGCGCATGCGCCCAAGGGTGGGGCGCAAGGCCCCCTATTTTTTAGTATTGATCGCGCCTTCTGTTCTCCTATAAATGGACTCCGATTCCAGTCGTTCCAAGGGCATGAGAACGACCCCCCAGGCATCTCAAGACGTCAAAACTCCATCCTGCATTGATTTTGTGATTTTTAGAGAGATAATTTTGAGTTTTTAGAGAGAGAAAAGTCGGTTCAAGAGAGAGGAAAGCTATTCTGCAGGTGATCTGCCAAGTCTCTCTTCTTAGGTTTCTACAGCAGTGTGTGGACGTCTTGTGCCTGAGATCTCTTCATAAAAGTTATTCCTCACCAAGTCTTCTTGAGTTTTCAATCGACAGAACTTGATTCCGAGGTCGGGGCTGGTTGTGACGAGCGCAGAAGCAAAGTCGCGCCTGGCAGATCCTGGACTGCTGCTCGGCTTTTTCGACAACACAGATTTGGCTATATCTTTCTCTATTCAACTCAGAATCTTTCAGTTCTTTTTCCTATATCTTTTTTTAGTGATTATCCATCCTCATATAATTTTTTTAAATTTTTTTGCATTAATTTTACTCTGTTAATCCGAAAATAAAAAAAGGGGTTAGAGATAACCCGAATCCGGTCAGTTTCTAGTCAATTGTGTGTTTTATGTTATTCTCTTTACATATACTCCACTTTGTCTAGTTCTAATTGTCTATTTCACTTGTTTATTTTTCTAGTTGCACAGAATTTCAAGCACCCACACGTTGAGGACTCTTCTTCATCGGCCGGCCGAAGAAGGAGAAGCTTTAACTCACATTCTTCACGCTAAGGTACACACGGTCATTTTAATTCTATAAATCGGAACCCACGGTTCCTGGCGACCACGTTTATTTCTTCTCACCTTCCTCCCACATGACCCGAACCATCTCTTTGGTGATCGAGCGACGCCAAGGGATGAAAGTTCGGGGATCAATGTGAGTGTGGGACCGAGGTGAGAGTTGCTTTCCGATGTTTTTATTCTATTCTTTTCTCATCCCCTCTTGAGGTGATGATCTGGATTCACAGACTTCCCTGAAAAGGAGAGGACCCCGTCGAATTTTCAGAGTCGACAACCGTGTCTTTTATTTTATCCCACCGTGGCTATTGTCATGCCATTGTTTCTTATTTCCCATCATTCTATGTTAGTCTCACCATTATCTTTCAATCCCGCTATGGCTTAAGTCTGTTTTGCCATTTTCCGAATACTCGGTTTTCTGCCAGAGCATGATTCATAGTTTTCACGATACCCGAGCAATTTTTGTTATGCTTAAAACGAACCCTTTTAAAATTTGAGATTATTCCACTCAGAATTAAGCTGAGTATTTTGGTGAAACTTGAATGCACTTGAGATTCCAAATATGATGGATTGGTATTATTTTCATTTTAAGATCAATTTCTCTTTTAAAACTTTAGCCCATCATAGTACAAGAACACCGCAAAGTTCGGGTTGCTGGCTGATGATGAACCTACGAATTCGGGGACTCCTCACCGTGCTGAGGGTTGGCTACGTCCTTTATCATTTATCCTTTATTTTTCATCTCTCCTGCCAATGGCATGTCTTTTACCAATCAATTATGTGAGGTTTTGATGGAACATGAAAGCAATCTAGAATACTCAGAGAGATTCATTTTGCTGGATCTGGTAGATAAGCGTGTCTATATCTACAACTTGATGACACCTTTTCGGTCCATCACCATTCCATTCCTCTACATTTATCTACGTTCACTTGCATTCCATTACAGTTCACTACGAATCACTCCGCTTCATTACATGCCATTCCCTTACAAAGTCGACATCAAGGCGAGGCAAGCTGTAGACACGCCAAATTCGCCTAATTCAGAACATAAAACTCATGTTTTATAGGTTAACATGTATGATTGACCTTAGAATGATGTCAGGTCCTTTAAAGTTGATTTGGAGCTTCGCCGAACGAAATTGGATGCTTTCTGAAGTTTTCTGCAAAAAACCGTAATTTTTGAGTGAAAGCCACATGTAAATTGTGTAAATGCAAAAATTGGCTGAATGACCAATGCCTAATGATCATGCATTGAAGGTTATGGTCATATTCACACTCCGGATAAGTTTTGTTGCATACCGTGCCTTTCCGGTTTGCCGTCGGAGACATTTTGACCAGTATCGGATCTTCTGTTCACTGCCCTAACTTCCGAACACAATTATGAAATTTTTGAGGGTATTATGGATGATTCAATTCTATAAAAAGCTTTTTCGGCCTGTTATCTTTCCAACGCAACAAACGGCGTCAAATTCCGAGTTCGGGAGTGTTCGCAATGGCTTCCGGAAGAAGGATGCGCAAAAATAGTCCCATGCGCCCGGGTCCCTGGTCACATGTGCCCAGGACCTAGGGCACGTGCCCATGCGTCCTACCAATGAGGCATGTGACCTCGTGCCCTCAGTTGAGGGCACATGCGCCCTACCCATGAGGCACGAGGGAACCAGTTTTTCACCGGGACTCTACCGCTGAACAGATCGATCGGATAAGATCAAATTTTTCAGAAAAAGTACCATGCACCCCCACTGGGAGGCACATGCGCTTCTCAGTGGGGTGCATGCGCCCTGGGGTAGGGAGCAAGGTGGCCTTTTTTTAGTCTTGATCGCGTCGTTCATTCTCCTATATATAAACTCCGATTCTGGTCGTTCCAAAGGCATGACCATGACCCCCCAGGCATCACAAGACATCCAACCTCCCTCCTGCATTGATTTTGTGATTTCTAGAGAGAGAATTTCGAGTTTTTAAAGAGAGAGGAAGGTAGTTCTGCAGGTGATCAGATAGGTCTCTTTTCTTCGGCCTCTACAGCAGCGTGTGGACGTCTTATGCCAGAGCTCTCTTCATCAAAGTTCTTCCTCTCCAAGTCTTCTTGAGTTTGAAATTGACGGAACTTGATTTAGAGGTCGGTGCTCGTCGTGACGAGCGCAGAAACAAAGTCGCACCTGGCAGATCCTGGACTGCTGCTCGGCTTTTTTGACAACCCAGATTTGGCCATATCTCTCTCTATTCAACTCAGAATCTTGTTGTTCTTTTTCTTATCTCGTTTTCTAGAGATTATCCATACTCATATCATTTTTTTACATTTTTTTGAATTATTTTTAGTCTTTTAATCCTAAAATAAAGAAAAAGGGGTTAGAGATAACCCGAATCTGGTCAGTTTTTAGTCAATTGTGTGTTTCATGTTATTTTATTTACATATACTCCACTTTGTCTAGTTCTAATTGTCTCTTTCACTTGTTTATTTGTCTAGTTGCATAGAAAATCAAGCACCTACACGTTGAGGACTCTTCTTCATCGGCCGGCCGAAGAAGGAGAAGCTTTAACCCACATTCTTCACGCTAAGGTACACACGGTCATCTTTCAATCATTAAATCGGAACCCGCGGTTCCTGGCGACCACATTTCTTTCTTCTCACCCTACTCCCACATGACCCAAACTGTCTCTTTGGTGATCGAGCGACGCCAAGGGATGAAAGTTTGGGGATCAATGTGAGTGTGGGACCGAGGTGAGAGTTTCTTTCCATGTTTTCTTTCTTTATTTCTCATCTCCTCTTGAGGTGACGATCTAGATTCACGGACTTCCCTGAAAAGGAGAAGGCCCCATCGAATTTTCAGAGTCGACACCAGTGGCTCAAGAACCCAGCCTCACTCGAGCATTCATGGACAAACTCAACAAAATGATTGAACACTTTGAAGAGCTGAGACACCGTTTGGACTCAAAGGCCATCCCTAAAATATCTGCTTCATCTTTCCCAGTCCCACATATCCCTCCATCACAAACACTAGCCTACCATTACTACAATGGCTTAGGTGATCCCTTCACCCTTGTCAATAATTTCTTGAGCAAATCATCTCGATGGCTAAATGATCGAAGAGCTCTTATTATTCTTTTTAAGCGATCATTGGATGGTGTAGCCCTAGAATGGTTTCTCTCACTAGGGAAGATAGAAATATGGAATTTTTAAATTTTTAAGGCCAAATTCATGCAACGATATGGGCTGGGCTATTCAATAATTGGGGAAGCAAAAGAAGAAGTGGAATTAATGCAATATCATTTTGTTCATCATCATCGGCCGACTCCTCGATGTCAATTGATTAGGCCACCCATGCCCCAATCTTGGCCAGACATGCAACCCATGTCAATGGCACAATCAATTGTACAGAATCAAGCTCCTCTTGTCAATTGTGCCAATACCTTGTTACTTAAATCGGCTCCTCAGCCTTCGACTCCACTAACATTTCCAAAGGCCCCTCGGCCAATCATCCGGCCCTTGGCTTCTCAGCCTATTCCACCAACAACCCCTCGGCCAACCATTCAAGCCTTGACTCTTCACTCCTGTTTACCAAAAGCTCCTTATCCTGAACCAACTTCTATGCCGACATCAATTGAACAACCCTTGGCTATAAAATCAACCCCTCAAAATAAGGTTCACCCTAAGTAGATTATGGCCTTGTTTCTTCTATTGCTCCTGCCTTGGCAGAGGAACCAGTCACTCATATCATTCATGCTCCTGCCCTGGTAGAGGAACCAATTAATTAATTATTTCTGCTCCTACTATGGTAGATGATTTAGTAACTTCAACTCTTCATGCTCCTTCCTTGGCAAAGTAACCAATCACTCCGATCATCCATGCTTCTAGCACGGTAGACAATTCAGTCACTTCGACCTTTCAAGCTACTACCCTGGCAGAGGAATCAATCACTCCAACCATTTGTGCTCCTTCCATGGTAGAGGAATCAACTTCTCATCATGTCATTGCTATATCTCAGAATCAAAGTCAATCAGTAAGGGAGATTGAACCAAACCCTTCTATCTTTTTGGAATCCCCTAGACTAGGCATGTTCTCTTCCCTAGAACAAACTGAGGAGAAGCCTATGGTAGGGAGCTTAGATGAAGAAATCACAAATTTAATGGGCTATCATTCCAATGATGGACTAGGCAAGGAATCGCCAAGTATAGATCAACCATTACAATCATTGGAATTAATCCCTGAAGTTGGGGAGATAGAATTGACCCCTAAACTGAAAAATAAGAGATAATAATTGGTCAACAAAATGGGAATGAATTGACGAGCCTATAGAAGGATGTAGACCTTAGCAAAGGGATACTAGGACCTCCTCCAGATAGGCAAGCAAATCCTTTAGAATTAATTTTAGGGCCACAACCCTTATCCCATTCTCCTCCTAAGCAACAATCCGGCCCACAGGACCACAATCAACCAATCATAGCGCCATGACCCTTTCTTTATTCTTCTCCAAATCAACGATCGGGCCCATGGGACCACAATTCATCAATCTTAGGGCCACAACCCTTTCTTTATCCTTCTCACAATTATCAATCGGGCCCATGGGCCCAAAATCTGTCAATCTTAGAGCCACAGCCCACACTTTATCCCACTCAATTGGGCCCTCATGCCCCTCTTCTACAATCAGGCCCTTATGCCCTTTTCATTCAATCAGGCCAACGTGCCCCCATTATTCAACTGGGCCCACGTGCCCCTTTTATTCAACTGGGCCTATGCGCCCCTTTCCTTCAATCGGGCACATTTGCCCCTTTCCTTCAACCAAGCCCACATTCCCCTTTCCTTCAACCGGGCCCATGCATCCCTTTTCATCAACAAGGCCCACGTGCCTCTTTCCTTCATCCGGGCCCATGCACCCCTCTTCATCAACTGGGCCCACGTGCCCCTTTCCTTCAACTGGGCGCATATGCCTCTTTTCCCCAACTGGGCTAACATGCCCCTTTCCTTGAATCGGGCCCGCGTGCCCACAATTCTTCCCAATCAGGCCCACATGACCTTAATTTTTTTAGATTGGGCTCACGTGTTCACAATTCACCTCAATCGTGCCTGTGTGCCCGCACTTCACCTCAACCAAGTTCACATGCCCTGTTTTTCTTCATTCGGGCCCATGTGCCCAAATTTCTTCTAAATCGGCCCCACGTGCCCTCCTTCCTTCGACCTCGGGCACACATGCCCACACTCCTTCAACCTCGGGCCTATATGCCCTCATTTCTTCACAATTGGGCCGGCGTGCCCATACTTCTTCGAAATCGGGCCCCCATGCCCCCACTTTTTCAACTTTGGGCTTGTACACCCATACTCTTCAATGGCGCCCACGAGCCCATTATCAATCTTCAAAATCACAACCATGCTCTCAATTACCTAAATCGGGTCCACATACCCACTCTTTTCATTGGGTCCCTCAGGCTCAACCTCCAATCGGGCCTTCAAGCCCATCACCTCCAATCAAGCCCTCATGTCCATCGACATCAACTGGGCCCTCTAGCCCACATTCAACTCTTGGGCCTACATGCCCCATGATTCCAACCATTTCTAGGCCTTCAAGCTCACTATCAACTCTCGGGCCCAAGAGCCCACTCTAACTCACTTTTGTTTTCAAGAATGTTTCTTTCCTTTTTGAATTCTCTCTTCTTTTTAAAATTTTACTTTCAATAAAAATCAAGGGTAGAGATATTTCTTGGGTGATACCACAATCTTTGCCTTTTGCATCATTAATCCTGACTCTGCCATGCCAAATCGGATCCTCCACATCTTTCACTTCATCATATGACTCTGACTCTTCGATCCAATAGAATATGGAGAATATCAAAAGTGGAAGCAAGTAGGCAAGGCAAGCACAAGCAACATCGTCACCAACAATGAACTCCTTCTCTCAGGTATTACATGAATTTTCATTCATCGTCATCTTGTCATTTGCAAGGCAATAAATTTTTTTTGGATTTTTTTTTTAAGTCTCATGTTTTTATTCAAACATGCAAGGTATAATTAGAAGAAAATTTGTGATTGATGGTATTTATAACTACTATTTGTTTATCAAAGTGAATTATTTACATTGAAAGGCATGTTTACAATTGAATCACCTATGGAATGTAATTTACCTGTAAAATGGAGAGAAATACCAGTATGACTTGAGTCCACATGTTTTAGGATGTTCTCTAGGATTCAAGGGTAGATACCATACTACACAAACAACATGTCCCTATCTCAAAATCTTGATGACCAACACCCGAGAGAAGCTAGGTAAGGCTCAAAAATGAAGGAAAACCCTCACCCTATTTTCTTCTATTCAGTTCGAGATAGGTGAAAGGGACTAGAGGTGGAGAGTATCAAAAGTGTCTACTGCCCTAGTAGGAGGCCATCTCGGAAAGTCCAACTTCTTAAAAGAAATGAAAAAGGGTGCCAAAATATGGGCAATGAACCCCACAGGTTTAAACAAATATGGGCATGTCTGAATGAGTACCCCAAAAAATGTAAAAAATGGAAAAGGCACCAAAAGATGGGCAACGACCCCACGGGTAAAAGCACTTGTCTAAATGTGTGTCACAAAAATAGGTTTGTTAATAAAGAAGTAAAGACCTGAAGAGGCAAAACACCAACGGACAATTGGGTGTGAGTAGAGAAATCTCTCTCGGCATCTCCAAAGTCGATCAAGGACTTTCCCTGAATTCTTCATTCTTAACCCCCCAGGGTGTGGATGGACCAACCAAATTAAAGCTAAACTCTAGCTAATCAAAGGTTGAAGGTCAAAACGATTCTGGGTAAGGGACCCTTTTTTTGCACATGGTATCTACCAACGAACCTAGAATAACAACTGAGTGATGGAAAATTTTGTCAATACTGATTTTTCTTTCCAAAAAAATTTGAATATTTTCAAAACATCAAAAAAATTGAATATTTTCAAAACTTCAAAATAGTTGAATCTCTTCAAAACTCCAAAAAAATTAAGTATTTCCAAAACTCCAAAAAAATGAATATTTTTAAAATTCCAAAACAAATTGAATCTTTTTACAAAACTTCCTTTTGAAATTCCAACCTTAAATTTTAAAAAAAATTTCATCACCATGCTTGGTTTAAATTCTTGTCTTTACATTCATTTCATATTTGCTTCTTTATTTTTACACCCTTAAGAAGGTTATTACCCCTTGACAAAGGTCAAGACAGACTGCAACTTACAAGGGAGATAAGCCATATTGTCATTCTAATATCCTTTTTCTACATGTTTCAAGCACAAAGAGAACTTTACACCTCCTGACAAAGGTCAAGGCATACTACAACTGGCAATGGGGATAAGCCATATTGTCATTTTAATCTCCTTTTTTGAGTGTTTCAAGCACGAAGAACAAACAAGGAGAACCTTGCACAACAAGGTGATACACGCCACTTCCCTACCCTAAGGATTTTTAGGGGGAGGTGTCATCATAACCTCAGCCTCAACTTTACCGAGGAACCTCTTGCAAAACTTCAACAAGGCAATGCTCGCCGCTTCCCTCCCTTAAGGATTCTTAGGAGGATGTGTCTTCATAACCTCGGCCTCTACATTGCCGAGGAACTTTTGCTCTGTGTCTTCATCAAGGCACATGAACTCTTTCGTGAGAATACGTGTCATCACAATGCAAACTCATTGTTATCATATATTAGGTGTATTACTATTTATTTTATGCATTGATCTTGAAGACTGTGAATGCGAAGAAGACCAAACCCGACATCCCCTTCTTCATCAAAATTCACGATGGTCAGGTCATTTTTTGTGCTCACATATAAGCCAAAAATAAATATCGAGGGACGTTGGTTCCCGATTGGGCATCCTGTCCTCTGATATTCAATATATATCTTCAACTAGTTTGTAAAGTAAATTTTTGACATTTTTTAGCCCAGGATGCATTATATAGTTTTGCATTAGTTCCATTGCATTCTTAGTTATCATCTATACATCCCTATGTAGTCATCACATACTTTGAATCTCACCGGGTCTCTTCTTCCCATCATTTTTCCTAATACCGATCTTTTCAATATCCCACGATGTTCGTTAATCTCATCGTGTTCGTCATCTATCGTAATCACCTTTCGTCTCACAATGTCCTTCATCTTTATCCCACCACGGCCTCTTGCAACACTTTCTTTCTATTCATCCCACCATGGCAGTCACCTCATCTCACCATGGGCACCCATTTTGATCATCATTCTTGCACCACCATTATCCTCACCGTCTGTTGATTGAGCTTTGTCATTTGCCTTTTGGAATTTGTGGTCATTTCATTCTGAATTAAATCATGTTTCTTGAAAAACTTAAATGGATCTGAGGGCCTAAATAAGCTCAATTGGTATTCTTTTTTTTTTACAACACAACTCTTTTTTTATACTTTTAGCCCATCACAGTACAAGAACACCACAAAGATCGGGTTGTTGGCTGATGATGAACATACGAACTCATGATTCAGGGACTCCCCACCGCGTTGGGGGTTGACTACTCTTCCCTCGTGCCCATGGCACATCTTTTATTAATTGAATGTAAGAAGGCTCGATGAAATGTGGCAGTAATCAAAGAAATTTGAAGAGATTCTCTTTGCCGAATTTGGTCGATGAGAGTGTCTATCTCTACACCTTGATGCCTCCTTTTTAGTTCATCTCCATTTCGCACCACTACATTTTACTACGATCTATCTCACTTCGCTACATTTCACTTCACTTAGCCATATACCATTCTCTTGCAAATCCGACATCAAGGTGAGGCAAGCTGTAGACACGCCAATTTGGCCTTATTTGGAGATTAAAGCCTTATTCCATTGGCAACATCCCTTTTAGACCATTAAAATCATGCTAAACTACCATTTTGTATGAGTTGAGAATTTTACTTGAAATATGAGGACAAGTTAGAGGACATTCTTACTTCCATGTCGCTCTTGGTGGTGTACCAGATTATGCTTTTCTTGGCATCTCTTCCATTTAAAATTTTTTTACAATATTTTTTGGACGTCTACTGAAGAAGTCTTAAACATGAATAATATTTTTATCTGAGTCCTCTTTTTAGTGCAACAAATCACATTCAATTCTGATCTCCCATATGTCTGCAGCGCTCTTCAGAAATCAGATACACAATTCTATCCGCACGCCCCCTAATGAAGCCCAATTGCATGCAAGACCAGCCCATTGGGCACATATCTGACCAATTCACGACCTTAACTTACTTTTTATTCCTCCATATCACTTTGTAAAGTATCTGGAAGCTTCATGGTCGAAATTGGTATCATCAAATGATGGCAATCCAACTTGTTGTCTTTTACATCAAAACTTGCTTTTTTTAGACCAAATTTGTTTCCTCTTCAAGTGGAGACATATTTTAAACATGGGGAAGGTGATACATGGTTTTAAATCCACATAAATAGTTGGGTAAGTTTCTATAAGCCTCATGATAAAAATTAGCAGCATTGAATGGAGGGAATCCAACTTATGGTTGGTTGTATCAAAACTTCCTAGTCTTTTGACCTGTTTCTCATCCCGTATATAAGGAGACTCATATGAGCGACCTAATAAGGGTATCCCCATCCTACAGCACTCTTATCCTCATACTCCATCCACCTTGGCTCGTCCCAACCTCCCCAAATCGTTCTCTCTTCGTCCCGATGATCGGAGATGATCCTAAAGTGAAGGAGAAGCCGGTCTATGCTCCGATGTGCTGTGCTGCTCATCACCAGCTTCTAAATTTCTTTGTGATCATTTTACAGCCTGAATTTCTTCCTAAGAAGTGTTATTCATCAAGCTATATTTTATCTCCAACAAATGGTGATTGATTCTGACATCACCCTGGCTCGTGACGGCTTCTACACAGGCGTTCTGCAGATAGATCCAAAGTCCTCTCTTTTTAGTCATCATCTTGTCAGTCAATTTCACTGAAATTACTTGTAGATTCATCTTAAACATCCTTCATAGAAATTGTTCCTCGGTAATTTATATTTTATTTACAATAAGAATCATGCAATTCCAATATCTATGGTGCCCGTGGTACATCCTACATCGGCATTGTGCCAGTGGTTTTCAAAACTTCACTTCCAACAACAGAAATTTCAGGTAAATTTGTACCACTTCTAAAAGGATTTAAGCTAATTTGTATTAATATAAAACTGTCCTCGGCGAGTTATCTTTATTTTTAAAGAAACGACACTCGATTCTGACATTGGTGTTGTCTGCTGTGGTCTCTACATCAGAGCCACGCAGTTTACATTGAATCTTTTGAACCCGGTTGCCACTTTGCCTGGGTTGTGTGGCCTTTAATTATTCATATTCTCTTTGCCAACTCTTCATTCATATCATTTAGTTCATCATTTATACATCAATTTTATTTATTTTTTGCATCATTTCATACATCATAAAAAAACCAAAAAAGGGTTAGGGCTAACCCCGAATCTGGTAAGTATGTTTCCATTTGCCATTTTTTATGTTATTATTTTTTTATAGTTGCTACACTTCACTCAATTCTAATCTTTCTTTCATTTGTTTTATTGTCTTCTTTTTTAGTAGTTGCATAGATTTATCACTCTAGCATCGGTTGGAGACTCTTCTTCATTGGCCGGCCGAAGAAGAAGAAATTGAACTCACACATCATCTCTCGTGCTAAGGGACACATGGTCAAATCTTTCTGTTATTTCATTTAAATTTGAACCCACGGTTCCTAGTGTCGACTCCGAAAACGGGTCCCGGATCGGCACCTCAAGATAAGGTGAAAGATAGAATTGGGGAAAAGAGAGTGAATCGAAAACACTCGGAAAGTTGTAAAAGATCCTCACCTCGGTCCCACACTCACATTGATCCCCGAACTTTCATCTCACGGCGTCGCTCGAGCACCGGAGATGGTTCGGGTGATGTGGGAGGAGAGTGAGGAGGAGATGAACCTAAAGCATAAATGAAAGGTGGTCGCCAGGAGCCGCGGGCTCCGCTTTATGTAATGAAAATAAAAAGAAGTTGATTTGACCGTGTGTACGTTAGCGTGGGAGATTGGGATGTGAGTTCAACATTCTTCTTCTTCGGCCGGCCGATGAAGAAGAGTCCAACCAATGCTAGCTTGATGTATTTGTGCAACTAGAAAACAATAAGACAAGAAAACAAGTGAAGAAGGATTAGAACTGAGTGAAGTGTAGTAACTTGTAAGAGTAATAACATAAAACGACAATTGGAAACAAACTCACCGGATTCGGGGTTAGCCCTAACCCCTTTTTTTGGTTTTTTGATGATGTATGAAATGATGAAAATAGAATAAAAATGATGCTTAAATATGAACTAAATGATTTGAATGAAGAAAAAAGAATATAAATGGTTAAAGACAACACAACCCAGGCAAAGTGGCAACCGGGTTGGACAGATTTAATGTAAACTGCGCGGCTCTGATGCAGAGACCGTAGAGGACAGCACCGATGTAAGAATCAAGTGAAATTTATTTAAAAATAAAGATAACTCACCGAGGGTGGTTTTATATGAAGACAAGTTTGCCTGAATATTATGATAAGTAATCTGATTTTACCTGATAAGCCGGATCTTGGGCAGTGAAGTTCTGGAAACTCCCAGCACAATGTCGATGTAGGACATGCTATGGGCACCACAGATATCCAAATTAAATTATTCTTGTTGGAGATAAAAGATAACTCACCGGGTAACAATTTCTATGAAGAATTTATAGGTTGAATCCACCATTAAATGTACTGAAATTGACTGAGAAGATGATGACTTAGAAGAGAAGACTTCGGATCAGTTTCGTATGAAGGAATTCAGGCCATAAAATGACTATAAATATCTGTAGAAGCCGATGATCAGCAGTGCAGCACGTTGGAGCATAGACCGGCTTCTTCTTCACTTTGGGATGATCTCCGGGCACCGGGACGAAGATAGAACTATTTGGGGAGATTGGGAAGAGCCTAGGGTGGCTGGAGGACGAAGAGAGAAGTGCTGGAGGATGGGTATGCCCTTCTTACGTCGTTCATATGAGTCTCCCTTTATAGGGGATGAGAACCAGGTCAAAAAATAGCAAGTTTTGATACATCCGACCATAGGTTGGATTTCCTTCAATTAATGTTGCTAATTTTCATCCTGAGGCATATAGAAACTTACCCAAATTATTTAGAGAGATTGTAAACCGTGGATCACCTTCCCCATGCTCAAAATATGTCTCCACTTGAAGAGGAAACAAATCTGGTCCAAAAATGGCAAGTCTTGATATACAAGACAACAAGTTGGATTGCCATCATTAGATGATGCTAATTTAGACCATGAAGCTTCCAGATACTATAACAAGTGATATGGAGGAAGAAAAAGGAAGGTAAGGTCGTGAATTGGTCAGATATGTGCCCAATGGGCTGGGCTTGCATGCAATTGGGCTTGATTGAGCTGCGTGCGGACAGAACTGCGCATCTGACTTCTAAAAGGCGCTGCGGACAAATGGTAGATCAGAATTGAATGCCGTTTGTTGCATTGAAAAGAGGACTCAGAGAGGAAATTTATTGATGTTGAGGACTTATTCATTTAAAGTCCATAGATCCTGTGAAAAATTTTCAAGTAGATGATATGCTAGGAAAAGCATAATCTGGCACACCACCAAGAGTCTCTTGTTCGGCAAACACGGATTTGATTAGAAATTATAAAATCATCCTCATATTTCCAATAAGAACCTCAGCTCATCCAAAAGGGTGGTTCATCATGATTTTGATGGTCTAAAAGAGATGTTGCCAATGGAATAATGGTTTAAGCTCTAAATAAGGCCAAATTGGCGTGTCTACACCTAGCGACCACCTACGCTCATTCTTTATGCATTAAGCTCTTTCCATCCTCACTCTCTTCCATACGACCCAAACCGTCTCTCCGGTGCTCAAGCAACGCCGAGAGATGAAAGTTCGTGGATCAATGTGAGTGTGGGACCGAGTTGTGAGAGAGTTTTTCATCCATCTTTCTCATCCCCTTTCTTGAGGTGCCAATCCGGAACCCATTTTTGGAGTCGACAATCCCTAACCCCTTTTATTTATTTTCAAATTGACATATTAAAAAAATGTAAACAATTAATAGGTGGATGGATAATGATGAAATAAAAATATAGTAAAAATAACATAAAATTTCTAAGAAGAATTGAGAAAGATATGGCCAAATCTGTAATGTCGAAAAAGCCAAACAGCAGTCCAGGATCTGCCAGACGCGACTTTGCTTCAGAGCTTGCCACGACCAGCCCTGACCTTTGAATCATGTGCCATCAATTGTAACTTGAAGAAGACACATATTGGAAGAACTTTGTTGTTGAGAGATTGGGCAGTCCACACAATGCAGTAGATGACGATGAAGAGTGACCTAGCTGATCACCTGCAGATCGGCCTTCCTCTCTCCTGAATTGATTTCTCTCTCTATCTAAAAACTTATAATTCTCACTTTAAAAATCAACAAAACGATGCAGGAGGGAGCATGGAAGTCTTGATAAGCCTAGGTTCATAAAATAGCCTCCAGAATGACCAGAATCAGGCTCAATTTATAGGAGAACAGCCTTTGCTATCCGGGCTAAAAATAGGGGCCTTGCGCCCTGGCCTAGGGCGCATGAAATCTAGGTGGAAAATTCGGTCTTATCAAAATTAATTTTGATCCAATCCAGTTTAAGGTAGTGTTCTGATCGAAAATTGGTTTCCATGTTCCCCAGATCACGGGCACATGGTCATGTGCCTATAGATGGGGGCTCATGGGCATGTGCCCCGGGACCATCGTGCATAGGACTAGTTTCATGCGTCCATGTTCCGAAAGCCATTACAGACACTCCCGAACTCCGAATTCGATGCAGTTTGTTGCATTGAAAATATAATACGATGAGGAAGCTTTATATAGTAATGCATCATTAATAAAACTTTCTAAAAATTCAAAATTCTTTTGGAAATTAGGACAGTTAATAGAAGATCTGATACTAGTCGAAATAATCCCAACAGCCAACCGGAAAGACATAGCATGAGACAAAGCTTGTTCAGAACATGAATATGACCATAACCTTCAATGCATGATCATTAGGCATTGGTCACCTAGCCAATTTACGTGTTTACATGATTTACGCATGGCTTTCACTTGAAAATTACGGCTTTGTGTGGAAAGTTTTGGAAAATGTCCGATTTCATTCGGCAAAGCTACAAATCAACATTAAAAGAAACCATCATCATTATACGATCAATTACAAATGTTACCCTATAAAACATGAGGTTTATGCTCTGAATTAGGCAAATTTGGTCTGTCTACAAATATGGCCAATTGGCATGTCTATAGTTTGTCTCACATTGGCATTAGCTTTGTAAGGAAAATGTGTGATGGGCACAATAAATGAAGAAAAAGCCTACCACTATGTGGTGGGTGCTCTAAGTCATGAACTCGTGAGTTTATCTTTAGTTAGCCACCCAAGCTATGTGGTGTGCTTATATCGAGATGGGCTAAGTAAACTAATTAATGAAATACCAATTGACTAAAATCATGTCCTTCAAGTTTATAGGGTTCTCTTGTAATAAAAGTTTGATCCCAAGTTAAATATCCACTTGTTTCTTTCGGAATGCATCATAAATGTTTAGTGAAGCATTGATAAAACTAGATAAAGTAGAATGCTATAAGAACAAGAATCAATTGAAGGACAAAATGCAAGAAATAACATTGGATTCTATTGAAAAATGATGACAAATATGCATAATTAAAAGTAGTGATTTGAAATGGGCAATGGTCCAAGCTTAGATCAATGTGTGATGGTCTAGAACTTATAAGTGGAGGCAAAAAGGTGTGATTTGGTGGTCCATTTGGGGACTAAAAAGTGTGAGATGGTCATGTGGGGACTGAAAAGTGTGAGATGGCCCATGTGGGGAACTAGAAAGTGTGATATGGTTCATATAAGAACTAAAAAGTGTGAGATGGTCCGTATGGGGATCAAAAATTTAAGATGGTACATGTGGGGATTGACAAGTATTAGATAGTCAATGTAAGGACCAAAAAGTGGGAGATGGTCCACACAAAGACCGAAAAGTGTGAAATGGTCCACATAGGGAATGAAAGTGTTGAATGGTCCACTAGGGGGAGTGGAAAGTGTTAGATAGTGCACATGAGGTACTAGAAAGTGAATGCTACAATGATGGTAATTGGATTGAGGTTGCCCACATCACAATATAAAAGATGGAGGTCCATATAGAGACTAGTCAAGGAGATGATCCTCATGAAGACATAAATGTTGAAGCTCCATGCAGAGAATAAATTCAAGGCCATCCATGTTGGGATAGGAATGATAATAATTTTCATGGGGGAATTGAATTGAAGTTAGAAAATGATGGAGGTTGCATGCCATGGCATATAATTATGAAAACATAACAAGATGCAAACAAGGTGGGGCACAAATGTAGATGTAGCAATACTTGTATATTTATACACAGTAAGGCAAGGGCTGCCACAAGGGTAAACATAGTGGGATCAATAAACAATAAGGTTGTGGTCTGTATGACACTTGGTGGAATGAAACACAATGGGATAAATAAAATTATGGTACAATGAAGAATAAGACCATGTAAAAATTGTTGGTGAAATATGGTGTGGAAAATAGTTAGCCATGGTGGGAAGACAAGGCAAGGCATCATGATCAGATGCATAGCCCGAATGGTGAAGAATAAAGTGAATAGGACAAACTTGCCATGATGGGAAGCAATACTATGTGACATGAGATGCAAAAGAATAATGAATGCTAGGTTAAAGAAATAGATGCTAGCTTAAAAAATAGTTGAAAATACAAGTTGTATGCGATGCAACGGAATACCTTAAGAGAAAATATTGTACTTCCACATACAACATTGGCCTATATACAAACCAAATGAGCTTAGCCCCCTCAAGACTTAAGGTCTTTAACATCTCATATACTAATATTTTTATAAATGAAACACTAGAATGCAAGACAGGAATTCGAGTAGCCCACTTTTTAATTTTTTTATTTTTTGACTTTTTGTTATTTTGCTTCCTTCAAGTGTCTAGGATGGAGAGTCAACACGCTTGTTTTCTTATGTGGAGTCCTTGTTTTCCTCTTTAACTTAAAATAAAGATTAGAACTTTATTGTGGCTTAGTTTCTTGTATGGGAAGTTTTGAAGTTTCTTTGATTCATTCTCAAGGGATCTAAAATCTTTTTAAAAGGTAAATGATAACATTAAGAAAGTTAAGTATGCAGGCATAAAAGGAAACTTGTAATATAGAAATTAAACAAGGATGTATAAGTAAAGCACATTTAACGATATTTCTTGAGTTTCAAAGATTTTCTATTTAGTTTGGGTTTTGAAATATGATTTGTGCATGATCAATGTTAAAAGTGAATGCAAGGAACGTGCAATAAAAAATGTTTAGTTTGTTTTAAAAATATTCAAGTTGGGTTTCTAGAATTTTGCTTTTTAAGATCTCTAATTTTTTCTTGATTTTTTAAAGTTTCGGTTTCAAAATTAGATAATGGTTGTCATTGTCTTGATCCACATAAGATGGATGTCCCTAATTGTTATCTAAGGATTAAGAACATGCACCATGTGAAGGAGGGAAGACCATTTATTCTTAATTCATTGGACCTTCAACCTTTAATTAGCTAGATCCTACCCAGACTCAATCAGTTTACCCCTTCCTAGGGGTAAAAAAGAAAGAAGTTTAAAGAATAGTCTTTTATAGAGTTCATGAATGTTAAATTGGGTTTTCCACTAATGCCCAATTCCCCAATGGGTTTTGGCTTCTTTGGGTCATTTCTTATTATTGATTTGTCCACATATTTTTTCAGTACACATTCAAATAGGTCTTTTCTTTTATTGACATGTGATTTTCATTGCCTATCTTTTGTAACATTTTTTTTCTTTTCTAGGGCTATTCTTACTGCACTCGTTTGGACAAGTCTTTCCTTTTCTTGATATGAGGGGTTCATTGCTCTATCTTTTGGTGTCCTTTTCTTTTTTACAAGTTGGACCATGTAAGATAGCCTCCTACTATGATGGTAGGCAACTTTTACACTCCCTCAAGTCTCTTATATCCACCTTGGACTAAAATAAGAAAAAAATAAGGTAGTATAGACCTTACAAACTTTGCTTAGCTTATTTATTCTTTTGTTCGGCCATTAGACTTTGAAACCAAGGTGTGTTGTATGTAAAGTATGATGCCTAACATTGACTTTTTGATAATAAGTTGGTTTACCCAAGTGCATGAGAGATTCGAGTCATGATGGCCATCCTCTGAATTTTTTATATTTATGATTTTTTATGATAAATATGTACCTTGGATGATTAATTCTATACCATCCTATTTTTAGCATATTTGTCCTAGTTGAAATTATGTTTGAACAACATCTAATTGAACTCTCTCTTGGTTATCCTCTACAAGCAAAAAAATTTGTGTCTAGTTCGATGTGTTCTTCATGACTAGACAAAAAATGTTAGACTTATAGTTTCCTTCTTAAAAGTACTACTTTAAGAAAAATATAATGATAATGAATGGATCACAAAATACCAAAGAGTAGATAAAGTTCATTAGTGGTGACATTTGCAAGATGGCATTGTTTGCACCTATTCATTCCTTGACCTACTGTGCTGCCTATGTTTCTTCCCATTTTGTGTGACCATAGTCAATATGATAATTAGAAGATGTACTGAAATTGTGGGGCAACTGTAGACATGCCAAATTGGCCTGATTTAGAGGTTTAAATTCTTATGTTATGGGTAACATCTTCTTTTGGACCACCAAAACTTAAATCAAATCACCGTGTTGAGATGAGCCAAGGACCCCAAAGGTGAGCCAAGAGATTATTGGGTGAATTGAGAATAAACCATAGATTGCCAAACAAAGTTGTAGCTTTCAAGCAAGAGCCACATGTTAACTGTGGAGACATGAAACCTTCTCAATGACCGATGCTTTATAATCAAACAATTTCTGGTTACCATAACACTAAGTGCATTCTGGACCACTTCGCATCATGTCAGTTTCTGTCAGAACTTTTCGGTTGTCATACTATCATTCTGGCCTCTATTACATCCTAGTAATGGGTGATTCTAGAAAGTCTTTCTGGGTCTTGTACCATACCTTTCTAGTAGTCACAAAATCTTCAAATGATTTTTGTATGTTTTGATCGATACCGAGTCTTTCAGATCACTGCCCAAACCTTTGGCACCACTAGTAGGATGAATCATAAGTTATAGTCCCACATTAAAGTATTGGGATGCGTACTGGCTGCTATATGGAAAGATACATTTTCAAGGTGTCTATTATATACTACAAATGGGAGTCAAAATGGACCTCCCATTTGCCTGTAGCAACTCGTGGAGCATAGTTGTGAAGGAGAGAAACCAACATGCCCCAAACTGGGGGCACAGCCTGTGCGCCCCAAACTGAGAGTGCACCCAACTATCGACTCTGAAAATGGGCTTTTTGGTCTGTGATCTGGATCATCACCTCAAAAGGGGATGAGAAAGAAAGTAATAAATAAAACACGAAAAACTCTCACCTCAGTCTCACACTCACAATGATCCCCAAACTTTCATCTCTCAGCGTCGCTCGATCACCGAAGAGACGTTTGGGTTATGCGGGAGAAGGATGAGAAAAAGAAAAACTTAAGACATGATGTGGTTGCTAGGAACCACAGGTTCTGCTTTATGCAATGGAAATAAGAAAATGATCATGTATGTACCTTAGCAGGAAGAATGAGGGTTAAAGCTTCTCCTTCTTCGGCCGACCGATGAAGAAGAGTCCTGAACGCATGGGTTCTTGATTTCTTATGCAACTAGACAATAAAACAAATAAAAATTTAATTATAACTAAACAAAGTGAAGTATATGTTAATAAAATAACATGAAACAGACAATTGAAAGGAAACTGACCAGATTCGGATTACTTCTAACCCCTTTTTTATTTTCAAATTAACAAACTAAAAATAATGAAAAAATGTAAAAAATTAATATATGGATCGATAAATACAAAATAAAAGATATGAAAAATAATAGAACAATTCTTAGTAGAATTGAAGAAGATATGGCTAAATCTGGGTTGTCGAAGAAGCCGAACAGCAACCAGGATCTGCCAGGCACGACTTTGCTTCAGAGCTCGCAACAACCAACGCCAACCTCAGAATTGAATGCCGTTAATTTAAAACAATAGAAGACTCAGGGAGGAAGAACTTTTTCTTAGAGAGCTTTGGCAGAAAACATCTACACTCTTTTGTAGAAGCCAAAGAAGAGAGACCTGGATGAACTTGTGCAGACCGACCTTTCTCTCTCCTAAACTAACTTTTTTCTAAAAACTCAAAATTATCACTCAAAAAATCACCAAAATTATGCAGGAAGGAGCTTGGATGCCTTGAGCAGCCCGGGGCATCATGAACATCCCCCTTTTGGAACTACCAAAGGTCAACTCAATTTATAGAGGAACAACGGGCTCTATCTAGCTTAGACATTAGGGTTAATGCGCTTGGTCCAGGGGCACATGCGCCCCCCCCTCTGGGGGCACATCCAATCTAGTCAAAAAAATTAGTTTCTTCTAATCGAAAAATTCGATCTGATATGGTCGGACATCTAGTCCTGGTCGAAAATTGGCTCCAATGCCGTTCATTGCGTTAGAAAGATAACAGGCCAAGAAAGCTATCTACAGTGACGCATCAGCCATTACACCCTCCAAAACTTCAGAATTTCATCTGAAAGTTAGGATAGTAAACGGAAGATCTGATATTGATCGAAATGATTTTGATGGCCAACCAAAAGGACAAAACATGTCTGGAACAAGAATCTGATCATAACCTTCAATGTATGATCATTAGGCTTTGGTAATCCAGCCAATTTCTGTGTTTACATGATTTACACATGGCTTCCGCTCAAAAATTATGGGTTTATTTGGAGAACTCTGAAAAATGTCTGATTTTGTTCGGCAAAGCTCCAAAACAACATTAAAAGAACCGACATTATTATAAGATCAATTACACATATTACCCTGTAAAACATGAGTTTCATGGTCTGAATTAGGCAAATTTGTTGTGTCTATACAAGCATGCCCCAAACTTGGGGTGTGGCCTATGCACCCCTGTCTCGTGGGCACGAACTGCATGTCTAGTTTCAGAAACCAGTTTAATTTCTCCATTTTGGGAATTTCCAATGCCATTCATCATAAAAAATCCAAGTTTTAGAATTTTTTTAAAAGCTTCCTACTGAAAAAGTTGGACGTGCTCCCCGATTCAGGGCCACACACTAGGTGCCTCCGAATTAAGGGCATGTTCATCTTGTTTCTCTATTTTGCATATACATTTGGTCTTGCTTCTCATATAAATTCAAAGTCATTCTCAAGAAACAGAGGTTACCCACCCCATCTAGAGCTTGTCCCTAATCTCTCATGCTCTCTTCCACGTTCTACTTTGTCCGGTGGTGAGAAATCGATCGTGAAGTGAGGAAGGATGCATAGTTCATGCTACTCAGTATCATTTTTCTTTCTCAACCTCTATAGATTCCTCGAGATGCTTTCTTCAAATGTTGTAAATAGATAAAGTTTTTGCTCCATGCTCTAGTTCATTTTCAACAAATGGCATTTTCACTAGTTAATTCTATTTCCACTTCTCTTTATTTTTAGAATTTCTACAAGCTTTTCTAGATAGCTTCTGAAGGTGTCATCAAAACAAAAATCTTTCCCGTCAAGTGTTATATTATTGCAACAAATGACACTCAATATTGACATTGGGGCTATCTATAGCGGTCTTTACACTGAAGTCATGCCAGAACTAGGGTGCACGCACCGCATCCCTGCCTGTGGGTTGGCTATCCTGATCAGTATTTTCTTCCCCATTTCCACTCTAATTTAAGCCATTATTTATACATTATTTTATTTAGTTTACATCATTTCATATATTATAGAAATGTAAGAAAAAGGGGTTAGGGCTTGCTCCAATCTGGTGAGTTCTACTCCAATTGCACCTTTCTTGTTCTTTTATTTATAGTTGCTACGCTTTTATAGTTTATCTATCTCCCTTAACTCGGTTTTTTGTTTTTGAGTTACACAGGACATCAAGCAAACATAGGTTGGGGACTCTTCTTCATCAGCCGATTGAGGAAGGAGAAGGTTGAACTTGAATGCCCGTCTCCCATGTAAGGTACACAGTCATCCCTTATTTAATTTAATTCAAAGTCATGGCTCTTGGTGGCCACCTTTCCATACCTCTACTTTATCTTCCTATGTTATTTCTTGTTTCTTTTAATTTTATTTCTTTTATTCTTCTTCCATATGACCCGAACTGTCTCTTCGGCACCCAAGTCATGTTGACGGCTAAAAGTTCAGGGATCAATGTTTATGTGGGCTTTGGTTAGAGATCCCTCCTTATCTCATCTTTCTGAGGTGACAACCTAGATCCCATTTCTGGAGTTGACAATCATCACTAACTATTTTTTTGACATAGATGCCAAGGATAGTTTACCAAATTGACTCTAGATATGATGAACCCAACCCCCACTTTTATTTTGAAATATGCCCATTAACTTGCACTAGTGAACAACCTTTATATAAAAACATATGAAAATAGACAAGCTAAGTTAGCCTAATTAAGCGGCCCAAAACTCCTGCTTTTATAGACAAAACTTGTCTTTTCCACCTGAAGTAGCCGACCTTGCCAAAAATAATAAAAATAGACGACAAGGAACCTAACATCTCAACTCCGCGACACTCGACATCATGTAGCAGGAGCACATTGGTTTCTTGCCCAAACCTTCTTTGATTTTAAAATTGACTGGTAGTAAAGAAGTGCTATATGAAGATGCAGGTGTCCTAATATCGTGACATCAAGAATGTATCCTGACAACTAACTCCTGAGAACATGCTTGATTGAGCAGGACAGAAGAATCTATTATATTTGCTTACAAATGGTTCATAAATGAGACACATGGTGTCTTAGTCAAGATGTGCCTGAGATCAAATCTGATGACTGACACACTAGTGTAGACACGCCAAATTTGCCAAATTTAACGCATAAAACTCATGTTTTACAAGGTAACATGTGACATTGATCTAAGAATGATGCAGGGTCTTTTAATGATGATTAAGAGCTTTGCCGAATGAAATCCTACATTTTTCAGTACTTTCCGAGCGAAAGCCACCCGTAAAATGTAGAAACATAGAAATCTGCTTGATGATCAATGCCTAACAATCAGGCATTGAAGCCTATGATCAATGCCTAACATAGCGGCTGGCCACCGCAAAGACAGCCAGGGGCGCGGGTGACGCAAGGTTCGTGTGGGCTAGGTGCTGCTGGCGGCGGCCGCGTGGGAGGTGTGTGTGAGAGAGGAAGAGAAAGATGAGATGGGTGGTGGGTGAGCAAAGAAACTGACGACACTCGCAGAGGCATAGGCGGATGGCTAACGTAGGTTCCTGGGGTAGTAGCCTCGGTAGTGGCTGGTGCGCAGGAGATGGAGAGAGAAAGGGAGAGATGTGAGGATGGGGAGATGGTGCAACGAGTGGGGGGAGGTAAGGCCTGACAAGGCGATGGACATTTTTGGTTTATTTTTTAAATTCAAAATATTACAATTTTCCCTTGATGTGTGAGTGTACGAAAAGATAATGCATGAACATCAACATTTACTCTAAAAATGATCTTTTGGTGATATTTTATTTTTATTTTTAAAATGGCACTACTGAGCTCATAACATGGGCATATTATTAACCGAGGATGTATTAAAAACATATTTAATAGAAAATGACATTGGTATTATATGTTTCTTTAGTAGCCAATCTAATTGTCATTATGACTTATTTTTTATAGTAGCCATTTCAGGTGCTTCTTTTAACATGTATAGCAACCAATGTAGGGATCATTGATTATTTTTGTGACTAATCTAATAATAAAATGTGACATTTTAAAGTGTATATAGTGGAAATTAAAATTACTACTAAATAATTTAGTAGCAATATAAAGAATTAGCTATTTTGCACTCTTAGCGATGGAATCTATAGTAGCCAAAATTTGTATGGCTGCTAATTGGTTTTAGTAAAAAATTCAACACTTTTAATAGCATATATAATGGGTGTTAAGATCTTAGTTTAGCATAGGTATATCTGTTGTAGAGTTATAGGATAAACTATCTAAAAAGACATATTAGATATCAAGTAGCTTAATGATTCACACTTCTTAACCCAATTTAGAAATAGGAGATTAGTCTCATGGTTGACTAACTAACTATCATACTTGAGAAGTAAGCGCTCCAAAAACTATCTAATGATGTGAGAGAAGATAGGATCATTATCTCATAATATCATGTATAGAAGATGTATTTGTAGGCACCCGAAACGGGACATCCTTAGATCTCCCCCTTCCGGCCCCTACGCTTGCTTTGGGGACTTGGTGGATGAGATGTTAGTTGTTGTGGTCACCAGGAGCCAAAGACTCCAAAATATAGTGGAATGAAAAGAAATGAAATGGAGAAATGATCGTCGTACCTTTGGAAGCGGGGAGATTGTTGAGTTCCGACTTCTTCTCTCTCGGCCAGCCGAAAGAAGAGAGCTTAGTGAGTCCTTCATCTTCGATCCGGTTGAAGCTCCGTCTCAATCGGATTTACCTAAAAATGTCCTTAAGAAAACATAGAAACAAGTGAAAGGTTCATTAGTTCTAATGAAAGTGTAGTATCATGCTCAAATTCGAATGTAAACGTGCAAGAGGGAAGGAACTGACCAGATTGGGACTAAATCCCAACCCCTATTTAGAAGGTTTAAATATGCATGAAAAATGCAAATGAGTGGCTCAATATATGCTAAATGACATGTTAATGAGGGTTAAACTGAAAGGGGGGAGTAAAAGATCAACCGGAAAGGTAAATAAACTCAAAAAAATGCAAAACGGGGTCTGCCCCTGCTAGTGCCCCATATATGGGGCGCCTGCTGCAGGTGTCCCCTTGATGGGGCACGTTGACCAAAGTCAAAGCGCCCTATATACGGGGCACCAGGGACTGGCTTCAGCAGATTTTCTTCCCTTCTTCGCGGCGTCGCCCCGGAGTGTAGGAAGACCTCCAAAATGGAAAAAGGACTTCTTCAAGCAGACAATACTCAAGTGAAGATAATGGAAGAGTGTTTTGGCACTATATGTAAGGGAAATGGAGGGTAGAGGCTCTCAAAGTTGGAGAAAAATTATATTTCGGAAGAAGGAAACTACAGGTTTTTTGGGTTTTTGGGAGAGGGTTTTGGATCGGTTTGAAGGCTTATGGGGGGTGAAAATGGCTTAGAAACATGGTGTTCAATGATCTCTAGGGTGGCACGAAGTTGGAACCCCCTCCAAGCTCCAAATGAAGGTCTATTTATAGCTCAAAAGAGGGCACTTTGGCCATTTCCAAAAAAATAGTGCCACGCGGCATGGCGCCCTATATATGGGGTGCCAGCATCATGAGGTCTGTCAGGTCGACAAGACGAGTCACTGCGGGGGGTCAAATCAGCCGTTGAATCGATTTGATTTGGATCCAGGCGCCTGGTGCCCTGTATATAGGGTGCCTGGTGCCCTATATACAAGGCGCCAGGTGCCCTGTTTATAGGGTGCCTAGTGCCCTATAAATAGAACGCCTGGTGCCCTTTTATAGGGCACCTGGTGCCCTATAAGTAGGGCGCCAGGTGCCCTTATACACAGGGCACCGCCCTCTTTGAAATGTGCCAAAAACCTTGATTTTTCCGGAAAACTCGGTTCCCTTGAAAGGTTACTCAAATATACTTCATGAAAACAAGAATTTAAGCTCTCAAACTAGGCCAAAA
Organism: Cryptocoryne crispatula var. balansae; assembly: GCA_036172225.1. Taxonomy (NCBI): domain Eukaryota; kingdom Viridiplantae; phylum Streptophyta; class Magnoliopsida; order Alismatales; family Araceae; genus Cryptocoryne; species Cryptocoryne crispatula. Next base: position 22,470,870 of record CM069928.1, read on the forward strand.
TTGCATGTCTACAGCTTGCCTCGCCTTGGCGTCGGCTTTGTAGGGGAGTGACACGAATGAAGCGTAGGAGAATGTAGCGAAGCGTCATGAGGCGTAGCGTAATGAAGTGGTAATGGACTGAAAAGGTGACGCCAAGGTGTAGATTTAGACACGCCCTCGTTGGCCTAATTGAGTGGAATAAAACTTTACCGGACTCCGAGATTACCCTTTGTCTTATCGAAACCTTCCCTCTGGTTGATTGGTTAAAGAGAAAAACAGTACTGAAAGTAAATAACTAAAATCTTACGTGGGGGAGAATTGTTACCGGCCAGGACCCGAACTGCATGGTGTGCTGGACTCGGTAGAAATGCAGTAAATTGTGAAAAGTAAAGAGGAGACAGCCAATCAATCAAGGTTGGGTTCTTCAAATTCATAAGGTTTTACTCAACAATACCGGTTCAGTTCGACATGGAAAAGCTTCTTGTTTTGACGAAATCATTGTTAAAACCCGTTGGAAACCGATTCTCTGAAAAATCAAGACCTTCTCTGGAGCTATAAAAGACCATTTTTAAAATGTTCATAATGGGACTGGAAGGAGGTTATGGTAGGATTAGGAAGTGGGGAATGGTCATGGTGGGATGATGAATGTTGGTGTATGAAATGATGCATGCTGGGTTTAAATAAATACAAATAAGTATAAGAAAATAGTTGAAGATATAGGTTGAACATAACGGGTCAGGACATCTATGAAGAAACCGTCGTCCCCGTATATTCAACTTTGGCCTATCCGCAAGCCTAGGGAATGACTGAGCCCTCACTGATTTTGTTGAAGGATTTCTCAGGCTCAGCCCCCTCTAGACTTGAGGTCTTCAACATCTCAAATATTATTTATTTTGATAGATGCAATACTAAATGCAAGTCCTAATAGGGGTCGGGGTAGTCCACTTTTGTTTTTCAATTTCTGATTTTTTTTTGTTGTTTCTGCTTCCTCTAAGTTTCTGGGGATATGAAGCTGGCATGCCTTCTCCTATTCCTGCATCCACTTGAGAGAAGATATTAGAACTTTATTTTGGCTTAGTCCCTTGCAAGGAGAGGGCAAAGTTGCCTTGATATTTTGTCAAGGGACATAGGCCTTATCATGGTAAAGATAACAGAAAAAAATAAGTATGCATAAAAGAAAATATGCAAGACTGAAATTAAACATGAATGCAAAGACAACTAATCAGTCTAGAAAGCAAACTTTTAGGTGTTTGAAATTTTTGATTTGTTTGGGTTTTGATGGTTTTATAATGTTTTTGGTGTTTTGAGAAATTTTATGATTTTTTTGGTGTTTTGAATATTCTCTTTTTGAGATTTTTGATTTTATAGATTTGTTTGGTACTTTTTGAAGTATTTGATTTTTTTGTGTTCGGTGTGAAGGACACGACCATCTCATCCTTTGCCTTGCTTGTTATAGGTGCCTCTCATTGTTACCTAAGGGTTAAGAGTAGGCATCACGTGTAAGAAAGTGCCTAGTCCGAGATCTTCTGACCTTCTGCCTTCGATAATCTATGGCTCTTCTTGGACCTAGTCAGTCAACCTTATCCTTTGAGGTTAAAGAAGGAAGATGATTGGTGGTAAGTCCTTAGTAGAATTCAGGGATGTCGAACTTGTTTCTCTACTAATACCCACATTGCCCGTTCGGGTTTTGACATCCTTGGGTCATTCCTTCTAGCCCTTTTCTTTGATGGCCCACATTCAAATAGGTCTTTTTTCTTTTGCTTGATTTTGGCCTGAGGGGTTCATTGCCCATCTTTTGGAGCCTTTTTCTTTTGGACTTTTGTTGTTACACATTCAGACAGGTCTATTCTTTTGCTGACCTGAGGGGTCATTACCCATATTTTGACACCTTTTCTTTTAATAAGAAGTCAGACTTTCAGAGGCATTTTCCAACTAAGGCAATGGGCATTTTCGATACTCCTCATTCTAACCCCTTTTATCTATTCTGGACCGAAATGAGAAGAGAACGGGATTAGGTTGACCTTCTTTTGCCGAGCGTTGCCTAGCTTTCTCTCTGACTTCCGATCATCGGATCTCAAAACTAGGCGTGTAGTGTGTGCAGTATGATGCCTATCCTTATTTCCCCTAAGTGACGAGTTGGTGCACCGAACAAGCAGGCGTTAGATGTTACCATCATTCTTCACACCTTTAGATTTTATAGATTTTTTTTTGCGATTTTTTTTCTAAGGGAAATAATTTTTGAGGTATACACCATTCCAGGGATGAGCTAGCTCTTCTCCTTCTGCATTAGTCAGCTTATATGAATTACCGGGATAAATAACTGAAATAACATATGGACCCTCCCAATTAGGTTGAAGTTTGGAGCGGGGACCGCCCGGCTTAACGAATATTCTTTTAAGCACAACCTCACCGATTTCAAATTTTCTCTCCACCACCCTCTTCTGATAAAATCTTTTAAGTCTGTTTTGATAAGATCTAGCATGTTCGGCAGTGGCCAGTCTCCTTTCGTTCAAGAGTTTGAGTTGCGCGAGAAGAGAATCTCGGCGTTCGTCCATCGGGATATCTCGATCGATCTGGACTCGGAGGGAAGGGATGATTACTTCGTATGGGACTACCGCCTCCATCCCAAATGCCAAGGCATAGGGAGTTTGACCCGTTGGGGTTTGAATAGAAGTGCGGTAACCCCATAGAGCATCAACTAACTTATCTGGCCAGTCCGCGAACATTGCTAGACTTACAAGTTTTCTTAATGATTTTTATCAGGGTTTTATTGGTGGCTTATGCTTGACCGTTGCCTTGAGGATAATATGGAGATGAATGATGCAATCTGATGCAATACCTGTTGCAAAGGTCACGTAGCTCCTGGGAGATGAATTGCGGTCCATTGTCGGTGATGATGTCGCCCAGGATCCCGAACCTGGCAATGATGTTGCGTTTGATGAAGGTGCAGACTGTTGATGCCTTGATTTCCACGTATGCTTCTGCTTCTACCCACTTGGTGAAGTACTCCGTTGCAGTTAGGATGAAGGATTTGGTTTTATTTGCCGAGTTTGGGTCACCGAGGGGTCCGCTAACATCAAAGGCCCACATAGAGAAGGGCCATGGGGCGTGAATCGGGTGAAGGGAAGATGCGTGAGAGTGAATCTTGTCGGCGTGAAGTTGACATTGATGACAGTGCAGGACAAAGATCGAGTAGTCTTCTTCCAGAGTAGGCCAATAGTACCCTTGCCTGATGATCTTCTTGGCGATGGCCTCCACATACTCTGGAGTGTGCTTCCTTAAGCACCAATTCAGCCTCTTCTTCATCTACGCATCTTAATAGAACACCGGCCAAGCTCCTTTTATAAAGTACTCCATCTAAGATGGTGTATCTCTGGGAGACCCTTCTTATGGCTTTCTTCTCTTCGGCAGTTCATCCTGGTGGATATGTCTGATTCTGACAGTAATTCGCAATCTCATAGTACCATGGTTTCTCACCCTCTTCTAATTCTTCCAACTCAATCAAAGATACTTCCTCCTTTTGCTCAATGTACTCTTTCCTTTTAAACTCTTCTTTAACTTTCAAGAATCGTGCATCCTCCACTGCCGGAATGGTACGTCGGCGGACATAGATCGTCCTAACTTGTCTGCCTAGCGGGACAGATAGTGAAGATGCCAGAGAAGCGAGAGCATCCGCAAGAATGTTTTGAGCACGAGGAACATGAATGAATTCAAGTTTGGAGAATAGCTTGATGTAACAGGTGGTGAGTTCTTGGTATGGTCTGAGCCCGGGATGAGATGTGCGGTATTTGGCTAGTACTTGGCGGAGAATCAACTGACTATCACCGATCACCCCTAGTTTAGTGACACCATAGAAGTGAGCGGCCTCCAGTCCAGCTAATAAGGCTTCATATTCAGCTATATTGTTTGTTGCTGGAAAATGGAGCTGAAAAGCCTGTGGAATGGTGACACCTTCGGGTGATAGAAGAACAATCCCTATCCCTCTACCCTGGGAGTTTAATGCCCCGTCGAAATACAAAGTCCATAGATTGGAAGATCGAATGGACATCAATTCTTCATCGGGAAATTCTGATTGGATAGGGTCAAAGATTGGTATAGGATGATGGGCAAGGTGTTCAACAATTGCATAGCCCTTGATTGCCTTCTGTTGTATGTAGGTGATGTCGTATTGAGAGAGGAAGAAACCCCCAAAGTTTGATCAATGTTATCTTTCTCCTCATATTGAATTTCAACCCACTGAATCGCATTTTCTAGATTCTCCGGTAGCTTGGCACATTCTAAGATTTTCTGAGCTAACCGATGCAGGTATCTTTCTGGAACTCTCCTACCTCTAATTTTTGTTCTATTTTTATTGGAAAATAAACCTAAAGAAGAAGAAGGTAAATAAGAGGAGGAAGAGGAGGTGGATGGAGAAGAATTTATTGGAGAGGATGGAGGGCAAAGAAGGTCAATCAAGGATCTGGTGGCTCCTTGGGTTGAATGCCCTTCCGAGGCAAGTTGAGATGTTTCCTCGATCGAAATTTGAGTTTCGAGGAGAACGTTGTTTTTTGGGAAGCACTAAACATAAAGACAGAATGGGCTTCAGGAGCCCGATTTGGGTTGAGACCAACTACGGGAACCAGAGTAGGTGGAGATATTGATAAAGAGGGGAAGACTTTGAGCAATGTTTGATAGAGGGGGCTTTCAAGCCCAATGTTGACAGAAAGAGGTGATGGGCCAGTAGGCCGGATGGTCATGGAAAAAGGTAGGTTCATGGACCCAATAAGAGGAGGATGTGGGCTCGAGGGCCTGGGTTTAAGAGATAGGCTTGAGGGCCCAAGAGTTAGATAAAATGGGCACAAAGAGCCGGATTTAATAGAGGGGCTCGATGGCCCAAGAGTTGGAGGAAATGGGCACAAAGGCCCAGATTCAATAGAGGGGCTTGATGACCCAAGAGTTGGAGAAAATGGGCACAAAGACCCAGATTCAATAGAGGGGCTCGATGGCCCAAGAGTTGGAGAAAATGGGCACAAAGACCCATATTCAATAGAGGGGCTCGATGGCCCAAGAGTTAGAGAAAATGGGCACAAAGGCATAGATTTAGTAGAGGGGCTCGGTGGCCCAAAAGCAACAAGTGGGTTCGTGGACCCATAAGTTGGGCCTGAGGGCCTAGAAATAGGGATCGGGCCAAGAAGCCCGGGGAGAGCATCACAGTGCGTTGGGGCGTCGGCCCCAAAAGATGACGTAATGAGGGAAGGCCCTCATGGAGTTGGTTGGACTTTTTCTCGAGTCGGTTTGGTAATATGACCCTCAGGTGGGTCAACAGGTGGTTCAGCCTGGAGTGGTTCATTGCTTGACCTTTCTTCATCGGTGGAAAACAAAAGAGATATTTCTGGATATAAGTCATCTTCAGGGTCGTTGGTTCTTATTCTCTTCTCTTGCTCCATCTCTTGTTCTTCCTTGTTCACAGCCAGTTGAATGGTTTCTTTCTTGATGAAAAACTTTTGTAAGCATCCAGAAAAGTATCTGCTTCTAAGATTCTGACCATTCGCTGTCGTTCCATCATACCCAACCCCACTTTTTGGTTGTAACCTCATTAGATTGATTGGCTCGGCTATGCCTTGCAGTTCTTTGCCTAGTCCTTGGCCTTCTCGATATCCCAAACTCTTCATTATGTTCCATCCAATAGTTTCATTTTCCTCTCTTTTCCTTCTCCACACTTGCATGGGTTGCCTACTTATTTCTGGAAGATCCAAGATTGTCAAAATTGGCTCGTTTGGCAACCCAAGGGGTGGTGGTGGAGAAGATGGATGGTCTAAGGGCATGCTCATCACCTTAATCACTTGTCCCTTGTGAGGGAATTTAAGACACTAGTGATTGGTGGAGGCGACTGCCTCTAGTGCTTCCAAATAGGGCCGTCCCAGAATAGCTGTGTAGGTTAGATCCATCTCGTGTATGTGGAAGTCAACAGTGACTGTTCGAGGTCCAAGCTTCACATTTAATGTAATCATGCCATCGGCAGGCTTTTTTGAATTGTCATATGCAGTCACTGTTATTTGAGATGGCCGGATGTCTTCCTCGGAGAATCCACAAAGATGTAATGTTTCTGGTGGCAGAACATTAATGGATGCTCCAGTATCGACTAAACATGACTTAATGCCTATACCATTGATGTGGACTATGATGCACAAGGAACATTTCCTTATTTCCAGGTCGGCCAACTTTTCCTTTGTGAATGTATGGGCCGGGTACTCACTTCTCGGGACCAGAACTGATGAGATCTTTTCTGGGGGGAGGCTCTCATTCACCATCACCCGCTGTAAGTATTGTTGGAGAACCTCTTGATGGACTTTGGATCTTTTGATCAACTCTAAGATAGAGACTCGTGCCGGGGTTTTATCAAGATGCTTCAATAAGTCATAGGATGTCCCAGGCAACGGTTCTTCGATGTGTTCTTCTTCTGTTTCTGGTACCGACCCTGACTGACCGGCCTGGGGAAATACCCTTTGGAACATGCACCCACTTTTGAGTATTGTGGCAAGTTGAGGAGCTATGGCCGGGGTGGTAGTGGTGGGTGGTGGGTTAGGTCGAATGATGGGAGCTCTTGCGATGGGTGTAATGATGGTGGTTTGAGGCATAGTAGGGTAGGTAGGTCGTGAAGGTTCAGTTGCTCGGGGCGGGATGATGATGGGTCCTAGTGATGGATTAACTGGGCGGATTAGGGTTTGTATCGATTGGAGTTGAATGGATGGTGGTGTTATGATGGGTTGTGATGGTGCTCGGATGATGGGTGGCCGGTTGAGAGTAATGGGGTTGGCTAACGTAGCTTGGGGTATAGAATGGACAGTTCGGTTGACATGCATGGCAGAGGTGGCTCCCTCAACTTGCCAATTCTGGCGCCAATCATGATACTCCTCGGAAGAAATAATGATGGGATTAACGTGTTGATTCCCAGGCGCAGGTACATGTGGAGGTAAAGGGTTTTGGATAATCCCCAAGTCGGAATTCTGTTGTTGTTGCTGCTGAGCTGGTGCATGCTGCCGTTGAGGTTGATTTTCACTGTTCTGATGTATTCCCCCATCTGGTCCCAGTCAATACTGCCTTGCTCATTAATATTGTGGATATAGTCTTTGAACTGAAAAAAAATTTTCACTGTGTGCCCAGGATATCTATGGAACAAGCAGTATCGCTCTGTGTTGGCATTTTGAAGCCACGACTTCTCCCTTGGCAATGCAATTTGCCCTGCCGCCATCAGTGCATTAAAGATGTCCACGAGAGAGTGCGGTAAAGGCGGGTAATGGTTCCTCTTGGGTCCAACCTTTCGGGGTTCATAGGCCATGGGAGGGGGTGCTTGATTGTAGTTGGCCAGTTGTTGCCGCGCTGGTTGGGGAACTGGGGCTTGCGGTCGCTGAGGGATCGGGGCGTGTTGCTAACGGGGCTGGAACTAAGGTTGATGTTGAGGTTGACGAGGGTTTCTAAATGGTTGATTTTGTTGAGGGTTCCTGAACTGGTGTTGATAATTTATAGATGGGTTCCCTACGACATTGAGGTTCTCGTTTGTCACTACGCCCTCAGTCACTGGACCGGTTGTGGTAAAAGTGGTTTTCTTGACAGCTCGGGGTCTAGGATCAAACAAGTTCATGATAGGTGAGTCCCTAAGCTATGTCTGAATGTATCGTGCCCTCTCATAAAGTTCACTCATGGAGGTGGGGTGATGCAAAACCAGCATATTCTTTAAGGCCGGAGTGGCATTAGTGATGATCATCTTCACTTGCTCTGGTTCTGAAATGGAATCATTAAGCTTTTCTGCCATGGACCACCACCTATCAGCATATCTGGTAAAATCTTCATCATTTCTCATTCCTTCGGCCATGAGGTCAGTGATGGAATATGTTGATCCGTCCCTGTCTTGATATCTCTGCAAAAATTTAGCTTTGACAATTTCAAAGTTACTCGCCTCCAAAGAGTCAAGCGAGTAGAACCACTCTAAAGCTGATCCCTCTAATGATCTTCTGAAAAGAAAAGCAAGGGCCCTTGGATCATTTTGCCACATTACCGACTCATAAAGAAAGTCCTTGATGTGAATGAATGGATTACCGGTTCCATTGTAGCGACGGTATACCGGCATCTCAGAGGGAGGTAGATGAAAAGTAGGGAGGGAAGGAAGAGAAATTCCAGGGGCTGCCTTTGTGTCGATCAAACGTCTAAGCTTTCTATACTGCTCATCCATGCGATTGATCTTGTTAATCATGGCCTGATCGACAGAAGGTTCCCTAAGAGGAGGAGGAGAAGTGGGTGCTTGGTGCACCGGAATTGGGATTTGATGGGCCGAAGTGGCCGGATAAGAAGGGTACATTGGGGGATGCACCAAAGGGGAAGTAGGGTTGAGATGATTAGAGGAATGAATTAGTGGCCTAGAAGGAGCAACGACCTTCGTATTGGGATGATCTAGATTAGCCATCGGATGAGGAGAAATTGGGGCTACGAGCCCAGTATAAGAATGGCCATGAGTGGGCATATTGGGTTGATGTGCTACTGACCGAGGGGTAGAGATGTGAAGACCACCTTCGGGAGGAATGTGGTCTGCGGGCGACTTGCCCTTGAGGATGGCTTTGATAGCCTGAATTTGGGTAGGGTCAGCATGAGAAAAAGTCTCCCAAAGTGAATTTGGATTAGGTCGAGGAGAAGTTTGACTAGGTTCGAAGAGAACTTCGGGTTCAATGATGGCACATACGGCATCAGGGTAGAAATAAGATTGGTCATACTCCAACTGTAGTTGCTCGTATCTTTGATCGGCCATTTCGATAACTTGACTTGACCTTAAATTCATAAACACAATAAAAAAAGAAGGTTGACAAATAAAAGCTTAAGGATTTTTTTTTGTTTTGATTTTTTCCTCTTTTTTGTTTTGATTTTCTTTTGTCGGACAAGCAAGTTGTCAAGCAAATTAACCTCAAGCAAATTTTTTTTTGGTTCTTTTTAGGTGATTTTGGAATTTTTGTTTAATTTTCAGTTTTTGTTTGCAAACAAGTAATAGCAAAGACTTGGGATGATTAACGCAAATTTTTTTGTTTCAACCACAAATTAATGGCTTGTTAAGAGAAATATTGTCCACTCAAATAAATGGGTAGGACCCTATGCTCTCACAACGCCGAGCAATCTAAGGTTGTCACTCTTTGCACAACTATAGGTAATAGGTACTCCGGGTTTTGGGATAAAATGGTACAACCAGCCCGATCAGTGAAGAGGGAATCCTTCACGTCTGGGGACTTATGGAGGTCTTGATGGAAGCTACCCGGTCCTTACGAGAGGAAATCCCCGGAGGAGGAGTTGGCAACCACCAAGAGGGGTGTTTGGGTGTGTGGGACTTTGGGAGGAGAGAGCCTCCCTTCTCGGATGACCTAAGGAGCCGAAACACCAATGCAAACTAAATGCGAGAGAAATGTCAAGGAATAAGAAGCAAGCAAGAGGAAAATAAAAGCATACAATGATTGATGAGATGTTGTAGGAATCAAGTGAACAAGACAATGATATGAAATTAAACTAGGATGGAAGAAAGCACTAATTTAACTAAGCATGTTTTTTTTGAAAGATTTGCTAAAGGAGAACTAGACTTAGAAAGAAATAGGCAAGTATACTTACCAAGGGATGAAAGAAGATGATATATAAAATACTAAGGTAAAATAAGTTGATTAACAAAGTTTGAAATCAGATCGGTATGCTTTTAAAAAGATAAACAGGAAGTAAGTAAACTTGGAAGAAACAAGATGATGCTTCAAGGAAACAAACAAGCATGTAAGCAAGTAAATAGCAATGCAAGGAAATGGAAATGGCTTAAATGAGAACTAAAGTGAAAATAATCATGTTTTCAAATGGACATTCTTAGGAAAGAAGAGAAGAACTCACTAAAGCAAAGTCAGTCCCACCGTGGTCGCCAAAAGGTGTAGGCACCCGAAATGGGACATCCGTAGATCTCCCCCTTCCAGCCCCTACGCTTGCTTTGGGGACTTGGTGGATGAGATGTTAGTGGTTGTGGTCGCCAGGAGCAAAAGACTCCAAAATATAGTGGAATGAAAAGAAATGAAATGGAGAAATGATCATAGTACCTTTGGAAGCGGGGAGATTGTTGGGCTCCGACTTCTCCTCTCTCGGCCGGCCGAAAGAAGAGAGCTTAGTGAGTCATTCGTCTTCGATCCGGTTGAAGCTCCGTCTCAATCGTATTTACCTAAAAATGTCCATAAGAAAACCTAGAAACAAGTGAAAGGTTCATTAGTTCTAATGAAAGTGTAGTATCATGCTCAAATTCGAATGTAAACGTGCAAGAGGGAAGGAACTGACCGGATTGGGACTAAATCCCAACCCCTATTTAGAAGGTTTAAATATGCATGAAAAATGCAAATGAGTGGCTCAATATATGGCTCAATATATGCTAAATGACATGTTAATGAGGGTTAAAATGAAAGGGGGGAGTAAAAGATCGACCGGAAAGATAAATAAACTCAAAAAAATGCAAAACGGGGTCTGCCCCTGCTAGTGCCCCATATATGGGGAGCCTACTGCAGGTGTCCCTTGATGGGGCGCGTTGACCAAAGTCAAAGTGCCCTATATACGGGGCACCAGGGACTGGCTTCAGCAGATTTTCTTCCCTTCTTCGCAGCGTCGCCCCGGAGTGTAAGAAGACCTCCAAAATGGAAAAAGGACTTCTTCAAGCAGCCAATACTCAAGTGAAGCTAATGGAAGAGTGTTTTGGCACTAGATGTTAGAGAAATAGAGGGTAGAGTCTCTCAAAGTTGGAGAAAAATCATATTTCTGAAGAAGGAAACTGCAGGTTTTTTGGGTTTTTGGGAGAGGGTTTTGGATTGGTTTGAAGGCTTAGGGGGTGAAAGTGGCTTAGAAACGTGGTGTTCGATGAGCTCTAGGGTGGCACGAAGTTGGAACCCCCTCCAAGCTCCAAATGAAGGTCTATTTATAGCTCAAAAGAGGGCACTTTGGCCATTTCCAAAAAATAGTGCCACGCGGCATGGCGCCCTATATATGGGGCGCCAGCATCATGAGGTCTGTCAGGTCGACAAGATGAGTCACTGCAGGGGGTCAAATCAGCCGTCGTATCGATTTGATTTGGATCCAGGCGCCCCGTATATAGGGTGCCTGGTGCCCTGTATATAGGGCGCCTGGTGCCCTATATACAGGGCTCCAGGTGCCCTGTTTATAGGGCGCCTGGTGCCCTATAAATAGGGCACCCGGTGCCCTATTTATAGGGCGCCTGGTGCCCTATAAGTAGGGCTCCATGTGCCCTTATACACAGGGCACCGCCCTCTTTGAAATGTGCGAAAAATCTCGATTTTTCCGGAAAACTCGGTTCCCTTGAAAGGTTACTCAAATATACTTCATGAAAACAAGAATTTAAGCTCTCCAACTAGGCCAAAATTGCGTGTCTACAGTATTGTTTACCTTATGTTAAATGTTTGCCTCAATGAATAGAAATTGTAGAGGTAACACGGATAAATGGACATGAGAGTCATCATAGCTTATGGTGATGAGCTAATTTAGCACAAGTTAGAACAACAATATATCTTCAATACTTTTTACTGGTGAGACCAATGAAAAGAAATAAAATCATTAGATGAAAGTAAAAAGGCATAGCTAAAAGTCAAATAAGGCGGTCAAGATAATAAAAGCGTAAATAAATCATCATAGATATTTTTCACTATCATGATGATGGTAGGTGAAGGTGGAAGTGTGAGGTGTATTGCATATAAAGCAAAGATGGAGCTAATGAAGCTTCAAACATCCCAGTCATTGACTTACTTTTCTTATGTATACTTATATGTATATTAGAGAATTAGTTACTATGCATACATCTTATGATATTAGATACTAGATGTGTATATCTTCTAAGAGATACTAGATGTACGTATCTTCTATAAGATACTATAGATGCATCTCTTTGTATAAGATATTAAATATTCATCTTATATTTGGAAGAGTTACATATGATGACAAGTAAATAAAAGTTTAATAAAAAAGATGTTGACCTAAATATAAAAATGGTGAAAAAGTTACTTCATTACTAGTAAGAGATACATATCATTAATAACCTTATGAAGGTGTCTTAATCATTAAGATTGTTATTGAATCCCTCTATTTAAACATTATACATATGTCATGCTTCAATAAATGATGATTTATTGTAAGCTATAAAATGATAATTGTTCTATGATTCTCAACGGCAAAGTGTGTATTAGTGAGAGCTTAATAAATTGTTTAATCATATTAGATATGTTAACTATCATGATATGTGTGAAAATTTCTCTTAGAAGGAAATAGATTGATATAGATCAATATATTCTTTAGCACAATATAAACATGATCATATGAGAGAAAGATTTAAAGAGTTTCATATAGATGGAAGTATAATGATAAATGATTTTGAAACATTAACCAAATGAGTCTTATCACATTGAATAAAATGACCAACTCTTCATTTCCTAGACATGGAATAAGGGCTAATGAGTTTATAGAACTCATACAAATAGGTTTATGTTGTCCCATGTCAATTAAGAATAAAAAAGAATAAATTTACTTTATTAATTTTGAAGATGATGTCTCTAAGTATGAATATCTATATTTCATGTAGAACAAATTCAAGACCATTGAACAAATATTAGAAATTAAGAATAATTAGAAAGAGTATCAGAATTCTTTGATAAGATCAAGAAGAAGAATAAGTAAGTACATAATTTAAAAGGTAAAAGAATCTAATTTTAATAGACACCTCTTTACACATATTAGCTTAGTTGAGTAGTTAAAATGAGAAGCCACATTTTGTAGGTCATAATATAGACAATGACAACCTTTGCAAAATCATTTTTGTCTATTTAGGGATAAAAACTTGATATAACCACTTTATCTTAAATTGGTATCTTCTATGTATATTTCACTATTTCATATGAGATATGGAAAGGGGTTAAAAGCTTTACCTTAAGCAAGTTAAGGTTTTGGAATGTCCAGCCCGGACTAAGATGAACAACCTTAATTAGTTGGAATTTAAGGCTATGAAGTGTTGGCTTATAGGATATCTTAAAAAAAACTTATGGATATTGATTCTACTACCTTTTTGGACAAGGTTAAATATGTAAGGAATCAATTTATGACAACAAAAAAAAAATTTGATTCCTTAAAACTATAATCTTTGCCTTGGTCAATGATGAACTAGTAAAACTGGAAAATGAATATGAAGTAGAATGGGAGTACCTCATGAGATTTTAAAATCCCTTACCATGGATGAAGAGAGAACATTCCTTCTTACTGAAAATTGTTCAAGTGGACCGTCTCTAGTGGTATCTACATGATCTGCTTCAATAGATGAGTTCTCCCTCCATCAATCCTTAAGAAAGCTTCTACATTCAAGTTTAACCATGAGAGATCACCTTCTATAGTATAGAGTAGGGAGAGAGGCTGCATGGGACATGCTATAGCCCTATGGCTTGTTAGGATTTGATTTTATAAGCCATTTATTTATAGAAGATGAAATTTTTCACAAAAACTCAAAACTTTTATAAAATTATGCTTATGCCATCATCTTATTAACTAGATCTAATGTGTGTGACCCACTAGGCCCAATAGTCAATTTGGTTAAAGCCTTCATTAATTTAAAATAATAATTTATTTAAATTAAATTAAAATTATTATCCGATAATCGTTTTTACAATTTTTCCATCATAAAGGATATAAGCCACATCCTATGATCTCAAATGACTTTGAGGAGTTAAAGAACATCCCTTGAGCTTTTTCATCATCAATTACCACACAAATTTAAATCCTCATTCATACAATGTCCTGGTCGGTCAGGGATTCAACATCGACTGTCAACCACTAAATAATCTGACTCTATAGGATCCTGTACTTGAGTTCAAATCAAATGGAAACCTCCTTTTTAAATTATCTTAAGTAGCTTGGCCAAGGATTTAGAATACTATCACATAGGATATTCTCTCTCCTATCGAGAGTGAACGATCCCTTGCTTGCTTAATTGCCTCCACCAGTTTTTTGTTGCACCTAATACATTAACTATACTAGAACATCAAGATGGTGATTCATAAGTCAATAATCAAAGTGATATCCAGTAAGACATCTTTGGCGACTCTAGTCAAAGATCGAATCGTGCTATTAAGATGTAAGAATAACCTGATAAACAGTTCGGTAAGATACCCATCAAGTTTTCTAAATAAGTCAGTTCAATGAACTCATTCTCGGTGTGTATCGTAGTGTCCTCACACTAATGACCAATGTGATTGGTCATTCTCATCACATGAGAAGGCATCACACATACTAGCCTATTTAGATCATTGATGTCCCATTTCAAAAACTCTATGACTAGGAACATTTAGATCACATATCTCTAGGTGATCGATCTCATTATCGTGATCTTATCATGATTCAATCATCTTTTCATGTGATCAAGAATTTCATTGCAATACTTGCATCTAATAAGAGCCAGTAATGATGATTTGCCTAATGAATTGAATGAGATATTCCTAAAAATGCCGAATCATATCATATATGATTAGCTTATAAGGAATACATTTCTATCAATCCCCCACTTGTACTAAAGTTAATCACCCATATAGCTGATCTCTATTAGCTCAAGGTGAAACATAAACACTCTTTGAGTAATTACTTCAGTTAGTGAATATATAATGTTATTAGTGGAAGATACTTTATCTTTAATTATATCTCTATGTGTTGCATTCTCTCTGATTCTATTGTATTGCCATAGATGTTTTATACTTCAAATGAGACTTTGTCTCTACTATATTGTTTTTTCAAAACAATGATACACTTTCAAAGAAAGTTGGAACAATCCCACATTTAGATGAATATTTTCATTTCTAATGCTTCTAAAGTAGTATACAACCATTATGCAATCTACTTTATATTAGTTATTGAATGAGCAGTGTTCCTTTGCATGGAACTCTTCCAGCTCACTGCACCACCATTACTTAGACTTATTATCAAACTTATCTAACTAGAAGCTTATGTTTATAAAATTACAAGACTTCAAGTCTTATTCTCCATCCATTAGAGATACATTTCTAGTCTTATCTAACTAGAAGCAGTGTTCCTTTGCCTCCTTAGTGTTTCTTCTGGTACTCAAGGATACAACTTTTAATTTTCCAATGACTCTCACAAGGATCTACCTGATGAATGCTCATAATCAAGTCATGTACGTAGCATCACAAATGTGATTGACCCTATTGTAAAAGCATAAGGGCTCTACTCTTGCTCTTTTTATTTCTTAAGAAGTCTACAAAGACATCTCTTTAAAGAGATCAACTCCACACTACATAGATAAGAAACCTATCTTGGAGTTTACCATGTTAAACCCTTTGATAATGGTAACTACGTACATAAACTAAGTAAGATCAAGCAAACTTTCATATCTATCTCCATAGATATTCAAAACCCATATTTAGTTTGGAGAATTAATTTGATAATTAGGCTCACTAATGATGACATAGCTACTTCATTCTTAATGAGTAGTATGTCATCCACATATTATGTCAAGAAGATAATAAGACTCCCACTTATCTTAATTGAATATGCAAGGCACATCTTCATTCCTAACGAAGTCATAAGATTTAATCTCATTAAACCTTATTTACCAGTTATGGGAAACTTTACTTTAGTTCATAAATAGATCTTATACACATACTATTTGAATGTTTTGGAACTTGATCCCTGAATGTTGTGTCATAGACACCCATTTCACAAAATACCATAAAGATACACTATCTTAACATCCAATTGACATATCTTATAGTCATAGTGTGTAAAAATCAAAATCTAAATGGAATAAATCCATGGCATAATAAAAGGTCTCATCATAGTCAACTATTTGACTTAGGTGATATCCCTTTTAACTATTTTTACCTTGAAGGTCTCTACCTTCTAATCCACTCAAATATATTTTTCAGTGATCCATTTATATGAATACTATATCTTTAGAAGGATTAATCAAGTTTTAAACTTGATTAGAATAGATAGAGTTTATATCGGATTTTATTGTCTCTTCTTTTATAGATTCATTATCTCATATTACTTCTATATAGTTCTTAGGATCATTATCCTTTTATCTTTTATCTTATACCTGATTCGGATTACCTCGTGGACATGAGCTAAAAACATTGGTGGAGCCCCCTTGTGAGTTGAGAATGGACCAATGATTTCCGGAATGATGTCGAAACCTTCAAGCGAGAGCAGCGCGTGAACTGTAAAAACACGAAGCCTACTCGACGACTAACCTTGAATGGTCCATAATTGAAGGTCTCAGGAGTCCCTCATGTGTTCCATAACATTCAAGGTTTCCAAGAAGTCATTTCAGTAGGCGTCGGTCAATGAAGGCTTTCGTTACGGCTTTTTTCAATCTGTACTGACACGGCTATCCCAGACCACGCGTTAGGCCTTTCCAGTCATCACCGGGTCTTTTCAGATCATCCGGGTCGAGTCAAGCCGAATATTTTCATCAATCATGGCCATATGTCCGGTTCGGTCAATTTTAGGGTTTCCCGGCTTTTCCGAGTTTCGGTTCACGTTTACCGAGTTAATCTCAAATTTTTCGATGACTTCGGGTTTTCCGATCGTACCGGACTTGTGCGGTCATAATTTCAAGTCATCCTGAGTTGACCCGAGATTTCTCGACCGGAACCGTGCTCTTTCGGATCTTCGTCACGGGTTTCAGCTTTCCGCGAGAGGGTAAACCGGAGGAAAGCCCGGTGCGAATGTCTCGGGAGTCATGCCGGCTAGTTTACTAACTTGAGGAGGTGCCGTTAAATGCCCTCTTTCCAATGCAACAAACGGGAGCCAAATCAGACATCCCGTTTGCAAGATACGGCTCGCGGAACATGCGCGCAGAAGAGAGAGTCTACCGCGCCCCAGCTCCCTTTGAAAGGGGAGGGCGCGCCCTGCGCGCCCCCGCTACCTTTGAAAGGTGGGGACGCAGTCAGTTTCCGAAAATCAGAAATTTCCCCAATTAGCACCTTCTAAACCAGATTTTTGGAAGGTTTCCGGTGATGATTTTAGATTATTTGTACCGTGCCCCCGGTTCGGGGGCGCGTTACGTATGTCAAGTTGATTTTTAGCAATTTTCAGAAGATTCTGTCGATTTTTAGCAGTGAGACGTGTACCGCACCCCCGGTTTCTTTGAAACTGGGGGGTGCACAGACCACGCCCCCAAGGTGAGGGCGCGCCCTGCACGCCCTCAGGTGGAGGGCACACCCTACACGCCCTCGGCTCCTTTGAAGAGGGGGGCGCGGTCGGTCCAGTTTCTATATTTTGCACCGGCTTCCTTCCCCTATAAATTGAGGGCCATTCTCAATGATCCAAGGTTAATCCCCCGTGCCTATCTTGTCCTAAGGCCATCCAAGCTCTCTTCCAAAGCCGTTCCAACGTCCAAAGGCGATCCGACATCAAGAGATCGATCCCGAGGCGAAGAAGAAGCCCGATCCATGCGTTCTGCATCAACCGACTTCATTGACTTTTGAAGATAATCCAGGACTCCTGCTGCAAAACTCTTCAAAATAGGAATTGTTTCTCTCTTCGTCCTCTTTCATTTTCAAACAACGACACTCAAATCTAATTTTCCATTTTTCTATGGCGATTGTTGCACCAAGGGCGCGCATGCAGGTTTTACTTTTCATATTCATCCACTTTCAGAATTTTTACAGACTTCTAGGGGAATATTTCGGAGAAGTCATCAACATATGAACTCTTCCTCTATGAGTCTTCTATCTACTTCAGCAAACGGCACTCAATTCCAACATAGGGACTGCCCGTGGCGAACTCTGCACTGAAGTTGCGCCAGATAGTTCAACGCGCCCCAGAACCAAGGGCACGCAGACTGCACCCTCACACCTAGGGCGCGCCCACCGCACCCTCAAACCCAGGGCACGTTCAGTCCAGTGCGTTGTCCGGCCATATTGGTGATATATTTTCCGTTTTCGCTCCGATTTGAGCCGTTCACGTTTCTATGTCTTCGTCATTCATCCATAATCATTTTAGCATCATTTTTATTTATTTTTTGCATAATTTTATATCACAAAAAATAAACAAAAAAGGGGTTAAGGCTCACCCCGAAGCCGATGAGTCCGATTCCAATTGCTTCTTTCTCATCTTCTCTCTATAGTTACTACACTTCTCACAAGTCTAATCAAACTCTTCACTAGGTTTATTGTTCTAGTTGCACAGGTCTAAGATAGCATCGGTTGGACTCTTCTTCATCGGCCGGCCGAAGAAGAAGAAGGTTGAACTCACATCCTTATCTCCCGCGCTAAGGTACACACGGTCAATTCAACTCAATCTTGTTTTTATTCCATAAAGCGGAGCCCGCGGCTCCTGCGACCACCTTTTTATTCATGTTATAAGTTCATCTCCTCCTTACTCTCCTTCCACATGACCCAAACCATCTCCGGTGCTCGAGCAACACAGTGAGATGAAAATTCGGGGATCAATGTGAGTGTGGGATTGAGGTGAGGACTTTTTACCGCTTTCTGAGTGTTTTACGATTCACTCCCCTTTTTCCCCTATTCTATCTTTCACCTTCTCTTGAGGTGCCGATCCGGAACCTGTTTCTGGAGTCGACAGCTTTTTTGCGACCACGGTGGGACAACCAATGTCTTCAACCGTGCTAGCTTGATTGATTCGTGTAACTAGTTGTTTTCCGACTTGGTTCCCACGTGAACCAGCTTGTCCTTTACTTTTTCCATGTCAATTTACTTTTAAACTTGCTATTTACTCTTCTCTTAATATTGTCCCCCATGTGGACTTGATTTGCTTGTCTTTAATTTCAACCCGGTTCCCGCATGAACCACTTCTCTTCTTATAAACTGGTTCTCGCATGAACCACCTTTCTTTTCCAACTCGGTTCTCACATGAATCAACTTATTTTTCAGATCAGTCCCCACATGGACCACATATTTACAGAACCTTTAGATTGGCCCCACATGGCCCTCTTTCTATTTTGTCAACTCTTACACCGGTTCCCGCGTGAACCACCCTTTTCTTCACAAAAACAGGTTCCCGCGTGAACCAACCCCTTTTCTAAACCGGTTCTCGCGTGAACCAACTCACTTTCAGATCGGTCCCCACGTGGACCACCCCTTTGCACCATTTTAGATTGGCCCCACGTGGCCCTCTTTTTCTTTTTCCAACCAAACAAACCGGTTCCCGCGCGAACCACCCATTTTCCTTCAAAAACCGATTCCCACGTGAACCACCTACCTTTCCAAAAACCCGGCTCCCACGTGAGCCACTTTATTTTAAAATCGGTCCCCGTGTGGACCATCCTTTTACCTTTACTTCAGATTTGTCCCCACTTGGACACTCCAACACAAGCCCGTTCCCGCGCGAACCACCTTTTAGTTGCTAGTTGCAAGTTACTTGTTTACTTTATCATTGCTTGTCTTGATTGCATTCACTTGCTTGATTTATTTAATAGCTTTCAATCATATTTGCATATTGATTGCTTCTTCTTCTCCTACCCTCCATTTTTCATTTTTGCATTAGCTTTTGCATCGGGTACCGGACTTGCTCCGATCCGTAGGACATTCGAGGCGGGGGCTCTCTCTCCCAACACACCCTCACCCTCCAAACACCTTCTTGGTGGATTCTAACCTCTCTTCTGGGATATTCCTTCCTAGTTGTTTGGTTGTTTCCATCAAGGCCTCCATAAGTCCCCATCCGTGGAGTATTCTTCTCCGCACGATTGGGCTGGTTGTACCACTTTCCCAAAACCCGAAGAACCCAAGTACCTACTCGTGGTGATTGTGTGATAACCTTAGGTCATGAAGATTGAAGCAACTGGAACAATACCCATTTGAGTGAACAATTGCTAACAATCTATCTAATCTAAGGTTTCAACCCAAAAATTGTCAAGTAATCATTTTAAAACCTTGTTTGCTTAACTTGCTTGCTCACAAACAATTGAAAACAACCAAAAAAAAATTCTTCCTTCAAAACACCTAAAACAAAACAAAAAAAAATCCTTTTAATTTTTGTGTTCAACTTGCTTGCCAAACAACAAAATTGAAACCAAATCAATTCAAAAAAAACAAAGCATAACCAAACAAAAACTCTCTTTGCATTTACACTTTTCATTTGCCTTCTTTCAACTATTTTGTAAGAAAATTTGACAGGATGCCCATGACAGTAAGTTCCGGAAGACACATCGGGATGTCGGACTACTACGGGCAAGAAGAGGAGTACGAGATGGACCACTATGAGCTGCAACAACCCATGGTCCAATCAGAGGGCCATGTCAATGCCATCAGGGAGCCAAAAATTCAAAATCCTACTCAGCAACCTGCTTAACTTAGCGTAGAGCAACTCCTCCAGGGTCTATCTCTCCATCTAGACCCTGAATCCTTTTCACTTGTTCAATCCTTGACAAAGGGCAAGATGCCCGCCAATCAAGATCCGATCGAGGGAAATCAAGCCCCCTCACCACCCCAATCTGTAGTCAGGCCCTTGATCATCTCTTCTCCTAGGCAACCTTGTCGTGTCTCTACTCACCCCGTTGTAGGGCATTCACATAATTCTGCACCAGATCCTGTTTCCAACCCGCCTCTTCCAACCCATTCACCTAAACACTTTGCTCCGGTGGCTCAGGAATCTAGCCTCACCCAAGAATTCATAGAAAAACTTAACCAGATGGATGAGCGTTTTGAATAGCTGAGGCACCACATCGATTCTAAAGCCACCCCAGAAATTTCTGTCCTATCTTTCCTGGTCCTACATCTCCCTCCTTCTGAAATACCAATCTTTCAACGCTATAATGGGACCGGGAATCCCTTTAACCACCTAAAGAGCTTCCTCTATGACTCCACTTTCTGGAAGAATGACCGCAAAGCACTTGCCTTCCTATTTCGTCGGTCATTGGAAGGATCCACCCTAGACTGGTTCTATTCTCTTGATTCTATTTAGGCGGCATATTTCAACATTGTCAAGGCAAAGTTTCTACAGAGGTATAAGGATCGGGTGAGGCCAGCCTACTCAATAACAGATTTAATTGCTGAGAAGATGAAGCCGGATAAAGACTTTGCCAAGTTTGCTGATCGGTGGAGAGGAAAGGCTGAGAGGCTAGTGGATACCATCTCAGAGGGGGAGCAGGTGAGGATGCTCATCGGGAACACCACGCCTAACCTTCGCAACCTCCTGATCATGCACCGCCCAACAACCATGAGTGAGCTGTGTGATAGCGCCCGCTACCTCCAAGCCCATTTTAAGGACGCATCCATGATCAACCCATTCGACTCCAAACCCCATAACACTAGAAGGCCTACACCTGTAGGGCCCACCATCGAAGGGGTAGGCAATAACAAGAGCGTCAATGCCATGGGTAACCTGGGTGGGTATCGCCAAAGCCAATACCGTAACCCACCACCCAACCAACAATACCGCCCAGCTTCTCAACTAGCTCCTCAGCCCCAGCAGCAGCTTGCATACAACCGAGCACCACCACAACAACCTACCTACAACCGAGCACCCCAGCAACAAAATGCCTACAACCGAGCACCTCAACAACAACCTGTCTACAGCCGACCGCAACAACAACAAGCTTACAACCAAGTGCCACCACCAGCCAACCGACCTAGGAGGGGGGACCCAAGAGAGAGAACTATCCTCAACTGCCATTCCCCCTCACCAAGATCTTTAAACATTGATGGCTGAACAGCAGCTGGAGCTTCCAAAGGAGAGAGAAGGATGGCCGGTGAATGTTGACATGACAAAGTACTATGCTTACCATCGGTATCCTAGGCACACGGTGAATGTCTATTTCCAGTTTAAAGATCACATTCATGACCTCAACGATCAGGGGAACATTGACTGGGGACAGATGGGAGAATCTATTCAAGCAATGAAGGCACGTCAGAATCAACCACGATGATAGCAAGCCCAATAGCAGCCCGGCCTAGGCATAGTACACGATCCGCTACTAGTACATGCACCTGTTCAAGCACTGGCACCAGCACCACCAAACCAACGACTTGGCCTCGTCTACTCTGCCATCGAGGAGTCAACCCACCATTCCCAGGGTTGGTAGGTCGAGCATCAAATCGCCTCCATGCCCACCAGACTAACCCCACCTACAAACTGCACCATACTCTCCACACCAAGAGCTGCCCCCAACCCACAAACTACCCAAACACCACTACCCTCACCAACCATTAACCCTCCACGGCGCATAATCATTAGACTGCCACCAGCATCCCAACTAGCACCCCAACCAACACCTAACCTACCAACCACCATTAATCCTCCTCGGCGTCTAATCATTATACCGTCCCCAACACCCCAACCGTCACCTAACCTACCAGTCGCTACCACTCCGCTATCCTTAATCATCCGATCATCACCAACAACACCCCAACTATCACCCAACCTACCAGTCACTGCCACTCCGCGACCCCTCATCATTAGACAGTCACCACCAACACCCCAACCATCACCCAACACACTGACCTCCACCACTCCACGACCCCTCATCATCCGATCCTTACCACCCCTACCTACCATGGGCCCCTCAACATACCAACCAACCCTACCATCACCATCATCACCATTCCCCCTACCACATTGGCGCCGGTACTTCGTAGCGGGAGGATGTTCCAAAGGGTCTTCCCTCAGGCCGGGATGCAACCACAGGAGCAAGCAGAAGAGGAGGCACTAGAAGAGCTGTTGCCCGGCACGGCATATGACTTATTGAAACATCTGGACAAAATGCCGGCATGGATTTCAATTCTGGAGCTGATAAAGAGGTCAAAGAACCATCAGGACATTCTACAATAGTACTTACAGCGGGTCATGGTCAATGAGGACCTCCCACCCGAATAGATCATTACAGTCTTGACCCCAAGGAGTAAACATCCGGCACTTACATTTACACAGGAGGAGTTGGCACGGCCAGAGATTATAAAATATGCTTTGCGCGTTGCAGTAGTCATCAGAGGCATGGAGATTAAATCCTGCTTGATTGACACCGGAGCCTCTTTAAATGTCATGCCGCCAGAAACTTTGCAACTTTGCAGCATCTCCGATGAAGAAATCGAGCCTTCTGCCATCACGGTGACAGCCTATGACAACTCCCGGAAGCCGACATGAGGGGTGGTTACATTGGAAGTAGGGCTCGGGCCATGTGTTGTCACCGCCGAGTTCCATGTTTTAGAACTGGACCCTACATTTAAAGCTATTTTGGGATGCCCATATCTAGAGGCAATAGGAGCTGTTACCTCCACTAATCATCAATGTCTGAAATTCCCATACAAGGGCCAGGTGATTAAAGTAACCAACATCCCCATTTTAAATGACGTGGATGACCCCTCTTCTGCACTACCAGTATCATAATTTGTCCGGCCGTTGGTTTCAAGAACAGAGTTGCCCGAGGTCATGATGTTAACAACGCCTCGAGATACAGTTGCGTGGTGGATAATGAAAGGGATGGGCTATCAACTAGGAAAGGGGATGGGAAAGGAGCTGCAGGGGGTTGTACACCCCATTAAAGTCGTACAAAGACCAAAAAGGCACGAGCTTGGTTATGAGCCCAGTTTCACTCCGAGGATGGTCTACCGGCCAAAAAATGCCATGGGACTCCAAAAATTCTTCATCAAAGGGGAGACCATGATGATGGCCAGAGACGAAGAAGAAGAACCAGTCAAGAGAAAGAAGGCACCATAGCAAGAGGAAGAAGTGGACAACCTGAGTTCATCCTTGGCTCGGTTGTTCATAGAGAAGGAAGAACCAGTCGAGGGCAAGTCCATCTCCAAACAACTTGTCCACTCAAACCCACCTCTAAACGACATCCCGCGTGAGCCGTATCCTACGGTCACGTATTTCAAAATCCTCACACTCTCCCTCCTAAATTTGCTTGATGGGCTATCTAGCCCAATTCCTACTTCTGGGCCAAAATGGCCACCTGAATTGATCGCTGGGCCTGAGAGCCCATTCAAATCTTCTTACTCCATTGGGCTTCTATGCCCAGCTTTGTACTGCTGAAGCAAGAGATCTGCCCGACGCGGGGTTCATCCGGTTCTTTTCTTTCTTAAAGAACGAAGTGAACTCAAATTTTTACCATTCCCACAACAGCAACCACCTTGGGCCCGCGTGCCCAACAATCGGGCCCGTGTGCCCTTTAAATTTCTTTTCTAGCTTTGGGCCCACGTGCCCACCACTTGGGCCCACGTGCCCCTTAGATCTTGTCCCTAGCTTTGGGTCTATCTGCCCATGTCTTGTCATTGTCGGGCCCGCAAGCCCATTTTTCTCCCATTTTCTTAAGCTTTCTACTTCTACTCGAGCCCCACCGGCTCATTTTCTTTCCGTTATTGAAAACACCAAAAAAAATGTCTTCTCACAAACTCAGTTTTCCGTTGAGGAGATGTCTCTTCTTGTCTCGAAGGGTGCTCCCAACCAGGGACCCCTCTTCCCTAACTCACTGATCGATCTGCTCAATCCTTCACCCACTGCAGATACCACCTTTCCCATTCTGTCTTCTTTAGGAGTAGTTAGGATAGGAAAGGAGAAAATTCGAGGTAAACGTGTTCTAGAAAGGTATCTCCAGCAAATAGCTCAAAATGCAAGGAATGTGCGAGGCTGCCAAGGTTTTTGGAAAATGCTATCCAGCTTGATGAAATCCAATATGAGGATGAATTCAATGTAGATCATACACTAGAAGTTTACGAGGTTTTATCAGAGAAGGATCCTGATTTTGAGGATGGAATTAAGGACTTCGCTGATGCGTATGCATCTGGATTTAAAAGGTTTGAAAAACCATTAGCCATGGTGGATGAACTGACAAAAGAATTGAATCTTGGAACACCGAAAGTTCCCAAGACAGTCCTCCTAAGTGCAAACCTTACTCCTACTAAAGAACAGAGCTTAATTAAAATTTTGGAAGAATACAAGGACACATTCGCATGGACATACGAAGACATGCCGAGGTTAGACAACTCGTTAGTTTAACATCGTTTAACCTTGAAACCTGGAGCTACCCCGGTCAAACAAAAATTAAGGAGATTCCACCCTGATGTTGCACTTAAGATGAAAGAAGAGATCGACAAGTTACATCAAGCAAGATTCATTAAGGTTGTCCTTTATCCGCAATGGGTGGCAAACATAGTCCCTATCATGAAGAAGGATGGTAGAGTTCGGATCTGTATAGACTTCAGGGACTTGAATCGAGCATGTCCTAAAGATGACTTTCCTCTACCTCATATTGATATACTAGTTGATAACACTGCTGGATTTGAGATGCTGTCATTCATGGATGGCTATTCCGGTTATAATCAAATCCGGTTGGCCGAAGAGGACCAGGAGAAGACCTCGTTCACCACACCTTGGGGAACCTACTGCTATGTCGTCATGCCCTTTGGACTGAAGAATGCTGGTGCTACCTATCAGAGGGCCATGATGGCTATCTTCCATGACATGATGCATACCCTTGTAGAGGTGTACGTGGACGACCTGGTCGTTAAGTCCAAAAGCCGAGAAGATCATCCTGAAGTGTTAAGAAAGGTCTTGCAAAGGGCTAGGGAATATAAATTGAAGATGAACCCAAAGAAATGCACTTTTGGAGTATCCTCAGGAAAATTATTGGGGTTCATAGTGAGCAAAAGGGGCATAGAGATCGACCCAAACAAGGCCAAAGCAATCATTGGTATGCCTCCTCCGAGAAATATGAAAGAACTTCGAGGATTAATCGGGAGGCTATAGTTTGTCCACCGGTTCATCTCACAACACTCCTAAAAGTGTAAACCTTTCTATAAGTTGACCAAGGCGGGGGCCGAGTTCAAATGGGATTCGAAGTGCCAGGATGCATTTGATAGATTGAAAAGATACTTGGCTAGTCCCCCTGTTCTTAGACCACCAGTCCCTGGAAAGTCCTTAGTTCTGTATATCTCAGTTTTGGAGAATTCTCTTGGGGCAGTCCTTGCACAAGTAGATGAAGAAGGGAAAGAGAGGGCAACTTACTATTTATCAAAGATGTTTGATCCATGTGAGCGAAAGTATACTGTAGTGGAGAAGACCTGTGCTGCACTAGTCTGGGTAGTTCAAAAGCATAAACACTATTTCTTAGCTTATGAGGTCAACCTTATTGCCCGCATCAATCCCATCAAATTCCTTCTAGAGAAAACTGTTCTAACTGATCGGTTAGGTCGTTGGCAGAGTTTTCTTTCACAGTTTGATATCACCTATGTCCCTCATAAGGCGATTAAGGGCTATGCCATTGCTGAACATCTAGCCCATCACCCTATACCCCTCTTTGACCCGGTCTAGTCGGAGCTCCCAGATGACGAACTAATGTTGATCCGATCTTCCCATCTTTGGACATTATATTTTGACGGGGCTCTGAATTCACATGGTAAGGTAATAGAAATCATCCTTCTATCACCCGAGGGTGTCACCATTCCACAAGCATTTCAGCTTGACTTCCCAGCAACCAACTGTCGACTCTGAAAATTCGACGGGGTCCTCTCCTTTTTAGCGAAGTCTGTGAACCCAGATCGTCACCTCAATTGGAGATGAGAAAAGAAAGGAATAAAACTCGGAAAGCAACTCTCACCTCGGTCCCACACTCACATTGATCCCCGAACTTTCATCCCTTGGCGTCGCTCGATCACCAAAGAGACGATTCGGGTCATGTGGGAAGAGGGTGAGAAGAAAGAAATTAAGACATGTGGTCGCCAGGAACCGCGGGTTTCGATTTATAGAATTAAAATGACCGTGTTTACCTTAGCGTGAAGAATGTGGGTTAAAGCTTCTCCTTCTTCGGCCGGCCGATGAAGAAGAGTGATCAACGCGGTGGGTGCTTGATATTCTGTGCAACTAGACAAACAAACAAGTGAAAGAGACTATTAGAACTAAACAAAGTGGAGTATATGTAAGGAAAATAACATGAAACACACAATTAACTAGAAACTGACCGGATTCGGGTTATCTCTAACCCCTTTTTTTATTTTCGGATAAAAAGACTAAAAATAATGCAAAAAATGTAAACAAATGATATTAGGATGGATAATCACGAAACAAATAGATAAGAAAAAGAACTGAAAGATTCTGAGTTGAATAGAGAAAGATATAGCCAAATATGGGTTGTCGAAAAAGCCGAGCAGCAGTCCAGGATCTGCCTGGCGCGACATTGCTTCTGTGCTCGTCACAACTAGCCCCGATCTTGGAATCAATTTTCGTCCATTGAAAACTGAAGAAGAATTGGAGAGGAAGAACTTTGATGAAGAGAGCTCAGGCATAAGATGTCCACACACTGCTGTAGAGGCCGAGGAAGAGAGACTTGGCAGATTACCTGCAGAACAACCTTCCTCTCTCTTGAACCGACTTTTATCTCTCTAAAAACTCGAAATTCTCTCTCTAAAAATCACAAAATCAATGCAGGATGGAGTTTGGACGTCTTGATATGCCTGGGGGGTTGTGCCCATGCCTTTGGAATGACTAGAATCAGAGGTAATTTATAGAAGAACAGACGGTCTCATCAAGGCTAAAAAAAGGGTCCTTGCACCCTACCCCTGGGCGCATGCGCCATGGTGCAGGGAGCATGCGCCCCACTGAGGGGCGCATGTGCCCCCCAGGGAGGGCGCATGGCACTATTCCCGAAAAAAGAGGTCTTATCCGGTCGATCGGTTCAGTGGTAGAGTCCCGGTGAAAAACTGGGTCCCTCGTGCCTCCAGGGTATGGCGCACGTGCCCTCAAGTGAGGGCACAAGGTAACGTGCCTCACTGGTAGGGCGCATGGGCACGTGCCCTGGGTCCCGGGCGCATGTGACCAGGAACCCGGGCGCATGGGACTGTTTTTACGCGTCTTTCTTCCGGAAGCCATTGCGAACACTCCCAAACTCGGAATTCGATGCCGTTTGTTGCGTTGGAAAGATAACAAGCCGAAGAATATTTATATAGAATCATATCAGCCATCACACCCTTAAAAACTTCAGAATTTTTTCCGTAAGTTAGGGCAGTGAACAGAAGATCCGATACAGGTCGAAATGACTCTAACGGCAAACCGGAAAGGCACGGTATGCAACAAAACTTGTCCGGGGTTTGAATATGATCATAACCTTAAATGCATGATCATTAGGCATTGGTCATTCATCCAACTTCCATGTTTACACGATTTACGTGTGGCTCTCGCTCGGAAATTATGGCTTTTTGTAGAAAACCTCGGAAAACATTTGATTTCGTTCGAGGAAGCTCCAAATCAACTTTTTAAAGACCTGGAAACATTATAAGGTCAATCACACATGTTACCCTATAAAACATGAGTTTTATGCTCTGAATTAGGCGAATTTGGCGTGTCTACAGCTTGCCTCGCCTTGATGTCGGCTTTGTAAGGGAATGACATGTAATGAAGTAGAGTGATTCGTAATGAACTGTAATGGAATGCAAGTGAGTGTAGATGAATGTAGCGGAATGAAATGGTGATGGACTGAAAAGGTGGCATCAAGGTGTAGATATAGACATGCTTATCTACCCGATCCAGCAAAATGAATCTCACTAAGTATTCTATATCGCTTTCATGTTCTATCAAAACCTCATATAATTGACTGGTAAAAGACATGCCCTTGGAATGAGAGATGAAAAAGTAAATGATAAAGGATAAAAGGATGTAGCCAACCCTCAGCGTGGTGAGGAGTCCTCGGATTCGTAGGTTCATCATCAGCCAGCAACCCGAACTTTGTGGTGTTCTTGTACTCTGATGGGCTAAAGTTTTAAAAGAGATTGATCTTAAAATGAAAAGAATACCAATCCATCATATTTGGAATCTCAAGTTCATTCAAGTTTCACCAAAATACTCAGTTTAATTTTGAGTGGAAGAACCTCAGGTTCTTAAAGGGTTCGTTTTAAGCATAACAAAATTGCTCGGGTATCGTGAAAACCATGAATCACGCTCTGGCAAAAACCCGGTATTCGGAAAACGACAAAACAGACTTAAGCCATAGTGGGATTGATAGACAATGGTGGGACTAACATAGAATGATGGAAAAGAAGAATAGCAATGGCATGACAATTGCCACGGTGGGGTGGGATAAAAGACACGGTGGGATAAAAGAAAGGAAAGAATAAAAACATGGTGGAATAAAAAGAAAGGAATAAAATATGAAGGGATAAAAGAAAAAATAAAACATGATGAAATAAAAGAAAGAGAAAACATGATGAAATAAAATTGGTAATGATGAAGAAAGAAAAGGAGATGGATGTGAACACATAGAAAATCATGTAGAAAATAGTTGAAGATATAGATTGTCTATTGGAGGTCAAGACACCCGATTAGGAACCATCGTCCCTCCAATGTTCAATTTTGGCTTATCCGTGAGTGTGAAGAAATGACCAAGCCGTCGTAGATTTTGTTGAAGGGGATCTCGGGCCCAGTCATTTTCACTCTCATGGTCTTCAACATTAATGCATATAATATGTATCAAATGGACCTAACATAACTAGGTGACAGATAGTAGGAGTGATGTGAAGTGCAAAAATGAAGTGATGGTGATGATGTGATGTGAGATTGATGAGAATGTGGATTTGAGTGAAATCTCCAGGCGTGGTGCATCGACCAGCATCTCTGGTCCATCCTTGTCTTGCCTTCTGACGGAATACAACACCATGAGAATGTTCAGCTAGGTGGTGCTTTCTTTCTTTTCGCCACAAGGTTGGCATGACGTTCCTTGGGGAACACTGATCTCACCAATTCACCTTTTAGGACTTAAAAGGTTGCTTGCACATTTTTTGGTTAGTACCCAACAGACGGAATTGTCATATGAAGCATATTGTTCATGAAATGATCAACTAAAGATTTTACTATTAGAACCAACATTTGGATGTCAAAACAACGTTTTTGATGATGGTTCCTTTATCAAAAATGTCACTTTTAACATTATAGACAATTTTTGATTTTTTGAGATTTTTCTGAATTTTTTGAATTTTATGTCCATGTGCCCCCCGATCGGGGGCACCTAGCCATGCGCCCTGGGGTGGGGCACCTGGCCATGTGCCCCTAGATGAGGGCACATGCGCCCTAAGGCAAAAAAAAAATTTTCAGAAAAAATTGTGCTTGATCCCCTTTCTCTTTTTGCTTCTTCAGCTCCTGAAAACACTTAACAAAGATGATCAAATTTTCATCATGACTCATCCCTTTGCCTATATATCATTTGCCTAGATTTTGAGTCAAAGGGAGGAGCCTTATTAACAAGGTGGAACAAAACAAATGACTTAAATGAAATGGATGTAAGGGTTGAGAGAACTTACCTGCCGTGGTGTGAATCCTCTCCTCTCCTTCATTGAAATGCCTGAAACTCTTAATAAAAGGGGATTAGATCTTCACCATGACTCATCCCTTTGCCTATTATGGTCAACTTGGACTTAGGTCAAAGGGGCGAGCCTTCTTAACAAGGTAATTAAAGTAAAAAAAAATGGATATGCAATACAGGAATGGAATTATGCTTGACAGTCAAATAAACATGGATGCAACTAAGGCAATGATCATGACTGAGCATTTTTTTTTTGGGTATTCTTGAAAACAATCATTTTTTTGGATTTTCAAAAGTATTCAATTTTTTTTGGATTTTTTAAATATGTATTTTTTTGAATTGTTGAAATATTCATTTTTTTTGGTTTTTGAAATATTCACTTTTTTTGAGTTATTGAAATATTTAATTTTTTTGTGAATAAAATGCTGGTATTTGAGACAGTTCATCGATCTTTGGGGTTTGTCAAGACTCAAGTGGTAGATGCCACGTGCAAAAATAAAGCTCCCTACCTAGAACCCTTCTAACCTTCTTCCTTTAATCAGCTTGGATTCCACCTGGATTTGGTCGGTTTACCCTTCCCTAGGGATTTAAGGAGGAAGAGTATAGAGGAAGTCCTTGATAGGGTTTGAAGATGCTGAGAGGGATTTCTCTACTCTCACTCAAATTACCCATTGGGGTTCGGCCTCTTTGGTTTTTTTTTTTTTTTGCTCTTGTCTATGTGGCACATATTTGGACAGGTTTTTGACCCGTGGGGACATTGCCCATCTTTTAGTGCCTTTTGCCTTGACTATCATTCTGGGTACTCATTCAGACAGGTTGATCTTTTTTTTTCTAACCAGAGGGGTTCATTGCCCATCTTTTGGCACCCTTTTGCACCCTCCGAGACGGCCTCCTACTAAGGTGGCGAGTGTTTTCGATACTACCTCTCTCTAATCTTTTCTCCCTATCTTGGACAAAGTAGAAGAGAATAGGGTAAGGGTACTCCTTCCATTTCTAGATTTATGCCTTGCCTTTCGCAAGTGTCAGGTTGTCTGGATTCTAGGATCGGGAAGTGTTGTGTGTGTAGGATGGTACCTACCCTTGACTTCTCACGAACAACCTAGGATCGATGACTTGAGATTATACCAGTGGTTTCTCCATTTTTATGAAAAGTACTTTTTGAGGTAAACTCCAATCCAAGGATGATTCAATTTTTCTCCATCTGCATTAGTTAATTCATATGCATTAACTGGATACTTTTCAGTGATTACAAAAGGCCCTTCCCAGTTAGGTTGCAAATTGGAGCGGGGACCCCCTGGCTTAACGAATATGCGTTTGACTACCATCTCACCGATATCGAATTTTCTCTCGACCACCCTCTTTTGATAAAACCTTTTGAGTTTATTCTGATAAGTCCGGGCATGCTCGGCGACGGCTAGCCTTCTTTCATCCAAGAGTTCAAGCTGTGCAAGGAGAGATTCTTGTCTCTCATCAATAGGAATATCCCTGTCGAGCTGAACTCGGAGAGATGGAAGTATTACTTCGTAAGGGACCACTGCTTCCATCCCATATGCCAAAGCATACGGGGTTTGTCCAGTGGGAGTCCTTACAGAAGTACGATAAGCTCATAGATCATCTACAAGCTTATCAGGCCAGTCGGCAAACTTGCTAGACTTACAAGATTTCTTGATGATTTTGATTAAGGTCTTATTGGTGGCTTATGCTTGACCATTGCCTTGAGGATAGTATGGTGATGAATGATGCAATGAAATGCGATAGCTGTTGCAAAGATCACGCAGATCTTGAGAAAGAAATTGTGGCCCATTATCGGTGACGATGTCGCTGGGGATCCCGAACCTTGCCAGGATGTTGCGCTTGATGAAGGAGCAGACTGTTGATGCTTTAATCTCCACAAATGCTTCCACTTCAGCCCACTTTGTGAAGTACTCCGTTGCCGTCAGAATGAATGATTTTGAGCACATTTCGGAGTTGAGGTCACTCAAGGGGCCAATGATATCAAAAGCCCACATGGCGAAAGGCTATGGGGCATGAATTGGATGAAAGGAAGATGCGGGAGAGTGAATCTTGTCGGCATGGAGTTGACATGAATGACTGTGCCGGACAAAGATGGAGCAGTCTTCTTCTAAAGTTGGCCAATAATACCCTTTTCAGATGATTTTCTTAGTAAGGGCTTGAGCATTCACATGACCACCACAAACTCCAGTGTGTTTCCTTCAGCACCAACTCAGCTTCTTCTTCATCAAGACACCTGAGTAAGATTCCACTTAGGCTTCTCTTATAAAGCACTCCTCCTAGGATTGTATACCTCTGGGATAATCTTCTGATTGCCTTCTTTTCTTTGGTGGTTGATCCAGGTGGATATGACTGATCTTGACAATACCTTGCAATCTCGTCATACCAAGGTCTCTCACCTTCTTCTAATTCTTCTAACTCAATCAAGGAGATTTCTTCTTTATGTTCTAAGTATTCCATTCTGTTGAACCTCTCCTTAACCTTTAGAAAATGTCCATCCTCAATTGCTGAAATTGTCTTCTTACAGATGTGTATAGTCCATACTTGCCTGCCTAGCGGGACAGATAGAGATGAAGCTAGTGAAGCTAAGGCATCGGCGAGGATATTCTGAGAGCGGGGGACATAAACAAAGGTGAGTTTGAAGAATAGCTTGATGTAGCAAGTGGTGAGCTCCTGGTAGGGTTTGAGGTTTGGATGTGAAGTTTGGTACTTGGATAGGACCTGGCGTAGGATCAATTGACTATCACCTATCACCCTCAGTTTGGTGGCACCATGGAAATGAGCAGCCTCCAGCCCGGCCAGCAAGGCTTCATACTCAGCTATGTTGTTGTTTGCTGGAAAGTTAAGCAAAAAAGCCTATGGAATGGTGACACCTTCAGGTGACAGAAGGACAATACCTATCCCTCTACCATGGGAGTTCAGAGCCCCGTCGAAATATAATGTCCAAAGATTGGAAGATCGGACTGACATTAGTTCGTCATTCGGGAACTCCGACCGGACTGGGTCAAAGATGGGTATGGGATGATGGGCAAGGTGTTGAGCAATAGCATAACCCTTGATTGCCTTCTGTGGGATATAAGGGATATCAAATTGGGATAAGAAACTCTGCCATCGCCCTAGCCGATCAGTCAAGACTTTCTTCTCTAACAGAAACTTAATGGGATTGATACGAGCAATGAGCTTGACTTGGTGAGCAAGGAAATAATGTTTGAGTTTCTGGACCACCAAAACAAGAGCAGCAAAGGTCTTTTCTACCACAGTGTACTTCAGCTCACAAGCATCAAACATCTTAGACAAGTAATAAGTAGCTCGTTCTTTCCCTTCTTCATCAACTTGGGCAAGGACTGCCCCAAGAGAGTTCTCAAGAACCGAAATGTAGAGGACCAAGGGCTTGTCGGGAATTGGTGGTCTAAGTACAGGGGGACTTTCCAGGTATGTTTTCAACCCATCAAACGCCTCCTGGCACTTCGAATCCCATTTAAACTCAGCCCCCGCCTTGGTTAACTAATAGAAAGGTTTACACCTTTGGGAATGTTGTGAGATAAACCAGCGGACAAATTGTAGCCTCCCAATCAATCCTCGAGTTCTTTCATATTCTTCGGAGGAGGCATACCAATGATTGCTTTGGCCTTGTTTGGGTCGATCTCTATGCCCCTTTTGCTAACTATGAACCCAAGTAGCTTTCCTGATGAAACTCCAAATGTACACTTCTTAGGGTTCATTTTTAGCTTGTATTCTCTAGCTCGTTGCAAAACTTTCCTTAGCACTTCAGAATGATCTTCCCGACTCTTGGACTTGATAACCAAATCATCCACATACACCTCTACAAGGGTGTGCATCATGTCGTGAAAGATAGCCATCATAGCCCTCTGATATTTGGCACCAGCATTCTTTAACCCAAAGGGCATGACAACATAGCAATATGTTCCCCAAGGTGTAGTGAATGAGGTCTTCTCTTGGTCCTCCTCAGCTAACCAGATCTGATTGTATCCAGAATAGCCATCCATGAATGAAAGCATTTCAAATCCAGCTATGTTATCAACCAAAACATCGATATGAGGTAAAGGAAAATCATCCTTAGGACACGCTCGGTTCAAGTCCCTGAAGTCTATACAAATTCGAATTCGTCCATCCTTCTTCATAACAGGGACTATGTTAGCCACCCATTGCGGATATAGGACAACTTTAATAAATTTTGCTTGATGTAGTTTGTCGACCTCTTCTTTCATTTTGAGTGCAATAGCAGGGTGGAACCTCCTGAGCTTTTGTTTAACTGGGGTAGTTCTAGGTTTCAAGGTTAATCTATGTTCAACCAGTGAATTATCTAATCCCGGCATATCTTCATATGTCCATGCGAACGTGTCCTTATATTCTTCCAAAACTATGATCAAACGTTGTTCTTCTGAGGGAGTGACGTTTGCACTAATGAGGATAGTCTTAGGATCTTCCACGGTTCCTGAATTCAGTTCCTTGGTCGGTTCATTCCCTGTGGCTGATGGTTCTTCAAATCTTCTAAGTCCAGATGCATATGCATCAGCCAAGTCCTCAATTTCATCCTCGGATTCGGGATCCTTCTCTGATACCACCTCATATACTCCCAAAGTATGATCTATGTTATGCTCATCCTCATATCGGATTTCATCTAGCTGGATGGTATTATCTAAAATGTTTGGCAGCCTTGAACACTCTACGCATTTCTGTGCCAATTGTTGCAGATATCTATTTGGAACTCGTTTACCTCTGACTTTCCTATTTCCTAACCTAACTTGACTTACTGAAGATAAAGTTGGAAAGGTGATATTTACAGTGGAGGGAGGATCGAGTAAATCGATCAATGATTCAGAAGAGAGGGATCCCTGATTGGGAGCACCCTCTGGGATGAGTAGAGATGTGTCCTCAATGGAAATGTGAGTTTCAGAGAAGACGTTTTTTTTTCGGAAATTTCAAGTAAAAAGATAGAATGAGCCTGAGTGACTCGAGGCTTGCTAGAAGATGACTGAATTAATAGAGAGAAAAACTTAAGAATAAAGGGGAAAAAGGGGCTCGTAGGCCCAATGGTAACAGAAAGTGGAAACATGGGTCCAAAACTGATGAAAAAAGTAAACGGGTACGTGGACCCGATCATAGAAATAAATGGGCATGTGAGCCCATGTTGGGAAAAGCCCTCAGTTCTGAAGTTGATGAGGGAAGCAAATGGGCAAGCTGGCCCAGTAAAAGTAGAAGGTTAAAGAGGGCACATGGGCCCAAAGTGGGTAAGTGGGCCCTGAAGCCTATCCAAAAGATCTCGAAACATAGGTACGAGGTTCAACCATGGCATTGTTGTATTTGGGCCTCATAGAATGGTTTTGACTTGGGTAACATGCTTAACTAGATGATCCAAGATTGGTCTGCCCTTGAGTGGTTCCTGGTACTCTTCCCCACTTGAGAACAAACGAGTTAAAGATAAGCACAGGTCTTCCAAGTCTTCTTCTTCTTCATCTGGAGCCTTTCTTCTCTTGACAGCTATCACGGAACTTTTTCCATCTTCAGCCATCATCATGGTCTCCCCTTTGATAAAGAATGTATGGAGTCCCATGGCATATCCTGGCTGGAAGATCCTCCTTGGGATGGAACCCTCTTCATATCCCAACCCCTGCCTGCGTGGCCTTTTCACAGTTTCAATTAGCTGAGTGATCCCTTGAAGGTTATGGTCATATTCACACCTCGGACAAGTTTTGTTGCATACTGTGCCTTTCCGGTTTGCCGTCGGAGTCATTTTGACCTGTATCGGATCTTCTGTTCACTGCCCTAACTTCCGGATAAAATTCTGAAGTTTTGGAGGGTGTGATGGCTCATACGATGCTATAAGAAGCTTCTTTGGCCTGTTATCTTTCCAACGCAACAAACGGCGTCGAATTCCGAGTTCGGGAGTGTTCGCAATGGCTTCCGGAAGAAGGACGCGCAAAAACAGTCTCATGCGCCCGGGTTCCTAGTCACATGCGCCCGGGACCCAGGGCACGTGCCCATGCGCCCTACCAGTGAGGCACGTGACCTTGTGCCCTCACTTGAGGGCACATGCGCCCCACCCTTGAGGGACGGGGGATCCAATTTTTCACCGAAACTCTGCCACTGAACCGACGATCAGATAAGACCATTTTTTTCGGGAACAGTGCCCATGCGCCCTCACTGGGGGGCACATGCGCCCCTCAGTGGGGTGCATGCGCCCTGCACCAGGGCGCATGCGGCCAGGGGTAGGGCGCAAGGCACCTATCTTTTAGCCCGGATAACACCGTTCGTTCTCCTATAAATTGACTCTGATTCCGGTCGTTCCAAAGGCATGAGCATGACCCTCCAGGCATCTCAAGACGTCCAATATCCCTCCTGCATTGAGTTTGTAATTTTTAGAGAGAGAATGTTGAGTTTTTAGAGAGAGAAAAGTCGGTTCAAGAGAGAGGAAGGCTGTTCTGCAGGTGATCTGCCATGTCTCTCTTCTTAGGCCTCTACAGAAGTGTGTAGACGTCTTATGCCTGAGCTCTATTCATTAAAGTTATTCCTCTCCAAGTCTTCTTGAGTTTACAATCGACGGAATTTGATTCCAAGGTCGGGGCTGGTCGTGACAAGCGCAGAAGCAAAGTCGCGCCTGGCAGATCCTGGACTGCTGCTTGGCTTTTTCGACAACCCAGATTTGGCTATATCTTTCTCTATTCAACTCAGAATCTTTCTGTTCTTTTTTATAATTCTTTTTTTAGTGATTCTCCATCCTCCTATAATTTTTTTACATTTTTTTGCATTACTTTTATTTTGTTATTCTGAAAATAAGAAAAGGGGTTAGAGATAACCCGAATCCGGTCAGTTTCTAGTCAATTGTGTGTTTGATGTTATTCTCTTTACATATACTCCACCTTGTCTAGTTATAATTGTCTATTTAAATTGTTTGTTTGTCTAATTAAACATAAGATCAAGCACCCACCGCATTGAGGACTCTTCTTCATCGGCCGGCCGAAGAAGGAGAAGCTTTAACTCACATTCTTCACGCTAAGGTACACACGGTCCTTTTAATTCTATAAATCGGAACCCACGGTTCCTGGAGACCACATGTCTTAATTTCTTTATTCTCACCCTCTTCCCACATGACCCGAACCGTCTCTTTGGTGATCGAGCGACACCAAGGGATGAAAGTTCGGGGATCAATGTGAGTGTGTGACCGAGGTGAGAGTTACTTTCCAAGTTTTATTCCTTTATTTTCTCATCCCCGCTTGAGGTGACGATCTGGATTCATGGACTTCCCTGAAAATAAGAGGACCCCGTCAAATTTTCAGAGTTGACAGCTTTGTGGAGACCACGGTGGGACAAGCAATGTATTCAACCGTGGGTGCTTATTGTTTTGTTTGCAACTAGTTCTAGTTCTAGACCGGTTCCCATGTGAGCCTTTCCTTCCTTCCACCTTTCTAAACTTCATGCCATCTCAAAATTTCTGATTTCACCCATCTTTCATCAGATCTGAAGTGCCAAGTATGCCATTTAATTTCTGCGTTTTATTTAAACCGGTTCCCACGTAAACCACCCTTTTCCTTTTAAACCGGTTCCCGCGTGAACCAATCTCTTTCTTTACTTCGGTTCCCACGTGAACCAAAACCCCTTTTTTCCAGATCTATCCCAATTTGGATCAGATCTTTGTTCACCTTTAATTGTCCCCACGTGGCCCTCTTCTGATCATTCAAACTGGTTCCCACGTGAACCACCCCTTTTTACCCAAAACCGGTTCCCACGTGAACCACCTTTACTTTTTACCCCGGTTCCCTCGTGAACCAGCTTATTCCCACATCGGTCCCCACGTGGACCACCCTTTTTCTTGGCTATCAGATCTGAACCCTCTTCTTTCCATCACCTTTTCACTATCTCCATTTGGCTCACATATGAAACAAGTCTAGATTCTAGTTTTTAGTTGCTTGTCTAGTTTCTAATTGCTTGTCTGGTGTTGATTGCTTGTTTATTTAAGTTTATGTTTTGCTCATTACTTGTTTTATTACTTGATTGCATTCTCTGCTCCTTCTCTCTACCTCCTTCTTTTACATTTTTTTGAGGCGGGAGCTCCCTCTCCCATTTACCCCTCCCATCCAAAACACCCTCTTGGTGGATTCTGACCTCTCTTCTGGGATATTCCTTCCTAGTTGACTTGGTTGGCTTTCATCAAGGTCTTCGTAATTCCTCATACATGGAGTATTCCTCTTCACAGTCGGGTTGGTTGTACCACTCCCCAAAACCCGAAGCATCCTATGTTACCTACACGTGGTGAGATTGTGTGAAACCTAGGTCATTGGAGATTGGAGTTAGGATCCTAACCCATTTGTTGAGAGAACAATTCTTAACAAATCCATAAACCTAAGGTTTAATCAAAATCATTGCGTAATCTTGCTTTCAAGTCTTTGCATCACTTGCTTGTCAAACAAAAAATTCAAACCTCTAACTTTTTGCAAAATACTAAAAACCAAAAAAAAAATATTCTTTGTTTACTTTGTCAACTTGTTTGTTTTACTTTCTCCTTGAAGTTCAATGCAATTAAGGTCTGGAAGGCACGTTGGAATGGCGGAACAAGCTGAACATCGAGAGCACGAGATGGGTCATCAACCAAATCCGTCAGATGGTCGTGTTAATCCATTGTTTGAGTCATAACGGCAAGAGGTCCCTCAACCATCTGCTCCTCGTGATGTTGAACAACTCTTTAGAGAGTTTTCTCTCTATACTGACCCAGAAACTTACGCCCACATACAATCTATGGTGAAGGGAAAAATGGCCTCAGATCAAGCTGAAGTTAACCAAGTTGCATCATCTCCTTGTCCTCTGGTTCGACCACCACTCATTCAACCACCGGTTGTTCAACAATCTGTGATTCAACCATCATCGGCACTAGCACAACCATCTGTGGTTCAACCATCTATAGTTCAACCATCTGTGGTTCAACCACACTAGCACAACCATCTGTGGTTCAACCATCTATAGTTCAACCATCTGTGGTTCAACCATCATTTGTTCAGCCATCTTATTTTAACCATGTTGCTCCCCCAATCCACCAAGCCATGGGACAATCTTCAAGTCATGCTCCACAATTCCAAAATCATGTCTCAAACCACATACCCTCACCAGTAAACCAAGAACCTTCTCTCACTCAGGCAATCATGGATCAGCTAACTCAGATGAATGAACGTTATGAAGAGCTGAGATGTCGCCTGGACTCCAAGTCAGTGCCTGAGATTTCTATTCCTTCTCTGCCAGTTCTCCACTTGCCACCTTCTGAGCTACCAGTTTATCGCCGCTACAATGGTACCGGCAATCCTTTTCTCCACCTTAAAGATTTTCTCTACGAGTCCTCATTCTGGAAAAATGATCGTAGGGTTCTTGCCTTCTTGTTCCGCCGATCACAAGAAGGGTCTGCATTGGAATGGTTCTACTCACTCAACTCCTTTGAGGCAGGAGACTTCGATATTGTTAAAACCAAATTCTTGCAAAGATACAGAGATCGGGTGGCACCAGCATGCTCCATTACAGATTTGATTGCTGAGAAGATGAATCCCGAAGAGGACTTCATAAAGTTTGCTGATCGCTGGAGGGGAATGGCAGAGAAATTGACAGATGTTATTTCTGAAGGGGAACAAGTGAAAATGCTTATTGGCAACACTACACCTCCCTTGAGGAATGTCTTGATCATGCACCGTCCTACCACAATGAATGAACTCTATGACAGTGCCCGATACTTGCAAGCCCACTTCAAGGATGCCACCATGATAAACCCTTTTGATCCTAAACCTAGAAACCTCAGGAAAACCCCCTCTGCACCAGTTGGTCCTACAACCGAGGGAGTGGTCAACAACGAAACTATAAACATTGTGGGGAACCAGGGAGGGAACCGTCAAAACCAGTTCAGAAACCCACCACAAAAACTTTTCTATTAACCCCCTCAACAACAGGTTAGGCCCCCACAACCACGACAACCACAACAACCCCCGCAACTAGTAGCATAACCCCAGCAACCTTGACAACCTACCTACAATAGGGCACCGCCACCACCCAATCAGGCACCACGAAGGGGAGGTCCTAGGAGAGAGAACTACCAACAACTCCCTTACTCCTTGACCGACATCTTCAATGTACTCATGGCGGAGAAACAGTTGGAATTGCCCAAGGAAAGAGAGGTTTGGCCAACAAATGTTGATATGTCTCGATACTGTGCTTACCACCGGTGTCCTGGTCACACTGTAGAAGTGTGCTTTCAATTCAAGGATTACATCCACGATCTGAATGACCAAGGCAACATTGATTGGGTCCAAATGGGGGAATGCATACAAGCTATGAAGGCTAGGCAGCAGCAGTAGTAACGTCCACCGGCTCAACCTCAACAACAACCTAGCTTGGGGATTGTTCAGAATCCGCTCCCATTACATACTCCCGCTCCAGTGCCGGCACCAGCACATCCAAACCCAGGAATTGGTCTAGTACACTCCATTGTCCAGGGAGATGCCAGCCGTGCTCAAGGTTGGCAACTAGAAAACCAAAATGCAACCATACCTGCCAACCCAACTAGGCCTCCTACTAGGAACCCTCCTAGACAAATAATTCGTGCACCTGCTACCCCACAACTACCACAAAGCTCAATAACCCAACCATTGGCCGCCACTTCTTCTTGCCGACCCATCATTAGTCCAGCCCCCTCTTTAACTACACCTCCTTCAACCATTGCTACACACCGACCCTTGCTCATCCGACCACCACAATCACCACCAAACCTGGACCGCCAGCTTACAAGCTCTACCACTTCAAAACTCCAACCTATCATACCACCAACACCACAACCAATCCCACAACCTACACCTTCATTAAACTCATCAACCACTCCTGCACACCGGCCTCTTCTAATCAGGCCACCAATATCACCATCACTACCACCTCCAAATCCTACCCCTCTACCAACTAACCCAATCATCCTAGAACCACCAATCCCATTACCTACCATACCTGCACCTACACCACCTGTTCCCACCCTAGTTAACCCGTCACCTCTACCCGACTGCCAAATAGCCCCAGTGCTTCGGAGTGGGAGGATGTTCCAGCAGCTCTTTCCCCAAGCTAGTACTCAACCGCAGGATCAAGTGGAGGAGGAACAAGTAGAAGAACCATTACCGGGCACGGCGTATGATTTGTTGAAACATTTAGATAAGACACCGGCCCGTATTTCCATACTTGAGTTGATCAAAAGATCAAAGGTGCACCAGGCGATTCTACAGCAGTACTTGCAAAGGGTCATGGTGAATGAAGATCTCCCACCTGAGAAGATCACTACAGTGTTAGCCCCTAGAAGTGAGCACCCAACACTCACTTTCTCTGAGGAAGAATTAGCAGATCCAGAATTTAGGAGATATGCTTTGCATGTGGTTGTGGTTATTTGTAATATTGAAGTGAAATCATGTTTGGTTGACACTGGAGCTTCCAGCAACGTTATGCAGCCAGAAACTTTGCAGTTGTGCGGTATTTCTGAGCAAGAAATCAAGCCATCTTGTGCCATGGTGACGGCCTACGATAACTCCAAGAAGTCTACACATGGGGTGGTCACTCTAGAAGTCAAACTCGGACCATGTATGGTCACAACAGATTTTCATGTTCTAGAATTAGATCCGACTTTTCAGGCTATACTTGGGAGGCCATACTTGGAGGCAATAGGAGCTGTGGCTTCAACAAACCACCAGTGCATAAAATTTCCTTTTAAAGGACAAGTGGTCAAAGTGACTAGCATTCCTATAAGGGACGAGCTGAACGATGCTTCTTTACCCCTAGGTCTGTCAATACAACCCCAGATCTCAATGGGAGAATTGCCAGAAGTCAGATGCATGACCGCCTCTCTACCAGACACACTGGGATGGCGGATGATGATGAAATTGGGCTATCAGACTAGAAGAGGTTTAGGCAAGGATCTTCAAGGGATCACTCAGCCAATTGAAAACTGTGAAAAGGCCACGCAGGCAGGGGTTGGGATATGAAGAGGGTTCCATCCCAAGGAGGATCTTCCAGCCAGGATATGCCATGGGACTCCATACATTCTTTATCAAAGGGGAGACCATGATGATGGCTGAAGATGGCAAAAGTTTCGTGATAGCTGTCAAGAGAAGAAAGGTTCCAGATGAAGAAGAAGCAGACTTGGAAAACCTGTGCTTATCTTTAACTCGTTTGTTCTCAAGTGGGGAAGAGTATCAGGAACCACCCAAGGGCAGACCAATATTGGATCATCTGGTTGAGCATACCACCCAAGTCAAAACCATTTCATGAGGCCCAAATACAACAATCCCATGGTTGAACCTCGTACCTTTATTTCTAGATATTTTGGATGGGCTTCAGAGCCCACTTACCCACTTCGGGCCCATGTGCCCTCTTCAACCTTCCACTCTTACTGGGCCAGCTTGCCCATCTACTTCCCTCATCAACTTCAGAACTTAGGGCTTTTCTCAACATGGGCTCACATGCCCATATATTTCTACGATCGGGTCCACATACCCGTTTACTTTTTTCATCAATTTTGGACCCATGTGTCCACTTTCTGTTACCATTGGGCCCACGAGCCCCTTTTTCCCATTTATTCTTAAGTTTTTCTCTCTATTAATTCAGTCATCTTCTAGCAAGCCTCGAGTCACTCAGGCTCATTCTATCCTTTTACTTGAGAATCCCAAAAAAAAAACATCTTCTCTGAAACTCACATTTCCATCAAGGAGACGTCTCTACTCATCCCAGAGGGTGCTCCCAATCAGGGATCCCTCTTTTCTGAATCATTGATCAATTTACTCGATCCTCCCTCCATTGTAAATACCACTTTTCCAGCTTTATCTTCAGTAGGTCAAGTTAGGTTAGGAAATAGGAAAGTCAGAGGTAAGCGAGTTCCAAATAAGTATCTGCAATAATTGGCACAGAAATGCATAGAGTGTACAAGGCTGCCAAACTTTTTAGATAATACCATCCAGCTAGATGAAATCCGATATGAGGATGAGCATAACATAGATCATACTTTGGGAGTATATGAGGTGGTATCAGAGAAGGATCCCGAATCCGAGGATGAAATCGAGGACTTGGCTGATGCATATGCATCTGGACTTAGAAGATTTGAAGAACCATCAGCCATAGGGAATGAACCGACCAAGAAACTGAATTTAGGAACCCTGGAAGAACCTATGACTATCCTCATTAGTGAAAACCTCACTCCCTCAGAAGAACAACGTTTGATCAAAGTTTTGGAAGAATATAAGGATACGTTCGCATGGACATATGAAGATATGCCGGGATTAGATAATTCATTGGTTGAACATAGATTAAC
Source organism: Cryptocoryne crispatula var. balansae (assembly GCA_036172225.1). Classification (NCBI taxonomy): domain Eukaryota; kingdom Viridiplantae; phylum Streptophyta; class Magnoliopsida; order Alismatales; family Araceae; genus Cryptocoryne; species Cryptocoryne crispatula. The sequence goes on from CM069928.1 coordinate 22,514,471, forward strand.
CTTGAAACCTGGAACTACCCCGGTTAAACAAAAGCTCAGGAGATTCCACCCTGATATTGCACTCAAAATGAAAGAAGAGGTCGACAAACTACATCAATCAAAATTTATTAAGGTTGTCCTATATCCGCAATGGGTGGACAACATAGTCCCTGTTATGAAGAAGGATGGACGAATTCGGATTTGTATAGACTTCAGGGACTTGAACCGAGCGTGTCCTAAGGATGATTTTCCTTTACCTCATATCGATGTTTTCGTTGATAACACAGCTGGATTTGAAATGCTTTCATTCATGGATGGCTATTCTGGATACAATCAGATCCGGTTAGCTGAGGAGGACCAAGAGAAGACCTCGTTCACTACACCTTGGGGAACATATTGCTATGTTGTCATGCCCTTTGGGTTAAAGAATGATGATGCTACATATCAGAGGGCTATGATGGCTATCTTTCACGACATGATGCACACCCTTGTAGAGGTGTATGTGGATGATTTGGTTATCAAGTCCAAGAGTTGGGAAGATCATTCTGAAGTGCTAAGAAAAGTTTTGCAACGAGCTAGAGAATACAAGCTAAAAATGAACCCTAAGAAGTGTACATTTGGAGTTTCATCAGGAAAGCTTCTTGGGTTCATAGTAAGCAAAAGGGGCATAGAGATCGATCCAAACAAGGCCAAAGCAATCATTGGTATGCCTCCTCCGAAGAATATGAAAGAACTTCGAGGATTGATTGGGAGGCTACAATTTGTCCGCCGGTTTATCTCACAACATTCCCAAAGGTGTAAACCTTTCTATGAGTAAACCAAGGCGGGGGCCGAGTTTAAATGGGATTCGAAGTGCCAGGAGGCGTTTGATGGGTTGAAAACATACCTGGCAAGTACACATGTACTTAGACCACGAATTCCCGACAAACCTTTGGTCCTTTACATTTCGGTTCTTGAGAACTCTCTTGGGGCAGTCCTTGCACAAGTTGATGAAGAAGGGAAAGAACGAGCTACTTATTACTTGTCTAAGATGTTTGATGCTTGTGAGCTGAAGTACACTGTGGTAGAAAAGACTGGTGCTGCTCTTGTTTGGGTGGTTCAGAAACTCAAACATTATTTCCTTGCTCACCAAGTCAAGCTCATTGCTCGTATCAATTCCATTAAGTTTCTATTAGAGAAGACAGTCTTGACTGATCGGTTAGGGCGATGGTAGAGTTTCTTATCCCAATTTGATATCACTTATGTCCCACAGAAGGCAATCATGGGTTATGCTATTGCTGAACACCTTGCCCATCATCCCATACCCGTCTTTGACCCAGTCCGGTCGGAGTTCCCGGATGACGAACTAATGTCAGTCCGATCTTCCAATCTTTGGACATTATATTTTGACGGGGCTCTGAACTCTCATGGTAGAGGGATAGGTATTGTCCCTCTATCACCTGAAGGTGTCACCATTCCACAGGCTTTTCAGCTTAACTTTCCAGCAACCAACAACATAGCTGAGTATGAAGCCTTGCTGGCCGGGCTGGAGGCCGCTCATTTCCATGGTGCCACCAAACTGAGGGTGATAGGTGATAGTCAATTGATCCTACGCCAGGTCCTATCCAAGTATCGAACTTCCCATCCAAACCTCAAACCCTACCAGGAGCTCACCACCTGCTACATCAAGCTATTCTTCAAACTCACCTTTGTCCATGTCCCCCGCTCTCAGAATAATATCGCCGATGCCTTAGCTTCACTAGCTTCATCTCTATCTGTCCCGCTAGGCAGGCAAGTACGGACTATACACATCTGTTAGAAGACAATTCCAGCAATTGAGGATGGACATTTTCTAAAGGTTAAGGAGAGGTTCAACAGAAAGGAATACTTAGAACATAAAGAAGAAATCTCCTTGATTGAGTTAGAAGAATTAGAAGAAGGTGAGAGACCTTGGTATGACGAGATTGCGAGGTATTGTCAAGATCAGTCATATCCACCTGGATCAACCACCAAAGAAAAGAAGGCAATCAGAAGATTATCCCAGAGGTATACAATCCTAGGAGGAGTGCTTTATAAGAGAAGCCTAAGTGGAATCTTACTCAGGTGTCTTGATGAAGAAGAAGCTGAGTTGGTGCTGAAGGAAACACACTGGAGTTTGTGGTGGTCATGTGAATGCTCAAGCCCTTACTAAGAAAATCATCTGAAAAGGGTATTATTGGCCAACTTTAGAAGAAGACTGCTCCATCTTTGTCCGGCACAGTCATTCATGTCAACTCCATGCCGACAAGATTCACTCTCCCGCATCTTCCTTTCATCCAATTCATGCCCCATAGCCTTTCGCCATGTGGGCTTTTGATATCATTGGCCCCTTGAGTGACCTCAACTCCGAAATGTGCTCAAAATCATTCATTCTGATGGCAACGGAGTACTTCACAAAGTGGGCTGAAGTGGAAGCATTTGTGGAGATTAAAGCATCAACAGTCTGCTCCTTCATCAAGCGCAACATCCTGGCAAGGTTCGGGATCCCCAGCGACATCGTCACCGATAATGGGCCACAATTTCTTTCTCAAGATCTGCGTGATCTTTGCAATAGCTATCGCATTTCATTGCATCACCATACTATCCTCAAGGCAATGGTCAAGCATAAGCCACCAATAAGACCTTAATCAAAATCATCAAGAAATCTTGTAAGTCTAGCAAGTTTGCTGATTGGCCTGATAAGCTTGTAGATGCTCTATGGGCTTATCGTACTTCTGTAAGGACTCCCACTGGACAAACCCCGTATGCTTTGGCATATGGGATGGAAGAAGTGGTCCCTTACGAAGTATTACTTTCATCTCTTCGAGTTCAGCTCGACAGGGATATTCCTTTCGATGAGAGAAGAGAATCTCTCCTTGCACAGCTTGAACTCTTGGATGAAAGAAGGCTAACCGCCGCTGAGCATGCCCGGACTTATCAGAATAGACTTAAAAGGTTTTATTAAAAGAGGGTGGTCGAGAGAAAATTCGAGATCGGTGAGATGGTAGTCAAACGCATATTTGTTAAGCCAGGGGGTCCCCGCTCCAAGTTGCAACCTAACTGGGAAGGGCCTTTTGTAATCATTGAAAAGTATCCAGGCAATGCATATGAATTGACTAATGTAGATGGAGAAAAATTGAATCATCATTGGAATGGAGTTTACCTTAAAAAGTACTTTCCATAAAAATGGAGAAACCACTTGTATAATCTTAAGTCATCGATCCTAGGTTATTCGTGAGAAGTCAAGGGTAGGTACCATCCTACACACACAACACCTCCCGATCCTAGAATCCAGACAATCCGACACTTGCTAAAGGCAAGACAGAAATCTAGAAATGGAAGGAGTACCCTTACCCTATTCTCTTCTACTCGGTCCAAGATAGGGAGAAAAGATTAGAGAGGGGTAGTATCGAAAACACTCACCACCCTAGTAGGAGGCCGTCTCAGAGGGTACAAAAGGGTGCCAAAAGATAGGCAATGAACCCCTCAGGTTAGAAAAGGAAGAATGATCAACCTGTTTGAATGAGTACCCAGAATGATAGTCAAGGCAAAAGGCACTAAAAGATGGGCAATGTCCCCACGGGTCAAAAACCTGTCCAAATATGTGCCATATAGAAAAGAGCAAAAAAAAGAAACAAAAACCCAAAGAGGCCGAACCCCAATGGGTAATTTGAGTGAGAGTAGAGAAATCCCTCTCAACATCTTCAAACCCTATCAAGGACTTCCTCTATACTCTTCCTCCTTAAACCCCTTGGGTAGGGTAAACCGACCAAATCCAGGTGGAATCCAAGCCAATCAAAGGAAGAAGGTTAGAAGGATTCTAGGTAGGGAACTTTATTTTTGCACGTGGCATCTACCACTTGAGTCTTGACAAACTCCAAAGATCGATGAACTGTCTCAAATACTAGCATTTTCTCCATAAAAAAGAGGAATATTTCAAAAAACCCAAAAAAAAGGAATATTTCAAAACCCCTAAAAAATACATATTTCAAAAAAAAATCCATAAAAATTGCATATTTCAAAAATCCACAAAAAATGCATATTTCAAAAACCCAAAAAAATGCATATTTCAAAAACCCCATAAAAATGAATATTTCGAAAATTAAAAAAAATACAGATTTCAAAAATCATGCCATGGGCGCATGTGCCCTCATCTGGGGCACATGGCCAGGTGCCCACCCCAGGGCGCATGGCCAGGTGCCCCCGATCGGGGGCACATGGACAAAAAAATCGAAAAATTCAGAAAAATCTCAAAAAATCAGAAATTGTCTATAATATTAAAAGTGACATTTTTGCTAAAGTAACCATCATCAAAAATGTTGTTTTGACATCCAAATGATGGTTCTAATAGTAAAATCTTCAGTTGATCATTTCATGAACAATCTGCTTCATATGACAATGTTGTCTGTTGGGTACTAACCAAAAATGTGCAGGCAACCTTTTAAGTCCTAACAGGTGAATTGGTGAGATCAGTGTTCCCCAAGGAACGTCATGCCAACCTTGCGGCGAAAAGAAAGGAAGCACCACCCAGCTGAACATTCTCATGGTGTTGTATTCCGTCAGAAGGCAAGACAACGATGGACCAGAGATGTTGGTCGATGCACTATGCCTGAAGACTTCACTCAAATCCACATTCTCCTCAATATCACATCATCACCATCACTTCATTTTTGCACTTCACATCACTCCTACTATTTGCCACCTAGTTATATTAGGTCCATTTGATACATATTATATGCATTAATGTTGAAGACCTTGAGAGTGAAAATGAATGGGCCCGAGATCCCCTTCAACAAAATCTACGACGGCTTGGTCATTTCTTCACACTCACGGATAAGCCAAAATTGAACATTGGAGGGACGATGGTTCCTAATCGGGTGTCTTGACCTCCAATAGACAATCTATATCTTCAACTATTTTCTACATAATTTTCTATGTTTTCACATCCATCTCCTTTTCATTCTTCATCATTACTAATTTTATCCCTTCATGTTTTATTCCTTTATTTTTATCCCATCATGTTTTATTCTTTCCTTTCTTTTATCCAACCGTGTATTTTATTTTACCCACCGTGTCATGGCAATTGTCATGCCATTGTTTCTTCTTTCTCATCATTCTATGTTAGTCCTACCATTTTCTTTCAATCTCACTATGGCTTAAGTTTGTTTTGTCGTTTTCCGAATACTTGATTTTCTGCTGGAGCGTGATTAATGGTTTTCACGATACCCGAGCAATTTTGTTATGCTTAAAACGAACCCTTTTAGAACTTGAGGTTCTTCCACTCAAAATTAAACTGAGTATTTTGGAAAAACTTGAATGAACTTGAGATTCCAAATATGAAGGATTGGTATTCTTTTCATTTTAAGATCAACTTCTCTTTTACAAACTTTAGCCAATCACAGTACAAGAACACCGCAAAGTTCGGGTTGCTGGCTGATGATGAACCTACGAATTCGAGGACTCCTCAGCACGCTGAGGGTTGGCTACATCCTTTTATCCTTTATCATTTACTCTTTCATCTCTCGTGCCAAGGGCATGTCTTTTACCAGTCAATTATATGAGCTTTTGATAGAACATGAAAGCGATCTAGAATACTCAGCGAGATTCATATTGCTAGATCGGGCAGATAAGCGTGTCTATATCTACACCTTGATGCCACCTTTTCAGTCCATCACCATTCCATTCCGCTAAATTCATCTACGTTCACTTGCATTCCATTACAGTTCACTACGAATCACTCCGCTTCATTACATGCCATTCCCTTACAAAGCCGACATCAAGGCAAGGCAAGCTGTAGACACACCAAATTCGCCTAATTCAGAACATAAAAACTCATGTTTTATAGGGTAACATGTATGACTGAACTTATAATTATGCCGGGTCTTTTTAAGTTGATTTGGAGCTTCATCGAACGAAATCGGATGTTTTCCGATGTTTTCCACAAAAAGCCATAATTTCCGAGCGAAAGCCACACGTAAGTCGTGTGAACACGGAAATTGGCTGAATGACCAATGCCTAATGATCATGCATTAAAGGTTATGGTCATATTCACACCCGGACAAGTTTTGTTGCATACTGTGCCTTTCCGGTTTGCCGTCGGAGTCATTTTGACCTGTATCGGATCTTCTGTTCACTGCCCTAACTTCCAGATAAAATTCTGAATATTTTGAGGGTATGATGGCTTATACTATGCTATCGGAAGCTTCTTCGGCCTGTTATCTTTCCAACGCAACAAACGGCGTCGAATTCCAAGTTCGGGAGTGTTCGCAATGGCTTCCGGAAGAAGGACGCGCAAAAACAGTCCCATGCGCCCGGGTTCCTGGTCACATGCGCCCTACCAGTGAGGCACGTGACCTTTTGCCCTCACTTGAGGGCACATGCGCCCCACCCTTGAGGCACGAGGGACCCAGTTTTTCACCGGGACTCTACCACTGAACCGACGATCGGATAAGACCATTTTTTTCGGGAACAGTGCCCATGCGCCCTTACTGTGGGGATGTGTGGCATGAGCACGATCCCCAGGCATCTCAAGACGTCAAATCTCCCTCCTGTATTGATTTTGTGATTTTTAGAGAGAGAATTTCGAGTTTTTAGAGAGAGAAAAGTCGGTTCAAGAGAGAGGAAGGTTGTTCTGCAGGTGATCTGCCAAGTCTCTCTTCTTCGGACTCTACAGCAGTGTGTGGACGTCTTCTGCCTGAGCTCTCTTCATCAAAGTTATTCCTCTCCAAGTCTTATTTAGTTTACAATCGACGGAATTTGATTCAGAGGTCGGGACTGGTCGTGACGAGCGCAGAAACAAAGTCGCGCCTGGCAGATCCTGGACTGCTGCTCGGCTTTTTCGACAACCCAGATTTGGCTATATCTTTCTCTATTAAACTCAGAATCTTTCTGTTCTTTTTTATATATATATTTTTAGTGATTCTCCATCCTCCTATCATTCTTTTTACCTTTTTTTGCATTACTTTTATTCTGTTATTCTGAAAATAAAAAAAGGGGTTAGAGATAACCCGAATCCGGTCAGTTTCTAGTCAATTGTATGTTTGATGTTATTCTCTTTACATATACTCCACCTTGTCTAGTTCTAATTGTCTATTTCACTTGTTTGTTTGTCTATTTTCATAGAAGATCAAGCACCCACCGCGTTGAGAACTCTTCTTTATCGGCCGGCCGAAGAAGGAGAAGCTTTAACTCACATTCTTCACTCTATGGTACACACGGTCATTTTAATTCTATTAATCGGAACCCACGATTCCTGGAGACCACATGTCTTAATTTATTTCTTCTCACCCTCTTCCCACATGACCTGAACCGTCTCTTTGGTGATCGAGCGACGCCAAGGGATGAAAGTTCGGGGATCAATGTGAGTGTGGGACCGAGGTGAGAGTTACTTTCCGAGTTTTATTCCTTTATTTTCTTATCTCCTCTTGAGGTGACAATCTGGATTCACGGACTTCCCTGAAAAGAAGAGGACCCCGTCGAATTTTAAGAGTCGACAGAAGGTTCCTGCGATTTTTAGCAACGAGACGCATAACGCGCCCCCGCCTCCTTTGAAACAAGAGGGCGTGCAGACCGCACCCCCAGGGTGAGGGTGCGTAGGGGGCGCGCCCTGCACCCCCTCACTTCCTTTGAAAGTCGGGGGCGCGGTCAGGCTAGTTTCCATATTTTGAACCAGTTCTCTATCTCTATAAATTGAAGGCTATTCCCAACAACACAAGGTTAAACCCCCATGCCTAGCTCATCCTAAGGTCATCCAAGCTCTCTCCCGAGGCCGTCCCGATGTCCAAAGCTGATCCGACGTCGAAAGATCGATCCCGAAGTGAAGAAGAAACCTGATACGTGCGTTCTACAGCATCAGAATTTCATCAGCTTATGTATAAAAACCGAGGCTCTTGTTGCAAAGTATTCAACAAAAGAGTTGTTCTTATCTTCATTCTCTTTCATTTGCAACTGGCGGCACTCAATTCCAACTTGTTGTCTGTCCGTGGCGATTGCTGCACTAAGGGCGTACATCCAAGTTCTGTTTTTCCATATCTGTCTACTTTATGATTTTCTACAGGCTTGTACAGACAGATTATAGAGAAGTCATCAACATGATATCTCTTCCTCTCCAAGTTCCCCATCCATAGAAATAAAAGGCACTTGATTCAGACACCGGAGTCATCTGTAGATTTCTTTGCACAAAAGTCGCACTAGAAGGGTGCAAGGCTACCCGAACTGGCCTTCTTCAACCAACTCGGCTTCAACTCTAGCCAATTCACTTTATAAGTTCTTCTTAACTCATTTTATTCAATCTATTTATTTGTTAGAACATCTTTTAGTTTAGTTTTCATCATTTTTACATAACCAAAAACACAAAAAAGAGGTTAAGGCTCACCCCGAAGCCGATGAGTTTGGTTTCAATTGCTTATTTCTCATCTTTTGTTACAGTTTCTACACTTCCATCAAGTCTAATAAAACTCTTCACTTGATTCATTATTTTAAGTTGCGCAGATTGATCAAGCTAGCACCAGTTGGACTCTTCTTCATTGGCCGGCCGAAGAAGAAGAAGGTTGAACTCACATCTCAATCTCCCGTGCTAAGGTACACACGGTCATCTAACTTAATCTCTTGTTCAGTTTCATAAAGTGGAGCCCGCGGCTCCTATGACCACCTCTTTTATTCATGCTTTATGTCAATTCATTCCTCACTCTCCTCCCACATGACCCGAACTGTCTCCGGTGCTCGAGCGACGCCGTGAGATGAAAGTTCGGCGATCAATATGAGTGTGAGACCGAGATGAGAATTTTACCGCTTTTTAAGTGTTTTCTAATTCACTTCCTTTCCCTTATTCTATCATCACCTTCTCTTGAGGTGCCGATTTGGAACCCATTTTTGGAGTTGATAGGCTGGTCCATGTGAAAATCTCGCAAGAAATAATAAGATCAATATAAAAACAAAACAAAACAAAAGAGTGACTCATTTAAAGAGATGGCATCATATGATTTGCCGAGCTAAAAGGTTGAAGCCTTTTGAATGAGACAGGAAACCAAACTAAAGGAAGCCAAGGCTGGTCACATCCAAAGGCCCAAGCCCTTCTCAGTCCTGAAGAAGTTTATACGGTAGAGGTAGTAAATGGATTGCTAGTGACAGAGAAAAAAAAGGCCAAACACCAACTTGCATGGGTGGTCCCTTCTTGACTCCCATCTCCAAGACACCACCCATGGGGGGCACTTGGTGGTGCCAAATTTTGCCATTTATCTCACTCAATATATATCGATGCCAAAGTCAGTTTGAAAATCCAACCCAAATTTGATAAAACAAGAACCAAATGGTACAAACAAGCTTTGAAACCTTGGCATGGCTCGATAGGCTCCAAATGGCCATGATAATGAGCTCATTTCATAGCCTCAATCAAGAGCTTTGCAATGGAGCCCAAAACATAAAACGGACACCATAGGGCCGAAATGACTATTTTTTCAAAGATCTAACTTCACCACATTGTCAATGTAGGATATAGCTGGACAATGCTCAAAATTGAAAATCAAACCTCTGGTTGGAAAGTTATTTAGGAAATATGAAATATGGGCAAAGTCCATGTCTTGTAACCTTAGGGGCATGATGGTCCAAACAATTTCTAGATAAACCTATAGGCAGAATATTTCAATTTTCTGGTCCATGAATTTAGTCTCAAGAATATTGATGCATCAGAATTAAAATTTGGCCAACAGAAGTACTTAATTGCACTCAATTGCAATTTCTATTATTATATATAGCCTAGATTGCATCGATAGAAAAAATTGGCAAAATCAGAAAATCTAATGCAATTCAACACATCTTGGCCACACATCTTGATGGAGCATAAGAAAAATGGTCATCACATCTCATTATGGATTCTTTTCATATAAATTTTGGCATATTTAATAAAGTTTCATCGGAATTAACAATATCCATCAGATCGGAGCATCCTGATGAGATGAGGAGTTGACATCTCATTCTCTCCCTAGGCTGAGTGTGTATTCTTCTCTCCTCACCTGCTGGTATGTGCACATCAACTGGCCTAGACTCCCTCTCTAGTTGGAATTCCTTTGGGTGAAAACTTCTTTGTGAGATAGGACTCTCACCCTCATCCTATCTTTAGCATATCTTTATCTCCCAATCATCTTATCTCTTATTCGACCTATCCTCTGGACTCCCCGACTAATAGGAAACTAAATAAGATTGATTACGTGTATTGTCTTCTCTTCCTCACCCTCACCTAGTGCACACATCACCTACAAATTTTGTCCTGGTGCACCGACTCACATGATCCTTGTGTACATCAAATGGTTGAGACTCCATGCATATAACTCCTCTCATAGAAGACCTCTTCTTGCACTAGGACTCACCCCACTTGGCCCTTATCCTTATCCCATCAGATCTGATCCAAGTCTTCCCATTAGAAGAGAGACTTGGCGAACAAAAAGGTGCTGGCATGTCATCCTTTCTCATCACCACCAGATCAGCCAACTCCAGCAGCTAGCAGCTATCCCTCTAGTGCGCCATCCTTCTTCCTATCTTCTCCATCCTTTTCTTCTTGCTCCTATGCTAACATTTAGAAGCAAGGCAGCTGGCCTTCCTTCCAATGACTTCAACATCAACAGGAGGTCTCCTTTGTGCAGCCTCCCCTTCATCCTCTAGTAACACCTGCATGCCAAGGAGAAGTGGTAGAGGAAAGCTAGCTTTCTCCTTCCAACACCAGCACCACCTGCCATCTCCTTCCCCTATGTAGCCTTCAGCACCAACAGCAGCAACATCTCTATTCTCTAGCAGGACCTACATGCCAAATAAAAGAAGAACAAGAAGAATAATCAACCCTGATCCTCCTCCAGCTGTCCTTTGCACAAATAAAAAAAGATAAGTTGAGTAGAGAAGAAAAAAAAGTGTGCTTCATTTTACTTCTCTTATTCTCTTTCTCCTCATTCTTTCTCTTTCCCTCGGCCTTCCTTTTGGCCATTCATGATGCTTTCTACCTAGCCCCATGTGTGCCCTCCTGCCTCCTGATGGCCCGAAAAAGTTCTTTACCATTTTGATCACTCTATTCTTGGTCCCCCACCAAAAACCTTCTACTACACTCCCTTGTTACACGAGTTAAAACTCAAACTCAACAAGGAACATTTCGTTTCCCTTGTTACATGAGTTGAAACTCGAAACTCAACAAGCAGCACACCACCTTCGCTACTCTAGCCTTGGTAGTCCATAAACAAACACAACACAACATACATCATTCAGATTCTCGTTCTGGACAATTTTGAAACTGCCCACCATCTTAATCACTTCGATCTTGATGGCCCACAAAGAAATCTTACCATCTTGGTCACTCTGATCTTGATGACCTACAATGAATTCCAACCATCTTGATCACTCTGATCTCAATGGACTACCCTATTTCCATTCCCTTGTTACATGAGTTGAAACCTAAACTCAACAAGGACCCTCATTTCCTTTCCCTTGGTACATGAGTTGAAACACAAACTCGTCAAGAACCCTCATACCCATTCCCTTATTGCACGAGTTGAAACCCAAACTCAACAAGAACCCACCCTAACTTTTATTCTCTTGTTACACGAGTTGAAACCCAAACTCGTCAGGGACCCCTAATTCCATCCCCATGTAATAAGAGTTGAAACCCAAACTTGACAAGGAACACACCGCTTCACTCTCTTGTTATACGAGTTGAAACTTATATTTGACAAGGAAAACACCATTTGAAACTCATAGTTGGCATCTTTCCTTTGTTTAGCTCTGTAGTTGAAAATCACACTCGAGGCAACCTTCCACTTCATTCCCTTGTTGTGCAAGTTGAAAATCACCCTTGAGAAGGAACATACATATTATTTCATTTCCTTGTTATATGAGTTGAAGTCGAAACTCGACAAGGAACCTATCATTTCATTCCCTGGTTACACAAGTATAAAATCATACTTGACAAGGAACACATCACTTCATTCCCTTATTATACGAGTTCAAATTCAAACTCGACATGATACATGTCACTTCATTCCCTTGTTATGCGCCTGTTGAATAGAGGGATAGGTAGCTGAATAGAAAAGGAATGAAGGCTAGTCACATTCAAGGGCCCAAGCCCTTTTTAGTCCTAAAGAAGCTTATACAACCGAGGCAATGCATAGATTGCCAGGGCAGAGCTAAACAAAGGCTGTATGCCAACTTACATGGGCAATCCCTTATTGACTTCTGTCTTCAAGAAACTTCTTGTGGGGGGCATTTGTTGGCACCCAAATTTTCTACTTAGCTTAATTAACACAGATTTGAGCAATGTCAAAGCCGGTACAAAAAATCCGACCCAGATTTAAAAATTCAAGTATAAATGATGAAAACAAGCTTTGGAAATGCTTTGGCATGGCTTGATAGGATACAAATGGATATGATAATGTGTTCATTACATAGCCCCGATCGAGAGTTTCACAATGGTGCCAAAAACATGAAAACGGACACTGAAAGGCCAAAATGACCATTTTGCCCCCGCCTTCGGGAGAAGTTGGGACTCTACCATGGAATAACAACTTTACCACATTGTTAGCATTAGATAGAGCTGTACAACACTCAAAATGGATCAAAAATCTGACCACCGGTTGGAAAGATATGCGAGGAATACCAAATTCGGCCAAAGTCCATATTAAATGACACCACGGGCATAATGGTTTGATCAGCTCCCAGATTGACCCATGGGAAGAAATTGTCAATTTTCTGATCCAATACTATAGTATCAAAAATATTGATACATGGAATTACATTTTGGTCAATGGAAGAATTTAATTGCATTCAATTAAAGTTTTTGGCATTATCGATAGTCGAGATTGCACCGATTAGAGAAATCGGTAAAATTAAAAGATATGATGCAATTCAAAGCATGATGGCTACACATATTGATGTTGTACAATATCAATGATCATCAGGGATTATCCCATTTTTTTTTATTTAATTCTAGGTGTGTTTAATCAATTTTCGGTCGAAATTAATGGTAGCATCTAGATGGATGGGCCAGATTGAGCTTCATCTCCTGCGTTCAACAACTCATCCTTTGGCAGAAATTTCTTCATTCTCACCTGATTTTGGTGACATCCAGCCTTGCCCACACTCCTCCTTTGAGTGGAGTGCTTTTCGTTAAAGACATCTTCATAAGATAGGACACTTGCTTATTATTATCCCCATTTTTTTAAGATAATTTTTACACCCAAACACCTTATCTCTCATTTGCCATATCCTTATCTCTCTCAACCACATATTACCCCATCATATGTGAGTCCTTTGTCCGAAATTCAGCCCATCCCCAGCTGGTTTGTGCGGCCAACACCATATAATGTAGGGGCAGGTGCGCCAGCTTCACATCTCACACACACATGGCTGATGAGGAGTCTTCTTGCACAAGGACTCTCCCAAGCTGACCTATATCCATATCCCAACTGAGCCTTATCATATCAGTCCTATCCTAAGCATCATTTGGCTGAAATTCAGCCCATTCTCATCAGCCATGTGCGCACAATCACCTAAAGGATGGAGAAGGGTGTGCCAAATGCCATCTTACACCCATTAGATGGTTAGGTCTCCTTTGCCCATTTAGAAGTCTTGTAAAAATATAACTCTTTGGGAATTAGGACTTTCAACTTCTCAGACTTGTTCTCAGCTTCATATGGTTCCCCAATCCTCTATAAAAGGCTCCCCATCTGGTCTTGACCAGATGATTACACACACACACCTGCGGAAGCCCTATCTCTCTTTCCTCTCACCATCTCTCATCGAACCAAGCTCCCTTCCTTCTCTCTTTATAGTGTGCCATCTTAATTATAAAGCTTCAGAACATTTATAAGTAGAATAAGGACAAGAATAAGGAGAATAACAAGCATTGGGGCAGTAGCAGCACCTGCTGCAACCATTGTGCACCAGTCTGCAACAAATTCTGCACCAATCCCCATCTTCATTAGCAGAAACCTATCCACCCTTTGTGTGGCCTCCAGCAGCAGGAGAAGAAGAATAATAAAAAGAATATAAGGCCAGACATCTTTCCCTTCCATCTCCAGCCGGAATTGTCTAAAAAAAAGCTGAGGAAAGATGTAATTTTAATACTCTTCCTCCCCTCTTCTTTCTCTTCTCCTCGGCCTCCTCCCTGGCCATTCAAGAAGCACCCAAAACCCAGCCATTATGGTACGCATTTAAACCCATGTTCGACCTCCATATTTTGGTCTCATAAAATATTAAAATTAGCCCTTTTAGCCCCCTTAATCAAAGCCTTTGTTGTCCCAAGTTTGACTCTCCTGCTGCTATGTGCACACAGTCCACAGCAGTCCCTTTTCTGGTCATTTCCACACAGCTCTGTGCAAGCACCAATATCAGACCCTTTGATGCCCTTTTGGTAGTCAATTAGGCCCCTAAACATGTCAAAAACAAGGCCTAATTAGACCTTCCTTGTAGGAAAATTGGATGGACACCAAGGCATGCTCAGATCAGGCCCCTCTTCTGGCCTAAAAGCTCTGTCTAACCCCATTGATGACTACCTGAATATGCCCTAAAAGCACCCCTATTCATCCCTTAATCAGCCCTTGACTTCTCCCCTTGTATGCCTCCCTTTTGGTCACCTAATCAGGCCATGAAATCTGTGCACAGACAGCCCCTAGTCAGGTCACCATCAGTGCACTAAAACAGCCCCTTGTGCATCCATGTCTTGGCCCCATTGCTGGTCATTTGGTTAGCCCTTTGTGAAACACATCCAAGATAAACAAATCAATTATTCTTTTTGATGTGTGGGAGGAGGGTGACGGCCCGGGTCTATTGGAATCCGCTAGACGGGCCATGTGTTTAGCCGGGTGGCCCCAATTTCTACTCATCAAAGTCCCTCATTCACAGCTCCTTTGATGGCTACTTAAACACCACCTGTTAAGACCTCTCGTTGGCCCCACAAATAGGTCCTAAAACACTCCCTAATCAGGTTCTAAACTTGCCCCTTGGCTGGCCCTAAACAGCACTACTAGAAAAGTTAGTATTTACTGTGAATAATTATGCCACAAAAACTCATAATATTGCAGTAAAATATGTTTTACAGCAACAAATATTTTCACTACATGTCGCTGTATTAAACTCTCTCACAATATATTTTTAGTTGCAACAAATATATTTTGCTATAAAAATAGTATTTGCAGAAAACACAATTTTGTAGTAAAATCTTATTATTATGGCAAATTTAAAGTTACAGCAAAAAGATGTTCACTACATAATTGATGTTACAGTAAAATCATTTTTACTACTAATTAAAAATTATGTCAACATTTTATTTACTACATACTTAAAGTTGCAGTAAAATCATTTTAACTATTAAATCATAGTTGCACTAAAAAAAATTTTAGCTTCATATTTGATGTTGTAGTAAAACATCATTTTACTACTAATTAAAAATTACACTAAAATTTTATTTGCTACATATTTTATATTGTAGTAAAATATTTTTTATAACTATTTTACAATTGTTCTAAAAAAAATTTTGAACACATTTGACAACATAATAAAATATGCAGTTACGCGAAGTGCATCGAGATAGCTTGCAAACTCATATGCATAATTTCCATGAAAGACAATTCAAGTGGTCCAACGGTTGATCAGGTGCAAAACTGCCATTATAGAAACGTTGCTTGAAGCACATGGATGGCAAAGTCCAAAAAATTTGAGTGGAGCATTCTATAATCAGGATGGCATAATAGTGTTTGTGACAATGATATCAAACTATTGCCTGCCAGCTTTTACATTGAACGCATGATATGTGAAAAACAACCAAAAAAGTAGGACCATCTCGAGGTCTCAAGTTTGAATTAAATATTAGATTCCACAAATTGATGATTAACCTTTACAAGAGGCACCAAAATCTTGGCTCGCACAGCTTGCTGATGGCGGATCATGCAGGCACCCGTTTAGACTATCGAGATTTTTTTTGTGGAGGATGTTGCTGTAACCTTTGACTTCAAAATCTTCTGTCTATCACTGAAATACTGATAGGCTGCTAGCAATAATTTGTAAAACTCAATCAATCCCACATAATGAGCCTTTACACATAAATAAAGTTGAATGTAAAAAAACTAAAAGATACTCTCTGCAACTAGTCGATACCCTTCATGAAACTTCCTCCTAGCAGTTTCCAACTTGTCAGCAAGAGAATCATTATGTTCCTAGAAATTTAAGTAAACACAAAGTTCATAAGATCAGAAACTACATGTATAATATGATGTTGCATCCTATATATGTATCTTAATATGTATAGCTAAGGAAAAACTCTATTATAGCCTCTGTTTGCTGGAAGGATGCCACGCGACCAACATGTTTAGGTGAGACAAGATCATCACATCTTGTGAAGCTAGAAGATATGCAACTTTTCTCAAGACACAAAATAATGCACTAAACTATAGTTGTGATGAATGCAAGCATGCCAGTAAAAACTGCCATTTAAGCAACCCCTTCAACTATCCCCCCAAAAAAGTTAGGTTTGCCTTTATAGGTCAGTGCCTATGCTCCAATGAAGAAAGTTTGGAATGTAGTGCCACTACGAATAGCCCTTACAAGAAAACATTCAAACAAGCATAAATCTTTAAGTGGTTAAAAGAACCAGATATCCAGAAAGATAGTATCACGGTGATATTTAGGGGTCATTTGCTTTTACTGAAATGCTATAATAGTTTCAACTTGTTTCTCATTTGTCTGGGAAAAATTGGTGATTTTAATTAATATCTGATGGTTATTTTTATTGGTAAAAGTGGCAACGCTTCTCCAGGTTTTCATTTACACACCAGGCTTTCTCAAGGCTAGAACAAGTAGGTGAGCTGCTGCCTCATAAATCTTAACTGAGGGAATGCTAATCTTGGAATCAGAAATTTGGAAACCAGGTGATCTTGAAACTAGGGATCCAAGCTATACAAACCACCCTATAATTGAACATGTAAAGACGATGGACAAAAAATAATGGACCAACTTTTTTCTTAACTACCAATTACCATTCAATAATTACCTATCCTTAAGTACTCCGGGGGTGTGAAAGCCAGATTAGTACTATAGCTTTTTCCATCTCTGCTGTTCTTCATCAGGCCATAGCATGAGAGCCTGAGATTTCTATCCTGTCATAACCCATGGCAGTAAATAATGAAAGTCTTAGTACCGAATGCTGAACTTTCTTTTGTGCGTGTAGGTGTGTTGGATGCAGGTACTTAAACACTCGTGAAAAAAATATATACCTGATCAAAAAGAACCCTGTAAGCATTGAGGTCATGGTACAGAGCTCACCCTTTGCTGCTACAGTACTCCAAAGCTCGTGCCAAATATAATGCCACTTTAATTCTCATCTCCCATTTCTTTGGCTGTGTCCCCTGTAGTACAATCTCCCATCGTTCAGAACAAAATGACATACTAAAAAGAGAACATAAACCAAATGGTAATGCAACCAGAAAAAAAATTGGATGTGTCCTTTTCTCAACTAAATGACTTTAATCCTCCCATCTTTGTCAATTGAAAAATTGCCTTGATGGAGATCAACATGAAAAAAATTTCGTCTTCAATACCTAAATTAGAATCAGATGATAAGATAGTGAGATTAGCATCAAGAAAAAAATGTAATTATCTATAAAAATATGCCATATGAAAGTAAATATAATCTGACATCTGGAGATGCAGAAATCATCAACTAAAAAGTCAGAAGGTTTTTCGGAATATCTGTGAGATGTTCCTTTGTTACGAAATGTTGAGAAGAATATGTGGTAGGTTCCTTACTTGACTGATGAAAGTTCTTTCCATTATAAGGGCTTGAATCTCGATGTTGTTGATGATGACGTGCTTGTGGCATTTGAAATGGACACATTTCCGCGGAGTAGAGACACTTGAAATGAGGTCACGCCATTTGATTGTTGTAACATAAAAAGGATTTTTTTTCTTAAAGAAACAAACTACATAAGCTTCCGCGATATCCGATGAATCAAAGCATATTCATAAAATGAGACTAGTAACTGCTTGTAAGACAAAACGTGTTAATGTAAAAAGTTTTCATGCTTTATTGTAGTGCACAGTGACAAAATCTCTAGATTTCATCAAACACTAAGGGTCCATTTGTTTACACGGAGAACTTGCTCCATGCACCAATTTTCAGGAAATAACTTTCAACGGACGTATTTGGTTGTCCGTAAAAAGGAGATCACGTAAACTAAAATACTCATCTGTTCACGGCAACGAGGATTTTGGCATCCGCTTCAATGGAAAGTATGCCATTTTCCGCAGTGTAACTTTTTTAATAAATATATAGTATTAATAGATATTACCAATTTTACTAAGTTTACTCTTTAAAATTAATGTTTAAAGACATATATCAGCAGATAAATAACTTCTTTTATTTTTATATATTTGAAAAATAAAATAATTTTATTAAACGATATTTTTATATTATTTACTCATTTAATAAATTTATTAATAAAAATTTAACTGAAACTTGAGTTAACAAGAACTATTTTTTAATTAAATGATTTTACATAATAATTACAAGAACTTTTGTGTAAAACTAATAAGTAGTGCATATTTTATTTATTTTATGGTTTCCAAAATATAAATTTTGAGTAAAAAATTTATATAAAAAATTTAGTTCTAAAAATATTTTATCATATAATTAGTTTTAAAATATAAAGGTGATATTACTGACTATTTATAAATATTCAAGTAAATAAATGACTATACTATAATAAATTTTAGGTGAACTTTAATAAAATGATGTAAATATATCTTAATGACTAAAAATAAATTAATAAAATGGTTCAAAATAATAAAATAATATATGTTGTTTTTCAAAAAAAAACTTGAGTAATCTCTAAATAATAAAATATGTTTTAAATTTCATTAAAAATAATTTCATGCAAAATAGTTTACTTAATTTTTTTGCATCAAGATTTTGTTGTAAATAAATAATTTAATTTTATAAATATTGATAAAATTATCTAATGGTATTATGTTCTACTTGAAGCATTTGATAAAATTTTGTAGAAAAGTAACTACAGACAACCCATTGAAAAGTAATTACAGACAACCAAATAATTATGGGGTGTTTGGTTGCATGATAAATGAGGTTTTTATTTTAATTTTTAAAAATTGTAAGAAAACTTGTTAAAAGAGGTTTTTGACAACCATGACAATTTTATGTTTTGAAAGTGATTTTCTTCTTAAACAAAAAAAGAGAGTCTCACCTCTTTCTTTTTTCTTGTGGTCCCCCACTTTATTTGGTCATGTGCGGTGGTTACTCTTTTTTGTAATAACATCCCTCCAAACATGATAATTTTATGTCATGAGTTGGTTTACTTTTTATTTTAATACAATTTTTTATCATGAAAGTGTACAAAAAATTATCATGCAACCAAACACCCCATTAGGGTTGTTTTCAATTTCCATGGAAATAGTTTCCGGTGGAAGACATTTTCTTGGGTTTTGGTTTTACATGAAACCAAATGGACCCTGGGTCCATTTGTTTACATGGAAAATCTGTTACATGCATTGGTTTTTCAGGAAAATGTCTTCAAAAAACGTATTTGGTTGCCTGTAAAAATTAGATCAGGTAAAACAAAATACCCAACAATACACAACGATGAGGATTTTGGCATCCGCTTGAATGGAACGGATGCCGTTTTCCACGGTGTAACTTTTTAAAAATGTATATTATTAAATAAGATATTACTAAGTTCAAAGCGTTAACTTTTTAAAGGTATGTATCCGTAAGTAAGAAATTTTTTTATTCTCACGTGTTTAAAAAATAAAATAATTTTATTAAAAAACTAATTTATTATAATAATTACTCACTTAATAAATTTATTAATAAAAATTTAGAGTTAGCAAGTGTTTGAACTATTTTTTAATTAAATTATTTTACATAATAATTACAAGAACCTTTTATGTTAAACCATTACGTAGTACATATTTTATTTATTTTCCATTGTAATTTTATAAAATATAAATAATGAGTAAAACAATTTCTATAAAAATTTTAATTTTTAAAATATTATATCCTATAATTAATTTTAAAATATAAACTTGATATCAGTAATTATTTTTAAATATTCAGGTAAATAAATGACTATACTATGGTAAAATTTTACATGAAATTAAAAATATGATTTAAAAATATTTGATTGACTAAAAATAATTTAAAAAATGAAATTAAAATAAAAAACTAATGTATGTTATTTTTCTGAAAGGTATTTGACTGATATCTAAATGATAAACTATATTTTAAATTTCATTAAAAATAACTTCATGTAAAATAATTTACTTAATTTATTTAATTATATAAATATTGATAAAAATGTCTAATGGTATTATGTTCTACCTGAAATATTTAATAAAATTTTGTAAAAAAATAACTACGGAAAACTAAATGAAAAGTAACTACGGACAACCAAATAGCTAGCGTTGTTTTCGATTTCCATGAAAATAGTTATCGGTGAAAGACATTTTCTATGGTTTTGGTTTTACATGAAACCAAATGGACCCTAAGTTCTACCTGCTTGACAACCAAGAACTCAGAAAAGTAGCTGCTGCAGAGCTAGCAATTGTTCAAGAAGTTCACTGGTGTCCATCTCTCTATTCCTCTGCTAGGCAAGTTGCAGTACAAGAGTTATCAGAGAGATCTTTTGCAATGCTAAGCATTAAACCACAAAGGACCAACATGTAGTATGCAGATTCTTACAGGAAACCCACTCAAAAGACACAGTTTGTGCTTTAAATAAATTTCACCAACTAACAGGCATAATGCAAGGGTGGGTATTTTCAAAATATATATACTTGATCTTAATCAAATGAAGCAAAAGACTTGCAAAATGCTAAAAAGAATGACTTATATTGACAACCATAAAGGGTGTTTAGAAACTCCACAAGATGTGTAATTTTGCTAATCACGGCCAAGATCTCTGGGGCATCCAAAACTTGTAGTGTAACAATGAAAAATAACAATCCAGATACTAAAATAGAAAATGGAGACATGTGAAGAAGATGGATTACCTTCTATTTGCAGGAAACCCTATCCAGTGTTATGACACTTGTAAGAACGGTTTAGAAATTGAAAGTATCATAAGGAAAAAGTTCATAAGTTGTGAAAGTTGATATGAAATTCAAAAAACATGTCTGCTGGTCTTTTGAAATTTCTAGTAGACATGCAGTAAAGGCCTTCATAGACTTTTAAGCGGTTCTTCCTTTCCCAATCACCTCCCTCCTCAAACAAGCTAAAATATACATAAGTTACAAGTGTTACCTAACTAGTGAATAAAAAACATAATTGGAGGGTGAAACTAACTTGGGAACGTTCTAACTTTTTAGACTTGTCAATACATGTAGAAATGAGGTCAAAATACATGTAGAAAAATCCAAGTTGTAGTGAGTACAAGACCAAGTCCATTTTCTGACCCACAGCTACTATTTTGCTTTCAGTGACTTTAAGTTGTTCCAAAGCTTTGTCCTGCATTTAGACAATTTATGACATACCTAAATGTATTAAAGCAAATTGTATATATCTAGCAACAAGGAATTGAATAGCTTTGACAAAGGGATTGATAAGTAAATAAATACCTTGTCACCTATCTTAATATAAAGCAGTGACTTTGCAAGATGAGTTTCACGTATTTCACTTTCACCTAAATTCTCTTAAGCATCGGCAATCCTGATACAGTGGAAAAAGAGCATATACCCATAAAGGCATGTGAAAAGTGTAGCATGCACCTTATTTTTAAGTGTTCGCAATCAAGGATGTAAATGATTCAAGGAACCTCTCAATACTCCGAATCAAACTTGAAACGTTATGCCCTTTTACTCTATTTTCTTTTCTACACTTTTGAGCACACATATTCTCTATTGTGTAGCATGCGCTTCTTAAGAAACCCAAAAAAGAGAGGGGAATGATGTGTCACATAGATACCATGGTGTCCATTGAGGATTGTAAAATACATGTCAAATTACTATAAATACTAACCATAAATGGCAAATATATGAATTGTTGATTTATGTTTCATTACTTCACATTGTTAAAATCTATTCGATCTTTTGAACAGAGTAGGATCTAGATCCTTTGAAGCAGCATATAAATAACATATATTTTAACCAATAGATGCATAAAGACATGTATATCACCATTAATAAAGAATTGAAGTATAAAGATCTATAGACCCTTACTAACCTGCAGAGCCGCCTACGCATGTAATGAAGAACTATAATAATAGCACATTGTAATATTAGATGCTTGGTCTATATTTTGTGACCAAGCTATTAATAGTGCATTTTTGTGGGCATGCACTACAATAATAGCACAAAATTTGGTAAAATAATGGCTAATTTTAAACCATTGCACTCGATCATGACCATCTTGTAGGGCTTACTCTTGCAGCCATGATCAATATACAGGATCACATCCTAACCAAGTTAAGCATCCTTTGAAGATCCAAGTCTTCACAGTCTTCCAGCCAAAAGGAAAATAAAATTTATGTTCGGATGACAAAAGCAGAAAACCAAAACTAGCGTATAAGCAACAAAACAGAACATCCGATCCAAAACATTTCAAGAAAGTATGGCTGAAATCTCACTGGCCATGGAGCGTGGAGGCATGGAGAGTTCTGTTGATCTGTCGACTTGATCATTTAGATGCCGAAAGCAGAAAACATAGAAATCATGCATAAGAAAATCAACAAAAGAGAACATGCGACCCAAAGCATTTTAGAAGCGTGTGTTTGATTGATATCTCATTGGGCCCTGATGCATGGAGACGCAGAGAGTTCTTATGATCTGTCATCATGATCGTTCGGATGGCGAAAGCAGAAAACTAAAACTCATGTATAAGCAACAAAAAGGAACATGTGGTCCGAAGCATTTCAGAAACGTGAGTTTGATGTCTCACCGATGCCAACGATGTTCCGAATCATGTCGACGATGTTCCTTCGGAGACTTCATTAGTCACGATCTCGCTTGCACTGAGGAAGATCGAGAGAATGGGCGGGAATTCACTGCACTCGCCCCTGCGACGTGTCCTATTTCTAAGCTTGAGAGAACAGATGCGGCATGCCCGATTTTGCTATGATGTGCCTTGGCTCAAGAGATTTCGCCAATGATCTTGAGGGCTATCTATGATTTTGCCGCAAGTGCCCTGTTCGTAACAGTGAATTAAATATGTGTTTAATGAAGATATATGTTTGGGTCCCTAAAATGGTAAAAGAGGATTACAAATATATAGAAAATTGTTGTAAACCGAAATGCCAGATGAAAAGTTAAAAACAAATTAAATATCGAACTTCTATACCATATAGGTATCTTTACCATATAAGTATATTTTACAAATTTTAATAAAATATTATATAATTTATGACAAAATTTATGTTTGCTACAAATAAATGTCTTTTTTGTGGCAACTAATCAAAGTTGCTATTTTAAGTAAACTTTCTATAGCAACATTTTGAGTTGCTATAAAAAAATTGCTATAAATACTTCAAATTCCTGTAGTGCAGCACTTGTCCTAGTCCACCTTCTAGCCACCCAAATTAGGTCCATACCAACCTGTCCAAGCCCTTTGTGCTGCCTTTAAAACAAATCCCAAAAACACCTATTCATCATTCCCCTTTCCAACTCTTCCAAGCAGCATCTCCACAGGTCCATTCCAGCCCCTCGGAGGCTTCATTTTCTCACTGCTACAATATGAAAGAAAATGGCAAAGGACAGGTCATACAGGTTGCAAAAGATGGCCTTGCTGGCCTTTGTAGTCCAAACAGGCCATGCTAGCCAATGATGCTGCAAGACAAGTCCTTGTGAGGAGCAGGTTGAGGGTGATAGCCTGATCCCCCTTGGCTCACATGATGGGTCAAGGGCTTGAGAAGGTGGCTCTCGATTCCAATCCAAATGTGGTACAAAATAGGTCAATCGGGCCATGAAGACAAGGTGCTTGAATTGTGCCAACCGGGCCAACATGACATGAAGCCAGCTTAATTAGGCCATGAGACATAAAGACTAGCCTATTGTGCTGATGAAGCTGGCCCATTGGATCTTGGACACTTAAAATAAACCTTAACTAAATCTGAAGGCGAAATGCCAAATTTAAATAAGGAGTTAGTCCACAACTGGACACTCTATTAGGCAGCTAGCACGGACTTGTTTTTGGTATGTTGACCCTGGCATAGGCATGGGACATACTTTTCACTGTAGACGAACTCTTCTCACTACTTGGAAAGTCAAAAGACTATGCCATGTAGGATGAGTAAAAATTCTACACCAATCGAAAAATCAAGCTTCATGCTATCAAAATTTTTCTGGTCAAGTGGGATTTTACACCAAGGGAAGGATATTGACACACATTCAGCTTGGACAACATTGAACATGGCATATGAACCGCCATATCAGATGTATTCCAACATGGACATAAATATTCAATAAACATTTCAAGTGCCGAGTTGATTGCATGTGACCGAGCATCGACACTAGCCCAATGGACCGGATGTGATGCGAATCGAACAAGGGTTAATCAAATATGAACATAAATTAATCATATCTTGAGATACATTCAAACCAACCTTAAAAAATGCTTAAAATAGGTCATTAAAGCCTTAACATTCAACAAAAATCATATTTAATACAATCCGGAAAAATTGATTCAATACACTTTAGTCATTGGAATTCAATTGCTTAAACAAGTGCAAATCAAATAGTTTACAATCAACTTAATAAAACACATTAAAGACACTTTAAAATATCTGAAATTTATCTTAAAACATGTAAATTCAGATCATTAACAATCTGAAATCTAAACTTAATCAATTTGAACTAAGTTTGAAAATGTTTAAAACATACCGAACACATCCGAATTGGTATTAAAACACCAACCGATATGAGAAAATCACATAAGAATGACTCAACACTTGTTAACTAAACTTAAACAAGTCAAATTGATCAACACATCTAAAATTTCAAGTTCAAAAAAAAAAAAATTAATATTCAACCAATTGGAGTAAAACAAACCAAAGAATTCAAACAAACTCAAAGCAAATAACATTCAAATCTAAGTCAAATTGAAATCTGAAGTTAACATTTCAAACCACATCAAAATCAACAATTCAAATCAAATCATGAATCAACTTCAAACAAAATGTAATCTAGATTGTTTGCATCTCATCGGGCTTGAAGGGTCGGGGCCCTTTGTGTTCTTTACACATTGTGGATGTGCACACTCTCATCAAACATATCACTATGGCAATTAATCAAGGCTATTAGAGCAGTTGCTCAATGTAAATGAACATCATATATTCGCACCATCTAATGGAAAGAGGTCAAATTTTTTTCGTAGAACCTGAATCTCAGTTCTATACTCTTCTAATATCACCTAATTATCTAGTATCTTTACAAGTTATCACCTATTTTGCTAGAAAACTCGTATGTCAATATTTCAAAGCATACAAAAAATAAAAATATTTTCATAGAATCAAAAAGAATTCAAGGTTCCCACACTCGGCCAGTTTTCTTTCTAATGCAACAAATGCATCGAAATCCAAGTCCCGTAGTGTCCGTAGCAGCTTCTGGCATGCGGGTGCACAAATGTAGCACCATGTGCCCCATGGCAAAGTGCATGTGTCTTCCCAAGGGGGAACTTGCCCATGCACCCTTCCACAGGGACACATGTCTATGCACCCCTATCAGCGGCACATGGTACAAGGACTTCGATTTTGATTCTAATTTTAATCTTTGGTCTTAGAGCATCATCGAGATAAATTTTCATTTTTCTAGAGATTATTGTCCAAATTTCCATGTGCCCCCGGTTGAGGGTATGTGGACATGTGGACCAGGGTGGGGCACATGGCCATGCGCCCCCAACCTAGGGCACATGGTGATAGTATTCAATTTCGATTCTACTTTCATCCGGATAAGTTCAAAAATATCATTTTTGATTATTTTTTATTTTTTTTACTATTTATTTTTGAATATGGGTGTTCCCTTGGAGGGGGCACATGCACCCCTAGGTTGGGGCACATGCAACCCTAGGTTGGGGCACATGCACCCTAGAGTGGGGCACATGCGCCCCACCCCAGGGTGCATTGGCCAGTCTTATCCAGTTTCGAATAAGATCAGTTTCCCTTGTAAATTCCCCTAAATTCTTACTTTCCAGAGGTTGGATCACAAGCTCCTAGGCATCCCAAGACATTCTTCTATTCTCCCATCTTATTCTGGTGATTTTTAAAGAGATAAATTCAAGTTTTTAGAGAGAAAAAAATCAGTTCGAGTGCATTCTATGAGGTCTGTCTTCTTCAACTTCTACAAGAAGTGTGGAGACATCTATTGCCCAAGTTATCTGAAACCCCCAATTATCTTTAGATTGCAATAGATGGCACACAATTCTGACATCAGTGCTAGTCGTGGCAAGCCTTGAAGCGAAGTGGCACCAAATAGACACCAGTTCTTCTTCAAGTTTCTTGATGGACTCAGATTTGCTTATATCTTCTTCAAACAGGCTCAAATTTGATCTATTCATCTTTTTATCTCTTTATTTCATCATTCTTCATCCATATTTAGGGTTTTTACATTTTTTAATTAATTTTAGTCTATTAATCTGAAAAAATCAAAAAAAGGGGTTAGAAATAACTAGAATTCAATCAGTTCTTATTCAATTGTCAATTTTTATGCTATTTTATTTACATATACCTCACCCCATCCAGTTCTAATAATTATTTCACTTGTTTTATTGTCTAGTTGCATAAGAAATCAAGCACCCACATGTTGAAGACTCTTCTTCTTCGGCCAGTCGAAGAAGGAGAAGCTAGAACCCACCTACTCTTTTGCTAAGGTACGCACATGTTCAACTTTCTATTTAATTCCATTGAAGAAAGAAAAACCCATGGTTCTTGGTGACCATGTTCTTATTTTTATTCCATGCATTACATTTTTTCATCCCCTGGAATAGTCCCTTCAACATCTAGTGATGATGAAGGCTGAGTATTTGAGGATGAATGTGTGGGTAACAAAAGGACCTCCTCCTTCATCCTTCTTTCTCTACTCTATCCCTGAGGGGTGCCAAATTGGGAACAACTACCCCATTTCTGGAGTTGACATCAGGAGCTCACCGCCTGCTATATCAAGCTATTATTCAAACTCACCTTTGTCCATGTCCCTCATGCACAAAATGTTCTTGCTGATGCCTTAGCCTCATTAGCCTCATCTCTATTTGTCTTTCTGGATAGGCAGCTACAGACAAGTTTGGAAGGGTTGATTAGGTACTATACAAAGGGAATGTAGATAAGGATTTCAATGTCTCAAAGGGGCTGTTTGGTATTGAAATGGAGGTCACACAAAGAGGGTTGTCTTGGTTAAAGTTGAGAATCCGCTTGGGGGAGACTTGGCCCATCGTATAGATTCCAAGAATGCCCAGGTAATCACCCTCTCCTCCAGCCAAAACAAGGATCAAGAGCCTTCCTAGGGGAGACTTGGCCCATCTTGTGAATTCAAGAATGCCCAGGACATCACTCCATCCTCTTCAATGGGTAAAGAGACTTTGTATAGAATGAAATAGGGTTGATTAGGTGCTTTTTAGATGGCAAACAAGGGGGCTGAAGGTAGGCTATGTAAGAACCTATTTGGGTGGCCAGCAGAGGGGTTGTTTAGATGACCTGATTAGGGACAGGTTCATGGGCACTCAAGGGGCCTGATTGTTAAGGGTTTTAAGGCACACATGGGTCCTGATTGTCGATGTGTTTAGGGGAACTCAAGGGGCCTGGTTGTGGATGAGTTTCAAGGGGGCACATAGGGCTGATTGAAAAGAAAGCAATGATGGGTTTCTAGAACAAATTCAAGTGGCCAGCAAAGGGCTAATTGAGGGGATGCACATGGACTTTTAAAGTTACCATAAAGATTGGGTTTTGGAGAATTTTGAATTGCCAAAGGGTGAAGAAAGAAGAGGGGAGGAATAGAAATGAAGTGTTACATCTTTTATTTCTCTACTCACCTTGTTTCCTTTCTCTTTTTCTCTTGTGCTACAGGTAGTGCTGAAGATTAATGGACTGTATGCCCTTCTTCTCCTTCTTTCTTCGTCTTCTTCTTCTTCTTCTTCCTCTTGTGAAGTTGATGTTGGACGAATATGAAGGTCCTATTGGTTTTTAAAGCCTCACCAATGATGAAGAATCCTATTGCTCTTGCTGGAGTTGGCGACCAACCAGGTGGGCTGGTTGAACCTACTTCCGGCACACCTACTGGAGAAAGCCTTTTTCTTCTTATTCTTCTTCAGTTGGCACACCAAAAATAGGTAGGAGAGCTTGATGACTTGATGCTAAAGACGTACAAGCAAGATGAGGAAGGACTGGAGCAAGGTTGATGGCACACTAAGAAGCTGAGGGAGAGTTAGAGTAGGGCTTCCGTAGGGTCAACTTGTGTTAGCTAGATCAAGGCCAGATGGGGGGTCTATTTAAAGAGAAAAATGGTGCCATCTGAATCTGGGGATAAGGCTGGGAGGGTGAGAGTCCTAATTCCCAAAGAGTTTTATTTTAAAAGATTTCTAATTGGGAAAAGGAGACTCAACCATCTGATGGGTGTAAGATGGCATCTGGCGCACCCTTCCCTATCTTTTAGGTGATGGTGCGCACACAATAGCTAGGAATCAACTGAGGTTCAGCCAGATGATGGTTAGGATAGGAATGAGATGATAAATCTCAGATGGGATATGGATATGGGTCAGTTGGGGAGAATCCTAGTGCAAGAAGACTTCTCATCAGCCATGTGTCTGAGGTGAGAAGTTGGCACACTTACCCAACATTGTAGAGTGTTGACTGCACATGGCGGATGGGAATGGGCTGAATTTCAGACAAATGACTCTCACATAATGAGGTAAGATGAGTTTGAGGAAGATATAGATAAGCCAAATGTGACATAAGGTGGTTGGGCGTAAAATGATCTTAAAGAAAAAATGGGATGAAAATAGGATAATGCTCAAGATAAGATGAGGATAGGATGAGATGGGGTGAGGTGTTGGCGCACCCAATCCTGAATTTCTAGAAGTTGAACATGCAAGGAAGGTGGTAAAGAGCTGAGTTTGGCCAAATGCAGATTGGGTTAGCCCAACTTGGGTTAACTTTAACCCAAGTTTGATCAAAGTGCTCCTGATCTGACGGATACCGTAAATTCTGACCGGAATCAATTAAATACACCTTCAATTAATCCCAAAAAATATGGAATTATATCTGATGAACAATGGTCATGCGATCCATCAAGATGTGTGGCCGATATATCCAGAATTGCACCAGATCTCTAATTTTACTGATTTCCCCATTCGGTGCAATCTCAACCATTGATAATACATGAAATTACAATTGAGTGCAATTAAATTATCCCATTGGCCAAATTTTATTTTCCATGCATCAATATTTCTAAGAATAAAGTCTTGGACTAGGAAATTGATTTCAGCCATGGGTCAATCCGGGAGCTGCTCGGACCATTATGCCACTGGTGTCATTTAATAGAAACTTTAATCAAATTTGATATTCCTTGCATATCATTCCAACCGGTGGTCAAATTTTCAATCCATTTTGAGCATTGTCCAGCTCTTTTTGATACTGACAATATGGTAAAGTTGGAATTCTATGTTAGAGTCCCAATTTGTCTTGAAGTATCAAGGGCAAAATAATCATTTTGGCCTTTCGGTGTCCATTTTCATGTTTTAGGCACCGATACGAAGCTCTAGACCAGGGCTATGCAATGAGCATATTATTTTGGCCATTTGTAGCCTATCATGCCATGCCGAGGTATTTTTTGGGCCTATTTGCATCATTTGTTCTTGATTTTTTGAATCTGTCATATTTTCCACACCGGCTTCGACATTGTTGAAATCTATGTTAAGCAAGCTAAGTAGAAAATTTTGGTGCCAATAACGCCCCACCATGAGTATCTATTCTTACCTTCTCTCTCTCTCTCTCTCTCTCTCTCTCTCTCTCTCTCTTTGCTATCACCTTCTCTATCTATCTCTT
Organism: Cryptocoryne crispatula var. balansae; assembly: GCA_036172225.1. Classification (NCBI taxonomy): domain Eukaryota; kingdom Viridiplantae; phylum Streptophyta; class Magnoliopsida; order Alismatales; family Araceae; genus Cryptocoryne; species Cryptocoryne crispatula. The sequence continues at coordinate 22,544,449 of CM069928.1, forward strand.
TTTCTCAAAGCTATTTCAATATATCTTTCTTATCTTCTTCTATCAGCATAAAAGAGAAGGGAGGAGTTTAGATTTTTTGGTTCATGCACTGTGCCATTATCGCTCATACTCATTTTCAACCATTGGTCTTAAAGTAATTCAAAGTGTCACTCAAGTAGACATCATGTATGCATCTAATTTTATTAAATTTATTGTTTAATATTCATCAACAACCGCTAGATTTTAATCTAAAGGTATCAATTTGATATTAAATGTGGTCATTTTTTTAGTTGCTTGTGTTGTTGAACCTAGTAGATGCATACAATTTAGTCAATGACCTTGGTAGTTAATTGTTCTTATTGTGGCCTAGTTGTGAGTGTGGCATACGATGTAACCTTTGTATTTTGAATATTTAGGTAGAGGTGTAGCTTTTATGTTACTGTAAATTGTGAACTTGATAGACCATTACATGACTAACTTAATTGGGTATATTCTATATATATACTAGTGTAGGTTTAATCATATTAGATAGAATTTTAGATAAATTATAAAATTTAGTTTTTTTAAAATTCCATCCAAAATTTGGATTACGTTTATCTTAGGTGGTTAAGTTGTATGTTGGTATATCCCGTACATATATGTGTAAGGACCTTTGTTTAAACATCATCAATAGTATGTTATTATTAGCATGCTTTTGTTATGTCATGTATAGGCGTGCTTTTAGTTAGATGATTGCATGGATCAATTGTGTACAAGTTCAATTTATTTTTATAAATCTTGCATGAATATGGTCATGGCATGGCATGAGTTGGTGTGAATACATGAGGCATTTATTTAACAAGACACTTGTTGGCATCAAATTTCTCCGCTTAGCTTGCATGATACAAGTTTCAGCAATGCCGAAGCCGGTGCAGAAAATCTGACACAGATTCAAAAAATTCATGAATAGATGATGTAAACAGGCTTTGGAAATGCCTTGGCATGGCTTTACATGTTAAAAATGGCCAAGATAATGTGCTCATTACATAGCCCCGGTCAAGGGCTTCGCAACGGTGCCCAAAACATGAAAAACGGACACCGAAAGGCCGAAATGACCATTTTGCCCCTGACACTTTGGGACAAATTGGGACTTTAACATGGAATTCCAACTTTACCACATTGTCAATATTGGATAGAGCTAGGCAATGCTCGAAACGGATCGAAAATCCGGCCCCCGGATGAAGAGATATGCAAGAAAGAACAAATCCGGACAGAAAGCCGTATGTTCTCGCACCAGGGGCATAATGGTCCGATTAGCTCTGGATCGACCCATGGGCTGAAAATTTAATTTTTCATGACCCAAAACTTTTATCTCATGAATATTGATGCATGAAAAATAAATTTGGCCAATAGGAGGAGGCAATTGCATTCAATTACAGTTTTCGGCATTATCGATGGCCGAGATCGCACCGATCAGAGAAACTAACTAAATTAAGAGATCCGTTGCAATTCAAGTGATCTCAACCACACATCAGGATAGAGCATAAGATCAATGGCCATAAGGGCATGATATGGAATTTTTTTGAAGTCAATTTGAGATTTATTTAATTGGTTTTGGTCGAAATTAATGCTAGCCGTTGGATCGGGAGCACTCTGATTAAACCAGGGTTAAACCTAACCCAAGATGGGCTAACCCAACCTGTCATGGCCGAATCCCATCCTCCCTCATCTGATGTGTGCGCAAGAAGCCCTAGAAAATATGGGAGGGAGGCGCACCCACCTCCTCCTTCCTTGGCTGGTGGGTCCCACTCAACCACTTCCCTCAACCACTTCCCATGGCTTATCCCTATCTCTCCCTTGGTTTATCTTCATCCTAACTAATCCTACAACTAACCAAGCTTATCCTCATCCAAGCCTTGGTCGAACCAGCCTTCTTTCCACATGTCATGTGCGCACACCTCCTTGAAAGGAGGAGATGGTGCGCACCCTTCTCTCCCTCTCTTTCTAGTTGGCGCATAATCATTCTCAACAACCAACTATGGGTTATCCTTATCATCCCCAACCTCCCTTGAGTTATCCTTATCTCTTCTCAACAACCTCCAGCTTTATCTCCTCCTGGAGATGGTGCCTCTCAGGCCCTATAAAAGCCCCCTCAGCTGGCCATGTGCAGGAGAAGCTGATCACCCTGCGGAAGCCCTGCCTCTCCTCCCTCTACCCTGCTCCAAGACAGCTTCTCCATGCTTGGACGTCTTCATCAGCAAGTCAGAAACCTCTCCAGCCCCCTTGTGGTGTTCCAAGTGAATAAGAAGAAGGAGAAAAGGCCTCCCTCCAGCAGGCGCACCAGCAGTAGGTGCAACCAGCCCACCTGATTGGTGTGCCAACTTCAGCAAGTGCAGCAAGCTCTCTTCATTCCTTTGCTCCATCCATCAACATCAGCAAGGAGAAGACCCCCTTTTCTCATCCAACAGCAAGATAATAAGGGTTTGGTGGCACCTTCAGCCCATCATCTTCAACACCACCTGCAGTGCAAGAGAGAAGAAAAAAAACCGGTGAGTTGAAAAAGTGTGTTCCGATGTAGCCTTTTAATTCAACTCTTCCCCTTCTCTTATCTACACCTCTCCATGGTGGAATACCCTATGAGTAATGCCCATTCAGCCCCCTTTGAGTGCCCCTCACGTTTGTCTACAGAAAGCCCCAAGTGTACCCTCTATTTGGCCATCACAAAAAACAGCCCCTTGCTGCCCCTTAAAACAGGCCTCTGAACCAGCCCCTTTGTGCACCCTTTTGGCCCTCCATATTGGCCTCTAAACCTGATACTATCATGCTTGGTTTGACCCCACTGATGGTCACTTGGACATGCACCTCCTGCCTTTCCCAATCAGGCCCCGAATGGCATGCAAAACAGGCCCCCTTGCTGGCCCAAGTTCTGCCCCCTTGTGAGCACCCATGTCAGGCCCCTTTGATGGTCACCTAGTTTGCCCTATGTGCAACACACCCAATACAGCTTCTACAGCACCCCCAAACAAACCAAACATCCTCTTTAATGTGTGGAAGGAGGGGTGACAGCCTGGCCTCTTGGAATCCGCCGGACGGGCCAAGAGTTAAGCCGGGTGGCCCTGATTTATACATGTCAAAATGCCCTTTGTGCAGTCCTAAACCAGTCCTAGTTCACACCTAAACCTGCCCCTTGTGCAGTCCTACCAAAATCCCACCTAAACAGCACCTTAGCCAACCCATTCCAACCCCTCTGAGGCTCACCTACTCCGCTGCTACAACAAGATGTCAAGGTGCAAAAATAGAGTACAAATCAGGTCAATCAGGCTATGGAGGTGCAAATCAGGCCCATTGGGTCATGAAGCTCAAAGTAGGCCGCCAGGGCCCATGAAGCTCAAGATTGAGCCAACCGGGCCGACATGCTATGAAGCCGGCCTTCTCAGGCCATGCGACATGAAGACCAGCCCATTGTGCTGATGAAGCTGGCCCATTGGGCCTTGGACATTTAAAAAGAACACTTAAATAAATCTGAAGGCGAAATGCCAAAATTAAATAAGGAGTTAGTCCACAACTAGACGCTTCATTGGGCGGCTCATCCGGCATGCACCGGAACGTTGACCCGGGCGTAGGCATGGGACACGCTTCCCACTGCAGATGGACCCTTCCCACTACTTGGAAGGTGAAATGACTATGCCTTGTAGGACGGGTAAAATTCCACACCGATTGAAAATTAAGGCGGCATGCTGCCAAAATTTTCCCAATCAAGTGGTATTTTACACCAGGGAAGGACATTCACACATTTGCACCATCGACAGCATTGAACATGGCATATGAACCGCCACATCTGATGTACACTAGCATGAGCATGAATATTCAATGAACATCTCAAGTGCCGAGTTGATTGCATGTGACTGGGCATCGACACTAGCCCGACAGACCGGATGTGATGCAAACCGAACAAGAGTTACAAATTTGAAATTAACTTAATTAAATCTGAAAATACATTCAAACTAATCTTAAAACATGCTTAAAACAGATCATTAAAATTTTAACATTCAACAAAAATCATGTTTAATACAATCTGGAAAAATTGGTTCAATACACTTCATCCATTGGAATTCAATTTCCTCAACAAGTGCAAATCAAATAATCAAACCAATTGAAATGAACACATCTAGGAAACATTAATGTATATGAAATTCATCTTTAAACATGCCAAATTCATATCATTAACAATATGAAATTCAAGTTTAATCAATTTGAACCAAACTTCAAAACATTTAAAACATACCGAACGCACCCGAATCGGTATTAAAACACCAACCGACATGATAAAATTCACATGGAAATGACTCAACACATGTCAACTAAACTTAAACAAGTCAAAATTGATCAACACATTTAAAATGTCAAGTTCAAGCAAAAAATAAAATAAACTTCAACCAATTGAAGTAAAACAAACCAAACAAATCAAACAAGCCCAAAACACTTAATATTCAAATCCAAGTCAAATGGAAATCTGAAATCAACATTTCAAAACAAATCAAAATCCATTCATAAATCAAACATAAATCAACTCCAAACAAAATCTGATCAAACTTGTTTGCATCTCATCGGGCCTGAAAGGCCCGGGCCCTTGTGTTCTTTACACGCTATGGATGTGCACGCTCTCGTCAAACAAGATCGCTATGGCAGTTAATCAAGGGTGTTCGAGTGTTTGCTCGATGTAAATGAACATCGGATATTCGCACCATCCGATGGAGGGAGGTCAAAAAATATTTTCACAGAACCCGAACCTTGGTTCTATACTCTTCTAATATCACCTGGACTATCTAGTAGTTTTTATGGTCTATCACCTATTTTACTAGAAAATTCAAGTACGATATTTCAACATTCAAAAAAAAAACAAATCTTTTAAACACATTTCAAAAATCAAAATGATTCCTGAGGTTCCCACAACACTAAGCTACACAAACTATTTAGTCATATCCATGGATAGTAGAGATTAAAATAGTCTAGTGCATCCTTCGATCCTAGATACCGTAATTTGTTCTATATGCCACTCTCGCTTAGGCGCACTACAAGATTTAGTTTATATATATGTTAGATCTAGTGCAAGCTAATTTATATCGCAAGATGATGCATTCCTTGTGTAAAACAAAATGTGACATTTTTATTATAGGATATGTGCATTAATTGCATAATATTATAGATAGAGGTCTTGTGGTGTGCAATAGTTGTCCTAATCAGGTTATATTGCATTCTATGCTTGGTAGGTTTCACATGTAGTGATTGCATCATATGGTTCATTTGGAGGTTGTGCATGCAAGGGTTTAGTTGGACATGCAGATTGTTTGGTTTTGGAGTTGTTCTAGGTTTAATATTAATTTAGTTGTGGTTGGACACTATGAATTCATAGTGAATGTGTGTTCCTTATAACTCGTGTTTTTGTTGCCAATCCCCTTTTATTCTTGGTTTTAGCCCTCTATCGCATTCCATAAAAGAAATTATGCTTTGTTTTACAAGAGTGAGACAAGAGTTGGTATTAAAGAAATGATTTTGTAAAAATAATAAAAACACATCTTACTTGGATTGTTTGGATTATAGGTTGTGATCTTTGCTGAGAGAGTCCATTTTGTATTGTCTAGTTAATGATTTGAATCTTTTATACTTAAAATTGTTGTTTTGTTTTTTTAAGATTGGCTTCTTGAGGAAACAACTGCAAAGGAGGTAATGGTGATCTCCACGATGTTCTCATTGTTGAAGGAAATACTCAGGACTCAAGCAATGCAAACATGGTTCAGGTTACTAGACAAACCCATGAAGGAGAAAATTAGGTAGATGCATTTTAGGGTCTCCTTCAAACTATGTAGGCTCACACTTGGGTGTAGCAAGGTTTCAATTAAATGGTTGCTCAGGGATTAGCATAGAATGCTTAGGGTTAAGTAGATCATCATATCAGTGCAGTGATCGACATGTGCTGTAAGATAAATTTGCCTACTTTTATGGGTGAGATGGAGCACATGATAATAGAGAGCTAGATTAGACAATTAGAGAAGATCTTCAAGGTACATGAATGTCCACCAAAAGACAATGTTAGATTGATTGCACACATGTTACAATTGTCGGCCAGCAATGTGGTGGGAGTCAATCCTACGTACATAATTTGTAGGTGTTCGAGAGGTTGAGATCACTTCGGAGGACTTTGTCAAAGTTTCTAGAGACAAATACATTCCACCTCATGGTTGCCATACTGAGAAATAAGAATTCATGTAGCTGGAGCATCGTATGATGATAGTTATGTAGTATGAGAATAAGTTTATGGAGTTAGAGTCATTAGCGGCATATATCGGTGAGGATGAACCAGTCAAGAAAATTCAATGATGGACTTAGAAGAGGTGGACTTAGAAGAGGTATTAGGACTAGATTGGTGGCTACTTTCAGGACCACCATATGAGGTAGCATGTTGGGTAAAAAGAGACATTGGGCTATATAAATCGCTAGCGCTCAACAATAGGGAATCAGTGCATGACCAATAGTAGTAGAGTCTGAATCGTAAGAGAAAGGTGCCTGAAGTTGTAGGGTCTCAACTACATGTAGGTATGGTTGGGTCTCTCTATAGCCAGTCTCGAAATTTCCACCTAGGTCTATAGCGTTATTATGATAAAGGAGTATGCTTTGGTCGAAGTTAAATTTGGTCACCTAATTTCACATTGCCTCCATACTCAACTGAAGCAAGAGGCAACAACATTTGTGCCATATCGAGTACTATCCTCTCCTCAAGCTTAGATGTAGACTTCAGTACCATAACAAAGGTTGGTGCTTATGAAACGATAATTTTTAGCACCTAGAGCACATCAGGAGTAACCGTGTCTTAGTTAGGCAATGGTGCTTGTCATGTGTGTTTTTTATAATTTATATTTTTTTATCAAAGCTCTTTTAACTTGAATTTTATCTCTTCACTGAACTTTTTCAAGACGTGACATGACGAGGGACCACCTGGACCACCTTGCAACAGGAGAGAAACAAAACGCAAGCTCTGCTTATCGTGGACCGCCCAGGACCACCTTCCGGGCTGTCCGGCGGCCGGATAAACATTGCACGCACATCCATATGACAGAGCTGTATCAGATTTGTAATTGTCGTCATGGGTAAAATAACGTAATAATTCAGAATGCGGCAGGAACCTGAGAGAATGTCCATCTCCACGTGCGCCGCCCAGAGGACGCATCGCTGCGCCGTATTATTGCCCATCTGTTGGAAATCTGATGCGTACGCACGTGGTGGACACACTCCGTGCGCGTGGTGGGGGACCGAACACCGTAACGTACCTGTTGTGCTTCGCGCTTAGCAGGCCCCGGCGACATGGTTATTCGGTTGCTGCGGGCCTCCTTCCTTTGAAGTACATAATTAGAGTAGGTTATCTTGTTAATTCATTACTGATACTCTTCCCAGCATATATGATCATTGATATAATGATCGACTAAATTAGTTGACAGCTAGTTGATAATTAGAAGTTTTTTCAAGAAGTCACACATCCTCGGTTTACTCACAACAAAACACACTTAACTTTAGAATTTTTTCAACTCAACATCCAATCAATGGTCAATCGGTGTTGTTGGTAGTCTACTGATTTGATCTCTTAACATATTCATAAACTAGGGTGTTACATCTATGTCCTTAAAGACTTGACAACCTCGTCAAGAGCACACACATCACATACCCAGACGAGTCACACCGGACCTTCTGACAAGTTTAATGCTCTGATACCATACATAATGACCGACTAAATCAGTTAACTAACTCAACAACAATGTTAATTAGGAGTCTTCTTAGGAGGTTATTCATCTTCGTTCTACTTCCAATAAAGCACGTTTAAATTCAAAATTTTTTCAGTTCAACTTTCAAAAAATAGTTAATCGATGTTGTTGATGGTCCACTGATTTGATCTCTCAACATATTTACAAACTAAGGGTTACAATTGATCTCAACGTAGGGTGCAAACGCATTCTGATAGTGATAACCTGATTCTATTATGATGATAAAATTAATACATTCAAATTATATCTTTATATCTTAGGAGTCGTAGAATTAGAATTTAAAATAGTACATTTTTGTATCAATTAATTTTATTTATTTAAAAATAATTATTTATAATTAATATTATAATAAATAAAATATATAAACTATTAAAATTATGATATAAAAATGTTACATCAGAAAAATAATAGTAAAATAAAATTTATTTATTAAATTTGTTTAAAATAGTTAATTTATTCTGATCATGATAATGGAAATGTGTTCTGATTTCTTTCTTCAGAATCGATTTATTGTGATTCTCATAAAAAATCTCAGAATGTATCAAAATATAGTGATTCTGATTTTTATAAGAATTGTAACAAAAATCGTTTGATGCTGCTCACAATCACAATTGCAAATTGTGAGTATCACTACCTAGCGGGAACCGTTTGTAGGTCAATGTGACTTCTTGTCTTCTAGGTGGCTGAACGTGTTCACTTCGGCATGCTGATGGCTTGTTCATGACCTACGTAAATGGTGGCATGCAGTCCTGAAGTTGTGACGGCTAAAGAGATATATCTTTCGATCAATATACACTGAAGGAAGTGATGTGGAATCAGATTGGGAAATCTAGGACTTTGTGTGGAAAGACAGTTGAAATCAATGAAGTCATATCTATATAATGACTCAATGAACGATGAATGCCGTGTGAAGTTGGAAGGGAAAAAGTAAAAAAAATCAGTGCTTCTAATTATATGTATGCCAGAGTATGTTGTCCTGAGTTAGATAATTATGAAGTATTGTTGATAGCAATCAAAATAAATTAAGTGCTAGTAGGAGTCTATGTGATCAAACATAATAGGCAAATTCTTAGAGCCCTTTTGGGTAAACTTGTATAATATCATTATTCATATTGCCACCAGACATCAAAAAATCATTGTCCAATATTTAAAATGAAAATGATAGAGGTGTCTAATCATGGAGATATGGAGTACTCGACAATGATTTGAATTTCATCATGCTGTGTAAGAAAGAATGAAGATCAACTAGATAGGGCTCGCTTGTCTCCTCAAGATGACCTTTTAATTTCCTCCCTCTCTATTTATCATGTATGGTGTAGCTATATGGAGTCAGCCTTAGTTGTACTTATATAGAAATGAGAAACCAGTTTAAGTATGATAAGAATTAGAATCCTACCCACAGATCTTCTCTTTGAACTACACATACAACATTAATATATATACATTTTGAAAATGAGTTTAGAAGATTTGATGCCTCAACTTTGACATGAAACAAGAATATTGTTAGATGTGCACTTGATAAAATAAAAACCTAGCATGCTATATCTAGTAGATGAAACCTGAATTGTCCAAGTTATAGATTGTCAAATGACAAGAGTCATGATGTAAATACATTCAGTCACACAATATCTTTCTTGTACCATGTGCCACAAACTTTCTCTTAACCACAACTATATGTGGATGTTCGAATAAACATAGACTTAATGTTTATTTGTTAGTCACCCCTTTAATTTATATTTTGCATACATGAAGTGTATCATTGAAATGTGCAAAAATGAAATAGATAGAATATAACAACATTAAAGAATCAAGTGTACAATGCAAAAAGAAAATAGACAGATTATAACAACATTGAAGTATTAAGTGTAATTTAATAAGTGTTCGACTAGATTACAACATATGATTAGAAATAACAAGATCTATCCGAATCACATGACTACAAAGGATGCTAGCTAGTAATCTCTTAGTAAGTTGGTTCACCATCATTAGTTTATAATAGTTTAATTTCTTGTTGTTTGAAGTTGGTTTAAGTTTTGGTTTGAAGTGTTGACTTTATGTTCGAATTTTAAGTGTTGGTTTTGATTTGGTTCGAATTTAGTTTTCGTTGTTTGAATTTTGATTGATTGGAATTGTCTTGTTTAAGCTTTGATGAATTTTGAGTGTGTTGAACAATCTAACTTGTTTAAGTCTGATTGGCATGTGTTTAGTCATTTTCTATGATTTCTTCATGTTAGTTAACATGTTTTTACACTGATTTAAATGTGTTTAGTATGTTTTAACTATTTTCAACCTTTGCTTTAATTTGGTTAATTTTAAGTTTTAGATTGTTATGAATAATGATTTTTCAAGTTTTGAGATGGATTATAAGTGTTTTTGATGTGTTTGCTTTCTGGTTTCAATTTATTTGTCTTTCTCTTGTTTTGGTAGTTGAATTTCATTATATTAAGTGTTCTGATTCAAATGTTCAGCTTTGTTTAAGTTCTGATTTTTTTGTTGCATTCTCATATTTGAATAAGTGATTTTGGATTTGATCAAGTGTATTTTCAAATTTAATTGAGTATGTCTTTAGATTTGGTTAAGTATTTTCAAACTTAATTTTTATGTTCAATCTATATCCCATCTAGACCATCGAGCTAGCATTAATGCTTAGACAAATGTAGTCGAGTCAACAGTTGAAACTTCATTTCATTTGTCTATGTTAGAGTATAGAGTTGTTGACAATTCATATGCCATGTTATAAATATCGTCTAAGTATGAATGCATGTTCTTGACTTGTTAAAGTGTACACTTCATTCCTATGGTGTAAACTCCCATAGGATCAAAAAAAATTTAGCAACATGCTGCCTCATTTTTTTATCAATGTAGAAATTTACCAGTCTTATATGACTAAGTCTTTCAACTTTTTCCATATTGGGAAGGGTCTATCTACAATAGGAACTTGTCCCATGCCTACACGTAGTTCAACGTACCTGGAGCTTTTCTAGAATAGCTATGCAATTGAGCATCTAGTGGTGGACTAACTCCTTAACTTAGTTTTTTTAAGGTTTGAAGGCTAAGGCAATGCCTAGTGGTGGGCTAACTCCCCAGACCTAGCTTTCTTAGTGTGAAGCCTGAGGCAGCACCTAGTGTGGTGGGCTAACTCTCCAGACTTATTTTTTCTGTGAAGCTTGGGTAGGGCTAACTCCCCAGACTTAATTTTTTTCTGTTGTGAAGCTCAATGTAGCACCTAGTGGTGGGCTAACTTCCCAAACTTAGTATTATTTGGTTGTGTCCAAGGCCCGATGGGTCAATTTATGTCTCAATGGCGCAATGGGCTGGTCTTCAAGTCCTTAGGCCAAAAAGACGTATTTAGAGTTTTAAAGGCCAATATGGCCTACTTTGCAACTTGTATAGCTTGTTTTGCATGCTTCTTTTTCTTGTTGTGACGATAGACAAATGAGCCTCAGAGGTGCTGAAATTGGACCTATTTGAATGCTATTTAATAGAGCCAACAAAGGGGCTGCTAAGAGATTACACAAAGGGCAGATTTGGGGTTAAACCAATGATGTTTTGATGAGACAAATAGGGACTAGCATGGGCTTTGCTTTATTGCTACACAAGTGGATAGAAATGGGGCCACAATTGGGATCATTCAGGGATTGTTTGAGGAGCTAGAAAGGGTGCTTAATAGGTGCTCTTTAAGAACTAGCCAAGAGGATGTGAATGTGGGCATTTTAAGGATGGGACAAGGGCAGCTTAAAGAACTATTTAAGGGCCTGTTTGGATGGCTGAAAGGAGAGGTTGCAAAAGGTTTATGTAGGGGACAACAAAGTATGTTTAGGGACTATCTCAAAGGGACATGTTTAGAGACTGTATAAGGAACAGTAAGGGGTTGTTTTAGGCGATGCACATAAGGCTATTATTGAAGACTCTATAGATGATAGGATATGGGCACACAGGGGCCATTCAAATGGTAGCATATCAGCTATTTTTTGATGGCCATCAGGGAGGACAACAAGGGGACTGCCTAGGGATAGTAATGGTGCTGTTTAGGAGTCTATTTTATAGGGCAAAAAGGGCACAAGAGAACCTGTGCATTGGATCTAATTGGAGGCAGCAAGGGCTGTGATTTTTGGATGGCATAAGAGGGGGCTCACAAGGGCCTATGTAGGGGGACAACAAGGGTTGTTTGGGTGGAAGGAGTGGGGGGAAAGCAAGGGTTGTTGCTAAGCACATTTTGAATGGTAAAAAACAAGGCTGAAGAGGCTGGTTTAGGTAACTAGATGGGGGGGGGGGGCACACAAGGGGCTATGTGGATCTGATTTTTAAAGTTCGTAAGGAGGTTTCAGAATAGATAAGAAGAGGTAAAGAAAGGGAGACTGAATTGAAGGTTACATCTCCTTTCTTACTTTTATTTTTTTTATATCTTTTGTAGTCTTTTGTTGAAGAGTAGATAGGCTGCAGGTGGCTGTTTGTTGAAGCTCTCCATGTGCACAGATGGCTGGGAGATGGGCCACCTGTTGCTAGAGAAGGAAGGCTGCACAAGTGCTGCTCCTGCTAGTGCTATCGATGGAAGAAGGATGGCCTTATTCTCCTTGTGTTGTTGTTGTTGTTGTTGCTAGGAAGATAAGTAGGAAGAGAAGAGGAGAAAGGCTTCTTTCACACACTAGGAGAGAGAGAGAGGTGGGGCTATGGGTGCACACAATGCATGTTAGGTGAGAGAGAGCTGTAACCAGCCCATTTTGTTAGCCAAGTCTCTCTTCCAATGGGGAGTCTTTTGGATCAGATCTGATGGGATAAGGAATGAGAGTACTAGATCAAGAAGCTGTCTTTTGAGAGAGGAGTTCTAAGCAAAAGGGAGTCTCAACGTACTGAATGTGTGCATGGGTGTGGTGAGGAAGAGAATGGCTGCGCACCATGTCCAATTTTCTAGGTGTTTGTGAGCACAACCTGATAGAGTTTGCACACCTGATCCTATTTTCTACTCTTCCATCCATCAGGGAGTCTAGGAGATAAGATAGATAGGAGATAAGTTGAGATAGGATAACGGTAAGTGTCCTATCTTACATGGAAGTCTTCCCTAGAAGAATTTCAATAGGAAGAGAAGTCTTACTAAGTTGATGTGCACCCAGGGCTAGGCTGATGGCACATAAACCAAAAGGAAGGTTGGTTAAATCTAGGTTAATTTTAAATCGGGTTTGATCAAAATGCTCTTGATTTGACGGTTATCATTAATTTTGATTGGAATCAATTAAATAAACTATGAACTTATCCATAAAAATCTGGAATGTGCCCTAGTGGCTGTTGATCTTGTGTTCCATCTAATGTGTGGCCAAGATCTCTTGAATTGCATCAAAACTTTGATTTTACTGATTCCCTCAATCAGTGCGATCTCAATTGTCAATAATTCTAAAAATTGCAATTACATGCAATTAAGTTCTTTCATTGGCTGAATTTTATTTTTAATTCATAAATATTCCTGAGACTAAAGTCATGAACTAAGAAATTTCAAATTTTAGCTCACGAGTCAATTTGGAAATTGATCGGACCATTATTTCCTTGAGTTGCCAGGGTATGGACTTTTGCTCAGATTTGATCTTTTCTAAATAACTTTCCAACTGATGGTCAACTTTCTGATCTATCTTTAGCATTGCCCAACTCTATCATAGACTGACAATATGATGAAGTTGGATCTTTCTAATAGAGTCCTAATTTGTCCCGAAATGTTGGAGGCAAAATGGTCATTTTGGTCATTTAGTGTCTGTTTTTCATGTTTTGGGCACTGTTGTGAAGCTCTTGATCTAGGCTATGCAATGACCTCATTGTCTAGCCCATTTGGGGCCTAGTGAGCCATGCCAAGGCATTTCCAAAGCTTTCTTGTACCATTTGGTCCTTCTTTTACCAAATTTGGTTTGGACTTTATCATTGCTCAAATCTAAGTTGTGTTAGTTGAACGAAAAAATTTGGCCCCAACAACCTCCTACTTGATTAAAATATAACATGTAGCTTCTAAGTATCCAGACAACTACCATAGTTGGCATTGGCATATACAATGACATCTAACTGATCTAACCTCTTCTATGTAAGCATAAGATTTACTGTCTTTGAGATATTACATGACCTCCTTGATAGCTTTCCATTGACTCTTGCTATGGTTACTCTGGTACCTACTTAGCATACTTATATCAAAAGTAATATTCACACATGTATATGTTCATAGGTACATCAAGCTACTAATAGCTGAAGCATAAGGATTGGACTCCATTTACTTCTTTTATGCATCACTATTGAAACATTGTAATTTACTGAATTTATCACTCTTTTACTTTCTTTAAAATGTAAGACTTCGGTAAAAGGCCTAAGGTGTCTGATGGTCAATCTCTCATGATCTCAATGCTCAAAGCATATCAAGTTACACCTAAATCCTTCATCTCAAAATTCCCCGATATAAAAGTCATAATTTCATGCAAGAAACTGAGTTCATTACTAGTAAGCAATATATCATCTACATACATAAGCAAGATGATGAATTTACTCATAGTGACCTTCAGGTATAAACACTTTTCAATAGTGTTTTCCATAAACTCAAAGGATAAAATTATCTTATTAAAGTTGAAATACCACTACTAAGAGGCTTTTTTAGGTCCATAAATGGATTTCCATAACATGCATACTAGATGTTATCTCCCTTAAGAATGAAACCTTTGAGGTTTCTCTATGTTCACCTCTTCATCTAGTTCCTCATTAAAAAAAGTTGTTCTCATATCCATCTGATGTCACTCTAAGTCAAAATGAGCACTAAGGCCATGATTAATCTTAATGATATTCTTTCTAAAACTGAAGAGAAAGTCTCATTACAATAAATACCATCCCTCTAAGTGAAACTATTAGCAACCAATTTGACTTTATATCACCCAATATTAACATTACAGTCCAACTTAGTTTGAATACCCATTTGCATCCAATGACTTTATATTTTTTTGGTAAGTCAATGAGATCCTAGACTTAGTTGTTAACCACTGAGTTAAGCTCATTTTTTATGTCTTTAAACCAATAGCTAGACTTTTACTCTTAACTGTCTATGAAAATGAGTTTAGATCATCAATGTTACCCTTATCCACACTATCCTAATGTAGATATACAATAAAATATCAAGTGTGTCATGTCTTCTAACTATCTCAAAGTGACACAATATTGACCCTAATCCATTTAGACAAGGGGTTGGTCAACTACCATATCCATCAGCTATGGAGCTATATTGGAAATATCATGGTGTGGATCAACTATAATGTCTTGATCTTATAAATTAGGATTTCAATGAATGAACAATGAAACATGAGTAACAATAGATGCATGTGATTTATCTTGATCTTGTAACTCCTCAAAAGAAATTTTTTGAGAAGTCTCACTACCATTAATTCGACCATTCTCATAAATCATGCTTTATATGTATCGATAATGATATGTACATTAAAAGAACAATAAAACTTGCACTTATTAGTTTTCTTTGGAAAACCAATGAAAAATTCCTTAGTTGTTTTATGAACAAATGCCTTTTCCTATGGATTGTATGTCCTAGCCTTAGTTGAACCATGGGTTGTTGTAGGATGTAGTGACCCGTCTCATACTCTTCTTCTTACCTGTAGTAGTCTGACATTCTGATGTGTCTTTTGGACCTTAGCATCATAGGCATCCTGTCAAACTTCTTACAAAAATATGGTTAAAAAAATAAAATCAAGTGGAGCACAGAATTGAAGATTTTATGTTGTGTTTTGTTTTATTTGAATTTTTTTGTTTGAATTTTTCTGTTGGCAAACAAGTTGTACACAAAATTAAATAGATTTTTTTTTGGCTTTAGGTGTTTTGAAAGAAGGAATTTTTGTTGTTTTCAATTTTGGTGAGCAAGCAAGTTGTGCAAACAAGTTTTTAGAATGACTACTCAACAATTTTTGGGTTCAAACGTTAGATTAGATAGATTGTTAGCAATTGTTCACTCAAATAGGTATGGTTCCTATTGCTTCAATCTTCAAGACCTAAGGTTATCACACAATCACCACGAGTAGGTACTTTGGTTCTTCAGATTTTGAGAAAATGGTACAACTGGCCCAATCGTGCGGAGAGGAATACTCCATGGATGGGGACCTACAGAGGTCTTGATGGAAACAACCAAATCAACTAGGAAGGAATATGCCAGAAGAGAGGGTAGAATCCACCAAGAATGTGTTTGGAGGGTGAGGGTGTGTTGGGAGAGAGAGCCCCCACCTCGAATGCCCTACGGATTGGAACAAGTCTGGTATCCGATGCAAAAAGCTATTGCAAAAGTTAAAATGGAGGGTAAGAGGAGAAGAAGCAATCAATGTGCATAAGCATGAAATGAGAGAAAGCTATTAAATAAAGCAAGGAAGAGTATGCAAACAACACAAGCAATAAAACAAGTAACTAGAAACTAGCAACTAAACGGTGGTTCACGCGGGAACCGGCTTGTGATGGAGTGTCCAAGTGGGGACAGATCTAAAGTGAAAGCAAAAGAGATGGTCCACATGAGGATCGATTTGAAAATAGGGTAGCTCATGTGGGAGCCAAGTTTTGGAAAGGTGGGTGGTTCACACGAGAATCAGTTTTTTTTTAAGGAAAAGGGGTGGTTCACGTAGGAACCGGTTTGTTTGGTTGAAAAAAAAAGGAAGGAAAGCCAGTGGGGCCAATCTAAAGTGGTGAAAAGGGGTGGTCCACATGGGGATCAATCTGAAAGTGGGTTGGTTCACGCAAGAACCGGTTAAGAAAAGGGGGTTGGTTCATGCGAGAACCGATTTTTATGAAGAAAATGGTGGTTCACACGGGAACCGGTGTAAAGGATGAAAAAATGGAAAGAGGGCCATGTGGAGTCAATCTGATGGTGCTTCAAAGAGGTGGTCCATGTGGGGACCAATCTAAAAATAAATTGGTTCACGCGAGAACCAAGTTGAAAAGAAAGGTGGTTCATGCGAGAACCGGTTTCTAAGAAGAAAAGAATGGTTCACGTGGAAACTGAGTTGAAATTAAAAGAAAGCAATTCAAGTCCACATTGGGGAAAATCTTAAAGGAAGAGTAAATAGCAAGTTTTAAAGGTAAATGAACATGAGAGAAGTGAAAGAAAAGCTGGTTCGTGTGCGAACCAAATCGGAAAATAACTAGTTGCACGGTTGAATCAAGCTAGTACGGTTGAAGACATTGGTTGTCACACTATGGTCGCCAAAAAGTTGTCGACTCTTGAAACGGGTTCTGGATCGGCACCTGAATAAAAGGTGAAAGATAGAATAGAGGAAAGGGAGTGAATCGGAAAACACTCGAAAAGTGGTAAAATCCTCACCTCGGTCCCACACTCACATTGATCCCCAAACTTTCATCTCTCAGCGTCGCTTGAGCACCGGAGAGATGGTTCGGGTCATGTGGGAGGAGAGTGAGGATGGAATGAAAGAGCTTAATGCATAAAGAATGAAAGTAACTGGTCACCAGGAACCGCGGGTTCCACTTTATGTAATCAAAATAAAAGATGACCGAGTGTACCTTAACATGGAAAAGAGTGTGTACAAGTTCAACCTTCTCCTTCTTCGGCCAGCCGATGAAGAAGAGTCTCCAACCGATGCTAGCTTGATAAACATGTGCAACTAGTAAACAAAGAAGACAAGAAAACAAGTGAAAGAAGGATTAGAACTAAGTGAAGTGTAGCAACTATAAAAAAACAATAACATAAAATACGGCAAATGAAAACAAACTTACTGGATTCGGGGTTAGCCCTAACCCCTTTTTTTGGCTTTTTTTTTGATGTATGAATGATGCAAAAATGAATAAAAATGATGCAGAAATATAAACTAAATGATATGAATGAAGAGTTAGCAAAGATAATATAGATGATTAAAGATAACATAACCCAGGCAAAGTGGCAAATGGGTTGGACAGATTCAATGTAAACTGCATGGCTCTAATGAAGAGATTGCAACAGACAACACCGATGTCAGAATCAAGTGATGTTTGTTTAAAAATAAATAAGACTCACCGAGGGTGGTTTGATATTAAGACAAATTTTCTTGAATTTTTTTAAAAGTGGTATGAATTTACCTGAAAGTTCTGTTGTTGGAAGTTGAAGATCTGGGAACCACCAACGTGATGTTGATGCAATATTTGCCTCGGGCACCACAAATATTGAAATTAAAATATTCTTGTTGGAAATAAAATAGGACTCACCGGGGAATCAATCCTTGTTTGTTTTAGATGAAATAGAACTTGATGAAGCACACTTCCTTTGAAGGAATCTTGGCCGAGAAATGATCAGGTAGATCTGTATAAGCCGATGATCAGCAAAGCAACATGTCAAAGCATAAACCGGCTTCTCTTAACTTCGGGATGATCTCCGGACACCAGGAAGAAGAGAGGATGATTCAGGAAGGTTAGGATGAGCCTAGGGTGGCTTTTATATGAGTATAAGAGTGTTGGAGGATGGGGATGCCACCTTAGGTCGTTCATATGAGTCTCTCTTTATAGGGGATGAGAAATAGGTCAAAAAATAGCAGGTTTTGATACATCCGACCTTAGGTTGGATTTCATCCATTTAATGATGCTAATTTTTTCCATGAGGCTTCTATAAACTTACCCAACTTATTTAGAGGTATTGAAACTATGTATCATCTTCCACATGTTCAAAATATGTCTGCACTTGAAGAGGAAACGAATCTGGTCTAAAAATAGCAAGTTTTGATGTATAAGACAACAAGTAGGATCGCCATCATTTGATGAAGCTAATTTTGACCATGAAGCTTCCTGATACTTTACCAAGTGATATGGAGGAGGAAAAAAGAAGGTAAGGTCGTGAATTAGTCAGATGCCGAGTGGGCTGGGCTTGCATGCAATTGGGCTTGATCAAGGGTGCATGCGGATAGAATTGCGCATCTGATTTTTGAAGGGCGTTGCGGACAAATGGAAGATCAAAATTGAATGTCGTTTATTGAACTGTAAAGAAGACTCAGAGAGGAAGTTTATTCATGTTGAAGACTTCTTTAGTAGACATCCATAAAATCTTATTAAAAATTTTTAATTTAAGGAGATGCTAAGAAAAGCATAATCTAGCACACCACCAAGAGCAACATGAAAGTAAGAATGGGCTCTAACTTGTCCTTAGATTTCTAGTAAACTTCTCAGCTCATCCAAAAGAATGGTTCAACTTGATTTTAGTGGTCTAAAAGGAATATTGCCAATAGAATAAGGGTTTAAGCTCCAAATAAGGCCAAATTGGCATGTCTACACCTATATGCTTTGACATATGAGATGGAAGCAGTGGTCCCCTATGAGATATTACTTCCATCTCTCTAAGTTTAGCTCGACAAGGATACCCCTGTTTATGAGAGATGAGGTTCTCTCATTGCACAAGTTGAACTCTTAGATGAGGAAAGGCTAGCTACTATCGAGCATGTCTAGACTTAACATAATAGACTTAAAAGGTTTTACCAAAAGAGAGTGATTGCGAGAAAATTTGAGATCGGTGAGATGGTTGTTAAAAGAATATTTGTTAAGCCAGGTGGTCCCTGCTCCAAACCGCAACCTAATTGGGAAGGGCCATTTGTAATCACTAAAAAATATTCAGGCAATGCATATGAATTGACTAATACAGATGAAGAAAATTTGAATCATCCTTGGAATGGAGTATACCTCAAAAAGTATTTTCCATAAAAATATATGGATAAATCATTGGTATGATCTCAAGTCATCGATCCAAGGATGTTCACTAGAAGTCAAGGGTAGGCACCATCCTACACACACAACACTGCTTGATCCTAGAATCTGGATAGTCTGACGCTTGTGAGAGGCAAGGTAGAGACCTAGAGGTGGAAGGAATACCCTTACCCTTTTTATTCCTACTCGGTCCAAGAAAGAGAGAGAACATTAGAGAGGGGTAGTATCAAAAATGCCCACCACCCTACTAGGAGGTCATCTTGGAGGGTGCAAAAGAGTGTCAAAAGATGGGCAATGAACCCCTCAGGTTAAAAAAAAATGATCAACATGTTTGAATGAGTACTCAAAAAGATAGTCAATGCAAAATGTCACCAAAATATGGGAAATATCCCCATGAGTCAAAAGAATCCTATCCAAAAAAGAGAAAAAATAGGAAGACCCAAAGAGGCTGAACCCCACCTGGTA
Source organism: Cryptocoryne crispatula var. balansae (assembly GCA_036172225.1). Classification (NCBI taxonomy): domain Eukaryota; kingdom Viridiplantae; phylum Streptophyta; class Magnoliopsida; order Alismatales; family Araceae; genus Cryptocoryne; species Cryptocoryne crispatula. The sequence goes on from CM069928.1 coordinate 22,564,368, forward strand.
ATTTGGGTATGAGTAGAGAAATCCCTCTCAACATCTCCAAACCATATCAAAGACATCCTTTATTAATCTTCCTTCTTAAACCCTAGAGAAGGGTGAACAGCCCAATTCTAGGTGGAGACTAAATTGATCAAAGAAAGAAGGTTAGAAGGATTTAGGTAGGGAACCATATTTTGCACGTGGTGTTTATCACTTGAATCTTGATTAACACCTAAAGACCGATGAATCATCTCATTACCAATGTTTTGCCCACAAAAATCCAAAAAAATTGAATATTTTAAAACAAAATTAATATTATCAAAATTTTTAAAAAAGTTGCATGTTTTCAAGAAAACCTAAAAAACTACATCATTTAGTCTAGCTTAACCTTGATTATTGCCTTAGTTGCATCCATGCTTATTTTTCTGTCTTGCATATTTCCATTTTACATTGCATATTTACTTACCATCATTTACTTTCTTAAGAAGGCTCTTCCCTTTGACCTTTTTAGAGAGAGAAATTTGAGCTTTTAGAGAGAGAAAACTCAGTCCACATGTGTTTAGCCAGGTTTCTCTTCTCCAACTTCTATAGAAGCGTGGAGACCTTTACTGCTCAAGCTGTCTGAAGCAAAGTTCTTCCACTCCATGGCACACAATTCTGAGGTTAGTGCTGGTCATGGCGGGCTCTGAAGAAAAATCACAATCTGGATTTGACTTTCTTGACAGACCTAGATTGGGCTATATCATCTTCAATTGGGCTCAGATTTGATCTATTTTTCTTTATATATATTTACTTAGTCTTTCTTCATTCATCTATTATTTTTTTACATTTTTTGCATTAGTTTTATTCAGGTAATTCAAAAATCTACAAAAGGGGATAAAAATAACCTGAATCCGGTCAGTTCTATTTCAATTGTCTATTTTATGTCATTCTCTTTACACATACTTCCCACCATTCAATTCTAATTGTCTTTTAACTTGTTTCATTGTCTACTTGCACAAGAAACTAAGTACCCACGTGTTGAGGACTCTTCTACATCGGCCGGCCAAAGAAGGAGAAGCTTGAACTCGTATTCTTCTCGCTAAGGTACACACGGTCAATTTTTAATTTCATTGCATAGAGTTGTAGACACGCCAAATTGGCTTGATTCGGAGCCCCAGACTCTTATTCCACAGGCGATATCCTTTATTTGACCGTTATCTGATCCGGATTATCTCGTGGACATGAGCTAAGGACATGGGTGGAGCCCCTCGCAAGTTGAGAATGGACCAATGATTTCTGAAATATTGCCGTAACCTTCAAGCGAGAGCCGCACGTGAACTGTAAAAACACGAAGCCTGCTCGATGACCGACCTTGAATGGTCCATAATTGAAGGTCTCGGGAGTCCCGCATGTGTTCCGTAACATTCAGGGTTTCCGAGAAGTCATTTTGGTAGGCGTCGGTCAATGACGGCTTTCGTTACGGCTTTCACGATCTGTGCAGACACGGCTATCTCGGACCACATGTTAGGCCTTTCCGGTCATCACCGGGTCTTTTCAGGTCATCCGGGTCGATTCTAGCTGAATATTTTCATCAACCGAGGCCATATGGCCATTTCGGTCAATTTTAGGGTTTTCCGGCTTTTCCGAGTTTTGGTTCACGTTTACCGGGTTAATCTTAAATTTTTCGATGACTTCGGGTTTTCCGATTGTACCGGACTTGTTCGGTCATCATTTTAAGTCATCCCGAGTTGACCCGAGATTTCTCGATCGGAACCGTGCTCTTTCGGATCTTCGCCCCGGGTTTCGGCTTTCCGCGAGAGGGTAAACCGGTAGAAAGCCCCGTGCGAACATCTCGGGGAGTCATGCCGTCTGGTTTACCGACTTGAGCAGGTGCGGTTGAAGGCCCTCTTTTCAACACGACAAACGGGAGCCGAATCGGACATCCCGTTTACAAGATACGGCTCGCGGAACACGCGCGTAGGAGGGAGAGTGTACTGTGCCCCCGCTCCCTTTGAAAGAGTAGGTCGCGCCCTGCGCGCCCTCAACCCGGGGGCACGCCCTGAGCGCCCTCAAACTGCGGGCGCGCCCTGCGCGCCCCCGGTTCCTTTGAAAGGCGGGGACGCGGTCAGTTTCTTTAAATCAGAAATTGCTCCGATTAAAACCTTCTAAACCGGATTTTTGGAAGGTTTCCGGCGTTGATTTTTAATTATTTGTACCGTGCCCCCGGTTCGGGGGCGCGTTACGTATGTCAAGTCGATTTTTAGCAATTTCCGGAAGTTTCCGTCGATTTTTAGCAGTGAGACGCGTAACGCGCCCCCGCTTCCTTTGAAATAGGGGGGCGCGCAGACCGCGCCCCCGAACTGGGGGCGCGCCCTGAGCGCCCTTGGTTTGAGGGTGCGCCCTGCGCGCCCTCGTCCTCTTTGAAACGCGGGGGCGCGGTCGGTCCAGTTTCCAAATTTTGCACCGGCTTCCTTCCCCTATAAATTGAGGGCCATTCTCAATGACCCAAGGTTAATACCCCGTGCCTAGCTTATAAAGAGGTCGTCCAAGCTCTTCTCCAAAGCCTTCCCGACGTCCAAAGGCGATCCGAAATCAAGAGATCGATCCCGAAGTGAAGCAGAAGGCTCGATCCGGGTGTTCTGCATCAGCCAACTTCATCGACTTATGCAGAAAGTCCGAGACTCCTTCTGCAAAAGTATTCAACATAGAAGATGTTCATCTCTTCGTCCTCTTTTATATTAAACTGACGGCACTCAATTCCGACTTGCCGTTTGTTCGTGACGATTGCTACACCAAGAGCGCGCATCCAGGTTCTGTTTTATATATCCGCCCACTTTAAGAATTTATAGAGACTTTTACAGGAGGATTTAGGAGAAGCCATAAACATAGGAACTCTTCCTCTATGAGTTCTCTGTCTATTACAACAAACTTAACTTGATTCTGACATCGGGGTCGTCCGTAGAATCCTCTACACTAAAGTCGCGCCAGAAGGGTGCAAAGGCTACCCGAACCGGCCTTCTTCAACCAACTCGGCTTCAACTGAAGCCGATCCATTCTATAAGCTTTCTCAGCTCCCTTAACTCAGTTTATTTATTGTTTTAAAGCATTTTTTAGTTTATTTACATCATTTTTACATAATCAGAAATACAAAAAAAGGGGTTAGGACTCGCCCCAATCCGGTGAGTTCGATTCCAATTGCTTCTTTCTCATATTCTCTCTACAGTTACTACACTTCCCATAGTTCTAATAATTTTATTTCACTTGGTTTATCGTTCTAGTTGCACAGTTTTATCAAGCTAGCATCGTTTGGAGACTCTTCTTCATCGGCCGGCCGAGGAAGAAGAAGGTTGAACCCATATCCCGATCTTCCGCGCTAAGGTACACGGTCAAATCAATTCATCTCTTGTTTTTATTCTATAAAGCGGAGCCCGCGGCTCCTGGAGACCACATCTTTCATGTTTTAATTTCATATCCTCCTCACTCTCCTCCCACATGACCCGAACCATCTCTGGTGCTTGAGCGACGCCGTGAGATGAAAGTTCGGGGATCAATGTGAGTGTGGGATCGAGATGAGGACATTTTTACCGCTTTCCGAGTGTTTTCCGATTCACTCCTTTTTTTCCCCTATTCCATATTTCATCTTCTTATCTTGAGGTGCCGATCCGGAACCCGTTTATGGAGTCGACAGCTTTTTGGCGACCACAGTGGGACAACCAATGTCTTCAACCATACTAGCTTGATTGATCCGTGCAACTAGTTGTTTTCCGACTTGGTTCCCGCGTGAACCAGCTTGTCCTTTACCTTTTTCCATGTCAATTTACCTTTAAAAACTTGCTGATTACTCTTCCTTTAAGATTTTCCCCCATGTGAACTTGATTTCTTGTCTTTAATTTCAGCCCGGTTCCCGCGTGAACCACTTTTCTTCTTATAAACCGGTTCCCGCGTGAACCATCTTTCTTTTCCAACTCGGTTCCCGCGTGAACCAACTTACTTTCAGATCAGTCCCCGCGTGGACCACCTCTTTACCAAACCTTTAGATTGGTCCCGCGTGGCCCTCCTTCTATTTTGTCAACTCTTACATTGGTTCCCGCGTGAACCACCACTTTCTTCATTAAAACCGGTTCCCGCGTGAACCAAACCCTTTTTCTAAACCGGTTCCCGCGTGAACCAACTCACCTTTAGATCGGTCCCCGCGTGGACCACCCCTTTGCACCAATTAGATTGGCCCCACGTGGCCCTCCCTTCCTTTCTCCAATCAAACAAACCGGTTCCCGCGTGAACCACCCCTTTTCCTTCAAAAACCGGTTCCCGCGTGAACCACATACCTTTCCAAAACTCAGCTCCCGCGTGAGCCACTTTATTTTCAAATCGGTCCCCGCGTGGACCATCCTTTTACCTTTACTTCAGAGTTGTCCCCAATTGGACACTCCAACACAAGCCGGTTCCCGCGCGAACCACCTTTTAGTTGCTAGTTGCTAGTTACTTGTTTACTTTATCATTGCTTGTCTTGTTTGCATTCACTTGCTTGGTTTATTTAATAGCTTTCATTCATGTTTGCATATTGATTGCTTCTTCTTCTCCTACCCTCCATTTTTCATTTTTTTTTGCATTAGCTTTTGCATCGGGTACCGGACTTGCTCCGATCCGTAGGGCATTCGAGGCGGGGGGCTCTCTCTCCCAACACACTCTCACCCTCCAAACACCTTCTTGGTGGATTCTAACGTCTCTTCTGGTATATTCCTTCCTAGTTGATTTGGTTGTTTCCATCAAGACCTCCGTAAGTCCCCATCCGTGGAGTATTCCTCTCCGCATGATTAGGCTGGTTGTACCATTTTCCCAAAACCCGAAGAACCCAAGTACCTACTCGTGGTGATTGAGTGATAACCTTAGGTCTTGAAGATTGAAGCAATAGGAACCATACCTATTTGAGTGAACAATTGCTAACAATCTATCTAATCTAAGGTTTCAACCCAAAAATTGTTGAGTAGTCATTTTAAAACCTTGTTTGCATACTTGCTTGCTCACAACAATTGAAAACAACCAAAAAAATCTTCTTCTTTCAAAACACCTAAAAAAAAATCCCTTTTAACTTTTGTGTTCAACTTGCTTGCCAAACAACCAAAGTGAAACCAAATCAAATCAAACAAACAATCATAACCAAACAAAATTCTCTTTGCAATTACACATTTCATTTGCTTTCTTTCAACCATTTTGTAAGAAAATTTGACAGGATACCCATGACACTAAGGTCCGGAAGACACGTCGGGATGTCGAACTACTACGGCCAAGAAGAGGAGTACGAGACAGGTCACTACGAGCTTCAGCAACCCATGGTCCAACCAGATGGCCATGTTAATGCCGTGATGGAACTTGAGGTCCAAGATCCCGCTCACCGATCCGCCTCACATAGTATAGAACAAGCTCTCAAGGATCTATCTCTTTACCTTGATCCCGAGACCTTTGCAATTATCCAATCTGCCACTAAGGGCAAGATGCCCGCCAATCAAGCTCCGATCGAGGGAAATCAAGCCCCCTCACCACCCCAACCGGCAGTCAGGCCCCTAATCATTTCTTCTCCTGGGCAACCCTGCCGTGTCTTCACTCACCCCGTTGTGGGGCATTCACATAACACTATTCCAGTTCCTGTTTCCAACCTACCTCTTCCAACTCAGTCACCTAAACAATTTGCTCCCATACCTCAGGAATCTAGCCTCACCCAGGCATTAATGAACAAACTCAACCAGATGGATGAGCGCTTTGAAGAAATGAGGCACCGCCTCGATTCTAAAGCCATCCCTGAAATCTCTGTCCCATCCTTCCCAGTTCTACACCTTCCTCCTTCAGAGATACCAGCCTTGTGATTCTTCAAACACTTAATGAAAAGGATTTGATCTTCACCCTAGCTCATCCCCTTGCTCATGACCATCTACTTTGACTTTGGTCAAGGAGAGGAGCCTTCTTAACATGGTGAGATAACTAAAAAAAATGAAGTTAAGATAGTGCAAGGATAAGAAAGCTTACATGTCTTGGCGAGAACCTTCCCCTTTGTTTTACGGTTCTTGAAACTTGATAAAAGAGATTATCTTCTACATGGCTCATCCCTTTGTTCATTACCATCTGCCTTATCATAGGTCAAGGGGAGGAGCCTTCTTAACAAGTTAGAAATAATAATGAAAGAAAATATGCAATGCAAGAATAGAAATGTGCAAGGCTGGAAATAAACATGAACACAAGATGACAAAGATCAAGATTAAATCATGTAAAATGATGCCTATTATGTGTTTTAAGAATATGCAATTTTTTTGGATATTGAGTTTTTATAGAATTTTAAAAATATACAATTTTTTGGAGAGATAGGATTATAAGTATTAACATAAATATTTTGCCTTTTAGTTGTTTTTCTAAGTTCAAGTAGCAAACACCACATGCAAAGAAGGTTCCCTACACGAAATCTTTTGACCTTCAACTTTTGATTGGTTAGGATTCAACTTTGACATGGACAATCTACCTATGTCTCTTAAGATAGAAAGATTGATTAAAAGTCCATTGATAGGTTTTCGAATTGTTAGGATGGATTTCACTACTCACAACCTATTGCCTCTCGGAGTTTGGTCTCTTCAAGACATCAAATATCACAACACTCAACCCTTTTCATTTTGACCTTTTTATGGCACGATGTGACCAGGTTTTTCTTTGAAGCCCAAGGGGTGCTTTCCCTCTTTACCATTCTTTTTTTTGGATGATTTTACAACTTCATTTTGACACTTTTTTTAAGCTTCTTAATAGAAACTATTGAGATGGCCTCCTACTAAGGAAGCAAATGCTTTCGATACTATCCATTCATAATCTCTTGCACCTATCTTGGACCAAATAGAAGAAAATAAGACACAAATATTCTTCTAACCTTTTTGTTTATTAAGGCCTTTCTAGGGTATCAGGTCATCCAAATGTTTTGATCGGGATGTGTCATATGTGTAGGGTGGTATCTACCCTTGACTCTGAGAGAACAACCTATGATATAGACTCAACTCATACCAGTAGTCATTTCTCATAATTTTCTTTTATGTAAAGTATTCTTTTAAGATAGACTCCATTCTAAGGATGATTCAATTTTTATACATGTACATTAGACAATTCATAAGCATTGCCTAGATATTTTTAGTGATTATAAAAGGCCCTTCCCAGTTTAGTTAAAGTTTGGAGAGGGGACTGCCTAGCTTAATGAATATTCTTTTAACCACCATCTCACCAATTTCAAACTTTTTTACAACACCCTCTTTTGATAAAACCTTTTGAGTATATTTTGATTAATTCTTGCATTTTTGTCAATGGCTTGCCTTCTTTTATCTAAGAATTTTCTTAGTGTGAAGTTGACTTGAGTAATAGTTCCAACAAAAGATAGAGTTGTTTGCTTCCAAAATCAACTAGTAGTACCCCCTGATGGATGATTCTCTTAGCAAGGAATTGAGCATTCATATGGCACTCATAGACTTTGGCATGTTCTTTTAGCACCGACTTAACTTCTTCTTCATCAACACATTAGAATAGAATACCACCCAAACTTCTCTTGTAGAGCACTCTACCTAGAATTGTATAGCTCTGGGAAACTCTTCTGATTACCTTCTTTTCCATAGAAGTAGATTCAGTTGGATAGGTTTTATCCTGACAATACCTCGCAATCTCATCATACTAAGCTTCTCACCTTATTCTAGATTCTCCAACTCAATCAAAAAATATTTCTTCTTTCTACACTGTGTGTTTCCTCTTATCAAATTTCTCTTTTACCTTCTAGAAATGTAAATCCTCGACTACATGAATAGATCATCTATGGACGTAGATGGTTCAAATTTATCTGCCTAGTGGGATAGATAGCGATGATGCTAAAGAGGCTAGGCATTGGCAAGAATATTTTGAGCTGAAGGAATGTAAAAAAAAGTAAGTTTAGAGAAAAGTTTGATGTAGCAAGTGGTGAGTTCTTGGTAAGGTTTGAGGTTTCAATGGGATATTTGATATTTGGTTAGGACTTGGTAAAAAATCAATTGTCTATCAAATATCACCCTTAATTCAATGGCACCAAAGAAGTGTGTAGCCTCTTGTCCGATTAATAAAGCTTCATACTCAACTATGTTATTCATTGCTAGAGAGTCTAGCTAAAAAGCCTATGGACTAGTGACACCTTTGAGTGATAGAAAGATGATTCTTATCCCCTACTACGAAAATTCATAGCACCTTCAAAATATAATATCCATTGATTAGATTTTTAGTTAGACATTAGTTCTTCATTTGGGAGCTCTGAATAGACTAGATAAAAATGGGTATGGAATGATAGGCAAGGTGTTTAGCAATAGCATAGCCCTTGATCACCTTGTATTGGATATAGGTGATATCAAATTTCTAAAGAAAACTTTGCTAGTGGGCTAATTAATCGGTCAGGGCTATCTTCTCAAGAAAGGACTTGATGGGATTGACACAAGTGATAAGATTTACTACGTAAGGAAGGAAGTAATGCTTTAATTTCTAAACTACCAAGACTTATGGTGGCATAGGCCTTTTCTACCACAATGTACTTCTGCTTACAATGATCCAAGATCTTTGACAAATATTAAGTTGCTCGCTCTTTTCATGCTTCATTCACTTGTGCAAGGAATACACCAATAGAACTTCCTAAAACTTAGATGTAAAGGACCAGGGGCTTGTCGGGAATCAACAGCTTGATCACTGGGGGACTAACAAGTATTTCTTCAAACCATCAAAATCTTCCTAGCTCTTTGAATCCCTTTTCAACTCAACTCATGTCTTAGTTAACCCATAGAAAGGATTACACATTTGGGAGTGTTGTAAGATAACTAGTAGGTAAATTGAAGCCTCCCAATCAATCCTTAAAGCTCCTTTATATTCTATAGAGGAAGCACACTGATATTTTCTCTAGCCTTGTTCAGGTCAATTTCTATGGCCCTTTTACTTACTATGAACCCTAACAAATTTTCTAATGAAACATTGAACATTCATTTCTTGGGGTTCATATTTAACTCCATAGCCCTTTGCATGACTTTTCTTTATACTTCTAGGTGATCCTCTCGACTTTTAAACTTAACAACCAAGTTTTCAACATACATCTCTACAAGTTTGTGCATCATGTCATAAAACATATCTACCATAGCCCTTTAATAAGTAACATTAGCATTCTTCAATCCAAAGGGCATGATGACATAGTAGCAGATTCCCCAAGGTGTAGTAAATGAGATCTTCTCCTAGTCCTTTTTGGCTAACCAAATCTAGTTGTAACCAAAATAACCATTCATAAATGATAAAGTCTTGTACCCAGTTTTGTCATCTACCAAGACATTGGTATTAGACAAAGGAAAGTCGTATATAGGACACACTTGGTTTATGTCCCTAAAGTTGATACAGATCCCAACTCATCTACCCTTCTTCATGATACGGACTATATTTGCCACCCATTGAGAATAAAGGGTAACTTTAATAAACTTTGCTTAGTGTGACCTCTTCTTTCATTTTAAGTGCATCGTCAGGGTAGGAGCTCCTGAGCTTTTATTTAACAAAGGTAACTCTAGGTTTCAAAGTTAATCTATGTTCAACCAATGAGTTATCTAAGCTTGACATGTCACATAAGTTATTGTACTCATCCAATATTTAGAAAAAAATTTCTTTCTTAGTGGGAGTGAGGTTAGCACTGATGAGAATAGTTTTTGGTTATTTCAATATTTCAAGATTCATTTCCTTTATTAGTTCATCAATTGTGACTGATGGTTCCACAAATCTTCTAACTCTAGATGCATACACATTAGCCAATTCTTCATTTTCTTCCTTATATTCAAAATCCTTTTCTTTTAACACCTCATATACCTTTTGTAGACACACAATTTCAGTCTAGTTGAAGAGCTCATATTCTTATTTTTATGAAGTACACTTAAAAATTTTATCAACAAAAAAAATGTTTTAAAAAAGTGGAGCTTTCCACGTGATTTCTACTTAGTGCCATAATAATGGGGTGCTTTGACCCTACCAACCAGGCACTAGGCATCCTATTGGGTAGGGCACTAGGCGCCCTATCAATGAGGTGCTAGGCACCCCATTGGTGGGGTGCTTGTTCCTTGGGTCAATGCTAGTTTTATAGTCTATTTGACACCCCATCAAGGGGTCTTGTTGATGTGATGCATCTTATGAAGACTAGTGCCCCATTAAGCGGGCACTTTGCAATGTGTGAATGCTTTTTACATTTTCTAAAATGTCCCCTTTTTTATTATAAAAAGACCCCCATTTGAAATGATTTGGAGGTTCCAATATCACCCCCCACATACTCTTAATCACCACTCTATATTTAGCACTTCCACTCACTCTCCTAAACCCTCAAATCATCCCAAATCCCTCCCCCAAAACTCCATAAACAATAAATTTTCTTTATAAAACAAATATTTTTCGACTTTAGAATACTTCCTTAAATCCATCCCATCTTACCCATGGCTAAATTTCTCTTCCAAGAGCTTCCTTATTGTATTGATTAACTCCAAGAGCATTCTAGACATTTTGGAGATCAAATGACACTCCAGGGTGAAGCCGAGAATAAGAGTTGAAAATCTGCTAGAACTAGACCCTATGCCCCATCAGTGGGGTGCTAGGGATAGTGCCACATCAAGGGGGCACTTAGGGAAGTGCCCCATCAAGGGGGCACCTACAATGCTAGACTCTGTTTTGTGTTTTCTTGGGCTTTTTCACCCTCCCCCCCTGATCCATAGCTACTCTCTTTAATTCTAGCTTTCATTAACTTGTTGTTTAGCATATCTTAGGCTACTCATTTGCATCTTCATGCATCTTTAAACATTTCAAATAGGGATGTGGATCTGGAACCAATCTGGTCAGTTTCTCACATTTTGTTTGTTTATGTTTGATTTTGAGCATGTTACTATATACTTTTGTTAGTTTCAATGGTTCTTTCACTTATTTCTATATTTTTTATGAAAATTCTTGGGTTGATGTGGCCAAGGTAAATCTTCAACTAGATTGAAGGAAAGGAAGTCACCAAGCTCTTTGCTTTCAATTTGTCAAGAGAGGAGAAGTTGAGACCTTACAATATCCTGATCCAAGGGGTATGTTGGTCACTTATACTTCCATTTCATTTCCTCATTTTCTATTTTTGGAGCCTTTGGCTCCTAGCGACGACAACTACAAACTTCACTTTCAAGTCCTAAAATAAAAAAAGCAACAAGGAGTAGTTTCAGTCTCTTTTCGGGCACCTACACTCTCAAAGTGAGTTCCACATTTTGTTCATCCTCATATCATATTTCATTTAGTTGGATAGCATTTTTCCAGAAGTTAGGCAACCTTACACACTCTTCACACTTTTGAGCCAACTATTGCAGATACCTATTTGGAACTCGTCTACCTTTATTTTATTTTTCTTTGACCTAAATATACGTACTTAAGATAAATTTAATAAGGTGGTATTTACAATGGGTGAATGATTGAGTATATAGATTATGTATTCAATAAAAGGCCACCGGTTGGGAGCCCTCTCTATAGCAAGTAGAGATATCCCCTCAATATAAATTTAGTTTTGAGACAAATGTTTTTTTGGTGATTTTCAAGCATTACCAAAGAATGTTCAATGTTGCTCGATCAATGATGGATGGAAAACATTGATAAGAAGTGAATGCAACTAATGAAAAAAACTTTGAGAAGGAATAAGAAGGATAGGCTCATGGGCCCAATACAGATGGAAGATGGGCATGCAAGCCAAAAGCTAATGAGAAACTTTAATGGGCACATGGTTTCAGTGTTTCTAGTGAATTCAAAAAGTCACATGGGCCCAATGTTGAAGGGGAACTCAATATGCATGTGGGCCTAGTGTTGATGGTGAATTCACATAGGCATGTGGGCCTTGTAGTGATGGAGAACTTGAATGGGCACAAGGGCCCAATGTGAACTATTAGCTTAGATGGGCACATGGGCCTAGTGGTGAGAAGTGGGCTAGAGAGTCCATCAAGAAAGTCTAAGAAAGATGGCATGAAGGTCTCGAAGTAAATAGTAGTCTCATGGAATGATTTGGACTATGTCATTAGCCTATCTGTTAAAGTGATCACTTTTGGTAACGAGCTGGTCAATGGTCGATCTACCCTTTAGTGGCTGATACTACTTTCCCTCATCCATGAACAAGTGATCCATAGACAAGCTCAGATTTATCATTTCATCCTCAAGGTCATAGTCCTTCCTTCTCTTAATTGACATGGATGGTATCACCCATATTTCCTCAGCATCATCAACACTCATGGTGGTTTTCCTCTTGATGAAGAAAACATAAGTGTTGACTTCGAAAACAGGTTCCGGATCGGCACCTCAAGAGAAGGTGATGATAGAAAAGGGAAAAGAGAGTGAATTGGAAAACACTCGAAAAGTGGTAAAATCCTCACCTCAAGAGACGGTTTGTGTCATGTGGGAGGAGAGTGAAAAATGAATTGACTTAAACATGAGGTAGTCTCCAGGAGCCACGGGTTCTGCTTTATGGAATTGAACAAGAGATTAACTTAGATGACCGTGTGTACCTTAGCGTAGGAGATTGAAATGTGAGTTCAACCTTCTTCCTCTTCAGCCTGTCAATGAGGGAGAGTCCAACCGATGCTAGCTTGATCAATCCTTGAAACTATTAAACAAAGAAACAAGTGAAGGGATGGATTAGACTTGTGGGAAGTGTAGTAACTGTAAAGAGAAGATGACAAAGGAAGCAATTAAAACCGAAATCACCGGCTTTGGAGTGAGCCTTAACACCTTTTTGTGTTTGTGGTTATGTAAAAATGATGCAAACTAAACAAAAAGACGTTCTAACAAATAAATAGACTAAATGAAATGAGTTAAGAAGAACTTATGAAGTGAATTGGCTTGAGTTGAGGCCGAGTTGATTGAAGAAGGCCGGTTCAGGTAGCCTTGCACTCTTCTGGCATGACTTTGGTGCAGAGAATCTTGCGGACAACCCCAATGTCATAATCGAGTGCCATTCATTTCTATGGATGAAGAACTCAAAGAGGAAGAGATCTCCTGGATGCATGCCCTCAGTGCAGCTATTGCCATTGGCAGACGGAAAGTCAATATTGAGTTCCGCTAGTTACAGATGAAGGAGAACGAAGAGAAGAACAACTCTTCTATTGAAGACTTTTGCAGCAGGAGCCCCAGATTTTCTACAAAAGCCGATGAAGTTTGGATGTTGTAGAATGCACGGATCGGGCTTCTCCTTCACTTCGGGATCGATCTCTCGACATTGGACCGGCTCTGGATGTCGGGACGGCCTCGGGAGGGAGCTTGGATGACTTTAGGATGAGTTAGACATGGGGAGTTCTCCTTGAGTCGTTGGGAATAACCCTCAATTTATAGAGTTGGAGAACCGGTTCAAAATATGGAAACTGGCTTGAACGCGTCCCCTGCTTTCAAAGGAAGTGAACCAGATCAAAAAGCTATCGACTCTGAAAATGGGTTCTAGATCAGCACCTCAAGAGAAGGTGATGATAGAATAGGAGAAAGGGAGTGAATCATAAAACACTAGAAAAGCGGTAAAATCCTCACCTCAGTCTCACACTTACATTGATCCCCAAACTTTCATCTCACGGCATCGCTCAAGCACCGGAGATGGTTCGGGTCATATGGGAGGAGAGTGAGGAATGAATTGACTTAAAGCATGAATAAAGGTGGTGGTCGCTAGGAGTCGCGGGCTCCACTTTATGGAATTGAACAAGTGATTAAGTTAGATGACCGTGTGTACCTTAGCGTGAGAGATTGAAATGTGAGTTCAACCTTCTTCTTCTTCGGCTAGCCGATGAAGAAGAGTCCAACCGGTGCTAGCTTGATCGATCTGTGCAACATAAAACAATGAATCAAGTGAAGAGTTTGATTAGACTTGATACAAGTGTAGAAACTGTAACAAAAGATGAGAAATAAGCAATTGAAACCAAACTCACCGGCTTCGGGGTGAGCCTTAACCCCTTTTTTGTGTTTTTGGTTATGTAAAAATGATGCAAACTGTTGGCATCAAAATTTTCCGCTTAGCTTGCTTGATACAAGTTTCAGCAATGCCGAAGCCGGTGCAAAAAATCTGACCCAGATTCGGAAAATTTGTGAATCAATGATGTAAATAGGCTTTGGAAATGCCTTGGCATGGCCTTACAAGTTAAAAATGGCCAAGATAATGTTCTCATTACATATCCCCGGTCAAGAGCTTCGCAACGGTGCCCAAAACATGGAAAACGAACACCGGAAGGCCGAAATGACCATTTTTCCCCTGACACTTTGGGACAAATTGGGACTCTAACATGGAATTACAGCTTTACCACATTGTCAAGGTTATATAGATCTAGGAAACGCTCGAAACAGATCTAAAATCCGACCCCTGGATGAAGAGATATGCAAGAAAGAGAAAATCTGGACGGAAAGCCGTATGTTCTCGCACCAGGGGCATAATTGTCCGATTAGCTCTGGATCGACCCATGGGCTTAAAATTTCAATTTTCATGACCCAAAAATTTGATCTCATGAATATTTATGCATGAAAAATAAATTTGGCCAATTGGAGAAGGTAATTGCACTCAGATATAGTTTTTGACATTATCGACGGCCGAGATCGCACAGATCAGAGAAACTAGCTAAATCAAGAGATCCGTTGAAATTCAAGTGATCTCAACCACACATCAGGATAGAGCATAAGATCAATGTCCATCAGGGAATTATCTAGAATTTTTTTGAAGTTAATTTGGGATTTATTTAATTGGTTTTGGCTAGAATTAATGATAGCCATTGGATGGGGAGCACTCTGATTAAACCAGGGTTAAACCTAACCCAAGATGGGCTAACCCAACCTTTCATAGCCAAACCTACCATCCTCCCTCATCTGATGTGTGCGCAAACAGCCCTAGAAAGTAGGGGAGGGTGCGCAAGGCTTTCCCAACTCTCTCCATCTCTCTTTGGTTTATCTTTATCTCATCCTCAACCACCTCAACTTCCCAAGGCTTATTCTTATCACCCTCAACCACTCTCTTGGTTTATCTTCATCCTAACTAATCCTACAACTAACCAAGCCTATCCTCATCCAAGTCCTGGCAGAACCAGCCATCTTACCACATGTCATGTGCGCACATCTCCT
This sequence comes from Cryptocoryne crispatula var. balansae, assembly GCA_036172225.1. Lineage (NCBI taxonomy): Eukaryota > Viridiplantae > Streptophyta > Magnoliopsida > Alismatales > Araceae > Cryptocoryne > Cryptocoryne crispatula. The sequence continues at coordinate 22,579,467 of CM069928.1, forward strand.
TAAAAGTAGGAGAGGGTGCGCACCCTTCTCTCCCTCTCTTTCTAGTTGGCACACAATCACCTCAACAACCTCCCTTGAGTTATCCTTATCATCCTCAACATCCCTTGAGTTATCCTTATCTCCTCTCAATAATTTCCAGCCTTATCTCCTCCTGCAGATGGCTCCATCAACTCCTATATAAACCCCCCCTGCTGGCCATGTGAGGACAAGTTGATCACCCTGCGTAAGCCCTGCCTCTCCTCCCTCTACCCTGCTCCAAGACAACTTCTCCTTGCTTGGACGTCTTCATCAGAAAGTCAGCAATCACTCCAGCCCCCTTGTGGTGTTCCAAGTGAAGAAGAAGTAGGGGAAAAGACCTCTCTCCAGTAGGTGTGCCAGCAGCAGCCCAATCGGTGGTGCACTGATTCCAACAGCAGGTGTTCCTTCTTGGAGCACTGATTCCAACCCATTTTCATCAACAAAATAAGAAGAAGAAGAAGGGTATAAGGCCAGCCATCTTCTCCTTCAATCTCCAACAAGGATTGTGCCAAAAAGGTGAGGGAAGATGTAGTACTTTCTAGTTCTTTCCCTCCCCTCTTCTTTCTCTTCCCCTCGGCCTTCTCTATGGCCATTCAAGAAGCTCCAAAAACCCAGCCTTGTTGGTACCACCTAAAGCCCATGTTCAACCTCCTTATGTTGGTCCCACAAGCCATCAAAAATCAGCCACTTTGAGCCCTTCATTTCAAACCCCTTGCTGTCCTAATTCTGGCTCCCCATAAAGGTGACAGCCTGGGCCTCTTGGAATCCGCCGGACGGGCCAAGAGTTAAGCCGGGTGGCCCTGATTTCTACATGTCAAAATGCCTTTTGTGCATTCCTAAACTAGTCCTAGTTCACACCTAAACATGCCCCTTGTGCAGTCCTACGAAAAGCCCACCTAAACAGCACCTTAGCCAACCCATTCCAGCGCCTCTGAGGTTCACCTACCCTACTGCGATAGCAAGATTTCAAGGTGCAAAAAAAATGGAGTGCAAATCAGGCCAACCGGGCCATGGAGGTGCAAATCAGGGCCATTGGGTCATGGAGTGCAAATTACGCCGCCAGGGCCCATGAAGCTCAAGAATGAGTCTTACCAGCCTGACATGACATGAAGACCAGCCCATTGTGCTTATGAAGCTGGCCTGTTGGGCCTTGGACATTTAAAAAGCACACTTAACTAAATCTGAAGGCGAAATGCCAAAATTAAATAAGGCGTTAGTCCACAACTGGACGCTTCATTGGGCGGCTCATCCGGCATGCACCAGAACGCTGACTCGGGCATAGGCATGGGACACGCTTCTCACTGCAGACAGACCCTTCCCACTACTTGGAAAGTCAAATGACAATGCCTTGTAGGATGGGTAAAATTTCACACCGATCGGAAAATAAGGCGGCATGCTGCCAAAATTCTCCTGGTCAAGTGGGATTTTACACCAAGGGAAGGACTTTGACACTTCAACAAGCATTATGGCATATGAATTGCCACATCTAATGTACACCAGCATGAACATGAATATTCAATGAACATTTCAAGTGCCGAGTTGATTGCATATGACCGGGCATCGACACTAGCCTGACAGACCGGATGTGATGCAAACCAAACAAGAGTTAACCCCAAATCTGAAGTTAACTTAATTAAATCTGAAAATACATTCAAACCAACCTTAAAACATACTTAAAACATATCATTAAAGCTTTAACTTTCAACAAAAATTAGATTTAATACAATTTGGAAAATTTGATTCATTACACTTAATCCATTGGAATTCAATTTCCTAAACAAGTGCACATCAAATAAATCACAACCAATTGAAAAGAACACATAAAGAAAACATTAATGTGTATGAAATTCATCTTAAAATATGTCAAATTTAGATCATTAACAATTTGAAGTTCAAGTTTAATCAATTTAAACCAAACTCCAAAACATTTAAAACATACCGAGCGCACCTAAATCGGTACTAAAACACCAACCGACATCACATGAAAATGACTCAACACATGTCAACTAAACTTAAACAAGTCAAATTTATCAACACATCTAAAATATCAAGTTCAAACAAAAAATAAAATTAACTTCAACAAATTGAAGTAAAACAAACTGAACAATTCAAACAAGCTTAAAACAATTAACATTCAAATCTAAGTCAAATGGAAATATGAAATCAACATTTCAAACCACATCAAAATCCATTCTTAAATCAAACATAAATCAACTTCAAACAAAATCTAATCAAACTTGTTTGCATCTCATCGGGCCTAAAAGGCCAGGGCCCTTTGTGTTCTTTATATGTTGTGGATGTGCACACTCTCGTCAAACAAGATTGCTATGGCAGTTAATCAAGGGTGTTTGAGTGTTTGCTTGATGTAAATGAACTTCGGATATTCGCACCATCCGATGGAGAGAGGTCAAAAATATTTTCATAGAACTCGAACCTCGGTTCTATACTCTTTTAATATCACCCGGACTATCTAGTATTTTTATGGTTTATCACCTACTTTACTATAAGATTGGGATGTCGATATTTCAAAACATACAAAAACAAGAAATATTTTCAAAGAATCAAAATGATTCTCGAGGTTCCCACAAATTGGCACGCCCGGTGGGACCTCTCTTTCCCTTCATCTCTCTACCATAGCAATTTGAGAAAGTGCACCCCCACTATCTCTTTAAAGACTCTCTTCATCTGATCCGGTCGGCCTTGTATGTTTTTACGGGTTCAATGGAGTTTGACAACGGTGTTCGCTATTCCGAGGCCTACATCAACAGCCGTTGCGTTGGTGCTGTCACCGCCGGCATCACTTTTGGCTGTTTCCCCAAAGTTGTGCTACACCCTGACCGTCTTGGTGCCACACAAGAGGAGCCATTCGCTACTAAGTAGGAGGTCCATCCCCTCCAACAACTTCAAATAGCTTCTGCATATGCCGCCCTACTCTTTGAGGCTTCCCTCCCGAAGTCACCTCAACCAACTCCTCCTCAGAAGCCATTTTCGGTGAATGTTATCACCGTTAACTCCGGGCCCGCGCCCGCATCTCCTCAATCGAGTCTGCGCAAGCTTCGGCTTGAACATGGCTCCCGCCGTAACTTGGAGGTTGGTAACGTATGGTGCCCTTGGAACCGTACCCGCCCGGCCACTTTCATCAGGACTCCCTCTGAGTTTAGGGAAGAGAAGCGCCGCTGACTGCGGCTTATCGTTCTACCCCTTGTCAACTGGTTCGTTGCTCTGAGCCACTTGAATGATGACTTACGAGCCCCAGCTACGCCCGTTATTAAGAATATGCCAACTGTACGGGGGAAGAGTCAACCTTCTACCCGTTCTAGGATGACCGGCCGACCAGTGGCCGGGGATGCTGTTGAGAGGGGGAAGCCCTGTCCTAAAAAACTTGAAGACTCGAGTCGATCAGTGGCTCTCAAGATATCAGCTCGGGCGAGGGGCCATCCCTTGGCTTGTCTTTACTCCTTGGACCGATCAGCTGTCTAAGTTGAAGAGAGCCTGCAGGTGTTACCACCTGCCCATCAAAAGTTCTATGTAAATAGTCGATTTGCCGACTGTAGACACGCCAAATTCACCTAATTCAGAGCATACAACTCATGTTTTATAGGGTAACATGTGTGATTGACCTTATAATGATGCCGGGTCTTTTTAAGTTGATTTGGAGCTTCGCCGAACGAAATCGGATGCTTTTCCGAAGTTTTCCGCGAAAAGCCGTAATTTCCGAGCGAAAGCCACACGTAAATCATGTAAACACAGAAATTGGCTGAATGACCAATGCCTAATGATCATGCATTGAAGGTTATGGTCATATTCACACATCGGACAAGTTTTGTTGCATTCCGTGCCTTTCCGGTTTGCCGTCGAAGTCATTTTGACCTATATCGGATCTTCTATTCACTGCCCTAACTTCCGGACAAAATTATGAAGTTTTGGAGGGTGTGATGGCAGATCCGATTCTATAGAAAGCTTCTTCGGCCTGTTATCTTTCCAACACAACAAACGGCGTCGAATTCCAAGTTCGGGAGTGTTCACAATGGCTTCCGGAAGAAGGACGCACAAAAAACAGTGCCATGTGCCCGGGTTCCTGGTCACATGCGCCCGGGACCCAGGGCACGTGCCCATGCGCCCTACCAGTGAGGCACGTGACCTCGTGCCCTCACTTGAGGGCACATGCACCCTACCCTGTGGGCACGAGGGACCCAGTTTTTCACCGGGACTCTACCACTGAACCGACGATCGGATAAGACCTTTTTTTTCGGAAACAGTGCCCATGCGCCCTCACTGGGGGGCACATGCACCCCTTAGTGGGGCGCATGCGCCCTGCACCAGGGCGCATGTGCCCAGGGGTAGGGCTCAAGGCACTTATTTTTTAGCCCGGATAACACCGTCCGTTCTCCTATAAATTAACTCTGATTCCGGTCATTCAAAAGGCATGAGCATGACCCCCAAGGCATCTCAAGACGTCCAACCTCCCTCCTGAATTTATTTTGTGATTTTTAGAGAGAGAATTTCGAGTTTTTAGAGAGAGAAAAGTCGGTTCAAGAGAGAGGATGGCTGTTCTGCAGGTGATCTGCCAAGTCTCTCTTATTCTGCCTCTACAGCAGTGTGTGGTCGTCTTATGCCTGATCTCTCTTCATCAAAGTTCTTCCTCTCCAAGTATTCTTCACTTTTAAATTGACGGCACTTGATTCCGAGGTCGGGGCTAGTCGTGACGAGTGCAGAAGAAAAGTCGCGCCTGGCAGATCCTGGACTGCTGCTCGGCTTTCTCGACAACCCAGATTTGCTATATCTTTCTCTATTCAACTCAGAATATTTTAGTTATTTTTCATATCTCTTTTTTTAGTGATTCTCCATCCTCATATATATTTTTTACATTATTTTTCATTACTTTTATTCTGTTATTCCTAAAATAAAAAAGGGGGTTAGAGATAACCCGAATCCGGTCAGTTTCTAGTCAATTGTGTGTTTTATGTTATTCTCTTTACATATACTCCACCTTGTTTAGTTCTAATAGTCTCTTTCACTTGTTTGTTTGTATAGTTGCATAGAATATCAAGCACCCACCGCGTTGAGGACTCTTCTTTATCGGCCGGCCAAAGAAGGAGAAGCTTTAACTCACATTCTTCACGCTAAGGTACACACGGTCATTTTAATTCTATAAATCGGAACCCACAGTTCCTGGCGACCACATGTCTTAATTTATTTCTTCTCACCCTCTTCCCACATGACCCGAACCGTCTCTTTGGTGATCGAGCGACGCCAAGGGATGAAAGTTCGGGGATCAATGTGAGTGTGGGACCGAGGTGAGAGTTGCTTTCCGAGTTTTCTTCCTTTCTTTCTCATCCCCTCTTGAGGTGACAATATGGATTCACGGACTTCCCTGAAAAGTAGAAGACCCCGTCGAATATTCAGAGTCGACAGCTTTGTTGCGACCACGGTGGGACAAGTAATGTCTTCAACCGTGGGTGCATAATGTTTTGTTTACAACTAGTTCTAGTTCTAGACTGGTTCCCACGTGAGCCTTTCCTTCTTTCCACCTGTCTTCACTTCATGCCATCTCGAAATTTCTGATTTCACCCATATTTCATCAGATCTGAAGTACCAAGTATGCCATTTAATTTCTGTCATTTTATTTAAACCGGTTCCCACGTGAACCACCCTTTTCCTTTTAAACCGGTTCCCGCGTGAACCAATCTCTTTCTTTACTTCGGTTCCCACGTGAACCAAACCACTTTTTTCTAGATCTATCCCAACTTAGATCAGATCTTTATTCGCCTTTAATTAGCCCCACGTGGCCCTCTTTTGACCATTCAAACCGGTTCCCACGTGAACCACCCTTTTTACCCAAAACCGGTTCCCGCGTGAACCACCTTTACCTTTTACCCCGGTTCCCACGTGAACCAGCTTATTCTTACATCGGTCCCCACGTGGACCACCCTTTTGCTTGGCTATCAGATTTGGACCCTCTTCTTTCCATCACCTTTTCACTATCTCCATATTGGCTCACATAAGAAACAAGGTCTGGATTCTAGTTTCTAGTTGCTTGTCTAGTTTCTAATTGCTTATCTTGTGTCATTGCTTGTTTATTTAAGTTCATGTTTTGTTTATTACTTGCTTTATTACTTGATTGCATTCTCTACTCCTTCTCTCTACCTCCTTCTTTTACACTTTTTTGAGGCGGGAGCTCACTCTCCCATTTATCCCTCCCATCCAAAACACCCTCTTGGTGGATTCTGACCTCTCTTCTGGGATATTCATTCCTAGTTGACTTGGTTGGATTTCATCATGGCCTCCATAATTCCTCATACATGGAGTATTCCTCTTCATGATCGGGTTGGTTGTACCACTCCCCAAAACCCGAAGCATCCTACGTTACCTACACGTGGTGAGATTGTGTGAAACCTAGGTCATTGGAGATTGGAGTTAGGATCCTAACCCATTTGTTGAGAGAACAATTCTTAACAAAATTCATAAACCTAAGGTTTAATTAAAATCATTGTGTAATTTTGTTTTCAAGTCTTTGCATCACTTGCTTGTCAAACAAAAATACAAACCTTTAACTTTTTTGAAAAATACTAAAAAAAAAAAGTTCTTTATTTACTTTGTCAACTTGTTGAAGTTCAATGCAACTAAGGTCTGGAAGACACGTTGGAATGGCAGAACAAGTTGAACATCGAGAACATGAGATGGGTCATCAACCAAATCCGTCAGATGGTCGTGTTAATCCATTATTTGAGTCAGATGCGCAAGAGGTCCCTCAACCATCTGCTCCTCGTGATGTCGAACAACTCTTTAGGGAGTTGTCTCTCTACACTGACCTAGAAACCTATGCCCGCATACAATCCATGGTGAAGGGCAAAATGGCGTCAGATCAGGCTGAAGTTAACCAAGTTGCCTCATCTCCTTGTCCTCTGGTTCTACCGCCAGTCATTCAGTCACCCTTTGTTCAACCACCTGTTGTTCAACAATCTATGATTCAACCATCACTAGCACAATCATCTGTAGTTCAACCCTCTATAGTTCAACCATCTGTGGTTCAACCCTCATTTGTTCAGCCATCTTATTTCAACCACGTTGCTCCCTTGGCCCATCAAGTCATGGGACAATCTTTAGTAAATTTTCCAAGTCATGCTCCTCAATTCCAAAATCATGTCTCTAACCACATACCCCCACCAGTAAACCAAGAACCTTCTCTCACCCAGGAAATCATGGATCAGCTCACCCAAATGAATGAACGTTATGAAGAGCTGAGATGTCGCCTGGACTCCAAGTTAGTTCCTAAGATTTCCATTCCTTCTCTGCCAGTCCTCCACTTGCCACCTTCTGAGCTACCAGTTTATCGCCGCTACAATGGTACTGGAAATCCTTTTCTTCATCTTAAAGATTTTCTCTATGAATCTTCATTGTGGAAAGATGATCGTAGGGTTCTTGCTTTCTTGTTCCGTCGATCATTAGAAGGGTCTGCTTTGGAATGGTTCTACTCGCTCGACTCCTTTGAGGCAGGAGACTTCGATATTGTCAAAACCAAATTCTTGCAGAGATATAGAGACCGGGTGGCACCAGCATGCTCCATTACAGATTTGATTGCTGAGAAGATGAAGCCCGAAGAGGACTTCATAAAGTTTGCTGATCGCTGGAGGGGAATGGCAGAAAAATTGACAGATGTGATTTCTGAAGGGGAACAAGTAAAAATGCTTATTGGCAACACTGCACCTTCCTTGAGGAATGTCTTGATCATGCACCATCCTACCACCATGAATGAACTCTATGACAGTGCCCGATACTTGCAAGCCCACTTCAAGAATGCCACCATGATAAACCCCTTTGATCCTAAACCTAGAAACCTCAGGAAAACCCCCTCTGCACCAGTTGGTCCTACAACCGAGGGAGTGGTTAACAACGAAGCAATAAACATTGTGGGGAACCAGGGAGGGAACCATCAAAACCAGTACAGAAACCCACCACAAAACCTTTCCTATTACCCCCCTCAACAACAGGTTATGCCACCACAACCACGACAACCACAACAACCCCCTCAGCTAGTAGCACAACCCCAGCAACCTCGTCAACTTACCTACAATAGGGCACCGCCACCACCCAATCAGGCACCACGAAGGTGAGGTCCTAGGAGAGAGAACTACCAGCAACTCCCTTACTCCTTGACCGACATCTTCAATGTACTCATGGCAGAAAAACAGTTTGAATTGCCCAAGTAAAGAGAGGTTTGGCCAACAAACGCAGATATGTCCCGATACTGTGCTTACCATCGGTGTCCTGGTCACATTGTAGAAGTGTGCTTTCAATTCAAGGATTACATCCACGATCTGAATTACCAAGGCAGCATTGATTGGGTCCAAATGGGGGAATGCATACAAGCTATGAAGGCTAGGAAGCAGCAGCAGTAGCAGCGTCCACCGGCTCAACCTCAACAACAACCTGGCTTGGGGATTGTTCAGATTCCGCTCCCATTACATGCTCCCGCTCCAGTGCCGGCACCAGCACATCCAAACTCAAGAATTGGTCTAGTACACTCCATTGTCCCGGGAGATGCCAGCCGTGCTCAAGGTTGGCAACTAGAAAACCAAAATGCAACCATGCCTGCCAACCCAACTATGCCTCCTGCTAGGAACCCTCCTAGACAGATAATCTGTGCACCTGCTACTCCACAACTACCACAAAGCTCAATAACCCAACCACTGGCCGCCACTTCTTCTCGCCGGCCCATCATTAGGCCAGCCCCCTCTCTAACTACACCTCCTTCAACCATTGCTACACACCGACCCTTGCTCATCCGACCACCACAATCACCACCAAACCTGAACCCCCAGCCTATGAGCTCTGCCACTCCAAAACCCTAACCTATCATACCACCAACACCACAACCAATCCCACAACCTACACCATCATTAAACTCATCAACCACTTCTGCACCCCGGCCTCTTCTTATTAGGCCACCGGTATCACCATCACTACCACCTCCAAATCCTACCCCTCTACCAACTAACCCCATCATCCCAGAACCATCGATCCCATTACCTATCATACATGCACCTACACCACCTGTTACACCACAACCCACCCCAGTTAACCCGTCACCTCTACCCGACCGCCAAATAGCCCAGGTGCTTTGGAGTGGGAGGATGTTCCAGCATCTCTTTCCCCAAGCCAGTACTCAACCACAGGATCCAGTGGAGGAGGAACAAGTAGAAGAACCATTGCCGGGCATGACATATGATATGTTAAAGCATTTGGATAAAACACTGGCCCGTATTTCCATACTTGAGTTGATCAAAAGATCAAAGGTGCACCAGGATATTCTACAGCAATACTTACAAAGGGTCATGGTGAATGAAGATCTCCCACCTGAGAAGATCACTACGGTGTTAGCCCCTAGAAGTGAGCACCCAACACTCACTTTCTCTCAGGAAGAATTAGCAGATCCAGAATTTAGGAGATATGCTTTGCATGTGGCTGTTATCATCTACAATGTCGAAGTAAAATCATGCTTGGTTGACACTGGAGCTTCCATCAACGTTATGCCGCCAGAAACTTTGCAGTTGTGTGGCATTTCTGAGCAAGAAATCAAGCCATCCTGTGCCATGGTGACAGCCTACGACAACTCCAAGAAATCTGCACGTGGGGTGGTCACTCTAGAAGTTAAACTTGGACCATGTACGATCACAATGGAATTTCATATTCTAGAATTAGATCCAACTTTTCGGGCTATACTTGGAAGGCCATACTTGGAGGCAATAGGAGCTGTGGCTTCAACAAACCACCAGTGCATAAAGTTTCCTTTTAAAGGACAAGTGGTCAAAGTGACTAGCATGCCTATGAGGGATGAGATGAATGATGTTTTTACATCACCCCTAGGTCTGTCAATACAGCCCCAGATCTCAATGGGAGATTTACCAGAAGTCAGATGTATGACCGCCTCTCTACCAGACACACTGGGATGGCGGATGATGATGAAATTGGGCTATCAGCCTGGAAGAGGTTTAGGCAAGGATCTTCAAGGGATCACTCAGCCAATTGAAACTATGAAAAGGCCACGCAGGCAGGGGTTGGGATATGAAGAGGGTTCCATCCCAAGGAGGATCTTCCAGCCAAGATATGCCATGGGACTCCATACATTCTTTATCAAAGGGGAGACCATGATGATGGCTGAAGATGGCAAAAGTTCCGTGATAGCTGTCAAGAGAAGAAAGGCTCCATATGAAGAAGAAAAAGACTTGGAAGACCTATGCTTATCCTTGACTCATTTGTTCTCAAGTGGGGAAGAGTATCAAGAACCACCCAAGGGCAGACCAATATTGGATCATCTGGTTGAACATACCACCCAAGTCAAAACCATTCCACGAGGCCCAAATACAACAATGCCATGGTTGAACCTCGTTGTCGACTCCAGAAATGGGTTCCGGATTGGCACCTCAAAAAAAGGTGAAAGATGGAATTGGGGAAAGGGAGTGAATCGGAAAACACTCGGAAAGCGGTAAAGACTCCTCACCTCGATCCCACACTCACATTGATCCCCGAACTTTCATCTCACGGCGTCGCTCGAGCACCGGAGATGGTTCGGGTCATGTGGGAGGAGAGTGATGAGGAGATGAAATTAAAACATGAAAGATGTGGTCGCCAGGAGCCGCGGGCTCGGCTTTATGGAATGAAAATAGAAATAAAGTTGAATTTGACCGTGTACCTTAGCGTGGGAGAAAGTGTGTGCGGGTTCAACCTTCTTCTTCTTCGGCCGGCCGATGAAGAAGAGTCTCCAACCGATGCTAGCTTGATGTATTTGTGCAACTAGAAGACAATAAGACAAAAAAACAAGTGAAGAAGGATTAGAACTGAGTGAAGTGTAGTAACTTGTAAAAACAATAACATAAAACGACAATTGGAAACAAACTCACCGGATTCGGGGTTAGCCCTAACCCTTTTTTTTGTTTTTTTATGATGTATGAAATGATGCAAGATTGAATAAAAATGATGCTTAAAATTGAACTAAATGATTTGAATGAAGAAAAAAGAATATAAATGGTTAAAGACAACACAACCCAGGCAAAGTGGCAACCGGGTTGGACAGATTTAATGTAAACTGCGCGGCTCTGATGCAGAGACCGTAGAGGACAGCACCGATGTAAGAATCAAGTGAAATTTATTTAAAAATAAAGATAACTCACCGTGGGTGGTTTTATATGAAGACAAGTTTGCCTGAATATTATGATAAGTAATCTGAATTTACCTGATAAGCCGGATCTTGGGCAGTGAAGTTCTGGAAACTCCCAGCACAATGTTGATGTAGGACATGCTATGGGCACCACAGATATCCAAATTGAATGATTCTTGTTGGAGATAAAATATAACTCACCGGGTAACAATTTCTATGAAGGATGTATAGGTTGAATCCACCATTAAATGTACTGAAATTGACTGAGAAGATGATGACTTAGAAGAGAAGACTTCGGATCAGTCGGTGCAGCGCCGGTGTTGAAGCCATAACAAGCAGAGGAAATGTTAGAATTGATATCTGTTTGTTGTAGATGAAATATATCTTGATGAACCACACTTAGTATGAAGGAATTCAGGCCATAAAATGACTAGAAATATCTGTAGAAGCCGATGATCAGCAGTGCAGCACGTTGGAGCATAGACCGGCTTCTTCTTCACTTTGGGATGATCTCCGGGCACCGGGACGAAGATAGAACTATTTTGGGAGATTGGAAAGAGCCTAGGGTGTCTGGATGACGAAGAGAGAAGTGCTGGAGGATGGGGATTCCCTTCTTAGGTCGTTCATATGAGTCTCCCTTTATAGGGGATGAGAACCAGATCAAAAAATAGCAAGTTTTGATACATCCGACCATAGGTTGGATTTCCTTCAATGAATGTTGCTGATTTTCATCCTGAGGTATCTAGAAACTTACCTAAATGATTTAGAGATATTTAAAACCGTGTATCACCTTCTCCATGCTCAAAATATGCCTCCACTTGAAGAGGAAACAAATCTAGTCTAAAAATGGCAAGTCTTGATATACATGACAACAAGTTGGATTGCCATCATTAGATGATGCTAATTTCGACCATGAAGCTTCCAGATACTATAACAAGTGATATGGAGGAGGAAAAAGGAAGGTAAGGTCGTGAATTGGTCAGATATGTGCCCAATGGGCTGGGCTTGCATGCAATTGGGCTTGATAGGTGCTGCGTGCGGACAGAACTGCGCATCTGACTTCCAAAGGGCGCTGCAGACAAATGGGAGATCAGAATTGAATGCCGTTTGTTGCATTAAAAAGAGGACTCATAGAGGAATATTATTTGTGTTGAATATTTCTTCATTAGATGTACACATAATCCTGTGAAAAATTTTCAAGTAGAGGATATGCTGGGAAAAGCATAATATGGCACACCACCAAGAGTCTCTTGTTCGGCAAACACGGATTTGATTAGAAATTAGAAAATCATCCTCATATTTCCAATAAGCACCTCAGCTCATCCAAAATGGTGGTTCATCATGATTTTGATGGTCTAAAAGAGATGTTTCCAATGGAATAATGGTTTAAGCTCTAAATAAGGCCAAATTGGCGTGTCTACAGCTTGCCTCGCCTTGATGTCGGCTTTGCAAGGGAATGGCAGGTAGCATAGCCGAGTGAAATGTAGAGGAATGTAGAGAAGCGAAATGAGTTGTAATGGAATGCAGCGGAGCGAAATAGAGATGGACTGAAAAGGTGGCATCAAGGTGTAGATATAGACACGCTCAACGACCAAATTCGGCAAAGAGAATCTCTTCATGTCTCCTGGTTAACTGCCATGTTTCATCAAGTCTTCCTATGTTCGATTGGTAAGAGATGTGCCATTGGCACGAGAGAAGAATAGCCAACCCCCAACGCGGTGGGGAGTCCCCGAAACATGGGTTCGTAGGTTCATCATCAGCCGGTAACCCGATCTTTGCAGTGTTCCTGTACTGTGATGGGCTAAAGTTTAAAAAGAGATTTGTTTTGAAAAAGTAAAAGAATACCAATCAAGCACATTCAGACTCTTAGATTCATTTAAGTCTTCCATGAGACAAGATTTGATTCGGAATGGAATGATGTCAAATTCCGAAAGGCAAATGTTAAAGTACAGACTCTGACGATGCAGGTTTAGATCGAATAGGAGGCCCTTGGCGGGAGGAAGTGACTGCCATAGTGGGATGAACAGCAAAAGAGTTGCAGTGACCACAGTGGGGATAGAAATAAAAGATTTGAAGGCACAAGGTGATTGCCGAACATGGTGGGATTAACAGACACGGTGGGATATTAGAAAGGTTGGTGGGACTATAAAACACGGTGGGATTAGAAAACACAGTGGTATTCAGAATGATCGGGATTCAGAATGATCAGAATTATGATACAAGAGGGTGAGAAGGTGAAGATTATGAAATGATGTATGCAATGATAATGAAAAATGCAATGCAACTAATACTATATGATGCATGCTGGGTTCAAGAAAACAAAAACAAAACATGTCTAACAATTAGTCGAAGATATAGATTGTCTATGAGGTCAAGATACCCATTCTGGAACCATCGTCCCTCACAGCACAACTTTTGCTTATCCGTGAGCACAAAGAATGACTCGACCGTCATGGATTTTGATGAAGGGGATCTCGGGCATGGTCTTCTTTGCATTCACGGTCTTCAACATCAATGCATAAAGTAAATAGTAATGCACCTAACATATGCTAAGAAAGGAAATGATAACAGTGAGTTTGCGGTATGATGACATGCATTCTCACAAAAGAGTTCATGTGTCCTAATGAGGACACAGAACAAAAGCTTCTCGGAAAAGTTGAGGCCGAGGTAATGATGACACCTCCTCCTGAGAATCCTCAGGGGAGGGAAGTGGCGAGCATCGCCTGCAAAAGGTTTCTCGGCAAAATTAAGGCCGAGGTTATGGTGACACCTCCTCCTAAGAATCCTCAGGGGAGGGAAGTGGCGAGCATCGCCTTATTGAAATCTTGAAAATGCTCCTCGACGAAGTTGAGGTCGAGGTCATGGTGGCACCTCCTCCTAAGAATCCTTGGGGAGGGAAGTGGCGAGCTTCGCCTTGTTGTGAAGTTCTCCTCATTTGTTCTTCGTGCCTGAAACACTAGAAAAAGAAGATTAGAATGCCAATATGGCTTATCCCCCTTGCAAGTTGCAGTATGCCTTGACCTTTGTCAAGGGGTGTAAAGTTTTTCTTGTGCTTGAAACACTTAGAAGGAAGAGATTAGAACAACAATGCGGCTTATCCCCCTTGCAAGTTGCAGTATGCCTTGACCTTTGTCAAGGGGTGTAAAGTTTTTCTTGTACATGAAACACTTAAAAGGAAGAGATTAGAACAACAATGCGGCTTATCCCCCTTGCAAGTTGCAGTATGCCTTGACCTTTGTCAAGGGGTGTAAAGTTTTCTTGTGCCTGAAACACTTAAAAGGAAGAGATTAGAACAACAATGCGGCTTATCCCCCTTGCAAGTTGCAGTATGCCTTGACCTTTGTCAAGGGGTATAGCCTTCTTAGGAGTGTAAAAAAATCAAGTAACAAATATGCAATGAAGAATTTGAAACATGAGAGATTGAAAGTAAATATGAATGTAAAGACGAAAATTCAAACCAAGCATGGTGATAAAATATTTTAAAATTTTGAAAATTTTTGAATTTGAAAAAGAAGTTTTTTTTTGTTGAAAAGATTAATTATTTTTGAGATTTTTAAAAATGCTATTTTCTTCTTCTTTTTTGAAAATATTTTTTTTTGGAGTTTTTGAAGATATTCAACTTTTTTTTGAGTTTTTTTTTTGGAAATATTATTTTTTGGAGAGAAAATTCAGTATTGACACAAGTTCTCATCACTTGGTTGTTTTTCTAGGTTCACTGGTAGATACCATGTGCAAAATGGGGTTCCTTACCCAGAATCTTTCCGACCTTCAACCTTTGATAGGCTAGAGTTTAGCTTTTATTTGGTTGGTCCACCCATATCCTAGGGGGGTTAAGAATGAAGAATTGATAGGAAGTCCTTGATAGGCTTTGGAGATGTCAAGAGGGATTTCTCTACTTGCACCTAATTGCCCGTTGGGATTCGGCCTCTTCGGGTCTTTTCTTCTTTATCGACAAACCTATTTTTGTGGCACACATTCGGACAGGTGCTTTGACCTGTGGGGTCATTGCCCATCTTTTGGTGCCTTTTTTCATTTTCTGCATTTTTGGGTACTCATTCAGACAGGCCCATATTTGTTTAAACCTGTGGGGTTCATTGCCCATCTTTTGGCACCCTTTTTTTTATTTGAGAAGTTGGACCTTCTGAGACGGCCTCCTACTAGGGCGGCGGATGCTTTCGATACTCTCCCCCTCTGATCCCCTTCACTTATCTTGGACCGAATAGAAGAGAGTAGGGTAAGGGTTTTCCTTCCATCTCTAAGCTTTGCCTAGCTTCTCTCGGGTGTCAAGTCATCCAGATTCTGGGATCGGGACATGTTGTGTGTGTAGAATGGTATCTACCCTCGACTCCTAGACAACAACCTAGAACATGTGGACTTAAGTCATACTAGTAGTTCTCTCCATTTTTTTTGAGGTAGATTACATTCCATAGGTGAATCAATTGAAAACATGCCTTGCAATGTAAAAAATTTGTTTAATAAGAACAAGGTAGCTACAAATATCGCCAGTCATGAATTTCTCTCAATTAAAATTGTCATATGAAATTCAAAATCATTTTTTAAAAAAATATTGCTTTGTAGATGACATAATGATGATGAATGCAATTTCATATAATACCTGAGAGAAGAAGTTCATTGCTGATGACGGCTTTGCTTGTGCTTGCCTTGCCTTGCCTTGCCTTGCCCAACTGCTTCCACTGTTGATATGCACCATATTGCATTGGATTGAAGATTCATAGTCATAGGATGAAGTGAAAATGTGGAGGATCTTATTTAGCATGGCAGAGTCAAAATTAATGATGTAAAAGGCAAAGATTGTGGTATCACCCAGGAAATTTCTCTACCCTTGATTTTTTTTGTTGAAAGTAAAACTTAGAGAATGAAAGAGAATTTGAAAGGAAATAAAGATACTTGGAAACAAAAGTGAGTTAAAATGGGCTCTTGGGCCCATGAGTTGAAAGTGGGCTTGAAGGCCTAGGAGTAGTCGAAATCAGGGGGCACGTGGGCCCAAGATTTGAATGTGGACTAGAGAGGCCGGTTGATGTTGATGGGCATGAGGGCCCGATTGGAGGTTGACCTCGAGGGACCCAATGAAAAGAGTGGGCACATGGACCCGATTTAAATGGTTGGGAGCAAGATTGTGATTTGTGATGGGCTCGCTGGCGCCATTGAAGAGTATGGGTGCGCAAACCCAAATTCAAAGAAGTGGGGGCACGGGAGCCCAATTTTGAAGAAGTATGGGCACGCGGGCCCGATGGTGAAGAAATGGGGGTATACAGGCCCGAAGTTGAAGGAGTGTGGGCATGTGTGCCCGAGGTTGTTGGAAGGTGGGCACGAGGGCCCGATTTAGAAGAAATTTGGGCACATGGGCCTAGTTGTAAAAAAACATGGGCATGTGAGCCCGGTTGAGGTGAATTGCAGGCACGTGGGCCCGATTTCAAAAAATTAAGGGCACATGGGCCCGATTGGGGAGAATTATGGGCACGTGGGCCTGATGTAAAAAAAGGGGCACGTAGGCCCAGTTGGGGAAAAGGGGCATATGGGCCCAATTGAAGGAAAGGGGCATGCAAGCCTGATTGATTAAAAGGGGCACGTGGGCCCGGTTGAAGAAAAGGGGCATAAGAGCACGGTTGATGAAGAGAGGCACATGGGCCTGGTTGGATAAAGGGGGCATGTGGGCCCGGCTGATGGAAAGGGGCACATGGGCCCAGTTGATGAAAAGAGGCATAAGAGCCCGATTGATGAAAAGGGTCATAAGTGCCCAAAAATGGGGCATAAGGGCCCAATTGCAGAAGTGGGGCATAAGGGCCCGATTGCAGAAGAGGGGCATAAGAGCCCAATCGAATAGGATGAAGTATGAGTGGTGGCCCTAATATTGAAGAATTGGGGGCCCATAGGTCCATTTGATGGTTGTGGGCATGACAAAGAAAGGGTGGTGGCCCTAAGATTGAGGAACTGTGGGCCCATGGGCCTGATCTTTGATTGGGAGAAGGGTAAAGAAAGGTTCGTGGCCCTAAGATTGATTGATTGTGGTCCCATGGACCAGATTGTTGCTTAGGAGAAGAATGGGGTAAGGGTCGTGGCCCTAAGATTGATGCTAAGGGATTTGCCTGCCTGGCTGGAGGAGGTCCTAGTATCCCCTTGCTAAGGTCTACATCCTTCAGAAGGCTTGTCAATTCATTCCCTATTTCATTGACCAATTCGGTCTCCTTACTTCCCAGTTCAGGGGTCAATTCAATCTGACCATCTTCATTGATCAATTCCAATGATGGTAATAGTTGATGAAGGCCTGATAAATCCTTGCCTAGTCCATCATTGGATTGACAATCAACTAAGTTTATGATTCCTTCATCTAAGCTCCCTATAGCAGGCTTCTCCTCAAGATGTTCTATGGAAGAGGGCATGCCTAGTCTAGGGGATTCCAAAAAGGTAGAAGGGTTTGGTTTGACCTCCCCTACTAGCTGACTTTGATCTTGAGATATAGCAATGACATGATGAGAAGCTAATTCTTCTGCCATGGCAGGAGCACAAATGGTTTGAGTTATTAATTCCTTTGCCTGGGCAGGAACTTGAGGGGTCAGAGTGACTAAATCATATACCATAGTAGGAGCATGAATGATCGGGGTGACTGGTTCCTCTACCATGGCAGGAGTAACTGACTGAGGGGGAACCCTATGTTGAGGGATTGATTGAAGTGGTGCTGGCATAGAAGTCGGTTTAGGCTGAAGAGCTATTGATGTAATTAATTGAGGAGTCATGGCTTGGATGGTTGGCTGAGGAGTTGTTGGTGGAATAGGCTGAGAAGCCAAGGGCCGGATGATTGGCCGAGGGGTTGTTGGTGGAATAGGTTGAGAAGCCAAGGGCCGGATGATTGGTCGAGGGGTTGTTGGTGGAATAGGTTGAGAAGCCAAGGGCCGGATGATTGGCCGAGGGGTTGTTGATGGAATAGGTTGAGAAGCCAAGGGCCGGATGATTGGCCAAGGGGTTGTTGGTGAAATAGGCTGAGAATTTGATTTTGATAGTGAGGTGTTGGCACAATTGACATGAGGAGCTTGATTGTGCACAATTGATTGTGCCGTTGACACGGGTTGCATGTTCGGCCGAGATTGTGGCATGGGTGGCCTAATCAACTGGCATTGAGTAATCGAACAATGAAGATGGTCAGGATGGGATTGGGGAGGGCTCCTAGGTTGGTTCATAGCATCAATGGTCCTCTCAAGCCTGGGCCTCAATTCATCAGAATAAAGCATTAATTCCACATCTTCTTTTACTTCCCCAATTATTGAACAGCCTGGCCCATATCGTTTCAAGAATTTGGCCTTGACAATTTCGAAATCCCATATCTCTACTTCGTTTAATGAAAAAAACCAATCTAGGGCTGCACCCTCTAAAGATCTCCTAAAAAGAAAGGCAAGGGTCTTTCTATCATTCTGCCATCGAGATGATTTGCTTATGAAATCATTGACATGGGAGAAAGGATCACCTGAGCCATTGTAGCGATGGTAGGTTGGCATTTGTGATTGGGGGATGTAGATAGTATAGAGGGGAAATTCAAGGGTTTGTTGATCCTTGGCAACAGGTGGGGAGGAATTCACCAGTGGGTGTGCATGTGGCACTCTGATGGGAGGGGGGTGGGTTGGTGTGCAAGCTAAGGAATGACCCACAATGGGGTGAGTAGATGAAGTAACATAGCAGGGCTTCCCAGGTGGGGTTATGGTACGAGGTTGAACTGCCGATTGGGGAGGTGAGGCAGCTCGGTTGACTTTGGCTGCACCATGATTAATAGGCATCTTGCCCTTCACTATAGATTGTATGAATGACAAGGTATTGGGATCAAGATGAAAAGATAGATCCTTAAGAGCTTGTTCTATACTAAATGAAGTGGACTGATGGGAATCCCCTTGCAGTTCAGGTTCCATAGCAGTATTGACATGGCTCTCGGGTTGTTGTTGGAGCTTGTAGAGACCTTCCCTGTACTCCTGTTGCTTGTAGTAGTCCGACCTCCCAACGTGGCTTCCGGACTTTAGCATCATGGGCATCATGTCAATCTTTCTAGAAAGATGGTTAGAAAAGAGAGCAATCAAAGCACACAATTGAAGATTTTTTTTATGTTTTGTTTTGTTTGATTTTGTTTTGTTTCAATTTGGTTGGTTGGAAAACAAGTTGAACACAAAATTAAAGAGCTTTTTTTGTTTTGTTTTTTTAAGTGTTTTGCAAGAAGAAATTTTTGGTTGTTTTCAATTTTTGGGGAGCAAGCAAGTTATATGCAAACAAGGTTTTAAAATGACTACTCGACAATTTTTGGGTTGAAACCTTAGATTAGATAGATTGTTAGCAATTGTTCACTCAAATGGGTATGGTTCCTATTGCTTCAATCTTCAAGACCTAAGGTTATCACTCAATCACCACGAGTAGGAACTTGGGTTCTTCGGGTTTTGGGAAAGTGGTACAACCGGCCCAATCGTGCGGAGAGGAATACTCCACGGATGGGGACTTATGGAGGTCTTGATGGAAACCACCAAATCAACTAGGAAGGAATATCCCCAGAAGAGAGGTAAGAATCCACCAAGAAGGTGTTTGGAGGGTGAGGGTGTGTTGGGAGAGAGAGCCCCCGCCTCGAATGCCCTGCGATCGGAGCAAGTCCGGTACCCGATGCAAAAAGCTAATGCAAAAGTAAAAATGGAGGGTAAGAGGAGAAGAAGCAATCAATGTGCAAAAACATGAAATGAAATGAAGTAAATAGAGCATGCGATATGCAAACAAGACAAGCAATCATGCAACAAAACAAACAATCTAGTGACTAGAATTGAATTAGAATGAAACTGGTTGCACAAACAAATCAAGCTAGCACGGTTAAAGACATTGGTTGTCCCACCGTGGTCGCCAAAAAGCTGTCGACTCCAGAAATGGGTTCCGGATCGGCACCTCAAAAGAAGGAGAAAGATAGAATTGGGGAAAGGGAGTGAATCGGAAAACACTCGGAAAGCGGTAAAGACTCCTCACCTCGATCCCATACTCACATTGATCCCCGAACTTTCATCTCACGGCGTCGCTCGAGCACCGGAGATGGTTTGGGTCATGTGGGAGGAGAGTGAGGAAGAGATGAAATTAAAATATGAAAGATGTGGTCGCCAGGAGCCGCGGGCTCGGCTTTATGGAATGAAAATAGAAATAAAGTTGAATTTGACCATGTACCTTAGCGTGGGAGAAAGTGTGTGCGGGTTCAACCTTCTTCTTCTTCGGCCGGCCGATGAAGAAGAGTCTCCAACCGATGCTAGCTTGATGTATTTGTGCAACTAGAAGACAATAAGACAAAAAAACAAGTGAAGAAGGATTAGAACTGAGTGAAGTGTAGTAACTTGTAAAAACAATAACATAAAACGACAATTGGAAACAAACTCACCGGATTCGGGGTTAGCCCTAACCCCTTTTTTTTGTTTTTTTATGATGTATGAAATGATGCAAGATTGAATAAAAATGATGCTTAAAATTTAACTAAATGATTTGAATGAAGAAAAAAGAATATAAATGGTTAAAGGCAACACAACCCAGGCAAAGTGGCAACCGGGTTGGACAGATTTAATGTAAACTGCGCGGCTCTGATGCAGAGACCGTAGAGGACAGCACCGATGTAAAAATCAAGTGAAATTTATTTAAAAATAAAGATAACTCACCGTGGGTGGTTTTAAATGAAGACAAGTTTGCCTGAATATTATGATAAGTAATCTGAATTTACCTGATAAGCTGGATCTTGGGCAGTGAAGTTCTGGAAACTCCCAGCACAATGTTGATGTAGGACATGCTATAGGCACCACAGATATCCAAATTGAATGATTCTTGTTGGAGATAAAATATAACTCACCGGGTAACAATTTCTATGAAGGATGTATAGGTTGAATCCATCATTAAATGTACTGAAATTGACTGAGAAGATGATGACTTAGAAGAGAAGACTTCGGATCAGTCGGTGCAGCACCGGTGTTGAAGCCATAACAAGCATAGGAAATGTTAGAATTGATCTCTGTTTGTTGGAGATGAAATATATCTTGATGAACCACACTTCGTATGAAGGAATTCAGGCCATAAAATGACTAGAAATATCTGTAGAATCCGATGATCAGCAGTGCAGCACGTTGGAGAATAGACCGGCTTCTTCACTTTGGGATGATCTCCGGGCACCGGGACGAAGATAGAACTATTTTGGGAGATTGGGAAGAGCCTAGGGTGGCTGGATGACGAAGAGAGAAGTGCTGGAGGATGGGGATGCCCTTCTTAGGTCGTTCATATGAGTCTCCCTTTATAGGGGATGAGAACCAGGTCAAAAAATAGCAAGTTTTGATACATCCGACCATAGGTTGGATTTCCTTCAATGAATGTTGCTGATTTTCATCATGAGGTATCTAGAAACTTACCTAAATGATTTAGAGATATTTAAAACCGTGGATCACCTTCTCCATGCTCAAAATATGCCTCCACTTGAAGAGGAAACAAATCTAGTCTAAAAATGGCAAGTCTTGATATACAAGACAACAAGTTGGATTGCCATCATTAGATGATGCTAATTTCGAACATGAAGCTTACAGATACTATAACAAGTAATATGGAGGAGGAAAAAGGAAGGTAAGGTCGTGAATTGGTCATATATGTGCCCAATGGGCTGGGCTTGCATGCAATTGGGCTTGATAGGTGCTGCGTGCGAACAGAACTGCGCATCTGACTTCCAAAGGGCGCTGCAGACAAATGGGAGATCAGAATTGAATGACGTTTGTTGCATTAAAAAGAGGACTCATAGGGGAATATTATTTGTGTAGAATATTTCTTCATTAGATGTACACATAATCCTGTGAAAAATTTTCAAGTAGAGGATATGCTGGGAAAAGCATAATATGGCACACCACCAAGAGTCTCTTGTTCGGCAAACACGGATTTGATTAGAAATTAGAAAATCATCCTCATATTTCCAATAAGCACCTCAGCTCATCCAAAATGGTGGTTCATCATGATTTTGATGGTCTAAAAGAGATGTTGCCAATGGAATAATGGTTTAAGCTCTAAATAAGGCCAAATTGGCGTGTCTACACTCGTACCATTGTTTCTAGATCTTTTGGATGGGCTTCAGGGCCCACTTACCCACTTTGGGCCCATGTGCCCTCTTCAACCTTCCACTCTTACTGGGCCAGCTTGCCCATTTGCTTTCCTCATCAACTTCAGAACTGAGGGCTTTTCCCAACATGGGCTTACATGCCCATTTATTTCTATGATCGGGTCCACGTACCCGTTTACTTTTTTCATCAATTTTGGACCCATGTGTCCACTTTCTGTTACCATTCGGCCCACGAGACCCTTTTTCCCCTTTATTCTTAAGTTTTTCTCTCTATTAATTCAGTCATCTTCTAGCAAGCCTCGAGTCACTCAGGCTCATTCTAACTTTTTACTTAAGAATCCCCAAAAAAAAAGTCTTCTCTGAAACTCACATTTCCATCGAGGAGACGTCTCTACTCATCCTAGAGGGTGCTCCCAATCAGGGATCCCTCCTTTCTGAATCATTGATCGATTTACTCGATCCTCCCTCCACTGTAAATACCACCTTTCCAGCTTTATCTTCAGTAGGTCAAGTTAGGTTAGTAAATAGGAAAGTCAGAGGTAAGCGAGTTCCAAATAGGTATCTGCAACAATTGGCACAGAAATGCGTAGAGTGTGCAAGGCTACCAAACTTTTTAGATAATACCATCCAGCTAGATGAAATCCGATATGAGGATGAGCATAACATAGATCATACTTTGGGAGTATATGTGGTGGTATCAGAGAAGGATCCCGAATCCGAGGATGAAATCGAGGACTTGGCTGATGCATATGCATCTGGACTTAGAAGATTTGAAGAACCATCAGCCACAGGGAATGAACCGACCAAAAAACTGAATTTAGGAACCCTGTAAGATCCTAAGACTATCCTCATTAGTGCAAACCTCACTCCCTCAGAAGAACAACATTTGATCAAAATTTTGGAAGAATATAAGGACACGTTCGCATGGACATATGAAGATATGCCGGGATTCGATAATTCACTGGTTGAACATAGATTAACCTTGAAACCTGGAATTACCCCGGTTAAACAAAACCTCAGGAGGTTCCACCCTGATATTGCACTCAAAATGAAAGAAGAGGTTGACAAACTACACCAAGCAAAATTTATTAAAGTTGTCCTATATCCGCAAAGGGTGGCTAACATAGTCCCTGTTATGAAGAAGGATGGACGAATTCGGATTTGTATAGACTTCAGGGACTTGAACCGAGCGTGTCCTAAGGATGATTTTCCGTTGCCTCATATCGATGTTTTGGTTGATAACACTGCTGGATTTGAGATGCTTTCATTCATGTACGGCTATTCTGGATACAATCAGATCCGGTTAGCTAAGGAGAACTAAGAGAAGTCCTCATTCACTACACCTTGGGGAACATATTGCTATGTTTTCATGCCCTTTGGGTTAAAGAATGCTGGTGCTACATATCAGAGGGCTATGATGGCTATCTTTCACGACATGATGCACACCCTTGTAGAGATGTATGTGGATGATTTGGTTATCAAGTCCAAGAGTCGGGAAGATCATTTTGAAGTACTAAGGAAAGTTTTGCAACGAGCTAGGGAATACAAGCTAAAAATGAACCCTAAGAAGTGCACATTTGGAGTTTCATCAGGAAAGCTACTTGGGTTCATAGTAAGCAAAAGGGGCAAAGAGATCGACCCAAACAAGACCAAAGCAATCATTGGTATGCCTCCCCCGAAGAATATGAAAGAGCTTCGAGGATTGATTGGGAGTCTACAATTTGTACGCCGGTTTATCTCACAACATTCCCAAAGGTGTAAACCTTTCTATGAGTTAACCCAGGGCGGGGGTCGAGTTTAAATGGGATTCGAAGTGCCAGGAGGCGTTTGATGGGTTGAAAACATACCTGGCAAGTCCCCCTATACTTAGACCACCAATTCTCGACAAACCCTTGGTCCTCTACATTTCAGTTCTTGAGAACTCTCTTGGGGCAGTCCTTGCAGAAGTTGATGAAGAAGGGAAAGAACGAGCTACTTATTACTTGTCTAAGATGTTTGATGCTTGTGAGCTGAAGTGCACTGTGGTAGAAAAGACCTGTGCTGCTCTTGTTTGGGTGGTTCATAAACTCAAACATTATTTTCTTGCTCACCAAGTCAAGCTCATTGCTCGTATCAATCCCATCAAGTTTCTGTTAGAGAAGACAGTCTTGACTGATCGGTTAGGGCGATGGCAGAGTTTCTTATCCCAATTTGATATCACTTATGTCCCACAGAAGGCAATCAAGGGTTATGCTATTGCTGAACACCTTGCCCATCATCCCATACCCATCTTTGACCCAGTCCGGTCGGAGTTCCCGGATGACAAACTAATGTCAGTCTAATCTTCCAATCTTTGGACATTATATTTTGACGGGGCTCTGAACTCTCATGGTAGAGGGATAGGTATTGTCCTTCTGTCACCTGAAGGTGTCACCATTCCACAAACTTTTCAGCTTAACTTTCCAGCAACCAACAACATAGCTGAGTATGAAGCCTTGCTAGCCGGATTGGAGGCCGCTCATTTCCATGGTGCCACCGAACTGAGGGTGATAGGTGATAGTCAATTGATCCTATGTTAAGTCCTATACAAGTACCGAACTTCTCATCCAAACCTCAAACCCTACCAGGAGCTCACCACCTGCTACATCAAGCTATTCTTCAAACTCACCTTTGTCCATGTTCCCCATTCTCAGAATATCCTCGCCGATGCCTTAGCTTCACTAGCTTCATCTCTATCTGTCCTGCTAGGCAGGCAAGTGCGGACTATCCACATCTGTAAGAGGACAATTCCGGCAATTGAGGATGGACGTTTTTCTGAAGGTTAAGGAGAGGTTCAACAGAAAGGAATACTTGGAACATAAAGAAGAAATATCCTTAATTGAGTTGGAAGAATTAGAAGAAGGTGAGAGACCTTGGTATGACGAGATTGCGAGGTATTGTCAAGATCAGTCATATCCTCCTGGATCAACCACCAAAGAAAAGAAGGCAATCAGAAGAGTATCCCAGAGGTATACAATCCTAGGAGGAGTGCTCTATAAGAGAAGCCTAAGTGGAATCATACTCAGGTGTCTTGATGAAGAAGAAGCTGAGTTGGTGCTGAAGGAAGCACATTCTGGAGTTTGTGGTGGTCATGTGAATGCCCAAGCCCTTGCTAAGAAAATCATCCGACAAGGGTATTATTGGCCAACTCTAGAAGAAGACTGCTCCATCTTTGTCTGGCATTGCCATTCATGTCAACTCCATGCCGACAAGATTCACTCTCCCGCATCTTCCCTTCATCCGATTCATGCCCCATGGCCTTTCGCCATGTGGGCCTTTGATATCATTGGCCCCTGGAGTGACCTCAACTCCGAAATGTGCTCAAAATCATTCATTCTGACGGCAACTGAGTACTTCACAAAGTGGGCTGAAGCGGAAGTGTTCGTGGAGATTAAAACATCAACAGTCTGCTCCTTCATCAAGCGCAACATCCTGGCAAGGTTTGGGATCCCCAGCGACATCGTCACTGATAATGGGCCATAATTTCTTTCTCAAGATCTGCGTGATCTTTGCAACAGGTATTACATTTCATTGCATCATTCATCACCATACTATCCTCAAGGCAATGGTCAAGCGGAAGCCACTAATAAGACCTTAATCAAAATCATCACGAAATCTTGTAAGTCTAGCAAATTTTCTGACTGGCCTGATAAGCTTGTAGATGCTCTATGGGCTTATCGTACTTCTGTAAGGACTCCCACTGGACAAACCCCGTATGCTTTGGCACATGGGATGGAAGCAATGGTCCCTTATGAAGTATTACTTCCATCTCTTCGAGTTCAGCTCAACAGGGATATTCCTGTTGATGAGAGAAGAGAATCTCTCCTTGCACAGCTTGAACTCTTGGATGAAAGAAGGCTAGCCGCCGCCGAGCATGCCCGGCCTTATTAGAATAGACTCAAAAGGTTTTATCAAAAGAGGGTGGTCGAGAGAAAATTCGAGATCGGTGAGATGGTAGTCAAACGCATATTCGTTAAGCTAGGGGGTCCCTGCTCCAAGTTGCAACCTAACTGGGAAGGGCCTTTTGTAATCACTGAAAAGTATCCAGGTAATGCATATGAATTGACTAATGCAGATGGAGAAAAATTGAATCATCCTTGGAATGGAGTTTACCTCAAAAAGTACTTTCCATAAAAATGGAGAAACCACTGGTATAATCTCAAGTCATCGATCCTAGGATGTTCGTGAGAAGTCAAGGGTAGGTACCATCCTACACACACAACACTTCCCAATCCTAGAATCCAGACAACCCGACACTTGCGAAAGGCAAGGCAGAAATCTAGAAATGGAAGGAGTACCCTTACCCTATTCTCTTCTACTCGGTCCAAGATAGGGAGAGAAGATTAGAGAGGGGTAGTATCGAAAACACTCCCACCCTAGTAGGAGGCCGTCTCGGAGGGTGCAAAAGGGTGCCAAAAGATGGGAAATGAACCCATCAGGTTAGAAAAAGAAAAATGATCAACCTGTCTGAATGAGTACCCAGAATGATAGTCAAGGCAAAAGGCACTAAAAGATGGGCAATGTCCCCATGGGTCAAAAAAAAACCTATCCAAATATGTGCCACATAGAAAAGAGCAAAAAAAGAAAGAAAAACCCAAAGAGGCTGAACCCCAATGGGTAATTTGAGTGAGAGTAGAGAAATCCCTCTCAACATCTTCAAACCCTATCAAGGACTTCCTCTATACTCTTCCTCCTTAAATCCCTAGGGAAGGGTAAACTGACCAAATCCAGGTGGACTCCAAGCCGATCAAAGGAAGAAGGTTAGAAGGATTCTAGGTAGGGAACTTTATTTTTGCACGTGGCTTCTACCATTTGAGTCTTGACAAACTCCAAAGACTGATGAACTGTCTCAAATACCAGCATTTTCTCCACAAAAAGTTGCATATTTCAAAATTTCAAAAAAAAATGCATATTTCAAAAATCCACAAAAAATGCATATTTCAAAAACCCAAAAAATGCATATTTAAAAAACCCAAAAAAATGCATATTTAAAAAACAAAAAAAATGAATATTTCAAAAACAAAAAAATGAATATTTCAAAAATTCAAAAAAAATATACATATTTCAAAAATCAAAAAAAATTGAATACTTTTGAAAATCCAAATGATTGTTTACAAGAAAACCAAAAAAAAAATTGCTTAGTCATGATCATTGCCTTAGTTGCATCCATGTTTATTTTACTGTCATGCATATTTCCATTCCTGCATTGCATATCCTTTTACTTTAATTACGTTGTTAAAAAGGCTCTTCCCCTTTGACCTAAGTCAAAGTTGACCGTAATAGGCAAAGGGATGAGTCATGGTGAAGATCTAATCCCCTTTTACCAAGTGTTACAGGCATTTCAATACAGGAGAGGAGAGGATTCACACCATGACAGGTAAGTTCTCTCAACCCTTACATTTCATTTAGTCATTTGTCTTATTCTACCTTGTTAAGAAGGCTCCTCCCTTTGACTAAAAATCAAGGCAAACGATATATAGGCAAAGGGATGAGTTATGATAAAAATTTAATCATTTTCATTAAGTATTTTCAGGAGCTGAAGAAGCAAAAGAGAAGGGCCATTAGGTACATTTTTCTTGCAAAAAAAAAATGCCTCAGGGCACATGTGCCCTAATCTGGGGGCACATGGCCAGGTGCCCCACCCCAGGGCGCATGGCGAGGTGCCCCCAATCGGGGGCACATGGACAAAAAATTCGAAAAATTCAGAAAAATCTCAAAAATTCAGAAATTGTTTATAACGTTAAAAGTGACATTTTTTGCTAAAGGAACCATCATCAAAAACATTGTTTTGACATCCAAATGATGGTTCTAATAGTAAAATCTTCAGTTGATCATTTCATGAACAATCTGCTTCATATGACAATTCCTTCTGTTGGGTACTAACCAGAAATGTGCAGGCAACCTTTTTAATCATAACAGGTGAATTGGCGAGATCAGTGTTCCTGAAGAAAACGTCATGCCAACCTTGTGGCGAAAAGAGAGGAAGCACCACCCAGCTGAACATTCTCATGGTGTTGTATTCCGTCAGAAGGAAAGACGAGGATGGACCAGAGATGCTGATGAATCAGGCAGTCGATGCAAGTCGATAGACCACACCTGAAGACTTCACTCAAATCCACATTCTCATCAATCTTACATCATCACCATCATTGCATTTTGCACTTCACATCACCTTTTACCAATTGTCACCTAGTTATGTTATGTTCATTTATATTATATGCATTAATATTGAAGACCTTGAGAGTGAAGATGACTGGGCCCGAGATCCCCTTCAACAAAATCTATGATGGCTTGGTCATTTCTTCACACTCACGGATAAGCCAAAATTTAACATTGGAGGGACGATGGTTCCTAATCAGGTGTCTTGACCTCCAATAGACAATTTATATCTTCAACTATTTTCTACATAATTTTCTATGTTTTCACATCCATCTCCTTTTTTATTCTTATCATTACCAATTTTATCTCTTCATGTTTTATTCCTTTCTTTTTATTCCACCATGTTTTATTCTTTCCTTTATTTTATCCCACCATGTCTTTTATTTTATCCCACCGTGTCATGGCAATTGTCATGCCATTGTCTCTTCTTTCCCATCATTCTATGTTAGTCCCACCATTATCTTTAAATCTCCCTATGGCTAAAGTCTGTCTTGTCGTTTTCCGAATATTGGGTTTTCTGCCAGAACATGATTCATGGTTTTCACGATACCCGAGCAATTTTGTTATGCATAAACGAACCCTTTTTAGAATTTGAGATTATTCCACTCAGAATTAAACTAAGTATTTTGGTGAAACTTGAATGAACTTGATATTCCAAATATGATGGATTGGTATTCTTTTCATTTTAAGATCAATTTCTCTTTTAAAAAACTTTAGCCCATCACAGTACAAGAACACCGCAAAGTTCGGGTTGCTGGCTGATGATGAGCCTACGAATTCGAGGACTCCTCACCACGCTGAGGGTTGGCTACATCCTTTTATCCTTTATCATTTACTTTTTCATCTCTCATGCCAAGGGCATGTCTTTTACCAGTCAATTATATGAGGTTTTGATAGAACATGAAAGCGATCTAGAATACTAAGCGAGATTCATATTGCTGGATTAGGTAGATAAGCGTGTCTATATCTACACCTTGATGCCACCTATTCATTCCATCAACATTACATTCATCTATGCTCACTTGCATTCCATTACAGTTCACTCCGAATCACTCCGCTTCATTACATGCCACTCCCTTACAAAGCCGACATCAAGGAGAGGCAAGCTGTAGACACGCCAAATTCGCCTAATTCAGAGCATAAAACTCATGTTTTATAGGGTAACATGTGCGATTGACCTTATAATGATTCCGGGTCTTTTTAAGTTGATTTGGAGCTTCGCCGAACAAAATCGGATGTTTTTCTGAAGTTTTCCGCAAAAAGCCGTAATTTCCGAGCGAAAGCCACACGTAAATCATGTAAACACGGAAATTGGCTGAATGACCAATGCCTAATGATCATGCATTGAATTTTATGGTCATATTCACACCTCGGACAAGTTTTGTTGCATTCCGTGCCTTTCCGGTTTGCCGTCGAAGTCATTTTGACCTATATCGTATCTTCTATTCACTGCCCTAACTTCCGGGCAAAATTCTGAAGTTTTGGAGGGTGTGATGGCTAATCGGATGCTATATAAAGATTCTTCGTCATGTTATCTTTCCAACGCAACAAATGGCGTCGAATTCCAAGTTCGGGAGTGTTCGCAATGGCTTCCGGAAGAAGGACGCACAAAAAATAGTCCCATGCGCCCGGGTTCCTGGTCACATGCACCCGGGACCCAGGGCACGTGCCCATGCGCCCTACCAGTGAGGCACGTGACCATGTGCCATCGGGAACAGTGCCCATGCACCCTCACTTGGGGGCACATGTGCCCCTCAGTGGGGCGCATACGCCCTGCACCAGGGCGCATGCGCCCAGGGGTAGGGCGCAAGGCACCTATTTTTTAGCCCGGATAACACCGTATGTTCTCCTATAAATTAACTCTGATTCCGGTCGTTCCAAAGGCATGAGCACGACCCCCCAGGCATCTCAATACGTCCAACCTCCCTCCTGCATTGATTTTGTGATTTTTAGAGAGAGAATTTTGAGTTTTTAGAGAGAGAAAAGTCGGTTTAAGAGAGAGGAAGGCTGTTCTGCTTGTGATCTGCCACATCTCTCTTATTCGGACTCTACAGAAGTGTGTGGACATATTCTGCCTGATATCTCTTCATCAAAGTTCTTCCTCTCCAAGTCTTATTCACTTTTCAATCAACGGCACTTGATTCCGAGGTCGGGGCTGGTCGTGACGAGTGCAGAAGCAAAGTCGCACCTGGCAGATCCTGGACTGCTGCTCGGCTTTTTCGACAACCTAGATTTGACTATATCTTTCTCTATCCAACTCAGAATCTTTTAGTTATTTTTCCTATCTATTTTTATTTGTGATTTTCCATCCTCCTATCATTTTTTTACATTTTTTTGCAATACTTTTATTCTGTTATTCCGAAAATAAAAAGGGGGTTAGAGATAACCCGAATCCGGTCAGTTTCTAGTCAATTGTGTGTTTTATGTTATGCTATTTACATATACTCCACCTTGTTTAGTTATAATAGTCTCTTTCACTTGTTTGTTTGTCTAGTTGCACAGAATATCAAGCACCCACCACGTTGAGGACTCTTCTTCATCGGCCGGCCGAAGAAGGAGAAGCTTTAACTCACATTCTTCACGCTAAGGTACACACGGTCATTTTAATTCTATAAATCGGAACCCACGGTTCCTGGCGACCACATGTCTTAATTTATTTCTTCTCACCCTCTTCCCACATGACCCGAACCATCTCTTTGGTGATCGAGTGACGCCAAGGGATGAAAGTTTGGGGATCAATGTGAGTGTGGGACCGAGGTGAGAGTTGCTTTCCGAGTTTTCTTCCTTTCTTTCTCATCCCCTCTTGAGGTGACGATCTGGATTCACGGACTTCCCTGAAAAGGAGAAGATCCCGTCGAATTTTCAGAGTCGACACCGACCAACCATTCCGGTTCTCTACCCAACCAACCGGGGGCAAGCTCCCCATGAAGTTTTTGGCTCACCCGGCTGACCGCTCAATGGTCCAGCCCAAGAAGACCCGGAAGCAGCCGCCTGCTGTACTAAAGACTCTAGCAGTCAGCCCAAATGCTGACTTTTCATTTCGGCAACCGGTTCCACTGATTGGGGGCACGTCCCCCATTCAAGCGTCTTCTCGCTGAAAGCCCCGGACAGCGGACACTCGTGCCAACCGGGGGCAGGGATTCAGACCCTCTGTCCCGATCTCGAAGGTTTGGTGCCCTAAAGCCAGCATTCCCCTTATAGAACCACTTGTCTCCAAAGCCTGTCGTCAACCTCACCCAGACAAGGGACCTTCTGGGCTGAAGTCCCAACCATGGCCATAGCCGAGGGCTGTATTCAAACCCCCCACAGGAACCAAAGGACAATTCTATTCGGTCGAAGGTTCAGTTTGCGCCACCCCACCAATGGCAGTTTTATCATTTTGATGATGGTCGCACGGGAGCTACCACACAGAAGAGGGTCAGTCCTTGATCGAGTTATGTTGTCTAACACTGCCCCCAGACGCCAAGTAGCACGGGGGCAGGAGGCCAGATGCTAGTATACACTTGCTACACTGCAAGTGCTGGTCACCCTGATGATGTTCTAGAGGACTCTCAGACTGTAGTCCATGTTAGGCCCCTCACACGTAGTATGGCCGAACGTCAATCTGCCATCGCCGTGGAGGGCGCGCGCCGTCGTAAGGACAAGGATATTGTGCCGAGCGATAAAGTAGTGTTCATGCCACCAGCCATGAAATTAGAAGATCTTTGGAGGGAGAATCAACAGTTCTGGGCTCTCCTTGCCAGTTCCGGCTTTCTCCATTCTCAACCAGCACAAGCATCAGGTGCCACCGAGGCTTTAGATGGGCCCCATATTACTCAAGGAGAACTGCCACCTGTAGCACAGCCTCGTCCTACTACTCCCATGCATCCGGCTCCTAGACCACCCATGGATGATGAGATCTTCATTCAACCACAATACCAAGCCTCTCTGCCTCCACCGCAGCAAGATTTTCTTGAGTCTTCTCAGCGAGCTATGATAGATCAAATGATTTCTATGTGTTTGGTGCAACATGACGATGGACAAGGTGTGGCGGGCCTCTACCAAGTCCCATACCCACCACATCATCAGTATGTGAAGCTTCCTCCTGACGTCTCTAAGGTGCCCAAGAGCTCCAAGTTTGATGGGCGTGGGTCCCCTAGGGAGCATTTGGCTTTATATTACACTCACATGGGTGAGTTAGCACATTGCGAATCGTACTTTCTTAAGTACTTCGCCACCACTCTAACAGGCACAGCCTTTGAGTGGTTTTCTAAGTTGAAGCCTAGGTCAATAGTAGAATGGCCTGATCTACAAAGAAAGTTTATTGAGAGGTTTAGTTTCTCTAAGCGGCCGCATACCTTGGTCGAGTTGACCACTATGTTCCAGGGACGAAACGAATCGGCAGCCGACTATATTCACCGCTGGAGAAATGTATGTATGAAGTGTGCCAATCCACCTTTGCATGAGGAGGCAGTTGCATTGTGTAAGAGAGGCCTTCGGGCTGAGATCCAGGAAAAAGTGTTGGGGACACGGATCCAATCCTTTGATGACTTGAATGTCACGGTTGCTGACATAGAACACTTCTATGTCAATAACCCTTTGGTGGCAGCTACAAGATCAAGGCCAATGAAGGACAAATAGCCAGTTTCTAGGGATGTCAATATGGTGGATGTCTCATCATCTTTTAGACCCTATAATAATGCTAGGGGCAAAAGTGCTACTACGGCACCCCCTCAGAGGAATACCACCAATCTTGCTCCAAGGCCCATGGGAAGAACGTGCTTTGAAGCCCTATTCTTTTGCATGGGACTATACAAAGAAATTGTTTGATGCCTGTATGAAGAATGGACTGATTAGCCTGCCGACGAGTCGACACCCAGAGGATGCTGCTAAGAATCAAGAACCGAACTTCTGCCTGTATCATAGACTGGTGGGGCATATGATTGAAGATTTCTACCAGTTCAAGGACTTGGCCGAAAAATTGATCCAGGACCAAGTTCTTAATTTGGGGAACCAACTAGTGCAGCCCCCACAACCACATGTCAAGCCTCGACCACTGACAAACTTTGTGGTCAATGCAGTACATTACAGACCGGAGCATCCTGTTCCGGGGCTTCCTCCTCCTCCTCCACCTAAACGAAGATGGCATCCTAACGTGGAACGGCTTCTGCACCCCACAGTTTATCAAATGGCATCTCAAGTCCGTTCCATTCTGGAGGGATTCTGGGTTAGATGTGTGCACCTAGAGGCAGACATTATGGCCACCATGGTTAATGTCACCGAGTTGCTCACTGGCGAGATGATGTATGAAGAAGCTTGCCCCCCTCCTCTGCAAGCCCAGGGGAGATCTTTTGCTAACTCACCTCAGCCGTCAGGGCAAACTATTAATCAACCCGATGAGATTTGGGGAAGTGTTGATCAGTACGAGGCAGAGCCTGAAGCTTCCCCTGCATGCTCCCCGAGGGCACCTGTTGAAGCATCGCAGCCGGACAGGCCGAAGAAGTGTCGACGGTATCATGTTTACTCACAGTATTCCTTTCCTCAGGCAATGACATGCCATCTCTATGAGGTGGTTGCAAGGGGAGGCCTGATGGAACCACATCCGGATAGGGGCTTCCACTTCATGTCCTTTCCTAGGGGTGGTTGTGGATATCATCATACACAGTCACACTCCGTTGAGGACTGCCGGGCAGTCAAGAAGCACCTTAAAGACTTGATCAGAAATGAGGTCCTTAAGATCGGAGTTACCTCGTTCAACCACCGCGGCCCCACGTCAACTCAAGCCTGGCAAGTTCTTCCTATGTCATTCACGCCACCCTTGAAGTTGGTAGGCCAAAGAAACATATGGCTGGGGGAACCTCACGAAGTTCCGTGCGCCCCCTGTTGACTCCGAAAATGGGTTCTAGATCGGCACCTCAAGATAAGGTGAAAGATAGAATTGGGAAAAAGGGGGGAGTGAATCGGAAAAACACTCGAAAAGCAATGAAAGGTCCTCAGCTCGGTCCCACACTCACATTGATCCCCGAACTTTCATCTCACGGCGTCGCTCGAGCACCGGAGATGGTTAGGGTCATGTGGGAGGAGAGTGAGGAGGAGATAAAATTAGAACATAAATAAAAGGTGGTCTCCAGGAGCCGCGGGCTCCGCTTTATAGAATAAAAACAAGAGATGAGTTGATTTGACCATGTACCTTAGCACGGGAGATCGGGATATGGGTTCAACCTTCTTCTTCCACAACCGGCCGATGAAGAAGAGTCTCCAACCAATGCTAGCTTGATAGACCTGTGCAACTAGAACAATAAACCAAGTGAAATAAAATGATTAGAACTATTGGAAGTGTAGTAACTGTAGTAAGAAGATGAGAAAGAAGCAATTGGAATTGGACTCACCGGCTTCGGGGTGAGTCTTAACCCATTTTTTTGTATTTTTGATTATATAAAAATGATGAAAATGAACTAAAATATGCTTTAAAACAGTAAATGAACTGAGTTAAATGAGTTGAGTAAGCTTTTGGAATGGATCGGCTTGAGTTGAAGCCGAGTTGGTCGAAGAAGGCCGGTTCGGGTAGATTTGCACCCTTCTGGCGCGACTTTGGTGTAGAGGATTCTACGTACGACCCCGATGTCATAATTGAGTGCCGTTTGTTGGAGTAGACAGAAAACTCTGAGAGGAAGAGTTACTATGTTTATAATTTCTCCTAAATCCTCCTGTAGAAGTCTATATAAATTATGAAAGTGGGCGGATAAATAAAACAGAACCTGGATGCGCGCTTTTGGTGCAGAAACCACCACGAACAAACAGCAAGTAGGAATTGTGTGACGTTAGTTGGAGATGAAAGAGGACGAAGAGAGGAATAACTTACACGTTGAAGAATTTTGCAGAAAGAGTCCCATATTTTTTGCAGAAGTCTATGAAGATGGTTAGTGTAGAACGCCCGGATTGAGCCTTCACCTTCACTTCGGGATCGATCTCTCAATGTCGGATCGCCTTTGGACATCGGGACGGCTTTGGAGAAGATCTTGGACAAAATCTGGACGAGATAGGCACGGGGGGTTAACCTTGGGTGATTGAGAATAGCCCTCAATTTATAGGGGAAGGAAGCCGGTGCAAAATATGGAAACTGGACCGACCGTGCCCCCGCTTTTCAAAGGGGCCCCCCCTGTTTCAAATGGAGCGGGGGTGCGTTACGCGTCTCACTGCTAAAATTCACCGGAAACTTCTGAAAATTGCTAAAAATTGACTTGACATATGTAACGCGCCCCCGAACCGGGGGCGTGGTACAAATAATCGAAAATTTTCGCCGGAAGCCTTCCAAAAATCCGGTTTAGAAGGTGCTAATCGGGGCAATTTCTGATTTTCAGAAACTGACCGTGCCCCCCCTTTCAAAGGAACCGGGGGTGCGCAGGACATACCCTTGGTTTGAGGGCGCACAGGATGCGCACCCAGGTTGAGGGCGCGCAGGGCGCGCCCTCCTCTTTCAAGCGGAGTGGGGGCGCAGTACACTCTCTCTCCTGCGCGCGTGTTCCGTGAGCCGTATCTTGCAAACGGGATGTCCGATTCGGCTCCCGTTTGTCGCGTTGGAAAGAGGGCCTTCAACTGCACCTCCTCAAGTTGGTAAACCAGCCGGCATGACTCCCGATATGTTCACATGGGGCTTTCTACCGGTTTACCCTCTCACGGAAAGCTGAAACCCGTGGCGAAGATTCGAAAGAGCACGGTTCCGATCGAGAAATATCGGGTCAACTTGGGATGACTTAAAATGATGACCGAACAAGTCCGGTACGATTGGAAAACCCGAAATCATCGAAAAATCTGAGATTAACCCGATAAACGTGAACCAAACATCGGAAAAGCCGGGAAACCCTAAAATTGACCGATCCGGACGTATGGCCATGATTGATAAAAATATTTGGCTAGAATCGACCCAGATGACCCGAAAAGACCCGGTAATGACTGTAAAGGCCTAACGCGTGGTCCGGGATAGCCGTGTCAGTACAGATCGAAAAAGCCATAACAAAAGCCATTATTGACCGATGACTACCGAAATGACTTCTCAGAAACCCTGAATGTTACGGAACACACGCGGGACTCCCGAGATGTTCAAATATAGACCATTAAAGGTCTATCATCGAGCAGGCTTCGTGTTTTCATAGTTCACGTGTGGCTCTCACTTGAAGGTCACGGCATTGTTCCTGAAATCATCGGTCCATTCTCAACTCACAAGGGGCTCCACCAATGTCCATAGCTCATATCCATGAGGTAATCCTGATCAGATAACAGTCAAATAAAAGATATCGCCTATGGAATAAGTGTCTGGGGCTCCGAATCAGGCCAATTTGGCGTGTCTATAGCTTGCCTCGCCTTGATGTCGGCTTTGCAAGGGAATGACACGTAGCGGAGCGGAGTGAAACGTAGAGAAAGCGTAGTGAAGCGAGATGGATTGTAGTGGAATGTAGTGGAGCGAAATGGTGATGTACTGAAAAGGTGGCATCAAGGTGTAGATATAGACATGCTCAACGACCAAATTCGGCAAGACGAATCTCCTCAAGTCTCCTAGTTAACCGCCATGTTTCGTCAAGTCTTCCTATGTTCGATTGGTAAAAGATGTGCCATTGGGACGAGAGAAGAATAGCCAACCCCCAACGTGGTGGGGAGTCCCCGAAACATGGGTTCGTAGGTTCATCATCAGCCGGTAACCCGATCTTTGCGGTGTTCCTGTACTGTGACGGGCTAAAATTTTAAAAAGAGATTTGTTTTGAAAAAGTAAAAGAATATCAATCGAGCACATTCAGGCTCTCTGATTCATTTAAGTCTTCCAAGAGACAAGATTTGATTCGGAATGGAATGATCTCAGATTCTAAAAAGCAAATCTTGAAGCATAGACCGTGAAGATAGTGACGGTGCAAGTTCTGATCAAATAGGAGGCCCTTGGCTAGATGAAGTGACTGCCACGGTGGGAGGAGTAGTAAGAGAGATGTAGTGGCCACAGTGGGGATAGAAATAAAGGCACAAGGTTATTACTGAACACGGTGGGATTAACAGACATGGTGGGATATTAGAAAGGTTGGTGGGACAAGAAAACATGGTGGGATTAGAAAACACGGTGGGGTTTAGAATAATCGGGATTAAGATAAAAGGTTTAAAGATTAGGGTGAGAAGGTGAAGATTATGAAATGATGTATGCAATGATAAAAAAAAATGTAATGCAATTAATGCTACATGATGCATGCTGGGCTCAATAAAACAAGACAAAACTTGTATAACAAATAGTTGAAGATATAGATTGTCTATGAGGTCAAGATACCCATTCGGGAACCATCGTCCCTCACAACACAACTTTGGCTTATCTGTGAGCATCAGAGATGACCCAACCATCGTAGATTTTGATGAAGGGGATCTCAGGTCAAGTCTTCTCCGCTCTCATGGTCTTCAACAAATAATGCATAAGATAATAATACCCGAGTAACGACATATATGCTAGCCGGCAAGTTATGGGAGTTTCTCATGTCGATTCTTCTGCTTCTGTGAGCAATTCCTATTGGCAAGATTTCCCCCTCCTTGACTCATGTTTCTTTTCTGAAATACTCAATAGAGGGGTTAGATTTTCTCTATGGCTTACCCTCTTGCCTATTGTCATCTTTCCTTGCTTACATGTCAAGGGGGGTAGCCTTATTAACAAAGTAATATAAACAAAATGACCAAAAATGAATAAGATAAGGGTTAAGAAAGCTTACCTGCCATGGTGAGAGTCACACCCTTCTTGATCTTAGCATCCTGAAACACTTGATAACATGGGATTAAATCTTCACCATGGCTCATCTCTTTGCATATTGCTGTTTGCCTTGACTTAGGTCAAAGAGAGGAGCCTTCTTAACAAGGTGTAAAAATAACCTAAATGATTGAAATGAAATGGTTAAAAGAACTTACCTGTCATTGATAGAATCTTCCACTCCTACTTTAAAGTTCCTGAAAACACTTGACAAAAGAGGATCAGATCTTCACAATGACTCATCCCTTTGCCTGTTATGGCCAACTTTGACTTAGGTCAAAAAGAGTAGCCCTCTTAATGGGGTGATAATGAAGATAAATATGCAATGCAAAAATGAAACATGCAAGACATAAAAATAAACATGAATGCTAGCAAAGTCAAAATTCAAGGTTATGCCAAGTTAAATGATGCATTTTTTTGGATTTTTAGAAAGTATTCATTTTTTTATTTTTGAAAATATTCAACTTTTTTTTGGATTTTTGAAAATATTCATTTTTTTTAGATTTTTTAAAATATTCATTTTTTTATCTTTGAAAATATTCATTTTTTTGGATTTTTGTGGAGAATGTGCCGGTATCGAAACAATTCATCGATCTTTGAGTGTTAATCGAGATTCAAGCAATAAACACCACGTGAAAATAAGGTTCCCTACCTAGAATCTTTCTTGCCCTCTTCTCTTGATCGGTTTGAATTCCCCCTGAGTTTGGATAGTTTACCCTACCCTCGGGTTTAAGATGAAAGAATAATAAAGAAAGTCTTTGATAGGATTTTGGGGTGTTGAGGAGGGTTTCTCTACTCATGCCCAACTTGCCCGTTGGGGTTCGGCCTCTTCGGGTCTTTTTCTATATGTGGCACTCACTTAGACAAGTCTTTGACCTGTGGGGTCATTGCCCATCTTTTAGTGCCTTCTTTTCATTTTCTACTCTTCTGGGTACTCATTCAGACATACCCATACTTGTTTAAACCTGTATGGTTCATTGCCCATATTTTGGCACCATTTTGCACCCTATGAGACGGCCTCCTACTAAGGTGGCGGGCATTTTTTGACACTATCCTCCTCTAGTCCCTTTCACCTATCTTGGACCGAATAGAAGAGAATGGGGTAAGGTTTCCTTTCTACCTTTAGGGTTCTGCCTTGCCTCTCTCGAGTGTTGGGCTATCCAGATTCTGGGATTGGGAGGTGTTGTGTGTGCAAGGTGATGCCTACCCTTGACTTATAGCTAACACCCTTGAATCGATGACTTAATATCATACCAGAAATTCTCTATTTTCTTTTCTAAGGAAAATATTTTTTGAGGTAAACGCCGTTCCATGGATGGTTCAATTTTTCTCCATCGGCGTTGGTTAGCTCATATGCATTGCCTGGATATTTTTATGTTATAACAAAAGGCCCTTCCCAGTTAGGTTGCAACTTGGAGCGGGAACCACCCGGCTTAACGAATATACGTTTGACTACCATCTCACCGACTTCGAATTTTCTCTCTACCACCCTCTTTTGATAAAACCTTTTCAATCGGTTCTGATAAGTCCGGGCATGCTCGGAGGAAGCCAACCTTCTTTCATCTAGGAGTTCAAGTTGTGCAAGGAGAGATTCTCGTCTCTCATCGACAGGGATGTCCCTATCGAGTTGAACTTGGAGTGATGGAAGGAGTATTTCGTACAGAACCACCGCTTCCATCCCATATGTAAGAGCATACGGAGTTTGACCAGTGGGGGTCCGTACATAAGTACGATAAGCCCATAGTGCATCTACAAGCTTATTTGGCCAGACTACGAACTTGCTAGACTTACAAGTTTTCTTGATGATTTTAATCAAAGTTTTGCTGGTGGCTTCTGCTTGATCGTTGCCTTGCGGGTAATAAGGAGATGAATGATGCAATGCAATGCGGTACCTGTTGCAAAGATCACGCAGATCTTGAGAGAGAAATTGCGGTCCGTTGTCGGTGATGATGTCATGGGGTATCCCGAACCTGGCGATGATGTTGTGTTTGATGTTGATGCATTGATCTCCACTAACGCTTCCGCTTCTGCCCACTTGGTGAAGTACTCTATTACCGTCAGGATGAATGATTTGGAACGGATTTCATAGTTAAGATCACTTAGAGAGCCAATGATGTCGAAAGCCCACATAGCGAAGGGCCATGGGGCATGAATCGGATGAAGGGAAGATGCAGGAGAATGGATCTTGTCAGCATGAAGTTGGCAAGAGTGACAGTGCCGGACAAAGATGGAGCAATCCTCTTCTAGGGTTGGCCAATAATACACCTGCCTCATGATTTTCTTGGCAAGAGCTTGAGCATTGACATGGCCCCCACAGACCCCGGAATGTGCTTCTTTAAGCACCAATTCGGCCTCTTCTTCATCAACACATCTCAATAAAATTCCGCTCGGGCTCCTCTTGTAGAGCACCCCTCTGTCGACTCTGAAAACGGGTTCCGGATCGGCACCTCAAGATAAGAAGGTGAAGATGAAATTGGGGAAAAGAGGAGTGAATTGAAAACACTCGGAAAGCAGTAAAGACTCCTCACCTCGATCCCACACTCACATTGATCCCCGAACTTTCATCTCACGGCGTCGCTCGAGCACCGGAGATGGTTCGGGTCATGTGGGAGGAGAGTGAGGAGGAGATGAATTTAGAACATGAATAAGAAGGGTGGTCGCCAGGAGCCGCGGGCTCCGCTTTATAGAATAACAACAAGATTGAGTTGTTTTGACTGTGTACCTTAGCGTGGGAGATCGGGATATGGGTTCAACCTTCTTCTTCTTCGGCCGGCCGATGAAGAAGAGTCTCCAACCGATGCTAGCTTGATGTATTTGTGCAACTATTAAACAAAGAAGACAAGAAAACAAGTGAAGGGAGAATTAGAACTCAGTGAAGTGTAATAACTGTAAAAATAATAACACAAAATGGCAATTGGAAACAAACTCACCGGATTCGGGGTTAGCCCTTACCCCTTTTTTTGGTTTTTTTATGATATATGAAATGATGCAAGATTGAATAAAAATTATGCTTAAATATGAACTAAATTATTTGAATGAAGAGTTAGCAAAGAGAATATAAATGGTTAAAGACAACACAACCCAGACAAAGTGGCAACCGGGTTGGATAGAATCAATGTAAATTGGCGTGACTCTGATTTAGAGACCGTAATAGACAGTACTGATGTCAAAATAGAGTGACGTTTGTTTCAAAATAAAGATAAATCACCAAGGGTGGTTTGATATGAATACAAGTTTGCCTGAATCTTATGATAAGTAATCTGAGTTTACCTGATAAGCCGGATCTTGGACAGTGAAGTTCTGGAAACTCCCAGAACAATGTTGATGTAGGACATGCTATGGGCACCACAGATATCTGAATTGAATGATTATTGTTTGACATAAAATAAAACTCACCGGGGAACAATTTCTATGAAGCATGTATAGGCTGAATCCACCATTAAATGTACTGAAATTGATTGAGAAGATGATGACTTATAAAAAAAGACTTCGGATCTGTCTGTGCAGCGCCGGTGTTGAAGACGTAACAAGCCGAGTGAATGTCAGAATTGATTTCCGTTTGTTGGATATGAAATATATCTTGATGAATCACACTTATTATGAAGGATGTAAGTCCGTAAAATGACTATAAATATCTATAGAAGCCGATGATCAGCAGTGCAGCACGTCGGAGCATAGACCGGCTTCTTCTTCACTTTGGGATGATCTCCGGGCACCGGGACGATGATAGAACTATTTTGGGAGATTGGAAAGAGCCTAGGGTGTCTGGATGACGAAGAGAGAAGTGCTGGAGGATGGGGATGCCCTTCTTAGGTCGTTCATATGAGTCTCCCTTTATAGGGGATGAGAACCAGATCAAAAAATAGCAAGATTTGATACATCCGACCATAGGTTGGATTTCCTCCATATAATGTTGCTGATTTTCATACTGAGGCATATAGAAACTTACCTAAATGATTTAGAGATATTGTAAACCATGGATAACCTTTCCCATGTTCAAAATATGTCTCCACTTGAATAGGAAACAAATCTAGTCTAAAAATGGCAAGTCTTGATATACAAGACAACAAGTTGGATTGCCATCATTAGATGATGCTAATTTCAACAATGAAGCTTCTAGATACTATAAAAAGTGATATGGAGGATGAAAAAGGAGGGTAAGGTCGTGAATTGGTCATATATGTACCCAATGGGCTGGGCTTGCATGCAATTGGGCTTGATTGGTGCTGCGTGCGGACAGAACTGCGCGTCTGACTTCTAAAAGGTGCTGCAGACAAATGGTAGATCAGAATTGAATGCCATTTAATGCATTGAAAAGAGAACTCAGAGGGGTAGATTATTCATGTTGAAGACTTCTTCATTAAAAGTCCACATATCTTGTGAAAAATTTTCAAGTAGAGGATATGCTAGGAAAAGCATATTCTGGCACACCACCAAGAGTCTCTTGTTCGGAAAACACGGATTTGATTAAAAATTAAAAAATCATCCTGATATTTCCAGTAAGCACCTTGGCTCATCCAAAAGGGTGGTTCATCATGATTTTGATGGTCTAAAAGAGATGTTGCCAATGGAATAATGGTTTAAGCTCTAAATAAGGCCAAATTGGCGTGTCTACAGCTTGCCTCGCCTTGATGTCGGCTTTGCAAGGAAATGGCATGTAGCGTAGCGGAGTGAAATGTAGAGGAATGTAGTGAAGCGAAATGAGTTGTAATGGAATGCAGTGGAGTAAAATTGCGATGGACTGAAAAGGTGACATCAAGGTGTAGATATAGACACGCTCAACGACCAGATTCGGCAAGACAAATCTCCTCAAGTCTCCTAGTTAACCACCATGTTTCATCAAGTCTTCCTATGTTCGATTGGTAAGAGATGTGCCATTGGCACAAGAGAAGAATAGCCAACCCCCAACGCGGTGGGGAGTCCCCGAAACATGGGTTCGTAGGTTCATCATCAGCTGGTAACCCGATCTTTGCGGTGTTCCTGTACTGTGATGGGCTAAAGTTTAAAAAAGAGATTTGTTTTGAAAAAGTAAAAGAATACCAATCGAGCACATTCAGGCTCTTAGATTCATTTAAGTCTTCTATGAGACAAGATTCAATTCGGAATGGAATGATCTCAAATTCCGAAAGGCAAATGTTAAAGCACAGACCGTGAAGACAACAACAATGCAAGATCTGATCGAATAGAAGGCCCTTGGCGGGACGAATTGACTGCCACGGTTGGATGAATAGCAAGAAGGGTGTTGCAGTGGTCACAGTGGGGATAGAAATAAAAGATTTGAAGGCACAAGGTGATTACCGAACATGGTGGGATTAACAGACACGGTGGGATATTAGAAAGGTTGGTGGGACTAGAGAACACGGTGGGATTAGAAAACACAGTGGAGTACAGAATGATCGGAATTAGGATAAAAGATTTAGAGACTAAGGTGGGAAGGTGAAGATTTTAAAAAAAAATGTATGCAATGATCATGAAAAATGCAATGCAACTAATACTATATGATGCATGCTGGGCTCAAGAAAACAAAAACAAAACTTGTCTAACAATTAGTTGAAGATATAGATTGTCTATGAGGTCAGGATACCCATTCGGGAACCATCGTCCCTCACTGCACAATTTTGGCTTATCCGTGAGCACAAAGAATGACTTGACCGTCGTGGATTTTGATGAAGGGGATCTCGGGCCTGGCCTTCTTTGCATTCACGGTCTTCAACATTGTCGACTCTGAAAATTCGACGGGGTCCTCTCCTTTTCAGGGAAGTCCGTGAACCCAGATCGTCACCTCAAGAGGGGATGAGAAAAGAAAGGAATAAAGCTCGGAAAACAACACTCACCTCGGTCCCACACTCACATTGATCCCCGAACTTTCATCCCTTGGCGTCGCTCGATCACCAAAGAGACGGTTTGGGTCATGTGGGAGGAAGGTGAGAAGAAATAAACGTGGTCGCCAGGAACCGTGGGTTCCGATTTATAGAATTAAAATGAAAGATGACCGTGTGTACCTTAGCGTGAAGAGTGTGAGTTTAAGCTTCTCCTTCTTCGGCCGGCCGATGAAGAAGAGTCCTCAACGTAGTGAGTGCTTGATATTCTGTGCAACTAGACAAATAAACAAGTGAAATAGACAATTAGAACTAGACAAAGTGGAGTATATGTAAAGAGAATAACATAAAACACACAATTGACTAGAAACTGACCGGATTTGGGTTATCTCTAACCCCCTTTTTTTATTTTCGGATTAACAGAGTAAAAGTAATGAAAAAAAACATAAAAAACTTATAGGAGGATGGAGAATCACGAAATAAAGAGATAGGAAAAAGAACTGAAAGATTCTGAGTTGAATAGAGGAAGATATAGCCAAATCTGTGTTGTCGAAAAAGCCGAGCAGCAGTCCAGGATCTGCCAGGCGCGACTTTGCTTCTGCGCTCGTCACGACCAGCCCCGACTTCTGAATAAAGTTCCGTCGATTGTAAACTCAAGAAGACTTGGAGAGGAAGAACTTTGATGAAGAGATCTTAGGCAGCAGACGTCCACACACTTCTGTAGAGGCCGAAGAAGAGAGACTTGGCAGATCACCCGCAGAACAGCCTTCCTCTCTCTTGAACCGACTTTTCTCTCTCTAAAAACTCGAAATTCTCTCTGTAAAAATCATAAAATTAATACAGGAGGGTGTTAGGACGTCTTGAGATGCATGGGGAGTCGTGCTCCTCCCTTTGGAACGACCGGAATCAGAGTCCATTTATAGGAGAACGAGCAGTCTTATCAAAGCTAAAAAATAGGGATAAATG
This sequence comes from Cryptocoryne crispatula var. balansae, assembly GCA_036172225.1. NCBI lineage: Eukaryota > Viridiplantae > Streptophyta > Magnoliopsida > Alismatales > Araceae > Cryptocoryne > Cryptocoryne crispatula. Next base: position 22,624,454 of record CM069928.1, read on the forward strand.
CGCCCTGGTGCCAGGCGCATGCGCCCCACTGAGGGGCGCATGTGCCCCCCAGTGAGGGCGCATGGCACTGTTCCCGAGGATAATGGTCTTATCTCTTCCGTCTGTTAAGCGGCTGAGTCCGGGTGAAAGACTGACTCAAGGGTGGGGCGCATGTGCCCTCAAGTGAGGGCACAAGGCCACGTGCCTCACTGGTAGGGCGCATGGTCATGTGCCCTGGGTCCCGGGCGCATGTGACCAGGAACCCGGGCGCATGGGACTGGTTTCGCGCGTCCTTCTTCCGGAAGCCATTGAGAACACTCCCGAACTCGGAATTCGACACCGTTTGTTGCGTTGGAAAGATAACAGGCCGAAGAAGCTTTCTATAGCATCGTATCAGCCATCACACCCTCCAAAACTTCAGAATTTTGTCCGGAAGTTAGGGCAGTGAACAGAAGGTCCGATACAGGTCAAAATGACTCCGACGGCAAACCGGAAAGGCACGGTATGCAACAAAACTTGTCCGGGGTGTTAACATGACCATAACCTTCAATTCATGATCATTAGGGATTGGTCATTCAGCCAAATTCCGTGTTTACACGATATACGTGTGGCTTTCACTCGGAAATTATGGCTTTTTGCGGAAAACGCCGGAAAACATCCGATTTCGTTCGGCGAAGCCACAAATCAACTTAAAAAGACCCGGCATCATTATAAGGTAAATCACACATGTTACCCTATAAAACATGAGTTTTATGCTCTGAATTAGGCGAATTTGGCGTGTCTACAGCTTGCCTCGCTTTGATGTCGGCTTTGAAAATTCGACGGGGTCCTCTCCTTTTCAGGGAAGTCCATGAACCCAGATCGTCACCTCAAGAGGGGATGAGAAAGGAAAAGAATAAAGCTCGGAAAACAACTCTCACCTCGGTCCCACACTCACATTGATCCCCGAACTTTCATCCCTTGGCGTCGCTCGATCACCAAAGAGACGGTTCGGGTCATGTGGGAGGAGGATGAGAAGAAATATACGTGGTCGCCAGGAACCGTGGGTTCCGATTTATAGAATTAAAATGAAAGATAACCGTGTGTACCTTAGCGTGAAGAGTGTGAGTTTAAGCTTCTCCTTCTTCGGCCGGCCGATGAAGAAGAGTCCTCAACGTGTGGGTGCTTGATATTCTGTGCAACTAGACAAATAAACAAGTTAAATAGACAATTAGAACTAGACAAAGTGGAGTATATGTAAAGAGAATGACATAAAACACACAATTGACTAGCAACTGACCGGATTCGGGTTATCTCTAACCCCTTTTTTTTATTTTCGGAATAAAAGAGTAAAAGTAATGCAAAAAAATGTAAAAAAATGATAGGAGGATGGAGAATCACGAAATAAAGAGATAGGAAAAAGAACAGAAAGATTCTGAGTTGAATAGAGGAAGATATAGTCAAATCTGTTTTGTCGAAAAAGCCGAGTAGTAGTCCAGGATATGCCAGGCGCGACTTTGCTTCTGAGCTTGTCAAGACCCGCCCCGACCTCTGAATCAAGTGCCGTCGATTGTAAACTCAAGAAGACTTGGAGAGGAAGAACTTTGATGAAGAGAGCTCAGGCATCAGACATCCACACACTGCTGTAGATGTCGAAGAAGAGAGACTTGGCAGATCACCTGCAGAACAGCCTTTCTCTCTCTTGAACCGACTTTTCTCTCTCTAAAAACTCGAAATTATCTCTCTAAAAATCATAAAATAGATTCAGGAGGGTGCTAGGACGTCTTGAGATGCCTGGGGAGTCATGCTCCTCCCTTTGGAACGACCGGAATCAGAGTCCATTTATAGGAGAATGAGCAGTCTTATCAAAGCTAGAAAATAGGGATAAATGCGCCCTGGTGCCAGGCGCATGCGCCCTGGTGCCAGGCGCATGCGCCCCACTGAGGGGCGCATGTGCCCCCCAGTGAGGGCGCATGGGCACAGTTCCCGAGAAAAGAGGCCTTATCCAGTCCGTCGGTTGAGCGGTAGAGTCCGGGTGAAAAACTGGTTCCCATGTGTCTCAAAGGTGGGGCGCATGTGCCCTCATGTGAGGGCACGAGGTCAGGTGCCTCATTGATAGGGCGCATGGGCACGTGCCCTGGGTCCCGGGCGCATGTGACCAGGAACCCGGGCGCATGGGACTGGTTTCGCGCGTCCTTCTTCCGGAAGCCATTGCGAACACTCCCGAACTCGGAATTCGACGCCGTTTGTTGCGTTGGAAAGATAACAGGCCGAAGAAGCTTTCTATAGCATCATATCAGCCATAACACCCTCAAAAACTTCAGAATTTTGTCCGGAAGTTAGGGCAGTGAACAGAAGGTCCGATACAGGTCAAAATGACTCCGACGACAAACCGGAAAGGCACGGTATGCAACAAAACTTGTCCGGGGTGTTAACATGACCATAACCTTCAATGCATGATCATTAGGCATTGGTCATTCAGTCAACTTCCGTGTTTACACGATATACGTCTGGCTTTCGCTCGGAAATTACGGCTTTTTGCGGAAAACGCCGGAAAACATCCGATTTCGTTCGGCGAAGCCACAAATCAACTTAGAAAGACCCGTCATCATTATAAGGTAAATCACACATGTTACCCTATAAAACATGAGTTTTATGCTTTGAATTAGGCGAATTTGGCGTGTCTACAGCTTGCCTCGCCTTGATGTCGGCTTTGTAAGGGAGTGGCATATAATGAAGCGGAGTGATTCGGAGTGAACTGTAATGGAATGCAAGTGAATGTAGATGAATGTAGCGAAATGGAATGGTGATGGACTGAAAAGGTGACATCAAGGTGTAGATATAGACACGCTTATCTACCTGATATAGCAATATGAATCTCGCTGAGTATTCTAGATTGCTTTCATGTTCTATCAAAACCTCATATAATTGACTGGTAAAAGACATGCCCTTGGCACGAGAGATAAAAAGTAAGGGATAAAAGGATGTAGCCAACCCTCAGCGTGGTGAGGAGTCCTTGAATTCGTAGGTTCATCATCAGCCAGCAACCCGAACTTTGCGGTGTTCTTGTACTGTGATGGGCTAAAGTTTTGTAAAAGAGAAGTTGATCTTAAAATGAAAAGAATACCAATCCATCATATTTGGAATCTCAAGTTCATTCAAGTTTCACCAAAATACTCAGTTTAATTCTGAGTGGAAGAACCTCAAGTTCTAAAAGGGTTTGTTTTAAGCATAACAAAATTACTCGGGTATCGTGAAAACCATGAATCATGCTCCAGCAGAAAACTCGATATTCGGAAAATGACAAAACAGACTTAAGCCATAGTGAGATTGAAAGATAATGGTGGGACTAACATAGAATGATGGTAAAGAAGAATAGCAATGGGATGACAATTGCCACGGTGGGTAAAATAAAAGACACGGTGGGATAAAAGAAAGGACAGAATAAAACATGGTGTAATAAAAGGAATAAAACATGAAGGGATAAAATTAGTAAAGGAAATGGATGTGAAAACATAGAAAATTATGTAGAAAATAGTTGAAGATATAGATTGTCTATTGGAGGTCAAGACACACGATTAGGAACCATCGTCCCTCCAATGTTTAATTTTGGCTTATCCGTGAGTGTGAAGAAATGACCAAGCCGTCGTAGATTTTGTTGAAGGGGACCTCCGGCCCAGTCATCTTCACTCTCAAGGTCTTTAACATTAATGCATATAATATGTATCAAATGGACCTAACATAACTAAGTGACAAATGGTAAGAGTGATGTGAAGTGAAAAATGAAGTGATGGTGATGATGTAATATTGATGAGAATGTGGATTTGAGTGAAGTCTTCAGGCGTAGTGCATCGACTTGCATCAACTGCCTGATTCATCAGCATCTCTGGTTCATCCTTGTCTTTCCTTCTGACGGAATACAGCACCATGATAGGTAGCGCTTCCTCTCTTTTCGCCACAAGGTTAGCATGACGTTCCTTGGGGAACACTGATCTCGCTAATTCACCTGTTAGGACTAAAAAGATTGCCTGCACATTTCTGGTTAGTACCCAACAGACAGAATTGTCATATGAAGCAAATTGTTCATGAAATGATCAACGGAAGATTTTACTATTAGAACCCTCATTTGGAGGTCAAAACAAAGTTTTTGATGATGGTTCCTTTAGCAAAAATGTCATTTTTAACATTATAGACAATTTCTGAATTTTTGAGATTTTTCTGAATTTTTTAATTTTTTTTGTCCATGTGCCCCCGATCGGGGGCACCTGGCCATGCGCCCAGGGGGTGGGGCACCTGGCCATGTGCCCCCAGATGAGGGCACATGCGCCCTGAGGCCAATTTTTTTTTTTTTTTTTTGAAAAAATTTGTACCTGATTTCCCTTCTCTTTTTGCTTCTTCAGCTCCTGCAAACACTTAATGAAAATGATTACATTTTTATCATTACTCATCCCTTTGCCTGGATGTCGTATGCCTTGATTTTGAGTCAAAGGGAGGAGCCTTCTTAACAAGGCAGGATAAATCAAATGACTTAAATGAAATGGGAGATAAGGGTTGAGAGAACTTACCTGCCATGGTGTGAATCCTCTCCTCTCCTGCATTGAAAATGCCTGAAACACTTGACAGAAGGAGATTAGATCTTCATCAGGACTCATCCTTTTGCCCATTATGGTCAACTTTGACTTAGGTCAAAGGGAAGAGCCTTCTTAACAAGGTAATTAATGTAAAAGGATATGCAATGCAGGAATGGAAATATGCATGACAGTAAAATAAACATGGATGCAACTAAGGCAATGATCATGACTAAGCAAAAATTTTTTTTTGGATTTTCTTGAAAACAATCATTTGGATTTTCAAAAGTATTCAAATTTTATTTTTTGGATTTTTGAAATATGTATATTTTTTTTAAATTTTTGAAATATTCAATTTTTTTGGGGTTTTCGAAATATTCAATTTTTTGGGTTTTTGAAATATGCATTTTTTTGTGGGTTTTGAAATATGTATTTTTTTTTTGTGGAGAAAATGCTGGTATTTGAGACAGTTCATCGGTCTTTGGAGTTTGTCAAGACTCAAGTGGTAGACGCCACGTGCAAGAATAAAGTTCCCTACCTAGAATCCTTCTAACCTTCTTCCTTTGATCGGCTTGGATTCCACCTGGATTTGGTCGGTTTACCCTTCCCTAAGGGTTTAAGGAGGAAGAGTATAGAGGAAGTCCTTGATAGGGTTTGAAGATGTTGAGAGGGATTTCTCTACTCTCACTCAAATTACCCATTGGGGTTCGGCCACTTTGGGTTTTCTTTCTTTTTTTGCTCTTTTCTATGTGGCACATATTTGGACAGGTTCTTGACCCGTGGGGACATTGCCCATCTTTTACTGCCATTTGCCATGACTATCATTCTGGGTACTCATTCAGACAGGTTGATCATTTTTCTTTTCTAACCTGAGGGGTTCATTGCTCATCTTTTGGCACCCTTTTGTACCCTCTGAGACGGCCTCCTACTAGGGTGGCGAGTGTTTTCGATACTACCCCTCTCTAATCTTCTCTCCCTATCTTGGATCGAGTAGAAGAGAAAAGGTTAAGGGTATTCCTTCCATTTCTAGATTTCTGCCTTGCCTTTCGCAAGTGTCGGGTTGTCTAGATTCTAGGATAGGGAAATGTTGTGTGTGTAGGATGGTACCTACCCTTGAATTCTCACGAACAACCTAGGATCGATGACTTGAGGCTATACCAGTGGTTTCTCCATTTTTATGGAAAGTACTTTTTGAGGTAAACTCCATTCCAAGGATGATTCAATTTTTCTCCATCTGCATTAGTCAATTCATATGCATTACCTGGATACTTTTCAGTGATTACAAAAGGTCCTTCCCAGTTGGGTTGCAACTTGGAGCGGGGACCCCCCGGCTTAACGAATATGCGTTTGACTACGATCTCACCGATTTCGAACTTTCTCTCGACCACCCTCTTTTGATAAAACCTTTTGAGTCTATTCTGATAAGTCCGGGCATGCTCGGCGGCGGCTAGCCTTCTTTCATCCAAGAGTTCAAGCTGTGCAAGGAGAGATTCTCGTCTCTCATCAACAGGAATATCCCTATCGAGCTGAACTCGGAGAGATGGAAGTAATAATTCGTAAGGGACCACTGCTTCCATCCCATATGCCAAAGCATACGGGGTTTGTCCAGTGGGAGTCCTTACAGAAGTACGATAAGCCCATAGAGCATCTATAAGCTTATCAGGCCAGTCGGCAAATTTGCTAGACTTACAAGATTTCTTGATGATTTTGATTAAGGTTTTGTTGGTGGCTTCTGCTTGACCATTGCCTTGAGGATAGTATGGTGATGAATGATGCAATGAAATGCAATACTTGTTGCAAAGATCACGCAGATCTTGAGAAAGAAATTGTGGCCCGTTGTCGGTGACAATGTCGCCGGGGATCCCGAACCTTGCCAGAATGTTGCGCTTGATGAAGGAGCAAACTGTTGACGCTTTAATCTCCACGAATGCCTCCGCTTCAGCCCACTTTGTGAAGTACTCCGTTGCCGTCAGAACGAATGATTTTGAGCGCATTTCGGAGTTGAGGTCACTCAAGGGGCCAATGATATCAAAAGCTCACATGGCGAAAGGCCATGGGGCATGAATTGGATGAAGGGAAGAAGCGGGAGAGTGAATCTTGTCGGCATGGAGTTGACATGAATGATAATGCCGGACAAAGATGGAGCAGTCTTCTTCTAGAGTTGGCCAATAATACCCTTGCCGGATGATTTTCTTAGCAAGGGCTTGGGCATTCACATGACCACCACAAACTCCAGAATGTGCTACTTTCAGCACCAACTCAGCTTCTTCTTCATCAAGACACCTGAGTAAGATTCCACTTAGGCTTCTCTTATAGAGCACTCCTCCTAGGATTGTATACCTCTGGGATACTCTTCTGATTGCCTTCTTTTCCTTGGTGGTTGATCCAGGCGGATATGACTGATCTTGACAATACCTCGCAATCTCGTCATACCAAGGTCTCTCACCTTCTTCTAATTCTTCTAACTCAATCAAGGAGATTTCTTATTTATGTTCCAAGTATTCCTTTCTGTTGAATCTCTCCTTAACCTTCGTAAAACGTCCATCCTCAATTGCTTTGGAATTGTCCTCTTACGGATGTGGATAGTTCGCACTTGCTCGCCTAGCGGGACAGATAGAGATGAAGCTAGGGAAGCTAAGGCATCGGCGAGGATATTCTGAGAGCGGGGGACATGAACAAAGGTGAGTTTGAAGAATAGCTTGATGTAGCAGGTGGTGAGCTCCTGGTAGGGCTTGAGGTTTGGATGGGAAGTTCGGTATTTAGATAGGACTTGGCGTAGGATCAATTGACTATCACCTATCACCCTCAGTTCGATGGCACCATGGAAATGAGCGGCCTCCAGTCCGGCCAACAAGGCTTCATACTCAGCTATGTCGTTGGTTGCTGGAAAGTTAAGCTGAAAAGCCTGTGGAATGGTGACACCTTCAGGTGACAGAAGGACAATACCTATCCCTCTACCATGAGAGTTCAGAGCCCCGTCAAAATATAATGTCCAAAGATTGGAAGATCGGACTGACATTAGTTTGTCATCCGGGAACTCCGACCGGACTGGGTCAAAGACGGGTATGGGATGATGGGCAAGGTGTTCAGCAATAGCATAGCCCTTGATTGCCTTCTGTGGGACATAAGTGATATCAAATTGGGATAAGAAACTCTGCCATCGCCCTAACCGATCAGTCAAGACTGTACACATTTCTATGCCAATTGTTGCAAATATATGTTTAGAACTCCTTTACCTCTGACTTTCCTATTTCCTAACCTAACTTGACCTACTGAAGATTAAGCTGGAAAGGTGGTATTTACAGTGGAGGGAGGATCGAGCAAATCGTTCAATGATTCAGAAAAGGGGGATCCCTGATTGGGATTACCCTCTGGGATGAGTAGAGACGTCTCCTCGATGGAAATGTGAGTTTCAGAGAAGACGTTTTGGAAATTTCAAGTAAAAAGATAGAATGAGTCTGAGTGACTCGAGGCTTGCTAGAAGATGACTGAATTAATAGAGAGAAAAACTTAAGAATAAAAGGGAAAAAGGGGCTCGTGGGCCCAATGGTAATAGAAAATGGACACATGGGTCCAAAACTGATGAAAAAAGTAAATGGGTACGTGGACCCGATCTTAGAAATAAATGGGCATGTGAGCCCATGTTGGGAAAAACCCTCAGTTCTGAAGTTGATGAGGGAAGCAAATGGGCAAGCAGGCCCAGTAAGAGTGGAAGGTTGAAGAGGGCTCATGGGCCCAATGTGGGTAAGTGGGCCCTGAAGCCCATCCAAAAGATCTAGAAATAGAGGTACGAGGTTCAAACATGGCATTGTTATATTTGGGCCTCGTGGAATGGTTTTGACTTGGGTAGTATGCTTAACTAGATGATCCAATATTGGTCTGCCCTTGAGTGGTTCCTGGTACTCTTCCCCACTTGAGAACATACGAGTTAAAGATAAGCACAGGTCTTCCAAGTCTTCTTCTTCTTCTTCTGGAGCTTTTCTTCTCTTGACAGCTATCACGGAACTTTTGCCATCTTCAGCCATCATCATGGTCTCCCCTTTGATAAAGAAGGTGTGGAGCCCCATGGCATATCCTGGCTGGAAGATTCTCCTTGGGATGGAACCCTCTTCATATCCCAACCCCTGCCTGCGTGGCCTTTTCACAGTTTCAATTGGTTGAGTGATCCCTTGAAGATCCTTGCCTAAACCTCTTCCAGGCTGATAGCCCAATTTCATCATCATCCGCCATCCCAGTGTGTCTGGTAGAGAGGCAGTCATGCATCTGACTTCTGGCAATTCTCCCACTGAGATCTGGGGTTGTATTGACAGACCTAGGGGTAAAGAAGCATCGTTCAGCTCGTCCCTTATAGGCATGCTAGTCACCTTGACCACTTGTCCTTTAAAGGGAAATTTTATGCACTGGTGGTTTGTTGAAGCCACAGCTCCTATTGCCTCCAAATATGGCCTCCCAAGTATAGCCCGAAATGTTGGATCCAATTCTAGAATATGAAAATCTGTTGTGACCGTACATGGTCCGAGTTTGACTTTTAGAGTGACCACCCCATGTGCAGACTTCTTGGAGTTGTCGTAGGCTGTCACCATGGCACAAGATGGCTTGATTTCTTGCTCAGAAATACCGCACAACTGCAAAGTTTCGGGCGGCATAACATTGATAGAAGCTCCAGTGTCGACCAAACATGATTTTACTTCAACATTACAGATAATCACAGCCACATGCAAAGCATATCTCCTGAAGTGTGGATCTGCTAATTCTTCCTGAGAGAAAGTGAGTGTTGGGTGCTCACTTCTAGGGGCTAACACTGTAGTTATCTTTTCAGGTGGGAGATCTTCACTCACCATGACCCTTTGTAAGTACTGTTGTAGAATCTCCTGGTGCACTTTTGATCTTTTGATCAACTCAAGTATAGAAATACGGGCTGGTGTCTTATCCAAATGTTTTAACAGATCATACGCCGTGCCTGGCAATGGTTCTTCCACTTGTTCCTCCTCCACTGGCTCTTGCGGTTGAGTACTGGCTTGGGGAAAGAGCCGCTGGAACATCCTCCCACTCTGAAGCACCGGGGCTATTTGGCGGTCGGGTAGAGGTGACGGGTTAACTGGGGTGGACTGTGGTGGAACAGGTGGTGTAGGTGCAGGTATGATAGGTAATGGGATCGATGGTTCTGGGATGATGGGGTTAGTTGGTAGAGGGGTAGGATTTGGAGGTGGTAGTGATGGTGATACTGGTGGCCTAATAAGAAGAGGCCGAGGTGCAGGAGTGGTTGATGAGTTTAATAAAGATGTAGGTTGTGGGATTGGTTGTGGTGTTGGTGGTATGATAGGTTGGGGTTTTGGAGTGGTAGAGCTCGTAGGCTGGGGGTTCAGGTTTGGTGATGATTGTGGGGGTCGGATAAGCAAGGGCCGGTGTGTAGCAATGGTTGAAGGAGGCATAGTTAGAGAGGGGGCTAGCCTAATGATGGGCCGGCGAGAAGAAGTGGCAGCCAGTGGTTGGGTTATTGAGCTTGGTAGTGGTTGTGGAGTAGCAGGTGCACGGATTATCTGTCTAGCAGGGTTCATAGCAGGAGGCCTAGCCAGGTTGACAGGCATGGTTGTATTGTGGCTTTCTAGTTGCCAACCTTGAGCACGACTGGCATCTCCCTGGACAATGGAGTGTACTAGACCAATTCCTGGGTTTGGGTGTGCTGGTGCCGGTGCTGGAGCGGGAGCATGTAATGGGAGCGGATTTTGGACAATCCCCAAGCCAGGTTGTTGTTGAGGTTGAGCCGGTGGACGCTGCCGCCGTCGTCGCCTAGCCTTCATTACCTGTATGCATTCCCCCATTTGGACCCAATCAATGCTTCCTTGGTCATTCAGATCATGGATGTAATCCTTGAATTGAAAGCACACTTCTACAGTGTGACCAGGACACCGGTGGTAAGCACAGTATCGGGACATATATACATTTGTTGGCCAAACCTCTCTTTCCTTGGGCAATTCCAATTGTTTCTCCGCCATGAGTACATTGAAGATGTCGGTCAAGGAGTAAGGGAGTTGCTGATAGTTCTCTCTCCTAGGACCTCCCCTTCGTGGTGCTTGATTGGGTGGTGGCGGTGCCCTATTGTAGGTAGGTTGACGAGGTTGCTGGGGTTGTGCTACTGGCTGAGGTGGTTGTTGTGGTTGTGGTGGTTGTGGTGGCCTAACTCGTTGTTGAGGGGGGTAATAGGAAGGGTTACGTGGTGGGTTTCTGTATTGATTTTGACGGTTCCCTCCCTGGTTCCCCACAATATTTACAGCTTCATTGTTGACCACTCCTTCGGTTGTAGGCCCAGCTGGTGTAGAGGGGGTTTTTCTAAAGTTTCTAGGTTTAGGATCAAAAGGGTTTATCATGGTGGCATCCTTGAAGTGGGCTTGTAAGTATCGGACACTGTCATAGAGTTCATTCATTGTGGTAGGACGGTGCATGATCAACACATTTCTCAGAGCAGGTGTAGTGTTGCCAATAAGCATTTTTACTTGTTCCCCTTCAGAAATCACATCTGTCAGTTTTCTCGCCATTCCCCTCCGGCGATCGGCAAACTTTCTGACGTCCTCTTCGGGCTTCATCCTCCCAGCAATCACGTCTGCAATGGACCATGCTGGTGCCACCCGGTCTCTGTATCTCTGCAAGAATTTGGTCTTGACAATGTCGAAGTCTCCTGCCTCAAAGGAGTCGAGTGAGTAGAACCATTCCAATGCAGACCCTTCTAATGATCGACGGAACAAGAAGGCAAGAACCCTACGATCATCTTTCCAGAATGAGGATTCATAAAGAAAATCTTTAAGATGAAGAAAGGGGTTGCCAGTACCATTGTAACGGCGATAAACTGGCAGCTCAGAAGGTGGCAGGTGTAAGACTGGCAGAGAAGGGATGGAAATCTCAGGCACTGACTTGGAGTCCAGGCGACATCTCAGCTCTTCATAACATTCATTCATCTGAGTGAGCTGATCCATGATTGCCCTGGTGAGAGCAGGTTCTTGGTTTACTAGTGGGGGTATGTGGTTAGAGACATGGTTCTGAAATTGAGGAGCATGACTTGAAGATTGTCCCATGACTTGATGGGCCAAGGGAGCAACATGGTTGAAATAAGATGGCTGAACAAATGAGGGTTGAACCACAGATGGTTGAACTATAGAGGGTTGAACTGCAGATGGTTGAATCATAGATTGTTGAACAACGGGTGGTTGAATCATAGATTGTTGAACAACAGGTGGTTGAACAAAGGGTGACTGAATGACTGGTGGTTGAACTAGAGGACGAGGAGATAAGGCAACTTGATTGGTTTCAGCCTGATCTGAAGCAATTTTGCCCTTCACCATGGATTGTATACGGGCATAGGTTTCTGGGTCAGTATAGAGAGACAACTCCCTAAAGAGTTGTTCAACATCACGGGGAGCAGATGGTTGAGGGACCTCTTGCACTTCTGACTGAATCGGTTGGTGACCCATCTCGTGCTCTCGATGTTCAGCTTGTTCCGCAATTCCAACGTGCCTTCCAGACCTTAGTTGCATTGAACTTCAAGAAGAAAGTAAAACAAACAAGTTGACAAAACAAACAAAGAATTTTTTTGGTTTTTTTAGTATTTAGTAAAAAGTTAAATGTTTGAATTTTTGTTTGACAAGCAAGTTATGCAAAGACTTGAAAGCAAGATTACGAAATGATTTTGATTAAACCTTAGGTTTATGAATTTTGTTAAGAATTGTTCTCTCAACGAATGGGTTAGGATCCTAACTCCAATCTCCAATGACCTAGGTTTCACACAATCTCACCACGTGTAGGTAACGTAGGATGCTTCGGGTTTTGGGGAGTGGTACAACCAACCCGATCATGAAGAGGAATACTCCACGTATGAGGAATTACGGAGGCCTTGATGAAAGCCAACCAAGTCAACTAGGAAGGAATATCCTAGAAGAGAGGTCAGAATCCACCAAGAGGGTGTTTTGGATGGGAGGGGTAAATGGGAGAGTGAGCTCCCACCTCAAAAAAAGTGTAAAAGAAGGAGGTAGAGAGAAGGAGCATAGAATGCAATCAAGTAATAAAGCAAGTAATGAGCAAAGCATAAACTTAAACAAGCAATCAACACCAGACAAGCAATTAGAAACTAGACAAGCAACTAGAAACTAGAATCTAGACTTGTTTCTTATGTGAGTCAAATGGAGATAGTGAAAAGGTGATGGAAAGAAGAGGGTTCAGATCTGATAGCCAAGCAAAAGGGTGGTCCACGTGGGGACCGATGTGGGAACTGGGGTAGAAAGTAAAGGTGGTTCACGTGGGAACCGGTTTTGGGTAAAAAGGGATGGTTCACGTGGGAACCGGTTTGAATGATCAAAAGAGGGCCACGTGGGGCCAATTAAAGGTGAATAAAGATCTGATCCAAGTGGGGATAGATATGGAAAGAAAGGGGTTTGGTTCACGTGGGAACCAAAGTAAAGAAAGAGATTGGTTCACGTGGGAACCGGTTTAAAAGGAAAAGGGTGGTTCACGTGGGAACCGGTTTAAATAAAATGCAGAAATTAAATGGCATACTTGGCACTTCAGATCTGATGAAAGATGGGTGAAATCAGAAGTTATGAGATGGCATGAAGTTAAGGAAGGTGGAAGGAAGGAAAGGCTCACGTGGGAACCGGTCTTGAACTAGAACTAGTTGCAAACAAAACACTTAGCACCCACGGTTGAAGACATTGCTTGTCCCACCGTGGTCGCCACAAAGCTGTCGACTCTGAAAATTCGACGGGGTCCTCTCCTTTTCAGGGAAGTCCGTGAACCCAGATCGTCACCTCAAGAGGGGATGAGAAAAGAAAAGAATAAAGCTCGGAAAACAACTCTCACCTCGGTCCCACACTCACATTGATCCCCGAACTTTCATCCCTTGGTGTCGCTTGATCACCAAAGAGACGGTTCGGGTCATGTGGGAGGAGTATGAGAAGAAATATACGTGGTCACCAGGAACCGTGGGTTCCGATTTATAGAATTAAAATGAAAAATGACCGTGTGTACCTTAGCGTGAAGAGTGTGAGTTTAAGCTTCTCCTTCTTCGGCCGGCCGATGAAGAAGAGTCCTCAACGTGTGGGTGCTTGATATTCTGTGCAACTAGACAAATAAAAAAGTGAAATAGACAATTAGAACTAGACAAAGTGGAGTATATGTAAAGAGAATGACATAAAACACACAATTGACTAGCAACTGACCGGATTCGGGTTATCTCTAACCCCTTTTTTTTATTTTCGGAATAACAGAGTAAAATTAATGCAAAAAAATTTAAAAAAATGATAGGAGGATGGATAATCACGAAATAAAGAGATAGGAAAAAGAACAGAAAGATTCTGAGTTGAATAGAGGAAGATATAGTCAAATCTGTTTTGTCGAAAAAGCCGAGTAGCAGTCCAGGATATGCCAGGCGCGACTTTGCTTCTGCGCTTGTCACGACCCGCCCCGACCTCTGAATCAAGTGCCGTCGATTGTAAACTCAAGAAGACTTGGAGAGGAAGAACTTTGATGAAGAGAGCTCAGGCAGCAGACATCCACACACTTCTGTAGAGGTCGAAGAAGAGAGACTTGGCAGATCACCTGCAGAACAGCCTTCCTCTCTCTTGAACCGACTTTTCTCTCTCTAAAAACTCGAAATTCTCTCTCTAAAAATCATAAAATCAATTCAGGAGGGTGCTAGGACGTCTTGAGATGCCTGGGGAGTCGTGCTCCTCCCTTTGGAATGACCGGAATCAGAGTCTATTTATAGGAGAACGAGCAGTCTTATCAAAGCTAAAAAATAGGGATAAATGCGCCCTGGTGCCAGGCGCATGCGCCCCACTGAGGGGCGCATGTGCCCCCCAGTGAGGGCGCATAGGCACAGTTCCCGAGAAAAGAGGCCTTATCCAGTCCGTCGGTTGAGCGGTAGAGTCCGGGTGAAAAACTGGTTCCCATGTGTCTCAAAGGTGGGGCGCATGTGCCCTCATGTGAGGGCACGAGGTCAGGTGCCTCATTGATAGGGCGCATGGGCACGTGCCCTGGGTCTCGGGCGCATGTGACCAGGAACCCGGGCGCATGGGACTGGTTTCGCGCGTCCTTCTTCCGGAAGCCATTGCGAACACTCCCGAACTCGGAATTCGACGCCGTTTGTTGCGTTGGAAAGATAACATGCCGAAGAAGCTTTATATAGCATCGGATCAGCCATCACACCCTCCAAAACTTCAGAATTTTGTCCGGAAGTTATGGCAGTTAATAGAAGATCCGATATAGGTAAAAATGACTTCGACGACAAACCGGAAAGGCACGGAATGCAACAAAACTTGTCCGGAGTGTGAATATGACCATAACCTTCAATGCATGATCATTTGGCATTGGTCATTCAGCCAATTTACGTGTTCACACGATTTACGTGCAGCTTTCGCTCGGAAATTACGGCTTTTTGCGGAAAACGTCGGAAAACATCTGATTTCATTCGGCGAATGCTCCAAACCAATTTAAAAGACCCGGCATCATTATAAGGTCAATCATACATGTTACCCTATAAAACATGAGTTTTATGCTCTGAATTAGGCGAATTTTGCGTGTCTACAAACATCAATGCATAAAATAAATAGTAATGCACCTAATATATGCTAAGAAAGGAAATGATAACGGTGAGTTTGCGGTGTGATGACATACATTCTCACAAAAGAGTTCATGTGTCCTAATGAGGACACAGAGTGAAAGTTTCTCGGCAAAGTTGAGGCCGAGGTAATGATGACACCTCCTCTTGAGAATCCTCAAGGGAGGGAAGTGGTGAGCATCGCCTGCAAAAGGTTTCTCGGCAAAATTAAGGCCGAGGTTATGGTGACACCTCCTCCTAAGCATCCTTGGGGGAGTGAAGTGGCGAGCATAGCCTTGCTGTGCAGTTCTCCTTGTTTGTTCTTCATGCCTGAAACACTCAGAAAAGGAGATCAAGATGGCTTATCCCCCTTGCAAGTTGCATTCTGCGTTGACCTTTGTCAAGGGGTGTAAAATTTTTCTTGTGCCTGAAACACTTAGAAGGAAGAGATTAGAACAACAATGCGGCTTATCCCTCTTGCAAGTTGCAGTATGCCTTGTCCTTTGTCAAGGGGTAATAGCCTTCTTAAGGGTGTAAAAAAATAAAGCAGCAAATATGCAATGAAAAATTTGAAACATGAGAGACTAAGAATAAATATGAATGTAAAGACAAGAATTCAAATCAAGCATGGCGATTTTTTTTTAGTTTTGAAAATTTTGTTAGAATTTGACAAAGAAGTTTTATGAAAAGATTCAAATTTTTTTGGGAATTTTAAAATATTCATTTTTTTGGAGTTTTGAAGATATTCAGCTTTTTTTGAAGTTTTTTTTTGAAAATATTTTTTTTTGGAGAGAAAATTTAGCATTGACACAAGTTCTCATCACTTGGTTGTTCTTCTAGGTTCGTTGGTAGACACCATGTACAAAATGGGGTTCCTTGCCCAGAATCTTTCTAACCTTCAACGTATGATCGGCTAGAGTTTAGGTTTGATTTGGTTGGTCAACCCACACCTTGGGGGGTTAAGAATGAAGAATGATAAGGAAGTCCTTGATAAGTTTTGGAGATGTTGAGAGGAATTTCTCTACTCACACCCAATTGCCCGTTGGGGTTCGGCCTCTTCGGGTCTTTTCTTCTTTATTGATGAACCTATTTTTGTGGCACACGTTCGGACAGGTGCTTTGACCTGTGGGGTCATTGCCCATCTTTTGGTGCATTTTTTCGTTTTATGCATTTTTGGGTACTCATTCAGACAGTCCCATATTTGTTTAAACCTGTGGGGTTCATTGCCCATCTTTTGGCACCCTTTTTTTATTTGAGAAGTTGGACCTTCTGAGACGGCCTCCTACTAGGGCGGCGAATGCTTTCGATACTCCCCCCCTTTAATCCCCTTCACCTATCTTGGACCGAACAGAAGAGAGTAGGGTGAGGGTTTTTCTTCCATCTCTGAGCCTTGCCTAGCTTCTCTCAGGTGTTAGGGCATCCGGATTCTGGGATCAGGACGTGTTATGTGTGTAGAATGGTATCTACCCTCGACTCCTAGACAACAACCTAGAATATGTGGACTTAAGTCATACTAGTAGTTCTCTCCAATTTTTTTGGTAGATTACATTCCATAGGTAAATCGATTGAAAACATGCCTTGTAATGTAAAAAATTTGTTTGATATGAACAAGGTAGCTACAAATATCATCAGTCATGAATTTCTCTCAATTAAAATTGTCATGTGAAATTCAAAATCATTTTTTTAAAAATATTGCTTTGCAGATGACATAATGATGACGAATGCAATTTCATGTAATACCTAAGAGAAGAAGAAGTTCATTGCTGATGACGGCTTTGCTTGTGCTTGCCTTGCCTTGTCTGCCATGCCTTGCCTTTCCTTGCCTGCCATGCCTTGCCTTGACTTTCCCAACTACTTCCACTTTGATATGCTCCATATCGCATTGGATTGAAGATTCAGAGTCATAGGATGAAGTGAAAGATGTGGAGGATCTGATTTAGCATGGCGGAATCAAAATTAATGATGTAAAAGGCAAAGATTGTGGTATCACCCAGGAAATTTCTCTACCCTTGATTTTTTGTTAAAAGTAAAACTTGGAAAAATAAAGAGAGTTCCAAAAGGAAAGAAACATGTTTGAAAACAAAAGTGTGCTAAAGTGGGCTCTTGGGCCGAAGAGTTGATAGTGGGCTTGAAAGCCCGGGAAGGGTTGGAATCAGGGGGCACGTGGGCCCAAGAGTTGAATGCGGGCTAGAGGGCCCAGTTGATGTTGATGGGCATGAGGGCTCGATTGCAGGCGATGGGCTCAAAGACCCGATTGGAGGTTGAGCCCGAGGGACCCAACGAAAAGAGTGGGCACACGGGCCCTATTTAGATGGTTGGGAGAAAGATTGAGATTTGTGATGGGCTCGCTGACGCCATTGAAGAGTATGGGTGCGCAAACCCGAATTCGAAGAAGTGGGGGCACGGGGGCCCGATTTCGAAGAAGTATGGGCATGCGGGCCCGTTGGTGAAGAAATGGGGGCATAAATGCCCGAAGTTGAAGGAGTGTGGGCATGTGTGCTCGAGGTTGTTGGAAGGCGGGCACGTGGGCCCGATTTAGAAGCAATTTGGGCACATGGGCCCGATTGCAGAAAAACATGGGCATGTGAGCCCGGTTGAGGTGAATTGCGGGCACGCAGGCCCGATTGAGGTGAATTGTGGGCACGTGGGCCCGATTTTAAAAAATTAAGGGCACATGGGCCCGATCGGGGAGAATTATGGGCACGTGGGCCCGATGAAAGGAAAGGGATATGTAGGCCCAATTGGGGAAAAGGGGCATATGGGCCCAGTGGAAGGAAAGGGGCATGCAAGCCCGATTGATTAAAAGGGGCACGTGGGCCCGGTTGAAGAAAAGGGGCATAAGAGCCCGGTTGATTAAAAGGGGCACATGGGCCCGGTTGGATAAAGGGGGCACATGGGCCCGGATGATGGAAAGGGGCACATGGGCCCAGTTGATGAAAAGGTGCATAAGAGCCCGAAAATGGGGCATAAGGGCTCGATTGAGTGGGATGGGGTGTGGTCCATGGCCCTAAGATTGATAGATTTTGGACCCATGGGCCTGATTGATGGTTGTAAGAAGGATAAAGAAAGGGCAGTGGCCCTAAGATTGAGGAATTGTGGGACCATGGGCCCGATCGTTGATTTGGAGGAGAATAAAGAAAGGGTTGTGGCCCTAAAATTGATTGATCGTGGGCCCATAGGCTGAATTGTTGCTTAAGAGAAGAATAGGGTAAGGGTCGTGGCCCTAAGATTGATGCTAAAGGATTTACCTTCCTAGTTGGAGGAGGTCCCAGTATCCCCTTGCTAAGGTCTACATCCTTCAGGAGGCTTGTCGATTCATTCCCTATTTTATGGACCAATTCGGTCTCCTTACTTCCTAGTTCAGGGGTCAATTCAATCTGACCATCTTCATTGATCAATTCCAATGATGGTAACAGTTGATCAATGCCTGACAAATCCTTGCCTAGTCCATCATTGGATTGAAAATCAATTAAGTTTATGATTCCTTCATCTAAGCTCCCTATAGTAGGCTTCTCCTCAGGATGTTCTATAGAAGAGGGCATGCCTAGTCTAGGGGATTCCAAAAAGGTAGAAGGGTTTGGTTCGACCTCCCCTACTAGCAGACTTTGATCTTGATGAGAAGCTGATTCTTCTGCCATGGCAGGAGCCCAAATGGTTGGAGTTATTAATTCCTCTGCAAGGGCAGGAGCTTGAAGGGTCGAAGTGTCTGAATCTTCTACTACAGCAGGAGCAAGAATAGTAGGAGTGATTGGTTCCTTTGTTGGGGGCAAGAGTAATAGAAGAAATGATTGGTTGTTGTGCAACCAACTGAGGAGGATCCCTATGTGGTGGGATTGGTTGAGAAGCCAGGGTTTGCTCGATCGGCTTAGGATGAATGATTGGCCGAGGGACCATTGGTGAAGTGGGTTGAGAGGCCAAGGCTTGCGTGGCTAGCCGAGGGGTTGTTGTTGAAATAGGCTGAGAAGCCAATGGTCAGATGATTGGCCGATGAACCTTAAGAAATGTTGGTGGAGTTGAAGGTTGGGGAGCCGGTTGAAGTAATGGAGTATTCGCACAAGCAACAAGAGGAGCTTTATTAAGGGTGGTTGGTTGTGCCATTGACATGGGTTGCATGACTGGCTGAGGTTGGGGCGTCGGTGACCTAATCAACTGGCGTCAAGGAGTTGGCCAATGATGTTGATCTGGATGGGGTTGGGGAGGGCTCCTAGGTTGGTTCATAGCATCAATGCTCCTCTCAAGCCTGGGCCTCAATTCATCAGAATATTGTATTAATTCCACATCTTCTTTTACTTCCCCAATTACTGAATAGCCCGGCCCATATCGTTGCAAGAATTTGGCATTGACAATTTCGAAATCCCATATCTCTACTTCGTTCAATGAAAAAAAACCAATCTATGGCTGCACCCTCTAAAGATCTCCTAAAAAGAAAGGCAAGGGTCTTTCTATCATTCTGCCACCGAGATGATTTGCTCAGGAAATCATTGACATGGGTGAAGGGATCACCTAAGCCATTGTAGCAATGGTAGGTTGGCATTTGTGATGGGGGAATGTAGATAGTATAGAGGGGAAATTCGACGGTTTCTTTATCCTTGGCAACAGGTGGAGAGGAATTCACCAGGGGGTGTGCACGTGGCACCTGGATGGGAGGGAGGTGGGTTGGTGTGCGAGCTGGAGAATGACCCCTAATGGGATGAGTGAGTGAAGTAAAATGGCAGGACTGCCTAGGTGGGGTTATGGTAAGAGGTCGAACTGTCGATTGGGGAGGTGAGGCAGCTCGGTTGACTTTGGTTGTACCTTGATTAGCAGGCATCTTTCCCTTCACTAGAGATTGTATGAATGACAAGGTATTGGGATCAAGATGAAAAGATAGATCCTTAAGAGCTTGTTCTATACTAAATGAAGCAGACTGATGGGCATCCCCTTGCACTTCGGGTTCCATAGCAGCATTGACCTGGCTCTCGGGTTGTTGTTGGAGCTTGTAGAGACCCGGCTCGTATTCTTGTTGCTTGTAGTAGTCTGACCTCCCAACGTGGCTTCCGGACTTTAGCATCATGGGCATCATGTCGATATTTCTAGAAAGATGGTTAGAAAAGAGAGCAAGCAAAGCATACAATTAAAGATTTTTTTTATGTTTTGTTTTGTTTGAATTTTCTTTTGTTTCGATTTGGTTGTTTGGAAAACAAGTTTGAACGCAAAAATTAAAGGGATTTTTTTTGATTTAGGTGTTTTGAAAAAAATTTTTGTTGTTTTTTTAATTGTTGTGAGCAAGCAAGTTATGCAAACAGGTTTTTTAAAATGACTACTCGACAATTTTTGGGTTGAAACCTTAGATTAGATAGATTGTTAGCAATTGTTCACTCAAGTAGGCATGGTTCCTATCGCTTCAATCTTAAAGACCTAAGGTTGTCACTCAATCACCACGAGTAGGTACTTGGGTTCTTCGGGTTTTGGGAAAGTGGTACAACCGGCCCAATCGTGCAGAGAGGAATACTCCACGGATGGGGACCTACGGAGGTCTTGATGGAAACCACCAAATCAACTAGGAAGGAATGTCCCAGAAGAGAGGTTAGAATCCACCAAGAAGGTGTTTGGAGGGTGAGGGTGTGTTGGGAGAGAGAGCCCCCGCCTCGAATGCCCTATGGATCGGAGCAAGTCCGGTACCCGATGCAAAAGCTAATGCAAAAATGAAAAATGGAGGGTAGGAGGAGAAAAAGCAATCAATATGCAAACATGAATGAAAGCTATTTAATAAATCAAACAAGTGAATGCAAGCAAGACAAGCAATGACAAAGTAAAACAAATAACTAGCAACTAGCAACTAAAGGTGGTTCGCGTGGGAACTGGCTTGTTTGATTGGAAAAAAGGGAAGGAGGGCCACGTGGGGACAATCTGAAGGTGCTTCAAATGAGTGGTCCACGCGGGGACCGATCTGAAAATAAGTTGGTTCACGTGGGAACCAAGTTGGAAAGAAAGGTGGTTCACGCGGGAACCGGTTTACAAGAAGAAAAGAGTGGTTCACGTGGGAACCAAGTTGAAATTAAAAACAAGCAAGTCAAGTCCACATGGGGAACAATCTTAAAGAAAGAGTAAACAGCAATTTTAAAGGTAAATTGACATGGAAGAGGTGAAGGACAAGCCGGTTCACGCGGGAACCAAGTTGGAAAACAACTAGTTGCACGAATCAATCAAGCTAGCACGGTTGAAGACATTGGTTGTCCCACCGTGGTCGCCAAAAAGCTGTCGACTCCGAAAATGGGTTCCGGATCGGCACCTCAAGATAAGAAGGTGAAGATGAAATTGGGGAAAAGAGGAGTGAATTGAAAACACTCGGAAAGCAGTAAAGACTCCTCACCTCGATCCCACACTCACATTGATCCCCGAACTTTCATCTCACGGCGTCGCTCGAGCACCGGAGATGGTTCGGGTCATGTGGGAGGAGAGTGAGGAGGAGATGAATTTAGAACATAAATAAGAAGGGTGGTCGCCAGGAGCCGCGGGCTCCGCTTTATTGAATAACAACAAGATTGAGTTGTTTTGACTGTGTACCTTAGCGTGGGAGATCGGGATATGGGTTCAACCTTCTTCTTCTTCGGCCGGCCGATGAATAAGAGTCTCCAACCGATGCTAGCTTGATGTATTTGTGCAACTATTAAACAAAGAAGACAAGAAAACAAGTGAAGGGAGAATTAGAACTCAGTGAAGTGTAGTAACTGTAAAAATAATAACACAAAATGGCAATTGGAAACAAACTCACCGGATTCGGGGTTAGCCCTTACCCCTTTTTTTGGTTTTTTTATGATATATGAAATGATGCAAGATTGAATAAAAATTATGCTTAAATATGAACTAAATTATTTGAATGAAGAGTTAGCAAAGAGAATATAAATGGTTAAAGACAACACAACCCAGACAAAGTGGCAATCGGGTTGGATAGATTCAATGTAAATTGGCGTGACTCTGATTTAGAGACCATAATAGACAGTACTGATGTCAAAATCGAGTGCCGTTTATTTCAAAATAAAGATAACTCACTGAGGGTGGTTTGATATGAATACAAGTTTGCCTGAATCTTATGATAGGTAATCTGAATTTACCTGATAAGCCGGATCTTGGACAGTGAAGTTCTGGAAACTCCTAGAACAATGTTGATGTAGGACATGCTATGGGCACCACAGATATCTGAATTGAATGATTATTGTTTGACATAAAATAAAACTTACCGGGGAACAATTTCTATGAAGCATGTATAGGCTGAATCCACCATTAAATGTACTGAAATTGATTGAGAAGATGATGACTTATAAGAGAAGACTTCGGATCTGTCTGTGCAGCACCGGTGTTGAAGATGTAACACGCCAAGGGAATGTCAGAATTGATTTACGTTTGTTGGATATGAAATATATCTTGATGAATCACACTTATTCTGAAGGATGTAAGTCCGTAAAATGACTATAAAGATCTATAGAAGCCGATGATCAGCAGTGCAGCACGTCGGAGCATAGACCGACTTCTTCTTCACTTTGGGATGATCTCCGGGCACCGGGACGAAGATAGAACGATTTGGGGAGATTGGGAAGAGCCTAGGGTGGCTGGAGGATGAGGAAAGGAGTTATGGAGGATGGGGATTCCCTTCTTAGGTCGTTCATATGAGTCTCCCTTTATAGGGGATGAGAACCAGGTCAAAAAATAGCAAGTTTTGATACATCCGACCATAGGTTGGATTTACTCCATATAATGTTGCTGATTTTCATACTGAGGCATCTAGAAACTTACCTAAATGATTTAGAGAGATTGTAAACCGTGGATCACCTTTCCCTTGTTCAAAATATGTCTCCACTTGAATAGGAAACAAATCTAGTCTAAAAATGGCAAGTCTTGATATACAAGACAACAAGTTGGATTGCCATCATTAGATGATGCTAATTTCGACCATGAAGCTTCTAGATACTATAAAAAGTGATATGGAGGATGAAAAAGGAGGGTAAGGTCGTGAATTGGTCAGATATGTACCCAATGGGCTGGGCTTGCATGCAATTGGGCTTGATTGGTGCTGCGTGCGGACAGAACTGCGCGTCTGACTTCTAAAAGGTGCTGCAGACAAATGGTATATCAGAATTGAATGCCATTTAATGCATTGAAAAGAGAACTTAGAGGGGAAGATTATTCATGTTTAAGACTTCTTCATTAAAATTCCACAGATCTTGTGAAAAAATTTCAAGTAGAGGATATGCTAGGAAAAGCATAATCTGGCACACCACCAAGAGTCTCTTGTTCGGAAAACACGGATTTGATTAAAAATTAAAAAATCATCCTCATATTTCCAGTAAGCACCTTGGCTCATCCAAAAGGGTGGTTCATCATGATTTTTATGGTCTAAAAGAGATGTTGCCAATGGAATAATGGTTTAAGCTCTAAATAAGGCCAAATTGGCGTGTCTACACCCTCATAGGATGGTATACCTCTGGGATACTCTCCTGATGGCCTTCTTTTCTTTTGCATTTGATCCAGGTGGATATGTCTGATCTTGACAATACCTTGCAATCTCATCAAACCAAGGCTTCTCACCTTCGTCTAACTCTTCCAACTCGACTAGAGAAACTTCATCTTTTTGCTCTAGATATTCCTTTCTACCAAATCTCTCCTTGACCTTCAGAAATCGCCCATCCTTAATCGCTAGCATCGACCTCCTACGGACATGGATAGTCCGTACCTGTCTACCTAGCGGGACTGATAGGGATGAAGCTAAAAAGGCTAGGGCATCAGTAAAGGATGTTCTGAGCTCGAGGAACAAGGACAAAAGTGAGTTTGGAAAAGAGTTTGATGTAGCAAGAGGTGAGTTCTTGGTAAGGTTTGAGGTTTGGATGAGAAGTTCGGTACTTGGTTAGGACTTGGCGAAGAATTAGTTGGCTATCACCTATCACCCTCAATTCCGTGGCACCATAGAAATGAGTAGTCTCCAGCCCGGCCAGCAAGGCTTCGTATTCAGCTATATTGTTGGTTGCTGGGACGTGGAGCTGAAATGCCTGTGGAATGGTGACACCATCAGGTGATAGAAGGACAATTCCTATTCCCTTACCATGTGAATTCAGAGCCCTGTCAAAATATAATGTCCAAAGATGGGAAGATCGGATCAACATTAGTTCGTCATCCGGGAGCTCCAATTGGACCGGGTCAAAGAGGGGTATAGAGTGATGGGCTAGATGTTCGGCAATGGCATAGCCCTTAATTGCCTTCTGGTGGACATAGGTGATATCAAATTGGGAAAGGAAGCTCTGCCAATGACCTAACCGATCACCTAGAACAGTTTTCTCTAGAAGGAATTTGATGGGATTGATGCGGGCAATAAGGTTGACCTCATGAGCTAAGAAATAGTGTTTAAGCTTCTGAACTACCCAGACTAGTGCAGCGCAAGTCTTCTCCACTACAGTATACTTCTGCTCACATGGGTCAAAGAACTTAGACAAGTAGTAAGTTGCCCTCTCTTTCCCTTCTTCATCCACTTGTGCAAGGACTGCCCCAAGAGAATTCTCCGAAATCGAGATATACAAAACTAAGGGCTTTCCAGGGACTGGTGGTCTAAGCACAGGGGGACTAGCCAGATATCTTTTCAATAAACTTTGGAAAAGCATCTAATTTCGTTCGGCGAAGCTCCAAATCAACTTTAGAAGACCCGACATTATTATAAGGTCAATCATACATGTTACCCTATAAAACATGAGTTATATGCTCTGAATTAGGAAAATTTGGCGTGTCTACAACCACCTTCTACGTCATTGATGCTGACACAACTTATAGGGCATTGTTGAGACGTCCTTGGATTCATGGCAATTGTGTTGTGCCGTCCACATTCCATCAATGTATAAAGTACAACAAGGAGGGAAGGAAGTACAAAGTTGAGGCTGATCAATCCCCCTTTGAGATTGCCGAGTGTCACCTTGTTGATGCTATTCCTTACTTTCAGAGCGGGCTACTGAAACCAGTGCTCAACAAAGGTAAAGAGAAGGTGGGGTTGAAAAGTCTTGTGATGATGAAATCCGAATAGATGAAGTCAAAACCAAGATGCTGCAACTTTCATTGAAGTCCCAGGGTCCTACAACCCAAGCGTATCATAAAGAGTGGCACCCAGTGAACTTCAACACTAATTCGGTCACAAGGGAGATTGAGGAGAGCATTGGCATGCCCCAAGATCTGTTGTGGTTGATAGGGGACCGTGAGCTGAGGACTGTTAAAAAGCTCACCACATTCAGAGTCTCCTACCCACCTGGCCCTACCCTGACATTTTACAAAGCTAAAATGAAAGAGAAGCGAGCTCGAAAAGATGACTTTAGGTGGCCCGAGCAATCAAATTCTTAGTCAGTGACGATTCAGCCATCACCGGGGGTCTCCCTTGGTATTCTCCACATGTATCATAAGATGGGAATTCCCAGAGGCAGTCCCGGAAGAAGGCCCGTGCTTTTTACAACAAGTGTAATCCCCAGGATGGCCAAAACATGACCAGCAAGCATCCTGGCCTGGCATATGACTCTGACTATGAGGCGCTAGTCCATTATGCCATAGACATGATCAGCATCCATCATGGTGGTGAGCCTAGCAGCTCCATCCCTATTTTTGATGAGTCATTCGAGGATGAAGAAATATTGATTCAAGGCCTTGGTAGCAGCCAGACTAATGCCAAGCTATTTTTACAGCAAGCCTCTACCTCCCTTGCACAAGTTGAAGCCCCTATTAGTGAGGATGAGCAAGATGATGATGTTGAATTCATGGACCTCCGCCCAGCTCCTAAAGAAATTGAAGACGGTGGCCAGGCAACGGTCGATGATCTCCTGGAAATTGACTTGGGGACTCCAGATGACCCTAGGACAACCTTTATCAGTGCCCTCCTCACTGAAGAAGAAAGAAACTGGTACAGAGCTCTTCTCCAAGAATACAAGGATTTCTTTGCATGCTCCTATGATGAAATGCCAGGTTTGGCCCCTGAGGTGGCAGTCCACAATCTTGCCATCCTCCCGACTGTCAAACCGATCAAGCAAGCCCAACGACGGATGCGTGCTGACCTAGAACTCAAGGTCAACGCAGAGGTCGACAAGCTCAGGGATGTGGACTTCATCGAGCCTTGCACTTATCCAGTATGGCTCGCCAACATTGTTCCTGTCAAGAAGAAGAATGGGCAGATTCGGGTGTGCATAGACTACCGGGACCTAAACAAGGCCTGCCCGAAGGATGACTTTCCTTTGCCAATACCAAAGAATATGGTGGATGTGACCATGGGACACTAGGTTTTGTCCTTCATGGATGGGTCGTCTGGCTACAATCAGATATTGATGTCGGAGGAGGACAAGAACTTCACGGCATTCTATACCCCCAAGGGTATATTTAACTACAAGCGGATGCCATTCGGCTTGAAGAATGCAGGGGCAACATACCAACGAGCCATGACAAAGATCTTTGATGAGATGTTGCATGATTTGGTGAAGTGTTATGTAGATGACCTTGTTGTTAAAACTAAAATGCGGGTCGACCACTTGGGTCACATGGAAACAGTCTTTGAAAGACTTCGCCTGTATAAATTGAAAATGAATCCAATGAAATGTGCTTTTGGTGTCTCTAGTGGCAAGTTTTTGGGGTTCATTGTCAGATATCGGGGTATTGAGATTGACCCTGATAAAATCAAGGCTATCAGAGAATTACCTCCACCTCGGAACATATGTGAGTTAAGGTCTCTTCAAGGCAAGATTGCCTACATCCGGCACTTTATCGCCAATCTCTCTGGTAGGTGCCATCCTTTCTCTCGGCTAGCCAAGAAAGGCACCCTTTTCATTTGGGATGATAGTTGTCAGGCCGCCATTGATGGGCTTAAGTGGTATCTTCTTAACCTGCCAGTGCTGGGGGCACCTGTCAAAGGTTGTCCCTTGGTTCTCTATATCACAACACTCGATGCCTCCCTGGGGGCAATGCTTGCCCAGTTGAATGATGAGGGGAAGGAGAAGCCACTTTACTACCTTAGCAGAAGATTGGTAGGTCCCAAACACAAGTATTCTCCCATGGAAAATATGTGCCTTGCCCTAGTCTTTGCAGCTAAGAAATTGAGGCACTATCTACTAGCTCACGAGGTTAGCTTAATAACCAAGTTTGATCCTCTTAAGTACATGTTGAAGCAGCCTGTCCCTACCGGATGTTTGGTTAAGTGGTCTCTCATGCTCATGGAGTTTGATATCTAGTATATCCCCTAGAAAGCTATCAAAGGTCAAGGGATGGCAGACTTCCTTGCCGCTCACCCTATTTAAGAAGATTCCCCTCTCAATCTTCAGTTAAAAAATGAAGAAACTTTGAGAGAAGCAAAAGAAGCCCAAAAAATCAATGTCAAGCAATGGAAATTGTTCTTTGATGGTGCTTCTAGTGTTGAAAGAAAGACAATAGGAAAAGCTAGGCCCAGAGTAGGTGCGGGCATTGTACTCCTTAGCCCTGATGGGGGTGTACTACATGAGTCATGTTCCCTCTCAGGAATCTATACAAACAATGAAGCCGAGTATGAAGCACTCGTCGTCGGCCTTGAGATTTCCCTTGACATGGGAATCCGGTGTATCCAAGTGTTTTGAGACTCTATGCTAGTAGTGCAACAAATGTTGGGCATCTTTGAAGTTTGCAAGCCAGAGTTGGTTCCATACCACACAGCTACCATCCACTTGTCAAAAAAGTTCTATCTTTTCGACATTGAACACATCAAGAGGGGATAGAATTCCCAGGATGATGCTTTGGCCAAGCTCGCCTCTGCGATCAAGCTTCCACCAAATGGGAAGGTGGAGATTGTTGTCAAATGTCGACGACTCCTTCCTGACAAAAGTAGACGTGTAGATGGCTTCACCCTATTGGAGGCCAATGCCATTCAAGACAATGAAGATGAAACTGACGTAGTTGATTGGCGACAACCCATTATTGACTTCAAGAATGGGACTCTTCCTGAAGATCACGCTCAACGTGTACAGTTGGCTCGAAGGGCAACTTCTTACCAGCTCATTCATGGGGAGTTGTATTGACTTGTGCCAGAAAAAGAACGGGCTGTCCTTGCTAGGTACATATCCAAGAGGGAAGCTATCCAAATCATGAGAGAGGTCCATAGTGGATTGTGTGGTGCTCACCAATCCAGACCCAAAATGAAGATCGCCACCAAGTTAAAGGGTTACTACTAGCCGACGATGTTCACTGATTGTGACAAGTACGCCAAGAGTTGTCATGAGTGCCAGGCCTTCGGGGCCATTCCTCGACGCCCACACATGAAGTTGCATCCAACTACCCCTACTTGGCCTTTTGCCGAATGGGGAATGGACATAGTTGGACCATTCAAGCCATTTGCCTGAGGATCTAGGTTCATCCTAGCAGCCACATATTATTTTTCTAGGTGGGCTGAGGCTATAGCTGCCAGAGAAGTTATAGGCAAGGTGGTATCTCGCTTTGTTCGGCAAAATATCATCTACAGATATGGTGTTCCTAGTCTAATCATGTCAGACAATGGGACCCCATTCAGAAATCAGACAGTCTACAAGATGATAGCTAAGTTCCACATTGATTGGAGGACTTCAACCATTTACAACCCTCAAGCTAATGGCCTAGCAGAGGCTTTCAACAAGACTCTTTGCAAACTTCTGGTCAAGGTGGTCGGAAGCAAGAAAGGAAATTGGGATGAAAAAATGCAGGAAGCACTCTGGGATTACCGTACAGCTTACAAGACCCCCACGGTTTGCTCTCCATTCTCCCTAGTGTATGGAAGTGAGGCTATTGTTCCAGTGGAGATAGAGCTGGCCTCTTACTGAATTACCGTCCATCATGGCCTTCCAACCGATGAAACCTATGAAGTGCATAGGAGGTTCATGTAACTTGAGAAGCAGCCAAGGTGAAAACCTGCAAAGGCGCCTTGGGCAAAATTGGATAACCCTGCTATGTGAAAATCCTGCAATGGGATGCACAGGCAAAAGTGAAAAGGGGTCAGCCTGGTTGAAAACTCCCTAAAGGAGCAATCAGGTTGATAAAAAAACAAACAAACAAACAAAAAACAAAAAAAAAATCAACTAGGGCGAGCCCCCAACCTAACAAGATGGGTGGGTTCATTCCCCTAATTTTATTAGGGAGGAGGTCCGAGTTGCCAATGATGAAAAGGCTCTCATAGGCTCATCTACCTTATAGTAGAAATATGCCAGGGAGACCATACCTGAGGCGACAATGAAGACCATCTCTTACCTTTAAAATTCGAGGGAAGTTCCCACACTTCATCTTGAAAGGGATGAACGGTAATACCCTACTCTACTCTCACTCATTCTTACCCCTTCAGTCATTCTTTTGACTTCAGCAATCCCACCATCTTAATCATTCCGATCCTGATGGTCCATAAATAAAAACTTTCTCCGATCTTGACTATTCAGCCCACACGTCCCATAAAAACTCATACTGTCATGACCCTTCCCGGTCTGAACAATTTTTGAAAATTAATTCAAACCCATACCACCCTGACCATTCCGATCTTGTTGGTTTACAAGCTTCCACGTTGTCATGCCCACTCTGGTCTTGATGACCCACAAAACATGCATCATCTGGACCATCATTCCAGGCAACCTTTAACAAACTAACCATCTTGCCGAGGTTGGTCTTGTATGGCTTTAAAACTTTCACTACCTTGATCATCCCGATCTCGGTAGCCTACACAACAAGTTGCCTTGACTACTTGTTCTTGAGGCTCCAAACAAGGCTTTTACAATGCCACTTTGGCTTCCATAGCCCTACTTTAGTCCTATACCATGTGTAGACCCATGGGA
The DNA here is from genome assembly GCA_036172225.1 of Cryptocoryne crispatula var. balansae. Taxonomy (NCBI): domain Eukaryota; kingdom Viridiplantae; phylum Streptophyta; class Magnoliopsida; order Alismatales; family Araceae; genus Cryptocoryne; species Cryptocoryne crispatula. Next base: position 22,654,369 of record CM069928.1, read on the forward strand.
CACCAGCCCCTTTGGGGCTCCCATTCGCCCATTTGTGGTACTTTAGTCCTACCATTTGTGTGGACCCTTGGGAAATTAGCCCCTTTGAGGCTCCCATTCGTCCCTTTGTGGCACTCTATTCCTACACCTTGTGTAGACCCATGGGACACCAGCCCCTTTGGGGTTCCCATTCGCCCGTTTGTGGCACTTTAGTCCTACCCTTTGTGTGGACCCTTGGGAAATCAGCCCCTTTGAGGCTCCCATTCGCCCCTTTGTGGCACTCTATTTTTACACCTTGTGTAGACCCATGGGACACCAGCCCCTTTGAGGCTCCCATTCGCCCATTTGTGGCAGTATTAGTCCTACCCTTTGTGTGGACCCCTAGGAAACCAACCCTTGAGATTTCCTATCGGACCCTTTGTAGTCCACAGACTTTGCCTTGTAGGCAAGCCCGAAATCCCTTTGTGTTGGTTTTACAACCTTATTAGGCCCCGTGCCAAGTTACCTTCTGTACTTGGATTGGTCTCATATACATTAGACCCTCATGTCAAGTTTCCCCCAGCACTTGGATTTGTCTCATATTCACTCGACCCTTATGCCAAGTTGCTTTCCCCTACTTGGATTGGTCTTGCCCTGATTGAAACTCTCTTTGTGTCAGTTTCAAAATTTGACCCTCATGTTGAGTTGTCCTAGGCACTTTGATTGGTCATATCTTGTTTGAAACCCCCTTTGAGATAGTTTCAGTATTAGTCCTCCATGCCAAGCAGCCTTCAGCACTTGGATTGGTCTTATCCTCTTCGGAACCTCCTTTGCATTGGTTTCGCACCTATTTGATTAATCCCTCATGCCAAGTTGCCTTCTGCACTTGGATTGGTCTTATCCTTGTCAGGAACCCCCTCTGTGTTGGTTTCTCCACTCACTTGTTTGAAGCCCCTTGATTGGTTTCACAACTTTGGTTGGACCCCCGTGTTGAGTTATCACTAATCTCCACCTGGTTCATTCTATTTGGTTGGGGGAAGATTAATTCCCTATACAATAGAGAGAGAGAAAGAAGAGAAAGTGAAAAAGAAAAAAAAGAAAAGAAAAAAAAAGAAAAAAAAAAGAAAAGGAAACAAATGGAGAGAAGAAAAGAAGAGAGAAAACTTGGCTAGAGTGAAAACCTGAAAGGGCACTCTAGGTAAAACTAGGTAACCCTGCTACATGAAAATCTCTCTGGAGGCGTGTAGGTAAAACATCAAGGGGGCTGGTCTGGGTGAAAATCTTGCAAGAGATAGCTGTCGACTCTAAAAATTCGAAGGGGTCCTCTCCTTTTCAGGGAAGTCTGTGAACCCAGATCGTCACCTCAAGAGGGGATGAGAAAAGAAAGGAATAAAGCTCGGAAAGCAACTCTCACCTCGGTCCCACACTCACATTGATCCCCGAACTTTCATCCCTTGGCGTCGCTCGATCACCAAAGAGACGGTTCGGGTCATGTGGGAGGAAGGTGAGAAGAAATAAACGTGGTCTCCAGGAACCGTGGGTTCCAATTTATAGAATTAAAATGACCGTGTGTACCTTAGCGTGAAGAATGTGAGTTAAAGCTTCTCCTTCTTCGACCGGCCGATGAAGAAGAGTCCTCAACGTGTGGGTGCTTGATATTCTGTGCAACTAGACAAATAAACAAGTGAAATAGACAATTAGAACTAGACAAAGTGGAGTATATGTAAAGATAATAACATAAAAACACACAATTGACTAGAAACTGACCGGATTCGGGTTATCTCTAACCTTTTTTTTATTTTTCGGATTAACAGAGTAAAAGTAATGCAAAAAAATGTAAAAAAATGATAGGAGTATGTATAATCACTAAAAAAATAGGTAGGAAAAAGAACTTAAAGATTCTGAGTTGAATAGAGGAAGATATAGCCAAATCTGTGTTGTCGAAAAAGCCGAGCAGCAGTCCAGGATCTGCCAGGCGCAACTTTGCTTCTGCGCTAGTCACTACCAGCCCCGACCTTGGAATCAAGTGCCGTCGATTGTAAACAGAAGAATACTTGGAGAGGAAGAACTTTTATGAAGAGATCTCGGGCAGAAGACGTCCACACACTGCTGTAGAGGTCGAAGAAGAGAGACTTGGCAGATCACCTGCAGAACAGCCTTCCTCTCTCTTGAACCGACTTTTCTCTCTCTAAAAACTCGAAATTCTCTCTCTAAAAATCACAAAATCGATGCAGGAGAGAGGTTGGACGTGTTTAGATGCCTGGGGAGTCGTGCTCATGCCTTTGGAACGACCAGAATCAGAGTCCATTTATAGGAGAACAGACAGCGCGATCCGGACTAAAAAATAGGGCTCATTGCGCCCTACCCCTGGGCGCATGCGCCCTGGTGCAGGGCGCATGCGCCCCACTGAAGGGCGCATGCGGGCCCCCTGGAAGGGGCGCATCTAATCTTTTCCGAAAATTTCGATCTTATCCGGTCCGTCCGTTCAGCGGTAGAGTCCCGGTGAAAAACTAGTTCCCTCGTGCCTCAAGGGTGGGGCGCATGTGCCCTCAAGTGAGGGCACAAGGTCACGTGCCTCACTGGTATGGCGCATGGTCATGTGCCCTGGGTCCTGGGTGCATGTGACCAGGAATCCGGGCGCATGGTACTGGTTTCGCGCGTCCTTCTTCCGAAAGCCATTGCGAACACTCCCGAACTCGGAATTCGACGCCGTTTGTTGCGTTGGAAAGATGACAGGCTGAAGAAGCTTTCTATAGAATTAGATCAGCCATCACACCCTCCAAAACTTCAGAATTTTGTCCGGAAGTTAGGGCAGTGAACAGAAGATCCGATACAGGTCAAAATGACTCCGACGGCAAACCGGAAAGGCACGGTATGCAACAAAACTTGTCTGGGGTGTTAACATGTCCATAAACTTCAATGCATGATCATTAGGCATTGGTCATTTCCGTGTTCACATGATTTACGTACAGCTTACGCTCGGAAATTATGGCTTTTTGCGGAAAACATCGGAAAACATCCGATTTCATTCGGCGAAGCTCCAAATCAACTTTAAAAGACCCGGCATCATTATAAGGTCAATCATACATGTTACCCTATAAAACATGAGTTTTATGCTCTGAATTAGGCGAATTTGGCGTGTCTACAACAGTTAGATCAGTAAGAAAAAAAAACAAATAAAATGAAAGACTAGCTCATTCAGAGAGCTTGCTTGTTGGGAAGCATGCAATAATTGACACCATAAAATGTGCCTATTGAATGGAGGATGGGCAACCAAACACAAAATGAAGCCAATGCTGGTCATGTATAAGGTCCCAAGCCCTTCTCAGTCCTGAAGAAAGCTGATGTAGCAGAAGCAGTGGATAAATTGCCAGGGACAAAGCAGAACAAATATCGGAGGCCAACTTACATGGGCAGTCCCTTCTCGACTCCCATCTCAAAGAAACTGCCCATGGGGGGCATTTGTTGGCATCAAATTTTTCCGCTTAGCTTGCTTGATACAAGTTTCAGCAATACCGAAGCCGGTGCAGAAAATCTGACCCAGATTCGGAAAATTCGTTAATAGATGATGTAAACAGGCTTTGGAAATGCCTTGGCATGGCCTTACATGCTACAAATGGCCAAGATAATGTGCTCATTACATAGCCCCGGTCAAGAGCTTCACAACGGTGCCCAAAACATGGAAAACGAACACTGGAAGGCCGAAATGACCATTTTGTCCCAGACACTTTGGGACAAATTGGGACTCTATCATGGAATTCCAAATTTACCACATTGTCAAGGTTAGATAGAGCTAGGCAACGCTCTAAACAGATCGAAAATCCAACCCCCGGATGAAGAGATATGCAAGAAAGAGCAAATCCGAACGGAAAGCCGTATGTTCTCACACCAGGGGCATAATGGTCCGATTAGCTCTGGATCAACCCATGGACTTAAAATTTCAATTTTCATGACCCAAAACTTTGATCTCATGAATATTGATGCATGAAAAATAAATTTGGCCAATGGGAGAAGGTAATTGCACTCAGATACAATTTTTGGCATTATCGACGGCCGAGATCGCACCAATCAGAGAAACTAGCTAAATCAAGAGATCCGTTGCAATTCAAGTGATCTCAATCACACATCAGGATGGAGCATAAGATCAATGGCCATCAGGGCATGATCTGGAATTTTTTTGAAGTCAATTTAGGAATTATTTAATTGGTTTTGGCTAGAATTAATGCTAGCCGTTGGATCGAGAGCACTCTGATTAAACCAGGGTTAAACCTAACCCAAGATGGGCTAACCCAACCTATCATGGCCGAACCTACCATCCTCTCTCATCTGATGTGTGCGAAAACAGCCCTAGAAGGTAGGGGAGGGTGTGCAAGGCTTTCCCAACTCTCTCCATCTCTCTTTGGTTTATCTTTATCTCATCCTCAACCACCTCAACTTCCCATGGCTTATCCTTATCACCCTCAACCACTCTCTTGGTTTATCTTCATCCTAACTAATCCTACAACTAACCAAGCCTATCCTCATCCAAGTCCTTGCCGAACTAGCCATCTTACCACATGTCATGCGCGCACATCTCCTTGAAAGTAGGAGAGGGTGCGCACCCTTCTCTCCCTCTCTTTCTAGTTGGCGCACAATCACCTCAACAACCTCCCTTGAGTTATCCTTATCATCCTCAACCTCCCTTGAGTTATCCTTATATCCTCTCAACAACTTCCTGCCTTATCTCTTCCTGCAGATGGCGCCATCAACTCCTATATAAACCCCCCTGCTGGCCATCTGAGGACAAGCTGATCACCCTGCGGAAGCCCTGCCTCTCCTCCCTCTACCCTACTCCAAGACAACTTCTCCTTTCTTGGATGTCTTCATAATAAAGTCATCAATATCTCCAGCCCCCTTGTGGTGTGACAAGTGAAGAAGAAGAAGGAGAAAAGACCTCTCTCCAGCAGGTGCACCAGCAGCAGCCCAATCGGTGGTGCACCGATTCCAACAGCAGGTGTTCCTTCTTGGAGCACTGATTCCAGCCCCATTTTCAGCAACAAAAGAAGAAAACTAAGAAGGTTATAAGGACATCCATCTTATCTTTCAATCTCCAACAAGGATTGTGCCAAAAAGGTGAGGGAAGATGTAGTACTTTCTAGTTCTTTCCCTCCCCTCTTCTTTCTCTTCCCCTCGGCCTTCTCTATGGCCATTCAAGAAGCTCCAAAAACACACCCTTTTTGGTACCACCTAAAGCCCATGTTCAACCTCCTTATGTTGGTCCCACAAGCCATCAAAAATCAGCCTCTTTGAGTCCTTCCTTTCAGACCCCTTGTTGTCCTAACTCAGGCTCCCCATTGCCCTTGTGCGCACAGCCCATAGGTGTCCTGTAAACAGCCCATTTAGCACCCCCAAACAAACCAATCACCCTCTTTGATGTATAGAAGGAAGGGTGACAGCCCGGGCCTCTTGGAATCCACCGGACGGGCCAAGAGTTAAGCCGGGTGGCCCTGATTTCTACATGTCAAAATGCCCTTTGTGCATTCCTAAACTAGTCCTAGTTCACACCTAAACCTGCCCCTTATGTAGTCCTACCAAAAGCCCACCTAAACAGCACCTTAGCAAACCCATTCCAGCCCCTCTGAGGTTCACCTACCCTGCTGCGATAGCAAGGTTTCAAGGTGCAAAAAAAAATGGAGTACAAATCAGGCCAACCGGGCCATGGAGGTGCAAATCAGGCCCATTGGGTCATGGAGTGCAAATCAGGCCGCCAGGGCCCATGAAGCTCAAGAATGAGTCTTACCAGGCTGACATGACATGAAGACCAGCCCATTGTGCTGATGAAGCTGGCCCATTGGGCCTTGGACATTTAAAAAGCACATTTAACTAAATCTGAAGGTGAAATGCCAAAATTAAATAAGGAGTTAGTCCACAACTGGACATTTCATTGGGCGGCTCATCCGACATGCACCGGAACGCTGACCCGGGCGTAGGCATGGGACACGCTTCCCACTGCAGATGGACCCTTCCCACTACTTGTAAAGTCAAATGACTATGCCTTGTAGGACGGGTAAAATTTCACACCGATCGAAAAATAAGGCGGCATGCTGCCAAAATTCTCCTGGTCAAGTGAGATTTTACACCAAGGGAAGGACTTTGACACTTCAACAAGCATTATGGCATATGAACTGCCACATCTGATGTACACCAGCATGAACATGAATATTCAATGAACATTTCAAGTGCTGAGTTGATTGCATATGACCGGGCATCGACACTAGCCTTACAGACTAGATGTGATGCAAACCAAACAAGAGTTAACCAAATCTGAAGTTAACTTAATTAAATTTGAAAATACATTCAAACCAACCTTAAAACATACTTAAAACATATCATTAAAGCTTTAACATTCAACAAAAATCAGATTTAATACAATTTGGAAAAATTGATTCAATACACTTAATCCATTGGAATTCAATTTCCTAAACAAGTGCACATCAAATAAATCACAACCAATTGAAAATAACACATAAAGAAAACATTAATGTATATGAAATTCATCTTAAAACATGTCAGATTTAGATCATTAACAATTTGAAGTTCAAGTTTAATCAATTTAAACCAAACTCCAAAACATTTAAAACATACCGAGCGCACCCAAATCGGTACAAAAATACCAACCAACATCACATGAAAATGACTCAACACATGTCAACTAAACATAAACAAGTCAAATTGATCAACACATCTAAAATATCAAGTTCAAACAAAAAATAAAATAAACTTCAACCAATTGAAGTAAAACAAACCGAACAATTCAAACAAGCTTAAAACAAATAACATTCAAATCTAAGTCAAATGGAAATCTGAAATCAACATTTCAAACCACATCAAAATCCATTCTTAAATCAAACATAAATCAACTTCAAACAAAATCTAATCAAACTTGTTTGCATCTCATCGGGCCTAAAAGGCCAGGGCCCTTTGTGTTCTTTATATGTTGTGGATGTGCACGCTCTCGCCAAACAAGATCGCTATGGCAGTTAATCAAGGGTGTTCTAGTGTTTGCCCGTTGTAAATGAACATCGGATATTCGCACCATCCGATGGAGAGAGGTCAAAAATATTTTCATAGAACCCGAACCTCGGTTCTATACTCTTTTAATATCACTCGGACTATCTAGTATTTTTATGGTTTATCACCTACTTTACTAGAAGATCTCTATGGCAGTTAATCAAGGGTGTTCCAGTGTTTGCTCGATGTAAATGAACATCGGATATTCGCACCATCCGATGTAGAGAGGTCAAAAATATTTTCATAGAACCCGAACCTCGGTTCTATACTCTTTTAATATCACTCGGACTATCTAGTTTTTTTATGGTTTATCACCTACTTTACTAGAAGATTGGGATGTCGATATTTCAAAACATACAAAAACAAGAAATCTTTTCAAAGAATCAAAATGATTCTCGAGGTTCCCACACAAACTGAGAAATGATTCAAATAAATAGACTGAATGAAATGATTTAAGAAGAACTTATGAAGTGAATTGGCTTGAGTTGAGGCTGAGTTAATTGAAGAAGGCTGGTTCAAGTAGCCTTGCACCCTTCTGGGATGACTTTGGTGTAGAGAATCCTACGGACGATGCCAATGTCAGAATCGAGTGCCATTAGTTTATATGGATGAAGAAGGTGCCATCTCGTTCAGGCAGATCAAGAAGGTGTCACGGCCAAAAGCCGGACGACCCTCCAAAACCCACGGCTGCCGATCCAAGTGAAGGTCTGAAAAAGGTTGCCATACCACCTGAAAAAGCAAGGCAGAGCAGTAAACAAGAAGAACCAAAAGTTAAGAAGGAGAAAAGTAACAGAATACCTCGTGGTGAGGGAAGCAGAGCAGCTGCCTCCTCAGGTTCTCCACCTGGTAAGGATGGGAGGAAGCAGATCGTGTAGCAACCCAGCTGCCAATGAGAGGGTACTCGGGGTCATCCTTCAGCAGAGCATGGCCCAGGGGGATGTAATAGTAACTCCATACCTGTCAAATAAAAGCTCAGTTAGTCACCAAAAAGAGACAAGGCAGAATTGATAGTGAACAAAAGAACAAGGCATACCTGAAGGAATGGAGTAAAGCCGGCTACTGAAACCGGACCGCTCTCCATCGCCAGCGAGGAGAACAGATGGGCCAGCATAGCGGCACCCCACGCATACTCACCAACCTTCGACAGGTCAGCAAGAAAAGGGAGGAACCGCAGGTGCACCCTGTCTGTCTTCGAGGTAGAAGAAGACGGGTGAGGAAGAAGAGGAGGAACCGGCGGAGATCCTGGTCGGCCTCAACGGTGCCCTCCTCACCGACCAGGGAGCGCTCGACGTGTTTCGTCAACTCGTCGAGCACAACCGCCACTACGTCATCCTTACCCACACTGGCGTTGCCCAGACCGAGCAAGTTCCCGACGGCTGTGCGCTTCATAACGCGGAGTCCGCCGGGGCAGTGTGGGACCGGATGACCCAAAAAATCTCGGACCATGGCCGAGTAATCGCGATAGGTCTTGCCGGTGACGGCATGACCGTGAACACGAAGACCCGTGATCCGGGAAACATCCTCCAAGGTAGGGACCATATGCCCCCAGGGGAAGAGGAAGGAATGGGTGGTGGAGTCCCATCTCTCCCTCAAGGCCTGGATCAAAGGGAGGTCCTCCCAGAAAGCCGAGCAACGAAGCAATGGGCCAAAACCCATTGCATCAAGCCGTACCTTCTGGAAGTCCTTCAACCCCTGGTAGGCATGGAAGACCATCTCCCAGGATATCCGGGACTTGATCTTCCCCTGCACAATCAAACAATCATGTTAGAAACAAAGAAATCATGAATAAATTCAAGAAAGGGGAGGTCGAGATTCGGTTACCGAGACGGTCGGAGGAGGGTGGAGAGTGGGTAGCTCCGATGAGCCAGCACCGGCAGAGGAAGAAGCACCGGCGGAGGAAGAGGCCCCGGCGGCACCTGAAGCGTCAACGCGAGACCTCTTCGTCATCTGCAAAGCATTAGAGCGGGTCAAGAACAGCAAAATGGAGATGATGGGGGCCTGGTGACCAGGTGCCCCATTTATGGGGCGCCTGGGCCAGGCGCCCCATTGATGGGACGCCTAGCGCCCCATTGCTGGGGCGCTAGGCTCTGCCTGGCGCCCCATCAATGGGGCGCTAGGGGACTCAGCCCCCTTCTCTCTTCCCGTTCCAATCCGGAACAACTCCGGATCGGTTCGGTCCCTTCTGCGAAAATGAAGATAACGGAATAAATTACAAGATTGCAGTTGGAAGAAACTTACTGTGGAATCCGCACGATGCGCTACGCTCCCCGAAAAGGTCCCGCCCAATAGAAAAACTAGAAAAAAGGTAATGGTGAAATGAAGAAAAGTGCATGAGTGAAAATATAAAGTGCCATGGTCAAAATTTTCAAAATTCTTAGAACGTGTCCACAAGCAATATTTTTCATGAAAAACACAATTTCATTGCCAAAACATTGATATTCTATTACTTTTTGCATATTTTTGCTGTTTTTCTGACACTGACAGGACTAGGACACAACTGAAAAGAAACTACATCAAGCAAATCCTACACCTACATTGATCAAGTCCTAGACACAACGAAAGCAAACAAAATACATCTGGACACAACAAAAGCAAAATACAACTGGATACAATCAACTGACAGATACAGGTCAACCACCGCGCAGCTTCCTCAGCTTCGCCACGTACCGGCTCTTCCAGACCTCGTCTTCATCCATGTAGGCACTTGGCGAGAAGCTCTTGCAGATTCCCCAGATCGCAAGGATGCTCTGGCATTCCTCAACATCCGCCGCCGTGCCCGTCTGACGATCCTTGACAGACGGGATGTGAGAGAGACGAGGGACCTTGAGCCGCGGTTGGCCCAACTGAAGAGGACATCGGTGAGGATTGTAGATAATGAAGGAGGTGCCAATAATCAACCGGAGATCCACCCCTGGGGTGGGAGAGGCACGGACATTCTGGCGCATAACCGCCTCTGTGGGACAAACAAAGCCGTTGCTGCTCATCGCCGAAAAGTACAAACGCCAGTCAGCGCGGGTCTTCACTGAGGGGCACTTGTTCTGAACCTTATATTCCATGCAAAGGCGGTTGGTGAGAGGCTGGAGGGGGCTCCGAGCGAAAAGCTGGGAAGCCATGGCCGGTCCGAAGCACACGTCGAACTTAAAGTGCCAGTCAACCCAGCACACGAACAAGAGAATGCTGCCGAACATAGGCCTGCCGACGCTAGCAGAAGTCAGGCCGTCATAAAGGTAGCCCAACACCGAGTGGGCTATGCACTCATTGGACCAAATGCCCTGAATGCAAGGAAGGCGGTAGGATCAAGCCACCCGTCCTCACACGGGTATAGGAGCACCGAGGCAAGGCAAGCGGCGACGCCTTTGGCACCAGTGCCAGAAGGTCCTCATTATCACCGGCGCCTTGGATCACGCCAATGGACCAATCCGCCAGCGCTTCGGTGTAAATACGGCCACCTACCATAATGGATCGGGCCTCTCCGGTGGTCATAAAGCCGCGGAGGAAATCTAAACCGGTGACCGGTCCGACAGGGATAAACATGGCCTGGCCGTACCCAGGCATGGCACGAAGCCCCGTAAATGACTCTACCTCCTCTAAGAGAACGGTACATTCGAAAGAGTCAAAAACAAAGGTGTGTGTATCGGGATGCCACATCTCGAGAAGCGCACCCGCCAAAGAAAAATCCCAGAAGTATTTGAGGAGGTGGTTGGCGTGAACGAGGATGCCGTTGAAGCCCCACCCGCTAAGAATGGTCCGCACATGAATGTTGATAGCAGCCATTAAGCGGGCTATCCATAGCACCTGGTCGTATCGGCGAGCCCCGGGAAAATTCGGAAGGTCCTGCAAAATAACCGCGCAATTAGAAAAGGTTTTGAGACAAAACATAGGAGGGTGCCTAATAAAGACACTACCACTCCCATGGACACCCGGTTCCGAATATGGCACGGCACTTCGGAGAAACTTTTCATCTCATTTGAACCGGTCGGGCGGGAGGAGGAAGAAGCCATCAGAGCAAAGGGAGGAGCAAGGGGCACTGTAGCTGGTGTGGGAGAGAAGAAGGGGAGGACCCCCCTTCTTATAGAAGCCAAAAGCTGCCTCGGGAAGGAGCAGAGTTGAAGTCCGCGCAGGTGCCCCACTTATAGGGCGCCTGGCGCCCTGTAAATAGGGCGCCTGGAGCCCTGTAAATAGGGCGCCTGGCGCCCTATAAATGGGGCACCTGGTGCCCTATAAATGGGGCGCCTGGAGCCCTATAAGCAGGGCGCCTGGAGCCCGGAATTTTGCATGTATTATCATATATCTCGCATGTATATCGTTGAAGACCTCGAGTCTAAAAGGGCTGAGTCAGAGAACCCCTTCAACAAAATCGATGAATGATTCAGTCACCTTTTTAGGCCCGCGGATAAGCCAAAGTCAAATGAACGGGGACGACGGTATCTTCACGGATGTCCTGACCCGTTGTGTTTGACCTATATCTTCAACTATTTTCTTATGTTTATTTCTATTTCTTTAAACTCAGCATACATCATGCATTATCATACAACATCTCATGCATCATCTTTTCCGTCACCATCTTTCTATAGCTCCTCAAGGAGGTTTTGGTCTATCCGGAAAATCCAATTTCAATGGTTTCATCGGAACAAGAAGTTTTTCCATGTCAAACTGAACCAGTATTCTTGAGTAAAACCCAATGAATTTGAAGAACCCAACCTTGGATGATTGGCCTTTTTCTCTTTACTTTTCGCAATTTACTGCATTTCTGCCGAGTCCAGCACACCATGCAGTTCGGGTCCTGGCTGGTTACAGTTCTCCCCCACGCGGGATTTTAGTTATTTACTTCTATTTTTCTTTTTAACCAATCAACAAGAGGAAAGGTTTCGATAAGACAAAGGGTAATCTCGGAGTCCGGTAAAGTTTTGTTTCACTCAACTAGGCCAATGAGGGCGTGTCTAAATCTACACCTTGGCGTCACCTTTTCAGTCCATTACCATTTCATTTCGCTACACCTCATTACTCTTCGCTACATTCACCTACGCTTCATTCATGTCACTCCCCTACAAAGCCGACGCCAAGGCGAGGCAAGCTGTAGACACGCAATTTTGGCCCAGTTGGAGAGTTCAAATTCTTGTTTTCATAAAGAATATTTAAAGCACATCGTGTTTTCCGGACAGATCGAGTTTTGGCACATTCCGAAGGTGGGTCCATCAAGCAATCAGACAACTCAAATACCCCAAGGATAGGGCACCTGGCGCCCGTTTATAGGGCACCGGGTGCCCTATATATAGGGCACCCGGCGCCCTATAGGGCACTCGTAAACAGGCACTGGCGCCCGTATATAGGGCACACGGCGCCCGTATACGAGCACCAGGCGCCCTATAAACGGGCGCCCGGAACCAAATCCGATCGATTTGACAGCTGATTTGACCCCCGCAGTGACTTGTCTTGTCGACCTGACAAACCTCATGATGCTAGCGCCCCATATACAGGGCGCTATGCCACATGGCACTATTTTTCGAAAATGGCCAAAGTGCCCTCTTTTGGGCTATAAATAGAGCCCCATTTGGAACTTAGAGGAGGTTCCAACTCCGTGCCACCCTAGAGATCATCCAACACTACGATTCCAAGCCACATCCACCCTCCAAAAGCCTCCAAATTGATCCAAAATCCTTCACCAAAAACCCTAAAACCCTCTGTTTCTATCACCTAGAAATATGATTTTTCTCCAACTTTTAGAGCCCCTATCCGACTCTCCTCATACATCCAGCACCCAAACCACCTTCCACTAGCTTTATTTGCATATTGTCTACAAGGAGGAGCTCCTACTTCGTCCCGGAAGCCACCCAGCACTCCGGAGCGGCGTCGCGAAGAGAAGAAGAAAATCTGTTCGGGCCAGACTTAGTGCCCCGTATACAGGGCGCTTTGACTTTGGTCAACGCGCCCCATAAAGGGGGCACCTGCTCCTGGCGCCCTATATATAGGGCACCAGGAAGGGCAGAAGTTTGTTTCGTCATTTTCGAAGTCCGATCGCCCGTTTAATCAAGTTCTTTTCTCCCTTTTTCACTTTTGCATTGATCACCATGTTATTTAGCATGTCTTAGAGCATTTTTGCATTTCATATATGTTTAAAACCTACCAAAAATAGGGGTTGGGATCTCATCCCAATCCGGTTAGTCTCTTCCCATTTGCATGTTGGAATCTAAATTCGAACACGATACTATGCTTTCGTTAGAACTAATGAAACCTTCGCTTGTCTCCTTGTTTTCTTATGGACATTCTTAGGTAGATCCGATCGAGGCGGAGCTTCAACCGGATTGAAGGCAAAGGATTCACTAAACTCTCTTCTTTCGGCCGGCCGAGAGAGGAGAAGTCGGAACTCAACAATCTCCCCGCTTCCGGAGGTACGACGGTCATCTTTCTATTTCATTTTCTTTCATCCCACCATACTTTGGAGCCTTTGGTTCCTGGTGACCACACCTACATAAAACACACCACCCACCGACACATCACCGAGGCGGGCGTAGGGGTTCCGGAGGGGGGAGATCCGCGGATGTCCCATTCCGGGTGCTTACAGAAATCATTGAGATGGGTGAAGGGATCACCTGAGCCATTGTAGTGATGGTAGGTTGGCATTTGTGATAGAGGGATATGTGGGACTGGGAAAGATGGAGCAGATATTTTAGGGATGGCCTTCGAGTCCAAACGGTGCCTCAGCTCTTCAAAGTGTTCATCCATTTGGTTGAGTTTGTCCATGAATGCTTGAGTGAGGCTGGGTTCCTGAGCCACCAGTGCAAGGTATTTAGATGAATGGGTTGGAAGAGGTGGCTTCAAAGTAGGAACTGGCATAGAATTATATGAATGCCCCACAACGGGGTGAGTAGAGGCACTACAGGGTTGCCTAGGAGAGGAGATGATGAGGGGCCTGACTGTCGATTGGGGTGGTGAGGGGGCTTGATTTCCCTCGACCAGATCTTGATTGGTGGGCATCTTGCCCTTCGTTAAAGATTGCACAAGTGAAAAGGATTCAGGATCTAGATGGAGGGATAGACCCTGGAGGATTTGTTCTACACTGAGTGATGCAGGTGGATGAGTAGGATTTTGAACTTCAGGTTCCCTAATGGCATTAACATGGCCCTCTGGTTGGACCATGGGTCGTTGTAGCTTGTAGTAGTCCGACCTCCCAACGTTGCTTCCGGACCTTAGCATCATGGGCATCATGTCGATCTTTCTACAAAGATGGTTAAAAAAGAGAGCAAGCAAAGCACACAATTGAAGTTTTTTTTTATGTTTTGTTTTGTTAGAATTTTTTTTTGTTTCAATTTGGTTGTTTGGAAAGAAGTTGAACACCAAATTAATTTTTTTTTTTGTTTTTTTAGGTGTTTTGAAAGAAGAAAATTTTTTTTGGTTGTTTTCAATTTTTGGTGAGCAAGCAAGTTATGCAAACAAGTTTTTAAAATGACTACTCGACAATTTTTAGGTTGAAACCTTAGATTAGATAGATTGTTAGCAATTGTTCACTCAAATGGGTATGGTTCCTATTGCTTCAATCTTCAAGACCTAAGGTTTTCACTCAATCACCACGAGTAGGTACTTGGGTTCTTCGGGTTTTGGGAAAGTGGTACAACCGGCCCAATCGTGCGGAGAGGAATACTCCACGGATGGGGACTTACGGAGGTCTTGATGGAAACCACCAAATCAACTAGGAAGGAATATCCCAGAAGAGAGGTATGAATCCACCAAGAAGGTGTTTGGAGGGTGAGGGTGTGTTGGGAGAGAGAGCCCCCGCCTCGAATGCCCTACAGATCGGAACAAGTCCGGTACGCGATGCAAAAGCTAATGCAAAAATAAAAATGGAGGGTAGGAGGAGAAGAAGCAATCAATATGCAAACATGAAATGAAATGAAGTAAATAGAGCATGCGATATGCAAATGAGACAAGCAATCATGCAACAAAACAAATAGTCTAGTGACTAGAACTGAATTAAAATGAAACTAGTTGCACAAACAAATCAAGCTAGCACGGTTAAAGACATTGGTTGTCCCACCGTGGTCGCCAAAAAGCTGTCGACTCCGAAAACGGGTCCCGGATCGGCACCTCAAGATAAGGTGAAAGATAGAATTGGGGAAAAGAGAGTGAATCGAAAACACTCGGAAAGTTGTAAAAGATCCTCACCTCAGTCCCATACTCACATTGATCCCCGAACTTTCATCTCACGGCGTCGCTCGAGCACCGGAGATGGATCGGGTGATGTGGGAGGAGAGTGAGGAGGAGATGAACTTAAAGCATAAATGAAAGGTGGTCGACAGGAGCCGCGGGCTTCGCTTTATGTAATGAAAAAAGAAAGAAGTTGATTTGACCGTGTGTACCTTAGCGTGGGAGATTGGGATGTGAGTTCAACCTTCTTCTTCTTCGGCCGGCCGATGAAGAAGAGTCCAACCAGTGCTAGCTTGATAAACCTGTGCAACTAGAACAATAAACCAAGAAAACAAGTGAAGAAGGATTAGAACTGAGTGAAGTGTAGTAACTTGTAAAAGTAATAACATAAAACGACAATTGGAAACAAACTCACCGGATTCGGGGTTAGCCCTAACCCCTCTTTTTTTGGTTTTTTATGATGTATGAAATGACGTAAAACTGAATAAAAATGATTCTTAAATGTGAACTAAATGATTTTAATGAAGAGTTAGCAAAGAGAATATAAATGGTTAAAGACAACACAACCCAGGCAAAGTGGCAACCGGGTTGGACAGATTTAATGTAAACTGCGCGGCTCTGATGTAGAGATCATAAAGAACAGCACAAATGTCAAAATAAAGTGATGTTTATTTCAAAGTAAAGAGGACTCACCGAGGGTGGTTTGATATGAAGACAAGTTTGCCTGAATCTTATGATAAATAACCTTAATTTACCTGATAAGCCGGATCTTGGGCAGTGAAGTTCTGGAAACTCCCAGCACAATGTCAATGTAGGACATTCTATGGGCACCACAGATATCAAAATTGAATTATTCTTGTTGGAGATAAAATATAACTCACCGGGGAACAATTTCTATGAAGGATGTATAGGCTGAATCCACCATTAAGTGTACTGAAATTGACTGAGAAGATGATGACTTAGAAGATAAGCCTTCGGATCTGACTGTACAGCGCTGGTGTTGAAGCCGTAACATGCCGAGGGAATGTCAGAATTGATCTACGTTTGTTTCAGATGAAATATATCTTGATGTGTCACACTTAGTATGAAGGAAGTCAGGTCATAAAATGACTATAAAGATCTGTATAAGCCGATGATCAGCAGTGCAGCACATTGGAGCATATACCGGCTTCTTCTTCACTTTGGGATGATCTCCGGGCACCGGGACGAAGAGAGGACGATTTGGGGAGGTTGGGATGAGCCTAGGGTGGCTGGAGGATGAAGAGAGAAGTGCTGGAGGATGGGGATGCCCTTCTTAGGTCGTTCATATGAGTCTCCCTTTATAGGGGATGAGAACCAGGTCAAAAAATAGCAAGTTTTGATACATCCGACCATAGGTTGGATTTCCTCCATTTAATGTTGCTGATTTTCATACCGAGGCATCTAGAAACTTACCTAAATGATTTAGAGAGATTTGAAATCGTGGATCACCTTCCCCATGCTCAAAATATGTCTCCACTTGAAGAGGAAACAAATCTAGTCTAAAAATGGCAAGTCTTGATATACAAGACAACAAGTTGGATTGCCATCATTAGATGATGCTAATTTCGACCATGAAGCTTCCAGATACTATAACAAGTGATATGAAGGAGGAAAAAGGAAGGTAAGGTCGTGAATTGGTCAGATGTGTGCCCAATGGGCTGGGCTTGCATGCAATTGGGCTTGATCGGTGCTGCGTGCGGACAGAACTGCGCATATGACTTCCAAAGGGCGCTGCAGACAAATGGAAGATTAGAATTGAATGACGTTTGTTGCAATGGAAAGATAACTTAGAGAATAAGATTATTCATGTTGAAGACTTCTTCATTAGACGTCCATATAGTCCTGTGAAAAATTTACAAATAGAGGATATGCTGGGAAAAGCATAATCTGGAACACCACCAAGAGTCTCTAGTTCGGCAAACACGGATTTGATTAGAAATTAGCAAATCATCCTCATATTTCCAATAAGCACCTCGGCTCATCCAAAAGGGTGGTTCATCATGATTTTGATGGTCTAAAAAAGATGTTGCCAATGGAATAATGGTTTAAGCTCTAAATAAGGCCAAATTGGCGTGCTACAAAGACCACCAAGAGCAACATGAAAGTTAGAATGGGCTCTCATTTCAGAAAAATGAATTTTATTAGAGATCAAAAACTCTTTCTCAGATTTCTAGTGAACTCCTTGGCTCATCCAAAAGGATCGTTCAACTTGATTTTGATAGTCTAAAAGAGATGTTGCCAATAGAATAAAAGTTTAAGCCTCAAATAATGCCAAATTGGCGTGTCTACAGTGTTGGCTTGGATGTTGTCAATTATTTGGCTCCCCTTGATCATTTTGATGATGTTGGCATATTGTTGCAAATCTGTGATTTGGTGGATATCCATGGAGCATGTAACACTCATCCTTACTGTGACCTGGGATGTTGCAATGTGAAAATCTACTTGCATTTATTTTGTAGCATTGTTTGACTTCATTTCCTCCTTTATTACAATGAGTGCACCACTTCTTCTCCACAAGCTTGCTATTTTTAGTCCCCTGTTGGTTCATCTTAGCTAACATGGCTGCAATTTCGACTTGTGATAGGGCATAAATATACCTCTAGGACTCATCTTGAAGAACCAGAGAATATGCTTTGGTAACATGGGATAATGGATCCATGAGGAGTATTTGTTTCCTTATACTTGATAGAAATGTATGCCATATAAGTCAATCATATATGATATGATTCAACATCTACAGAAATATCTCATTCAAATAATTAAACAAATCTTCATTACTGGCTCTTATTACATGTGAATATTGTAATGAAGTCCTTTATCATTTACAATGATGATTAAATAATGATGAGATTATGATAATGAGATTGATCATCTAGAGGTATGTGATCTAAATGTTCCTAGTCAAAGGATCTTTGAGATGGGACATCAAGGATTCGAATAGACTAGTGTATGTGATATCTTCTCATATGGTGAGGATGACTGATCTTATTCGTTATTAGTATGAAGACACTAAGATACACATATAGGTGCTCATTAGTTGAATGAGTTCACCAAATTGACCAAATTAGAAACCCTGAATGGTATCTTATCGAATAGTCAATCAAGGTGTTCTATCATCACAGTTGCATGGTTGGACCTTTAACCTGAGTCGTCAAAGATACCTTGTTGGGTGAAACTTGTGCTTTGACCATTGTCTTATGGATCACCGTATAGATGGTCCAATATAGTGATGGATAGGGTATAAGGAAAACTTGATGGAGATAATTGAGCGGACAACAAGGGATTCTCCACTCTCGATAAGTGAGAGTGAATTTCATATGGGATAGTACTCCAAATCCTTAGCCAGAGTAGATAGGATGATTGGAAAAGGAGTTTTTCAATTGATCCAATTCCGAATACATGATCTTATAGAGTCGGTATACTAAGGAGTTGATAGTCAATGCCATACTCCTTTCTGACTGGGACATTGGATGGACAAGGGTTTATATCCATGCAGTAACTGATGATGGAAAAGCTCAATGGAGATGAGATTATCTCCATATCCAATTGGGATCCTGAGATATGGCTTGTACCCTTTATGTTCGGTAGGCTGATTAATCTATTATCGGATAACAGATTTAATTAAATTAAATAGAATTATTTTATTTTATTTAGGCCTCAACCAAATAGGATATTGGGCCTAGTGGGTCACACACATAAGGACTTATCCACAAGTATAGGGGCAAAGGCATAATTTATAGAGATTTTGATTTTTGATAAAAAATTCAAAAATTCTCTATAAATACTAATGGTTTCAGTCAAACACTATCAAACCAAGGGTGTTAACAATGTCCTCAACCTCCTCCCTACCTCATTCTTTCTCTAGAAGGTGTCCATGGGTGATGAAACTCCGTTCAGGAATAGTTCTCGAGGCCGGTGTGAAGAGAGAACCTACTACGGATGAAGTTTGTGTGGATACTACAGAAGACCGGATAATTGAATAGTTTAAAGAGCTTTAGAAGCTCATATCTTTTCTCTCAATGGGATTATATGATTCCTTATCAGGTATATTTGAACCCTATTTGATCAATTTTCGTTTTTCGTCATTTGGTTCCGATTAGTATAGATTATAGAGAAACTCATAGGAATCGTTGCTTCCGCTGCACCAAATTTTTATTGACGATTCCTAACAATAGTTTCATATACATCATTTAAACCCATTAAGAATTACATCAGATACCTAGTATTGTTGTTGTTGGTCTCATTGGACTACTCCAATTGAGATAGTTTGCCCCACATTCCTTTTAAAGAATTAAAGTACTTTTCAACCAGGTCAGTTCCTTGTTTGAGGGTGGTGATGGACCTCTCCAAACTATAAATTCTTAGGCCATTGGCTAGAAAGAACGTGTCTTTTAGATCTACCCAAATGTCATAGGTTGTCTCACAATATATGACAAATGCAACTAGATCTTTGTGAATTGAATTCAACAACCATGAAATGACCATGTTGTTGATGTGTTCCCAAGAGTTATATGAGGAATCGTTGAGTGAGGGCTTTCGTATATTTCCATTGACAAAACCCATTTTGTTCTTGGAAGATAGAGCCACAATCATTGCTCTTTACCAAGGGATGTAGTTTTCTCCGATCAATAGGGATGAGACCAAAATAATACCTAGATTGTCGAAGAAAGATAGGTAGTATGAGTTCTCAATATCGTGAGCATAACTTCTAGGATCGTAGCCTCCTCTTGGTGGAATGGAAATGTTATGCAATGAAGCCTCCACTCCATAGTTGAAGAGAACATGCTTTGTTACCAAGTTGGAGTTGCAGAAGGTTGAAAGGCTCTGGGCACTACACAAGCAAAAGTTGAGAGCAGAGACTAGCGAAAGAAGGAGATCAAATAGATGATTTCGGGAGCAATCTTTGTGGGTTGCAATACGCACACCCACAGTTTATTTATGTTGAATGAATCGGAGCATGGCTGCATATAGATGGTTGGTCGTGTGTGCGCCAATGTACAGGCTGCAGGGTTGTTACTAAAGAATGGTGCTCGAGTTTGTCCCAGGAAGAAGCTTCCAGAGCGAAGAGGAAATCAAGAAATATGCGTGTAATGTAGTGTTAATAAAATTAATATTCAACATAGACCCATATCGTTTAACTATTGTTGCCGGTGCAATCAAATACAAAAATTCTGAAAATTTTAATTTATCTTTGTACAATGACTACCATCCAAATGTACATTAAAAATATAAACTTTTTGCTTAAATTTTACACCTTTAAATCCAATAGATTATAAAACCTTTTTTTACAAATTAAACACATTATTATGATTACAAAATATTAGTTTTAGTTGTCACAAAAAATTACAAAATCTCTCTCTCTCTCTCTCTCTCTCTCTCTCTCTCTCTCTCTCTCTCTCTCTCTCTCTCTACCTACCTATCTATCTATATATATATTGTTCGTAATGACCATTAGAATCCTTAGAACGAGTTAAGAAACAAGAGCAGCTCCTCGTGTCTGGGTGATAAGTTTTGCTTGTCCCAGATACTATCATTGGATTATAAAATATGAACTTACTTTTCCTCATTTCGGAATATCAACACTAAGAAATATGTTAGCCTTAGAATAATTAGGTTTCGGTTATGAATCCCAAGAAATTTTATGAACTATATCTTGCAAGGAGCCTATAATTTTTTGATGAAATTACATATAACTATTATGCTAATATAAAACTATTATATTTATTTTACAACTCTCCGTCAGAAAACAATGTATAACTATTCTTTTTAATTTTTCAGCAGCTAAAATAAAGAACTATAAAATAATTCAGACATTTTTATTGCAATGCATGCATGCAAACTCATTATAAAATTTATTTAGGCTCCTACTTAGAGTTTAATTTTAAATATGTAAATGACTAAGATTTGCACGTAACCCTTGCCTAAGTGGGTTTCTCTTTCTTTTGAAATAATTTGACACCCTGAGCTAAGAATATATTAAAAGCAATGGGGTGTTTGGTTGCATGTTAATTTTTTGTGCACTTTCATGAAAAAAAAAATTATTAAAATAAAAAATGAACAAACTCATGACATAAAATTATCATGTTTGGAGGGATGTGATAGGAAAAAATGTAACTACCACACATGACCAAACAAAGTTGGGGAAAACAAGAAAAATAAAGAGGTGAGACCCTCTTTTTTTGTTTAAGAATAAAATCATTTTTAAAATATAAAATTGTCATGGTTGCCAAACACCTTTTCTAACAAATTTTCTTACAATTTTAAAGATTAAAATAAAAATCTCTATTATCATGCAACCAAACACCCCATAAGCCATTGGAGTACCAACAACTCTTGTTAACTATTATTTTGAAGTTGAGTTAAAAAATCTAATGGGGTGTTTCGTTACAAGATAAAATAAGATTTTATAAAATTTTATATTTTTGTAACGACTTTTTAAAAGATATGTTTGACAACCACTACAATTTTATGTTTTAAAGAAATGTCCTTCTTTGACAAAAAAAGGTGGTGTGATCTTCTTTGTTATCATGGGGTCCTCCCCCCCCCCCACATCTTTTGGTCATACATGACACCCATTTTTTTGCTATCAAATCTCTCCAAACGTGACAATTTCATCCCATTGGCTTGCTTACACTTTGTTTTAATACATCTTTTTATTATGAAAGTGTATACAAATTTATTATGCAAATAAACATCATATCAAGTTATGTGATAGGTGACCTCCTGCAACGACCACTAATTATTATGTTGTTGGGATGGTTAGAGGATTTTTTATGAGATCAAAGTTATGTGACCTAATTAATAGAAAGTCAACTATGACCTATCTAGTTATCAGATGTACAATGTGTTTAGTATTTGATGATAATATTATCTTTAAGAGGGTAAACTGTGATACCTTTATTTAAGAATATATTAAAAAATTAAATTTATTAACACTTCTAACAACTTCAATTAACTATTTTTAAAAATTGATTTGTAAGGAATTCATAAGTTAAATATATACTTTATGAGAAATAGCCTCAATGTTGGTGATCACTTTGGAAAATCACTAATTAATATGTTGTTGGACCACACAACTGATTTAATTCTTAAATAAGATTCATAAATGGTTTTTAGATTCATATGGAACTATGCAATGTTGGAGTTTCTAGGAATATCTGGCGATGATCCAAATTCCATTGCGTTGTGGAAGATGAAGAAAGTGGAAGATCTGCCGGATAGGTATTCTTGACTCTGAAAATGGTTTGTTGTATATGGATCGGCACCTCAAGATGAAATGAGAAAGGAATGGAAGTAAAGCAGAAAAGCTCTCAACTTGGTCCCACACTCACATTGATCTCCAAATTTTCATCTCTAGACGTCGCTTGAGCATGGGTGAGATGATTCGGGTCGTGTGGGAGGAGAATAAGGATGAAATGAAGAGAAACTCAATGCATGAAGGAATTGAAATATGTGGTCATCAGGAGCCATGGGTTTCGTTTTATGTAATTGAAAACAAGAGGAAATTGACTGTGTACCTTAGCACAAGAAATGAGAGCTCGGGTTCAACCTTCTCCTTCTTCGGTGGGTCGGTGAAGAAGAGGCCTCAACCACCGCTTGCTTGATGCATTGTGCAACTAGAAGACAAGTAAATAAGAAATTAAGTGAAAGAAGGATTAAAATTGAGTAAAGTATAGTAACCATAAAGAAAGTGGCATGAAAAAAGAAACTCACCAGTTTCAGGGTTAGCACTAACCCCCTTTTTGGTTTTCTATGATATATGAGACGATGCAGAAACTAAATAAAAATGATGAATAAATGAAGCTGGACGAATGACAAAGAGGTAGAAACTTGAACGGCTCAAATCAGAGCTAAAATGGGAAAGATATCACCGATCTGGATTGACAACACATAGGTGTGGACGTGCCTTTGACTTGAGGGAGTGGTGGACGCGCCCTAGGTTTGAGGGCACGGTGGACGTGCCCTTGGTCCGGGGGTGCGTTGAACTCTATCTACTGCAAATTCAATGCAGAGCTCACCATGGGTAGTCCCAATGTCAAAATTGAGTGTTGTTTGTTACAATGGACAAAAGACTTGGAGAGTAAGAGTTTCTATGTTGATAATGTCTCCTTAATATGTTTGTAAATCCTTGTAGAAATTATGGAAGTGGATAGAAACTAGAAACAGTACTAGATTGCACAATTTTCTTGAAACAATCACCACAGACAATCCAGAAGTCATAATGGACACCTTTTTATTTTATAATAAAGAAGACTTACAAAGGGTTATTTAAGATGAGACAGTTTGGATTGAATCCTATGAGAGGTGATCAAAATTTTCTTGAAATGTCGGGTCTTAGATAGTGAAGTTCTGGAAACCACCAGTGCAATGTTGATTTAGGATGTGCTATGGGCACCACAGATATAAGAAATGAATGATTCTTGTTGGAAATGAAAGAGGACTCACCAGGGAATAGTTTCTATAAAAAATGTATAGGTTGAATTCACCGGTATTTATTTTGAAATTGACTGAGAATACGTTGACCGAGAAGAGGAGACTTCGGATATGTTTGCATAGTGTCGGTGTAGAAGCAATCATAAGTTGTAGAGGCGTCATAATTAATCACCGTTTGTTTAAGATGAAAGGTAGCTTGACGATGAACACTTCTTATGAACAAATATTGGCCATAAAATGCTCATAGATTTATATGGAAGCCTATGATCAGCACAGAAGCACGTTGGAGCATAGATCAGCTTCTCTCTTACTTCGGGATGATCTCCAGGCACCGGAATGAAGAGAAGATAAAATGGAGAGGTTGGGACGAGCTTAGGGTGGCTGAAAAACAAATAGAGGAACTCTGGATCATACACCAATGGTAAATTTATAGAGAATCAAAATCAGTGCAAAATAGGGAAACAGAAAGGACGCGCCCCCGGCTTGTGGGTGCGGTGGCTATGCCCTCAAACAGGGAGAGCGTACGCTGTGCCCGCTAGTTGAGGGCATAGTTGGTGTGCCCTTACTATGTGGGCACATCCAGCGCATCATTGCCCAAATCATTCGGAAACTTTCGAAAACTTGCTTAAACTAGGCTTAACAAGATGGATGCACCCCCGACCCGGGGGCAAAGATCAAAATAATCAATTTACGAACAGGAAACTTCTCAAAACCAGTTTGAGAAGTCAGACAATGGGGATGGTTTCCAGTTTACGGAATTGGACACACCCTAATTTCCAAGGCGCATTGACCAAACACACCCTTGGACTGAGGGTGCACAGGCTGCACCCTCAGGTTGAGGGCACGCTGACCGTGCTCTCACATTGAGAGTGCAAAGACCACGCCCCCGGTTCAAGGAAGCATTCAATTCTCTCTCCTGCGTGCCCACACTGCACAAGCTATAACTTGCAAACGATACATTCGTTTCAACTCCTGTTTGTTGCATATGAAAGAGAACTCGCAAATGTAGCACTCCAAATTGATAAACCATCTGGTACTTATCCCAAGACTTCTTTATGAGATTGTAACTTATGGTTTATCCTCCCGGTGGTGCTGAAGACCCGAACAGTGATCCAAAACTGGGAAAAGCCAACGATAATGTGAAAAACTTTAGAATGACCCAGAAAGTAGGCAACAACCTACACAACTTGGGTTGATAACCGAAAATGATGGGAACCTAAAAAACCTCGAAAGAGATAGGGATGACCTAAAGAACTTGGAATGACTAGAAAAGCCGGCAACAACCCTTACAACTCAGGTTGACAATCGAAAATGATGGGGGGAACCTAAAAAACTCGGAGAGATGCTTGGAAGAGTCGAGGATGACCTGAAATACTCAAAATGACCGAAAAAGATGGTATAAATACGTACAACTCGAGTTGACAACCAAAAATGATGGGAGAAGCTAGGAAAACTCAGATAGATACCCAGAAGAGTCATGAACGACCTGGAGAACTCAAAATGACTAAAAAGGCTAGTGGCAACCTGTACGACTTGGGTTGACATTTGGATACAAAGAAACAAATTCGGTATGCTCTATGCCACTTCAATATTGATTAGAATGACCTGACGACAACTGGGAAACTCTAACAGTAAACAAAAAACATACAATGACTTGACGAAAGGACATGACACATTGGTCCTGCTCGGCAAATCCGTATTTGACCAAGGATCAACAACTCATCCTCAAATTTTCAGTAAGCTTCTTGGCTCATCCCTTTAATGGTCCAAAAGGGATGTTGCCAATGGAATAAGGGTTCTAAGCTCAAAATAAGGCCAAATTGGTGTTTGTACAGCTTGCCTTACCTTGATGTTGGCTTTGCAAGGGAATGGTATGTAGCGCAGCGATGTGAAATGTAAAGAAGCGTAGTGAAGCGAAATGGATTTTAATGGTATGTAGTGGAGTGAAATAGCGATCAATTGAAAAGGTGACATGAAGGTGTAATTATAGACATGCTAAATGACCAGATTTGGAAAAGTGAATCTTTTCAAGCTCATTGGATTACTGTCATGTTTCATCATGCCTTCTTACATCCGATTTGTAAAAGATGTGCCACATGCATGAGAGAATAGTAGCCAACTCCCAACACAACGGGAAGTCCCCGAACCATGGGTTCGTAGGTTCATCATCAGCTAGCAACCTGATCTTTTCTATGCTCCTGTACCATGATAGGCTAAAGTTTTAAAAGAGATTTGTTTTGTAAAATAAAAGAATACCAATCGAGCATATTTAGCCTCTCAGATCTGTTTATGTTTTCCAAAAGATATGATTTGATTTAGAATGGAATGATCACAGATTTCAAAAGGCAAATGTTTAAGCTCAATGGACCATGAGGCTAATGGTGGCATAAAAATGATGATCAAAATTGGTGCCCATGGTGGAATAGAAAATGGGGACTGCCACGGTGGGATAAGTAGCAAGAAAGTGTTGTAGGAGGCTATGGTGGGATAGAGCTGAAAGACATTTGTGAGACACAAGGTGAATATGATAGATGACGGATGTGGTGGGACTAAAGGCACGGTGGGTTATTGAAAAAATCAGAATTGGGATAAATAATGGCATGAAGAGACCCAGTGGGATCTAGAGAAAGTGATGACCACAGAGGGATGCAGATATGATGAGCAAGAATGCAATGGAACTAATGCAAAACTATGTGATGTATGATGGGCTTGAAAAAATCAAAGCTTACTTAACAAACTAGTTGAAAATATAGATTGAACATCAGAGGTTAGGATACCCAATCGAGAACCATCGTTCCTTGATGTTTAATTTTGGCCTATCCATGAGCACAAAGAATGACCCGACCGTCGTGGATTTTGATGAAGGGGATCTCGGGTCCAATCTTCTTTGCACTCATGGTCTTCAACATCAATGCATAAAATAAGTAGCAATGCACCTAATATATGCTAAGAAGGAAAATGATAATGGTGAGTTTGCGATGTGATGACACGCATTCTCACAAAAGAGTTCACGTGCCCAGATGAGGACACAGAGCAAAAGTTCCTTGACAAAGTTGAGGTCGAGGTCATGATGACACCTCTTCCTAAGAATTCTCAAGGGAGGGGAGTGGCGAGCATTGCCTTGTTGTGCAAAGTTCTCCTTGTGCCTGAAACACTTAGAAAAAGGAGATTAAAATTGCAATGTGGCTTATCCTCCTTGCAAGTGGTAGTATGCCTTGACTTTTGTCAAGGGGTGGGATTCTCCGTGTTTGTTCTTCGTGTCTGAAACACTTAGAAAATAAGATTACAATGATAATATGGCTTATCCCCCTAGCAAGTGCCAGTCTACCTTGACTTTTGTCAAAGGGTGATAGCCTTCTTATGAGTGTAAAAATAAAGTAGCAAATATGCAATGAAGAAATTGAAACATGAGAAACTAAAAGTAAATATGAATGCAAGGATGAAAAATCAAACCAAGCCTGGTGATGGCATTTTTTAAAATTTTGGAATTTTTGGTTGGAATTTGAAAAAGAAGTTTTTTGTGAAAAGATTCCTCTTTTTAAAATTTTTAAAAATATTTTTTTTTTCGGATTTTTGAAAATATTCAAAATGATTTTGTGAAGTTTTTAAAATATTCATTTTTTAGATTTCTTTTTAAAATATTTGACTTTTTTCAGAGAGAAAATTCAGTATTAATGAAAGTGCTAATCACTTAGTTGTTATTCTAAGTTCAGTGTTAGACACCATGTGCAAAAAAAGGATTCCCTTACCTAGAATCATTCTGACCTTCAACCTTTGATCAACCAAAGTCCAGCTTTGATTTGTTTGGTCCACCCATACCATGGAGTTAAGAATGAAGAATTGATAAGGAAGTATTTGATTAGCTTTGGAGATGTCGAGAGAGATTTCTCTACTTGCACCTAATTGACCATTGGGGTTCGGCCTCTTTGGGTCTTTTATTTTTTATCGGCAAACCTATTTTTGTGGCACACATTTGGATAGGTGCTTTGACCTGTGGGGTCATTGCCCATCTTTTGGTACCTTTTTTCATTTTCTATATTTTTTGGGTACTCATTCACATAGGCTCATATTTGTTTCAATCTGTGGGGTTCATTGCCCATCTTTTGACACCCTTTTTTTTTTTGAGAAGTTGGACCTTCTAAGATGGCCTCCTAGTAGGGCGATGGATGCTTTCAATACTCTCCCCCCTCTAGTCCCCTTCGCCTATCTTAAACCAAACAAAAGAGAATAGGGTGAAGGTTTTCCTTCCACCTCTAAGCCTTGCCTATCTTCTCGAGTGTTGGGTCATCCAGATTCTTAGATCGGGACATATTGTATGTGTAGGATGGTATTTACCCTTGAATCTTAGAGAACAACCTAGGACATATGGACTCAAGTCATACTGGTAGTTCTCTCAATTTTTGAGGTAGATTACATTTCATGGGTGAATCAATTATAAGCATGCCTTACAATGTAAAAAAATTATTTTGATAAAACAAGAAATAGTTATAAATACCATCAATCATAAATTTTTTCCTAGTCATGCTTTGCATGTTTGAATAAAAATATGAGACTTAAAATATTTCCTTTCAAATGACAAGATGATGATAAATGAAAATTTATGTAATACCTAAGAGTTAACTGTTGCTGATGACATTTCTTGTGCTTGCCCTACCTTGCCTAGTTACATCTGTAGACATGCCAAATTTGCCTAATTCAGAACATAAAACTCATATTTTATAGGGTAATATGTGTGATTAATCTTAGAATGATGTCGGGTCCTTTTAAAGTTCATTTGGAGCTTCATCGAACGTAATCAGATGTTTTTCGAAGTTTTTCGCACAAAGCCATAATTTCCGAGCAAAAGCCATACGTAAATCGTGTAAACACGGAAATTGGTAGAATGACCAATGCCTAATGATCATGCATTGAAGTTTATGGTTAGATTCATACCCCGACAAGTTTTATTTCATACCGTGTCTTTCTGGTTGGCCATCGGAGTCATTCTGACCAATACCAAATCTTTTGTTCACTTTCCTAACTTCCGGATAAATTTATGAAATTTTGAAGGGTGTGATGGCTGATCCGTTGATAAAGAAAGCTTCTTCAGCCTGTTATCTTTCCAATTTAACAAACGGTGTCGAATTCCAAGTTCGGGAGTGTCCGCAATGGCTTCCGGAAGAAACACGCACAGAAATAGTCTCATGCACCCTGCCCCTGAGGCATGTTGCCATGTGCCCCCGATAGTTTTCAACTAGGACTCTACCACTAACTGGATCAGATCGAATTTTTTGGTCGGATCAGACCAAATTTGTAGGGTGGATAGGATGCGCCCCCTCCAAGGGGCGCATTCACCCAGCACCAGGGTGCATGCACCTAGGACCAGGGCGCACGGCCCCTGTTTTTTAGCCAAGTTCGCGACATTTTTCTCCTATAAATTGATACTGATTCTAGTCATTCCAGAGACTGGTTCATGGCCCCCGGGCATCTCAAGACATCCAAGCTCCCTCCTGCATCCATTTTGTGTTTTGTAGAGAGAGAATTTCTAGTTTTTAGAGAGAGAAAAGTCAGTTCGAGAGAGAAGAAGGCTGATCTGCAGGTGATCTGCCAGGTCTCTATTCTTCGGCTTCTACAGAAGCGTTTGGACATCTTATGCCTAAACTCTCAACATCAAAGTTCTTCCTCTATGAGTCTTATTCGGTTTACAATTTACGGCACGTGATTCCAAGGTCGGGGTTGGTCATGGCGAGCGCAGAAGCAAAGTTGCGCCTTGTAGATCCTGGACTACTGCTCGGCTTTTTCTACAACCCAGATTTGGTCATATCTCTCTCTATTTTTATCAGAATCTTTCTGTTCATTTTCCTATCTCTTTTTTTAGTGATTCTACATCCTTCTATTATTTTTAACATTATTTTGCATTAATTTTGGTTTGTTAATCCAAAAATAAAAAAGATGGGTTAGAGACAACCCGAATCCGGTCAGTTTCTAGTATGTTGTGTGTTTCATGTTATTGTCCTTACATATACCCCACTTTATTTTTTTATAATTGTCTTTTTCACTTGTTTGTTTGTATAGTTGCATAGGAAATCAAGCACCCATGTGCTGACTCTGAAAATTCGACAAGGTCCTCTCCTTTTCAGGGAAGTCCGTGAATCCAGATCGTCACCTCAAGAGGGGATGAGAAAAGAAAGGAATAAAGCTCGGAAAGCAAGTCTCACCTCGGTCCCACACTCACATTGATCCCCGAACTTTCATCCCTTGGCGTCGCTCGATCACCAAAGTGACAATTTTGTGGAGAATGTGCCAATATTGAGACAATTAATCGATCTTTGAGTGTTAATCAAGATTCAAGAGATAAACACCACATAAAAATAAGGTTCCTTGCCCAGAATCTTTATTGCCCTCTTCTTTTGATCGGTTTGGATTCCCCTTGAATTTGGACAATTTACCCTACCCTAGGGGTTTAAGATGGAAGAATAATAGAGGAAGTCTTTGATAGGATTTGGGGTGTTGAGGAGGATTTCTCTACTCATGTCCAAATTGCCCGTTGGGGTTCGGTCTCTTCGGGTCTTTTCTACATGAGGCACATACTTAGAAAAGTCTTTGACCTGTGTGGTCATTACCCATCTTTTGGTGCCTTTTCTTTGTTTTCTACTATTCCGGGTACTCATTCAGACAGGCCCATATTTGTTTAAACTTATGGGGTTCATTGCCCATCTTTTGGCACCCTTTTGCACCCTATGACATGTCCTCCTACTAAGGCAGCGGGCATTTTCGATACAATCCTCCTCTAATCTTCATCACCTATCTTGGGTCGAATAGAAGAGAATAGAGCGAGGGTCCTTTTCCGCCTTCAGGGTTCTGCCTTTCACCTCTTGAGTGTCGGGACTATCTGGATTCTAGGATCAGGAGGTGTTATGTGTGCAGGGTGATGTCTACCCTTGTCCTCTAGCGAACACTCTAGGATCGATGACTTAATATCATACCAGAAATTCTCCAAATTTTTTAAGGAAAATATATTCTGAGGTAAACGTCGTTCCATGGATGGTTCAATTATTCTCCATCGGCGTTAGTTAGCTCATATGAATTACCTGGATATTTTTCAATTATAACATAAGGCCCTTCCCAGTTAGGTTGCAATTTAGAGCAAGGACCACTTGGCTTAACGAATATGTGTTTGACTACCATCTAACCGATTTCGAACTTTCTCTCTACCACCCTCTTTTGATAAATTTTTTTCAATCTGTTATGATAAGTTCGGGCATGCTCGGAGGTGGCCAGCTTTCTTTTATCTAGGAGTTCAAGTTGTGCAAGAAAAGATTCTCGTCTCTCATCGACAGGGATGTCCCTATCAAGCTGAACTCGGAGTGATGAAAGGAGTACTTCGTATGGGACCACCGCTTCCATCCCATATGTGAGAGCATATGGGGTTTGACCAGTGGGGGTCCCTACAAAAGTACGATAAGCTCATAGGGAATCTACAAGCTTATCTGGCCAGTCCGTGAACTTGCTAGACTTATAGGTTTTCTTAATAATTTTAATCAAAGTTTTGTTGGTGGCTTCTGCTTGACTATTGCCTTGCGGGTAGTATGGAGATGAATGATGCAATACAATGTGGTACCTGTTGCAAAGATCGTGCAGATCTTGAGAGAGAAATTGTGGTCCGTTGTAGGTGATGATGTCGCTGTGGATCCCAAAGCTGGCGATGATGTTGTGTTTGATGAAGGAGCATAGTGTTGATGCCTTGATCTCCACAAACGCTTCCGCTTCTGCCCACTTGGTGAAGTACTCTGTTGTTGTCAGGATGAACGATTTGGAACGGATTTCAGAGTTAGGATCACTTAGAGGGCGAATGATATCAAAAGCCCACATGGCAAATGGCCATGGGGTATGAATTGGATGAAGGGAAGATGCGAGAGAGTGGATGTTGTCAGCATGGAGTTGGCAAGAATGACAATGCCAGACAAAGATGGAGCAATCCTCTTCTAGGGTTGGCCAATAATACCCCTGCCTAATGATTTTCTTGGCAAGAGCTTGAGCATTGACATGGCTCCCATAGACCCCAGAATGTGCTTCCTTAAGCACCAATTCTGCCTCTTCTTCATCAACACATCTCATTAAGATTGCACTCAGGCTCTTCTTGTAGAGAACCCCGCCTAGGATAGTATACCTCTGGGATACTCATCTGATGGCCTTCTTCTCTTTTGCATTTGATCCAGGGGGATATGTCTGATTTTGACAATACCTTGCAAGCTCATCAAACCAAGGCTTCTGACCCTCATCTAACTCTTCCAACTCGACTAGAGAAATCTCCTCTTTCGGCTCTAGAGATTCCTTTCTACCAAATCTCTCCTTGATCTTCAGAAATCAACCATCCTGAATCACTGGCATCGACCTTCTATGGACATGGATAGTCCGCACCTGTCTACCTAGCAGGACTGATAGAGATGAAGCTAAGGAGGGTAGGGCATCATCAAGGATGTTCTGAGCTCGAGGAACATGGACAAAAGTGATTTTGGAAAGGAGCTTGATGTAGTAAGAGGTGAGTTCTTGGTAAGGTTTGAGGTTTGGATGAGAAGTTTGGTATTTGGTTAGGACTTGACGAAGGATTAGTTGGCTATCACCTATCACCCTCAATTTCATGGCACCATAGAAATGAGCGGCCTCCACCCCGACCAGCAAGGCTTCATATTCAGCTATATTGTTGGTTGCTGGGAAGTCGAGCTGAATTGCCTGTGGAATGGTGACACCCTCGGGTGATAGAAGGATGATTCCTATTCCCTTACCATGTGAATTCAGAGCCCCGTCAAAATATAATGTCCAAAGGTGGGAAGATCGGAGCAACATTAGTTCGTCATCCAGGAGCTCCAACTAGACTGGGTCAAAGAGGGGTATAGGGTGATGGGATAAATGTTTGGCAATGCATAGCCCTTAATCACCTTCTGGGGGACATAGGTGATATCAAACTGTGAAAAGAAACTCTGCCAATGACCTAACTGATCAGTTAGAATAGTTCTCTCAAGGAGGAATTTGATGGGATTGATGCAGGCGATAAGATTGACCTCATAAGCTAAGAAATAGTGTTTAAGCTTCTGAACTATCTAGACTAGTGCAGCACAAGTCTTCTCCACTACAGTATATTTTTGCTCACACGGATCGGAAATCTTTGACAAATAGTAAGTTACCCTATCTTTCCTTTCTTCATCCACTTGTGCAAGGATTGCCCCAAGAGAATTCTCCAAAACTGAGATGTATAGAACTAAGGGCTTGCCAAGGACTGGCGGTCTAAGCACAAGGGGACTAGCTAGGTAAGTTTTCAAACCTTCAAATGCAGCTTGGCACTTTGAATCCCATTTAAACTCGGCCCCTGCCTTGGTCAACTCATAGAAAGGTTTACACGTTTGGGAGTGTTGTGAGATGAACCAGCGGACAAACTATAGCATCCCGATTAATCCTCGAAGTTCTTTCTCTTTCTTAAAGGAGGCATACCAATGATTGCCTTGGCCTTGTTTGGGTCAATATCTATGCCCCTTTTGTTCACTATGAATCCTAACAATTTTCCTGAGGATACTCCAAATGTACATTTCTTTGGGTTCATTTTTAATTTATATTCCCTAGCCTTTTGCAAGACCCTTCTTAGCACTTCAAGATGATCTTCTCGACTTTTGTACTTAACGACCAGGTCATCCATGTACACCTCTACAAGGGTATGTATCATGTCGTAAAAAATAGCCATCATGACTC
The DNA here is from genome assembly GCA_036172225.1 of Cryptocoryne crispatula var. balansae. Taxonomy (NCBI): domain Eukaryota; kingdom Viridiplantae; phylum Streptophyta; class Magnoliopsida; order Alismatales; family Araceae; genus Cryptocoryne; species Cryptocoryne crispatula. Next base: position 22,687,696 of record CM069928.1, read on the forward strand.
TCTAATATGTTGCGCCAGCATTCTTCAGTCCAAAGGGCATGACGACATAGCAGTAGGTTCCCTAAGGTGTAGTGAACGAAGTCTTCTCCGGGTCCTCTTCGACTAACTGGATCTGATTATACCCAGAATAGCCATCCATGAATGATAGAATTTCGAATCCAGTGGTGTTATCAACCAACATGTCAATATGAGGTAAAGGAAAGTCATCTTTAGGACATGCTCAATTTAAGTCCCTAAAGTCTATGTAGATCCGAACTCATCCATCCTTCTTCATGACAGGGACTATGTTTGCTACTCATTGCGGATAAAGGACAACCTTAATGAATCTTGCTTAATGTAACTTGTTGACCTCTTCTTTCATCTTAAGTGCAATATTAGGATGGAATCTCCTTAATTTTTGTTTGATTGGGGTAGCTCTTGGTTTCAAAGTTAGATGATATTCAACCAACGAATTGTCTAAACCCAGAATGTCTTCGTATGTCCATGCGAACGTGTCCTTATATTCTTCTAAAATTTTAATTAAGCTTTGTTCCTTAGGAGGAGTAAGGTTTTCACTTAGGAGGATTGTCTTAGGATCTTCTGGTGTTCCAAGATTTAATTCTTTTGTCGGTTCATCCACCGTGGCTGATGGTTCTTAAAACCTTTTAAGTCCATATGCATACACATCAGCCAAGTCCTCAATTCCTTCCTCGAAATCAAGATCCTTTTCTGATAAAACCTCGTAGACTCCAAGTGTATGATATACATTGAATTCATCCTCATATTGGATTCCAACAAGCTAGATAGCATTTTTTAATAAACTTGGCAGCCTTACACATTCCTTGATCTTATGAGATAATTGCTAAAGATACCTCTCTTGAACTCGTTTACCTCGGATTGTCTTTTTCCCTAACCTAACTACTCCTAAAGAAGACATAATTGAAAAGGTGGTTTCTACAATGGGTGAAGGATCAAGCAGATCGATCAGTGAGTCAGAGAAGAGGGGTCCTTGGTTGGGAACACCCTCCGAGACAAGTAGAGACGTCTTCTCAACAGAAAACTGAGTTTGTGAGAAGACATTCTTTTTTGGGTGTTTTTGATGTTTTCAATGAGAAGACATGAATGAGCCAGTGGGGCTCGAGTAGAAACAAAAAGCTTAAGCAAACATAATAAAAATGGGCTCGCGGGCCTGACAATGACAAAAACGGGCAGATAGTCCGAAAGCTAGAAAAGAAATCTAAAGGGCACGTGGGCCTGATTGCTAGGTGCACGGGCCCAATGTTGTTGAATTGAACTGGAAATAGAAGCCCAGTGGAGTAAGAATATTTGAATGGGTTCTCAGGCCCAGTGATCAGTTAGGGTGGCCATTTCGGCCCAGAAGTGGGAATTGGGCTAGAAAGCCCTTCGAGTGAGTTTAGGTGGGAGAGCATGAGAATTTTGAAATACGTGACCGTAGGATACGGCTCACGCAGGATATTGATTGGAGGTGAGTTTGAATGGACGAGTTATTTAGAGATGGACTCACCATTGACTGGTTCTTCCTTCTCCATGAACCACCGAGCCAGAGATGAACTCAGGTTGTCCACTTCTTTCCTTGCTATGGTGCCTTCCTCCTCTTGGTTGGTTCTTCTTCTTTGTCCCCGGCCATCATTATGGTCTCCCCTTTGATGAAGAATCTTTGGAGTCCCATGGTATTTTTTGGCCGATAGACCATCCTCAGAGTGAAACTGGGCTCATAGCCAAGCTCGTGGCTGGAGCAGCTATTTTTGGAGGCGTCATCAACATCATGATCTCTGGTAGCTCTGTAGTTGAAGCCAACGGCTGGACAAGTTCTGATACTGGAAGTGCAGAAGAGGGGTCATCCACGTTATTTAAAACGGGGATGTTGGTTACTTTAATAACTTGGCCCTTGTTTGGGAACTTCAGACATTGATGATTAGTGGAGGCAACAGCTCCTATTGCTTCAAGATATGGGCGTCCCAAAATAGCTTTAAATGTGGGGTCCAGTTCTAAAACATGAAACTCGACAATGACAGCGCACGGCCCAAGTCCTACTTCCAATGTAACCACCCCTTGTGCCGACTTCCAAGAGTTGTCACATGCTATCACCGTGATGACAGAAGGCTCGATTTATTCATCAGAGATGCCACAAACATGCAATGTCTTTGGCGGCATGACATTTATAGATGCTCTAGTGTCAATCAAGCAAGACTTAATCTCCATGCCTATGATGACTACTACGACGCATAAGGCGTACTTTCTGATCTCGGGTTGTGCCAACTCCTCCTGTGTAAATGTAAGTGCCAGATGCTCACTCCTCGGGGTCAAGACTGTAATGATTTTCTCGGGTGGGAGGTCCTCATTGACCATGACCCACTGCAAGTATTCTTGTAGGATGTCCTGATGGTTCTTTGATCTCTTTATAAGCTCCAAGATTGAAATACGTGCTGGCATTTTGTCTAGATGCTTCAATAGGTCATATGCCATGCCGGGCAATGGTTCTTCTATCACCTCCTCTTTTGCTTGCTCCTGTGGTTGCATCCCAGCCTAGGGGAAGACCCTTTGGAACATCCTACTACTACGAAGTACCAGCACCAGCGTGGCAGTGGGGAGTGGTGATGATGGTGATGGTAGGGTTGGCTGGGATGTTGAGGGGCCCTTGGTAGGTAGGGCAGTGAGGATCGGATGATGAGGGGTCGTGGGGTAGTAGAGGCCGGTATATTGGGTGATGGTTGGGGTGTTGGTGGTGATGGTCGGATGATGAGGGGTCATGGAGTGGTAGCGACTAGTAGGTTGGGTGACAGTCGGATAATGAGAGGCCGAGATGTGGTGGAGGCTGGTAGGTTAGGTGATGTTTGGGGTGTTGGTGGCGGTCTAATGATTACACACCGGGGAGGAATGATGGTTGATGGGTTAGGTTGGGGTGATAGTGGTAGTCTAATGATTAGGCATCTTGGAGGGTTGTTGGCATCAAATTTTTCCTCTTAACTGGCTTGATACAAGTTTCAGCAATGCCGAAGCCGGTGCAGAAAATCTGACCCAGATTCGGAAAATTCGTGAATAGATGATGTAAATAGTCTTTGGAAATGCCTTGGCATGGCCTTACATGCTAAAAATGGCCAAGATAATGTGCTCATTACATAGCCCCAGTCAAGAGCTTCACAACGGTGCCCAAAACATGAAAAACGGGCACCGGAAGGCCGAAATGACCATTTTGCCCCAGACACTTTGGGACAAATTGGGACTCTAACATGAAATTCCAACTTTACCACATTGTCAAGGTTGGATAGATCAAGGCAATGCTCTAAATGGATCAAAAATCTGACCCCCGGATGAAGAGATATGCAAGAAAGAGCAAATCCGGATGGAAAGCCGTATGTTCTCGCACCAGCGGCATAATGGTCCGATTAGCTCTGGATCGACCCATGGGCTGAAAATTTCAATTTTCATGACCCAAAAATTTTATCTCATGAATATTGATGCATGAAAAATAAATTTGGCCAATGGGAGAAGGTAATTGCACTCAGATACAATTTTCAGCATTATCGACGGCCGAGTTCGCACCGATCGGAGAAACTAGCTAAATCAGAAGATCCGTTGAAATTCAAGTGATCTCAACCACACATAAGGATGGAGAATAAGATCAATGGCCATCATAGCATGATCTTAAATTTTTTTGAAGTCAATTTGGGATTTATTTAATTGGTTTTGGCCGGAATTAATGCTAGCCGTTGGATCGGGAGCACTTTGATTAAACTAGGGTTAAACCTAACCCAAAATGGGCTAACCCAACCTGTCATGGCTGAACCTACCATCATCCCTCATATGATGTGTGCTAAAACAGCACTAGAAAGTAGGGGAGGGTGCTCAAGGCTTTCCCAAATCTCTCCATCTCTTTTTGGTTTATCTTTATCTCATCCTCAACCACCTCAACTTCTCATGGCTTATCCTTATCACCCTCAACCACTCCCTTGGTTTATATTCATCCTAACTAATCCCACAACTCACCAAGCCTATCCTTATCCAAGCCCTGGCCAAACCATCTATCTTACCACAAGTCATGTGCACACACCTCCTTGAAAGTAGGAGAATGTGCGCACCCTTCTCTCCTTCTCTTTCTAGTTGGCGCATAATCACCTCAACAACCAACTATGGGTTATACTTATCATCCTCAACATCCATTTAGTTATCCTTATCTTTCCTCAACAACCTCCAGCCTTATCTCCTCCTGCAGATGGCGCCATCAACTCCTATATAAACCCCCCTTTTGGCCATGTGAAGACAAGCTGATCACCCTGCGGAAGCCCTGCCTCTCCTCCCTCTACCATACTCTAAGACATCTTATCCTTGATTGGAAGTCTTCATCAGCAATTCATAAACCTCTCCATCCCCCTTGTGGTGTGCCAAGTGAAGAAGAAGAAGGAGAAAAGACCTCTCTCCAGCAGGTGCGCCAGCAGCAGCCCAACCGGTGGTGCACCGATTCCAACAGCAGGTGTTCCTTCTTGGAGCACTGATTCCAGCCCCATTTTCAGCAACAAAAGAAGAAGAATAATAAGGGTATAAGGCCAGCCATCTTCTCCTTCAATCTCCAACAAGGATTGTGCCAAAAAGGTGAGGGAAGATGTAGTACTTTCTAGTTCTTTTTCTCCCCTCTTCTTTCTCTTCCCCTCGGCCTTCTCTATGGTCATTCAAGAAGCTCCAAAAACCCAGCCTTCTTGGTACCACCTAAAGCCCATCAACCTCCTTATGTTGGTCCCACAAGACATCAAAAATCAGCCTCTTTTAGTCCTTCATTTCAGACCCCTTTCTGTCCCAATTCTGGCTCCTCATTGCCTATGTGCGCACAGCCCATAGGTGGCCTATAAACAGCCCATTTGGCACTCCCAAAAAAACCAATCACCCTCTTTGATGTATGGAAGGAAGGGTGACAGCCCGGGCCTCTTGGAATCCGCCGGACGGGCAAAGAGTTAAGCCATGTGGCCCTGATTTCTACATGTCAAAATGCCCTTTGTGCATTCCTAAACTAGTCCTAGTTCACACCTAAACCTGCCCCTTGTGCAATCCTACCAAAAGCCCACCTAAATAGCACCTTAGCCAACCCATTCCCGCCCCTCTGAGGTTCACCTACCCTGCTGCGATAGCAAGATTTCAAGGTGCAAAAATGGAGTGCAAATCAGGCCAACTGGGCCATGGAGGTGCAAATCAGGCCCATTGGGTCATGGAGTGCAAATCAGGCCACCAGAGCCCATGAAGCTCAAGAATGAGCCTTACCAGGCTGACATGACATGAAGGCCAGCCCATTGTGCTGATGAAGCTGGCCCATTGGGCCTTGGACATTTAAAAAGCACACTTAACTAAATCTGAAGGTGAAATGCCAAAATTAAATAAGGAGTTAGTCCACAACTGGACGCTTCATTGGGCGGCTCATCCGGCATGCACCGGAACGCTGACCCGGGCGTAGGCATGGGACATGCTTCCCACTGCAGACGCATCCTTCCCACTACTTGTAAAGTCAAATGACTATGCCTTGTAGGACGGGTAAAATTTCACACTGATTGGAAAATAAGGCGGCATGCTGCCAAAATTCTCCCAATCAAGTGGATTCTACACCAAGGGAAGGACAATCACACATGGCATATGAACTGCCACATCTGATGTACACCAGCATGAACAGCAATATTCAATGAACATTTCAAATGCCGAGTTGATTGCATGTGACCGGGCATCGACACTAGCCCGGCAGACCGGATGTGATGCAAACCGAACAAGAGTTAACCAAATCTGAAGTTAATTCAATTAAATCTGAAAATACATTCAAATCAACCTTAAAACATGTTTAAAACATATCATTAAAGCTTTAACATTAAACAAAAATCAGATTTAACACAATCTGGAAAAATTGATTCAATACACTTAATCCATTGGAATTCAATTTCCTAAACAAGTGCAAATCAAATAGTCAAACCAATTGAAAAGAACACATGAAGAAAACATTAATGCATATGAAATTCATCTTAAAACATGTCAAATTCAGATCATTACCAATTTGAAGTTCAAGTTTAATCAATTTAAACCAAACTTCAAAACATTTAAAACATACCGAACACACCCGAATTGGTATGAAAACACCAACCGATATGAGAAAATCACATGAAAATGACTCAACACATGTCAACTAAACTTAAACAAGTCAAATTTATCAACACATCTAAAATATGAAGTTCAAACAAAAAATAAAATAAACTTCAACCAATCAAAGTAAAACAAACCAAACAAATCAAACAAGCTTAAAACACTTAACATTCAAATCCAAGCCAAATGGAAATCTGAAATCAACATTTCAAACAACATAAAATTCTATTCTTAAATCAAACATAAATCAACTTCAAAAAAAATCTAATTAAACTTGTTTGCATCTCTTCGGGCTTAAAAGGCCAGGGCCCTTTGTGTTTTTTATATGTTGTGGATGTGCACGCTCTCGTCAAACAAGATCGCTATGGCAGTTAATCAAGGGTGTTCGAGTGTTTGCTCAATGTAAATGAACATCGGATATTCGCACCATCCAATGGAGAGAGGTCAAAAAATATTTTCACAGAACCCAAACCTCGGTTTTATACTCTTTTAATATCACCCAGACTATCTAGTATTTTTATGGTCTATCACCTACTTTACTAGAAAATTTGGATGTAGATATTTCAAAACAAGAAAAAAACAAGAAATCTTTTTGAAGAATCAAAAATTATTCCCGAGGTTCCCACAAGGGTTAATGGCTGGTGATGGCGGTGTTTTGTGGTGTTTGGGTAGTTTGTTGGCTGGGGGCAGCTCTTGGTATGGAGAGTATGGTGCGATTTATAGGTGGGGTTGATATGGTGGGCATAGAGGCGGTTTGATCCTCAACCTGCCACCCTGGGAGTGGTGGGTTGACTGCTCGATGGTGGAGTGGACGAGGCCAAGTCATTAGTTTGGCAGTGCTGGTGCCAGTGCTTGAACGGGTGCATGTACCAATAGTGGATCTTGAACTATACCCAAGCCGGGCTGCTGTTGTGCTTGAGGTTGTTGTCGCTGTGGTTGATTTTGCCACGCCTTCATTGCTTGAATGGATTCTTCCATCTGTCCCCAGTCAATGTTCCTCTGATCGTTGAGGTCATGAATGTTGTCTTTAAATTGGAAGTAGACTTCCACCATGTGCTCAAGATACCGATGGTAGGTGCAGTACTTTGTCATATCAGCATTCGCTGGCCATCCTTCTCTCTCCTTCGGAAGCTCCAACTACTGTTCAGCCATCAATGCATTGAAAATATTGGTGAGAGGGAATGGCAATTGAGGATAGTACTCTCTCTTGGGTCCCCCATCCTAGGTTGGTTGGCTGGTGGTGACACATGGTTGTAAGCTTGTTGTTGTTGCGGTTGTGGTCGGTTGTAGATTGGTTGTTGATGAGGCGCTTGGTTGTAGGCATTTTGTTGCTGGGGCACTCGGTTGTAGGTGGGTTGTTGTGGTGGTGCTCGGTTGTATGCAAGTTTTTGTTGGAGTTGAGGAGCTGGTCAGTATTGTTGGTAGGGTGGTGGGTTACGGTATTGGCTTTGGTGATACCTACCCTAGTTTCCCATGACATTGACGCTCTCATTGTTCACTACCCCTTCGGTGGTAGGCCCTACAAGTGTAGGCTTTCTAGTGTTATGGGGTTTGGGGTCAAATGGGTTGATCATGGAAGCGTCCTTAAAATGGGCTAGGAGGTAACGGGCGCTATCACATAACTCACTCATGGTAGTCAGGCGATGCATGATCAAGAGGTTGTGAAGGTTAGGCGTGGTATTCCCGATGAGCATCCTCACCTACTCCCCTTCTGAGATGGTATCCACTAGCCTCTCAGCCATTCCCCTCCACCAATCAACAAATTTGGTAAAATCTTCATTCTTCATCCGGCTTCATTTTCTCAGTAATTAAATCAGTTATCGAGTAGGCTGGCCCCACCCGGTCCTTGTACCTCTACAGAAACTTTGCCTTGACAATATCAAAATCCGCTACCTCAATAGAATTAAGAGAATAGAACCAGTCAAGGGAGGATCCTTCCAATGACTGACGGAATAGGAAGGCAAGTGCTTTGCGGTCATTCTTCCAAAACGCGAAGTCATATAGAAAGCTCTTTAGGTGGTTAAAGGGGTTCCCAGTCCCATTATAGCATTGAAAGATTGGAATTTTAGAAGGGAGATGTAGGATCGAGAAAGATGGAACAGAGATTTCGGGGGTGGCTTTAGAATCAAGGTGGTGCCTTAGCTCTTCAAAGCGCTCATCCATCTGGTTAAGTTTTTCCATTAATGCTTGGGTGAGGCTGGATTCCTGAGCTACCGAAGCAAAGTTTTTAGGTGAATGGGTTGGAAGAGGTGGGTTGGAAATAGGAGCTAGAATAGCATTATGTGAATGCCCCACAACAGGGTGAGTGGAGACACGACAGGGTTGCCCAGGAGAAGAAATGATCAGTGGCCTGACTGCCGATTGAGGTGGTGAGGGGGCTTGATTTCCCTCGACCAGATCTTGATTGGGGGGCATCTTGCCCTTTGTCAAAGATTGCACAAGTGAAAAGGATTCAGGGTCTAGATGGAGAGATAGACCCTGGAGGAGTTGCTCCATGCTAAGTGAAGCAGGTTGATGAGTAGGATTTTGAATTTCAGGCTCCCTGACGATGTTGACATGGCCCTCTAGTTGGACCATGGGTTGTTACAGCTCATAGTGGCCCGTCTCATAGTCCTCTTCTTGCCCGTAGTAGTTCGACATCCCGATGTGTCTTTCGGACCTTAGCATCATGGGCACCCTGTCAAATTTTCTAACAAGATGGTTGAAAGAAAGCAAGTGAAAGGTGTAAATGCAAAGAGATTTTTTTTGGGTTATGCTTTGTTTTTGTTTGATTTTGTTTTGTTTCAATTTGGTTGTTTGGAAAACAAGTTGAACACAAAATTAAAGTTTTTTTTGTTTTGTTTTAGGTGTTTTGAAAGAAGAATTTTTTTTGTTGTTTTCAATTGTTGTGAGCAAGAAAGTTATGCAAGCAAGTTCTTAAAATGACTACTTGGCAATTTTTGGGTTGAAACCTTAGATTAGATAGATTGTTAGCAATTGTTCACTCAAATGGGTATAGTTCCTATTGCTTCAATCTTCAAGACCTAAGGTTGTCACTCAATCACCATGAGTAGGTACTTGGGTTCTTCGGGTTTTGGAAAAGTGGTACAATCGTCCCAATCGTACGGAGAGAAATACTCCATGGATGGGGACTTACGGAGGTGTAGATGGAAACCACCAAATCAACTAGGAAGGAATATCCTAGAAGAGTGGTAAGAATGAAGGTGTTTGGAGGGTGAGGGTGTGTTGGGAGAGAGAGCCCCCGCCTCGAATGCCCTATGGATCGGAGCAAGTCCAGTACCCAATGCAAAAGCTAATGCAAGAAGAAAAATTGAGGGTAGGAGAAGAATAAGCAAACAATGTGCACAAGCAGAAAAATGAAAGAAAGCTATTAAGTAAATCAAGCAAGACAAGCAATGATAAAGTAAAACAAATAACTAGCAACTAGCAACTAAAAGGTGGTTCGCACGTGAACCGGCTTGTGATGGAGTGTCCAAGTGGTGACAAATATGAAATGAAGGTAAAAGGGATGGTCCACGCGGGGACTGATTTGGAAATAAGGTGGCTCATGCGGAAGCCGAGTTTTGGAAATGTAGGTTGTTCACACGGGAACTGATTTTTAAAGGAAAAGAAGTGGTTCACGCGGGAACCGGTTTGTTTTTGGGAAAGGGAAGAAGGGACACGTGGGGCCAATATAAAGTTGTGTAAAGTGGTGGTCCACGCGGGGACCGATCTGAAGGTGGGTTGGTTCACATGGGAACCTGTTTAGAAAAGGGGTTGGTTCACGTGGGAACCGGTTTTTATGTAAGAAAAGCGTGGTTCACGCGGGAACCGGTGTAAAAGATGACAAAATGGAAAGAGAGCCACATGGGGCCAATCTGAAGGTGCTGTAAAGAGGTGGTACATGCGGGGACCGATTTAAAAATAAGTTGGTTCACGCGGGAACCAAGTTGGAAAAGAAAGGTGGTTCACGTGGGAACCGGTTTATAAGAAGAAAAGAGTAGTTCACGTGGGAACTGGGTTGAAATTAAAGACAAGCAAGTCAAGTCCACATGGGGGAATCTTAAAGGAAGAGTAAGCATCAATTATAAAGGTAAATTGACATGGAAAAGGTAAAGGACAAGCCGGTTCGTGCGGGAACCAAATCAGAAAACAACTAGTTGCACGGATCAATCAAATTAGCACAATTGAAGACATTGGTTGTCCCACCGTGGTCACCAAAAAGCTGTCAACTCCTAAAATGGGTTCCGGATTGTCACCTCAAGAGAGGGTGATGATAGAATAGGGGACACGGAGTGAATCAGAAAACACTCGGAAAGCGGTAAAATCCTCACCTCGGTCCCAAACTCACATTGATCCTCAAACTTTCATCTCACGAAGTCGCTCGAACACCGGAGATGGTTTGGGTCATGTGGGAGGAGAGTGAGAAATGAATTGACTTAAAGCATGAATAAAAGAGGTGGTTTCTAGGAGCCGCGGGCTCCGCTTTATGGAATTGAACAAGAGATTAAGTTAGATGACCGTGTGTACCTTAGCGCGAGAGACTGAGATGTGAGTTCAACCTTCTTCTTCTTCGGCTGGCCGATGAAGAATAGTCCAACTGGTGCTATCTTGATCGATCTATGCAACTTAAAATAATGAATCAAGTGAACAGTTTGATTAGACTTGACAGAAGTGTAGAAACTGTAACAAAAGATGAGAAGTAAGCAATTGAAACCGAACTCACCGGCTATAGGGTGAGCCTTAATCCCTTTTTGTGTTTTTGATAATGTAAAAATAATACAAAATAAACTAAAAAATGTTCTAAAAGATAAATAGACTGAATGAAATGAGTTAAGAAGATCTTATGAAGTGAATTGGCTTGAGTTGAAGCCGAGTTGGTTGAAGAAGGCCGGTTTGGATAGCCATGCACCCTTCTGGCACGAATCTGGTGCAGAGAATTCTACGGAAAACCCCGATGTTGGAATTGAGTGATGTTTGTTTTTATGGATGGATAACTTGAAGAGGAAGATATCTCCTGATTATGACTTCTCCGAAATATGTCCGTACAAGCCTGTAGAAAATCTGAAAGTTGACGGATATGAAAGAACAGAACCTAGATGTACGTCCTCAGTGCAGCAATCATCATAGACAAACGACAAGTTGGAATCGAGTGCCACCAGTTGCAAATAAAAGAGAACGAAGAGGAGAACAACTCTTCTGTTGAATACTTTTGCATCAGGAGCCCTGGATTTTCTACAAAAGCTGATAAAGTTAGGATGCCGTAGAACACACAAATCGGGTTTATCCTTCACTTCGGGATCGATCTCTCGACATCGTATCGGCTTTGGATGTTTGGACAGCTTCGGGAGGGAGCTTAGAAGACCTAAGGACTGTCGACTCCAGAAACGGGTTCCGGATCGGCACCTCAAGAGAAGGTGAATGATAGAATGGGGAAAAAGGGGAGTGAGTCGAAAAACACTCGGAAAGCAGTAAAAGGTCCTCACCTCGGTCCCACCTCACATTGATCTCCGAACTTTCATCTCACAGCGTCGCTCGAGTACCGGAGATGGTTCGGGTCATGTGGGAGGAGAGTGAGGAGGAGATGAACTTAGAACATAAATGAAAGAGGTGGTCACCAGGAGCCGCGGGCTCCGCTTTATGGATTAAAAGACAAGATTAAGTTGAATTGACCGTGTGTACCTTAGCGCGAGAGATGATATATGGGTTAAACCTTCTTCTTCTTCGGCCGGCCGATGAAGAAGAGTCCAACCGATGCTAGCTTGATTAATCTGTGCAACTTAAAGACAATGAAAACAAGTGAAAGAAGGATTAGAACTAAGTGAAGTGTGGTAACTGTAAAAGCAATGACATAAAACAACAATTGGAAACAAACTCACCAGATTCGGGGTTAGCCCTAACCCCTTTCTTGATTTTTTGTGATATATGAAATGATGCAAAATAGAATAAAAATGATGCTTAAATATGAACTAAATGATATGAATGAAGAGTTAACAAAGAGAATATGAATGATTAAAGATAACACAACCCAGGCAAAGTGGCAACCGGGTTGGACAAATTCAATGTAAATTGTGCAGCTCTAATGCAGAGACCGCAGAGGACAACACCGATGTCATAATAAAGTGATGTTTATTTCAAAATAAAGAGAACTCACCGAGGGTGATTTTATATGAAGACAAATTTTCTTGAATCTTATGATAAATAATCTGAATTTACGTGATAAGCCGGATCTTGGAGAGTGAAGTTCTGGAAACTTCCAGCACAATATAGATGTAGGATGTGCTATGGGCACCAAAGATATCTAAATTAAATAATTCTTGTTGGAGATAAAATATATCTTACCAGGAAACAATTTCTATGAATAATGTATAGGTTGAATCCACCATTAAATGTACTAAAATTGACTGAGAAAATGATGACTTAGAAGAGAAGACTTCGGATCTGTCTGTGTTGCGCCGGTATTGAAGCCATAACAAGCCAAGGAAATGTCATAATTGATCTCCATTTGTTGGATATGAAATATATCTTGATTAAGAACACTTCTTATGAAGGAAGTCAGGCCGTAAAATGACTATAAAGATCTGTATAAGCCGATGATCAGCACTGCAGCATGTCAGAGCATAGATCGGCTTCTTCTTCACTTTGGGATGATCTCTGGGCACCAGGACGAAGAGAGAATAATTTGAGAAGGTTGGGACGAGCCAAGGTTGGATGGAGGACTAGGATAAGAGTGTTGGATGATGGGGATGCCCTTTTTAGGTCGTTCATATGGGTCTCCCTTTATAAGGGATGAGAAACATGTCAAAAAATAGCAAGTTTTGATACAACCGACCTTAGGTTGGATTACCATCATTTAATGATGCTAATTTTCATCATGATACTTAAAAATACTATAAAACGTAATATGGATGAGGAAAAAGTAAGGTAAGGTCATAAATTGGTCAGATATGTGCCCAATGGGCTGGGCTTGCATGCAATTGGGCTTGATCGGTGTTGCATGCGGACAGAACTGCGCATCTGACTTCCAAAGGGCTCTGCGGACAAATGGGAGATTAGAATTGAATGCCGTTTGTTGAAATGGAAAGATAACTCAGATAATAAGATTATTCATGTTGAATACTATTTCATTAGACATCCATATATTCCTGTGAAAAATTTCCAAATAGAGGATATGCAGGGAAAAGCATAATCTGGCACACCACCAAGAGTCTCTTGTTCGGCAAACACGGATTTGATTAGAAATTAGAAAATCATCCTCATATTTTCAATAAGCACCTCGGCTCATACAAAAGGGTGGTTCATCATGATTTTTATGGTCTAAAAGATATGTTGCCAATGGAATAATGGTTTAAGCTCTAAATAAGGCCAAATTGGCGTGTCAACAGCTTGCCTCGCCTTGATGTCGGCTTTGCAAGCGAATGGCATGTAGCGTAGCGGAGTGAATTGTAGAGAAAGCATAGCAAAGAGAGATGGATCATAGTGGAATGTAGTGGAGAAAAATGGCGATGGACTGAAAAGGTGGCATCAATGTGTAGATATAGACACGCTTAATGACCAGATGTGGCATGACGAATCTCTTCAAGTCTCCTGGTTAACTGCCATGTTTCATCAAGTCTTCCTATGTTCGATTGGTAAGAGATGTGCCATTGGAACGAGAGAAGAATAGCCAACCCCCAACGTGGTGGGGAGTCCCCGAAACATGGGTTCGTAGGTTCATCATCAGCCGGTAACCCGATCTTTGCGGTGTTCCTGTAGTGTGATGGGCTAAAGTTTAAAAAGAGATTTGTTTTGAAAAAGTAAAAGAATACCAATCAAGCACATTCAGGCTCTTAGATTGATTTACGTCTTCCAGGAGACAAGATTCAATTCGGAATGGAATGATCTCGAATTTCAAAACGCAAATGTTTAAGTCAAACCATGACGGTGCAAATTTAGATCGAATAGGAGGCCCTTGGCGGGAGGAAGTGACTGCCACGGTGGGGTGAATAGAAAAAGAGTTGCAGTGGCCACAGTGGGGATAGAAATAAAATATTTGAAGGTACTGTCGACTCCAGAAAACGGGTTCCGGATCGGCACCTCAAGATAAGAAGGTGAAAGATGGAATTGGGGAAAAAGGGGAGTGAATCGGAAGACACTCGGAAAGCTGTAAAAGATCCTCACCTCGGTCCCACACTCACATTGATCCCCGAACTTTCATCTCACGGCGTCGCTCGAGCACCGGAGATGGTTCGGGTCATGAGGGAGGAGAGTGAGGAGGAGATGAAATTAAAACATGAATAAAAATAAAGTGTGGTCGCCAGGAGCCGCGGGCTCCGCTTTATGTAATGGAAATGGAGTGAAGTTGACCGTGTGTACCTTAGCGTGGGAGAAAGGGATGTGAGTTCAACCTTCTTCTTCTTCGGCCGGCCGATGAAGAAGAGTCTCCAATCCAATGCTAGCTTGATAAACCTGTGCAACTAGAAAAATAAACCAAGTGAAGAAAACGATTAGAACTATGGGAAGTGTAGTAACTGTAGTAAGAAGATGAGAAAGAAGCAATCGGAATTGGACTCACCGGCTTCGGGGTGAGCCTTAACCCCTTTTTTGTGTATTTTTTTGTGATATAAAATTATGCAAAAAACTAAATAAAAATGATTCTAAAATTCTCGTGGATGAATGACGAAGACATAGAAACTTGAATGACTCAAATCGGAGTTAAAACGGAGAAGATATCACCAATACGGCCGGACGATTGCTTTGGGCCGCGAACGTGCCCTAGGTTTGGGGCCGCGGTTGGCGCGCCTAGGGTATGAGGGGGCGCGGTCTGCGCCCTTGGTTCGGGGGCGCGTTGCACTGTCTGGCGCGACTTCGGTGCAGAGCTCGCCACGGGCAGTCCCGATGTCGGAATTGAGTGCCGTTTGTTGGAGTAGACGGAGAACTCAGAGAAGAAGAGTTCCTATGTTGATGACTTCTCCGAAATCCTCCTGTATAAGTCAGTAAAAATTATGAAAGGGGGACGGATATCAAAATCAGAACCTGGATGCGCGCCCTCAGTGTAGCAACCGTCACGAACGAACGGCAAGTCGGAATTGAGTGCCGTCAGTTGGAGGCGAAAGAGGACGAAGAGGGGAACAATTTGTATGTTGAAGACTTTTGCAGAAGAAGCCTCGGATTTTCTGCAGAAGTCGATGAAGATGGTTGATGAAGAACACCCGGATCGAGCCTTCTCCTTCACCTCGGGATCGATTTCTTGACTTCGGATCGCCTTTGGACGTCGGGACGGCTTTGGAGAAGAGCTTGGACGACCTTGGGACGAGCTAGGCACCGGGGTTCAACCTTGGTTCGTTGAGAATGGCCCTCAATTTATAGGGGAAGAGAGCCGGTGCAAAATTTGCGGGTGTGCGCCCCCGCGTTTCAAAGGAGGGGAGGGCGCGCGGCGCGCCCTCAAACCAAGGGCGCGCGGCGCGCCCCCGGATTTGGGGGCGCGGTACTGCGCGCCCCCTGTTTCAAAGGAGGCGGGGCGCGTTCGGCGTCTCGCGCTGAAAAATCGACGGAAACTTCCGGAAATTGCTAAAAATCAACTTGACATACGTAACGCGCCCCCGAACCGGGGGCGCGGTACAAATAAGTAAAAATCCTCGCCGGAAACCTTCCAAAACCCGGTTTAGAAGGTGCTAATCGGGGTAATTTCCGATTTAAAGCAACTGACCGCGCCCCCACCTTTCAAAGGAACCGGGGGCGCGCAGGGGGCGCCCCCAGTTTGGGGGCACGCAGAGCGCGCCCTCAGGTTGAGGGCGCGCAGGGCGCGCCCTCCACTTTCAAGTGGAGCGGGGGCGCAGTACACTCTCTCTCCTGCGCGCGTGTTCCGCGAGCCGTATCTTGCAAACCGGATGTCCGATTCGGCTCCCGTTTGTCGCGTTGGAAAGTGGGCCTTCAACCGCACCTCCTAAAGTCGGTAAACCAGCCGCATGACTCCCGAGATGTTCGTACGGGGCTTTCTACCCGGTTTTACCCTCTCGCGGAAAGCCGAAACCGAGGCGAAGATCCGAAGAGCACGGTTCCGGTCGAGAAATCTCGGGTCAACTCGGGATGACTTAAAATGATGACCGAACAAGTCCGGGGTACGATCGAAAAACCCGAAGTCATCGAAAAATCTGAGATTAACCCGGTAAACGTGAATCGAAAGCCGTAAAAGCCGCGAAACCCTAAAATTGACCGAAATGGCCGTATAGCCCCGTTTGATGAAAATATTCGGCTAGAATCGACCCGGATGACCCGAAAAGACCCGGTGATGACCGGAAAGGCCTAACATGTGGTCCGGGATAGCCGTGTCAGCACAGATCGAAAAAGCCGTAACGAAAGCCGTCATTGACCGACGCCTACCGAAATGACTTCTCGGAAACCCTGAATGTTACGGAACACATGCGGGACTCCCGAGACCTTTAATTATGAACCATTCAAGGTTGGTCATCGAGCGGGCTTCATGTTTTTACAGTTCACGTGCGGCTCTCGCTTGAAGGTTACGGCAATATTCCGGAAATCATTGGTCCATTCTCAACTAACAAGGGGGGCTCCACCAATGTCCTTAGCTCATCTCCACGAGGTAGTCCGGATCAGATAACAGTCAAATAAAAGATATCGCCTATGGAATAAGAGTCTGGGGCTCCAAATCAAGCCAATTTGGCGTGTCTACAGGTACAAGGTGATTACATAACATGGTGGGATTAACAGACACAGTGGGATATTAGAAAGGTTGGTGGGACTAGAAAACACGGTGGGATTAGAAAACACAGTGGGATTAGAAAACATGATGGGATTCAGAATGATCAGAATTATGATACAAGAGGGTGAGAAGGTGAAGCTTTTGAAAGGATGTATGCAATGATAATGAAAAATGCAATGCAACTAATACTATATAATGCATGCTGGGCTCAAGAAAACAAAAACAAAACTTGTCTAACAATTAGTTGAAGATATAGATTGTCTATGAGGTCAAGATACCCATTCGGGAACCATCGTCCCTCACTGCACAATTTTGGCTTATCCGTGAGCACAAAGAATGACCCGACCATCGTGGATTTTGATGAAGGGGATCTCGAGCCTGGTCTTCTTTGCATTCATGGTCTTCAACATCAATTCATAAAATAAATAGTAATGCACCTAACATATGCTAAGAAAGGAAATGATAACAGTGAGTTTGCGATGTGATGACATGCATTCTTACGAAAGAGTTCATGTGTCCTAATGAGGACACAGAGTGAAAGTTTCTCGGCAAAGTAGAGGCCGAGGTTATGATGACACCTCCTCCTGAGAATCCTCAGGGGAGGGAAATGGCGTGCATCGCCTTATTGAAGTCTTGCAAAGAAAGCTCCTCAGAAGAGTTGAAGCCGAGGTTATGGTAACACCTCCTCCTAAGAATCCTCAGGGGAGGGAAGTGGCAAGCATTGCCTTGTTGTGTAGTTCTCCTCATTTGTTCTTCGTACCTGAAACACTCGAAAAAGGAGATTATAATGCCAATATGGCTTATCCCCCTTGCAAGTTGCAGTATGTCTTGACCTTTGTCAAGGGGTGTAAAGTTTTTCTTGTGCGTGAAACACTTAGAAGGAAGAGATTAGAACAACAATGTGGCTTATCCCCCTTGCAAGTTGCAGTAAGACCTTTGTCAAGGGGTAATAAGTTCTCCTTATGCCTGAAACACTTAGAAGGAAGAGATTAGAACAACAATGCGGCTTATCCCCCTTGAAAGTTGCAGGATGTATTGACCTTTGTCAATAGGTGTAGCCTTCTTAAGGGTGTAATAAAAATAAAGCAGCAAATATGCAATGAAATATTTGAAACATGAGAGACTAAGAATAAATATGAATATAAAGATGAGAATTCAAACCAAGCATGGTGATGAAAAAATTTTTTTGAAAGAAGTTTTGTTAAAAGATATTTTTTTTTGGGATTTTGAAAATATTCAATATTTTTGGAGTTTTGAGAATAAATTTTTTGGAGTTTTGAAGATATTTAGCTTTTTTAGAGTTTTTTTGAAAATATTTTTTTGTGGAGAGAAAATTCAATATTGACACAAGTTCTCATCACTTGGTTGTTTTTCTAGGTTCACTGGTAGATACCATGTGTAAAATGGGGTTCCTTACCCAGAATCTTTCCGACCTTCAACCTTTGATCAGCTAGAACTTAGTTTCGATTGGTTGGTCCACCCATACCCTGGGGGGGTTAAGAATGAAGAATTGATAGGAAGTCCTTGATAGGCTTTGGAGATGTCAAGAGGGATTTCTCTACTTGCACCTAATTGCCCATTGGGGTTCGGCCTCTTCGGGTCTTTACTTCTTTATTGACAAACATATTTTTATGGCACACATTTGGACAGGTGCTTTGACCTGTGGGGTCATTGCCCATCTTTTTGATGCCTTTTTTTTTCATTTTCTACATTTCGGGTACTCATTCAGACAGGCCCATATTTGTTTAAACCTGTGGGGTTCATCGCCCATCTTTTGGCACCCTTTTTCTTTAAAAAATTGGACCTTTTGAGATGGCCTCCTACAAAGGCGGTAGATGCTTTCGATACTCTCCCCCTCTAGTCCCCTTTGCCTATCTTGGACAGAACAGAAGATAATATGGTGAGGGTTTTCCTTCCATCTCTAAGCCTTGCCTAACTTATCTTAGGTGTCAGGTCATCTAGATTATAAGATAGGAACATGTTGTGGGTGTAGAATTGTATCTACCCTTGAATCCTAGAGAACATCCTAGAATATGTGGACTTAAGTCATACTGGTTGTTCTATCCATTTTTGAGGTAGATTACATTCCATGGGTGAATCAATTGAAAGCATGCCTTGCATTGTAAAGAATTCATTAAGATAAAACAAAAAGTAGTTATCGTCAATCATAAATTTCTCTCAAGTAAGATTGTCATGTGAGATTAAAAATCATTTCAAAAAAAAAACCTTGCCTTGTGGATGACATAATGATGATGAATGCAATTTCAAGTAATACCTGAGAGACGGAGAAGTTCATTGTTGATGACGGCTTTGCTTGAGCTTGCCTTGCCCTACCTGCCATGCCTTGCCTTGCCTTGCCCAACTGCTTCCACTTTTGATATGCACCATATTGCATTGGATTGAAGATTCATAGTCATATGATGAAGTGAAAGATGTGGAGGATCTGATTTAGCATGTTGGAGTCAAAATTAATGACGTAAAAGGCAAAGATTGTGGTATCACTTAGGAAATTTCTCTACCTTGATTTTTTTATTGAAAGTAAAACTTAGAGAATGAAAGAGAATTTGAAAGGAAATAAACATGCTTGGAAACAAAAGTGAGCTAAAATGGGCTCTTGGGCCCGTGAGTTGAAAGTGGGCTTGATGGCCTGGGAGTAGTTGGAATCAAGAGGCACGTGAGCCCAAGATTTGAATGTGGGATAGAGGGCCTGGTTGATGTTGATGGGAATGAGGGCTCGATTGGAGGTGATGGGCTCAAAGACCCGATTGGAGGTTGAGCCCGAGGGACCCAACGAAAAGAGCGGGCACACCAACCCGATTTAGATGGTTGGGAGCAAGATTGTGATTTGTGATGGGCTCACTGGCGCCATTGAAGAGTATGGGTGTGCAAACCCGAATTCGAAGAAGTGGGGGCACGGGGGCCCGATTTCGAAGAAGTATGGGCACGCGGGCCCGATGGTGAAGAAATGGGGGTATACAAGCTTGAAGTTGAAGGGGTGTGGGCATCTGTGCCCGAGGTTGATGGAAGGTGGGCACGTGGGCCCGATTTAAAAGAAATTTGGGCACATGGGCCCGGTTGTAAAAAAACATGGGCATGTGATCCTGGTTGAGGTGAATTATGGGCATGTGGGCCCGATTGAGAAAAATTAAGGGCACATGGGCCTGATTGGAGAGAATTATGGGCACGTGGGCCTGATGGAAGGAAAGGGGCACGTAGGCCCAGTTGGGGAAAAGGGGCATATTGGCCCAGTTGAAGGAAAGCGGCATGCAAGCCCGATTGATTAAAAGGGGTACGTGGGCCCGGTTGAAAAAAAGGGGCATAAGAGCCCAGTTGATTAAAAGGGGCACATGGGCCCGATTGGATAAAGGGGGCACGTGGGCCCGACTGATGGAAAGGGACACATGGGCCCAGTTGATGAAAGGGGGCATAAGAGCCCGATTGACAAAAAGGGGTATAAGTGCCCAAAAATGAGGCGTAAGGGCCCAAAAATAGGGCATAAGGGCCCAATTGAGTGGGATGAGGTGTGGGCCATGGCACTAAGATTGATTGATCGTGGGCCCATGGGCCTGATTGATGGTTGTAAGAAGGATAAAGAAAGGGTAGTGGCCCTAAGATTGAAGAATTGTAGGCCCATGGGCCGGATCGTTGATTTGGAGGAGGATAAAGAAAGGGTCGTGGCCCTAAGATTGATTGATAGTGGGCCCATGGGCCGGATTGTTGCTTAGGAAAAGAATGGGGTAAGGGTCGTGGCCCTAAGATTGATGCTCAGGGATTTACCTGCCTAGCTGGAGGAGGTCCTAGTATCCCCTTGCTAAGGTCTACATCCTTCAGGAGGCTTGTCGATTTATTCCCCATTTCACTAACCAATTCTATTCCTTTATTTTTCAGTTCAAGGGTCAATTCTATCTCCCCATCTTCATGGATCAACTCCAATGATGGCAACATTTGATCTATACCTGGAGATTCCTTGCCTAGTCCTTGACAATCAACTAAATTTGTGATCCCCTCATCTAAGCTCTTTATAGTAGGCTTCTCCTCAGGTTGTTCTGGGGAAGAGGGCATGCCTAGTTTAAAGAATTCTAGAATGATAGAAGAGTTTGGTTCGACCTCCCCTACTGGCTGACTTTGATCTTGAGAGAGAGCAAGGATATGTTGTGGAGTTGATTCCTCTGCCAGGGTAGGAGAACAAATGGTTGGAGTGATTGATTCCTCTGCCAGGGCAGGAGCTTGAAGGGTCGAAGTGTCTGAATCTTATACTATAGCAGGAGCATGGATGATCGGAGTGACTAGTTCCTCTACCATGGCAGGAGCAATAGACGAAACAAGTGGTTTGACTGACTGAGGGGGAACCCTATGTTGAAGGATTGATTGAAGTGGTGCTGGTATAGAAGTCGGTTCAGGCTGAAGAGCTATTGGTGTAATTAGTTGAGGAGTCATGGCTTGGATGGTTGGCTGAGGAGTTGTTGGTGGAATAGGTTGAGAAGCCAAGGACCGGATGATTGGCCGAGGGGTTGTTGGCGGAATAGGTTGAGAAGCCAAGGGTCGGATGATTGGCCGATGGACCTTAAGAAATGTTGGTGGAGTTGAAGGCTGGGGAACCAGTTTAGGTAATGAGGTATTGGCACAATTGACAAGAGGAGCTTGATTGTGCACAATTGATTGTGCCATTGACATGGGTTGCATGACAGGCTGAGATTGGGGCATGGGTGGCCTAATCAACTGACGTCGAGGAGTTGGCCAACGATGATGATATAGATAGGGTTGGGGAGGGCTCCTAGGTTGGTGCATAGTGTAGGCACGCCAAATTCGCCTAATTCAGAGCATAAAACTCATGTTTATAGGGTAACATGTTTTATTGACCTTATAATGATGCCGGGTCTTTTAAGGTTGATTTGGAGCTTCGCCGAACGAAATTGGATGTTTTCCGACGTTTTCCGCAAAAAGTCGTAATTTCCGAGCGAAAGCCACACGTAAATCGTTTAAACATGGAAGTTGGCTGAATGACCAGTGCCTAATGATCATGCATTGAAGGTTATGGTCATATTCACACCCCGAACAAGTTTTGTTGCATTCCGTGTCTTTCCGGTTTGCCGTCGAAGTCATTTGGACCTGTATCGGATCTTCTGTTCATTTCCCTAACTTCCGGATAAAATTCTGAAGTTTTGTACGGTGTTATGGCTTATCTAATTCTATAGAAAGCTTCTTCGGCCTGTTATCTTTCCAACGCAACAAACGGCGTCGAATTCCGAGTTCGGGAGTGTTCGCAATGGCTTCCGAAAGAAGGACACGCGAAACCAGTCCCATGCGCCCGGGTTCCTGGTCACATACGCCTGGGACCCAGGGCACATGGCCATGCGCCCTACCAGTGAGGCACGTGACCTTGTGCCCTCACTTGAGGGCACATGCGCCCTACCTTGGAGGCACGAGGGACCCAGTTTTTCACCCGGACTCTACCACTGAACGGACGGACCGGATAAGACCACTTTCTCGGGATTTGTGCCCATGCACCCTCATTGGGGGGCACATGCGCCCCTCAGTGGGGCGCATGCGCCCAGCACCAGGGCGCATGCGCCCAGGGATGGGGCGCAAGGCCCCCAATTTTTTTAGTATTGATAATGCCTTCTGTTCTCCTATAAATTAAATCCGATTCCGGTGGTTCCAAGGGCATGAGCACGATCCCACAGGCATATCAAGACATCCAACCACCCTCCTGCATCAATTTTGTGATTTTTAGAGAGATAATTTAGAGTTTTTAGAGAGATAAAAGTCGGTTCAAGAGAGAGGAAGGCTGTTCTGCAGGTGATCTGCCAAGTCTCTCTTCTTCGGCCTCTACAGCAGTCTGTGGACGTCTTCTGCCAGTGCTCTATTCATAAAAGTTCTTCCTCTACAAGTCTTATTGAGTTTAAAATCGACGGCACTTGATTCAAAGGTCGAGGGTGGTCGTGACGAGTGCAGAAGCAAAGTCGCGCCTGGCAGATCCTGGACTGCTGCTCGGCTTTTTCGACAACACAGATTTGGCTATATCTTTCTCTATTCAACGCAGAATCTTTCAGTTATTTTTCCTACCTCTTTGTTTAGTAATTACCCATCCTACTATATTTTTTTAAAATTTTTTTGCATTACTTTTATTATGTTTATCCGAAAATAAAAAAAGGGGTTAGAGATAACCCGAATCCGGTCAGTTTTTAGTCAATTGTGTGTTTTTATGTTATTCTCTTTACATATACTCCAGTTTGTCTAGTTCTATTTGTCTATTTCACTTGTTTATTTTTCTACTTGCACAGAATATCAAGCACCCACACGTTGAGGACTCTTCTTCATCGGCCGGCCGAAGAAGGAGAAGCTTTAACCCACATTCTTCACGCTAAGGTACACACGGTCATTTTTATTCTATAAATCGGAACCCACGGTTCCTGGAGACCACGTTTATTTCTTCTCACCCTCCTCCCACATGACCCGAACCGTCTCTTTGGTGATCGAGCGACGCCAAGGGATGAAAGTTCGGGGATCAATGTGAGTGTGGGACCGAGGTGAGAGTTGCTTTCCGTGCTTTATTCCTTTCTTTTCTCATCCCCTCTTGAGGTGACGATTTGGGTTCACGGACTTCCCTAAAAAGGAGAAGACCCCGTCGAATTTTCAGAGTCGACAGCTTTGTGGCGACCACGGTGGGACAAGCAATGTCTTCAACCGTGGGTGCTAAGTGTTTTGTTTGCAACTAGTTCTAGTTCTAGACCGGTTCCCACGTGAGCCTTTCCTTCCTTCCACCTTCCTTAACTTCATGTCATCTCAAAATTTCTGATTTCACCCATCTTTCATCAGATCAGAAGTTCCAAGTATGCCATTTAATTTCTGTCATTTTATTTAAACCGGTTCCCACGTGAACCACCCTTTTCCTTTTAAACCGGTTCCCACGTGAACCAATCTCTTTCTTTACTTCGGTTCCCACGTGAACCAAACCCCTTTTTTTCAGATCTATCCCAACTTGGATCATATCTTTATTCACCTTTAATTGGCCCCACGTGGCCCTCTTTTGACCATTCAAACTGGTTCCCACGTGAACCACCCCTTTTTACCCAAAATCGGTTCCCACGTGAACCACCTTTACTTTTTACCCCAGTTCCCACATCGGTCCCCACGTGGACCACCCTTTTGCTTGGCTATCATATCTGAACCCTCTTATTTCCATCACTTTTCACTATCTCCATTTGGCTCACATAAGAAACAAGTCTAGATTCTAGTTTCTAGTTGCTTGTCTAGTTTCTAATTGCTTGTCTGGTGTTGATTGCTTGTTTATATAAGGTCATGTTTTGCTCATTACTTGTTTTATTACTTGATTGCATTCTCTGCTCCTTCTCTCTACCTCCTTCTTTTACACTTTTTTGAGGCGGGAGCTCACTCTCCCATTTATCCCTCCCATCCAAAACACCCTCTTGGTGGATTCTGACCTCTCTTATGGGATATTCCTTCCTAGTTGACTTGGTTGGCTTTCATCAAGGCCTCCGTAATTCCTCATACGTGGAGTATTCCTCTTCACGATCGGGTTGGTTGTACCACTCCCCAAAACCCGAAGCATCCTATGTTACCTACACGTGGTGAGATTGTGTGAAACCTAGGTCATTGGAGATTGGAGTTAGGATCCTAACCCATTTGTTGAGAGAACAATTCTTAACAAAATTCATAAACCTAAGGTTTAATCAAAATCATTGCGTAATTTTGCTTTCAAGTGTTTGCATAACTTGCTTGTCAAACAAAAATTCAAACATCTAACTTTTTGCAAAATACTAAAAAAAAAACCAAAAAAAGTTCTTTGTTTACTTTGTCAACTTGTTTGTTCCTTGAAGTTCAATGCAACTAAGGTCTGGAAGGCACGTTGGAATGGTGGAACAAGTTGAACATCGAGAGCACGAGATGGGTCATCAACCAAATCCGTCAGATGGTCGTGTTAATCCATTATTTGAGTCACAAGCGCAAGAGGTCCCTCAACCATCTGCTCCTCGTGATGTTGAACAACTCTTTAGGGAGTTATCTCTCTATACCGACCCAGAAACCTATGCCCGCGTACAATCCATGGTGAAGGGAAAAATGGCCTCAGATCAAGCTGAAGTTAACCAAGTTGCCTTATCTCCTCGTCCTCTGGTTCGACCACCACTCTTTCAATCACCCTTTGTTCAACCTCCTGTTGTTCAACAATCTATGAATCAACCATCGCTAGCACAACCATCTGCAGTTCAACCCTCTGTGGTTCAACCCTCATTTGTTCAGCCATCTTATTTCAACCATGTTTCTCCCCTGGCCCATCAAGTCAGGGGACAATCTTCAAGTCATGCTCCTCAATTTCAGAACCATGTCTCTAACCACATACCCCAACCAGTAAACCAAGAACCTGCTCTCACCAGGGCAATCATGGATCAGCTCACCCAGATGAATGAACGTTATGAAGAGCTGAGATGTCGCCTGGACTCCAAGTCTGTTCCTGAGATTTCCATTCCTTCTCTACCAGTCCTACACCTGCCACCTTCTGAGCTACCAGTTTATCGCCGCTACAATGGTACTAACAACCCTTTTCTCCACCTTAAAGATTTTCTTTACGAATCCTCGTTCTGGAAAGATGATCGTAGGGTTCTTGCTATCTTATTCCGCCGATCACTAGAAGGGTCTGCATTGGAATGGTTCTACTCACTCGACTTCTTTGAGGCAGGAGACTTCGATATTGTTAAAACCAAATTCTTGCAAAGATACAGAGACCGGGTGGCACCAGCATGCTCCATTACAGACTTGATCGCTGAGAAGATGAAGCCCGAAGAGGACTTCATAAAGTTTGCAGATCGCTGGAGGGGAATGGCAGAGAAACTGACAGATGTGATTTCTGAAGGGGAACAAGGGAAGATGCTCATTGGCAACACCACACCTGCCTTGAGGAATGTCTTGATCATGCACCGTCCTACCACAATGAATGAACTCTATGACAGTGCTCGATACTTGCAAGCCCACTTCAAGGATGCCACCATGATAAATCCTTTTGATCCTAAACCTAGAAACCTCAAGAAAGCCCCCTCTGCACCAGTTGGGCCTACAACCGAGGGAGTGGTTAACAACGAAGCGATAAACACTGTGAAGAACCAGGGAGGGAACCGTCAAAACCAGTTCAGAAACCCACCACAAAACCATTTCTATTACCCTCCTCAACAACAGGTTAGGCCACAACAACCACGACAATCACAACAACCACCTCAGCCAGTAGCACAACCCCAGCAACCTCGACAACCTACCTACAATAGGGCACCGCCACCACCCAATCAGGCACCACGAAGGGGAGGTCCTAGGAGAGAGAACTACCAACAACTCCCTTACTCCTTGATCGACATCTTCAATGTACTCATGGCAGAAAAACAGTTGGAATTGCCCAAGGAAAGAGGTTTGGCCAACAAATGTAGATATGTTCCGATACTGTGCTTTCCACCGGTGCCCTGGTCACTCTGTAGAAGTGTGCTTTCAATTCAAGGATTACATCCACGATCTGAATGACCAAGGCAGCATTGATTGGGTCCAAATGGGGGAATGCATACAAGCTATGAAGGCTAGGCAGCAGCAGCGACAACGTCCACCGGCTCAACCTCAACAACAACCTGGCTTGGGGATTGTCCAGAATCTGCTCCCATTACATGCTCCCGCTCCAGCACCGGCACCAGCACATCCAAACTCAGGAATTGGTCTAGTACACTCCATTGTCCAGGGAGATGCCAGTCGTGCTCAAGGTTGGCAACTAGAAAGCCACAATACAACCATGCCTATCAACCCGGCTAGGCCTCCTACTAGGAACCCTCCTAGACAAATAATCCATGCACCTGCTACTCCAAAACTACCACAAAGCTCAATAACCCAACCATTGACCGCCACTTCTTCTCGCCGACCCATCCTTAGGCCAGCCCCCTCCTTAACTACACCTCCTTCAACCATTGCTACACACCGGCCCTTACTCATCCGACCACCACAATCACCACCAAACCTGAACCCCCAGCCTACGAGCTCTACCACTCCAAAACCCCAACCTATCATACCACCACAACCTTCATTAAACTCATCAATCACTTCTGCACCCCGGCCTCTTCTTATCAGGCCACCGGTATCACCATCACTACCACCTCCAAATCCTACCCCTCGACCAACTAAACCCATCATCCCAGAACCATCGATCCCATTACCTATCATACCTGCACCTACACCACCTGTTCCACCACAACCCACCCCAGTTAACCCGTCACCTCTACCCGACCGCCAAATAGCCCCGGTGCTTCAGAGTGGGAGGATGTTCCAGCGGCTCTTTCCCCAAGCTAGTACTCAACCGCAGGATCCAGTAGAGGAGGAACAAGTGGAAGAACCATTGCCGGGCACGGCGTATGATTTTTTTAAACATTTAGATAAAACATCAGCCTGTATTTCCATACTTGAGTTGATCAAAAGTTCAAAGGTGCACCAGGAGATTCTACAGCAGTACTTGCAAAGGGTCATAGTGAATGAAGATCTCCCACCTGAGAAGATCAATACAGTGTTAGTCCCTAGAAGTGAGCACCCAACACTCACTTTCTCTCAGGAAGAATTAGCAGATCCAGACTTTAGGAGATATGTTTTGCATGTGGCTGTTATCATCTGCAATGTCAAAGTGAAATCATGTTTGGTTGACACTGGAGCTTCTATCAACGTTATGCCGCTAGAAACTTTGCAGTTGTGTGGCATTTCTGAGCAAGAAATCAAGCCATCCTGTGCCATGGTGACGGCCTACGACAACTCCAAGAAGTCTGCACGTGGGGTGGTTACACTAGAAGTCAAACTTGGACCATGTACGGTCACAACAGATTTTCATATTCTAGAATTGGATACAACTTTTCGGGCTATACTTGGGAGGCCATTCTTGGAGGCAATAGGAGCTGTGGCTTCAACAAACCACCAGTGTATAAAGTTTCCCTTTAAAGGACAGGTGGTCAAGGTGACTAGCATGCCTATAAGGGACGAGCTGAACGATGCTTCTTTACCCCTTGGTTTGTCAATACAACCCCATATCTTAGTGGGAGATTTACCAGAAGTCAGATGTATGACCGCCTCTCTACCAGACACACTGGGATGGCGGATGATGATGAAATTGGGCTATCAGCCTGGAAGAGGTTTAGGCAAGGATCTTCAAGGGATCACTCAGCCAATTGAAACCGTGAAAAGGCTACGCAGGCAGGGGTTGGGATATAAAGAGGGTTCCATCCCAAGGAGGATCTTCCAGCCAGGATATGCCATGGGGCTCCATACACTCTTTATCAAAGGGGAGACCATGATGATGGCTGAAGATGGCAAAAGTTTCGTGATAGCTGTCAAGAGAAGAAAGGCTCCAGATGAAGAAGAAGAAGACTTGGAAGACTTGTGCTTATCTTTGACTCGTCTGTTCTCAAGTGGGGAAGAGTATCAAGAACCACCCAAGGGCAGACCAATCTTGGATCATCTGGTTGAGCATACCACCCAAGTCAAAACCATTCCACGAGGCCCAAATACAACAATGTCATGTTTGAACCTCGTACCATTGTTTCTAGATCTTTTGGATGGGCTTCAGGGCCCACATACCCACTTTAGGCCCATGAGCCCTCTTCAACCTTCCACTCTTACTGGGCCTGCTTGCCCATTTGCTTCCCTCATCAACTTCAGAACTGAGGGCTTTTCCCAACATGGGCTCACATGCCCATTTATTTCTAAGATCGGGTCCACTTAGAAAATGGATATAGGAAAGTAGGTCAAGTTAGGTTAGGAAATAGGAAAGTCAAAGGTAAGCGAGTTCCAAATAGGTATCTGCAACAATTGGCATAGAAAAGCATAGAGTGTGTAAGGCTGCCAAACTTTGTAGAGAATACCATCCAGTTTGATGAAATCCGATATGAGGATGAGCATAACATAGATCATACTTTGGGAGTATATGAGGTGGTATCAGAGAAAGATTCCGAATCCGAGGATGAAATCGAGGACTTGGCTGATGCATATGCATCTGGACTTAGAGGATTTGAAGAACCATCAGCCACAGGGAATGAACTGACCAAGGAACTGAATTTAGGAACCCTGGAAGATCCTAAGACTATCCTCATCAGTGCAAACCTCACTCCCTCAGAAGAACAACGTTTGATCAAAGTTTTGGAAGAATATAAGGACACGTTCGCATGGACATATGAAGATATGCCGGGATTAGATAATTCACTGGTTGAACATAGATTAACCTTGAAACCTGGAACTACCCCGGTTAAACAAAAGCTCAGGAGGTTCCACCCTGATATTGCACTCAAAATGAAAGAAGAGGTCGACAAATTACATCAAGCAAAATTTATTAAGGTTGTCCTGTATCCACAATGGGTGGCTAACATAGTCCCTGTTATGAAGAAGGATGGACGAATTCGGATTTGTATAGACTTCAGGGACTTGAACCGAGCGTGTCCTAAAGATGATTTCCCTTTGCCTCATATCGATGTTTTGGTTGATAACACAGCTGGATTTGAAATGCTTTCATTCATGGATGGCTATTCTGGATACAATCAGATCCAGTTAGCTGAGGAGGACCAAGAGAAGACCTCATTCACTACACCTTGGGGAACATATTGCTATGTTGTCATGCCCTTTGGGTTAAAGAATGGTGGTGCTACATATCAGAAGGCTATGATGGCTATCTTTCACGACATGATGCACACCCTTGTAGAGGTGTATGTGGATGATTTGGTTATCAAGTCCAAGAATCGGGAAGATCATTCTAAAGTGTTAAGGAAAGTTTTGCAACGAGCTAGAGAATACAAGCTGAAAATGAACCCTAAGAAGTGTACATTTGGAGTTTCATCAGGAAAGCTACTTGGGTTCATAGTAAGCAAAAGGGGCATAGAGATCGACCCAAACAAGGCTAAAGCAATTATTGGTATGCCTCCTCCGAAGAATATGAAAGAACTTCGAGGATTGATTGGGAGGCTACAATTTGTCCGCCGGTTTATCTCACAACATTCCCAAAGGTGTAAACCTTTCTATGAGTTAACCAAGGCGGGGGCCGAGTTTAAATGGGATTCGAAGTGCCAGGAGGCGTTTGATGGGTTGAAAACATACCTGGCAAGTCCCCTTGTACTTAGACCACCAATTCCCGACAAACCTTTGGTTCTTCTACATTTCGGTTCTTGAGAACTCTCTTGGGGCAGTCCTTGCACAAGTTGATGAAGAAGGGAAAGAACGAGCTACTTACTACTTGTCCAAGATGTTTGATGTTTGTGAGCTGAAGTACACTGTGGTAGAAAAGACTTGTGCTGCTCTTGTTTGGGTGGTTCAGAAACTCAAACATTATTTCCTTGCTCACCAAGTCAAGCTCGTTGCTCGTATCAATCCTATCAAGGTTCTGTTAGAGAAGACAGTCTTGACTGATCGGTTAGGGCGATGGCAGAGTTTCTTATCACAATTTGATATCACTTATGTCCCACAGAAGGCAATCAAGGGTTATGCTATTGCTGAACACCTTGCCCATCATCCCATACCCGTCTTTGACCCAGTCTGGTCGGAGTTCCCGGATGACGAACTAATGTCAGTCCGATCTTCCAATCTTTGGACATTATATTTTGACGGGGCTCTGAACTCTCATGGTAGAGGGATAGGTATTGTCTTTCTGTCACCTGAAGGTGTCACCATTCCACAGGCTTTTTAGCTTAACTTTCCAGCAACCAACAACATAACTGAGTATGAAGCCTTGCTGGACGGGATGGAGGCCACTCAGTTCCATGGTGCCACAGAACTGAGGGTGATAGGTGATAGCCAATTGATCCTACGCCAGGTCCTATCCAAGTATCGAACTTCCCATCCAAACCTCAAGCCCTACCAGGAGCTCACTACCTGCTACATTAAGATATTCTTCAAACTCACCTTTGTCCATGTCCCCCGTTCTCAGAATATCCTCGCCGATGCCTTAGCTTCACTAGCTTCATCTCTATCTATCCCGCTAGGCAGGCAAGTGCGAACTATCCACATTTGTAAGAGGACAATTCCAGCAATTGACGATGGACGTTTTCTGAAGGTTAAGGAAAGATTCAATAGAAAAGAATACTTGCAACATAAAGAAGAAATCTCCTTGATTGAGTTCGAAGAATTAGAAGAAGGTGAGAGACCTTGGTATGACGAGATTGTGAGGTATTGTCAAGATCAGTCATATCCGCCTGGATCAACCACCAAGGAAAAAAAGGCAATCAGAAGAGTATCCCAGAGGTATAAAATCCTAGGAGGAGTGCTCTACAAGAGAAGCCTAAGTGGAATCTTACTCAGATGTCTTGATGAAGAAGAAGCTGAGTTGGTGCTAAAGGAAGCACATTCTGGAGTTTGTGGTGGTCATGTGAATGCCCAAGCCCTTGCTAAGAAAATCATCCGACAAGGGTATTGTTGGCCAACTCTAGAAGAAGACTGCTCCATCTCATTGTCATTCATGTCAACTCCATGCCGACAAGATTCACTCTCCCGCATCTTCCCTTCATCCAATTCATGCTCCATGGCCTTTCGCCATGTGGGCTTTTGATATCATTGGCCCCTTGAGTGACCTCAACTCCGAAATGCGCTCAAAATCATTCATTCTGACGGCAACGGAGTACTTCACAAAGTGCGCTGAAGCGGAAGCATTCGTGGAGATTAAAGCATCAACAGTTTGCTCCTTCATCAAGCGCAACATCCTGGCAAGGTTCGGGATCCCCAGCGACATCGTCACCGATAATGGGCCACAATTTCTTTCTCAAGATCTGCGTGATATTTGCAACAGGTATTACATTTCATTGCATCATTCATCACCATACTATCCTCAAGGCAATGGTCAAGTGGAAGCCACTAATAAAACGTTAATCAAAATCATCAAGAAATCTTGTAAGTCAAGCAAATTTGCCGACTGGCCTGATAAGCTTGTAGATGCTCTATGGGCTTATCATACTTCTGTAAGGACTCCCACTGGACAAACCCCGTATGCTTTGGCATATGGGATGGAAGCAGTGGTCCCTTACAAAGTATTACTTCCATCTCTCCGAGTTTAGCTCGACAGGGATATTCCTGTTGATGAGAGACGAGAATCTCTTCTTGTACAGCTTGAACTCTTGGATGAAAGAAGGCTAGCCGCCGCCGAGCATGCCCGGACTTATCAGAATAGACTCAAAAGGTTTTATCAAAAGAGGGTGGTCGAGAGAAAGATCGAAATCGGTGAGATGGTAGTCAAACGCATATTCGTTAAGCCAGGGGGTCCCCGCTCCAAGTTGCAACCTAACTGGGAAGGGCCTTTTGTAATCACTGAAAAGTATCCAGGTAATGCATATGAATTGACTAATGCAGATGGAGAAAAATTGAATCATCCTTGGAATGGAGTTTACCTCAAAAAGTACTTTCCACAAAAATGGAGAAACCACTGGTATAATCTCAAGTCATCGATCTTGTTCGTGAGAAGTCAAGGGTAGGTACCATCCTACACACACAACACTTCCCGATCCTAGAATCCAGACAACCCGACACTTGCGAAAGGCAAGGCAGAAATCTAGAAATGGAAGGAGTACCCTTACCCTATTCTCTTCTACTCCATCCAAGATAGGGAGAGAAGATTAGAGAGGGGTAGTATCGAAAACACACGCCACCCTAGTAGGAGGCCATCTCAGAGGGTAAAAAAGGGTGCCAAAAGATGGGCAATGAACCCCTCATGTTAGAAAAAAAAAAGATCAACCTGTCTGAATGAGTACCCAGAATGATAGTCAAGGCAAATGGCAGTAAAAGATGGGCAATGTCCCCACGGGTCAAAAAAACCTGTCCAAATATGTGCCACATAGGAAAAAGCAAAAAAAAGAAAGAAAAACCCAAAGAGGCCGAACCCCAATGGGTAATTTGAGTGAGAGTAGAGAAATACCTCTCAACATCTTCAAACCCTATCAAGGACTTCCTCTATACTCTTCCTCCTTAAACCCCTTGGGTAGGGTAAACCGACCAAATCCAGGTGGAATCCAAGCCGATCAAAGGAAGAAGGTTAGAAGGATTCTAGGTAGGGAACTTTATTTTTGCACGTGGCATCTACCACTTGAGTCTTGACAAACTCCAAAGACTGATAAACTGTCTCAAATACCAGCATTTTCTCCACAAAAAAAGATGCATATTTAAAAAACCCAAAAAAAATGCATATTTCAAAAACTCAAAAAAAAATGCATATTTCAAAAACCAAAAAAAGTGCATATTTCAAAAACCCAAAAAAATTGAATATTTCAAAAAAAATGAAAATTTCAAAATTTCAAAAAAAAATCCATATTTCAAAAATCCAAAAAAAATTTGAATACTTTTTGAAAATCCAAATGATTGTTTTCAAGAAAACCCAAAAAAAAATTTTGCTTAGTCATGATCATTGCCTTAGTTGCATCCATGTTTATTTGACTGTCATGCATATTTTCATTTCTGCATTGCATATCCAGTTTTGCTTTAATTACCTTGTTAAGAAGTCTCTTCCCTTTGACCTAAGTCAAAGTTGACCATAATGGGCAAAGGGATGAGTCCTGATGAAGATCTAATCTCCTTCTGTCAAGTGTTTCAGGCATTTCAATACAGGAGAGAAGAGGATTCACACCATGACAGGTAAGTTCTCTTAACCCTTACCTCCCATTTTATTCAGTTATTTGTTTTATTCCACCTTGTTAAGAAGGCTCCTCCCTTATTCAAGGCATACGATATATAAGCAAAGGGATGAGTAAGGATAAAAATTTAATCATTTTCATTGAGTTTTTTCAGGAGCTAAAGAAGCAAAAAGAGAAGGACGATCAGGTACAATTTTTTCTAAAAAAAAAAAAATTGTCCTCAGGGCGCATGTGCCCTCATCTGGGGGCACATGGCCAGGTGCCCCACCCTAGGGCGCATGGCCAGGTGCCCCCGATCGGGGGCACATGGACAAAAAATTTCGAAAAATTTAGAAAAATCTCAAAAAATCAGAAATTGTCTATAATGTTAAAAGTGACATTTTTTCCTAAAGGAACCATCATCAAAAAACTTTGTTTTGACCTCCAAATGATGGTTCAAATAATAACATCTTAAGTTGATCATTTCATGAACAATCTGCTTCATATGACAATTCTTTCTGTTGGGTACTAACTAGAAATGTGCAGGCAACCTTTTTAGTCCTAACAGGTGAATTGGTGAGATCAGTGTTCCCCAAGGAACGTCATGCCAACCTTGCGGCGAAAAAGAGAGGAAGCGCCACCCAACTGAACGTTATCATGGTGCTATATTACAAAGATTGGATCAGAGATGCTGATGAATCAGGCAGTCGATACAGCTTACCTGAAGATTTCATCCTCAGTTTCTCATCAATCTCACATCACATCACCACCATCACTTCATTTTTGCATTTCACATCACTCCTACTATCTTTCACCTAGTTATGTTAGGTCCATTTTATATATATTATATGCATTAATGTTGAAGACCTTGAGAGTGAAGATGACTGGGCCCGAGATCCCCTTCAACAAAATCCACGACGGCTTGGTCATTTCTTCACACTCACGGATAAGCCACAATTGAACATTGGAGGGACGATGGTTCCTAATCAGGTGTCTTGACCTCCAATAGACAATCTATATCTTCAACTATTTTCAACATAATTTTTTTTATGTTTTCACATCCATCTCTTTTTTATTCTTCATCATTACAAATTTTATCCCTTCATGTTTTATTCCTTTCTTTTTGTTCCACCATGTTTTATTCTATCATTTCTTTTATCCCACCATGTCTTTTATTTTATCCCACCGTGTCATATTTGTCATGCCATTGATTCTTCTTTCCCATCATTTTATGTTAGTCCCAACATTATCTTTCAATCCCACTATGGCTTAAATTTGTCTTGTCGTTTTCTGAATACTTGATTTTCTGCAAGAGCGTGATTCATGGTTTTCACGATACCCGAGCAGTTTTGTTATGCTTAAAACGAACCCTTTTAGAATTTGAGATTATTCCACTCAGAATTAAACTGAGTATTTTGGTGAAACTTGAATGAACTTGAGATTCCAAATATGATGTATTGGTATTCTTTTCATTTTAATATCAACTTCTCTTTTACAAACTTTAGCCCATCACAGTACAAGAACACCGCAAATTCGGGTTGCTGGCTGATGATGAACCTACGAATTCGAGGACTCCTCACCACGCTGAGGGTTGGCTACATCCTTTTATTCTTTATCATTTACTTTTTCATCTCTCGTGCCAAGGGCATGTCTTTTACCAGTCAATTATATGAGGTTTTGATAGAACATGAAAGCAATCTAGAATACTCAGCGAGATTCATATTGCTGGATCAGGTAGATAAGCGTGTCTATATCTACACCTTGATGCCACCTTTTCAGTCCATCACCATTCCATTCTACTACATTCATCTACGTTCACTTGCATTCCATTACAGTTCACTCCGAATCACTCCGCTTCATTACATGTCACTCCCTTACAAAGCCGACATCAAGGCGTGGCAAGCTGTAGACACGCCAAATTCGGCTAATTCAGAGCATAAAACTCATGTTTTATAGGGTAACATGTTTGATTGATCTTATAATGATGCCGGGTATTTTAAAGTTGATTTGGAGCTTCGCCGAACGAAATCGGATGTTTTCCGACATTTTCTGCAAAAAGCCGTAATTTCCAAGCGAAAGTCACACGAAAATCGTGTAAACACGGAAATTGGCTGAATGGCCAATGCCTAATGATCATGCATTGAAGTTTATGGTCATATTCACACTCCGGACAAGTTTTGTTGCATTCCGTGCCTTTCCGGTTTGCCGTCGGAGTCATTTTGACCTGTATCGGATCTTCTGTTCACTGCCCTAACTTCTGGATAAAATTCTGAAGTCTTTGGGGGTTTTATGGCTGATACGATGCTATAGAAATCTTCTTCGGCCTGTTATCTTTCCAACGCAACAAACGGCGTCGAATTCCGAGTTCGGGAGTGTTCGCAATGGCTTCCGGAAGAAGGACGCGCGAAACCAGTCCCATGCGCTCGGGTTCTTGGTCACATGCGCCCAGGACCCAGGGCACATGGCCATGCGGCCTACCAGTGAGGCACGTGACCTTGTGCCCTCACTTGAGCGCACAAGCGCCATACCTTGGAGGCACGAGGGACCCAGTTTTTCACCCGTACTCTACCACTGAACGGGCGGACCAGATAAGACCACTTTCTCGGGATTTGTGCCCATGCGCCCTCATTGGGGGGCACATGCGCCCCTCAGTGGGGCGCATGCGCCCAGCACCAGGGTGCATGCGCCCAGGGGTGGGGAGCAAGGCCCCCAATTTATTAGTATTGATAACGCCTTCTGTTCTCCTATAAATTAAATCCGATTCCGGTGGTTCCAAGGGCATGAGCACGATCCCCCAGGCATATCAAGACATCCAACCACCCTCCTGCATCTATTTTGTGATTTTTAGAGAGAGAATTTCGAGTTTTTAGAGAGAGAAAAGTCAGTTCAAGATAGAGGAAGGCTGTTCTGCAGGTGATCTGCCAAGTCTCTCTTCTTCGGCCTCTACAGAAGTCTGTGGACGTCTTCTGCCAGTGCTCTCTTCATAAAGGTTCTTCCTCTACAAGTCTTCTTGAGTTTTCAATCAACGGCACTTGATTCCGAGGTCGAGGCTGGTCGTGATGAGCGCAGAAGCAAGTAATTACCCATTCTCTTATAATTTTTTTACATTTTTTTGCATTACTTTTATTCTGTTTATCCTAAAATAAAAAAAAGGGTTAGAGATAACCCGAATCCGGTTAGTTTCTAGTCAATTGTGTGTTTTTATGTTATTCTCTTTACATATACTCCACTTTGTCTAGTTCTAATTGTCTATTTCACTTGTTTATTTGTC
Organism: Cryptocoryne crispatula var. balansae; assembly: GCA_036172225.1. Lineage (NCBI taxonomy): Eukaryota > Viridiplantae > Streptophyta > Magnoliopsida > Alismatales > Araceae > Cryptocoryne > Cryptocoryne crispatula. Next base: position 22,724,360 of record CM069928.1, read on the forward strand.
TAGTTGCACAGAATATCAAGCACCCACATGTTGAGGACTCTTCTTCATCGGCCGGCCGAAGAAGGAGAAGCTTTAACCCACATTCTTCACGCTAAGGTACACACGGTCATTTTAATTCTATAAATCGGAACCCACGGTTCCTGGAGACCACGTTTATTTATTCTCACCCTCCTTCCACATGACCCGAACCGTCTCTTTGGTGATCGAGCGACGCCAAGGGATGAAAGTTCGGGGATCAATGTGAGTGTCGGACCGAGGTAAGAGTTGCTTTCCATGCTTTATTCCTTTCTTTTCTCATCCCCTCTTGAGGTGACGATCTGGGTTCACGGACTTCCCTGAAAAGGAGAGGACCCCGTCAAATTTTCAGAGTCGACAGCTTTGTAGCTGTAGACACGCCAAATTCGCCTAATTCAGAGCATAAAACTCATGTTTTATAGGGTAACATGTGCGATTGACCTTAAAATGATGCCGGGTCTTTTAAAGTTGATTTGGAGCTTCGCCGAATGAAATCGGATGTTTTCTGACGTTTTCCGCAAAAACCCGTAATTTCCGAGCGAAAGCCACACGTAAATCGTGTAAACACGGAAGTTGGCTGAATGTCCAGTGCCTAATGATCATGCATTGAAGGTTATGGTCATATTCACACCCCGAACAAGTTTTGTTGCATTCCGTGCCTTTCCGGTTTGCCGTCGAAGTCATTTTGACCTGTATCGGATCTTCTGTTCACTGCCCTAACTTCCGGATAAAATTATGAAGTTTTGGAGGGTTTGATGGCTTATCTAATGCTATATAAAGCTTCTTCGGCCTGTTATCTTTCCAACGCAACAAACAACGTCGAATTCCGAGTTCGGGAGTGTTCGCAATGGCTTCCGGAAGAAGGACACGTGAAACCAGTCCCATGCGCCCGGGTTCCTGGTCACATGCTCCCGGGACCCAGGGCACATGGCCATGCGCCCTACCAGTGAGGCACGTGACCTTGTGCCCTCACTTGAGGGCACATGCGCCCTACCTTGGAGGCACGAGGGACCTAGTTTTTCATCCGGACTCTACCACTGAACGGACGGACCGGATAAGACCACTTTCTGGGGGTTTGTGCCCATGCGCCCTCATTGGGGGGCACATGCGCCCCTCAGTGGGGCGCATGCGCCCAGTGGGGCGCAAGGCCCCCAATTTTTTAGTATTGATAACGCCTTCTATTCTCCTATAAATTAAATCCGATTCCGGTCGTTCCAAGGGCATGAGCACGATCCCCCAGGCATATAAAGACATCCAACCACCCTCCTGCATCTATTTTGTGATTTTTAGAGAGAGAATTTCGAGTTTTTAGAGAGAGAAAAGTCAGTTCAAGAGAGAGGAAGGCTGTTCTGCAGGTGATCTGCCAAGTCTCTCTTCTTCGGCCTCTACAGAAGTCTGTGGACGTCTTCTGCCAGTTCTCTCTTCATAAAAGTTCTTCCTCTACAAGTCTTCTTGAGTTTACAATCGACGGAACTTGATTCAGAGGTCGAGGCTGGTCGTGACGGGCGCAGAAGCAAAATCGCGCCTGGCTGATCCTGGACTGCTGCTCGGCTTTTTCGACAACACAGATTTGGCTATATCTTTCTCTATTCAACTCAGAATCTTTCATTTCTTTTTCCTACCTCTTTGCTTAGTAATTACCCATCCTCTTATAATTTTTTTACATTTTTTTGCATTACTTTTATTCTGTTTATCCTAAAATAAAAAAAGGGGTTAGAGATAACCCGAATCCGGTCAGTTTCTAGTCAATTGTGTGTTTTTATGTTATTCTCTTTACATATACTCCACCTTTTCTAGTTCTAATTGTCTATTTCACTTGTTTATTTGTCTAGTTGCACAGAATATCAAGCACCAACATCTTGAGGACTCTTCTTCATCGGCCGGCCGAAGAAGGAGAAGCTTTAACCCACATTCTTCACGCTAAGGTACACACGGTCATTTTAATTCTATAAATCGGACCCACGGTTCCTAGCGACCACGTTTATTTCTTCTCACCCTCCTCCCACATGACCCGAACCATCTCTTTGGTGATCGAGCGACGCCAAGGGATGAAAGTTCGGGGATCAATGTGAGTGTGGGACCGAGGTGAGAGTTGCTTTCCTTGCTTTATTCCTTTCTTTTCTCATCCCCTCTTGAGGTGACGATCTGGGTTCACGGACTTCCCTGAAAAGGAGAAGACCCCGTTGAATTTTCAGAGTCGACAGCTTTGTAGACACGCCAAATTCGCCTAATTCAAGAGCATAAAACTCATGTTTTATAGGGTAACATGTGCGATTGACCTTATAATGATGCCGGGTCTTATAAAAGTTGATTTGGAGCCTCGCCGAATGAAATCGGATGTTTTCCGACGTTTTCTGCAAAAAGCCGTATCTTCCGAGCGAAAGCCACACGTAAATCATGTAAACACGGAAGTTGGCTGAATGACCAGTGCCTACTGATCATGCATTGAAGGTTATGGTCATATTCACACCCTGAACAAGTTTTGTTGCATTCCGTGCCTTTCCGGTTTGCCGTCGAAGTCATTTTGACCTGTATCGGATCTTTTGTTCACTGCCCTAACTTCCGGATAAAATTCTGAAGTTTTGGTGGGTGTTATGGATTATCTAATGCTATAGAAAGCTTCTTCGGCCTGTTATCTTTCCAACGCAACAAACGGCGTCGAATTCCGAGTTCGGGAGTGTTCGCAATGGCTTCCGGAAGAAGGACGCGCGAAACTAGTCCCATGCGCTTGGGTACCTGGTCACATGCGCCCGGGACCCAGGGCACATGGCCATGCGCCCTACCAGTGAGGCACGTGACCTTGTGCCCTCACTTGAGGGCACATGCACCCTACCTTTGAGGCACGAGGGACCCAGTTTTTCACCGGGACTCTACCACTAACCGACGATTGGATAAGAAAAAATTTTTCGGGATTTGTGCCCATGCGCCCTCACTGGGGGGCACATGCGCTCCTCAGTGGGGCGCATGCGCCCTGCACCAGGGAGCATGCGCCCAAGGGTGGGGCACAAGGCTCCTATTTTTTAGTCCAGATGACGCCGTTCGTTCTCCTATAAATTAACTCTGATTCCGGTTGTTCCAAAGGCATGAGCACGATCCCCCCAGGCATCTCAAGACGTCCAACCACCCTTATGCATAGATTTTGTGATTTTTAGAGAGAGAATTTCGAGTTTTTAGAGAGAGAAAAGTCGGTTCAAGAGAGAGGAAGGCTGTTCTGCAGGTGATCTGCCAAGTCTCTCTTCTTCGGCCTCTACAGAAGTCTGTGGACGTCTTCTGCCAGTGCTCTCTTCATAAAAGTTCTTCCTCTACAAGTCTTCTTGAGTTTTCAATCGACAGAACTTGATTCCGAGGTCTAGGCTGGTCGTGACAAGTGAAGAAGCAAAGTCGCGCCTGGCAGATCCTGGACTGCTGCTCGGCTTTTTCGACAACACAGATTTGGCTATATCTTTCTCTATTAAACTCAGAATCTTTCAGTTCTTTTTCCTAACTATTTGCTTAGTAATTCCCCATACTCTTAAAATTTTTTTACATTTTTTTGCATTACTTTTATTCCTTTTATCCGAAAATAAAAAAAAGGGGTTAGAGATAACCCGAATCCGGTCAGTTTCTAGTCAATTGTGTGTTTTTATGTTATTCTCTTTACATATACTCCACTTTGTCTAGTTCTAATTGTCTATTTCACTTGTTTATTTGTCTAGTTGCACAGAATATCAAGCACCCACACGTTGAGGACTCTTCTTCATCGGCCGGCCAAAGTAGGAGAAGCTTTAACCCACATTCTTCACGCTAAGGTACACACGGTCATTTTAATTCTATAAATCGGAACCCACGGTTCCTGGCGACCACGTTTATTTCTTCTCACCCTCCTCCCACATGACCCAAACCGTCTCTTTGGTGATCGAGCGACGCCAAGGGATGAAAGTTCGGGGATCAATGTGAGTGTGGGACCGAGGTGAGAGTTGCTTTCCGTGCTTTATTCCTTTCTTTTATTATCCCCTCTTGAGGTGACGATCTGGGTTCACGGACTTCCCTGAAAAGGAAAAGACCCCGTCGAATTTTCAGAGTCGACACATAGTATCAATGTTCTTCTCAGCCATGGGCCTCAATTCATCATGATATTGTATTAATTCCATGTCTTATTTTACTTCCCCAATTATAGAATAGCCCAACCCATATCGTCGCAAGAATTTTTCCTTGACAATTTCAAAATCCCATATTTCTATTTCCCCTAGTGAAAAGAACCATTCTAGGGCTGCACCGTCCAATGATCGCTTAAAAAGAATAGCAAGAGCTCTTCAATCATTTAGCCATCGAGATGATTTGCTCTAGAAATCATTGACATGGGTGAAGGGATCACCTGAGCCTTTGTAGCAATGGTAGGCTGGTGTTTGTGATGGAGGGATATGCGGGACTGGGAAAGATGGAGTAGATATTTTAGGGATGGCCTTCGAGTCCAAACGATGCCTCAGCTCTTCAAAGTGCTCTTCCATTTGATTGATTTTGTCCATGAATGCTTGAGTGAGGCTAGGTTCCTGAGCCACCGGTGCAAGGTATTTAGATGAATGGGTTGGAAGAGGTGGCTTCAAAGTAGGAACTAGCATAGAATTATATGAATGACCCACAACGGGGTGAGTAGAGGCACGACAGGGTTGCCCAGGAGAGGAGATGATGAGGGGCCTGACTGTCGATTGGAGTGGTGAGGGTGCTTGATTTCCCTCGACTGGATCTTGATTTGCGGGCATCTTGCCCTTTGTTAAAGATTGCACAAGTGTAAAGGATTCAGGATCTAAATGGAGGGATAGACCCTGCAGGATTTGTTCCACACTTAATGGAGGGATCTTGAATTTCGGGTTCCCTGATGGCATTAACATGGCCCTCTGGTTGGACCATGGGTTGCTGTAGCATGTAGTGACCCATCTTGTAGTAGTCCATCATCCCGACATGTCTTTCAGACCTTAGCATCATGGGCATCCTGTCGATCTTTCTTCAAAGATGGTTAAAAAAAGAAGGGCAAGTCAAGCACACAATTCAAGATATTTTTGTTATGCTTTGTTTTGTTTGATTTTTTTTTTCAATTTGGTTGTTTGGAAAACAAGTTGAACACAAAATTAAAGAGTTTTTTGTTTTGTTTTTTTAGGTGTTTTGCAAGAATAAATTTTTGGTTGCTTTCAATTTTTGGTGAGCAAGCAAGTTATGCAAACAAGGTTTTAAAATGACTACTCGACAATATTTGGGTTGAAACCTTAGATTAGATAGATTGTTAGCAATTGTTCACTCAAATGGATATGGTTCATATTACTTCAATCTTCAAGACCTAAGGTTGTCACTCAATCACCACGAGTAGGTACTCGGGTTCTTCGGGTTTTGGGAAAGTGGTACAACCGGCCCAATCGTGCGGAGAGGAATACTCCACGGACGGGGACTTACGGAGGTCTTGATGGAAACCACCAAATCAACTAGGAAGGAATATCCCAGAAGAGAGGTTAGAATCCACCGAGAAGGTGTTTGGAGGGTGAGGGTGTATTGGGAGAGAGAGCCCCTGTCTCGAATGCCCTATGGATCGGAGCAAGTCCGGTACCTAATGCAAAAGCTAATGCAAAAATGAAAAATGGAGGGTAGGAGGAGAAGAAGCAATCAATATGCAAACATGAATGAAAGCTATTAAATAAATCAAGCAAGTGAATGCAATCAAGACAAGCAATTATAAAGTAAAACAAATAACTAGCAACTAGCAACTAAAGGTGGTTCGCGCGGGAACCGGCTTGTGATGGAGTGTCCAAGTGGGAAAAAATCTGAAGTAAAGGTAAAAGGATAGTCCACGCGGGGACCGATTTGAAAATAAAGTGGCTCACGCAGGAGCCAAGTTTTGGAAAAGTAGGTGGTTCACGTGGGAACCAATTTTTGAAGGAAAAGCGATGGTTCATGCGGGAACCAGTTTGTTTGTTTGGAAAAATGAAGAAGGGCCACTTGGGGCTAATTTAAAGTGGTGCAAAAGGGTGGTCCACGCGGGGACCGATCTGAAAGTGGGTTGGTTCACGCGGGAACCGGTTTATAAGAAGAAAAGAGTGGTTCATGTGGGAACCGGGTTGAAATTAAAGATAAGTAAGTCAAGTCCACATGGGGGACAATCTTAAAGAAAGAGTAAAAAACAAGTTTAAAGATAAATGAACAAGGAAAAGGTAAAGGACAAACCGGTTCATGCGGGAACCAAGTCAGAAAACAACTAGTTACACGGATCCATCAAGCTAGCACGGTTGAATACATTGGTTGTCCCACCGTGGTCGCCAAAAAGTTGTCGACTCTGAAAATGGGTTCCGGATCGGCACCTTAAGAGAAGGTGAATGATAGAATGGGGAAAAAGGGGAGTGAATCGAAAAACACTCGGAAAGCAGTAAAAGGTCCTCACCTCGGTCCCACACTCACATTGATCCCCGAACTTTCATCTCACAACGTCCCTCGAGCACCGGAGATGGTTCGGGTCATGTGGGAGGAGAGTGAGGAGGAGATGAACTTAGAACATAAATGAAAGAGGTGGTCGCCAGGAGCCGCGGGCTCCGCTTTATGGATTAAAAGACAAGATTAAGTTGAATTGACCGTGTGTACCTTAGCGCGGGAGATGATATATGGGTTAAACCTTCTTCTTCTTTGGCCGGCCGATGAAGAAGAGTCCAACCGATGCTAGCTTGACTGATCTGTGCAACTTAAAGACAATGAAAACAAGTAAAAGAAGGATTAGAACTGAGTGAAGTGTGGTAACTGTAAAAGCAATAACATAAAACGACAATTGGAAAGAAACTCACCGGATTCGGGGTTAGCCCTAACCCCTTTCTTGGTTTTTTGTGATATATGAAATGATGCAAAATAGAATAAAAATGATGTTTAAATATGAACAAAATGATATGAATGAAGAGTTAACAAAGAGAATATGAATGATTAAAGATAACACAACCCAGGCAAAGTGGCAATCGGGTTGGACATATTCAATGTAAATTGCGCAGCTCTAATGCAGAGACCGCAAAGGACAAGACCGATGTCATAATAAAGTTCTGTTTATTTCAAAATAAATAGAACTCACCGAGGGTGATTTTATATGAAGACAAATTTTCTTGAATCTTATGATAAATAATCTGAATTTACCTGATAAGCCAGATCTTGGACAGTGATGTTCTAGAAACTCCTAGCACAATATAGATGTAGGACGTGCCATGGGCACCACAGATATCTAAATTAAATAATTCTTGTTAGAGATAAAATATATCTTACCTGGGAAAAATTTCTATGAATGATGTATAGGCTGAATCCACCATTAAATGTACTGAAATTGACTGAGAAGAAGATGACTTAGAAGAGAAGACTTCGGATCTGTCTGTGCAGCGCCGGTGTTGAAGCTGTAACAAGCCAAGGAAATGTCAGAATTGACCTCGGTTTGTTGGAGATAAAATATATCTTGATGAAGAACACTTATTCTGAAGGAAGTCAGGCCGGAAAATGACTATAAGGATCTGTATAAGCCGATGATCAGCACTGCAGAATGTCAGAGCATAGATCGGCTTCTTCTTCACTTTGGGATGATCTCTGGGCACCAGGACGAAGAGAGAATAATTTTAGAAGGTTGGGACGAGCCAAGGGTGGCTGGAGGACTAGGATAAGAGTGTTGGATGATGGGGATTCCCTTTTTAGGTCGTTCATATGGGTCTCCCTTTATAGGGGATGAGAAACATGTCAAAAAATAGCAAGTTTTGATACATCCGACCTTAGGTTGGATTTCCATCATTTAATGATGCTAATTTTCATCATGATACCTAAAAATACTATAAAAAGTAATATGGATGAGGAAAAAGTAAGGTAAGGTCATAAATTGGTCAGATATGTGCCCAATGGGCTGGGCTTGCATGCAATTGGGCTTGATCGGTGCTGCGTGCGGACAGAACTGCGCATCTAACTTTCAAAGGACGCTGAGGACAAAATGGGAGATAAGAATTGAATGAAGTTTTTTTAAATGGAAATAAAACTCAGATAAGAATATTATTCATGTTGAATAATTTTTTATTAGAAGTTCATATAGTCTTGTGAAAAAATTCCAAATAGAGGATATGTGGGAAAAAAACATAATCTGGCACACCACCAAGAGTCTCTTGTTCAGCAAACACAGATTTGATTAGAAATTAGCAAATCATCCTCATATTTCCAATAAGCACCTCAGCTCATCCAAAAGGGTGGTTCATCATGTTTTTATGGTCTAAAAGAGATGTTGACAATGGAATAATGGTTTAAGCTCTAAATAAGGCCAAATTGGCGTGTCTACAAGGACAAGCTAGGCATAGGGGGTTCTCTCTTGGTTCATTAGGAATAGTCCTCAGTTTATAGAGAAGGAAACCGGTGCAAAATATGGAAACTAGCCCGACCGCGCCCCCGACTTTCAAAGGAAATGAGGGTGTGCTGGGCGTGCCCTCCACCTGAGGGCATGCAGGGTGCGTCCTCACCCTAGGGGAGCGGTCTACGTGCCCTCCTATTTCAAAGGAAGCAGGGGTGCGTTACTCATCTCATTACTAAGAATTGTCAGAACCTTCCGAAAATTGCTAAAAATTGGATTTGATAAGATGAACGTGCCCCCAACCTAAGGGCATGGTCAAAATAATCGATCTTAAGTGGGAGAAACTTTCCAAAATACGGTTTAGAAGGCGCTAATTGGGGTAGTTTTCAGTTTCCAAAAATAGACCGCACCCCCGCCTTTCAAAGAGAGCAAGGGCACGTAGGGTGTGCCCCCGGACTGAGGGCATGCAGGGTGCGCCCCCAGTGTGAGGACGTGGTGACCGCACCCTCCCATTTCAAGGGGAGAGGGGGTGCGGTACACTCTCTATCCTACGAACATGTTTTGCAAGCCATAACATGCAAACGGGATGTCCGATTCGTCTCCCATTTGTTGCATTAGAAAGAGGGCCTTCAACCGCACCTCCTCTTGTTGGTAAACTAGATAGCATTACTCTCGAGATGTTCACATAGGGCTTTCTACCAGTTTACCCTATCGCAGAAAGCTGAAAACTGCGGCGTAGATCCGAAAGGGGATAGTTCAAGTCGAGGAATCTCAGGTCAACTCGGGATGACTTAAAATGATGACTAAACAAGTCTGGCACGGTTGAAAAACCTGAAATCATCGAAAAATCCAAGGTTAGCCCGGTAAACGTGAACTGAAGCTTAGAAAAGCCAGGAAACCCTAAAATCGACCGAAATGGCTGTATGGCCTCGGTTGATGAAATATACAGCTAGGATCAACTCGGATGACCTGAAAATACCCAGTGATAACTGAAAAGGCCTAGCACGTGGTCCAGGATAGCCGTGTCAATACGGATCAAAAAGTCATAATGAAAAGCCGTTATAGACTAACGCCTACCGAAATGACTTCTCGGAAACCCTAAATGTTACGAAACACACACGGACTCTCTATACCTTCAAGTATGGACCATTCATAGTTGGTCATTGAGCAGGCTTCGTGTTTTCACGGTTCACATGCGACTCTCACTTGAAGGTTACGACATTATTCTGGAAATCATTATTCCATTCCCAACTCACGAGGGGCTCCACCAACATCCTTAGCTCATCTCCACAAGGTAATACTGATCAGATAACAGTCAAATAAAGGATATCGCCAATGGAATAGGAGTCTGGGGCTCCGAATCAGGCCAATTTGGCATGTCTACAATAAGAACTTTACCCTATTTCATTGATCCTTTCTAGAGCAAGTGATTCATCATAACTATTCATGTTTCTTTGATACCTTCTTATAGACTCAATAAGCTAAGTCATTTCTTACATATTCCTGCCTAGTCTCTTTCCTACTTGATATCCCAACTTTCTCATCATTTACCACCCAATTGTATCCAAGGTGATGTCCTCAATACATTGACATTGGGAAATTCCTTTAATAAGATCACCAACCCACTAAGCTCTCACAAGGATGGTGTGAAGGAGAGACAACTCACATCATTCAATAAAGGCATATTTGTCACCTTAACCACCTATCCCTCGTATAGAAATTTCATACATTGGTGGTTAGTTAAAATGATAGTTTTCATCACCTTGAATCATCTTAATAGCCTTGAAAGTTGAATCCAATTCTAAAATATAAAAATTGATCATGATAGTACATGGCCCAAGCCCCTCTTCAACTGTGTTCACTCCATGCACAGGCCTTCTTGAATTATCGTAGGCCATCATAGTAATGTGAGATGGCCTAATCTCATCCTCTGAGATGCCACATAGTTGCAAAGCTTATGGTGGCATAATATTAATATATGCTTCTGTGTTGACCAAAAAATACTTCACATCCACACTTTTGATGGTGAGTAAATGTGAGTATTGGGTGCTTACTCCAAGAAGCTAACACCGTTGTGATCTTCTCTAGTGGGAAATCCTCGCTAGCCATGACCCTCTGAAGATATTGCTGTAATATCTCTTGGTAAACTTTTGACCTCTTTATCAACACAAGAATAAAAATTCTAGTTAGCATCTTGTCTAGATGTTTCAGCAAGTCATACACTATGCTTGAAATGGTTCATCCATCACTTCTTCAATCGGCTCATGAGGTTGTATCCTACCTTGGGAAAAAAGCTACTAGAACAATCTCCTACTCCTAGGCACTGGGGCTAGTTGGCAGTTGGTTGGTCAAGGAGTGTCAATTGTAATCAGTCCTAGTGATGGTAATAAGGTTGGTGTAGGTGTCAGTGTGGCTGGTTGTGGTGATGGGGTTATGATTTGTTGAAGTGATATGGCCATGAGCTATGGAGGTGGTGATGGTTTGATGATAAGGGGGAGTATGGGTGAGTTCGGTGAGGGATGATGGTTGGGTGTTATGGCATAGGTGTCTATAGGGGTGGTGTAGCTAGTCTGATTAAGAGTTGATGAGGGTGGTGGTGACTGATGGTGATGGTGTTGGGTTTGAAAATAGCGGTGCTAGGTTCAATGGTGGTGGTGTCAAGTTTGATAAAAGTAGAATTGTATTTGATAGTAATGGTGTGTTAATGAGTCACTGACCAATGTTCATGGTGGCTTGTGGTACACAGCGGATGGCTTGGTTTGGTGTTGTGGTTAGGTTTCTGGGGATGGTGGCATCCATGCTCTCTACTTGCTAGTTTTGAACATGATCAATTTTCTCCACTGTGGCATGATGGACAAGGTTGATTTTGTGGTTAGCATATGTCGTTGCCAATGCCGGAACCGATATGTGAACTTATAGTGGGTCTTGAACGATACATAAGCCATGCTATTAATGAGCTAGTGCCTTTGGTAGTTGATAAAATCCTTATTGATTATGTCCTTCCTTCATGGACTATATATACTATCCTAGCTATACCTAAGTGTTTCTCTTTTGGTAATTAAGAAAATGAATGTAATTCCTAAACTTGAAGCAAACTTCAACAGTATGCCTTGGGTACCAACAGTAAGCACAATATCTTGACATATTCGCGTTGGTCAGCTAGCTGTGGGAACCTCGGGAATCTTTTGTTTCTAAAAAAGGTGTTTGAAAGATTTATTTTTGAATTGTTTAAAATATCGTACCCAAATTTTCTAGTAGAATTGGTGATAGACCATAAAAATACTAGATAGTCCAAGTGATATTAAAAGAGTATAGAATCGAGGTTCGGGTTTTGTGGAAATATTTTTGACCTCTCTCCATCGGATGGTGTGAATATCCGATGTTCATTTACATTGAGCAAACACTCCAACACCCTTGATTAACTGCCATAGCGATCTTGCTGACGAGAGCATGCACATCCACAACGTATAAAGAACATAAAGGGCCCCAACCTTTTAGGCCCGATGAGATGCGAACAGGAACAAGTTTGTTATTTAATTCATTGAAAATGTTTTATTTAGTTTTAATTTTATTTCATTTGATTTTAAATGTAGATTTTAGGTTTGATTTGAATTTGAATGTTGATTCATTTTGATTTGGTTTATTTCGGTTGTTTTTATTTTAATTGGTTGAATTTTGTTTTTTTTTTTTTGAGTTCAGAATTTTAGATGTGTTTAGAAAATTTGACATATTTATGTTTAGATGACATGTATTGAGTCTTTTTTATGTTGCTTTCTTATGTCAGTTGAGGTTTTAATACCGATTTGATTTGTGTTCGGTATGTTTTTAAACATTTTAAACTTTGATTCCACTTGATTAAGTTTGATCTTAAGATTGTTAATGATCTGAATTTATGAATTTTAAGATGGATTCTAGTTGTTTTGAGGTGCAATTAACATGTCTTATTTGGTTGATTGTAAATCATTTGATCTCCACTTGTTTAAGGAAAATTAAGTTTCAATGGCTTTAGTGTTTTGAATTTGAATGTTCAAACTATTTTAAACCTGATTGTTATTACACTTTCATATTTAATAACACATTTTAAGGTGTATTTTAAAAATTATTTAAGTGAGATTTCAAATTTGAATTGTTTTTTTTAGTTCGGTTTGGTTCGCATCACATCCAGTCCGTTGGGCTAGTGTCGATGCCCGGACACATATAGTCAACTCGGCACTTGAAATGTTCATGTTCAAAGTATTTCTTGCAAATATACATCAGATGTGGCAATTCATATGCCATGTTCAATGTTGTCCAAGCTGAATGTGTGAATGCTTGTATCCTCCCCTTGATGCAATAATCCCACTAGATCGAGGAAATTTTGGCAGCATGCTACCTTATTTTCTAATCAATGAGGAATTTTACCCATCCTACAAGGCATAGTTATTTGACTTTCCAAGTAGTAGGAAGGGTCCATCTGTAGTGGAAAGCATGTCCCATGCCTATGCCCTAGTCAACATACCGGAAATGTGTCCAGGCTAGCTGCCCAATGGAGTGCCCACAGTGTAGTGCTAACTCCTTATTTAATTTTGGCATTTCACCCTTAAATTTAATTAAGGTTTATTTTAGGTGTCCAAGGCTCAATGGGAAACTTTATGTCAATGGCACAATGGACCACTCTTCATGTTATGTCGGCCCGGTTGGCCTATCTTGAGCTTCATTGGCCCTAGCAGCCTGTTTGGAGCTTCATGGCCCGATGGGCCTGATTTGGACATCTATGGCCCACTTGGCCTGATTTGCACTCCATTTTTGCACCTTGACACCTTGTTGTAGTAGTGGGATAGGTTATTCTCAGAGAGGATGGAATAGGTTGGCTAAGGTTCTGTTTAGTTGGGCTTTTGGTAGGACTACACAAGGGGCAGGTTTAGGTGTAAACTAGGACTGGTTTAGAAATGCACAAAGGGCATCAGAATTGAAGGCCCACTCAAGGAGTCTCAGCCCATCCGGTGGATTCCGAGAGTCTCAAAGCATCAACCTTCACCCTAGACTCTAAGGGGAAGGAGAACAAGACACATGGGGTTTGATTTAGGGGTAGCACAAGGGCATTTTGATATGTAGGAATCAGGGCCACCCGGCTTAACTCTTGACCCATCCGGTGGCATCCAAGAGGCCCGGGCAGTCCCCCCTCCTTCCACACATCAAAGAATATGATTGGTTTGTTTAGGGGTGCTGTAGGATATGTCTTGGGTGTGTTGCACGTAGGGCAAACTAGGTGACCAACAAAGGGGCATGACATGGGTGCTCACAAGGGGAGGGGACAGAAATTGGGCCAGCAAGGGGGGCCTATTTTGCATGCCATTCGGGGCCTGATTGGGGGAGGCAGGTGGTGTATGTTAAAGTGACAATCAATGTGGTTGAACCAGGCATGATAGTGGAAGGTTTAGGGGCCGACATGGAGGGCCAAAAGGGTTCACAAAGAGTTGATTCGGAGGCCTATTTTAGAGGACAGAAAAGGGCTATTTTTGTAATGGCCAAATGAAGGGTACCCTTGGGGTTAAAGGATGGATTTCTGTAGACCAACGTGGAGCACACTCAAAGGGTATGAATGGGAATTACTCAGGGGGTATGCCACCATAGAGAGGGGTAGAGAAGATAAGGGGAAGAGTAGAATTAAAGGGCTACATCAGAGCACACTTCTCCTACTCACTATTTTTTTTCTTCTTTCTTGCACTGCAGGTGGAGATGAAGGTGATGGGATGAATGCACCACCAAACCCCTATTCTCTTTATATTGGGTGAGAAAAAGGGTCTTCTTCTTGCTGATGTTGATGGAGGGAGCAAAGGGATGAAGAGAACTTCACCAAAAGATGAAGCTTGCTGCTGTTGGCTGCCTACACTTGCCTCTGGCGCACCTGCAGGAGCTAGCTTGATTCCCCCTTCTTCTCCTTCACTTGGCACACCAAAGAAAAAAAGAAAAGCTTGGTAACTTTCTGTTGAAGATTTCCACACAAGAGGAGGGGAGGCCTGGTTCGACCAAAGCTGGTGAGGGGAAGGAGAGGTAGGGCTTCCGCAAGGTGATCAACTTGGGTCAAACATGGCCAGCTGAAGGGGATTTTATAAGAGAGGGGGGCGCACCATCCAGCTGGGAGATAACTCATGGGCTGTTGAGGGTGGATAGGGAAAAACCATGAGAGTTGGTTTAGAAAGATAAAGATAGACCATGGGGGTTGTTGGGCTGGTGGTTGTGCGCCAACTAGAAAGAGAGGGAGAGAAGGGTGCGCACCTTCTCCTCCTTTCAGAGAGGTGTGAGCATATGACAGGTGGCAAGGATGCTGGTTTGACCAAGGCTTGGATGGGGATAGGCTTGCTTAGTTTTGGGATTGGTTAGGATGAAAATAAACCAAGGGAGAGATAGGGATAAGCCATTGGAGGTAGTTGAGGGTGAGATAGGGTTGGAAGTGGTTGAGTGGGGCCCACCAGCCAAGGAAGGAGGAGGTGGGTGCAACTCCCCTCTCCTATTTTCTAGGGCTTCTTGAGCACAAGCAAGTAGAGAGAGATCTGGTAGGTTCGGACAAGGCAAGTGGAGGGAAGAGAGAGAGATCCAATCTAGTACATTGGTCTAAAAGCCCCCGATCTGACGACTACTGCTAACTCCGGCCGGAACTTAATTAAACAACTCCCAAATTGACTCCAAAAAGTATCCCTTGATGGCTATTGATCTCATGCTCCATCATGATGTGCGGTTGAGATCACCTGAGTTGCATCAGTTCTTTCGATTTAGCCGATTTGCCCGATTGGTGCGATCTCGACCATCGATAATCTAAAAATTCCATTTAAATGCAATTAAATTATCCAATTGGCCAAAATTTAATTTCAATGCATTAATATACCCGTGACTATAGTCATAGACTGGGAAATTGAAATATTCAGCCCATGGGCCGCTCCATAAGTGGATCAGACCGTTATACCCCTGGAGCAACGGCGTACGGACTCCCGTACAAATTCAATCTTTCTCGCATATCTCTTCGTTCAACGGTCAGATTTTTTATCCATCTTGAGTGTTGTATAGATCTAACTGAGACCAACATTGTGATGAGGTTTTATTTTTCCAGAGGGGTCCTGATTTGTCCTGAAGTGTCAAGGGAAAAACAGTCATTTGGCCTTCCAATGTCCATTTTCCCTGTTTTGGGCACTGGCTGGGACTATGCAATGAGCACATTATCTTGGCCATTTGGGAGCTATCAAGCCATGCCAAGAAATTTTCAAAGCCCATTTTCATTATCTATTTTTGAATTTTCTAAATCTGGGTCAGATTTTTTGCGCCGGCTTTGGCATTGTTGAAATCTATATCAAGCGAGCTAGAAGAAAAAATTTGGTGCCAACACTAGCCAACCCTCTCCTTGAGTAGTTCTAGTTATTGCTACAACTTGACTACATTGAAGATGTTGATCAGAGAAAAAGGTAACTACAGGTAGTACTCTCTCCTTGGATTCCCCTTCTAGGCATGTGGTTGGCTAGTGGCAGTGCTCCAATGTAGGTGAGTGGCTAAGGTGGTTGTTCTTGCACTGCAGGGTAGACAACAAGTTGTTATTACCTTGTGTTAGATTGTTGCGGTACGAGTCAATACTGTTGGTTTGGTTGTGGGTTCTTATGCTGGTTTTGGTAGTTGCCTCTTTTGTTCCCTACAGCATTGACACTCTCATTGGTGACTACCCCCTTTGTGGTGGGACTGATGAGTGTGAAGTTGTTGATTTCTCTAGCTGCTTGGGGCTTCAAATCAAAAGGATTGACCATGGTGGAGCTTCTAAAGTGAGTCAATGTGGTGTTTCTTATGATCACCTTGACCTGTTTGCAATATAAAATTGTGTATGTGAGCCTCTTAGCATTGTTCTCTACTAGTTGGCGAATTTCACAAAATCTTCATTGACTTTCATCTTCATAGAATCAAATCAGTGATAGAATAGGAGACCCCACCCAATCCCAAGATCATCATAGAAGTTTTGCTTTGGCCCCATCAAAGTTGCTTGCCTATGAGGGGTCAAGAGAGCAAAACAACCCTAGTGTTAGCCCTTACAAAGATCACCTGAAGAAAAAGGCTAAGGCCTTATTGTCACTGTGCCATAAAGAAAACTCTTGAAAAAAAATGTAGATAAATAAATGGGTTGCCAATGTCATTGTAGCAATGGTAGACTGGCACCTAGGCAAAAGGAAGATGAAGAACTGGGAGTGAGGTAATAGAAACTTCAAGCATTTCTTTAGATTCTAACTGGCATTTTATTTTTTTGTATTATTCATTCATCTAGGTGAGCTTACTCATTAAAGCTAATTGATAGCTAGTTCTTGAGAAAAAGTTGGTGGAATTGGGTTGTGGGGCCCAAGTGGTAGTGCAGAATAAGTTGAGGTGATTAACAAAGCAACTTGAGTAGTAGGTTGGATTAATGGTGAAGCATTGTTAGAAGCATGAACCTATAGTTGTGGCAAGAGATCAGATTGATGATGCCCTATCATGGAGTAAGGGGTTGGTACAATGTGGTTAGTGTGAGCATGCCCCTGTGTAATTGCTAAACCACATATCAAGGACAAGAAGTGACTTGACCAACCTTGGCAAAAATATGGTCACCAAGTATCTTGCTCTTAATAAGAGATTCGATATTTGATAGAGTATTTAAGTTAGTATAAAAAGAAAGTTCCTCAAATAATTTTTTAGGACCAAATGGAGGAGGAGGATGGGTGATCTCTTATTGTGTTGCTAGTTCATGAATGACATTGACATGGATCTTAACTTGAGCAATGTCTTTTATTAGCAACTTCATAGTGGGCTTGGTTGTACTTGTATTGCTCGCTTTAGTTCCACAACCTAACAAATTTTGAGAAACTTAATTGCATGGGTATTCTTTCAATTTTTTTGAAAGTGAGTACAAAGGATTTTCTTCTTCTTTTAGTTATTGTAGTATTTTCATTTATTTTTGTTTTTAATTTGGGTTTAATAAACAAGTTCAGCACAAATTTTATTTTTATTATTTTGGTATTTTAAAAATTAATGGTTGTTTTTATTTTTGGTTTGATAAAAAAGTTATTCAAAGATTATGAATGATTGCACAATAATTTTTTTTAACTTTAGATTAAATGGATTGTTACAATTGTTCACTCGACACCTGTATGATCAATTCCTATCACTCTAGTATCCAACGACCTAAGATTTATCAACTCCATGAATAGGTTGGCACCTCAGATATGGAAAAGGATAAGGGATCTACCTCACACTTACATTGATCCACAAACATTTGGGGCTCGGTGTCACTCGGGCACATGAGAGATAGTTCGGGTCATGTGAAAGAAAAAAAAGGAAGGTAAAGAAAAATGATGCAAATTAAATAAAGTGATTTTAAGGAACCACATGCTCCAAGATTAACAAAAATTAAAAGTAAGTAATGAAATGACCATGTGTACCTTAACATGGAGAGGCAGGTTGTGAGTACTAACTTCTCATTCTTCAGCCAATCAATGAGGAAGAGCCTTTAACCGATGCTTGATTGATGTCATGTGCAACTTAAAGACAATGAAACATGTGATGAAGGATTAGATGTGTGGCTTACAAGTGAAATAAGGAAATGGGTATAGTATACACCTTAGATGTAAAGGAAATGAGACAAAATGGTCTCCAAAACCAGTAGAAAAGAGAGTGAAGAAAATGTTGTGCCTAGTTGCAAGAGTTGGGCATGTGGAGACCGATTGAATGGAGTGGGGAATGTGAACATTGGGAATGAATCGACACCTAAGATATGAAAGTGAGCTCCCACACTCACCTTGATCCTTGAATGTTTGGTCATCAGTGCCACTTGGGTGCCAAATAGATGGATTGCGTCATGTAGGAGGAGATCGATGTGAGTAAATAAAATAGGTGTAAAAAGAATAGGAAAGGGTTTAGAAATAAATGAACATGGTCACTAGGAGTCATAGGCTCCAACAGTAAATAGAAATGTAATATAGAATGCTTAAGTGTTGACTATATGTACTTTGTCATGGCGAGACATGTATGCAAATTCAAACTTCTCTTTCTTCGGCCAGCCGATCAAGAAAAGTCCTTAACTAGGTTTGCTTGTGCTCTTGTGCAACGTAAAGACAACAAAATACAAGTGAAGAATTGATTAGAACTAAATGATGTGTAGTAAATGCAAAGAAGATGACATAAACATGGCAATTAGGTTAGAGTGAACCAGATTTACAGTTAGCCCTAACCCCTTTTATGGATTTTTAAAGTATGATGAAATGAAATTTTTAAGCAAAAATGAAGTAGAAAGGATGTTGAATGATTAAACATGAAGTAGGAACTAAAAGAGATTGAATTAAAATTAAAACAATAACGAAAACACAAATTTGAACATCTTCCATCCAACTAGGATGCGCTCAGCATTCCTTAGGGTGAGGGCATGCTCAATGTGGGCCCTGTTAGGGGAGCAGTAAGCATGGCTTCCATCAGGGACTCAATAATCTGCTCTGACATGAGTTTGGTGTAGAGGCCACCATATACATATGACTATTCATATTTGACTAACATTTGTTGAAAATAAAATAGAACTTGGAGTGGAAGCTTTTCCTTGTTGACAACTTTGTTGACACAAGTCTTAAGAATGCTATGGATGTTGATGAAGAGTAGTGGGCAGCAACGAGCATGGACCAAGCATTTTTTCTTTCTTCTTGAACTATCTTCTTTCAATAGGAGTAGTAGAAGGACATGGGAGAATGTTGGAGGAGCTTGGCATGAGCTTGGGGTGCTCGGATGGAGAGTGGTAACCCTAATTCATTCAAAACACCTTTAAAATTATAGAAAAGCAAAAGAGGTCAAATTAGGGTAATATGGCCATTGTGCCCCCGATTGACGATGCGACAATCATGGCCCTCCACTAGTGGCATGCTCAGCATGCCCCCACTCAGGACCATGTCGACCGCACCCCCATCTAGGGGCACAGTCGACCAAAATTATTTGTTTTTGGCATGCTGACATTCAAAATATTTTAAATTAAAAAAACATAAAATGAGTGCAACCTGCACTCAAGGGCATGGTCCAAAGAGCAATTATTTTAAAAATAAATTTTTCTAAATGCATCATTTGGAAACCCAAAGTTGAGAAGAAATCTCCTACCAACTAGGAACATGCCCCCAATTGGGGAAGTGATCACCATGCCCCTGACTAGAGTTTTCAATGCTTTCAGCTAGTTGCATATGGATGTTATGGCTATGATTAGAAAGAACTCACATTGATCGAAAACAACCTGAATCAATCAAAACAATTTGGTTTCCAATAGAAAGATTTGAAATGATGGTCAGACTAACACATAAGCATTTTGAAGGACCAAAATCAACTAGACATACTCGTAATGACCAAAAAGTCTAGGTGTTGACTAGAATGACTCAGTAGTGACTAGAAAGATCCAGTTACAACCGAAAATATGTGGCATGGCCCATAATGCATTTGGTGTTCCAAAAGCTTGATCCTAACACTCAAAGTTAGATCATTAAACATTGTTCATCGAGCCAGTTTCATGTTTCCACATTTAACACTTAGCTCTTGCTCAGAGGGTACAATTTTGTTTGGAAATCTCCAAAAAGCATTCAATTTTGCCCACTATAATTAAAAAGTTCCCAACTTGACTTAGGGAGTCCTTGGTCCAAGAAAAGACCCGGCATGATTTTAAGTGGTGTGTGCCTAAATATTGCCCATTGAATGAAAGTTTTAAGCTCCAAAATTAGCAAATTTGGCATGTATATATCTTGTCTCGCCTTAAAATTAGCTTTGCAAGGGAACGGCATGTAGTGAAGAAAAATGGATTTTAGAGGAATATAGAGAAATTAAATGGTTCATAATAGAATGTAGCAAAGTGAAATGGTGATGGATTGAAAGGGTAACATCAAGGTGTAGTTGTAGACATGCTTGTCAACCTAGTTTGGCAATACAAATCTCTAAGTATTCAAGATTGTCACCATGTTTCATCAAATCTAACTATGTCTGAATATGTCCGATTGGGATTGCCACCCCAATGTGGTAGAAGTCTCCAAATTACATATTTGTAGGTTCATCAACAGCTAGTAGCCTGAACTACGCAGTGTGCTTACAATGTGGTTGGCTAAGAAAAAAAATTTTGTTTGTAAAATAAATGAATACTAATAGCTATGTTCAGATTCTCAATTTCATTTAAACTCCTTAAAATATTCAATTTTATTTGAAGTGGAATAACATCAAGTTTCAAAAGGGCTTGCATTAAAACATTATAAAAGTTGCGAGGGTATCATGAATGCACTAAATCGCACCATCACAACACAATAGAACATGCTTATGCAAAAAAAGGGTGGGACATGAAGAAAAACACAATGATATGGATAAACAAAATAGAGGGCTAGATCATGATGGGATCAACATAAATGGTGGGACAAAGTTTTCCCACATTGGAATAAAACATGGAAGATGCGGTGGAACAAAACGTCACTGTAGACACGCAATTTTGTCCCAGCTGGAGAGACTAAATTCTTGTTTTCATGGAAGATATTCAAAGCGGATCGTGTTTTCCGGACAGATCAAGTTTCTGGCACGTTCCGAAGGGAGGTCAATGGAGCGATCAGCCGCGCCAAACACCCCATATATAGGGTACCTGGCGCCCTGTTTATAGGGCACCAGGCGCCTTATATGTAGGGCGCCAGGCACCCTATTTATAGGGCGCCAGGCGCCCTATAAACAGGGCGCCTGGCGCCGTATCAAATCGATTGGACAGGCTGATTTGACCCCCGCAGTGACTCGTCTTGTCGATCTGACAGACCTCATGATGCTAGCGCCCCATATACAGGGCGCTATGCCACATGGCACTGTTTTTCGAAAATGGCCAAAGTGCCCTCTTTTGGGCTATAAATAGCCCCCCATTTGGAGCTTGGAGGAGGTTCCAACCTCGTGCCACCCCATAGCTCATCCAACACCACGTTTCTAAGCCATTCTCATCCTCCAGAAGCCTTCAAATCAATCCAAAACCGTCCACCAAAAACCCAAAAAACCTTCTGTTTCTGTCACCCAAAAACATGATTTTTCTCCAACTTTGAGAGCCTCTATCCGTCTCTCCTCTTACATCCAGAATCCAAACCACCTTTCATTAGCTTCATTTGCATATTGTCTATAAGGAGAAGCCCCTACTTCGTCCTGGAAGCCTCCCAGCACTCCGGAGCGGCGCCGCGAAGAGGAGAAGAAAATCTTTTCGGGCCAGACTTAGTGCCCCGTATACAGGGCGCTTTGACTTGGTCAACGCGCCCCATAAAGGGGGCACCTGCTCCTGGCGCCCTATATATAGGGCACCAGGAAGGGCAGAAGCTCGTTTTTATCATTTTCGAATTCCGATCGCCCGTTTAATCGAGTTTTCGTCTTCCTCTTTCATCCTAGCATTTATCATCATGTTATTGGGCATGTTTTAGAACATTTTTTGCATCTCATATATGTTTAAAAACCTACCAAAAATAGGGGTTGGGATTCCGTCCCAATCCGGTTAGTCTCCTTTCATTTGCATGATCGAATTCAAATTTGAGCACGATACCATGCTTTCATTAGAGCTAATGAACCTTTCACTTGTTTCTATGTTTTCTTATGGACATTCTTAGGTAAATCGATTGAGGCGGAGCTTCGGACGGATCAAAGACGAAGGATTCACTAACCTCTTTTCTTTCCGCCGGCCGAGAGAGGAGAAGTCGGAACCCAACAATCTCCCCACTTTCAAAGGTACGACGGTCATTTTCATTTCTCCATTTTATTTCTTTTCATTCTACTATATTTTGGAGCCTTTGGCTCCTGGCGACCACACCCACTAACATCCCATCCACCAAGTCACCAAAGCAAGCGTAGGGGCCGGGAGGGGGAGATCCACGGATGTCCCATTTCGGGTGCTTACACCTTTTGGCGACCACGGTGGGACCGACTTTGCTTTAGTGAGTTCTTCTCTTCTTTCCTAAGAATGTCCACTTGAAAACATGCTTATTTTCACTTTAGTTCTCATTTAAGCCATTTCCATTTCCTTGCATTGCTATTTACTTGCTTACATGCTTGTTTGTTTCCTTGAAGCATCATCTTGTTTCTTCCAAGTTTACTTGCTCTCTGTTTATCATTTTAAAAGCATATCGATCTGATTTCCAACTTTGTTAATCAACTTATTTCACCTTAGTATTTTAGATATCATCTTCTTTCATCCCTTGTTAAGCATACTTGCCTATTTCTTTCTAAGTCTAGTTCTCCTTTAGCAAATCTTTCAAAGCATGCTTAGTTAAATTAGTGCTTTCTTCTATCCTAGTTTAATTTCATATCATTGTCTTGTCCACTTGTTTCCTACAACATCTCATTAATCATTGTATGCTTTTATTTTCTTCTTGCTTGCTTCTTATTCCTTGACATTTCACTTGCATTTAGTTCGCATTGGAGTTTCGGGTTCGCCCATCTCCTTAGGACATCTGAGAAGGGAGGCTCTCTCCTCCCAAAGCCCCACACATCCAAACACCACTCTTGGTGGTTTCCAACTCCTCCTCCGGGGATTCCCTCTCGGAAGGACTGGGTAGCTTCCATCAAGGCCTCCGTAAGTCCCCAGACGTGAAGGATTCCCTATTCACTGATCGGGCTGGTTGTACCATTTTATCCCAAAACCCGTAGTACCTATTACCTATCATTGTGAAAAGAGTGACAACCTTAGATTGCTC
Organism: Cryptocoryne crispatula var. balansae; assembly: GCA_036172225.1. NCBI lineage: Eukaryota > Viridiplantae > Streptophyta > Magnoliopsida > Alismatales > Araceae > Cryptocoryne > Cryptocoryne crispatula. Next base: position 22,747,379 of record CM069928.1, read on the forward strand.
GGCGTTGTGAGAGCATAGGGTCCTACCCATTTATTTGAGTGGACAATATTTCTCTTAAATTTGAGGTTGAAACAAAAAAAATTGCGTTAATCATTCCAAGTCTTTGCTATTACTTGTTTGCAAACAAAAACTGAAAATTAAACAAAAATCCCAAAATCACCTAAAAAGAACCAAAACAAAAAATTTGCTTGAGGTTAATTTGCTTGACAACTTGCTTGTCCGACAAAAGAAAACCAAAACAAAAAAAGGGTAAAAAATCAAAACTAACAAAAAATCCTTAAGCTTTTATTTGTCAAACTTCTTTTTCTATTGTGTTTATGAATTTAAGGTCAGGTCGAGTTATTGGAATGGCGGATCAAGGATACGAGCAACTACAGTTGGAGTATGACCAATCTTATTTCTATCCTGATGCCGTGTGTGCCGTCAATGAACCCGAAGTTCTCCCCGAACCTAGTCAAAATTCTCCTCAACCCAATCGAAATTCACTTTGGGAGGCATTCTCTCATGCCGACCCTACCCAACTTCAGGCTATCAAAGCCATCCTCAAGGGCAAGTAGCCCTCCGACCACATTCCTCCCGAAGGTGGTCTTCACATCTCTACCCCTCGGTCTGGGGCACATCAACCCAATGTGCCCACTCATGACCATTCTCATACCGGGCTCATGGCCCCAATTTCTCCTCATCTGGTGGCTAATCTAGATCATCCCAATCCAAATGTTGTTGTTCCTTCTAGACCACCAGTTTATTCCTCTAATCATCTCAACCTTACTCACCCTTTGGTGCATTCCCCAATGTACCCTTCTTATCCGGCCACTTCGGCCCATCAAGTCCCAATTCCGGTGCACCAAGCACCCACTTCTCCTCCTCCTCTTAGGGAACCTTCTGTCGATCAGGCCATGATTAACAAGATCAATAGCATGGATGAGCAGTATAGAGAGCTTAGACGTTTAATCGACACCAAGGCAGTTCCCGAAATTTCTCTTCCTTCCCTCCCTACTTTTTATCTACCTCCCTCTGAGATGCCGGTATACCGTCGCTACAACGGAACCGGTAATCCTTTCATTCATGTCAAGGACTTTCTTTATGAGTCGGTAATGTGGCAAAATGATCCGAGGGCCCTTGCTTTTCTTTTTAGAAGATCATTAGAGGGTTCAGCTTTAGAGTGGTTCTACTCGCTTGACTCTTTGGAGGCGAGTAACTTTGAAACTGTCAAAGCTAAATTTTTGCAGAGATATCAAGATAGGGTCGGACCAACATATTCCATCACCGACCTCATGGCTGAAAAAATGAGAAATGATGAAGATTTTACCAGATATGCTGATAGGTGGAGGTCCATGGCAGAAAAGCTTACTGATTCCATTTCAGAGCCAGAGCAAGTAAAGATGATCATCACCAATGCCACTCCGGCCTTAAAGAATATGCTAGCTTTGCATCACCCCACCTCCATGAGTGAACTCTATGAAAGGGCACGGTACATCCAGACACAGCTTAGGGACTCACCTATCCTGAACTTGTTTGATCCTAGACCCCGAGCTGTCAAGAAAACCACTTTTACCACAACCGGTCCAGTGACTGAGGGCGTAGTGACAAATGAGAACCTCAATGTTGTAGGGAACCCACCTAGAAATTATCAACACCAGTTTAGGAACCCTCAACAAAACCAACCATTTAGAAACCCTCGTCAACCTCAACATCAACCTCAGTTCCAGCCTCATCAACAACAAGTTCCGATCCCTCAGCGACCGCAAGCCCCGGTTCCCCAACCAGCGCGGCAACAACTGGCCAACTACAACCAAGCACCCCCTCCCATGGCCTATGAACCCCGAAAGGTTGAACCCAAGAGGAACCATTACCCGCCTTTGCCGTACTCCCTCGTGGACATCTTTAACACACTCATGGCGGCAGGGCAAATTGCATTGCCAAGGGAGAAGTCGGAGTGGCCTCAGAATGCCAACACAGAGCGATACTGCTTGTTCCATAGATATCCTGGGCACACCGTGGAAAATTGTTTTCAGTTCAAAGACTATATCCACGATCTTAATGAGCAAGGCAGTATTGACTGGGACCAGATGGGGGAATACATCAGAACAGTGAAAAATCAACCTCAACGGCAGCATGCACCAGCTCAGCAGCGACAACAATAGAACCCCGGCCTGGGGATTATCCAAAACCCTTTACCTCCACATGCACCCGCGCCTGGGAATCAACACGTTAATCCCATCATGATTTCTTCTGAGGAGTATCATGATCGGGGCCAGAATTGGCAAGTCGAGGGAGCCGCCTCCTCCATGCACATCAACTTACTTCACCCTCCTAACCGAACCGTCCACTCTATACCCCGAACAACTATGTCACATAATCCCATCACATTAAACATAATGCCCATCATCCGAACACCATCACAACCCATCATCACACCACCAGCCATTCAACTCCAATCGGGACGGACCCTAACCCGCCCGGCTAATCCACCACAAACATCACCACCACTAGGACCTATCATCATCCCGCCTCGTGCAAACATACCTACCTACTCTACCATGCCTCAAACCACCATCATTACGCCCGTCCCAAGAGCTCCCATCATTCGATCTAACCCGCCACCCACCACTACCACCCCAGCTATAGCTCCTCAACTTGCCACAGTACTCAGGAGTGGGCGCATGTTCCAAAGGGTCTTTCCCCAGGCTGGTCAGTCAGGGTTGGTACCAGAAATAGAAGAAGAACACATCGAAGAACCGTTGCCTGGGACATCCTATGATTTATTGAAGCATCTTGATAAAACCCCGACACGGATCTCTATCTTAGAGTTGATCAAAATATCCAAAGTCCATCAAGAGGTTCTCCAACAATACTTACAGCGGGTGATGGTGAATGAGAGCCTCCCCCCAGAAAAAATCTCATCAGTTCTGGTCCCGAGAAGTGAGTACCCGGCCCTTACATTCACAAAGGAAGAGTTGGCCGACCCGGAAATAAGGAAATGTGCCTTGTGCATCACAGTCCACATCAATGGTGTAGGCATTAAGTCATGTTTAGTCGATACCGGAGCATCCATTAATGTTCTGCCACCAGAAACATTACATCTTTGTGGATTCTCCAAGGAAGACATCCGGCCATCTCAAATAACAGTGACTGCATATGACAATTCGAAAAAGCCTGCCGATGGCATGATTACATTAAATGTGAAGCTTGGACCTCGAACAGTCACTGTTAACTTCCACATACTTGAAATGGATCCAACCTACAAAGCTATTCTGGGATGGCCCTATTTGGAAGCACTAGATGCAGTCGACTCCACCAATCACCAATGTCTTAAATTCCCTTACAAGGGACAAGTGATTAAGGTGACGAGCATGCCCTTAGATCATCCATCTTCTCCACCACCACCCCTTGGGTTGCCAAACGAGCCAATTTTGACAATCTTGGATCTTCCAGAAATGAGTAGGCAACCCAGGCAAGTGTGGAGAAGGAAAAGAGAAGAAAATGAAACTATTGGGTGGCATATAATGAAGATTTTGGGATACCAGGAGGGCCGAGGACTAGGCAAAGAACTGCAAGGCATAGCTGAGCCAATCAATCCAGTGAGGTTACAACTAAAGAGCGGGGTTGGGTATGATGGAACGACAGCGAATGGTCAGAATCTCAGAAGCAGATACTTTTCTGGATGCTTACAAAAGTTTTTCATCAAGAAAGAGACCATTCAATTGGCTGAGAACAAAGAGGTGCAAGAACTAGGACAAGACAAGAGAATAAGAACTGATGACCCTGAAGATGACGTGTATCCTGAAATATCTCTTTTGTTTTCCACCGATGAAGAAGGGTCAAGCAATGAACCACTCCAGGCTGAACCACCTGTCAACCCACCCAAGGGTCATATTGCCAAACCGACTCGAGAAGAAGTCCAACCAACTCCACGAGGGCCTTCCCTCATTACGTCATCTTTTGGGGCCGACGCCCCAACGCACTGTGATGCTCTCCCCGGGCTTCTTGGCCCGATCCCTATTTCTAGGCCCTCAGGCCCAACTTATGGGTCCACGAACTCACTTGTTGCTTTTGGGCCACCGAGCCCCTCTACTAAATCTGGGCCTTTGTGCCCATTTTCTCCAACTCTTGGGCCATCGAGCCCCTCTATTGAATCTGGGCCTTTGTGCCCATTTTCTCAAACTCTTGGGCCACCGAGCCCCTCTACTAAATCTGGGCCTTTGTTTTGTGCCCATTTCCTCCAACTTTTGGGCCACCGAGCCCCTCTACTAAATCTGGGCCTTTGTGCCCATTTCCTCCAACTCTTGGGCCATCGAGCCCCTCTACTGAATCCGGGCCTCTGCACCCATTTTCTCCAATTCTCGGGCCCTCGAGCCCATCTCCTAAACCCGGGCCCTTGAGCCCGCTTCCTCCTCTTATTGGGTCCATAAACCCACCTTCTTCCATGATCATCCGGCCTACTGGCCCATCACCTCTTTCTGTCAATATTGGGCCCGAAAGCCCCCTCTATCAAACATTGCTCGAAGTCTTCCCCTCTTTATCAATATCTCCGCCTACTTTGGCTCCCGTAGTTGATCTGAACCCAAATTGGGCACCTGAAGCCCAATCTGTCTTTATGTTTAGCACTCCTCAAAAAGCAACGTCCTCCTCAAAACTCAAATTTCAGTCAAGGAAACATCTAAACTTGCATCGGAAGGGCATTCGACCCAAGGAGCCACCAGATCCTTGATTGACCTTCTTTGCCCTCCATCCTCTCCAATAAATTCTTCTCCATCCACCTCCTCTTCCTCCTCTTATTTACCTTCTTCTTCTTTAGAAATAGGACAAAAATTAGAAGTAGGAGAGTTCCAGAAAGATACATGCATCAGTTAGCTCAAAAAGCTTAGAACACCATCTTAGGTGGAGTACTTTACAAAAGGAGCTTGGCCGGTGTTCTATTAAGATGTGTAGACGAAGAAGAGGCTGAATTGGTGCTTAAAGAAGCGCACTCGGGAGTATGTGGTGGCCATGTAAATGCTCAAGCCCTCGCCAAGAAGATCATCAGGCAAGGGTATTATTGGCCTACTCTAGAAGAAGATTGCTCGATCTTCGTCCGGCACTGTCATCAATGTCAACTCCACGCCAACAAGATTCACTCTCCCGCATCTTCCCTTCATCCGATTCACGCCCCATGGCCCTTCGCTATGTGGGCTTTTGATGTTATCGGACCCCTCGGTGACCCAAAGTCCACAAACAAAATCAAATCCTTCATTCTAACTGCAACGGAGTACTTCACCAAGTGGGCGGAAGCGGAAGCATATGTGGAGATCAAGGCATCAACAATCTGCACCTTCATCGAGCGCAACATCATTGCCAGGTTCGGGATCCCAGGCGACATCATCACCGACAATGGACCGCAATTCATCTCTCAGGAGCTGCGTGACCTTTGCAACAGGTATTGCATCAAATTGCATCATTCATCTCCATATTATCCTCAAGGCAACGGTCAAGCAGAAGCCACCAATAAGACCCTGATAAAGATTATTAAGAAGACTTGTAAGTCTAGCAAGTTCGCAGACTGGCCAGATAAGTTAGTTGATGCTCTATGGGCCTACCGCACTTCTATTCGAACCCCAACGGGCCAGACCCCCTATGCCTTGGCATTTGGGATGGAGGCGGTAGTTCCATACAAAGTAATCATTCCTTCCCTCCTAGTCCAGATCGATCGAGATATCCCAATGGATGAACGTCAAGATTCTCTTCTCGCGCAACTCGAACTCTTGGATGAAAGGAGGCTGGCCGCTGCCAAACATGCTAGATCTTACCAAAATAGACTTAAAAGATTTTATCAGAAGAGGGTGGTGGAGAGAAAATTTGAAATCGGTGAGGTTGTGCTTAAAAGAATATTTGTTAAGCCGGACAGTCCCCGCTCCAAACTTCAACCTAATTGGGAGGGTCAATATGTAATTTCGGTTGTTTATCCCGGTAATTCATATAAGCTGACTAATGCAGAAGGTGAAGAACTAGCTCATCCCTGGAATGGTGTATACCTAAAAAAAAATATTTCCCTTATCACAAAAATCTATAAAATCCAAAGGTGTGAAGGATAATGATAACATCTAACGCTTGCTTGTTCGGTGCACCAACTTGTCACTTAGGGAAATAAGGATAGGCAACATACTGCACACACTACACGTCTAGTCTTGAGTTCCGAAGATCGGAAGTCAGAAAGAAAGCTAGGCAATGCTTGGCAAAGGAAGGTCAACCTAATCCCATTCTCTTCTTGTTTCGGTCCAGAATAGATAAAAGGGGTTAGAATGAGGAGTATCGAAAATGCTCATTGCCTTAGTTGGAAAATGCCTCTGAAGGTCTGACTTTTTATTAAAAGAAAAGGTGCCAAAAGATGGGCAATGACCCCTCAGGTCAGCAAAAGAATAGACCTGTCTGAATGTGTACCAACAAAAGTCCAAAAGAAAAAGGCTCCAAAAGATGGGCAATGACCCCTCAGGTCAAAATCAAGCAAAAAAGAAGAAAGAACTGTCTGAATGTGGGCCATCAAAGAAAATGGGCTAGGAGGAAGGACCCGATGATGACAAATCCCGAAAAGGCAGTGCGGGCACCAGTAGAGAAACAAGTTCGACATCCCCGAATCCTATTAAGGACTTACCACCAATCCTCTTCCCTCTTTAACCTTGCGGGTAAGGTTGACCGACTGAATCCAAGAAGAGCCATAGCCTATCAAAGGCGGAAGGTCAGAAGATCTCGGACTAGGCACTTTCTTACACGTGATGCCTACTCTTAACCCTTAGGTAACAATGAGAGGCACCTACGACAAGCAAGGCAAAGGATGAGACAATCGTGTCCCTCACACCAAACCAAACAAAAAAATCAAATATTTCAAAAATCCTAAAAAAGAATATCCAAAACACCAAAAAATTATAAAAATACCAAAATACCAAAAACATTATAAAACCATCAAAACCCAAACAAATCAAAAATTTCAAAACACCTAAAAGTTTTCTTTCTAGACTGATCAGTTGTCTTTGCATTCATGTTTAATTTCAGTCTTGCGTATTTTCTTTTATGCATACTTTTGTTTTTTCTGTTATCTTTACCTTGATAAGGCCTATGTCCCTTGACAAAAGATCAAGGCAACTTTGCCCTCTCCTTGCAAGGGACTAAGCCAAAATAAAGTTCTAATATCTTCTCTCAAGTGGATGCAGGAATAGGAGAAGGCATACCAACTTCATATCCCCAGGCACTTCGAGGAGGCAAAAAAAACAACAAAAAAATAAAAAATTGAAAAACAAAAGTGGACTACCCCGACCCCTATTAGGACATGCATTTAGTATTGCATCTATCAAAATAAGTAATATTTGAGATGTTGAAGACCTCAAGTCTAGAGGGGGGCTGAGCCTGAGAACCCCTTCAACAAAATCAGTGAGGGCCCAGCCATTCCCTAGGCTTGCGGATAGGCCAAAGTTGAATATGCGGGGACGACGGTTTCTTCATGGATGTCCTGACCCGTTATGTTCAACATATATCTTCAACTATTTTCTTATACTTATTTTTATTTCTTAAAACCCAGCATGCATCATGCATCATCACATGCGTTATCCCACCATAACCATTCCCCGCTTCCTAATAATGCTATAACCTCCTTCCAGTCGCATCGTGCACCCTTTTAAAGATGGTCTTTTATAGCCCCTAGAGAAGGTCTTGATTTTTCAGAGAATTCGTTTCCAACGGGTTTTGACAATGATTTCATCGAAACAAGAAGTTTTTCCATGTCAAACTGAACCGGTATTTCTGAGTAAACCTCATGAATTTGAAGAACCCAACCTTTGTTGATTGGCTGTCTCCTCTTTACTTTTCGCAATTTACTTTTCAATGCATTTCTACCGAGTCCAGCACACCATGCAGTTCGGGTCCTGGCCGGTAACAATTCTCCCCCACGTGGGATTTTAGTTATTTACTTTCAGTACTGTTCTTCTCTTTAACCAATCAACCAAAGGGAAGGTTTCGATAAGACAAAGGGTAATCTCGGAGTCCGGTAAAGTTTTATTTCACTCAACTAGGCCAATGAGGGCGTGTCTAAATCTACACCTTGGCGTCGCTTTTCAGTCCATTACCACTTCATTCCGCTACGCCTCATTACGCTTCGCTACATTCGCCTACGTTTCATTCATGTCACTCCCCTACAAAGCCAACGCCAAGGTGAGGCAAGCTGTAGACACGCAATTTTGGCCCATCTGGAGAGTCTAAATTCTTGTTTTCATGGAAGATATTCAAAGTGGATCGTGTTTTCCGGACGGATCAAGTTTCTGGCACGTTCCGAAGGGAGGTCAATGGAGCGATCAGCCGCGCCAAACACCCCATATATAGGGTACATATTCAGAGAAAATTGGCACAATCCCATATCTTAGATGAGCGTCTTCATCTTTCATGCTTCACAAGCAGTGTGCAACCACAATGTAAACTTGTTTACATATGTTTTAGAATTTACAGTGTTCTATCGCATGGAACTCTTCTAGCTCACTGCCCCACCATTATTTTTACTTATTATCAAACTTATTTGACTAGAAGCTTGTGTTTGTAAAACTACAAGGCTTCAAGTCTTATCCTCCAATGTTTAGAGATACATTCTTAGTGATTCTCAAGTACTAAATAATATATCTCTAAACCATCCAATGACTCTCACATGGATCTTCCTAATGAATGCTCATAACACTTAGAGCATTAATCACATCTTGTATGTAGCATCACATAAATGATAGACCCTATGACAAAGGCATAAAGGCTTTATTAATGTGATCTCCTTTTATCTCTCAATAAGTTTACAAAGACATCACATTAGAGATTTCAACTCCACACCACATAGGTAAGAAACTTGTCATGGAGTTAATCATGTCAAACCCTTTGACAATGGTGACTATGTACATTAATTGGGCATTGCTTTTAGAACTATCTCCATAGATCTCAAAATCCAAATTATATTTGGAGGATAAATTTGATAACTAAGCTCACTAATGACAACATACCTACTTCATTCTTAATGAATGGTATGTCATCAACATAAAATGTCAAGAAAGTAACAGCACTCCCACTTATCTTCTTAAATACCTAAGGCTCCTCTTCATTCTTAACTAAGTCATAAGATTTAATCTCATTAAACCTTATATACAATCTATGAGAAGTTTTACTTTAGTCCATAAATGGACCTAATACACACTCTATTTGAATGTTATTAGGACTTGATTTTTTTAGTTGTATTATATAAACCTGTTCCTCAAAATACCTTAGAGGAAAACTATCTTAACATCCAATTGGCTTATCCTATAATTATAGTGTGTAACAATCAAAATAAGAATGGATTAATCCATGGAATAGGTAAAAGATCTCATCATAGTCAACCATTTGACTTAGATGATATCATTTTCAACTATTCTCACCTTTGAAGTCTCTACCTCCTAATCCACTCTATTCTATTCTTTAGTGATCCATTTATTTCTTATGAATACTATACCCTTAGGTGAATCTATGAAGTTAATAAAGATTATATCAGATTTTATTGTCTCTTCCCATTTATTAATCAATATCTCACAATGCTTCTATATAGATCTTAGGATCAATATCCCTATTATCTTATGCCTCATTTCATCTATCAAAGATATGTCCCACATATCTCTTAGGTTGAATGGACACAAGAATAGACCTATAAATTGCCAATGTGTATTTATTAACTAGTACCTTAATAGAAGTAGCTTTTAATTGTGGGACTGGAACATCTTCCATATATACCTTGCTCCCACTATCTTTCTTATGGAGGAACTCTTCCTCAATAAATATAGTGAGTTGAGCAACATATACTCTTATCCATAAGGGTGGTATATTTAATATCCATAAGTTTTTTTAAGATATTTCACAAACCAATACTTTATAGTTTTATATTCCAACTAATTAGGGTTATACTACTTCACCATATTGAACATTTAGAAACCTTAACTTGCTTAAGGTAAGCTTTAACCCTTTCCATATCCTATATGGAATAATCAAAATAGACTTAGAAAGTACCAATTTAAGATAAAATGGTTATATTGAGTACTTAGCCTTAAATAAACAAAGAAGAATTTTTGTAAAACTTGTCATTGTCCATATTATGTCTTACATAATACAGCTTTTCATTTTAGCTACTCAATTAAGCTAAAATGTTTAAAGAAGTATCCTTTAAAATTAGATTCTATTATCCTTCATTTATGTGTGAATTATGTACTAAAGTATTCTCCTCATTGATCCTATCAAAGAGTTCTAATACACTTTCCATTAGTATCTCTACTTCATTATTAATCTTAGATAATTTCTCAAAAGTCTCAGATTTGTACTTTATAAAGTACATATATCCATACCTAGAGATATCATCTTCGAAAATAATGAAGTAGAAATATTCTCCTTTAGACTTACTAGATATGGGTTAACATACAACTTGGTGTATGAGTTCAAAAAACTCATTAGCCCATTCTCCATGTCTGCATTAAGCTAAAGTGTAGATTGATCTAAGTCAACCCATTTCCTCTTAAAAAGAGTATTCGCACATAACTTGAGAGCTAACATATCAAATATGATTAAATAATTTATTAAGCTCTCACTAGCAAACACTTTGCCATTCATTCTTTTAGAACATATATCAATTACATAGCTTATAATAAATTAACATTTATTCAAGCAGGAAATCATATAATGTTCTTGTAGAAAGATATAATAGCAATCTTAATTATTAGGACATCTCCATAAGGCAATTCAAGAACTGTACCTCTCACTAGTAATGATGCAACTTTGCACCATTTCATATTTATGTCAACATCTTCTTTATTAAGCCTTCATTTACTTGTCACCATCTACAACCCCTTATATATATAAGATGCATATCCAACATCTCATACCATTAGATACATCCACAGTATCTAATATTATGATTTACACAGTATCTAATACTATTAAGTGTATATTTAAAATAAGTAAATATCAAATACTTAGATGCATGAACCTTCTCAAGATCCACCTGTGCATTATATACAATACAATTTGCACTTCCTCTTCCATTTATCATCATCATGATAGTGAAAGAATTCTATGTCTTATTTGGGCTTTTATTATCTTGACTATCTTCGTTGACTTTTAACTATCTCATTCTATTTCTATCTAATGTTTTTACTTCTTTCTATTGGTCCCACCAACAAGAAGTAATTAAGATGTATTGTTGTTGTTCTAACTTACCCTTAGTTAGCTCATCACTATAAGCCATGATGGATCTCATATCCATCTATTCATGTTGTCTCTACAATTTATCTCTCATAAAGAAGAACATCTAGTTTAAAGCAAACAATGCATCTTGTCTATGAGATAAGATCTTATCTTTCTTTCATAACATTAGATAGTCTAGGAGACAACTACTTCTCAAACAGGATGGTTAATTGGTCAACTATGAGAACAATTCTCATAGTTCTAAACCGGTCTATGAAGTGTGATCCATTAAGCTACTTGACATCTAATGTGCCTTACTAATGGTGGTTTATCATTGTATTCTACAACTGAGATATAAATTTATTAATATAACATTATAAACATTCATTAAAATTAAGATATGGTCTTTCCTAATTTATGCTCTCACTAATTTTCGACAAATTTGCATAACCCTCATTATGCAAAGACATGATATGATGATGAAATTCTAGTGAGAACTAAGAATGTATTAACTTTATGGTGATAACCTTGTGAGAAACACAACAAGTCATCCCATACTTAATAGGTAGGTAACTTTTACCAATTGCAACCCTTGAAATTCTTAGTAACTCAGCCTCTAGAGTTATAACCTTGTGGAAAACACAACAAGCTATATACTATAGTTAGGTTAAATCCACTTGTTACATTATGAGAATGGATTCTTAACATAGCCCTTGTGGAAACACAACAAAACCATGCAATGGTCCACCCCAAAGTTCGAAAAATGCCTTGTCCATGATCACAAATCCCTTACTGAACGAGTCTTGTGAGAAACACAACAAACCCATCCAATCTAAGATTGGCTTATTAAGACCACAACAACGAAAGGTTACGTGAGTCATTCTTAATGTCACATATTTATTGACCTAATTTAAAACAATGGGCTCATCAATAATTTATGCTAAGTATATATAATACCTTTGGAATATCATATTTCTAAGGTATAATCTGTAGCACATATCCACATATCAAATATGCATGATAAATAGGTGATCATGGGCTTAACCCTATGCAGGCACCTAAGGCACCATTATAGGAGCGAATCCTTGCTTCAGATGCTAGAGTTGGTATGCTCTCACTTCAGAAGAGTGCTTCTCCAAGTGATCCTTATCTCCAACCTTCCATGAACCAGCTTCTAACAATTACAAGTGTCTTAAGGGTACGCTGACCCGCAAATGTACATAACTTAATAAGAAACCTTGTTTTTAACCAAGGGGAGTACATTAATGGATGAAGATAGAATGTAGAATCAGATTGTATAGAGAGAGATGAGGCACACACAGGCCCCATTTGATAACATGACCAACACAATTAAAAAACAATCACAAGCCAAGCATAATTAAGCCCATGATCACCTCCATACACACACTAACATTCATCACATAGAGCGCATACATGATAATTATATGAGATATATTATATGTATCAGCATAAAATTATATACTTTAGTTTTTTTGAAATTCTCAATTTCATGCATGTCAAATTTTTATAAAATAAATAACATGAAAATAACATGAAAACAACATATAAACAATTTATGTAAAATAAACATGCATATTTAAACTATTTAGAACATTTAAGCATTCTCAATACTATGCAAAGTTAAAAAGTAATGTCCTAATTTATATTCTATAAAATCTCATTTTTAAGAATTAATTATGACACTAATTAATTAAGTTAAACTTTTAAAACAATTTTCAAGTTTAACTATAAGTGAATATATGTAAATAGGGATTAACATCATCTAACATGTCATTAAACACTTTAAAACATGTTAAATAATAATATAAATTTTTTAATTTTTTTAGCATTTTTTGGCAATTTTTCAGATTTTATATGCTTTTAAACAATTTAAAATCATATGAAAAATATGAGGAGCGCTCGGTGCACCACCTATGAGCCACCTGGTTGGCATGTTGCATCAGCGCCTAGGTTGCGGTGCCTATGCCGCGTGCATGCCCGCCCCCTCCACCCAATGACATTGTTCATTAGGAAGTCCATTCCATAAACTCAGACATATCTCCATATCCCATGCTTAGAGAATTCCAAAAAAAAAATATGCGTTAGAATCCTCATTGAATGAGTATTCTAAAACAATTAGCCTTATCATTAGAAAAAATAGAAGTTGATCATAAAAAGGGAAAGAAGAGGGGGAGGTCGATTGGATTCTGTAACAGAAATCACCATCTTGCAACGAGGATAATTCCTTATCCTAGAAACCAAAAATTCTTCAAAAATACAATGTAAAATCCTCATAAAATGATGTTTCCAAATATGTATATATCCTTTTATATAAAAACTTTATAATGATAGGAAATCTGGGAGAAACTAGCCAGCACCACCAGACCCCACAAAACCCTAGTAGAAATCTCAAATTCTCTTCCTCCGCAACCGTTCAAAGCTGAATATCATCAGAAAAGGTTAGGTAATCACATTACCCATGTCCTAAAATCTTTTACATGCCTCAATTTCATCTATGGGTGGAGATTTCACAAAATTCCCAAATCCACGTGACGGTTCGAGCATGACAGAAATAACAAATTTTGAGGCTTCTCTCGAACTCTAAAAAGATCCAAACTTCAAATGGTTTGTAGAATTAAAAAGCCCTATACCATGAGATTCTACAGAAGCCAACCAATCTCTTATCTGAATCACATACAACTTATGGTGGCCTCAATAAAATAGATGTTTACATAGATTTAGGAACACATAAATTACATGAAATAACGTTGATTCGACATCGGTTTCGACCAAGACTTGAACTTAGCTCCGATACCACTGTAGGGAATCATCTATAAAAATGTGGTGTAGCAAAAGTGACAATTACTATGGTTTCCTTTAGAATCTGTCTCAATCAGAACCAAACGACAAGAATCGAAAACCGATCAAATCAGGTTCGAATGTACCTGATAGAGATTCATATAAACCCATGCAGAAGAATTATATGAGATTCTTAAGATCTTCTAACCATTCAATTGTTTAGTCTCCAGCAGTATTCACACAAACTTCATCCACAACAGGTTCCACCTTTGCTCTAGTCTCGAGAACTGTTCCCGAATGAAGCTCTATCGCCCATTGATGCCTTTTAGAGAGAGAAGGAGGTAGGGAGGAGGCAGAGGACATGTTTGACACCCTTAGCTTGATAAGTTTTGGTTGAAACTATTAGTATTTATAAAGAATTTTTGAATTTTTTATAAAAACCTAAAATCTCTATAAATTATAGCCTTGCCCCTATACTTTTGGATAAGTCTTTTTGTGTGTGACCCACTAGGTCCAATAGCCTATTGTATTGAGGCCAAAATAAAATAGAAAAATTCTATTTAATTTAATTAAATACGTTATCTGATAATAGATTAATCGGCCTACCGATAAAGAATGGTACAAGCTACATCTCATGATCCCAAATGGCTATGGGGATAATCCTATCTACATTAAGCAGTTTCATCATCAGCTACTACATGGATATAAACTCTCGTCCGTCCAATGTCCCAATTAGCAAAGAGTACAGCATCGACTGTCAACTATTTAGTATACCGACTCTATAGGATCATGTACTCAGAATTAGATCAATTAGAAAATTTCTTTATCATCCTATCTACTATGGCCAAGGATTTAGAGTACTATCCCATAAGACATTCACTCTTACTTACCGAGAGTGGATGATCCCTTGTTGTCCGCTCAATTACCTCCAACAAGTTTTTCTTGTACCTAATCCATCGCTATACTGGACCATCTATACAGTGATCCATAAGACAATAGTCAAAGCACAAGTTTCACCCAACAAGGTATCTTTGGCGACTCAAGTCAAAGGTCCAACCATTCAACTGTGATGATAGAAAACCCTAATTGATAGTTCGGTTAGATACGATTCAGGATTTGTAATTCTATCAATTCAATGAACTCATTCAACTAATGAGCACCTATATGTGTATCTCAGTGTCTCCACACTAATGACCAATGAGATCGATCATCCTCATCATATGAGAAGACACATTAGACTATCTGAATCTTTGATGTCACATCTCAAAAATCTTATGACTAGAAATATTTAGATCACATACCTCTAGATGATCAATCTCATTATCATGATCTCATCATGATTTAATCATTATTGCATATGATCAATAACTTCATTATGATATTCGCATATAATAAGAGCTAATAATGAAGGTTTACCTAATTATTTGAATGAGATATTCTAGAAATGTCGAACCATATCATAGATGATTGGCTTGTAGGGCATACATTTCTATTCAGTGGGAACCATCCACCAATGCCCAAATATTAAAACACATAAATAAAATATAAAAATCATATAAAAAAAGGTAATAAAAATGTTTAACTTATTTCCTTTCATTGTTGCCATTTTTTTCTAATAGTTATTATATACTCAGTATGCGGCTAGCCTGAACGTTTCTAGTATGTTGACCCAGGCGTAAGCATGGGACACACTTTTCACTGTAGATAGACTCTTTCCACTATGTGGAAAGTCAAAAGACTAAGCCATGTAGGCTGGGTAAATTCCACAATGATCGAAAAATAAGGCAGCATTCTACTAAAATTTTTCTCATCTAGTTGAATGTTACCCTATGAGAAGACATAGGCATGCATTCATACACATTGAACAGTAGGATACATGGCATATGAACTACCACATCAAATGTACACTAACATGCAATTCAATAAACATCTCAAGTGCCAAGTCAACTTGGTGTGACCAGGCATTGACACTATCCCAATGAACCAAATGTGTTGTAAATCAAACAAGAGTTAATCAAATCTGAACATAACTTAACCAGTCTTGAAAGTAAATTCAAATAAACCATATAACATTTAAAATAGATCTTTAACAATTTAATCTTCAACAAAAACTAGACTGAACTCAATCTAGAAATTTAGTCCATCACACTTAAATCAATGGAATTCAATTGCTTAAGCAAATGAAAAAAATAATTCAAAACCAATTGAAAAGAACACATTAAAAAGATATTAAAGCATCTAAAATTCATCTTAAAACATGAGAAATCAGATCTTAGAATAATATGAAGTTGAGCTTAACCAAGTTCAATCATACTTTGAAAGTAATTAAAACATACCGAACACATCTGAATTGGTATTAAGATATCAACCAACATGATAAAACAACAAAACAACTTAATTCACATTTCAACATAAACAAGTCAAATTATTTCAACACATCTAAAATTCCAAAATCAAAGCAAAATAAAACAAACTTCAACCAATTTGATGTAAAATAATCAAACTAAACAATTCCAACAAACTCAAAACAAATAACATTCAAATTCAAATCAAACACAAACTTGAAATCAACATTTCAAACCATATCATAATTAATATCTCAAATCAAAACATAAAACATCTTTTAAACAAAACTTAATCAAAATTGCCTACATCTCATGGGCTCGAAAGATTGGGGCCCTTTGTGTTCTTTACACATTATGAATGTGCACATTCTCGACAAACAGGTTGCTATGGTAGTTAATCAAGGATATTCGAGCAGTTACTTGATATAAATGAACATAAGATATTCGCATCATCCGATAGAGAGGGGTCAAAAATATTTTCATAGAACCCAAACCTCGGTTTTATACTCTTCTAATATCAATCGACTATTTAGTATCTTTATAAACTATCACCTATTTTGCTAAAAAACTCAAACATCAATATTTCAAACACCAAAACAATCTCTTTTCAAACTTAAAACTTAGAAAGATTTATAAAGGTTCCCACACAAGTTTTTTGGGATTTTACAAGCATTTTGAAAGGATTTGGCCTATTGATTATAGTTCTTATTGTGTCATATAATACAAAGGCATTAATAATGTTATAAGAATTGCTATCTATTTTGGCATCCCTTTCAAGATACCTATAAAACATAAAAATTGAAAAAAAAATTGAGGATTCCACATAAACGAGAAGCATCCAATATTCTAAGATGTCTTCATCTGAATATTAATACTTGCTCTTTCCCTCTTTTTATACAATCCCATTACAATAGCAAGGTAGGCCAATCCAATTGGTTGATTAGGTCAATCCAAATTTGCCATTGGTTTGGGTTGGCCAATCGGCCATGAAAATTAAAAATTGAGATAGAACCCAATGTGTCTTATGATAGGAGGTGAAAATTAAGAGTAAACTCAATTCTCCTTCTATCTTTATGTTTGTTTATCCGTACCAACAATTACTGTTGCATTGGTAGTTTTACAAAGCGGAGAATAGATAAATTTGTATTCATTAGATATCATGTTTGTGGAGATGTAATTCTATGATTTTAAGCAATAGCAATGGCAGCTTAGGATAAGACCTTATGTCATGTTTGGAGGGATGTGATAATAAAGAAAAGGTACCATATATGGCCAAACAAGGTAGGGGACCACTAATTCCCCCTTAAACCATGAGAGGGAAAGAACATAGTATTTTCTTGGCATTACATATACAGAACTCTTTCTTAGAAAATAAGCAGTGAGATCACTTTTTTTCTTTATGGTCTCTACTCTTCTTTATCATATCTCACCAAACTTGGCAAGTCATGTCTTTCTTTCTTATTTTATAATTAGCATGCAGCCGAAAGCCAAACTTCCACAAGCACAAACAGAACACCATAGCGAAGAAACAGTCAAACAAGCGCTCATGCTACCACGTAAATCAATAAGGCAACGCCAGGTCCGAGCAGCTAGTACGTGAGACGGACGACATCAACAACATGCCGAACGCTGTTTTTCAGAAAAAAAAGAAGAAAGGACAACATGCCGAATGCTGCTGCTTCTCGATCAGCACGACTATAAGACCACCATTTTCATAGGTTTACAGCATCGTACTACGTCTGTGGCCGTGCTGGCTCGGCAACCAGAGCCCGGAGTGTTAGAGATCCCACAATTACGTGGCATCCAGGATGACCTGGACCTCCTACGTGGCATTCATTTGTATTTCATTTCAATGTCATGTATCATGTAATTGTAATTTCAAGTGATATATATAAAAACAGAACAGACGGGCACGGGATCTCATCGCAGGAGGATCCTGAGTTTTTCCCGCTCTGCTTCAGCCATACCGTGGTGCTGCTGTGCTATGCTGCTTCTTCCTCCTTCAACTTTCAGATTGGGCGTCTTCTGCTTCTTCTGATCTGTCTTCCCAGTGTAGATCGATCCACTTCTGCTGGTTCTCTTTAACTTGGTATCAGAGCAGGTTAGGTCATTTTTTTTTCTCTCTCGACTCTTGCTCGATGGCTTCCAGAATCGATGAGTCGGAGGTGAATTCCGCACCTGATTTGTCCATTGGGACTTCAAAGCTTCCATTCGCATCTGGTTCCGCTTTTGCTTCCCTTCCTAGTATATCCCATCGGTTTCCTGTTAAATTGAATGCTGATAATTACATGATATGGAGAGGACAATTCCTCCCATTCTTAAGAATGTATGATCTCATGGGGCTTGTCGATGGACCAATCCCTTGTCCTCCGGAATATGTTCCAGATCCGACAGATTCTACGAAAGGAGTTATTAATCCAGATGCTAAACTATGGAGACAATACGATGGATTGGTCATGTCTGTTATCATATCTTCTGTCAGTGATTCTATATTACCTCTTGTGGTTGGTTACGAACATTCTGCTGGTGCCTGGAAGGCGATTACCGATATATACGGTTCTTCCTCTAAGACTCGTGTCCTGCATTTACGTCTTCAGTTACATAATATGAAGAAAGGCAGGATGAAGGTGTCTGAATTTATGCAGAAAATGAAACATGTTGCTAACACTTTAGCCATAGCCGGAGATCCTATTTCAAACAGTGATTTATTATTATGTATTCTCAATGGATTAGGACCTGAGTTCGACTCCTTTATCACTGCTGTTACCACACGTCCTGATGCTTCTATTCTCAGTTTGGATGAAATTCAAGGGATGCTCTTAAGCCATGAGATTTTTCTTCTTCAACGTCAACAAAATATTACTGATGTTACTGCCAACTTATCTCGTGTCAATCTGAATACTGATCAACAGAATAATTCCAATTCTGTAAGAGGCAGAGGCAGAGGTCGATATGGAGCTAGAGGAAGAGGTGATAGAAACTTCAACTACAATTCTTCTGAACGAGGTCAAGTACAGCAATCCTTACAGCAAGGTAATTCTCAGTACATCAATACCTTCGGGCAGAATCAGTCTTCAATGCAACATTCTATTCCTGTATGCCAGTTATGTGATAAAAGAGGTCACATAGTCCTTACGTGCTGGAAGAGGTTTGATCATAGTTTTCGGCCTACTCCAGTTAAAGTCAACAATCAATTCAATTCTAGCCCTGGTTATGTTCCATATTCTGCTAACATAGCCACTACTCAGCCTAATACCAGTCAGGTCAATTCTGTGTGGTATCCGGATACTGGTGCTAATCAACACATGACTCCCAATTTAGCTCTATTACAGAATCCAGCAAACTATGGTGGTCAGGAACAAGTCATGATTGGCAATGGTGAAGGCATTCCGATTAATCATATCGGTACCTCAAGTTTCAAGCAGTTCAAACTTTACAACACATTGCAAGTTCCTTCCTTAGCTAAGAATTTATTATCTGTTTCTCAGTTCACAAAAGATAATAACGTGTCATTTGAATTTTTTCCTCATCATTGCCCTGTTAAGGATCTTCAGAGCAAGACGGTATTGGCTCGAGGGCTCAATTTTAAGGGGTTGTACAGCTTGGAGTCTACAGACACTTCATCACCAACAGTTCTTACTGCTGAAGTTCAGAACATATGGCATAGAAGACTTGGTCATCCCGCATTCAAAACTGTACATAGAGTACTTAACTCTATTGGTGAATCATTTCATACTACTGAGAGGTTATTTTGTTCCCACTGTGCTCTTGCTAAGAGCCATAGGCAGAATTTTCCTACTTCAGATTTTGTGTCTAAATTTCCTTTAGAATTAATATCTTTAGATGTTTGGGGACCATCCCCTGTTGTTAGTCATGCTGGACATAAATACTATGTTTCCTTCATAGATCATTATAGCCACTATTGTTGGTTGTTTCCTATCACATTGAAGAGTGATGTTCTACATGTGTTCATTCAATTTAAGCAACAAGTTGAGAATATATTTTCTACTAAGATTAAATTTTTCCAAAGCGACTGGGGAGGAGAGTTTCAGTCTCTATCCAAAGTCTTTGCTGAGTCTGGCATAATTCATCGTGTTTCTTGTCCATATACACATCATCAGAATGGTATATCCGAGAGAAAGCACAGGCACCTGGTTGAGACCTCTCTTGCTTTATTGAGTAATGCTCATTTGCCTCTTAATTTTTGGGATGAAGCTGTAGCTTGTGCAGCATACCTAATTAATCGACTGCCTACTCCTGTTCTTCACAACATATCTCTGTTTGAGAGATTGTTTGGCAGACAGCCCAATTATTCATTTATTAAGGTCTTCGGATGTGCATGTTATCCTTATTTGCGGCCATATCATTCACACAAATATACTCTCAGGTCTGAATGCTTTGTTTTTATAGGATACAGTAATAAACATAAAGGATACCGGTGTCTTTCACCTAAATCTGGGAGAATTTTTGTTGCCATTAATGTTGTCTTTGATGAATCTTTATTTCCATATGAGGTCTTGGTTAATGATTCAGTTGATTCACCTACGGATGATTGTGTTCATCTTCCTGCTCCCAGAGTGCCTTCCACTACTCACAGCCATACTAAGACTGCACCTTGTAATGATATAGTTCCTACAGTTTTTTGTCCCAATAATGATTCCCCTCATTTTGTTTTATCTAGAACACACAGTCCCTCTTCAGCGGATACACAACAGATTTCACAAGACATAAATTTTGCTCCTCTTGCAACTTCTGGATCACCGTTGCCTCTCACCATTAATTCAGATTTTTCAGACAGCATTCCTCATCAAAAATTTCGTTCCCTCAAAGAAATTCTGGCTATTCCTGAGTCTAAACCATCAAACAGTCGCAGCAAATATGCTATGTTAGTTGTCAAAGAGGAAACTGAGCCAACATGCTTCAGCATTGCCAATAAATCCAGTACTTGGCATGAAGCTATGTCACATGAATTTTCTGCTCTTCAGAGCAATGGCACATGGACCCTTGTTCCAAGACCACCAAATGTCAACCTTGTGGGTTATAAATGGGTATACAAGATAAAGAAAAATTCAGATGGGTCGGTTGCTAGGTACAAAGCTCGTTTGGTAGCCAAAGGCTTCACCCAAGAATATGGCATCGATTACCAAGAGACGTTCAGTCCGGTCATAAAACCGACTACCATTCGCATGGTTCTTTCTATGACAGTAAATTTCAATTGGAATATAAAACAGTTAGATGTCTCAAATGCATTTCTACATGGAGATCTCAATGAGGAAATTTATATGACTCAACCACCAGGGTTCATTGACACTTCTTAACCAGATTATGTATGCAGATTGCAGAAGTCTCTCTATGGTCTAAAACAAGCACCACGTGCATGGTTTTATAAACTATACTCTCATCTTTTATCACTTGGTTTCAAGGCTTCTATTTGTGACCCATCTTTATTTATATATGTTGCTGGTGGTATATCCATGTACCTTCTTGTATATGTTGATGACATCATACTCACCAGCAATAGCACTAAAGCCATGCATGACTTAGTTTCTAGTTTGTCATCTGTTTTTTCATTAAAAGATCTGGGAGACTTGCATTATTTTCTTGGAATAGAAGTTACAAGATATGTTGATGGTCTTCATCTTTGTCAAAGAAAATACATCTTAGATATTTTGGAAAAATCTCATCTCCAGGATTCAAAACCATTCACTACACCTATAGCTACGAAATCAGCTTTTTCACAGCATGATGGTGTTCCTCTCACTGATCCCACGTGGTACAGGAGTTTAGTTGGGTCTCTACAGTATGTTACTCTCACCAGGCCTGATGTGGCATATTCGGTTAACAAAGCAAGTCAATTTCTCTCAGCTCCCACTGATTCACACATGAGCCTAGTAAAGAGAATCATTAGATATTTGAAAGATACACATACCCTTGGTCTTCTCCTTCGGCCTTCTACTTTTAATCTTCAGGTTTTCTGTGATGCTGATTGGGCAGGATGCCCTGATGACAGGAGGTCTACCCGTGGATTTGCTATTTTTTTGGGTCAGAATTTAGTGACTTGGACAGTTCGGAAACAACGGACTGTGGCCAAGTCAAGCACCGAGGCAGAAATGCGTTCAATGGTGCTTGCTGTCACTGATCTCCTTTGGATTACTCAACTAGCTAAAGAACTTCAGTTTCCTATTGCCGCCCCTTCAACCATTTGGTGTGACAATATTTCAGCCATTTACTTAAGTGCTAACCCTGTTTTTAAAGCCCGTACAAGACATGTGGAAGTTGACTTCCACTTTATAAGGCAATTAGTTCAAGACAAGGTTATTAGTGTCAAGCACATTGCCAGCCAAGATCAATTAGCTGACATCTTAACCAAACCGTTATCTGTGCAACAGTTTCAGTTTATAAGGAGCAAGTTAATCGTGGAAACCCCATTCAACTTGAGGGGGGTGTTAGAGATCCCACAATTACGTGGCATCCAGGATGACCTGGACCTCCTACGTGGCATTCATTTGTATTTCATTTCAATGTCATGTATCATGTAATTGTAATTTCAAGTGATATATATAAAAACAGAACAGACGGGCACGGGATCTCATCGCAGGAGGATCCTGAGTTTTTCCCGCTCTGCTTCAGCCATACCGTGGTGCTGCTGTGCTATGCTGCTTCTTCCTCCTTCAACTTTCAGATTGGGCGTCTTCTGCTTCTTCTGATCTGTCTTCCCAGTGTAGATCGATCCACTTCTGCTGGTTCTCTTTAACTCAGAGGACTGACTACGTACGCTTCGCCGTGGCGACGATCGGCGGTAGTCGCAGCCTCCGAAACTTCAAAAAGCCGGCGGCCGGCCGGCATGCGACCGAGCAGTCCGTCAAAGGCAAGAATAACAAATTAGATCTGCGCGACAATCCTAAACGTAGAAAGAAGAGAAAAGATTATAGAGGTCGATCGTCTTGTCGTACCTCTGCTACGGGCCTGCAGGCCTTCTTCCGGCAAATGGCCGTAGCCGCCCGCCTAGCGCCGCAGGTGCTTCTCCTCCATCTCCGAGGCTTGTTTTCTATATGTTATCCTCGTAAGGACTGTCTCCTTTTATCCACGTATCAGGGCTCTGCCGTGGCGATGTTGACTTCAATTTCCCGGCTACTCACAGCGAGGAGACCGTGCGGAGTGTGTGCTGCCAGCTACCAACCGGCCTGAACATAATAACCGTCCGAGGCCCCCCTTCTCCGGTATCCTCTACAAGCTTTTCAACTGGTTCTCTAGTTAACAGTGACGCCTGAGAGATTGACCTGAAGATCGCAGTGACGTATGCGAGATGATCGCTTCTCTGCGCATCCGAGAGGTGTACATACCTAACTAACGTGACGTTTAATTTGGCTGCATGTTTAAAATCTTAATTTTATTTCTTAATCCTTCTCGTGAAACAGAAAATCTTAGTTATTCATTTAAAAAAATTAAAATTAATTAACTTTTTAAAAATATTATTAACATTTTTTTATTAAAAAGTTTGAATGCCTGCTTTTTTATCGATATAAAACAAAGGTGGCCTTAGTTATCCGGGAAAAAACAGTAGAAATTGGCTTTGAGCTTGGGAACCAACTTTCCACGGTTTTACCCCAAGTAGCATAACCATTGGCATTTTATAATTAAGCGTGGTTCACGGGGAGTCCTTCAACTTTTGAAATACCATGATTTGATGACATTAATGGTGATTTAATAATATCTCATCATCCACTTTATGAGAGGACCTAAAGAACTCCTCTCAAAAGTTCTCATGAGGTGAACTGCACTCTTTATAATTTAGTTGTTTGATTGAGAAATTATGCAAAATAGTGTAGATATTTTATTTTGTAACATTTTCAATTGTTTGGATGAGTACAAAATTAATATTACATTTAAAAACGTAGTTGTTATTTTAAATTACACCAGGAGAGGGATGGAAAAAAAGAATATTATATTTATAGTTGCTGAAGCATTTGCCTCATTGGATTCTTGACTCACTACAAGAAAATAGGTTACTAGGGACGGCTGTAAGCCGTCTCAAAAAACCAAAAAGCCGTCGCTAATAAATATTAGCGACGGCTTCAAAGCCGTCGCAAATGCGTCGCAAATAACGCCGTCGCCAATAATATTAGCGATGGCTATTTTTAGGCCGTCCCGAGTACGTTTATTGGCGACGGCTCGTAAGCCGTCGCATAAGTTATTAGCAAAACGTCCATTTATTGGAGACGGCTTAAACAGCCGTCGCCAATAACTTTACTGGCGACGGCTTAAGCCGTCACAAACGATAAGGAGATTAGACGGCGGAGGAAGTTATTTGGGACGGGTTAAGCCGTCTCAAATAATCTTATTGGCCACGGCTAACCAGTCGTCGCCAATAAATGTAGGTGCGACGGCCACGTAAGCCGTCGCAAATGGCAAGCAGAAACCCCACACCCCGGTTCCCGGAATTTTTCTCTGGTATTGCGATGGTTGTATAGCCGTCGCCAATAAAGTTATTTGGGACGGCTACAGCCGTCCCGAATATTAAAAACAGCCGTCGCAATACCAGAAAAAAAAAATTCCAGGACCCCGGGTTCCGGAATTTTTCTCTGGTATTGCGACGGTTGTTTTTAATATTAGGGACGGCTTTAGCCGTCCCAAATAACTTTATTCGCGACGGCTATATAAAGCCATCGCCAATAATAAATTTCTGAAAAAAAAAATAATTTGATTGGCCGGATTGGATCAATTATACGATCCAATCCGGAAAATCAATCATTCTTGAAACTTTCATAAAGATCTAAAATCGGATCTACCAATCCAAAAATTGATTTATATTAATAATTTCGGTGCCGGATTGCTCGTTTCAAACTCGGAACGGACACCGAATTAGGATGAAACAACACACATTAACATACCAAAATTGAAATTCACCAAATTTAAATTCATATTAACATACCATATTCAAAATCACATTCATACACAAAATGTTTTGATACATATGAATAACATTGATAGAGAGTAAAAAATACATCTTAATCTATTCATCTTCTTCATCTTCATATTCATCATCATCTTCACTCTCCTCGGCATCCTCGTAGTCCTCGTCGTCATCGCCATTTCGTCCTCTCGTTTGTTGAGGCGGAGGATGCCCCGATGTGGATGGCACATCAGGAGTCGGGAACCTTTGAGTCAAGCCTTCAATGATTAGATTGAGGCGATCGAAATTATCTTGGAATGATTTCTGTTGGTTGTCCAATTGTTGTTTCAATGAAGTTATTTGTTCTTCATAACATTCATCGATTTCTCCTTGCCTCGCCACCTGATCTCTAAGCTCTCGAACTTCTTGAGTCGAGCTAGAAGCACCTCCGCTTGACTCACCATACCAAGTGTGGCGAGTTTCACCTCGCCCACCACATCGGATCCGTCCTGGTCGATCTCTACCAAACACGGATACGAAAGCTTCCTCCGCGGTGAGTGGAGGTCGCGATACCCCAAAGATCCGAGGATTCAGATGCTGGGGGATTCATCAATCCTTGCATATTTTCCTATAAATAATATGAATAAAAATTAAAATCCTACTGTGATGAATTGTGGATTATAAAGAAAAATAGGTTATGATAATCAACAATTACCATCATAAGACGACTTTGGTCATTATCCCAAATGACTGCTCCATTGAGTTCTTCATGCGTTTGACTCATCTGGAATACCTCCGGACGAGTTGGAGGTCGACCTTCTTTTCGTACCTTACCAAAAAATTAAAAAAAAGATAAAGGTTATTACAGAATCAGAATCAACTAATATGAAATTTTAAGTTTTGACTACTTACAAAGTCTCTTTCTAACTGGTGTATATTTGTTCTTCCTCTTATGTACGGCATTGTTAATTGCCGCCTATTACCGGCATTCTTTTCACTCAATGCCTACATATATATATACAAATGAAACAACATTAAAAAAATGCAAATGAAAAGAATAGGATCTAATTATAAGAGGAAATAAAATTTTGAGTTACTCTAGCATCATCTTGACTCCATAAATGGCACATATGATGCCATTGTTCCTCGTTGCACTGTGGAGGAATGTTGGCACGAGCTTCCTCATTTGATCGTCCTGTAAAATATTGTACACAAATATTGTTAACAAAAAATTGGTTATCTCGAATTTACATTCTAAATTATATTTTACCTTTTTTTTCAAATGATTTCTTTGTTTTCTTTGCATATCTCCCATATGCCTTAATATCTGTGCATCCGATTGAGGATTCCACTCAAAGGTAAAATGTTGCTGCATTAATATAAAAATGATTAAAAAGTTCACCAAAATTTAAATAAGATGAAGCTACTTGAATGTTACCTCTAAATCACGGAATATGGCATCCTTTTTCTCCTGCGGTAGAGCCATGTAATTATGCTCCCACAAATCGCAATGAACTCTATTCATAACTCCTAAGTAGGAGGTAAACTCCTGTCCATGTGATCCAATGCCGGATCCTCCTACTAGAACGACGTTGTAGGACTCATCAGGGCCAAGTGTTCGCACACTGATGGCCTTTGCTGGACCTCTCCCACGTCTAACTGATGTAGCTAGTTAAGTATAAATTAAAAATTACAATTAGACAACGAAGATTTCTAAAGAAAACTTTTTACTAGCATTTATTCAAATATTTACCTGAAGCATGGGAAGATGGACTACTACCATCTGTAGGAGGCATCGTCGGAACCCGGTGAGAAGGAGTCCGAGATGGACTAGGCTCATGGGGTGCCTCCCTAACTGGATCGGAAGCAACACCCCTGGAGGTGGAAGGTCGATCCCTAGATGCCTGAGATTGACCCCGAGGTCCACCGCCCTCAGATGGTGTAGAAGTCTGAGATGTCCTATGACTTTTGCTGAAAATTCTCTTCATCTGTCACATAAAAATATTAGGCAGCAATCCCGGCTTCTAATTGTGCAATAAAAAAAATTTAGCGAATCCGAGGCCGGATTGCCCAATCCGAGGCCCGTTCCGGGTTCCGATTGGGCAATCCGGCTTCGGATTGAGGGACTTAGATTTTTTGGCCAATCCGAGGCCGGATTGCCCAATCCGAGGCCCGTTCCGGGTTCCGATCGGGCAATTCGGCTTCGGATTGAGAAACTTAGATTTTTTGGCCAATCCGAGGCCCGTTCCGGGTTCCGATCGGGCAATTCGGCTTCGGATTGAGGGACTTAGATTTTTTGGCCAATCCGAGGCCGGATTGCCCAATCCGAGGCCCGTTCCGGGTTTCGATCGGGCAATCCGGCTTCGGATTGAGGGACTTAGATTTTTTGGCCAATCCGAGGCCGGATTGCCCAATCCGAGGCCCGTTCCGGGTTCCGATCGGGCAATCCGGCTTCAGATTGAGGGACTTAGATTTTTTGGCCAATCCGAGGCCGGATTGCCCAATCCGAGGCCCGTTCCGGGTTCCGATCGGGCAATTCGGCTTCGGATTGAGAAACTTAGATTTTTTGGCCAATCCGAGGCCGGATTGCCCAATCCGAGGCCCGTTCCGGGTTCCGATCGGGCAATCCGGCTTTGGATTGAGGGACTTAGATTTTTTGGCCAATCCGAGGCCGGATTGCCCAATCCGAGGCCCGTTCCGGGTTCCGATCGGGCAATTCGGCTTCGGATTGAGAAACTTAGATTTTTTGGCCAATCCGAGGCCGGATTGCCCAATCCGAGGCCCGTTCCGGGTTCCGATCGGGCAATCCGGCTTCGGATTGAGGGACTTAGATTTTTTGGCCAATCCGAGGCCGGATTGCCCAATCCGAGGCCCGTTCCGGGTTCCGATCGGGCAATTCGGCTTCAGATTGAGAAACTTAGATTTTTTGGCCAATCCGAGGCCGGATTGCCCAATCCGAGGCACGTTCCGGGTTCCGATCGGGCAATTCGGCTTCGGATTGAGGGACTTAGATTTTTTGGCCAATCCGAGGCCGGATTGCCCAATCCGAGGCCCGTTCCGGGTTCCGATCGGGCAATCCGGCTTCGGATTGAGGAACTTAGAGTTTTTGGCCAATCCGAGGCCGGATTGCCCAATCCGAGGCCCGTTCCGGGTTCCGATCGGGCAATTCGGCTTCGGATTGAGGGACTTAGATTTTTTGGCCAATCCGAGGCCGGATTGCCCAATCCGAGGCCCGTTCCGGGTTCCGATCGGGCAATTCGGCTTCGGATTGAGAAACTTAGATTTTTTGGCCAATCCGAGGCCGGATTTCCCAATCTGAGGCCCGTTCCGGGTTCCGATCGGGCAATTCGGATTCGGATTGAGAAACTTAGATTTTTTGGCCAATCCGAAGCCGGATTGCCCAATCCGAGGCCCGTTTCGGGTTCCGATCGGGCAATCCGGCTTCGGATTGAGGAACTTGGAGCTTTAGATTAACTTTCTATTTGTATAGGCTGGGTTTCTTGAAGTTGTACATCTTCGTCGATTACTCCAAATGTTATAGGTACGTTAATAAGTTGTTCTTGATACTGTTCGTTACATATAGGACACGCAAATTTTCCTTTAGTACTCCATCCAGATAAATTTGCATATCCCGGAAAATCATTTATCGTACTAAAAAGTATGACTTTCATTATGAAAATCTCTTTCTTTTCGGCGTCATAAGTAATCAATCCAATCTCCCACAAATCTTTTAGCTCTTCCACCAATGGTTGTAAGAATACATCAATATCATTTCCGGGAGCTCTCGGACCGGGTATTAATAATGATATCATTGTGTATGTGGCTTTCATACACATCCACGGTGGTAAGTTGTACACCATTGTAACAACATGCCACACACTATATTTTGAAGACATTTGACCAAATGGATTAAAGCCATCTGAAGCCAATCCAATCCGAATGTTGCGTTTCCCTAATGCAAATTCTGGATAAAGTTCATCCACCCTTTTCCAAGTGGGAGAATCGGCAGGATGACACATTTCACCTCTCAATTGATATGATCATGATTGACTGTGCCATGTCATCCACTTAGCCGTATTGGATGATATTAATAAACGCTGCAACCTAACTCCTAATGGAAAATAATGTAAAACTTTTTGTGCTATTTTTTATTTTGATTTTTAGGATCATTTTTATATCTGGAGGTGTTACAATATGGACAAACATTTTTATCTTTATTCTCTTTCCAAAATAGAATACAATCATTTTTACATGCATGAATTTTCTCATAAGTAAGTCCCAATTCCTTAACTAATTTCTTAAGCTCATACCAATTATCGGGAACACATGCCCCATTAGGTAAGACTTCCTTAAATAAAGATAATATCATATCCATACATTTTCTAGTGAGACCATTAATGGACTTAAGTTGAATCAACTTTAATATAAATTTTAATTTAGATACATTTTTAACACCTTCATATAGAGGTGTTTCATAATCTTTTAATAATTTGGAATATTGAAAATTATCTTCATTGTGTTCTTCCTCATTATGTCGAATAGAAGATTCGTTATTTTGAATATCTTGTAACATTTCCATTACCTCATCATCTACATAATTATCTTGTGGTTCATTTAAAATTGAAATGTCCTCATTTATCATATTGACTTCAATTTCACCATGGCATATCCATTTTTGATAATTTAACCATATACCATTGCATATTAGGTGTTCTTTGACAACATTTCTTTTAAAAATAAATGTATTACAACATTTTTTACAAGGACACTGTATTAGATCGTTATGTTGTCCATGTCTAAATTATATTCTAGAATCATGAAAAGAATAGTTTAAAAATTCTTCAATCCCTTCAATATATCTAGAATCTAATCTATTAGGAATATGCATCCATGATTTGTCTAAGTTACTCATCTTAATTTGTTAAAAGATTGAAATACAATGAAGAAATGTTAATTTAATAAATAAATCAATATATAACCGAACCTCCACCGAAAGAAGAAACTCTCAAGTGTATATCTCGATTGAAGTTTCCTGAAAAAGAGATAAAATGATCAAAATTAGACTTGTTGTTGAACAATAAATGTTTATACATACCAATTAAATATTTTTATCACAAACGAAGAGTTAGACATGAAAACTAAGAATTCAGATTTGTTATATTAAGTTAAAACAGAAACAAAAAATTATACAAAAGCGATAGTTAGAAGGGTCTAGCCTTCAAGGCCGCACCCTATGCTGTCCAACTCCAAACTACTATTTATGATGAGTTATCCATGTTCAATCATGCCAATAAATTCAAATAATACATTATAGTCTTCTAATAATATTCTAAACATATTAGTTATGTAAAATAATTATTATTACGAAATTTTATGGGTTAAATATGATTTAATGCTACCAAGCTCTAAAAATGTCAGTAAAATTAAAGGGAATTTATATGCAAAGGGGCATTACCCTTGTGTATTTCTCTCAAATGCATTATGAAATATTATTCTAAGGCTCATTCCATGATTAAATAAATTATGCACCTATCTACCTTTGTTCTATCTCCTAAATAATTAAAGTGATCAAGGTGCTACATAATTGGTTTGAGGAGGTCCTAACCTATTAATTTGTTAGGGCTATTTGGCACATATATGCTTTGTGATGTATATAAAAAAAATTAAACAAAAATTCGTTTGTTGAAGATGTATACCTCAAAGGAGGTTCGATTAACCCTAAGTAGGGTTTAAATCTGGCACAAAGGAGGCGGCGGCGGCGGCGGCGGCGACACCCACGGAGGTGACGGAGGTAGCTCTCCCCTCAAGGTGCCCTACGCAGGGAGGGGGCAAGCCGGCGGCGGCGGCGACGACGGCGGCGACAGCGCTGGCCACGGCGGCAGCGACGGCTGAAGCGGCGGCGACCGGCGGCGGCGGCGACCGGCGGCGGCGGCAGGACCAGACGGTGAGAGAGAGAGAGAGTGCGGCGGGGGGAAGAAAGGAAGGCGTCGAGGGTTTTTTAAGCCAAACTTATTGGCGACGGCTTCAAAAGCCGTCGCCAATAACAGGATAAGTTACATTGGCGACGGCTTTCGCCGTTGCCAACAAAAGTCGACCGTTCAACGGTCGCCATGGATTAGTGGCGACGGCTTAGGCCATCGCCAATAATATTATTAGCGACGGCGTATGAAGCCGTCGCCACTTTTCCGAGGGAAAAAACCCGCACGGGGCGTTTTCTGGGTATTACGACGGCTTAAGCCGTCGCCACTAATATTAGTAGCGACGGCGTATCAAGCCGTCGCCAGATTTCCGAGGAAAAAAACCCGCACGGTCGTTTTCTGGGTATTGCGACGGCTTTGACCGTCGCCAAAAACATTATTTGCGACGGCTATATTTAGCCGTCGCTATTTACCAATTATTAGCGACGGCGTTAGTTTAGCCGTCGCTTTTATCATTATTGGCGACGGCTTAAAAAAGTCGTCGCCAATAACCCGTCCCCAATGACCCAGCTTCCTGTAGTGACTTTTTCCCATCTTTATAACAACTTTAGCCAAACAAAAATCTTATATTAAAATCCGTAAAAACTCAAACCCCTGTTCAGTCCAGATTATCAAAATGATCATCTTCTGTAAAAAAGATATTTGATTTACACTTTCAAATTACTCTTTCTCTCTCTCTCTCTCTCTCTCTCTCTCAAAATAAAAATAATTAATTAAGAGTGGATATTCTTGTTATCACTGTTGGTAGAACAGATACATGATTTCTACTCTATCATGAGGATGCAATGCTCATGCCAGCATACATCATAAACAAGTTTTACTGATAACAAAAGATTGATCTTGCCCTCTCATGTCAGCGTAGCGTAAAGTCTGTTACAAACATCTGTGTAGTTAACTGCTTTAAGATGAAATATTACTGTCAAAAAGGGTGCGCAAATTACCCGAGCATAAGTTGTGTGAATATTTGCCTTTCATTAGTTCCTTTTAGGACTATACATTCTATTGAAAAATGACCGATGTTCTCTCTATGAATAAACATATCATGCATCCTTGGACCACGAGGTCATAGCATGGGCATATGATATGCATACTTGTAATTTTATGAACTACGTACAAAAGTTCATTTTTAGATATATTTCATAAATTATAAAAGGAGAAAGACACTAAAATTTATCTTTCTTCTTTCTCAATAAATTTTTGAACCCATGCGAAAGGTCAAATATTTGTTCAACTCTTGCCGCTTTATGGATTCTGATAATCCCCGTGAGTTATCAAAGGCGAGCATGTGCCTGCTAAAAGAGTTTACACCGTCGCCATCTTTACCATTACATTCCCTTCATATATAATGACTACTAGTTATTAGACTGATGTAGCTTCCTATTCAGGCAGTGTATACCTAATCTGGAGAAACGTCAACCTTCAGCTGCTTGTCCCTGAAGTAATCTAACTTGTGAATATGGAAAGCAAGCGCATAATTCGGAAAGCATAAAGGGCTGGTGGTGAAGATGAAGAAGAACCCCCACAAGAAGGCAGCAATAATGCATCTCACCCTCCTTAGAACTTGTCCTTCACCCTAAAAGTTAACAAGCTGGGAGTGAGGTGACACCATGCACTTTTGTTGAACTCCAGTACAACTAACTTAAATAAATATATTTTTTTTTTTCCTGAATTTAAAATTGTCTCTAGTTTAAAAGCAATAATTGTTCAGATTGAATTGAAACGAACATCTTGCATTAGATATGCTATAACCGTGACGAAGAAGATAGAAGACATGCATGGACCACGCTAAATAAGGTCAACATACTTGTAGTGCTTCAATCTCAATTGGATAACACTATTATAACTATCATAAAGACTTCTAAACATATTAAATGGATCTATTAATTTAAAACATATGTTCGTAAACTTATCAAGCAATCCACACACACCATCACAAACCACACCGTGAAAACTTTCCCATGTACTATATTCACAAATAAGTTCAACAAAAAATATCGATTAAACTAGAATAAGCAAAAATGGATTTGTAGTTTCTTATAATCTTTAGTTGACAAAAGAGTTGTGTATAATCGATGTTAAAGGATATTGACCTCTCTGCATTTTTCTTCTTCCACTATAGAGCCACAGTTGGACAGAACTGTCCTTGAATTATTTTGCACGATTTTTTCTCTCTTGGGTTCTTGTCCAGACATTGTTTTTTTATTTTTTTATTATGACTATTTTGAACAAGTTGAATCACTCAGGATGATTGCAATATACCAAGGATCCCAAAGATCTTCTTAGACAACATAAAATCTAGCATGCTCTTATTTATCGTCAATTGATTATTGCATTAGCATTGGTCGATTGGTAGACATCTTCTGATGAAAACATTTACTCTAGAATATTTGATCAACTGCTAGCCTTGAATTGGTCGATCAGTAGATAGTTGGAGTTGGGGAAGGTTGAAAGGTTTTGGGTGTTGCGCAAGTGAAGGATGAGAGCAGAGATTGGCGGAGGAAGAAGGAGAGCACACAAATGATTTCGGGAGCAATCTTTGTTGGTTGTAATATGCACACCCATATTTTTTTTATATTGAATGAATAGAAGCGTGACTGCATATAGGTGCATGGTTGGTCATGTGTGCGCCAATGTACAGACGGTAGGGTTGTTACAACAGAATGGTGCTTAGGTTTGTTCGAGGGAGAAGCTTCTGTAGTGAAGAGGAAATTGTGAAATGTGTGTAATATAGTGTTAATGAAATTAATGTTCAACACTCCCCCCCCCTCAAGCTGATTTGAAGATGCTTTGGACAAGCTTGCCTTTGTATATCTTGAATTGTTCCTTTTGTAGTGGTTTGGTAAAAATATCAACCACTTGTAACCTTAAATTGATGTAATTTATTGTCAATGTGCCTAATTGAATCTTTTCCCTTACAAAGTGACAGTCAATTTCTATGTGTTTAGTTCTTTCATGATACACTAAATTGTTATGTGTAATGCAGCCTGACTATCACTATAAAAAGTGGTTGGCCCTAGTTTGATGTTAAAATCCTATAGAAGATATCGTATGCATTGTATCTCTGATGTCCCTACCACAATGGCCCTGTATTCAAACACCACCGATGATCTATACACTATTTGCTATTTCTTTGTTTTCCAAGAAATTGGATTACTCCCTAAGAAGATGCAATAACCCGCAGTTGACCTCCTTGTTAGGGGACATGATCCCAAATATGCATCAGTGTAAGTATTTATACCTGTTGGTGAATTTAATTTGAGGAAAATTCCTGAGCCGGAGTTCCCCTCAATGTGAATCTCTTTGGGATTGGACATCAACTGGGCTAATATGTTGACTGGGAAGGTGATATCAGGTCTTGTGATAGTCAAGTATAGCAGCCTCCCAATAACCTTCTGTATCTAGTTGGTTCTTTAACTTTTGGACTTTCTTCAAAACACCTATAATTTTGCTTCATTGGTAGTTCACTTGGCTTGGAATCTAGTAGACCATAGTTAGAAATGATGTCTAAGGCATATTTTCTTTGGTTTAGAAATATGCCTACATCTAATCTAGCAAGTTCAATGTCAAAAAATTTACCTTGGCCTTCCCAAATTTTTTTAGCTGAAACTTTCTACAAAGTGTTTCCTTTAAATTGTGCAATGTCTCATCATCATTTCCTATTATAAGTATGTCATCTACATAGATGAGTATAATTGTTAAGAGGCCTTTCCTTCTATATATGAAAAGAGAATAATCGACCTTAGATTGTACAAATCCTATAGAATGCAATGTAGCTCGTAAGCTAGTAAACCAATTCCAGGAGGACTGCTTGAGGCCGTATATGGACTTTTGTAGTTTGTAGAATATTTTCTTTTATTGTCTTGGATGCTCGGAAGGTAAGGACATGTAGAATTCTTCTTCTAACCTTTTATGAAAGAGGGCATTGTTTACATCTAGTTGAGTTAATGGCCAATTATATGTAGTGGCAACAGATAGTACCACTCTAGTTGTGACCAACTTTGCCACTGGAGCAAAGGTCTCATTGTAGTCCATTCCTTCAACTTGGGCATATCCTTTTGCAACAAGACGTGCCTTGTATCTTGAAATTGACCGATCAGAGTTGTATTTTATCTTGAAGACCCACTTGCACCCTATTGGTTTTCTCCCTGGAGGCAACATTCTAAAGTCTATATAGTTCAGGTTCTATAGCTTCTTCCAAATGAGTTGTGTCCTTGGCCTACTCATAGCATTCAGGCTCTGGCTCTTTTGAAATAATAGAAACACTAGATGGTTGTGAAAAAGCTTGTCATAGTTCAAATATTTTGAGACATGATAGGCTTTCTTACCTTGATTAAGCACGGCATTGAAGCTAGTGATGTAATATGCCATATATTTTGGCTTCCTTTTGTTTCTAGTATGAGGAATGGGCTCCAAGTTGGTATTATTTTGATTGAGTATCTAATGACTGTAGACATGCCAATTTTGTCTTATTTGGAGTTTAAACCCTTATTCCATTGGCAATATTTCTTTTAGACCATCAAAATCAAGCTGAACCACCCTTTTGGACGAGCTGAGGAGCTTATTGGAAATCTAAGGATGAGTTGCTAATTTCTAATCAAATTCGTGTTTGTCAAATGAGAGCCCATTCTAACTTCAATGTTACTCTTGGTGGTCTTTGCACCAAGGTCGCGCCGCTTGCTTGTATGCCAGATTATGCTTTTCTCAGCATTTCCTTTAATTGAAAATTTTTCACAAAATTCTGTGGACATCTAATGAAGAAGTCTTTAACATGAATAATCTTTCTCTATGAGTCCCCTTTTCAGTGCAATAAACGACATTCAATTCCAATCTCCCATTTGTCTACAGTTCCTTTAGAAGTCAGATGCCCAATTCTATTCACACGCACCCTTGATCAAGCCCATTTGCAGGCAAGCCCAGCCCACTAAGCACATATATGACCAATTCATGATCTTACCTTCTTTTTTCCTTATCCATATCACTTGGTGGAGTATCTGTAAGCTTCATGATAAAAATTAGCATTATCAAATGATGACAATCCAATTTGTTGTCTTGTACATCAAAACTTGCTATTTTTAAACCATATTTGTTTCCTCTTCAAGTGGAGACATATTTTGAACATGGGGAAGGTGATCCACGGTTTTCAATCCCTTAAATAAGATGGGTAAGTTTTTAGAAGCCTCATGATGAAAATTAATAGCATTAAATGGAGGAAATTTAACCTATGGTCGGATGCATTAAAACTTGCTATTTTTTGACATGTTTCTCATCCCCTATAAAGTGAGACTCATCTGAACGACCTAAGAAGAGAATCCCCATCATCCAACACTTTTATTCTCATCTTATAGCCACCCTAGGCTCGTTCCAACCTCCCCAAATCGTCCTCTCTTCATCCCGGTGCCCAGAGATCATCCAAAAGTGAGAAAGAAGCCGGTCTATGCTCTGACGTGTTGTGTTGCTAATCATCGGCTTCTAAAGATCTTTCTGATCATTTTTCGGCATGACTTCTTTCATAAGAAGTGTGATTAATATAGCTATCTTTCATATACAATAAACTGAGATCGATTCTGACATTACCTCGGCTTGTGACAGCTTCTACACTGACGCTGCACAGGCAGATCAGAAGTCTCCTCTTCTTGGTCATCATCTTTTCAGTAAAATTCACGGCACTTACTTGCAGATTCAGCCCATACATCCTTTATAGAAAATTTTCACCGGTGAGTTATCTTTCATTTACAGTAAGAATCATTCAATTCCAATATTTGTGGTGCCCGTGGTACATCTTACATCGACATTGCGCCAGTGATTTTTAGAACTTCACTTCCAACAAAAAAAATTTCAGGTAAATTCATATTACTTATAAAAGTATTAAAGCAAACTTATCTTAACCTAAAACCATCCTAGGTGAGTTCTCTTTTTTTTGAAACAAACGACACTTAATTCTGATATTGGTGTTGTCTGTTGCAGTCTCTACATGAGAGCCACATAGTTTACATTGAATCTGTCCAATCCCGTTGCCACTTTGCCTGGGTTGTGTTGCCTTTAATCATTCATATTCTCTTTGCTAACTCTTCACTCAAATAATTTAGTTCATCATTTATACATCATTTTTATTTAGTTTTTGCATCATTTCATACATCATAAAAAAACAAAAAAAGGGGTTAGGGTTAACCCCTAATCCGTTAAGTTTGCTTACATTTTGCCGTTTTTTATGTTATTGTTTTTTTTATAGTTGCTACACTTCACTCAGTTATAATCCTTCTTTTACTTATTTTCTTGTCATCTTTGTTTACTAGTTGCATAGGTTTATCAAGCTAGCATCGGTTGGAGACTCATAAGGAGCTTTGTTATTCAGATTTTTTGAAAGATGTCGATTTATCAAATAGCATGCCATCAAGACACAATCACTCCAAAATCCTTTGGGAAGATGAGATTGAAGCCTCAAAGCCCTGGCTACTTCTAGGAGGTGTTTGTGTTTCCACTCAACAACCCTATTTTGCTGAGATGTATAGGGGCAAGTGAATTTATGTGTTATGACTCTTTGTTTCATGAAGTTTTTGAACTCATTATTCAAAAATTCTGACTCATTGTTGGTCTGGAAGATTTTATAGGTAAGAAAATTTTAGTTTCTATGAAGGAAATGAAGCCCATTAGAACATATGGTAATTTGGATTTAAAACTAAGCACGTGCACCCAAGTGAATCCAGAGTAATCATCAACAATTATAACAAAATATTTTGCTCCATTTTTAGATGACATGTCGAAAGGTCCTCATACATTAAAATGAAGCAATTCAAAAAAAATATTAGTTTTGGAAATACTATGCTTGAATGGTAAAAGTGTTTGTTTGACCAAAGGGCACACTAAACATTTGGGAATATAAGGAACTTTGAGGAATGAGAGAATTCTCTTTATCTTTTCTTTAAATGGATGTCTAAAATGCTAGTGCCAAAGTTCTAAATTTGAATGGTTGTAAGCAAAACACCACGACATCTCATTATTGGCTTTGATCCGGTACAACCTATTAGCTTCAAGGCCCTACCGAATCACAATCTTGGAATGTAGGTCATGTATGACATAGTGAGATAGAAAGAAAGTTATAAAACAATTTAATTCTTTAGTAATTCTACTAATAGACAAGAGGTTATGTTTGAAACTAGGTGCATAATGAACAGTAGGTAGACAAATGTTCTTGGAAATTCTAAGAGATCCATAGCTAATAATTGAAGAAACAATTTCATCCAGCAGGCTTATACCCGTTGGGTGACTCAATTGATTGACACATTTACCATTTCCTTTGTCAATTGGGGTGGAAGATATGTGGGAAGTAGCTCCAAAGTCTATAACCTAATGGGGTGTTTGGTTGCATGATAAATTTTTGTACACTTTCATGATAAAAAATTGTATTAAAATAAAAAGTGAACCAACTCATGACATAAAATTATCATGTTTGGAGGGATGTGATTACAAAAAAGAGTAACCACCGCACATGACCAAATAAAGTGGGGGACCACAAGAAAAAAGAAAGAGGTGAGACCCTCTTTTTTTGTTTAAGAAGAAAATCACTTTCAAAACATAAAATTGTCATGGTTGTCAAACACCTCTTTTAACAAGTTTTCTTACAATTTTTAAAAATTAAAATAAAAACCTCAATTATCATGCAACCAAACACCCCATAATAGTTCTGCCTTTCAAACTTGTCTTCCACTGTGTTTGTCGACTTCAAAAATGGGTTCCGGATCGGCACCTCAAGAGAATGTGAAAGATAGAATAGGGGAAAGGGAGTGAATCGAAAAATACTCGGAAAGCAATAAAATTCTCACCTCGGTCACACACTCACACTGATCCCCGAACTTTCATCTCACGGCGTCGCTCGAGCACCGGAGACGGCTCGGGTCATGTGGGAGGAGAGTGAGAAATAGAATGACTTCGAACATGAATAAAGTGATTGTGGTCGCCAGGAGCCGCGGGCTCCGCCTTATGGAATAGAAACCAGATTAAGTTGAATTTGACCGTGTGTACCTTAGCGCGGGAGAGAATGTGTGTAGGTTCAACCTTCTTCTTCTTCGGCCGGTCGATGAAGAAGAGTCCAACCGATGCTAGCTTGATGTACCTGTGCAACTATTAAACAAAGAAGACAAGAAAACAAGTGAAGGGAGAATTAGAACTGAGTGATGTGTAGTAACTGTAAAAGCAATAACACAAAAGGGCAATTGGAAATAAACTCACTGGATTCGGGGTTAGCCCTAACCCCTTTTTTTGGTTTTTTTATGATGTATGAAATGATGCAAAATTGAATAAAAATGATACTTAAATATGAAATAAATGACTTGAATGAATATTTAGCAAAGGGAATATGAATGGTTAAAGACAACACAACCCAGACAAAGTGGCAACCGGGTTGGACATATTCAATGTAAACTGCGCGACTCAGATGCAGAGACCGTAACGAACAGCACCAATGTCAGAATAAAGTGATGTTTGTTTCAAAATAAAGATAGCTCACCGAGGGTGGTTTGATAGGAAGACAAGTTTGCTTTAATCTTATGATAAGTAATTTGAATTTATTTGATAAGCCGGATTTGGACAGTAAAGTTTTGGAAACTCCCAGCACAATGTGAATGTAGGATGTGCTATGGGCACCACAGATATATGAATTGAATGACTCTTAATTTAAATAAAGGAGGACTCACTGGGGAAAAATTTATATGAAGAAGGTATAGGCTGAATCCACCAATAAATGTATTGAAATTGACTGAGAAGATGATGACTTAGAAGACAAGACTTCGGATCTGTCTGTGCAGTGCCGGTGTTGAAGCCGTAACAAGTCGAGGGAATGTTAGAATTGATCTCAGTTTGCTGGAGATGAAAGATATCTTGATGAATCACACTTATTATGAAGGAAGTCAGGCCATAAAATGACTATATAGATCTTTAAAAGCCAATGATCAGAAGTTCAGCATGTCAGAGCATAGACCGGCTTCTACTTCACTTTGGGATGATCTCCGGGCACCGGGACGAAGAGAGGATAATTTTAGGAGATTGGGATGAGCCAAGGGTGGCTGGAGGACGAGAATAAAAGTTCTATAGGATGGGGATGCCCTTCTTAGGTCATTCATATGAGTCTCCCTTTATAGGGGATGAAAAACAGGTCAAAAAATAGCAAGTTTTGATACATTCGACCTTAGGTTGGATTTCCTCCATTTAATGATGCTAATTTTCATCATGAGACTTATAGAAACTTACCCAACTGATTGAGAGAGATTAAAAAATGTGGATCACCTTCCCCATGTTAAAAATATGTCTCCACTTGAAGAGGAAACAAATCTGGTCTAAAAATAGCAAGTTTTGATGTATAAGACAACAAGTTGGATTGCCATCATTTGATGATGCTAATTTCGACCATAAAGCTTCTAGATACTTTACCAAGTGATATGTAGGAATAAAAAGGAAGGTAAGGTCGTGAATTAGTCAGAGATGTGCCTAATGGGCTGGGCTTGCATGCAATTGGGCTTGATCGGCGCTGCGTGCAGACAGAACTGCGCGTCTGACTTATAAAAGGCGCTGCAGACAAATGGTAGATCAGAATTGAATGCTATTTGTTTCATTAAAAATAGGACTCATAGAGAAAGATTATTTTTGTTGAAGACTTCTTCATTGGATGTCCACAAAATCCTATGAAAAACTTTCAAGTAGAGGATATGCTGAAAAAAGCATAATTTGGCACACAACCAAGCGGCGCGACTTTGGTGCAAAGACCACCAAGAGCAACATGGAAGTTAGAATGGGCTCTCATTTCAGAAAAATAAATTTTATTATAGATCAAAAACTCTTTCTCAGATTTCTAGTGAACTCCTTGGCTCATCCAAAAGGATCGTTCAACTTGATTTTGATGGTCTAAAAGAGATGTTGCCAATGGAATAAGAGTTTAAGCCCCAAATAAGGCCAAATTGGTGTGTCTACAGCTTGCCTTACCTTGATGTCGGCTTTGCAAGGGAATGATATGTAGCGAGGCGAAGTGAAATGTAGAGGAAGGTAGCGAAGCGAAATGAGTTGTAATGGAATGCAGTGGAGAGAAATAGCAATGTACTAAAAAGGTGGCATCAAGGTGTAGATATAGACACGCTCAACGACCAAATTTAGTAAAGTGTATATGTTCAAGTCTCCTTATTAACCGCCATGTTTCATCAAGTCTTCCTATGTTCAATTGGTAAGAGATGTGCCATTGGCATGAGAGAAGAATAGCCAACCCCCAACGTGGTGGGGAGTCCCCGAAACATGGGTTCGTAGGTTCATCATCAGCCGGTAACCCGATCTTTGCGGTGTTCTTGTACTGTGATGGGCTAAGGTTTTAAAAGAGATTTGTTTTCTGTAAAGTAAAAGAATACCAATCGAGCATATTTAGGCTGTCAGATTCATTTAAGTCTTCCAAAAGACATGATTTGATTTGGAATGGAATGATCTTGATTCCATAAGGCAAATGTTTAGGCACAAGAATAGACCATGAGGATCATGGTGGTGCAAGAATCATGATAAAAAATGGGTGCCCATGGTGAGATATAAAATGGGGACTGCCACGGTGGGATAAGTAGCAAGAAAGTGTTGCAAGAGGCCGTGGTGGGATATAAATGAAAGATGTTGAGGGACACAAGGTGATTGTTATAGATGACGAACATGGTGGGATTAACGAACATGGTGGGATTAATGAACACAGTGGGATATTGAAAAGGTCATAATTAGGATAAATCATGAGATTAAGAGACCTGGTGGGATTCAGAGATCATGGTGTTGACCATAGATGGATGTAGAGATGATGAGCAAGGATGCAATGAAAGTAATGCAAAACTACATGATGCATGATGGGCTTAAAAAATCAAAATTTTACTTAACAAACTAGTTGAAGATATAGATTGAACATTAGAGATCTGGATACCCAATCGGGAACCATCATCCCTTGATATTTAATTTTGGCTTATCCTTGAGCACAAAGAATGAGCCAGCTGTCGTGGATTTTGATGAAGGGGATCTTGGGCCCAGTCATTTTTTGCACTCGCAGTCATCAACATCAATGCATAAATAAGTAGTAATGCACCTAATATATGCTAAGAAGTAAAATAATAATGGTGAGTTTGCGGTGTGATGACACACATTCTCACAAAAGAGTTCATGTGCCTTGATGAAGACACAGAGCAAAAGTTCCTCGACAAAGTAGAGGTTGAGGTTATGGTGACACCTCCTCCTAAGAATCCTTAGGGGAAGGAAGTGGCGAGCATCACCTTATTGAAAACTTGAAAATGCTCCTCGGTGAAGTTGAGGTCGAGGTCATGGTGGCACCTCCTCCTAAGAATCCTTAGGGGAAGGAAGTGGCAAGCATCGCCTTATTGAAAACTTGAAAATGCTCCTCGGTGATGTTGAGGTCGAGGTCATGGTGGCACCTCCTCCTAAGAATCCATAGGGGAGGGAAGTGGTGAGCATCGCCTTGTTGTGTAGTTTTCCTTGTTTGTTCTTCATGCCTGAAACACTCGAAAAAGGAGATTAGAATGCCAATGCAAGTTGCAGTATATCTTGACCTTTGTGAAGGGGTATAGCCTTCTTAGGAGTGTAAAAATAAAGTAACAAATATGCAATGAAGAATTTGAAACGTGAGAGAATAAATATGAATGTAAAGACAAGAATTTGAACTAAGTATGGTGATAAAATTTTGAAAATTTCGAAAAAAAATATTGTTGGAATTTGAATTGAAAATATTCAATTTTTTGGAATTTTCAAAAAATAATTTTTTTTGAATTTTTGAAAATATTTAAATTTTTTGAGTTTTTGAAAATATTCAACTTTTTGGAGTTTTTGAAAATAATTATTTTTTTTGTAATTTTTGAAAGTATTGACTTTTTGGGGGAAGAGAAAATTCAGTATTGACAAAAGTTCTTATTAGTTAGTTATTTTTTTAGGTTCGTTGGTAGGCACCATGTGCAAAATGGGGTTCCTTACCCAGAATCTTTATGACCTTCAACCACTGATCGGCCAGAGTTTAGCTTTGATTTGGTTGGTCCATCCATACCCTGGGGGCTAAGAATGAAGAATTGATAAGGAAGTCCTGGATAGGATTTGGAGATGTCAAGAGGGATTTCTCTACTTGCACCCAATTGCCCATTGGGGTTCGGCCTCTTCGGGTCTTTTCTTCTTTATTGACAAACATATTTTTATGGCACACATTCGGATAGGTGCTTTGACCTATGGGGTCATTGCCCATCTTTTGGTGCCTT
The DNA here is from genome assembly GCA_036172225.1 of Cryptocoryne crispatula var. balansae. Taxonomy (NCBI): domain Eukaryota; kingdom Viridiplantae; phylum Streptophyta; class Magnoliopsida; order Alismatales; family Araceae; genus Cryptocoryne; species Cryptocoryne crispatula. Next base: position 22,790,856 of record CM069928.1, read on the forward strand.
CTTTTCATTTTCTACATCTTTTGGTACTCATTTAGACATGCTCATATTTTTTTAAACCTATGGGGTTCATTGCCCATCTTTTGGCACCCTTTTTATTTCATTGAGAAGTTGGACCTTATGAGACGACCTCCTACTAGGGCGGTGGATGCTTTCTATACTCTCCCCCTCTAGTCCCCTTAGCCTATCTTGGACCGAACATAAGAGAATATGGTGAGGGTTTTCCTTCCATCTCTAAGCCTTGCCTAGCTTCTCTCGGGTGTCAGGTCATCCAGATTCTGGGATCGGGACTTGTTTGTGTGTAGAATGGTATCTACCATCGACTCCTAGACAACAACCTAGAACATGTGGGCTTAAGTCATACTAGTAGTTCTCTCCATTTTTTTTGAGGTAGATTACATTCCATAGGTGAATCAATTGAAAACATGTCTTGCATTGTAAAGAATTCATTAGGATAAAACAAAAGGTAGTTATCATCAATCATAAATTTCTCTCAAGTATGATTGTTATGTGAGATTAAAAATAATTTTAAAAAAAATATTGCCTTACGGATGACATAATGATGATGAATGCAATTTCATGTAATACCTGAGAGAAGGAGAAGTTCATTGTTGATGACGGCTTTGCTTGTGCTTGCCTTGCTTTGCCTGCCATGCCTTGCCTTGCTTTGCCTGCCATGCCTTGCCTTGCCTTGCCCAACTGCTTCCACTTTTGATATGTTCCACATCGAATCAAAGAGTAAGAGTCATACAGTGAGGTGCAAGATGTGGTAGATTTGATTTGGCATGGTGGAACTAGGATTGATGACATAGAAGGCAAAGATTGTGGTATCACCCAGGAAATTCCTCTACCTTTGATTTTTTTAAATAAAATTTAGAAAAGGAAAAGAATGCTTGAAAAGAAAAGTGAATTAAAGTGGGATGTTGGGCCCGAGAGTTGATAGTGGGTTTGAAGGCCCAGAAAAGGTTGGAATCAAGAGGCACGTGGGCCCAAGAATTGAAGGCAGGCTAGAGGGCCCAGTTGATGTTGATGGGCATGAGGGCCCAATTGGCGGTGATGGGCTCAAAGACTCGATTGGAGGTTGAGCCTGAGGGACCCAACGAAAAGAGTGGGCACACGGGCCCGATTTAGATGGTTGGCAGCAAGGTTGTGATTTGTGATGGGCTCTCTAGTGCCATTGAAGAGTATGGGTGCGTAATCCCAAAGTTGAAGGAGTGGGGGCATGAGGGCCCGATTTTGAAAAAGTATGAGCACGTGGGCCCGATGGTGAAGAAATGGGGGCATACAGGCCCGAAGTTGAAGGAGTGTGGGCATGTGTGCCTAAGGTTGATGGACGGTGGGCACGTGGGCTTGATTTAGGAGGAATTTGGGCACATTGACCCGATTGCATAAAAACATGGGAATGTGAGCTCGGTTGAGGTGAATTTAGGGCACGTGGGCACATCACCATTCAGGGTTTCTAATTTGGTAAATTTGGTGAACTCATTCAACTAATGAGCACCTATATGTGTATCTTAGTGTCTTCATACTAATAACGAATAAGATTAGTCATCCTCACCATATGAGAAGATATCACATACACTAGTCTATTCGAATCCTTGATGTCCCATCTCAAAGATCCTTTGACTAGGAACATTTAGATCACATACCACTAGATGATCAATCTCATTATCATAATCTCATCATTATTTAATCTTCATTGTAAATGATAAAGGACTTCATTACAATATTCACATGTAATAAGAGCCAGTAATGAAGATTTGTTTAATTATTTGAATGAGATATTTCTGTAGATGTTGAATCATATCATATATGATTGACTTATATGGCATACATTTCTATCAAGTATAAGGAAACAAATACTCCTCATGGATCCATTATCCCATGTTACCAAAGCATATTCTCTGGTTCTTCAAGATGAGTCCTAGAGGTATATTTATGCCCTATCACAAGTCGAAATTGCAGCCATGTTAGCTAAGATGAACCAACAGGGGACTAAAAATAGAAAGCTTGTGGAGAAGAAGTGGTGCACTCATTGTAATAAAGGAGGAAATGAAGTCAAACAATGCAACAAAATAAATGCAAGTAGATTTTCACATTGCAACATCCCAGGTCACAGTAAGGATGAGTGTTACATGCTCCATGGATATCCACCAAATCACAGATTTGCAACAATATGCCAACATCATCAAAATGATCAAGGGGAGTCAAATAATTGACAACATCCAAGCCAACACTGTAGACATGCCAATTTGGCCTTATTTGAGGCTTAAACTTTTATTCTATTGGCAACATCTCTTTTAGACTATCAAAATCAAGTTGAACGATCCTTTTGGATGAGCCAAGGAGTTCACTAGAAATCTGTGATGGTGAGGATGGTTCATTATGATCCAAAGATTCTGGCATCCTGTAACTGGTCAAATAGATCATCAATACGGGGCAAAGGATATTTATTCTTAATTGTTACTTGGTTCAACTTCCGATAATCAATACACAACCGTAATGAACCATCCTTCTTCCTCACAAAAAGCACAGGGGCACCCCAAGGAGAAACACTGTGGCGAATAAAACCCCTATCAAGTAGATCCTGCAACTGCTGCTTCAACTCTTTCAACTCAGCCGGTGCCATTCTGTATGGTGCAATCGATATGGGAGCAGCCCTTGGAATGAGGTTAATAGAAAAATCTATATCCCTCACAGGAGGCAAACCAGGCAATTCATCTGGAAATACATCAGCAAAGTCACAGACTATCTCCACATCTCCAACTTCTTTCCTGCTAACAGCATCACTAACCCTGGTAATGCATGCTAAGTACATCTCACACTGAGACCTCATCCATTTAGAAACTTTCAAGGCAGAAAACAATAACTTGGACTTAGTGAAATCAGGACATTTATAAGAAAAATGCTGACTACCAGGAATCTGAAAAGTAACCTTCCTTCTATGACAATCAAGAACAGCATGGTGTGATTCTAACCAGTCCATCTCTAGAATGATATCAAAGTCATCCATGTCTAGAACATACAATGCTTCCAGTAAGGTGTTCCCTGATATGATTATCTCACAATGGGGCATAACATGAGTAACTTCTATAGTTCGACCAGAGGGAACACTCACTCCCAGAGGGCTACACTCCTCAACTAACAAACCATGGTACTTAAATAAATATGTAGCAAAGCAGAATGACACAAAGGAATTGGTAGCTCCAGAATCAAATAAAACATGTGCATGGAATCCAGAAACGTGTAAGGTACCTTCTGTCGCAGTAGCCACGTGGGGAAGATCTATGCGCTCCATGGCAAACACCTTTGCCTGAGTGGGACGCTGCTGCTGCTGCTGCGGAGCTCTGGGTGCTGTAAACTGCCTCTTCACTGGTCCAGGCCTCTGCTGTGGTGCTGAAGTCTGCGCCTGGAATCTGGGAGGGGCTGGGGCCCGAAATGGTACCACTGTTGCTGCTGCCTGCCTCGGCGGAAGATAAGGACACTGTGAAACTAGGTGACCAAACTGGCCACAACCAAAGCATGCACCTCTGCCTCTGAAACATGGTCGACCTTGATGAAAATTTCCACACTGGCTACAAGGTGACCTGATTATCCCAGACTGCTGCTGCTGTGATCCTGAAAAATCTGGCATTTTTCTCTTGCGATCCATACCCTGTTGCTGGTCCCGAGCTGGAGCTCTGCTAGAAGATGCTGGCAGCCTATAGGGCCCAAGATCCCCTTCCACCCGACAAGCTGCCTCATAAGATGAGGCCAAAGTGGCCCAAGGGGTGGACATCAATCTGGTCCTAATGCCTCCTCTGAGCCCATCCACAAACTTTCTGGCCCGATCCGCTTCATCTTCGCAGATATATGCTGCATAAGACTCTAGCTCCACGAACTTGTTCTCATACTGCATCACTGTCATCACACCCTGCTCCAACTGCATGAACTCTTGCTTCTTTGCATGGAGAACATGGGGTGGGATGTATTTGTCTTTAAAGGCCCTGACAAACTCCTCCTAAGTAATCTCAGTCACACGAGCACCTGCAAATTGGGTGCGTAGGGTTGCCTCCCACCACATTGCTGCTGACAACTGTAGCATGTGAGCTGCTAACTTAACCATATCCCCTGGCGGGCACTCAATCACTGTGAAAATCTTCTCTATTTCTCGAATCCAGCTCTCAGCGATCATAGGCTCCATCTCTCTCTTGAATGCAGGTGGATCCATCTTGCGAAACATGTCAATCACGGCACTCAGATGTGGTTCAACACGAGCCTGGGCATTCTGTGCCATGCCCTGAGCAACCATGGCATTGAAGCCCTGTTGTGCCTGTGCCTGTGCCTGCATGGTCTGAAGAAAACCCTGAAATGCATTGGCCCAATTACCTTCATCTGGTGCCTGTCTAGCACCTGCAGCCTGCCCTGAATTAGAAGAATCCGGCAAATTGTTATCCACCACCGGAACATCCTGGGGATCATCATTACCCCTCCTACGGTTGTTTCCCCTTCCAGCCATCTCCTGAATAGGCAAAATAACAATTGATAAGTCCAAAAGATCTACACCATCAATCCAAATAGTAATTAACAAATTTGCTTAACCATAATTCACAACCTAAAATTCCAAACAATCCAACAGATTGTGTTTTTATTATCTTAACCAAACCTTGGCTCTAATACCAACTCCTGTCACGACCCGGAAAAACGCAACGGAATTTTTTTTTCTCCGGATTATGACAGCGGGATAAAACCCAGAAATTAAGGAGGTTTGACAACAAAAACACAATCACGTGACACAATCAAAATTAACATAACTGGTCCAACATCACACCCATCATCCAAAAAGCAAAGCTAGATCAACATCAAATCACCTACTAAACCGTTCACAACTCCATGATCAAATAAAAACAACATAACATAATTAAAGGTCCAGAATTAATCAATCTAAACAACTCCAATGAGACATCATAAGGTGCTGAAAAAATAAATGTTATAACAACTAAGCAATCATCTCAAAGACCGAGAACACGAATATCAAGCGTCTCCAAAGTCGGTGTAATCCTGCTCCACCAATGGCGTCTCTTCCACGACCGCTTCAGGATTCTCCTCCTCCTCAAGACCTGTTGAAATAATTAAACCATGGGGTGAGTCATATAAAATGACTCAGTAGGCACTCCATCATCCGCCAGATCGGATAGCCAAAAGGCCCTAGAATAATATTTAAATAAATACCCAGACCTGCACCCTTTGTAGGCATATAAGTAAAACTAGTTAATACATTAACAATTGACTTAAATCACATCTCTTACACCACCAACCAGCCCTATGTCCACGACGACCAGCACCTATATGAACCATAACTTGACCTAAAAAGAGGGTATGAGCGTATGCATAGACACCTGTATATATGCTCCATAAAATGATGAACTAAAACCAAGACATTTACATCACACAATGCAACTTAATATGCTAAGAAATAAACAAGTAATATGCATTACTTGAACACCTATATCATGCTATGAAATAAATGCACCTATCCTCTAGTAAGCACCACACCTTTTTCTTATTAGCAAGGAAAGCGTCGTCTTGCCACCTCAACAAACTACAACCAGATCTATCATATATAGAAGTACCATATAGCTAAACGAAATCCCATAGTGCACCTAGGCAGTGGTGGCACAGGGACAAACCGCGGTATCCGGGATCGAAGGATGCACCGGACTGTTCTAACCTCCGCTGCCCTCGGGTCATGACTAACTAGTATGGTGTAGTTGTTCCATTTACATTAATTAATGCATCATGCATCCACCTAATTATGCCATGCCATAACCAAAATATGCAAGAGATGACATACCATATCATGCTATGCCCAACATGCTACCAATGCAATTGATATGAACAACAATATCTAAGTAACCGGTTTATGATACTAGAACCATGAAATGACAAGCATAACTGAAGACTAACACGAATACTACATCAAACACTCAACCAAACATATTGTAACCACCCAATCAGATTTATCTCATGGTTAAAAGGTCATAACATAACCAAAAATCAGATTTAATATTACTAGAAAATACATTAACTAATAAGGTTAACATAACACCACCTGCACAAGGAGAGTAGTTTAAAAAGGATAACAAAGATTACTAACTGAACAGGGATATGATTGACTAAGATCTACCAATCAACATGTTATAAACGACATATATAACACCATATCATGATCCTTAATCATGCACAAAGGAGGAAGTACTATCTAACCACGACAAGTAACACCAACCCGTTTAATAGAATAGGCCAATTACTACAAGTCATGGAGATTTTTAAAGTAAATGATTTAAATGGTAGTAGACACGTCAAGAGTGTCTACCAGAAACCGCGCTGGAGAAAACGGAATTTGGTGCCCGAAAAAGATATCGAATGTTGACAACGCGATGCACCGCTTGAACCGATCGAAAAGGGTTAATTCTCACCACTTAGGTTGCTGGAAAAAGAGTATACACAAGAAAAATAATCTGTTGGATCAAGGGAAAAATTTATAAAAATTATTGAAGAGCATAATGATATGATATGGCAATAGATAGGAGAGTGAGGATGATAGGATAGGAGAGAGAAGAGCTTACGGCGGCTGATAGGGAGGCGGCGCACGGCGGGTCCAAGGCGGGCGTACGGCAGCCGGGAGGGGGCGCACGGCGGCGCTGAGGTGGGAGGCCGCGGCGCTGATTGCGCCGAGGGCGGGGCGGCCACGCGAGGGCGTTGACCGGGGGCGGCGCTGCTGGCCACGCGGGTGGCGGCGACTGGCCGCGTGGCGTTGATAGGGGGTGCCGCGCGTGCGCGCGCGGACGAGGGCAAAGAAAGAGACGAGGTGCGGACGTCGACGCCGACGTCCGTGAGGGCGGTGCTCGGCGGAGATGCTCGCAGAGAGAGAAAAAAAAAGCGGCGACGGAGGGAGGGAGGAACGAGGCGGCCGAACGGCGCTGCTCGCGAAGGCGGAGACGGTTTCGCGAGGGGAAGACGGCGACGATCAAACTAGGGTACGGAGAGGGGGGAAATTTTGGTAAAAATGGAGGATAAATGGGGAAGGGTTTAAATAACAATAAAACACTCATAAATATTAATTTAAAATATTCTTAACCTATATATATAAAAAACAAACGTTACAGTAATGACCATTAGATTCCTTGGAACAAGTTAAGAAACAAGAGCAGCTCCTCGTGTCTGGGTGATAAGTTTTGCTTGTCCCCGATACTATCATTGGATTATAAAATATGAACTTACTTTTCCTCATTTCGAAATATCAACACTAAGAAATATGTTAGCCTTAGAATAATTAGGTTTCGGTTATGAATCCCAAGAAATTTTATGAACTATATCTTGCAAGGAGCCTATAATTTTTTGATGAAATTACATATAACTATTATGCTAATATAAAACTATTATATTTATATTACAACTCTCCGTCAGAAAACAATGTATAACTATTCTTTTTAATTTTTCAGCAGCTAAAAATAAAGAACTATAAAATAATTCAGACATTTTTATTGCAATGCATGAATGCAAACTCTTTATAAAATTTATTTAGGCTCCTACTTAGAGTTAATTTTAAATATGTAAATGACTAAGATTTGCACGTAACCCTTGCCTAAGTGGGTTTCTCTTTCTTTTGAAATAATTTGACACCCTGAGCTAAGAATATATTAAAAGCAATGGGGTGTTTGGTTGCATGTTAATTTTTTATGCACTTTCATGAAAAAAAAAATTATTAAAATAAAAAGTGAACAAACTCATGACATAAAATTATCATGTTTGGAGGGATGTGATAGCAAAAAATGTAACTACCACACATGACCAAACAAAGTTGGGGAAAACAAGAAAAAAAAAGAGGTGAGACCCTCTTTTTTTGTTTAAGAATAAAATCATTTTTAAAATAAAAAATTTTCATGGTTGCCAAACACCTTTTCTAACAAATTTTCTTACAATTTTAAAAATTAAAATAAAAATCTCTATTATCATGCAACCAAACACCCCATAAGCCATTGGAGTACCAACAACTCTTGTTAACTATTATTTTGAAGTTGAGTTAAAAAATCTAATGGGGTGTTTCGTTACAAGATAAAATAAGATTTTATAAGATTTTATATTTTTGTAACGACTTTTTAAAAGATATGTTTGACAACCACTACAATTTTATATTTTAAAGAAATGTCCTTCTTTGACAAAAAAAGGTGGTGTGATCTTCTTTGTTATCATGGGGTCCTCCCCCCCCCCACATCTTTTGGTCATACATGACACCCATTTTTTTGCTATCAAATCTCTCCAAACGTGACAATTTCATCCCATTGGCTTGCTTACACTTTGTTTTAATACATCTTTTTATTATGAAAGTGTATACAAATTTATTATGCAAATAAACATCATATCAAGTTATGTGATAGGTGACCTCCTGCAACGACCACTAATTATTATGTTGTTGGGATGGTTAGAGGATTTTTTATGAGATCAAAGTTATGTGACCTAATTAATGGAAAGTCAACTATGACCTATCTAGTTATCAGATGTACAATGTGTTTAGTATTTGATGATAATATTATCTTTAAGACGGTAAACTGTGATACCTTTATTTAAGAATATATTAAAAAATTAAATTTATTAACACTTCTAACAACTTCAATTAACTATTTTTAAAAATTGATTTGTAAATAATTCATAAGTTAAATATATACTTTATCAGAAATAGCCTCAATGTGGTGATCACTTTGGAAAATAACTAATTAATATGTTGTTGGACCACACAACTGATTTAATTCTTAAATAAGATTCATAAATGGTTTTTAGATTCATATGGAACTATGCAATGTTGGAGTTTCTAGGAATATCTGGCGATGATCCAAATTTCAATGCGTTGTGGAAGATGAAGAAAGTGGAAGATCTGCCGGATAGGTATTCTTGACTCTGAAAATGGTTTGTTGTATATGGATCGGCACCTCAAGAGGAAATGAGAAAGGAATGGAAGTAAAGTAGAAAAGCTCTCAACTTGGTCCCACACTCACATTGATCTCCGATTTTTCATCTCTCGACGTCGCTTGAGCATGGGTGAGATGATTCGGGTCGTGTGGGAGGAGAATAAGGATGAAATGAAGAGAAACTCAATGCATGAAGGAATTGAAATATGTGGTCATCAGGAGCCATGGGTTTCGTTTTATGTAATTGAAAACAAGAGGAAATTGACTGTGTACCTTAGCACAAGAAACGAGAGCTCGGGTTCAACCTTCTCCTTCTTCGGTGGGTCGGTGAAGAAGAGGCCTCAACCACCGCTTGCTTGATGCATTGTGCAACTAGAAGACAAGTAAATAAGAAATCAAGTGAAAGAAGGATTAAAATTGAGTAAAGTATAGTAACCATAAAGAAAGTGGCATGAAAAAAGAAACTCACCAGTTTCAGGGTTAGCTCTAACCCCCTTTTTGGTTTTCTATGATATATGAGACGATGCAGAAACTAAATAAAAATGATGTATAAATGAAGCTGGACGAATGACGAAGAGGTAGAAACTTGAACGGCTCAAATCAGAGCTAAAATGGGAAATATATCACCGATTTGGATTGACAACACATAGGTGTGGACGTGCCTTTGACTTGAGGGAGTGGTGGACGCGCCCTAGGTTTGAGGGCACGGTGGACGTGCCCTTGGTCCGGGGGTGCATTGAACTCTATCTACTGCAAATTCAATGCAGAGCTCACCATGGGTAGTCCCAATGTCAAAATTGATTGTTGTTTGTTACAATGGACAAAAGACTTGGAGAGTAAGAGTTTCTATGTTGATAATGTCTCCTTAATATGTTTGTAAATCCTTGTAGAAATTATGGAAGTGGATAGAAACTAGAAACAATACTAGATTGCACAACTTTCTTGAAACAATCACCACAGACAATCCAGAAGTCATAATGGACACCTGTTTATTTTATAATAAAGAAGACTTACAAAGGGTTATTTAAGATGAGACAGTTTGGATTGAATCCTATGAGAGGTGATCAAAATTTTCTTGAAATGTCGGGTCTTAGATAGTGAAGTTCTGGAAAGCACCAGTGCAATGTTGATTTAGGATGTGCTATGGGCACCACAGATATAAGAAATGAATGATTCTTGTTGGAAATGAAAGAGGACTCACCAGGGAATAGTTTCTATAAAAAATGTATAGGTTGAATTCACCGGTATTTATTTTGAAATTGACTGAGAATACGTTGACCGAGAAGAGGAGACTTCGGATATGTTTGCACAGTGTCGGTGTAGAAGCAATCATAAGTTGTAGAGGCGTCAGAATTAATCACCGTTTGTTTAAGATGAAAGGTAGCTTGACGATGAACACTTCTTATGAACAAATCTTGGCCATAAAATGCTCATAGATTTATATGGAAGCCTATGATCAGCACATAAGCACGTTGGAGCATAGATCAGCTTCTCTCTTACTTCGGGATGATCTCCAGGCACCGGAATGAAGAGAAGATAAAATGGAGAGGTTGGGACGAGCTTAGGGTGGCTGAAAAACAAATAGAGAAACTCTGGATCATACACCAATGGTTGAAATTTATAGAGAATCAAAATCAGTGCAAAATAGGGAAACAGAAAGGACGCGCCCCCGGCTTGTGGGTGCGGTGGCTATGCCCTCAAACAGGGAGAGCGTACGCTGTGCCCGCTAGTTGAGGGCGTAGTTGGTGTGCCCTTACTATGTGGGCACATCCAGCGCATCATTGCCCAAATCATTCGGAAACTTTCGTAAACTTGCTTAAACTAGGCTTAACAAGATGGATGCACCCCCGACCTGGGGGCAAAGATCAAAATAATCAATTTACGAACGGGAAACTTCTCAAAACCAGTTTGAGAAGTCAGACAATGGGGATGGTTTCCAGTTTACGGAATTGGACACACCCTCATTTCCAAGGTGCATTGACCAAACACACCCTTGGACTGAGGGCGCACAGGCTGCACCCTCAGGTTGAGGGCACGCTGACCGTGCTCTCACATTGAGAGTGCAAAGACCACGCCCCCGGTTCAAGGAAGCATTCAATTCTCTCTCCTACGTGCCCACACTGCACAAGCTGTAACTTGCAAACGATACATTCGTTTCAACTCCTGTTTGTTGCATATGAAAGAGAACTCGCAAATGTAGCTCTCCAAATTGATAAACCATCTGGTACTTATCCCAAAACTTCTTTATGAGATTGTAACTTATGGTTTATCCTCCCGGTGGTGCTGAAGACCCGAACAGTGATCCAAAACTGGGAAAAGCCAACGATAATGTGAAAAACTTTAGAATGACCCAGAAAGTAGGCAACAACCTACACAACTTGGGTTGATAACCGAAAATGATGGGAACCTAAAAAACCTCGAAAGAGATAGGGATGACCTAAAGAACTTGGAATGACTAGAAAAGCCGGCAACAACCCTTACAACTCGGGTTGACAATCGAAAATGATGGGGGGAACCTAAAAAACTCGGAGAGATGCTTGGAAGAGTCGAGGATGACCTGAAATACTCAAAATGACCGAAAAAGCTGGTAGAAATCCGTACAACTCGAGTTGACAACCTAAAATGATGGGAGAAGCTAGGAAAACTCAGATAGATACCCAGAAGAGTCATGAACGACCTGGAGAACTCAAAATGACTAAATAGGCTAGTGGCAACCTGTACGACTTGGGTTGACGTTTGGATACAAAGAAACAAATTCGGTATGCTCTATGCCACTTCAATATTGATTAGAATGACCTGACGACAACTGGGAAACTCTAACAGTAAGCAAAAAACATAAAATGGCTTGACGAAAGGACATGGCACATTGGTCCTGCTCGGAAAATCCGGATTTGACCAAGGATCAACAACTCATCCTCAAATTTTCAGTAAGCTTCTTGGCTCATCCCTTTAATGGTCCAAAAGGGATGTTGCCAATGGAATAAGGGTTTTAAGCTCAAAATAAGGCCAAATTGGTGTTTGTACAGCTTGCCTTACCTTGATGTTGGCTTTGCAAGGGAATGGTATGTAGCGCAGCGATGTGAAATGTAAAGAAGCGTAGTGAAGCGAAATGGATTTTAATGGTATGTAGTGGAGTGAAATAGTGATCAATTGAAAAGGTGACATGAAGGTGTAATTATAGACATGCTCAATGACCAGATTTGGAAAAGTGAATCTTTTCAAGCTCATTGGATTACTGCCATGTTTCATCATGCCTTCTTACATCCGATTTGTAAAAGATGTGCCACAGGCATGAGAGAATAGTAGCCAACTCCCAACACAACGGGGAGTCCCCGAACCATGGGTTCGTAGGTTCATCATCAGCTAGCAACCTGATCTTTTCTATGCTCCTGTACCATGATAGGCTAAAGTTTTAAAAGAGATTTGTTTTGTAAAATAAAAGAATACCAATCGAGCATATTTAGCCTCTCGGATTTGTTTAAGTTTTCCAAAAGATATGATTTGATTTAGAATGGAATGATCACATATTTCAAAAGGCAAATGTTTAAGCTCAATGGACCATGAGGCTAATGGTGGCACAAAAATGATGATCAAAATCGGTGCCCATGGTGGAATAGAAAATGGGGACTGCCACGGTGGGATAAGTAGCAAGAAAGTGTTGTAGGAGGCTATGGTGGGATAGAGATGAAAGACATTTGTGAGACACAAGGTGAATATGATAGATGACGGATGTGGTGGGACTAAAGGCATGGTGGGTTATTGAAAAAATCAGAATTGGGATAAATAATGGCATGAAGAGACCCAGTGGGATCTAGAGAAAGTGATGACCACAGAGGGATGCAGATATGATGAGAAAGAATGCAATGGAACTAATGCAAAACTATGTGATGTATGATGGGCTTAAAAAATCAAAACTTACTTAACAAACTAGTTGAAAATATAGATTGAACATCAGAGGTTAGGATACCCAATCGAGAACCATCGTTCCTTGATGTTTAATTTTGGCCTATCTATGAGCACAAAGAATGACCCGACCGTTGTGGATTTTGATGAAGGGGATCTCGGGTCCAATCTTCTTTGCACTCATGGTCTTCAACATCAATGCATAAAATAAGTAGCAATGCACCTAATATATGCTAAGAAGGAAAATGATAATGGTGAGTTTGCGATGTGATGACACGCATTCTCACAAAAGAGTTCACGTGCCCAGATGAGGACACAGAGCAAAAGTTCATTGACAAAGTTGAGGCCGAGGTCATGATGACACCTCTTCCTAAGAATTCTCAAGGGAGGGGAGTGGCGAGCATTGCCTTGTTGTGCAAAGTTCTCCTTGTGCCTGAAACACTTAGAAAAAGGAGATTAAAATTGCAATGTGGCTTATCCTCCTTGCAAGTGGTAGTATGCCTTGACTTTTGTCAAGGGGTGGGATTCTCCGTGTTTGTTCTTCATGTCTGAAACACTTAGAAAATAAGATTACAATGATAATATGGCTTATCCCCCTTGCAAGTGCCAGTCTGCCTTGACTTTTGTCAAAGGGTGATAGCCTTCTTATGAGTGTAAAAATAAAGTAGAAAATATGCAATGAAGAAATTGAAACATGAGAAACTAAAAGTAAATATGAATGCAAGGATGAAAAATCAAACCAAGCCTGGTGATGACATTTTTTAAAATTTTGAAATTTTTGGTTGGAATTTGAAAAAGAAGTTTTTTGTGAAAAGATTTCTCTTTTTAAAATTTTTAAAAATATTCATTTTTTTGGATTTTTGAAAATATTCAAAATGATTTTTTGAAGTTTTTTAAATATTCATTTTTTAGATTTCTTTTTAAAATATTTGACTTTTTTCAGAGAGAAATTCAGTATTAATGAAAGTGCTAATCACTTAGTTGTTATTCTAAGTTCAGTGTTAGACACCATGTGCAAAAAAAGGATTCCCTTACCTAGAATCATTCTGACCTTCAACCTTTGATCAACCAAAGTCCAGCTTTGATTTGTTTGGTCCACCCATACCATGGAGTTAAGAATGAAGAATTGATAAGGAAGTATTTGATTAGCTTTGGAGATGTCGAGAGAGATTTCTCTACTTGCACCTAATTGACCATTGGGGTTCGGCCTCTTTGGGTCTTTTATTTTTTATCAACAAACCTATTTTTGTGGAACACATTTGGATAGGTGCTTTGACCTGTGGGGTCATTGCCCATATTTTGGTACCTTTTTCATTTTCTATATTTTTTGGGTACTCATTCACATAGGCTCATATTTGTTTCAATCTGTGGGGTTCATTGCCCATCTTTTGACACCCTTTTTTTCTTTTGAGAAGTTAAACCTTCTAAGATGGCCTCCTAGTAGGGCGATGGATGCTTTCAATACTCTCCCCCCTCTAGTCCCCTTCGCCTATCTTAAACCAAACAAAATAGAATAGGGTGAAGGTTTTCCTTCCACCTCTAAGCCTTGCCTATCTTCTCGAGTGTTGGGCCATCCAGATTCTTAGATCGGGACATATTGTATGTGTAGGATGGTATTTACCCTTGAATCTTAGAGAACAACCTAGGACATATGGACTCAAGTCATATTGGTAGTTCTCTCCATTTTTGAGGTAGATTACATTTCATGGGTGAATCAATTATAAGCATGCCTTACAATGTAAAAAAATTAATTTGATAAAACAAGAAATAGTTATAAATACCATCAATCACAAATTTTTTCCTAGTCATGCTTTGCATGTTTGAATAAAAATATGAGACTTAAAATATTTCCTTGCAAATGACAAGATGATGATAAATGAAAATTTATGTAATACCTAAGAGTTAACTGTTGCTGATGACATTTCTTGTGCTTGCCCTACCTTGCCTAGTTACATCTGTAGACATGCCAAATTTGCCTAATTCAGAACATAAAACTCATATTTTATAGGGTAATATGTGTGATTAATCTTAGAATGATGTCGGGTCCTTTTAAAGTTCATTTGGAGCTTCATTGAACGAAATCAGATGTTTTTCGAAGTTTTTCGCACAAAGCCATAATTTCCGAGCAAAAGCCATACGTAAATCGTGTAAACACGGAAATTGGCAGAATGACCAATGCCTAATGATCATGCATTGAAGGTTATGGTTAGATTCATACCCCGACAAGTTTTATTTCATACCGTGTCTTTCTGGTTAGCCGTCGGAGTCATTCTGACCAATACCAAATCTTTTGTTCACTTTCCTAACTTCCGGATAAATTTATGAATATTTGAAGGGTGTGATGGCTGATCCGTTGATAAATAAAGCTTATTAAGCCTGTTATCTTTCTAATGCAACAAACGGTGTCGAATTCCAAGTTCGGGAGTGTCCGCAATGGCTTCCGGAAGAAACACGCACATAAATAGTCCCACGCACCCTGCCCCTGAGGCATGTTGCCATGTGCCCCCGATAGTTTTCACCTAGGACTCTACCACTAACTGGATCAGATCAAATTTTTTGGTCGGATCAGACCAAATTTGTAGGGTGGATAGGATGCGCCCCCTCCAAGGGGCGCATGCACCCAGCACCAGGGTGCATGCACCTAGGACCAGGGCGCACAGCCCCTGTTTTTTAGCCAAGTTCGCGACATTTTTCTCCTATAAATTGATACTGATTCTGGTCATTCCAGAGGCTGGTTCATGGCCCCCGGGCATCTCAAGACATCCAGGCTCCCTCCTGCATCCATTTTGTGTTTTTTAGAGAGAGAATTTCTAGTTTTTAGAGAGAGAAAATTTAGTTCGAGAGAGAAGAAGGCTGATCTGCAGGTGATCTGCCAGGTCTCTATTCTTCGGCTTCTACAGAAGCGTTTGGACATCTTCTGCCTAAACTCTCAACATCAAAGTTCTTCCTCTCTGAGTCTTATTCTTTTTACAATTTACGGCACGTGATTCCAAGATCGGGGTTGGTCATGGCGAGCGCAGAAGCAAAGTTGCGCCTGGTAGATCCTGGACTACTGCTCGGCTTTTTCTACAACCCAGATTTGGTCATATCTCTCTCTATTTTTATCAGAATCTTTCTGTTTCTTTTCCTATCTCTTTTTTTAGTGATTCTACATCCTTCTATTATTTTTAACATTTTTTTGCATTAATTTTGTTTTGTTAATCCAAAAATAAAAAAGAGGGGTTAGAGACAACCCGAATCCGGTCAGTTTCTAGTCTGTTGTGTGTTTCATGTTATTTTCCTTACATATACCCCACTTTATTTTGTTATAATTGTCTTTTTCACTTGTTTGTTTGTATAGTTGCATAGAAAATCAAGCACCCATGTGTTGACTCTGAAAATTCAACGGGGTCCTCTCCTTTTCAGGGAAGTCCGTAAATCCAGATCGTCACCTCAAGAGGGGATGAGAAAAGAAAGGAATAAAGCTCGGAAAGCAACTCTCACCTCGGTCCCACACTCACATTGATCCCCTAACTTTCATCCCTTGGCATCGCTCGATCACCAAAGAGACGGTTCGGGTCATGTGGGAAGAGGGTGAGAAGAAAGAAATTAAGACATGTGGTCGCCAGGAACTGTGGGTTCCGATTTATAGAATTAAAATGACCATGTGTACCTTAGCGTGAAGAATGTGAGTTAAAGCTTCTCCTTCTTCGGCCGGCCGATGAAGAAGAGTCCTCAACGCGGTGGGTGCTTGATCTTCTGTGCAACTAGACAAACAAACAAGTGAAAGAGACTATTAGAACTAAACAAGGTGGTGTATATGTAAAGAGAATAACATAAAACACACAATTGACTAGAAACTGACCGGATTCGGGTTATCTCTAACCCCTTTTTTATTTTCGGAATAACAGAATAAAAGTAATGCAAAAAATGTAAAAAAAATAATAGTAGTATGTAGAATCACTAAACAAAGAGATATGAAAAAGAACTGAAAGATTCTGAGTTGAATAGAGAAAGATATAGCCAAATCTGGGTTGTCGAAAAAGCCGAGCAGCAGTCCAGGATCTGCCAGGCGCGACTTTGCTTCTGCGCTTGTCACGACCAGCCCTGACCTTGGAATCAAGTTCCGTCAATTTAAAACTGAAGAAGACTTGGAGAGGAAGAACTTTGATTAAGAGAGCTCATGCATAAGACGTCCACACACTGATGTAGAGGCTGAAGAAGAGAGACTTGGCAGATCACCTGCAGAACAACCTTCCTCTCTCTAAAAACTCGAAATTATCTCTCTAAAAATCACAAAATCAATGCATGAGGGAGGTTGGACGTCTTGATATGCCTGGGGGTCGTGCTCCTGCCTTTGGAACGACCGGAATCAGAGTTTATTTATAGGAGAAAGAACGGTCTCATCAAGGCTAAAAAAAAGGGGTCCTTGCGCCCCACCCCTGGGTGCATGCGACCTGGTGCAGGGCACATGCGCCCCACTGAGGGGCGCATGTGCCCCCCAGTGAGGGCGCATGGCACTATTCCCGAAAATTTCGACCTTATCCGGTCGATCGGTTCAGTGGTAGAGTCCGGGTGAAAAACTGGGTCCCTCGTGCCTCAAAGGTAGGGCGCATGTGCCCTCAAATGAGGGCACAAGGCCACATGCCTCACTGGTAGGGCGCATGGCCACGTGCCCTGGGTTCTGGGCGCATGTGACTAGGAACCCAGGCGCATGGGACTGGTTTCGCGCGTCCTTCTTCCGGAAGCCATTGCGAACACTCCCGAACTCGGAATTCGACGCCGTTTGTTGTGTTGGAAAGATAACAGGACGAAGAAGATTACTATAGCATCGGATCAGACATAACACCCTCCAAAACTTCAGAATTTTATCCGAAAGTTAGGGTAGTGAACAGAAGATCCGATATAGGTTAAAATGACTCCGACGGCAAACTGGAAAGGCACGGTATGCAACAAAACCAGTCCGGGGTGTGAATATGACCATAACCTTCAATGTATGATCATTAGGCATTGGTCATTCAGCTAATTTCCATGTTTACACGATTTACGTGTGGCTTTCGCTTGGAAATTACGTCTTTTTGCGGAAAACATCAGAAAACATCCGATTTCGTTCGGCGAAGCTCCAAATCAACTTTTTAAAGACCCGGCATCATTATAAGGTCAATCACACATGTTACCCTATAAAACATGAGTTTTATGCTCTGAATTAGGCAAATTTTGCGTGTCTACAGCTTGCCTCGCCTTGATGTCGGCTTTGTAAGGGAGTGGCATGTAATGAAGCGGAGTGATTCAGAGTGAACTGTAATGGAATGCAAGTGAACGTAGATGAATGTAGCGGAATGGAATGGTGATAGACTGAAAAGGTGGCATCAAGGTGTAGATATAGACACGCTTATCTACCCGATCCAGCAAAATGAATCTCTCTAAGTATTCTAGATTGCTTTCATGTTCTATCAAAACCTCATATAATTGACTGGTAAAAGACATGCCCTTGGCACGAGAGATGAAAAAGTAAATGATAAAGGATAAAAGTATGTAGCCAACCCTCAGCGTGGTGAGGAGTCCTCGAATTCGTAGGTTCATCATCAGCCAGCAACCTGAACTTTGCGGTGTTCTTGTACTGTGATGGGCTAAAGTTTTTAAAAGAGAAGTTGATCTTAAAATGAAAAGAATACCAATCTATCATATTTGGAATCTCAAGTTCCATTCAAGTTTCACCAAAATACTCAGTTTAATTCTGAGTGGAATAATCTCAAGTTCTAAAAGGGTTCGTTTTAAGCAAAACAAAATTGCTCGGGTATCGTGAAAACCATGAATCATGCTCTGGTAGAAACCCGGTATTCGGAAAACGACAAAACAGACTTAAGACATAGTGAGATTGAAAGACAATGGTGGGACTAACATAGAATGATAGGAAAGAAGAAACAATGGCATGACAAATATGACACGGTGGGATAAAAGATATGACAGAATAAAACATGGTGGAATAAAAGAAAGGAATAAAACATGAAGGGATAAAATTAGTAATGATGAAGAATGAAAATGAGATGGATGTGAAAACATAGAAAATTATGTAGAAAATAGTTGAAGATATAGATTGTCTATTGGAGGTCAAGACACCCGATTAGGAACCATCGTCCCTACAATGTTCAATTTTGGCTTATCCGTGAGTGTGAAGAAATGACCAAGCTATCGTAGATTTTGTTGAAGGGGACCTCGGGCCCAGTCATCTTCACTCTCAAGGTCTTCAACATTAATGCATATAATATAAATGAACCTAACATAACTAGGTGACAAATGGTAAAGGGTGATGTGAAGTGCAAAATGCAATTATGGTGATGATGTAAGATTAATGATGATGTGGATTTGAGTGAAATCTTCAGGCGTAGTGCATCGACCAGCATCTCTGGTCCATCCTTGTCTTGCCTTTTGACGGAATACAGTACCACGATAGGTAGCGCTTCCTCTCTTTTCGCCGCAAGGTTGGCATGACGTTCCTTGAGGAACACTGATCTCACCAATTCACCTGTTAGGACTTAAAAGGTTGCCTGCACATTTTTTGTTAATACCCAACAGACGAAATTGTCATATAAAGCATATTATCCTGAAATGAACAACTGAAGTTTTCACTATTATAACCATCATTTAGAGGTCAAAACAAAGTTTTTGATGACGGTTCCTTTATCAAAAAAGTTATTTTTAACATTCTAAACGATTTCTGAATTTTTGAGATTTTTATGAATTTTTTGAATTTTTTGGTGCATGTGCCCCGGATCGGGGGCACCTGGCCATGCGCCCTGGGGTGGGGCACCTGGCCATGTGCCCCCAGATGGGGGCACATGCGCCCTGAGGAAAAAAATAAAAAATAAAAAAAATAAAAAATTAAATTGAAATCCGAATTTGACTCAAAAAGGGATTAATCCTCCACTATAAATACTCTCTTAAACTCGAAAATTGATCTTAAAAATGGCTCCTCCTTCTAAGAAGATGTGTTCTGACTTGGGAAGAGCGATTTCAAGCATTCCAGGGCATGTGAAGGGGAGGATTTCAGCAGATCTGGTAAAAGAAATTCATTTTTTATTGATTGTGATTTTTTTGAATTTTTTTCGAATTTTCAAAAATTTTGGGTCCATGTGCCCTCGATCGGGGGCACCTAGCCATGTGCCCCCATGTGAGGGCACATGCGCCCTACCCTGGGATTTTTTTTAAAAATTTTGTTATAAAAAGTGCAAATACCTGACAACATGTTTTGATGGTTTTATGCAGAATTACCCACTCTTTCCAGGTCCTCGAAGATTCTGTTCACCTGTTTGGTTTAAAGATCTGCTTGGAGTGCTTCATTTGTCAGTGAAATCAATCTTGAGTGGCTGGGGCTTGACCGGTCTTTTGGTTCATGCGAAACACTTTGTAGAATATCACTTGGACTTTGGATTGATGGGTGCTTTGGCAGAGTTATGGCATCCTGACACTCACACCTTTGTCTTTAGCTCTTTTGAATGCACCATCTTGCTAGAAGAAGCAGAGTTGTTTCTTGGACTGCCGCGTACTAGAAAAGATGAGATTGCAAACATGTTTATTCTTTCTGGGTCAGTGTCTTGCCTTGTGTTCTTGCATGATTTTGTGGAGACAGAGCAAATCAACTCCTTCATCACCGGAAAACGGATCTATCTCCAAAAATTGGCAGCTTGGACCATCTCTACTTTGTCTTCTCGCGGCCTTGATGAGACACAACTTCTTCATGGATCCAAGGGTTTTGCTATTTGCCTTGCTGCTGTGTTCTTGTTCCCCACAGAAGATGGCTTTCTGGAGCAGGGACAACTCTCGTGTATTCACGGAATCTGGTGCGGCAAGCGGCTTGGTCCTTCAGTGCATGGCTTTCTCTACTTTGGCTTGTCCTCTTCTTGCGTGGGACGTCCTATGTTTGGCAGTGCTCTTCTGTTTGTTTGCTGGGCAGATCTTCATTTCAAGTTTGATCCATCAGGTAGTGCTACTACCACTTCACGGCTTTTCCGAAGCAGTCCTTTGTTCCCATATGCTGCAGCTCTCGGTTTTCCTGACACGGTTTCCAACAAGTGCGCTACATTGAAGAAACGGACAGATTGGCGTATTCATCTTGCTTCCATGAGTCATTCAGGCTTTGTGCACAGTGTAGACACGCCAAATTCGCCTAATTCTGAGCATAAAACTCATGTTTTATAGGGTAACATGTATGATTGACCTTATAATGATGCCGGGTCTTTTAAAATTGATTTGGAGCATTCGCCGAATGAAATCGGATGTTTTCTGACGTTTTCCGCAAAAAGCCATAATTTCCGAGCGAAAGCTGCACGTAAATCGTGTGAACACAGAAATTGGCTGAATGACCAATGCCTAATGATCATGCATTGAAGGTTATGGTCATATTCACACTCCGGACAAGTTTTGTTGCATTCCGTGCCTTTCCGGTTTGCCGTCGAAGTCATTTTGACCTATATCGGACCTTCTGTTCACTGCCCTAACTTCCGGATAAAATTCTGAAGTTTTGGAGGGTGTGATGGTTGATCCGATGCTATAGAAAGCTTCTTCGGCCTGTTATCTTTCCAACGCAACAAACAGCGTCGAATTCCGAGTTCGGGAGTGTTCGCAATGGCTTCCGGAAGAAGGACGCGCGAAACCAGTCCCATGCGCCCGGGTTCCTGGTCACATGCGCCCAGAACCCAGGGCACGTGGCCATGCGCCCTTCCAGTGAGGCACGTGGCCCTGTGCCCTCATTTGAGGGCACATGCGCCCTACCTTTGAGGCACGAGGGACCTAGTTTTTCACCCGGACTCTACCACTGAACGGCCGGACCGGATAAGACCATTATCCTCGGGAATAGTGCCATGCGCCCTCACTGGGGGGCACATGCGCCCAGGGGTGGGGCGCAATGAGCATTATTTTTTAGCTCCGATCGCATTGCTCGTTCTCCTATAAATGGACTCTGATTCTGGTCATTCCAAAGGCATGAGCACGACCCCCCAGGCATCTCAAGACGTCCAACCACCCTCCTGCATCCATTTTATGATTTTTAGAGACAGAATTTAGAGTTTTTAGAGAGAGAAAAGTCGGTTCAAGAGAGAGGAAGGCTGTTCTGCAGGGGATCTGCCCAGTCTCTCTTCCTCGGCCTCTACAGAAGTGTGTGGACGTCTGATGCCTGAGCACTCTTCATAAAAGTTCTTCCCCTCCAAGTCTTCTTGAGTTTACAATCGACGGCACTTGATTCCGAGGTCGGGGCTGGTCGTGACGAGCGCAGAAGCAAAGTCGCGCCTGGCAGATCCTGGACTGCTGCTCGGCTTTTTCGACAACACAGATTTGGCTATATCTTCCTCTATTCAACTCAGAATCTTTTAGTTATTTTTCCTATCTCTTTGTTTAGTGATTCTCCATCCTCCTATCATTTTTTTACATTTTTTTTTATTATTTTTACTCTGTTATTCCGAAAATAAAAAAGGGGGTTAGAGATAACCCGAATCCGCTCAGTTTCTAGTCAATTGTGTGTTTTTATGTTATTCTCTTTACATATACTCCACTTTGTCTAGTTCTAATTGTCTATTTCACTTGTTTATTTGTCTAGTTGCACAGAATATCAAGCACCCACACGTTGAGGACTCTTCTTCATCGGCCGGCCGAAGAAGGGGAAGCTTTAACTCACATTCTTCACGCTAAGGTACACACGGTCATTTTAATTCTATAAATCGGAACCCACGGTTCCTGGCGACCACGTTTATTTCTTCTCACCCTCCTCCCACATGACCCGAACCATCTCCTTGGTGATCGAGCGACTCCAAGGGATGAAAGTTCGGGGATCAATGTGAGTGTGGGACTGAGGTGAGAGTTGCTTTCCGAGTTTTATTCTTTCCTTTTTTCATCCCCTCTTGAGGTGACGATCTGGGTTCTCGGACTTCCCTGAAAAGGAGAGGACCACGTCGAATTTTTAGAGTCGACAGTGTCAACTCCAGAAATGGGTTCCAGATCGGCACCTCAAGATAAGAAGGTGAAAGATGGAATTGAGGAAAAAGGGGAGTGAATCAAAAGACACTCGGAAAGCGGTAAAGACTCCTCACCTCGGTCCCACACTCACTTTGATCCCCGAACTTTCATCTCACGGCGTCGCTCGAGCACCGGAGATGATTCGGGTCATGTGGGAGGAGAGTGAGGAGGAGATGAAATTAAAACATGAAAGATGTGGTCGCCAGGAGCCGCGGGCTCCGCTTTATGTAATGGAAATAGAAAGGAGTTGATTTTACCGTGTGTACCTTAGCGTGGGAGATTGGGATGTGAGTTCAACCTTCTTCTTCTTCGGCCGGCCGATGAAGAAGAGTCCAACCAATGCTAGCTTGATGTATTTGTGCAACTAGAAGACAATAAGACAATAAAATAAGTGAAGAAGGATTAGAACTGAGTGAAGTGTAGTAACTTGTAAAAGTAATAACATAAAACGACAATTGGAAACAAACTCACCAGATTCGGGGTTAGCCCTAACCCCTTTTTTTTGTTTTTTATGATGTATGAAATGATGCAATATTGAATAAAAATGATGCTTAAATATGAACTAAATGATTTGAATGAAGAAAAAAGAATATAAATGGTTAAAGAAAACACAACCCAGGCAAAGTGGCAACCGGGTTGGACAGATTTAATGTAAACTGCGCGGCACTGATGCAGAGACCGTAGAAGACAGCACCGATGTAAGAATCAAGTGAAATTTATTTAAAAATAAAGATATCTCACCGAGGGTGGTTTTATATGAAGACAAGTTTGCCTGAATATTATGATAAGTAATCTGAATTTACTTGATAAGCCGGATCTTGGGCAGTGAAGTTCTGGAAACTCCCAGCACAATGTCGATGTAGGACATGCTATGGGCACCAAAGATATCCAAATTGAATGATTCTTGTTGTAGATAAAAGATAACTCACCGGGTAACAATTTCTATGAAGGATGCATAGGTTGAATCCACCATTAAATGTACTGAAATTGACTGAGAAGATGATGACTTAGAAGAGAAGACTTCGGATCTGTCTGTGCAGCGCCGGTGTTGAAGCCGTAACAAGCAGAGTAAATGTCAGAATTGATCTCCGTTTGCTGAAGATGAAAGATATCTTGATGAAGAACACTTCTTATGAAGAAATTCAGGCCTTAAAATGACTATAGAGATCTGTAGAAGCCAATTATCAGCAGTGCAGCATGTCGGAGCATAGATCGGCTTCTTCTTCACTTTGGGATGATCTCCGGGCACCGGGACGAAGAGAGAACGATTTTGGGAGATTGGGAATAGCCTAGGGTGTCTGGAGGACGAAGAGAGAAGTGCTGGAGGATGGGTATGCCCTCCTTAGGTCGTTCATATGAGTCTCCCTTTATAGGGGATGAGAACCAGGTCAAAAAATAGCAAGTTTTGATACATCCGACCTTAGGTTGGATTTCCTCCATTTAATGTTGCTGATTTTCATCCTGAGGTATCTAGAAACTTACCTAAATGATTGAGAGAGATTTAAAACCGTGGATCACCTTCTCCATGCTCAAAATATGCCTCCACTTGAAGAGGAAACAAATCTAGTCTAAAAATGGCAAGTCTTGATATACAAGACATCAGATGATATACAAGACATCCAATGGCAAGTTGGATTGCCATCATTAGATGATGCTAATTTCGACCATGAAGCTTCCAGATACTATAAAAAGTGATGTGGAGGATTAAAAATGAAGTTAAGGTCGTGAATTGGTCAGATATGTGCCCAATGGGCTGGGCTTGCATGCAATTGGGCTTGATAGGTGCTGCGTGCGGACAGAACTGCGCATCTGACTTCCAAAGGGTGCTGCGGACAAATGGGAGATCAGAATTGAATGCCATTTGTTGCATTGAAAAGAGGACTCAGAGAGGAAGATTATTGATGTTGAATACTTTTTCATTTTATGTCCACATAATCCTGTGAAAAATTTTCAAGTAGAGGATATGCTGGGAAAAGCATAATCTGGCACACCACCAAGAGTCTCTTGTTTGGTAAACACGGATTTGATTAGAAATTAGAAAATCATCCTCATATTTCCAATAAGCACCTCAGCTCATACAAAAGGGTGGTTCATCATGATTTTGATGGTCTAAAAGATATGTTGCCAATGAAATAATGGTTTAAGCTCTAAATAAGGCCAAATTGGCGTGTCTACAGACAGCTTTGTGGCGACCACGGTGGGACAAGCAATGTCTTCAACCGTGGGTGCTTAGTGTTTTGTTTTGCAACTAGTTCTAGTTCTAGACCGGTTCCCACGTGAGCCTTTCCTTCTTTCCACCTCTCTTAAACTTCATGCCATCTCATAATTTCTGATTTCACCCATCTTTCATCAGATCTGAAGTGCCAAGTATGCCATTTAATTTCTGCGTTTTATTTAAACCGGTTCCCACGTGAACCACCCCTTTCCTTTTAAACCGGTTCCCACGTGAACCACCCCTTTCCTTTTAAACCGGTTCCCACGTGAACCAATCTCTTTCTCTACTTTGGTTACCACGTGAACCAAACCCCCCTTTTTTTAGATCTATCCCTACTTGGATCAGATCTTTATTCACCTTTAATTGGCCCCACGTGGCCCTCTTTTGACCATTCAAACCGGTTCCCACGTGAACCACCCCTTTTTACGCAAAACCGGTTCCCACGTGAACCACCTTTACTTTTTACCCCAGTTCCCACATCGGTCCCCACGTGGACCACCCTTTTGCTTGGCTATCAGATCTGAACCCTCTTCTTTCCATCACCTTTTCACTATCTCCATTTGGCTCACATAAGAAACAAGTCTAGATTCTAGTTTCTAGTTGCTTGTCTAGTTTCTAATTGCTTGTCTTATGTCATTGCTTGTTTATTTAAGTTTATGTTTTGCTCATTACTTGCTTTATTACTTGATTACATTCTCTGCTCCTTCTCTCTACCTCCTTATTTTACACTTTTTTGAGGCGGGAGCTCACTCTCCCATTTACCCCTCCCATCCAAAACACCCTCTTGGTGGATTCTGACCTCTCTTCTGGGATATTCCTTCCTAGTTGACTTGGTTGGCTTTCATCAAGGCCTCCGTAATTCCTCATATGTGGAGTATTCCTCTTCACGATCGGGTTGGTTGTACCACTCCCCAAAACCCGAAGCATCCTACGTTACCTACACGTGGTGAGATTGTGTGAAACCTAGGTCAATGGAGATTGGAGTTAGGATCCTAACCCATTTGTTGAGAGAACAATTCTTAACAAATTCATAAACCTAAGGTTTAATCAAAATCATTGCGTAATCTTGCTTTCAAGTCTTTGCATAACTTGCTTGTCAAACAAAAATTTAAACCTTTAACTTTTTGAAAAATACTAAAAAAACCAAAAAAAAATCTTTGTTTGTTTTGTCAACTTGTTTGTTTTACTTTCTTCTTGAAGTTCAATGCAACTAAGGTCTGGAAGACACATTGGAATGGCGGAGCAAGCTGAACATCGAGAGCACGAGATGGGTCATCAACCAAATCCGTCAGATGGTCGTGTTAATCCATTATTTGAGTCACAAGCGCAAGAGGTCCCTCAACCATCTGCTCCTCGTGATGTTGAACAACTCTTTAGGGAGTTGTCTCTCTATACCGACCCAGAAACCTATGCCCGCATACAATCCATGGTGAAGGGCAAAATTGCTTCAGATCAGGCTGAAACCAATCAAGTTGCCTTATCTCCTCGTCCTCTGGTTCGACCACCACTCATTCAATCACCCTTTGTTCAACCTCCTGTTGTTCAACAATCTATGAATCAACCATCGCTAGCACAACCATCTGCAGTTCAACCCTCTATAGTTCAACCATCTGTGGTTCAACCCTCATTTGTTCAGCTATCTTATTTCAACCATGTTGCTCCCTTGACCCATCAAGTCATGGGACAATCTTCAAGTCATGCTCCTCAATTTCAGAACCATGTCTCTAACCACATACCCCCACCAGTAAACCAAGAACCTGCTCTCACCAGGGCAATCATGGATCAGCTCACCCAGATGAATGAACGTTATGAAGAGCTGAGATGTCGCCTGGACTCCAAGTCAGTTCCTGAGATCTCCATTCCTTCTCTGCCAGTCCTACACCTGCCACCTTCTGAGCTACCAGTTTATCGCCGCAACAATGGTACTGGGAATCCTTTTCTCCACTTAAAAGATTTTATTTATGATTCCTCGTTCTGGAAAGATGATCGTAGGGTTCTTGCCTTCTTGTTCCGTCGATCATTAGAAGGGTCTGCATTGGAATGGTTCTACTCACTCGACTCCTTTGAGGCAGGAGACTTCGATATTGTGAAGACAAAATTCTTGCAGAGATACAGAGACCGGGTGGCACCAGCATGCTCCATTACGGATTTGATTGCTGAGAAGATGAAGCCCGAAGAGGACTTCATAAAGTTTGCTGATTGCTAGAGGGGAATGGCAGAAAAATTGACAGATGTGATTTCTGAAGGGGAACAAGTGAAGATGCTCATTGGCAACACTACACATGCCTTGAGGAATGTCTTGATCATGCACCATCCTACCACAATGAATGAACTCTATGACAGTGCCCCGATACTTGCAAGCCCACTTCAAGGATGCCACAATGATAAATCCATTTGATCCCAAACCTAGAAACTTCAGGAAGACCCCCTCTGCACCAGTTGGGCCTACAACCGAGGGAGTGGTCAACAACGAAGCTGTAAACATTGTAGGGAACCTGGGAGGGAACCGTCAAAACCAGTTCAGAAACTCACCACAGAACCCTTCCTATTACCCCCCTCAGCAACAGGTTAGGCCACCACAACCACGACAACCACAACAACCCCCGCAACCAGTAGCACAACCCCAGCAACCTCGTCAACCTACCTACAATAGGGCACAACCACCACCCAATCAGGCACCACGAAGGGGAGGTCCTAGGAGAGAGAACTACCAACAACTCCCTTACTCCTTGACCGACATTTTTAATGTACTCATGGCAGAAAAATAGTTGGAATTGCCCAAGGAAAGAGAGGTTTGGCCAACAAATGTAGATATGTCCCGATACTGTGCTTACCACCGGTGTCCTGGTCACACTGTAGAAGTGTGCTTTCAATTCAAGGATTACATCCACGATTTGAATGACCAAGGCAACATTGATTGGGTCCAAATGGGGGAATGCATACAGGTAATGAAGGCTAGGCAGCAGCAGCGGCAACGTCCACCGGCTCAACCTCAACAACAACCTGGCTTGGGGATTGTCCAAAATCCGCTCCCATTACATGCTCCCGCTCCAGCACCGGCACCAGCACATCCAAACCCAGGAATTGGTCTAGTACACTCCATTGTCCGGGGAGATGCCAACCATGCTCAAGGTTGGCAACTAGAAAACCAAAATGCAACCATGCCTGTCAACCCAGCTAGGTCTCCTGCTAGGAACCCTCCTAGACAGATAATCCGTGCACCTGCTACTCCACAACTACCACAAAGCTCAATAACCCAACCACTGGCCGCCACTTCTTCTCGCCGGCCCATCATTAGGCCAGCCCCCTCTCTAACTATGCCTCCTTCAACCATTGCTACACACCGGCCCTTGCTCATATGACCACCACAATCATCACCAAACCTGAACCCCCAGCCTACAAGCTCTACCACTCCAAAACCCTAACATATCATACCACCAGCACCACAACCAATCCCACAACCTACACCTTCATTAAACTCATCAACCACTTCTGCACCCCGGCCTCTTCTTATTAGGCCACCGGTATCACCATCATTACCACCTCCAAATCCTACCCCTCTACCAACTAACCCCATCATCCCAGAACCATCAATCCCATTACCTATCATACCTGCACCTACACCACCTGTTCCACCACAACCCACCCCAGTTAACCCGTCACCTCTACCCGACCGCCAAATAGCCCCGGTACTTCGAAGTGGGAGGATGTTCCAGCGGCTCTTTCCCCAAGCCGGAACTCAACCGCAGGAGCCAGTGGAGGAGGAACAAGTGGAAGAACCATTGCCAGGCACGGCGTATGATCTGTTAAAACATTTGGATAAGACGCCAGCCTATATTTCTATACTTGAGTTGATCAAAAGATCAAAAGTACACCAGGAGATTCTACAGCAGTATTTGCAAAGGGTCATGGTGAGTGAGGATCTCCTACCTGAGAAGATCACTACAGTGTTATCCCCTAGAAGTGAGCACCCAACACTCACTTTCTCTCAGGAAGAATTAGCAGATCCAGACTTTAGGAGATATGCTTTGCATGTGGCTGTTATCATCTGCAATGTCGAAGTAAAATCATGTTTGGTTGACACTGGAGCTTCTATCAACGTTATGCCGCCAGAAACTTTGCAGTTGTGCGGTATTTCTGAGCAAGAAATCAAGCCATCTTGTGCCATGGTGACAGCCTATGATAACTCCAAGAAGTATGCATGTGGGGTGGTCACTCTAGAAGTCAAACTTGGACCATGTACGGTTACAACAGATTTTCATGTTCTAGAATTAGATCCAACATTTCGGGCTATACTTGGGAGGCCATACTTGGAGGCAATAGGAGCTGTGGCTTCAACAAACCACCAGTGCATAAAATTTCCCTTCAAAGGACAGTTGGTCAAGGTGACTAGCATGCCTATAAGGGACGAGCTGAACGATGCTTCTTTACCCCTAGGTCTGTCAATACAACCCCAGATCTCAGTGGGAGAATTGCCAGAAGTCAGATGCATGACCGCCTCTCTACTAGACACACTGGGATGGCGGATGATGATGAAATTGGGCTATCAGCCTGGAAGAGGTTTAGGCAAGGATCTTCAAGGGATCACTCAGCCAATTGAAAATGTGAAAAGGCCACGCAGGCAGGGGTTGGGATATGAAGAGGGTTCCATCCTAAGGAGGATCTTCCAGCCAGGATATGCCATGGGACTCCATACATTGTTTATCAAAGGGGAGACCATGATGATGGCTGAAGATGGCAAAAGTTCCGTGATAGCTGTTAAGAGAAGAAAGGCTCCAGATGAAGAAGAAGAAGACTTGGAAGACGTGCTTATCTTTGACTCGTCTGTTCTCGAGTGGGGAAGAGTATCAAGAACCACCCAAGGGCAGACCAATCTTAGATCATCTAGTTAAGCATACTACCTAAGTCAAAACCATTCCACGAGGCCCAAATATAACAATCCCATGTTTGAACCTCGTATCTTTATTTCTAGATCTTTTGGATGGGCTTCAGGGCCCACTTACCCACTTTGGGCCCATGTGCCCTCTTCAACCTTCTACTCTTATTGGGCCAACTTGCCCATTTGCTTCCCTCATCAACTTCAGAACTGAGGGCTTTTCCCAACATGGGCTCACATGCCCATTTATTTCTAAGATCGGGTCCACGTACCCGTTTACTTTTTTCATCAGTTTTGGACCCATGTGTCCACTTTCTGTTACCATTGGGCCCGCGAGCCCCTTTTTCCCTTTTATTCTTAAGTTTTTCTCTCTTTTAATTCAGTCATCTTCTAGCAAGCCACGAGTCACTCAGGCTCATTCTATCTTTTTACTTGAAATTTCCAAAAAAAAAATGTCTTCTCTGAAACTCACATTTCCATCGAGGAGACGTCTCTACTCATCCCAGAGGGTGTTCCCAATCAGGGATCCCTCTTTTCTGAATCATTGATCGATTTGCTCGATCCCCCCTCCACTGTAAATACCACCTTTCCAGCTTTATCTTCAGTAGGTCAAGTTAGGTTAGGAAATAGGAAAGTCAGAGGTAAACTAGTTCCAAATAGGTATCTGCAACAATTGGCACAGAAATGCGTAGAGTGTGCAAGGCTGCCAAATTTTTAGAGAATACTATCCAGTTAGATGAAATATGATATGAGGATGAGCATAACATAGATCATACTTTGGGAGTATATGAGGTGGTATCAGAGAAAGATCCCGAATCCGAGGATGAAATCGAGGACTTGGCTGATGCATATGCATCTGGACTTAGAAGATTTGAAGAACCATCAGCCATAGGGAATGAACCGACCAAGGAACTGAATTTAGGAACCCTGGAAGATCCTAAGACTATCCTCATTAGTGCAAACCTCACTCCCTCAGAAGAACAATGTTTGATCAAAGTTTTGGAAGAATATAAGGACACGTTCTCATGGACATATGAAGATATGCCGGGATTAGATAATTCATTGGTTGAACATAGATTAACCTTGAAACCTGGAACTACCCCGGTCAAACAAAAGCTCAGGAGATTCCACCCTGATATTGCACTTAAAATGAAAGAAGAGGTCGACAAATTACATCAAGCAAAATTTATTAAAGTTGTCCTATATCCGCAATGGGCGGCCAATATAGTCCCTGTTATGAAGAAGGATGGACGAATTCGGATTTGTATAGATTTCAGGGACTTGAACCGAGCATGTCCTAAGGATGATTTTCCTTTACCTCATATCGATGTTTTGGTTGATAACACAGCTGGATTTGAAATGCTTTCATTCATGGATGGCTATTCTGGATACAATCAGATCCGGTTAGCTGAGGAGGACCAAGAAAAGACCTCGTTCACTACACCTTGGGGAACATATTGCTATGTTGTCATGCCCTTTGGGTTAAAGAATGCCGGTGCTACATATCAGAGGGCTATGATGGCTATCTTTCACGACATGATGCACACCCTTGTAGAGGTGTATGTGGATGATTTGGTTATCAAGTCCAAGAGTCGGGAAGATCATTCTGAAGTGCTAAGGAAGGTCTTGCAAAGAGCTAGAGAATACAAGCTAAAAATGAACCCTAAGAAGTGTACATTTGGAGTTTCATCAGGAAAGTTACTTGGGTTTATAGTAAGCAAAAGGGGCATAGAGATCGACCCAAACAAGGCCAAGGCAATTATTGGTATGCCTCCTCCGAAGAATATGAAAGAGCTTCGAGGATTGATTGGGAGGCTACAATTTGTCCGCCGGTTTATCTCACAACATTCCCAAAGGTGTAAACCTTTCTATGAGTTAACCAAGGCGGGGGCCGAGTTTAAATGGGATTCGAAGTGCCAGGAGGCATTTGATGGGTTGAAAACATACCTGGCAAGTCCCCCTGTACTTAGACCACCAATTCCCGACAAACCTTTGGTCCTCTACATTTCGGTTCTTGAGAACTCTTTTGGGGCAGTCCTTGCACAAGTTGATGAAGAAGGGAAAGAATGAGCTACTTACTACTTGTCTAAGATGTTTGATGTTTGTGAGCTAAAGTACACTGTGGTAGAAAAGACCTGTGCTGCTCTTGTTTGGGTGGTTCAGAAACTCAAACATTATTTCCTTGCTCACCAAGTCAAGCTCATTGCTCATATCAATCCCATTAAGTTTCTGTTAGAGAAGACAGTCTTGACTGATCGGTTAGGGCGATGGCAGAGTTTCCTATCCCAATTTGATATCACTTATGTCCCACGAAGGCAATCAAGGGTTATGCTATTGCTGAACACCTTGCCCATCATCCCATACCCGTCTTTGACCCAGTCCGGTCGGAGTTCCCGGATGACGAACTAATGTCAGTCCGATCTTCCAATCTTTGGACATTATATTTTGACGGGGCTCTGAACTCTCATGGTAGAGGGATAGGTATTGTCCTTCTGTCACCTGAAGGTGTCACCATTCCACAGGCTTTTCAGCTTAACATTCCAGCAACCAACAATATAGCTGAGTATGAAGCCTTGCTGGCCGGGCTGGAGGCCGCTCATTTCCATGGTGCCACCGAACTGAGGGTGATAGGTGATAGTCAATTGATCCTACGCCAAGTCCTATCCAAGTATCGAACTTCTCATCGAAACCTCAAACCCTACCAGGAGCTCACCACCTGCTACATCAAGCTATTCTTCAAACTCACCTTTGTTCATGTCCCCCGCTCTCAGAATATCCTCGCCGATGCCTTAGCTTCACTGGCTTCATCTCTATCTGTCCCGCTAGGCAGGCAAATGCGAACTATCCACATTTGTAAGAGGACAATTCCAGCAATTGAGGATGGATGTTTTCTGAAGGTTAAGGAGAGGTTCAACAGAAAAGAATACTTGGAATATAAAGAAGAAATCTCCTTGATTGAGTTCGAAGAATTAGAATAAGGTGAGAGACCTTGGTATGACGAGATCGCAAGGTATTGTCAAGATCAGTCATATCCGCCTTGATCAACCACCAAGGAAAACAAGGCAATCAGAAGAGTATCCCAGAGGTATACAATCCTAGGAGGAGTGCTCTACAAGAGAAGCCTAAGTGGAATCTTACTCAGATGTCTTGATGAAGAAGAAGCCGAGTTGGTGCTGAAAGAAGCACATTCTGGAGTTTGTGGTGGTCACGTGAATGCCCAAGCCCTTGCTAAGAAAATCATCTGACAAGGGTATTATTGGCCAACTCTAGAAGAAGACTCCATCTTTGTCCGGCATTGTCATTCATGTCAACTCCATGCCGACAAGATTCACTCTCTCGCATCTTCCCTTCATCCAATTCATGCCCCATGGCCTTTCGCCATGTGGGCCTTTGATATCATTGGCCCCTTGAGTGACCTCAACTCCGAAATGCGCTCAAAATCATTCATTCTGACAGCAACGGAGTACTTCACAAAGTGGGCTGAAGCGGAAGCATTCGTGGAGATTAAAGCGTCAACAGTCTGCTCCTTCATCAAGCGCAACATCTTGGCAAGGTTCGAGATCCCCAGCGACATCGTCACCGATAATGGGCCACAATTTCTTTCTCAAGATCTGCGTAATCTTTTCAACAGGTATTACATTTCATTGCATCATTCATCACCATACTATCCTCAAGGCAATGGTCAAGCAGAAGCCACTAATAAAACCTTAATCAAAATCATCAAGAAATCTTGTAAGTCTAGCAAATTTGCCGACTGGCCTGATAAGCTTGTAGATGCTCTATGGGCTTATCGTACTTATGTAAGGACTCCCACTGGACAAACCCCGTATGCTTTGGCATATGGGATGGAAGCAGTGGTCCCTTACGAAGTATTACTTCCATCTCTCAGAGTTCAGCTCGACAGGGATATTCCCGTTGATGAGAGACGAGAATCTCTCCTTGCACGGCTTGAACTCTTGGATGAAAGAAGGCTAGCCGCCGCCGAGCATGCCCGGACTTATCAGAATAGACTCAAAAGGTTTTATCAAAAGAGGGTGGTCGAGAGAAAGTTCGAAATCGGTGAGATGGTAGTCAAACGCATCTTCGTTCAGCCGGGGGTCCCCGCTCCAAGTTGCAACCTAGCCGGGAAGGGCCTTTTGTAATCACTGAAAAGTATCCAGATAATGCATATGAATTGACTAATGCAGATGGAGAAAAATTGAATCATCCTTGGAATGGAGTTTACCTCAAAAAGTACTTTCCATAAAAATGGAGAAACCAATGGTATAATCTCAAGTCATCGATCCTAGGTTGTTCGTGAGAAGTCAAGGGTAGGTACCATCCTACACACACAACACTTCCCGATCCTAGAATCCGGACAACCCGACACTTGCGAAAGGCAAAGCCGAAATCTAGAAATGGAAGGAGTACCCTTACCCTATTCTCTTCTACTCGGTCCAAGATAGGGAGAGAAGATTAGAGAGGGGTAGTATCGAAAACACTCCCACCCTAGTAGGAGGCCGTCTCAGAGGGTACAAAAGGGTGCCAAAAGATGGGCAATGAACCCCTCAGGTTAGAAAAAAAAATGAACAACCTGTCAGAATGAGTACCCAGAATGATAGTCATGGCAAATGGCAGTAAAAGATGGGCAATGTCCCCACGGGTCAAAAACCTGTCCAAATATGTGCCACATAGAAAAGAACAAAAAAAGAAAGAAAAACCCAAAGAGGCCGAACCCCAATGGGTAATTTGAGTGAGAATAGAGAAATCCCTCTCAGCATCTTCAAACCCTATCAAGGACTTCTTCTATACTCTTCCTCCTTAAACCCCTTGGGTAGGGTAAACCGACCAAATCCAGGTGGAATCCAAGCCGATCAAAGGAAGAAGGTTAGAAGGATTCTAGGTAGGGAACTTTATTTTTGCACGTGGCATCTACCACTTGAGTCTTGACAAACCCCAAAGACCGATGACTTGTCTCAAATACCAGCATTTTCTCCACAAAAAAGAGGCATATTTCAAAAATCCACAAAAAATGCATATTTCAAAACCCAAAAAAAAATGCATATTTCAAAAACCCAAAAAAATGCATATTTCAAAAACCCAAAAAAATTGAATATTTAAAAAAAAACAAAAATGAATATTTCAAAAATTCAAAAAAAATATACATATTTCAAAAATACAAAAAAAAACTCGAATACTTTTGAAAATCCAAAAAAAATGATTGTTTTCAATAAAACCCAAAAAAAGAAAATTTGCTTAGTCATCATCATTGCCTTAGTTGCATCCATGTTTATTTGACTGTCATGCATATTTCCATTTCTGTATTGCATATCCATTTTTTTACTTTAATTACCTTGTTAAGAAGGCTCTCCCCTTTGACCTAAGTCAAAGTTGACCGTAATAGGCAAAGGGATGAGTCATGGTGAAGATCTAATCCCCTTATCAAGTGTTACAGGCATTTCAATACAGGAGAGGAGAGGATTCACACCACAGCAGGTAAGTTCTCTTAACCCTTACCCCTATTTCGTTTAAGTTATTTGTTTTATTCCACCTTGTTAAGAAGGCTCCTCCCTTTGACTCAAAATCAAGGCATACGACATACAGGCAAAGGGATGAGTAATGATAAAAATTTAATCATTTTCATTGAGTATTTTCAGGAGCTGAAGAAGCAAAAAGAGAAGGGCCATTAGGTACATTTTTTCTAAAAAAAAAAAAAAAAAATTGGCCTCAGGGCGCATGTGCCCTCATCTGGGGGCACATGGCCAGGTGCCCCACCCCAGGGCGCATGGCCAGGTGCCCCCGATCGGGGGCACATGGACAAAAAATTCGAAAAAAATTCAGAAAAATCTCAAAAAAATCAGAAATTGTCTAAAGTGACATTTTTGCTAAAGGAACCATCATCAAAAACTTTGTTTTGACCTCCAAATGATGGTTCTAATAGTAAAATCTTCAGTTGATCATTTCATGAACAATCTGATTCATATGACAATTCTGTCTGTTGGGTACTAACCAGAAATGTGCAGGCAACCTTTTTAGTCCTAACAGGTGAATTGGTGAGATCAGTGTTCCCCAAGCAATGTCATGCCAACCTTGCGGCGAAAAGAAAGGAAGCACCACCCACCGAACATTCTCATGGTGTTGTATTCCGTCGGAAGGCAAGACAAGGATGGACCAGAGATGATGGTCGATGCACCACGCCTGAAGATTTCACTCAAATCCACATTGGCATCAATCTTACATCATCACCATCATTGCATTTTTGCACTTCACATCACTCTTACTATCTGTCACCTAGTTATGTTAGGTCCATTTTATATATATTATATGCATTAATGTTGAAGACCTTGAGAGTGAAGATGACTGGGCCCGAGATCCCCTTCAACAAAATCCACGACGGCTTAGTCATTTCTTCACACTCACGGATAAGCCAAAATTGAACATTGGAGGGACGACGGTTCCTAATCGGGTGTCTTGACCTCCAATAGACAATCTATATCTTCAACTATTTTCTACATGATTTTCTATGTGTTCACATCCATCTCCTTTTCATTCTTCATCATTACTAATTTTATCCCTTCATGTTTTATTCCTTTCTTTTTATTCCACCATGTTTTATTCTGTTCTTTCTTTTATCCCACCGTGTCTTTTATTTTATCCCACCATGTCATATTGGTCATGCCATTGTTTCTTTTTTCCCATCATTCTATGTTAGTCCCACCATTATATTTCAATCCCACTATGGCTTAAATCTGTCTTGTCGTTTTCCGAATACTTGATTTTCTGCTAGAGCGTGATTCATGGTTTTCACGATACCCGAGCAATTTTGTTATGCTTAAACGAACCCTTTAAGAACTTGAGATTATTCCACTCAGAATTAAAATGAGTATTTTGGTGAAACTTGAATGAACTTGAGATTCCAAATATGATGGATTGGTATTCTTTTCATTTTAAGATCAACTTCTCTTTTACAAACTTTAGCCCATCACAGTACAAGAACACCGCAAAGTTCGGGTTGCTGGCTGATGATGAACCTACGAATTCGAGGACCCCTCACCACGCTGAGGGTTGGCTACATCCTTTTATCCATTATCATTTATTTTTTCATCTCTCATGCCAAGGGCATGTCTTTTACCAGTCAATTATATGAGGTTTTGATATAACATGAAAGCAATCTAGAATACTCAGAGAGATTCATATTACTGGATCAGGTAGATAAGCGTGTCTATATCTACAACTTGATGCCACCTTTTCAGTCCATCATCATTCCATTCCGCTACATTCATCTACGTTCAATTGCATTCCATTACAGTTCACTCTGAATCATTCCGCTTCATTACATGCCACTCCCTTACAAAGCCGACATCAAGGCGAGGCAAGCTGTAGACACGCCAAATTCGCCTAATTCAGAGCATAAAACTCATGTTTTATAGGGTAACATGTATGATTGACCTTATAATGATGCCGGGTCTTTTAAAATTGATTTGGAGCATTCGCCGAATGAAATCGGATGTTTTCCGACGTTTTCCGCAAAAAGCCGTAATTTCCGAGCGAAAGCTGCACGTAAATCATGTGAACACGGAAATTGGCTGAATGACCAATGCCTAATGATCATGCATTGAAGGTTATGGTCATATTCACACTCCGGAC
The DNA here is from genome assembly GCA_036172225.1 of Cryptocoryne crispatula var. balansae. Taxonomy (NCBI): domain Eukaryota; kingdom Viridiplantae; phylum Streptophyta; class Magnoliopsida; order Alismatales; family Araceae; genus Cryptocoryne; species Cryptocoryne crispatula. The sequence continues at coordinate 22,828,408 of CM069928.1, forward strand.
AAGTTTTGTTGCATTCCGTGCCTTTCCGGTTTGCCGTCGAAGTCATTTTGACCTATATCGGACCTTCTGTTCACTACCCTAACTTCCGGAATTATGAAGTTTTTGAGGGTGTCATGGTTGATCCGATTCTATAGAAAGCTTCTTCGACCTGTTATCTTTCCAATGCAACAAACGGCGTCGAATTCCGAGTTCGGGAGTGTTCGCAATGGCTTCCGGAAGAAGGACGCGCGAAACCAGTCCCATGCGCCCGGGTTCCTGGTCACATGCGCCCAGAACCCAGGGCACGTGGCCATGCGCCCTACCAGTGAGGCATGTGGCCTTGTGCCCTCATTTGAGGGCACATGCGCCCTACCTTTGAGGCACGAGGGACCCAGTTTTTCACCCGGACTCTACCACTGAACGGCCGGACCGGATAAGACCATTATCCTCGGGAATAGTGCCATGCGCCCTCACTGGGGGGCACATGCGCCCTTCAGCGGGGCGCATGCGCCCAGCACCAGGGCGCATGCGCCCAGGGGTGGGGCGCAATGAGCCCTATTTTTTAGCTCCGATCGCACTGCTCGTTCTCCTATAAATGGACTCTGATTCTGGTCATTCCAAAGGCATGAGCACGACCCCCCAGGCATCTCAAGACGTCCAACCACCCTCCTGCATCGATTTTATGATTTTTAGAGAGAGAATTTCGAGTTTTTAGAGAGAGAAAAGTCGGTTCAAGAGAGAGGAAGGCTGTTCTGCAGGGGATCTGCCCAGTCTCTCTTCCTCGGCCTCTACAGAAGTGTGTGGACGTCTTCTGCCTGAGATCTCTTCATAAAAGTTCTTCCTATCCAAGTCTTCTTGAGTTTACAATCGGCGATACTTGATTCCGTGGTCGGGGCTGGTCGTGACGAGTGCAGAAGCAAAGTCGCGCCTGGCAGATCCTGGACTGCTGCTCGGCTTTTTCGACAACACAGATTTGGCTATATCTTTCTCTATTCAACTCAGAATATTTTAGTTCTTTTTCCTATCTCTTTGTTTCGTGATTCTACATCCTCCTATAATTTTTTTACATTTTTTGCATTACTTTTACTCTGTTATTCCGAAAATAAAAAAAGGGGGTTAGAGATAACCCGAATCCGGTCAGTTTCTAGTCAATTGTGTGTTTTTATGTTATTATCTTTACATATACTCCACTTTGTCTAGTTATAATTGTCTATTTCACTTGTTTATTTGTCTAGTTGCACAGAATATCAAGCACCCACACGTTGAGGACTCTTCTTCATCGGCCGGCCGAAGAAGGAGAAGCTTTAACTCACATTCTTCACGCTAAGGTACACACGGTCATTTTAATTCTATAAATTGGAACCCACGGTTCCTGGCGACCACGTTTATTTCTTCTCACCCTCCTCCCACATGACCCGAACCGTCTCTTTTGTGATCGAGCGACGCCAAGGGATGAAAGTTCGGGGATCAATGTGAGTGTGGGACCGATGTGAGAGTTGCTTTCCGAGTTTTATTCCTTTCTTTTCTCATCCCCTCTTGAGGTGACGATCTGGGTTCACGGACTTCCCTGAAAAGGAGAGGACCCCGTCAAATTTTCAGAGTCGACACACAGTCCAGTCATTATGCAACAGAGAGATGTTCAGATCTGTTTTGCTTCTGGCATGGATCTTCGACTAGTTACTGGCTCGGCTTTTATTCTGTACAATCCGCACAGGTGTCATTCCTAGATTGGTTTGCCTCGCCATGAACTGCCGGTTCTTTCACACTTGACTCTTATCAAAGACAGGAAGCTTGATACAGATGAAGACATGGAGGAAGCTCAGACATCTATTGCCTTATGGAGTACGAGCCGGCTACAGCGACCAGGCACACTTATCGTGGAGAGTCCAGATGACCAACGTCGTTATCTTTCTCAGTTGTAGCTTCTTTGTACCTGATCATCCTTTTGTTTCCATTTTCTTTTCTAGCTTGTCAAACAAATTTCGGTCATTTATGAATATGAAATGAATTTTGTCATGTCAATTTCGCAATATAAATTCACAAACTTTTACCTTATGCCTGAAAATTGTCAATGCATGACCGAAACAATGCATGGAAAAAAACAGCTATTTTACAACATGATTTGCAAGATTTAATAGTAAGAAATGAATTTTTTATGAAGTTAAAGCATGCATTTTTTTTCGGTGAATTTTTCTAAGCAATCCAGAAATCTGTTTGGGATTCTCTCAGTGGCGTTGTGATCAGCTCAATTTCAAGAGTGGCAAGGTAATTTTTAAAAATTTTCATGATTTTTACACATTTTTACCTCTATAAATAGACTAACCGCCCCTACCAGTTCATTTCACCACTCACAGCCTCTTTCTTCACCAGGGCTACTCCGACTTCTTCTACACTTTCGGAGCCCGAATCGCGTTCAAAGGTCAGTGCTCCAGTTAAATAAAACATATATCTCTGCATTCTCTTCGGTTTGACTATGATTTCATGCAATTCCGAGTTCGTTTGAGCTATTTTTGGGTCAGGCGAATAATGGTGCACATCTAGGGTCCATGTGTCCTGGAACCAGGGCGCATGTGCCCTCAAACAAGGGCACAAGGGCACGTGCCCTGGGGTCAGGGCGCATGTGCCCTCAACCCAGGGCACAAGGGCATGTGCCCTCAAGTCAGGGCGCATGTGCCCCCAACTCAGGGCACAAGGGAACGTGCCCTCAAGTCAGGGCGCATGTGCCCTGGACCCAGGGCACTAGAGCATGTGCCCTCAAGTCAGGGTGCATGTGCCCTGGATCCAGGGCACATGTGCCCACAGACCAGGGCGCATGGGCCCCTGGTCTGGGCACATGTCAACTTCAGCATTCTTGTTTTAAAAAATTGAAGAAAACTGACCAATTTTGAAATGTACAGATGCCGAAGAGGGTTCGACGCGCGCGTGCGCATGACGACGAGGCTGGTCCTTCTAAGCCAACAGCCCGGCGTGATGTAAATGTCCTTTGAACTAACTAGAAACTCTCTACCATCTTTGTGATTTAGTTCTTGACCTGAACAACTTTTCCACTTATAGGTACGGATCAAATCGCGTATATCATGGCAATTAGTACGATTGGCTTACCGGGGTCTTCAACCGTTCCAACGCCGCCGCCTAGATGAGATGGGATTTGGTCCCGTCTTACATTTGTCAGTGCTTTGGGAGGACTTGGCTCTGATCCAGGTTCTGAGAGATCGTTGGGATGCCGCGACTTGTTCATTTCTTCTTCCCTGGGGGCATATGGTCCCTACTCTGGAGGACGTGGCCCATATCACGGGGCTGCGGGTCTATGGGCGCGCCGTCACCGGTTGCACGTATAGTAACTACGCCGAGATGGCAGCGACGCTTATTTCTTACTCCCCGCCTCGGTCACATGATGAGGCAGTCCTGTCGATCACTCAGAAGGAGTGTCTCGAGCTAGTGGGCCTAACAGAGGCTCAGATGCAGTAGGGCAACGTGACCATGGACTACGAGGATCGCCTGATTTGTCAGGTATCTGCGACACTATGCGGTCTTCCTGGATCAGCAGAGGCAGATCGGGATCTCCGCCGATTTATGCTCTTCTTTTTCGGTCGCTTGTTGCTGGGCAACAAGACCGAGAAGGTTCAGCTACGGTTCCTTCCGTTCCTGGCAGACGTGGAGTCCATCGGCGACTATGCCTGGGGTGCAGCGGTCCTCGCACATCTGTTTGCCAGTCTCTCTCCTGACAGTGGTACTGTCTCAGTGGGAGGCTTTACACCTTTTCTTCAGGTATTTCTCTTTCTGTGGCTTACTTTCCTGTTGCATGTTATACTTGTACCAACGAAGTGTTAATTTCAGGTGTGGAGTTACCTTTACATTCCACTAGGCTGAGGCAGAATAGATCACCCGTTTTGCCTGCCTTTGATGGCGCGTTGGCATGCCATCCGTGACACTAAGTCCCATGCTTACCAGCTCCTTCGTCTTCGAGGCGAGCTATTGGGTCTTTCTCCTGCACGGGTACATCTCCCTCTTCTTCCTTGCTTTTGTTTTGCTAACTGCTGATCCTTTTCTTTCTTGTATGTATGCTGGCGCCCATATCTGACTACTGATGATGAGAGCGCCTAGTGGGTGGTGAAGGGTGTTCATCTTTTCGGCAATGACATTTACCTCCATTGTCTGAACGAGGTGGAGCCACTGTGGGTTCGCCTCGTGATGAGGACATTTGGCGGTTATCAGGAGTGGTGCCCACCTCCTTCGTCCAGACACAGCCATAGCACAAAGGGGTTGACACACTCGATGGCGGGCAGCCCGGTACCAATCTGCCTTGGAGGACTGGGAGGCTGAGGGCACCGTGGTTTTCTCGACTGCCGTGGATGACATGGAGTTCACTCGCCAATATGGTGCGGCTTACGGTCATCTTTTTGACTATGCTGGCCAGGTTAGCCTTTTGTCTCTATCTCTTTGTTATCAATGCTTTGCCTTGTCTAAAAAAAAAATTTCTTCTTTTCAGGATTCCCGGTGCATGCTTACCCAGTATCGAGCACAGATTCGCGAGCTGGAGGAGGAGGTGGCCTCCCTGAAGGCAGCTCTACAGGTAGAGGTATGTGTGTGTCTGGTGTTCCTTAATTAAGCTGCCAGATATTTGACTTGCTTTATGTACTGACAACGCATGGGCCACTCAGAGGGTGTTTCTTCTTCTAAAGAGGTGAGAGCCCTACGAGATGACTTGGCTGTCATGAAACAGTCTCTGGCGGAGAAGGAGATCACGGTAACATCTTGATAGTTGCTACCAAACTTGTTCTTTCACTGTCTAAGACTTATACATTGCTTGTAGGTGGCTGCACTAGAGTGATCAGTTGCTACCTCTTCTTCGGAGTCTTCTTCCAGGATCCAGGCCTTGGAAGCTGAGTTGTAGGCCCGGGTGCCTACTCTTGAGATGGCTCAGCTCCGATTGGACTTTGATACAGAGCTATTGGCGCATGACCGGCACCACTTTGAGGCTCTTCGTGAGGTGGATACCCAGCATACAGCTACCCTTCGTGAGTGAGACTTCGCGATCCGTGCTATGGAGCAGAGGCAGAACCAGATGCAGATGGATCTTGTTTCCACCCAGGCGGAACTACGTTTTCATCGTGAGATGGCCCGCCAGTCTACTCGGAGCTGGACCCATCAGAGTGGCACCCATCAGAGTGGCAATCATCAAAGTGGCAGTCATCATAGTGGGAGTCATCAGAGTGGCAGCCACCAGAGTGGCACACGGACCCACCAGCGTAGAGATGAGTAGGTTTTGATTTGTATGTCCAGCATCATTGTATCAGGCTTTTGTCGTGTATCTTTCTTCATGAATGGATCAATGTTTGTGTCTACTTGGCTTGTTGTGCCTGCAACATCACTTCGACAATTTTGATTAGTATAACATGGTGGCTTAGCCCTTTGCTTTTGTCAAAGGGCATAGCCTTCTTAACATGGCGAAAAATAAAGAGTGAAGGAAAACAAATGTGGAAAGAGTTAAGAAAACATTACCTGTATGGCGAGAATCCATCCTCCTTGTTATGTAGTGCCTAAAACACTTACAAAAGGATCAATTCTATCCATGTCTCATCCCTTTGCCTATTTTTTTTATTTAGCTTGACTTTGAGCCAAAGGGAGGAGCCTTCTTAACAAGGTAGAATAAAACAAATGACTAAAATGAAATGTAAGGGTTGAGAGAACTTACTTGTCATGGTGTGAATCCTCTCCTCTCCTGTATTGAAATGCCTGTAACACTTAATAAAAGGGGATTAGATCTTCACCATGACTCATCCCTTTGCCTATTATGGTCAACTTTGACTTAGGTCAAAGGGAAGAGCCTTCTTAACAAGGTAATTAAAGTAAAAAAATGGATATGCAATAAAGAAATGGAAATATGCATGACAGTCAAATAAACATGGATGCAACTAAGGCAATGGTCATGACTGAGCATTTTTTTGGATTTTCTTAGAAATATTCATTTTTTTGGATTTTTTTAAATATTCATTTTTTTTTGGATTTTGAAATATGCAATTTTTATGGATTTTTTTTGAAATGTGTATTTTTTGGGTTTTGAAATATGCAATTTTTTGGATTTTTGAAATATTCAATTTTTATGGATTTTTTTTGAAATATGTATTTTTTTTTGGGTTTTGAAATATGCAAATTTTTTTGGATTTTTGAAATATTCAATTTTTTTTGGAGAAAATGCTGGCATTTGAGACAGTTCATCGGTCTTTGGAGTTTGTCAAGACTCAAGTGGTAGGTGCCACGTGCAAAAATAAAGTTCCCTACTTAGAACCCTTCTAACCTTCTTTCTTTCATCAGCTTGGATTCCACCAGGATTTGGTCGATTTACCCTTCCCTAGGGATTTAAGGAGGAAGAGTATAGAGGAAGTCCTTGATAGGGTTTGAAGATGCTGAGAGGGGTTTCTCTACTCTAACTCAAATTACCCATTGGGGTTCGGCCTCCTTGGGTTTTCTTTTTCTTTTTTTGCTCTTTTCTATGTTGCACATATTTGGACAGGTTTTTTAACCCGTGGGGACATTGCCCATCTTTTAATGCCATTTGCCTTAACTATCATTCTGGGTACTCATTCAGACAGGTTGATCACTTTTTTTTCTTTTCCTAACCTGAGGGGTTCATTGCCCATCTTTTGGCACCCTTTTGTACCCTCTGAGACGGCCTCCTACTAGGGTGGGAGTGTTTTCGATACTACCCCTCTCTAATCTTCTCTCCCTATCTTGGACCGAGTAGAAGAGAATAGGGTAAGGGTACTCCTTCCATTTCTAGATTTCTGCCTTGCCTTTCGCAAGTGTCGGGTTGTCTGGATTCTAGGATTGGGAAGTGTTGTGTGTGTAGGATGGTACCTACCCTTAACTTCTCACGAACAACCTAGGATCGATGACTTGAGGTTATACCAGTGGCTTCTCCATTTTTTATGGAAAGTACTTTTTAAGGTAAACTCCATTCCAAGGTGTAAGGAATCGTCCATTAAAATTTAGCACAGCGGAAGCGACGATTCCTATGGGTTCCTATAGAATCCGTCTCAATCAGAACCGAACGACGAAAACTGAAAACCGATCAAATCGGGTTCGAATATACCTGATAGGGATTCATATAATCCCATGGAGAGGAAGGACATGAGCTTCTAAAGCTCTACAAACCGTTCAAGTGTCCGGTCTCCAGCAGTATCCACACGAACTTCATCCACAGCAGGTTCTCCCTTCGCGCCGGCCTCGAGAACTCTTCCCGAACGGAGCTCCATCGACCATGGACACCTTCTAGAGAGAGGAGGAGGTAGGAAGGAGACTTGGGACGTGGTTTTCAGCCTTGGCTTGATGGGGTTTGGCTGAAACCATTAGTATTTATAGAGAATTATAAAATTTTTCATAAAAACCCAAAATCTCTATAAATTACGCCCTTGCCCCTGTACTTGTGGATAAGTCCTTTTGTGTGTGACCCACTAGGCCCAATAGCCTATTTTGTTGAGGCCTAAATAAAATAGAACAATTCTATTTAATTTAATTAAATCCGTTATCCGGTAACAGATTAATCGGCCTACCGATCATGAAGGGTACAAGCCACATCCCATGATCCCAAATGGCTATGGGGATAATCTCATCTCCATTGAGCCTTTCCATCATCAGTTACCACATGGATATAAACCCTCATTCATCCAATGTCCTAGTCGGAAAGGAGTACGGCATCGACTGTCAACTCCTTAGTGTACCGACTCTATAGGATCCTGTACTCGGAATTGGATCAATTGGAAAACTCCTTTTCCAATTATCCTATCTACCCTGGCCAGGGATTTAGAGTACTATCCCATAGGACATTCACTCTCACTTACCGAGAGTGGATGATCCCTTGTTGTCCGCTCAATTGCCTCCATCGGATTTTCCTTATACCCGATCCATCGCTATATAGGACTATCTAAATTGTGATCCATAAGTCAATGGTCAAAGCACAAGTTCCACCCAACAAGGCATCTTTGGCGACTCAGGTCAAAGATCCAACCATGCAACCGTGATGATAGAAAACCCTGATAGACAGTTCGGTAAGATACCATTCAGGGTTTCTAATTCGGTCAGTTCAGTGAACTCATTCAACTAATGAGCACCTGTATGTGTATCTCAGTGTCTCCACACTAATGACCAATGAGATCGGTCGTCCTCATCACATGAGAAGACATCACATACACTAGTCTATCCGGACCCTTGATGTCCCGTCTCAAGTATCCTATGACTAGGAACATTTAGATCAAATACCTCTAGATGATCAATCTCATTATCATGATCTCATCATGATTTAATCATCATTGTATTTGATCAAGGACTTCATTATGATATTCGCTTCTAATAAGAGCTTATAATGAAGATTTGCCTAATTAATTGAATGAGATATTTCTAGAAATGTCGAATCATATCATATATGATAGGCTTGTAGGGCATACATTTCTATCAATCTCCCACTTGCACTAAAGCCAATCACCCATCTGGCTGATCTATATCAGCTCGAGGTGAAGCTCAAACACTCTTTGAGTAATCGCTTCGCTAGTGGATCCGTAATGTTATTAACGGTAGATACTTTATCTTTAATTATATCTCTATAAGTTGCAATCTCTCCGATTGTATGGTATCGCCACAGAAGTTCTAAACTTCTGATGAGACATCGGCTCTACTCCATTGTTTTCTCAAAACAATGATACACTTTCAGAGAAAATTGAGACAATCCCATATCAAATATGTAGATGAAAAACTTCATCTAGACTACTTCTCAAGTAGTGTGCAACCATTATGTAAACATGTTTACATATGTTGTAGAACTTACAGTGTTCTATCACATAGAACTCTTTCAACTCACTGCACCACCATAATTCTGACTTAATATCGAACTTATTTGATTAGAAGCTTGTGTTTGTAAAACTACAAGACTTCAAGTCTTATCCTCCAGTGTATAGAGATACATTCTCAGTGTTTCTCAAGTACCAAATGATATATCTTTAAACTATCCAATGACTTTCACTTGGATCTTCTTGATGAATGCTCATAACACTTAGAGCATTAATCACATCATGTACGTAGCATCATATAAATAATAGACCCTATGACAAAGGCATAAGGGCTCTATTTATGTGATCTCTTTATCTTTCAAGAAGTCTACAAAGACAACACTTTACAGAGATCAACTCCACACCACATAGGTAAGAAACCTATCTTGGAGTTTATAATGTCAAACCCTTTGACTATGCTGACTACGTACATTAACTGGGCATTGATTTTAGATCTATCTGCATAGATCTCAAAACCCAAATTGTGTTTGGAGGATCAATTTGATAGCTAGGCTCACTTATGATAACACACCTACTTCATTCTTAATGAGTAGTACGTCATCAACATAAAATGTCAAGAAAGTAACAGCACTCCCACTTATCTTGTTGAATACACAAGGCTCCTCTTCGTTCTTAACGAAGTTATAAGATTTAATCTCATTAAACCTTATATATGATCTATGGGAAATTTTACTTTAGTCCATAAATGAACTTAATACACACTCTTCTTGGATGTTATTGGGATTTAATTCCCTATAGTTGTATCATATACACCTATTCCTCAAAATACTTTAGAGGAACACTATCTTAACATCCAATTAGCTTATCACATAATCATAGAGTGTAACAATCAAAATCCGAATGGATTAATCCATGGAATAGGTAAAAGATCTCATCATAGTCAACCATTTGACTTCAATGATATCCTTTTCAACTATTCTCACCTTTGAAGGTATCTACCTTCTAATCCACTCCAATCTATTCTTTAGTGATCCATTTATTCCTTATGGATAATATATCCTTAGGTGGATCTATCAAGTTCTAAACTTGATTAGAATAGATAAAGTTTATATCGGATTTTATTCTCTTTTCCCATTAATGAATCAATATCTCATATTGGTTCTATATAGATCCTAGGATCAATATCCTTATTATCTTATGCCTCATTTCATCTATCAGAGATACGTCTCACATATCTCTTAGGTAGAATGGACACAAGTAAAGACCTATGATTTGTCCTTGTGTAATTATTAACTAGCACCTTAATAGAAGTGTTATTGGGTTGTGGGACTGGAACATCTTCTATATATACCTTGCTCCCACTATCTTTCTTAAGAAGGAACTTTTCCTTTAGAAATATAGTGAGCTGAGCAACACATACCCTTATACATAAGGGTCGTATATTTAATATCCAAAAGTTTCCTTAGGATATTCCACAAGCCAACACTTCATAGTCTTATATTCCAACTTGTTAGAGTTATACTTCTTCACCAGGTCGGACATTCCGAAACCTTAACTTGCTTAAGGTCAAGTTTTAACCCCTTTTCCATATCCTATATGGAATAATCAGAACAGACTTAGAAGGTACCTATTAAGATCAAGTGGTTATAACGAGTACTTAACCAAAATTAGACAAAGTGGAAATTTTACAAAGCTTGTCCTTCATATTATGTCTTACATAATATGACTTCTCATTTTAGCTACTCAATTAAGCTAAAATGTGTAAAGAGGTGTCCATTAGATTCTGTTATCCTTCAAATTATATGTGAATTATGTACTTAAGTATTCCTCTTTTTGATTTCATCAAAGAGTTCTAATACTTTTTCCATTAGTATCTCTACATCATTCTTAATCTTAGATAATTTCTCAAAGGTCTTAGATTTGTACTTCATAAAGTACATGTATCCATAACTAGAGACATCATCTTTGAAATAATGAAGTAGAAATATTCTTCTTTAGCCTTACTAGATATGGGCTAACATACATCTAGATGTACGAGTTCTAATAACTCATTAACCCATTCTCCATGTCTATATAAAGCTAAAGTGTAGATTGATCTAAATCAACCCATTTCCTCTTAAAAGGAATATTCACACATTACATGAGAGCTAACATATCAAATATGATTAACAATTTATTAAGCTCCCACTGGCAAACACTTTGCCATTCAATCTATTAGAACATCTATCAATTCCATAACTTAGAATAAATCAACATTTATTCAAGTAGGAAATCATATAATGTTCTTGTAGAAGGATATAATAGCAATCTTAATTATTAAGACATCTCGATAAGGCTATTAAAGAATTGCACCTCCCGCTAATAATGATGCAACTTTTGCACCATTTCATATGTAGGTCAATATCTTCTTTATTAAGCCTTCATTTACTTGTCATCATCTACAACTCCTTGTAGATATAAGATGCATATCTGGTATCTCATACCATTAGATGCATCCATAGTATCTAATATTATGATATACACATAGTATCTAATACTATTAAGTGTATATTTAAAACAAGTAAGTGCCAATGACTTGGATACATGAAGCTTCTCAAGCTCCACCTTTACATTATATACAAAACACTTTGTACTTCCTCTTCCACTTATCATCATCATGACAGTGTAAGAATCCTGTCTTATTCTGGCTTTATTATCTTGACCACCTTCTTTTACTATTAACTCTCTCTTATTTTTATCTAATGATTTTACTTCTTACTATTGGTCTCACCAACAAGAAGTTATTAAGATGTATTGTTGATCTAAGTTGCCCTTTAGATAGCTCATCACTATAAACCATGATGGATCTCATATCCATCTATCCATGTTGTCTCTATAATTATGTCTCATAGAGACTAACATCTAGTTTAAGGCAAACAATGCATCTTGTCTATGAGATAAGATCTTATCTTTCTTTCATATCACTAGATAATTTAGGAGACACCTACTTCTCAAGTAGAATAGTTAATTGGTCAACTATGAGAACAATTCTCTTAGTTCTAAACCAGTCTAAGAAGTGTGAGCCATTAAGCTATATGGCATCTAATATGCCATACTAATGGTGGTTTATTATCATATTCTACAACAGAGATATAATTTTATCAATATAACATTGCAAACATTCATTAAAATTAAGATATGGTCTTTGATCCTAATTTATGCTCCCACTAATTATCGACGAATTTGCATAACCCTCATTATGCAAGGACGGGATATCACGATGAAATCCTAGTGGGGACTAAGACCCTATTAACTTTATGGTGATGACCTTGTGGTAGCACAACAAATCACCCCATACTTAATAGGTAGGCAACTATTGCCAGTTGCAACTCTTGCAACTCTTAGTCATTTAGCCTCTAGAGTTATGACCTTGTGGTAGCACAACAAGCCATATACTCTAGTTAGGTCAAACCCGCTTGTTACGTTATGAGAATGGATTCTTCACACAGCCCTTGTGGTAGCACAACAAAGCCATGCAAATGGTCCACCCCAAGGTTCGGCAAATGCCTTAGCCATGATCACCAATCCCTTGCTGAATGAGTCTTGTGGTAGCACAACAAACCCATCCAATCTAAGATTGGCTCATCAAGACCATAACAACGGAAGGCTACGTGAGTCATTCTTAATGTCACACGTTTATCAACCTAATTATGACAAGGAGGGATTTTATATTAGTCTCATCAATAATATGTGCTAAGTATATATAATACCTTTGGAATATCATATATCTAAGGTATAACCTGTAGCACACATCCACATATCAAATATGCACAAAATCAGGTGATCATGGACTTAACCCTAAGCATGCACCTAAAGAACCCCTATAGGTGCAAATCCTTGCTTCAGATGCTTGAGTTGGCATGCTCCCACTTCAGAAGGGTGCTTCTCCAAGTGGTCCCGCTCTCCAACCTTCCACGAACCGGCTTCTAACTCTTACAAGCGGCTTAAGGGAATGCAGACCCCACAAATGTACATAACTCAATAAGAAACCTTGGTTTTAACCAAGGGGAGTACATTAATGGAGGGAGGTAGAATGTACAATCAGATTGTATAGAGAGAGAGGAGGCACACGCAGGCCCCATTTAATAACATAACCAACATAATTAAAAGCAATCACAAGCCAAGTACAATTAAGTCCATGATCACCTCCATACACACACTAACATTCATCACATGAACATAGAGCGCATACGTGATAATTATATGAGATATATCATATATATCAGCATAAAATTATATAATTTATTTTGAATTCTCAATTTCATGCATGTCGAATTTTTCATGAAATAAATAACATGAAAATAACATGACAACAACATATAAACAATTTATATGAAATGAACATACAAAACTAAACTATTTAGAACATTCATGCATTCCCAATACTGTGCAAGGTCAGAAATTAATGTCCCAATTTATATTCTGTAAAATCTCATTTTACAGAATTAATTAAGACACTAATAATTTAAGTTAAACCTTTAAAACAATTTTAAAGTTTAACCATGAGTGAATCTATGTAAATAGAACTAAACATCATCTAACATGTCATTAAACACTTTAAAACATGTAAAATAATATTATAGAATTTTTCAGAATTTTTATGGAATTTTATGGCAATTTTTCGGAATTTTCTATGATTTTAAACAATTTAAAATCATTAAATAAGGGATGCGGCGCCGCCAGACTCCGCAGAACCCTAGTTCGTCGGAAAACTCAAAATTCTCATCCTCCGCCGTCGTTCAAAGCTGTATATCAAAGGTAAAGGTTAGGTAATCATATTACCCATCTTCTAAACCTTTTCCAAGCCTCAATTTTTTCTGTGGACGGAGATTTCACAAAATCCCCAAATCCAGGTGTTGGTTCGGGCATGACAGAAACACCAACTTTTGATGCTTCTCACGAACACTACAAAGATCCAAAATTCAAACGGTTTGCGGCGTTGGAAAGCCCTATATCACGAGATTCTACCAAGGCCAACCAATATTTTATCTGAGTCATACACAAAATATGGTGGCCTCGTCAAAACAGACGTTTGCACAGATTCGGGAACACATAAATAACATGAAATAATGTTGACTCGACGTCGGTTTCGACCGAGACTTGAACCGGGCTCTAATACCACTGTAAGGAATCGTACATTAAAATTTAGTACAGCGGAAGCGACGATTCCTATGGGTTCCTATAGAATCCGTCTCAATCAGAACCGAACGACGAAAACCGAAAACCGATCAAATCGGGTTCGAATATACCTGATAGGGATTCATATAATCCCATGGAGAGGAAGGATATGAGCTTCTAAATCTCTACAAACCGTTCAAGTGTCCGGTCTCCAGCAGTATCCACACGAACTTCATCCACAGCAGGTTCTCCCTTCGCGCCGGCCTCGAGAACTCTTCCCGAACGGAGCTCCATCGACCATGGACACCTTCTAGAGAGAGGAGGAGGTAGGAAGGAGACTTGGGACGTGGTTTTCACCCTTGGCTTGATGGGGTTTGGCTGAAACCATTAGTATTTATAGAGAATTATGGAATTTTTCATAAAAAACCAAAATCTCTATAAATTACGCCCTTGCCCCTGTACTTGTGGATAAGTCCTTTTGTGTGTCACCCACTAGGCCCAATAGCCTATTTGGTTGAGGCCTAAATAAAATAGAACAATTCTATTTAATTTAATTAAATCCATTATCCGATAACAGATTAATCGGCCTACCGATCATGAAGGGTACAAGCCACATCCCATGATCCCAAATGGCTATGGGGATAATCTCATCTCCATTGAGCCTTTCCATCATCAGTTACCACATGGATATAAACCCTCATCCATCCAATGTCCTAGTCGGAAAGGAGTACGGCATCGACTGTCAACTCCTTAGTGTACCGACTCTATAGGATCCTGTACTTGGAATTGGATCAATTGGAAAACTCCTTTTCCAATTATCCTATCTACCCTGGCTAGGGATTTAGAGTACTATCTCATAGGACATTCACTCTCACTTACCGAGAGTGGATGATCCCTTGTTGTCCGCTCAATTGCCTCCATCGGATTTTCCTTATACCCGATCCATCGCTATATAGGACCATCTAAATTGTGATCCATAAGTCAATGGTCAAAGCACAAGTTCCACCCAACAAGGCATCTTTGGCGACTCAGGTCAAAGATCCAACCATGCAACCGTGATGATAGAAAACCCTGATAGACAGTTCGGTAAGATACCATTCAGGGTTTCTAATTCGGTCAGTTCAGTGAACTCATTCAACTAATGAGCACCTGTATGTGTATCTCAGTGTCTCCACACTAATGACCAATGAGATCGGTCGTCCTCATCACATGAGAAGACATCACATACACTAGTCTATCCGGACCCTTGATGTCCCGTCTCAAGTATCCTATGACTAGGAACATTTAGATCAAATACCTCTAGATGATCAATCTCATTATCATGATCTCATCATGATTTAATCATCATTGTATTTGATCAAGGACTTCATTAGGATATTCGCTTCTAATAAGAGCTTATAATGAAGATTTGCCTAATTAATTGAATGAGATATTTCTAGAAATGTCGAATCATATCATATATGATTGGCTTGTAGGGCATACATTTCTATCACAAGGATGATTCAATTTTTCTCCATCTGCATTAGTCAATTCATATGCATTACCTGGATACTTTTCAGTGATTACAAAAGGCCCTTTCCAGTTAGGTTGCAACTTGGAGCGGGGACCCCCTGGCTTAACGAATATGCGTTTGACTACCATCTCACCGATCTCGAATTTTCTCTCGACCACCCTCTTTTGATAAAACCTTTTAAGTCTATTCTGATAAGTCCGGGCATACTCGGCGGCGGCTAGCCTTCTTTCATCCAAGAGTTCAAGCTGTGCAAGGAGAGATTCTCTTCTCTCATCAACAGGAATATCCCTGTCGAGTTGTACTCTGAGAGATGGAAGTAATACTTCGTAAGGGACCATTGCTTCCATCCCATATGCCAAAGCATACGAGGTTTGTCCAGTGGGAGTCCTTATAGAAGTACGATAAGCCCATAGAGCATCTATAAGCTTATCAGGCCAGTCGGCAAATTTGCTAGACTTACAAGATTTCTTGATGATTTTGATTAAGGTTTTGTTGGTGGCTTCTGCTTGACCATTGCCTTGAGGATAGTATGGTGATGAATGATGCAATGAAATGCGATACCTGTTGCAAAGATCACGCAGATCTTGAGAAAGAAATTGTGGCCCATTATCGGTGACGATGTCGCTGGGGATCCCGAACCTTGCCAGGATGTTGCGCTTGATGAAGGAGCAGACTGTTGACGCTTTAATATCAACGAATGCTTCCGCTTCAGCCCACTTTGTGAAGTACTCCGTTGCCGTCAGAATGAATGATTTTGAGCACATTTCGGAGTTGAGGTCACTCAAGGGGCCAATGATATCAAAGGCCCACATGGCGAAAGGCCATGGGGCATGAATCGGATGAAGGGAAGATGCGGGAGAGTGAATCTTGTCGGCATGGAGTTGACATGAATGGCAATGCTGGACAAAGATGGAGCAGTCTTCTTCTAGAGTTGGCCAATAATACCCTTGTCGGATGATTTTCTTAGCAAGGGCTTGGTCATTCACATGACCACCACAAACTCCAGAATGTGCTTCCTTCAGCACCAACTCAGCTTCTTCTTCATCAAGACATCTGAGTAAGATTCCACTTAGGCTTCTCTTATAGAGAACTCCTCCTAGGATTGTATACCTCTGGGATACTCTTCTGATTGCCTTCTTTTCTTTGGTGGTTGATCCAGGCAGGTATGACTGATCTTGGCAATACCTCGCAATCTCGTCATACCAAGGTCTCTCACCTTCTTCTAATTCTTCGAACTCAATCAAGGAGATTTCTTCTTTATGTTCTAAGTATTCCTTTCTGTTGAACCTCTCCTTAACCTTTAGAAAACATCCATCCTCAATTGCTGGAATTGTCCTCACTTGCCTGCCTTGCGGGACAGATAGTGATGAAGCTAGTGAAGCTAAGACATCGGCGAGGATATTCTGAGAACGTGGGACATGGACAAAGGTGAGTTTGAAGAATAGCTTGATGTAGCAGGTGGTGAGCTCCTGGCAGGGTTTGAGGTTTGTATGGGAAGTTCGGTATTTGGATAGGACTTGGTGTAGGATCAATTGACTATCACCTATCACCCTCAGTTCGGTGGCACCATGGAAATGAGCGGCCTCCAGCCCGACCAGCAAGGCTTCAAATTCAGCTATGTTGTTGGTTGCTGGAAAGTTAAGCTGAAAAGCCTGTGGAATGGTGACACCTTCAGGTGACAGAAAGACAATACCTATCCCTCTACCATGAGAGTTCAGAGCCCCGTCAGAATATAATGTCCAAAGATTGGAAGATCGGACTGACATTAGTTCATCATCCGGGAACTCTGACCGGACTGGGTCAAAGATGGGTATGGGATGATGGGCATGGTGTTCAGCAATAGCATAACCCTTGATTGCCTTCTGTAGGACATAAGTGATATCAAATTGTGATAAGAAACTCTGCCATCGCCCTAACCGATCAGTCAAGACTATCTTCTCTAACAGAAACTTAATGGGATTGATACGAGCAATGAGCTTGACTTGGTGAGCAAGGAAATATTGTTTGAGTTTCTGAACCACCCAAACAAGAGCAGCACAGGTCTTTTCTACCACAGTGTACTTCAGCTCACAAGCATCAAACATCTTAGACAAGTAGTAAGTAGCTCGTTCTTTCCCTTCTTCATCAACTTGTGCAAGGACTGCCCCAAGAGAGTTCTCAAGAACTGAAATGTAGGGGACCAAGGGCTTGTCGGGAATTGGTGTCTAAGTACAGGGGGACTTGCCAGGTATGTTTTCAACCCATCAAACGCCTCCTGGCACTTCGAATCCCATTTAAACTCGGCCCCCGCCTTGGTTAGCTTATAGAAAGGTTTACACCTTTGGGAATGTTGTGAGATAAACCGGCGGACAAATTGTAGCCTCCCAATCAATCCTCGAAGCTCTTTCATATTCTTCGGAGGAGGCATACCAATAATTGCTTTGGCCTTGTTTGGGTCGATCTCTATGCCCCTCTTGCTTACTATGAACCCAAGTAGCTTTCCTGATGAAACTCCAAATGTACACTTCTTAGCATTTTTAGCTTGTATTCTCTAGCTCGTTGCAAAACTTTCCTTAGTACTTCAGAATGATCTTTCCGACTCTTGGAATTGATAACCAAATCATCTACATACACCTCTACAAGGGTGTGCATCATGTCGTGAAAGATAGCCATCATAGCCCTCTGATATGTAGCACCAGCATTCTTTAACCCAAAGGGCATGACAACATAGCAATACGTTCCCCAAGGTGTAGTGAACGAGGTCTTCTCTTGGTCCTCCTCAGCTAACCGGATCTAGTTGTATCCAGAATAGCCATCCATGAATGAAAGCATCTCAAATCCAGCTGTGTTATCAACCAAAACATCGATATGAGGTAAAGGAAAATCATCCTTAGGACACGCTCGGTTCAAGTCCCTGAAGTCTATACAAATCCGAATTCGTTCATCCTTCTTCATAACAGGGACTATGTTAGCCACCCATTGCGGATACAGGACAACTTTAATAAATTTTTCTTGGTGTAGTTTGTCAACCTCTTCATTCATTTTGAGTGCAATATCAGGGTGGAATCTCCTGAGCTTTTGTTTGACCGGGGTAGTTCCAGGTTTCAAGGTTAATCTATGTTCAACCAGTGAATTATCTAATCCCGGCATATCTTTATATGTCCATGTGAACATGTCCTTATATTCTTCCAAAACTTTAATCAAACGTTGTTCTTCTGAGGGAGTGAGGTTTGCACTAATGAGGATAGTCTTAGGATCTTCTAGGGTTCCTAAATTCAGTTCCTTGGTCAGTTCATTCCCTGTGGCTGATGGTTCTTCAAATCTTCTAAGTTCAGATGCATACGCATCGGCCAAGTCCTCGATTTCATCCTCGGATTCGGGATCCTTCTCTGATACCACCTCATATACTCCCAAAGTATGATCTATGTTATACTCATTCTCATATCGGATTTCATCTAGCTGAATGGTATTTTCTAAAAAGTTTGGCAGCCTTGCACACTCTACGCATTTCTGTGCCAATTGTTGCAGATACCTATTTGGAACTCGCTTACCTCTGACTTTCCTATTTCCTAACCTAACTTGACCTACTGAAGATAAAGCTGGAAAGGTGGTATTTACATTGGAGGGGGGGATCGAGTAAATCGATCAATGATTCATAAAAGAGGGATCCCTGATTGGGAGCGCCCTATGGGATGAGTAGAGACGTCTCCTCGATGGAAATGTGAGTTTCAGAGAAGACATTTTTTTTTTGGATTCTCAAGTAAAAAGATAGAATGAGCCTGAGTGACTCGAGGCTTGCTAGAAGATGGCTGAATTAATAGAGAGAAAAACATAAGAATAAAGGGGAAAAAGGCGCTCGTGGGCCCAATGGTAACAGAAAGTGGACACATGGGTCCAAAACTGATGAAAAAAGTAAACGGGTACGTGGGCCCAATAAGAGTAGAAGGTTGAAGAGAGCACATGGGCCCAAAGTGGGTAAGTGGGCCCTGAAGCCCATCCAAAAGATCTAGAAACAATGGTACGAGGTTCAAACATGGCATTGTTGTATTTGGGCCTCGTGGAATGGTTTTGACTTGGGTGGTATGCTCAACCAGATGATCCAAGATTGGTCTGCCCTTGAGTGGTTCCTGGTGCTCTTCCCCACTTGAGAACAAACGAGGTAAAGATAAGCACAGGTCTTCCAAGTCTTCTTCTTCTTCATCTGGAGCCTTTCTTCTCTTGACAGCTATCATGGAACTTTTGCCACCTTCAGCCATCATCATGGTCTCCCCTTTGATAAAGAATGTATGGAGCCCCATGGCATATCCTGGCTGGAAGATCCTCCTTGGAATGGAACCCTCTTCATATCCCAACCCCTGCCTGCGTGGCCTTTTCACAGTTTCAATTGGCTGAGTGATCCCTTGAAGATCCTTGCCTAAACCTCTTCCAGGCTGATAGCCCAATTTCACCATCATCTGCCATCCCAGTGTGTCTGGTAGAGAGGCGGTCATGCATCTGACTTCTGGTAAATCTCCCACTGAGATCTGGGGTTGTATTGACAGACCTAGGGGTAAAGAAGCATCATTCAGCTCGTCCCTTATAGGCATGCTAGTCACCTTGACCACCTATCCTTTAAAGGGAAACTTTATGCACTGGTGGTTTGTTGAAGCCACAGCTCCTATTGCCTCCAAGTATGGCCTCCCAAGTATAGCCCGAAAAGTTGGATCTAATTCTAGAACATGAAATTCCGTTGTGACCGTACATGGTCCAAGTTTAACTTTTAAAGTGACCACCCCACGTGCAGACTTATTGGAGTTATCGTAGGCCGTCACCATGGCACATGATGACTTGATTTCTTGCTCAGAAATGCCACACAACTGCAAAGTTTCTGGCGGCATAACGTTGATAGAAGCTCCAGTGTCAACCAAACATGATTTCACTTCGACATTGCAGATGATAACTGCCACATGCAAAGCATATCTCCTAAATTCTGGATCTGCTAATTCCTCCTGAGAGAAAGTGAGTGTTGGGTGCTCACTTCTAGGGGCTAACACTGTAGTTATCTTTTCAGGTGGGATATCTTCATTCACCATGACCCTTTGCAAGTACTGCTGTAGAATCTCCTGGTGCACCTTTGATCTTTTGATCAACTCAAGTATGGAAATACGGGCCGGTGTTTTATCTAAATGTTTCAACAAATCATAGGTTGTGCCTGGCAATGGTTCTTCTACTTGTTCCTCCTCCACTGGATCCTGCGGTTGAGTACTAGCTTGGGGAAAGAGCCGCTGGAACATCCTCCCACTCCGAAGCACCAGGGCTATTTGGCGGTCCGGTAGAGGTGACGGGTTAACTGGGGTGGGTTGTGGTGGAACAGGTGGTGTAGGTGCATGTATGATAGGTAATGGGATCGATGGTTCTGGGATGATGGGGTTAGTTGGTAGAGGGGTAGGATCTGGAGGTGGTAGTGATGGTGATACCGGTGGCCTAATAAGAAGAGGCCGGGGTGCGAAGTGGTTGATGAGTTTAATGAAGGTGTAGGTTGTGGGATTGGTTGTGGTGTTGGTGGTATGATAGGTTGGGGTTTTGGAGTGGTAGAGCTCGTAGGCTGGGGGTTCAGGTTTGGTGGTGATTGTGGTGGTCGGATGAGCAAGGGTCGGTATGTAGCAATGGTTGAAGGAGGTGTAGTTAGAGAGGGGGCTGGCCTAATGATGGGCCGGTAAGAAGAAGTGGCGGCCAGTGGTTGGGTTATTGAGCTTTGTGGTAGTTGTGGAGTAGAAGGTGCACGGATTATTTGTCTAGGAGGGTTCCTAGCAGGAGGCCTAACCGGGTTGACAGGCATGGTTGTATTGTGGCTTTCTAGTTGCCAACCTTGAGCACGACTGGCGTCTCCCTGGACAATGGAGTGTACTAGACCAATTCCTGGGTTTGGATGTGCTGGTGCCGGCGCTGGAGCGGGAGCATGTAATGGGAGCGGATTCTGAACAATCCCCAAGCCAGGTTGTTGTTGAGGTTGAGCCGGTAGACGCTACCGCTGCTGCTGCCTAGCCTTCATAGCTTGTATGCATTCCCCCATTTGAACCCAATCAATGCTGCCTTGGTCATTCAGATCGTGGATGTAATCCATGAATTGAAAGCACACCTCTACAGTGTGACCAGGACACCGGTGGTAAGCACAGTATCGGGACATATCTGCGTTTGCTGGCCAAACCTCTCTTTTCTTGGGTAATTCCAACTGTTTTTCTGCCATGAGTACATTGAATATGTCAGTCAAGGAGTAAGGGAGTTGCTGGTAGTTCTCTCTCCTAGGACCTCCCCTTCGTGGTGCCTGATTGGGTGGTGGCGGTTCCCTATTGTAGATAGGTTGATGAGGTTGCTGGGGTTGTGCTACTGGTTGCGGGGGTTGTTGTGGTTGTCGTGGTTGTGGTGGCCTAACTTGTTGTTGAGGGGGGTAATAAGAAAGGTTCTGTGGTGGGTTTCTGAACTGGTTTTGACGGTTCCCTCCCTGGTTCCCCACAGTGTTTATAGCTTCGTTGTTGACCACTCCTTCGGTTGTAGGCCCAACTGGTGCAGAGGGAGTTTTCCTGAAGTTTCTAGGTTTAGGATCAAAAGGGTTTATCATAGTGGCATCCTTGAAGTGGGCTTGCAAGTATCGGGCACTGTCATAGAGTTCATTCATTGTGGTAGGACGGTGCATGATCAAGACATTCCTCAAGGCAGGTGTAGTGTTGCCAATAAGCATCTTCACTTGTTCCCCTTCAGAAATCACATCTGTCAATTTCTCTGCCATTCCCCTCCAGCGATCAGCAAACTTTATGAAGTCCTCTTCGGGCTTCATCTTCTCAGCGATCAAATCCGTAATGGAGCATGCTGGTGCCACCCAGTCACTGTATCTTTGCAAGAATTTTGTCTTCACAATATCGAAGTTTCCTGCCTCAAAGGAGTCGAGCCAGTAGAACCATTCCAATGCAGACCCTTCTAGTGATCGGCGGAACAAGAAGGCAAGAACCCTACGATCATTTTTCCAGAATGAGGATTCATAGAGAAAATCTTTAAGGTGGAGAAAAGGGTTGCCAGTACCATTGTAGTGGTGATAAACTGGTAGCTCAGAAGGTGGCAGGTGTAAGACTGGCAGAGAAGGAATGGAAATCTCAGGAACTGACTTTGAGTCCAGGCGACATCTCAGCTCTTCATAACATTTATTCATTTGGGTGAGCTGATCCATGATTGCCTGGGTGAGAGCAGGTTCTTGGTTTACTGGTGGGGGTATGTGATTAGAGACATGATTTTGGAATTGAGGAGCATGACTTGGCAAATTTACTGAAGATTGTCCCATGACTTGATGGGCCAAGGGAGCAACATGGTTGAAATAAGATGGCTGAACAAATGAGGGTTGGACCACAGACGGTTGAACTATAGATGGTTGAACTACAGATGGTTGTGCTAGTGATGGTTGAATCATAGATTGTTGAACAACAGGTGGTTGAACAAAGGGTGACTGAATGATTGTATGCAGGCATAGGTTTCTGGGTCGGTGTAGAGAGACAACTCCCTAAAGAGTTGTTCGACATCACGAGGAGCAGATGGTTGACGGACCTCTTGCGCTTCGGACTCAAATAATGGATTAACACGACCATCTGACGGATTTGGTTAATGACCCATCTCATGTTCTCGATGTTCAGCTTGTTCCGCCATTCCAATGTGTCTTCCAGACCTTAGTTGCATTGAACTTCAAGGAGAAAACAAACAAGTTGACAAAGTAAATAAATAACTTTTTTTTGTTTTTTTTAGTATTTTGCAAAAAGTTAGAGGTTTGAATTTTTGTTTGACAAGCAAGTTATGCAAAGACTTGAAAGCAAAATTACGCAATGATTTTGATTAAACCTTAGGTTTATGAATTTTGTTAAGAATTGTTCTCTCAACAAATGGGTTAGGATCCTAACTCCAATCTCCAATGATCTAGGTTTCACACAATCTCACCACGTGTAGGTAACATAGGATGCTTCGGGTTTTGGGGAGTGGTACAACCAACCCGTTCGTGAAGAGGAATACTCCACGTATGAGGAATTACGGAGGCCTTGATGAAAGCCAACAAAGTCAACTAGGAAGAAAAATCCCAGAAGAGAGGTCAAAATCCACCAAGAGGGTGTTTTGGATGGGAGGGATAAATGGGAGAGTGAGCTCCTGCCTCAAAAAAAGTGTAAAAGAAGGAGGTAGAGAGAAGGAGAAGAGAATGCAATCAAGTAATAAAGCAAGTAATAAGCAAAACATAAACTTAAATAAACAAGCAATGACACAAGACAAGCAATTAGAAACTAGACAAGCAACTAGAAACTAGAATCCAGACCATGTTTCTTATGTAAGCCAAATGGAGATAGTGAAAAGGTGATGGAAAGAAGAGGGTTCAGTTCTGATAGCCAAGCAAAAGGGGTGGTCCACGTGGGGACCGATGTAAGAATAAGCTGGTTCACGTGGGAACCGGAGTAAAAGGTAAGGGTGGTTCACGCGGGAACCGGTTTTGGGTAAAAAGGGTGGTTCACGTGGAAACCGGTTTGAATGATCAAAAGAGGGCCACGTGGGACCAATTAAAGGTGAATGAAGATCTGATCCAAGTTGGGATAGATCTGGAAAAAAAAGGGCTTGGTTCACATGGGAACCGAAGTAAAGAAAGAGATTGGTTCACGCGGGAACCGATTTAAAAGGAGAAGGGTGGTTCACGTGGGAACCGGTTTAAATAAAATGACAGAAATTAAATGGCATACTTGGCACTTCATATCTGATGAAAGATGGGTGAAATCAGAAATTTTGAGATGGCATGAAGTTAAGAAAGGTGAAAAGAAGGAAAGACTCACGTGGGAACCGGTTTAGAACTAGAACTAGTTGCAAAACAAAACACTAAGCACCCACGGTTGAAGACATTGCTTGTCCCACCGTGGTCGCCAAAAAGCTGTCGACTCTGAAAATTTGATGGGGTCCTCTCCTTTTTAGGGAAGTCCGTGAATCCAGATCGTCACCTCAAGAGGGGATGAGAAAAGAAAGGAATAAAGCTCGGAAAGCAACTCTCACCTCGGTCCCACACTCACATTGATCCCCGAACTTTCATCCCTTGGCGTCGCTCGATCACCAAAGAGACGGTTCGGGTCATGTGGGAAGAGGGTGAGAAGAAATAAATTAAGACATGTGGTCGCCAGGAACTGAGGGTTCCGATTTATAGAATTAAAATGACCGTGTGTACCTTAGCGTGAAGAATGTGAGTTAAAGCTTCTCCTTCTTCGGCCGGCCGATGAAGAAGAGTCCTCAACGCGGTGGGTGCTTGATCTTCTGTGCAACTAGACAAACAAACAAGTTAAAGAGACTATTAGAACTAAACAAGGTGGAGTATATGTAAAGAGAATAACATAAAACACACAATTGACTAGAAACTGACCGGATTCGGGTTATCTCTAACCCCTTTTTTATTTTCAGAATAACAGAATAAAAGTAATTCAAAAAATTTAAAAAAAATAACAAGAGTATGTAGAATCACTAAAAAATAGATAGGAAAAAGAACTGAAAGATTCTGAGTTGAATAGGGAAAGATATAGCCAAATCTGGGTTGTCGAAAAAGCCGAGTAGCAGTCCAGGATCTGCCAGGCGCGACTTTGCTTCTGCACTCGTCACTACCAGCCCCGACCTCGGAATCAAGTTCGGTCAATTTAAAACTGAAGAAGACTTGGAGAGGAAGAACTTTGATGAAGAGAGCTCAGACAGCAGATGTCCACCCACTGCTGTAGAGGCCGATGAAGAGAGACTTGGCATATCACCTGCAGAACATCCTTCCTCTCTCTTGAACTGACTTTTCTCTCTCTAAAAACTCGAAATTCTCTCTCTAAAAATCACAAATCAATGCAGGAGGGAGGTTGGACGTCTTGAGATGCCTGGGGGGTCGTGCTCCTGCCTTTGGAATAACCGAAATCATAGTTTATTTATAGGGGTCCTTGCGCCCCACCCCTGGGCGCCTGCGCCCTGGTGCAGAGCGCATGTGCCCCACTGAGGGGCGCATGTGCCCCCCAGTGAGGGCGCATGGCACTATTCCCGAAAATTTCGACCTTATCCGGTCGATCGGTTCAGTGGTAGAGTCCGGGTGAAAATTTGGGTCCCTCGTGCCTCAAGGGTGGGGAGCATGTGCCCTCAAGTGAGGGCACAAGGTCATGTGCCTCACTGGTAGGGCGCATGGGCACGTGCCCTGGGTCCCGGGCGCATGTGACCAGGAACCCGGGCGCATGGGACTGTTATTTGCGCGTCCTTCTTCCGGAAGCCATTGCGAACACTCCCGAACTCGGAATTCGACGCCATTTGTTGCGTTGGAAAGATAACAGGCCGAAGAAGCTTTCTATAGCATCGGATCAGCCATAACACCCTCCAAAACTTCAGAATTTTATCCGGAAGTTAAGGCAGTGAACATAAGATCCGATATAGGTTAAAATGACTCCGATGGCAAACCGGAAAGGCACGGTATGCAACAAAACTTGTCCAGGGTGTGAATATGACCATAACCTTGAATGCATGATCATTAGGAATTGGTCATTCAGCTAATTTCCATGTTTACATGATTTACGTGTGGCTTTCGCTCGGAAATTACGGCTTTTTACGGAAAACATCTGATTTCGTTCGGCAAAGCTCAAAATCAACTTTTTAAAGACCCGGCATCATTATAGGGTCAATCACACATGTTACCCTATAAAACATGAGTTTTATGCTCTGAATTTGGCGAATTTGGCGTGTCTACACCATGCGTTGAGGAAATCAAGCACCCATGCCGAAGAAGGAGAAGCTTTGACCCGCACTCTTCATGCTAAGGTACACACGGTCATCTTTATTGCATAAATAGGAACCCACGGTTCCTGGCGACCACATGTCTTAATTTTCTACTTCTCATCCTCCTCTCACATAAACCAAACCATCTTTTTGGTGATCGAGCGACGCCAAGGGATGAAAGTTTGGGCATTAATGTGAGTGTGGGACCGAGGTGAGAGTTGCTTTCCGTGTTTTATTCCGTTCTTTCTCATCCCCTCTTGAGGTGACAATCCGGATTCATAAACTTCCTTAAAAAGGAGAGGCAACGTCAAATTTTCAGAGTCGGCAACTTTGTGGTGACCATGGTGGGATAAGCAATGTCTTTAACTGTGAGTGCTTAGTGTTTCTTTGCAACTAGTTCTAGTTCTAGACTGGTTCCCGCGTGAGCCTTTCCTTCTTTTCACCTTTATTAATTTCATGCCATCTCAAAAATTCTGATTTCACCTATCATTCATAAGATCTGAAGTGCCAAGTACCTCATTTAATTTATGTCATTTTATTTTAGCCGGTTCCCGTGTGAACCCACCTTTGCTTTAAAATCGGTTCCCGCACGAACGAACTTTCTTCTACAAACCGGTTCCCACATGAACCAACATTTATTTTCAGTCATTCAAATCAGATTTTCCATCTTTGCTGCAGGTTATCACCATCAAATTTGTCACCACGTGACTCTCTTTTATTTTCAGTTGCCATATAAACTGGTTCCCACGTGAACCACCTTTTTTCCTTTCAAACCGGTTCCCATGTGAACCAATCTCTTTCTTTACTTCAATTCCCACATGAACCAAAACACTTTCCTTCAGATCTATCCCCACTTGGATCATATCCTTATTCACCTTTAATTGGCCCCACGTGGCTTCTTTCAATCATTCAAATCGGCTCCTGCATGAACCACCCTTTTTTACCCAAAACCAGTTCCCACGTGAACCACCTTCACTTTTTACACCGGTTCCCACATGAACCATCTTATTCTTACATCAGTCCCCACGTGGACCACCCTTTTATCTTTGCTATCAGATCTGAGCCCTCTTCTTTCTATTACTTTTCACTATCTACATTTGGCTCCCGTGTGAAACAAGGTCTAGATTCTAGTTTCTAGTTGCTTGTCTAGTTTCTAGTTACTTTCCTTATGTCATTGCTTGTTTATTTAAGTTTATGTTTTGCTTATTATTTGCTTTATTACTTGATTGCATTCTATGCTCCTTCTCTCTACCTTCTTATTTTACACTTTTTTTCTTTTGAGGTGGGAGCTCACTCTCCTATTTACCCCTCCCATCCAAAACACCCTCTTGGTGGATTCTGACCTCTCTTCTGGGATATTCCTTCCTAGTTGACTTGGTTGGCTTTCATCAAGGCCTCCGTAATTCCTCATACGTGGAGTATTCCTCTCCACGATCGGGTTGGTTGTACCACTCCCCAAAACCCGAAGCATCCTATTTTACCTACACGTGGTGAGATTGTGTAAAACCTAGGTCATTGGAGATTGGAGTTAGGATCCTAACCCATTTGTTGAGATAACAATGCTAAAAATATATATAAACCTAAGGTTTAATCAAAAATCATTGTGTAATCTTGTTTTCAAGTTTTTGCATCACTTGTTTGTCAAAAAAAATTCAAAACTCTAACATTTTTTCAAGATACTAAAAAAATAGAAAAAAAAGTTTTTTGTTTGTTTTGCCAACTCGTTTGTTTTACCCTCTCCTTTAAGTTGAAGGGTGACAATGCAATTAAGGTCTGGAAGGCACGTTCTAATGGCAGAGCACGCTGAACATTTAGAGTACGAGATGGGTCACCAACCAATTCCGTCAGACGGTCATGTTAATCCCTTCTTTGAGTCAGAAGCGCAAGAGGTCCCTCAACCATGTGCTCCCCGTGATGTTGAACAACTCTTTAGAGAGTTGTCTCTTTATACTGACCTAGAAACCTACTCCCATATACAATCCATGGTGAAGGGCAAAATTGTCTCTAATCAGGCTGAAGCCAACCAAGTTGCCTTATTTCCTTGTCCTATGGTTCGACCACCACTTATTCAATCATCCTTTGTTCAACCACCTATTGTTCAGCAATCTGTGATTCAACCATCACTAGCACAACTATCTATAGTTCAACCATCTATAGTTCAACCATCTGTGGTTCAACCATCATTTGTCCAGCCACCTTATTTCAACCATGTTGCTCCCTTGGCCCAACAAGTCATGGGACAATCTTCAGAGAATTTACCGAGTCATGCTCCTTAATTCCAAAATCATGCATCTAACCACATACCCCCACCAGTAAACCAAGAACCTACTCTCACCCAGGCAATCATTGATCAGCTCACCCAGATGAATGAACATTATGAACAGCTGAGATGTCGCCTGGACTCTAAGTCAATTCCTGAGGTCTCTATTCCTTATTTGCCAGTTCTTCACCTGCCACCTTCTGAACTACCAGTTTATCACCGCTACAATGGTACTGGCAATCCTTTTCTCCACCTAAAAGATTTCTCTACGAATCCTCGTTCTGGAAAAATGACCATAGAGTTCTCGCTTTCTTGTTCCGTCGATCACTAGAAGGGTCTGCATTGGAATGGTTCTACTCGCTCGACTCCTTTGAGGTAGGAGATTTTGATATTGTCAAGACCAAATTTTTGCAAAGATACAGAGACCGGGTGGCACGATCATACTTTATTATAGATTTGATTGCTGAGAAGATGAAGCCTGGGGAGGACTTCATAAAGTTTGCTGATCGCAGGAGGGGAATGGCAGAGAAACTGACAGATGTTATTTCAGAAGAGAAATAAGTGAAGATGCTCATTGGAAACACTACACCTGCCTTGAGGAATGTCCTGATTATGCACCGTCCTCCCACCATGAATGAACTTTATGACAGTGCCCGATACTTGCAAGCCCACTTCAAATATGCCACAATGATAAATCTATTTGATCTCAAACCTAGGAACATCAAGAAGACCCCCTCTGCACCAGCTGGGCCTACAACTGAGGGAGTTGTCAACAATGAAGCTGTAAACATTGTGGGGAACCAGGGAGGGAACCGTCAAAACCAGTTCAAAAACCCACCACAGAACCTTTCTTACCACCCCCCTCAACAATAGGTTAGGCGACAACAACCACGACAACCACAACAACCACCTCAGCCAGTAGCGCAACCCCAGCAACCTCGTCAACCTACCTACAATAGGGCACCGCCACCACCCAATCAGGCACCACGAAGGGAAGGTCCTAGGAGAGAGAATTACCAACAACTCCCTTACTCCTTGACTGACATCTTCAATGTACTCATGGTAGAAAAATAGTTGGAATTACCCAAGGAAAGAGAGGTTTGGCCAGCAAATGTAGAAATGTCTCGATACTATGCTTACTACCAATATCCTGGTCACACCATAGAAGTGTGTTTTCAATTCAAGGATTACATCCACGATATGAATGACCAAGGCAGCATTGATTGGGCTCAAATGGGGGAATGCACACAAGCAATGAAGGCTAGGCAGCAGCAGTGGCAGCGTCCACTAGCTCAACCTCAACAACAACCTGGCTTGGGGATTGCTCGGAATCCACTCCCATTACATGCTCCCGCTCCGGCACTAGCACCAGCACATCCAAACCTAGGAATTGGTCTAGTACACTCCATTGTCTAGGAAGATGTCAATCGTGCTCAAGGTTGGCAGCTAGAAAACCACAATGCAACCATGCCAGTCAACCCAGCTAGGCCTCCTTCCAGGAACCCTCCTAGATAGATAATCTATGCACCGTCTACTCAACAACCACCACCAAGCTCAATAACCCAACCACTGACCGCCACTTCTTCTTGTCGACTTATCATTAGGCCATCCCCCTCTTTGACTACACCTCCCTCAACCATTGCTACACACTAGCCCTTGCTCATCCGGCCACCACAATCACTACCAAACCTGAACCCCCAGCCTATGAGCTCTATCACTTCAAAACCCCAACCTATCATATCACCAACCCCACAACCTACCACATTGCCAACACCTTCATTAATCCCATCAACCACTCCTGCACCCCGGCCTCTTCTTATCAGGCCACCAGTATCACCATCACTACCACTTTCAAATCCTAGCCCTCTACCCACAAACACAATCATCCCAGAACCTCCAATCTCATTGCCTACCATACTTGCACCTACACCACCTATTCCCACCCCAGTTAACCCATCACCTCTACCCGACCGCCAAATAGCCCCGGTGCTTCGGTGTGGGAGGATGTTCCAACGGCTCTTTCCCCAAGCCGGGACTCAACCACAGGATCAAGCGGAGGAGGAACAAGTGGAAGAACCCTTGTCGGGCATGGCCTATGATTTGTTGAAACATTTGGATAAGACACCGGCCCACATCTCTATACTTGAGTTGATTAAAAGATCAAAGGTGCACCAAAAAATTTTACAATAATATTTGCAAAGGGTAATGGTGAATGAAGATATCCCACCTGAGAAGATCACTACAGTGTTAGCCCCTACAAGTGAGCACCCAACACTCACTTTCTCCTAGGAGGAATTAGCAGATCCAGTGGTCAGTGTAGACAGTAGACACACCAATTTGGCCTTATTTGGGGCTTAAACCCTTATTTCATTGGTAACATCTCATTTAGACCATCAAAATCAAGTTGAATCATTCTTTTGGAAGAGCCGAGGAGTTCACTAGAAATCTAAGGAAGAGCTTTTGATCTCTAATCAAATTTATGTTTCCCAAATGAGAGCTCATTCTAACTTCCATGTTGCTCTTGGTGGTCTTTGAACCAAGGTCACGCCGCTTGGTTGCGGGCTAAATTATGCTTTTCCCAGCATATTCTCTACTTTAAAATTTTTCATAGGATCTTGTGAACATTCAATGAAGAAGTCTTAAACATCAATAATCTTCCTCTATGAGTCCTCTTTTCAATGAAAAAACAAAATTCAATTCTGATCTCCCATTTGTCTATAGCGTCTTTTAGAAATCAAATGCGCAGTTCTGTCCGCACGCAACACCGATCAAGCCCAATTGCATGCAAGCCCAGCCCATTGGGCACATATCTGACGAATTCATGACCTTACCTTCCTTTTTCTCCTCCATATTACTTGTTATAGTATATGGAAGCTTCATGGTCGAAATTAGCATCATCTAATGATGGCAATCCAACTTGTTGTCTTATACATCAAAACTTGATATTTTTAAACCAGATTTGTTTCCTCTTCAAGTGGAGACATATTTTGAACATGGGGAAGTTTATCTATGGTTTCCAATCCCTCTCAATCATTTGGGTAAGTTTATATATGCCTCATGATGAAAATTAGCAACATTAAATGGAGGAAATCCAACCTATGGTCGGATGTATCAAAACTTGCTATTTTTTGACCTATTTTTCATCCCCTATAAAGGGAGACTCATATGAACGACCTAAAAGGGAATCCCCATCTTCCAGCACTCTTATCCTTGTCTTAAAGCCACCCTTGGCTCTTCCCAACCTCTCCAAATCGTCCTCTCTTTATCCCGGTGCCCGGAGATCATCCCGAATTGAGAAAGAAGCCAGTCTATGCTCCGACGTGCTGCACTGCTGATCATCGGCTTCTACAGATCTTTATAGCCATTTTCTGGCCTAACTTACTTTATAATAATTGTGTTTCATCAAGATATATTTCATCTCCAACAAACAGAGATCAATTCTGACATTTCCTCTGCTTTTTACGGCTTCAACACAGCGCTGCACAGACAGATCCGAAGTCTTCTCTTCTAAGTCATCGTCTTCTCAGTCAATTTCACTACATTTAATGGTGGATTCAGCCTATACATCCTTCATAGAAATTGTTTCCCAGTAACTCATATTTTATTTACAATAAGAATCATTCAATTTAGATATCTTCTATGCCCATAGCATGTCCTACACCAACATTGTGCTTGGAGTTTCCAAAACTTCATTGTCCAAGATCTGGCTTATCAGGTAAATTCAGATAACTTATCACAAGATTCAAGAAAACTTGTCTTCATGTCAAACCACCCTCGGTGAGTCCTATTTATTTTGAAACAAACATCACTTTATTATGACATTGGTGCTATTCTTTATGGTTTCTGCATCAGAACTGCGCAGTTAACATTGAATTTGTCCAACCCGGTTGCCACTTTGTCTGGCTTGTGTTGTCTTTAGCCATTCATATTCTCTTTACTAACTCTTCATTCAAATAATTTAGTTCATATTTAAGCATCATTTTATTATGTTTTTCATCATTTCATATATCACAAAAAAGAAAAAAAAGGGGTTAGGGCTAACCCCGAATCCGGTGAGTTTGTTTCTAGTTGTCGTTTATGTTATTGTTTTTACAAGTTACTACACTTCACTCAGTGCTAATCCTTCTTCACTTGTTTTCTTATCTTATTGTCTTCTAGTTGCACAGATACATCAAGCTAGCATTGGTTGTGGACTCCTTTTCATCGGCCGGCCGACGAGGAAGAAGGTTTAACCCACATATCATCTCCCATGCTAAGGTACACACGGTCAACTCATCTCTTGATTTTCATTCCATAAAGCGGAGCCCACGGCTCCTGGCGACCACAATCACTTTATTCATGTTCTAAGTCATTCTATTCCTCACTCTCCTCCCACATGACCCGAACTATCTCCGGTGATCGAGCGACGCCGTGAAATGAAAGTTCGGGGGTCAATGTGAGTGTGTGACCGAGGTGAGAATTTTACTGCTTTCTGAGTATTTTTCGATTCACTCCCTTTCTCCTATTCTATCTTTCACCTTCTCTTGAGGTGCTGATCCAGAACTCATTTCTGGAGTCGACAACTTTTGGTGACCATGGTGGGACAACCAATGTCTTTAACCGTGCTAACTTGATTTGTTTGTGCAACTAGTTTCATTCTAATTCAGTTCTAGTCACTAGATTGTTTGTTTTGTTGCATGATTGCTTGTCTTGTTTGCATATTGCATGCTTGATTTACTTACTTCTTTTCATTTTATGTTTGCGCATATTTATTACTTCTTCTCCTCTTACCCTCCATTTTTACTTTTGCATTAGCTTTTTGCATCGGGTACCAGACTTGCTCTTATCCATAGGGCATTCGAGGCGGGGGCTCTCTCTCCCAACACACCCTCACCCTCCAAGCACCTTCTTGGTGGATTCTTATCTCTCTTCTAGGATATTCCTTCCTAGTTGATTTGGTGGTTTCCATCAAGATATCCGTAGGTCCCCATTCATGGAGTATTCCTCTCCGCACGATTGGGCCGGTTGTACCACTTTCCCAAAACCCGAAGAACCCAAGTACCTACTCATAGTGATTGAATGATAACCTTAGCTCTTGAAGATTGAAGCAATAGGAACCATACCCATTTGAGTGAACAATTGCTAACAATCTATCTAATCTAAGGCTGGAACCCAAAAATCGTCGAGTAGTCATTTTAAGAACTTATTTGCATAACTTGCTTGCTCACCACAATTAAAAACAATCAAAATTTTCTTTTTTCAAAACACCTAAAAATAAAAAACAAAAAAAACCTTTTTTATTTTGTGTTCAACTTGTTTTCCAAACAACCAAACTAAAACAAAAAAATGCAAACAAAACAAAACATAACAAAAAATCTTTAAATGTCTGCTTTGCTTGCTCTCTTTTTTTAACCATCTTTGTAGAAAGATCGACATGATGCCCATGATGCTAAGGTTTAGAAGCCACGTTGGGAGGTTGAACTATTACAAGCAACAAGAGTACGATACGGGTCACTATGAGCTACAGCAACCGATGGTCCAACCAGAGGGCCATGTTAACACCGTCAGAGAACCTACAATTGAACATGCTCCACTTAGCATGGAGCAACTTCTTCAGGGTCTATCTCTCCACCTTGATCTTGAGACCTTTGCAGTCATCCAATCTGCT
Source organism: Cryptocoryne crispatula var. balansae (assembly GCA_036172225.1). NCBI lineage: Eukaryota > Viridiplantae > Streptophyta > Magnoliopsida > Alismatales > Araceae > Cryptocoryne > Cryptocoryne crispatula. The sequence goes on from CM069928.1 coordinate 22,862,499, forward strand.
ACTAAGGGCAAGATGCCTACCAACCACGGTCCTGTAGGGGGAGATCAAGCTCCCTCACCACCTCAATCGGCAACTAGGCCCCTCATCATCAACTCTCCTACACATTCTTGCTATGCTACCTTGCCTACTCACCCTGTTGTGGGTCACCCACCTGATTCCATGCTAGTTCCTACTTCCAGCCCACCTCTTCTAGCCCGTTCATCCAAATACCTTGCACTGGTGGCTCAGGAACCCAACCTCACTCAAGCATTCATGGACAAACTCAACCAAATGGATGAGCACTTTGAAGAGCTGAGGCACCGTTTGGACTTGAAGGCCATCCCTGAAATATCTACTCCATTTTTCCCAGTCCCACATATCCCTCCATCACAAACACCAGCCTACCATCGCTACAATGGCTTAGGTGATCCTTTCACCCATGTCAATGATTTCTTGAGCAAATCATCTCGATGGCTAAATGATCGAAGAGCTTTTGCTATTCTTTTTAAGAGATCATTGGATGGTGCAGCCCTAGAATGGTTTTTTTTACTAGGGGAAATAGAGATATGGGATTTCAAAATTATCAAGGCTAAATTTTTGCACCGATATGGGCTAGGCTATTCAATAATTGGAGAAGCAAAAGGAGACATGGAATTAATGCAATATCATGATGAATTGAGGCCCATGGCCGAGAGGAGCATTAATGTTATGCACCAACCTAGGAGCCCTCCCCAACCCCATCCAGATCATCATCTTCAGCCAACTCCTCGACGTCAGTTGATTAGGCCACCCATGCCCCAATCTTAGCCGATCATGCAACCCATGTCAATGGCACAATCAATTGTGCACAATCAAGCTCCTCTTGTCAATTGTGTCAATACCTCATTACCTAAACTAGCTCCACAACCTTTGACTCCACCAACATTTTCAAAGGCCTCTCGGCCAATCATCCAGCCCTTGGCTTCTCAGTATACTTCACCAACAACTCCTCGACCAACCACACGAGCCTTGGCCCCTCAACCAATTTTGCCATTAGCCCCTCAACCTAAACTGACTTCTATACCGACATCAATTGAACAACCCTTGGCTATTCAATCAACCCCTCAAAATAGGGTTCACCCTAAGTCAGTTAAGGCCCTTGTTTCTTCTATTGCTTCTACCTTCGCAGACAAATTAGTCACTCCTATCATTCATGCTCCATCCCTAGCAGAGGAACCGATCAATCTAATCATTCCTACCCCTATTATGGTGGATGATTTAGTCTCTTCAACCCTTCAAGCTCTTGCCCTAGCAAATGAACCAATTGCTCCAATCATTTATGCTCCTGCCCTGGCAGAGGAATCAGCTTCTCAACATATCATTACTATTTCTCAAAATCAAAATCAGCTAGTAGGGGAGATCGAGCCAAACTCTTCTACCCTTTTGGAATCCCCTAGACTAGGCATGCCCCCTTTTATAGAACAACCTAAGGAGAAGCCTACTGTAGGGAGCTTAGATGAGGGGATCACAAATTTAGTTGATTGTCAAGGACTAGATAAAGATTCTCTAGGTATAGATCAAATGTTGCCATCATTAGAATTGATCCCTGAAGCTGGGGAGATAGAATTGACCCCTGAACGAAAAAATAAGAGGATAGAATTGGTCAGTGAAATGGAAAATGAATCGACAAGCCTCCAGAAGGGCATAGACAAAGGGATACTGAGACCTCCTCTAGATAGGCAGGCAAATCCCTTAGCATCAATCTTAGGGCCACGACCCTTACACCATTCTTCTCCTAAGCAACAATCCGGCACATGGGCCCATGATCAATCAATCATAGGGCCACGACCCTTTCTTTATTCTCCTCCAAATCAACGATTGGGCCCATGGGCCCACAATTCCTCAATCTTAGGGCCACTACCCTTTCTTTATCCTTCTTACAACCATCAATTGGGCCCATGGGCCCAAAATCTGTCAATCATAGGGCCACGGCCCACACTTGTTCCCACTCAACTGGGCCCTCATGCCCCTCTTCTACAATCGGGTCCTTATGCCCCTTTCATCCAACCGAGCTCATGTGCCCCTTCCCATCAACCGGGTCCAAGTGCCCCTCTCCATCAGCCGGGCCCATGTGCCCCCTTTATCCAACCGGGCCCATGTGCCCCTCTTCATCAACCATGCTCTTATGCCCCTTTTCTTCAACCGGGCCCACATCCCCCTTTTAATCAATCGGGCTTGCATGCCCTTTTCCTTCAACTGGTCCCATATGCCCCTTTTCCCCAACTGGGCTTACGTGCCCCCTTCCTTTCATCCGGCCCACGTGCCCATAATTCTACCCAATCGGGCTCATGTGCCCTTAATTTTTCTTAATCAGGCCCACGTGCCCATAATTCACCTCATCCGGGCTCACATGCCCATGTTTTTCATGCAACCGGGCCTATGTGCCCAAATTTCTTCTAAATCGGGCCCATGTGCCCACCTTCCATCAACCTCGGGCACACATGCCCACACTCATTTAACTTTGGGCCTGTATACCCCCATTCCTTCGCAATCGGGCCCGCGTGCCCATACTTCTTCGAAATCGGGCCCCCGTGCCCCCACTTCTTCGAATTCGGGTTTGCGCACCCATACTCTTCAATGGCGCCAGCGAGCCCATCACAAATCACAATCTTGCTGCCAACCATCTAAATCGGGCCTGTGTGACCACTCTTTTCGTTGGGTCCCTCAAGCTCAACCTCCAATCGGGTCGTTGAGCCCATCACCTCCAATTGGGCCCTCATGCCCATCAACATCAATTGGGCCTTCTAGCCCGCCTTCAACTCTTGGGCCCACGTGCCTCTTGATTCCAACCATTTCTGGGCCTTCAAGCCCACTATCAACTCCCAAGCCCAAGATCCCACTTTAATTCACTTTTCATTTCAAGCATTCTTTTTCCTTTTCCAAATTTTATTTTCAAAAATAAAAAATCAATGGTAGAGAAATTTTCTAGGTGATACCCCAATCTTTGCCTTCTACATCATCAATCCTAGTTTCGTCGTGCCAAATCAGATCCTCCACATCTTGCATCTCGTTGTATGACTCCTATTCTTTGATTCAATGTAGAGCATATCAACAGTGGAAGCAGTTGGGCAAGGCAAGGCAAGGCATAGCAAACAAGGCAAGGCATGCAAAAGCAAAGCCGTCATCAACAATGAATTCCTTCTCTTAGGTATTACATGAAATTGCATTCATCATCATTATGTCATCTGCAAGGCAATATTTTTTTGAAATGATTTTGAACTTCACATGACAACTTTAATGAAGATAAATTCATGATTGACAATATTTGTAGCTACCTTGTTTTTATTAAACAAATTCTTTACATTGCAAGGCATGCGAACAATTGATTCACCTATGGAATGTAATCTACCTCAAAAATGGAGAGAACTACTAGTATGACTTAAGTCCACATGTTCTAGGTTGTTGTCTAGGAGTCGTGGGTGGATACCATCCCACACAAAACATGTCTTGATCCCAGAATCTGGATGACCTGACACCTAAGAGAAGCTAGGCAAGGCTTAGAGATGAAAGGAAAACCCTCACCATATTCTCTTCTTTTCGGTCCAAGATAGGCAAAGAGGACTAGAGGGGGAGAGTATCGAAAGCATCCACCACCTTATTAAGAGGCCGTCTCGAAAGATTCAACTCCTCAAAAGAAAAGGGTGCCAAAAGATGGGCAATGAACCCCACAGGTTTAAACAAATATGGGCCTGTCTGAATGAGTACCAAAAAATGTAGAAAAATGAAAAAGGAGCCAAAAGATGGGCAATGACCCCACAAGTCAAAACACCTGTACGAATGTGTGCCACAAAAATAGGTTTGTCAATAAAGAAGAAAAGACCCAAAGAGGCCGAACCCCAACAGGCAATTGGGTGTGAGTAGAGAAATTCCTCTTGACATCTCCAAAGCCTATCAAGGACTTCCTACCAATTCTTTATTCTTAACCCCCCAGGGTGTGGGTGGACCAACCAAATCAAAGCTAAACTCTGGCCGATCAATGGTTGAAGGTCAAAAAGATTCTGGGTAAGGAACCCCATTTTACACATGGTATCTACCAGTGAACCTAGAATAACAACCAAGTGATGAGAACTTGTGTCAATACTGATTTTTTTCTCTCCAAAAAAAAATTATTTTTAAAAACTCTAAAAAGAAGTTGAATATCTTCAAAAATCCAAAAAAAAATAAGTATTTTCAAAACTCCAAAAAAATGAATATTTTCAAAATCTTAAAAAAAAATTGATCCTTTTCACAAAACTTCTTTTTTAAATCCCAACCAAAATTTTCATCGCCATGCTTGGTTTGAATTCTTGTCTTTACATTCATCTCATATTTGCTGCTTTATTTTTACACCCTTATAAAGGCTATTACCCCTTGACAAAGGTCAAGGCATACTGCAACTTGCAAGGGGGATAAGCCGCATTGTTGTTCTAATCTCTTCCTTCTAAGTGGTTCAGGCATAAGGAGAACTTATCACCCATTGACAAAGGTCAAGGCATACTGCAACTTGCAAGGGGGATAAGCCGCATTGTTGTTCTAATCTCCTCCTTCTATGTGTTTCATGCATAAGGAGAACTTATCACTCCTTGACAAAGGTCAAGGCAGACTGCAACGTGCAAGGGGGATAAGCCATACTGGCATTCTAATCTCATTTTTCTAGTATTTCAGGCACGAAGAACAAACAAGGAGAATTGCACAGCAAGGCGATGCTCGCCACTTCCCTCCCCTGAGGATTCTTAGGAGGAGGTGTCACCATAACCTCAGCCTTAATTTTGCCAACAAGCTTTTGCTCTGTGTCCTCATTAGGACACATGAACTCTTTTGTGAGAATGCATGTCATCACATTGCAAACTCACCGTTATCATTTCCTTTCTTAGCATATATTAGGTGCATTATCATTTATTTTATGCATTGATGTTGAAGATCGTGAATGCAAAGAAGACCAGGCCCGAGATCCCCTTCATCAAAATCCACGATGGTCGGGTCATTCTTTGTGCTCACGGATAAGCCAAAATTGTGCAATGAGGGACGATGGTTCCCGAATGGGTATCTTGACCTCATAGACAATCTATATCTTCAACTAATTGTTACACAAGTTTCGTTTTGTTTTCTTGAGCCCAGCATGCATCATGTAGCATTAGTTGCATTACATTTCGTTTTGTCATTGCATACATCCTTTCGTGATCTTCACCATCTCACCATAATCTCTGAGTCATGTACCCCGATTCTAATCATTCTAATATCCCACCGTGTTCTCATATCCCACCGTGCTTTCTAATCCCACCTTGTTTTCTAATCCCATCATGTTTTTTTTTAATCCCATCGTGTCTGTTAATCCCACCGTGTTCGATAATCACCTTGTGCCTTCAAATCTTTCATTTCTATCACCACTGTGTCCACTGCAACTCTCTTGCTATTCATACCACCATAGAAGTCACTTCATCCTACGAAGGGCCTCCTATTTGATCAGAACTTGCACTGTCATTATCTTCACGGTCTGTGCTTTAACATTTGCCTTTTGGAATTCGAGATCATTCCATTCTGAATCAAATCATGTTTCTTGAAAAATATAAAAGAATTTGAGAGCCTGAATATGCTCGATTGGTATTCTTTTATTTTACAAAAACAATTCTCTTTTTAAACATTAGCCCATCACAGTACAGGAACACCGCAAAGATCAGGTTGCTGGCTGATGATGAACCCACGAACCTATGATTCTGGGACTCCCCACCGCGTTGGGGGTTGACTATTCTTCTCTCGTGCCTGTGACACATCTTTTACCAATAGGATGTAAGAAGGCTTGGTGAAACGTGGCAGTAATACAAGGAACATGAAGAGATTCTCTTTGCCAAATTTGGTCGTTGAGCGTGTCTATATCTACACTATGATGCCACCTTTTCAATCCATCGCTATTTCGCTCCACTGCATTCCATTACAATTCATTTTGCTTTGCTACATTTCTCTACATTTCACTTCGCTTTGCTACAAAACATTCCCTTGCAAAGTCAACATCAAGGTGAGTCACGCTGTAGACATGCCTATTTGGCCTTATTTGGGGCTTAAACCCTTATTTCATTGGTAACATCTCATTTAGACCATCAAAATCAAGTTGAATCATTCTTTTGGAAGAGCCGAGGAGTTCACTAGAAATCTAAGGAAGAGTTTTTGATCTCTAATAAAATTTATTTTTCCCAAATGAGAGCCCATTCTAACTTCCATGTTGCTCTTGGTGGTCTTTGCACCAAGGTCGCGCCGCTTGGTTGTGAGCTAAATTATGCTTTTCCCAGCATATTCTCTACTTTAAAATTTTTCATAGGATCTTGTGAAGATTTAATGAAGAAGTCTTAAACATCAATAATCTTCCTCTATGAGTCCTCTTTTCAATGCAACAAACAGCATTCAATTCTGATTTCCCATTTGTCCGCAGCGTTTTTTAGAAATCAGATGCGCAGTTCTATCCGCACGCAGCACTGATCAAGCCCAATTGCATGCAAGCCCAGCCCATTGGGCACATATCTAACCAATTCATGACCTTACCTTCCTTTTTCCTCATCCATATTACTTTTTATAGTATCCGGAAGCTTCATGGTCTAAATTAGCATCATCTAATTATGGCAATCCAACTTGTTGTCTTATACATCAAAACCTGCTATTTTTAAACCAGATTTGTTTCCTCTTCAAGTGGAGACATATTTTGAACATGAGGAAGGTGATCCACGATTTTAAATCACTCTCAATCATTTGGGTAAGTTTCTAGATGCCTCATGATGAAAATTAGCAACATTAAATGGAGGAAATCCAACCTATGGTCGGATGTATCAAAACTTGCTATTTTTTGACCTGTTTTTTATCCCCTATAAAGGGAGACTCATATGAACGACCTAAAAGGGAATCCCCATCCTCCAGCACTCTTATCCTCGTCTTCCAGCTACCCTAGGCTCATACCAACCTCCAAAAATAGTCCTCTCTTCGTCCCGGTGCCCGGAGATCATCCCAAATTGAAGAAGAAGCCGGTCTATGCTCCGACGTGCTGCACTGCTGATCATCGGCTTCTACAGATCTTTATAACCATTTTACGGCCTGACTTCCTTCATAAGAATTGTGATTCATCAAGATATCTTTCATATACAAGCAACATAGATCAATTCTGACATTTCCTATGCTTTTTACGGCTTCAACACCAGCACTGCACAGACAGATCCGAAGTCTTCTCTTCTAAGTCATCGTCTTCTTAGTCAATTTCACTACATTTAATGGTGGATTCAGCCTATACATCCTTCATAGAATAGAAATTGTTCCCTGGTAAGTCATATTTTATTTAAAATAAGAATCATTCAATTTATATATTTATGGTGCCCATAGCACATCCTACATCGACATTGTGCTAGAAGTTTCTAGAACTTCACTGTCCAAAATCTGACTTATCAGGTAAATTCAGATTACCTATCATAAGATTCAAGCAAACGTGTCTTCATATAAAACCGCCCTTGGTGAGTCATCTTTATTTTGAAACAAACATCACTTGATTCTGACATTTTTGCTGTTCGTTACGGTCTTTGCATCAGAGCCACACAATTTACATTGAATCTGTCCAACCCGATTGCCACTTTGCCTGGGTTGTGTTGTCTTTAACCCATTCATGTTCTCTTTGCTAACTCTTCATTCAAATCATTCAGTTCATATTTAAAGCATCATTTTATTCTATTTTTCATCATTTCATATATCACAAAAAACCCAAAAAAAGCGGTTAGGGCTAACCCCAAATCCGGTGAGTTTGTTTCTAATTGCCGTACTATGTTATTGTTTTTACAAGTTACTACACTTCACTCAGTTCTAATCATTCCTCACTTGTTTTCTTGTCTTATTGTCTTCTAGTTGCACAAATACATCAATCTATCATCGGTTGTGGACTCTTCTTCATTGGCCGGCCGAAGAAGGAGAAGATTGAACCTGCGTACACTCTCTTCCGCGCTAAGGTACACACGGTCATCTAACTTAATCTCTTGTTCAAATCCATAAAGAGGTGCCCGTGGATCCTGGCGACCACTTCTTCTCTTATTCATGCTTTAAGTGAATTCATTCCTCACTCTCCTCCCACATGACCCGAACCATCTCTGGTGCTCGAGCGACGCTATGAGATGAAAGTTCGGGGATCAATGTGAGTGTGGGACCGAGATGAGGATTTTACTGCTTTCCGAGTGTCTTCCGATTCACTCCTCTTTCCCCTATTCCATCATCACCTTTTTTGAGGTGCCGATCCGGAACCCGTTTTCGGAGTTGACAGCTTTTTTAAGCATCATTTTATTCTGTTTTTCATCATTTCATATATCACAAAAAACCAGAAAAAAGTGTTAGGGCTAACCCCGAATCTAGTGAGTTTGTTTCCAGTTGTCATTTATGTTATTGTTTTTACAAGTTACTACACTTCACTCATTTCTAATCCTTCTTCACATGTTTTCTTGTCTTATTGTCTTCTAGTTGCACAGATACATCAAGCTAGCATCGGTTGTGGACTCTTTTTCATCGGCCGGCCGACGAGGAAGAAGGTTTAACCCACATATCATCTCTCGCGCTAAGGTACATACAGTCAACTCATCTCTTGATTTTCATTCCATAAAGCGGAGCCTGCGGCTCCTGGCGACCACAATCACTTTATCCATGTTCTAAGTCATTCTATTCCTCACTCTCCTCCCACATGACCCGAACCATGTTCGGTGCTCGAGCGACGCCGTTAGATGAAAGTTTGGGGATCAATGTGAGTGTGTGACCGAGGTTAGAATTTTACTGCTTTTCGAGTATTTTTCGATTCACTCTCTTTCCCCTATTCTATCTTTCACCTTCTCTTGATGTGCTGATCCAGAACTCATTTCTGGAGTCGACAGTCAGGAGATATGCTTTGCATGTGGCTGTGGTTATTTGTAATATTGAAGTAAAATCATATTTGATTGACACTAAAGCTTCTATCAACATTATGCTGTCAGAGACTTTGCAGTTGTGCGGCATTTCTAAACAAGAAATCAAGCCATCTTATGCCATGGTGACAGCCTATGATAACTCCAAGAAGTCTGCACGTGGGGTGGTCACTTTAGAAGTTAAACTTGGACCATATACGGTCACGTTGGATTTTCAGCTATACTTGGAAGGCCATACTTGGAGGCAATAGGAGCTATGGCTTCAACAAATCATCAGTGCATCAAATTTCCCTTTAAAGGAAAAGTGGTCAAGGTAAACAACATGCCTGTAAAGGACGAGCTAAACAATGCTTTTTCGTCCCTAAGACTGTCAATGCAACCCCAGATCTCAGTGAGAGAATTGCCAGAAATTAGATTCATGACCGCCTCTCTACCAGACACAGTGGGATGGCGGATGATGATGAAATTGGGCTATCAGCCTGAAAAAGGTTGGGCAAGGATCTTCAAGGGATCACTCAGCCGATTCAATCTATGAAAAGGCCACGTAGGCAAGAGTTGGGATACGAAGAGGATTCCATCCCAAGGAGGGTTTTTCAGCCAGGATATGCCATGGGACTCCACACATTCTTTATCAAAGGGGAGACCATGATGATGGCTGAAGATGACAAGAGTTTCATGATAGTTTTCAAGAGAAGGAAGGCTCCAGATGAAGAATAAGACTAGGAAGATCTATGATTATCTTTGATTCATTTGTTCTCAAGTGGGGAAGAGCACCAAGAACCACTCAAGGGCAGATCAATATTGGATCATCCTGCTGAGCAAGCTACCAACCAAGTCAAAACCATTCCACAAGGCCCAAATACAACAATCCCATGTTTAAACCTCGTGCCATTATTTCTAGATCTTTTGGATGTGTTTCCGAGCCCACTTTCTCACTTTGGGCCCATGTGCTTTCTTAAACCTTCTATTCTCATTGGGCATGCTTGCCCATTTACTTCCCTCATTAGCTTCAAGACTAAAGACTCTTCTCAGCATGGGCTCATATGCCCATCTATTTCCAGAATCAGGTCCATGTACCCGTTCACTTTTTTCATTAGTTTTGGGCCCATGTGCCCATTTTCTGTTACCATTGGGCCCACAAGCCCCTTTTCCTTTTTATTCTTAAGTTTTTCTCTCTATTCATTCTGTCAGTTTCTAGCAAACCTCAAGTCTTTCCGACTCATTCTATAGTTTTACTTGAAAATCCCCAAAAGCGTCTTCTTTAAAACTCACATTTCCATCGAGGAGACGTCTCTACTCATTCCAGAGGGTGCTCCCAATCAGGGATCCCTCTCTTCTAAATCATTGATCGATTTACTCGATCCCCCCTCCACTGTAAATACCACCTTTCCAGCTTTATCTTCAGTAGGTCAAGTTAGGTTAGGAAATAGGAAAGTCAGAGGTAAACTAGTTCCAAATAGGTATCTGCAACAATTGGCACAGAAATGCGTAGAGTGTGCAAGGCTGTCAAACTTTTTAGAGAATACTATCCAGTTAGATGAAATATGATATGAGGATGAGCATAACATAGATCATACTTTGGGAGTATATGAGGTGGTATCAGAGAAAGATCCCGAATCCGAGGATGAAATCGAGGACTTGGCTGATGCATATGCATCTGGACTTAGAAGATTTGAAGAACCATCAGCCATAGGGAATGAACCGACCAAGGAACTGAATTTAGGAACCCTGGAAGATCCTAAGACTATCCTCATTAGTGCAAACCTCACTCCCTCAGAAGAACAACGTTTGATCAAAGTTTTTGAAGAATACAAGGACACGTTCGCATGGACATATGAAGTAATGCCGGGACTAGATAATTTATTGGTTGAACATAGATTAACTTTGAAACTTGGAATTACCCCAGTTAAACAAAAGCTCAGGAGATTCCACCCTGATATTACACTCAAAATGAAAGAAGAGGTTGACAAATTACAACAAGAAAAATTTATTAAAGTCATCCTATATTTGTAATGGGTGGCTAACATAGTCCCTGTTATAAAGAAGGATGGACAGGTTCGGATCTGCATAGATTTCAAAGACTTGAACCAAGCGTGTCCAAAGGATAATTTCCCTTTACCTTATATCGATGTTTTGGTCGATAACACAGCTGGATTTGAAATGCTTTCATTCATGGATGGCTATTCTAGATATAATCAGATCCGGTTAGCTAAGGAGGACCAAGAGAAGACCTCGTTCACTACACCTTGGGGAACATGGTGCTACATATCAGAGGGCTATGATGGCTATCTTTCACGACATGATGCACACCTTTGTAGAGGTGTATGTGAATGATTTGGTTTTCAAGTCCAAGAGTCAAGAAGATCATTTTGAAGTGCTAAGGAAAGTTTTGCAATGATCTAGAGAATACAAGCTAAAAATGAACCCTAAGAAGTGTATATTTGGAGTTTCGTCAGGAAAGCTACTAGGGTTCATAGTAAGCAAAAGGGGCATAGAGATCGACCCAAACAAGGCCAAGGCAATTATTGGTATGCCTCCCCCGAAAAATATGAAAGAGCTTCGAGGATTGATTGGGAGGATACAATTTGTCCACTGGTTTATCTCACAACACTCCCAAAGGTGTAAACCTTTTTATGAGTTAACCAAGGCGGGGGCCAAGTTTAAATGGGATTCGAAGTGCCAGGAGGTGTTCGATGGGTTGAAAACATACCTGGCAAGTCCCCATGTACTCAAACCACTAATTCCCGACAAGCCCTTGGTCCTCTACATTTCGGTTCTTGAGAACTCTCTTGGGGCAGTCCTTGCACAAGTTGATAAAGAAGGGAAAGAGCGAACTACTTACTACTTGTCTAAGATGTTTGATGCTTGTGAGCTAAAGTACACTGTGGTAGAAAAGACCTATGCTGCTCTTGTTTGGGTGGTTCAGAAACTCAAGCATTATTTTCTTGCTCACCAAGTCAAGCTCATTGCTCATATCAATCCCATTAAGTTTCTATTAGAGAAGACAGTTTTGACTGATCGATTAGGGTGATGGCAGAGCTTCTTGTCCCAATTTGATATCACCTATGTTCCGCAGAAGGCAATCAAGGGCTATGCTATTGCTGAACACCTTGCCCATCATCCCATACATGTCTTTGATCCAGTCCGGTCGGAGTTTCCGGATGATGAATTAATGTCAGTCTGATCTTCCACTCTTTGGACATTATATTTTGACGGGGCTCTGAACACTCATGGTAGAGAGATAGGTATTGTTCTTATGTCACCTAAAGGTGTCACCATTCCACAGGCTCTTCAGCTCAACTTTCCAACAACAAACAACATTGCTGAGTATGAAGCCTTGCTGGCCGGGCTAGAGGCTGCTCATTTCCATGGTGCCACTGAACTGAGGATGATAGGTGATAGTTAATTGATCCTAAGCCAAGTCCTATCCAAATACCAAACTTCCCATCCAAATTTCAAACCCTACTAGGAGCTCACCACCTGCTACATTAAACTATTCTTCAAACTCACCTCTGTCCATGTCCCACAAGCTCAGAATATCTTCACCGATGCCTTAGCTTCACTAGCTTCATCTTTATCTATCCTGCTAGGCAGGCAAGTGCGAACTATCCACATCTGTAAGAGGTCAATTCCAACAATTGAGGATGGATGTTTTCTGAAGGTTAAGGAGAGGTTCAATAGAAAGGAATACTTGTAATACAAAGAATAAATCTTCTTAATTGAGTTGGAAGAATTAGAAGAAGGTGAGAGACCTTGGTATGATGAGATTGCGAGGTATTGCCAAGATCAGTCGTATCCGCCTGGATCAACCACCAAGAAAAAGAAGGCAATCAGAAGAGTATCCAAGAGGTATGCAATCCTAGGAGGAGTGCTCTTCAAGAGAAGCCTAAGTGGAATCTTACTCAGGTGTCTTGATGAAGAAGAAGCCGAGTTGGTGCTGAAGGAAGCACATTCTGGAGTTTGTGGTGGTCATGTGAATGCCCAAGCCCTTGCTAAGAAAATCATCCAACAAGGGTATTATTGGCCAACTCTAAAAGAAGACTGCTCCATCTTTGTCCAACACTGTCATTCATGTCAACTCCATGCCAACAAGATTCATTCTCCCGCATATTCCCTTCATCCAATTCATGCCCCATGGCCCTTCGCCATGTGTGCTTTTGATATCATTGGCCCCTTGAGTGACCTCAACTCCAGAATGCGCTCAAAATCATTCATTCTGATGGCAATGGAGTACTTCACAAAGTGGGCTGAAGCGGAAGCGTTCATGGAGATTAAAGCGTCAATAGTCTGCTCCTTCATCAAACGCAACATCATCGCAAGGTTCGGGATCCCCAGCGACATCGTCACTAATAATGGGCTACAATTTCTCTCTCAAGATTTGTGTGATCTTTGCAATAGGTATCGCATTTCATTGCATCATTCATCACCATACTATCCTCAAGGCAATGGTCAAGTAGAAGCCACCAATAAGGCCTTAATCAAGATCATCAAGAAATCTTGTAACTCTAACAAGTTTGCCGACTGGCCTGATAAGCTTGTAGATGCTCTACGGGCTTATCATACTTCTGTAAGGACTCCCACTGGACAAACCCCGTATGTTTTGGCATATGGGATGGAAGCAGTGGTCCCTTACGAAGTATTACTTCCATCTCTCTGAGTTCAACTCGATAGGGATATTCCTGTTGATGAGAGACAAGAATATCTCCTTGCACAGCTTGAACTCTTGGATGAAAGAAGGCTAGCCGCCGCCGAGCATTCCCAGACTTATCAGAATAGACTTAAAAGGTTTCATTAAAAGAGGGTGGTCGAGAGAAAATTCAAGATCGGTGAGATTGTCATTAAAAGAATTTTTGTTAAGCCAAGGGGTCCATGCTCCAAATTGCAACCTAACTGGGAAGGGCCTTTTGTAATCACTGAAAAGTATCTAGGCAATGCATATGAATTGACTAATGCAGATAGAGAAAAATTGAATCATCCTTGGAATGGAGTTTACCTCAAAAAGTATTTTCCATAAAACAATGGAGAAACCACTAGTATAATATCAAGTCATCGATCCTAGGCTGTTTGTGAGAAGTCAAGGGTAGGTACCATCCTACACACACAACATTTCCTGATCCTAGATCTAGATAACCTGACACTTGTGAAAGGCAAGGTAGAAATCTAGAAATGGAAGGAGTACCCCGACCCTATTCTCTTCTACTCGGTCCAAGATAGGGAGAAAAGAAAAGAGAGAGGTAGTATTGAAAACACTCACCACCCTAGTAGGAGGCCATCTCGGAGGGTGCAAAAGGGTGCCAGAAGATGGGCAATGAACCTCTCAGGTTAGAAAAAGAAGAATGATCAACCTGTCTGAATGAGTACCCAAAATAATAGTCAAGGCAAAAAGCACTAAAAGATGGGCAATGTTCCCATGGGTCAAAAAAAACCTGTCTAAATATGTGCCACATAGAGAAGAGCAAAAAATAGGAAAGACCCAAAGAGGCCGTACCCCAATGGGCAATTTGAGTGAGTAGAGAAATCCCTCTCAACATCTCCAAACCCTATCAAGGACTTCCTCTATGATCTTCTTCCTTAAACCCCAAGGGTAGGGTAAACTGACCGAATCCAGGTGGAACCCAAGCCGATCAAATAAAGAATGTTAGAAGGATTCTAGGTAGGAAATTTTATTTTTACACATGGTATCTATCACTTGAGTCTTAACAAACCCCAAAGACCAATGAACTGTCTCAAATACAAGTATTTTCTTCACAAAAAATTGCATATTTCAAAAAAAATCAAAAAAATTTTGAATATTTCAAAAATCCAAAAAAATTGAAAAAAAATGAATATTTTAAAAAATCCAAAAAATATAAAATATTTTAAAAATCTAAAAAAATGAATGTTTTCAAGAAATTTCAAAAAAAATGTATCATTAGCTCAGCCATGATCATTGCCTTAATTGCATCCATGTCTATTTTTATGTCATGCATTTCTCTATTTCTGCATTGCATGTCCATTTTGGCATTAATTACCTTGTTAAGAAGGCTCTTCCCTTTGACCAGTCAAAGTTGACCGTAAATGGCAAAGGGATGAGTCATGGTGAAGATCTAATCCCCTTTTATCAAGTGTTTCAGGCATTTCAAGGTAAGAGGAGAAGATTCTCACCACGGCAGGTAAGTTCTTTCAACCCTTACCCCCCATTTCATTTAAGTAATCTATTTTATTCCACCTTGTTAAGAAGGCTCCTCCCTTTGACTCAAAATCAAGACAAATGATAAATAGGCAAAGGGATGAGTAATGATGAAAATTTAATCATTTTTATTAAGTGTTTTTAGGGGCTGAAGAGGCAAAAGAGAAGGGCCATCAAGTACATTTTTTATTTTGTAAAAAAAAATTGCCCAGGGCGCATGTGCCCTCATCTGGGGGCACATGGCTAGGTGCCCTAACACCCAGGCGCATGGGCACGTGCCCCCGATCCGGTGTACATGGACAAAAAATTCAAAAAAATCATAAAAATCATAAAAAATAGAAATTGTCTAGAATGTTGAAAATGACATCTTTGCTAAAGGAACCATCATCAAAAACATTTTTTTGACCTCCAAATGATGGTTCTAATAGTAAAAACTTTAGTTGTTCATTTCAAGAACAATATGCTTTATATGACAATTTCATCTATTGGGTACTAGCCAGAAATGTGCAGGCAACCTTTTAACTCTAATAGATGAATTGGTGAGATCGGTGTTCCGAAAGGAACGTCATGCTAGCCCTGCAACGAAAAGAAAGGGAGCGCCACCCAGTCAAGTATTATTATGGTGCTGATGAATCAGGCGGTCGATGCAAGTTGATAAACCATGCTTGAAGACTTCACTTAGTTTCACATCAATCTCACATCATCACCAGCATTCCATTTTGCACTTCACATCACCTTTACCATCTGTCACTTAGTTATGTTAGGTTCATTTGATATGTATTATATGCATTGATGTTGAAGACCTTGAGAGTAAAGATGACTGGGCCCGAGATCCCCTTCAACAAAATCTACGATGGCTTGGTCATTTATTCACACTCACGGATAAGCCAAAATTGAACATTGGAGGGATGATAGTTCCTAATCAAGTGTCTTGACCTCCGACAGACAATCTATATCTTCAACTATTTTCTACATAATTTTCTATATTTTTATATCCATCTCTTTTTCATTCTTCATCATTACCAATGTTATCCCACCGTGTTTTATTCTGCTATCCCACCATGTTTTAATCTTTTATTTTATCCCACCATGTTTTATTTTGTTAAGCCACCATGTTTTATTCTTTTCTTTCTTTTATTCCATCATGTTTTATTCTTTTTTTCTTTTATCCCACTATGTCTTTTATTTTATCCCACCGTGTCATATTTGTCATGCCATTCTTTCTTCTTTCCCATCATTCTATGATAGTCCCACCATGATCTTTCAATCCCACTATGGCTTAAGTTTGTTTTATCATTTTACGAATACTCGGTTTTCTACTAGAGCATGATTCATGGTTTTCACGATCCCCGAGCAATTTTGTTATGCTTAAACAAACCCTTTTAGAACTTGAGGTTATTCCACTCAGAATTAAACTGAGTATTTTGGTAAAACTTAAATGATCTTGAGATTCCAAATATGATGGATTGGTATTCTTTTCAATTTAAAATCAATTTCTCTTTTAAACTTTAGCCCATCACAGTTCAAGAACACCGCAAAGTTTGGGTTGCTAGCTGATGATGAACCTACGAATTCGGGGACTCCTCACCGCGCTGAGGGTTGGCTACTCCTTTGTCCTTTTATTTTTTATCTCTCATGCCAATAGCATGTCTTTACCAATCAATTATATGAGGTTTTGTTGGAACATGAAAGCGATCTATAATACTCAACAAGATTCATTTTGATGGATCGGGTAAATAAGTGTGTCTATATCTTCACTTTGATGCCACCTTTTCAGTCCATCATCATTCCATTCCTCTACATTTATCTACGCTCACTTGCATTCCATCATGGTTCACTCCGAATCACTCTGCTTCATTACATGCCATTCCCTTACAAAGTCGACATCAAGACGAGACAAGCTGTAGACACGCCAAATTTGCCTAATTTAGAGCATAAAACTCATATTTTATAGGGTAATATGTGTGATTAATCTTAGAATGACGTCGTGTCCTTTTAAAGTTAATTTGGAGCTTCGCTAAATGAAATCAAATGTTTTCCGAAGTTTTCCACACAAAGCCATAATTTCTAAGCGAAAGTCACACGTAAATCGTGTAAACACGGAAATTGGCTGAATGACCAATGCCTAATGATCATGCATTGAAGGTTATGGCCAGATTCATTCCCCGAACAAATTTTATTTCATACCGTGTCTTTCTGGTTGGCCGTCGGACTCATTCCGACCAGTATCAGATCTTATGTTCACTTGCCTAACTTCTGGATAAATTTATGAAGTTTTGGAGGGTGTGATGGCTGATCCGTTGATATATAAAGCTTCTTCGGCCTTTTATCTTTCCAACGCAACAAACGGCGTCGAATTCCAAGTTCGGGAGTGTCCGCAATGACTTCTGGAAGAAAGACGCACAGAAACAGTCCCATGCGCCCTGGTCCCTGGGCACATGTGCCCTGAACCCAGGGCACATGGCCATGCGCCCTGCCCCTAAGGCCCGTGGCCATGTGCCCCCAATTGGGGGCACAAGGGAACCAGTTTTCAACCAGGACTCTACCACTGACCGGATCGGATCAAATTTTTTGGCCGGATCGGACCGAATTTTTACGGTGGATAGGATGCGTCCCCTCCAGGGGGTGCATGCACCCAGCACCAAGGCACATGCGCCCAGGACTAGGGCGCAAGGCCCTTATTTTTTAGCCAAGATCGCGACGTTTTTGTCCTATAAATTGAGACCGATTCTAGTCATTCCAGAGGCTGGTTCATGACCCCCCAGGCATCTCAAGACATCCAAGCTCCCTCATGAATCAATTTTATGATTTTTAGAGAGAGAATTTCGAGTTTTTAGAGAGAGAAAAGTCGATTTGAGTGAGAGGAAGGCTGATCTGCAGGTGATCTGCCAGGTCTCTCTTCTTTGGCTTCTACAGCAGCGTGTGGATGTCTGCTTCCCAAGCTCTCAACATCAAATTTCTTCCTCTCCGAGTCTTCTTCGGTTTACAATTGACAGCACATGATTCTGAGGTTAGGGCTGGTTGTGGCGAGTGTAGAAGCAAAGTTGCACCTGGTAGATCCTGGACTGCTGCTCGACTTTTTCGACAACCCAAATTTGGCCATATCTCTCTCTATTTTTATCAGAATCTTTTTGTTCCTTTTCCTATCTCTTTGTTTCTTGATTCTCCATCCTTTAATCATTTTTTATATTTTTTTGCATTAATTTTATTTTGTTAATCAAAAAAAAGAGGGGTTAGAGATAACCTGAATCCGGTCAATTTCTAGTCAGTTGTGTATTTTATGTCATTTTCCTTACATATACCCCACTTTATTTAGTTCTAATTGTCTTTTACACTTGTTTGTTTGTCTAATTGCATAGGAAATCAGGCACCCACGCATTGAGGACTCTTCTTCATCGGCCGACCGAAGAAGGAGAAGCTTTGACCCGCACTCTTCATGCTAAGGTACACACTCATCTTTATTGCATAAATCGGAACCCACGGTTCCTGGAGATCACATATCTTAATTTTCTACTTCTCATCCTCCTCCCACATGACCCGAACCGTCTCTTTGGTGATCAAGCGATGCCAAGGGATGAAAATTTGGGGATCAATGTTAGTGTGGGACCGAGGTGAGAGTTGCTTTTCGTGTTTTGTTCCTTTCTTTCTCATCCCCTCTTGAGGTGATGATCCAGATTCACGAACTTCCCTAAAAAGGAGAGACCCCATTGAATTTTTGAAGTTGACAACTTTCACTTTTGACATGCTCCATGTTGAATTGAATCAAAGATTCAGAGTCATATGATGAAGTGAAAGATGTAAAAAATTTGATTTGGCATGGCGGAGTCAAGATTAATTATGTAGAAGGCAAAGACTGTGGTATCACCCATGAAATTTCTCTACCCTTGATTTTTTTGTTGAAAGTAAAATTTGAAAAAGGAGAAAAAAATGTTAAAATAAAAAAACGTGCTTGAAAATAAATGCGAATTAAAATGGGCTCTTGGGCTCGATAGTTGTGAAGGGGCTTGAAGGCCCGAGAATGGTTGGAATCAAGGGGCACGCATGCCCAAGAGTTGAATGTGGGCCAGAGGGCCCAGTTGATGTTGATGGGCATGGGGGGCCAACTCAAGGTGATGGGCACGAGGGCTTGATTGATCATGATGGGCTCGAGGGCGATTAAAGGTTGAGCTCGAGGGACCCAATGAAAAGAGTGGGCATGTGGACCTGATTTAGGTGATCAAGAGCATGATTGTAATTGAGATTTGTGATGGGCTCGTGGGTGCCATTGAAAGGTATGGACGTGTGAACCCGAATATGAAGAAGTAGGGGCATGGGGGTCTGATTTCAAAGTGGTTTGGGCATGTGGGCCCAATTGTAATGGAATGGGGGCACTCCCAAATTTGAAGGAGTATGGGCATATGTGCCTGAGGTTGATGGAAGGTGGGCATGCATGCCCAATTTAGGTGAATTGTGATCACGCGGGCACGATTGAGGAAAAGGGGTGCATGGGCCCAGTTGAAGGAAAGGGACACATGGGCCAATTGATGAAATGGGGCACATGGACCCAGTTGATGAAAGGAGGCATGTGGGCCTAGTTGATGAAATAGGGTATGTGGGCCTGTTTAAAGGAAAGGGGCACATAGGCTCAGTTGATGAAAGGGGGCACATGGGCCCAGTTGATGAAAGGGGACACATGGGCCCGATTGATAGAAAGGGCATACGGGCCCAATTGATGGAAAGGGGCATAAGAGCCTGATTGTAGAAGTGGGGCATATAGACCCGATTGAATGGGATGAAGTGTGGGCCATGGCCCTAAAATCGAATGATTAGGGGCCAATGGGCCCGATCGATGATTGCAAGAAGGATAAGGATAAAGAAAGCATCGTGGCCCTAAGATTGATGAATTGTCGGCCCATAGGCCTGATCGTTGATTGGGAGGAGAATAAAGAAAGGGTTGTGGCTCGGAGATGAATGGATGGTCAGCCCTTGGGCC
Organism: Cryptocoryne crispatula var. balansae; assembly: GCA_036172225.1. Taxonomy (NCBI): domain Eukaryota; kingdom Viridiplantae; phylum Streptophyta; class Magnoliopsida; order Alismatales; family Araceae; genus Cryptocoryne; species Cryptocoryne crispatula. Next base: position 22,882,546 of record CM069928.1, read on the forward strand.
TGATTGAAACTTATGAGGAGGTGAGGGTCATAGCCCTAAGATTAATTTCGAGAAATTTTCTTGCCTAGATGGAGGAGGTCCCAATATCCCTTTGCCAATGTCTATGTCCTTTTGAAGGTTTGTGGATTCATTCTCTATTCCATTGACCAATTCAATCTTCTTAGTTTTTAGTTTAAGGGTCAATTCCATCTATCCAACTTCAAGGATCGATTCCAATGATGGCAATAGTTGATCAATGCTTGGTGAATCTTTGCCTAGTACTTCATCGGATTGATAATCAATTACATTTGTGATTTCTTCGTCTAAGCTCCCTACAATAGGCTTATGTTCAGGTTGTTCTAGGGAAGAGGGTATGACTAGTCTAAGAGATTCTAAAAATATAGAAGAGTCTAGTTCAACCTTTTCTATTAGCTGACTTTGATCTTGAGATATTTCAATGACATGCTGAGGAGTACAAGATTATTCCTCTAGCAAGGTAGGAGCACGAATGATTGGAGTGATTGATTCCTCTGCTAGGGCAGGAGAATGAAGAGTCAAAGTTACTAAATCATCTACTACAGCAGGAGCAAGAATAATAAGAGTGATTGATTCTCTGTTGGGGCAAGAGCAATAGAAGAAATGATCGGTTGTTGTTCAACCAACTAAGGAGGAGTCCTATGTGATGGGATTGATTGAGCAGCCGAGGTTTGTTTGATCGGCTCAGGAAGAAAATGTTGAATGGTCGGCTGAGGGACCGTTGGTGGGGTTGGCTGAGAAGACAAGGGCTAAGTGGAAAGCCAAGGTGCCATTGGTAAAGTAGATTGTGGAGCCAAAGGTTGGATCATTGGCCGAGGGGCCTTTGAAAATGTTGGTGGAGTCGAAGGCTGGGGAGCCGGTTTAGGTAATGAGGTACTTGCACAATCGACAAGAGGAGCTTGATTATGCATAGTTGGTTGCACCATTGACAATGGTTGCACAATCGGTTGAGGTTGTGGCATGGGTGGCCTAATCAACTGGCATTGAGGAGTCAACCGATGATGATGATCTAGATGGGGTTGGAGAGGGCTCCCAGGATGGTGCCTAACACTGTTGCCATCAATTTGAAACTTAGAGATTGAATCTATCTTCTTCCTAGCCATGGTTCTCAATTCATCAAGAGATTTTGCAAATTTCATCTCTTCCTTTTCTTTCTCGATTGTTGTATGTTGTATAGCCCAGCCCATACCTTCGTAAGAATTTTTCCTTAACAATTTTGAAATCCTATATTTCTATTTTCCCCAGTAAAAAAAATATTCTAGGGTTGTACCATCTAAAGATTACCTAAAAAGAAAAGTAAGAGCTCTTCGAACATTTAGCTATCAAGATGATTTGCTCAAGAAATCATTGACATGGGTGAAGGAATCAACTAATCCATTGTAGTGATGGTAGGGGGGAATTTGTGATGGTGGGATATAGACCCCAAGGATGGGAAAATCAAGGGTTTCTTGATCCCAGGCAATGGGTGGAGAGGAATTCACCAGGAGTTGTGCATGTGGCACTCGGATGGGAGAAAGGTGGGTTGGTGTACAAGCTGAAGGTTGAGGAAGATTGGGGTGACTCAGAGTCAGGCCAGGTGAACTCATCCCATGGTTGATAAGCCATTTGTCAGCCACTGCAGTCCGAATGGCATGGATGACTTGATCAGGATCATATTGACGTAACTCTTGTATGATTGATTGATGATCAAAGGACGGATGAGCCTGATTATTACGATCTTGAGGAGGAGTATCATGTTATGCCAAAGAAGAACTTTGCTCATAGGCCCATCCTTGCATCCTCCTTTGTTTTTCTTTGGCTTTGTGATGTAGCAACTTACCCTGCCAAACATCTCAACCGACCTTACCATCATAGACATAAATAAATGAACCTAGCTTTGCCTTGACTAGGTTTTGATTTAAAATAATTCTTCTTTTGTTTTCTTTTGATGGTTTGTTAGTTTGGACCTTTTTTTTCTTTTGGTTGAGGTGGACAAGCAAGTAATTAATAGAAAGCAAAGTTTTCTTCTATTGTTGTGCTATTTCTTTCTTTGAGAGATTTTTCTTTCACTTTTTGTAAACAAGCAAGTTGGAGACAGATTTAAAGCAAAGAACTCTTTTCTTTTTATTTTGGTGTTTTTCAAATTTTTTTGTTGTTTTCAACTTTGGTATGACAAAGAAGTTATGCAAAGACTCCTAAATGATTATGCAATGATCTTTTTCAAACCTAAGATTAATTGACTTTTAAGAATTGTTCACTCAACACTTGTAGGATTGATTCCTATCACTTCAATCACCAATGACCTAAGGTTATTGAAAACTCATCACGCATGGGTACTTGGGTTCTTCATGTTTTGGCATGAATGGTACAACCAGCCCGATTGTGCAAAGAGGAATACTCCACGGATGAGGACTTACAGAGGCCTTGATGGAAACAAACCAAGTCAGCTAGGAAAGAATATCCTAGAAGAGAGGTCAGAATCCACCAAGAGAGTGTTTGGATGGTGAAGGTGTGTTGGGAGAGAGAGCCCCCATCTCAAATGCCCTATGGATTATAACAATCTGGTATCTAATGCAAATCTAATACAAATGAAAAAGAGAGAGGAAGAGGAGCATTCAATTTATGCAAAATTAGAATAACATGAATCAGATGAAAACAATCAATGATGCAAATCAAGCATGTGAATGAGATATGCAAGCAAGACAAGCAATCATGCAACAAAGTAAACAACTAATAACTATCAACCGAAGGGTTGTTCACATGGAAATCAGTTTAAAAAAGAGAGTAGTTGCACTAGAACATCAAGCGAGCACAGTTAAAAGACAATGATTGTCCCACCGTGGTCACCGAGAAAGTTGTCGACTCCGAAAATGGTTTTGTCATATCCGAATTGGCACCTTAAGAGGAAATGAGAAAGGAATGGAAGTAAAGTGGAAAAGCTTTTAACTTGCTCCCACACTCACATTGATCCTCGAATTTTCATCTGTTGATGTCGCTCAAGCACTGGTGAGATGGTTCAAGACAAGTGGGAGGGGAATAAGGACGGAATGAAGAGAAACTCAATGCATGAAGGAATTAAAATATGTGGTCGCCAGGTGCCATGAGCTCCATTTTATGTAATTTAAAACAAGAGGAAATTGACCATGTACCTTAGCGCGGGAAACAAGTGCTCGGGTTTAACCTTCTCCTTCTTCGTTCAACCAATGAAGAAGAGTCCTCAACCACATCTTGCTTGATGTACCTATGCAACTAGAAGACAAGAAAATAAGAAAATAAGTGAAAGAAGGATTAGAACTGAGTGAAGTGTACTAATTATAAATAAAGTGAATGAAAAATAACAATCGGAAAGAAACTCACTGGTTTCGGGGTTAGCCCCAACCCCTTTTTTTGGTATTTTATGATATATGAGATTATGCAAAAACTAAATAAAAAATATGTATAGATGATGATGGATGAATGACGAAGTATAAACTTGAATAGCTCAAATCAGAGCTAAAAAGGGAAAGATATCACCGATCTGGTCAGACAGCACATAAGTGTGGATGCGCCATTGACTTGAGGGCGCAGTGGGCACAACCATGGTCCAGGGGCTCGTTGAACTCTGTCTAGCACAACTTCGATGTAGAGCTCTCCACGGGCAGTCCTGATGCCATAATTGAATGTTGTTTATTGCAATGGACAGAGGACTTATAGAGTAAGAGTTTTTATGTTCATAAATTCTTTTCAATATGTTCGTAAAGCCCTGTAGAACTTATAGAAGTGCATGGAAATTGGAAACAATACCAGATTGTGCGACTTTTTTGAAATGATCACCACGGACAATCTAAAAGTCAGAATGGACTCCCATTTGTTTTAAAATAAAAAAACATACAAAGGATTATTTAAAATGAAGACAATTTTGATTGAATCCTATGAGAGGTGATTTGATTTTATCTAATAATGAGAATTTTGAATAGTGAATTTCTGAAAACCACCAGTGCAACATTGATCTAGGACGTGCTATGGGCATCACAAATATAAAAATTAATTGATTCTTATTTTAAATGAAAGAGGACTCACTAGGGAATAGTTTCTATAAAAAATGTATTGGCTGATTCTACCAGTAATTATTTTTAAATTGACTAAGAAAATAATGACTGAGAAGAGGAGACCTTGGATCTATCTATGCAGCACTGGTATAGAAGCCGTCACAAGCTATAGAGACGTCAGAATAGATCACAGTTTGTTTGAGACAAAAGGTAGCTTGATGGTGAACACTTCTTATGAAAAAATCTTGGCCAGAAAATGCTCATAGATTTAAGTGGAAGCCAATGATCAGAACAATAGTACTTTGGAGTCATTAATCAGCTTCTCTCTTACTTTGGGATGATATCTAAGCACCGGGACAAAGAGAGGATGAACTGGAGAGGTTGGGATGAGCCTAAGGTGGCTGGAGGATGAGGAGAGGAACCTCATATCATACCCCAATAGCCAAAATTTATAGAGACTCAAAATCAATTAAAAATAGAGAAACAGACTAGACGCGCCCCTAAGTTGGGGGCGCGTGGTTGTGCCTTCAAACCTGGGGAACACAGGCTGTGCCCTCAAGTTGAGGGCACAGAGGTCACACCCTCACTGTGAGAGCACAGCCAGTGCATCATTGCCCAAATCATTTAGAAACTTCCAGAAACTTGCTTAAACTCAACTTAATAAGATCGACGCGCCCCCCTAACCTGGGGGCACGATCAAAATAATCAATTTTTGAAGGGGAAACTTCCCAAAATTGACTTGGAATGTCAAAAAGTGTGGAAGGTTTCTGGAACTAGACGTGCCCTTGGTTCGGGGGCACGTTGACTGGATTCACCCTCGGACTGAGGGCACACATGCTGCTCCCTCATGTTGAGGGTGCGTTGACCGTGCCCTCACATTGAGGGTGGGTAGACTGCACCTCCAGTTTAGGGCGTGTTCAGTTCTCTCTCCTATGCGCTCATATTGCATGAGTCATAACTTGCAAATGGGATGTTCATTTCGACTCCCCTTTGTTGCATATGAAAGAGAACTCACAAACGTAGTTCTCCAAATTGATAAATCAGTCAGTACATATCCCAAGACTTCTTTGTGAGACTATAACTTCTAGTTTATTTTCTCGGTGGCGCCGAAGACTCAAACAGTGATCCAAAACTGGGAAAAGCTGACGATAACATGGAAAACTTCAAAATGACCTAAAAAGTAGGTGTCAACTCGCACAACTTGGGTTGATGACCATAAATGATGGGAGGAACTCAAAAAACCTCAAAAGATCTGGGGATGACCCAAAGAGCTTGAAATGATCGGAAAAGCTAGTGGCAACCCGTACAACTCGAATTGACAACCAGAAATGACGGAGGTACCCCAGAAAGCTCGAAGAGATGCTTAGAAGAGTTGGGGATGACTTGAAGAACTCATAACAACCAAAAAAGCTGACAGCAACCCGTACAACTTGGGTTGACAACCGAAAATGATGGGAGGAACCCAAAAAATTTGGAGAGAAACCCGGAAGAGTCGTGAATGACTTGAAGAACTTAAAATGACCGAAAAGGCCGATGGCAACCTGTACAACTCAGGTTGATGATCGGAAACAGTAGGTCAAATCCAGTATGCTCTATGCCACACAGGTGTTGAACAAAATGACCTAATAGCAACTGGGAAACTCTAACGGTAAGAAAAAAATATACAATGACTTGACAAAAAGGACTGACACAATGGTCCTCGCTAGGGATCAACAACTTGTCATCAGATTTCCAGTAAGCTCCTTGGCATGTCTAAAAGGATGGTTCAACTTGATTTTAATGGTCCAAAAGGGATGTTGCCAATTGAATAAGGGTTTTATGCTCCAAATAAGTTCAAATTGGCATGTCTACAAGTATTGCCCATCTCCTTCAAGCAATCCTCTTGTTTCCTCTATCTACTAAGTCTGTATGGTGTCAACTCTGAAAATGGGTTTGTCATTATCTAGATTGCCACCTCAAGAGGGGATGAGAAAGAAGGAAGGAAATGTGGAAAACTCTCACCTCGATCCTACACTCACATTGATTCTCGAACTTTCATCTCTCGGCGTCGCTCGAGCACCAAAGAGATGGTTCCGGTCATGTGGGTGGAGTGTGAAGACGAAAAAATTTAATGCATAAAGGAATAAAAATAGGTGGTCACCAGGAGCTGTGGGATCCGCTTTGAATTAAACGAACTGTAGATTAAGAAAAGATGACCGTTTTTACCTTAGTGCAAGAAACAAGTGCTCAGGTTCAACCCTCTCCTTCTTCAGCTGACCGATAAATAAGAGTCCTCACCGCTACTAGCTTGATAAATCTGTGCAACTATAACAATGAACCAAGTGAAAGAAGTTGATTAGAACTAGGTGAAGTGTATAAACTGTAAAAATAAAAATAAGAAAATGAGCAATCGGATTTGAACTCATCGGATTAGGGGTTAGCCTTAACCCCATTTTTTGAATTTTTATGATATATGAGATGATGAAAAATTAAATAAAATGATGCTGAAATATTATTTAAATGATATGAATGAATATTTAACAAAGATAATGTGAATGATTAAAGATAACACAACCTAGACAAAATGGCAACCGGGTTGGACAGATTCTATGTAGGCTGGCGCGACTCTGATGCAAAGACCACTACAGACAGTACCAATGTTAGAATTGAGTGTTGTTTGCTTATGTGGATAGAAAACTTGAAGAAGAAAATATCTTATGTCTATTACTTCTACAGGAAATGACCGTTAAGACATGTAGAAGTTTTAGAAATGGATAGAAACTGGAAACAAGACTAGATTGCACAACCTTGTTAAAACGACCACCACAGATAGTTCCGAAGTCAGCATGAACTCATGTCTATTTAAAAATAAAGAAGACTCACCTAGGGTGGTTTAATATTTAGACAAGTTTGTTTGAATTTTTTCATAAGAGGTACTAATTTACTTGATAGTTCTACTGTTGAAAGTTGAAGATCTAGAAACCACCAGTGCAATTTTGATGCAAGATGTGCCTCAAGCACCACAGATGTCAGAATTAAATGATTATTGGGTCTTGATCAGCGCGACGTGTGGATAGAATTGGGTCAAGGATGTGGCCAAAGGGCTGGGCATTCACTCTATTGGTCTTGATCAGCACTACGTGTGGATAAAATTGCACATCTAACTTTTAAGGGAAGCTGAGAACCAATGAGAGATCAAAATTGAATGTTGTTTGTTGCAAAGAAAATAGGACTCAGAGAGGAATATTATTTATGTTGAAGACTTCTTCAGTAGACATCCACAAAATCCTATGAAAAATTTTTAAATAGAGGAGATGCCAGGAAAAGCATAATCTGGCACACAACCTGGCAGTGCAACCTTGGTGCAGAGACTACCAAGAGCAACATGGAAGTCGGAATGGTCTCTCATTCAGAATGGTCTCTCATTTAGAACACAAATTTGATTAGAGATCCATAACTCATCCTCATATTTCTAGTAAGCTCCTCGGCTAGTCCAAAAGGGTGGTTAAGCTTGATTTTAAAGGTCTAAAAGTGATGTTGCCAATGAAATAAGGGTTTAAGTTCCAGAAAAGGTCAAATTGGCGTGTCTACATATGGTGCAACTGTATGGGGAGTCACAACCTGCCTATGCTCATATAAAAAGGAGGGATCAATCCATGTTTGACTAGGATTAGGATCTTGCCCATAGTCGGATCTTAGGCCAAATAGGAGATAAGGCCTAAGAAGCCATGTTTCATCTTATAGATCTAATAATGTGCCAATTCAAACTCAATTCACTTGATAAATATTGGGTTAATCCCAACATTCTCTCACTTGATCTATCTTGTTCCTTATACATCAAATCTTCTCTTTGAACTATACATATAATACTAATATACTTATATAATTTTGAAAATGACTCTTGAAGATTTGACTTCACAAGCTTAAACTTTAAATGAGAAAACCGGTATGCACGTGTTAATAAAACATGAAACTAGTAGACTATCTCTAGTAGATGGAACCCAAAAAAACCCAAGTTATAGTGGTAAATGCAGTCAATTACATACCACCTTCCATGTACCACATATCACCAATTTTCTCATAATAGAACATTATAAATGGTTGTCTAAATAAATGTACACCTGATGTTTATTTAATGGTCACCACTTTAATTTGCATTCTCATACCTAGAATCTATAACTAAAATGTATGCAAATAGAACAAGCAAAATATAACAACAATAAATAATCAATTTTATAACTATATATGTGTTAAATAGAATTACAATAAATTAAAAGAATTGACAAGACCCATCCGAATCATGTGACTACAAAACTACTAGCTGGTAGTCCCTTAGTGAGAGGGACTACCACCATGAGTCTATCTCAATATGTTCAATAGACACTTCTTGATTCATTACACGATCTCTAAGAGCAAAATACTTTATGTCCAAGGCTCTACCACCCTTAGACACCTCATTGTTCTTAGAGAAGAAAATTGTAGTGGAATTGTCATTGTAGATCTGTATAGGTCATAAAACAAAGTCCACAAAAGGTAGAGAATCGACCAAATTTCACAACTGAATAGCTTATGCACTAGCCTTATAACATGCATTGAACTTTACCACCATGGTAGAAGTAACCATAAAAGATAACCAGAAGTGTAGTTCTAGGTATCATGCAACCACCATATTCTATATCAGCAGATACAACTATCTCTAACTAATCTTACCTCCTATATGTGAGCATAAGATCTACTGTACCTTTAAGTTATCATATGACCTTTTTGATAGTCTTATAATTATCTATGTCTGGGTTACTCTAGAACCTACTGAGCATACCCATAGTAAAAGCTATACTAGACATATACAAGTCTTCAGGTACATCAGTCTTCTGATGGCTGAAGCATAAGAAATGAACTCTATTTGCTTCTTTTCTAGGTCACTATTGGTACATTGTAACTTACTGATTTTATCATCTTTCACAATGGGTACCTTATCGGGAGTGTAGAACTACATATTAAACCTTTCTAGAACCATTAAGATGTATGACCTTTGAGAGAGACCTAAAGTGTTTGATGGTCTATCCCTGGTGATCTCTATGCCCAAAACATATCGTGCTACACCTAAATCTTTCATCTCAAAATTCTTAGACAAAAAACTTTAGTTTCATGCAATAAACCGAGATCACTACTAACAAGCAAATTGTCATTCACATACGAGAGCAAGATTATGAATTTACTCTCACTGACCTTTAGGTGTAAACACTCAGTAATAGTGTTCTCCTTAAACCCAAAGAACAAAATTATCTTACTAAACTTAAGATACCATTGTTGGAGGCTTGCTTAAGTCCATAAATGAATTTCATTATCTTGTATATCAGATGTTCTCTCCCTTTAGCATGAAACCCTTGAGGTTGCTCTATATACATCTTTTCATCTAGATCCCCATTAAGGAAAGCCATCTTCACATCCATCTAATGTAGCTTTAAGTCAAAATGAGCTACTAGGGATATGACTATTTGAATGAGAGTTTCTTAGAAACCAGAGAGAAAGTCTCATTATAGTTAATACCCTCCCTTTGAGGCAAACCTTTAGCAACTAGTTTAGCCTTATATTATTCAATATTATGACTTAAAACCAATAGCCTAAATTTTTATTCTTCATGGCTTGAAAAAACTTCATTAGATCATCAATGCTAACTCTCTTTATACTATCCTTTTGAAAATATATAATACAATTATTAGATATAGCAGGTCTTCTAACTCTCTCAGTGCATTGTATTATTGGCCCTTGATTCACTTGGATAAGTGGTTGATAAACTGTTGTATCCATTAGCTTTGGAGCTATATTAGGAACATCATGGGGTGGATCAACTTCAATACCTTGTTCCCTTAATGTATCATTTTGAGGAATGAACAATAGAACATGGCTAATAGTAGATTTAGGTGATTTGTCCTGATCCTACAACTCCTCAAAAGAAATACCTTAAGAAGCCTTACTTCTACTAATTCCACCATCCTCAAGAAACCTTGATTTATTTATTTCTATTATGGTGGGTGTATGGGAAGAACAATAAAACTTGTACCCCTTTGACCTCTTTGGATAACCAACGAAAAAATCATTGGTCATTTTGAGATCAAACATTTTTTATTGTAGACTATATGGCCTAGCCTCAACTGGGCATCCCAAGTGTACATATTGCTCACAAAGGGTTTCCTACCACCATAACTCGTAAGAAGTTTTAGGTGCCGACTTCATAGTAACCTTATTAATGATGTGTGCAACTATATTAATGGCTTCGCCTCACAGGGACAAAGGTAGGGTAGAATGACTTAACATTATCTTAACCATCTCCTTAAGCATCCGTTAACTTCTTTCAGTAACCCCATACTGATATGGGCTACCAGGGGTGGTGTACTAAGATAGAATACCCTCTTCTTTAAGGAATTGAGCCAATGGTCCTAGCTTTTATCCCATCTCCACATATCTACCATAGTACTTGCCACCTCTATCGAATCTGACTATCTTGATTATTTCTCTATTTTTCACTTGGAAGGCTTAAGGATGTAAACATCTTTTTTTTCATGAAGTAAGTAAAGATACATAAATATAGTATAGTCATCTATAAAAGTGACTAAGTACCTCTCTTAAGTCAAACAAGGTAAAAATGCACCACAGATATCAATGTGAATAATCTCTAAGATCCAAACTCCTTGTGGCATCCTTTTTAGGCGTGTGTGTCTGCTTTGCCTTGATGCAATCAACACATGTCTCAAAGTTTTTAAAGTCAAGAGAAGGAATGACTCCTCTCACTAATCTTTAAAGCCTCTTAATAGAGATATTTTATAATCTCCTTGCCACAACATGGATGGCTTTTCATCTATTCTACCATGTTTATTACCAATCAAAGCTGAAGTAGATAGGGTGTCATAAACATGTTCTACTATAAAAGAAAAACACAATCTATATAAGTGATTAGAAATATTGCTAGTACCAACAACAACTGGATCTTTTATTAACTTAAAGGTAGAGTTTCCAAAATTGAAATGAAACCCTTTTCTACCAAGTTTTGATATTGACAACAAATTTCTATAAAATGAAGGCACATAAAAGGTTTCATAAATATAGAACATATCTACTACTTAAATTAAGTCTAAAAGTTTCTATGACCTTAACTTGCAAGCGTGTCTTATTACTTGAGAGAATTGACTACTCACCCTCATTGACCGGCTTTCAGAACAAGAACCTTTGCATGGATGTGACAATATGCAAAATAGACCCAGAGTCAATCCATCAAGAATCTAAAAAAATATTAACTAGATGAGCCTCAACATACATTAATTATATGCTCTAACACTCCTATTACTAGTGTGTTACAATTTAATTAATTTTGTCCCATTATGATAAGGCATAGACCTAGTAGAAAGTGTAGAAAATGGAGAAGCAACTACAATAAATAAACACACTCACATGGGATAATGCAACTTAGTCATGTACAATGCAACGGGTTAAAAGCTCAAAGTAATTCTAATAACCAAAAAGAATTACAATCAGTCCAATACATCAATGTAATTTCTCTTTTCGGACGTAATCACAACATGCTAATAGACCAACTCCCCAAATAAACTAAACTAATAGAGCTAACATCCATATTTACTTTGATGTCCAGAGAGTTTATACTTTTGGATACCAAACTCTGAAGTGTCACTGTACACATAAATATTATTCTATCCTACTCTTAACTTGAAAATAAAGCAATCTTTTGTGAGTTAGACTATATCTCCAAATTAAAAACACAAATTTAATACTATTCTTAGTTTCTATATAAGGATAATTTAATATTTTCTATGTACAAGGCCACTTTGGTGATCAACTAGCACATTTCAAATATTCAATCTTTCTCCCTCAAAATAAGAGTGATATTAAAACCATATGCTCACTTGATGCTATTTAAACTAAAGAATAGCAAATTTTCTTATTCCTCATTATTAGTGCCACTTTGGTGATCAACCAAACCATTTCAAAAGTAAAAATTCACTACTAAACTATATAACAACATCAAATAATGACTTTATATAAGATAAGGACATATCCATGATATTATAATAATAACAAGAAACGTTCATGGATAAATAAAACTTTAAGAGGTCATGATTGCATGCTTAATATTTCAATATAGAAAATTTCAATAATTAATGCTTAAATTTCATGCTAAAATTCTTTAAAAATAACTTAAAACAAAAAATTTAACAACTTGTTTGCACATATATATATCCAGTTTTATTTTAGAATTATACACTAGAATTAAATTTGAATACACTATTTTGTATATATATCCCTATATCTATTAAAATGATTTTCTTAATGAATCATAGTCCTAAAGGTTGCTTAATGGATAACTAAATAGAAACTTAATAATCCTTTAACCAAATAAAAAGATAAGGTTATTAGCTTTAATACAAAACAATTAACTTGATGAATAGAATTAATAACAATATTTCAACTAGATAACTTAATGAACATGGAATTGGATCTAAACTCACACTGGTTCCAAACTTTAAAGCTCTAGGTCCACAAACCAAACTCGTTCATATCCAATAACCAAATTAATCTAAAAATAAATTGGATTCAAATGGTTCAAGATCCAAAACACATCCAAGTTTGAATGCATAACGTATTGGTCTAGATCAGACTTAACCAGGGGTAAATTAGTAATTTGGATCATCCATATACCCTGCCCCATCAATTTCTATTTAGAGAAACCCTAGCTACCATTTAGAAGGGCAAGGGGTGGTGGTGGAGCAAGGGAGCCGACAGCTAGCTAGATGTAGGGGTGTCAATGGGCCGGGCCTAGCCTGGCCCGCAACTAGCCTAATCAAGGCCTGCTCCAATATACAATGGGTCGGCTTGACCTGGCCCATTTTATGTCATTGGTTTGACTCAGCCTGGCCCATATAAAATTTAGATTTGGCCCAACCTGGCCAAGCCTGACCTGATTTTTTAAATTTATGTACACGACGTCCTCCCTCTCCCATGCTATCGACGCTGAAGTTGTTGCCTCACTGTCCTCCTACCTTCACCTCCAATCTAACCATTTGAAGGAATCCGCCCCTCAATCATACACCATCATTAGAGCCACCGGCTCCTCTAGCCCACCCTTTGTTGCCACGGTCACCACTACTGAAGAAGCAACAGTAGCAGAAGGCTGAAACTAGCACACCGAAACTAACACAAGTGGGTAGCTAGAGAATACCTTGGGGTGTGAGACAACTCTCTAAACGAACTCAGAAAAAAAAGCTCCATAACTTTGGGAGCTGAAGAGTTTGGCCTAGCCGTGCTACAAGAGAACCTCTAGGACACCTCCACCACTGCCTTCCTGGTCATAGACAAGCTAAGGGAGATCCTTTTCAGAGATATCATAGCCATCATGAACAACTTCTTGGCAATGCAGGTGGCGGTAGAGATGGGCTTTAGCACGACCTATTGGGGACACCTGAAGAGTCGCTTCCCCGTTCTGGTAAAGCAGCTAGGGATGAAGATCTGACCCGCTCTCTAGCTACGGTTTGTCGACGAGCTGAGTAACCTTGTCCAGCTCTTCCACTACCATAGCTCTTGGAGATGGCGAACGGACTCGGGGGAGATGCTGGTGGTCTAAAATTACTCGAAGCAGCCTGCTCAACCACCACCTCTTCCACCGCTAGTACCCGTACCCCATTCTACCCTAGAGCCATCACTACGGCATCATGAAGTCCCTTGCCTCTGCCGTTTTCTATCTCCACGAGGAATGGGACAAGCAGGTCATTCACTATACCACAATGTCCTCCACTATCGAACATAACATGGGCAACCATCTCGTGAAGAAGAGATGGGCTTGTTCCTTGGCCCGAGCGTAACCGAAGATTGGCTCGTGGGCTTCTTTCTCTCCCACAAAACTAAGCTTGAGGCTTGCCCAATCCAAAGGCTCGTGGGATAGCCCAATCCATTGATGACCCAAGCTGGCATCCTCACCGACCTAAATAGGCCCCAATAGCGCTATCTTGTGAGGAGAAGGCTACCAAGCCCTTTATTTATCTACTTTTTGGATTTCCTATATGCAGATGACAGCACTATTGGGCATTATATTAGCCACCCAACCACATAAGTGGCACCATCTGGGGCTTTACCCCCTACTCATCCTTGTTGTCGCATGTGAGCATGTGCTATCCATCTAACCATGCAAGCAGTGCCATTGGGCGCTATCTATTGCCACCCAATGGCAAGAGGCATTCTCTGCTCTATACAGTCACCCATCAAGGCTTATGTAGGACAATCAAAAGGGTGCTTCAGCGATGGTACATCAAGCAATGGTGGGCTTAGCCGAGGTTGGCACTTCTCCCATCGCCAATAGAGAACTCCCCAAAAGGAGAAGCCCACAAGGATTTCCTATCCGCCAAAATCAAAGGGCTCAATAGCCCTAGTAACGGAACCAATGAATAATGTTTTGATCTCATGCACGTATCGATGCAGAAGATCAAAGATAACTAGATGAAAATTGGAAAAATGAAACTAATTTTTAAAATTAGACACCCATCAATAGAACACGACCTCTGATACCACAAGTTGGAGTTTGTAGGAATACTTGGCGATGATTTGAACTCCATTGCGCTGGAAAAGATGAAGAATGTGAAAGATCTGCCAAATAGGAATCGCCCTTCTCCTTCATATGATCCTCTAATTTTCTCTCTCTACTTAGTTTGTATGGTACAACCATATGGGGAGTCAAAACCCTACCTATGGTAATATAGGGAGAAGCGACCAATCTGAGTTTGACTAGGATTAGGATCTAACACATAGTCGAATCCTAGGCCAAATAGGAGATAAGGCCCAATAAGTCACATTCCATCTTATAAACCTAATAGTGTGATAAGTCAAGTTCAATTACAAATGGATGACTTAAAAATATTAGGTTAATCCCAACATGCATTCCTTATTTTTTTAGATTATAAAAAAAGCATGTAATGTGTATATACTTTTCTAGAAGCTTTTACAGGATTATATTATGCATACCCATCATATGGATCAATGCAATTAAAATTGAATTGTGTTTTTTTCTTCTAAACTATTGTTAGGATAAAAATTCTAGAGATGTTGAAAGAATTGTGTTACAAAGATTTTAAATCTGAACATATATCTAACAAACTAGTAGAATGTAGTTCCTCTATGTCCAATATTCTATAAAAGATTCTTTTTGTCATTAAATGCTTAACTTCAAAGCAAAAGTGCCCTCTAATGGGGTGTTTGGTTGCATGATAACTTGAGTTTTTGCTACAATTTTATGTTTTTGAAATAAAACTTGTTAAAAGAGATGTTTGACAACTATGACAATTTTATGTTTTTAAAGTGATTTCCTTCTTAGACGATAAAGAGGGTTTCACCTCCTTTTTTTATCTTGTGCCCCCCTCCCCCCCCCCAACTTTGTTTGGTCGTATAAGGTAGTTACTCTTTTTTGTTATCACATCCCTCCAAACATGCTAATTTTTTGTCATTGGTTAGTTCATATTTTATTTTAATACAAAAAAAAATATTATGCAAACAAACACCTTATAAACCTTAGTTTGGTATCTCAAATTCACAATTTCATAATTATGTTAATTTTGTTGTAGAACGTTGTTTAACGTTCTCCCTCTATTTGCTATTCTCTCAACAAATCCTCACTCTTCAGAGGTGAAAGTAGATCGGGATTTTATTTGAATTTTGTTTTGTTAATGTATCTAATTGTTGGATTTGATTTAATTAATTGGGTATTATTCTACAAAATAGATTCAACAAATTTTAAAATGAATATATATCATATCTAATTGCTAATGGGGTGTTTGGTTGCATGATAATTTTTTGTACACTTTCATGATAAAAAATTATATTAAAATAAAAAGTGAACCAACTCATGACATAAAATTATCATGTTTGGAGGGATGTGATTACAAAAAAGAGTAACTACCACACATGACCAAACAAAGTGGGGGACCACAAGAAAAAAGAAAGAGGTGAGACCCTCTTTTTTTGTTTAAGAAGAAAATCACTTTTAAAACATAAAATTGTCATGGTTACCAAACACCTCTTTTAACAAGTTTTCTTACAATTTTTAAAAATTAAAACAAAAACCTTTATTATCATGTAACCAAACACCCCATAACTGAATTTGATTTAGAATGAGAGGAACGGCTCAGTTAGAACTGTTTTTGATGAGGATCGATCATTTCTTCTAAGTTAATGGGGTGTTTCATTGCACCATAAATTAAGTTTCTATTGCACTTTTACGTTTAGTAACAAAATTTGTTAAAAGTGATGTTTGACCACCATTATAATTTTATATTTTGAAAAAAAATTCTTGGATAAAAAAAGAGGACGTCACCTCTTTCTTATCTTACGATCCTCCACTTTATTTGGTTACATATGACACACACTCTTTTTTGTTATTACATCTCTCCCAATCATCACATTTTTTTGTTATGCTCATATTTTATTTTAATACAACTTTTATCATAAAATATATGTAAAAAAATTATTCTACCATCAAACACCCGAAAAATGATATCTTTAAACATTTCAACTTAATTTTTGTATATATTTTTACAATAAAATATTATATTAAAATAAAATAGATAGTTAACAAAGTTTTAATGTTTGACGAGATAAAATAACAAAAATAGTGGACAACATATATAACTATACATGATGCGACATCACAAAATAAAGTTTTTATCTTTTTATCTAACATTTTTTCCACAACAACATATTTGTACAGTAATTTTTAAATACTATGTTTTAAAAAACTTTATTATAAAAATATAATTTTATAATAAAAACTCAATATTACCGTGCAACTTAAATACCCAATAAATCTTTACTCCCTTAACCATCTAATCAATACCCATTTCATTAACAGCCCTCTCTCTTTTCGCCGGCTACCCCTCTTTTCAATAATCAAAATCCTCGTTTTGTTCTACCTCAAACTCGCCTAAAACAAAAATCATAAGCATGTGTACCCGAAGCTGACGAGTCGCTGTCTAAAAAGAGTGATTTTTCCCGTCCAGTTTAATTTCGAGCAGTCTTTGTTTTTTGAAATCGAAATTTAACTGAAAATGGAGTCAAACCGAATTAAGCAAATTCGGCTAACCCAAATTGTAATTCATTCGGTTCGTCAATTTAATATAGATTAAAATAAAATAAATAAAAGTATAATACTTAATTAAATTAACATTTTGTTTGTTTGTAATAATTATATTTTATATTATTTTACGTAGACTTATAATAATATGGGTTTAAAATTAATATAACACAAATAAATTAAGTCAAATCAAGTCAGTAGATTTATCGGTCCCAATGAGTTTGAAAAGTAGTTGAAATCGAATACATAAAATGATATCAATCGAGTTGATTCGGTTAGGAAAGTAAGTCGATTTACCGAATTTCTTGATTTCCTTGATGTCTATTATCTACTCTTCGCAGCTCTGGGTGGAGGCCTAGATCTAGAATGGATGTGATCTTCTTAACCGGTACCGGGCACAGTTCCCTCGTTACTGCTGTTGTTACTCCGGTACCACCCCGACCCCCGCCATCCCGCTCCCGAAACCAAACCAGTCTCCGGGTGGGCGGTCTTAAATAGTTTAGCGCTCCTTCTCACGGCCACTCCCACTCTCGTTTCATTTAGCGAAGGTGAGATATTTCTTTGTTTTTCCTTCTGCTTTGAGTTGTCTGCTGGTTATGGTGGTGTCTGCTTGTTTTTCCCTAGTACCCTTCTGATCATTATATCGATCTCTGTTCTATTCTTGTCATTTTCGCTTGATTTAATGTTTTTTCTGGGTGGAAGAAGGATCCCACCTGTTCCTTTCAACACCTCTGTTCGTTGATAATTTGAGGTCACTGAATTGCTCTCTCTCTCTCTCTCTCTCTCTCTCTCTCTCTCTTCTCCAAAATCTCCGTTTTCCCTGCTGTTCCTCTCTCTCTATATCTCTGTCTCTTCCAGCTACGCCTCACTTTCTGTTTCTCTTAGTGCTGTGTCTCTCTGCCGTTGGGTTTTGCTAAATTTATGCCCGCCGTCTCCGGTGAACGGTGGCTCCTACTGATTGACTGACTTTAGTTCGTCGTTTGATGACTACAGGAATGGAACAGCTTTGATCGGAAAGAGAGAGAGGGGGGGGGGGAGCCGGGGAGGGTCGCACACATGGACTGGGACCTCAAGATGCCACCTTGGGACTTAACGGAGCTGGAACGGGACGTCGACGACGCCAACGTGAGGCCGTCCTTCTTCGCCAGCAGTGGTGCGGCGCCGGCGCAGCACGCTGGCGAACTTGACTGCTCCGTCGATCTGAAGCTCGGAGGCCTGGGAGACTTCGGATCTTCGTCGGCATCCAACAAATGGAGGGGCCAAGCAAGGGCATCTGCTGCAGGCGCTTCCCCGTCGAGCTCGCCGAAGCGCGCGCGGCCCCCTAGCAAGGGCGTCCAGAGCACTTCCTGCCTGGTCGACGGCTGCAAGTCCGACCTCAGCAACTGCAGGGATTACCACCGCCGCCACAAGGTCTGCGAGGTCCATTCCAAGACGCCGGTGGTTATGGTGCACGGTCAGGAGCAGCGCTTCTGCCAGCAGTGCAGCAGGTACGTTTTGGTCCTTGGACCATTTCCGATGTTTTACCATGTACTTCTTGTTCATTCTGAGCTGTGGAATTTTTTCACGCTCACCGGGAAGCAGAAGGAAGAGAAGAGGCAGTCGGAGAAAATCTTTCTACTTGTCCATTGCTCGCAGGATTTTCTTGTGCTGTGCTGTGCTGTGCTGTTGCAACAGTGTATTTTGTGTTCATGTCGTCATCGTTGGAATTGTGTTTCTCTTTCCTCTTCTTTTTTTTCTGGTCTTTGTCTACCTTTATAGTTCAATGTGCGTTTGCCTGGGAAATATCTCTGTTATTCACACGTCTCTACTTTGATAATCTCTAAATTTCATATGCTAATTCATTACCTGTTCAAGTGTACACTGTACAGGGAAAGATTGTCTACCTACCATCAGTGGCGTTTTCTTGTTTTTTCCTTGAGGCAACTCTGCAACTTCAAGCATCCTCGATGTCATTTCTTTACAGTGGGGGTCCACGGGGAAGAAAAGCATGTGCACGTGCTGCTCCGTTGTATGGCTTTTGGTAGACTCTGCATGGCATCTTCTTCTTGTGGTAAAATCAAAAGTGGGTGAAGTCATTTTCTGCGCTAACAAGAATAACAAGTGTGCTTCTGCAACTGTTGAAAAGAAAAGGCGGAACATTGTCTGTCAGAAACTTCAAGTTTAAGCTTTCCTTTTTTTTTCTTTCTCGATGTTTAGCTTTTTGTTGTCTTATGCTTGAACTTTTCATCACAAACAAAATCCCACTTTGGTTGATGCATCATCTTTTCTAAGCATGTTTCCTCATCCTTTACTGCCCCACTCGTCCTGTTTTCTCTTGGGAAATTGAAACATAATTTCTCCATAAAGTTATCACTTTGTTCTTGTGTGAACCCATTCTTGTGCTGGTTTATCCTATTCTTTATGGACTCTGATTGAGGTGTCTTAGGGCTCTGTATTGCTGTCACGTTTTTCATGGAAATGATTGTGTACATTTAAAAACTGTTTTCATTTTATCTTTAATCATTTTTTTTCAACTAATGAATCCATGGATAAATCAATGAAACTATGATTCAAGATAAGGCAGAAATTGCTTTGTGTTGCAATTTACTTAGTGTAAATCAGTAAAATCTTTATGAGCGAAGCAACATATTGTGCTTTATTCAACACATTCTCTTGAAGTTATTATGATTTGCTTGTGGGCCTGTAATGACTTGAAAAGCTTTGGAGCATAAAACTACACATCTTGTGTTTGCATCTGTTTTCTGCTATAATTTGTGAGATACAGTAGTGTAATATCTGGTAAAAAAAAAAAATCCTGCGGACTCCCCCTCCCACCCGGATTCCCCCCGCCGCCGCCGCTGCCGGACTTCCCTCTCACCCGGACTCCCCCCCCCCGCTGCCGCCGCCGCTGCCGGACTCCCCCTCTCCCACTCTCGGACTCTCCTCTTCCCCCTCCCGATAGGTATATAATTCCCCCCGCAAGGTCCCCCCCGTCTCCCACTCGGACTCTCCTCTTCCCCCTCCCGATAGGTATATAATTCCCCCCGCAAGGTCCCCCCCCCCCCCCCCCCGTTGCGCACGTCGAGCTCTCCCCCCCTGCACCGGTTGCGATCGCCGCCGCCGTGCCTCACCGCACCTCCGCCTTGCGTACGCCATCGACCACGCCCCCCTGCCGTCCCTCCTTCCTCCTCTCCTTCGCCATTGTTCCCAGCCCCCCCCCCTTCGACAGCGCCGTCGCCGGAAACCATCGCCGGGATCTCCCCTGTTCCGGCCGGAACCGCCACGACCCTTCCTCTCGCCGTCGCCGCCGGGGCCAGCCCTCCCCTGCCCATCGCCGTCGCCAGGGCCATCGCCGTCGCCAGGGCCATTGCCATCGAGCGCCGCCGGCAGCCTCCTCTGCCGCGAGCTCCGCCAGCCGCCCCGCCGCCGTTGAGCTAACCGTGTCTCGCCGTCGCGAGCGCCGCTGTGCCGCCGTTGCGAGCCGCCAGTCGAGCCGGCCAGCACCCCGGTCCAGCCGCCCGGTTCAGCTGGTTGAACCGCCTGGTTCGGCACCGGTTCAAGATTTTTTGATTTTCGGATTTATTAAATCCGGAAATCAAAGTTAAGGCCAGAAAAATAGCAGAAAATTTCAGAAAAATCCGAAAAAATCACAGGAGCTTCCAGGTAGGTTTCTCAAGCTCATCTATTTATTTGATCCCATTTTGATTAGAAAATATGCATGATTTAACTTATGGACCTTGATTTGACTAGTTTAGATCTTGGACTTAAGATTAGTGATTCTTCTCAAAAATTCTTGAATCCTGAATCTTGAAATTGCTATTTTGTATATTATGGAACATGTTTAGCTTGATTCTGGATGGGTAGAAACATTTTTCAAACTTATGTTAGATATGTATGTGAATATATGTTAGATTGGACCTAGAATTAAAATATAAATATGTGTAGATTTGGAAAAATCATGGATCATCAAATCACATCTTTTAGAACCTGTTTAGGTCAGATTATGGTTGATTACTTCAGAACTTAATTTATTTAGTTATGTCAAGCATGACTTAGGTCAAGTGTCTTGTATATGTGTTTAAGTATGTCTAGTTCGGTTTATCATTTCATGTATGTAAGTCATGTAAATTTTGGTTAGTTTAGTTTCATATTATGTATTATGTCATGCATGGTGTGGTTATGTTCATATGGTCAAGTCTGGTATAGGTTTGATTTAGAATATGTCAACCAAGTCGGTTAGTATAAGTCTTGTCTAGTTTATGGTAAAATATGTTTAATTTAGTTTCAGATCATGGGCTATGCTATGCATAGTTAGTTATGTCAATTTGGTCATGATTAGTATGAGTTGTCATTAAGAACAAGTTCAATTAAGTCGGGTTATCATATGTCTTGTCTAGTTTGTTATGTCTTGCATGAAAGGGTATGAAATTAGATGTTTATGTCATGTATGCGTGGTATGGTCAAGTATGTCTTGATTTGATTTTATGTTATGAACTCTTGATATGACGTGCTATGAAGGCTTCACCAGCCTATTCTAGTCAATTGCCCGTGGGCAGCGGGTAACTTAGTTGAATCCGGCCCTCCCACAGATCCCGGATTACCGCGGTTTTTCCCTTAGTGTCACCACTGCCTAGGTGCACTTTGGGCTAGCTTAGTATATGTTACTTCTATATATATTAGAGCTGGTGAATGCATTTGTACATGTGAAGCAAGACGACCAATTCCTTGCTGTTTGGCTATGTGATTGGAAAGAATACAAAATTAGGTTACTTATGTGTCATGTATAGATGTTAAGTTGTGTCATGTTAGAAAATTCAGATTTGTCTCATTTTGTTTTGGTCATGTTAAGATAAGTCTTGAGTCATTTGTCTAGCTTGTATGGTCTTGTGTGTTTTGGTCTAGAAGTGCATAGCATTGGCATAATCTTTTTCCTTAAAGATAATTCATGATTTGGTTGTGGGTTATAGATAAATATAGAAGACATGTTATTATCATTTGTATTACATCTTAATCTAGTTATATTATCTATCATTGCATGTTTATATGTTAGTATCTGATTGGCGGGAAACGGGTGTAAATCCTACGGAGTCCCCGGACTCACCCCGTTGCGGGATAAATTTTTCAGCAGGTATTGAAGATCAAGAATTTGGCTTGGAGACTTAGGAGGAGCCCGTGGAGGTCCCCTGGAGTTGAGGCATAAAGATCTTTTTCTTTTGATAGGTTGTTTGATTAGAACTTGTTGGTTGATATGTAGTTAAGCTATGTCTAGTTGTTTCCTTTTTCTTTTAGTTAGAATTGGTGAATGAACTTGGATTAGTGTTTTAATTGATAAAGTTATGTTGAGTTCTTGTGATTTTAGGTGTGGACTTAGTGTTTGGAGTTGATTCATGCTTGTTGGGTTATGAAATCTGAGTGAAGGATTTCTCCCACTGTCACGACTTTGTGTATTTCCGCTGCATATTTTGAGGTTATATTATTTAAATTTCGGGTTGTGACAAGTAGTCATATGGAAGCTGAGGCACGTATAGCTTCATTTGATCATTGGATTTTCAGAGTTACAATACACAGTCACCATCCCATGATTGATTTTGGTTTCTTAAATTCTTGTAAATGTGGCTGCTATTTGAACAGTAATATTCTTCTTGAGATAGCATGTTATCTTTGTACTTTTTTAATTTATTACCTCCTGCTTGCATGCTGAATTCCATCAATAAGTGTTCTTTGCATGTTGGACAGTGGCATGCTGCTTGAGTTCCTATAAATGACTTTTTATCAGTGTTTTTTTTTTAAAGATGACCAATCATGTTGAGAGTCATAGCAAGTTAGAAGTCAGATAAGCTGTATATTTACATGTTGAGATTTTCATATGGTGTATAGTGTACATTTCCATTTAACAGATTGTCCATATGTCCTGATATTCATCCCATTACTGTTTACTAAATTGATATATGCCCTCTGCAACTTCTGTTTGCAGGTTTCATTTGCTAGTGGAGTTCGATGAGGGTAAACGAAGTTGCAGGAAACGTCTAGATGGACATAATAGACGCCGCAGGAAGCCTCAACCAGATACTGTGAATTCAGGAGGTATATTTGTCAATAACCAAGGCTAGGCCATATACCTTTTGAATGGTCCTATTTTATTAGCATCATTTGGCTGTGCGATTAATATTTTGTAGTTGTAATGAAACAAGCATTAGTGCCAATGTAACACCTGATTCAGTAACTAACAATGTAATTTTTTTTAACAGCGGGGTCTCGGTTCTCCTCCTATTCTCAAATGTTCCCAACTGCTGTACCTGAGCCCAACTGGGCTCCAGTCGTGAAAACTGAAGATGTCTTTTATTCTCACAGTGCTCCATTGCATTTCATTGACAGGCAACAGCACTTTCCTGGGTCCTTCCATAAGGCATATAAAGAAGAGAATCCTTATTCTTTCCTCCAGCAGGGTGATTCTTCCCTTAGCAATAGAATTGAAAACACCATACGCCAGCCACTTCTTCACACCATGTCTTCCTCAGAAAGCAGCAACATCATGGTATTTTCCAACAGCCTAGCCCAAGTTCTGGACTCGGATTGTGCTCTCTCTCTTCTGTCATCACCAACTCAGACTTCAAGCATCAATCTTGGTCACATGTTGCCAGCTGTTCGCATTCCAATTGGTCAGCCATTGCTCTCAAACTTGCAGCAGAATGGAGGTCCGGGTCACTATTCTCACTCCCAAGCTTTGCTTAATGTTTCATCAACTGGGTTTTCTTGTTCGGGGCTGGATGATGAGCAGATTGCTACTGTTATGGTTTCTGATGAAACCAATGTTGATCTCCATTGTCAAAGTATTTTTCATGTTGGTGCCGAGGGGACATCAGCTGGGGCTTCTCAGGCCATTCCCTTTTCATGGTAGTAGGCCTGTTGTAATTGTCATGTAACTTTTATTATCCTAGCCCTTGTTTTGGCTGCTCTACTATGTTTCCCAGATGCTTTGAATTGATCAAAAGATTCTTTCTATTTGTTCTATGTGCTCTGTTTATGCAGAATGCAGCAACTATGTCCTATTTTGTTGCTTATGAAATCTGATATTCACATAATTAATCCTGTATGGCATCTGGTTTTGGCCTGATTTGCCTATTATTGAGACATGGGAGCTACCTAACTTATCCATCTGCTCTGTTCACTAAACATTTTGAGTCAATGCATCCCATCAGGCGATATAATGCACTTCTTTCTTTGATGATTCAACTTCTCCAAGATAGTTAACCGAGTAAATCTAGCCCCTAGAAATCTCGGTTAATATCAATTTAATGTCCATATCAAAAGTGATTTTTAATGATTAATATCTACATCTCTAGTGTCAGTATTAAAACAGATACCGTTTTAATCCTAGCATTTGAAGCAAACAGGTGATAAGATAGGAAGCAAACATTCATGAACTAGTGAGATAACTTTGAACGAAAACGGGCCATGTTTGCTAGCACTATGACAGAAGAACATTTGCAGCCGGAGACATGCCTTCTGGGACATTAGGAAAGAGGGAAAGGCATTCGAGCAGAGGAACCTACTCGATTTTCTCTCAATCAGAACGCTTCTTTTTCGATTTTCTCCATGTTTGAAAGAAACATACCGCTAGCAACTGAAGCCCAGCCCTTAAGGTGCACTAAATTGCAATGTGGTCTTCGAACCCGTGTCAGATCCTGGATAATACTAAAATATGCATGTTCGGACACTCGGAAGAAAATTCTTTCACGATGTGGGTATTCATATGAGCTGCTAATTAATTATGCTGTAAATAGTTGCGAACAGTCGAGAGCATATGGGTTTTAACAAGTTTCTTCGAAGGATATTGTAAACATATAAATTTTAAAATCATTCAGCCTATTTCTTTACTTTTGATTTTTACCTTAACACCAATTGAAGTCAAGACCCATGAATGATTTACAACATAACAAGGACTTCAAAAATACTGGTCCGAAACTTTACCTGCAAGTAGTCAAATGTGCTGTTCCCAGCACATAAGGTGTCAGCGCCTTTAACGAGCCAGCGCGGTAGCATGTGGCCCTCAGCAGTGCCGCAGCTGGAGTTCGACCGCTACTCGTATGCACAGGTCACGCTAGAATCAGGTTACTGTCATACTGTCAAGAAAAATCTTCGTAGGATCAACCGTGCTAACTAGTACTTTTTCTCAAAAAGTCACTTATCATCGACCTATTCCTAATAAAATACATATAACTTTGAAATTCTGTCATCTCAATTATCAAAAACTAGTCAACTAAAGTTATTGATAATTTACCAATTTAATCACTTAACATATTTGTCACGACCCGGAAAATACAATTTGCGCAGCGGAAAATAAATCCGGAATATCGGGACAGTTTAGGAGAACAAACCAACTTCACATAACATAAAATCTGAATTATTCAAAACCACCTGTAATGTTCCAAACAAACTCAAACTCCAAGAAATACCACAATTGATCATCACTAAACAACTAAGAAGGACTCAACACATAGTCCGTCCAACAACTATAAAGTCAAACCAAGCAATTATCAACCACAATCAGGAGGGAAAATCAACAACCTAAGAGATGTGTGTGGTGATCACTCGTCACCAAACTCCTCGTCCTCTGGGTCCTCGAGTGGCTCTGGATCACCTCCAACGTCCTCCTCGTAGTCCTCTCCAAACTCCTCCTCAGGGAGAGGTTCCTCGAAATCAGCTGAAAAATTTATAATGGGAAGGGGTGAGTCACAACAGACTCAGTAGGTCTTACACCCGAACTACCCTACTATATTAATAATTTCTAATGGTATACAATACATATTAAGCCTAAAATCAGATTTAGTACATAGGGTGTAAACTAATTATATGTCTTTAATTAATTGATTAAAGAATCAAACAACTACCCCATATGAATTGACATGATTCAATGAACAATAACCTGACATAACCTGAGCTTTAAGAAGACTATGTATGCATGCATTACATAACCTGACATGACAAAATGACCAATCTAAACCACTATCATACATACTAAAATGCATAACAAATCATCTGTCTGAGTAAGCTATATGCTCCACTTGGACATTGTAGCAAATGTCACAAAACTAACACCAGATCTACCATATATAAAAGTAACATATAGTAAGCTAAATCTCATAGTACCCCATAGGCGGGGAGTACTTAAGATAAACCGCGGTATCCGGGATCGACGGATGCTCCGGACTGTTCTAATTCATCTGCTGCCCACAGGACCGAATTATAGTCTGGTGAAGTAGAATTCCATTACATTGCAGCCCTCTGCATACTACATCTCTCAAGATGAAAGCACATACATAACTCAGACAAGCAATCAATCAAAATAACCATGGACATGTGCATGATAATCTAAACATAGAACATACCGTTGAACAATCATAAATGTCTAACTCACATATGCATGCCATACCAAAATTAAACTCAAACTATACCAATTGACTATCATCATGATACTCTAAACTTTGAACCATGCAATTCTAACATACTATCATGATGAATACATGCAATAACAATAACTATCTAACTACCACATAAATTAACAAGCTGAAAATTAAATGCATCAATGCCATAATTCCTACTCCGGCTATTTATTAAATCGGGTTACCGTTTAAGGTCATCGAGACATTAACCATGCTGTACTAACCATAATCTAATACAAAACATGATGTTTAACATGCTAACGTGCATTCTACTCTAATGTCTAATATGATGACAATGCATGATCAATCAATCTAAAATAATCACATTGGTCAAAACAAGTTAGCTATAACTACGTAAGCTAATAAATCAGGTAGCCCACCAATATTTTATTTCATCTAACCCGAATTAACTAACAACGTTTTAACGATTTAAATTAATCATATCGGGATGCTAAGAATAGCCGAGACGCCTACCTTAACGGCGACGACAACGGCGCACGGAATTCCAACAGAATCGATCCGGATGGCGAGTGTGTTGCCGCGGTCACGACGGCGCTGGAAAATCGATCCGGAGGTGTCTAAAAATCTGTTGGAACAAGGGGATAATAAGAATAAGAATGATATGCACATGGCGATAGGGGAGAGAGGATAGGAGAGAGAGGGGGGGTACCGCGGACGGGGGCGCACGGCGGCGCACAGCAACAGTGCGGCCGGGCGGTGCAGGCGGCGGGCTCGCACCGCAGGCGGTCGGGGAGGGTTGCCGCGGGTGGGCGGCGCCGGCGGGCGGCCGGGGATGGCAGCGACGGTCAACGAGGGCGGGTCCTCGCGGGGAGGCGGCGGGGCCGGTGGCGGGTTCGCGCGGCGTGACCGCGGTGGTCGGGCGGCGGCGGCGGGCTCGCGCGGGACGGCGGCCGCGCCGGGCGGCGCCGGCGGCGCAAGTCAACAGGCGGCGGTCCGCGCGGGTGGCCGAGGCGGCGGGGGACGGCGGCGGGGGCTCGCGCGGCGGCGGCCGCGGGCGGCGGGGCTGCGCGGGGCGGCGGCCGCGGGGCTGGTGCGCGCGGGCGGCGCCGGCTGGTGCCGTGCGCGGCGGGCGGCGCCGGGTGACGCGCAGGGGGTCAACGCCGACGGCGGCGGGCGGCCGCGGACAACCGGCGTGGCACGGAGGAGGGTGGCGGAGACGGCGGCCGGGCGTGGCCGGGACGGTGGCTGCGCGGGGTGGCCGCGATGGCCGGGGTGGCCGGGATGGCGGTTGCAGGCCGCACAGATCGACTGGGTGGGGGAGAAAGAGAGAGGACGTCGCGGCGACGGAGAAGAAGAAGGAGAAGAAGAATAGGGTTCTCGCGGAGGCAGTTTCGGGAGGGGGGGGCGTAACCGAAGGAAGAATAATAGGGAAGGATGGGGAAAAATAATAGCAATAATAAATATACTAATTAATTCTCTTTTTCTTTATTTTTTTTTTAAAAAAAACAGTAACATTACATTATTCATGATTGAGAGTTAAAAAATTGTTAGATATTAACTTTTGAACAACTCATATACTAAAATGACTCGTTTGATTGTAAGTTTGGAAAAAGGGAATTATGGTTATGAAAGGAGAGATTCTGAATCCTTGTTCAAATATAAAACTCTTCTTTTAGAATTTAATTCTATGGGTTTGAGATTTTTTTTCCTCTAGTACATGACAACATATTTTTCAAGTAGATGCTTAACAAATAGAAGATGTATATGACAACATATTTTTCTAGATTTTGATTTTCATTCTCAAATTATTGAAAAGTAAAATCAGTTGTTGTGAAACCAACTAATTACACTACAGCAAATAACGCAAATGAACATAAAAGAAAAGTATATGACATTTGGATCGTGTGGCATCTAAAGAACTCTTACCGGCAGACGTTGAGGATTGTTAGAGAACTCACATATCGGGGACATTGAAAGAATTGATAAAGATATAAGAAAGCCTACTCCACTCATCGTCTTAAAGATTTGAGTTCCATGGCCCATTTATTTAACATGATATCAGAGCCCATAGTTCAATCTAGGTCTATGTGTGTGAACCACTATTTTTGATCTACGTGATAGAGCTAAGGGGATATGTTATAATAGTACCATATTGGAAACATTGAAAGAATTGATAAATTTATAAGAAAGTGGCATACACTGCTAATTATTTTAAGGTTTAGAGTTGGATGACCCATTTATTTAACAAGAATGGATGTACTTGAAAGGGCATTGCTCTTCGGGTGAAATGTAGAAACACAAAATGTGAAATTTACTACATCCTGAACTCTAGTTACTAGAAAAAGAAAGTCCCACTGTCATGAGTTTAAAATTTTTCATTCTTGTCCAAGCTAATAACATTAGATAATGCTAAGACATATAAAAATGTCTTTTATAATTGTAGAGAGATGTTTGAGCTTCAAAATAAAATGACATTTTGTCATGTTATTATAACTCGCAAACATATGTTTGATGACATAACCAAAGAATTAACTCTTCTATTACATCCATTTAAAAATAAAGAAGATAATATCAAATTTATTATGATAAATTCAATAATTACTATCTAAAATGTCACCTTGATGTTATAATTTAAGCAATTAAAATATTTATCTTAAATATAGAATGATCTTTCGACTTGCTCTTCAATTTTTAACTCATCATGCTTTTGTTCTGCTAAACCCACTTACCTAAAAATGTTAAAAGATTGGGATGAGTTGCATTGACTCAGTAAGTTCCTAACAATAGTTTCTACTTACTTGCACATGTAAAAACCAAACATGCATAAAGTAATTTATTGCATAATTAGGTATAATGTAACAAAATATTTGTGGATCAACAAAATCAAGAGTGAGCAATTTAATTTTGGATCAAACACAAACATATTTTCATATTTTACTTAGTTAAAGGCCTACACTACATGATACTACAACTAACTAATCTCTCAAGCTCTAATCTAAATATAAATGATGCAAACTTGCATGACAACATGATGCAACCAACAAACATTTTTTTTGACCTTTTCATAAACCTACCATCATGTATACTATGTCAACATATGCACACTCTACATGACTAACACCTTTTCTCACAAAACATAATGCAAGGATTTTCTTTCTTGCATATGCAAAACATGTTCATTGCACATGTAGCAATGTCATAGAACTTGCAATATATCTAATATATACAAAATACCATATAGCTAAGTTAAATCTATAGTGCATCTAGGCAGTGATGCATTAATGATAAACTGTAGTATTCAGTATTGAAGAATACTTCAAAATGTTTAAATCTTCATTACCAATGAGCAATAATAATAGTTTGGTGAAGTGAAATCACATAACAAAATACAACACATTACATATTCTGCATGTCACAACTTTGTTGAGATTATGTAGGGGCCCTCTCAATTAGGTTGGAGTTTGGAGTAGAGACCACCCAACTTAACAAATATTTTTTTAAGCACAACCTCACTGCTTTCAAATTTTCTCTTAACCACCATTTTCTGATAAAATATTTTAAACCTATTTTGGTAAGTTCTAGCATGTTCCGCAACAACTAGTCTATTTTCATCCAAGAGTTCGAGTTATGTGAGAAGTGATTATTGACGCTCATCTACGAGGATGTCTCAATCAATATGGCTTAGAGGGAAGAAATGAGTACTTCATATGAGACTATAGCCTCCATCCCATATGGCAAGGCATAAGGTGTTTGACCCATGGGGGTCTAAACTAAACTGCAGAAGCCCCATAGAGCATCGATCAACATATCTAGCCAATCAGTGTACTTACTAAACTCACACGTCTTCTTAATAATTTTTATCAAAGTTTTATGTGTGGCCCTTGTTTAACTATTGCCTTGAGGATAATATGATGATGAATGATGCAATACCTGTTGCAAAGGTCTTGCAATTTTTGAGAGACAAACTGTAGTCCATTTTCAGTGATAATGTTGTCAGGGATCCTAAATGTAGCAATAATGTTGCATTTAAGGTGTAGACTATTAATGTATTGATCACTATACATGTTTCTGCTTCTGCCCATGTAGTGAAGTATTCTATACTTGTCAAAATGAAAGATTTGATTTTGTTCATGGAATTTAGGTCACCAAAGGGTCCAATGACATCAAATGCCCACATGGCAAAAGGCCATAGGGCATGAATTGGACGGAGGGAAGATGCTAGAGAATGAAACTTATCGGCAAATAGTTGACATTGATGACAATGCCAAACAAAGATTAAGTAATTGTCCTCCAAAGTAGGCTAATAATATCTTGCCTGATGATCTATTAGACAAGAGCTTGGGCATTTACGTGGTCTCCACAAACTCCAAAATATGCATCTTTGAGCAACGACTCAGCCTTATCTTCATATATGCATCTTAAAAAAAATCTTGCCTGACTTCTCTTAAACAATGTACCACTGGGAGTCTCTTCTGATAGCTTTCTTTTCATTAGTGGTTGATCCTAGTGGATATGCTTTACTTTAAGAATAATTTGCTATCTCATGATACTATGGTTTCTCACATTCTTCTAATTCTTCTAGCTCAAGCAAAGATATTTTCTCTTTCTGTTCAATGTACTCCTTCCTTTTAAATCTCTCTTTAATCTTTAAGAAATGTTCATTTTTTATAGACAGAATGGTATGTTAGCAAACATAGATTGTCCTAACCTATCTCCTTGTGGGACATATAATGAAGATGCCAAAGAAGTGAGAGCATCAGCAAGGATATATTGAGCACAAGGAACATGAATGCATTCGAGCTCGGAAAATAGCTTGACAGCTGGCGGTGAGTTCTTGATACAGTTTAATCCCATGATGAGATATGCAATACATGACAAGTAATTAGCATAGAATCAATTGGCTATCACAAATCACCCCTTAGTTTGATGGCACTATAGGAATGAGCCGACCCAACCACTAAGGCTTCATACTTAGTGATATTGTTTGTCACTAGAAAATTGAGCTGAAAAGACTGTAGAATGTGACACATTTGGAGGACAGAAGGATGATTCCTATCCCTCTACCTTGAGAATTTAGAGCTCCATTGAAATATAATGTCCATAGATTGGAAGACTGAGTAGACATCAATTTCTCATCAGGAAGCACCAACCAAATGGGGTCAAAGATTGGAATAACATGATGGGCAAGATGTTCAGCAATCTCATAGCCTTTGATCGACATATGTTAAATGTAGGTGATATCAAATTGAGAAAGAAAACTCTGCCAATGGTTGTATATTTCTACTCTCAATAATCAAAGATTTTAGATATATTGTATGCCACCCACTCTTTCCCTTCTTCATATAATTGTGCCAGTATTTCCCCAAGGGATCCTTCCAAGACTAAAATGTATAGAATAAAATGTTTGCCTAGAACTGGAGGTTTGAGCACAAGAATGATTGACAAATATTTCTTCAAGCCATTACATGCCTCCTAACACTTTGAGTCCCAATTGAATTCAACATTTGCCTTGGTCAACTTGTAGAAAGGTTTACACTTTTAGAAATGTTGTGAGATGTGTAGACATGCTAATTTGGCCATATATGGAGCTTAAACCCTTATTCCATTGACAACATCTATTTTAGACCATTAAAATTAAGCTGAACCATCCTTTTGGAGGATCTGAGGAGCTTACTATAAATATGAGGACAAGTTGTTGATCCCAAGTTGAATCCATATTTGCCGAATGAGAGCCCATTCTGACTTTCATGTTGCTCTTGGTGGTCTCTACACCAAGGTCATGCCACCATGTTGTGTGCTAGATTACGTTTTTTTGGCATCTCCTCTATTTAAAAAATTTTCACAAGATTCTATGGATGTCCACTGAAGAAGTCTTCAACATGAATAACCTTCCACTCTGAGTCCTATTTTCAGTGCAATAAACATCATTCAATTTTGATTTCCTGTTTGTCAGTAGTTCCCTTCGGAAGTCAGATGCACAATTTTGTCCGCACGTAGCACCGATCAAGACCAATGAAGTGCATGCCCAGCCATTTGGCCACATCCCTGACCTAATTCATGACCTACCTTTCCTTTTTTATCCTCCATATCATTTGAATAATTTTTTAAAAGTTTCATGATAAAAATTAGCACTATCAAATGATGGCAATCCAACTTGTTGTCTTATACATCAAAACTTGCTATTTTTAGACTAGATCTATTTCCTCTTCATGTGGTGACATATTTTGAACATGGAGAAGGCGATCCACGGTTTTCAATCCCTCTAGATCAGTTGGGTAAGTTTTTATAAGTATTATGATGAAAATTAGCATTATAAATTGGAGGAAATCCAACTTATGGTCAGATATATCAAAACTTGCTATTTTTTACTTGTTTCTCATCCCTTATAATGGGAGACCCATTTGAATGACCTAAGAAAAGCATCCTCAAACTCCAGACTCTTATCCTTGTCTTCCAGAAACCCTAGGCTCATTAAAACCTCTCCAAATTGTTCTCTCTTTATCTCGGTGTCCGGAGATCATCCAGAAGTGAAAGAGAAGCTGGTCTATGCTTCGACATGCTACTTTGTTGATCATTGGCATCTACAGATACTCTGATGATTTTATGGCCCATATTTTTTCATAGCAAGTGTTATTCATCAAGTTATATTTCATATCCAACAAACATAGATCAATTTGGACTTCTCCTTGGCTCTTGGCAATGTCTACACCGGCACTGCGCAAACCAATCCAAAATCTACCCTTTCTCTGCCATCATCCTATTCGTCAATTTTCATAAAATTCCAGGTAGATACAGCCTCAACTTATTCATATAAATTGTATTGCGGTAAGTTATATTTTATTCACAACAAGAATCGTTTAATTTGGACATCTGTGGTGCCCAAGGCAAATCTTCCATCAACATCACGCTAGTGGTTCCCAGATCTTCAACTTCCAACAACAGAACTTTCAGGTAAATTCATACCACTTATAAAAGAAGTCAAGCAAACTTGTCTTCATCTTAAACCACCCTTGGTGAGTCCTCTTGATTTTGAAACAAACATCACTTAATTTTGACATCGGTGTTGTCTATTGCGGTCTCTAGATCAAAGTCGTGCAGTCTACATTGAATCTGTCCAACCTAGTTGCCACTTTACCTAGGTTGTGTTGTCTTTAATCATCCATATTATCTTTGCTAATTCTTCATTCATATCATTTAGTTCATATTTCAACATCAGTTTTATTCAATTTTGCATCATTTCCTATATCATAAAAAAGCAAAAAAAAAAAAAAAAGGTTAAGGCTAACCCCGAATCTGGTGAGTTTGTTTACAATTGTCATTTTATGTTATTGTTTTTATAGTTACTACACTTCACTTATTTCTAATCAACTTCTTTCACTTGGTTCATTGTTCTAGTTGTACATGTTTATCAAGAAAGTAGAGGTTGGAGACTCTTCTTCATCAACCGGCCAAAGAAGGAAAAGGTTGAACCTGCACACTCGTTTCTCGCACTAAGGTACACACGGTCAATTCTCTCTCTTATTTCAATCATTTAAATCAGAGCCCGCAGTTCCTGACGACCACATTCTTCAATCCTTTTATGCATTAAGTTCTTTTTATTTCATCTTCACTCTCCTCCCACATGACCCATATCCTCTCTTTGGTGCTCAAGAGATGCTGAGAGATGAAAGTTCAGAGATCAATGTGTGTGTGAGACTGAGGTGAGAGTTTTTTGCGTTTTCCTTCCTATCTTTCTCATCTCCTCTTGAGGTGGTGATCTGGATAACGACAAACCTATTTTCAGAGTTGATAGCATTGTGGTGACCACAATGGAACAATCAATGTTTTTAACCATGCTACCTTGATTTGTTTGTGAAACTAGTTTTGATTCGGTTCTCGTGCGAACCGCCTTTAGTCACTAGATTGTTTGTTTTGTTGCACGATTTCTTGTCTTGTTTGCATATTGTATGCTCGATTTACTTACTTTCTTTCATTTCATGTTTGTGCATATTGATTGCTTCTTCTCCTCTTACCCTTCATTTTTACTTTTGCATTTGCTTTTTGCATCGGGTACCAGACTTGTTCCGATTTGTAGGGCATTTGAGGCGGGGGCTCTCTCTCCCAACACACCTCACCCTCCAAACACCTTCTTGGTGTATTCCAACCTCTCTTCTAGGATATTATTTTCTAGTTGACTTGGTTTATTTCTATCAAGACCTCGGTAATTCCCCATCTATGGAGTATTCCTTTCTGTACGATTGGGCTGGTTGTACTTTTCACTCCAAAACCCCGAAGAACTTAAGTACCTATTCATGGTGAGTTTGTGGGAACCATAGGTCTTTGGTGATTGGAGCAATAGGAATCAAACCCATTCAGATCAAGTGAACAATTACTAACAATCCACGTAATCTAAGGTTTGAACAAAATCATTACATAATCATTTAAGAGTTTTTGCATAACTTGTTTGTTAACAACAATTAAAAACAAAAAAAATTTAAAAACACCAAAACAACAAAAAAATCTTTTAATTTTGTGTTCAAACTTCTTTTTCAAACCCAAATTGAAAACAACAAAAAATTTTAAAACACCAAAATAACCAAAAAGATCTTATGTTCAAACTTGCTTGATTGAAAACATCTCCATTTTCATCTCCTCTTTGTAAGAAGTTCAACAGGATGCCCATGATGCTAAGGTTTGAAAGAGGCATTGGGATGCCCATGGTTACTACCATGAGCTTCAGCAACCCATGGTCTAACCAAAGGGTTGTGTTAAGACCATGATGGAACCCGAAGTCCAAGATCCTACCCACTAGTCCACTTCACATAATATAGAACAAGCTCTCTAGGATCTATCTCTTCACCTTGATCCCGAGACCTTTGCAATCATCCAATCCCCCACTAAGAGCAAGATGCCTGTCAACCAAGTTGAGGGCAACTAAGCCCCTTCACCACCCCAATTAGCAGCTAGGCCTCTTATCATTACCTCTCATGGGCAACCCTACTATGTCTCCTTGCCCACTCACCCAGTCATGAGACACCCATCAAATCCTATGCTGGTTCCTCCCTCCAACCCACCACTTCCATCTCATTCTAATTATCTTGCAACTCACATGGCAGCAGCAGTGGCTCGGGAACCCAACCTCACTCAAGCCTTTATTGATAAGATCAATTGAATGGATGAGCGTTTTGAAGAACTCAGGCACCGATTGGATTCCAAAGCCACTCCTCAGATATTTGTTCCATCCTTCCCTATTCTACACCTTCCTCCTTCAGAGATATTAGTCTTCCAATGTTACAACGGGACTGGTAACCCTTCACACACCTCAAGAGTTTCTTGTATGACTTCGCCTTCTATAAGAATGACCGCAAAGCCCTCACCTTTCTCTTTCATCAGTCATTGGAAGGGTCAGCCTTGGAATGGTTTTACTCGCTTGACTCCACAGAAGCGAGTGACTTCAAGATCGTCAAAGCAAAGTTCCTGCAACGGTATCAAGATCATGTAGAACCTGCTTACTCTATTACTGACTGATTGCCGAGAAGATGAAAGGAGGTGAGGATTTCATGCAGTATGAAGATAGATGGAGGTCAATGGCCAATAAGCTTAAAGAAACAATCTCAGAGCTAGAGCAAGTCAAGATGATTATTACCAATACCACACTGGCTCTGAGAAATGATCTGGTCTTGTACTATTCTAAAAACATGCATGAATTATATGATGGGGTGAGGTACATTCAAGCTCAACTCAAGAATACATTAATCATGGATCCAACATATAGAGCTAAGGATGTTAGTGTTGTAGGAAACCCTGTAGGAAGCCCTCAACATCGACATAGGAATCCTCGGCAAAATAGGGTTGCCTCTCAACAAATCAATCATATTCCTCAGCTTGTCACACAACCTTTGGCTCCTCAACCGGTTGAACAACTTGTGACTCCTCAACAACTTCCACAACTAGTTGTACATAATCAAGTTTGTCCAATCATTCATGCACCTATTCCAATATCATAACCATCTCCTCTTGCCCATCATCATGTCACTTCAGTATCAACAATGGAGCAAACCAAGCCTAAGTGTCATCAATCCATAGGGGAATCCCGAATTCAAGTCGATGAGAACTCTCTCATGTCTAACATTTAACCAACCTCTCCTATTCCTTAGGATCCCCTGAACAAGTCACACTCTTTGTCTTTAAACAACCTCAGGAACAACCCATGCTAGGCAACCCTGAGCTGCAGGTTATAGGAAATCATGGTGAAGGGCCAGGCAAGAAAGCTCAACCAGTGAAATCATTAGAATTGATCATTGAAGATAGTCAGACTGAAATGACCCCTACATTAAAAAATGATGAGACATAATCAGTCAATGAAATGTACTACATATCATTGCCTCAGGATCTCTGTGATCATGGGTCATGAAAGACCCTTCAACATTTGGAAGAATTAGGGTCATCATCAGAGCATGCACACCATAAACAAGGCGAGGATTAGCCAGTGCAATCATTGAAATTAATCCACAAAGATGGTCAGACAGAATTGACCCTCGAACAGAAAAATAAGGGGATAGAATTGGTTAATGAAATGAGGAAAGAATCTACAAGTCTGTAGGAGGACGTAGACCTTAGCAACAGGATACTAGGATATCCTCCAGCTAAGCTGACAAATCCCTTAGCATCAATCCTAGGGTCATTGTCCATATCTCATTCTCCCCTCAATCACCAATCAGGCCCATGGGCCGACAATACATCAATCTTAGGGCCATGACTCTTTACTTATTCTCCTCCCAATCAACAATCGGGTCTATGGGCTTACAACCCATTAATCTTAAGGCCATGACCCTTTCTTTATCCTTCTCACAATCATCGATTGGACCCATGGGCCCAGAATCTTTCAATATTAGGTCCACTGTGTCGACTCTGAAAATTCAACGGGGTCCTCTCCTTTTCAGGGAAGTCCGTGAACCCAGATCATCACCTCAAGAGGGGATGATAAAGAAAAGAAGAAAACTCGGAAAGCAACTCTCACCTCGGTCCCACACTCACATTGATCCCCGAACTTTCATCTCTTGGCGTCGCTCGATCACCAAGGAGACAGTTCGGGTCATGTGGGAGGAGGGTGAGAAGAAATAAATTAAGACATGTGGTCACCAGGAATCGTGGGTTCCTATTTATAGAATTAAAATGACCGTGTGTACCTTAGCGGGAAGAATGTGAGTTAAAGCTTCTCCTTCTTCGGCTGGCCGATGAAGAAGAGTCCTCAACGTGTAGGTGCTTGAGATTCTGTGCAACTAGACAAACAAACAAGTGAAATAGACAATTAGAACTAGACAAAGTGGAGTATATGTAAGGAAAATAACATGAAACACACAATTGACTAGAAACTGACCAGATTCGGGTTATCTCTAACCTTTTTTTTATTTTCAGAATAACAAAATAAAAGTAATGCAAAAAAATGTAAAAAAATTATAGGATGATGGATAATCACAAAACAAAGAGATATAAAAAAGATCTGAAAGATTCTGAGTTGAATAGAGAAAGATATAGCCAAATCTGGGTTGTCGAAAAAGCCGAGCAGCAGTCCAGGATCTGCCAGGCGCGACTTTGGTTCTGCGCTCGTCACAACCAGAACTGACCACGGAATCAAGTGCCGTTGATTTCAAACTGAAGAAGACTTGGATAGGAAGAACTTTGATGAAGAGAGCTCAGGCAGAAGACGTCCACACACTGATGTAGAGGCCGAAGAAGAGAGACTTGGCAGATCACCTGCAGAACAGCCTTCCTACCTCTTGAACCGACTTTTCTCTCTCTAAAAACTCGAAAATCTCTCTCTAAAAATCACAAAATCAATGAAGGAGGGAGGTTGGACGTCTTGAGATGCCTGGGGGGGTCGTGCTCATGCCTTTAGAATGACCGGAATCAGAGTTAATTTATAGGAGAACATACGGTGTTATCCGGGCTAAAAAATAGGTGCCTAGCGCCCCACCCCTGGGCGCATGCGCCCCACTGAGGGGTGCATGTACCCCCCAGTGAGGGCGCATGGCACTGTTCCCGAAAATTTCGACCTTACCCGGTCGATCGGTTCAGTGGTAGAGTCCCGGTGAAAAACTGGGTCCCTCGTGCCTCAAGGGTGGGGCGCATGTGCCCTCAAGTGAGGGCTCGAGGTCACGTGCCTCACTGGTAGGGCGCATGTGACCAGGAACCTGGGTGCATGGGACTGTTTTTGCGCGTCCTTCTTTCGGAAGCCATTGCGAACACTCCCAAACTTGAAATTCGACGGCGTTTGTTGCGTTGGAAATATAACAGGCCGAAGAAGCTCTCTATAGCATCAGATCAGCCATCACACCCTCCAAAACTTCAGAATTTTGTCCGGAAGTTAGGGCAGTGAACAGAAGATCCGATACAGGTCAGAATGACTCCGACGGCAAACCGGAAAGGCACGGTATGCAACAAAACTTGTCCGGGGTGTGAATATGACCATAACCTTCAATGCATGATCATTAGGCATTGGTCATTCAGCCAATTTCCGTGTTTACACGATTTACGTGTGGCTTTCGCTCGGAATTTGACTTTTTGCGGAAAACATCGGAAAACATACGATTTCGTTCGGCGAAGCTCCAAATCAACTTTAAAAGACCCGTCATTATTGTAAGTTCAATAGTACATGTTACCCTATAAAACATGAGTTTTATGCTCTGAATTAGGTGAATTTGGCGTGTCTACAGTTTGCTTCGCCTTGATGTCGGCTTTGTAAGGGAGTGGCATGTAATGAAGCGGAGTGATTTGTAGTGAACTGTAATGGAATGCAAGTGAACGTAGATGAATGTAGCGGAATGGAATGATGATGGACTGAAAAGGTGGCATCAAGGTGTAGATATAGACACGCTTATCTGCTCGATCCAGCAATATGAATCTCGCTGAGTATTCTAGATCGCTTTCATGTTCTATCAAAACCTCATATAATTGACTGGTAAAAGACATGCCCTTGGCACGAGAGATGAAAAAGTAAATGATAAAGGATAAAAGGATGTAGCCAACACTCAGTGTGGTGAGGAGTCCTCGAATTCGTAGGTTCATCATCAGCCAGCAACCCGAACTTTGCGGTGTTCTTGTACTGTGATGGGCTAAAGTTTGTAAAAGAGAAGTTGATCTTAAAATGAAAAGAATACCAATCCATCATATTTGGAATCTCAAGTTCATTCAAGTTTCACCAAAATACTCAGTTTAATTCTGAGTGGAATAATCTCAAATTCTAAAAGGGTTCATTTTTAAGCAAAACAAAATTGCTCGGGTATCGTGAAAACCATGAATCACGCTCTAGCAAAAAATCAAGTATTCGGAAAACAACAAAACAAACTTAAGCCATAGTGAGATTGAAAGATAATGGTAGGACTAACATAGAATGATGGGAAAGAAGAAACAATGGCATGCAAATATGACACAGTGGGTAAAATAAAAGACACGGTGGGATAAAAGAAAGGAAAGAATAAAACATGGTGGAACAAAAAGAAAGGAATAAAATATGAAGAGATAAAATTGGTAATGATAAGAATAAAAAAAGGAGATGGATAGAAAATTATGTAGAAAATAGTTGAAGATATAGATTGTCTATTGGAGGTCAAGACACCCGATTAGGAACCATCGTCCCTCCAATGTTCAATTTTGGCTTATCCGTGAGTGTGAAGAAATGACCAAGCCGTCGTAGATTTTGTTGAAGGGGATCTTGGGCCCAGTCATCTTCACTCTCAAGGTCTTCAACATTAATTCATATAATATGTATCAAATGGACCTAACATAACTAGGTGACAGATAGTAGGAGTGATGTGAAGTGCAAAAATGAAGTGATAGTGATGATGTGATGTGAGATTGATGAGAATGTGTATTTGAGTGAAATCTTCAGGCGTGGTGCATCGACCAGCATCTCTGGTCCATCCTTGTCTTGCCTTCTGACGGAATACAACACCATGAGAATGTTCAGCTGGGTGGTGCTTCCTTTCTCTTCGCCGCAAGGTTGGCATGACATTCCTTGGAGAACACTGATCTCACCAATTCACCTGTTAGGACTTAAAAGGTTGCCTGCACATTTTTGGTTAGTACCCAACAGATGAAATTGTCATATAAAGCATATTATCCTAAAATGTACAAATGAAGTTTTCACTATTAGAACCATCATTTAGAGGTCAAAACAAAGTTTTTGATGATGGTTCCTTTAGCAAAAATGTCATTTTCTAACATTCTGAACAATTTCTGAATTTTTGAGATTTTTTTTGAATTTTTCAAATTTTTTGGTCCATGTGCCCCCGATCGGGGGCACCTGGCCATGTGCCCCCAGATGAGGGCACATGCGCCCTGAGAAAAAAAATAAAAAAATAAAAAATAAAATTGAAATCCGAATTTGACTCAAAAAGGGATTAATCCTCCACTATAAATACTCTTTTAAACTCGAAAATTGATCTTAAAAATGGCTCCTCCTTCTAAGAAGATGTGTTCTGACTTGGGAAGAGCGATTTAAAGCATTCCAGGGCATGTGAAGAGGAGGATTTCAGCAGATCTGGTAAGAGAAAGTCATTTTTTATTAATTGTGATTTTTTTGAATTTTTTTTTGAATTTTCGAAAATTTTGGGTCCATGTGCCCCCGATCGGGGGCACCTGGCCATGCGCCCTGGGGTGGGGCACCTGGCCATGTGCCCCCATGTGTGGGCATATGCGCCCTACCCCTGGGATTTTTTTTTTCAAAATTTTGTAATAAAAATTGCAAATACCTGACAACATGTTTTGATGGTTTTATGCAGAATTACCCGCTCTTTCTAGGTCCTCGAAGATTCTGTTCACCTGTTTGGTTTAAAGATCTGCTTGGAGTGCTTCATTTGTCAGTGAAATCAATCCTGAGTGGCTGGGGCTTGACCGGTCTTTTGGTTCATGCGAAGCACTTTGCAGGATATCACTTGGACTTTGGATTGATGGGTGCTTTGGCAGAGTTATGGCATCCTGACACTCACACCTTTGTCTTTAGCTCTTTTGAATGCACCATCTTGCTAGAAGAAGCAGAGTTGTTTCTTGGACTGCCACGTACTAGAAAAGATGAGATTGCAAACATGTTTATTCCTTATGGGTCAGTGTCTTGCCTTGAGTTCTTGCAGGATTTTGTGGAGACAGAGCAAATCAACTCCTTCATCATCGGAAAATGGATCTATCTCCAAAAATTGGCAGCTTGGACCATCTCTACTTTGTCT
This sequence comes from Cryptocoryne crispatula var. balansae, assembly GCA_036172225.1. Taxonomy (NCBI): domain Eukaryota; kingdom Viridiplantae; phylum Streptophyta; class Magnoliopsida; order Alismatales; family Araceae; genus Cryptocoryne; species Cryptocoryne crispatula. Next base: position 22,924,259 of record CM069928.1, read on the forward strand.
TCTCGCGGCCTTGATGAGACACAACTTCTTCATGGATCCAAGGGTTTTGCTATTTGCCTTGCTGTTGTGTTCTTGTTTCCCACAGAAGATGGCTTTCTGGAGCAGGGACAACTCTCGTGTATTCGCGGAATCTGGTGCGGCAAGAGGCTTGGTCCTTCAGTGCTTGGCTTTCTCTACTGTGGCTTGTCCTCCGCTTGCGTAGGACGTCCTATGTTTGGCAGTGCTCTTCTGTTTGCTTGCTGGGCAGATCTTCATTTCAAGTTTGATCCATCAGGCAGTGCTACTACCACTTCACGGCTTTTCCGGCGCAGTCCTTTGTTCCCATATGTTGCAGCTCTCGGTTTTCCTGACACGGTTTACAACAAGTATGCTACATTGAAGAAACGGACAGATTGGCATATTCATCTTGCTTCCATGAGTCATTCAGGCTTTGTGCACAGTCCAGTCATTATGCTACAGAGAGATGTTCAGATCTGTTTTGCTCCTGGCGTGGATCTTTGACTAGTTACTGGCTCGGCTTTTGTTCTGTACAATCCGCACAGGTGTCATTCCCAGATTGGTTAGCCTCACCATGAACTGCCGGTGCTTTCACACTTGACTCTTATCAAAGACAGGAAGCTTGATACAGATGAAGACATGGAGGAAGCTCAGACATCTATTGCCTTGTGGAGTACGAGCCGGCTACAGCGACCAGGCACACTTATCGTGGAGAGTCCAGATGACCAACGTCGCTATCTTTCTCAGTTGCAGCTTCTTTGTACCTGATCATCCTTTTGTTGCCATTTTCTTTTCTAGCTTGTCAAACAAATTTCGGTCATTTATGAATATGAAATGAATTTTGTCATGTCAATTTCGCAATATAAATTCACAAACTTTTACCTTATGCCTGAAAATTGTCAATGCATGACCGAAACAATGCATGGAAAAAAACAGCTATTTTACAACATGATTTGCAAGATTTAATAGTAAGAAATGAATTTTTTATGAAGTTAAAGCATGCATTTTTTTTTCGGTGAATTTTTCTAAGCAATCCAGAAATATGTTTGGGATTCTCTCAGTGGCATTGTGATCAACTCAATTTCAAGAGTGGCAAGGTAATTTTTAAAAATTTTCATGATTTTTACACATTTTTACCTCTATAAATAGACTAACCGCCCCTACCAGTTCATTTCACCACTCACAGCCTCTTTCTTCACCAGGGCTACTCCAACTTATTCTACACTTTTGGAGCCCGAATCGCGTTCAAAGGTCAGTGCTCCAGTTAAATAAAACATATATCTCTGCATTCTCTTCGTTTTGACTGTGATTTCATGCAATTTCGAGTTCGTTTGAGCTATTTTTGGGTCAGGAGAATAATGGTGCACATCTAGGGTCCATGTGTCCTGGAACCAGGGCGCATGTGCCCTCAAACAAGGGCACAAGAACACGTGCCCTGGGGTCAGGGCGCATGTGCCCTCAACCCAGGGCACAAGGGCATGTGCCCTCAAGTCAGGGCGCATGTGCCCCCAACTCAGGGCACAAGGGCACGTGCCCTCAAGTCAGGGCGCATGTGCCCTGGACCCAGGGCACAAGGGCATGTGCCCTCAAGTCAGGGCGCATGTGCCCTGGACCCAGGGCGCATGTGACCACAGAACAGGGTGCATGGGCCCCTGGTCTGGGCACATGTCAACTTCAGCATTCTTGTTTTAAAAAACTGAAAAAAACTGACCAATTTTGAAATGTATAGATGCCGAAGAGGGTTCGACGCGCGCGTGCGCATGACGACGAGGCTGGTCCTTCTAAGCCAACAGCCCGGCGTGATGTAAATGTCCTTTGAACTAACTAGAAACTCTCTACCATCTTTGTGATTTAGTTCTTGACCTGAACAACTTTTCCACTTGTAGGTACGGATCAAATCGCGTATATCATGGCAATTGGTACGATTGGCGTACCGGGGTCTTCAACCGTTCCAACGCCGCCGCCTGGATGAGATGGGATTTGGTCCCGTCTTACATTTTTCAGTGCTTTGGGAGTACTTGGCTCTGATCCAGGTTCTGAGAGATCGTTGGGATGCCGCGACTTGTTCATTTCTTCTTCCCTGGGGGCATATGGTCCCTACTCTGGAGGACGTGGCCCATATCACGGGGCTGCGGGTATATGGGCGCGCTGTCGCCGGTTGCACGTATAGTAACTATGCCGAGATGGCAGCGACGCTTATTTGTTACTCCCCGCCTCGGTCACATGATGAGGCAGTCCTGTCGATCACTCGGAAGGAGTGTCTCGAGCTAGTGGGCCTAACAGAGGCTCAGATGCAGCAGGGCGAGGTGACCACGGACTACGAGGATCGCCTGATTCGTCAGGTATCTGCGACACTATGCGGTCTTCCTGGATCAGCAGAGGCAGATCGGGATCTCCGCCGATTTATGCTCTTCTTTTTCGGTCGCTTGTTGCTGGGCAACAAGACCGAGAAGGTTCAGCTACGGTTCCTTCCGTTCCTGGCAGACGTGGAGTCCATCGGCGACTATGCCTGGGGTGCAGCGGTCCTCGCACATCTGTTTGTCAGTCTCTCTCCTGACAGTGGTACTGTCTCAGTGGGCGGCTTTACACCTTTTCTTCAGGTATTTCTCTTTCTGTGGCTTACTTTCCTGTTGCATGTTATACTTGTACCAACGAAGTGTTAATTTCAGGTGTGGAGTTACCTTTACATTCCACTAGGCCGAGGCAGAATAGATCACCCGTTTCGCCTGCCTTTGATGGCACGTTGGCATGCCATCCGTGACACTAAGTCCCATGCTTACCAGCTCCTTCGTCTTCGAGGCGAGCTGTTGGGTCTTTCTCCTGCACGGGTACATCTCCCTATTCTTCCTTGCTTTTGTTTTGCTAACTGCTGATCCTTTTCTTTCTTGTATGTATGCTGGCGCCCATATCTGACTACTGATGATGAGAGTGCCGAGTGGGTGGTGAAGGGTGTTCATCTTTTCGGCAGTGACATTTACCTCCATTGTCTGAACGAGGTGGAGCCACTGTAGGTTCGCCTCGTGATGAGGACATTTGGCGGTTATCAGGAGTGGTGCCCACCTCCTTCGTCCAGACACAGCCATAGCACAAAGGGGTTGACACACTCAGTAAACTGGGCAGCCCGGTACCAATCTGCCTTGGAGGACTGAAAGGCTGAGGGCACCGTGGTTTTCTCGACTGCCGTGGATGACACGGAGTTCACTCGCTAATATGGTGCGGCTTACGGTCATCTTTTTGACTATGCTGGCCAGGTTAGCCTTTTGTCTCTGTCTCTTTGTTATCAATGATTTGCCTTGTCTAAAAAAATTTTCTTCTTTTCATGATTCCCGGTGCATGCTTACCCAGTATCGAGCACAGATTCGCGTGCTGGAGGAGGAGGTGGCCTCCCTGAAGGCAGCTCTACAGGTAGAGGTATGTGTGTGTCTGGTGTTCCTTAATTAAGCTGCCAGATATTTGACTTGCTTTATGTACTGACAGTGCATGGGCCACTCAGAGGGTGTTTCTTCTTCTGAAGAGGTGAGAGCCCTACGAGATGAGCTGGCTGCCGTGAAACAGTCTCTGGCGGAGAAGGAGATCACGGTAACATCTTGATAGTTGCTACCAAACTTGTTCTTTCACTGTCTAAGACTTATACATTGCTTGTAGGTGGCTGCACTAGAGCGATCAGTTGTTACTTCTTCTTCAGAGTCTTCTTCCAGGATCCAGGCCTTGGAAGATGAGTTGCAGGCCCGGGTGCCTACTCTTGAGATGGCTCAGCTCTGATTGGACTTTGATACAGAGCTATTGGCGCGTGACCGGCACCACTTTGAGGCTCTTCGTGAGGTGGAGACCCAGCATACAGCTACCCTTCGTGAGCGAGACGCCGCGATCCATGCTATGGAGCAGAGGCAGTACCAGATGCAGATGGATCTTGTTTCCGCCCAGGCAGAACTATGTTTTCATCGTGAGATGGCCCGCCAGTCTACTCGGAGCCAGACCCATCAGAGTGGCACCCATCAGAGTGGCAATCATCAAAGTGGCAGTCATCAGAGTGGCAATCATCAGAGTGGCACACGGACCCACCAGAGTGGCTCGCACCATAGCCGAGGTCGTACAGTACGGGGCGGAGTTGATCCAGAGAGAAGCCAGACTCCGAGTGTGGCTGACTATTTAGTTTCTTCTCCTGAGCGTAGGGATGAGTAGGTTTTGATTTGTATGTCTAGCATCATTGTATCAGGCTTTTGTCTTGTATCTTTCTTCATGAATGGATCAGTGTTTGTGTCTACTTGGCTTGTTGTGCCTGCAACATCACTTTGACAATTTTGATTAGTATAACATGGTGGCTTAGCCCTTTGCTTTTTTCAAAGGGCATAGCCTTCTTAACATGGCGAAAAATAAAGGGTGAAGAAAAACAAATGTGGAAATAGTTAAGAAAACTTACCTGTATGGCGAGAATCCATCCTCCTTGTTATGTAGTGCCTAAAACACTTACAAAAGGATAAATTCTATCCATGTCTCATCCCTTTGCCTATTTTTTTTATTTGGCTTGACTTTGAGTCAAAGGGAGGAGCCTTCTTAACAAGGTAGAATAAAACAAATGACTAAAATGAAATGTAAGGGTTGAGAGAACTTACCTGTCAAGGTGTGAATCTTCTCCTCTCCTGTATTGAAATGCCTGTAACACTTAATAAAAGGAGATTAGATCTTCACCATGACTCATCCCTTTGCCTATTATGGTCAACTTTGACTTAGGTCAAAGGGAAGAGCCTTCTTAACAAGGTAATTAAAGCAAAAATGGATATGCAATGCAAGAATGGAAATATGCATGACAATCAAATAAGCATGGATGCAACTAAGGCAATGATCATGACTGAGCAAATTTTTTTTTGTATTTTCTTGAAAACAATCATTTTTTTGGATTTTCAAAAGTATTCAATTTTTTTGGATTTTTTAGATATGTAAATTTTTTTGAATTTTTTGAAATATTTATTTTTTTTGGGTTTTTGAAATATTCACTTTTTTTTGAGTTTTTGAAATATTCAATTTTTTTGGGTTTTTGAAATATGCATGTTTTTTTTGTTTTTTTTGTTTTGGTTTTTTTGGAATTTTGAAATATGCAACTTTTTTGTAGAGAAAATGATGGTATTTGAGACAGTTCATCTGTCTTTGGGGTTTGTCAAGACTCAAGTGGTAGATGCCACGTGCAAAACAAAGTTCCCTACCTAGAATCCTTCTAACCTTCTTCCTTTCATTGGCTTGGGTTCCTCCTGGATTTGGTCGGTTTACCCTACCCAAGGGGTTTAAGGAGGAAGAGTATAGAGGAAGTCCTTGATAGGGTTTGAAGATGTTGGGAGGGATTTCTCTACTCTCACTCAAATTACCCATTGGGGTTCGGCCTCTTTGGGGTTTTCTTTCTTTTTTTGCTCTTTTCTATGTGGCATATATTTGGGCAGGTTTTTGACCCGTGGGGACATTGCCCATCTTTTAGTTCCTTTTGCCTTGACTATCATTCTGGGTACTCATTCAGATAGGTTGATCATTTTTTTTTAACTTGAGGGGTTCATTGCCCATCTTTTGGCACCCTTTTGTACCCTCTGAGACGGCCTTCTACTAGGGTGGGAGTGTTTTCGATACTACCCCTCTCTAATCTTCTCTCCCCATCTTGGACCGAGTAGAAGAGAATAGGGTAAGGGTACTCCTTCCATTTCTAGATTTCTGCCTTGCCTTTCGCAAGTGTCGGGTTGTCTGGATTCTAGGATTGGGAAGTGTTGTGTGTAGGATGGTACCTACCCTTGACTTCTCACGAACAACCTAGGATCGATGACTTGAGGTTATACCAGTGGTTTCTCCATTTTATGGAAAGTACTTTTTGAGGTAAACTCCATTCCAAGGATGATTCAATTTTTCTCCATCTGCATTAGTTAATTCATATGCATTACCTGGATATTTTTCAGTGATTAAAAAAGGCCCTTCCCAGTTAGGTTGCAACTTGGACCGGGGACCCCCTGGCTTAACGAATATGCGTTTGACTACCATCTCACCGATCTCGAATTTTCTCTCGACCACCCTCTTTTGATAAAACCTTTTAAGTCTGTTCTGATAAGTCCGGGCATGCTCAGCGGCGGCTAGCCTTCTTTCATCTAAGAGTTCAAGCTGTGCAAGGAGAGATTCTCTTCTCTCATCAACAGGAATATCCCTGTCGAGCTGAACTCTGAGAGATGAAAGTAATACTTCGTAAGGGACCACTACTTTCATCCCATATGCCAAAGCATACAGGGTTTGTCCAGTGGGAGTCCTTACAGAAGTACGATAAGCCCATAGAGCATCTACAAGCTTATCAGGCCAGTCGGCAAACTTGCTAGACTTACAAGATTTCTTGATGATTTTGATTAAGGTCTTATTGGTGGCTTCTGCTTGACCATTGCCTTGAGGATAGTATGGTGATGAATGATGCAATGAAATGCGATACCTGTTGCAAAGATCACGCAGATCTTGAGAAAGAAATTGTGGCCCATTATCGGTGACGATGTCGCTGGGGATCCCAAACCTTGCCAGGATGTTGCGCTTGATGAAGGAGCAAACTGTTGACGCTTTAATCTCCACGAATGCTTCTACTTCAGCCCACTTTGTGAAGTACTCCGTTGCCGACAGAATGAATGATTTTTAGCGCATTTCGGAGTTGATGTCACTCAAGGGGCCAATGATATCAAAAGCCCACATGGCGAAAGGCCATGGGGCATGAGTTGAATGAAGGGAAGATGCGGGAGAGTGAATCTTGTCGGCATGGAGTTGACATGAATGACAATGCCGGACAAAGATGGAGCAGTCTTTTTCTAGAGTTGGCCAATAATACCCTTGTCGGATGATTTTCTTAGCAAGGGCTTGGGCATTCACATGACCACCACAAACTCCAGAATGTGCTTCCTTCAGCACCAACTCGGCTTATTCTTCATCAAGACACCTGAGTAAGATTCCACTTAGGCTTCTCTTATAGAGCACTCCTCCTAGGATTGTATACCTCTGGGATACTCTTCTGATTGCCTTTTTTTCCTTGGTGGTTGATCCAGGCGGATATGACTGATCTTGGCAATACCTCGCAATCTCGTCATACCAAGGTCTCTCACCTTCTTCAAATTCTTCTAACTCAATCAAGGAGATTTCTTCTTTATGTTCCAAGTATTCCTTTCTGTTGAATCTTTCCTTAACCTTCAGAAAATGTCCATCCTCAATTGCTGGAATTGTCCTCTTAAAGATGTGGATAGTTCGCACTTGCCTGCCTAGTGGGACAGATAGAGATGAAGCTAGTGAAGCTAAGGCATCGGCGAGGATATTCTGAGAACGGGGGACATGGATAAAGGTGAGTTTGAAGAATAGCTTGATGTAGCAGGTGGCGAGCTCCTGGTAGGGTTTGAGGTTTGGATGGGAAGTTCGGTACTTGGATAGGACCTGGCGTAGGATCAATTGACTATCACCTATCACCCTCAGTTCGGTGGCACCATGGAAATGAGCGGCCTCCAGCCCGGCCAGCAAGGCTTCATACTCAGCTATGTTGTTGGTTGCTGAAAAGTTAAGCTGAAAAGCCTGTGAATGGTGACACCTTTAGGTGACAGAAGGACAATACCTATCCCTCTACCATGAGAGTTCAGAGCCCCGTCAAAATATAATGTCCAAAGATTGGAAGATCGGACTGACATTAGTTTGTCATCCGGGAACTCCGACCAGACTGGGTCAAAGATGGGTATGGGATGATGGGCAAGGTATTCAGCAATAGCATAGCCCTTAATTGCCTTCTGTGGGACATAAGTGATATCAAATTGGGATAAGAAACTCTGCCATCACCTTAACCGATCAGTCAAAACTGTCTTCTCTAACAGAAACTTAATGGGATTGATACGAGCAATGAGCTTGACTTGGTGAGCAAGAAAATAGTGTTTGAGTTTCTGAACCACCCAAACAAGAGCAGCACAGGTCTTTTCTACCACAGTGTACTTCAGCTCACAAGCATCAAACATCTTAGATAAGTAATAAGTAGCTCGTTCTTTCCCTTCTTCATCAACTTGTGCAAGGACTGCCCCAAGAGAGTTCTCAAGAACCGAAATGTAGAGGACCATGGGCTTGTCGGGAATTGGTGGTCTAAGTACAGGGGGACTTGGCAGGTATGTTTTCAACCCATCAAATGCCTCCTGGCACTTCGAATCCCATTTAAAATCGGCCCCCACCTTGGTTAACTCATAGAAAGGTTTACACCTTTGGGAATGTTGTGAGATAAACCGGCGGACAAATTGTAGCCTCTCAATCAATCCTTGAATCTCTTTCATATTCTTAGGGGGAGGCATACCAATGATTGCTTTGGCCTTGTTTGGGTCGATCTCTATGCCCCTTTTGCTTACTATGAACCCAAGTAGCTTTCCTGATGAAACTCCAAATGTACACTTCTTAGGGTTCATTTTTAGCTTGTATTCTCTAGCTCGTTGCAAAACTTTTCTTAGTACTTGAGAATGATCTTCCCGACTCTTGGACTTGATAACCAAATCATCCACATACACCTCTACAAGGGTGTGCATCATGTCGTGAAAGATAGCCATCATAGCCCTTTGATATGTAGCACCAGCATTCTTTAACCCAAAGGGCATGACAACATAGCAATATGTTCCCCAAGGTGTAGTGAATGAGGTCTTCTCTTGGTCCTCCTTAGCTAACCGAATCTGATTGTATCCAGAATAGCCATCCATGAATGAAAGCATTTCAAATCCAGCTGTGTTATCAATCAAAACATCGATATGAGGCAAAGGGAAATCATCCTTAGGACACGCTCGGTTCAAGTCCATGAAGTCTATACAAATCCGAATTCGTCCATCCTTCTTCATAACAGGAACTATGTTAGCCACCCATTGCGGATATAGGACAACCTTGATAAATTTTGCATGATGTAGTTTGTCGACCTCTTCTTTCATTTTGAGTGCAATATCAGGGTGGAATCTCCTGAGCTTTTGTTTAATCGGGGTAGTTCCAGGTTTCAAGGTTAATCTATGTTCAACCAATAAATTATCTAATCCTGGCATATCTTCATATGTCCATGCGAACGTGTCCTTATATTCTTCCAAAACTTTGATCAAACATTGTTCTTCTGAGGGAGTGAGGTTTGCACTAATGAGGATAGTCTTAGGATCTTCCAGGGTTCCTAAATTCAGTTCCTTGGTCGGTTCATTCCTTGTGGCTGATGGTTCTTCAAATCTTCTAAGTCCAGATGCATATGCATCAGCCAAGTCCTCGATTTCATCCTTGGATTCGGGATCCTTCTCTGATACCACCTCATATACTCCCAAAGTATGATCTATGTTATGCTCATCCTCATATCGGATTTCATCTAGCTGGATGGTATTATCCAAAAAGTTTGGCAGCCTTGCACACTCTACGCATTTTACGTGCCAATTGTTGCAGATACCTATTTGGAACTTGCTTACCTCTGACTTTCCTATTTCCTAACCTAACTTGACCTACTGAAGATAAAGCTGGAAAGGTGGTATTTACAGTGGAGGGAGGATCGAGTAAATCGATCAATGATTCAAAAAAGAGGGATCCCTGATTGGGAGCACCCTCTGGGATGAGTAGAGACGCCTCCTCGATGGAAATGTGAGTTTCAGAGAAGTCATTTTTTTTTTTGGAAATTTCAAGTAAAAAGATAGAATGAGTCAGCATGACTTGGGACTTGCTAGAAGATGACTGAATTAATAGAGAGAAAACGTAAAAATAAAGGGGAAAAAGGGGCTCATGGGCCTAATGGTAACAGAAAGTGGACACATGGGTCCAAAACTGATGAAAAAAGTAAACGGGTATGTGGACCCGATCATAGAAATAAATGTGCATGTGAGCCCATGTTAGGAAAAGCCCTCAGTTCTGAAGTTGATGAGGGAAGCAAATGGGCAAGCTGGCCCAGTAAGAGTAGAAGGTTGAAGAGGGCACATGGGCCCAAAGTGGGTAAGTGGGCCATGAAGCCCATCCAAAAGATATAGAAACAATGGTACGAGGTTCAAACATGGCATTGTTGCATTTGGGCCTCGTGGAATGGTTTTGACTTGGGTAACATGCTTAACTAGATGATCCAAGATTGGTTTGCCGTTGAGTGGTTCCTGGTGCTCTTCCCCACTTGAGAATAGGCGAGTCAAAGATAAGCATAAGTCTTCCAAGTCTTCTTCTTCTTCATCTGGAGCTTTCCTTCTCTTGACAGCTATCACGGAACTTTTGCCATCTTCAGCCATCATCATGGTCTCCCCTTTGATAAAGAATGTATGGAGCCCTATGGCATATCCTGGCTGGAAGATCCTCCTTGGGATGGAACCCTCTTCATATCCCAACCCCTGCCTGCGTGGCCTTTTCACAGTTTCAATTGGCTGAGTGATCCCTTGAAGATCCTTGCCTGAACCTCTTCTAGGTTGATAGCCCAATTTCATCATCATCCGCCATCCCAGTGTGTCTGGTAGAGAGGCGGTCATGCATCTGACTTATGGCAATTCTCCCACTGAGATCTGGGGTTGTATTGACAGACCTAGGGGTAAAGAAGCATCGTTCAGCTCGTCCCTTATAGGCATGCTAGTCACCTTGACCACCTGTCCTTTAAAGGGAAACTTTATGCACTGGTGGTTTGTTGAAGCCACAACTCCTATTGCCTCCAAGTATGGCCTCCCAAGTATAGCCCGGAAAGTTGGATCCAATTCTAGAACATGAAAATATGTTATGACCATACATGGTCCGAGTTTGACTTCTAGAGTGACCACCCCACGTGCAGACTTCTTGGAGTTATCATAGGCTGTCACCATGGCACAGGATGGCTTGATTTCTTGCTCAGAAATGCTACACAACTGCAAAGTTTCTGGCAGTATAACGTTGATAGAAGCTCAAGTGTCAACCAAACATGATTTTACTTCGACATTACTGATGATAACAGCCACATGCAAAGCATATCTCCTTACCTCTGGATCTGCTAATTCTTCCTGAGAGAAAGTGAGTGTTGGGTGCTCACTTCTAGGGGCTAACACAGTAGTGATCCTCTCAGGTGGAAGATCTTCATTCACCATGACCCTTTGCAAGTACTGCTGTAGAATCTCCTGGTGCACCTTTGATCTTTTGATCAACTCAAGTATGGAAATACGGGCTGGTGTTTTATCCAAATGCTTCAACAAATCATAGGTTGTGCCTGGCAATGGTTCTTCTACTTGTTCCTCCTCCACTGGATCCTGCGGTTGAGTACTAGCTTGGGGAAAGAGCTGCAGGAACATCCTCCCACTCCGAAGCACCGGGGCTATTTGGCGGTCGGGTAGAGGTGACGGGTTAACTGGGGTGGGTTGTGGTGGAACAGGTGGTGTAGGTGCATGTATGATAGGTAATGGGCTCGATGGTTCTGGGATGGTGGGGATAGTTGGTAGAGGGGTAGGATTTGGAGGTGGTAGTGATGGTGATACCGGTGGCCTAATAAGAAGAGGCCGGGGTGCAGAAGTGGTTGATGAGTTTAATGAAGGTGTAAATTGTGGGATTGGTTGTATGATAGGTTGGAGTTTTGGAGTGGTAGAGCTCGTAGGCTGGGGGTTTAGGTATGGTGATGATTGTGGTGGTCGGATGAGCAAGGGACGGTGTGTAGCAATGGTTGAAGGAGGTGTAGTTAGAGAGGGGGCTTGCCTAATGATGGGCCGGTGAGAAGAAGTGGTGGTCAGTGGTTCGGTTATTGAGCTTTGTGGTAGTTGTGGAGTAGCAAGTGCACGTATTATCTGTCTAGGAGGGTTCCTAGCAGGAGACCTAGCTGGGTTGGCAGGCATGGTTGCATTTTGGTTTTCTAGTTGCCAACCTTGAGCACGGCTGGCATCTCCCTGGATAGTGGAGTGTACTAGACCAATTCCTGGGTTTGGATGTGCTGGTGCCGGCGCTGGAGCGGGAGCATGTAATGGGAGTGGATTTTGAACAATCCCCAAGCCAGGTTGTTGTTGAGGTTGAGCCAGTGGACGCTGCCGCTGCTGCTGCCTAGCCTTCATAGCTTGTATGCATTCCCCCATTTGAGCCCAATCAATGCTGCCTTGGTCATTCATATCGTGGATATAATCCTTGAATTGAAAGCACACTTCTACAGTGTGACCAGGACACCGGTGGTAAGCACAATATCGGGACATATCTACATTTGTTGGCCAAACCTCTCTTTCCTTGGGCAATTCCAATTGTTTTTCTGCCATGAGTACATTGAAGATGTCGGTCAAAGAGTAAGGGAGTTTTTGGTAGTTCTCTCTTCTAGGACCTCCCCTTCGTGGTGCCTGATTGGGTGGTGGCAGTGCCCTATTGTAGGTAGGTTGACGAGGTTTCTGGGGTTGTGCTACTAGCTCAGGGGGTTGTTGTGGTTGTCGTGGTTGTGGTGGCCTAACCTGTTGTTGAGGGGGGTAATAGGAAAGGTTTTGTGGTGGGTTTCTGAACTAGTTTTGACGGTTCCCTCCCTGGTTTCCCACAGTGTTTATTGCTTCGTTGTTCACCACTCCCTCGGTTGTAGGCCCAACTGGTGCAGAGGGGGTTTTCCTAAAGTTTCTAGGTTTAGGATCAAAAGGGTTTATCATGGTGGCATCCTTGAAGTGGGCTTGCAAGTATCGGGCACTGTCATAGAGTTCATTCATTGTGGTAGGACGGTGCATGATCAAGACATTCCTCAAGGCAGGTGTAGTGTTGCCAATAAGCATCTTCACTTGTTCCCCTTCTGAAATCACATCTGTCAGTTTCTCTGCTATTCCTCTCCATCGATCAGCAAACTTTATGAAGTCCTCTTCGGGCTTCATCTTCTCAGCAATCAAATCTGTAATGGAGCATGCTGGTGCCACCCGGTCTCTGTATCTTTGCAAGAATTTTGTCTTTACAATATCGAAGCCTCCTGCCTCAAAGGAGTCGAGCGAGTAGAACCATTCCAATGCAGACCCTTCTAATGATCGACGGAACAAGAAGGCAAGAACCCTATGATCATTTTTCCAGAATAAGGATTCATAGAGAAAATATTTAAGGTGGAGAAAAGGGTTGCCAGTACCATTGTAGCGGCGATAAACTGGTAGCTCAGAAGGTGGCAGGTGTAGGACTGGCAGAGAAGGAATGGAAATCTCAGGAACTGACTTGAAGTCCAGTCGACATCTCAGCTCATCATGACGTTCATTCATCTGAGTGAGCTGATCCATGATTGCCTGGGTGAGAGTAGGCTCTTGGTTTACTGGAGGCGGTATGTGGTTAGAGACATGGTTCTGGAATTGAAGAGCATGACTTGAAGATTGTCCCATGGCTTGGTGGATTGGGGGAGCAACATGGTTAAAATAAGATGGCTGAACAAATGATGGTTGAACCACAGATGGTTGAACTATAGAGGGTTGAACTACATATGGTTGTGCTAGTGATGGTTGAATCATAGATTGTTGAACAACAGGAGGTTGAACAAAGGGTGATTGAATGAGTGGTGGTTGAACTAGAGGACGAGGAGATAAGGCAATTTGATTGGTTTCAACCTGATCTGAAGCAATTTTGCCCTTCACCATGGATTGTATATGGGCATAGGTTTCTGGATCGGTATAGAGAGACAACTCCCTAAAGAGTTGTTCAACATCACGAGGAGCAGATGGTTGAGGGACCTCTTGCGCTTCTGACTCAAACAATGGATTAACAAGACCATCTAACGAATTTGGTTGATGACCCATCTCGTGCTCTCGATGTTCAGCTTGTTCCGCCATTCCAACGTGCCTTCCAGACCTTAGTTGCATTGAACTTCAAGGAGAAAGTAAAACAAACAAGTTGACAAAGCAAACAAATAACTTTTTTTTTGGTTTTTAGTATTTTGCAAAAAGTTAGAGGTTTGAATTTTTTGTTTGACAAGCAAGTGATGCAAAGACTTGAAAGCAAGATTACGCAATGATTTTGATTAAACCTTAAGTTTATGGATTTGTTAAGAATTGTTCTCTAAACAAATGGGTTAGGATCCTAACTCCAATCTCCAATGACCTAGGTTTCACATAATTTCACCACGTGTAGGTAACGTAGGATGCTTCGGGTTTTGGGAGTGGTACAACCAACCCGATCGTGAAGAGGAATACTCCACGTATGAGGAATTACGGAGGCCTTGATGAAAGCCAACCAAGTCAACTAGGAAGGAATATCCCAGAAGAGAGGTCAGAATCCACCAAGAGGGTGTTTTCGATGGGAGGGATAAATGGGAGAGTGAGCTCCCGCCTCAAAAAAAATGTAAAAGAAGGAGGTAGAGAGAAGGAGCAGAGAATGCAATCAAGTAATAAAGTAAGTAATGAGCCAAACATGAACTTAAATAAATAAGCAATCAACACCAGACAAGCAATTAGAAACTAGACAAGCAACTAAAAACTAGAATCTAGAATCTAGACTTGTTTCTTATGTGAGCCAAATGGAGATAGTGAAAAGTGATGGAAAGAAGAGGGTTCAGATATGATAGCCAAGAAAAAGGGTGGTCTATGTGGGGACCGATGTAAGAATAAGCTGGTTCACGTGGGAACCGGGGTAAAAAGTAAAGGTGGTTCACGTGGGAACCGATTTGAATGATCAAAAGGGGGACACATGGGGCCAATTAAAGGTGAATAAAGATCTGATCCAAGTTGGGATAGATCTGGAAAGAAAGGGGTTTGGTTCACGTGGGAACCGAAGTAAAGAAAGAGATTGGTTCACGCGGGAACCAGCTTAAAAGGAGAACGGTGGTTCACGTGGGAACTGGTTTAAATAAAATGACAGAAATTAAATGGCATACTTGGCACTTCAGAACTGATGAAAGATGGGTGAAATCAGAAATTTTGAGATGTCATGAAGTTAAGAAAGGTGGAAAGAAGGAAAGACTCACGTGGGAACCGGTCTAGAACTAGAACTAGTTGCAAAACAAAACACTAAGCACCCACGGTTGAAGACATTGCTTGTCCCACCATGGTCGCCACAAAGTTGTTGACTCTGACAATTCGACGGGGTCCTCTCCTTTTCAGGGAAGTCCGTGAACCCAGATCATCACCTCAAGAGGGGATGAGAAAGAAATGAAGAAAACTCGGAAAGCAACTCTCACCTCGGTCCCACACTCACATTGATCCCCGAACTTTCATCTCTTGGCGTCGCTCGATCACCAAGAAGACGGTTCGGGTCATGTGGGATGAGGGTGAGAAGAAATAAATTAAGACATGTGGTCGCCAGGAACCGTGGGTTCCGATTTATAGAATTAAAATGACCGTGTGTACCTTAGCGTGAAGAATGTGAGTTAAAGCTTCTCCTTCTTCGGCCGGCCGATGAAGAAGGGTCCTCAACGTGTGGGTGCTTGAGATTCTGTGCAACTAGACAAACAAACAAGTGAAATAGACAATTAGAACTAGACAAAGTGGAGTATATGTAAGCAAAATAACATGAAACACACAATTGACTAGAAACTGACCGGATTCGGGTTATCTCTAACCCTTTTTTTATTTTCGGGATAACAGAATAAAAGTAATGCAAAAAAATGTAAAAAAATGATAGTATGATGTAGAATCACGAAACAAAGAGATAGGAAAAAGAACTGAAAGATTCTGAGTTGAATAGAGAAAGATATAGCCAAATCTGGGTTGTCGAAAAAGCCGAGCAGCAGTCCAGGATCTGCCAGGCGCGACTTTGCTTCTGCACTCGTCATGACCATAACCGACCTTGGAATCAAGTTCCGTCGATTGCAAACTTAAGAAGACTTGGAGAGGAAGAACTTTGATGAAGAGAGCTTAGGCAGAAGACGACCACACACTGCTTTAGAAGCCGAAGAAGAGAGACTTGGCAGATCACCTACAGAACAGCCTTCCTCTCTCTTGAACCGACTTTTATCTCTCTAAAAACTCAAAATTCTCTCTCTAAAAATCACAAAATCAATGAATGAGGGAGGTTGGACGTCTTGAGATGCCTGGGGGGTCGTGCTCATGCCTTTGGAACGACCGAAATTAGAGGTAATTTATAGGAGAACAGACGGTGTTATCTGGGCTAAAATATAGGTGCCTTGCGCCCCACCCCTGGGCGCATGCACCCTGGTGCAGGGCGCATGTGCCCCACTGAGGGTCGCATGTGCCCCCTAGTGAGGGCGCATGCACTGTTCCCGAAAATTTCGACCTTATCCGGTCAATCGGTTCAGTGGTAGAGTCCCGGTGAAAAACTGGGTCCCTCGTGCCTCAAGGGTGGGGCGCATGTGCCCTCAAGTGAGGGCACGAGGTCACGTGCCTCACTGGTAGGGCGCATGGGCACGTGCCCTGGGTCCCGGGCGTATGTGACCAGGAGCCTGGGCGCATGGGACTATTTTTGCGCGTCCTTCTTCCGGAAGCCATTGCGAACACTCCCGAACTCGGAATTCGACGCCGTTTGTTGCATTGGAAAGCTAACAGGACGAAGAAGCTCTCTATAGCATCGGATCAGCCATCACACCCTCCGAAACTTCAGAATTTTGTCCGGAAGTTAGGGCAGTGAACAGAAGATCCGATACAGGTCAGAATGACTCCGACGGCAAACCAGAAAGGCACGGTATGCAACAAAACTTGTCCGGGGTGTGAATATGACCATAACCTTAAATGCATGATCATTAGGCATTGGTCATTCAGCCAATTTCTGTGTTTACATGATTTACGTGTGGCTTTCGCTCGGAATTTATGGCTTTTTGCGGAAAACATCGGAAAACATCCGATTTCGTTCGGCGAAGCTCCAAATCAACTTTAAAAGACCCGGCATTAATGTAAGTTCAATCTTACATGTTACCCTATAAAACATGAGTTCTATGCTCTGAATTAGGTGAATTTGGCGTGTCTACACACTGCCCATACTCTATCCTACTCAATTGGGCCCTCATGCTCCTCTTATACAATCGGGCTCTTATGTCTCTTCATTCAATCAGGCCAATATGCCCCTATCCTTCAACCGGGCCCCTATGCCCCCTTTATCCAACTGGGCCCATGCACCCCTTTCCATCAACTGGGCTCACATGCCCCTTTCATTCAAACAGGCCCACGTGCCCCCTTTATCCAACCAAGCCCACGTGCCCCCTTTATCCAACCAGGCCCATGCGCCCCTTTCCTTCAACCAAGCCCAAGCGTCCCTTTCCATCAACTAGACCCACATGCCCCCTTTATCCAACCGGGCCTATGAGCCCCTTTTCATCAACCAGGCCCATGTGCCCCTTTCCATCAACCAGGCCCATGTGCCCCTTTCCATCAACTAGGCGTATGTACCCCTCTTCATCAACCAGGCCCATGTTCCCCTCTTCATCAATCAGGCTCTTATGCCCCTTTCCTTCAACCGGGCCCATGTGCCCCCTTTATCCAACTAGGCCGATGCGCCCATTTCCTTCAACTGGGCCCATGCACCCCTTTTCGTCAACTGAGCCCGCATACCCCTTTCTTTCAACTGGGCCCATACGCTCCTTTTTCCCAACAGGGCCCACGTGCCTGCAATTCACCTCAGCGAGGTTCACGTGCCCACACTTTTCTACAACTAGGCCCATGTGCCCAAATTCCTTCTAAATCGGGCTCCCATGCCCACTTTCCATCAACCTTGGGTACTCGTGCCCACACTCCTTCAACTTCAGGGCCGCGTGCCCCCATTTCTTCACAATTGAGCCCACATCCCCAAACTTCATTGAAATTTGGCCCTCGTGCCCCCCGCTTCTTCAAATTCGGGTTCATACATCCATACCATTCGATGGCGCCTACGAGCCTATCATAAATCTTCCAAATCACAATCATGCTCTCAACCATCTAAAGAGGGTCCACATGCCCACTCTTTTCGTTGGGTACCACGAGTTCAACCTTCAATCGGGCCCTCGAGCCCATCATCATTAATCAAGCCCTTGTGCCCATCACCTTTAATCCGGCCCTCAAGTCCATCACCTTTAGTCGAGCCCTCATGCCCATTAACATCAACTGGGCCCTTTGTCTCACATTCAACTCTTGGACCCGCGTGCCCTTTGATTACAACCATTACCAAGCCTTCAAGCCCATTCTCAACTCTCAGGCCCAAGAGCCCATTTTAACTCTTTTTTGTTTCTAAGAATATTTATTTTCCTTTTCAATTATGTTTCCTTTTCCAAATTTTATTTTCAACAAAAATCAAGGGTAGAGAATTTTTCTAGATGATACCATAATCATCGTCTTCTACATCATCAATCATGACTCTGCCATGCCAAATCAGATCTTTTACATCTTTCACTTCATCATATGACTCTGAATCTTCGATTCAATGCGATATGGAGCATATTAAAAGTGGAAGTAATAAGGCAAGACAAGGCAAGCACATGTAACATCATCATCAACAATGAACTTCTTCTTCTCTCAGGTATTACATAAATTTTCATCATCATATTGTCATTTGCAAGGCAACATTCTTTTGAAATATTTTTAAGTCTCACATTTTAATTCAAACATGCAAGGCATAATTGAGAGAAAATTTATGATTGATGGTATTTATAACTACTTGTGTTTTATCAAAATAATTTTTTTACATTGCAAGACATGTTTACAATTGATTCACCCATGGAATGTAATGTACCTAAAAAATAGAAAGAACTACCGATACGACTTGAGTCCACATGTCCTAGGTTGTTCTCTAGGATTCGAGGTAGATTTCATTCTACACACACAACACATCCCGATCCCAGAATCTGGAGGACCTGACACCTAAGCGTAGCTTGGCAAGGCTTAGAGATGGAAGAAAAACCATCATTCTATTCTTTATATTTAGTCTAAGATAGGTGAAGAGGACTAGAAAGGTGAGTATCAAAAGCATCCTCCACCATAGTAGGAGCCCATCTCGGAAGGTCCAACTTCTCAAAAGAAAAAAAAGGGTGCCAAAAGATGGGCAATGAATCCCATATGATTAAATAAATATGAGCATGTCTGAATGAGTACCCAAAAAATATAGAAAATGAAAAAAAGGCGCCAGAAGATGGGCAATGACCCCACAGGTCAAAGAACTTGTCCGAATGTGTGCCATAAAAATAGGCTTGTCAATAAAGAAGAAAAGACTCAAAGAGGCCGAACCCCAATATGCAATTGGGTGTGAGTAGAGAAATCCCTCTCGACATCTCCAAAGTCTATCAAGGACTTCCTTATCAATTCTTCATTCTTAACCCCCAGGGTATGGGTGGACCAACCAAATCAAAGCTAAACTCTGACTAATTAGAGGTTGAAGGTCAGAAAGATTCTAGGTAAAGAACCGCTCTTTGCACAAGGTGTCTACCTTCGAACTTAAAATAACAACTAAGTGTTGAGGACTTTTGTTTATACGATTTTTCTCTCCAAAAAAGTAAATTTTTTTTAAAAATTCAAAAAGGAATGAATATTTTCAAAAATACAAAAATTCGAATATTTTTAAAAATAAAAAATTTAAATATTTTCTAATTTTTAAAAAAATGAATATTTTTAAAAAATTTAAAAACTGGATCTTTTCACACAAAAGAACTTATTTTTCAATTTCCAACAAAAAATTCCAATTTTTTTTAAAAAAATCATCACCATGTTTGGTTTGAATTTTCGTCATTACATTCATATTTACTTTCAGTCTCTTATTTTTCAATTTCTTCATTCCATATTTGCTGCTTTATTTTTACACATGTAAGAAGGCTATCACCCCTTGACAAAGGTCAAGGCATACTGCAACTTGAAAGGGGGATAAGCCACACCGCAATAATAATATATTTTTTTTAATGTTTCAGGCACGAAGAACAAGCACGAAGAATCCCACCCCTTGATAAAGGTCAAGGCAGACCGCACCTTGCAAGGATATAAGCCATATTGTCATTCTAATCTCTTTTTTCTAAGTGTTTCAGGCACAATGAGAACTTTACACCCCTTGACAAAAGTCAAGACAGACTGCAACTTGCAAGGGGGATAAGCCATATTATCGTTCTAATATCTTTTATTGAGTGTTTCAGACACGAAGAACAAATAAGGAGAACTTCACACAACATGGTGATGCTTGCCACATCCCTCCCTTGAGGATTCTCAGGAAGAGGTGTCACCATAGCCTCAACTTCAACTTTGCCGAGGAACTATCTTCAACAACTCTGTGTCCTCATCAAGGCACATGAACCCTTTTGTGAGAATGCGTGTCATCACATCGCAAAGTCACCATTATCATTTCTTCTCTTAGCATATATTAGGTGCATTATATATTTATTTATCTATTGATGTTGAAGACCGTGAGTGCAAAGAAGACTAGATTAGAAATCCCCTTCATCAAAATCTACAACGGTCAGGCCATTCTTCATGCTCACGGATAAGCCAAAATTAAATGTTGAGACAATGGTTCTCAATTGGGTATCCTGACCTTTGATGTTCAATCTATATCTTCAATTAGTTTTTAATGTAAGTTTTGATTTTTTTAAGCCCAGCATGCATCACGTAGTATTAGTCCCATTGTATTTTTCATTATCATTGCATACATCCCGTCATGATCTTCACCTTCTCATATGATCTCTGAACCCCACTGGGTATGTTCTCCTATCATTTTTCCCGATTTCAAATTTTTTAATATCCCACCATGTTCGTTAATCCCACTGTGTCTATCATCTATCATAATCACCTTGTGTCCTTCAACATCTTTCATCTCTATCCCACCACGGCCTCCTACAACACTGTCTTGCTACTTATTCCACTATGACAGTCCCCATTTTGTATCCCACCATGGACACCCATTTTTATCATCATTGTTGCACCACCATTATCCTCACTGTCTATTGATTGATATTAAACATTTGTCTTTTGGAATCTAAGATCATTCCATTCCAAATCAAATCATGTCATTTAAAAAACTTAAATGAATTTGAGAGCTTGAATATGCTTGATTGGTATTCTTTTATTTTGTAAAACAAATCTCTTTTAAAACTTTTAGCCCATCACAATACAGGAACACTGCAAAGATCGGATTGCTGGCTGATGGTGAACCTACGAACCCATGATTCGGGGACTCCCCACCATGTTGGGGGTTGGCTACTCTTCTCTCGTGCCAGTAGCACATCCCCTGCCAATCGAACATAGGAAGATTTGATGAAACGTGGTAGAAACCTAAAAAACTTGAGGAGATTCTCTTCATCGAATTTAGTCAATGAGCATGTCTATATCTACACATTGATGCCACCTTTTCAGTTCATCGATATTTCACTCTACTGCATTCCATTACAATCCACTTTGCTTCACTACTTTTATTTACATTTCACTTCACTCTGCTACATATCATTCCCTTGCAAAGTTAACATCAAGGTGAGGCAAGCTGTAGACACGCTAATTTGGCCTTATTTGGAGCTTAAACCCTTATTCTATTGGCAACATCTATTTTAGACCATTAAATCAAGTTGAACCATCCTTTTGGACGATCCGAGGAGCTCAGTGTAAATCTGAGGATGAGTTGTTGATCCCTGGGTGAATCTGTGTTTGCTGAATGAGAGCCCATTCCAACTTCCATGTTGCTCTTGGTGGTCTCTGCACCAAGGTAGCACCACCATGTTGTGTGCCAGATTATGACCTTCTCGGCATCTCCTCTATTTAAAAATTCTTCACAAGATTTTTTGGATGTCCACTGAATAAGTCTTCAACATGAATAATCTTCCCCTCTGAGTCCTATTTTCATTGCAACAAATGGCATTCAATTCTGATTTCCCATTTGACCGTAGTGCCCTTTGGAAGTCAGATGTACTTTCTATCCACATGTAGCATCGATCAAGACTAATGAAGTGCATGCCCAGCCATTTGACCACATCCCTGACCCAATTCACAACCTACCCTTCCTTTTTTTCTGTTACATATCATTTGAATAATTTTTTAGAAGCTTCATGATGAAAATTAGCACCATCAAATGATGGCAATCCAACATGTTATCTTATACATCAAAACTTGCCATTTTTAAACCAGAATTGTTTTCTCTTCAAATGGAGACATAATTTTAACATGGGGAAGGTGATCCAAGGTTTTCTATCCTTCTAGATCAGTTGGGTAAGTTTCTATAAGCCTCATGATAAAAATTAGCAGCATAAAATGGAGGAAATCCAACCTATGGTCGGATATATCAAAACTTACTATTTTTTGACTTGTTTCTCATTCCCTATAAAGGGAGACTCATTTGAGCGACCTAAGAAGAGCATCCTCAACCTCCAGACTCTTCTTCTCATCTTACAACCACCCTAGGCTCGTCCCAACCTCCCCTTTTCCTGCCTGGCTTCCTTCATAGTAAGTGCTCTTCATCAAGTTATCTTTCATCTCCAAGAAACGGAGATCAATTCCAACATCGCCTTGGCTCTTGGCAGCTTCTACACCGGCACTGTGCAAATTAATCCAGAATCTACCCTTTCTCATCCATCATCTTCTTCATCAATTTTCCTAAACTTCCAGGTATATCCAGCCTACAACTTCTTTATGCAAATTTTACCCCGGTAAGTTATCTTCTATTCCCAACAAGAATCATTTAATTTGGACATGTGTGGTGCCCAAGGAAAATCTTGAATCAACATCGTGCTAGTGGTTCCTGAATCTTTAACTTCCAATAATAGAACTTTCAGGTAAATTTATATCACTTCTAAAAGGATTCAAGCAAACTTTTTTTCATCTTAAGCCTCCCACAGTGAGTCTTCTTGATTTTGAGTCAAACAGCACTCGATTCTGACATCGGTGATGTTCGTTACAGTCTCTACAGTAGGGCTGTGCAGTCTATATTGAATATGTCCAACCCAGTTGCCACTTTGCCTGGGTTGTGTTATTTTTAATCATTCATATTATCTTTGCTAACTCTTCATTTGTATCATTTAGTTCATATTTCATCATCATTTTTATTTAGTTTTGCATCATTTAATATATCATAAAAAAGCAAAAAAAGGGTTAAGGCTAACCCCGAATCCGATGAGTTTGTTTCCAATTGCCCTTTTATGTTATTATTTTTACAATTTCTACACTTCATTCAGTTCTAATCAACTTTGTTCACTTGGTTCATTGTTCTAGTTGCATAGGTTTATCAAGCTAGCAGCAGTTGGGGACTCTTCTTTATCAGCCAGCCGAAAGAAGGAGAAGGTTGTACCTGCACACCCATTTCCTGCACTAAGGTACACACGGTCAATTATCTCTTTTATTTCAATTATTAAATCAGAGCCCGAGGTTCCTGGCAACCACATTCTTCAATCTTTTTATGCATTAAGTTCCTTTTATTCCATCCTCACTCTCCTGCCACACGACTCAAATTGTCTCTTTAGTGCTCAAGCAACGCCGAGAGATGAAGGTTCGGAGATCAATGTGTGTGTGGGACTGAGATGAGAGTTTTCCACGTTTTTCCTCTTATCTTTCTCATCCCCTCTTGAGGTGGTGATCCGAATAACTACAAACCCATTATCGAAGTCAACAAGATGAACAAGTGAACAAACTGTAGTCTTCTAATTAATCCTCTAAGCTTATTTATGTTCCTTGGTGGGGGCATAATAATGATTGCCTTGGCTTTGTTGGGATCGATCTCAATTTCTCTTTTACTGGCAATGAACCCAAGTAGTTTACCTGATGTCATGCCAAATATGCACCTCTTGGGATTCATTCTAAGCTTGTATTCCTTGGCTCTTTGCAAAACCTTTCTCAACTTTAACATGTTCATGTCGGGTTTGAGATTTAACTACCAGATCATCCACATACACCTCTACACATTTATACAACATGTCATGAAAAATTTTCATTATAGCCCTCTGATAAGTTGCACTAACATTCTTTAATTCATAGGTCATAACGACGTAACAATAAGTTCTTAAATGTGAAGTGGATGAGGTTTTCTCTTAGTCTTCTATTGCTAACCAGATTTGATGGTACCCTGAATATCAATCCATAAATGATTAGGTTTCATATCCAACTGTATTATTAATCAAAACATCAATATGAGGAGGGGGGAAGTCATCTGTTGGACGTGTACAATTTAAATCTCTGAAGTCCATACAAATTTAGACTTTTTTATCCCTTTTCATGATAGAGACTATATTTGTCACCTATTCTGGATAAATGATGACTCTAATGAATTTTGTCTAGTATAATTTATCCACCTCTTTTTACATTTTTAATGCTACATTTGGGTGGAATCTCTTTAATTTTACTAGACTGGAAGAACCTTAGATTTTAGAGCCAATCTATGCTCTACTAATGGTTATCGAAACATGGCATGTTTTCATATATCTAAGCAAACATGCCTTAGATTTTGTTCTTATTGAAGATAAGACTGGCGCTTATGAGGATATTCTTGGGATCTTCTAATATTCCATGATTGAGTTCCTTTGTTGGCTCATCCACCATGGCTATTGTCTCTTTAAATCTTTTCAACGTAGAAACATAAACATCAGCCAAATCCTCTTCTTATTTCTCAAAGTCAGGATCCTTTTATGGCCCAACCACATAGACCCCAAACTTTAGTTACTATTGTTCTCATCTTCATATCAAATTTCATTCAACTGAATTGCATTTTCAAAGTATTCTGATTACTTGTCACATTCCATGCTTTTCTAAGCTAATTGATGTATGCCATGGAACTCTTCCACCTTTGAATTTTGTTCTATTTTTATTCAAAACTAAGCCTAAAGAAGGAGAAAGTAAAAGAGGAGAGGAAACAGAGGTGGAAGGGGTGGAATTTATTAAAGAAGATTCGGGGGGTAAAGTAGATTGATCAAAGATCTGGTGGCTCCTTTGAAGTGCCTTTTGGGGCAAGTTGGGATGTCTCCTAAATTGAGATCTAAGTTGTAAGGAAGACACTTTTTACGATGATCTGAACATAAAGATGGAATGGGCATTAGGTGCAGGATTAGGTACAATGTTGGCCATGGAAGCCAGAGGTGAAGAAGATGATAGAAATGTTGACATTGTTTTATTGCCTTAAGTTTTCCCTATAATGGTCAAAGTATCTTAGACAATACATACGAAATATATGTATAGAAGGCAAAGGCATCAAAGTTACACAGTCCTCTGTGAGGTACTTCATATATATAGGTAAGTGGTTCAGTATATGCTTACAATTGCTATAGCACATTCATCGTTGATAGCCTTGCCATCCTTCTTGGTATGAGGGATGATGAAAATGTCTGTTCTGTCCACCTCTTTACCAGTTTTCAACATCTGAAATTTTAACAGTTATAGGCATTTAAGAATTGACCCATAAAACATCTGTAATGCATAAAATAGTTGGTACTAACCTCTTTTGTTCTGATATCTGCATATGTCTGAGTTCCAGCACAATGAAAGATCTTTTGAAGGCTCTTATTTTTCTGATTCACCTCACTCTTCCTTTACAAGTTACAATTCAGAAGATATGGTAATGTGAATGCACAAATTATGAATACTTATGATGTGATATAAAAGTTTACCTGGAAATCATTAGAAGTCCAGGTTGTCCTTGCTGACTCTCAGATTTCAGGAGTAATGTGCAATCCTTGAGGTGGCTCTTTGTCATTTATGTATTTCTTCCTAAGTGAATACTTATGATATTTCTATTTCATCCCAAGATCTTTCATTATAAACATCTTTTGTAATTCATCTCCGTCATCAACATCATATTTTCTCTAGAAAAAATTTAAAAGTATGTTGTTTGGTAGTCATTGACAGGTTACATACATAACTATAACATACCGAGACAAGATAATTATTCAATTTACCTTGATAAATGCTCATATGTCGTTCACATTTGATTGTGACATCTTATCCCAAGATGCCACATTGATTGGGCATTTCTCAGTTCCTTGCAACTATCCCCAGAAAGGTCCTTAGTGACCTCCCACCGGTCCCAATCGGCTGTCCAAGTTCATTCCATTCAACAGCAATCAACTTCTCATCCTCCAATGCTTGCACATCACGGCAGTATGTGCGACCCCGAGTTTTCTTTGGAGGAGCAGAATCCGCCACTGTTTTGTCCTCGATATTCTGGTCCCCTGTTTCAGCATCTGCGTTCTTATCACTAGAGGATGTAGAGGATGGTTTGAAAGATGATGCAGAGGAGATCAAGCAGTCTATATCTCGACCATATTTTAAAACTTTGACAATAAAAGTGTCAATATTGGATACTAGAAACCAATCTTCTGTCATCTACAAAAAAAAATGTTAAATACCTCGTGAACTGAAGAATTTAAATTATACTTTATTTTCTATGAGACATTGAGTTCACAGTGTGTACAAAATATGGGTACGAAGACCGAGAAAAGGCCTGTGGGGCACCCTTTATGAAAAGGTAGGCGAAATAGAGTGAGAAAAACCCACACTCCAATACATCCCTTTGTTGTGGAACCTACATGAAGCAAATGCTCAAACAGTAAATTAATTAAAATTCTATAAATAAAACAGAATACTCATAAAACATTAAATGCATACTGAAGGTATATAGTATAGAATGGAGGCCAAACTCTTCTTGCTGACCAATTTACCATCACTCTCATATAACTCTTTCAAAAACCTAAAGAAAAAACATACACTCTATGAATGTAGATGTGCGAATAATGAAATTGAAAGTGGAACTCATACATTACCTTCTAACTGTTGGCTCTTGCCTTTGTGGCTCAGTCATGTGAAGTGAGTCCAACATGATTGTACACGGTCCAAACTCGTAGTCAAAGGAATTTGCCAAGTTACATAATATTAACAAGCCTCAGTGTCCCCTGTAATAAATTGTTAGTAACTTAGAAAAAAAATAGCCCATCTTAGAGTGAAATGCCCTATTAATTATGACTTACCCATCAACTATGGGGACAATGACATATGTCTTGGAGAACACTTCTCGATCCCTAAGTACTTCTATAATCCTATTCCTACCATTAAGATACATAGAAAATAGCAAACAATGTACTACTGTGGCATTTATTTTGTGGGTCATCTGAAGTTGATCCCACATGTGGCTGCAAAATTTCAACAATAAACGGTTAGATGAATAAGTAACGCCAAAGTATTCTAATTCACACATAACACATCCCCATAGAACATGAGTTCTGTCACTTGCTGATAAGTGCCATCTGTCCAAACATAATACAACTTTCTCATGCATCAAAAATGTGAGCAACAGGTAAATAAGTAAAGTCAACGATTGCATAAAACACATAAAATTAATACAAAGTTGTAAGTCACCAACGATCCATATATCCATAACAATCTGATTCTAGACAAGAAGCACCTCTGCACCAAAAGAAACAAAACAAATATGTAAGATTCCATAGTAGATAAATAATAACAACCTCCAGTGCAACTAACTGTGCTTGTTTAATACTACTCTACATTTCCTTTTTATTTCAAGTATCTGTATTAAGACAATCAAAACAGATATGCAATCTTCACAGAATTTACTCTGTGATATATTTAATCTACGACTCATAAAACAAGTCATTTATCTGTTTATATCTGAAACATGTACAGGTAAAAGTCAAATTTTAGAAGAAAAAAAAATGACTTAGTCCCATCCTATAACATTGGAAGACACTTCTTTCACTGCCAATTTTGGATTTGGTATTGGTGTCAATTATCCGAAGCTATTTACTATTGGTGTCAATTTTGGATTTGTATTTGGTAGTGGGGACATCATCATCATCATCATCAAGCCCTCTGCCAAGAGTTCAGTTGGCTCGCTGACCCTCAATGTCATCTTAATGTCCGGCCCGGTGCATTAACAGATTCATCTCCTCACCCCCCCCCAGATGCCACCAAGAGGATAGGCATGTGATGACTTGGGTCAGGCAAGTCAACCCCCAGGAGGTGCACATGGTATGCATATAGTTGGAACAATACCTTAAGAAGGAGAAACATAGAAAGAAGAAAAAGAAAGAATGGTTTGCAGCCTTCTCAGATCTATCTATACCTGTCTATACTTATGTTAAAAGCTATAGCTGAGTCAAATGAAGGAACATGTTCTTCATTCTGGTCTTATCCCATAGTCTTCATTGTACCTGACTTGAGCACTCCCACTTCTTCAGAGAGAGAGAGAGAGAGAGAGAGAGAGAGAGAGAGAGAGAATAGGATAATGGTCAAGGCTCATACTTAGACTTTGTCTAACAACTTGTTTATTTAAACTCGGCTCAATTTTGTCTCAACTCACTTGAGAATCTCCAACTTGAGCACTCGTAATTTAATCTTTCAATTAAATACACAATCAATCAAATAGTTAATAAGTTATTTAATTGATGTGCATGCCTATGAATTCTGCCAAATAAAATGTTTTCTAGAAAACATACTTCATGAACTGCTGAAACAAGTCAGAATCCAACTTCTGTAGTGCCTTTGGCATATCGTATATGTCATCAATGTGCTTTATCTTCTTGGGTTGTGATGGGTTGGATGAGTTACCTGGACCCCACAAACCTTTTTCCTTTGACTCCTTAGAGCTTCCACTGTCTGATTTAAAAGACAGAGCCTCCATAACCTTCTTTCCCCTGTTTGCATAAAACACATCAATCAAATTTCAGTAATTGATAAAGGAAAATTTATAAATGACATGAGAGCATATAAATAGGACAGTATAAATGAAATGATCATACAAAGGCAACTTACATCACACTTCGATGGCATCTACATCTAACCTACGAACAAGCATTTCATCCAAATCATTGTCATCGAGATTTATTGTTGTTTTCTCATGAGGTGTGGCTTGTATGTCAAGGAATTCAGCACATTCCTTGGAATTATCATTTGTTAAGCTGTAAAAATCACGTGGGACAGTCTTACGAACAACAAACCAACTAGCATTCTTTGGGTCCTCTACATACCAAACTTGTTCTGCCTGTGATGCCAAGATAAAGGGCTCATTTGTTCTTAACTTACATGCTAGATTCACCAGAACAAGAGGTCCTTCATGTTTCACCCCTCGGTGCACATCTACCCAATCACACTTAAGAAACACTATCCTCATATGACCATAGTAGTCAACTTCGAAAATTTCATCAACCACACCATAGTAGGTAACATTTTCCTCCATGTTCCATGACTTTAAAGGTCCACTTGCAGTCAATACAATGCCGGAGTTTTGAGTAACTCGTTGTTGTTCAACCTTTCTTGTGTGAAATATAAATCCATTAACTATACATGATTCATACTTCTTAACCACATCAAGTGGTAGATCTTTAACCTAATAAAGATAAGATGACATGTCTCCCCTAGTCAACTCTTGTAGCTTAAGCACCTAATGAAAACAAAGAAATTGTATGCATGTTACAAAAATATCGCCACATCCTACCACAAACATAATAACATACAAACATAATAATTACCTTTGCTTTTAGCCATTGTCTGAATTTAGATGTATGAATATGCTCAACCTCGCTTTCATTCAACTCAGGGTACGTCTCTCTAAGTTCAGTGACATGATCCATAAATCGAAGATGATTAGTTTGCATTTTCATATATGTTTGTTATAATCTAAAATTAAAAAATCAAATTTAAACTTACTTGGCGTACTGGTTCAAAGCTATACAATTGAATATGATGTAGTTATGTACTTGCAACAAATCATTTCTTTGGAGTCTTTTGTTCTTAAATGCTCCACATGGATGACAAGTCTCCATGAAAATTTCCCATCCTTCCTCTACCACCTTTGGACGATATTCCACTTGCCGTCATGGTCTATTTAACCATGTCTCCACATCATCGTTTAAATATCGGGATGCAAATATCATTATTTCAGACATAACATATCCTTTGGCAATTGACCCTTCAGGGTATGTCTGATTCCTCACATAAGATTTTAATTTGGCCAGGTACCTGAAGAGTTAGTAGCAATAAACATTGTTTTCAATCAATCAACAAAATAAAATGTATAAGTGAAAGTAATACCTCTCAAATGGGTACATCCATCTATACTGAACTGGTCCAGCAATCCTAGTATCATCTGCTAAATGAATGATCAAATGAACCATTATATCAAAGAAACTTGGAGGAAATATCATCTCCAGATGACATAATGTCCTTGCAACATCTAAGCCTTGTTGGTAGAAGTCTTCAGCAGAAGCAACTTTTGAACAAATGTTTAAGAAAAATTGACAAATGTCACTTAGTGATGAAGAAACATTTTTGTTTGGGATTGCTCTAACAGCAATTGGAAGTAATTGTTGCATAATGACATGGTAGTCATGAGTCTTCAACCCCATAACTTCTTATCTTTGTCGACAAATCACTTTGCAATATTTGAGGAGTAGCCGTCATGAACCTTAACAGATCGAAATAGCTTGAAGATAGTTTCCTTTTCTTTCTTACTACATGTGAATTGGGCAGGTGTTACCACGATCCTACTGTAGGCACCCGGATGAGCCGGCTCGGCTCGCGTGTGTCGGTGAGAGAGAGAGAAGAAGAGAAGAAGGGGAGTGTGGTGAAAGGTGAAGTGTGTGGTCGCCAGGAGCCGAAGGCTCCAAAGTGTGATAAGCAAATGAACTAGAAGAGGAAGGAGTTTGACCGTCGTACCTTGGGGATGTAAACGGGGGGAGATTGTTTGGTTCTAACTTCTCCTTTCTCGGCCGGCCGAGAGGGGAGAGCTTTAGAGAGTTATTTTACCTACGATCGGATTGAAGCTTCACTCTGGTCGATTCATCTAAGAATGTCCTGCATGAAACATGAAGAAAAACAAATGAAGATCATTAGCTCTTGCATAAGTGTAGCATCATGCTTGATAAAGACTCTGAATCATGCAAAAGAGAATGAACTAACCGGATCGGGATGGAATCTCAACCCCTATTTTTCGTAGGTTTTTAAACATATATGAGATGCAAAATGGTCAAATACATGCTAAATAACATGACGAACAGTGCTAAGATGAAAAAGGGAGACAAAAACTCGATTAAAAGGGCGACCGGACTCTGAAAATGGCAAAACGAGCTTCTGCCCCTGCTGGTGCCCTATATATAGGGCGCTAGCTGCAGGTGCCCCCCTTATGGGGCACGTTGACCAAGGTCAAAGCGCCCTGTATACGGGGCACTAAGTCTGGCCCGAACAGATTTTCTTCCCCTCTTCGCGACGTCGCTCCAGAGCGCTGGGCGGCTTCCGGGACGAAGTGGGGGCTCCTCCTTGTAGACAATATGCAAATGAAGCTAATGAAAGGTGGTTTGGATGCTGGATGCAAGAGGAGAGATGGATAGAAGCTCTCAAAGTTGGAGAAAAAACATGTTTCTGGGTGACAGAAATAGAAGGTTTTTCGGGTTTTTGGTTGACGATTTTGGATCGGTTTGAAAGGCTATGGGAGGTGAGAGTGGCTTGGAAACGTAGTCTTGGATGGGCTCTAAGATGGTACGGACTTGGAACCTCCTTTTAGTCTCAAATGGTGTTCTATTTATAGCCCAAAAGAGGGTACTTTGGTCATTTCCGAAAAGCAGTGCCACGCGGCATAGCGCCCTATATATGGGGCGCCAGCATCATGAGGTCCGTCAGATCGACAAGACGAGTCACTGCGGGGGGTCAAATCAGCCGGTCAAATCGATTTGATTTGGTGCCAGGCGCCCTGTATATAGGGCGCCTGGTGCCCTATATACAGGGCGCCAGGTGCCCTATTTATAGGGCACCTGGTGCCCTATATACAGGGCGCCAGGTGCCCTATTTATAGGGTGCCTGGTGCCCTATAAGTAGGGTGCCTGGTGCCCTATAAGTAGGGCGCCTGGTGCCCTATATATAGGGCGCCAGGTGCCCTGTATATAGGGCACTTTGACCCTGGTCAACGCCTATCAATCCTCCTCGAAATGCATCGAAAAACTTGATTTTTCCAAAAAACTCGGTTCCCTTGAAAGATTACTCAAATATTATTCATGAAAACAAGAATCTAAGCTTTTCAACTAGGCCAAAATTGTATGTCTACAGCTTGCCTCGCCTTGGCGTCGGCTTTGTAGGGGAGTGACACGAATGAAACGTAGGTGAATGTAGCGAAGCGTAATGAGGCGTAGCGGAATGAAGTGGTAATGGACTGAAAAGGTGACGCCAAGGTGGATATTTAGACATGCCCTCATTGGCCTAGTTGAGTGGATTAAAACTTACCGGACTCCGAGATTACCCTTTGTCTTATCAAAACCTTCCCTCTGGTTGATTGGTTATAGAGAAGAACAGTACTGAAAGTAAATAACTAAAATCCCACGTGGGGGAGAATTGTTACTGACCAGGACCCGAACTTCATGGTGTGCTGGACTCGGTAAAAATGCATTGAAAAGTAAATTGCGAAAAGTAAAGAGGAGACAGCCAATCAACCAAGGTTGGGTTCTTCAAATTCATAAGGTCTTACTCAACAATACCGGTTAAGTTCGACATGAAATAGATTCTTGTTTCGATGAAATCATTGTTACAACATGTTGGAAACCGATTCTGTGAAAAATCAAGACCTCCTCTAGGGGCTATAAAAGACCATCTTTAGAAGGTTCATGGTGTGACTGAAAGGAGGTTATGGCGGGATTATGAAGCAGGAAATGGTTGTGGTGGGATGATGCATGATATGAAATGATGCATGCTGGGTTTAAAGAAATACAAATAAGTATAAGAAAATAGTTGAAGATATAGGTTGAACATAACGGGTCAGGACATCCGCAAAGAAACCGTTGTCCCCGCATATTCAACTTTGGCCTATCCACAAGGCTAAGGAATAACTGAGCCTCACTGATTTTGTTGAAGGGGTTCTCAGGCTCAGCCCCCTCTAGACTTGAGGTCTTCAACATCTCAAATATTATTTATTTTGATAGATGCAATACTAAATGCAAGTCCTAATAGGGGTCGGGGTAGTCCACTTTTGTTTTTTTTTCAATTTTTGATTTTTTTGTTGTTTTTGCTTCCTTTAGTGTTTGGGGATTTGAAGCCGGCATGCCTTCTCCTGTTCCTGCATCCACTCGAGAGAAGATATTAGAACTTTATTTTGGCTTAGTCCCTTGCAAGGAGAGGGCAAAGTTGCCTTGCTCTTTTGTCAAGGGACATAGGCCTTATCAAGGTGGAATAACAGAAAAATATAAGTATGCACAAAAGAAAACATGCATGACTGAAATTAAGTATGAATGCAAAGGCGACTAGTCAATTAGGAAGCAAATTTTTAGGTGTTTTGGGATTTTTGATTTGTTTGGGTTTTGATAGTTTTATAATGTTTTTGGTATTTTGGTATTTTTATGATTGTTTTGGTGTTTTGGATATTTAATTTTTAAGATTTTTGACTTTATAGATTTTGTTTGGTGTTTTTGAAGTATTCAATTTTTTTTTGTTCGGTGTGAAGGACACGACCATCTCATCCTTTGCCTTGCTTACCATAGGTGCCTCTCATTGTTACTTAAGGGTTAAGAGTAGGCATCACGTGTAAGAAAGTGCCTAGTCTGAGATCTTCTGACCTTCCGCCTTCGATCCAGTCGGTCAACCCTACTCGCAAGGTTAAAGAGGGAAGAGGATTGGTGGTAAGTCCTTAATAGGATTCGGGGGTGTCGAATTTGTTTCTCTACTAGTGCCCACATTGCCTGTTTGGGATTTGACATCCTCGGGTCCTTCCCTCTAGCCCTTTTCTTTTGATGGCCCGCATCCGGACAGGTTTTTCTTCTTTTGTTTGACTTTGACCTGAGGGGTTCATTGCCCATCTTTTGGAGTCTTTTTTTCTTGGGCTTTTGTTGGTACACATTCAGATAGGTCTATTCTTTTGCCGACCTGAGGGGTCATTGCCCATCTTTTGGCACCTTTTCTTCTTTTTAAGAAGTCAGAGCTTCAGAGGCATTTTCCAACTATGGCAATGGATACTTTCGATACTCCTCGTTCTAACCCCTTCCATCTATTTTGGACCAAAATGAGAAGAGAATGGGATTGGGTTGATCTTCTTTTGCCAAGCGTTGCCTAGCTTTCTCTCTGACTTCCAATCATCGGATTTCAAAACTAGGCGTGTAGTGTGTGCAGTATGATGCCTATCCTTATTTCCCTAAGTGACAAGTTGGTGCACCGAGCAAGCAAGCGTTAGATGTTATCATAATTCTTCATACCTTTGGATTTTATAGATTTTTTTTTTGTGATTTTTGTTTTAAGGAAAATATTTTTTGAGGTATACACCATTCCATGGATGAGCTAGTTCTTCTCCTTCTGCATTAGTCAGCTTATATGAATTACCAGGATAAACAGCCGAAATTACATACGGACCCTCCCAATTAGGTTGAAGTTTGGAGAGGGGACCGCCAGGCTTAATGAATATTCTTTTAAGCACAACCTCACCGATTTCAAATTTTCTCTCCACCACCCTCTTCTGATAAAATCTTTTAAGTCTATTCTGGTAAGATCTAGCATGTTCGGCAGCGGCCAGCCTCCTTTCATCCAAGAGTTCAAGTTGCGCGAGAAGGGAATCTCGGCGTTCATCTATTGAGATGTCTCGATCGATCTGAACACCGGCCAAGCTCCTTTTATAAAGTACACCACCTAAGATGGTGTATCTCTGGGAGACTCTTCTTATGGCTCTTTTCTCTTCGGCAGTTGATCCCGGTGGATATGTCTGATCCTGACAGTAATTCATAATCTCATGATACCATGGTTTCTCACCTTCTTCTAATTCTTCCAACTCAACCAAAGATACTTCCTCCTTTTGCTCAATGTATTCATTCCTTTCAAAATTTTCTTTAACCCTCAAGAATCGTGCATCTTCCACTGCCGGAATGGTTTGTCGGCGGACATAGATCGTCCTAACCTGCCTGCCTAGTGGGACAAATAGTGAAGATGCCAGGGAAGTGAGAGCATCGGCAAGAATATTTTGAGCACGAGGGATATGAATAAATTCGAGTTTGGAGAATAGCTTGATGTAACAGGTGGTGAGTTCTTGGTATGGTCTGAGCCCGGGATGAGATGTGTGGTATTTGGTAAACATTTGGCAGAGAATCAACTGGCTATCACCGATCACCCTTAGTATAGTGACACCATAGAAGTGAGCGGCCTCCAGTCTGGCCAACAAGGCTTCATACTCAGCTATATTGTTTATTGCTGGAAAATGGAGCTGAAAAGCCTGTGGAATGGTGACACCATTGGGTGACAGAAGAACAATTCCTATCCCTCTACCCTGAGAGTTTAATGCCCCGTCAAAATATAAAGTCCACAGATTGGAAGATCGAATGGACATCAATTCTTCATCGAGGAACTCTGATTGGATGGGGTCAAAGGTTGGAATGGGATGATGGGCAAGGTGTTCAGTAATTGTATTAGCCCTTGATTGCCTTCTATTGGATGTAGGTGATGTCGAATTGAGAGAGGAAGAAATCCCCAAAGTTTGATCAATGTTATCCTTCTCCTCATATCGGATTTCATCCAGCTGAATCGCATTTTCTAGATACTCTGGTAGCTTGGCACATTCTAAGCTTTTCTGAGCTAAATGATGCATGTATCTTTCTGGAACTCTCCTACCTCTGATTTTTGTTCTATTTTTATTGGAAACTAAACCTAAATAAGAAGAAGGTAAATAAGAGGAGGAAGAGGAGGTGGATGGAGAAGAATTTATTGGAGAGGATGGAGGGCAAAGAAGGTCAATCAAGGATCTGGTGGCTCCTTGGGTCGAATGCCCTTCCGAGGCAAGTTGAGATGTTTCCTCGATCGAAATTTCAATTTCGAGGAGGACGTTGTTTTTTGGGGAGTGCTAAACATAAAGACAAAATGGGCTTCAGATGCCCGATTTGGGTTGAGATCAACTATGGGAGCCAAAGTAGGTGAAGATATTGATAAAGAGGGGAAGACTTCGAGCAAGGTTTGACAATGGGGGCTTTTGGGCCCAATGTTGACAAAAAGAGGTGATGGGCCAATAGGCCGGATGATCATGGAAGAAGGTGGGTTCATGGACCCAATAAGAGGAGGATGCGGGCTCAAGGGCCCAGGTTTAGGAGATGGGCTTGAGGGCCCAAGAGTTGGAGAAAATGGGCACAAAGGCCCGGATTTAGTAGAGGGGCTCGATGGCCTAAGAGCAATAAGTGGGTACGCGGACCCATAAGTTGGGCCTGAGGGCTTAGAAATAGGGATCGGGCCAAGAAGCCCGGGGAGAGCATCACAGTGCGTTGGGGCATTGGCCCTAAAAGATGGCACAATGGGGGAATGCCCTCGTGGAGTTGGTTGAACTTCTTCTCGTATCGGTTTGGCAATATGACCTTCGGGTGGGTCAACAGGTGGTTCAACCTGGAGTGGTTCATTGCTTGACCCTTCTTCGTCAGTGGAAAACAAAAGAGATATTTCAGGATACAAGTCATCTTCAGAGTCATCAGTTCTTCTTCTCTTGTCTTGTCCTAGCTCTTGCTCCTCTTTGTTCTCAGCCAATTGAATGGTCTCTTTCTTGATGAAAAACTTTTGTAAACATCTAGAAAAGTATCTACTTTTGAGATTCTGACCATTCGCAGTTGTTCCATCATACCCAACCCCGCTTTTTTGTTGTAACCTCATTACATTGATTGGCTCAGCTATGCCTTGCAGTTCTTTACCTAGTCCTTGGCCTTCTTGGTATCCCAAACTTTTCATTATATGCCACCCAATGGTTTCATTTTTCTCTCTTTTCCTTCTCCACACTTGCCTTGGCTGCCTACTTATTTCTTGAAGATCCAAGATTGTTAAAATCGGCTCATTTGGCAACCCAAGGGGTGGTGGTGAAGATGGATGGTCTAAGGGCATGCTTGTCACCTTAATCACTTGTCCCTTGTAAGGGAATTTGAGACACTGGTGATTGGTGGAGGCAACTGCCTCTAATGCTTCCAAATAGGGTCATCCCAGAATAGCTTTGTATGTCGGATCCATCTCTAGTATGTGAAAGTTGACAGTGACTGTTCGGGGTCCAAGCTTTACATTTAATGTAATCATTCCATCGGCAGGCTTTTGCGAATTGTCATATGCGGTCACTGTTATTTGAGATGGCCGGACATCCTCCTCGGAGATTCCACAAAGATGTAATGTTTCTGGTGGCAGAACATTAATGGATGCTCCGGTATCGACCAAGCATGACTTAATGCCTACTTCATTGATGTGGACTATGATGCATAAGGCACATTTTCTTATTTCCGGGTCGGCCAACTCTTCCTTTGTGAATGTAAGGGCCGGGTACTCACTTCTTGGCACCAAAACCGATGAGATCTTTTCCAGGGGGAGGCTCTCATTTACCATTACTCACTGTAAGTACTGTTAGAGAACCTCTTGATGGACTTTGGATCTTTTGATCAACTCTAAGATAGAGATACGTGCCAGGGTTTTATCAAGATGTTTCAGCAAGTCATAGGATGTCCCAGGCAACGGTTCTCCGATGTGTTCTTCTTCTGCTTCTGGTACCAACCCTGACTGACCGGCCTGGGGAAAGACCCTTTGGAACATGCGCCCACTCCTGAGTACTGTGGCAAGTTGAGGAGTTATAGTTGGGGTGGTAGTGGTGGGTGGTGGGTTAGGTCGAATGATGGGAGCTCTTGCGATGGATGTAATGATGGTGGTTTGAGGCATAGTAGGGTAGGTAGGTTGTGGAGGTACAGTTGCTTGGGGCGGGATGATGATGGGTCCTAGTGGTGGTGATGTTTATGGTGGATTAACCGGGCAAATTAGGGTCCGTCCCGATTGGAGTTGTGTGGCTGGTGATGTTATGATGGGTCGTGATGGTGCTCGGATGATGGGTGGTCAGTTGAGAGTAATGGGGTTGGCTGATGTAGCTTAGGGTATAGAATGGACGGTTCGGTTGACATGCATGGCGGAGGTGGCTCCCTCAACTTGCCAATTCTGGCCCCAATCATGATACTCCTCGGAAGAGATCATGATGGGATTAACGTGTTGATTCCCTGGTGCGGGTGCATGTGGAGGTAGAGGGTTTTAGATAATCCCCAGGCCAGGGTTTTGTTGTTGCTGCTGCTGAGCTGGTGCGTGCTGCCGTTGAGGTTGATCTTTCACTGTTTTGATGTATTCCCCATCTGGTCCCAATCAATACTACCTTGCTCATTAAGGTCGTGGATGTAATCTTTGAATTGAAAACAATTTTTCACAGTGTGCCAAGGATATCTGTGAAACAGGCAGTATCGCTCTGTGTTGACATTTTGAGGCCACTCCAACTTCTCCCTTGGCAATGTAATTTGCCCTGCCTCCATGAGTGCATTAAAGATATCTTTGAGAGAGTACGGCAATGGCGGGTAATGGTTCCTCTTGGGTCCAACCTTTCGGGGTTCATAGGCCATGGGAGTGGGTGCTTGGTTGTAGTTGGTCAGTTGTTGCCGCGGTGGTTGGGGAACTGGGGCTTGCGGTCGCTGAGGGATTGGGGCTTGTTGTTGACGCGGCTGGAACTGAGGTTGATGTTGAGGTTGACGAGGGTTTCTAAATGGTTGATTTTGTTGAGGGTTCCTGAACTGGTGTTGATAATTTATAGGTGGGTTCCCTACAACATTGAGGTTCTCGTTTGTCACTACGCCCTCAGTCACTGGACCGGTTGTTGTAAAAGTGGTTTTCTTGACAGCTCGGGGTCTATGATCAAACAAGTTCATGATAGGTGAGTCCCTAAGCTATGTCTGAATGTACCGTGCCCTCTCATAGAGTTCACTCATGGAGGTGGGGTGATGCAAAGCCAGCATATTCTTTAAGGCCGGAGTGGCATTAGTGATGATCATCTTCACTTGCTCTGGTTCTGAAATGGAATCAGTAAGCTTTTCTGCCATGGACCTCCATCTATCAGCATATCTGGTAAAATCTTCATCATTTCTCATTCTTTCATCCATAAGGTCAGTGATGGAATATGTTGGTCCGACCCTATCTTGATATCTCTGCAAAAATTTAGCTTTGACAGTTTCAAAGTTACTCGCCTCCAAAGAGTCAAGCGAGTAGAACCACTCTAAAGTTGAACCCTCTAATGATCTTCTGAAAAGAAAAGCAAGGGCCCTTGGATCATTTTGCCACATTACCGACTCATACAGAAGTCCTTGATATGAATGAAGGGATTACCGGTTCCGTTGTAGCGACGGTATACCGGCATCTCAGAGGGAGGTAGATGAAAAGTAGGGAGGGAAGGAAGAGAAATTTCAGGGGCTGCCTTTGTGTCGATCAAACGTCTAAGCTCTCTATACTGCTCATCCATGCGATTGATCTTGTTAATCATGGCTTGATCGACAAAAGGTTCCCTAAGAGGAGGAGGAGAAGTGGGTGCTTGGTGCACCGGAATTGGGATTGGATGGGCCGAAGTGGTTGGATAAGAAGGGTACATTGGGGTTTCACCAAAGGGTGAGTAGGGTTGAGATGATTGGAAGAATGAACTAGTGGCCTAGAAGGAGCAACGACATTCAAATCAGGGTGATCTAAATTAGCTACCGAATGAGGCGAAATTGGGGCTACAAGCCCGGTATAAGAATGGCCTTGAATGGGCACATTGGGTTGACGTGCCACTGACCAAGGGGTAGAGATGTGAAGACCACCTTCGGGAGGAATGTGGTCGGCGGGCGACTTGCCCTTGAGGATGGCTTCGATAGCCTGAATTTGGGTAGGGTCAGCATGAGAGAATGCCTCCCAAAGTGAGTCTGGATTGGGTTGAGGAGAAGTTTGACAAGGTTCGGGGAGAACTTCGGGTTCATTGACGGCACATACGGCATCAGGATAGAAATAAGATTGGTCATACTCCAATTGTAGTTGCTCATATCTTTGATCCGCCATTCCGATAACTCGACCTGACCTTAAATTCATAAACACAATAGAAAAAGAAGGTTGACAAATAAAAGCCTAAGGATTTTTTTTTAGTTTTGATTTTTGACTCCTTTTTGTTTTGATTTTATTTTGTCGGACAAGCAAGTTATCAAGCAAATTAACCTCAAGCAAAATTTTTGTTTTGGTTCTTTTTTAGGTGATTTTGAGATTTTTGTTTAATTTTCAGTTTTTGTTTGCAAACAAGTAATAGCAAAGACTTGGAATGATTAACGTAAAATTTTTTTGTTGTTTCAACCTCAAATTAATGGCTTGTTAAGAGAAATACTGTCCACTCAAATAAATGGGTAGGACCCTATGCTCTCACAACGCCGAGCAATCTAAGGTTGTCACTCTTTTCACAACGATAGGTAATAGGTACTCCGGGTTTTGGGATAAAATGGTACAACCAGCCCGATCAGTGAAGAGGGAATCCTTCACATCTGGGGACTTACGGAGGTCTTGATGGAAGCTACCCAGTCCTTCCGAGAGGGAATCCCCGGAGGAGGAGTTGGCAACCACCAAGAGGGGTGTTTGGATGTGTGGGACTTTGGGAGGAGAGAGCCTCCCTTCTCGGATGACCTAAAGGAGTCGAAAGAACTCCAATGCAAACTAAATGCAAGTGAGATATCAAGGAGTGAGAAGCAAACAAGAAGAAAATAAAAGCATGCAACAAGTAAACAAGGCAATGATGTAAGATCAATCAAGGGTGAAAGCAAGTACTAATTCAACTAAAGATGCTTTAAAGGAAAAATTAGACTTTTTATAAGAAAATAAGCAAAGATGTTTAGCAAGATAATCTTTAAGGTGCAAAGTCAAAGTAAATCGATTAAAGCAAGCCTAAAAATTAGATTGTGCTTTTTTCTTTTAAAAGAGGACCCACGGAAAGCAAGTAAACCGGAAGAAACTAAGTGATGCTAGAGTGAAGCAAGTAGACAAGCAAGAAAGTGAATAGGAATGCTAGGAGAATGTAAGAACTCAAGCAAGAGCCAAAGCAAGGATGAGCATGTTGGACATTCTTTTAAAAAGGTGAAAAGAACTCACTTAAGCAAGAGTTGTCCCACCGTGGTCGCCAAAAGGTGTAGGCACCCGGATGAGCCGGCTCGGCTCGCGTGTGTCGGTGAGAGAGAGAGAAGAAGAGAAGAAGGGGAGTGTGGTGAAAGGTGAAGTGTGTGGTCGCCAGGAGCCGAAGGTTCCAAAGTGTGATAAGCAAATGAACTAGAAGAAGGAGTTTGACCGTCGTACCTTGGGGATGTAAACGGGGGGAGATTGTTTGGTTCTAACTTCTCCTTTCTCGGCCGGTCGAGAGGGGAGAGCTTTAGAGAGTTCTTTCACCTACGATCGGATTGAAGCTTCACTCCGGTCGATTCATCTAAGAATGTCCTGCATAAAACATGAAGAAAAACAAATGAAGATCATTAGCTCTTGCGTAAGTGTAGCATCATGCTTGATAAAGACTCTGAATCATGCAAAAGGGAATGAACTAACCGGATCGGGACGGAATCCCAACCCCTATTTTTGGTAGGTTTTTAAACATATATTAGATGCAAAATGATCAAATGCATGCTAAATAACATGACAAACAGTGCTAAGATGAAAAAGGGATACAAAAACTCAATTAAACGGGCGATCGGACTCCGAAAATGGCAAAACGAGCTTCTGCCCCTGCTGGTGCCCTATATATAGGGCGCTAGTTGCAGGTGCCCCCCTTATGGGGCGCATTGACCAAGGTCAAAGCACCCTGTACACGGGGCACTAAGTCTGGCCCGAACAGATTTTCTTCCCCTCTTCGTGATGTCGCTCCGGAGCGTTGGGCGGCTTCCGGGACGAAGTGGGGGCTCCTCGTAGACAATATGCAAATGAAGCCAATGAAAGGTGGTTTGGATGCTGGATGCAAGCGGAGAGACGGATAGAAGCTTTCAAAGTTGGAGAAAAAACATGTTTCTGGGTGACAGAAACAGAAGGTTTTTCGGGTTTTTGGTGGACGATTTTGGATCGGTTTGAAAGGCTATGGGAGGTGAGAGTGGCTTGGAAACGTAGTCTTGGATGGGCTCTAAGATTTTACGGACTTGGAACCTCCTTTTAGTCTAAAATGGTGGTCTATTTATAGCCCAAAAGAGCGTACTTTGGTCATTTTCAAAAAGCAGTGCCACACTGCATAGCGCCCTATATATGGGGCGCCAGCATCATGAGGTCCGTCAGATCGACAAGATGAGTCACTGCGGGGGGTCAAATCAGCCGGTCAAATCAATTTGATTTGGTGCCAGGCGCCCTGTATATAGGGCGCCAGGTGCCCTGTATACAGGGCGCCAGGTGCCCTGTATACAGGGCGCCAGGTGCCCTGTATATAGGGCGCTTTGACCCTGGTCAACGCCTATCAATCCTCTTCGAAATGCACCGAAAAACTTGATTTTTCCATAAAACTCGGTTCCCTTGAAAGATTACTCAAATATTATTTTTGAAAACAAGAATCTAAGCTCTTCAACTAGGCCAAAATTGCGTGTCTACACCTACCAGGCCCAACTTCTTGTGGGTGAAGAGATTCTCGAATGCACATCTTTTGTAAGTCTTGACGAGCTTTCAGCCCATCTTTATTCTTCCCTTCAATCGATAGAAGGGTGCCTACTATACTCTCGCACACATTCTTCTCAATGTGCATCAAATCTAAATTGTGGCGAAGCAATAAAGATTTCCAATATGGTAACCTGAGGAAAATACTCATCTTCCTCCACCCTAGATACTTATTATCATCCTCCTTACTTTTTCTTTTTCTCTTGCCTTTCTTCTTTTCAAGACATTTTGCAACGTGTGAATTAAAATTATCTAGTTGTTGTATTATTTCCAGTCCAGATAACGCCAATGGCTTGTCACCCCATTCTTCATGACCATCAAATTGTTTACTCATTTTTTGAAACTTATCTTTGTTTGCTAGCCATCTGCGATGACCCATGTAACAAAACTTTCCACTACATTCTAGCCAACTTGAAGAGGTGTCCTTGTTACAATTAGGACAAGCCAATCGACCTTTTGTACTCCAACTTGACATGTATGCATATGCTGGAAAATCGTTAATAGTCCATAATATTGCTGCACGTAGATGGAATTGCTCACATTTAGCTGCATCATATGTATCTACACCGTGCCAAAGAATCTCAAGTTCTTCTATGAGCGCTTGCAAGAAGACATCAATTTTGTTACTAGGACCTTTCGGCCCAGAAATTAAAAGACAAAGCAAAATATTTGTACTCTTCATACACTCCCAAGGTGGTAAGTTATAAGGAACAACTAACACCGGCCATGTACTATGAGTGACATTCATGTTTCCATAAGGGTTAAACCCATAAGTCGCCAGTCCAAGTCATACATTCCGACATTCTAACCCAAAATCATCAATGGCATCTAGTTGTTTCCAACAAGCTGAATCAGTTGGATGTCTTAGGATACCATCTTCTTCATGTTCCTCTTCATGCCATCTCATACCCACAGATGTTTTAGAGCATGTGAAGAGTCTCTTCAAACGTGGAATGAGTGGAAAATGACGAAGAACCTTTTGTGGTACCCTTTTCTTTTTTACCACACCACTTGACTTGTATGACTTCCATCGGGATTCTCCACATTTTGGACA
The DNA here is from genome assembly GCA_036172225.1 of Cryptocoryne crispatula var. balansae. Lineage (NCBI taxonomy): Eukaryota > Viridiplantae > Streptophyta > Magnoliopsida > Alismatales > Araceae > Cryptocoryne > Cryptocoryne crispatula. The sequence goes on from CM069928.1 coordinate 22,967,468, forward strand.
ATATTCAGACATCTCATGATCTTTCCAAAATAAGATACAATTGTTCGGACATACATGTATCTTTTTATAACCATACCCTAGCTGGTCAAGTATTTTATTGATCTCATAAAAGGATGGTGGTAATGATGACCCATCTGGGAGCACCTCAATCAACAGCTTCAACAGAATATCAAAAATTTTATTACTCATACCACTCATACATTTAATATTAATCAACCTAATGAGAAATGAAAGTTTGCTAAATTTTTTGCATCCGGGATAAGTAGGTTGGTTGACATCGTTCAACATGTCAAAAAAGCTCTTAGAATCCTTATCATGTGCTCTTTCATCAGAAAGTACAGGAAAGACATCAGCTAACATCTGATGCCGACCCAACTCTCTTGGAGGTTTTCATGACTTGATCCTTCGCCATAAAATTTCCAAAATTTTTTGTCCTTTATAACACCATCGATATAAAGGTGGGCTCTAACAACATCCTTCTCACATTTATTCATACATGTGCAATTCACACATGGACATCTAATCTTATGACTCGATGGCATACTTGCATATGCAAATTTTATAAAGTTGTCAACACCATCATAGTAACCCATCACATTTTTTGGCAAATCCATCCAACTCCAATCCATATCACTACAAAGCAAGAGATAAAAATTACTAATCAGTTTGGGAACAAAGCAATTACAACTAAAGGCTGACTTCGGTCTTGTGGCAACTAAAAATGAAGAGAGAATGATAGTAAAAACCTAGATGAATAATTGCTGCACATAAAAAGATCTAATAGTTGAAAATCATGAGTAAGATGTCTAAAGAATAACAAAGGAATCACCTAACAAAATAGGAAACTAAGTACACATTACTTGACAGCAAATTGTTGAAAATAGGCTTCTTAATCCCAATCTGATGTATAAATGTGTTACCTCATTTTCTTCAATCTTCAAACAGTGATTCGTAATCCCACCTATCACCTGATACATCAGAATGTAAATATGAGCAATGTCGTCACTGACGGCTTCCTCTTCCAAGAATAAGAATAAGGTAATAAGAGAATACTTATTTTGACAACATCATACGATGGGCTTACCTCTTCCAAGAACCCGTGGAAAATACCAACTCCTCTGCCGTCACGGACGGCTTCCCCTTCCTCCGTCCGCGAATACCCAATCGCGGTGCGGCCTAGGGCACAGAGGAGGCAATGTCGATGGTTGAAGATGCAACCGAGAAGGGAGGAGGCAATGTCGAGGGTTCGAAGTCGTTTGTGCGGAGGAGAAGCACAGAGGAGGGTTTGGAGGGCGGTGCTGTGTAGAGGGCGATGCTGTCGGGAGGGAGTGCTGAAGGCGGGCGCCGGTCAGTGAGAGAGAGCTGAAGGCGGGCTTGGGGCTGAAGGCGGGCGCCAGTCGGGAGGAAGAGCTAAAGGCGGGCTTGGGGCGGAAGGCGGCCGCCGCTCGGTGAGGGAGAGCTGAAGGCGGGCTTGGGGCGGAAGGCGGACGCCGGTCGGTGAGGGAGAGCTGAAGGCGGGCGCCGGGCTGAAGGCGGGCACCGGTCGGGAGGCACAGCTGAAGGCCAGCGCCGAGCTGACGGGCTGAAGGCGGGCGCCGGTCGGGAGGGAGATACAGTCGACGGCGGGCACGGTCGGGAGGGAGAAATTGCCGAAGAATTCCAGATCGCTCCCTCACTAGCAAAGCGCCAGAGGACCGGAGAAGGAACTAGCCAAGGTACGCAAAGTAGGCGAAAAGGTAAACAAGTTATGACTGATCCTTTTGATATTGCAGATGCTGATACGGTCGAAGACGATCGAGAAGATACGCCGGAGCCGAACATCCGAGTGCAGTACCAGACGTCCGAGGATTCATCGTCAATGAGTAGCAGCGATGATGGTGCTCGATACGGGGGCACGGACACTTTACAAGTACAAGGGACCTCAGATCCTCCCATATCTCCTACCACGTCGCTACGTTTTACCGGCGAGGAGCAATATACTCATGCGACCCAAGATACCGATCATGGTAGAAGGCCGCCACAAGGTAGAGGAGGTCATCGTAGCCATGGAGTTGGAGCAGAATACCACGATGCCTCCGACTATGTGAATGATTCATCCCAAGGCTCTTGGTTCCCTACATACGATCAAGAGTACTGTGGAATGAATTATGTGGAGTCATCGGATACTTCGATCCAATCGACCTATAGTTATGGTGACTCGTTTGGATCAAGTCTTAGGATAGTTTCCCGAGGGACTGACGAATATGATCGTCATGTGTACATGTATCAAGCTTTGTACTCAACCCAAATGACATGGGGAGAGTACATCAACTACCTACAAAGTGTACAACACATCATGTTGGAATAAAATTGATGCATTATTTATTTAAATCATGTCATTTAATTTATCCAATTTTTCTGTATTTTTTCAGATTTTTTTTCGCATTTTTCTTATTTTTTTGAATTTTTCAAAAAAAATAATTAAAAATTAGGGTCGCGACCGGGTCGGCCTGGGGGTCCCGCGACCCGGTCGCGACCCCCGACCCAACCCACCTTGGTTAGGACATCGAGAGGAAAAAACGAAAAGGGAGAGAGAGTAATACACATTAAATATAATTAATCTTATATTAATTATAATAAATATTATTTAATACTAAAATATTCTTAACGTTACAAAGGTGGTCTCCAATGTACAAGTACTAGTGATGGCTAGATGGATGGCGTCACAAATGTGCAAGTATTGGTGATGGTTTTATGGCTTCATAAAGTTGTCACCAGATAGTCTATTAGTCACTATCTTAGGCATCGTAGTCGATTGTTGCCACCTTCCTTGTGCCTAGATCTTCTCCTTTAGGTTCCAACCAACCCTATCTATTTTGTTAATGATTTTTCAAGTATATTTTTATGAATTTAGTTTGTTTAGGGTTTATTTGTCTATGTTTATAACAAAAGTTGCTAAAATTATGTTATTTATTAATGTTTAATTTTTTAAGATTTGTTTAAATGTTTAATTTGTTTGGACAAATTGTCTAGTCAGTCTTTATAATAATGTCTTTTTTTTCTTCTAGATACTTTGGCAACAGATTAGTACGTTGTGAAGTTTATTGGTTTAACATAGTTTGGTGACATTTGATTTTGCTTAATGTAATTATCTAAAATGTCTTAATACAATAATTTTTAAGAACTTATTAAGATTTTTATCTTTAAGATGACAATAGAATCTTATCTTTAAAAAATTAGAAACTATTTTTTTGTTATCTTACCTCATTAAACATAAAATTTTATGTATTAGTTATTTTAAATTCACTTAAAATGTTATATAAACTAAAAAATTTAAGTGTTCACTTTTAAACAAAACAAAACTAGAAAACTAAATGAACCAATTTGGCTTGATTTCTAATGGGGTGTTTGGTTGCATGATAATAAAAGTTTTTATTTTAATTTTTAAAAACTGTAAGAAACATTGTTTTTTTTTTGAAATATAGATGTGCTGTAATAACTCAAAAGGACAGATAGTTCTCACCACACGCCGGTGAGTCTAAACATAGTTGATGGACGACGTTAAGAGGGAGACCAGCTAATTCGGCGTGTACATTACTGGGGGTCAGCAAAAACAGATGCCATCTCGCCAAACAGTGGGCAGCGACATTAGACTCCCTAGGGCAAAACCCAAAGCTTGTCGATGGGGAAAGCTTCAACGTCCGGCGACAGACTTCGATGAAGGTTCTAGCTTTCCACAAAACAAGGCCAGATCCATTGATGGCATTGATAACGCCCAAGCAGTCGCTCTCGATGATTACCGGAAGGCCTCCGAAAGTTTGCCAAGCACAGGCTTCTGCTAAAGCTTCCGCTTCCAGGACCTATGGATCATTCAAAAAGGAGGTACAAGCCTTCCAATCTAATAGGAAACCATTTGAATCTCTAGCTATTAAACCCAGAGCCCCTCCCTGCTCATTGACCGCCGCATCAACGTTTAACTTTATAGTGTGTTCTGGGGGCGGGGACCAACCAGCAGGAATGACCTTCGGTGGCAAGTTAGCTTGACGTAAATAAAATAGAGCTTCTCTGGATGTAGTTTTAATAGTCCGAATAGGGCTTTGATGAGAATACCTGAATGTTGATACACACTGGGCCTTCCAGATTTGCTATATGATGGACAGGCCCAAAACGCTTAAGTAGACGTCTCTGTCACTAGGCTTGATGATCCAGTTTAGTAGAGTTAAAACAACTTCGTTGAAGCCCTGATTAAACCAACCTTCATTAAAACCAATGGGCGAGCCGAACCAAACCGCTTTACTTCGGGAGCAGTAAAAAAATAGCATGGTCAAGGTTTTCCCCCTGAGAATTGCAAATATCACATATGTCATCCAGCTTAGGACATCTCTTAGCAATAGCCATCTTCGTCGGGAGAGAATTGACAATACCTTTCCAGATAAATATAATTAGCCTTTGTGGGCAGATCCTCCCAATCTTAGGATGCCAGAGAGCCTTCCACAGGGTGAGGTTGGATGTTCCCGGAGGAATGTCATTATCCCTAAGATATCTGTAAGCTGACTTAGTACTCAGTGCCCCATCCTCAGTAAAAGGCCAAATAAGACCTTGAGGCGCGTCATCATTGAGGATATGAGTTCTCAAAATCCTGTGAACAGAATTTTGTTCAAAATATTGATCCAGCAAGTTCCTATTCCATTCTCCGTTAGTAATAAGGTCTTTAACTTGAACAAGATGAGGGGTTGAAGCATTGTTTGGTATAGGTGGCCCCGCCCTATCACTTATCCACTGCTGGTTCCATATGTTCAGAGAGGAATTTGCCTTGACCTTCCAGATACAAGTTCTGCTAAAATGGGGTCTGGTACCCAACAGATTCTTCCAAATATCAGAATTTCTAGATTTTGGATTAACAGTCTAAAAATCTCTGGTCCCAGATATTTTGAATTAAGAACATGCACCCATAGCTTGTGAGTGTCATGAATATACGACCAGGCTAGTTTCAAAATAAGTGCATTATTCAGAGTAGCCAAGTCCCTTATACCCAAGCCCCCTCCCAGTTTAGGTTTTTTTATTAAATCCCAACTGCAGAAATGGATTTTCTTTTTCCCATCTTGGAGTTGTGCCCACCAAAAAGAGTTCTGGCACCTATCCAGTTTTCTAAGAATGCCCATAGGCAACTTCTTAATAGACATCACGTGGATAGGTAGCTAATTTAAAGTTGATTGTATGAGTGTAGTACGACCAGTAGTAGATAAACATGTAGTTTTCCAACCCGCAAGCTTCCTTTGGGAGTTCTCCAAAAGCCACTTATAATGATCTATTCTATTATCAGATATAACTAAGGGTATGCCCAAATATTTCTCTGAAGGGGTAGCTTTGGAGAAACCAGAAACAGTACAAATAAGATCCTGAACATCCACAGTGACATTTCTACTAAAGGTTATGCTGGATTTTGAAAAATTAATAGCTTGACCCGAGACCTGCTGATATTCATGAAGAACAAAGATCATAGATCTGACTTCCTCTTCTTTAGCAACACCACAAATGATAATGTCATATGCTTACATGAGATGAGAGATTTTTGGACCTCCTTTACTTAGAGATATTCCAGAGAACTTCCCATGCTCAGTGGCATTTTTTATCATGTAGGACAGAGCCTCAGCACATAAAATGTAAAGGTAAGGAGATAGAGGACAACCCTGTCAAATACCTCTAGTAGGCTTAAAGGTAGTAGAACCTTGACCATTCAAGTTTATAGAATACGTGACAGAATATGTACACAACATAATAAGATTGACAATGCGTTGAGGGAAACCAAAATGAATAAGCATATCCTCAATAAAAGACCATTGAATTCTGTCATAAGCTTTAGTTATATCAAGCTTGACCATAAAATGACCCAGTTTACCTGACTTGTGCTTAAAGGAGTTCATAATTTCTTTCACAATAATGATGTTATCCAACCCAAGTCTACCAGGAATAAAGGCAGCCTGATTTTCAGATATAAGGGCTGGGAGAATACCCTTAATTCCATTTGCCAACAGTTTTGTAAAGATTTTTAACAAGATATTACACAAACTTATAGGCCGATACTGTTCAGGAGCAATAGGATCTTCTCTTTTGAGAATAAGGGATATGATAGTATGATTCAGCCCCTTAGGCATATTGCAGGTAGTAAAAATGTTATTTATCAAAGAAACAATATCCTTGCCAATAGAATTCCATAGCTTTTGAAGAAAACCCGGTGACAAACCATCAGGGCCAGGAGCCTTATCAGCTTTCATTTTGAAGAGGGCATTCCTAATTTCTTCAGGTAGCGGAGGCTAATCAAGAGAATCCACTTGTACTGAGTTCAACTTAGGCAGATTCATATACTGGACATGCTGATACTGGTGGTTCTGAGGGGAAGAAAACAGAGCATTAAAGTAGTTTAGGAATACCTTATGAATATCATTCCAGGCACACGACCATTTTCCTTCAGCTGTGAAAATGCCACCAATTTTATTACCTCTTCTTCTATGAATAACCTTCAAATGGAAGAATTTGGTGCACTTGTCCCTAAAATTATGCCAATAGATCTTTGCCCTTTGTTTCCAGTAGGCATTTTCAAAATTTTCCATCCATCTGAGTCTTTCTTGGAGGTTAGCTTCCAGATCAATGTGCTGTTGACTAATAGGAGCATCCTGCAATTCCACAATTTTGCTTTTGACAATATTCATTTGTTGTTGTATGTTTCTGAAGGTTTTAGTTTTCCAGGTCAACAACCTTTTCCTGATGGCTGCCATCTTAGTTTTATAGTTAACTATAATATATGGGCCCTGGAACTAAGCCTTGTTAACCTCCTGTTGAAAAGACCAGTGATTTAACCAAGCATTTTCTACTTTGAACCATCTTTTCTTGACCATAGAGATCGGATATGTATTTAACATTAAAGGAGTGTGATCACTATGATAAGTTGGAAGTATACTGACCTTAGCATTTTGGTAAATCTGTATCCAATCCATGAAAGCCATGCATCGGTCCAACTTCTCCCTAATATGAAAATTTAATTGCCTTTTGTTTGTCCAGGTAAAAGCAAGCCCCTCAATTTTAACATCCACAAGACCATTTTTCTGAATAAAGTTTTCAAAAGCCAGCATGTGAGAGGATATTGTCCTGGCACCACCCCACTTTTCATAATGAAAGCGAATGCAATTCCAATCCCCAGCAGACAAGTAGGAGTAGAGAATTTCTAATGAAACTGGACATCTGGTTCCACAGCCATTCTTTCACCATGCCTAGTTGGAGCATATGTAGTAATTAGTAGAAAATTTTTCCTATTTTCATAATCTGTAACCATGCTCCCGATCCAAGTACTGCAAGTAGCCAAGATTTGAACATCCACATTACCGGTCCACCAGAGCCACATGCCCCTGTGGACTCCGAAAACGGGTTCCGGATCGGCACCTCAAGAGAAGGTGATAGAAAGAATAGGGGAAAAAGGAATGAATCGTAAAACACTCGGAAAGCGGTAAAGAGTCCTCACCTCGGTCCCACACTCACATTGATCCCCGAACTTTCATATCACGGCGTCGCTCGAGCACCGAAGATGGTTCAGGTCATGTGGGAGGAGAGTGAGGAATAAAAAGACTTAGAACATGATAAGAGAAATTGTGGTCGCCAAGAGCCGCGGGCTCCGCTTTATGTAATGGAAATAGAAAGAAGTTGACCGTGTGTACCTTAGCATGGGAGAAGATATGTGAGTTCAACCTTCTTCTTCTTCGGCCGGCTGATGAAGAAGAGTCCAACCGGTGCTAGCTTGATAAACCTGTGCAACTGATAATCCGGATCTTAGACAGTGAAGTTTTGGAAACTCCCAGCACAATGTCGATGTAGGATGTGCTATGGGCACCACAGATATCTGAATTGAATGATTCTTGTTGAAGATAAAAGAGGACTCAACGGGGAACAATTTATGTGAAGTATGTATAGGCTGAATCCACCATTAAATGAACTGAAATTGACTGAGAAGATGATGACTTAGAAGAGAAGACTTCGGATCTGTGTGTGCAGTGCCAGTGTTGAAGCCATCACAAGCCGAGGGAATGTCAGAATTGATCTTTGTTTGTTGGAGATGAAAGATAGCTCGATTAAGCACACTTCTTCTGAAGGAATCAGGGCCGTAAAATGATCAAGGAGATCTGTAGAAGTCGATGATAAGAGATGCAGCATGTTGGAGCATAAACCGGCTTCTCTTCACTTTAGGATGATCTCCAGACACCGGGACGAAGAGAGGACGATTTGAGAAGGTTGGTATGAGCCTAGGGTGGCTGTAGGACGAGGAGAAGAGTTCTGGAGGATGGGGATGCCCTTCTTAGGTCATTCATATGAGTCTCCCTTTATAGGGGATGAAAAACAAGTCAAAACATAGCCAGTTTTGATACATCCGACCATAGGTTGGATTTCCTCCATTTAATGTTGCTGATTTTCATCCTGAGGCATCTAGAAACTTACCCAAATGATTGAGAAGGATTGGAAACCGTGGATCACCTTCCCCATGTTCAAAATATGTCTCCACTTGAAGAGGAAACAAATCTAGTCTAAAAATGGCAAGTCTTGATATACAAGACAACAAGTTGGATTGCCTTCATTAGATGATGCTAAGTTCGACCATGAAGCTTCCAGATAATTTACCAAGTGATATGTAGGAGAAAAAAAGAAGTTAAGGTCGTTAATTGGTCAGATATGTGCCCAATGGGCTGGGCTTGCATGCAATTGGGCTTGATAGGTGCTGTGTGCGGACAGAACTGCATATCTGACTTCCAAAGGGCGCTGCGGACAAATGGGAAATCAGAATTGAATGCCGTTTGTTGCAATGGAAAGATAACTCATAGTGGAAGATTATTGTTATATAAAACTTCTTCATTGGAAGTCCACAGAATCCTGTGAAAAATTTTCAAATAGAGGATATGCTAGGAAAATCATAATCTGGCACACCACCAAGAGTCTCTTGTCCGGCAAACACGGATTTGATTATAAATTAGCAAATCATACTCATATTTACAATAAGCACCTAGGCTCATCCAAAAGGGTGGTCCATCATGATTTTGATGGTCTAAAAGAGATGTTGCCAATGGAATAATGGTTTAAGCTCTAAATAAGGCCAAATTGGCGTGTCTACAGCTTGCCTCGCCTGGATGTCGGCTTTGCAAGGGAATGGCATATAGCGTAGCGGAGTGAAAGGTAGAGAAAGCATAGAAAAGCAAGATGGATCGTAGTGGAATGTAGTGGAGCAAAATGGCGATGGAATGAAAAGGTGGCATCAAGGTGTAGATATAGACACGCTCAACGACCAAATTCGGCAAAGAGAATCTCTTCAAGTCTCCTGGTTAACCGCCATGTTTCATCAAGTCTTCCTATGTTCGATTGGTAAGAGATGTGCCATTGGTATGAGAGAAGAATAGCCAACCCCCAACGCGGTGGGGAGTCCCCAAAACATGGGTTCGTAGGTTCATCATCAGCTGGTAACCCGATCTTTGCGGTGTTCCTGTACTGTGATGGGCTAAAGTTTAAAAAAGAGATTTGTTTTGAAAATGTAAAAGAATACCAATCGAGCACATTCAGGCTCTTAGATTCATTTAAGTCTTCCATGAGACAAGATTCAATTCGGAATGGAATGATCTCAAATTCCGAAAGGCAAATGTTAAAGCACAGACCGTGAAGACAACAACAATGCAAGATCTGATCGAATAGAAGGCCCTTGGCGGGATGAATTGACTGCCACGGTTGGATGAATAGCAAGAAGGGTGTTGCAGTGGTCACAGTGGGGATAGAAATAAAAGATTTGAAGGCACAAGGTGATTACCGAACATGGTGGGATTAACAGACAAGGTGGGATATTAGAAAGGTTGGTGGGACTAGAGAACACGGTGGGATTAGAAAACACAGTGGAGTATAGAATGATCGGAATTAGGATAAAAGATTTAGAGACTAAGGTGGGAAGGTGAAGATTTTAAAAGAATGTATGCAATGATCATGAAAAATGCAACTAATGCTACATGATGCATGTTGGGCTCAAGAAAACAAAAACAAAACTTGTCTAACAATTAGTTGAAGATATAGATTGTCTATGAGGTCAGGATACCCATTCGGGAACCATCGTCCCTCACTGCACAATTTTGGCTTATCCGTGAGCACAAAGAATGACCTGACCGTCGTGGATTTTGATGAAAGGGATCTCGGGCCTGGTCTTCTTTGCATTCACGGTCTTCAACATCAATGCATAAAATAAATAGTAATGCACCTAACATATGCTAAGAAAGGAAATGATAATGGTGAGTTTGCGGTGTGATGACATGCATTCTCACAAAAGAGTTCATGTGTCCTAATGAGGACACAGAGCAAAAGCTTCTCGGCAAAGTTGAGGCCGAGGTAATCATGACACCTCCTCCTGAGAATCTCCAGGGAAGGGAAGTGGCGAGCATCGCCTGCAAAAGGTTTCTCGGCAAAATTAAGGCCGAGGTTATGGTGACACCTCCTCCTAAGAATCCTCAGGGGAGGGAAGTGGCGAGTATCGCCTTATTGAAATATTGAAAATGCTCCTCAACGAAGTTGAGGTCGAGGTCATGGTGGCACCTCCTCCTAAGAATCCTTGGGGAGGGAAGTGGCGAGCTTCGCCTTTTTGTGAAGTTCTCCTCATTTGTTCTTCGTGCCTGAAACACTAGAAAAATGAGATTAGAATGCCAATATGGCTTATCCCCCTTGCAAGTTGCAGTATGCATTGACCTTTGTCAAGGGGTGTAAAGTTTTTCTTGTGCCTGAAACACTTAGAAGGAAAAGATTAGAACAACAATGCGGCTTATCCCCCTTGCAACTTGTAGTATGCCTTGACCTTTCTCAACGGGTAACAGCCTTCTTAGGAGTGTAAAAATCAAGTAGCAAATATGCAATGAAGAATTTGAAACATGAGAGATTGAAAGTAGATATGAATGTAAAGACGAAAATTCAAACCAAGCATGGCGATAAAAAATTTTAAAAAGTTTGAAAATTTTTGTTGAATTTGAAAAAGAAGTTTTCTTTTTTTGTTGAAAAGATTCAATTTTTTTAGGATTTTTGAAAATGCTATTTTCTTTTTTTGAGTTTTTGAAAATATTTAATTTTTTTGGAGTTTTCGAAGATATTCAACTTTTTTTGTAGTTTTTTTTGAAAATATTCAACTTTTTTTTGGAGTTTTTGAAATGTTCAACCTCTTTTTTTGAGATTTTTTTTAAATATTGGAGAGAAAAATCAGTATTGACACAAGTTCTCATTACTTGGTTGTTTTTTTCTAGGTTCGTTGGTAGACATCATATTCAAAATGGGGTTCCTTGCCCAGAATCTTTCCGACCTTCAACCTTTGATCGGCTAGAGTTTAGCTTTGATTTGGTTGGTTCACCCACACCTTGGGGGTAAGAACGAAGAATTGAGGGAAAGTCCTTGATAGGCTTTGGAGATGTCGAGAGGGATTTCTCTACTCACACCCAATTGCCCGTTGGGATTCGGCCTCTTCGGGTCTTTACTTCTTTATTGACAAACCTATTTTTGTGGCACACATTCGGACAGGTGCTTTGACATGTGGGGTCATTGCCCATATTTTGGTGCCTTTTTTCATTTTTTGCATTTTTGGGTACTCATTCAGACAGGCCCATATTTGTTTAAACCTGTGGGGTTCATTGCCCATCTTTTGGCACCCTTTTCGTTTTATTTGAGAAGTTGGACCTTCTGAGACGGCCTCCTACTAGGGCGGCAGATGCTTTCGATACTCTCCCCCTCTAATCCCCTTCACCTATCTTGGACCCCTTTTCTTTTTATTTGAGAAGTTGGACCTTCTGAGACGGCCTCCTACTAGGGCGGCAGATGCTTTCGATACTCTCCCCCTCTAATCCCCTTCACCTATCTTGGACCGAACAGAAGAGGGTAGGGTGAGGGTTTTCCTTCCACCTCTGAGCCTTGACTAGCTTCTCTCGGGTGTTGGGTCATCCGGATTCTAGGATCAGGACGTGTTGTGTGTGTAGAATGGTATCGACCCTCGACTCCTAGACAACAATCTAGAACATGTGGACTTAAGTCATACTAGTAGTTCTCTCCATTTTTTTGAGGTAGATTACATTCTAGAGAGGAATCAATTGTTTGCATGCCTTGCAATGTAAAGAATTTGTTTAATAAAAATAAGGTAGCTACAAATATCGTCAGTCACGAATTTCTCTCAATTAAAATTGTCATGTGAAATTCAAAATCATTTCAAAAAAATTGCCTTGCGGATGACATAATGATGACGAATGCAATGTAATACCTGAGAGAAGAAGAAGTTCATTGTTGATGACGACTTTGTTTGTGCTTGCCTTGCCTTTCCTTGCTCTACATTGAATCGAAGAATAGGAGTCATACAGCGAGGTGCAAGATGTGGAGGATCTGATTTGGCACGGTGGAACTAGGATTGATGATGTAGAAGGCAAAGATTGGGTATCACCTGGGAAATTTCTCTACCTTGATTTTTATTAAAAGTAAAACTTGGAAAAATAAAGAGAATTCAAAAAGGAAAGAAACATGCTTAGAAACAAAAGTGAGTTAAAATGGGCTCTTGGGCCCGTGAGTTAAAAGTGGGCTTGAAGTCCCGGGAGTAGTCGGAATCAAGAGGCACGTGAGCCCAAGATTTGAATGTGGGCTAGAGAGGCCGGTTGATGTTGATGGGCATGAGGGCTCGATTGGAGGTTGAGCCCGAGGGACCCAATGAAAAGAATGGGCATATGGACCCGATTTAGGTGATTGGAAGTATGATTGTGATTTGGAAGATTTGTGATGGGCTCGTGGGCACCATCGAAGAGTATGGGTGTGTAATCCCAAAGTTGAAGAAGTGGGGGCACGGGGGCTCGATTTCAAAGAAGTTTGGGCACGCGGGCCTGATGGTGAAGAAATGGAGGCATACAGGCCCATAGTTGATGGAGTGTGGGCATGTGTGCTCGAGTTTGTTGGAAGGTGGGCACGTGGGCCCAATTTAGAAGAAATTTGGGCACATGGGCCCGGTTGTAGAAAAACATGGGAATGTGAGCTCAGTTGAGGTGAATTACGGGCACGTGGTCCCGATTTAGAAAAGGTAAGGGCACATGGGCCCAATTGGGGAGAATTATGGGCACATGGGCCCGATTTAGAAAAATTAAGGACACATGGGCCCGATTGGGAAGAATTATGGGCACGTGGACACGATGGAAGGAAAGGGGCACGTAGGCCCAGTTGGGGAAAAGGGGCACATGGGCCCAGTTGAAGGAAAGGGGCATGTAAGCTTGATTGATTAAAAGGGGCACATGGGCCCGGTTGAAAAAAAGGGGCATAAGAGCCCAGTTGATTAAAAGGGGCACATGGGCCCGGTTGGATAAAGGGGGCACGTGGGCCCGGATGATGGAAAGGGGCACATGGGCCCAGTTGATGAAAAGGGGCATAAGAGCCTGATTGACAAAAAGGGGCATAAGTGCCCGAAAATGGAGGGCCCAAAAATGGGGCATAAGGGCCCAATTGAGTGGGATGGGGTGTGGGCAATGGCCCTAAGATTGACAGATTTTGGACCCATGGGCCTGATTGATGGTTGTAAGAAGGATAAAGAAAGGGCAATGGCCCTAAGATTGAGGAATCGTGGGCCCATGGGCCCAATCGTTGATTTGGAGGAGAATAAAGAAAGGGTCGTGGACCTAAGATTGATTGATCATGGGCCCATGGGCCGGATTGTTGCTTAGGAGAAGAATGGGGTAAGGGTCGTGGCCCTAAGATCGATGCTAAGGGATTTGCCTGCCTAGCTGGAGGAGGTCCTAGTATCCCCTTGCTAAGGTCTACATCCTTTAGGAGGCTTGTCGATTCATTCCCCATTTCACTAACCAATTTGGTCTCCTTACTTCCGAGTTCAGGGGTCAATTCAATCTGACCATCTTCATTGATCAATTCCAATGATGGTAACAGTTGATCAATGCCTGACAAATCCTTGCCTAGTTCATCATTGGATTGACAATCAACTAAGTTTATGATTCCTTCATCTAAGCTCCCTATAGCAGGCTTCTCCTCAGGATGTTCTATGGAAGAGGACATGCCTAGTCTAGGGGATTCCAAAAAGGTAGAAGGGTTTGGTTCTACCTCCCCTACTAGCTGACTTTGATCTTGAGATATAGCAATGACATGATGAGAAGATGATTCTTCTACCATGGTAGGAGCACAAATGGTTGGAATTATTAATTCCTCTGCCAGGGCAGGAGCTTGAAGGGTCGAAGTGTCTGAATCATCTACTATGGCAGGAGCATGAATGATTGGAGTGGCTAGTTCCTCTACCATGGCAGGAGAATGAAGAGTTGAAGTGAATAAATCATCTACTATAGTAGGAGTAGGGATGATCAGATTAATTGGTTCTTCTGCCAGGGTAGGAGCATGAATGATAGGAATGACTAGTTCCTCTACCATGGCAGGAGCAACAGACGAAACAAGTGGTTTGACTGATTGAGGGGGAACCCTATGTTGAGGGATTGATTGAAGTGGTGCTAGCATAGAAGTCAGTTCGTTTGAAGAGCTATTGATGTAATTAATTGAGGAGTCATGGCTTGGATGGTTGGCTGAGGAGTTGTTGGTGGAATAGGCTGAGAAGCCAAGGGCCAGATGATTGGTCGAGGGGTTGTTGGTGGAATAGGCTGAGAAGACAAGGGCCGGATGATTGGCCGAGCGGTTGTTGGTGAAATAGGCTGAGAATTTGATTTTGATAGTGAGGTGTTGGCACAATTGACATGAGGAGCTTGATTGTGCACAATTGATTGTGCCGTTGACACGGGTTGCATGTCCGGCTGAGATTGGAGCATGGGTGGCCTAATCAACTGGCGTCGAGGAATCGGCCGATGAAGATGATCAGGATGGGATTGGGGAGGACTCCTAGGTTGGTTCATAGCATCAATGCTCCTCTCAAGCCTGGGCCTCAATTCATCAAAATATTGCATTAATTCCACATCTTCTTTTACTTCCCCAATTATTGAATAGCCTGGCCCATATCGTTTCAAGAATTTGGCCTTGACAATTTCGAAATCCCATATCTCTACTTCGTTTAATGAAAAAAACCAATCTAGGGCTGCACCCTCTAAAGATCTCCTAAAAAGAAAGGCAAGGGTCTTTCTATCATTCTGCCATCGAGATGATTTGCTCAGGAAATCATTGACATGGGTGAAGGGATCACCTGAGCCATTGTAGCGATGGTAGGTTGGCATTTGTGATTGGGGAATGTAAAAAGTATAGAGGGGAAATTTAAGGGTTTCCTGATCCTTGGCAATAGGTGGGGAGGAATTCACTAGGGGGTGTGCATGTGGCACTCGGATGGGAGGGGGATGGGTTGGTGTGCAAGCTAAAGAATGACCCACAATGGAGTGAGTAGATGAAGTAACATGGCAGGGCTGCCCAGGTGGGGTTATGGTAAGAGGTTGAACTGCCGATTGGGGAGGTGAGGCAGCTCGGTTGACTTTGGTTGCACCATGATTAATAGGCATCTTGCCCTTCACTATAGATTGTATGAATGACAAGGTATTGGGATCAAGATGAAAAGATAGATCCTTAAGAGCCTGTTCTATACTAAATGAAGTGAACTGATGGGAATCCCCTTGCACTTCAGGTTCCATAGCAGCATTGACATGGCTCTCGGGTTGTTGTTGGAGCTTGTAGAGACCTTCCCTGTACTCCTGTTGCTTGTAGTAGTCCGACCTCCCAACGTGGCTTCCGGACTTTAGCATCATGGGCATCATGTCGATATTTCTAGAAAGATGGTTAGAAAAGAGAGCAAGCAAAGCACACAATTGAAGATTTTTTTTATGTTTTGTTTTGTTTGATTTTTTTGTTTCAATTTGGTTGGTTGGAAAACAAGTTGAACACAAAATTAAAGAGCTTTTTTGTTTTGTTTTTTTAGGTGTTTTGCAAGAAGAAATTTTTGGTTGTTTTCAATTTTTGGTGAGCAAGCAAGTTATGCAAACAAGGTTTTAAAATAATTACTCGACAATATTTGGGTTGAAACCTTAAATTAGATAGATTGTTAGCAATTGTTCACTCAAATGGGTATGGTTCCTATTGCTTCAATCTTCAAGACCTAAGGTTGTCACTCACTCACCACGAGTAGGTACTTGGGTTCTTCGGGTTTTGGGAAAAGTGGTACAACTGGCCCAATCGTGCGGAGAGGAATACTCCACGGATGGGAACTTATGGAGGTCTTGATGGAAACAACCAAATCAACTAGGAAGGAATATCCCAGAAGAGAGGTTATAATCCACCAAGAAGGTGTTTGGATGGTGAGGGTGTGTTGGGAGAGAGAGCCCCCACCTCGAATGTCCTACGGATCGGAGCAAGTCCGGTACCCGATGCAAAAAGCTAATGCAAAAGTAAAAATGAAGGGTAAGAGGAGAAGAAGCAATAAATATGCGCAAACATAAAATGAAAAGAAGTAAGTAAATCAAGCATGCATTATGCAAACAAGATAAGCAATCATGCAACAAAACAAACAATCTAGTGACTAGAACTGAATTAGAATGAAACTAGTTGCACAAACAAATCAAGCTAGCACGGTTAAAGACATTGGTTGTCCCACCGTGGTCGCCAAAAAGTTGTCGACTCCGAAAACGGGTTCCGGATCGGCACCTCAAGAGAAGGTGATAGAAAGAATAGGGAAAAAAGGAATGAATCGTAAAACACTCGGAAAGCGGTAAAGAGTCCTCACCTCGGTCCCACACTCACATTGATCCCCGAACTTTCATCTCACGGCGTCGCTCGAGCACCGGAGACGGTTCAGGTCATGTGGGAGGAGAGTGAGGAATAAAAAGACTTAGAACATGATAAGAGAAATTGTGGTCGCCAAGAGCCGCGGGCTCCGCTTTATGTAATGGAAATAGAAAAATGTTGACCGTGTGTACCTTAGCGTGGGAGAAGATATGTGAGTTCAACCTTCTTCTTATTCAGCCGGCCGATGAAGAAGAGTCCAACCGATGCTAGCTTGATAAACCTGTGCAACTGATAATCCGGATCTTGGACAATGAAGTTCTGGAAACTCCCAGCACAATGTCGATGTAGGACGTGCTATGGGCACCACAGATATCTGAATTGAATGATTCTTGTTGAAGATAAAAGAGGACTCACCGGGGAACAATTTATGTGAAGTATGTACAGGCTGAATCCACCATTAAATGAACTGAAATTGACTGAGAAGATGATGACTTAGAAGAGAAGACTTCGGATCTGTCTGTGCAGCGCCGGTGTTGAAGCCATCACGAGCCGAGGGAATGTCAGAATTGATCTTTGTTTGTTGGAGATGAAAGATAGCTCGATGAAGCACACTTATTCTGAAGGAATCAGGGCCGTAAAATGATCAGGGAGATCTGTAGAAGTCGATGATCAGAGATGCAGCATGTTGGAGCATAAACTGGCTTCTCTTCACTTTAGGAAGATCTCCAGACACCGGGACGAAGAGAGGACGATTTGAGGAGGTTGGTATGAGCCTAGGGTGGATGTAGGACGAGGAGAAGAGTTCTGGAGGATGGGGATTGTCGACTCCAGAAATGGGTTCCGGATCGGCACCTCAAGAGAAGGTGAAAGATGTATGGAATTAGGGGAAAAAGGGGAGTGAATCGGAATAACACTCGGAAAGCGGTAAAAACTCCTCACCTCGGTCCCACACTCACATTGATCCCCGAACTTTCATCTCACGGCGTCGCTCGAGCACCGGAGATGGTTCGGGTCATGTGGGAGGAGAGTGAGGAGGAGATTAACTTAAAGAATGAATAATAGAAGAAGTGGTCGCCAGGAACCGCGGGCTCCGCTTTATAGAATAACAACAAGATTGAGTTGTTTTGATCGTGTACCTTAGCGCGGGAGATCGGGATATGGGTTCAACCTTCTTCTTCTTCGGCCGGCCGATGAAGAAGAGTCTCCCAACCGATGCTAGCTTGATAAACCTGTGCAACTAGAAAAATAAACCAAGTGAAGAAAATAATTAGAACTATGGGAAGTGTAGTAACTGTAGAGAGAATATGAGAAAGAAGCAATTGGAATCGAACTCACCGGATTGGGGTGAGCCTTAACCCCTTTTTTTTGTAT
Organism: Cryptocoryne crispatula var. balansae; assembly: GCA_036172225.1. Taxonomy (NCBI): domain Eukaryota; kingdom Viridiplantae; phylum Streptophyta; class Magnoliopsida; order Alismatales; family Araceae; genus Cryptocoryne; species Cryptocoryne crispatula. Next base: position 22,985,546 of record CM069928.1, read on the forward strand.
TTTTTTGATTATGTAAAAATGATGCAAATAAACTGAAATATGCTTTAAAACAGTAAATGAACTGAGTTAAATGAGTTGAGAAAGCTTATGGAATGGATCGGCTTGAGTTGAAGCCGAGTTGGTTGAGAAAAGGCCGGTTCGGGTAGCTTTGCACCCTTCTGGCGCGACTTCGGTATAGAGGATGTTACGGACGACCCCGATGTCAGAATCGAGTTCCGTTTGTTGGAGTAGACGGAGGACTCAGAGAGGAAGAGTTCCTATGTTGATGACTTCTCCGAAATCCTCCTGTATAAGTCAGTAAAAATTCTGAAAGTGGGCGGATATCAAAACAGAACCTGGATGCGCGCCCTCAGTGTAGCAACCGTCACGAACAAACGGCAAGTCGGAATGGAGTGACGTCAGTTGGAGACGAAAGAGGACGAAGAGAGGAACAATTTGTATGTTGAAGACTTTTGCAGAAGAAGCCTCGGATTTTCTCCAGAAGTCGATGAAGATGGTTGATGAAGAACACCCGGATCGAGCCTTCTCCTTCACCTCGGGATCAATTTCTTGACTTCGGATCGCCTTTGGACGTCGGGACGGCTTTGGATAAGAGCTTGGACGACCTTGGGACGAGCTAGGCACCGGGGGTTAACCACGGGTCGTTGAGAATGGCCCTCAATTTATAGGGAAAGGGAGACGGTGCAAAATTTAGAAACTGGACAGACCGCGCCCCCGTGTTTCAAAGAGGAGGAGGGCGCGCAGGGCGCGCCCTCAACCCAGGGGCGCGCAGGGCGCGCCCCCAGTTAGGGGGCGCGGTCTGCGCGCCCCCCTGTTTCAAAGGGAGCGGGGGCGCGTTCGGCGTCTCACTGCTAAAAATTGACGGAAACTTCCGGAAATTGCTAAAAATCGACTTGACATACGTAACGCGCCCCCGAACCGGGGGCGCGGTACAAATAAGTAAAAATCCTCCCCGGAAACCTTCCAAAAAACCGGTTTAGAAGGTGCTAATCGGGGTAATTTGCGATTTAAAGAAACCGACCGCGCCCCCACCTTTCAAAGGAACCGGGGGCGCGCAGGGCGCGCCCCCAGTTTGAGGGCGCGCAGAGAGCGCCCCCGGGTTGAGGGCGCGCAGGGCGCGCCCTCCACTTTCAAGCGGAGCGGGGGCGCGGTACACTCTCTCTCCTACGCGCGTGTTCCGCGAGCCGTATCTTGCAAACCGGATGTCCGATTCGGCTCCCGTTTGTCACGTTGGAAAGAGGGCCTTCAACCGCACCTCCTCAAGTCGGTAAACCAGCCGCATGACTCCCGAGATGTTCGTACGGGGCTTTCTACCGGTTTACCCTCTCGCGGAAAGCCGAAACCCGGGGCGAAGATCCGAAAGAGCACGGTTCCGGTCGAGAAATCTCGGGTCAACTCGGGATGACTTAAAATGATGACCGAACAAGTTCGGTACGATCGGACAATCCGAAGTCATCGAAAAATATGAGATTAACCCGGTAAACGTGAATCGAAAGCCGTAAAAGCCACGAAACCCTAAAATTGACCGAACCGGATGTATGGCCCCGGTTGATGAAAATATTCGGCTAGAATCGACCCGTATGACCTGAAAAGACCCGGTGATGACCGGAAAGGCCTAACATGTGGTCCGGGATAGCCGTGTCAGCACAGATCGAAAAAGCCGTAACGAAAGCCGTCATTGACCGACGCCTACCGAAATGACTTCTCGGAAACCCTGAATGTTACGGAACACATGCGGGACTCCCGAGACCTTCAATTATGGACCATTCAAGGTCGGTCATCGAGTAGGCTTCGTGTTTTTACAGTTCACGTGCGGCTCTCGCTTGAAGGTTACGGCAATATTCCGGAAATCATTGGTCCATTCTCAACTAACAAGGGGGGCTCCACCACTGTCCTTAGCTCATCTCCACGAGGTAGTCTGGATCAGATAACGGTCAAATAAAGGATATCGCCTATGGGATAAGAGTCTGGGGCTCCGAATCTAGCCAATTTGGCGTGTCTACAGGGATGCCCTTCTTAGGTCGTTCATATGAGTCTCCCTTTATAGGGGATGAAAAACTGGTCAAAACATAGCAAGTTTTGATACATCCGACTATAGGTTGGATTTCCTCCATTTAATGTTGCTGATTTTCATCCTGAGGCATCTAGAAACTTACCCAAATGATTGATAAGTATTGGAAACCGTGGATCACCTTTCCCATGTTCAAAATATGTCTCCACTTGAAGAGGAAACAAATCTAGTCTAAAAATGGCAAGTCTTGATATACAAGACAACAAGTTGGATTGCCTTCATTAGATGATGCTAACTTCGACCATGAAGCTTCCAGATAATTTACCAAGTGATATGGAGGATAAAAAAAGAAGTTAAGGTCGTTAATTGGTCAGATATGTGCCCAATGGGCTGGGCTTGCATGCAATTGGGCTTGATAGGTGCTGTGTGCGGACAGAACTGCACATCTGACTTCCAAAGGGCGCTGCGGACAAATGGGAAATCAGAATTGAATGCAGTTTGTTGCAATGGAAATATAACTCATAGTGGAAGATTATTGTTATTGAAGACTTCTTCATTGGAAGTCCACAGAATCCTGTGAAAAATTTTCAAGTAGAGGATATGCTAGGAAAAGCATAATCTGGCACACCACCAAGAGTCTCTTGTCCGGCAAACACGGATTTGATTAGAAATTAGCAAATCATACTCATATTTACAATAAGCACCTCGGCTCATACAAAAGGGTGGTCCATCATGATTTTGATGGTCTAAAAGAGATGTTGCCAATGGAATAATGGTTTAAGCTCTAAATAAGGCCAAATTGGCGTGTCTACAGCCCCCAGCGCTCCCTGAAGGCGGGATCACCAAAAACTGAGAAATATTTCTCCTATTGAAAAATTCATAACTGTGTATAGAATTGCACTTTGACTCGGCTACAAAGAAGATATCCAGCTTAATTGAATGGGTTAATTTATCAATAAATTGGGCTGTCGGGTGCCCATTCCCACCTCGACAGTTCCAAGATATGAGTCTCATTTTGGGCTGGGTAGCTTGTTGGGGCCAGCTGCGTCTACCCATAGAGCTTCACTTGTTGACTTCCCAAAATTTTTTGATGATCCTGCAAGGTTACAATCGGTTTCCAGTTTCTGTATTTGAAGCTTCCTTCTTGATTTCCTCTTTTCCTTCTCATTTGGGCTGGGCCTTTTCCCAGTCATATTAGTAACCATTCTATTCTGTAGAGAATGTTTTTTGTCCAGGGATGAAAAGATGAAACTGTTTGATGGAGTATTTGGGTGATGGTCAAAGAGGGAAGTTTGACTGAGAGTTTTATTAAAATGTCAGGGCTGAAAAATAGATTTTGACCATCCGGGGGAAACATTCTGACTATTATGGATTTCCAAATAGTTGATAGTACCAAGAGACATGCCAATAGAAGGTTGTGTAATGTGGGTTTGGGGTGTCGGTTCTGTCATGGCATGCTTTAAGGCTGAGTCAATCTCTTTTGACACAAGCTGTATGCGCCAGCTACTTTTCCTGTCAGAACCCATTCCGTTGGTACATTGGAACGTGGTGGTGGTATTTAATGAGGAGCTCAGCTGATAGGAAGATGGTAATAGGGTATGGTTTACCCTGCTTTGGGGTGACAACTGACCACTATTGGACTGTCTAACCGGACTTTGACCATCTTTAGCTTGTGCCTCAATTAAAGTGACATTACTGTTAACTTGATACTGCATGGGTCTGCATACCCCTCTCGTTGCTCTACCATTAGCTGTAAGCCATTCTCCATAATTGAAAATTAATTGAGCTTTTAGCCTCTCTTGCACATTAGCTGGTAGGTCCGGAGTAATCATCTCTTTTCATTTACAAAGCTTTTCACAGCTCCCATGCTCATGCCCGAGCATTCCATAGAAGTAGCAAAACCGTGTCACTCTTTCAAAGGCTAATTCGAATCTTTTAATTTTCCCCTCCGGAAATAGAAATGAAACTTCAGTGGGTAGCTGCTCATTAACATTCAAAGAAACCTTAATCCTAGCAAAATAACTCCAAGCATCAATGATCTCTTGAGCCGGTACCAGAGGATTCCCCACTTGGGAAGCTAAATGCAAAATGAAATCCAGTTGAAGATATTCTTGAGGTAAATCATAAATCCTCATCCATAGATCCACTGAGTGAAGAGAAAATTCTGAGCGAGCAATGTTAGGTCTCCCCTTTTCCACTAAAACCAAATCATTACTGAAGAACCATGGAGTTCTTCTACAAATTTTGTTGACGTCGTCTTCTGATTGGAAGGTGAGAAGGAAGGCCCCGTTTGGATAATCCAGAAGAGTCCATGGACTTGCCGGATTCCACATTTTTCTAACCCAATCTTTGAATCCTGCAGGGCGAACTCTTGTAGGATATAGAACAGAGGCCACTATCGATCTTTTCCATTTCATATTGTCCACATTTGGAAGATCGTGTATGGCTATAGGCGTAGACAGCCTAGGATAATCAAGTAATTTCTGAAATTCACTGATTATGGAATCCTCTTCTGTTACTGACTTTGACTGGTTGTCTTCCATGTTGAAAAAGGAGCGCAAGGAGGCTGACGAAGATAGATATCAGAGAGAAAAAAAGGAAAGTTGGTCTCACTGACCTGGACTCGCTACCATCTTTTCTTTGTCCATAGCAAAGGAGCGTCCTCGAGGAACAAAGAAAGCAGCTTAGTAAGAGAAACTGAGAGCCCTCCCGAGCTCTAGTATTGAATTTGAAATCACGAACAATTGATGATGAACTACCACGAACCAATCACAGACTAATGGTTTCTAATATTGAGAAGGCAAGAAAATCGCCCGGGATGGAGACAGAACCCCTTGGGCTATACTCAGGAAGACCAGGAAACACACGATGAATAACTACGAGAAGCCTCACTCCTCAAAGTATGCAAGAAGCATTCCGAGACCGAGGTCTTGAGACCTCCTCCCAGGACGAGAGAGAGACCGCCCGAACCCCCGTAAGAAAACTTGTTAAAAGAGGTGTTTGACAATATTGACAATTTTATGTTTTGAAAGTGATTTTCTTTTAAAAAAAAGAGGGTCTCACATCTTTCTTTTTTCTTGTGGTCCCCCACTTTGTTTGGTCATGAATGATAGTAACTCTTTTTTGTTATCACATCCCTCCAAACATGATAGTTTTATGTCATGAGTTGGTTCACTTTTTATTTTAATATAATTTTTTATCATGAAAGTGTACAAAAAATTATCATGCAACCAAACACTCTATTAGACTTTTCTAACCAAACCAAATTGATAAATTGAATGAGCCAGTTTGGTTGGCTTCTAAGCCTTTGAAACGAAACTAGCTTTTCAATTCTATGTCCTTTCAAAACCACTTTTGTTTTTAGGGTCTTTTAAATTATAAGACCTTACAAAACTTGTTTGGTTTGATTTTTAAACCCTTTCAAACCAAGCTTAATCAATTCGGTTTGATTTTTAGCCCTTTGAAATTGGTTTGATTTATAATGACTTTCAAATTCTTTTAAGTCCTTTCAAACCTAACCAAATAAGTAAACAAAATGAACCAATTTGATTTTATTTTTAAGACCCTTCAACTAGGTTAATAAGTCCTTTCAAATCAAACTGAAGGTAACTGAATGAACCAATTTGGTTAGACTTCTAAGTTCTTGCAAACTAAACTAGCCTTTCAATTCTAAGGTTTTTTAAAACAAGTTTGGTTTCTAAGGTCTTTCAATTCTAAAACCTTTTTAAATCAATTTGATTTTGTTCCTAAACCCTTTCAAACAAATTTGGTTTGATTTCTATGGCTTTGAAAGAAAACAATTTATAGCTCTTTCAAAGAAAAATAAATTGGTAAATAAAACAAAAGTAGTTTGATTTTTAAGGACTTTCAAATTAAACTGATTGAGTATTTATCTGATTATATATCTTTTTCTTATTTTTAAGAAGTGTCAAGCTAGGTCATCTTTTGAGACTTGTTTTACTTTGAGGAGGTTTGATTAAAATGAATTATATTGTGTATTTCATATTTCATTTTTTTTATAATTGTATAATTTTGCATATATTTTTATTTATAATTTAAAATATATATTATTCTAGACGAGTAACTTAGACAAGTTTTGAATAGATATCCCCAATAGATTAGATCCAGGGTATCTTCAAGAAATATAAGAATTTTTATATTGTACTTTTCATGAATGTAGAACCTGATTTAGACATAGTTGGGGTAATAAATTAATTCAATTCTCTCATGGAATATGTTCTAGCACTTTCATTTTAATAAGATACGTGGTAAAAGACTATTTAATATGTTATGGCATAAGGTCAAATTATTGAACGTGGATAAGTCAAGGTGAAATCAGAGTTGATAGAATAATTTTGTGAGTTGAAGTGAATGTTTTGGTGATGGCTAGTAGCTATCACTAGAACAAAATTTGCGATAACTACAAGTCATTAGCAATGCATCCACTCTTACCCGAAAAGACATTGACAATGCCTTTAAGTCACCGATTATATTCTTAATAGCAATTGTTTTGCCAAACCATCATTGAACTATCACCAATACTACTAGCAATAGAATTTTTTGAGATAAGTTGGCAATGGCTTCAAAGCCGTCGCAACAAATTATTAGCATTGGCTATTGGCTTGTTGGCTAGCCATCACTATTAAATCTTTTCCTTGTATTGAATATGTTTATCTTCTTAACATTGCTTTCACCTTTTTATAGTTCAATGAGCCCAATATCTATTCCAAATGTATTTATAAACTATATAGATAACATTAATAAGTACAATTGTCAGTAGAACAATGCTTCCCAATGCATGGAAGCTAAATGGGTCAATCCTCATTAGTGAAATTGTTTAAATCAAATTTTATATTAGATGAAAAATCAAACATGAAGTGCCAAAGAATAATTGGCTAAAAATGCACCGAAAACTATTGAAAATGAAAGGGATAGTTGGGAACTTGACTTTAAGCTATATTAGATCAAGGACCATAGATAAAAATAAAGAGAATAAAAGAGGATAATATTTCAAATAATCACACAAAATAAATGAAGAAAATTAAGTACTCGATACATGTGGAGACTCAAGTATGTGTATACAAAGGAAAGGAACACTACGCCAAATTCATCCTTTACCGACGCGAGAAAAACGTAGGTAAAGCCTATTTTTCTATAGGTATTTCAATTTACCTACGGGATCCCCCGTAGGAAGTCGTGTCGGGCTAAGACATGTTGGTAAATGTTTTACCTACGGTAGGCCCTGTAGGTATAGTACATGTACTATACCTACGGGTCAACAACACCCGTAGGTATAGTCCCTATGTATACTTTTGATTCATACACCCCTTGGTAAAACTTGCTTACATGTTTAGCAAGCGTAGGTGAAGAAAACTGATACAAACAGGCATACCTACGGTTCCTCCCGTAGGTAAAAGTAGTGGTAAAAAAATGAATGAATCTTTGGCAGCATTTTACATTTACCGACGGCCAGAAACCATAAGTATTCATACATGTTGTTCAACTACTCATCTACACATTGTTCCACAACCACACTATTCCATACAACCACTCATACACATCATTACATACACCCATTCATGTTCCATTCAATCACATTGTTTCATACAACATGTTCCATACAACATGTTTCATACATTGGTCCACCTCTTCACACTTTTCCATACATCTTGTTTCATACAACCTGTTACATATACTATTTTATCTACACATTGTTCTATACACCCATTCATGTTTCACCTCTTCACACACATTGTTCCATACACATGTTCCATACAACCTGTTCCATATACATTGTTCCATTCATGTACTCAAATTTCAAATTTAGTTTAAGAAAATTTAAACAGTTTTACACATATGATCCAAGTTGCTAAAATGAAAACAAAGAAGTTCTGCAACCGGTTAAAGTAACACATTTAAACATGTATTATACACCAAATATAACTTGGGTTTAGTAATATCCAAAAAATAGAAATTAAATTTGATTCTATCACAATTTAAAACAAAATTCCAAGACTTTTATCAAGATATAAATGAGAGACATGTGTTAAACTTGATATTCAGACACATCATCAGACAGTCTTAAACACCAAAATCTCAGACCGAATCAAAGGACAGATTTCTGGCAAGACCAATCTTCAAATGATATGGTTTCATTGCATTTTCTATTAAGAGCAAGAGAATAAAAGGATGGGGGGCAACCAGAGACCAAAAGCTTGGGCACCTGACAGCTTCGTGAGAAATTCTCCACTCACCTGCACACAAGTTTTCGGGGGGCTCCGTTTAAATAGGATGAGACTGCCTGTATAATGATGCCACGTGGCTTTCTCCTTATTTTACTTTATCTTGTATAGTTTATTTATTTTGCTTTGTTGTACCACTAACAAAAACAATGTCCCAAGATGTAAGACCCCTCTCAGTCCAACCAAGAGGATTATACTTCTTATATATGTATAAATACATTTGGCAGAAATTGCAACACAGGAGAAGTAAGTGACGGAAACCATCCACATTAACATAAAATGGTAGCACAAGATGAGTGATACTGACAAAAAAACAAGAAGGAAGAGGCAATCAGATGTTAATCACTTATGTGTCAACAATAAAATTTTTAGCAATCTCAACAATGGTAATTAGCAAGCGATGGACAAAATTTGTCCATTAGTGAATAAAACAAGCACCAACCATGATAACTAAAACACATTTACTTTAAGAAAATTTAAACGGTTTTGCACACATCATTGTGTTGCTAAAATAAAAATAAAGAAGTTTAACAAAACACAGTTACACCTATATTATACACTAAAGTGAGAAAAGACACAAGTGTTTTCATTTTCCACCACAACCAACATATCAAAATTACATATTTTAAATGCCCCTCGTGGATGCAAATGTAATCAATCTTGGTTGAAGATAACCTGCAATGGCTATAAAAGTACAAAAAAGCATAAGTATGCAAAATGATAATTTGTGTGATGTATCTTCAATCATAAAGATGATTTACATAATCTCTCCACCATATTATATGACTTCTTCTTCCTATGATTGTCTTTCACAAACAAAGGGGCATTTGGGTTCTTGACAAGTACAACTGAGACCTTATAAGAAACCTCCCCAAGTCATCTGTCCATCACCATTTTTGAAGGGTTGTCACTGATAAAAAAAACCTTCAGCAACATAGTGACCCTCTAAATTCATGAGCTTCACCCTTCTCTCTACCTATTGTTATATCCTCAATCATCAATAAAAAAACACAAGTTCTTGTTTTAACTTACATTTTTTGCATCCGATGGTGATATTTTGCTTGTATCTGTTGATCGGATTCCAGACTACAAGAAAATTCCAACCATAAAATTGTAAGGGTACAAACCTGTCTCGATTATGAAAGTTCCAATATATTTTGTATATAATAAAAATTGTATACCTTTTCATGGGGTTTGTTCTCCAATTTGGCAACTTTCAATTCTAGAAGTTGAACACGTTCATATAACTCTTTCTTTAGAATGTTGGAGGATTCACCCTTCTCTCCCCACACGTAAGTCGGTGATGGACCTGTGCCAATTCCCCTGACTCTTCCATTCTTGTCTTTTCCCATGACTTTTGAGAACACATCATATTTAGCTGCCATGGAATGCATATTGGTCGATGGTACAACTGATTTTATAGCTTTGAGTCTTTCCTATAGTGGCAAAGGTATTAGTTATACATATTTACATGACATCAAATATTGTACTAATATAAAAAATGATAAGCAGTTACAATTGCAAGGGCATAATCATCGTTTATGGCATTTCCATCCTTCTTTGTGTGCGTGATGATGAATATGTCTACAATGATGAGAAATCGCTTTGCTATGTTTGAAGAGTATCCATCAGGAACCCTACCAGATTGAAATAGCTTGAAGATGGTTTCTTTCACTTTTCTGCTGCAAGTGAAATGAGCTGGTGGTAACATTATTTTGCTTGATCCAAGTTCTTATGGATGAAGACATTCTCTTATACCCAACTTTTCTAACTCTTGACGAGCCTTCAAGCCATCTTTGTTCTTCCCCTCAATGGATAGAAGAGTGCCTATGATACTCTCGCACACTTTCCTCTCAATGTGCATAACATCTAAATTGTGGCGAAGCAACAAAGATTTCCAATAAGGTAGAGAGAAGAAAATACTCATTTTTCTCCACCCAAGGGTACTTTCTATCATCTTTTTTACTTCTCTTCCTCTTCTTACCTTTCTTCTTGTTGTCTTCTTTTGCAATATAAGAGTTAAAATGCTCTAGTTGTTATAAGATTTGATATCCAGATAGCATCAATGGCTTGTCACCCTATTCTTCATGACCATAGAACTCTGTTCTCATTTTTTGGAATTTATGATTGTTTCCTAGCCATCTATGATGACCTGTGTAACAAAATTTCGTACTACACTATAACCAAGGTGAACATATGTCTTTGTTACAGTTAGGACAAGCTAATTTACCTTTAGTACTCCAACTAGACATGTAAGTGTATGCTGGAAAGTCATTAATGGTCCATAATAAGGCTGCACATAACCGAAAAATCTCACCTTCTGCTACATCGAAGGTATCAATACCATTCCATAGGATTTAAAGCTCCTCAATCAATGATTGTAACAGAACATCAATGTTGTTACTAGGACCTCTTGGACCAGAGATGAGAAGGGATAGCAAAATATTAGTACTTTTCATGTATTCCTAAGGTGGTAGATTATAAGGTACAACCAACATTGGCCATGTACTATGAGTGACATTCATGTTCTCCAATGGGTTGAACCCATCAGTGGCTAATCCAAGACGTACATTCCGACATTTTAACCCAAAATCATCAATGCCATCTAATGTTTTCCAGCAAGCCGAATCAGCGGGATGTCTTAACATTCCTTTTTCCTCACGTTTGTCATCATGCCATCTCATGTTGACAGATATTTTTAAACATGTGAAGAGTCTCTTTAGTCGTGGAATTAGTAAAAAATGATGGAGAACCTTTTGAGGTACTCTTTTCTTTTTTATCAAATTATTCTATTTAAATGACTTCCACCGGGATTCTCCACATTTGGGACAACATTAACACTTCTCATATTCTTTCTGATACAACATGAAGTTGTTCGGACATGCATCAATCTTTCTACAGTTATATCCTAGCTTATCAAGTAGCTTCTTCATGTCATAAAATGATCATGGTAATGATGACCCATCTGGGAGCAACTCATTCAATAACTTCAATAAAACATCAAAAATTTTATTGCTCATTCCACCCATGCATTTAAGGTTAAGTTATCTAATAATGAATGAAAGTTTGCTAAAATTCTTGTATTCAGGATAAACGGGTTGGTTGACTTCTTTTAACAAGTCCAAAAAATATTTCGAGTCATTATCATATACTTCGTCATTACACGTCAGAAAGGCATTAGCTAGCATTTCATACATGTTTGATTCATCTACACTTTCTTCAAATATTCCCTAACTTGATTCTTCACCATAGAACTTCCAAAATTATTTGTCTTTTATAACACCATCTATGTAGAGGTGTTCTCTAATAATATGCATTTTACATTTTTTTAAGCATGCGCATTTCACACATGGACATCTTATTTTACAACTCGATGGTATACTTTTATATGCAAACTTTAAAAAGTTCTCAACACCATCATAGTAGCCATCCACATTTCTTGGCAAATCCATCCAGCTCCAATCCATATTACTATAGAGTAAAACATGGATAAAAATTAAAAATGCATCCTACCATTTTGAAAATTAGATAACATTGCATCCATTAATATTCTGAAACTTAACATGGAATGATGGAAATGACTAGTCGAATCTTCAAATAGACAACAAATAATCCTCAAAAGTTAAAGTGAAAGTCAAACGTCATTTACAAGTTGGTCAATCAAACAAGGAATAGGGTCAGTTGCCTTATAAATAAAGTATAATAAAAATAAAGGGATGCATAAGTGTTACCTCATTTTCAAAGTGACAAGAGGGTAATCCAATCAATTAACTCCAGATATTAGCACCTAAAAGTAAACACGTACATATCATAGTTAAATTCAATTCATTCAGAAATGTTTACCTTAAACATTTAGGCAAATGTTCTACTTTATCATACTTTAATTTCATGATAATACTAATTAATTTCGACACTTAACTATCACATAACTACTTTATCCACCCTTTGTCCTAGCTAGCCATATTCCTCGAGATGAAGAACTGATTCTGGTATCAAGACCGATAAGCTTAGACAATTGTTCATGATATTGTAGAAGAGAAAATAATCAAGACAATAAGCTATTTGAACCCTAAAACGAATGCCCCTCAGCCCTAATTGTTCTACTTGCTCGCCCATTTTAACACTCCCCGTCATAGGCAAAAGATAGGCAAAACATAGTCCGAATAACAACTTATAAAGCCCAAAATCATACTCTACGTGTTGAACGATCTAAGATATATGGAACCCTAAATCATTCAAAATAAAGGAAAGGCGTGAAACACTTAACAGCAGGTCGCTCGGACGACTGCTCCAATCAGCGATAGCTCCCCCTAGGGTTCACTAGTCGCCAGCCCCACCTCGTTGTGTAGGTAATCACATCGCCAGTACCTACTCACCCATGACGGAGAGCTTGGAAACGTCGACGATAGAGACCCTAGAACCGTTGACGATGGACCGCCTGGAAGTGCCGAGGATGGAGAGCGGGAATCGCCAAGGATGGAGAGTAGATGCGAGCGTCCGGGGCTGTACGGGGAGATGGTCGATCGAGCGGGTTACGGTATTAGGTAATGGTAGGATCGATCTCAGCCATCCGCATATATAAAATGGATGGATCAAATTCATTGATCACTTATAACATTTACCTACAGGATGTCGTGCGTAGGTAATCTGTAGTTGTTAACACATTCACCTACGGGCAACTAATCAATAGGTATAGTATGTAGGTAAATGATACATATACCTACCAAATTCTTACCTACGCGAGTGGTTCACGTAGGTGAAACTGAGTTTTGGCGTAGTGGAAGTAGGCCTCCACATATAGGCCTCTTCTAAGGTAACCCTAATGGGTTGATAGGTTAAGTAACCTTCCCATAGAAACTCCTTTCTTAAAGCTTTTAGAAACCCTTACATTAAATCCCCCCATGAAACATCTTTCTTAAAAAACTCACCATGAAAGGTCCCTACATAACACCTTACAAAAGGAGCCTCTTATTAAAATAAAAAACTTCCAAAACTCCCTTTAATTCATTCAAACGTTTGTAACATCTAACAATAGCTAATTACTAGCTGCGTTCGTTGACACATTGGTTTGGACAGGCTACCCAGATCTTTTGTTGTTCACGGTACATGCCCAGTTACTCGTTACTTACATCATACATTTGTTTGACTTCTACACATTTAGAGTCATCATATCATTGCAGCTATTGATTCTTCTTCATTAGTAATAAACGTTTCTATCAAATATAGCTGATCGAAATGTGCAGGAAGTTTTCTAAATTACCTCGTGCCCATCATATTGTAAAACGTTAAACATCTGCTTAAACTCGAGTTCAACTCACCGGAGTTGGATATATAGATATAGATACAGATATAGATATCCCAAAGGATTCTAATAGTAAAGCCAATAAACTGACGAATCATTATTCCGAGTGTAATTAATGAGCGTGTAGAACTTTTTTAAATTAGAGGCAAACTGTCATAAACACAGAATTAAAGATGAGTAAGGAATGAAATCGACCGTGCCCTACTCCCACACCAACTACACCACTATTATTTCCCATCAACGTGAGGCTGCTGCAGGCATTTCAGAGCAGCTTGCGCTTTACCGACAGCACCTGCCGTCAGATTCTTGGCTCCTACCGCATGATACCTACAAGCAGAAAAAATCTCTGCAGGGGTCTGCACGAGCTAGCGATCGACGACCCGGCAGGGCATAGATGCTGCCATGAGCCTTTCTGTCTGGCTGTCAGGCTCGACAGCTAACCCGCAGATGCACGGTTTTGGTGGTGGTGGCCGGCGGAGGATTATCGTGCAGTCCTGGGCGTGGCAGCGCAGTGACCGCCTGCACGTTGGTTGCAGGGATGCAGACACGCACACCACTCCAGAGCTGGTGACGCAGCCACGCACACCACACCACGACGGCGCTTCTTTCCCTCTCTTCTTGATGAATTTGTCGAGAAGGCTCTTGAAATTCGAAGGTATGTCGTCGATCGATTACAGCTGATACAGTTGTAATACCCCGATTATTTAAATAATAATAATAAAAAATTATTAGTTAATAAATAGATATTATTATTTTAATCCCTTCTTCTCCCTATTTATACTCCCTTTTCTCCCCGTACGAACCCTACCTTTTCCTCTCCCACGCGCAGCCGCCTCCCCGTTTTTTTTCCCCTTTTCCGTGTGCGTGAGCGCCCTGCCAGCGCCGCCTCGGCCTTCCCGCGCTCGCCGCGTCACCCACGACCGCCGCCCGCCGTCTGCCGCGTGGCCGGCCCCCGCCTCCTCGTACCGCCTCGGGCCGGATGCCGCCCTCGTGCGCAGCCTCGGCCGCCGCGTGTGCGCTCGCGTCATCGCCGCCCACCGCATCTGCTGCCCGCGCGTCTGCTGCCCGCCGCGTCTGCTGCCTTGGTCGCCGATAACCTGCCTCGGCCACCACACCCGGCCGCCCGCGCGCCGTCCACCGCCCGCCGCCGCGTCACCCCGCCCCCGTTGACCGCCGTTGACCCGCCGTCGACACCACTCGGCCGCACACGCCTGTGCGCCCGCCTGCGCCACCTGCCCGCGCGGCCCCGCCGCCGTGCGCCGCCTTCTCCCTCCGCGCGGTAAATCCTCCTCTCTCCTATTATTCTCTCTTCTATTATCCTCTATCAAGCTCCCTAGTTTATGATTCTTCTTCTACCAACAGCTTTTGAAAACACCTACCCAGCTCGATTTTCCGTCGCCGACGCAACCACGGCAGTTTCGTCGCCTGATTCAATTTCCTTGGAATTCCGTGTGCCGTTCGCCATCGCCGTCAAGGTAGGCGTCTCGGCTATTCTTAGCACTCTAATATATTTGATTAAACCGTAAGAATCATGTTTAGATCACCAGGATTAGAAGATTGTAATTAAGGGGCTGTTTTGGATTTATTAGCATGATTAGATAGAGTATAGATTAGTTTGTGTAATCATACATGTTTAGATTGTCCTATATTCATGATTATTTCATCATGTTAGATAATTATTCAATTATGCATGTTATCATGTTAGGTATGTCTTTATAGTTGAACCTAGTTAGTTTAGCATTGTTTGCATCGCGGTGAACCTTAATCATATATATCCCGATTTGATAAAAAGCCGATGTAAGGTTTAGGCATAATGATGGTAGAGCTTAGTTTATTTTCTTTTATGTAATAGGTAGTTCTGTTTAAGCATGTAATTGTCATATTTAGGTTGTAAATTGCATGATCCTATTTAAATGCATTAGTTTGTGATAGACTGTGGTATGCTATGCAAATATGTGGTGCATAGAATCATGGGTATTCATCTATGTATTTCATGTTTGATTGCCAATTAAATGTTCATGTGTTTACTGTCTGAGTCAATATATGCTTGCATGGTGTGGAATGTGGTTAGTGCATTGAGCTGCATTGTGATGGAAATGTACTTCACCCGACTATAATTCGGTCCTGTGGGCAGCAGATGAATTAGAACAATCTGGAGCATCCTTCGATCCCAGATACCGCGGTTTATCCTAGGTACTCCCCTGCCTATGGGGTACTATGGGATTTAGCTTACTATATGTTACTTCCTACTATATGGTAAATCTGGTGCTAGTTTTGTGATGTGACTACATTTATCAGATGGAGCATGATATTTACTCAGACAGGTGTCTAGTTGTGTATGTTGCCATAGAGGTTAGTGTTCTAGATGTGTCATTGGTTTTATGTCAGGTTATGTGCATACCTAGAGTAGCCTAATGTGTAGGTTATGTTGGTTTTAAATGCATTTGGAGTCCTGTCATCATATGGGGTAGTTTAATGATTTTGTAATCACTTAATTGAAGATATATAATTAGCTTAATCTTATGTATGATAATCTGATTTTTAGGCTTAATATGTATTGTATACCACTAGAATCATTATTATAGTGGGGTAGTTCGGGTGTAAGTCCTACTGAGTCTGTGGTGACTCACCCCTTCCGTTGTTAATATTTTCAGGATTGCAGGTTTAGCGCAGCAGAAGCGTAATGGTATTTTGGAATTCGAGGAGCTAGTGATTCAATTGTTCAATATTAGTATTTAATTTGCCTAGATTGGTGTTTGTTTATGGTGTTATATTATGTTGTAAAGTTTGGAATTATTTATTTGGATTGAGATTTTAGTCTTATTTGGCTCTAGACCGATATTCTTCCCCGTTACGTCGCCGGATTATCTTCCGCTGTGCATGTTAAAAATCCGAGTCGTGACAACAGTGGTTAGTGGGTACGCATGCTATATGTTGCATTGTTATACGGATAATGGATGTTCGACTTTGAACGAGATCGGTCGTCAGTTAGGGGCCATTTGGTTCCCTGTAAAAATAAAATCATTGAAAATCTCTTACACATCATTTTCAGAGAATTTGAAATCTTGATGATCTCATTTAGTTGCTCTAAAAATATTATCGTAAAACATCATTTATCTTATTTAATTATTTTTAAATTATGTTGCTTAAATACAGGATTACAATATTTTTTTAGTTACACAGTTCCTAGAAATATTATTTTAGTCAATAAAACATGCTCTTAAAATTTACCAAATTAAATTTTAAACAATATAATAATTAAATATAAAATAATTATTTACTAAAATATTAACATTTATTTGATAGCATATAAAAATAAAGCATGTTAAAAGGATTACATATGAAAACATTTTTATAATATATTAAAACATGGTCTATTATTTTATTTAATTATATGATTTGAATTGCTTATGTCAATCTCCAAGTATGAATAAAAAATAGTTTTATCTAATAAAATAAGTTTTTATCTTCTGTTATAAATTTTAAATAAAATATTTTAAACTAACTTAAAATTATTAAAATTGATGATATTTAATCTTAATGAGTATATTTTATTTAACAACATAAAATTTTTAAATCAATTTTATCAACTGTTAATGAAAACGGCATCCGTTGATCAGCGGACGCCAAATAAAAAAGATTTTAGCCACCCTGGTGTAATTCATTACACCTTGACATACATTTTACGTGTAACCAAATATGTCTGTGAGAACGTTTTCTGGAAAAGTACCTGTATCCACCATGTCTTTAAGACAAACAAACACATCCTTAGCCAATTAACATATATTAATTCTTTATTTTCTCTGAGGAATATAGATCAGTGGTAGCACATCGATCTATTAACGAGAATATAATAGTCAGAAAATAGATGATTATTGTAGGGTTTTAGTTAGGGATGGCAAGTAAGATTTTTTTTCTTTTTTTTTTTGACAGTGGCACAATGGTCTGCACGCGTGGGAAAGTCGCCCCGATGGAATGAGCACAGTTCATGACCGCGAGCTGCCACCCCGGAGGGGGACCGAATCCTATGTGCACCACGGTGTGCATCTCAATGCACACCACTTCAATAATTCATCTTATGTTACATTCAAAATAATTATTTTTAATATTTTTAACATTGTGAATATGAATAAATATGATGTAATATTATATTTTATATAAATTAACATTAAATATATTTTTAAAATTTATATTCTATAATAAGTTAATTCACAATGTTAAAAATATATTTAATATTGATTTATATAAAATATAATATTACATGATATTTATTCACACTATTAAAAATATTAAAAATAATTATTTTGAATATAACATAAGATGAATTATTGAAATGATGCGCATTGAGATGCACATCGTGGTGCAAAGAGAATCCGGTACCCCCCCCTCCGCCGCGGAGGGGCGGTGATGTTGTGTAGATTTTTTTTTTCCGTGAATAATGCTCTGTGCACCATGATGTTATGTAGATAAGATAATGAAACATGATCCTCGCTCGTGCGTGGTTGATCAATGTAGGCCACGTGTCTGCGTCTGTATCAATACATACGTACATTTTGTAGGCGCAGATATATAATATAAAGAATTACATATAAAGATATATGCCTATATATTACGTAAATATATACTCATAGAGAGAGATCGTCTATTTATTGCTCCATACTTAGGGTCCGTTTGGTTCTACGTAAAAATAAAATATTTGAATAGACTTTTCATGAAACAACTTTTCCACGGAGATTACAATTGGTTTCCACCGTTTGGATGCTAGTATATCATTTTTCATGAAAAGTAGAATCAAAGTAAAATATTTTTCAGATAATTTTTTTTTAAAAATTCAAAATATTACTATTTGTTTGCATGTAAATTATTGTTCTAAAAATATTTTTACTCATTTATATGTTTTTAAATCATTCTTCAAATTTTAATGTCTTAAAATTTGATACAATTATAGTTATAAAATAATATAAAAATTTTAAAAATAAATTTATTTCATGTAAAATAATTTTATAAAAAAAATTTAAGTAAGAGTTTATCTGAATCCATGTAAAAATAATTTCAAGTAAAACAATTTTACGTAATGACTTTTTCAAAGAAATATAAAATAAAATACACTGTTTGGTTACATATAATTTATTTTTTTGAAAATATATTTTTATTTAAATATTTATAAATTAGTTTTTGAAACTATTTTCAATTATTTAGTTGTTTCTAAATTACCGTTAACAATTTTACATTTTAAAATTTAATATAAAAAATTATAAAATAATAAAAATATTAACTAAATTATTTTTACAGATTCTATCTATCATATTTATTCTATCTATCATATTTATCACTCAAAAATATTATATATTATAATATTTTCTTAAAACTAAAATTTCATAATATTAGTATTTAAAAATTTAAAACATATTAATAATTACTTTTATCGGCCTTCCCCGGCACCGGTGAAATATGTAGTCAACATGTTACCTTTTCATTGACCCCTGGTTTTCTTGCCATCCAAATATGACTTGGGGGCTGGTTTTCGGAAAAACATGCTCGGGTCAATCATTTTACACCCAACCAAATGGGCCATAGTTATCTTTAAAAGCTCGAATCACCGTAAAGCAATAATCTATGCAATCTATTGTTTCTTCTTACGCCAACTATAAGAGACACGACCACCAATTCAAAATTTAGTGCTTTCATTTAATTTCTTTTTGAAAACAAACGAAACAGGTCTACCGATAAATAACCCACAATTAATTACGGAAGAAAAGGCACCGTAAAATGTGAGGAAAAAGCCACCTGCTAGAAAACTTGACCTCTCCGGGGCATCAAACGAGAGACCAGCCGCAGTCCCAATAAAAGGAAGCCACGTTACCTCCTTTTTGCTCAAACTTACTCATTAACCTTAACAACGTTAGTATTATATGTAAGGATTCGTATCATTTATAAATACTTAGTGATAAAAATAAGATATTAATAATATATTTAAGAGTTCAATAATAATAAGAGATCGTTCATTCTCGATAGGAGAGAGAATAAATATCCTATAGAATAATACTCTAAATTTTTGGCCAAGATACTTAAAAATAATTTTAAAAAAATTTCAATTGATCTGAATTCGAGTACATGATCTCATAGACTCGAAATATTTAAGGGTTGCCAGTCGATGCTGAACTCCTAACCGATCGAGACATTGTATGAATGAAAATTTAAATCAATGTGATAATTGACGATAGAAAAACTCAATAGATGTTATTTAACCCTCTAAAGTCATTTAGGATTATAAGTTGTGGCTTGTACCTTTTATAATGAAAAAATTATAAAAATTATTATCGGATAACAGTTTTGATTTAATTTAAAAGAATTATTATTTTAAATTAATTAAGGCTTCAACCAAATTAATTATTGAGCGTAGTGGATCACACACATTAGATCTAGTCAATAAGATAAAGGTATGGACGTAATTTTATAGAAGTTATAGGTTTTTGTAAAAATTTTCATCTTTTAAAAATAAAAGGCTTAAATTCTAATAAGCCATAGGACTGGAGCACGTCCCAAGCAACCTCTCTTTCTCTCCTCTCCCTTCTAGAAGGTGATTTCCCATGATCAAGCTTGGATATGAAAGATTTTTTGAGGCTCGAAAGAAGGAAAAACTCGTCTATTGAAGTAGATCGTGTGGATATCGCTAGAGACCATACTGTAACGTTTTGAAAAAAAATAAAATAATGTAACGCCTCCCCCCTTTTTCCTCTCGCCGGTTACGTCCCCCCCCTCGCCAGTTACACCCGCGCCCCTCTCTCGCCGATGTCACCGCCCCGTCTTCCTCTCGTCTACGCAGCCCCCCTCTCGTCGAGCTCTCCATTCCGCCGCCTTGCCCTATGTGCGCGAACGCCACCCACGGTCACCAGCGCCGCCCGCCATCCAGCCGCCTACGTGAGGAGTTGCCGCCCACCTGGGCAGCGTGAACCGCGGCTGTTGCCGCCGCCTGCCTGCACCCTCCGTCGTCCAACCGCCACCCAACTGCCGCCCCCCCTTTCGTCGTGCGCGCCGGGCTGTATCCCGCCTGCTCAGCCGCCTCCGCCGTGCGCACCCTGCGCCTGGGCCGCCGTCTTCTCGCGCGTCGCCCGCGCAACCAACGCTGTGCCGCCTGGCCGAGTGTCGCCTCCCCCTTCTTCTTCCCTCCCTTGGTCACCTGGCCATTTCCCGCAGCCGGCCACTCCGCCGCCGGCCACCCTCTGCGCGCGCATGTGCAACCCGCCGCCGGCCAACCCACCTTGCACGCCAGCGAGCCGTCTGTTCCCCCCCCTTTTGTGCGCATCGCTGGCCACCTTTTGCCCGACTGACGGTCACGCGTGCCTGGCACCCCCCAGCCCGTTGAAGCCTTCACACCAGCCACCTCCCTCTTCCAATCCGTCCCCGGCTGCTGTCCCCACCGCCCTCCGTTGCGGCCGCCGCCCAGAGTCACCCACGATCGATATCTCCCTCGCCAGAACCCCCCCTGGTCGAGCTCTTGCTCCCTCTCTTCCTGTCGTCGACGGCGCCGTCTTCCTCCCCCATCGACTTCCCCCCCCCCCCCCCCGCCGTCGTCGTCTATCGGCGCGCCCGCCTAAGCCATACTCCTCTGCTGCCTCCCTCCGCACGAGCGCATGGCAGCCTCCGCCACCATCCGCCGCCGCCTCCGTGCCCCAGCAGCTCCGGTCGCCGTCGCCGCCGCCGCCGCGAACGTCGCCACCACGCGAGCCCGCGCAAGCGCCGTCCGAGCGGCTGGTCAAGCCCGGCTCATCCCCCCCGAGCCGCCCGGTCCAATGCCCTAAGCCGCCCGGTCCAGCCGGTCGAACCGTCTGGTTCAACGCCAGTTCAGCACCTTTGGATTATTTGATTTATTAAATCCGGAAATCAGAGAGAAAGTCAGGAAATCTGCAGAAAATCCAGAAAAATCCGAAAAATTCAAAGGATCTTTTAGGTAGGTTTCTCAAGCTTGTCTATATATTTGACTCCATTTTGATTAGAAAATATGCATGATTTAACTTATGGATCTTGATTTGACTAGTTTAGACTTTTGACTCAAGATCAGTGATTTTTATCAAATCCTTGAAACCAGAACCTTGAAAATGATATTTTGAATGTTATGAAACATGTTTGGCATGATTCTGGATGGGTAGAAATACTTTTCATGAGATTTTACCATATGTTATTTATGTATATGATTATGTGCTAGAATGGATCTAGAATTAAAATATAGCTAAGTGGAGGCTTGAAAAAATCATAAGTCATCAAATTTCACTTCTTGGAACCTGTTTAGGTCAGATTATGGGTGTTGACATCAGAACTTAGCTTGTTTTGGTTATGCCAAACTTGATTTTGATTAATTGTCTTGTATATGTAATTAAGTATGTCTAGTTCGGTTTGTCATTGCATGTGTGAGGATCATGTAAATTTTGATTAGTCTAGTTTCAGATTATGTATTATGTTATGCATGATATGATTATGTTCGTATAGTCAAGTTTCGTATATGTTTGATTCAGAATATGTCAACCAAGTCGATTAGTACATGTCTTGTCTAGTTATGGTAAAATATGTTTAATTTGGTTTCAGATCATGAGCTATGCTATGCATAGTTAGTCATGTCAATTTGGTCATGATTAGTACGAGTTGTCATTGAGAACAAGTTCAATTATGTCGGGTTATCATATGTCTTGTCAAGTTCGTTATGATGTTATGTCTTGCATGAAGGACTATGAAATTGGATGGTTATGTCATGTATGCATGGTATGGTCTAGTATGTCATGATTTGAAATTATGTTATGAACTCTTGATATGATGTGCTATGAAGGCTTCACCAGCCTATGTTAGTCAATTGCCCCGTGGGCGTGGTAACTTAGATGAATCTGGCTCTCCCACAGATCCCGGATTACCGCGGTTTTCCCTTAGTGTCACCACTGCCTAGGTGCACTTTGGGCTAGCTTATTATATGTTACTGCTATATATATTAGAGCTGGTGAAAGTATTTGTACATGTGAAGCAAGACGACCAATTCCTTGCTCTTTGGCTATGTGTTTTGGAAAGGATATGAAAAATGTTACTTGTGTGTCATGTATGGATGTTAAACCATGTCATGTTAGAAAAATCAGATTTGTCTGTTTTAATTTGGTCATGTTAAGTCTTGAGGTCATTTAGATGATATTTGTTTAGCTTGTATGGTCTTGTGTGCATTGGTCTAGAATTGAGTAGCATTGGCATAATCTTTTTCCTTAAAAGATAATCATGATTTGGTTATGGGTTATGGATAAATATAGAAGACATGTTATTATCATTTGTATTATATCTCGAGTTAGATATATTGACTATCATTGATTGATTATATATTAGTTATCCGATTGGCAAGAAAAGGGTGTAAATCCTACGGAGTTTCCGGACTCACCCCATTGTGGGTTAAATTTTTCAGCAGGTTTTGAAGATTTAAGAGCTTGAAGGTGAGGATCAGGTGGAACCCAAGGAAATCAGAGTCTTTTGCACTTGGATATTCTTGGTATTCTCTACTTAGGTAGATGATCTTGATTGTTTTTGAGCAAGAGTGTTGTGAGACTTAGTAGTATGGTTCTATTATCTTGTTTTGATTGATCTTATGAAAATATTTAAGTTTGGGTTATGGAATCTAAGTGTTGGGTTGCATCCCATGTCACGACATTGTGTATTTCCGCTGCATATTTATGGGTTATGTTATTTAAATTTGGGTCGTGACAGAAGTGGTATCAGAGCATTAACCTGGCCAGAAGGTCTATAGTGACCTGCCCGAGTGTTTGATTTCAGTTTGGATGAGCTAGATTTGAAACTTGGATTATCTATTAGAATCGATTGGATTTGATTTGACTTTGAAGATTACATTATTGGATGTCTAGATTGGATAATTGATTGTATCTATTTATGAGTATCAATTTTCAGATTTTGGTGAATTTATAAGTTTGAGTTTATGACAATGTGATGATATTATCAAATTGGGGCAATTTGATTTTGATATTTGACGATGATTAAATATGTAGAGATTTAATTTAGATGATTGTAGACACGCCAAATTGGCTTGATTCGGAGCCCTAGACTCTTATTCCATAGGCGATATCCTTTATTTGACCGTTATCTGATCCGGACTACCTCGTGGAGATGAGCTAAGGACATTGGTGGAGCCCCCCTTGTTAGGTGAGAATGAACCAATGATTTCCGGAATATTGTCGTAACCTTCAAGCGAGAGCCGCACGTGAACTGTAAAAACACGAAGCCTGCTCGATGACCGATCTTGAATAGTCCATAATTTAAGGTCTCGGGAGTCCCGCATGTGTTCCGTAACATTCAGAGTTTTCGAGAAGTCATTTTGGTAGGCGTCGGTCAATGATGGCATTCGTTACGGCTTTTTCGATCTGTGCTGACACGGCTATCCCGGACCATGTATTAGGCTTTTCCGGTCATCACCGGGTCTTTTCGGGTCATCCGGGTCGATTCTAGCCGAATATTTTCATCAACCGAGGCCATACATCCGGTTCGGTCAATTTTAGGGTTTCGTGGCTTTTACGGCTTTCGATTCACGTTTACCAGGTTAATCTCAGTTTTTTTGATGACTTCGGATTGTCCGATCGTACCGGACTTGTTCGGTCATCATTTTAAGTCATCCCAAGTTGACCCGAGATTTCTCGATCGGAACCGTGATCTTTCGGATCTTCGCCCCGGGTTTCGGCTTTCCGCGAGAGGGTAAACCAGTAGAAAGCCCCGTGCGAACATATCGGGAGTCACGCCGGCTGGTTTACCGAATTGAGGATGTGCGGTTGAAGGCCCTCTTTCCAACGCAACAAACGGGAGCCGAATCGGACATCCCGTTTGCAAGATACGGCTCGTGGAACACGCGCGCAGGAGAGAGAGTGTACCGCGCCCCCACTACCTTTGAAAGAGGAGGGCGCGCCCTGCGCGCCCTCAACCCGGGGGCGCGCCATGCGCGCCCTCAAACCGCCTGCGCGCCCCCGGTTCCTTTGAAAGTCGGGGGCGCGGTCAGTTTCTTTAAATTGCAAATTACCCCGATTAGCACCTTCTAAACCGGATTTTTGGAAGGTTTTCGTGGAGGATTTTCGATCATTTGTACTGCGCCCCCGGTTCGGGGGCGCGTTACTTATGTCAAGTCAATTTTTAGCAATTTCCGGAAGTTTCCGTCGATTTTTAGCAGTGAGACGCATAACGCGCCCCCGCTTCCTTTGAAATAGGGGGGCGCGCCCTGCGCGCCCCTGGTTTGAGGGCGCGCCCTGCGCGCCCTCCTCTTCTTTGAAACACGGGGGCGCGGTAGGTCCAGTTTCTAAATTTTGCACCGGCTTCCTTCCCCTATAAATTGAGGGCCATTCTCAACGACCCAAGGTTAACCCCCGGTGCCTAGCTCGTCCAGAGGTCGTCCAAGCTCTTCTCCAAAGCCGTCCCGACGTCCAAAGGCGATCTGAAGTCAAGAAATCGATCCCAAGGTGAAGGAGAAGGCTCGATCCGAGTGTTCTTCATCAACCATCTTCATCGACTTCTGCAGAAAATTCGGGGCTTCTTCTGCAAAAGTCTTAAACATAAAAATTGTTTCTCTCTTCGTCCTCTTTCATCACCAACTGACGGCACTCAATTCCTACTTGCCGTTTATTCGTGGCGATTGCCACACTGAGGGCGCGCATCCAGGTTCTGTTTTTTATATCTGCCACTTTAAGAATTTTTACTGACTTATACAGGAGGATTTCGGAGAAGTCATCAACATAGGAACTCTTCCTCTCTGAGTCCTCCGTCTACTCCAACAAATGGAACTTGATTCTGACATTGGGGTCGTCCTTAGCATCCTCTGCATCGAAGTCGCGCCAGAAGGGTGCAAAGCTACCCGAACCGGCCTTTTCTCAACCAACTCGGCTTCAACTCAAGCCGATCCATTCCATAAGCTTTCTCAACTCATTTAACTCAGTTCATTTACTGTTTTAAAGCATATTTCAGTTTATTTGCATCATTTTTACATAATCAAAATAATACAAAAAAGGGGTTAAGGCTCACCCCAATCCGGTGAGTTCGATTCCGATTGCTTCTTTCTCATCTTCTTACTACAGTTACTACACCTCCCATAGTTCTAATTATTTTATTCACTTGGTTTATTTTTCTAGTTGCACAGGTTGAACAAGCTAGCATTGATTGGAGACTCTTCTTCATCGGCCGGCCGAAGAAGAAGAAGGTTGAACCCATATCCCGATCTCCCACACTAAGGTACACAGTCAAATCAACTTCTTTCTATTTTTATTACATAAAGCAGAGCCCGCGGCTCCTGGCGACCACCTTTCATTTATGCTTTAAGTTCATCTCCTCCTCACTCTCCTCCCACATGACCCAAACCATCTCCGGTGCTCGAGCGACACCGTGAGATGAAAGTTCGGGGATCAATGCGAGTGTGGGACCGAGGTGAGGACATTTTACCGCTTTCCGAGTGTTTTCAATTCACTCCCCCTTTTACCCAATTCTATCTTTCACCTTCTCTTGAGGTGCCGATCTGGAACCCGTTTTCGGAGTCGACAACTTTTTGGTGACCACGGTGGGACAACCAATGTCTTCAACCGTGCTAGCTTAATTCAACCGTGCAACTAGTGGCTTTCCAACTTGGTTCCCGCGTGAACCGGCTTGTCTTTTATCTTCCATGTCAATTTACCTTTAAATTTCCATTTACTCTTTCTTTAAGATTGTCCCCCATGTGGACTTAATTTGCTTGTCTTTCATTTCAACCCGGTTCCCGCGTGAACCACTTTTCTTCTTATAAATCGGTTCCCGCGTGAACCACCTTTCTTTTCCAACTCGGTTCCCGTGTGAACCAACTTATTTTCAGATCGGTCCCCGCGTGGACCACCTCTTTACAGCACCTTTAGATTGGCCCCACGTGGCCCTCCTTCTATTTTGTCAACTCTTACATCGATTCCCGCATGAACCACCCCTTTCTTCATTAAAACCGGTTCCCGCGTGAACCAAACCCTTTTCTAAACCGGTTCCTGCGTGAACCGACTCACTTTCAGATCGGTCCCCGCGTGGACCACCCCTTTGCACCAATTAGATTGGCCCCACATGGCCCTCCTTTCCTTTTTCCAATCAAACAAACCAGTTCCCGCGTGAACCACCCATTTTTCCTTCAAAAACCGGTTCCCGCGTGAACCACCTATTTTTTCAAAAACTCGGCTCCCGCGTGAGCCACTTTATTTTCAAATCGGTCCCCGCGTGGACCATCCTTTTACCTTTACTTCAGATTTGTCCCCACTTGGACACTCCATCACAAGCCGGTTCCCGCGTGAACCTCCTTTTAGTTGCTAGTTGATAGTTATTTGTTTTACTTTATCATTGCATGTCTTGCTTGCATTCACTTGTTTGATTTATTTAATAGCTTTCATTCATGTTTGCATATTGATTGCTTCTTTTTCTCTTACCCTCCATTTTTCATTTCTGCATTAGCTTTTGCATCGGGTACCGGACTTGCTCCGATCCGTAGGGCATTCAAGGCGGGGGCTCTCTCTCCCAACACACCCTCACCCTCCAAACACCTTCTTGGTGGATTCCTACCTCTCTTCTAGGATATTCCTTCCTAGTTGATTTGGTGGTTTCCATCAAGACCTCCGTAAGTCCCCATCCGTGGAGTATTCCTCTCCGCACGATTGGGCCGGTTGTACCACTTCTCAAAACCCGAAGAACCCAAGTACCTACTCGTGGTGATTGAGTGATAACCTTAGGTCTTGAAGATTGAAGCAATAGGAATCATACCTACTTGAGTGAACAATTGCTAACAATCTATCTAATCTAAGGTTTCAACCCAAAAATTGTCGAGTAGTCATTTTAAAACCTTGTTTGCTTAACTTGCTTGCTCACAACAATTGAAAACAACCAAAAAATTCTTCTTCTTTCAAAACATCTAAAAAAAAAATCCCTTTTAACTTTTATGTTCAACTTGCTTGCCAAACAACCAAATTGAAACCAAATCAAATCAAACAAACAACCATAATCAAACAAAAACTCTATTTGCATTTACACCCTTCATTTGCTTTCTTTCAACCATTTTGTAAGGAAATTTGACAGATGCCCACTCTAAGGTCCGGAAGACACGTCGGGATGTCGGACTACTACGGCCAAGAAGAGGAGTACGAGACGGGTCACTACGAGCTTCAGCAACCCGTGGTCCAACCAGAGGGCCATGTCAATGCCGTCAGGGAGCCAGAAATTCAAAATCCTACTCATCAACCTGCATCACTTAGCGTGGAGCAACTCCTCCAGGGTCTATCTCTTCATCTAGACCCCGAATCTTTTTCTCTTGTGCAATCCTTGACAAAGGGCAAGATGCCCGCCACTCAAGATCCGATCGAGGGAAATCAAGCCCCCTCACCACCTCAATCAGTAGTCAGGCCCCAAATCATCTCTTCTCCTGGGCAACCCTGCCATGTCTCCACTCACCCTATTATTGGGCATTCACATAATTCTGTTCCAATTCCTGTTTCCAACCTACCTCCTCCAACTCAATCACCTAAACACTTTGCTCCCGTGGCTTAGGAATCTAGCCTCACCCAGGCATTAATGAACAAACTCAACCAGATGGATGAGAGTTTCGAAGAGATGAGGCATCGCCTTGATTCTAAAGCCATCCCTGAAATCTCTATCCCATCCTTCCCAGTTCTACACCTTCCTCCTTCAGAGATACCAGTCTTCCAACGTTACAACGGGACTGGTAATCCTTTCAACCATCTAAAAAGCTTTCTCTATGACTCCGCATTACGGAAAAATGACCGCAAAGCCCTTGCCTTCCTATTCCGTCGGTCATTGGAGGGATCCGCCCGGGATCGGTTCTATTCTCTTGATTCCATTGAGGCGGCAGATTTCGACATCGTCAAGGCAAAGTTTCTACAGAGGTACAAGGATCGGGTGGGGCCAGCCTACTCGATAACTGATTTGATTGCCGAAAAGATGAGGCCGGATGAAGACTTTGCCAGATTTGCTGATCGGTGGAGGGGAATGGCTGAGAGGCTAGTAGATACCATCTCAGAGGGGGAGCAAGTGAGGATGCTCATAGGGAACACCACGCCCAACCTTCGCAACCTCCTGATCATGCACCGCCCAACAACCATGAGTGAGTTGTGTGATAGCGCCCGCTACCTCCAAGCCCACTTTAAGGATGCATCCATGATCAACCCGTTCGACACCAAGCCCCGTAACACTAGAAAGCCTACACCTATAGGACCCACCACCGAAGGGGTAGTAAACAATGAGAGCATCAATGCCATGGGTAACTAGGGTGGGTATCGCCAAAGCCAATACCGTAACCCACAACCCAATCAACAATACCGCCCAGCTCCTCAACCAGCTCCTCAGCCCCAGCAGCAACTTGCATACAACCAAGCACCACCACAGCAACCCACCTACAACCGAGCGCCCCAGCAACCAAATGCCTACAACCGAGCGCCCCAGCAACCAAATGCCTACAACCGAGCGCCTCAACAACAACATGTCTACAACCGACCCCAACCACAACAAGCCTACAACCAAGTGCCACCACCAGCCAACCGACTTAGGAGGGGGGGACCCAAGAGAGAATACTATCCTCAACTGCCATTCCCCCTCACCGATATCTTTAATGCATTGATGGCTGAACAGCAGTTGGAACTTCCAAAGAAGAGAGAAGGATGGCCGGCCAATGTTGACACAACCAAGTACTTGCTCTTATCATCGATATCCCGGGCACACGTTGGATGTCTCGTTTCCGGTTTAAAGATTACATTCATGACCTCAACGATCGGGGAACATCGGCGGGGACGGATGGGGAGTCTATTCAAGCAATGAAGGCACGTCGAATCAACCACGGCGACAACAAGTACAACGGCAGCCCGGCCCGGGCATAGTCCAAGATCCGCTCCCGGTACATGCACCCATACAAGCACCGGCACCAGCACCACCAAACCAACGACTCGGCCTCGTCCACTCCGCCATCGAGGAGTCAACCCACCATTCCCTGGGTTGGCAGGTCGAGGATCAAATCACCTCCATGCCCGCCATACTAACCCCACCTACAAACCGTACCATACTCTCCATACCGAGAGCTGCCCCCAGCCCACAAACTATCCAAACACCACTACCCTCACCAACCATTAACCCTCCACGACGCTTAATCATTAGACCATCACCACCAACACCCCAACCATCACCCCAACCTAACCCACCAACCACTATTAATCCTCCACGGCATCTAATCATTAGACCGCCACCAACACCCCAGACATCACCTAACCTACCAGTCACTGCCACCCCACGACCCCTCATCATTAGACAATCACCACCAACACCCCAACCATCACCCAACATACCGGCCTCCACCAATCCACGACCCCTCATCATCCGATCCTCACCACCCCTACCTACCATGGGCTCCTCAACCTACCAACCAACCCTACCATCACCATCATCACCACTTCCCCCTACCACGCTGGCGCCGGTACTTCGTAGCGGGAGGATGTTCCAAAGGGTCTTCTTCCAGGTCGGGATACAACCGCAGGAACAGGCAGAAGAGGAGGGGGTAGAAGAACCGTTGCCCGGCATGGCATATGACCTATTGAAGCACTTGGACAAAATGCCGGCACGGATTTCAATTCTGGAGCTGATAAAGAGGTCAAAGAACCATCAGGACATCCTACAACAATATCTGCAGCGGGTCATGGTCAATGAGGACCTCCCGCCTGAGAAGATCATTACTGTCCTGACCCCGAGGAGTGAACATCCGGCACTCACATTTACACAGGAGGAGTTGGCACGGCCAGAGATAAGAAAGTATGCCTTGCGCGTTGCAGTAGTCATCCGAGGCGTGGAGATCAAGTCCTACTTGATTGACACCGGAGCATCCATAAATGTCATGCCGCCAGAAATATTGCAACTTTGCGGCATCTCCGATGAAGAAATCGAGCCTTCTGCCGTCACGGTGACCGCATATGACAACTCCCGGAAGCCGGCACGAGGGGTGGTTACATTGAAAGTAGGGCTCGGGCCGTGTACTGTCACCGCCGAGTTTCACGTTCTAGAATTGGACCCTACATTCAAAGCTATCTTGGGACGCCCGTACCTTGAGGCAATAGGAGCTGTTGCTTCCACTAATCATCAGTGTCTGAAGTTCCCATACAAGGGCCAGGTGATCAAAGTAACCAACATCCCCATTCGGAATGACGTGGATGACCCCTCTTCTGCACTACCAATATCAAAATGTCCAGCTGTTGGTTTCAACTACATAGCTACCTGAGGTCATGGTATTGACGACGCCTCCAGATACCGTTGCATGGTGGATGATGAAGGGGATGGGCTATCATCCAGGAAAATGGTTGGGAAAGGAGCTGCAGGGGGTTGTACACCCCATTGAAGCCGTACAAAGACCAAAGAGACACGGGCTTGGCTACGAGCCCAGTTTCACTCCGCGGATGGTCTACCGGCCAAAAAATGCCATGGGACTCCAAAAATTCTTTATCAAAGGGGAGACCATGATGATGGCCGGGGACAAAGAAGAAGAACCAGTCAAGAGGAAGAAGGCACCAGAGCAAGAGGAGGAAGTGGACAACCTGAGCTCATCTTTGGCTTGGTTGTTCATGGAGGAGGAAGAACCAGTCAAGGGCAAGTTCATCTCTAAACAACTTTCCACTCGAACCCACCTCCAAACAACATCCCGCGTTAGCCGTATCCTACGGTCACGTATTTCAAAATCCTCACTCTATCCCTCTTGGATTTGCTTGATGGGCTATCTAGCCCAATTCCCACTTCTGGGCCAAAATGGCCACCTGAACTGATCAATGGGCCTGAGAGCCCATTCAAATCTTCTTACTCCACTGGGCTTCTATGCCCATTCCAATCCAACAAACTTGGGCCCACGTGCCCACCAGTCGGGCCCACGTGCCCTTTAGATTTATTTTCTTGCTTTGGGCCCGCGTGCCCACCATTTGGGCCCACGTGCCCCTTAGATCTTTTCACCAGCTTTGGGCCTATCTGCCCATTTCTTGTCATCATCGGGCCCGCGAGCCCATTTTTCTTCCATTTACTTAAGCTTCCTATTTATGCTCGAGCCCCATCGGCTCATTCCCTTTTTGTTATTGAAAATACCCAAAAAACCCAAAAAAAAATGTCCTCTCACAAACTCAGTTTTCCATTGAGGAGACGTCTCTACTTGTCTCGGAGGGTGCTCCCAACCAGGGACCCCTCTTCTCCAACTCACTGATCGATCTGCTCGATCCTTCACCCATTGTTAATACCACCTTTTCAATTCCGTCTTCTTTAGGAGTAGTTAGGGTAGAAAAGAAGAAAATTCGAGGTAAACGTGTGCCAGAGAGATATCTCCAACAAATAGCTCAAAAATGCAAGGAATGTGCAAGGCTGCCAAGGTTTTTGGAAAATACTATCCAGCTTGATGAAATCCAATATGAGGATGAATTCAATGTAGATCATACACTGGGAGTTTACGAGGTCTTATCAGAAAAAGATCCTGATTTCGAGGAAGGAATTGAGGACTTGGCTGATGCGTATGCATCTGGACTTAAAAGATTTGAAGAACCATTAGCCACGGTGGATGAACCGACAAAAGAATTGAATCTCGGAACACTGGAAGATCCCATGACAATCCTCCTAACTGCAAACCTCACTCCCACTGAGGAACAAAGTTTAATTAAAATTTTGTAAGAATATAAGGACATGTTCGCATGGACATACGAAGACATGACGGGGTTAGACAACTCGTTAGTTGAACATCGTCTAACTTTGAAACCTGGAGCTACCCCAGTGAAACAAAAATTAAGGAGATTCCACCCTGATGTTGCACTTAAGATGAAAGAAGAGGTCGACAAGTTACATCAAGCAAGATTCATTAAGGTCGTCCTTTATCCGCAATGGGTGGCAAACATAGTCCCTGTCATGAAGAAGGATGGCCGAGTTCGGATCTGTATAGACTTCAGGGACTTGAACCGAGAGTGTCCCAAAGATGACTTTCCTCTACCTCATATTGACGTACTGGTTGATAACACTGCTAGATTCGAGATGTTGTCATTCATGGATGGCTATTCTGGATATAATCAAATCCGGTTGGCCGAAGAGGACCAGGAGAAGACCTCGTTCACCACACCTTGGGGAACCGACTGCTATGTCGTCATGCCCTTTGGACTAAAGAATGCTGGTGCTACCTATCAGAGGGCAATGATGGCTATCTTCCTTGACATGATGCATACCCTTGTAGAGGTGTACGTGGACGACCTGGTCGTTAAGTCCAAAAGCAGAGAAGATCACCCGGAAGTGTTGAGAAAGGTCTTGCAGAGGGCTAGGGAATATAAATTGAAGATGAACCCAAAGAAATGCACGTTTGGAGTATCCTCAGGAAAACTGTTGGGGTTCATAGTGAGCAAAAGGGGCATAGAGATCGACCCAAACAAGGCCAAGGCAATCATTGGTATGCCTCCTCCGAGAAATATGAAAGAACTTCGAGGATTAATCGGGAGGCTACAGTTTGTCCGCCGGTTCATCTCACAACACTCCCAAAGGTGTAAACCTTTCTATGAGTTGACCAAGGCGGGTGTCGACTCTGAAAATTCGACGGGGTCCTCTCCTTTTCAGGGAAGTCCGTGAACCCAGATCGTCACCTCAAGAGGGGATGAGAAAAGAAAGGAATAAAGCTCGGAAAACAACTCTCACCTCGGTCCCACACTCACATTGATCCCCGAACTTTCATCCCTTGGCGTCGCTCGATCACCAAAGAGACGGTTTGGGTCATGTGGGAGGAGGGTGAGAAGAAATAAACGTGGTCGCCAGGAACCGTGGGTTCCGATTTATAGAATTAAAATGAAAGATGATCGTGTGTACCTTAGCGTGAAGAGTGTGAGTTTAAGCTTCTCCTTCTTCGGCCGGCCGATGAAGAAGAGTCCTCAACGTGTGGGTGCTTGATATTCTGTGACACTAGACAAATAAACAAGTGAAATAGACAATTATAACTAGACAAAGTGGAGTATATGTAAATAGAATGACATAAAACACACAATTGACTAGAAACTGACCGGATTCGGGTTATCTCTAACCCCCTTTTTTATTTTCGGATTAACAGAGTAAAATTAATGCAAAAAAATGTAAAAAAATGATAGGATGATGTAGAATCACTAAATAAAGATATATAAAAAATAATTGAAATATTCTGAGTTGAATAGAGGAAGATATGGCCAAATCTGTGTTGTCGAAAAAGCCGAGTAGCAGTGCAGGATCTGCCAAGCGCGACTTTGCTTCTGCACTCGTCACGACCAGCCCCGACCTTGGAATCAAGTGCCGTCGATTGTAAACTCAAGAAGACTTGGAGAGGAAGAACTTTGATGAAGAGAGCTCAGGCAGAAGACGTCCACACAAATCTGTAGAGGCCGAACAAGAGAGACTTGGCAGATCACCTGTAGAACAGCCTTCCTCTCTCTTGAACCGACTTTTCTCTCTCTAAAAAACTCGAAATTCTCTCTCTAAAAATCACAAAATCGATGCAGGAGGGTGATAGGACGTCTTGAGATGCCTGGGGAGTCGTGCTCATCCCCCTGGAATGACCGGAATCAGAGTCCATTTATAGGAGAACAGGCGGTCTTATCGGAGCTAAAAAATAGGGATAAATGCGCCCTGGTGCCAGGCGCATGCGCCCTAGTGCCAGGCGCATGCGCCCCACTGAGGGGCGCATGTGCGCCCCAGTGAGGGCGCATGGGCACAGTTCCCGAGAAAAGAGGCCTTATCCAGTCCGTCCGTTCAGTGGTAGAGTCCCGGTGAAAAACTGGTTCCCACGTGTCTCAAAGGTGGGGCGCATGTGCCCTCAAATGAGGGCACAAGGTCACGTGCCTCACTGGTAGGGCGCATGGGCACGTGCCCTGGGTCCCGGGCGCATGTGACCAGGAACCCGGGCGCATGGGACTGGTTTCGCGCGTCCTTCTTCCGGAAGCCATTGCGAACACTCCCGAACTCGAATTCGACGCCGTTTGTTGCGTTAGAAAGATAACAGGCCGAAGAAGCTTTCTATGGCATCGGATCAGCTATCACACCCTCCAAAACTTCAGAATTTTATCCGGAAGTTAGGGCAGTGAACAGAAGATCCGATACAGGTCAAAAATGACTCCGACGGCAAACCGGAAAGGCACGGTATGCAACAAAACTTGTCCGGGGTGTGAATATGACCATAACCTTCAATGCATGATCATTAGGCATTGGTCATTCAGCCAATTTCCGTATTTATACGATTTACGTGTGGCTTTCGCTCGGAAATTACGGCTTTTCGCGGAAAACTTCGGAAAGTGTCCGATTTCGTTTGGCGAAGCTTCAAATCAACTTTAAAAGACCCGGCATCATTCTAAGGTCAATCACACATGTTACCCTATAAAACATGAGTTTTATGCTCTGAATTAGGCGAATTTGGCGTGTCTACCAGTGAGGCGAATTCGTAGGTTCATCATCAGCCAGCAACCCGAACTTTGCGGTGTTCTTGTACTGTGATGGGCTAAAGATTTGTAAAAGAGAAATTGATCTTAAAAAGAAAAGAATACCAATCCATCATATTTGAAATCTCAAGTTCATTCAAGTTTCACCAAAATACTCAGTTTAATTCTGAGTGGAAGAACCTCAAATTCTAAAAGGGTTCGTTTAAGCATAACAAAATTGCTCGGGTATCGTGAAAACCATGAATCACGCTCAGCAGAAAATCAAGTATTCGGAAAACAACAAGACAGATTTAAGCCATAGTGGGATTGAAAGATAATGGTGGGACTAACATAGTATGATGGTAAAGAAGAATAGCAATGGGATGACAATTGCCACGGTGGGTAAAATAAAAGACACGGTGGGATAAAAGAAATGATAGAATAAAACATGGTGGAACAAAAAGAAAGGAATAAAACATGAAGGGATAAAAGAAATAATAAAACATGATGAAATAAAGGAAAGAGAAAACATAATGAAATAGAATTTGTAATGATGAAGAAAGCAAAGGAGATGGATGTGAACACATAGAAAATCATGTAGAAAATAGTTGAAGATATAGATTGTCTATTGGAGGTCAAGACACCCGATTAGGAACCATCGTCCCTCCAATGTTCAATTTTGGCTTATCCGTGAGTGTGAAGAAATGACCGAGCCGTCGTAGATTTGGTTGAAGGGGATCTCGGGCCCAGTCATTTTCACTCTCAAGGTCTTCAACATTAATGCATATAATACGTATCAAATGGACCTAACATAACTAGGTGACAAATGGTAAGAGTGATGTGAAGTGCAAAATGAAGTGATGGTGGTGATGTAAGATTGATGCGAAGCTGAGTGAAGTCTTCAAGCGTGGTCTATTAACTTGCATCGACCGCCTGATTCATCAGCATCTCTGATCCATCCTTGTCTTGCCTTCTGACGGAATACAACACCATAAGAATGTTCAGCTGGGTGGTGCTTCCTTTTCGCTGCAAGGTTGGCATGACGTTCCTTGGGGAATATTGATCTCACCAATTCACCTGTTAGGACTTAAAAGATTGCCTGCACATTTCTGGTTAGTACCCAACAGACAGAATTGTCATATAAAGCAGATTGTTCATGAAATGATCAACTGAAAGATTTTACTATTAAAACCATCATTTGGAGGTCAAAACAAAGTTTTTGATGATGGTTCCTTTAGCAAAAATGTCATTTTTAACATTATAGACAATTTCTGAATTTTTGAGATTTTTCTGAATTTTTCGAATTTTTTGTCCATGTGCCCCCGATCGGGGGCACCTGGCCATGCGCCCTGGGGTGGGGCACCTGGCCATGTGCCCCCAGATGAGGGCACATGCGCCCTGAGGCCAATTTTTTTTTTTTTTTGAAAAAAATTGTACTTGATTGCCCTTCTCTTTTTTGCTTCTTCAGCTCTTGCAAACACTTAATGAAAATGATTACATTTTTATCATTACTCATCCCTTTGCCTGTATGTCGTATGCCTTGATTTTGAGTCAAAGGGAGGAGCCTTCTTAACAAGGTGGAATAAAACAAATGACTTAAAATGAAATGGGGGGTTGAGAGAACTTACCTGTCATGGTGTGAATCCTCTCCTCTCCTATATTGAAATGCCTGAAACACTTGACAGAAGGAGATTAGATCTTCATCAGGACTCATCCCTTTGCCTATTATGGTCAACTTTGACTTAGGTCAAGGGGAAGAGCCTTCTTAACAAGGTAATTAAAGTAAAAGGATATGCAATGCAGGAATGGAAATAGGCAATGATCATGACTGAGCAAAAAAAATTTTCTTTTTTGGGTTTTCTTGAAAACAATCATTTGGATTTTCAAAAGTATTCAATTTTTTTGGGTTTTCAAAATATTCAATTTTTTTGGGTTTTTGAAATATGCATTTTTTTGTGGGTTTTGAAATATGTATTTTTTTGGATTTTTAAAATATGTATTTTTTTTGGATTTTTGAAATATGTATTTTTTTGTGGATTTTGAAATATGCAATTTTTTTTGTAAAGAAAATGCTGGTATTTGAGACAGTTCATCGGTCTTTGGAGTTTGTCAAGACTCAAGTGGTAGATGCCACATGCAAAAATAAAGTTCCCTACCTAGAATCCTTCTAACCTTCTTCCTTTGATCGGCTTGGATTCCACCTGGATTTGGTCGGTTTACCCTACCCAAGGGGTTTAAGGAGGAAGAGTATAGAGGAAGTCCTTGATAGGGTTTGAAGATGTTGAGAGGGATTTCTCTACTCTCACTCAAATTACCCATTGGGGTTCGGCCTTTTTGGGTTTTTCTTTCTTTTTTGTTCTTTTCTATGTGGCACATATTTGGACAGGTTTTTGACCCGTGGGGACATTGCCCATCTTTTAGTGCCTTTTGCCTTGACTATCATTCTGGGTACTCATTCAG
The DNA here is from genome assembly GCA_036172225.1 of Cryptocoryne crispatula var. balansae. Classification (NCBI taxonomy): domain Eukaryota; kingdom Viridiplantae; phylum Streptophyta; class Magnoliopsida; order Alismatales; family Araceae; genus Cryptocoryne; species Cryptocoryne crispatula. Next base: position 23,023,007 of record CM069928.1, read on the forward strand.
ACAGGTTAATCATTTTTCTTTTCTAACCTGAGGGGTTCATTGCCCATCTTTTGGCACCCTTTTGTACCCTCTGAGACGGCCTCCTACTAGGGTGGCGAGTGTTTTCGATACTACCCCTCTCTAATCTTCTCTCCCTATCTTGGACCGAGTAGAAGAGAATAGGGTAAGGGTACTCCTTCCATTTCTAGATTTCTGCCTTGCCTTTCGCAAGTGTCGGGTTGTCTGGATTCTAGGATCGGGAAGTGTTGTGTGTGTAGGATGGTACCTACCCTTGACTTCTCACGAACAACCTAGGATCGATGACTTGAGATTATACCAGTGATTTCTTCATTTTTATGGAAAGTATTTTTTGAGGTAAACTCCATTCCAATGATGATTCAATTTTTCTCCATCTGCATTAGTCAATTCATATGCATTACCTGGATACTTTTCAGTGATTACAAAAGGCCCTTCCCAGTTAGGTTGCAACTTGGAGCGGGGACCTCCTGGCTTAACGAATATGCGTTTGACTACCATCTCACCGATTTCGAATTTTCTCTCGACCACCCTCTTTTGATAAAACCTTTTGAGTCTATTCTGATAAGTCCAGGCATGCTCGGCGGCGCCTAGCCTTCTTTCATCCAAGAGTTCAAGCTGTGCAAGGAGAGATTCTCGTCTCTCATCAACAGGAATATCCCTGTCGAGCTGAACTCGGAGAGATGGAAGTAATACTTCGTAAGGGACCACTGCTTCCATCCCATATGCCAAAGCATACGGGGTTTGTCCGATGGGAGTCCTTACGTAAGTACGATAAGCCCATAGAGCATCTACAAGCTTATCGGGCCAGTCGGCAAACTTGCTAGACTTACAAGATTTCTTGATGATTTTGATTAAGGTTTTGTTGGTGGCTTCTGCTTGACCATTGCCTTGAGGATAGTATGGTGATGAATGATGCAATGAAATGTAATACCTGTTGCAAAGATCATGCAGATCTTGAGAAAGAAATTGTGGCCCGTTGTCGGTGACAATGTCGCTGGGGATCCCGAACCTTGCCAGGATGTTGCGCTTGATGAAGGAGCAAACTGTTGACGCTTTAATCTCCACGAATGCTTCCGCTTCAGCCCACATTGTGAAGTACTCCGTTGCCGTCAGAATGAATGATTTTGAGCGCATTTCGGAGTTGAGGTCACTCAAGGGGCCAATGATATCAAAAGCCCACATGGCGAAAGGCCATGGGGCATGAATTGGATGAAGGGAAGATGCGGGAGAGTGAATCTTGTCGGCATGGAGTTGACATGAATGACAATGCCGGACAAAGATGGAGCAGTCTTCTTCTAGAGTTGGCCAATAATACCCTTGTCGGATGATTTTCTTAGCAAGGGCTTGGGCATTCACATGACCACCACACACTCCAGAATGTGCTTCCTTCAGCACCAACTCAGCTTCTTTTTCATCAAGACACCTGAGTAAGAGTCCACTTAGGCTTCTCTTATAGAGCACTCCTCCTAGGATTGTATACCTCTGGGATACTCTTCTGATTGCCTTCTTTTCTTTGGTGGTTGATCCAGGCGGATATGACTGATCTTGACAATACCTCGCGATCTCGTCATACCAAGGTCTCTCACCTTCTTCTAATTCTTCTAACTCAATCAAGGAGATTTCTTCCTTATGTTCCAAGTATTCTTTTCTGTTGAACCTCTCCTTAACCTTCAGAAAACGTCCATCCTCAATTGCTGGAATTGTCCTCTTACAAATGTGGATCGTTCGCACTTGCCTGCCTAACGGGACAGATAGAGATGAAGCTAGTGAAGCTAAGGCATCGGCGAGGATATTCTGAGAGCGGGGGACATGAACAAAGGTGAGTTTAAAGAATAGTTTGATGTAGCAGGTGGTGAGCTCCTGGTAGGGCTTGAGGTTTGGATGAGAAGTTCGGTACTTGGATAGGACCTGGCGTAGGATCAATTGACTATCACCTATCACCCTCAGTTCGGTGGCACCATGGAAATGAGCGGCCTCCAGCCCGGCCAGCAAGGCTTCATACTCAGCTATGTTGTTGGTTGCTGGAAAGTTAAGCTGAAAAGCCTGTGGAATGGTGACACCTTCAGGTGACAAAAGGACAATACCTATCCCTCTACCATGAGAGTTTAGAGCCCCGTCAAAATATAATGTCCAAAGATTGGAAGATCGGACTGACATTAGTTCGTCATCCGGGAACTCCGACCGGACTGGGTCAAAGACGGGTATGGGATGATGGGCAAGGTGTTCAACAATAGCATAACCCTTGATTGCCTTCTGTGGGACATAAGTGATATCAAATTGGGATAAGAAACTCTGCCATCGCCCTAACCGATCAGTCAAGACTGTACACATTTCTATGCCAATTGTTGCAGATATCTGTTTGGAACTCTTTTACCTCTGACTTTCCTATTTCCTAACCTAACTTGACCTACTGAAGATAAAGCTGAAAAGGTGGTATTTACAGAGGAGGGGGGTCGAGTAAATCGATCAATGATTTAGAAAAGGGGGATCCCTGATTGGGAGTACCCTCTGGGATGAGTAGAGACGTCTCCTTGATGGAAATGTGAATTTCAGAGAAGACGTTTTGGAAATTTCAAGTAAAAGGATAGAATGAGTCAGCATGACTCGAGGCTTGCTGGAAACTGACTGAATTACCAGAGAGAAAAACTTAAGAATAAAGGGGAAAAAGGGGCTCGTGGGCCCAATGGTAACAAAAAGTGGACACATGGGTCCAAAACTGATGAAAAAAGTAAACGGGTACGTGGACCCGATCTTAGAAATAAATGGGCATGTGAGCCCATGTTGGGAAAAGCCCTCAGTTCTGAAGTTGATGAGGGAAGCAAATGGGCAAGCTGGCCCAATAAGAGTGGAAGGTTGAAGAGGGCTCATGGGCCCAAAGTGGGTAAGTGGGCCCTGAAGCCCATCCAAAAGATTTAGAAACAAAGGTACGAGGTTCAATCTGGGGTTGTATTGATAGACCTAGGGGTAAAGAAGCATCGTTCAGCTCGTCCTTTATAGGCATGCTAGTCACCTTGACCACCTGTCCTTTAAAGGGAAACTTTATGCACTGGTGGTTTGTTGAAGCCACAGCTCCTATTGCCTCCAAGTATGGCCTCCCAAGTATAGCCCGAAAAGTTGGATCCAATTCTAGAACATAAAATTCCGTTGTGACCGTACATGGTCCAAGTTTGACTTCTAGTGTGACCACCCCACGTGCAGACTTCTTGGAGTTATCATAGGCTGTCACCATGGCACATGATGGCTTGATTTCTTGCTCAGAAATGCCACACAACTGCAGAGTTTCTGGCGGCATAACATTGATAGAAGCTCCAGTGTCAACCAAACATGATTTCACTTCAATATTACGAATAACCACGGCCACATGCAAAGCATATCTTCAAAATTCTGGATCTGTTAATTCTTCCTGAGAGAAAGTGAGTGTTGGGTGCTCACTTCTAGGGGCTAACACTGTAGTGATCTTCTCAGGTGGGAGATCTTCATTCACCATGACCCTTTGCAAGTACTGTTGTAGAATCTCTTGGTGCACCTTTGATCTTTTGATCAACTCAAGTATGGAAATACGGGCCGGTGTTTTATCCAAATGTTTTAACAGATCATAGGCCGTGCCTGACAATGGTTCTTCCACTTGTTCCTCCTCCATTGGCTCTTGCGATTGAGTTCCGGCTTGGGGAAAGAGCCGCTGGAACATCCTCCCACTCCGAAGCACCGGGGCTATTTGGCGGTCGGGTAGAGGTGACGGGTTAACTGGGGTGGACTGTGGTGGAACAGGTGGTGTAGGTGCAGGTATGATAGGTAATGGGATTGATGGTTCTGGGATGATTGGGTTAGTTGGTATAGGGGTAGGATTTGGAGGTGGTAGTGATGGTGATACCGGTGGCCTAATAAGAAGAGGTCGGGGTGCGGGAGTAGTTGATGAGTTTAATGAAGGTGTAGGTTGTGGGATTGGTTGTGGTGTTGGTGGGACGATAGGTTGGGGTTTTGGAGTGGTAGAGCTCGTAGGCTGGGGGTTCAGGTTTGGGGGTGATTGTGGTGGTCGAATGAGCAAGGGCCGGTGTGTAGCAATGGTTGAAGGAGGTGTAGTTAAGGAGGGGGCTGACCTAATGATGGGTCGGCGAGAAGAGGTGGCGGCTAGTGGTTGGGTTATTGAGCTTTGTGGTGGTTGTGGAGTAGCAGGTGCACGGATTATCTGTCTAGGAGGGTTCCTAGTAGGAGGCCTAGTTGGGTTAACAGGCATGGTTGCATTTTGGTTTTCTAGTTGCCAACCTTGAGCACGGCTGGCATCTCCCTGGACAATGGAGTGTACTAAACCAATTCCTGGGTTTGGATGTGCTGGTGCCGGTGCTGGAGCGGGAGCATGTAACGGGAGCGGATTCTGAACAATCCCCAAGCCAGGTTGTTGTTGAGGTTGAGCCGGTGGACGTTGCCGCCGCCGCTGCCTAGCCTTCATTACCTGTATGCATTCCCCCATTTGGACCCAATCAATGCTGCCTTGGTCATTCAGACCGTGGATGGAAACCTTGAATTGAAAGCACACCTCTACAGTGTGACCAGGACACCGGTGGTAAGCACAGTATCGGGACATATCAACATTTGTTGGCCAAACCTCTCTTTCCTTGGGCAATTCCAATTGTTTTTCTGCCATGAGTACATTGAAGATGTCGGTCAAGGAGTAAGGGAGTTGCTGGTAGTTCTCTCTCCTAGGACCTCCCCTTCGTGGTACCTGATTGGGTGGTGGCGGTGCCCTATTGTAGGTAGGTTGACGAGGTTGCTGGGGTTGTGCTATTGGCTGCGGGGGTTGTTGTGGTTGTCATGGTTGTGGTGGCCTAACTTGTTGCTGAGGGGGGTAATAGGAAGGGTTCTGTGGTGGGTATCTGAACTGGTTTTGACGGTTCCCTCCCTGGTTCCCTACAATATTTACAGCTTCGTTGTTGACCACTCCCTCGGTTGTAGGCCCAACTGGTGCAGAGGAGGTCTTCCTGAAGTTTCTAGGTTTGGGATCAAATGGATTTATCATTGTGGCATCCTTGAAGTGGGCTTGCAAGTATCGGGCACTGTCATAGAGTTCATTCATTGTGGTAGGACGGTGCATGATCAAGACATTCGTCAAGGCAGGTGTAGTGTTGCCAATGAGCATCTTCACTTGTTCCCCTTCAGAAATCACATCTGTCAATTTTTCTGCCATTCCCCTCCAGCGATCAGCAAACTTTATGAAGTCCTCTTCGGGCTTCATCTTCTCAAAGAATCAAGTCCGTAATGGAGCATGCCGGTGCCACCCGGTCTCTCGTATCTCTCGCAAGAATTTGGTCTTGACAATGTCGAAGTCTCCGCCTCAAAGGAGTCGAGTGAGTAGAACCATTCCAATGCAGACCCTTCTAGTGATCGACGAAACAAGAAGGCAAGAACCCTACGATCATCTTTCCAGAATGAGGATTCATAAATAAAATCTTTAAGATGAAGAAAGGGGTTGCCAGTACCATTGTAGCGGCGATAAACTGGTAGCTCAGAAGGTGGCAGGTGTAAGACTGGCAGAGAAGGGATGGAAATCTCAGGCACTGACTTGGAGTCCAGGCGACATCTCAGCTCTTCATAATGTTCATTCATCTGAGTGAGCTGATCCATGATTGCCTGGGTGAGAGCAGGTTCTTGGTTTACTGGTTGGGGTATGTGGTTAGAGACGTGGTTCTGGAATTGAGGAACATGATTTGAAGATTGTCCCATGGCTTGGTGGATTGGGGGAACAACATGGTTGAAATAAGATGGTTGGACAAATGAGGGTTGGACCACAGATGGTTGAATCATAGGTTGTTGAACAACAGGAGGTTGAATCATAGATTGTTGAACAACATGTGATTGAACAAAGGGTGACTGCATGAGTGGTGGTTGAACTAGAGGACGAGGAGATAGGGCAACTTGATTGGTTTCAGCCTGATCTGAAGCAATTTTGCCCTTCACCATGGATTGTATACGGGCATAGGTTTCTGGGTCGGTATAGAGAGACAACTCCCTAAAGAGTTGTTCAACATCACGGGGAGCAGATGGTTGAGGGACCTCTTGCGCTTCTGACGGAATTGGTTGGTGACCCATCTCGTGCTCTCGATGTTCAACTTGTTCCGCCATTCCAACGTGCCTTCCGGACCTTAGTTGCATTGAACCTTATGGAGAATGTTAAAACAAACAAGTTGACAAAGTAAAAAAAACTTTTTTCCGTTTTTTTAGTATCTTGCAAAAAGTTAGAGGTTTGAATTTTTGTTTGACAAACAAGTTATGCAAAGACTTGAAAGCAAGATTACGCAATGATTTTGATTAAACCTTAGGTTTATGAATTTTGTTAAGAATTGTTCTCTCAACAAATGGGTTAGGATCCTAACTCCAATCTCCAATGACCTAGGTTTCACACAATCTCACCACGTGTAGGTAACATAGGATGCTTCGGGTTTTGGGGAGTGGTACAACCAACCCGATCGTGAAGAGGAATACTCCACGTATGAGGAATTACGGAGGCCTTGATGAAAGCCAACCAAGTCAACTAGGAAGGAATATCCCAGAAGAGAGGTCAGAATCCACCAAGAGGGTGTTTTGGATGGGAGGGGTAAATAGGAGAGTGAGCTCCCACCTCAAAAAAGTGTAAAAGAAGGAGGTTGAGAGAAGGAGCAGAGAATGCAATCAAGTAATAAAGCAAGTAATGAGCAAAACATGAACTTAAATAAACTTGCAATCAACATCAGACAAGCAATTAGAAACTAGACAAGCAACTAGAAACTAGAATCTAGACTTGTTTCTTATGTGAGCCAAATGGAGATAGTGAAAAGGTGATGGAAAGAAGAGGGTTCAGATATGATAGCCAAGCCAAAGGGTGGTCCACGTGGGGACCAATGTGGGAACTGGGGTAGAAAGTAAAGGTGGTTCACGTGGGAACCGGTTTTGGGTAAAAAGGGGTGGTTCACGTGGGAACCGGTTTGAATGATCAAAAGAGGGCCACGTGGGGCCAATTAAAGGTGAATAAAGATCTGATCCAAGTGGGGATAGATCTGAAGGAAAGTGGTTTGGTTCACGTGGGAACCGAAGTAAAGAAAGAGATTGGTTCACGTGGGAACCGGTTTAAAAGGAAAAGGGTGGTTCACGTGGGAACCGGTTTAAATAACATGCAGAAATTAAATGGCATACTTGGCACTTCAGATCTGATGAAAGATGGGTGAAATAAGAAATTATGATATGGCATGAAGTTTAAAAGAGGTGTAAAGAAGGAAAGGCTCACGTGGGAACCGGTCTAGAACTAGAACTAGTTGCAAACAAAACACTTAGCACCCACGGTTGAAGACATTGCTTGTCCCACCGTGGTCACCACAAAGCTGTCGACTCTGAAAATTCGACGGGGTCCTCTCCTTTTCAGGGAAGTCCGTGAACCTAGATCGTCACCTCAAGAGGGGATGAGAAAAGAAAGGAATAAAGCTCGGAAAGCAATTCTCACCTCGGTCCCACACTCACATTGATCCCCGAACTTTCATCCCTTGGCGTCGCTCGATCACCAAAGAGATGGTTCGGGTCATGTGGGAGGAGGGTGAGAAGAAATAAACGTGGTCGCCAGGAACCGTGGGTTCCGATTTATAGAATTAAAATGAAAGATGACCGTGTGTACCTTAGCGTGAAGAGTGTGAGTTTAAGCTTCTCCTTCTTCGGCCGGCCGATGAAGAAGAGTCCTCAATGTGTGGGTGCTTGATATTCTGTGAAACTAGACAAATAAACAAGTGAAATAGACAATTAGAACTAGACAAAGTGGAGTATATGTAAAGAGAATGACATAAAACACACAATTGACTAGAAACTGACCGGATTCGGGTTATCTCTAACCCCCTTTTTTATTTTCGGATTAACAGAGTAAAAGTAATGCAAAAAAATGTAAAAAAAATCATAGTATGATGTAGAATCACTAAATAAAGATATAGGAAAAATAATTGAAAGATTCTGAGTTGAATAGAGGAAGATATGGCCAAATCTGTGTTGTCGAAAAAGCTGAGTAGCAGTGCAGGATCTGCCAGGCGCGACTTTACTTCTGCACTCGTCACGACCAGCCCCGACCTTGAAATCAAGTGCCGTCAATTGTAAACTCAAGAAGACTTGGAGAGGAAGAAATTTGATGAAGAGAGCTCAGGCAGAAGACGTCCACACAAAGCTGTAGAGGCCGAACAAGAGAGACTTGGCAGATCACCTGTAGAACAGCCTTCCTCTCTCTTGAACCGACTTTTCTCTCTCTAAAAAACTCGAAATTCTCTCTCTAAAAATCACAAAATCGATGCAGGAGGGTGATAGGACGTCTTGAGATGCCTGGGGAGTCATGCTCATCCCCCTGGAACGACCGGAATCAGAGTCCATTTATAGGAGAACAGGCGGTCTTATCGGAGCTAAAAAATAGGGATAAATGCGCCCTGGTGCCAGGCGCATGCGCCCTGGTGCCAGGCGCATGCGCCCCACTGAGGGGCGCATGTGCCCCCCAGTGAGGGCGCATGGGCACAGTTCCCGAGAAAAGAGGCCTTATCCAGTCCGTCCGTTCAGTGGTAGAGTCCCGGTGAAAAACTGGTTCCCACGTGTCTCAAAGGTGGGGCGCATGTGCCCTCAAATGAGGGCACAAGGTCACGTGCCTCAATGGTAGGGCGCATGGGCACATGCCCTGGGTCCCGGGCGCATGTGACCAGGAACCCGGGCGCATGGGACTGGTTTCGCGCGTCCTTTTTCCGGAAGCCATTGCGAACACTCCCGAACTCGAATTCGATGCCGTTTGTTGCGTTAGAAAGATAACAGGCCGAAGAAGCTTTCTATGGCATCGTATCAGCTATCACACCCTCCAAAACTTCAGAATTTTATCCGGAAGTTAGGGCAGTGAACAGAAGATCCGATACAGGTCAAAAATGACTCCGACGGCAAACCGGAAAGGCACGGTATGCAACAAAACTTGTCCGGGGTGTGAATATGACCATAACCTTCAATGCATGATCATTAGGCATTGGTCATTCAGCCAATTTCCGTATTTATACGATTTACGTGTGGCTTTCGCTCGGAAATTATGGCTTTTCGCGGAAAACTTCGGAAAGTATCCGATTTCGTTCGGCGAAGCTTCAAATCAACTTTAAAAGACCCGGCATCATTCTAAGGTCAATCACACATGTTACCCTATAAAACATGAGTTTTATGCTCTGAATTAGGCGAATTTGGCGTGTCTACAGCGGGGGCCGAGTTCAAATGGGATTCGAAGTGCCAGGATGCATTCGATGGTTTGAAAAGATACCTGGCTAGTCCCCCTGTGCTTAGACCACCAGTCCCTGGCAAGCCCTTAGTTTTGTATATCTCGGTTTTGGAGAATTCTCTTGGGGCAGTCCTTGCACAAGTTGATGAAGAAGGGAAAGAGAGGGCAAATTACTATTTGTCAAAGATCTTTGATCCATGTGAGCAGAAGTATATTGTAGTGGAGAAGACCTGTGCTGCACTAGTCTGGGTAGTTCAGAAGCTTAAACACTATTTCTTAGCTCATGAGGTCAATCTTATTGCCCGCATCAATCCCATCAAATTCCTTCTGGAGAAAACTGTTCTAACTGATCGGTTAGGTCGTTGGCAGAGCTTCCTCTCCCAGTTTGATATCACCTATGTCCCCCAGAAGGCGATTAAGGGCTATGCCATTGCCGAACATCTAGCCCATCACCCTATACCCCTCTTTGACCCGGTCCAATCGGAGCTCCCGGATGACGAACTAATGTTGATCCGATCTTCCCACCTTTGGACATTATATTTTGACGGGGCTCTGAATTCACATGGTAAGGGAATAGGAATCGTACTTATATTACCCGAGGGTGTCACCATTCCACAGGCATTTCAGCTTGACTTCCCAGCAACCAACAATATAGCTGAATATGAAGCCTTGCTGGCCGGGCTGGAGGCTGCTCATTTCTATGGTGCCACGGAATTGAGGGTGATAGGTGATAGCCAACTAATTCTTCGCCAAGTCCTAACCAAATACCGAACTTCTCATCCAAACCTCAAACCTTACCAAGAAATCACCTCTTGCTACATCAAACTCTTTTCCAAACTCACTTTTGTCCATGTTCCTCGAGCTCAGAACATCCTTGCTGATTCCCTAGCCTCCTTAGCTTCATCTCTATCAGTCCCGCTAGGTAGACAGGTGCGGACTATTCATGTCCGTAGGAGGTCGATGCCAGCGATTAAAGATGGGCGATTTCTGAAGATCAAGGAGAGATTTGGCAGGAAGGAATATCTAGAGCAGAAAGAGGAGATTTCACTAATCGAGTTGGAAGAGTTAGATGAGGGTGAGAGGCCTTGGTTTGATGAGATTGCAAGGTATTGTCAAGATCAGACATATCCACCTGGATCAAATGCAAAAGAAAAGAAGGCCATCAGAAGAGTATCCCAGAGGTATACCATCCTAGGAGGGGTGCTCTACAAGAGGAGCCTGAGCGGAATTTTATTGAGATGCGTTGATGAAGAAGAGGCAAAATTGGTGCTTAAGGAAGCACATTCCGGGGTCTGTGGGGGCCATGTCAATGCTCAAGCTCTTGCCAAGAAAATCATCAGGCAGGGGTATTATTGGCCAACCCTAGAAGAGGATTGCTCCATCTTTGTCCGGCACTGTCATTCTTGCCAACTTCATGCCGACAAGATCCATTCTCCCGCATCTTCCCTTCATCCGATACATTCCCCATGGCCCTTCGCCATGTGGGCTTTCGATATCATTGGCCCTCTAAGTGATCTTAGCTCTGAAATCCGTTCCAAATCGTTCATCCTGACGGCAACAGAGTACCTCACCAAGTGGGCAGAAGTGGAAGCGTTCGTGGAGATCAAGGCATCAACACTGTGCTCCTTCATCAAACGCAACATCATCGCCAGGTTCAGGATACCCAGCGACATTATCACCGACAACGGACCGCAATTTCTCTCTCAAGATCTGCGTGATCTTTGCAACAGGTACCGCATTACATTGCATCATTCATCTCCTTATTACCCGCAAGGCAATGGTCAAGCAGAAGCCACCAACAAAACTTTGATTAAAATCATCAAGAAAACCTATAAGTCTAGCAAGTTCGCAGATTGGCCAGATAAGCTTGTAGATGCCCTATGGGCTTATCGTACTTCTGTACGGACCCCCACTGGTCAAACCCTGTATGCTCTCGCATATGGGATGGAAGCGGTGGTCCCATATGAAGTACTCCTTCCATCACTCCGAGTTCAACTCGATAGGGACATCCCTGTCGCTGAGAGACGAGAATCTCTCCTTGCACAACTTGAACTCCTAGATGAAAGAAGGTTGGCCGCTTCCGAGCATGCCCGGACTTATCAGAACCGATTGAAAAGGTTTATCAAAAGAGGGTGGTAGAGAGAAAGTTCGAAATCGGTGAGATGGTAGTTAAACGTATATTCGTTAAGCCGGGTGGTCCCCGCTCCAAGTTGCAACCTAACTGGGAAGGGCCTTTTGTTATAACTGAAAAATATACAGGCAATGCATATGAGCTAACCAACGCCGATGGAGAAAAATTGAATCATCCATGGAACGGCGTTTACCTCAAAAAATATTTTCCTTAAAAAAATGGAGAATTTCTAGTATGATATTAAGTCATTGATCCAAGGGTGTTAGCTAGAAGTCAAGGGTAGACATCACCTTGCACACACAACACCTCCCGATCCCAGAATCTAGATAGCCCAACACTCAAGAGAGGCAAGGCAGAACCCTGAAGGCGGAAAGGAAACCTTACCCTATTCTCTTCTATTCGGTCCAAGATAGGTGAAGGGGAGTAGAGGAGGATAATATCGAAAATGCCCACCACCTTAGTAGGAGGCCATCTCATAGGGTGCAAAAGGGTGCCAAAAGATGGGCAATGAACCCCACAGGTTTTAACAAATATGGGCCTGTCTGAATGAGTACCTGAAAGAATAGAAAATGAAGAGAAGGCACCAAAAGATGGGCAATGACCCCACGGGTCAAAGACTTGTCTAAATAAGTGCCATATGTAGAAAAGACCCGAAGAGGCCGAACCCCAACGGGCAATTTGGGCATGAGTAGAGAAACCCTCCTCAACACCCCCAAATCCTATCAAAGACTTCCTCTATTATTCATCCATCTTAAAACCCCTAGGGTAGGGTAGACTGTCCAAACATAGGGGGAATCCAAACCGATCAAGAGAAGAGGGCAAGAAAGATTCTGGGTATGGAACCTTATTTTCACGGGGTGTTTATCACTTAAATCTTGATTAACACTCAAAGATCGATGAATTGTTTCAATACTGGCGCATTCTCCACAAAAATCCAAAAAAAATGAATATTTTCAAGAATCCAAAAAAATCAAATATTTTCAAAATTCCAAAAAAAAAATCTGAAAAAAAATCTGAAAAAAAAAATTGAATATCTTCAAAAAAATAAAAAATTTTGAATACTTTCCAAAAATCTAAAAAAGTGCATCATCTAACTTGGCATAACCTTGATTTTTGCCTTTGCTAGCATTCATGTTTATCTTTATGTCTTGCATGTTTCATTTCCGCATTGCATATTTACCTTCATTATCACCCCACTAAGAGGGCTCCTCCATTTGACCTAAGTCAAAGTTGGCCATAATAGGCAAAGGGATGAGTCGTTGTGAAGATCTAATCCTCTTTTATCAAGTGTTTTCAGGAACTTTAAAATAAGAGGAGAATGTTCTCTCAACGACAGGATTCTGAGATCAAGAAGGGAGCGACTCTCACCATAGCAGGTAAGCTCTCTCAACTTTTACCTTTTCTGTCATTTTGTGCATTCTACCTGGTTGATAAGGCTGCCCCCCTTGACATATAAGCAAGGCAAGATGACAATAGGCAAGGGGGTAAGCCATAGAGCAGATCTAACCCCTTTATTAAGTATTTCAGGAAAGAAACACGAGTCAAGGAGGGGGAAATATCGCCAATAGGAATTGCTCACAGAAATAGAAGAATCAACATGGGAAACCCCCATAACTTTCCGACTAGCATATATGTCGCTAGTCGTGTGTTATTATCTTATGCATTATTTGTTGAAGACCTTGAGTATGGAGAAGACTTGACCCGAGATCCCCTTCATCAAAATCTACGACGGTCGGGTCATCTCTAATGCTCACGGATAAGCCAAATTTGTGCTGTGAGGGACGATAGTTCTCGAATGAGTATCTTGACCTCATAGACAATCTATATCTTCAACTATTTGTTATACAAGTTTTGTTTTGTTTTCTTGAGCCCAACATGCATCATGTAGCATTAATTGCATTACATTTTGTTTTATCATTAAATACAGCATTTCCCAAACTTCACCTTCTCACTCTCTCGATCATTCTACATCCCACCGTGTTTTCTAATCCCATCGTGTTCTCTAATCCCATCATGATCTCTAGTCCCACCAACCTCTCTAATATCCCACCGTGTCTATTAATCCCACCGTGTTCGGTAACCACTTTGTGCCCTGAAATCTTTTCACCACTATGGCCATTGCAACTTCTTTGCTATTCATCCCACCATGGCAGCCAATTCATCCCGCCAAGGGCCTCCTATTTGGTCAGAACTTGCACCGTCAATATCTTCACGGTCTATGCTTAAACATTTGCCTTTCGGAATCTGAGATCATTCCATTCCGAATTGAATCTTGTCTCTTGAAAGACTTAAATGAATCAGATAGCCCGAATGTGCTCGATTGGTATTCTTTTACTTTTTCAAAACAAATCTTTTTAAATTTTAGCCCGTCACAGTACAGGAACACCGCAAAGATCAGGTTACCGGCTGATGATGAACCTACGAACCCATGTTTCGGGGACTCCCCACCGCGTTGGGGGTTGGCTATTCTTCTCTCGTGCCATTGGCACATCTCTTACCAATCGAACATAGGAAGACTTGATGAAACATGGTGGTTAACCAGGAGACTTGAAGAGATTCGTCTTGCCAAATCTGGTCGTTAAGCGTGTCTATATCTACACCTTGATGCCACCTTTTCAGTCCATCGCCATTTCACTCCACTACATTCCACTACGATCCATCTCGCTTCGCTACGCTTTCTCTACGTTTCACTACGCTCCGCTACATGCCATTCCCTTGCAAAGCCGACATCAAGGCGAGGCAAGCTGTAGACATGCCAAATTGGCTTGATTCGGAGCCCTAGACTCTTATTCCATAGGCGATATCCTTTATTTGACCGTTATCTGATCCGGACTACCTCGTGGAGATGAGCTAAGGACATTGGTGGAGCCCCCCTTGTTAGGTGAGAATGAACCAATGATTTCCGGAATATTACCGTAACCTTAAAGCGAGAGCCACACGTGAACTGTAAAAACACGAAGCCTGCTCGATAACCAATCTTGAATAGTCCATAATTTAAGGTCTCGGGAGTCCCGCATATGTTCCGTAACATTCAGGGTTTCCGAGAAGTCATTTCGGTAGGCGTCGGTCAATGACGGCATTCGTTACGGCTTTTTCGATCTGTGCTGACACGGCTATCCCGGACCATGTATTAGGCTTTTACGGTCATCACCGGGTCTTTTCAGGTCATCCGGGTCGATTCTAGCCGAATATTTTCATCAACCGGGGCCATACATCCGGTTCGGTCAATTTTAGGGTTTCGCGGCTTTTACGGCTTTCAATTCATGTTTACCGGGTTAATCTCAGTTTTTTTGATGACTTCGGATTGTCCAATCGTACCGGACTTTTTCGGTCATCATTTTAAGTCATCCCAAGTTGACCCGAGATTTCTCGATCGGAACCGTGCCTTTCGGATCTTCGCCCCGGGTTTCAGCTTTCCGCGAGAGGGTAAACCGGTAGAAAGCCCCGTGCGAACATATCGGTAGACACGCCGGCTGGTTTACCGACTTGAGGATGTGCGGTTGAAGGCCCTCTTTCCAACGCAACAAACGGGAGCCGAATCGGACATCCCGTTTGCAAGATACGGCTCGCGGAACACGCGCGCAGGAGAGAGAGTGTACCACGCCCCCACTACCTTTGAAAGAGGAGGGCGCGCCCTGCGCGCCCTCAACCCGGGGGCGCGCCATGCGCGCCCTCAAACTGGGGGCGCGCCCTGCGCGCCCCCGGTTCCTTTGAAAGTCGGGGGCGCGGTCAGTTTCTTTAAATAGCAAATTACCCCGATTAGCACCTTCTAAACCGGATTTTTGGAAGGTTTCCGCGGAGGATTTTCGATCATTTGTACCGCGCCCCCGGTTCGGGGGCGCGATACGTATGTCAAGTCAATTTTTAGCAATTTTCGGAAGTTTCCGTCGATTTTTAGCAGTGAGACACATAACGCGCCCCCGCTTCCTTTGAAACAGGGGAGCACGCAGACCGCGCCCCCGAACTGGGGGCGCGCCCTGCGCGCCCCTGGTTTGAGGGCGCGCCCTGCGCGCCCTCCTCCTCTTTGAAACACGGGGGCGCGGTAGGTCCAGTTTCTAAATTTTGCACCGGCTTCCTTCCCCTATAAATTGAGGGCCATTCTCAACGACCCAAGGTTAACCCCCGGTGCCTAGCTCGTCCAGAGGTCGTCCAAGCTCTTCTCCAAAGCCGTCCCGACGTCCAAAGGCGATCCGAAGTCAAGAAATCGATCCCAAGGTGAAGGAGAAGGCTCGATCCGGGTGTTCTTCATCAACCATCTTCATTGACTTCTTCAGAAAATCCGGGGCTTCTGCTGCAAAAGTCTTCAACATGCAAATTGTTCCTCTCTTCGTTCTCTTTCATCTCCAATGGACAGCACTCAATTCCTACTTGCCGTTTGTTCGTGGCGATTGCCACACTGAGGGCGCGCATCCAGGTTCTGTTTTCTATATCCTCCCACTTTCAGAATTGTTACTTACTTATACAGGAGGATTTAGGAGAAGTCATCAACATAGGAACTCTTCCTCTCTGAGTCCTCCGTCTACTCCAACAAACGGAACTCGATTCTGACATCGGGGTCGTCCGTAGCATCCTCTGCATCGAAGTCACGCCAGAAGGGTGCAAAGCTACCCGAACCGGCCTTTTTTCAACCAACTCGGCTTCAACTCAAGCCGATCCATTCCATAAGCTTTCTCAACTCATTTAACTCATTTTATTTACTGTTTTAAAGCATATTTCAGTTTATTTGCATCATTTTTACATAATCAAAAAAATACAAAAAAAGGGGTTAAGGCTCACCCCAATCCGGTGAGTTCGATTCCGATTGCTTCTTTCTCATCTTCTTACTACAGTTACTTCACCTCCCATAGTTCTAATTATTTTCTTCACTTGGTTTATTTTTCTAGTTGCACAGGTTGAACAAGCTAGCATTGATTGGAGACTCTTCTTCATCGGCCGGCCGAAGAAGAAGAAGGTTGAACCCATATCCCGATCTCCCACACTAAGGTACACGGTCAAATCAACTTCTTTCTATTTTCATTACATAAAGCGGAGCCCGCGGCTCCTGGCGACCACCTTTCATTTATGCTTTAAGTTCATCTCCTCCTCACTCTCCTCCCACATGACCCGAACCATCTCCGGTGCTCGAGCGACGCCGTGAGATGAAAGTTCGGGGATCAATGTGAGTGTGGGACCGAGGTGAGGACATTTTACCGCTTTCCGAGTGTTTTCAATTCACTCCCCCTTTTACCCAATTCTATCTTTCACCTTCTCTTGAGGTGCCGATCCGGAACCCGTTTTCGGAGTCGACAATGATCAATCAATGTATGATAATCAACTTTTAGATTTGGTTGATCTTGAAGTTCGGATTGATAGAAATCAATTTATCAATTAAGGCAAGATTTTTTTTTTTGTCATTGGTGTAGAGAATTTTAGTGTTTAACAATTGATGGATATCATATGGTATAGTATCTTTATGAGATGAAGTTCAAATTTTGTGTAACTGGTGAATTGTATTGATTAAATGAATATGATTAAGTCATGATGATATGATTTCTTATTTAAGTGAAGATAGAAAGCTAGTTAGATTGGTATATTTTTCATATTGAGAAGTAAAGTGGGTTTTATAATGATTTCATAGGATGATCTTCATGAGAATAATTGAATTATTGGTGTAAGTTAATTGGGATATATTTATGATAAGAGGATATAATATGTATTGCTGGAAGGAATGAGATCAATCAATCACAGAATTGAATATGAGATTTTTAGAACATCATGTATATTAGATTGTTCAAGTGGGGCTTTGATTAGATATCTATATGATACCACCATCTAGTTTATATTATGACCATAGTATCTAGAATCTTAGTTATTATTTGCCGATCTAGAATCTGAGTAATTGCTCTACCAATCAATATCCTTGTCTAAGGACTTGAAATCTTTGATCCTTGAATTTCCAAATCATAGGAAGTATATAGGCTCTAGGTGATCTAGCTTGATGATTATGAGTTAATTTTGTATCATGGACAATTTGGTTAGATATAGATTTGTTAAGACCTTGATTCATATGAAAGGTATCATTTAAGTTTGAAGTATTTGGACATTGTGATATAACTCCAATTGAGAAAGTAATTAGAGATCATGATACTTGTAGAGGTTGTTTAAAGGAATTGGAAATATCTTTGGCATTAGATTGTGGCTCTTTAAGCATGGGAATAATTTGGTTATTATTTAAGATAATACAATGATCAGATTCTGGATTCCAAGTTATAAGAAAATGAATGTTGGTGATACTTTGGCGAAAATAATGTCGAGGTTTATCTTGAAAAAGAAAAAAAATGAATGATGAATTAGGATTGATATTCTTGTTTTGAAAGGATATTGGAATTTTAGTTATTTTAGATAATGATCAAATATGTATGATATGAGGATGATATCATCTAATAGATTGATGAATAAGAAAGATTGTTGAATCATTAAAAAGATTGCATTAGATAATCTATAGAAAATATGAGTTATTCAATTATGTCTATGTGAGAAAATTTTTGATATATTACTTGATTAAGAGGTTTGATTAAAAGAGTTGGATATTGAAACGAGATTATAAATCTAAACTTTGAAGAAAAATTAAATTGTTTAGTGTGATTGTATTAGTAGTATTCTTGTGTTATTAAAGATAAGATATTGTAGTATCAGTTTTGAGGGTTAGTACTTGTTTTAGTAGGGTTCTGATCACTTGTAAGTTATCAAAATCTAGTTCAAGATATGGCATGGCATCCAAGATTATAACCTTATTATTTACGAATCATGAATTTGAGATTTTTTTTTTCTACCATCATCTTTGTATAACCTCTCCAATCATGGATTACTTGTTACCACTCATCCCTGATTTGTCAAGCTTAAGTGGAGTTGTGTTTGGAGTAAATATAGATTATGTTAGAAGATTATGAATAATTAGTTCAGACTTTGATTTAGTTGAGGTGATTTTTTTTAGTCAAATAAAGATAGAAGAATGAGTTAGTGATATCTTGCTAATTGTTTGGAAGTGGTTAGAAATTGGTAAATTTATAAAACATCATAATTGTTTAGAGTTTTAGTTCTTGCTGGTGGTGATTAAACACATGTTGTATGATGTGATGATTTGAGGATTTATTTTTGAGTTCATGAGAATCAAATCATCCTGGCTACCCCCTTCGATTAGATAGTAAGATTTTGAAATTTCGAGGACGAAATTTTTTTTAAGGGGTGGAGAATGTAACGTTTTGAAAAAAAAAATGTAACGCCTCCCCCCTTTTTCCTCTCGCCGGTTACGTTCCCCCCCCCCTCGCCAGTTACACCTGCGCCCCTCTCTTGCCGATGTCACCGCCCCGTCTCCCTCTCGTCTACGCAGCCCCCCTCTCGTCGAGCTCTCCATTCCGCCGCCTTGCCCTGTGTGCGCGAACGCCACCCACGGTCACCAGCGCCGCCCGCCATCCAGCCGCCTACGTGAGGAGTTGCCGCCCACCTGGGCCGCGCGAACCGCGGCTGTTGCCACCGCCCGCCTGCACCCTCCGTCGTCCAACCGCCACCCTACTGCCGCCCCCCCTTTCGTCGTGCGCTCCGGGCAGTATCCCGCCTGCACGGCCGCCTCCGCCGTGCGCACCCTGCGCCTGGGCCGCCGTCTTCCCGCGCGTCGCCCGCGCAACCAACGCTGTGCCGCCTGGCCGAGTGTCGCCTCCCCCTTCTTCTTCCCTCCCTTGGTCACCTGGCCATTTCCCGCAGCCGGCCACTCCGCCGCTGGCCACCCTCCTGCGCGCGCATGTGCAACCCGCCGCCGGCCAACCCACCTTGCACGCCAGCGAGCCGTCTGTTCCCCCCCCTTTTGTGCGCATCGCCGGCCACCTTTTGCCCGACTGACGGTCACGCGCGCCTGGGACCCCCCCAGCACATTGAAGCCTTCACACCAGCCGCCTCCCTCTTTCACGCCGTCCCCGGCTGCTGTCCCCACCGCCCTCCGTTGCGGCCGCCGCCCAGAGTCACCCACGATCGATATCTCCCTCGCCAGAACCCCCCCCGGTCGAGCTCTTGCTCCCTCTCTTACTGTCGTCGACGCCGCCGTCTTCCTCCCCCATCGACTTTCCCCCCACCATCGTCGTCCGTCAGCACGCCCGCCTAAGCCATACTCCTCTGCTGCCTCCCTCCGCACGAGCGCATGGCAGCCTCCGCCACCATCCGCCGCCGCCGCCGTGCCCCTGCAGCTCCGGTCGCCGTCGCCGCCGCCGCCGTGAACATCGCCACCGCGCGAGCCCGTGCAAGCGCCGTCCGAGCGGCTGGTCAAGCCCGGATCATCCCCCCCCGAGCCTCCCGGTCCAGTGCCCTAAGCCGCCCGGTCCAGCTAATCGAACCGTCCGGTTCAACGCCAGTTCAGCACCTTTGGATTATTTGATTTATTAATTCCGGAAATCAGAGATAAAGTCAGGAAATCTTCAGAAAATCCATAAAAATCCGAAAAATTCAAAGGATCTTTCAGGTAGGTTTCTCAAGCTTGTCTATATATTTGACTCCATTTTGATTAGAAAATATGCATGATTTAACTTATGGATCTTGATTTGACTAGTTTAGACTTTTGACTCAAGATCAGTGATTTTTATCAAATCCTTGAAACCAGAACCTTGAAAATGATATTTTGAATGTTATGAAACATGTTTGGCATGATTCTGGATGGGTAGAAATACTTTTCATGAGATTTGACCATATGTTATTTATGTATATGATTATGTGCTAGAATGGACCTAGAATTGAAATATAGCTAAGTGGAGGCATGAAAAAATCATAAGTCATCAAATTTCACTTCTTGGAACCTGTTTAGGTCAGATTATGGGTGTTGACATCAGAACTTAGCTTGTTTTGGTTATGCCAAACTTGATTTTGATTAATTGTCTTGTATATGTAATTAAGTATGTCTAGTTCGGTTTGTCATTGCATGTGTGAGGATCATGTAAATTTTGATTAGTCTAGTTTCAGATTATGTATTATGTTATGCATGATATGATTATGCTCATATGGTCAAGTTTCGTATATGTTTGATTTAGAATATGTCAACCAAGTCGATTAGTACATGTCTTGTCTAGTTATGGTAAAATATGTCTAATTTGATTCACCATAATTTGTCTAAGTGTTGGGTTGCATCCCACTGTCACGACATTGTGTATTTCCGCTACATATTTATGGGTTATGTTATTTAAATTCGGGTCGTGACACACTTGAACGGTTTTAATTAAAGAGTAATGTCGTCTCTTCATCCATGGTATGGGATTTTGAAAATCCCATGAGTTACTCTCATTCTACTTCATATTTTGGTTTTCGATTTTACTCGTTCGACATCTAATAAGGCAAAGATCATGATTTTAAGGAATCAAAAAATTTTCTACTATCATGTATTGATTTCTTACAAAATATACTTAACATATTAAGAAATCATGACTTTAACCAAAAGAAGTATATTAATAAAGGAAGGTATAATGACAATTAGAAATGAATAGAGGGAGGAGGCACACAAACCCCATTAAATACAACCACATTTAAAATAATCATCATTGCATGATAATCACAAGTCCATGATCTCTATATATTCGTACCAACATCACATTCACATAGTGTGAATATGTGATATTAATATGATACAACATTTATACCATAAAAATATAATTCCTCATTTTTAAATTCTTAATTTCATGCTTTCTTTATTTTTTATGAAATAAATAACATGTGAACAACACAAAACAATTTACCTGAAACAAATAAGCATATCTAAACCATTTAGTACATTCATGCATTCCAAAATATGTATAAAGTATAAAATTAGCGTCCTAATCATTATTTTAAAATTTTTCATTTTATAGAATTAATTAAGACACTAACTTAATAAGTTAAGTTTTTAAAATAACTTTAAAACTTAACTAAAGTTGAATCTATGATAATAATGCTTAATGCCATCCAATAGGTCATTAAACACATTAAAACTTGTAATATAATTTTCTAAAATTTTAATTTTATTTTAATTTTTTAAAAAATATTTTTTTTGATATTTAAATTATTTAAATGTCATTTTACATAATTAAGGAGAACTGTGCTACCTGCAAGAGCCACCTAACTGCACCGTCGTGCGCCTCCACATGCGCCAACTGATAGAAATGTATGCCTTACAAGCCAATCATATATGATATGATTTGACATTTCTAGTAATATCTCATTCAATTAATTAGGCAAATCTTCATTATAAGCTCTTATTAGATTCAAATATTATAATGAAGTCCTTAATCAAATACAATTATGATTAAATCATGATGAGATCATGATAATGAGATTGATCATCTAGAGGTATTTGATCTAAATGTTCCTAGTCATAGGATACTTGAGACGGGACATCAAGGATCCGGATAGATTAGGGTATGTGATATCTTCTCATGTGATGAGGATGACCGATCTCATTGGCCATTAGTGTGGAGACACTGAGATACACACACAGGTGCTCATTAGTTGAATGAATTCACTGAACTGACCGAATTAGAAACCCTGAATGGTATCTTACCGAACTGTCTATCAAGGTTTTCTATTATCACGGTTGTATGGTTGGACCTTTGACCTGAGTCGCCAAGATGCCTTGTTGGATGAAACTTGTGCTTTGACCATTGTCCTATGGATCACTGTTTAGATGGTCTAATATAGCTATGGATTGGGTACAAGGAAAACCCAATGGAGGCAATTGAGCGGACAACAATGGATCATCCACTCTCGGTAAGTGAGAGTGAATGTCCTATGGGATAATACTCTAAATCCCTGGCCAAGGTAGATAGGATAATTGTAAAATGAGTTTTCCAATTGATCCAATTCCGAGTACAGGATCCTATAAGGTCGATACACTAAGGAGTTGACAGTCGATGTCGTACTCCTTTCCGATCGAGACATTGAATGGATGAGGGTTTATATCTATGTGGTAACTGATGATGGAAAGGCTCAATGGAGATAATATTATCCCTATAGCCATTTGAGATCATGGGATGTGGCTTGTACCATTCATGATTGGTAGGCCGATTAATCTATTATTGGATAACGGATTTAATTAAATTAAATAAAATTGTTCTATTTTATTTAGGCCTCAACCAAATAGGCTATTGGGCCTAGTGAGTTACACACAAAAGGACTTATCCACAAGTATAGGGGCAAGGGCGTAATTTAAGAGATTTTGGGTTTTTATGAAAAATTTTATAATTCTCTATAAATACTAATGGTTTCAGCCAAATACCATAAAGTCAAGGGTTAAAACCACATCCCTAGCCTCCTCCCTACCTTCTTCTCTCTCTATAAGGTGTCCATGGTCAATGGAGCTCCATTCGGGAAGAGTTCTCGAGGCCGGCGCGAAGGGAGAACTTACTGTGGATGAAGTTCGTGTGGATACTGCTGGAGACCGGACATTTGAACGGTTTGAAGAGGTTGAGAAGCTCATCTCCTTCCTCTCCATGGTATTATATAAATCCCTATCAGGTATATTTGAACCCGATTTGATCGGTTTCGGTATTCGTCGTTCGGTTCTGATTGAGACAAATTTCTAAAGGAACCTATAGGAATCGTCGCTTCTGCTGCACCATAATTTTATGGACGATTCCTTATAGTGGTATCAGAGCCCGATTCAAGTTTCGGTCGAAACCGACTACGAATCAATATTATTTCATGTTATTTGTGTTCCAAAATCTGTGCAAACGTCTGTTTTGTCGAGGCCACCATAATCTGTATGTGATTCAGATAAAAGACTTATTGGCTCAGGTAGAATATCGTGATATAGGTCTTTCCAACTCCACAAAATGTTTAAAGTTTGGATCTCTGTAGTGTTCGGGAGAAACCTCAAAAGTTGGTGTTTCTGTCATGCCCGAACCGACACCCGGATTTGGGGATTTTGTGAAATCTCCGTTCACAGAAGAAGTTGAGGCTTGGAAAAGTTTTAAGAGATGAGTAATATGATTAACTAACCTTTTCCTTTGATATCCAGCTTTGAACGGCGGTGGAGGGAGAGAATTTTTGAGTTTTCCGACGAACTAGGGTTTTGCGGAGTCAGGCGGCGCCGACCTGTTTCTTCCTGATTTCCTATTTTTATAGAATTTTTATCTGAAAATATATATACATATTTATAAACTTCATTTTATTAGGATTCTAAATTGTATTTTTGGATAATATTTTGTTTTAGGATAAGGAGTTATCCCCGTTGCAAAATAGAGATTTCTGCTGCAGAATCTCGGTGACCGCCACCTCTTCTTCCTCATTTTAAGGTCTATTGGTATTTTTCATGGATATTAGGCCGACTTTTTTAGATTCCTTATTCGATAAGGATTCCAACGCATATTTTTTTGGATTTTTCAGATTCCGGGATAGGGAGATAGAGACCTGGTTTTATGGAAACACTCCTCCCGGATGAACATTTCACCGGCAGCCACCTTATCAGGCGGAGAAGAAGAGTCCGAAACGGACCCGGATCCGGATCCAGATCAACTCTCGGTTTGACCGGCGGCCTGCGCATGCGACCGCGCGCGCTCCGGGCCGGCGCACCTGGTGGCACACGCGGGTGCACGCGAGCATGGCACAATGTGCCGAACGGCGCGGCACATTGCGCCAGGCACCATATTTTATGATGAAAAATATATATTATTTAAAATCATAGAAAAATCCAAAAAATTACCATAAAAATTCAGAAAATTTCTTTAAAAGTATATAATATTATTTAACATGTTTTAAAGTGTTTAATAGCATGTTCGATAATTTTAAGTCCTATTTACATATATTTACTCATGGTTAAACTTTTAAATTTTTTTAAAGGTTTAACTTAAATATTTAATGTCTTAATTAATTCTGTAAAATGAGATTTCACAGAATATAAATTGGGACATTAATTTATTACTTTGCACTGCATTGGAAATGCATGAATCATCTAAATAGTTTAGATGTGCACGTTTATTTCATATAATGTTTATATGCTGTTGTCATGTTATTTCCATGCTATTTATTTCATGAAAATTCGACATGCATGAAATTGAGAATTTCAAAAATAAAGTATATAATTTTATGCTGATATATATGATATATCTCATATGATTATCACGTATGCGCTCTATGTTCATGTGATGAATGTTAGTGTGTATGGAGGTGATCATGGACTTAATTATGTTTGACTTGTGATTGCTTTTAATTGTGTTGGTTAAGTTATTAAATGGGGCCTGTGTGTACCTCCTCTCTCTCTACACAATCTGATTGTACATTCTACCTTCCTCCATTAATATACTCCCCTTGGTTAAAACCAAGGTTTCTTATTAAGTTATGTACATTTGTGGGTCTGCGCACCCTTAAGCCGCTTGTAAGAGTTAGAAGCCGGTTCGTGGAAGGTTAGATAGCGGGTCCACTTGGAGAAGCACCCTTCTGAAGTGGGATCATACCAACTCAAGCATTTGAAGCAAGGATTTGCACCTATAGGGGTGCCTTAGGTGCATGCTTAGGGTTAAGTCCATGATCACCCATTTTTATGCATATTTGATATATGGATGTGTGCTATCTTTTATACATTAGATATATGATATTTCAAAGATATTATATATACTTAGTACCTATACTGATGAAATTAAAAAAATAATAAAATCCTTATTGTTTTAATTAGGTCAATAAACGTGAGACATTAAGAATGACTCACATAGCCTTCCGTTGTTATGATCTCGATGAGCCAATCTTAAATTGGATAGGTTTGTTGTGCTACAACAAGGGCCATCCAACAATGGATTGGTTATCATGGCTAAGGCATTTGCCGAACCTTGGGTGGACCATTTGCATGGCTTTGTTGTGCTACCACAAGGGCTGTGTGAAGAATCCATTCTTATAATGTAACAAGCGTGTTTGACCTAACTAGAGTATATGGCTTGTTGTGCTACCACAAGGTCATAAGTCTAGAGGCTAAATGACTAAGAGTTGCAAGAGTTGCAATTGGCAATAGTTGCCTACCTATTAAGTATGGGGTGATTTGTTGTGCTACCACAAGGTTATCACCATAAAGTTAATAGGGTCTTAGTCCCCACTAGGATTTCATCATGATATCCCGTATTTGCATAATGAGGGTTATGCAAATTCGTCTATAATTAGTGAAGCATACATTAAGATCAAAGACCATATTTTAATTTAATAAATGTCTACAATGTTATATTGATAAAATTATATCTCAGTTTTAGAATACGATAATAAACCACCATTAGTATGGCATATTTGATGCCAAATAGCTTAATGGCTCACACTTCTTAGATTGGTTTAGAACTAAGAGAACTATTCTCATAGTTGATCAATTAACTATTCTACTTGAGAAGTAGGTGTCTCCTAAATTATCTAATGATATGAAAGAGAGATAAGATCTTATCTCATAGACAAGATGCATTGTTTGCCTTAAACTAGATGTTAGTTTGTATGAGACATAAATTATAGAGACAACATGGATAGATGGATATGAGATCCATCATGGCTCATAGTGATGAGCTAACTAAAGGGCAAGTTAGAACAACAATACATCTTAATTACTTCTTGTTGGTGAGACTAATAGTAAGAAGTAAAATCATTAGATAGAAATAGGAGAGAGTTAATAGTAAAAGAAGGTGGTCAAGATAATAAAGCTAGAATAAGACAGGATTCTTACACTATCATAATGATGATAAGTGAAAGAGGAAGTACAAAGTGTTTTGTATATAATGTAAAAGGTGGAGCTTGAAAAGCTTCATGTATCGAAGTCATTGACACTTACTTGTTTAAATATACACTTAATAGTATTAGATACTATATGTGTATATCATAATATTAGATACTATTGATACATCTAATGGTATGAGATACCAGATATGCATCTTATATCTATAAGGAGTTGTAGATGATGACAAGTAAATGAAGGCTTAATAAAGAAGATGTTAACCTACATATGAAGTGGTGCAAAAGTTGCATCATTATTAGTGGGAGGCACAATTCTTTAATAGCCTTATGGAGATGTCTTAATAATTAAGATTGCTATTATATCTTTCTACAAGAATATTATATGATTTCCTGCTTGAATAAATATTGATTTATTCTAAGCTATGGAATTGATAGATGTTCTAAAAGAATAAATGGCAAAGTGTTTGCCAGTGGGAGCTTAATAAATTGTTTAATCATGTTAGCTCTCATGTTATGTGTGATTACTCCTTTTAAGAGGAAATAAGTTGATTTAGATCAATCTACACTTTAGCTTTGTGTAGACATGGATAATGGGTTAATGAGTTGTTAGAACTTGTACATCTAGGTGTATGTTAGCCCATATCTAGTAAGGTTAAAGAAAAATATTTCTACTTTATTATTTCAAAGATGATGTCTCTAAGTATGGATATATGTACTTTATGAAGTACAAATTTAAGACCTTTGTGAAATTATCTGAGATTAAGAATGAAGTAGAGATACTAATGGAAAGAGTATTAGAACTCTTTGATGAGATCAAGGAGGGGAATACTTAAGTACATAATTCACATATAATTGAAGGATAATAGAATCTAATAGACATCTCTTTATACATTTTAGCTTAGTTAAGTAGCTAAAATGAGAAGCTTTGCAAAATTCCTCTTTGTCTAATTTTGGCTAACTACTCTTTATAACCACTTGATCTTAAGAGGTACCTTCTAAGTCTGTTCTGATTATTCCATATTCAATTCTAATTGACTTTTCATTTATTTAATTTTCTAGTTGCACAGGAAACCAAGTACCCACGAGTTGAGGACTCTTCTTCATCGGCTGGCCGAAAAAGGAGAAGTTTTAACCCACATTCTTCCTGCTAAGTTGCACAGGAAACCAAGCACCCACGAGTTGAGGACTCTTTTGCATCAGCTGGCCGAAGAAGGAGAAGCTTTAACCCACACTCTTCCTGCTAAGGTACACAAACTGTCATTTTCTTATTTCCAATGGATAAAGCAAAATTCACAGTACCACATCATGTCTTAATTTCTTCTTCTTTATTCGCATCCTCCTCCAACATGACCTGAACCATCTCTTCGGTCATCAAGTGATGCCGAGAGATAAAAGTTTGGGGATCAATGTGAGTGTGAGACCGAGGTGAGAGTTTTTTTGGTGTTTTCATTCCTATCTTTCTCATTTCCTCTTGAGGTGGCGATCCAAATCATGACAAACCCATTTTCAAAGTCGACAGCTATGTTTGTGATTCTTCTATGAGAGTCGAATTGGACATCCTGTTTACAAGTTATAGCTCACAAGTCGTAAGTGCATAGGAGAGAGAATTGAGCGTGCCCCTAAATTGGGGGCACAGCCACCGTGCCCCCAACTTGGGGTCACAGTATGTGTGGCCCCAATGCAGGGGCACGAGATGGACACCCCAAATAGGGGACATGTCAAATTCCAAAAACTTGATTTACTCCCTCATTTTGAGACTTTCCATTTTTTGGAAAGTTTCTTTTTCAAAAGTCAACCATTTTGACCACACCCCCAAGTCGAGGGTGCATTCATTTTATAAATTCCATGTTTCAAAATTTTCTAGAACATTCCAATTAAAACTGGTAAGTCTGGCCAAACATGCCCCCAAGGTGGGGAAGCAGTGACCATGCTCTCAAGGTGAGGGCACACATAGCCTGCCCCAATTTAAGGGCACGTAGTGCGTACCTCCGAACCGGGCATATGTTCGTTTTCCTTTACAATTTTTCACCGGTCTTCCTTCCCCTATAAATTCGAGACCATTCTCAACGAACTAAGCTTACCCACCCCATCTAGAGCTTATATTCAATGTCTAAGGTTCTTTTCAAAGCACTCTTCCAGATTCTTCTTTGTCTCGATGGTGTAGACACGTCAAATTCGCCTAATTCAGAGCATAAAACTCATGTTTTATAGGGTAACATGTGTGATTGACCTTATAATAATGCCAGGTCTTTTAAAGTTGATTTGGATCTTCGCCGAACGAAATCAGATGCTTTTCAAAGTTTTCCGCAAAAAGCCATAATTTTCGAGCGAAAGCCACACGTAAATCATGTAAACAAGGAAATTGGCTGAATGACCAATGCCTAATGATCATGCATTGAAGATTATGGTCAGTTTCACACTCCGAACAAGTTTTGTTGCATACCGTGCTTTTCTGGTTTACCGTCGGAGTCATTTTGACTAGTATCGGATCTTCTATTCACTGTCCGAACTTCTGAAAAAAATTCTGAAGTTTTGGAGGGAGTTATGGCTGATCTAATTCAATAAAGAGCTTCTTCGGCCTGTTATCTTTCAAACTCAACAAACGGCGTCGAATTCCGAGTTCGGGAGTGTTCACAATGGCTTCCAGAAGAAGGACGTGCAAAAATAGTCCCATACGCCTGGAACCCAAGGCACGTGCCCATGCGCCCTACCAATGAGGCACGTGACCTCGTGCCCTCACTTGAGGGCACATGCGCCCTACCCTTGAGGCACGAGGGAACCAGTTTTTCACCGGGACTCTACCGCTGAACAGATCGAGCGGATAAGACCGAATTTTTCGGAGAAGATGAGATGCACCCCTTCCAGGGGGCGCATGCGCCGTGCACCCGGGC
This sequence comes from Cryptocoryne crispatula var. balansae, assembly GCA_036172225.1. Taxonomy (NCBI): domain Eukaryota; kingdom Viridiplantae; phylum Streptophyta; class Magnoliopsida; order Alismatales; family Araceae; genus Cryptocoryne; species Cryptocoryne crispatula. The sequence continues at coordinate 23,051,967 of CM069928.1, forward strand.
GCATGCACCCTGGGGTAGGGCGCAATGTGCCCTATTTTCTAGTGTTTATGAGACTGTCCGTTCTCCTATAAATTAACTCTGATTCTGGTCGTTCCAAAGGCATGAGCATGACCTCCCAGGCATATCAAGACGTCCAACCACCCTCCTGCATTGATTTTGTGTTTTTTAGATAGAGAATTTCGAGTTTTTAGAGAGAGAAAAGTCGGTTCAAGAAAGAGGAAGGCTGTTCTGCAGGTGATCTGCCAGGTCTCTCTTCTTCGGTCTCTACAGCAGTGTGTGGACATCTTCTTCCCGAGCTCTATTCATCAAAGTTCTTCTTATCCAAGTCTTCTTCAGTTTTCAATCGACGTCACTTGATTCCGAGGTTAGGGCTGGTCGTGACGAGCGCAGAAGCAAAGTCGCTCCTGGCAGATCCTGGACTGCTGCTCGGCTTTTTCGACAACCCAGATTTGGCCATATCTCTCTCTCTCTCTATTATACTCAAAATCTTTCTGTTCTTTTTCATATCTCTTTGTTTAGTGATTCTCCATCCTCCTATTATTTTTTTACATTTTTTAAATTATTTTTAATCTGTTAATCCGAAAATAGAAAAAGAGGGGTTAGAGATAACCTGAATCCGGTCAGTTTCTAGTCAGTTGTGTGTTTCATGTTATTTTCTTTACATATACTCCACTTTGTTTAGTTTTAATTGTCTTTTTCACTTATTTGTTTGTCTAGTTTCATAGAAGATCAAGCACCCACGCGTTGAGGACTCTTCTTCATCGGCCGGCCGAAGAAGGAGAAGCTTTAACCCACACTCTTCACGCTAAGGTACGCACGGTCAATATTTAAATTCATAAATCGGAACCCGCGGTTCCTGGTGACCACATGTTTTAATTTCCTTCTTCTCACCCTCCTCCCACATGACCCGAACTGTCTCTTTTGTGATCGAGCGACACCAAGGGATGAAAGTTTGGGGATCAATGTGAGTGTGGGACCGAGGTGAGAGTTGCTTTCCGTGTTTTTCTTCTTTCTTTCTCATCCCCACTTGAGGTGACGATTTGGGTTCACGAACTTCCGTGAAAAGAAGAAGGCCCCATCAAATTTTCAGAGTCGACAGCATTGTGGCGACCACGGTGGGACAAGCAATGTATTCAACCGTGAGTGCTTAGTGTTTTGTTTGCAACTAGTTCTAGTTTTAAACCGGTTCCCACGTGAGCCTTTCCTTCCTTCCACCTTTCTTAATTTCATGCCATCTCAAAATTTTTGATTTCGCCCATCTTTCATCATATCTGAAGTGCCAAGTACCTCATTTAATTTTTGTCATTTTATTTAAACCGGTTCCCGCGTGAACCAATCTCTTTCTTTACTTCGATTCCCACGTGAACCAAACCACTTTCCTTCAGATCTATCCCCACTTGGATCAGATCCTTAATCACCTTTAATTGGCACCACGTGGCCTTCTTTCAATCATTCAAACCGGTTCCCCTGTGAACCACCCTTTTTTTACCCAAAACCGGTTTCCGCGTGAACCACCTTTACTTTTTACCCCAGTTCCCACATCGGTCCCCATGTGGACCACCCTTTTGCTTGGCTATCAGATATGAACCCTCTTATTTCCATCACTTTTCACTATCTCCATTTGGCTCACATAAGAAACAAGGTCTAGATTTTAGTTTCTAGTTGCTTATCTAGTTTCTAATTGCTTGTCTTGTGTCATTGCTTGTTTATTTAAGTTTATATTTTGCTTATTACTTGCTTTATTACTTGATTGCATTCTCTACTCCTTCTCTCTACCTCCTTCTTTTACACTTTTTTGAGGCGGGAGCTCACTCTCCCATTTACCCCTCCCATCCAAAACACCCTCTTGGTGGATTCTGACCTCTCTTCTGGGATATTCCTTCCTAGTTGACTTGGTTGGCTTTCATCAAGGCCTCCGTAATTCCTCATACATGGAGTATTCCTCTTCACGATTGGGTTGGTTGTACCACTCCCCAAAACCCGAAGCATCTTATGTTACCTACACGTGGTGAGATTGTGTGAAACCCAAGTCATTGGAGATTGGAGTTAGGATCCTAACCCATTTGTTGAGATAACAATTCTTAACAAAATCCATAAACCTAAGGTTTAATCAAAATCATTGCGTAATTTTGCTTTCAAGTCTTTGCATCACTTGTTTGTCAAACAAAAATTCAAACCCCTAACATTTTTTGCAAGATATTAAAAACCAAAAAAAAGTTCTTTGTTTATTTTGCCAACTTGTTCAATGCAATTGAGGTCTGGAAGGCACGTTGGAATGGCGGAACAAGCTGAACATCGAGAGCACGAGATGGGTCATCAACTGAATTCGTCAGATGGTCATGTTAATCCATTGATTGAGTCAGAAGCGCAAGTGGTCCCTCAACCATCTGCTCCTCGTGATGTTGAACAACTCTTTAGGGAGTTGTCTCTCTATACCGACCAAGAAACCTACGCCCGCATACAATCCATGGTGAAGGGAAAAATTGCCTCAGATCAGGCTGAAGCCAACCAAGTTGCCTCATCTCCTTGTCCTCTGGTTCGACCATCACTCATTCAATCACCCTTTGTTCAACCACCTATTGTTCAACAATCTATGATTCAACCATCACTAGCACAATCATCTGTAGTTCAACCTTCTATGATTCAACCATCTGTAGTTCAACCATCTATAGTTCAACCATCTGTGGTTCAACCATCATTCGTTCCATCATCTTATTTTAACCATGTTTCTCCCCTGGCCCATCAAGTCATGGGGCAATCTTCAGTGAATTTGCCAAGTCATACTCCTCAATTCCAGAACCATGCCTCTAACCCCATACCCCCACCAGTAAACCAAGAACCTGCTCTAACCCAGGCAATCATGGATCAGCTCACCCAAATGAATGAACGTTATGAAGAGCTGAGATGTTGGCTGGACTCCAAGTCAGTTCCTGAGATTTCTATTCCTTCTTTACCAGTTCTCCACTTGCCACCTTCTGAACTACCAGTTTATCGCCGCTACGATGGTACTGGCAATCCTTTTCTCCACCTTAAATATTTTCTCTATGAATCCTCATTCTGGAAAGATGATCGTAGGGTTCTTGCCTTCTTGTTCCGCCGATCACTAGAAGGGTCTGCATTAGAATGGTTCTACTCGCTCGACTCCTTTGAGGCAGGAGACTTCGATATTGTTAAAACCAATTTTTTGCAAAGATACAGAGACCAGGTGGCACCATCATTCTCCATCACAGATTTGATTGCCAAGAAGATGAAGCCCGAAGAGGACTTCATAAAGTTTGCTGATCGCTGGAGGGGAATGGCAGCGAAATTGACAGATGTGATTTCTGAAGGGGAACAAGTGAAGATGCTTATTGGAAATACTACACCTGTCTTAAGGAATGTATTGATCATGCACCATCCTACCACCATGAATGAACTCTATGATAGTGCCCGATACTTGCAAGCCCATTTCAAAGATGCCACCATGATAAATCATTTTAATCCCAAACCTAGAAACTTCAGGAAAACCCCCTCTGCATCAGTTGGGCCTACAACCGAGGGAGCGGTCAACAACGAATCTATAAACATTGTAGGGAACCAGGGAGGGAACCGTCAAAACCAGTTCAGAAACCCACCACAAAACCATTCCTATTACCCCCCTCAACAACAGGTTAGGCCACAACAACCACGACAACCACAACAACCCCATCAGCCAGTAGTAAAACCCAGCAACCTCATCAACCTATCTACAACAGGGCACCGCCACCACTCAATCAGGCACTACGAAGGGGAGGTCCTAGGAGAGAGAACTACCAACAACTCCCTTACTCTTTGACCGACATCTTCAATGTACTTATCGCAGAAAAATAGTTGGAATTGCCCAAGGAAAGAGAGGTTTGGCCAACAAATGTAGATATGTCTCGATACTGTGCTTACCACCGGTGTCCTGGTCACACTGTTGAAGTGTGTTTTCAATTCAAGGATTACATCCACGATCTGAATGACCAAGGCAGCATTGATTGGGCTCAAATGGGAGAATGCATACAGGCAATGAAGGCTAGGCAACAGCAGCGGCAGCGTCCACCGGCTCAACCTCAACAACAACCTGGCTTGGGGATTGTTCAGAATCCGCTCCCATTACATGCTCCCACTCCAGCACCGGCACCAGCACATCCAAACCCAGGAATTGGTCTAGTACACTCCAATGTCCAGGGACATGCCAGCCGTGCTAAAGGTTGGCAACTAGAAAGCCACAATACAACCATGCCTGTCAACCCGGCTAGGCCTCCTGCTAGGAACCCTCCTAGACAAATAATTCGTGCACCTTCTACTCCACAACTACCACAAGCTCAATAACCCAACCATTGGCTGCCACTTCTTCTCGCCGACTTATCATTAGGCCAGCCCCCTCCTTAACTACACCTCCTTCAACCATTTCTACACACCAGCCCTTACTCATCTGACCACCACAATCACCACCAAACCTAAACTCACAGCCTATGAACTCTGTCACTCCAAAATCTCAACCTATCATAACACCGACCCCACAACTTACCACATTACCAACACCTTCATTAAACCCATCAACCACTCCTACACCCCGGCCTCTTCTTATTAGGCCACCAGTATCACCATCACTACCACCTCCAAATCCTACACCTCTACCCACTAACCCAATCATCCCAGAACTACCAATCACATTGCCTGCCATACCTGCACCTACACCACCACAGTCCACCCTAGTTAACCCATCACCTCTACCCAACCGCCAAATAGCCCCGGTGCTTCGGAGTGGGAGGATGTTCCAGCGGCTCTTTCCCCAAGATGGTACTCAACCGCAGGATCCAATGGAAAAGAAACAAGTGGAAGAACCATTGTCGGGCATGGCGTATGACTTGCTGAAACATTTAGATAAGACACCGACCCGTATTTTCATACTTGAGTTGATCAAAAGATCAAAGGTGCACTAGGAGATTCTACAGCAGTACTTGCAAAGGGTCATGGTGAGTGAAGATCTCCCACCTGAGAAGATCACTACAGTGTTAGCCCCTAGAGTGAGCACCCAACACTCACTTTCTCTCAGGAAGAATTAGCAGATCCAGAGGTCAGGAGATATGCTTTGCATGTGGTTGTTATCATCTGTAATATTGAAGTGAAATCATGTTTGGTTGACACTGGAGCTTCTATCAACGTTATGCCACCAGAAACTTTGCAGTTGTGCGGCATTTATGAACAACAAATCAAGCCATCATGTTCCATGGTGATGGCCTATGACAACTCCAAGAAGTCTGCACGTGGGGTGGTCACTCTAGAGGTTAAACTTGGACCATGTACGGTCACAACATATTTTCATGTTTTAGAATTGGATCCAACTTTTCGGGCTATACTTGGAAGGCTATACTTGGAGACAATAGGAGCTATGGCTTCAACAAATCACCAGTGCATAAAGTTTCCCTTTAAAGGATAGGTGGTCAAGGTGACTAGCATGCCTGTAAGGGACGAGATGAATGGTGCTACTTTTACATCACCCCTAGGTCTGTCAATACAGCCCCAGATCTCAGTGGGAGATTTACCAGAAGTTAGATGCATGACCGCCTTTCTACCTGACATAGAGGGATGGCGGATGATGATGAAACTGGGCTATCAGCCTGGAAAAGGTTTAGGCAAGGATCTTCAAAGAATCACTCAGCCGATTCAAACTATGAAAAGGCCACGCAGGCAGGGGTTGGGATGCGAAGAGGATTCCATCCAAAGGAGGATCTTCTAGCCAGGATATGCCATGGGACTCCACACCTTCTTTATCAAATGGGAGACCATGATGATGGCTGAAGATGACAAGAGTTTCATTATAGTTGTCAAGAGAAGGAAGGCTCCAGATAAAGAAGAAGACTTGGAAGACCTATGCTTATCTTTGACTCGTCTGTTCTCAAGTGGGGAAGAGCACCAGGAACCACTCGAGGGCAAACCAATCTTGGATCATATGGTTGAGCATACCACCCAAGTCAGAACCATTCCACGAGGCCCAAATACAACAATCTCATGTTTGAACCTCGTACCATTGTTTCTAGATCTTTTGGATGGGCTTCAGAGCACACTTACTCACTTTGGGCCCGTGTGCCCTCTTCAACCTTCCACTCTTACTAGGCCTTCTTGCCCATTTACTTCCCTCGTCAGCTTCAGGACTGAGGGCTTTTCCCAACATGGGATTACATACCCATTTATTTCTAAGATCGGGTCCACGTACCTGTTTACTTTTTTCATCAGTTTTGGGCCCATGTTCCCATCTGTTACCATTGGGCCCACGAGCCCCTTTTTCCTCTTTATCCTTAAGTTTTTCTTTCTATTAATTCAGTCATCTTCTAGTAAATCCTGAGTCATACTGACTCATTCTATATTTTTACTTGAAATTCTCCAAAAAAAAAACATCTTCTTTAAAACTCACATTTCCATTGAGGAGACATCTCTACTCATCCCAGAGGGTGCTCCCAATCAGGGATCCCTCTTTTATGAATCATTGATCGATCTACTCGATCCTCCCTCCACTGTAAATACCACCTTTCCAACTTTATCTTCAGTAGGTCAAGTTAGGTTAGGAAATAGGAAAGTCAGAGGTAAATGAATTCCAAATAGGTATCTGCAACAATTGGCATAGAAATGTGTAGAGTGTGCAAGGCTGCCAAACTTTCTAGAGAATACAATCTAGCTAGAAGAAATCCGATATGAGGATAAGCATAACATAGATCATACTTTGGGAGAATATGAGGTAGTATCAGATAAAGATAATGAATTCGAGGATGAAATTGAGGACTTGGCAGATGCATATGCATCTGGACTTAGAAGATTTGAAGAACCATCAGCCACAGGGAATGAACCAACCAAAGAACTGAATTTAGGAACCCTAGAAGATCTTATGACTATCCTCATCAGTGCAAATCTCACTCCCTTAGAAGAACAACGTTTGATCAAAGTGTTGGAAGAATATAAGGACACGTTCGCATGGACATATGAAGACATGCCGGGATTAGATAATTCATTGGTTGAACATAGATTAACCTTGAAACCTGGAACTACCCCGGTTAAACAAAAGCTCAGAAGATTCCACCCTGATATTGCACTCAAAATGAAAGAGGAGGTCGACAAACTACACCAAGCAAAATTTATTAAAGTTTTTCTATATCCACAATGGGTGGCTAACACAGAACTGTCGACTCTGAAAATTCGACGGGGTCCTCTCCTTTTCAGGGAAGTCCGTGAACCCAGATCGTCACCTCAAGAGGGGATGACAAAAGAAAAGAATAAAGCTCGGAAAACAACTCTCACCTCGGTCCCACACTCACATTGATCCCCGAACTTTCATCCCTTGGCGTCGCTCGATCACCAAAGAGACGGTTTGGGTCATGTGGGAGGAAGGTGAGAAGAAATAAACGTGGTCGCCAGGAACCGTGGGTTCCGATTTATAGAATTAAAATGACCGTGTGTACCTTAGCGTGAAGAATGTGAGTTAAAGCTTCTCCTTCTTCGGCCGGCCGATGAAGAAGAGTCCTCAACGCAGTGGGTGCTTGATATTCTGTTCAACTAGACAAATAAACAAGTGAAATAGACTATTAGAACTAGACAAAGTGGAGTATATGTAAATAGAATGACATAAAACACACAATTGACTAGAAACTGACCGGATTCGGGTTATCTCTAACCCCCTTTTTTTATTTTCGGAATAACAGAGTAAAAGTAATGAAAAAAAATGTAAAAAATGATAGGATGATGGAGAATCACTAAACAAAGAGATAGGAAAAAAACAGAAAGATTCTGAGTTGAATAGAGGAAGATATAGCCAAATCTGTGTTGTCGAAAAAGCCGAGTAGCAGTGCAGGATCTGCCAGGCGCGACTTTGCTTCTGCACTCGTCACGACCAGCCCCGACCTCAGAATTGAGTGCCGTCGATTGTAAACTGAAGAAGACTTAGAGAGGAAGAACTTTGATGAAGAGAGCACTGGCATAAGACGTCCACACAAAGCTGTAGAGGCCGAATAAGAGAGACTTGGCAGATCACATGCAGAACAACCTTCCTCTCTCTTGAACCGACTTTTCTCTCTCTAAAAACTCGAAATTCTCTCTCTAAAAATCACAAAATTGATGCAGGAGGGTGCTAGGATGTCTTGAGATGCCTGGGGAGTCATGCTCCTCTCCCTGGAATGACCAGAATCAAAGTCCATTTATAGGAGAACGAGCGGTCTGATCGGAGCTAAAAAATAGGGATAAATGCGCCCTGGTGCCAGGCGCATGCGCCCTGGTGCCAGGCGCATGCGCCCCACTGAGGGGCGCATGTGCCCCCCAGTGAGGGTGCATGGGCACAGTTCCCGAGAAAAGAGGCCTTATCCAGTCCGTCGGTTGAGCGGTAGAGTCCGGGTGAAAAACTGGTTCCCATGTGTCTCAAAGGTGGGGCGCATGTGCCCTCATGTGAGGGCACGAGGTCAGGTGCCTCATTGATAGGGTGCATGGGCACGTGCCCTGGGTCCCGGGTGCATGTGACCAGGAACCCGGGCGCATGGGACTGGTTTCGCGCGTCCTTCTTCCGGAAGCCATTGCGAACACTCCCGAACTCGGAATTCGACGCCGTTTGTTGCGTTGGAAAGATAACAGGCCGAAGAAGCTTTCTATAGAATCAGATCAGCGATCACATCCTCCAAAACTTCAGAATTTTGTCCGGAAGTTAGGGAAGTTAACAGAAGATCCGATATAGGTAAAAATGACTTCGACGGCAAACCGGAAAGGCACGGAATGCAACAAAACTTGTCCGGAGTGTGAATATGACCATAACCTTCAATGCATGATCATTAGGCATTGGTCATTCAGCCAATTTCCATGTTCACACGATTTACGTGCAGCTTTCGCTCGGAAATTACGGCTTTTTGCGGAAAATGTCGGAAAACATCCGATTTCATTCGGCGAATGCTCCAAACCAATTTAAAAGACCCGGCATCATTATAAGGTCAATCATACATGTTACCCTATAAAACATGAGTTTTATGCTCTGAATTAGGCGAATTTGGCGTGTCTACAGCTTGCCTCGCCTTGATGTCGGCTTTGTAAGGGAGTGGCATGTAATGAAGCGGAATGATTCGTAGTGAACTGTAATGGAATGCAAGTGAACGTAGATGAATGTAGCGGAATGGAATGGTGATGAACTGAAAAGGTGGCATCAAGGTGTAGATATAGACACGCTTATCTACCTGATCCAGCAATATGAATCTCTCTGAGTATTCTAGATCGCTTTCATGTTCTATCAAAACCTCATATAATTGACTGGTAAAAGACATGCCCTTGGCACGAGAGATGAAAAAGTAAATGATAAAGGATAAAAGGATGTAGCCAACCCTCAGCATGGTGAGGAGTCCTCGAATTCGTAGGTTCATCATCAGCCAGCAACCCGAACTTTGCGGTGTTCTTGTACTGTGATGGGCTAAAGTTTTGTAAAAGAGAAGTTGATCTTAAAATGAAAAGAATACCAATCCAACATATTTGGAATCTCAAGTTCATTCAAGTTTCACCAAAATACTCAGTTTAATTCTGAGTGGAAGAACCTCAAGTTCTTAAAGGGTTCGTTTAAGCATAGCAAAATTGCTCGGGTATCGTGAAAACCATGAATCATGTTCTGGCAGAAAACCCGGTATTCGGAAAACGACAAAACAGACTTAAGCCATAGTGAGATTGAAAGACAATGGTGGGACTAACATAGAATGAAGGGAAAGAAGAAACAATGGCATGACAATTGCCACGGTGGGGTGGGATAAAAGACACGGTGGGATAAAAGAAATGAAAGAATAAAACATGGTGGAACAAAAAGAAAGGAATAAAACATAAAGGGATAAAAGAAATAATAAAACATGACGAAATAAAAGAAAGAGAAAACATAATGAAATAGAATTGGTAATGATGAAGAAAGAAAAGGAGATGGATGTGAAAACATAGAAAATCATGTAGAAAATAGTTGAAGATATAGATTGTCTATTGGAGGTCAAGACACCCGATTAGGAACCATCGTCCCTTCAATGTTCAATTTTGGCTTATCCGTGAGTGTGAAGAAATGACTAAGCCATCGTGGATTTTGTTGAAGGGGATCTCGGGCCCAGTCATCTTCACTCTCAAGGTCTTCAACATTAATGCATATAATATGTATAAAGTGGACCTAGCATAGCTAAGTGACAGATAGTAAGAGTGATGTGAAGTGCAAAAAAAAAAGTGTTGGTGGTGCTGTGATGTGAGATTGATGAGAAGCTGAGGATGAAATCTTCAGGTAAGCTGCATTGACCGCCTGGTTCATCAGCATCTCTGGTCCATCCTTGTCTTGCCTTCTGACGGAATACAACACCATGAGAATGTTCAGCTAGGTGGTGCTTCCTTTCTTTCCGCCGTAAGGTTGGCATGACGTTCCTTGGTGAACACTGATCTCGCCAATTCACCTGTTAGGACTAAAAAGGTTGCCTGCACATTTCTGGTTAGTACCCAACAGACAGAATTGTCATATGAATCAGATTGTTTCTGAAATGATCAATTGAAGATTTTACTATTTGAACCATCATTTGGAGGTCAAAACAAAGTTTTTGATGATAGTTCCTTTAGAAAAAATGTCACTTTTAACATTATAGACAATTTCTGAATTTTTGAGATTTTTCTGAATTTTTCGAATTTTTTGTCCATGTGCCCCCGATCGGGGGCACCTGGCCATGCGCCCAGGGGGTGGGGCACCTGGCCATGTGCCCCCAGATGAGGGCACATGCGCCCTGAGGCCATTTTTTTTTTTTTTTTGAAAAAAATGTACCTAATCGCCCTTCTCTTTTTGCTTCTTCAGCTCCTGCAAACACTTAATGAAAATGATTAAATTTTTATCATTACTCATCCCTTTGCCTGTATATCGTATGCCTTGATTTTGAGCCAAAGGGAGGAGCCTTCTTAACAAGGTGGACTAAAACAAATGACTTAAAATGAAATGGGGGGTTGAGAGAACTTACCTGTCATGGTGTGAATCTTCTCCTCTTCTACATTGAAATGCCTGAAACACTTAATAGAAAGGGGATTAGATCTTCACCGTGACTCATCCCTTTGCCCATTATGGTCAACTTTGACTTAGGTCAAAGGGAAGAGCCTTCTTTACAAGGTAATTAAAGTAAAAGGATATGCAATGCAGGAATGGAAATATGCATGACAGTAAAATAAACATGGATGCAACTAAGGCAATGATCATGACTAAGCAAAAAAAAATTTTTGGATTTTCTTGAAAACAATCATTTGGATTTTCAAAAGTATTCAAAAAATTTTTTTTTTGATTTTTGAAATATGTATTTTTTTTAAATTTTTTGAAATATTCAATTTTTTTGGGGTTTTCGAAATATTCAATTTTTTGGGTTTTTGAAATATGCATTTTTTTGTGGGTTTTGAAATATGTATTTTTTTGTGGAGAAAATGCTGGTATTTGAGATAGTTCATCGGTCTTTGGAGTTTGTCAAGACTCAAGTGGTAGACGCCACGTGCAAGAATAAAGTTCCCTACCTAGAATCCTTCTAACCTCCTTCCTTTGATCGGCTTGGATTCCACCTGGATTTGGTCGGTTTACCCTTCCCTAGGGGTTTAAGGAGGAAGAGTATAGAGGAAGTCCTTGATAGGGTTTGAAGATGTTGAGAGGGATTTCTCTACTCTCACTCAAATTACCCATTGGGGTTCGGCCTCTTTGGGTTTTTCTTTCTTTTCTTGTTCTTTTCTATGTGGCACATATTTGGACAGGTTTTTGACCCGTGGGGACATTGCCCATCTTTTAACGCCATTTGCCTTGACTATCATTCTGGGTACTCATTCAGACAGGTTGATCATTTTTCTTTTTCTAACCTGAGGGGTTCATTGCCCATCTTTTGGCACCCTTTTGTACCCTCTGAGACGGCCTCCTACTAGGGTGGCGAGTGTTTTCGATACTACCCCTCTCTAATCTTCTCTCCCTATCTTGGACCGAGTAGAAGAGAATAGGGTAAGGGTACTCCTTCCATTTCTAGATTTCTGCCTTGCCTTTCGCAAGTGTCGGGTTGTCTGGATTCTAGGATCGGGAAGTGTTGTGTGTGTAGGATGGTACCTACCCTTGACTTCTCACGAACAACCTAGGATCGATGACTTGAGATTATACCAGTGGTTTCTCCATTTTTATGGAAAGTACTTTTTAAGGTAAACTCCATTCCAAGGATGATTCAATTTTTCTCCATCTGCATTAGTCAATTCATATGCATTACCTGGATACTTTTCAGTGATTACAAAAGGCCCTTCCCAGTTAGGTTGCAACTTGGAGCGGGGACCCCCCGGCTTAACGAATATGCGTTTGACTACCATCTCACCGATTTCGAATTTTCTCTCGACCACCCTCTTTTGATAAAACCTTTTGAGTCTATTCTGATAAGTCCGGGCATGCTCGGCGGCGGCTAGCCTTCTTTCATCCAAGAGTTCAAGCTGTGCAAGGAGAGATTCTCTTCTCTCATCAACAGGAATATCCCTGTTGAGCTGAACTCGGAGAGATGGAAGTAATACTTCGTAAGGGACCACTGCTTCCATCCCATATGCCAAAGCATACGGGGTTTGTCCAGTGGGAGTCCTTACAGAAGTACGATAAGCCCATAGAGCATCTACAAGCTTATCAGGCCAGTCAGCAAACTTGCTAGACTTACAAGATTTCTTGATGATTTTGATTAAGGTTTTGTTGGTGGCTTCTGCTTGACCATTGACTTGAGGATAGTATGGTGATGAATGATGCAATGAAATGTAATACATGTTGCAAAGATCACGCAGATCTTGAGAAAGAAATTGTGGCCCGTTGTCGGTGACAATGTCGCTGGGGATCCCGAACCTTGCCAAGATGTTGCGCTTCATGAAGGAGCAAACTATTGATGCTTTAATCTCCACGAATGCTTCCGCTTCAGCCCACTTTGTGAAGTACTCTATTGCCGTCAGAATGAATGATTTTGAGCGCATTTCGGAGTTGAGGTCACTCAAGGGGCCAATGATATCAAAAGCCCACATGGCGAAAGGCCATGGGGCATGAATTGGATGAAGGGAAGATGCGGGAGAGTGAATCTTGTCGGCATGGAGTTGACATGAGTGACAATGCCGGACAAAGATGGAGCAGTCTTCTTCTAGAGTTGGCCAATAATACCCTTGTCGGATGATTTTCTTAGCAAGGGCTTGGGCATTCACATGACCACCACACACTCCAGAATGTGCTTCCTTCAGCACCAACTCAGCTTCTTCTTCAGTAAGATTCCACTTAGGCTTCTCTTATAGAGCACTCCTCCTAGGATTGTATACCTCTGGGATACTCTTCTGATTGCCTTCTTTTCTTTGGTGGTTGATCCAGGTGGATATGACTGATCTTGACAATACCTCGCAATCTCGTCATACCAAGGTCTCTCACCTTCTTCTAATTCTTCAAACTCAATCAAGGAGATTTCTTCCTTATGTTCCAAGTATTCCTTTCTGTTGAATCTCTCCTTAACCTTCAGAAAACGTCCATCCTCAATTGCTGGAATTGTCCTCTTGCAGATGTGGATAGTCCGCACTTGCCTGCCTAGCGGGACAGATAGAGATGAAGCTAGTGAAGCTAAGGCATCGGCGAGGATATTCTGAGAACGAGGGACATGGACAAAGGTGAGTTTGAAGAATAGCTTGATGTAGCAAGTGGTGAGCTCCTGGTAGGGCTTGAGGTTTGGATGGGAGGTTCGGTACTTGGATAGGACCTGGTGTAGGATCAATTGACTATCACCTATCACCTTCAGTTCGGTGGCACGATGGAAATGAGCGGCCTCCAGCCCGGCCAGCAAGGCTTCGTACTCAGCTATGTTGTTGGTTGCTGGAAAGTTAAGCTGAAAAGCCTGTGGAATGGTGACACCTTCAGGTGACAGAAGGACAATACCTATCCCTCTACCATGAGAGTTTAGAGCCCCGTCAAAATATAATGTCCAAAGATTGGAAGATCGGACTGACATTAGTTCGTCATCCGGGAACTCCGACCGGACTGGGTCAAAGACGGGTATGGGATGATGGGCAAGGTGTTCAGCAATAGCATAACCCTTGATTGCCTTCTGTGGGACATAAGTGATATCAGATATCAAATTGGGATAAGAAACTCTGCCATCGCCCTAACCGATCAGTCAAGACTGTCTTCTCTAACAGAAACTTAATGGGATTGATACGAGCAATGAGCTTGACTTGGTGAGCAAGGAAATAATGTTTGAGTTTCTGAACCACCCAAACAAGAGCAGCACAGGTCTTTTCTACCACAGTGTACTTCAGCTCACAAGCATCAAACATCTTAGACAGGTAGTGAGTAGCTCGTTCTTTCCCTTCTTCATCAACTTCTGCAAGGACTGTCCCAAGAGAGTTCTCAAGAACCGAAATGTAGAGGACCAAAGGTTTGTCGGGAATTGGTGGTCTAAGTACAGGGGGACTTTCCAGGTATGTTTTCAACCCATCAAACGCCTCCTGGCACTTCGAATCCCATTTAAACTCGGCCCCCGCCTTGGTTAACTCATAGAAAGGTTTACACCTTTGGGAATGTTGTGAGATAAATCGGCGGACAAATTGTAGCCTCCCAATCAATCCTCGAAGCTCTTTCATATTCTTCGGAGGAGGCATACCAATAATTGCTTTGGCCTTGTTTGGGTCGATCTCTATGCCCCTTTTGCTTACTATAAACCCAAGTAACTTTCCTGATGAAACTCCAAATGTGCACTTCTTAGGGTTCATTTTTAGCTTGTATTCTCTAGCTCTTTGCAAGACCTTCCTTAGCACTTCAGAATGATCTTCCCGACTCTTGGACTTGATAACCAAATCATCCACATACACCTCTACAAGGGTGTGCATCATGTCGTGAAAGATAGCCATCATAGCCCTCTGATATGTAGCACCAGCATTCTTTAACCCAAAGGGCATGACAACATAGCAATACGTTCCCCAAGGTGTAGTGAATGAGGTCTTCTCTTGATCCTCCTCAGCTAACCGGATCTGATTGTATCCAGAATAGCCATCCATGAATGAAAGCATTTCAAATCCAGCTGTGTTATCAACCAAAACATCGATATGAGGTAAAGGAAAATCATCTTTAGGACACGCTCGGTTCAAGTCCCTGAAATCTATACAAATCCGAATTCGTCCATCCTTCTTCATAACAGGGACTATGTTAGCCACCCATTGCGGATATAGGACAACTTTAATAAATTTTGCTTGATGTAGTTTGTCGACCTCTTCTTTCATTTTGAGTGCAATATCAGGGTGGAACCTCCTGAGCTTTTGTTTAACCGGGGTAGTTCCAGGTTTCAAGGTTAATCTATGTTCAACCAATGAATTATCTAATCCCGGCATATCTTCATATGTCCATGCGAACGTGTCCTTATATTCTTCCAAAACTTTGATCAAACGTTGTTCTTCTGAGGGAGTGAGGTTTGCACTAATGAGGATAGTCTTAGGATCTTCTAGGGTTCCTAAATTCAATTCCTTGGTCGGTTCATTCCCTGTGGCTGAGGGTTCTTCAAATCTTCTAAGTCCAGATGCATATGCATCAGCCAAGTCCTCAATTTCATCCTCGGATTCGGGATCCTTCTCTGATACCACCTCATATACTCCCAAAGTATGATCGATGTTATGCTCATCCTCATATCGGATTTCATCTAGTTGGATGGTATTATTTAAAAAGTTTGGTAGCCTTGCACACTCTACGCATTTCTGTGCCAATTGTTGCAGATACCTATTTGGAACTCGCTTACCTCTGACTTTCCTATTTCCTAACCTAACTTGACCTACTGAAGATAAAGCTGGAAAGGTGGTATTTACAGTGGAGGGGGGATCGAGTAAATCGATCAATGATTCAGAAAAGAGGGATCCCTGATTGGGAGCACCCTCTGGGATGAGTAGAGACGTCTCCTCGATGGAAATGTGAGTTTCAGAGAAGACGTTTTTTTTTGGGATTCTCAAGTAAAAAGATAGAATGAGCCTGAGTGACTCGAGGCTTGCTAGAAGATGACTGAATTAATAGAGAAAAAAACTTAAGAATAAAAGGGAAAAAGGGACTCGTGGGCCCAATGGTAATAGAAAGTGGACACATGGGTCCAAAACTGATTAAAAAAGTAAATGGGTATGTGGACCCGATCTTAGAAGTAAATGGGCATGTGAGCCCATGTTGGGAAAAACCCTCAGTTCTGAAGTTGATGAGGGAAGCAAATGGGCAAGCAGGCCCAGTAAGAGTGGAAGGTTGATGAGGGCTCATGGGCCCAAAGTGGGTAAGTGGGCCTTGAAGCCCATCCAAAAGATCTAGAAATAAAGGTACGAGGTTCAAACATGACATTGTTGTATTTGGGCCTCGTGGAATGGTTTTGACTTGGGTAGTATGCTTAACTAGATGATCCAATATTGGTCTGCCCTTGAGTGGTTCCTGGTGCTCTTCCCCACTTGAGAACAGACGAGTCAAAGATAAGCATAAGTCTTCCAAGTCTTCTTCTTCTTCTTCTGGAGCTTTTCTTCTCTTGACAGCTATCACGGAATTTTTACCATCTTCAGCCATCATCATGGTCTCCCCTTTGATAAAGAAGGTGTGGAGCCCCATGGCATATCCTGGCTAGAAGATCCTCCTTGGGATGGAACCCTCTTCATATCCTAACCCATGCCTGCGTGGCCTTTTCACAGTTTCAATTGGCTGAGTGATCCCTTGAAGATCCTTGCCTAAACCTCTTCCAGGCTGATAGCCCAATTTCATCATCATCCGCCATCCCAGTGTGTCTGGTAGAGAGGCGGTCATGTATCTGACTTCTGGCAAATCTCCCACTGAGATCTGGGGTTGTATTGACAAACCAAGAGGTGATGTAAAAACATCATTCATCTCGTCCCTTATAGGCATGCTAGTAACCTTGACCACTTGTCCTTTAAAGGGAAATTTTATGCACTGGTGGTTTGTTGAAGCCACAGCTCCTATTGCCTCCAAGTATGGCCTCCCAAGTATAGCCCGAAAAGTTGGATCTAATTCTAGAACATGAAATTCTGTTGTGACCGTACATGGTCCAAGTTTGACTTCTAGAGTGACCACCCCACGTGCAGACTTCTTGGAGTTATCATAGGCTGTCACCATGGCACAAGATGGCTTGATTTCTTGCTCAGAAATACCGCACAACTGCAAAGTTTCTGGCGGCATAACGTTGATAGAAGCTCCAGTGTCAACCAAACATGATTTTACTTCGACATTGCAGATGATAACAGCCACATGCAAAGCATATCTCCTAAAGTCTGGATCTGCTAATTCTTCCCGAGAGAAAGTGAGTGTTGGGTGCTCACTTCTAGGGGCTAACACTGTAGTTATCTTTTCAGGTGGGAGATCTTCACTCACCATGACCCTTTGTAACTAGTGTTGTAGAATCTCCTGGTGCACTTTTGATCTTTTGATCAACTCAAGTATAGAAATACGGGCTGGTGTCTTATCCAAATGTTTTAACAGATCATACGCCGTGCCTGGCAATGGTTCTTCCACTTGTTCCTCCTCCACTGGCTCCTACGGTTGAGTTCCGGCTTGGGGAAAGAGCCGCTGGAACATCCTCCCACTCCGAAGCACCGGGGCTATTTGGCGGTCGGGTAGAGGTGACAGGTTAACTGGGGTGGGTTCTGGTGGAACAGGTGGTGTAGGTGTAGGTATGATAGGTAATGGGATCGATGGTTCTGGGATGATTGGGTTAGTTGGTAGAGGGGTAAGATTTGGAGGTGGTAGTGATGGTGATACTGGTGGCCTAATAAGAAGAGGCCGGGGTGCAGGAGTGGTTGATGAGATTAATGAAGGTGTAGGTTGTGGGATTGGTTGTCGTGCTGGTGGTATGATAGGTTGGGGTTTTGGAGTGGTAGAGCTCGTAGGCTGGGGGTTCAGGTATGGTGGTGATTGTGGTGGTCGGATGAGAAAGGGCCGGTGTGTGGCAATGGTTGAAGGAGGTGTAGTTAGAGAGGGGGCTGACCTAATGATGGGTCGGCGAGAAGAGGTGGCGGCAAGTGGTTGGGTTATTGAGCTTTGTGGTGGTTGTGGAGTAGCAGGTGCACGGATCATCTGTCTAGCAGGAGGCCTAGTCGGGTTGATAGGCATGGTTGCATTTTGGTTTTCTAGTTTCCAACCTTGAGCACGGCTGACATCTCCCTGGACAATGGAGTGTACTAAACCAATTCCTGGGTTTGGATGTGCTGGTGCCGGTGCTGGAGCGGGAGCATGTAATGGGAGCGGATTTTGGACAATCCCCAAGCCAGGTTGTTGTTGAGGTTGAGCCGGTGGACGTTGCCGCTGCTGCTGCCTAGCCTTCATTACCTGTATGCATTCCCCCATTTGGACCCAATCAATGCTGCCTTGGTCATTCAGATCGTGGATGTAATCTTTGAATTGAAAGCACACCTCTACAGTGTGACCAGGACACCGGTGGTAAGCACAGTATCGGGACATATCAACATTTGTTGGCCAAACCTCTCTTTCCTTGGGCAATTCTAATTGTTTTTCTGCCATAAGTACATTGAAGATGTCGGTCAAGGAGTAAGGGAGTTGCTGGTAGTTCTCTCTCCTAGGACCTCCCCTTCGTGGTGCTTGATTGGGTGGTGGCGGTGCCCTATTGTAGGTAGGTTGAAGAGGTTGCTGGGGTTGTGCTGCGGCCGAGGTGGTTGTTGTGGTTGTCGTGGTTGTGGTGGCCTAACCTGTTGCTGAGGGGGGTAATAGGAAGTGTTCTGTGGTGGGATTCTGTACTGATTTTGACGGTTCCCTCCCTGGATCCCCACAATATTTACGACTTCATTGTTGACCACTCCTTCGGTTGTAGGCCCGGTGGTGCAGAGGGGGTTTTTCTAAAGTTTCTAGGTTTAGGATCAAAAGGGTTTATCATGGTGGCATCCTTGAAGTGGGCTTGTAAGTATCGGGCACTGTCATAGAGTTCATTCATTGTGGTAGGATGGTGCATGATCAATACATTTCTCAGAGCAGGTGTAGTGTTGCCAATAAGCATTTTTACTTGTTCCCCTTCAGAAATCACATCTGTCAGTTTTTCTGCCATTCCCCTCCAGCGATCAGAAAATTTTATGAAGTCCTCTTCGGGCTTCATCTTCTCAGCAATCAAGTCTGTAATGGAGCACGCTGGTGCCACCCGGTCTCTGTATCTCTGCAAGAATTTGGTCTTGACAATGTCGAAGTCTCCTGCCTCAAAGGAGTCGAGTGAGTAGAACCATTCCAATGTAGACCCTTCTAGTGATCGACGAAACAAGAAGGCAAGAACCCTACGATCATCTTTCCAAAATGAGGATTCATAGAGAAAATCTTTAAGATGAAGAAAAGGATTGCCAGTACCATTGTAGCGGCGATAAACTGGTAGCTCAGAAGGTGGCAGGTGTAGGACTGGCAGAGAAGGAATAGAAATCTCAGGCACTGACTTGGAGTCCATGCGACATCTCAGCTCTTCATAACGTTCATTCATCTGGGTGAGCTGATCCATGATTGCCCTGGTGAGAGCAGGTTCTTGGTTTACTGGTGGGGGTATGTGGTTAGAGACATGGTTCTGAAATTGAGGAGCATGACTTGAAGATTGTCCCATGACTTGATGGGCTGGGTGAGCAACATGGTTAAAATAAGATGGTTGAACAAATGAGGGTTGGACCACAGGTGGTTGAACTAGAGAGGGTTGAAATGCAGATGGTTGAATCATAGATTGTTGAACAACGGGTGGTTGAATCATAGATTGTTGAACAACAGGTGGTTGAACAAAGGGTGACTGAATGACTGGTGGTTGAACTAGAGGACGAGGAGATAAGGCAACTTGATTGGTTTCAGCCTGATCTGAAGCAATTTTGCCCTTCACCATGGATTGTATACGGGCATAGGTTTCTGGGTCAGTATAGAGAGACAACTCCCTAAAGAGTTGTTCAACATCACGAGGAGCAGATGGTTGAGGGACCTCTTGCACTTCTGACTGAATCGGTTGGTGACCCATCTCGTGCTCTCGATGTTCAGCTTGTTCCGCCATTCCAACGTGCCTTCCAGACCTTAGTTGCATTGAACTTAGGAGAAAGTAAAACAAGTTGACAAAGTAAACAAAGAACTTTTTTGGTTTTTTTAGTATCTTGCAAAAAGTTAGAGGTTTGAATTTTTGTTTGACAAACAAGTTATGCAAAGACTTGAAAGCAAGATTACACAATGATTTTGATTAAACCTTAGGTTTATGAATTTTGTTAAGAATTGTTCTCTCAACAAATGGTTTAGGATCCTAACTCCAATCTCCAATGACCTAGGTTTCACACAAACTCACCACGTGTAGGTAATGTAGGATGCTTCGGGTTTTGGGGAGTGGTACAACCAACCCGATCGTGAAGAGGAATACTCCACGTATGAGGGATTACGGAGGCCTTGATGAAAGCCAACCAAGTCAACTAGGAAGGAACATCCCAGAAGAGAGGTCAGAATCCACCAAGAGGGTGTTTTGGATGGGAGGGGTAAATGGGAGAGTGAGCTCCCGCCTCAAAAAAGTGTAAAAGAAGGAGGTAGAGAGAAGGAGCATAGAATGCAATCAAGTAATAAAGCAAGTAATGAGCAAAGCATAAACTTAAACAAGCAATCAACACTAGACAAGCAATTAGAAACTAGACAAGCAACTAGAAACTAGAATCTAGACTTGTTTCTTATGTGAGCCAAATGGAGATAGTGAAAAGGTGATGGAAAGAAGAGGGTTCAGATCTGATAGCCAAGCCAAAGGGTGGTCCACGTGGGGACCGATGTGGGAATTGGGGTAAAAGGTAAAGGTGGTTCACGTGGGAACCGGTTTTGGGTAAAAAGGGGTGGTTCACGTGGGAACCGGTTTGAATGGTCAAAAGAGGGCCACGTGGGGCCAATTAAAGGTGAATAAAGATCTGATCCAAGTGGGGATAGATCTGAAGGAAAGTGGTTTGGTTCACGTGGGAACCGAAGTAAAGAAAGAGATTGGTTCACGTGGGAACCGATTTAAAAGGAAAAGGGTGGTTCACGTGGGAACCGGTTTAAATAAAATGCAGAAATTAAATGGCATACTTGGCACTTCAGATATTGATGAAATATGGGTGAAATAAGAAATTATGAGATGGCATGGAGTTAAGAAAGGTGGAAGGAAGGAAAGGCTCACGTGGGAACCGGTCTAGAACTAGAACTAGTTGCAAACAAAACACTAAGCACCCACGGGTTGAAGACATTGCTTGTCCCACCATGGTCGCCACAAAGCTGTTGACTCTGAAAATTCGACGGGGTCCTCTCCTTTTCAGGGAAGTCCGTGAACCCAGATCATCACCTCAAGAGGGGATGAGAAAAGAAAGGAATAAAGCTCGGAAAACAACTCTCACCTCGGTCCCACACTCACATTGATCCCCGAACTTTCATCCCTTGGCGTCGCTCGATCACCAAAGAGACGGTTTGGTTCATGTGGGAGGAAGGTGAGAAGAAATAAACGTGGTCGCCAGGAAACGTGGGTTCCGATTTATAGAATTAAAATGACCGTGTGTACCTTAGCGTGAAGAATGTGAGTTAAAGCTTCTCCTTCTTCGGCCGGCCGATGAAGAAGAGTCCTCAACGCAGTGGGTGCTTGATATTCTATGCAACTAGACAAATAAACAAGTGAAATAGACTATTAGAACTAGACAAAGTGGAGTATATGTAAAGAGAATGACATAAAACACACAATTGACTAGAAACTGACCGGATTCGGGTTATCTCTAACCCCCTTTTTTTATTTTCGGAATAACAGAGTAAAAGTAATGAAAAAAAATTTAAAAAAATTATAGGATGATGGAGAATCACTAAAAAAAGATATAGGAAAAAAAACAGAAAGATTCTGAGTTGAATAGAGGAAGATATAGCCAAATCTGTGTTGTCGAAAACGCCGAGTAGCAGTGCAGGATCTGCCAGGCGCGACTTTGCTTCTGCACTCGTCACGACCAGCCCCGACCTCATAATTGAGTGCCGTCGATTGTAAACTCAAGAAGACTTGGAGAGGAAGAACTTTTATGAAGAGGGCACTGGCAGAAGACTTCCACACAAAGCTGTAGAGGCCGAATAAGAGAGACTTGGCAGATCACGTGCAGAACAACCTTCCTCTCTCTTGAACCGACTTTTCTCTCTCTAAAAACTCGAAATTCTCTCTCTAAAAATCACAAAATTGATGCAGGAGGGTGATAGGACGTCTTGAGATGCCTGGGGAGTCGTGCTCCTCTCCCTGGAACGACCAGAATCAGAGTCCATTTATAGGAGAACGAGCGGTCTGATCGGAGCTAAAAAATAGGGATAAATGCGCCCTGGTGCCAGGCGCATGCGCCCCACTGAGGGGCGCATGTGCCCCCCAATGAGGGCGCATGGGCACAGTTCCCGAGAAAAGAGGCCTTATCCAGTCCGTCGGTTGAGCGGTAGAGTCCGGGTGAAAAACTGGTTCCCATGTGTCTCAAAGGTGGGGCGCATGTGCCCTCATGTGAGGGCACGAGGTCAGGTGCCTCATTGATAGGGCGCATGGGCACGTGCCCTGGGTCCCGGGCTCATGTGACCAGGAACCCGGGCGCATGGGACTGGTTTCGCGCGTCCTTCTTCCGGAAGCCATTGCGAACACTCCCGAACTCGGAATTCGACGCCGTTTATTGCATTGGAAAGATAACAGGCCGAAGAAGCTTTCTTTAGCATCGGATCAGCCATCACACCCTCCAAAACTTCAGAATTTTGTCCGGAAGTTAGGGCAGTTAACAGAAGATCCGATATAGGTAAAAATGACTTCGACGGCAAACCGGAAAGGCACGGAATGCAACAAAACTTGTCCGGAGTGTGAATATGACCATAACCTTCAATGCATGATCATTAGGCATTGGTCATTCAGCCAATTTCCGTGTTCACACGATTTACGTGCAGCTTTCGCTCGGAAATTATGGCTTTTTGCGGAAAACGTCGGAAAACATCCGATTTCATTCGGCGAATGCTCCAAACCAATTTAAAAGACCCGGCATCATTATAAGGTCAATCATACATGTTACCCTATAAAACATGAGTTTTATGCTCTGAATTAGGCGAATTTGGCGTGTCTACAAGTACCTATTATGAAGAAGGATGGACGGGTTCGGATTTGCATAGACTTCAGGGACTTGAACCGAGCGTGTCCTAAGGATGATTTTCCTTTACCTCATATCGATGCTTTGGTTGATAATACAGCTGGATTTGAAATGCTTTCATTCATGGATGGCTATTCTGGATACAATTAGATCTGGTTAGCTGATGAGGACCAAGAGAAGACCTCGTTCACTACACCTTGGGGAACATATTTCTATGTTGCCATGCCCTTTGGGTTAAAGAATGATGGTGGTACATATCAGAGGGCTATGATGGCTATCTTTCACGACATGATGCACACCCTTGTAGAGGTGTATGTGGACGATTTGGTTATCAAATCCAAGAGTTGGGAAGATCATTCTGAAGTACTAAAAAAAGTTTTGCAACGAGCTAGAGAATACAAGCTAAAAATGAACCCTAAGAAGTGTACATTTGGAGTTTCATCAGGAAAACTACTTGGGCTCATAGTAAGCAAAAGGGGCATAGAGATCGACCCAAACAAGGCCAAGGCAATTATTGGTATGCCTCCTCCGAAGAATATAAAAGAACTTCGAGGATTGATTGGGAGGCTACAATTTGTCGGCTGGTTTATCTCACAACATTCCTAAAGGTGTAAACCTTTCTATGAGTTAACCAAGGCGGGGGTCAAGTTTAAATGGGATTCGAAGTGCCATGAGGTGTTTGATGGGTTGAAAACATACCTGGCAAGTCCCCCTGTACTTAGACCACCAATTCCCGACAAGCCCTTGGTCCTCTACATTTCGGTTCTCGTGAACTCTCTTGGGGCAGTCCTCGCACAAGTTGATGAAGAAGGGAAAGAACGAGCTACTTATTACTTGTCTAAGATGTTTGATGTTTGTGAGCTGAAGTACACTGTGGTAGAAAAGATGTTTGGGTTGTTCAGAAACTCAAACACTATTTTCTTGCTCACCAAGTCAAGCTCATTGCTCGTATCAATCCTATCGAGTTTCTGTTAGAGAAGACAGTTTTGACTGATCGGTTAGGGCGATGGCAGAGTTTCTTATCCCAATTTGATATCACTTATGTCCCACAGAAGGCAATCAAGGGCTATGCTATTGCTGAACACCTTGCCCACCATCCTATACCCGTCTTTGACCTAGTCCGGTCAGAGTTCCCGGATGACGAACTAATGTCAGCCCGATCTTCTAATCTTTGGACATTATATTTTGACGGGGCTCTGAACTCCCATGGTAGAGGGATAGGTATTGTCCTTCTGTCACCTGAAGGTGTTACCATTACACAGGCTTTTCAGCTTAACTTTCCAGCAACCAACAACATAGCTGAGTATGAAGCCTTACTGGCCGGGCTGGAGGCTGCTCATTTCCATGGTGCTACCGAACTGAGAGTGATAGGTGATAGTCAATTGATCCTATGCCAAGTCCTATCCAAATACCGAACTTCCCATCCAAACCTCAAACCCTACCAGGAGCTCACTACCTGCTACATCAAGCTATTCTTCAAACTCACCTTTGTCCATGTCCCTCGTTCTCAGAATATCCACGTCGATGCCTTAGCTTCACTAGCTTCATCTCTATCTGTCCCACTAGGCAGGCAAGTGCAGACTATCCACATCTATAAGAGGACAATTCCAGCAATTGAGGATGGACATTTTTTGAAGGTTAAGGAGAGGTTCAACAAAAAGGAATACTTGGAACACAAAGAAGAAATCTCCTTAATTGAGTTGGAAGAATTAGAAGAAGGTGAGAGACCTTGGTATGACGAGATTGCGAGGTATTGTCAAGATCAGTCATACCCGCCTGGATCAACCACCAAAGAAAAGAAGGCAATCAGAAGAGTATCCGAGAGGTATACAAGCCTAGGAGTGCTCTATAAGAGAAGCCTAAGTGGAATCTTACTCAGATGTCTTGATGAAGAAGAAGCCAAGTTGGTGCTGAAGGAAGCACATTCTGGAGTTTGTGGTGGTCATGTGAATGCCCAAGCCCTTGCTAAGAAAATCATCCGACAAGGGTATTATTGGCCAACTCTAGAAGAAGACTGCTCCATCTTTGTCTGGCATTGCCATTCATGTCAACTCCATGCTGACAAGATTCATTCTCCCACATCTTCCCTTCATCCAATTCATACCCCATGGCCTTTCTCCATGTGGGCTTTTGATATCATTGGCCCATTGAGTGACCTCAACTCCGAAATGCGCTCAAAATCATTCATTCTGATGGCAACGGAGTACTTCACAAATTGGGCTGAAGCGGAAGCATTCGTGGAGATTAAAGCATCAACAGTCTGCTCCTTCATCAAGCGCAACATCTTGGCATGGTTTAGGATCCCCAGCAACATCATCATCAATAATGGACCACAATTTCTTTCTCAAGATCTGCGTGATCTTTGCAACAGGTATCGCATTTCATCATTCATCACCATACTATCCTCAAGGCAATGGTCAAGAAGAAGCCACCAACAAAACTTTAATCAAAATCATCAAGAAATCTTGTAAGTCCAGCAAGTTTGCCGACTGGCCTGATAAGCTTGTAGATGCTCTATGAGCTTATCGTACTTCTGTAAGGACTCCCACTGGACAAACGCCGTATGCTTTGGCATATGGTATGGAAGCAGTGGTCCCTTACGAAGTATTACTTCCATCTTTCCGAGTTCAGCTCGACAAGGATATTCCTGTTGATCAGAGACGAGAATCTCTCCTTGCACAGCTTGAACTCTTGGATAAAAGAAGGCTAGCCGCCACCGAGCATGCCCGGACTTATCAGAATAGACTCAAAAGGTTTTATCAAAAGAGAGTGGTCTAGAGAAAGTTCGAAATCGGTGAGATGGTAGTCAAACGCATATTCGTTAAGCCGGGGGGTCCCCGCTCCAAGTTGCAACCTAACTGGGAAGGGCCTTTTGTAATCACTGAAAAGTATCCAGGTAATGCATATGAATTGACTAATGCAGATGGAGAAAAATTGAATCATCCTTGGAATGGAGTTTACCTCAAAAAGTACTTTCCATAAAAAATGGAGAAACCACTGGTATAATCTCAAGTCATCGATCCTAGGTTGTTCATGAGAAGTCAAGGGTAGGTACCATCCTACACACACAACACTTCCCGATCCTAGAATCCAGACAACCCGACACTTGCGAAAGGCAAGGCAGAAATCTAGAAATGGAAGGAGTGCCCTTACCATATTCTCTTCTACTCGGTCCAAGATAGGGAGAGAAGATTAGAGAGGGGTAGTATCGAAAACACTCCCACCCTAGTAGGAGGCCGTCTCAGATGGTGCAAAAGGGTGCCAAAAGGTGGGCAATGAACCCCTCAGGTTAAGAAAAAATGATCAACCTGTCTGAATGAGTACCCAGAATGATAGTCAAGGAAAATGGCAGTAAAAGATGGGCAATGTCCCCACGGGTCAAAAACCTGTCCAAATATGTGCCACATAGAAAAGAGCAAAAAGAAAGAAAGAAAAACCCAAAGAGGCCGAACCCCAATGGGTAATTTGAGTGAGAGTAGAGAAATCCCTCTCAACATCTTCAAACCCTATCAAGGACTTCCTCTATACTCTTCCTCCTTAAACCCCTTGGGTAGGGTAAATCGATCAAATCCAGGTGGAATCCAAGTCGATCAAAGGAAGAAGGTTAGAAGGATTCTAGGTAGGGAACTTTATTTTTGCACGTGGCATCTACCACTTGAGACTTGACAAACCCCAAAGACCGATGAATTGCCTCAAATACCAGCGTTTTCTCCACACAAAAAAAAGATGAATATTTCAAAAAAAACCTAAAAAAAGTGAATATTTCAAAAACCCAAAAAAATACATATTTCAAAAAATCAAAAAAAATACATATTTCGAAAATCCAAAAAAAAGTTGAATATTTCAAAAATCCAAAAATAATACATATTTCAAAAATCCAAAAAAATTGAATACTATTGAAAATCCAAAAAAAAATGATTGTTTTCAAGAAAATCTAAAAAAAAAATGCTCAGTCATGATCATTGCCTTAGTTGCATCCATGTTTATTTGACTGTCATGCATAGTTCCATTTCTGCATTGCATATCCATTTTTTTACTTTAATTACCTTGTTAAGAAGGCTCTTCCCTTTGACCTAAGTCAAAGTTGACCATAATAGGCAAAGGGATGAGTCATGGTGAAGATCTAATCCTCTTTTATCAAGTGTTTCATGCATTTCAATGTTGGAGAGGAGAGGATTCACACCACAGCAGGTAAGTTCTCTCAACCCTTACCTCCCATTTCATTTTAGTCATTTGTTTTATTCTACCTTGTTAAGAAGGCTCCTCCCTTTGACTCAAAATTAAGACAAACGGTATGCAGGCAAAGGGATGTGTCATGATGAAAATTTAATCATCTTTGTTAAGTGTTTTCAGGAGCTGAAGAAGCAAAAGAGAAGGGCCATCAAGCAACCTTTGAAGTCCAACAGGTGAATTGGTGAGATCAGTATTCCCAAGGAACGTCATGCCAACCTTGTGGAGAAAAGAGAGGAAGCACCACCCAGCCAAACATTATCGTGGTGCTGTATTCCGTCAGAAAGCAAGACAATGATGGACCAGAGATGCTGATGAATCAGACAGTCGATGCAAGTTGATAAATCATGCCTGAAGATTTCATCCACATTCTCATAAATCTCACATCATCACCATCACTTCATTTTTGCACTTCACATCACTCTTACTATCTGTCACTTAGTTATGTTAGGTCCATTTGATACATATTATATGCATTAATGTTGAAGACCTTGAGAGTGAAAATGACTGGGCCCGAGGTCCCCTTCAACAAAATCTACGATGGCATGGTCATTTCTTCACACTCACGGATAAGCCAAAATTGAACATTGGAGAGACGATGGTTCCTAATCAGGTGTCTTGACCTCCAATAGACAATCTATATCTTTAACTATTTTCTACATAATTTTCTATGTTTTCACATCCATCTCATTTTCATTCTTCATCATTACTAATTTTATTCCTTCATGTTTACTCTTTCTTTCATCCCACCATGTTTTATTCTTTCCTTTCTTTTATCCCACTGTGTCTTTTATTTTATCCCACCATGGCAATTGTCATGCCATTTTTTTCTTCTTTCCTTTCATTCTGTGTTAGTCCCACCATTATCTTTCAATCCCACTATGGCTTAAGTCTATTTTGTAGTTTTCCGAATACTCGGGTTTTTTGCCAGAGCGTGATTCATGGTTTTCACGATACCTGAGCAATTTTGTTATACATAAACGAACCCCTTTAGAATTTGAGATTATTCCATTCATAATTAAACTGAGTATTTTGGTGAAACTTGAATGAACTTGAGATTCCAAATTTGATGGATTGGTATTCTTTTCATTTTAAAATCAATTTCTCTTTCAAACTTTAGCCCATCACAGTACAAGAACACCGCAAAGTTCGAGTTGCTGGATGATGATGAACCTACGAATTCAAGGACTCCTCACCACGTTGAGGGTTGGCTAGATATTTTATCCTTTATCCTTTATTTTTCATCTCTCGTGCCAAGGGTATGTCTTTTACCAATCAATTATATGAGGTTTTGATAGAACATGAAAGTGATCTAGAATACTTAGAGAGATTCATTTTGCTGGATCGGGTAGATAAGCGTGTCTATATCTACACCTTGATGCCACCTTTTCAGTCCATCACCATTCCATTCTGCTACATTCATCTACGTTCACTTGCATTCCATTACAGTTCACTCTGAATCACTCCGCTTCATTACATGTCATTCCCTTACAAAGCCGACATCAAGGCGAGGCAAGTTGTAGACACGCCAAATTCGACTAATTTAGAACATAAAACTCATGTTTTATAGGATAACATGTGTGATTGACCTTATAATAATGCCGAGTCTTTTAAAGTTGATTTGGAGCTTCGCCGAACGAAATCGGATGTTTTTCAAAGTTTTCCACAAAAAGCCATAATTTCCAAGCGAAAGCCACACGTAAATCATGTAAACACAGAAATTGGCTGAATGACCAATGCCTAATGATAATGCATTGAATATTATGGTCAGTTTCACACTCTGAACAAGTTTTGTTGCATACCGTGCTTTTCCGGTTTGCCGTCGGAGTCATTTTGACTAGTATCGAATCTTCTGTTCACTGTCCTAACTTCTGGACAAAATTCTTAAGTTTTGGAGGGTGTTATGGCTTATCCAATGCTTTAGAGTGCTTCTTAGACTTGTTATCTTTCCAACGCAACAAACAGCGTCGAATTTCGAGTTCGGGAGTGTTCGCAATGGCTTCCAGAAGAAGGACGCGCAAAAACAGTCTCATACGCCCAGAACCCATGGCACGTGCCCATGAGCCCTACCATTGAGGCACGTGACATCGTGCCCTCACTTGAGGGCACATGCGCCCTACCCTTGAGGCACGAGGGAACCAGTTTTTCACCAGTATGCTATGAGATTGATGTGAAACTGAGTGAAGTCTTCAGGCATGGTTTATCATCTTGCATCGACCCCATAATTCATTAGCATCTCTAGTCCATCCTTGTCTTGCCTTTTGATGGAATATAACACCATGATAATGTTCAGCTGGGTGGCGCTCCCTTTCTTTTCGTCGTAGGGCTGGCATGACGTTCCTCCTGGAACACCGATCTCACTAATTCATATGTTGGACTTAAAAGGTTCCCTGCACATTTCTGATTAGTACCCAACAGACAAAATTGTCATATGAAGCAAATTGTTTCCGAAATGGACAACTAAATTTTTCACTATTAGAACCATCATTTGGAGGTCAAAACAATGTTTTTGATGATGGTTCCTTTAGCAAAAATGTCATTTTAAATATTCTAGACAATTTTTGATTTTATGAAATTTTTCTAAATTTTTTAAATTTTTTTGTCTATGTGCCCCCGATCGGGGCCACGTGCCCATGCGCCCTGGGGTGGGGCACCTGGCTATGTGCCCCCAGATGAGGGCACATGCTCCCTGGGCCCTTTTTTTGCAAAAAAAATGTACCTGATGACTCTTCTCTTTTGCCTCTTCAACTCCTGAAAACACTTTGTAAAAATGATTAAATTTTCATCATTACTCATCCCTTTGCCTGTATGTCATTTGTCTTGATTTTGAGTCAAAGGGAGGAGCCTTCTTAACAAGGTGGAATCAAATAAATGACTTAAATGAAATGGAGGTAAGGGTTTAGAGAACTTACCTGCCGTGGTGTGAATCCTCTCCTCTCCAACATTGAAATGCCTGAAACACTTGATAGAAAGGGGATAAGAACTTCATCACGACTCTTCCCTTTGCCTATTATGGTCAACTTTGACTTAGGTCAAAGAGAAGAGCCTTCTTAATAAGGTAATTAAATAAAAAATGGATATGCAATGCAGGAATGGAAATATGCATAATAGAAAAATAAAAATGGATGCAACTAAGGCAATGATCATGACTAAGCATTTTTTGGATTTTCTTTAAACAATCATTTTTTTGTATTTTCAAAATATTTGATTTTTTTTGGATTTTTTTAAAATATTCAATTTTTTATTTTTTGCACCTTTTTGGATATTTGAAATATTCATTTTTGTGGAGAAAATACTAGTATTTGAGACAATTCATCGGTCTTTGGGGTTTGTTAAAACTCAAGTGGTAGATGCCACGTGCAATAATAAAGTTTCCTACCTAAAATCCTTCTAACCTTCTTCCTTTGATCGGCTTGGGTTCCACCTGGATTTGGTCGATTTACTCCACCCAAAGGGGTTTAAGGAGAAAGAGTATGGAGTAAGTCCTTGATAGGGTTTGGAGATGTTGAGAGAGATTTCTTTACTCACACTCAAATTGCCCGTTGGGGTTCGGCCTCTTTGGGTCTTTCCTATTTTTTTGCTTTTTTCTATGTGGCACATATTTAGATAGGGTTTTGACCCGTGGGGACATTGCCCATATTTTAATGCCTTTTGCCTTGACTATCATTCTGGGTACTCATTCAGATAGGTTGATCATTTTTATTTTTTTAACCAAAGGAGTTTATTGCTCATCTTTTGGCACCCTTTTGCACCCTCCGAGATGACCTCCTACTAGGGTGGTGAGTGTTTTCGATACTACCCCTCTCTAATCTTCTCTCCCTATCTTGGACCAAGTAGAAGAGAATAGGGTAAGGGTACTCCTTCCATTTCTAGATTTATGCCTTACCTTTCTCCAGTGTCAGGTTGTCTGGATTCTAGGATCGGTGTAGACACGCCAAATTCGCCTAATTCAGAGCATAAAACTCATGTTTTATAGGTTAACATGTATGATTGACCTTATAATAATGCCGGGTCTTTTAAAGTTGATTTGGAGCTTCGTCGAACGAAATCGGATGTTTTCCAATGTTTTCCGCAAAAAGTCGTAATTTCCGAGCGAAAGCTACACGTAAATCATGTAAACACGGAAATTGGCTGAATGACCAATGCCTAATGATCATGCATTGAAGGTTATGGTCATATTCATACCCCGAACAAGTTTTTTTGCATTCCGTGCCTTTCCAGTTTGCCGTCGGAGTCATTTTGACATGTATCGGATCTTCTGTTCACTGCCCTAACTTCCGGATAAAATTCTGAAGTTTTGGAGGGTGTGATGTCTGATCTGATGCTATAGAAAGCTTCTTCGGCCTGTTATCTTTCCAACGCAACAAACGGCGTCGAATTCCGAGTTCGGGAGTGTTCGCAATGGCTTCCGGAAGAAGGACGCGCGAAACCAGTCCCATGCGCCCGAGTTCCAGGTCACATGCGCCCGGGACCCAGGGCACGTGGCCATGCGCCCTACCAGTGAGGCACGTGACCTTGTGCCCTCACTTGAGGGCACATGCGCCCCACCTTTGAGGCACGAGGGACCCAGTTTTTCACCGGGACTCTACCACTGAACCGACGGTCGGATAAGACCAAAATTCTCGAGATTTGTGCCCATGCGCCCTCATTGGGGGGCACATGCGCCCCTCAGTGGGGTGCATGCGCCCTGCACCAGGTCGCATGCACCCAGGGGTGGGGCGCAAGGCCCCCTATTTTTTAGTATAGATCGCGCCTTCTGTTCTCCTATAAATTAACTCCGATTCCGGTCATTCCAAGGGCATGAGCACGACCCCCCAGGCATCTCAAGATGTCAAACCACCCTCATGCATCGATTTTGTGATTTTTAGAGAGAGAATTTCGAGTTTTTAGAGAGAGAAAAGTCGGTTCAAGAGAGAGGAAGGCTGTTCTGCAGGTGATCTGCCAAGTCTCTCTTCTTCGGCCTCTACAGCAGTGTGTGGACGTCTGCGGCCAGTGCTCTCTTCATCAAAGTTCTTCCTCTCCAAGTCTTCTTGAGTTTTCAATCGACGGCACTTCATTCAGAGGTTGAGGCTAGTCGTGAAGAGCGCAGAAGCAAAGTCGCGCCTGGCAGATCCTAGACTGCTGCTCGGCTTTTTCGACAACACAGATTTGGCTATATCTTTCTCTATTCAACTCAGAATTTTTTTGTTCTTTTTCCTATCTCTTTGTTTAGTGATTCTCCATCCTCATATCATTTTTTTTACATTTTTTGCATTACTTTTATTCTGTTTATCCTAAAAATAAAAAAAGGGGTTAGAGATAACCCGAATCCGGTCAGTTTCTAGTCAATTGTGTGTTTTTTTTGTTATTCTCTTTACATATACTCCACTTTGTCTAGTTCTAATTGTATATTTCACTCGTTTATTTGTCTAGTTGCACAGAATATCAAGCACCTACCACGTTGAGGACTCTTCTTCATCGGCCGGCCGAAGAAGGAGAAGCTTTAACTCACATTCTTCACGCTAAGGTACACACGGTCAATTTTAATTCTATAAATCGGAACCCACGGTTCCTGGCGACCACGTTTATTTATTCTCACCCTCCTCCCACATGACCCGAACCGTCTCTTTGGTGATCGAGCGACGCCAAGGGATGAAAGTTCGGGGATCAATGTGAGTGTGGGATCGAGGTGAGAGTTGCTTTCCGATGCTTTATTCCTTTCTTTCCTCATCCCCTCTTGAGGTGACGATCTGGATTCACGAACTTCCCTGAAAAGGAGAGGACCCCGTCGAATTTTCAGAGTCGACAGCTTTGTGGCGACCACGGTGGGACAAGCAATGTTTTTAATCGTGGGTGCTTAGTGTTTTGTTTGCAACTAGTTCTAGTTCTAGACCGGTTCCCACGTGAGCCTTTCCTTCTTTCTGCCTTTCTTAACTTCATGCCATCTCAAAATTTCTGATTTCACCCATATTTCATCAGATCTGAAGTGCCAAGTATGCCATTTAATTTTTGCATTTTATTTAAACCGGTTCCCACGTGAACCTCCCTTTTCCTTTTAAACCGGTTCCCACGTGAACCAATCTCTTTCTTTCCTTCGGTTTCCACGTGAACCAAAACCCTTTTTTCCAGATATATCCCAACTTGGTTCAGATCTTTATTCACCGTTAATTTGCCCCACGTGACCCCCTTTTGACCATTCAAACCGGTTCCCACGTGAACCACCCCTTTTTACCCAAAACCAGTTCCCACGTGAACCACCTTTACTTTTTACCCCAGTTCCCACATCGGTCCCCACGTGGACCACCTTTTTGCTTGGCTATCAGATTTGAACCCTCTTCTTTCCATCACCTTTTCACTATCTCCATTTGGCTCACATAAGAAACAAGTCTAGATTCTAGTTTCTAGTTGCTTGTCTAGTTTCTAATTGCTTGTCTAGTGTTGATTGCTTGTTTATTTAAGTTCATGTTTTGATCATTACTTGTTTTATTACTTGATTGCACTCTCTACTCCTTCTCTCTACCTCCTTCTTTTACACTTTTTTTGAGGCGGGAGCTCACTCTCCCTTTTACCCCTCCCATCCAAAACACCCTCTTGGTGGATTCTGACCTTTCTTCTGGGATATACCTTCCTAGTTGACTTGGTTGGCTTTCATCAAGGCCTCCGTAATTCCTCATACGTGGAGTATTCCTCTTCACGATCGGGTTGGTTGTACCACTCCCCCAAAACCCGAAGCATCCTATGTTACCTACACGTGGTGAGATTGTGTGAAACCTAGGTCATTGGAGATTGGAGTTAGGATCCTAACCCATTTGTTGAGAGAACAATTCTTAACAAAATTCATAAACCGAAGGTTTAATCAAAATCATTGCGTAATTTTGCTTTCAAGTCTTTGCATCACTTGCTTGTCAAACAAAAATTCAAACCTCTACCTTTTTGCAAAATACTAAAAAAAACCCAAAAGAAGTTATTTGTTTACTTTGTCAACTTGTTTGTTCCTTGAAGTTCAATGCAACTAAGGTCTGGAAGGCACGTTGGAATGGTGGAACAAGCTGAACATCGAGAGCACGAGATGGGTCATCAACCAAATCCGGCAGATGGTCGTGTTAATCCATTATTTGAGTCAGAAGCGCAAGAGGTCCATGAACCATCTGCTCCTCGTGATGTTGAACAACTCTTTAGGGAGTTGTCTCTCTATACCGACCCAGAAACCTATGCCCGTATACAATCCATGGTGAAGGACAAAGTTGCTTCAGATCAGGCTGAAACCAATCAAGTTGCCTTATCTCCTCGTCATCTGGTTCGACCACCACTCATTCAATCACCCTTTGTTCAACCACCTGTTGTTCAACAATCTATGATTCAACCATCATTGGCACTAGCACAACCATCTGTAGTTCAACCCTCTATAGTTCAACCATCTGTGGTCCAACCCTCATTTTTTCAACCATCTTATTTTAACAATGTTGCTCACCCAGCCCATCAAGTCATGGGACAATCTTCAAGTCAAGCTCCTCAATTCCAAAATCATGTCTCTAACCACATACCCCAACCAGTAAACCAAGAACCTGCTCTCAACAGGGCAATCATGGATCAGCTCACCCAGATGAATGAACATTATGAAGAGCTGAGATGTCGCCTGGACTCCAAGTCAGTTCCTGAAATCTCCATTCCTTCTCTCGCGGTCCTACACCTGCCACCTTCTGAGCTACCAGTTTATCGCCGCTACAATGGTACTGGCAACCCTTTTCTCCACCTTAAAGATTTTCTCTATGAATCCTCATTCTGGAAAGATGATCGTAGGGTTCTTGCTTTCTTATTCCGTCGATCACTAGAAGGGTCTGCATTGGAATGGTTCTACTCACTCGACTCCTTTGAGGCAGGAGACTTCGATATTGTGAAGACAAAATTCTTGCAGAGATACAAAGACTGGGTGGCACCAGCATGCTCCATTACGGATTTGATTGCTGAGAAGATGAAGCCCGAAGTGGACTTCATAAAGTTTGCTGATCACTGGAGGGGAATGGCAGAAAAATTGACAGATGTGATTTCTGAAGGGGAACAAGTGAAGATGCTCATTGGCAACACTACACCTGCCTTGAGGAATGTCTTGATCATGCACCGTCCTACCACAATGAATGAACTCTATGACAATGCCCGATACTTGCAAGCCCACTTCAAGGATGCCACCATGATAAACCCATTTGATGCTAAACCTAGAAACCTCAGGAAAACCCCCTTTGCTCCAGTTGGTCCTACAACCGAGGGAGTGGTCAACAACGAAGCTGTAAATATTGTAGGGAACCAGGCAGGGAATCGTCAAAACCAGTTCAGAAACCCACCACAAAACCATTCCTATTACCCCCCTCAACAACAGGTTAGGCCACCACAACCACGACAACCACAACAACCCCCGCAACCAGTAGCACAACCCCAGCAACCTCGTCAACCTGCCTACAATAGGGCACCGCCACCACCCAATCAAGCACCACGAAGAGGAGGTCCTAGGAGAGAGAACTACCAGCAACTCCCTTACTCTTTGACCAACATCTTCAATGTACTCATGGAGGAGAAACAATTGGAATTGCCCAAAGAAAGAGAGGTTTGGCAAACAAATGTAGATATGTCCCGATACTGTGCTTACCACCGGTGTCCTGGTCACACTGTAGAAGTGTGCTTTCAATTCAAGGATTACATCCACGATCTGAATGACCAAGGCAGCATTGATTGGGTCCAAATGGGGGAATGCATACAAGCTATGAAGGCTAGGCAGCAGCAGCGGCAGCGTCCACCGGCTCAACCTCAACAACAACCTGGCTTGGGGATTGTTCAGAATCCACTCCCATTACATGCTCCCGCTCCAGCACCGGCACTAGCACATCCAAACCCAGGAATTGGTCTAGTACACTCCATTGTCCAGGGAGATGCCAGCCATGCTCAAGGTTGGCAACTAGAAAGCCACAATACAACCATGCCTGTCAACCCGGCTAGGCCTCCTGCTAGGAAACCTCATAGACAAATAATCCGTGCACCTGCTACTCCAAAACTACCACAAAGCTTAATAACCCAACCACTGGCCGCCACTTCTTCTCGCCGGCCCATCATTAGGCCAGCCCCCTCCTTAACAACACCTTCTTCAACCATTGTTACACATCGACCCTTGCTCATCCGACCACCACAATCACCACCAAACATGAACCCCCAGCCTACGAGCTCTACCACTCCAAAACCCCAACCTATCATACCACCACAACCTTCATTAAACTCATCAACCACTTATGCACCCCGGCCTCTTCTTATCAGGCCACCGATATCACCATCACTACCACCTCCAAATCCTACCCCTCTACCAACTAACCCCATCATCCCAGAACCATCAATCCCATTACCTATCATACCTGCACCTACACCACCTCTTCCACCAGAACCCACCCCAGTTAACCCATCACCTCTACCCGATTGCCAAATAGCCCCGGTGCTTCGGAGTGGGAGGATGTTCCAGCGGCTCTTTCCCCAAGCCGGAACTCAACCGCAGGAGCCAGTGGAGGAGGAACAAGTGGTAGAACCATTGCCAGGCACGGCGTATGATCTGTTAAAACATTTGGATAAGACACCAGCCCGTATTTCTATACTTGAGTTGATCAAAAGATCAAAGATGCACCAGGAGATTCTACAACAGTACTTACAAAGGGTCATGGTGAGTGAAGATCTCCCACCTGAAAAGATAACTACAGTGTTAGCCCCTAGAAGTGAGCACCCAACACTCACTTTCTCTTAGGAAGAATTAGCAGATCCAGACTTTAGGAGATATGCTTTGCATGTGGCTGTTATCACTGCAATGTCAAAGTAAAATCATGTTTGGTTGACACTGGAGCTTCTATCAACGTTATGCCGCTAGAAACTTTACAGTTGTGCGGTATTTCTGAGCAAGAAATCAAGCCATCTTGTGCCATGGTGACGGCCTACGACAACTCCAATAAGTCTGCACATGGGGTGGTCACTCTAGAAGTCAAACTTGGACCATGTACGGTCACAACAGATTTTCATATTCTAGAATTGGATCCAACTTTTCGGGCTATACTTGGGAGGCCATATTTGGAGGCAATAGGAGCTGTGGCTTCAACAAACCACCAGTGCATAAAATTTCCCTTTAAAGGACAAGTGGTCAAAGTGACTAGCATGCCTATGAGGGATGAGATGAATGATGTTTTTACATCACCCCTAGGTCTGTCAATACAACCCCAGATCTCAGTGGGAGAATTGCCAGAAGTCAGATGCATGACCTCCTCTCTACCAGACACACTGGGATGGCGAATGATGATGAAATTGGGCTATCATCCTGGAAGAGGTTTAGGCAAGGATCTTCAAGGGATCACTCAGCCAATTGAAACTGTGAAAAGGCCACACAGGCAGGGGTTGGGATATGAAGAGGGTTCCATCCCAAGGAGGATCTTCCAGCCAGGATATGCCATGGGGCTCCATACATTCTTTATCAAAGGGAAGACCATGATGATGGCTGAAGATGGCAAAAGTTCCGTGATAGCTGTCAAGAGAAGAAAGGCTCCATATGAAGAAGAAGAAGAAGGCTTGGAAGACGTGCTTATCTTTGACTCGTCTGTTCTCGAGTGGGGAAGAGTATCAAGAACCACCCAAGGGCAGACCAATCTTGGATCATCTAGTTAAGCATACTACCTAAGTCAAAACCATTCCACGAGGTCCAAATACAACAATGTCATGTTTGAACCTCGTACCTTTATTTCTAGATCTTTTGGATGGGCTTCAGGGCCCACTTACCCACTTTGGGCCCATAAGCCCTCTTCAACCTTCTACTCTTATTGGGCCTGCTTGCCCATTTGCTTCCCTCATCAACTTCAGAACTGTGGACTTTTCCCAACATGGGCTCACATGCCCATTTATTTCTAAGATCGGGTCCACGTACCCATTTATTTTTTTCATCAGTTTTGGACCCATGTGTCCACTTTCTGTTACCATTGGGCCCACGAGTCCCTTTTTCCCCTTTATTCTTAAGTTTTTCTCTCTATTAATTCAGTCATCTTCTAGCAAGCCTCGAGTCACTCAGACTCATTCTATCTTTTTACTTGAAATTTCCAAAACGTCTTCTCTTAAACTCACATTTCCATCGAGGAGACGTCTCTACTCATCCCAGAGGGTACTCCCAATCAAGGATCCACCTTTTCTGAATCATTGATCGATTTGCTCGATCCTCCCTCCACTGTAAATACCACCTTTCCAGCTTTATCTTCAGTAGGTCAAGTTAGGTTAGGAAATAGGAAAGTCAGAGGTAAGCGAGTTCCAAATAGATATCTGCAACAATTGGCATAGAAATGTGTACAGTCTTGACTGATCGGTTAGGGCGATGGCAGAGTTTCTTATCCCAATTTGATATCACTTATGTCCCACAGAAGGCAATTAAGGGTTATGCTATTGCTGAACACCTTGCCCATCATCTCATACCCATCTTTGACCCAGTCCGGTCGGAGTTCCCGGATGACGAACTAATGTCAGTCCGATCTTCCAATCTTTGGACATTATATTTTGACGGGGCTCTGAACTCTCGTGGTAGAGGGATAGGTATTGTCCTTCTGTCACCTGAAGGTGTCACCATTCCACAGGCTTTTCAGCTTAACTTTCCAGCAACCAACAACATAGCTGAGTATAAAGCCTTGCTGGCCGGGCAGGAGGCCGCTCATTTCTATGGTGCCATCGAACTGAGGGTGATAGGTGATAGTCAATTGATCCTACTCCAGGTCCTATCCAAGTACCAAACTTCTCATCCAAACCTCAAACCCTACCAGGAGCTCACCACCTGCTACATCAAGATGTTCTTCAAACTCACAT
This sequence comes from Cryptocoryne crispatula var. balansae, assembly GCA_036172225.1. NCBI lineage: Eukaryota > Viridiplantae > Streptophyta > Magnoliopsida > Alismatales > Araceae > Cryptocoryne > Cryptocoryne crispatula. The sequence goes on from CM069928.1 coordinate 23,091,144, forward strand.
TTGTTCATGTCCCCCGCTCTCAGAATATCCTCGCCGATGCCTTAGCTTCACTAGCTTCATCTCTATCTGTCCCGCTAGGCAGGCAAGTGTGGACTATACACATCTGTAAGAGGACAATTCCAGCAATTGAGGATGGACATTTTCTGAAGGTTAAGGAGAGATTCAACAGAAAAGAATACCTGGAACATAAAAAAGAAATCTCCTTGATTGAGTTTGAAGAATTAGAAGAAGGTGAGAGACCTTGGTATGACCAGATTGTGAGGTATTGCCAAGATCAGTCATACCCACCTGGATCAACCACCAAAGAAAAGAAGGCAATCAGAAGAGTATCCCAGAGGTATACAATCCTAGGAGGAGTGCTCTATAAGAGAAGCCTAAGTGGAATCTTACTCAGGTGTCTTGATGAAGAAGAAGCTGAGTTGGTGCTGAAGGAAGCACATTCTGGAGTTTGTGGTGGTCATGTGAATGCCCAAGCCCTTGCTAAGAAAATCATCCGACAAGGGTATTATTGGCCAACTCTAGAAGAAGACTGCTCCATCTTTGTCCGGCATTGTCATTCATGTCAACTCCATGCCGACAAGATCCACTCTCCCGCATCTTCCCTTCATCCAATTCATGCACCATGGCCTTTCGCCATGTGGGCTTTTGATATCATTGGCCCCTTGAGGGACCTCAACTCCGAAATGCGCTCAAAATCATTCATTCTGACGGCAACGGAGTACTTCACAAAGTGGGCTGAAGCGGAAGCATTCGTGGAGATTAAAGCATCAACAATCTGCTCCTTCATCAAACACAACATCCTGGCAAGGTTCGGGATCCCCAGCGACATCGTCACCGATAATGGGCCACAATTTCTTTCTCAAGATTTGCGTGATCTTTGCAACAGGTATTACATTTCATTGCATCATTCATCACCATACTATCCTCAAGGCAATGGTCAAGCAGAAGCCACTAATAAAACCTTAATCAAAATCATCAAGAAATCTTGTAAGTCTAGCAAATTTGCCGACTGGCCTGATAAGCTTGTAGATGCTCTATGGGCTTATCGTACTTCTGTAACGACTCCCACTGGACAAACCCCGTATGCTTTGGCATATGGGATGGAAGCAGTGGTCCCTTACGAAGTATTACTTCCATCTTTCCGAGTTCAGCTCGACAAGGATATTCCTGTTGATCAGAGACGAGAATCTCTCCTTGCACAGCTTGAACTCTTGGATGAAAGAAGGCTAGCCGCCGCCGAGCATGCCCGGACTTATCAGAATAGACTCAAAAGGTTTTATCAAAAGAGGGTGGTCGAGAGAAAGTTTGAAATCGGTGAGATGGTAGTCAAACGCATATTCGTTAAGCCAGGGGGTCCCCGCTCCAAGTTGCAACCTAACTGGGAAGGGCCTTTTGTAATCACTGAAAAGTATCCAGGTAATGCATATGAATTGACTAATGCAGATGGAGAAAAATTGAATCATCCTTGGAATGGAGTTTACCTCAAAAAGTACTTTCCATAAAAAATGGAGAAACCACTGGTATAATCTCAAGTCATCGATCCTAGGTTGTTCGTGAGAAGTCAAGGGTAGGTACCATCCTACACACACAACACTTCCCGATCCTAGAATCCAGACAACCCGACACTTGCGAAAGGCAAGGCAGAAATCTAGAAATGGAAGGAGTGCCCTTACCATATTCTCTTCTACTCGATCCAAGATAGGGAGAGAAGATTAGAGAGGGGTAGTATCGAAAACACTCCCACCCTAGTAGGAGGCCATCTCAGAGGGTGCAAAAGGGTGCCAAAAGATGGGCAATGAACCCCTCAGGTTAGAAAAAAATGATCAACCTGTCTGAATGAGTACCCAGAATGATAGTCAAGGCAAATGGCAGTAAAAGATGGGCAATGTCCCCACGGGTCAAAAACCTATCCAAATATGTGCCACATAGAAAAGAGCAAAAAAAAAGAAAGAAAAACCCAAAGAGGTCGAACCCCAATGGGTAATTTGAGTTAGAGTAGAGAAATCCCTCTCAACATCTTCAAACCCTATCAAGGACTTCCTCTATACTCTTCCTCCTTAAACCCCTTGGGTAGGTTAAACCGACCAAATCCAGGTGGAACCCAAGCCGATCAAAGGAAGAAGGTTAGAAGGAATCTAGGTAGGGAACTTTATTTTTGCACGTGGCATCTACCACTTGAGTCTTGACAAACTTCAAAGATCGATGAACTGTCTCAAATACCAGCATTTTCTCCACACAAAAAAATTGCATATTTCAAACACCAAAAAAAATGCATATTTCAAAAACCCACAAAAAATGCATATTTCAAAAACCCACAAAAAATGCATATTTAAAAAACCCAAAAAAATGCATATTTCAAAACCCAAAAAAATGCATATTTCAAAAACCCGAAAAATTTGAATATTTCGAAAACCCAAAAAAATTGAATATTTCAAAAATTCAAAAAAAACACATATTTCAAAAATCCAAAAAAAATTGAATACTTTTTAAAATCCAAATGATTGTTTTCAAGAAAATCCAAAAAAAAATTGCTTAGTCATGATCATTGCCTTAGTTGCATCCATGCTTATTTGATTGTCATGCATATTTCCATTTCTGCATTGCATATCCTTCTACTTTAATTACCTTGTTAAGAAGGCTCTCCCCTTTGACCTAAGTCAAAGTTGACCATAATGGGCAAAGGGATGAGTCATGGTGAAGATCTAATCCCCTTTTATCAAGTGTTACAGGCATTTCAATGTAGAAGAGTTGAAGATTCACACCACAGCAGGTAAGTTCTCTTAACCCTTACCCCTATTTCATTTAAGTCATTTGTTTTATTCCACCTTTTTAAGAAGGCTCCTCCCTTTGACTCAAAATCAAGGCATACGATATACAGGCAAAGGGATGAGTAATGATAAAAATTTAATCATTTTCATTGAGTATTTTCAGGAGCTAAAGAAGCAAAAAGAGAAGGGCGATCAGGTACAATTTTTTTCTAAAAAAAAATGAAAAAAAAAATGGCCTCAGGGCGCATGTGCCCTCATCTAGGGGCACATGGCCAAGTGCCCCACCCCAGGGCGCATGGCCAGGTGCCCCCGATCGGGGGCACATGGACAAAAAATTCAAAAAAATCAGAAAAATCTCATAAATTCATAAATTGTCTATAATGTTAAAAATTACATTTTTGCTAAAGGAACCATCATTAAAAACTTTGTTTTGACATCCAAATGATGGTTCAAATAGTAAAACCTTCAATTGATCATTTCATGAACAATCTGATTCATATGACAATTCTGTCTGTTGGGTACTAACCAGAAATGTGCATGCGACCTTTTAAGTCCTAACAGGTGAATTAGCGAGATCAGTGTTCCCCAAGAAAACGTCATGCCAACCTTGCGGCGAAAAGAAAGGAAGCACCACCTAGCTGAACATTCTCATGGTGTTGTATTCCGTCAGAAGACAAGACAAAGATTGGATCAGAGATGCTGATGAATCAGGCGGTCGATGCAGCTTACCTGAAGATTTCATACTCAGTTTCTCATCAATCTCACATCACATCACCACCATCACCATCATTGCATTTTTGCACTTCATCACCTTTTAACATCTGTCACCTAGTTATGTTAGGTCCATTTTATATATATTATATGCATTAATGTTGAAGACCTTGAGAGTGAAGATGACTGGGCCCGAGGTCCCCTTCAACAAAATCTACGACGGCTTGGTCATTTCTTCACACTCACGGATAAGCCAAAATTGAACATTGGAGGGACGATGGTTCCTAATCGGGTGTCTTGACCTCCAATAGACAATCTATATCTTCAACTATTTTCTACATAATTTTCTATGTTTTCACATCCATCTCCTTTACTAATTTTATCCCTTCATGTTTTATTCCTTTTATTACACCATGTTTTATTCTGTCCTTTCTTTTATCCCACCGTGTCTTTTATTCCATCCCACCGTGGCAATTGTCATCCCATTGCTATTCTTCTTTACCATCATACTATGTTAGTCCCACCAATATATTTCAATCTCCCTATGGCTTAAATCTGTCTTGTCGTTTTCCGAATACTTGATTTTCTGCAAGAGCGTGATTCATGGTTTTCACGATACCCGAGCAATTTTGTTATGCTTAAACGAACCCTTTAAGAACTTGAAGTTCTTCCACTCAGAATTAAACTGAGTATTTTGGTGAAACTTGAATGAACTTGATATTCCAAATATGATGGATTGGTATTCTTTTATTTTAAGATCAGACAATCTCTTTTAAAAACTTTAGCCCATCACAGTACAAGAACACCGCAAAGTTCGGGTTGCTGGTTGATGATGAACCTACGAATTCGAGGACTCCTCACCACCACGCTGAGGGTTGGCTACATCCTTTTATCCTTTATCATTTACTTTTTCATCTCTCGTGACAAGGGCATGTCTTTTACCAGTCAATTATATGAGGTTTTGATTGAACATGAAAGCGATCTAGAATACTCAGCAAGATTCATATTGCTGGATCAGGTAGATAAGCGTGTCTATATCTACACCTTGATGCCACCTTTTCAGTCCATCATCATTCCATTCCGCTACATTCATCTACACTCACTTGCATTCCATTACAGTTCACTCCGAATCACTCCGCTTCATTACATGCCACTCCCTTACAAAGCCAACATCAAGGCGAGGCAAGCTGTAGACACGCCAAATTCGCCTAATTCAGAGCATAAAACTCATGTTTTATAGGGTAACATGTATGATTGACCTTATAATAATGCCGGGTCTTTTAAAGTTGATTTGGAGCTTCGCCGAACGAAATCGGATGTTTTCCAATGTTTTCCGCAAAAAGCCATAATTTCCGAGCGAAAGCTACACGTAAATCGTGTAAACACGGAAATTGGCTGAATGACCAATGCATAATGATCATGCATTTAATGTTATGGTCATATTCACACCCTGAACAAGTTTTTTTGCATTCCGTGCCTTTCCGGTTTGCCATCGGAGTCATTTTGACCTGTATCGGATCTTCTGTTCACTGCCCTAACTTCCGGATAAAATTCTGAAGTTTTTGAGGGTGTGATGGCTGATCCGATGCTATATAAAGCTTCTTCGGCCTGTTATCTTTCCAACGCAACAAACGGCGTCGAATTCTGAGTTCGGGAGTGTTAGCAATGGCTTCCAGAAGAAGGACGCGCGAAACCAGTCCCATGCGCCCGGGTTCCAGGTCACATGCGCCCGGGACCTAGGGCACGTGGCCAAGCGCCCTACCAGTGAGGCACGTGACCTTGTGCCCTCACTTGAGGGCACATGTGCCCCACCTTTGAGGCACGAGGGACCCAGTTTTTCACCGGGACTCTACCACTGAACCGACGGTCGGATAAGACCAAAATTCTCAAGATTTGTGCCCATGCGCCCTCATTGGGGGGCACATGCGCCCTTCAGTGGGGAACATGCTCCCCTCAGTGGGGCGCATGCGCCCTGCACCAGGGCGCATGCGCCCAGGGGTGGGGTGCAAGGCCCCCTATTTTTTAGTATAGATCGCGCCTTCTGTTCTCCTATAAATTAACTCCGATTCTGGTCGTTCCAGGGGCATGAGCACAACCCCCCCAGGAATCTCAAGACGTACAACCACCCTCCTGCATCGATTTTGTGATTTTTAGAGAGAGAATTTCGAGTTTTTAGAGAGAGAAAAGTCGGTTCAAGAGAGAGGAAGGCTGTTCTGCAGGTGATCTGCTAAGTCTATCTTCTTCTACCTCTACAGAAGTGTGTAGACGTCTTCTGCCAGTGCTCTCTTCATCAAAGTTCTTCCTCTCCAAGTCTTCTTGAGTTTTCAATCGACGGCACTTGATTCAGAGGTCGAGGCTGGTCGTGACGAGCTCATAAGTAAAGTCGCGCCTGGCAGATCCTGGACTGCTGCTCGGCTTTTTCGACAACACAGATTTTGCTATATCTTTCTCTATTCAACTCAGAATCTTTCTGTTCTTTTTCCTATATCTTTGTTTAGTGATTCTCCATCCTCCTATCATTTTTTTACATTTTTTTTCATTACATTTATTCTGTTTATCCGAAAAATAAAAAAAGGGGGTTAGAGATAACCCGAATCCGGTCAGTTTCTAGTCAATTGTGTGTTTTTTATGTTATTCTCTCTACATATACTCCACTTTGTCTAGTTCTAATTGTCTATTTCACTCGTTTATTTGTCTAGTTGCACAGAATATCAAGCACCCACCACGTTGAGGACTCTTCTTCATCGGCCGGCCGAAGAAGGAGAAGCTTTAACTCACATTCTTCACGCTAAGGTACACACGGTCAATTTTAATTCTATAAATCGGAACCCACGGTTCCTGGAGACCACGTTTATTTCTTCTCACCCTCCTCCCACATGACCCGAACCATCTCTTTGGTGATCGAGCGACGCCAAGGGATGAAAGTTCGGGGATCAATGTGAGTGTGGGACCGAGGTGAGAGTTGCCTTCCAATGCTTTATTCCTTTCTTTCCTCATCCCCTCTTGAGGTGATGATCTGGATTCACGGACTTCCCTGAAAAGGAGAGGACCCCGTCGAATTTTCAGAGTCGACAATCGGGAGGTGTTGTGTGTGTAGGATGGTACCTACCTTTGACTTCTCACGAACAGCTTAGGATCGATGACTTGAGATTATACTAGTGGTTTCTCCATTTTTATGAAAAATACTTTTGAGGTAAACTTTATTCCAAGGATGATTCATTTTTTCTCCATCTGCATTAGTCAATTCATATGCATTACCTGGATACTTTTCAGTGATTACAAAAGGCCCTTACCAGTTAGGTTCCAATTTGGAGTAGGGACCCCCTGGCTTAACGAATATACGTTTGACTACCATCTCACCGATTTCAGTCTTTCTCTCAACCACCCTATTTTGATAAAACCTTAAGTCTATTCTGATAAGTCCAGGCATGCTCGACGGCAGCTAGCCTTCTTTCATCTAAGAGTTCAAGCTGTGTAAGGAGAGATTCTCGTCTCTCAATAATAGGAATATCTATGTCGAGCTGAACTCGGAGAGATGAAAGTAATACTTCGTACAGCACCACTGCTTCCATCCCATATGCCAAAGCATACAGGGTTTGTCCAGTGGGAGTCCTTACAGAAATATGACAAGCCCATAGAGCATCTACAAGCTTATCAGGCCAGTCGACAAACTTGCTAGACTTACAAGATTTCTTGATGATTTTGATTAAGGTTTTGTTGGTGGCTTCTACTTGACCATTGCCTTGAGGATAGTATGGTGATGAATGATGTAATGAAATGCGATACCTGTTGCAAAGATCACACATATCTTGAGAGAGAAATTGTGGCCCATTATCAGTGACGATGTCGCTGGGGATCCCGAACCTTGCAATGATGTTGCGCTTGATGAAGGAGCAGACTATTGATGCTTTAATCTCCACGAATGCTTCCGCTTCAGCCCACTTTGTAAAGTACTCTGTTGCCATCAGAATGAATGATTTTGAGCGCATTTCGGAGTTGAGGTCACTCAAGGGGCCAAGGATATCAAAAGCCCACATGGCAAAAGGCCATGGGGTATGAATTGGATGAAGGGAAGAAGAGGGAGAGTGAATCTTGTCGGCATGGAGTTGACATGAATGATAGTGCCTGACAAAGATGGAGCAGTCTTCTTATAAAGTTGACCAATAATACTCTTATCGGATGATTTTCTTAGCAAGGACTTGGGCATTCACATGACCACCACAAACTCCAGAATGTGCTTCCTTTAGCACCAACTCGGCTTCTTCTTCATCAAGACATCTGAGTAAGATTCCACTTAGGCTTCTCTTATAGAGCACTCCTCCTAAGATTGTATACCTCTGAGATACTCTTCTAATTGCCTTCTTTTCCTTGGTGGTTGATCCAGGCGGATATGACTGATCTTGGAAATACCTCACAATCTCGTTATACCAAGGTCTCTCACCTTATTCTAATTCTTCCAACTCAACTAAGGAGATTTATTCTTTGTTCTCCAAGTATTCTTTTTTTGTTGAACCTCTCCTTAACCTTAAAAAAATGTCCATCCTCAATTGCTGGAATTGTCCTCTTACAGATGTGGATAGTCCGCACTTGCCTGCCCTTGATTGCCTTCTATGGGACATAAGTGATATCAAATTGTGACAAGAAGCTCTGCCATCGCCCTAATCGATCAGTCAAGACTGTCTTCTCTAACAGAAACTTAATGGGATTGATACGAGCAATGAGCTTGACTTGGTGAGCAAGAAAATAATGCTTGAGTTTTTGAACCACCCAAACAAGAGCAGCACAGGTCTTTTCTACCACAGTGTACTTTAGCTCACAAGCATCAAACATCTTAGACAAGTAGTAAATAGCTCGTCCTTTCCCTTCTTCGTCAACTTGTGCAAGGACTGCCCCAATAGAGTTCTCAAGAATCAAAATGTAGAGGACGAAAGGCTTGTTGAGAATTGGTGGTCTAAGTACAGGGGGACTTTCCAGGTATGTTTTCAACCCATCAAACGCCTCCTGGCACTTCGAATCCCATTTAAACTCGGCCCCCGCCTTGGTTAACTCATAGAAAGGTTTACACCTTTGGGAATGTTGTGAGATAAACTGGCGGACAAATTGTAGCCTCCCAATCAATCCTCGAAGCTCTTTCATATTCTTTGGAGGAGGTAAACCAATGATTGCCTTGGCCTTGTTTGGGTCGATCTCTGTGCCCATTTTGCTTACTATGAACCCTAGTAGCTTTCCTGATGAAACTCCAAATGTACACTTCTTAGGGGTCATTTTCAGCTTGTATTCTCTAGCTCGTTGCAAAACTTTTTTTAGCAATTCAGAATGATCTTCTCGACTCTTGGACTTGATAACCAAATCATCCACATACACCTCTACAAGGGTGTATATCATGTCGTGAAAGATAGCTATCATAGCCCTCTGATATGTAGCACCAGCATTCTTTAACTCAAAGGGCATGACAACATAGCAATATGTTCCCTAAGGTGTAGTGAACAAGGTCTTCTCTTCGTCCTCCTAGCTAACCAGATCTGATTGTATCCAGAATAGCCATCTATAAATGAAAACATTTCAAATATAGCTGTGTTATCAACCAAAACATCGATATGAGGCAAAGGAAAATCATCCTTAGGACACGCTCGGTTCAAGTCCCTTAAATCTATGCAAATCCGAGCCCATCCATTCTTCTTCATAACAGGGACTATGTTAGCCACCTATTGTGGATATAGGACTACTTTAATAAATTTTGCTTGGTGTAGTTTGTCGACCTCTTCTTTCATTTTGAGTGCAATATCAGGGTGGAATCTTCTGAGCTTTTGTTTAACCGGGTAGTTCCAGATTTCAAGGTTAATCTATGTTCAACCATTGCATTATCTAATCCCGGCATGTCTTCATATGTCCACACGAACGTGTCCTTATATTCTTCCAAAGCATTGATCACACGTTGTTCTTCTAAAGGAGTGAGGTTTGCACTGATGAGGATAGTATTAGGATCTTTCAAGGTTCCTAAATTCAATTCTTTGGTTGGTTCATTCCCTGTGGCTGATGGTTCTTCGAATCTTCTAAGTTCAGATGCATACGCATCAGCCAAGTCCTCGATTTCATCCTCAGATTCAAGATCATTTTCTGATACCACCTCATATACTCCTAAAGTATGATCTATGCTATGCTCATCCTCATATCGGATTTCATCTAGCTGGATGGTATTCTCTATAAAGTTTGGTAGCCTTGCGCACTCTATACATTTATGTACCAATTATTGCAGATACCTACTTGGAACTCGTTTATCTCTTACTTTCCTATTTTCTAACCTAACCTGACCTACTGAAGATAAAGCTGGAAAGGTGGTATTTACAGTGGAGGGAGGATCGAGTAAATCGATCAATGATTCAGAAGAGAGAGAAATGTGAGTTTTAGAGAAAACATTTTTTTTAAGATTTTCAAGTAAAAAGATAGAATGAGTCAGAATGACTCAAGACTTGTTAAAAATTGACAAAATTATCAAAGATAAAAACTTAAGAATAAAAGGAAAAAAGGGGCTCGTGGGCCCAATGGTAATGGAAAATGGGCACATGGGCCCAAAACTAATGAAAAAAGTAAACAGGTACGTGGACCTAATTTTAGAAATGGATGGGCATGTGAGCCCATAATGGAAAGAACTCTCAATTTTGAAGCTGATGAGGGAAGTAGATGGGCAAGCAGGCCCAGTGAGAATATAAGGCTAAAGAGGGCACATGGGCCCAAAGTGGGTAAGTGGGCCCGGAAGCCCATCCAAAAGATCTAGAAACAATGGCATGAGGTTCAAACATGAGATTGTTGTATTTGGGCCTCGTGGAATGGTTTTGACTTGGTTGGTAGCCTGCTCAAAAGGATGATCCAAGATTGGTCTGCCCTTGAGTGGTTCTTGGTGCTCTTCCCCACTTGAGAACAAACGAGTCAAAGATAAGCACAGGTCTTCCAAATCTTCTTCTTCATCTAGAGCCTTCCTTCTCTTGATAGCTATCATGGAACTCTTGTCATCTTCAGCTATCATCATGGTCTCTCCTTTGATAAAGAATGTGTGGAGTCCCATGGCATATCCTGGCTAGAAGACCCTCCTTGTGATGGAATCCTCTTCATATCCCAACCCCTGCCTGCGTGGCCTTTTCGTAGATTGAATCGGCTGAGTGATCCCTTGAAGATCCTTGCCCAAACCTTTTCCAGGTTGATAGCCCAATTTCATCATCATCCGCCATCCTAGTGTGTCTGGTAGAGAGGGATCATGCATCTAACTTCTGGTAATTTTCCCACTGAGATCTAGGGTTGTATTGATAAACCTAGGGGTGATATAAAAGTAGCATCATTCATCTCGTCCCATACAGGCATGCTAGTCACCTTTGTAGACACGCCAAATTCGCCTAATTCAGAGCATAAAACTTATGTTTTATAGGGTAACATGTTTGATTAACCTTAGAATGATGCCGGGTCTTTAAAAGTTGATTTGGAGCTTCGCCGAACGAAATCGGACGTTCTCTGATGTTTTCCGCAAAAAGCCATAATTTCCGAGCGAAAGCCACACGTATATCGTGTAAACACGGAAATTGGCTGAATGACCAATGCCTAATGATCATTCATTGAAGGTTATGGTCATATTCACACTCCAGACAAGTTTTGTTGCATTCCGTGCCTTTCCGGTTTGCCGTCGAAGTTATTTTGACCAGTATCGGATCTTCTGTTCACTGCCCTAACTTCCGGACAAAATTCTGAAGTTTTGGAGGGTGTTATGGCTGATCTAGTACTATAGAAAGCTTTTTCAGCTTTTTATCTTTCCAACGCAACAAACGGCGTCGAATTCTGAGTTCGGGAGTGTTCGCAATGGCTTCCGGAAGAAGGACGCGCAAAACCAGTCCCATGCGCCCGGGTTCCTAGTCACATGCGCCCGGGACCCAGGGCACGTGGCCATGCGCCCTACCAGTGAGGCACGTGACCTTGTGCCCTCACTTGAGGGCACATGCGCCCCACCTTTGAGGCACGAGGGACCCAGTTTTTCACCGGGACTCTACCACTAACCGACGATTGGATAAGAACAAATTTTTTGGGATTTGTGCCCATGCGCCCTCACTGGGGGGCACATGCACCCCTCAGTGGGGCGCATGTGCCCTGCACCAGGGCGCATGCGCCCAGGGGTGGGGCGCAAGGCTCCTATTTGTTAGTCCAGATGACGCCGTTCGTTCTCCTATAAATTAACTCTGATTCCGGTCGTTCCAAAGGCATGAGCACGACCCCCCAGGCATCTCAAGACGTCCAACCACCCTCCTGCATCGATTTTGTGATTTTTAGAGAGATAATTTCAAGTTTTTAGAGAGATAAAAGTAGGTTTAAGAGAGAGGAAGGCTGTTCTGCAGGTGATCTACCAAGTCTCTCTTCTTTGGCCACTACAGCAGTGTTTGGACATCTTATGCCAGTGCTATCTTCATAAAAGTTCTTCCTCTCCAAGTATTCTTGAGTTTGCAATCGACGGAACTTGATTCCGAGGTCGGGGCTGGTCGTGACGAGCGCAGAAGCAAAGTCGCGCCTGGCAGATCCTGGACTGTTGCTCGGCTTTTTCGACAACACAGATTTGGCTATATCTTTCTCTACTCAACTCAGAATCTTTCAGTTATTTTTCCTACCTATTTTTTTAGTAATTCCCCATCCTCCTATAATTTTTTTACATTTTTTTGCATTACTTTTATTCTGTTTATCCGAAAATAAAAAAAGGGGTTAGAGATAACCCGAATCCGGTCAGTTTCTAGTCAATTGTGTGTTTTATGTTATTCTCTTTACATATACTCCACTTTGTCTAGTTCTAATTGTCTATTTCACTTGTTTATTTGTCTAGTTGCACAGAATATCAAGCACCCACCGCGTTGAGGACTCTTCTTCATCGGCCGGCCGAAGAAGAAGAAGCTTTAACTCACATTCTTCACGCTAAGGTACACACGGTCAATTTTAATTCTATAAATCGGAACCCACGGTTCCTGGCGACCACATGTCTTAATTTATTTCTTCTCACCCTCCTCCCACATGACCCGAACCGTCTCTTTGGTGATCGAGCGACGCCAAGGGATGAAAGTTCGGGGATCAATGTGAGTGTGGGACCGAGGTGAGAGTTGCTTTCCGAGCTTTATTCCTTTCTTTTCTCATCCCCTCTTGAGGTGATGATCTAGATTCACGGACTTCCCTGAAAAGGAGAGGACCCCGTCGAATTTTTCAGAGTCGACAGCTTTGTGGCGACCATGGTGGGACCAGCAATGTCTTCAACCATGGGTGCTTATAGGGTGTTTGGTAGCAATTTTTTTCCTCTTTTTTACTTAAAATTTGAAAATGGGGAAAGAGAGGTGTTTGGTCACGTCTTCTTTTCGCTCCTCTTTTTTTGGAAACGAAGAGTTCTATTCCTAATAGTTCTCTCGAAAATAAAACAGGGAAGTAGTTGTTTTATTTTCAAGGGAGACGCGGACGCACGTTTTCTCTCACCCGTCTTCCACGTCCAACGTCTCCCGCGGCATCTCCGTCTCCAGCGTCTCCATCTCCGGCGTCTCCCGCGGCATCTCCGTCTCCCCCGTCCAGGCGCCTCCATCGGCAGCGACCCGCCACCAGGTACGTGGTTCATCGTCGACGGCGGCAGGTCCGGGGAGCTTGTCCGCAGGGGGGGCGGCGCGCCGGCGGACGCCCGGAGCTTGTTCGCGGGGGGGGGGGGGACGGCGGCGGCGCGCCGGCGGACGCCGAGGTTGTCCGTGGGGGGGGGGGGACGGCGCCGGCCGGCGGGTCCGGGGAGCTTGTCCGCGGCGGGCGACGATGTCCGGGGGCGGCGCGCAGCGGACGCCGGCGGAGCCGAGGGGGCGGCGCCCAAAATCGCCCGCGGGAGCTTGTCGCCAGGGGGCGACGCGCCGGCGGACGCCCGCGGGAGCTTGTCCGCGGGGGGCGGGGACGATGTCCGGGGGGGATGGCGGCGGCGCGCCGGCGGGTCCCGGGGAGCTTGTCCGCGGCGGGCGACGATGTCCGGGGGCGGCGGACGCCGGCGGAGCCGGGGGGCGGCGCCCAAAATCACCCGCGGGAGCTTGTCCGCGGGGGCGGGGACGATGTCCGGGGGGATGGCGGCGGCGCGCGCCGGCGGGTCCGGGAGCTTGTCCGCGGCGGGCGACGATGTCCGGGGGTGGCGGACGCCGGCAGGAGCCGGGGGGGGCGGCGCCGCGAGCGGGCGGACGACGTCCTCGTGTTGCAAGGACGTGATTATGTCCACCTCCAAGAGGAAGTCCCTCGATGCCTCCGCGGTCAGCTTTGCCATCTTCACCGCCACCTGCTGGCCGTCGGGAAGGCATCCCCTGTATACTCGGCTGGACTCTCCTTTGCCGATCGGATTTTCTGTTTCATCACCCAGCAATTAAAAAATACAGAGGCGGGAGATGATAATCAAGGATTATTGGGAGCAGGGATGAAGGGGTAGAAAGGTGAACTTGCGGAGAGCTGCTGGATGCTTGACATGTACTGTGTGTCTTAGAAGTCTTTTTGATTTTAAAGTTATAACCAAACACTACTATCTAATTTTTAAAAATTGTGACAATTTTGCCAAACACAAAAAATTGGACTGTTTTGATTTTAAAAACAAAATTGAAAAATCTTTCAATCTTGATTTCAAAAATGAGGTTATCTTAAATTTAAAAGCGTTACCAAACACCCTATTAGTGTTTTGTTTTGCAACTAGTTATAGTTCTAGACCGGTTCCCACGTGAGCCTTTCCTTCTTTCCGCCTTTCTTAACTTCATGCCATCTCAAAATTTCTGATTTCACCCATCTTTCATCAGATCTGAAGTGCCAAGTATACCATTTAATTTTTGTCATTTTATTTAAACCGGTTCCCACGTGAACCACCCTTTTCCTTTTAAACCTTCTTTACTTCGGTTCCCACGTGAACCAAAACCCTTTTTTCCAGATCTATCCCAACTTGGATCAGATCTTTATTCACCTTTAATTGGCCCCACGTGGCCCCCTTTTGACCATTCAAACCGGTTCCCACGTGAACCACCCCTTTTTACCCAAAACCGGTTCCCACGTGAACCACCTTTACTTTTTACCCCAGTTCCCACATCGGTCCCCACGTGGACCACCCTTTTGCTTGGCTATCAGATCTGAACCCTCTTCTTTCCATCACTTTTCACTATCTCCATTTGGCTCACATAAGAAACAAGTCTAGATTCTAGTTTCTAGTTGCTTGTCTAGTTTCTAATTGCTTGTCTGGTGTTGATTGCTTGTTTATTTAACTTTATGCATTGCTCATTACTTGTTTTATTACTTGATTGCATTCTCTGCTCCTTCTCTCTACCTCCTTTTTTTACACTTTTTTGAGGCGGGAGCTCACTCTCCCATTTACCCCTCCCATCCAAAACACCCTCTTGGTGGATTCTGACCTCTCTTCTGGGATATTCCTTCCTAGTTGACTTGGTTGGATTTCATCAAGGCCTCCGTAATTCCTCATACGTGGAGTATTCCTCTTCACGATCGGGTTGGTTGTACCACTCCCCAAAACCCGAAGCATCCTACGTTACCTACACGTGGTGAGATTGTGTGAAACCTAGGTCATTGGAGATTGGAGTTAGGATCCTAACCCATTTGTTGAGAGAACAATTCTTAATAAATCCATAAACCGAAGGTTTAATCAAAATCATTGAGTAATCTTGCTTTCAAGTCTTTGCATAACTTGCTTGTCAAACAAAAAATTCAAACCTCTAACTTTTTGCAAAATACTAAAATAACCAAAAAAAAAAGTTCTTTGTTTACTTTGTCAACTTGTTTGTTCCTTGAAGTTCAATGAAACTATAGTCTGGAAGGCATGTTGGAATGGCGGAACAAGCTGAACATCGAGAACATGAGATGGGTCATCAACCAAATCCATCAGATAGTCGTGTTAATCCATTATTTGAGTCACAAGCGCAAGAGGTCCCTCAACCATCTGCTCCTCGTGATGTTGAACAACTCTTTAGGGAGTTGTCTCTCTATACCGACCCAGAAACCTATGCCCGCATACAATCCATGGTGAAGGGAAAAATTGCTTCAGATCAGGCTGCAACCAATCAAGTTGCATTATCTCCTCGTCCTCTGGTTCGACCACAACTCATTCAATCACCCTTTGTTCAACCTCCTGTTGTTCAACAATCTATGAATCAACCATCGCTAGCACAACCATCTGTAGTTCAACCATCTATAGTTCAACCATCTGTGGTCCAACCCTCATTTTTTTCAACCATCTTATTTTAACCATGTTGCTCACCCAACTCACCAAGCCATGGGACAATCTTCAAGTCATGCTCCTCAATTCCAAAATCATGTCTCTAACCACATACCCCAACCAGTAAACCAAGAACCTACTCTCACCAGGGCAATCATAGATCAGCTCGCCCAGATGAATGAACGTTATGAAGAGCTGAGATGTCGCCTGGACTCCAAGTTAGTGCCTGAGATTTCCATTCCTTCTCTGCCAGTCCTACACCTGCCACCTTCTGAGCTACCAGTTTATCGCCGCTACAATGGTACTGGCAATCCTTTTCTCCACTTAAAATATTTTCTTTACGAGTCCTCATTCTGGAAAGATGATCGTAAGGTTCTTGCTTTCTTATTCCGCCAATCACTAGAAGGGTCTGCATTGGAATGATTCTACTCACTCGACTCCTTTGAGGCAGGAGACTTCGATATTGTGAAGACAAAACTCTTGCAGAGATACAGAGACCGGGTGGCACCAGCATGCTCCATTACGGATTTGATTGCTGAGAAGATGAAGCCCGAAGAGGACTTCATAAAGTTTGCTGATCGCTGGAGGGGAATGACACAAAAATTGACAGATTTAATTTCTGAAGGGGAACAAGTGAAGATGCTCATTGGCAACACTACACCTGCCTTGAGGAATGTCTTGATCATGCACTGTCCTACCACCATGAATGAACTCTATGACAGTGCCCGATACTTGCAAGCCCACTTCAAGGATGCCACCATGATAAACCCTTTCGATCCTAAACCTAGAAACTTCAGGAAAACCCCCTCTGCACCAGTTGGTCCTACAACTGAGGGAGTGGTCAACAACGAAGCTATAAACATTGTGGGGAACCAGGGAGGGAACTGTCAAAACCAGTTCAGAAACCCACCACAAAACCATTCCTATTACACCCCTCAACAACAGGTTAGGCCACCACAACCACGACTACCACAAC
This sequence comes from Cryptocoryne crispatula var. balansae, assembly GCA_036172225.1. NCBI lineage: Eukaryota > Viridiplantae > Streptophyta > Magnoliopsida > Alismatales > Araceae > Cryptocoryne > Cryptocoryne crispatula. Next base: position 23,107,834 of record CM069928.1, read on the forward strand.
AACCCCCGCAACAAGTAGTACAACCCCAGCAACCTCATCAACCTGCCTACAATAGGGCACCGCCACCACACAATCAAGCACCACGAAGGGGAGGTCCTAGGAGAGAAAACTACCAGCAACTCCCTTACTCCTTGACCGACATTTTCAATGTACTCATGGCGGAGAAACAGTTGGAATTGTCCAAGGAAAGAGAGGTTTTGCCAGTAAACGCAGATATGTCCCAATACTGTGCTTACCACCGGTGTCCTGGTCACACTGTAGAAGTGTGCTTTCAATTCAAGGATTACATCCACGATCTGAATGACCAAGGCAGCATTGATTGGGTCCAAATGGGGGAATGCATACAGGTAATGAAGGCTAGGAAGCAGCAGCGGCAGCGTCCACCGGCTCAACCTCAACAACAACCTGGCTTGGGGATTGTCCAGAATCCGCTCACATTACATGCTCCCGCTCCAGCACTGGCACCAGCACATCCAAACCCAGGAATTGGTCTAGTACACTCCATTATCCGGGGAGATGCCAATCGTGCACAAGGTTGGCAACTAGAAAACCACAATACAACCATGCCTGTCAACCCGGTTATGCCTCCTGCTAGGAACCCTCCTAGACAGATAATCCGTGCACCTGCTACTCCACAACTACCACAAAGCTCAATAACCCAACCACTGGCCGCCACTTCTGCTCGTCGGCCCATCATTAGGCCAGCCCCCTCCTTAACTACACCTCCTTCAACCATTGCTATACACCGGCCCTTGCTCATCCGACCACCACAATCACCACCAAACCTGAACCCCCAGCCTATGAGCTCTACCACTCCAAAACCCCAACCTATCATACCACCACAACCAATCCCACAACCTACACCTTCATTAAACTCATCAACCACTTCTGCACCCTGGCCTCTTCTTATTAGGCCACCGGTATCACCATCACTCCCACCTCCATATCCTACCCCTCTACCAACTAACCCCATCATCCCAGAACCATCGATCCCATTACCTATCATACATGCACCTACACCACCTGTTCCCACCCCAGTTAACCCATCACCTCTACCCGACCGTCAAATAGCCCCGGTGCTTTTGAGTGGGAGGATGTTCCAGCGGCTCTTTCCCCAAGCCGGTACTCAACCGCAGGATACAGTGGAGGAGGAACAAGTGGAAGAACCATTGCCAGGCACAGCCTATGATCTGTTAAAGCATTTGGATAAAACACCGGCCCGTATTTCCATACTTGAGTTGATCAAAAGATCAAAGGTGCACCAGGAGATTCTACAGCAGTACTTGCAAAGGGTCATAGTGAATGAAGATCTCCCACCTGAGAAGATCACTACAGTGTTAGCCCCTAGAAGTGAGCACCCAACACTCACTTTCTCTCAGGAAGAATTAGCATATCCAGACTTTAGGAGATATGCTTTGCATGTGGCTGTTATCATCTGCAATGTCAAAGTAAAATCATGTTTGGTTGACACTGGAGCTTCTATCAACATTATGCCGCTAGAAACTTTACAGTTGTGCGGTATTTCTGAGCAAGAAATCAAGCCATCTTGTGCCATGGTGACGGCCTACGACAACTCCAATAAGTCTGCACATGGGGTGGTCACTCTAGAAGTCAAACTTGGACCATGTACGGTCACAACAGATTTTCATGTTCTAGAATTGGATCCAACTTTTCGGGCTATACTTGGGAGACAATACTTGGAGGCAATAGGAGCTGTGGCTTCAACAAACCACCAGTGCATAAAGTTTCCTTTTAAAGGACAAGTGGTCAAAGTGACTAGCATGCCTATGAGGGATGAGATGAATGATGTTTTTACATCACCCCTAGGTCTGTCAATACAGCCCCAGATCTTAGTGGGAGAATTGCCAGAAGTCAGATGTATGACCGCCTCTCTACCAGACACACTGGGATGGCGAATGATGATGAAATTGGGCTATCAGCCTGGAAGAGGTTTAGGCAAGGATCTTCAAGGGATCACTCAGCCAATTGGAACTGTGAAAAGGCCATGCAGGCAGGGGTTGGGATATGAAGAGGGTTCCATCCCAAGGAGGATCTTCCAGCCAGGATATGCCATGGGGCTCCATACATTCTTTATCAAAGGGGAGACCATGATGATGGCTGAAGATGGCAAAAGTTCCGTGATAGCTGTCAAGAGAAGAAAGGCTCCATATGAAGAAGAAGAAGAAGGCTTGGAAGACATGTGCTTATCTTTGACTCGTCTGTTCTCGAGTGGGGAAGAGTATCAAGAACCACCCAAGGGCAGACCAATCTTGGATCATCTAGTTAAGCATACTACCTAAGTCAAAAACATTCCACGAGGTCCAAATACAACAATGTCATGTTTGAACCTCGTACCTTTATTTCTAGATCTTTTGGATGGGCTTCAGGGCCCACTTACCCACTTTGGGCCCATAAGCCCTCTTCAACCTTCTACTCTTATTGGGCCTTCTTGCCCATTTGCTTCCCTCATCAACTTCAGAACTGAGGGCTTTTCCCAACATGGGCTCACATGCCCATTTATTTCTAAGATCGGGTCCACGTACCCATTTATTTTTTTCATCAGTTTTGGACCCATGTGTCCACTTTCTGTTACCATTGGGCCCACGAGTCCCTTTTTCCCCTTTATTCTTAAGTTTTTCTCTCTATTAATTCAGTCATCTTCTAGCAAGCCTCGAGTCACTCAGACTCATTCTATCTTTTTACTTGAAATTTCCAAAATGTCTTCTCTGAAACTCACATTTCCATCGAGGAGACGTCTCTACTCATCCCAGAGGGTACTCCCAATCAAGGATCCACCTTTTCTGAATCATTGATCGATTTGCTCGATCCTCCCTCCACTGTAAATACCACCTTTCCAGCTTTATCTTCAGTAGGTCAAGTTAGGTTAGGAAATAGGAAAGTCAGAGGTAAGCGAGTTCCAAATAGATATCTGCAACAATTGGCATAGAAATGTGTACAGTCTTGACTGATCGGTTAGGGCGATGGCAGAGTTTCTTATCCCAATTTGATATCACTTATGTCCCACAGAAGGCAATTAAGGGTTATGCTATTGCTGAACACCTTGCCCATCATCTCATACCCATCTTTGACCCAGTCCGGTCGGAGTTCCCGGATGACGAACTAATGTCAGTCCGATCTTCCAATCTTTGGACATTATATTTTGACGGGGCTCGAACTCTCGTGGTAGAGGGATAGGTATTGTCCTTCGTCACCCGAAGGTGTCACCATTCCACAGGCTTTTCAGCTTAACTTTCCAGCAACCAACAACATAGCTGAGTATAAAGCCTTGCTGGCCGGGGTGGAGGCCGCTCATTTCTATGGTGCCACCGAACTGAGGGTGATAGGTGATAGTCAATTGATCCTACTCCAGGTCCTATCCAAGTACCGAACTTCTCATCCAAACCTCAAACCCTACCAGGAGCTCACCACCTGCTACATCAAGCTGTTCTTCAAACTCACATTTGTTCATGTCCCCCGCTCTCAGAATATCCTCGCCGATGCCTTAGCTTCACTAGCTTCATCTCTATCTGTCCCGCTAGGCAGGCAAGTGTGGACTATACACATCTGTAAGAGGACAATTCCAGCAATTGAGGATGGACATTTCCTGAAGGTTAAGGAGAGATTTAACAGAAAAGAATACTTGGAACATAAAGAAGAAATCTCCTTGATTGAGTTTGAAGAATTAGAAGAAGGTGAGAGACCTTGGTATGACCATATTGCGAGGTATTGCCAAGATCAGTCATACCCACCTGGATCAACCACCAAAGAAAAGAAGGCAATTAGAAGAGTATCCCAGAGGTATACAATCCTAGGAGGAGTGCTCTATAAGAGAAGCCTAAGTGGAATCTTACTCAGGTGTCTTGATGAAGAAGAAGCCGAGTTGGTGCCGAAGGAAGCACATTCTGGAGTTTGTGGTGGTCATGTGAATGCCCAAGCCCTTGCTAAGAAAATCATCCGACAAGGGTATTATTGGCCAACTCTAGAAGAAGACTGCTCCATCTTTGTCCGGCATTGTCATTCATGTCAACTCCATGCCGACAAGATCCACTCTCCCGCATCTTCCCTTCATCCAATTCATGCACCATGGCCTTTCGCCATGTGGGCTTTTGATATCATTGGCCCCTTGAGTGACCTCAACTCCGAAATGCGCTCAAAATCATTCATTCTGATGGCAACGGAGTACTTCACAAAGTGGGCTGAAGCGGAAGCATTCGTGGAGATTAAAGCATCAACAGTCTGCTCCTTCATCAAGCGCAACATCCTGGCAAGGTTCGGGATCCCCAGCGACATCGTCACCGATAATGGGCCACAATTTCTTTCTCAAGATCTGCGTGATCTTTGCAACAGGTATTACATTTCATTGCATCATTCATCACCATACTATCCTCAAGGCAATGGTCAAGCAGAAGCCACTAATAAAACCTTAATCAAAATCATCAAGAAATCTTGTAAGTCTAGCAAATTTGCCGACTGGCCTAATAAGCTTGTAGATGCTCTATGGGCTTATCGTACTTCTGTAACGACTCCCACTGGACAAACCCGTATGCTTTGGCATATGGGATGGAAGCAGTGGTCCCTTACGAAGTATTACTTCCATCTTTCCGAGTTCAGCTCGACAAGGATATTCCTGTTGATCAGAGACGAGAATCTCTCCTTGCATAGCTTGAACTCTTGGATGAAAGAAGGCTAGCCGCCGCCGAGCATGCCTGGACTTATCAGAATAGACTCAAAAGGTTTTATCAAAAGAGGGTGGTCGAGAGAAAGTTCGAAATCGGTGAGATGGTAGTCAAACGCATATTCGTTAAGCCAGGGGGTCCCCGCTCCAAGTTGCAACCTAACTGGGAAGGGCCTTTTTGTAATCACTGAAAAGTATCCAGGTAATGCATATCAATTAACTAATGCAGATGGAGATAAATTGAATCATCCGTGGAATGGAGTTTACCTCAAAAAGTACTTTCCATAAAAAATGGAGAAACCAGTGGTATAATCTCAAGTCATCGATCCTAGGTTGTTCGTGAGAAGTCAAGGGTAGGTACCATCCTATACACACGACACTTTCCGATCCTAGAATCCAGACAACCTGACACTTGCGAAAGGCAAGGCAGAAATCTAGAAATGGAAGGAGTACCCTTACCCTATTCTCTTCTACTCGGTCCAAGATAGGGAGAGAAGATTAGAGAGGGGTAGTATCGAAAACACTCGCCACCCTAGTAGGAGGCCGTCTCAGAGGGTACAAAAGGGTGCCAAAAGATGGGCAATGAACCCCTCAGGTTAGAAAAAAAAATGATCAACCTGTCTGAATGAGTACCCAGAATGATAGTCAAGGCAAAAGGCACTAAAAGATAGCTCTGTCGGAATTTTGTGTCATGCGCTTCCTTTTTGGTTGTAATTTCTCGCCTACTTTTTGGAGCAACGGAGAGAGAGAGAGAGAGAGAGAGAGAGAGAGAGAGAGAGAGAGAGAGGACGATGGTGTGTGAGGAGATATGGTTAAAAGTACAGGAGGGCTCTGTCGGTGGAAGCTCGCCCGGACACTCCGTACTGCCGGTACTTTCCATCCGAGCCCAAACATGCATGATCGGGCGACGACCTTCCTTCCTCCTTCTGCCTCCCACACGGCTCGTGTGGGTCGCCCTGGCAGGCAGGTCTCCGTGATGAACGCTCGCTCGCATGGAATGCTGCAGATATCAGCGGGTCGGTTTTGGGTTCTTTTTTCGGGGGAGAGCAGATCACCTCAGTTGAGAGAGCCCACCTCAGGCCACTCACATATGGGTATTCAATGCATGATGTGATGGGCCTTAAATACATTGACACGATGGGCATTGAATGTCCATCTGTGAGTGGCCTGAGTGGGCTCCCTTAAGAGCCCACCCGAGGTGATCCGCTCTCTTTTTTGGGGGGTCATGACCCAGTGATATCGCTTGCCGGGCATTGGGGGAGATGTCCTCTACCGGGAGCTGCCGCCCGTGTCCCGCCCACTCCATTAGCAGGTGGGAAACAGTTGATTTTGAGTTCGGATTATCTCAGGAGACCCGCGAAGAGAGCATCTTCTGCTCAGATACAAATATTTGTGAGATAGAGATGAACCTCACAAGTTAAATTACTATTTAAACTATGACGGATTATATTCTTGGTGTCTTGAACGAGAGATACTCCCTTTGCTGCTCTCCTGACGGATTATATTCTTGCTGTCTTGAACGAGAGATACAAGTCAAGGCAAAACCTGTCCAAATATGTGCCACATAGGAAAAAGCAAAAAAAAGAAAGAAAGAAAAACCCAAAGAGGCCGAACCCCAATGGGTAATTTGAGTGAGAGTAGAGAAATCCCTCTCAACATCTCCAAACCCTATCAAGGACTTCCTCTAAACTCTTCCTCCTTAAACCCCATGGGTAGGGTAAACCGACCAAATCCAGGTGGAATCCAAGCCGATCAAAGGAAGAAGGTTAGAAGGATTCTAGGTAGGGAACTTTATTTTTGCACGTGGCATCTACCACTTGAGTCTTGACAAACTCCAAAGACCGATGAACTGTCTCAAATAACAGCATTTTCTCCACACACAAAAAATGCATATTTCAAAAATCCAAAAAATGCATGTTTCAAAAACCCAAAAAAATGCATGTTTCAAAAACCCAAAAACAAAAATAAAAAATAATATACATATTTCAAAAACCCAAAAAATTGAATATTTCAATAACCCAAAAAAATTGAATATTTCAAAAATTCAAAAAAACACATATTTTAAAAATCCAAAAAAAAATTGAATGCTTTTGAAAATCCAAATGATTGTTTTCAAGAAAACCCAAAAAAAAAAATTTGCTTAGTCATGATCATTGCCTTAGTTGCATCCATGCTTATTTGACTGTCATGCATATTTCCATTTCTGCATTGCATATCCTTCTACTTTAATTACCTTGTTAAGAAGGCTCTCCCCTTTGACCTAAGTCAAAGTTGATCATAATGGGAAAAGGGATGAGTCCTGATGAAGATCTAATCTCCTTCTGTTAAGTGTTTCAGGCATTTCAATACAGGAGAGGAGAGGATTCACACCATGACAGGTAAGTTCTCTCAACCCCCATTTCATTTTAAGTCATTTGTTTTATTCCACCTTGTTAAGAAGGCTCCTCCCTTTGACTCAAAATCAAGGCAAATGATATACAGGCAAAGGGATGAGTAATGATAAAAATTTAATCATTTTCATTGAGTATTTTCAGGAGCTAAAGAAGCAAAAAGAGAAGGGCGATCAGGTACAATTTTTTCTGAAAAAAAATGAAAAAAAAATGGCCTCGGGGCGCATGTGCCCTCATCTAGGGGCACATGGCCAAGTGCCCCCACCCCAGGGCGCATGGCCAGGTGCCCCCGATCGGGGGCACATGGACAAAAAATTCAAAAAATTTAGAAAAATCTCAAAAATTCAGAAATTGTCTATAATGTTAAAAGTGGCATTTTTGCTAAAGGAACCATCATCAAAAACTTTGTTTTGACCTCCAAATGATGGTTCTATTAGTAAAATCTTCAGTTGATCATTTCATGAACAATCTGCTTCATATGACAATTCTTTTTGTTGGGTACTAACTAGAAATGTGCAGGCAACCTTTTTAGTCCTAACAGGTGAATTGGTGAGATCAGTGTTCCCCAAGGAACGTCATGCCAACCTTGCGGCAAAAAAGAGAGGAAGCGCCACCCAACTGAACGTTATCATGGTGCTATATTACAAAGACTTGATCAGAGATACTGATGAATCAGGTGGTCGATGCAAGTTGATAGACCACGCCTGAAGACTTCACTCAGCTTCGCATCAATCTTACATCATCACCATCATTGCATTTTTGCACTTCACATCACTCTTACTATCTGTCACCTAGTTATGTTAGGTCCATTTGATACATATTATATGCATTAATGTTGAAGACCTTGAGAGTGAAGATGACTGGGCCCGAGGTCCCCTTCAACAAAATCTACGACGGCTTGGTCATTTCTTCACACTCACGGATAAGCCAAAATTGAACATTGGAGGGACGATGGTTCCTAATCGGGTGTCTTGACCTCCAATAGACAATCTATATCTTCAACTATTTTCTACATAATTTTCTATGTTTGCATATCCATCTCCTTTTCTTTCGTCATCATTACCAATTCTATTTCATTATGTTTTCTCTTTCTTTTATTTCATCATGTTTTTCTTTCTTTTATCCCTTCATGTTTTATTCCTTTCTTTTTGTTCCACCATGTTTTATTCTGTCCTTTATTTTATCCCACCATGTCTTTTATTTTATCCCACCGTGTCATGGCAATTGTCATGCCATTGTTTCTTATTTCCCATCATTCTATGCTATCCCACCATTATCTTTCAATCCCACTATGGCTTAAATCTGTCTTGTCGTTTTCCGAATACCGGGTTTTCTGCTAAAGCGTGATTCATGGTTTTCACGATACCCGAGCAATTTTGTTTTGCTTAAAACGAACCCTTTAAGAATTTGAGATTATTCCACTCAGAATTAAACTGAGTATTTTGGTGAAACTTGAATGAACTTGAGATTCCAAATATGATGGATTGGTATTCTTTTCATTTTAAGATCAATTTCTCTTTTAAAAACTTTAGCCCATCACAGTACAAGAACACCGCAAAGTTCGAGTTGCTGGCTGATGATGAACCTACGAATTCGAGGACTCCTCACCACGCTGAGGGTTGGCTACATCCTTTTATCCTTTATCATTTACTTCTTGTAACCGAAAAGCACTCCCATGCCACCCGGACCCTGTTCTTCTCAAAACCTCTTTTCCTCCGCGAGCCCACCCCTGCGTTGTTCACAATCCCCCTCTCCCACCGGCGAGCCCCCTCCCCTCCGCGACTCTGCCCCACAGTGGACGACTTTTCTTTGCGATCCCCCCATTCCGTGTCGGTGAGTCCCTTCTCCCACTTGCGAGTCCGCTAGCCTCATCGAACGCTGGAAGACGAACGAGGGCATGGTGATGCTGAAGAGGATCAAAGGGGTGGAGGGGGTGGACGAGAAGTTCCAGGAGCTGGTAAGGGTCTGCGAGCTAGCGCGATAGCCCTTTCGGAACCTGATGAAGCACCTGCACCGGCCGTAGGTGGTGATCGCCATCGCTATGCAGGTCTTCTGACAGTTCACCGGCATCAACGCCATCATGTTCTATGCCCCCTCCTCTTCCAAACGATGGGCCTGGGCAGCAACTCTTCCCTGTTGTGCTCCCTGATCGTCAGAACCATCAACGTTGCCTGCACCATCATCTCCGTCATCCTCATCGACTGCATCGAGAGGAAGCCAACCTCTGTGAGGGTGGCAGCCCTCCTCCTCTCCCTCTTCCCCGTTCTCCAGGATGCTCTTGCCTAAGTGCCAGCACTTGATCGTACCGCTGATGAGTCTCGACAGTGGGAAGGCCAGCTGCGGGGGTGACGGCTGAGAGTACAGCCTTTTATTTATATAGTTATAAATAATTAAAAAAGTGCCAAACAGCTTTCACTTTAGCAGCACAGAAGTTCTTCTGCGTGAAGCACCTTCTTTCAGAAGGCACTTTTAATTGAATCACTTCTTTAAAATTACCAAACAGAGCCTTAATTTCTTGTTCAGAAATGCCGCACAACTGCAAAGTTTCCGGAGGCATAACGTTGATAGAAGCTCCAGTGTCAACTAAACAGGATTTCACTTCAATATTACAAATAACCACAGCCACATGCAAAGCAAATCTCCTAACCTCTAGATCTACTAATTCCTCCTGAGAGAAAGTGAGTGTTGGGTGCTCACTTCTAGGGGCCAACACTGTAGTGATCTTCTCAGGTGGGAGATCTTCATTCACCATGACCCTTTGCAAATATTGTTGTAAAATCTCCTGGTGCACCTTTGATCTTTTAATCAACTCAAGTATAGAGATGCGGGCCGATGTCTTATTCAAATGTTTCAAAAAATCATAGGCCGTGCCCGACAAGGGTTCTTCCACTTATTCCTCCTCCACTAGATCCTACGGTTGAGTCCCGGCTTGGGGAAAGAGCCACTAGAACATCCTCCCACTCCGAAGCACCGGGGCTATTTGGCGGTCGAGTAGAGGTGATGAGTTAACTGGGGTGGGATGTGGTGGAACAGGTGGTGTAGGTGTAGGTATGGTAGGCAATGGGATTAATGGTCCTGGGATGATTGGGTTAGTGGGTAGAGGGGTAGGATTTGGAGGGATGGTGGAGGTGATATTGGTGTCCTGACAAGAAGAGGTCGGGGTGCAGGAGTGGTTGATGGGTTTAATGAAGGTGTTGGTGGTATGTTAGGTTGGGGTTTTGGAGTGATAGAGCTCATAGGCTGGGGGTTCAGGTTTGGTGGTGATTGTGGTGGTCGGATGAGCAAGGGCCGGTGTGTAGTAATGGTTGAGGGAGGTGTAGTCAAGGCGGGGCTAGCCTAATGATAAGTTGGCAAGAAGAAGTGGCAGCCAGTGGTTGGGTATTCGAGCTTGGTGGTGGTTGTGGAGTAGAAGCTACACGGATTATCTGTCTAGGAGGTGTAGACACGCCAAATTGGCCTGATTCGGAGCCCCAGACTCTTATTTCATTGGCAATATCCATTATTTGACCGATTATCTGATTCGGTTTACCTCGTGGGGATGAGCTAAGGATGCTGGTGGAGCCCCTTGTGAGTTGGGAATGGACCGATGATTTATGGAAAAATGCCATAACCTTCAAGCAAGAGCCACACGTGAATTGTGAAAACACGGAGCTTGCTCAATGACCGATCTTGAATAGTCCTTAATTGAAGGTCTCGGGAGTCCTGTATGTGTTCTGTAATATTAAGGGTTTCCGAGAAGTCATTTCGGTAGTCGTCGGTCAATGACGGCTTTCGTTATGGCTTTTTTTATCTGTACTGACACGGCTATCCTATACCACGTGTTAGGCCTTTTCGGTCATCATCGGGTCTTTTCAAGTCATCCCGGTCGATCCTATCCGTAATTTCATCAATCGGGGCCATACGGCCGTTTCGGTCGACTTTAGGGTTTCCCAGTTATTTCCAGCTTTTCTGAGCTTCGATTTACATTTACCGAGTTAATCTCTGATTTTTTGATGATTTCGTGTTTTCCAATCATACCAGACTTGTTTGGTCATCATTTTAAGTCATCCCAAGCTTACCCGAGATTCCTCGACCGGAACCGTGCCCTTTCAAATCTTCGCCACAGTTTTTGGCTTTCGCGAGAGGGTAAACCGGTAGAAAGCCCCGTGCGAACATATTGGGAGTCATGCTGGCTAGTTTACCGACTTGAAGAGGTGCGGTTGAAGGCCCTCTTTCCAATGTAATAAATGGGAGCCGAATCGGACATCCCGTTTGCAAATTACAGCTCGCGGAACACGCGCGTAGGAGAGAGAGTGTATCGCGCCCCGCTCCCCTTGAAAGGGGAGGGTGCGCTCATTCCGGGGACACGCCCTGTGCGCCCCCGCTTCCTTTGAAACGCGAGGGCGCGGTCAGTTTCCAAAAATCAGAAATTGCCCCAATTAGCATCTTCTAAATTGGATTTTTGAAAGGTTTTCATCGCTAATTATCGATTATTTGGACCGCGCCCCGACCTAGGGGCACGTTACGTTTGTCAAGTCGATTTTTTAGCAATTTTCAGAAGATTCCGTCGATTTTTAGCAGTGAGACGCGTAACGCGCCCCCGCTTCCTTTGAAACAGGGGGGCACACAGGCCGCGCCCCCGGGTTGAGGGCGCGCCCAATGCGCCCCTTGTTTGAGGGCGCGCCCTGCGCGCCCTCATCTCCTTTGAAAGGTGGGGGCGCGGTCGGTCCAGTTTCCATATTTTGCACCAGTTTCTCTCCTCTATAAATTGAGGGCCATTCTCAACGACCCAAGGTTAATCCCCCGTGCCTAGCTCATCCTGAGATCGTCCAACCACTCTCCCAAAGCCATCCTGACGTCCAAAGGCGATCTGACGTCGAGAGATCGATCCCGAGGCAAAGGAGAAGCCCGATCCGTACGTTCTGCATCAACTGACTTCATTGGCTTTTGTAGAAAATCCGGAGCTCCTGCTGTCAACTCCGAAAATGGGTTCCGGATCGGCACCTCAAGAGAAGATGAAAGATAGAATTAGAGAAAAGGGGGAGAGAATTGAAAACACTCGGAAAGCGGTAAAATGTCCTCACCTCTATCCCACACTCACATTGATCCCCGAACTTTCATCTCACGGCATCGCTCGAGCACCGGATATGGTTCGGGTCATGTGGGAGGAGAGTGAGGAGGAGATGAACTTAAAGCATAAATGAAAGGTGGTCTCCAGGAGCCGCGGGCTCCGCTTTATGTAATTAAAATAGAAAGAAGTTGATTTGACCGTGTACCTTAGTGTGGGAGATCGGGATATGGGTTCAACCTTCTTCTTCTTCGGCCGGCCGATGAAGAAGAGTCTCCAATCAATGCTAGCTTGTTCAACCTATGCAACTAGAAAAATAAACCAAGTAAAGAAAATAATTAGAACAATGGGAGGTGTAGTAACTGTAGTAAGAAGATGAGAAAGAAGCAATCGGAATCGAACTCACCGGATTGGGGTGAGCCTTAACCCCTTTGTTTGTATTTTTTTTGATTATGTAAAAATGATGCAAATAAACTGAAATATGCTTTAAAACAGTAAATGAACTGAGTTAAATGAGTTGAGAAAGCTTATGGAATGGATCGGCTTGAGTTGAAGCCGAGTTGGTTGAGAAAAGGCCGGTTCGGGTAGCTTTGCACCCTTCTGGCGCGACTTCGATGCATAGGATGATACGGACGACCCCGATGTCAGAATCGAGTTACGTTTGTTGGAGTAGACGGAGGACTCAGAGAGGAAGAGTTCCTATGTTGATGACTTCTCCGAAATCCTCCTGTATAAGTCAGTAAAAATTCTGAAAGTGGGCGGATATAGAAAACAGAACCTAGATGCGCGCCCTTAGTGTGGCAATCACCACGAACAAACGGAAAATAGGAATTGAGTGACGTCAGTTGGAGATGAAAGAGGACGAAGAGAGAAACAATTTGTATGGTGAAGACTTTTGCAGAAGAAGCCCCGGATTTTCTGCGGAAGTCGATGAAGATGGTTGATGAAGAACACCCGGATCGAGCCTTCTCCTTCACCTTGGGATCGATTTCTTGACTTCGGATCGCCTTTGGACGTCGGGACGGCTTTGGAGAAGAGCTTGGACGACCTCTGGACGAGCTAAGCACCGGGGGTTAACCTTGGGTCGCTGAGAATGGACCTCAATTTATAGGGGAAGGAAGCCGGTGCAAAATTTAGAAACTGGACCGACCGCGCCCCCGTGTTTCAAAGAGGAAGAGGGCGCGCAGGGCGCGCCCTCAAACCAAGGGCGCGCATGGAGCGCCCCCAGTTCGGGGGCGCGGTCTACGCGCCCCCCTGTTTCAAAGGAAGCGGGGGCGCGTTACGCGTCTCACTGCTAAAAATCGACGGAAACTTCCGGAAATTGCTAAAAATCAACTTGACATACGTAACGCGCCCCCGAACCGGGGGCGCGGTACAAATGATCGAAAATCCTCCACGGAAACCTTCCAAAAATCCGGTTTAGAAGGTGCTAATCGGGGTAATTTGTGATTTAAAGAAACTGACCGCGCCCCCGCCTTTCAAAGGAACCGGGGGCGCGCAGGGCGCGCCCCCAGTTTGAGGGCGCGCAGGGCGCGCCCCCGGGTTGAGGGCGCGCCCTGAGCGCCCTCCTCTTTCAAAGGGAGCGGGGGCGCGGTACACTCTCTCTCCTGCGCGCGTGTTCCGCGAGCCGTATCTTGCAAACAGGATGTCCGATTCGGCTCCCGTTTGTTGCGTTGGAAAGAGGGCCTTCAACCGCACCTCCTCAAGTCGGTAAACCAGCCGGCGTGACTCCCGATATATTCGCACGGGGCTTTCTACCGGTTTACCCTCTCGCGGAAAGCCGAAACCTGGGGCGAAGATCCGAAAGAGCACGGTTCCGATCGAGAAATCTCGGGTCAACTTGGGATGACTTAAAATGATGACTGAACAAGTCCAGTACGATCGGACAATCCGAAGTCATCGAAAAATCTGAGATTAACCCGGTAAACGTGAATCGAAAGCCGTAAAAGCCGCGAAACCCTAAAATTGACCGAACCGGATGTATGGCCCTGGTTGATGAAAATATTCGGCTAGAATCGACCTGGATGACCCGAAAAGACCCGGTGATGACCGGAAAAGCCTAATACATGGTCCGGGATAGCCGTGTCAGCACAGATCAAAAAAGTCGTAACGAATGCCGTCATTGACCGATGCCTACCGAAATGACTTCTTGGAAACCCTGAATGTTACGGAACACATGCGGGACTCCCGAGACCTTCAATTATGGATCATTCAAGGTCGTTCATCGAGCAGGCTTCGTGTTTTTTACAGTTCACGTGCGGCTCTCGCTTGAAGGTTACGGCAATATTCCGAAAATCATTGGTCCATTCTCAACTTGCGAGGGGCTCCTCCAATGTCCTTAGCTCATCTCCACGAGGTAATCCGGATCAGATAACGGTCAAATAAAAGATATCACCTATGGAATAAGAGTCTAGGGCTCCGAATCAAGCCAATTTGGCGTGTCTACAGCTTGCCTCGCCTTGATGTCGGCTTTGCAAGGGAATGGCATGTAGCGGAACGAAGTGAAGCGTAGAGAAAGCGTAGCGAAGCGAGATGGATCGTAGTGGAATGTAGTGGAGCGAGATGGTGATGGACTGAAAAGGTGGCATCAAGGTGTAGATATAGACACGCTTAACGACCAGATTCGGCAAGACGAATCTCTTCAAGTCTCCTGGTTAACTGCCATGTTTCATCAAGTCTTCTTATGTTCGATTGGTAAGAGATGTCCCATTGGCACGAGAGAAGAATAGCCAACCCCCAACGCGGTGGGGAGTCCCCGAAACATGGGTTCGTAGGTTCATCATCAGCTGGTAACCCGATCTTTGCGGTGTTCCTATACTGTGACGGGCTAAAATTTAAAGAGATTTGTTTTGAAAAAGTAAAAGAATACCAATCGAGCACATTCGGGCTCTTTGATTCATTTAAGTCTTTCAAGAGACAAGATTCAATTCGGAATGGAATGATCTCAGATTCCGAAAGGCAAATGTTTAAGCATAGACCGTGAAGATATTGACGGTGCAAGTTCTGACCAAATAGAAGGCCCTTGGCGGGATGAATTGGATGCCATGGTGGAAAAAATAGCAAAGAAGTTGCAATGGCCACAGTGGTGAAAAGATTTCAGGGCACAAAGTGGTTACCGAACACAGTGGGATTAATAGACACGGTGGGATATTAGAGAGGTTGGTGGGACTAGAGATCATGATGGGATTAGAGAACACGATGGGATTAGAAAACATGGTGGGATTTAGAATGATCGAGAGAGTGAGAAGGTGAAGTTTGGGAAATGCTGTATTTAATGATAAAACAAAATGTAATGCAATTAATGCTACATGATGCATGTTGGGCTCAAGAAAACAAAACAAAACTTGTATAACAAATAGTTGAAGATATAGATTGTCTATGAGGTCAAGATCCCCATTCGGGAACTCTCGCCCCCCACACCACAACTTTGGCTTATCCGTGAGCATTAGAGATGACCCGACCGTCGTAGATTTTGATGAAGGGGATCTCGGGTCAAGTCTTCTCCGTGCTCATGGTCTCCAACAAATAATGTATAAGATAATAACACACGACTAGCGACATATATGTTAGTCGGCAAGTTATGGGGGTTTCCCATGTTGATTCTTCTGTTTCTGTGAGCAATTCCTTTTGGCGATATTTCCTTCTCCTTGACTCGTGTTTCTTTCCTGAAATACTTAATAAAGGGGTTAGTTCTGCTCTATGGCTTACCCCCTTGCCTATTGTCATCTTGCCTTGCTTATATGTCAAGGGGGGCAGCCTTATCAACCAGGTAGAATGCACAAAATGACAGACAAGGTAAAAGTTGAGAGAGCTTACCTGCTATGGTGAGAGTCGCTCCCTTCTTGATCTCAGAATCCTGTTGTTGAGAGAACTTTCTCCTCTTATTTTAAAGTCCCTGAAAACACTTGATAAAAGAGGATTAGATCTTCACAACGACTCATCCCTTTGCCTATTATGGCCAACTTTGACTTAGGTCAAAGGGAGGAGCCCTCTTAATGGGGTGATAATCAAGATAAATATGCGATGCAGAAATAAAACATGCAAGACATAAAGATAAACATGAATTCTAGCAAAGGCAAAAATCAAGGTTATGCCAAGTTAGATGATGCATTTTTTTTTAGATTTTTGAAAAGTATTCAATTTTTTTATTTTTGAAGATGTTCAATTTTTTTTTGAATTTTTTTTTTAAATTCAATTTTTTTGGATTTTTGAAAATATTTGTTTTTTTTATCTTTGGAAATATTCATTTTTTTGGATTTTTTGAAAAAATATTTGCTTTTTTTGGATTTTGTGGAGAATGTGCCAGTATTGAGACCATTCATCGATCTTTGAGTGTTGATCAAGATTCAAGCAATAAGCACCACGTATGAATAAGGTTCCTTAACCAGAATCTTTCTTGCCCTCTTCTCTTGATCGGTTTGGATTCCCCCTGAGTTTGGACACTTTACCCTACCCTAGGGGTTTTAAGATGGAAGAATAATAGAGGAAGTCTTTGATAGGATTTGGGGGTGTTGAGGAGGGTTTCTCTACTCATGCCCAAATTGCCCGTTGGGGTTCGGCCTCTTCGGGTCTTTTCTACATGTGGCACTTACTTAGACAAGTCTTTGACCTGTGGGGTCATTGCCCATCTTTTGGCACCCTTTTGCACCCTATGAGACGGCCTCCTACTAAGGCGGCGGGCATTTCGATACTATCCTCCTCTAGTCCCCTTCACCTATCTTAGACCGAATAGAAGAGAATAGGGTAAGGTTTCCTTTCCGCCTTCAGGGTTCTGCCTTGCCTCTCTTGAGTGTTGGGCTATCTAGATTCTGGGATCGGGAGGTGTTGTGTGTGCAAGGTGATGTCTACCCTTGACTTCTAGCTAACACCCTTGGATCGATGACTTAATATCATACTAGAAATTCTCCATATTTTTTTAAGGAAAATATTTTTTGAGGTAAACGCCGTTCCATGGATGATTCAATTTTTCTCCATCGGCGTTGGTTAGCTCATATGTATTGCCTGGATATTTTTCAGTTTTAACAAAAGGCCCTTCCCAGTTAGGTTGCAACTTGGAGCGGGGACCACCCGGCTTAACGAATATACGTTTAACTACCATCTCACCGATTTCGAACTTTCTCTCTACCACCCTCTTTTGATAAAATCTTTTCAATCGGTTCTGATAAGTCCGAGCATGCTCAGAAGCGGCCAACCTTCTTTCATCTAGGAGTTCAAGTTGTGCAAGGAGAGATTCTCGTCTCTCATCGACAGGGACGTCCCTATCGAGTTGAACTCGGAGTGATGGAAGGAGTACTTCGTATGGGACCACCGCTTCCATCCCATATGCGAGAGCATACGGGGTTTGACCAGTGGGGGTCCATACGGAAAGTACGATAAGCCCATAGGGCATCTACAAGCTTATCGGCGGTCTGCGAACTTGCTAGACTTACAAGTTTTCTTAATGATTTTAATCAAAGTTTTGTTGGTGGCTTCTGCTTGACCGTTGCCTTGCGGGTAATAAGGAGATGAATGATGCAATACAATGCAGTACCTGTTGCAAAGATCACGCAGATCTTGAGAGAGAAATTGTGGTCCGTTGTCGGTGATAATGTCGCTGGGTATCCCGAACCTGGCGATGATGTTGCGTTTGATGAAGGAGCACAGTGTTGATGCCTTGATCTCCACGAACGCTTCCACTTCTGCCCACTTGGTGAAGTACTCTGTTGCCGTCAGGATGAACGATTTGAAACGGATTTCAGAGTTAAGATCACTTAGAGGGCCAATGATATCAAAAGCCCACATGGCGAAGGGCCATGGGGCATGAATCGGATGAAGGGAAGATGCGGGAGAATGGATCTTGTCGGCATGAAGTTGGCAAGAATGACAGTGCCGGACAAAGATGGAGCAATCTTCTTCTAGGGTTGGCCAATAATACCCCTGCCTGATGATTTTCTTGGCAAGAGCTTGAGCATTGACATGGCCCCCACAGACCCCGGAATGTTCTTCCTTAAGCACCAATTCTGCCTCTTCTTCATCAACGCATCTCAATAAAATTCCGCTCAGGCTCCTCTTGTAGAGCACCCCTCCTAGGATGGTATACCTCTGGGATACTCTCCTGATGGCCTTCTTTTCATTTGTATTTGATCCAGGTGGATATGTCTGATCTTGACAGTACCTTGCGATCTCATCAAACCAAGGCCTCTCACCCTCATCTAACTCTTCCAACTCGATTAGAGAAATCTCCTCTTTCTGCTCTAGATACTCCTTCCTGCCAAATCTCTCCTTGACTTTTAGAAATCGCCCATCTTTAATCGCTGGCATCGACCTCCTACGGACATGAATAGTCCGCACCTGTCTACCTAGCGGGACTGGTAGAGATGAAGCTAAGGAGGCTAGGGCATCAGCAAGAATGTTCTGAGCTCGAGGAACATGGACAAAAGTGAGTTTGGAAAAGAGTTTGATGTAGCAAGAGGTGAGTTCTTGGTAAGGTTTGAGGTTTGGATGAGAAGTTCGGTATTTGGTTAGGACTTGGCGAAGAATTAGTTGGCTATCACCTATCACCCTTAATTCTGTGGCACCATAGAAATGAGCAGCCTCCAGCCCGGCCAGCAAGGCTTCATATTCAGCTATATTGTTGGTTGTTGGGAAGTCAAGCTGAAATGCCTGTGGAATGGTGACACCCTCGGGTGATAGAAGGACGATTCCTATTCCCTTACCGTGTGAATTCAGAGCCCCGTCAAAATATAATGTCCAAAGGTGGGAAGATCGGATCAACATTAGTTCGTCATCTGGGAGCTCCGATTGGACCGGGTCAAAGAGGGGTATAGGATGATGGGCTAGATGTTCGGCAATGGCATAGCCCTTAATCGCCTTCTGGGGGACATAGGTGATATCAAACTGGGAGAGGAAGCTCTTCCAATGACCTAACCGATCAGTTAGAACAGTTTTCTCCAGAAGGAATTTGATGGGATTGATGCGGGCGATGAGATTGACCTCATGAGCTAAGAAATAGTGTTTAAGCTTCTGAACTACCCAGACTAGTGCAGCACAGGTCTTCTCCACTACAGTATACTTGTGCTCACATGGATCAAAGACCTCTCTTTCCCTTCTTCATCAACTTGTTCAAGGACTGCCCCAAGAGAATTCTCCAAAACCGAGATATATAAAACTAAGGGCTTGCCAGGGACTGGTGGTCTAAGCACAGGGGGACTAACCAGGTATCTTTTCAAACCATCGAATGCATCCTGGCACTTCGAATCCCATTTGAACTCGGCCCCCTCCTTGGTCAACTCATAGAAAGGTTTACACCTTTGGGAGTGTTGTGAGATGAACCGGCGGACAAACTGTAGCCTCCCGATTAATCCTCGAAGTTCTTTCATATTTCTCGGAGGAGGCATACCAATGATTGCCTTGGCCTTGTTTGGGTCGATCTCTATGCCCCTTTTTCTCACTATGAACCCCAACAGTTTTCCTGAGGATACTCCAAACGTGCATTTCTTTGGGTTCATCTTCAATTTATATTCCCTAGCCCTCTGCAAGACCTTTCTCAACACTTCCGGGTGATCTTCTTGGATTTTGGACTTAACGACCAGGTCGTCCACGTACACCTCTACAAGGGTATGCATCATGTCATGGAAGATAGCCATCATTGCCCTCTGATAGGTAGCACCAGCATTCTTTAGTCCAAAGGGCATGACGACATAGCAGTAGGTTCCCCAAGGTGTGGTGAACGAGGTCTTCTCCTGGTCCTCTTCGGCCAACCGGATTTGATTATATCCAGAATAGCCATCCATGAATGACAACATCTCGAATCCAGCAGTGTTATCAACCAGTACTATGCAGATCCGAACTCGGCCAGTAGTGTTATCGAATCCAGCAGTGTTATCAATCCAGCAGTGTTATCAACCAGTAGAGGAAAGTCATATTTAGGACACGCTCGGTTCAAGTCCCTGAAGTCTATACAGATCCGAACTCGGCCATCCTTCTTCATGACAGGGACTATGTTTGCCACCCATTGCGGATAAAGGACGACCTTAATGAATCTTGCTTGATGTAACTTGTCGACCTCTTCTTTCATCTTAAGCGCAACATCAGGGTGGAATCTCCTTAATTTTTGTTTGACCGGGGTAACTCCAGGTTTCAAAGTTAGACGATGTTCAACTAACGAGTTGTCTAACCCCGGCATGTCTTCGTATGTCCATGCGAACGTGTCCTTATATTCTTCCAAAATTTTAATTAAACTTTGTTCCTCAGTGGGAGTGAGGTTTGCACTTAGGAGGATTGTCTTGGGATCTTCCAGTGTTCCGAGATTCAATTCTTTTGTCGGTTCATCCACCGTGGCTAATGGTTCTTCAAATCTTTTAAGTCCAGATGCATACGCATCAGCCAAGTCCTCGATTCCTTCCTCGAAATCAGGATCTTTTTCTGATAAGACCTCGTAAACTCCCAGTGTATGATCTACATTGAATTCATCCTCATATTGGATTTCATCAAGCTGGATAGTATTTTCCAAAAACCTTGGCAGCCATGCACATTCCTTGCATTTTTGATCTATTTGTTGGAGATATCTCTCTGGCACATGTTTACCTCAAATTTTCTTCTTTTCTACCCTAACTACTCCTAAAGAAGACGGAATTGAAAATGTGGTATTTAAAATGGGTGAAGGATCGAGCAGATCGATCAGTGAGTTGAAGAAGAGGGGTCCCTGGTTGGGAGCACCCTCCAAGACAAGTAGAGACGTCTCCTCAATGGAAAACTGAGTTTGTGAGAGGACGTTTTTTTTTGGTATTTTGGATATTTTCAATAACAAAAAGGGAATGAGCTGATGGGGCTCGAGTAGAAATAGAAAGCATAAGCAAATGGAAGAAAAATGGGCTCGCATGCCCGATGATGACAAGAAATGGGCAGATAGGCCCAAAGCTGGTGAAAAGATCTAAGGGGCACGTGGGCCCAAATGGTGGGCACGTGGGCCCAAAGCAAGAAAATAAATCTAAAGGGCACGTGGGCCCGACTGGTGGGCACGCGGGCCCAAGGTTGTTGGATTGGAATGGGCATAGAAGCCCAGTGGAGTAAGAAGATTTGAATGGGCTCTCGGTGCCCATTGATCGATTCGAGTGGCCATTTTGGCCAGAAGTGGGAATTGGGCTAGATAGCCCATCAAGCGAATCCAAGAGGGATAGAGTGAGGATTTTGAAATACGTGACCGTAGGATACGGCTCACGCGGGATGTTGTTTGGAGGTGGGTTCGAGTGGACAAGTTGTTTAGAGATGGACTTGCCCTTGACTGGTTCTACCTCCTCTATGAACAACCGAGCCAAAGATGAACTCAGGTTGTCCACCTCCTCCTCTTGCTCTGGTGCCTTCTTCCTCTTGACTGGTTCTTCTTCTTTGTCCCCGGCTATCATCATGGTCTCCCCTTTGATAAAGAATTTTTGGAGTCCCATGGCATTTTTTGGCCGGTAGACCATCCGCGGAGTGAAACTGGGCTCATAGCCAAGCCCGTGTCTCTTTGGTCTTTGTATGGCTTCAATGGGGTGCACAACCCCCTGCAGCTCCTTTCCCAGCCCCTTTCCTGGATGATAGCCCATCCCTTTCATCATCCGCCACGCAACTGAATCTGGAGGCGTCGTCAATACCATGACCTCAGGTAGCTCTGT
Organism: Cryptocoryne crispatula var. balansae; assembly: GCA_036172225.1. Classification (NCBI taxonomy): domain Eukaryota; kingdom Viridiplantae; phylum Streptophyta; class Magnoliopsida; order Alismatales; family Araceae; genus Cryptocoryne; species Cryptocoryne crispatula. The sequence continues at coordinate 23,129,581 of CM069928.1, forward strand.
AGTTGAAACCAACGGCTGGACAGATTTTGATATTGGTAGTGCAGAAGAGGGGTCATCCACGTCATTCAGAATGGGGATGTTGGTTACTTTGATCACCTGGCCCTTGTATGGGAACTTCAGACACTGATGATTGTCGACTCCGAAAACGGGTTCCGGATCGGCACCTCAAGATACGGTGAAGAAAGATGGAATTTGGGAAAGGGGAGTGAATCGTAAGACACTCGGAAAGCGGTAAAGACTCCTCACCTCGGTCCCACACTCACATTGATCCCCGAACTTTTATCTCACGGCGTCGCTCGAGCACCGGAGATGGTTCGGGTCATGTGGGAGGAGAGTGAGGAGGATATGAATTTAGAACATGAATAAAAAGAAAGTGTGGTCGCCAGGAGCCGTGGGCTCCGCTTTATGTAATGGAAATAGAAAGAAGTTGACCGTGTGTACCTTAGCGTGGGAGAAAGGGATGTGAGTTCAACCTTCTTCTTCTTCGGCCGGCCGATGAAGAAGAGTCTCCAATCCAATGCTAGCTTGATCAACCTGTGCAACTAGAACAATGAACCAAGTGAAGAGTTTGGTTAGACTTGTGAAGTGTAGTAACCGTAGAGAGAATATGAGAGAGAAGCAATTGGAATCGAACTCACCGGATTGGGGTGAGTCCTAACCCCTTTTTTTGTGTTTTTGATGATGTAAAAATGATGTAAATGAACTAAAATATGCTTTAAAACAGTAAATAAACAGAATTAATGGAGTTTAGAAAGCTTATGGAATGATTTGGCTTGAGTTGAAGCCGAGTTGGTTGAAAACAGCCGGTTCGGGTAGCTTGGTACCCTTCTGGCGCGACTTTGGTGCAGAGGATGTTACGGACGACCCTGATGTCGGAATTGAGTGACGTTTGTTGGAGTAGACGGAGGACTCAGAGAAGAAGAGTTCCTATGTTGATGACTTCTCCGAAATCCTCCTGTAGAAGTCAGTAAAAATTATGAAAGTGGGCGGATATCAAAAACAGAACCTGGATGCGCGCCCTCAGTGTAGCAACCGCCACGAACAAACGGCAAGTCGGAATGAAGTTCCGTCAGTTGGGGACGAAAGAGGACGAAGAGAGGAACAATTTGTATGTTGAAGACTTTTGCAGAAGAAGCCTCGGATTTTCTCCAGAAGTCGATGAAGATGGTTGATGAAGAACACCCGGATCGAGCCTTCTCCTTCACCTCGGGATCGGTTTCTTGACTTCGGATCGCCTTTGGACGTCGGGACGGCTTTGGAGAAGAGCTTGGACGACCTTGGGACGAGCTAGGCACCGGGGTTCAACCTTGGTTCGTTGAGAATGGCCCTCAATTTATAGGGGAAGAGAGCCGGTGCAAAATTTAGAAACTGGGTGTACCGCGCCCCCGCGTTTCAAAGGAGACGAGGGCGCGCAGGGCGCGCCCTCAAACCAAGGGCGCGCAGAGCGCGCCCCGCCCGGGGGCGCGGTGCGCGCGCCCTCCTGTTTCAAAGGAGGCGGGGGCGCGTTCGGCGTCTCACTGCTAAAAATCGACGGAAACTTCCGGAAATTGCTAAAAATCAACTTGACATACGTAACGCGCCCCCGAACCGGGGGCGCGGTACAAATAAGTGAAAATCCTCACCCGGAAACCTTTCAAAAACCCGGTTTAGAAGGTGCTAATCGGGATAATTTCCGATTTAAAGCAACTGACCGCGCCCTCGCCTTTCAAAGGAACCGGGGGCGCGCAGGGCGCGCCCCCAGTTTGAGGGCGCGCAGGGAGCGCCCTCAGGTTGAGGGCGCGCAGGGCGCGCCCTCCCCTTTCAAGCGGAGTGGGGGCGCGGTACACTCTCTCTCCTGCGCGCGTGTTCCGCGAGCCGTATCTTGCAAACCGGATGTCCGATTCAGCTCCTGTTTGTCGTGTTGGAAAGAGGGCCTTCAACCGCACCTCCTCAAGTCGGTAAACCAGCCGCATGACTCCCGATATGTTCGTACGGGGCTTTCTACCGGTTTACCCTCTCGTGGAAAGCCGAAACCCGGAGCGAAGATCCGTAAGAGCACGGTTCCGGTCGAGAAATCTCGGGTCAACTCGGGATGACTTGAAATGATGACCGAACAAGTCCGGTACGATCGGACAATCCGAAGTCATCGAAAAAACTGAGATTAACCCGGTAAACGTGAATCGAAAGCCGTAAAAGCCGCGAAACCCTAAAATTGACCGAACCGGCCTTATAGCCCCGGTTGATAAAATATACGGCTAGAATCGACCCGGATGACCTGAAAAGACCCGGTGATGACCGGAAAGGCCTAACATGTGGTCCGGGATAGCCGTGTCAGCACAGATCGAAAAAGCCGTAACAAAAGCCGTCATTGACCGACGCCTACCGAAATGACTTCTCGGAAACCCTGAATGTTACGGAACACATGCGGGACTCCCGAGACCTTCAATTATGGACCATTCAAGGTCGGTCATCGAGCAGGCTTCGTGTTTTTATGGTTCACGCGCGGCTCTCGCTTGAAGGTTACGGCATTATTCCGGAAATCATTGGTCCATTCTCAACTTGCGAGGGGCTCCACCAATGTCCTTAGCTCATCTCCACGAGGTAATCTGGATCAGATAACGGTCAGATAAAAGATATCGCCTATGGAATAAGAGTCTAGGGCTCCGAATCAGGCCAATTTGGCGTGTCTACAGCTTGCCTCGCCTTGATGTCGGCTTTGCAAGGGAATGACATGTAGCGGAGCGAAGTGAAACGTAGAGAAAGCGTAGTGAAACGAGATGGATCGCAGTGGAATGTAGTGGAGTGAAATGGCGATGGACTGAAAAGGTGGCATCAAGGTGTAGATATAGACACGCTTAACGACCAGATTCGGCAAGACGAATCTCCTCAAGTCTCTTGGTTAACCGCCATGTTTCATCAAGTCTTCCTATGTTCGATTGGTAAGAGATGTGCCATTGGCACGAGAGAAGAATAGCCAACCCCCAACGCGGTGGGGAGTCCCCGAAACATGGGTTCGTAGGTTCATCATCAGCCGGTAACCCGATCTTTGCGGTGTTCCTGTACTGTGATGGGCTAAAGTTTTAAAAAGAGATTTGTTTTGAAAAAGTGAAAGAATACCAATCGAGCACATTCGGGCTCTCTGATTCATTTAAGTCTTTCAAGAGACAAGATTCAATTCGGAATGGAATGATCTCAGATTCCGAAAGGCAAATGTTTAAGCACAGACCGTGAAGATAATGACGGTGCAAGTTCTGATCAAAATTGAAGGCCCTTGGCGGGACGAAATGGCTGCCACGGTGGGATAAGTAGCAAAAGAAGTTGCAATGGCCTCTGTGGTGAAAAGAATTGAAAGATTTGAGGGAAAAATGGTTACGGTGGGATTAATAGACACGGTGGGATATTAGAGAGGTTGGTGGGACTAGAGATCATGGTGGGATTAGAGAACACGATGGGATTAGAAAACACGGTGGGATTTAGAATGATTGAGAGAGTGAGAAGGAGAAGTTTAGGAAATGAGGTATGCAATGACAAAACAAAATGTAATGCAATTAATACTACATGATGCATGTTGGGCTCAAGAAAACAAAACAAAAATTGTATAACAAATAGTTGAAGATATAGATTGTCTATGAGGTCCAGATACCCATTCGGGAACTATCGTCCCTCACAGCACAACTTTGGCTTATCCGTGAGCATTAGAGATGACCCGACCGTCGTAGATTTTGATGAAGGGGATCTCGGGTCAAGTCTTCTCTATGCTCATGGTCTTCAACAAATAATGCATAAGATAATAATACACGACTAGCGACATATATGCTAGTCGGCAAGTTATGGGGGTTTCCCATGTTGATTCTTCTGTTTCTGTGAGCAATTCCTATTGGTGATATTTCCCCCTTCTTGACTCGTGTTTCTTTCCTGAAATACTTAATAAAGAGGTTAGATCTGTTCTATGGCTTACCCCCTTGCCTATTGTCATCTTGCCTTGCTTATATGTCAAGGGAGGCAGCCTTATCAACCAGGTAGAATGTACAAAATGACAGACAAGGTAAAATTTGAGAGAGCTTACCTGCGATGGCGAGAGTCGCATCCTTCTTGATCTTAGCATCCTGAAACACTTGATAAAAGGGGATTAAATCTTCACCATGGCTCATCTCTTTGCCTATTGTTGTCTGCCTTGACTTAGGTCAAAGAGAGGAGCCTTCTTAACAAGGTGTAATAACCTAAATGACCGAAATGAAATGGTTAAGAGAACTTACCTGTCGTTGAGAGAACCTTCTCCTCTTATTTTAAAGTCCCTGAAAACACTTGATAAAAGAGAATTAGATCTTCACAACGACTCATCCCTTTGCCTATTATGGCCAACTTTGACTCAGGTCAAAGGGAGGAGCCCTCTTAATGGGGTGATAATGAAGGTAAATATGCAATGCGGAAATGAAACATGCAAGACATAAAGATAAACATGAATGCTAGCAAAGGCAAAATCAAGGTTATGCCAAGTTAGATGATGCATTTTTTTTTTTTTTTTTGGAAAGTATAAAATTTTTTTATTTTTTGAAGATATTCAATTTTTTTTTTTTTTGGATTTTTTTGTTGAAAATATTCATCATTTTTTTTTAGTTTTTTTTTTTTTGAAAATATTTGTTTTTTTTTTTTGGTTTTTTTTTTTTTAGATTTTTGAAAAAATTCATTTTTTTTGAATTTTTTGAAAATATTTGATTTTTTTATTTTGAAAATATTCATTTTTTTGGGTTTTGTGGAGAATGTGCCAGTATTGAAACAATTCATTGATCTTTGAGTGTTAATCAAGATTTAAGTGATAAACACCACGTGAAAATAAGGTTCCTTACCCAGAATCTTTCTTGCCCTCTTCTCTTGATCGGTTTGGATTCCCCCTGAGTTTGGACAGTTTACCCTACCCTAGGGGTTTTAAGATGGAAGAATAATAAAGGAAGTCTTTGATAGGATTTGGGGATGTTGAGGAGGGTTTCTCTACTCATGCCCAAATTGCCCGTTGGGGTTCGGCCTCTTCGGGTCTTTTCTACATGTGGCACTTTCTTAGACAAGTCTTTGACCTGTGGGGTCATTGCCCATCTTTTGGTGCCTTTTTCTTCATTTTCTATTCTTTCAGGTACTCATTCAGACAGGCCCATATTTGTTTAAACCTGTGGGGTTCATTGCCCATCTTTTGGCACCCTTTTGCACCCTATGAGACGGCCTCCTACTAAGGCGGCGGGCATTTTCGATACTATCCTCCTCTAGTCCCCTTCACCTATCTTGGACCGAATAGAAGAGAATAGGGTAAGGTTTCCTTTCCGCCTTCAGGGTTCTGCCTTGCCTCTCTTGAGTGTTGGGCTATCTAGATTCTGGGATCGGGAGGTGTTGTGTGTGCAAGGTGATGTCTACCCTTGACTTCTAGCTAACACCCTTGGATTGATGACTTAATATCATACCAGAAATTCTCCATTTTTCTTTTCTAAGGAAAATATTTTTTGAGGTAAACGCCGTTCCATGGATGGTTCAATTTTTCTCCATCGGCATTGGTTAGCTCATATGCATTGCCTGGATATTTTTCAGTTATAACAAAAGGCCCTTCCCGGTTAGGTTGCAACTTGGAGCGGGGACCACCCGGCTTAACGAATATACGTTTAACTACCATCTCACCGATTTCGAACTTTCTCTCTACCACCCTCTTTTGATAAAACCTTTTCAATCGGTTCTGATAAGTCCGGGCATGCTCGGATGCAGCCAACCTTCTTTCATCTAGGAGTTCAAGTTGTGCAAGGAGAGATTCTCGTCTCTCATCGACAGGGATGTCCCTATCGAGTTGAACTCGGAGTGATGGAAGGAGTACTTCGTACGGGACCACCGCTTCCATCCCATATGCAAGAGCATACGGGGTTTGACCAGTGGGGGTCCGTACAGAAGTACGATAAGCCCATAGGGCATCTACAAGCTTATCTGGCCAGTCTGCGAACTTGCTAGACTTACAGGTTTTCTTGATGATTTTAATCAAAGTTTTATTGGTGGCTTCTGCTTGACCATTGCCTTGCGGGTAATAAGGAGATGAATGATGCAATGTAATGCGGTACCTGTTGCAAAGATCACACAGATCTTGAGAGAGAAATTGCGGTCCTTTGTCGGTGACGATGTCGCTGGGTATCCCGAACCTGGCGATGATGTTGCGTTTGATGAAGGAGCACAGTGTTGATGCCTTGATCTCCACGAACGCTTCCACTTCTGCCCACTTGGTGAAGTACTCTGTTGCCGTCAGGATGAACGATTTGGAACGGATTTCAGAGTTAAGATCACTTAGAGGGCCAATGATATCGAAAGCCCACATGGCGAAGGGCCATGGGGCATGAATCGGATGAAGGGAAGATGCGGGAGAATGGATCTTGCCGGCATGGAGTTGGCAAGAATGACAGTGCCGGACAAAGATGGAGCAATCCTCTTCTAGGGTTGGCCAATAATACCCCTGCCTGATGATTTTCTTGGCAAGAGCTTGAGCATTGACATGGCCCCCACAGACCCGGAATGTGCTTCCTTAAGCACCAATTTCGCCTCTTCTTCATCAACGCATCTCAATAAAATTCTGCTCGGGCTCCTCTTGTAGAGCACCCCTCCTAGGATGGTATACCTGCGGGATACTCTCCGATGGCCTTCTTTTCTTTTGCATTTGATCCAGGTGGATATGTTTGATCTTGACAATACCTCGCGATCTCATCAAACCGGGGCCTCTCACCCTCATCTAACTCTTCCAACTCGATTAGAGAAACTTCCTCTTCTCGCTCTAGATACTCCTTCCTGCCAAATCTCTCCTTAACTTTCGAAATCGCCCATCCTTAATCGCCGGCATCGACCTTCTACGGACATGAATAGTCCGCACTGTCTACCTAGCGGGACTGATAGAGATGAAGCTAAGGAGGCAAGGGCATCAGCAAGGATGTTCTGAGCTCGAGGAACGTGGACAAAAGTGAGTTTGGAAAAGAGCTTGATGTAGCAAGAGGTGAGTTCTTGGTAGGGTTTGAGGTTTGGATGAGAAGTTCGGTATTTGGTTAGGACTTGGCGAAGAATTAGTTGGCTATCACCTATCACCCTCAATTCTGCGGCACCATAGAAATGAGCAGCCTCCAGCCCGGCCAGCAAGGCTTCATATTCAGCTATATTGCTGGTTGCTGGGAAGTCAAGCTGAAATGCCTGTGGAATGGTGACACCCTCGGGTGATAGAAGGACGATTCCTATTCCCTTACCGTGTGAATTCCGAGCCCCGTCAAAATATAATGTCCAAAGGTGGGAAGATCGGATCAACATTAGTTCGTCATCCGGGAGCTCCGATTGGACCGGGTCAAAGAGGGGTATAGGGTGATGGGCTAGATGTTCGGCAATGGCATAGCCCTTAATCGCCTTCTGAGGGACATAGGTGATATCAAACTGAGAGAGGAAGCTCTGCCAACGACCTAATCGATCAGTTAGAACAGTTTTCTCCAGAAGGAATTTGATGGGATTGATGCGGGCAATAAGATTGACCTCATGAGCTAAGAAATAGTGTTTAAGCTTCTGAACTACCCAGACTAGTGCAGCACAGGTCTTCTCCACTACAGTATACTTCTGCTCGCATGGATCAAAGATCTTTGACAAATAGTAAGTTGCCCTCTCTTTCCCTTCTTCATCAACTTGTGCAAGGACTGCCCCAAGAGAATTCTCCAAAACCGAGATATATAAAACTAAGGGCTTGCCGGGGATTGGTGGTCTAAGCACAGGGGGACTAACCAAATATCTTTTTAAACCATTGAATGCTTCGTGACACTTCGAATCCCATTTAAACTTGGCCCCCGCCTTGGTTAACTCGTAGAAAGGTTTGCACTTTTGGGAGTGTTGTAAGATAAATCGGTGAACAAACTGTACCCTCCGATTAATCCTTGAAGTTTCTTTATATTTTTCGGAGGAGGCATACCAATGATTGCCTTGGCCTTGTTTGGGTCGATCTCTATGCCCCTTTTGCTCACTATGAACCCCAACAGTTTTCCTGAGGATACTCCAAACGTGCATTTCTTTGGGTTCATTTTCAATTTGTATTCCCTAGCCCTTTGCAAGACCTTTCTCAACACTTCCGGGTGATCTTCTCGGCTTTTGGACTTAACGACCAGGTCATCCACGTATACCTCTACAAGGGTATGCATCATGTCATGGAAGATAGCCATCATTGCCCTCTGATAGGTAGCACCGGCATTCTTCAGTCCAAAGGGCATGACGACATAGCAGTAGGTTCCCCAAGGTGTGGTGAACGAGGTCTTCTCCTGGTCCTCTTCGGCCAATCGGATTTGGTTATAACCGGAATAGCCATCCATGAATGACAACATCTCGAATCCAGCAGTGTTATCAACTAGTACATCAATATGAGGTAGAGGAAAGTCATCTTTAGGACACGCTTGGTTTAATTCCCTGAAGTCTATACAGATCCGAACTTGGCCATCCTTCTTCATGACAGGGACTATGTTTGCCACCCATTGCGGATAAAGGACGACCTTAATGAATCTTGCTTGATGTAACTTGTCGACCTCTTCTTTCATCTTAAGTGCAGCATCAGGGTGGAATCTCCTTAATTTTTGCTTGACCGGGGTAACTTCAGGTTTCAAAGTTAGACGATGTTCAACTAACGAGTTGTCTAACCCCGGCATGTCTTCGTATGTCCATGCGAACGTGTCCTTATATTCTTCCAAGATTTAATTAAACTCTGTTCCTCAATGGGAGTGAGGTTTGCACTTAGGAGGACTGTCTTGGGATCTTCCGGTGTTCCGAGATTCAGTTCTCTTGTTGGTTCATCCACCGTGGCTAATGGTTCTTCAAACCTTTTAAGTCCAGATGCATACGCATCAGCCAAGTCCTCAATTCCATCCTCGAAATCAAGATCTTTTTCTGATAAGACCTCGTAAACTCCCAGTGTATGATCTACATTGAATTCATCCTCATATTGGATTTCATTAAGCTGGATAGTATTTTCCAAAAACCTTGGCAGCCTTGCACATTCCTTGCATTTTTGAGCTATTTGTTGGATATATCTCTCTGGCACACGTTTACCTCGAATTTTCTTCTTTCCTATCCTAACTACTCCTAAAGAAGACGGAATTGAAAAGGTGGTATTAACAATGGGTGAAGGATCGAATAGATCGATCAGTGAGTTGGAGAGGAGGGGTCCCTGGTTGGGAGCACCCTCCGAGACAAGTAGCGACGTCTCCTCAATGGAAAACTGAGTTTGTGAGAGGACGTTTTTTTTTGGGTATTTTGGGTATTTTCAATAACAAAAAGGGAATGAGCCGATGGGGCTCGAGCAGAAATCGAAAGCTTAAGTAAATGGGAGAAAAATGGGCTCGCGGGCCCGATGATAACAAGAAATGGGCAGATAGGCCCAAAGCTAGTGAAAAGATCTAAGGGGCACGTGGGCCCAAATGGTGGGCACGCGGGCCCAAAGCAAGAAAATAAATCTAAAGGGCACGTGGGCCCGACTGGTGGGCACGCGGGCCCAAGTTTGTTGGATGGGCATAGAAGCCCAGTGGAGTAAGAAGATTTGAATGGGCTCTCAGGCCCATTGATCAGTTCAGGTGGCCATTTTGGCCCATAAGTGGGAATTGGGCTAGATAGCCCATCAAGTGAATCTAAGAGGGAGAGAGTGAGGATTTTGAAATACGTGACCGTAGGATACGGTTCACGCGGGATGTTGTTTGGAGGTGGGTTCGAGTGGACAAGTTGTTTAGAGATGGACTTGCCCTTGACTGGTTCTTCCTCCTCTATGAACAACCGAGCTAAAGATGAACTCAGGTTGTCCACCTCCTCCTCTTGCTCTGGTGCCTTCTTCCTCTTGACTGATTCTTCTTCTTTGTCCCCGGCCATCATCATGGTCTCCCCTTTGATAAAGAATTTTTGGAGTCCCATGGCATTTTTTGGCCGGTAGACCATCCGTGGAGTGAAACTGGGCTCATAGCCAAGCCCGTGTCTCTTTGGTCTTTGTACGGCTTCAATGGGGTGCACAACCCCCTGCAGCTCCTTTCCCAACCCTTTTCCTGGCTGATAGCCCATCCCCTTCATCATCCGCCAAGCAAAGGTATCTGGAGGCGTCGTTAATACCATGACCTCAGGTAGCTCTGTAGTTGAAACCAACGGCTGGACAAAATTTGATATTGGTAGTGCAGAAGAGGGGTCATCCACGTCATTCAGAATGGGGATGTTGGTTACTTTGATCACCTGGCCCTTGTATGGGAACTTCAGACACTGATGATTAGTGGAGGCAACAGCTCCTATTGCCTCAAGGTACGGGCGTCCCAAAATAGCTTTGAATGTAGGGTCCAGTCCAAGAACGTGAAACTCGTTGGTGTCACCCCAAGGCCCCACCCCTCCCTTCAATGTAACCACTCCTCGTGCCGGCTTCGGGGAGCTGTCATATGCGGTCACCATGACGGCAGAAGGCTCGATTTCTTCATCGGAGATGCCGCAAAGTTGCAATGTTTACGGCGGCATGACATTTATGGATGCTCCGGTGTCAATCAAGCGAGGACTTGATCTCCACGCCTCGGATGACTACTGCAACGTGCAAGGCGTACTTTCTGATCTCTGGCCGTGCCAACTCCTCCTGTGTAAAGGTGAGTGCCGGATGTTCACTCCTCGGGGTCAGGACAGCAATGATCTTCTCAGGCGGGAGGTCCTCATTGACCATGACCCGCTGCAAATATTGTTGTAGGATGTCCTGATGGTTCTTTGACCTCTTTATCAGCTCTAGAATTGAAATCCGTGCCGGCATTTTGTCCAAGTGCTTCAATAGATCATATGCCGTGCCGGGCAACGGTTCTTCCACTACCTCCTCTTCTACTTGCTCCTGTGGTTGTGTCCCGACCTGGGGGAAGACCCTTTGAAACATCCTCCCGCTACGAAGTACCGGCGCCAGCGTGGTAGGGGGAAGTGGTGATGATGGTGATGGTAGGGTTGGTTGGTAGGTTGAGGAGCCCATGGTAGGTAGGGGTGGTGAGGATTGGATGATGAGGGGTCGTGGATTGGTGGAGGCTGGTATGTTGGGTGATGGTTGGGGTGTTGGTGGTGATGGTCTAATGATGAGGGGTCGTGGGGTGGCAGTGACTGGTAGGTTAGGTGATGTACGGGGTGTTGGTGGCGGTCTAATGATTAGACGCCGTGGAGGATTAATGGTGGTTGGTGGGTTAGGTTGGGGTGATGGTTGGGGTGCTAGTTGGGAGGCTGGTGGCGGTCTAATGATTAAGCGCCGTGGAGGGTTAATGTTTGGTGAGGATAGTGGTGTTTGGATAGTTTGTGGGCTGGGGGAAGCTCTCGGTATGGAGAGTATGGTGCGGTTTGTAGGTGGGGTTGGTACGGCGGGCATGGAAGTGATTTGATCCTCGACCTGCCAACCCTGGAAATGGTGGGTTGACTCCTCAATGGCGGAGTGGACGAGGCCGAGTCGTTGGTTTGGTGGTGCTGGCGCCGGTGCTTGTATGGGTGCATGTACCGGTAGCGGATCTTGGACTATGCCCAGGCCGGGCTGCTGTTGTGCTTGTTGTCGCCGTGGTTGATTCTGCCGTGCCTTCATGGCTTGTATAGACTCTCCCATCTGTGCCCAGTCAATGTTTCCCTGATCGTTGAGGTCATGAATGTAATCTTTAAACTGGAAACAGACATCCACCGTGTGCCCAGGATACCGATGGTAAGCGCAGTATTTTGTCATGTCAACATTTGCTGGCCATCCTTCTCTCTCCTTTGGAAGCTCTAACTGCTGTTCAGCCATCAATGCATTGAAAATGTCGACGAGGGGGAATGGCAGTTGAGGGTAGTATTCTCTCTTGGGTCCCCCCCTCCTAAGTCGGTTGGCTGGTGGTGGCACTTGGTTGTAGGCTTGTTGTGGTGGTGGTGGTCGGTTGTAGACATGTTGTTGTTGAGGCGCTCGGTTGTAGGCATTTGGTTCTTTGGGCGCCCGGTTGTAGGTGGGTTGCTGTGGTGGTGCTCGGTTGTATGCAAGTTGTTGGGGTGGGTGAGGAGCTGGTGGAGGGGCTGGGGGGTATTGTTGATTGGGTGGTGGGTTAGGGTATTGGCTTTGACGGTACCCCCCCTGGTTACCCATGGCATTGATGCTCTCATTATTTACTACCCCTTCGGTGGTGGGTCCTACCGGTGTAGGCTTTCTAGTATTACGGGGCTTGGTGTCGAACGGGTTGATCATGGATGCATCCTTAAAGTGGGTTTGGAGGTAGCGGGCGCTATCACACAATTCACTCATGGTTGTTGGACGGTGCATGATCAGAAGGTTGCGAAGGTTAGGCGTTGTGTTCCCAATGAGCATCCTCACCTGCTCCCCCTCTGAGATGGTATCCACAAGCCTCTCAGCCATTCCCCTCCACCGATCAGCAAATCGGGCAAAGTCCTCATCCGGCCTCATCTTTTCGGCAATTAAGTCGGTTATCGAGCGGTGGCCCCACCCTATCCTTGTACCTCTGTAGAAACTTTGTCTTGACAATGTCGAAATCCGCCGCCTCAATGGAATCAAGAGAATAGAACCGATCAAGGGCGGCTCCATCCAATGACCGACGGAATAGGAAGGCAAGGGCTTTGCGGTCATTTTTCCGTAATGAGGAGTCATAGAGAAAGCTCTTTAGATGGTTGAAAGGATTACCGGTCCCGTTGTAACGTTGGAAGGCGGTATCTCTAGGAGGAAGGTGTAAACCGGGAAGGATGGGACGAGAGATTTCAGGGATGGCTTTAGAATCGAGGCGGTGCCTCATCTCTTCGAAGCGCTCATCCATCTGGTTGATTTTGTTCATTAACACCTGGGTGAGGCTGGATTCCTGAGCCGCGGGGGCAAAGTGTTTACTTGATTGGGTTGGAAAAGGTGGGTTGGAAACAGGAACTGGTGCAGAATTGTGTGAATGCCCCACAACGGGGTGAGTAGAGACACGGCAAGGTTGCCCGGGAGAAGAGATGATTAAGGGCCTGACTGCCGGTTGGGGTGGTGAGGGGGCTTGATTTCCCTCGATCGGAGCTTGATTGGTGGGCATCTTGCCCTTAGTGGCATATTGGACAATTGCAAAGGCCTCGGGATCAAGGTGAAGAGATAGATCCTTGAGAGCTTGTTCTATAATATGTGAAGTGGATCGGTGAGCAGGATCTTGGACCTCAGGTTCCATCACGGCATTAACATGGCCATCTGGTTGGGCCATGGGTTGCTGAAGCTCGTAGTGACCCGTCTCGTACTCCTCTTCTTGGCCGCAGTAGTCCGACATCCCGATGTGTCTTCCGGACCTTAGAGTGGGCATCCTGTCAAATTTCCTTACAAAATGGTTGAAAGAAAGCAAATGAAGGGTGTAAATGCAAAGAGAGTTTTTTTTTTGGTTATGGTTGTTTGTTTGATTTGATTTGGTTTCAATTTTGTTGTTTGGCAAGCAAGTTGAACATAAAAATTAAAGGGATTTTTTTTAGGTGTTTTGAAAGAGAATTTTTTTCTTCTTTTTTTCTTTTCAATTGTTGTGAGCAAGCAAGTTATGCAAACGAGATTTTAAAATGACTACTCGACAATTATTGGGTTGAAACCTTAGATTAGATAGATTGTTAGCAATTGTTCACTCAAATTGGGTATGGTTCCTATTGCTTCAATCTTCAAGACCTAAGGTTATCACTCATTCACCACGAGTAGGTACTTGGGTTCTTCGGGTTTTGGGAAAGTGGTACAACCGGCCCAATCGTGCGGAGAGGAATACTCCACGGATGGGGACTTACGGAGGTCTTGATGGAAACCACCAAATCAACTAGGAAGGAATATCCCAGAAGAGAGGTAAGAATCCACCAAGAAGGTGTTTGGAGGGTGAGGGTGTGTTGGGAGAGAGAGCCCCCGCCTCGAATGCCCTACGGATCGGAACAAGTCCGGTACCCGATGCAAAGCTAATGCAAAAAATGAAAAATGGAGGGTAGAAGGAGAAGAAGCAATCAATATGCAAACATGAATGAAAGCTATTAAATAAGTCAAGCAAGTGAATGCAAACAAGATAAGCAATGAGAAAGTAAAACAAGTAACTAGAAACTAGCAATTAAAAGGTGGTTCGCGCGGGAACCGACTTGTGTTGGAATGTCCAATTGGGGACAAATCTGAAGTAAAGGTAAAAGGATGGTCCACGCGGGGACCGAATTGAAAAATAAAGTGGCTCACGCGGGAGCCGAGTTTTGGAAAAGTAGGTGGTTCACGCGGGAACCGGTTTTTGAAGGAAAAATGGGTGGTTCACGCGGGAACCGGTTTGTTTGATTGGAAAAAGGAAATGAGGGCCACGTGGGGCCAATCTAATCGGTGCAAAGGGGTGGTCCACGCGGGGACCGATCTGAAGGTAAGTTGGTTCACGCGGGAACCGAGTTGGAAAAGAAAGGTGGTTCACGCGGGAACCGGTTTGTGAAGGAAAAGGGGTGGTTCACGCGGGAACCGGTGTAAGAGTTGACAAAATGAAAAGAGAGCCACGTGGGGCCAATCTAAAGGTGCTGCAAATGGGTTGTCCACGCGGGGACCGATCTGAAAGTAAGTTGGTTCACGCGGGAACCGAGTTGGAAAAGAAAGGTGGTTCACGCGGGAACCGGTTTATAAGAAGAAAAGCGGTTCATGCGGGAACCGGGCTGAAATTAAAGACAAGAAATCAAATCCACATGGGGGACAATCTTAAAGGAAGAGTAATCAGCAAGTTTTTAAAGGTAAATTGACATGGAAAAGGGTAAAGGACAAGCCGGTTCACGCGGGAACCAAGTCGGAAAACAACTAGTTGCACGGATCAATCAAGCTAGCACGGTTGAAGACATTGGTAGTCCCACCGTGGTCGCCAAAAAGCTGTCGACTCCGAAAACGGGTTCCGGATCGGCACCTCAAGATACGGTGATGAAAGATGGAATTTGGGAAAGGGGAGTGAATCGTAAGACACTCGGAAAGCGGTAAAGACTCCTCACCTCGGTCCCACACTCACATTGATCCCCGAACTTTTATCTCACGGCGTCGCTCGAGCACCGGAGATGGTTCGGGTCATGTGGGAGGAGAGTGAGGAGGATATGAATTTAGAACATGAATAAAAAGAAAGTGTGGTCGCCAGGAGCCGCGGGCTCCGCTTTATGTAATGGAAATAGAAAGAAGTTGACCGTGTGTACCTTAGCGTGGGAGAAAGGGATGTGAGTTCAACCTTCTTCTTCTTCGGCCGGCCAATGAAGAAGAGTCTCCAATCCAATGCTAGCTTGATCAACCTGTGCAACTAGAACAATGAACCAAGTGAAGAGTTTGGTTAGACTTGTGAAGTGTAGTAACTGTAGAGAGAATATGAGAGAGAAGCAATTGGAATCGAACTCACCGGATTGGGGTGAGTCCTAACCCCTTTTTTTGTGTTTTTGATGATGTAAAAATGATGTAAATGAACTAAAATATGCTTTAAAACAGTAAATAAACAGAATTAATGGAGTTTAGAAAGCTTATGGAATGATTTGGCTTGAGTTGAAGCCGAGTTGGTTGAAAACAGCCGGTTCGGGTAGCTTGGTACCCTTCTGGCGCGACTTTGGTGCAGAGGATGTTACGGACGACCCCGATGTCAGAATTGAGTGCCGTTTGTTGGAGTAGACGGAGGACTCAGAGAAGAAGAGTTCCTATGTTGATGACTTCTCCGAAATCCTCCTGTAGAAGTCAGTAAAAATTATGAAAGTGGGCGGATATCAAAAACAGAACCTGGATGCGCGCCCTCAGTGTAGCAACCGCCACGAACAAACGGCAAGTCAGAATGGAGTGCCGTCAGTTGGGGACGAAAGAGGACGAAGAGAGGAACAATTTGTATGTTGAAGACTTTTGCAGCAGAAGCCTCGTATTTTCTCCAGAAGTCGATGAAGATGGTTGATGAAGAACACCCGGATCGAGCCTTCTCCTTCACCTCGGGATCGGTTTCTTGACTTCGGATCGCCTTTGGACGTCGGGACGGCTTTGGAGAAGAGCTTGGACGACCTTGGGACGAGCTAGGCACCGGGGTTCAACCTTGGTTCGTTGAGAATGGCCCTCAATTTATAGGGGAAGAGAGCCGGTGCAAAATTTAGAAACTGGGTGTACCGCGCCCCGCGTTTCAAAGGAGACGAGGGCGCGCGGGCGCGCCCTCAAACCAAGGGCGCGCGGGCGCCCCCAGTTCGGGGGCGCGGTCTGCGCGCCCTCCTGTTTCAAAGGAGGCGGGGGCGCGTTCGGCGTCTCACTGCTAAAAATCGACGGAAACTTCCGGAAATTGCTAAAAATCAACTTGACATACGTAACGCGCCCCCGAACCGGGGGCGCGGTACAAATAAGTGAAAATCCTCACCCGGAAACCTTTCAAAAACCCGGTTTAGAAGGTGCTAATCGGGGTAATTTCCGATTTAAAGCAACTGACCGCGCCCTCGCCTTTCAAAGGAACCGGGGGCGCGCAGGGCGCGCCCCCAGTTTGAGGGCGCACAGGGAGCGCCCTCAGGTTGAGGGCGCGCAGGGCGCGCCCTCCCCTTTCAAGCGGAGTGGGGGCGCGGTACACTCTCTCTCCTGCGCGCGTGTTCCGCGAGCCGTATCTTGCAAACCGGATGTCCGATTCGGCTCCCGTTTGTCGCGTTGGAAAGAGGGCCTTCAACCGCACCTCCTCAAGTCGGTAAACCAGCCGCATGACTCCCGATATGTTCGTACGGGGCTTTCTACCGGTTTACCCTCTCGTGGAAAGCCGAAACCCGGAGCGAAGATCCGTAAGAGCACGGTTCCGGTCGAGAAATCTCGGGTCAACTCGGGATGACTTGAAATGATGACCGAACAAGTCCGGTACGATCGGACAATCCGAAGTCATCGAAAATCTGAGATTAACCCGGTAAACGTGAATCGAAAGCCGTAAAAGCCGCGAAACCCTAAAATTGACCGAACCGGCCTTATAGCCCCGGTTGATAAAATATACGGCTAGAATCGACCCGGATGACCTGAAAAGACCCGGTGATGACCGGAAAGGCCTAACATGTGGTCCGGGATAGCCGTGTCAGCACAGATCGAAAAAGCCGTAACAAAAGCCGTCATTGACCGACGCCTACTGAAATGACTTCTCGGAAACCCTGAATGTTACGGAACACATGCGGGACTCCCGAGACCTTCAATTATGGACCATTCAAGGTCGGTCATCGAGCAGGTTTCGTGTTTTTATGGTTCACGCGCGGCTCTCGCTTGAAGGTTACGGCATTATTCCGGAAATCTTCGGTCCATTCTCAACTTGCGAGGGGCTCCACCCATGTCCTTAGCTCATCTCCACGAGGTAATCTAGATCAGATAACGGTCAGATAAAAGATATCGCCTATGGAATAAGAGTCTAGGGCTCCGAATCAGGCCAATTTGGCGTGTCTACAATGATTAGTGGAAGCAACAGCTCCTATTGCCTCAAGATACGGGAGTCCCAAGATAGCTTTGAATGTAGGGTCCAATTCTAGAACGTGAAACTCGGCGGTGACAGTACACGGCCCGAGCCCTACTTTCAATGTAACCACCCCTCGTGCCGGCTTCCGGGAGTTGTCATATGCGGTCACCGTGATGGCAGAAGGCTCGATTTCTTCATCGGAGATGCTGCAAAGTTGCAATGTTTCTGGCGGCATGACATTTATGGATGCTCCGGTGTCAATCAAGCAGGACTTGATCTCCACGCCTCGGACGACTACTGCAACGCGCAAGGCGTACTTTCTTATCTTTGGTCGTGCCAACTCCTCCTGTGTAAATGTGAGTGCCGGATGTTCACTCCTCGGGGTCAGGACAGTAATGATCTTCTCAGGCGGGAGGTCCTCATTGACCATGACCCGCTGCAGATATTGTTGTAGGATGTCCCGATGGTTCTTTGACCTCTTTATCAGCTCCAGAATTGAAATCTGTGCCGGCATTTTGTCCAGATGCTTCAATAGGTCATATGCCGTGCCGGGCAACGGTTCTTCTACCACCTCCTCTTACGCTGTTCTGTGGTTGTATCCCGACCTGGGGTAAGACCCTTTGGAACATCCTCCCGCTACGAAGTACCGGCGCCAGCGTGGTAGGGGGAAGTGGTGATGATGGTGATGGTAGGGTTGGTTGGTAGGTTGAGGAGCCCATGGTAGGTAGGGGTGGTGAGGATCGGATGATGAGGGGTTGTGGATTGGTGGAGGCCGGTATGTTGGGTGATGGTTGGGGTGTTGGTGGTGATGGTCTAATGATGAGGGGTCGTGGGGTGGCGGTGATCGGTAGGTTAGGTGATGTCCGGGGTGTTGGTGGCGGTCTAATGATTAGACACCGTGGAGGATTAATGGTGGTTGGTGGGTTAGGTTGGGGTGCTGGTTGGGAGGCTGGTGGCGGTCTAATGATTAAGCGTCGTGGAGGGTTAATGGTTGGTGAGGGTAGTGGTGTTTGGATAGTTTGTGGGCTGGGGGCAGCTCTCGGTATGGAGAGTATGGTGCGGTTTGTAGGTGGGGTTGGTATGGCGGGCATGGAGGTGATTTGATCCTCGACCTGCCAACCCTGGGAATGGTGGGTTGACTCCTCGATGGCGGAGTGGACGAGGCCAAGTCGTTGGTTTGGTGGTGCTGGTGCCGGTGCTTGTATGGGTGCATGTACCGGGAGCGGATCTTGGACTATGCCCAGGCCGGGCTGCTGTTGTACTTGTTGTCGCCGTGGTTGATTCTGACGTGCCTTCATTGCTTGAATAGACTCCCCCATCTGTCCCCAGTCAATGTTCCCCTGATCGTTGAGGTCATGAATGTAATCTTTAAACTGGAAACAGACATCCACCGTGTGCCCAGGATATAGATGATAAGAGCAGTACTTGGTTGTGTCAACATTGGCCGGCCATCCTTCTCTCTCCTTTGGAAGTTCCAACTGTTCGCCATCAATGCATTAAAGATATCGGTGAGGGGGAATGGCGATTGAGGATAGTATTCTCTCTTGGGTCCCCCCTCCTAAGTCGGTTGGCTGGTGGTGGCACTTGGTTGTAGGCTTGTTGTTGTGGTTGGAGTCGGTTGTAGACATGTTGTTGTTGAGGCGCTCGGTTGTAGGCATTTGGTGGCTGGGGCGCTCGGTTGTAGGCATTTGGTTGCTGGGGCGCTCGGTTGTAGGTGGGTTGCTGTGGTGGTGCTCGGTTGTATGCAAGTTGCTGCTGGGGCTGAGGAGCTGGTTGAGGAGCTGGGCGGTATTGTTGATTGGGTGGTGGGTTACGGTATTGGCTTTGGCGATACCCACCCTGGTTACCCATGGCATTGATGCTCTCATTGTTTACTACCCCTTCGGTAGTGGGTCCTACAGGTGTAGGCTTTCTAGTGTTACGGGGCTTGGTGTCGAACGGGTTGATCATGGATGCATCCTTAAAGTGGGTCTGGAGGTAGCGGGCACTATCGCACAACTCACTCATGGTTGTTGGGCGGTGCATGATCAGGAGATTGCGTAGGTTGGGCGTGGTGTTCCCGATGAGCATCCTCACCTGCTCCCCCTCTGAGATGGTATCTACTAGCCTCTCAGCCATTCCCCTCCACCGATCAGCAAATCTGGCAAAGTCTTCATCCGGCCTCATCTTTTCGGCAATCAACTCAGTTATCGAGTAGGCTGGCCCCACCCGATCCTTGTACCTCTATAGAAACTTTGCCTTGACGATGTCGAAATCTGCCGCCTCAATGGAATCAAGATAATAGAACCAGTCCAGGGCAGATCCCTCCAATGACCGATGGAATAGGAAGGCAAGGGCTTTGTGGTCATTTTTCCAAAATGCGGAGTCGTAGAGAAAGCTCTTTAGATGGTTGAAAGGATTACCAGTCCCATTGTAACGTTGGAAGACTGGTATCTCTGAAGGAGGAAGGTGCAGAACTGGGAAGGATGGGATAGAGATTTCAGGGATGACTTTAGAATCGAGGCGGTGCCTCATCTCTTCGAAGCGCTCATCCATCTGGCTGAGTTTGTTCATTAATGCCTGGGAGAGGCTAGATTCCTGAGCCACGGGAGCAAAGTGTTTAGGTGATTGAGTTGGAAGAGGCAGGTTGGAAACAGGAATTGGAACAGAATTATGTGAATGCCCCATAATAGGGTGAGTGGAGACATGGCAGGGTTGCCCAGGAGAAGAGATGATTTGGGGCCTGACTGCTGATTGAGGTGGTGAGGGGGCATGATTTCCCTCGACCGGATCTTGAGTGGCGGGCATCTTGCCCTTTATCAAGGATTGCACAAGCAAAAACGATTCGGGGTCTAGATGAAGAGATAGACCCTGGAGGAGTTGCTCCACGCTAAGTGATGCAGGTTGATGAGTAGGATTTTGAATTTCTGGCTCCCTGACGGCGTTGACATGGCCCTCTGGTTGGACCACGGGTTGTTGAAGCTCGTAGTGACCCGTCTCGTACTCCTCTTCTTGGCCGTAGTAGTCCGACATCCCAACGTGTCTTCCGGACCTTAGAGTGGGCATCCTGTCAAATTTCCTTACAAAATGGTTGAAAGAAAGCAAATGAAAGGTGTAAATGCAAAGAGAGTTTTGTTTGGTTATGGTTGTTTGTTTGATTTGATTTGGTTTCACTTTGGTTGTTTGACAAGCAAGTTGAACATAAAAATTAAAGGGATTTTTTTAGGTGTTTTGAAAGAGGAATTTTTTTTCTTTTCAATTGTTGTGAGCAAGCAAGTTATGCAAACAAGGTTTTAAAATGACTACTCGACAATTAATGTGTTGAAACCTTAGATTAGATAGATTGTTAGCAATTGTACACTCAAGTAGGTATGGTTCCTATTGCTCCAATCTTCAAGACCTAAGGTTATCACTCAATCACCACGAGTAGGTACTTGGGTTCTTCGGGTTTTGGGAAGTGGTACAACCGGCCCAATCGTGCGGAGAGGAATACTCCACGGATGGGGGCTTACGGAGGTCTTGATGGAAACCACAAAATCAACTATGAAGGAATATCCCATAAGAGAGGTTAGAATCCACCAAGAAGGTGTTTGGAGGGTGAGGGTGTGTTGGGAGAGAGAGCCCCCGCCTCGAATGCCCTACGGATCGGAGCAAGTCCGGTACCCGATGCAAAAGCTAATGCAAAAATGAAAAATGGAGGGTAGGATAAGAAGAAGCAATCAATATGCAAACATGAATGAAAGCTATTAAATAAACCAAGCAAGTGAATGCAAACAAGATAAGCAATGAGAAAGTAAAACAAGTAACTAGAAACTAGTAATTAAAAGGTGGTTCGCG
Organism: Cryptocoryne crispatula var. balansae; assembly: GCA_036172225.1. Lineage (NCBI taxonomy): Eukaryota > Viridiplantae > Streptophyta > Magnoliopsida > Alismatales > Araceae > Cryptocoryne > Cryptocoryne crispatula. The sequence goes on from CM069928.1 coordinate 23,150,775, forward strand.
CGGGAACCGGCTTGTGTTGGAGTGTCCAATTGGGGACAAATATGAAGTAAAGGAAAAAGGATGGTCCACGCGGGGACCGAATTGAAAATAAAGTGACTCACGCGGGAGCCGAGTTTTGGAAAAGTAGGTGGTTCACGCGGGAACCGGTTTTTGAAGGAAAAATGGGTGGTTCACGCGGGAACCGGTTTGTTTGATTGGAAAAAGGAAAGGAGGGCCACGTGGGGCCAATCTAATTGGTGCAAAGGGGTGGTCCACGCAGGGACCGATCTGAAAGTGAGTTGGTTCACGCGGGAACCGGTTTAGAAAAGGGTTTGGTTCACGCGGGAACCGGTTTTAATGAAGAAAGGGGTGGTTCACGTGGGAACCGACGTAAGAGTTGACAAAATAGAAGGAGGGCCACGTGGGGCCAATCTAAAGGTTCTGTAAAGAGGTGGTCCATGCGGGGACCGATCTGAAGATAAGTTGGTTCACGCGGGAACCGAGTTGGAAAAGAAAGGTGGTTCACGCGGGAACCAGTTTATAAGAAGAAAAGTGATTCACGCGGGAACCGGGTTGAAATGAAAGACAAGCAAATTAAGTCCACATGGGGGATAATCTTAAAGAAAGAGTAAATAGCAAGTTTAAAGGTAAATAGACATGGAAGATAAAAGACAAGCCGGTTAACGCGGGAACCAAGTTGGAAAACAACTAGTTGCACGGTTGAATCAAGCTAGCACAGTTGAAGACATTGGTTGTCCCACCGTGGTCGCCAAAAAGCTGTCGACTCCGAAAACGGGTTCTGGATCGGCACCTCAAGAGAAGGTGAAAGATAGAATTGGGGAAAAGGGGGAGTGAATTGAAAACACTCGGAAAGCGGTAAAATGTCCTCACCTCGGTCCCACACTCACATTGATCCCCGAACTTTCATCTCACAGCGTCGCTCGAGCACCGGAGATGGTTCGGGTCATGTGGGAGGAGAGTGAGGAGGAGATGAACTTAAAGCATAAATGAAAGGTGGTCGCTAGGAGCCGCGGGCTCCGCTTTAGGTAATGAAAATAGAAAGAAGTTGATTTGACCGTGTACCTTAGTGTGGGAGATCGGGATATGGGTTCAACCTTCTTCTTCTTCGGCCGGCCGATGAAGAAGAGTCTCCAATCAATACTAGCTTGTTCAACCTGTGCAACTAGAAAAATAAACCAAGTGAAGAAAATAATTAGAACTATGGGAGGTGTAGTAACTGTAGTAAGAAGATGAGAAAGAAGCAATCGGAATCGAACTCACCGGATTGGGGTGAGCCTTAACCCCTTTTTTTGTATTTTTTTGATTATGTAAAAATGATGCAAATAAACTGAAATATGCTTTAAAACAGTAAATGAACTGAGTTAAATGAGTTGAGAAAGCTTATGGAATGGATCGGCTTGAGTTGAAGCCGAGTTGGTTGAGAAAAGGCCAGTTCGGGTAGCTTTGCACCCTTCTGGTGCGACTTCGATGCATAGGATGATACGGACGACCCCGATGTCAGAATCGAGTTCTGTTTGTTGGAGTAGACGAAGGACACAGAGAGGAAGAGTTCCTATGTTGATGACTTCTCAGAAATCCTCCTGTATAAGTCAGTAAAAATTCTGAAAGTGGGCGGATATAGAAAACAGAACCTGGATGCGCGCTCTCAGTGTGGCAATCACCACGAACAAACGGAAAGTAGGAATTGAGTGACGTCAGTTGGAGATGAAAGAGGACGAAGAGAGGAACAATTTGCATGTTGAAGACTTTTTAAGAAGAAGCCCCGGATTTTCTGCAGAAGTCTATGAAGATGGTTGATGAAGAACACCCGGATCGAGCCTTCTCCTTCACCTTGGGATCGATTTCTTGACTTTGGATCGCCTTTGGACGTCGGGACGGCTTTGGAGAAGAGCTTGGACGACCTCTAGACGAGCTAGGCACCGGGGGTTAACCTTGGGTCACTGAGAATGGCCCTCAATTTATAGGGGAAGGAAGCCGGTGCAAAATTTAGAAACTGGACCGACCGCGCCCCCGTGTTTCAAAGAGGACGAGGGCGCGCAGGGCGCGCCCTCAAACCAAGGGCGCACAGGGCGCGCCCCCAGTTCGGGGGCGCGGTCTGCGCGCCCCCCTGTTTCAAAGGAAGCGGGGGCGCGTTACGCGTCTCACTGCTAAAAATCGACGGAAACTTCCAGAAATTGCTAAAAATCGACTTGACATACGTAACGCGCCCCCGAACCGGGGGCGCGGTACAAATGATCGAAAATCCTCTGCGGAAACCTTCCAAAATTATGGTTTAGAAGGTGCTAATCGGGGTAATTTGCGATTTAAAGAAACTGACCGCGCCCCCGCCTTTCAAAGGAACCGGGGCACGCAGGGCGCGCCCCCAGTTTGAGGGCGCACCCTGAGCGCCCTCCTCTTTCAAAGGGAGCGGGGGCGCGGTACACTCTCTCTCCTGCGCGCGTGTTCCGCGAGCCGTATCTTGCAAACGGGATGTCCGATTCGGCTCCCGTTTGTTGCGTTGGAAAGAGGGCCTTCAACTGCACCTCCTCAAGTTGGTAAACCAGCCGGCGTGACTACCGATATGTTCGCACGGGGCTTTCTACCGGTTTACCCTCTCGCGGAAAGCCGAAACCCGGGGCGAAGATCCGAAAGAGCACGGTTCCGATCGAGAAATCTCGGGTCAACTTGGGATGACTTAAAATGATGACCGAACAAGTCCAGTACAATCGGACAATCCGAAGTCATCGAAAAATCTGAGATTAACCCGGTAAACGTGAATCGAAAGCCGTAAAAGCCGCGAAACCCTAAAATTGACCGAACCGGATGTATGGCCCTGGTTGATGAAAATATTCGGCTAGAATCGACCCGGATGACCTGAAAAGACCCGGTGATGACCGGAAAAGCCTAATACATGGTCCGGGATAGCCGTGTCAGCACAGATCAAAAAAGCCGTAACGAATGCCGTCATTGACCAACGCCTACCGAAATGACTTCTCGGAAACCCTGAATGTTACGGAACACATGCGGGACTCCCGAGACCTTCAATTATGAATCATTCAAGGTCGATCATCGAGCAGGCTTCGTGTTTTTTACAGTTCACGTGCGTCTCTTGCTTGAAGGTTACGGCAATATTCCGGAAATCATTGGTCCATTCTCAACTTGCGAGGGGCTCCTCCAATGTCCTTAGCTCATCTCCACGAGGTAATCCGGATCAGATAACGGTCAAATAAAAGATATCACCTATGGAATAAGAGTCTAGGGCTCCGAATCAAGCCAATTTGGCGTGTCTACACCTGCTACAAAAGTCTTCAACATAGGAGTTGTTTCCCTCTTCGTCCTCTTTCATTTACAACTAGTGTCACTTGATTCTGACTTGCCGTCTGTCCGTAGCGATTGCTGCACTGAGGGTACACATCCAGGTTCTATTTTCCACATCCGTCCACTTTCAGAATTTTTACAGACTTCTACAGGTAGATTCTGGAAAAGTAATCAACAGAACCTATCTTCCCCTCCGAGTTCTCTATCCATATAAATAAACGGCACTCAATTCTAACATTGGGTCATCCATAACATTCTCTGTATCAAAGTCACGCCAGAAGGGTGCAAAGCTACCCAAACCGGCTTGTTTCACTCATCTCGGCTTCAACTCAAGCCGTTTCATTCTATAAGTTTCTCTTAAATTAGTTCATTTAATTGTTAGAGCATATTTTACTTAGTTTGCATCATTTTTACATAACCAAAAAAAACACAAAAAAGGGGTTAGGGCTCGCCCCAATCTGGTGAGTTCTATTCCAATTGCTTCTTTGTTTCATCTCCTCTCCTATAGTTTCTACACTTCCTATAGTTCTAATTGGTTTATTTCACTTGGTTTATTGTTCTAGTTGCACAGGTTGATCAAGCTAGCATTGGTTGGACTCTTCTTCATCGGCCGGCCAAAGAAGAAGAAGGTTGAACCTACACACATTCTCTCCCTCGCTAAGGTACACACGGTCAACTCATCTCTTGATTTACATTCCATAAAGCGGAACCCGCGGCTCCTGGTGACCACCTCTTTTATTTACGTTCTAAGTTCATCTCCTCCTCACTCTCCTCCTACATGACCCGAACCATCTCTGGTGCTCAAGCGACGCCGTGAGATGAATGTTCAGGGATCAATGTGAGTGTGGGACCAAGGTGTGGACTCTTTACCACTTTCCGAGTGTTTTCCAATTCACTCCCCTTTTTCCCCCATTCTATCTTTCACCTTCTCTTGAGGTGCTGATCCGGAACCCATTTCTGGAGTCGACAAGAGGGTTCCTAGCAGGAGGCCTAGCTGGGTTGACTGGCATGGTTACATTGTGGTTTTCTAGTTGTCAACCTTGAGCACGGCTGGCATCTTCCTGACAATGGAGTGTACTAGACCAATTCCTGGGTTTGGATGCGCTGGTGCCGGTGCTAGAGCGGGAGCATGTAATGGGAGCGTATTTTGAACAATCCTCAAGCCGAGTTGTTGTTAAGGTTGAGCCGGTGGACACTGCCACTGCTGCTGCTTCCTAGCCTTCATTGCCTATATGCATTCCTCTATTTGAGCCCAATCAATGTTGCCTTGGTCATTCAAATCGTGGATGTAATCCTTGAATTGAAAACACACTTCTATGGTGTGACCAGGGTACCGATGGTAAGCATAAAATCGGGACATATCTGCATTTGCTGGCCAAACCTCTCTTTCCTTGGGCAATTCCAACTATTTCTCTGCCATAAGAACATTGAAGATGTCGGTCAAGGAGTAAGGGAGTTGTTGGTAATTCTCTCTCCTAGAACCTCCCCTTCGTGGTGCCTGATTGGGTGGTGGCGGTGCCCTATTGTAGGTAGGTTGACGAGGTTGTTGGGGTTGTGCTACTAGCTGAGGTGGTTGTTGTGGTTGTTGTGGTTGTTGTGGTTGTTGTAGTTGTTGTGGCCTAACCTGTTGTTGAGGGGGGTGGTAAGAAAGGTTCTGTGGTGGGTTTCTGAACTGGTTTTGACGGTTCCCTCCCTAGTTCTCCACAATATTTACAACTTCATTGTTGACCACTCCCTCGGTTGTAGGCCTAGCTGGTGCAGAGGGGGTCTTCCTGATGTTCCTAGATTTGGGATTAAATGGGTTTATCATGGTGGCATCTTTGAAGTGGGCTTGCAAGTATCGGGCACTATCATAGAGTTCATTCATGGTGGTAGGACGGTGCAAGATCAATATATTCCTTAGAGCTGGTGTGGTGTTCCTGATAAGCATCTTCACTTGCTCTCTTTCAGAAATAACATCTGTCAGTTTCTCTACCATTCCCCTCCAGCGATCAGCAAACTTTATGAAGTCTTCCTCGGGTTTCATCTTCTCAACAATCAAATCTATAATAGAGCATGATGGTGCCACCCGGTCTCTTTATCTTTGCAAAAAAATTAGTCTTGACAATATCAAAGTCTCCTGCCTCAAAGGGATCGAGCGAGTAAAACCATTCCAATGCATACCCTTCTAGTGATCGGTGGAACAAGAAAGCAAGAACCCTACGATCATTTTTCTAGAATGAGAACTCATAGAGAAAATATTTTAGGTGGAGAAAAGGATTGCCAGTACCATTGTAGCAGCGATAAACTGTAGTTCAAAGGTGGCAGGTGAAGAACTGACAAAGAAGGAATAGAGATCTCAGGAATTGACTTGGAGTCCAGGCGACATCTCAGCTCTTCATAACGTTCATTCATCTACGTGAGTTGATTCATGATTGCTTGGGTGAGAGCAGGTTCTTGGTTTACTAGTGGGGGTATGTGGTTAGATGTGTGATTCTGGAATTGAGGAGAATGAATTGGCAAATTCTCTGAAGATTGTCCTATGACTTGTTGGGCCAAGGGAGCAACATGGTTGAAATAGGGTGGTTGGATAAATGATGGTTGAACCACAAATGGTTGTGCTAGAGATGGTTGTGCTAGTGATGGTTGAATCACAGATTGCTGAACAATAGGTGGTTGAACAAAGGGTGATTGAATGAGTGGTTGTCAAACCATAGGACAAGGAGATGAGGCAACTTGGTTGGCTTCAACTTGATCAAATGCAATTTTGCCCTTCACCATAGATTGTATGCGGGAGTAGGTTTCTGAGTCAGTATAGAGCGACAACTCCTTAAAGAGTTGTTCAACATCACAGGGAGCAGATAGTTGAGGGACCTCTTGCGCTTCTGACTCAAACAATAGATTAACATGACCATCTGACGGAATTGGTTGGTGACCCATCTCGTGCTCTCGATGTTCAGTGTGTTCCGCCATTTCAACGTGCCTTCCAGACCTTAATTGCATTGTCACCTTTCAACTTCAAGGAGAAGGTAAAACAAACAAGTTGGCAAAACAAACAAAGAACTTTTTGGTTTTTAGTATCTTACAAAAATGTTAGAGTTTTGAATTTTTGTTTGACAAACAAGTGATGCAAAGACTTGAAAACAAGATTACGCAATGATTTTGATTAAACCTTAGGTTTATGGATTTGTTAAGAATTGTTCTCTCAACAAATAGGTTAGGATCCTAACTCCAATCTCCAATGACCTAAGTTTCACACAATCTCACCATGTGTAGGAAACATAGGATGCTTTAGGTTTTGGGGAGTGGTACAACCAACCCGATCGTGAAGAGGAATACTCCACGTATGAGGAATTACGGAGGCCTTGATAAAAACCAACCAAGTCAACTAGGAAGTAATATCCCAGAAGAGATGTCAGAATCCACCAAGAGGATGTTTTGGATGGGAGGGGTAAATGAGAATAAGCTGGTTCACATGGGGACCGATGTAAGAATAAGCTGGTTCACGCGGGAACTGAGGTAAAAAGTGAAGGTGGTTCACGCAGGAATCGGTTTTGGGTAAAAGGGTAGTTCACGCGGGAATCGGTTTGAATGATTGAAAGAAGGCCACGTGGGGCCAATTAAAGGTGAATAAGGATCTGATCCAAGTGGGGATAGATATGAAGGAAAGTGATTTAGTTCACGCGGGAACCGAAGTAAAGAAAGAGATTGGTTCATGCGGGAACCGGTTTAAATGGCAACTGAAAATAAAAGAGGGTCACGCGGTGACCAATTTGATGGTGATAACCTGCAGCAAGGAGGGAAATTTTGATTTGAATGACTGAAAATAAATGTTGGTTCGCGCGGGAACCAATTTTAAAGCAAAGGTGGGTTCACGCGGGAACCGGCTGAAATAAAATGACAGAAATTAAATGAGGTACTTGGCACCTCAAATCTGATGAAAGATGGGTGAAATCAGAAATTTTGAGAGGGCATGAAATTAAGAAAGATGGAAAGGAGGAAAGGCTCACGCGAGAACCTGTCTAGAACTAGAACTAGTTGCAAACAAAACACTAAGCACCCACGGTTAAAGACATTGCTTGTCCCACCGTGGTGGCCACAAAGCTGACGACTCCAAAAATTAGATGGGCCTCTCCTTTTCAGGGAAGTCCATGAATCCGTATCGTCACCTCAAGAGGGGATGAGAAAGAAAGGAAGAAAAACATGGAAAGCAACTCTCACCTTGGTCCCACACTCACATTGATCCCCAAACTTTCATCCCTTGGCATCACTCGATCACCAAAGAGATGGTTCGGGTCATGTGGGAGGAAGATGATAAGTATAAAATTAAGACATGTGGTCGCCAGGAACTGCGGGTTCCGATTTATGAAATAAGATTGACCGTGTGTACCTTAACGTGAAGAGTGTAGGTCAAAGCTTCTCCTTCTTCGGCCAGCCGATGAAGAAGATTCCACAATGCATGGATGCTTGATTTTCTATGCAACTAGATAAACAAAAAAGTTAAAAAGACAATTAGAGCAAAAAAAGTGGAGTATATGTAAGAAAAATGATATGAAACACACAACTGACTAGAAATTGACTGGATTCGGGTTATCTCCAACCGCTCTTTTTTATTTTCAGATTAATAGACTAAAAATAATGTAAAAAATGTAAAAAATGATAGGAGGATGGAGAATCACGAAACAAAGAGATAAGAAAAAGAATAGAAAGATTCTGACAAGAATAGAGAGAGATATGGCCAAATCTGGGTTGTCGAAAAAGCCAAGCAGCAGTCCAGGAATTGCCAAGTGCGACTTTGCTTATGCGCTTGTCACCACCAGACCCGACCTCAGAATCACGTGTCGTTAATTGAAAACTGAAGAAGACTTGAAGAGGAAGAACTTTGATGTTGAGACTAGAGCAGAAGATGTCCACACGCTGTTCTAGAAGCCGAAGAATAAAGACCTGGCAAATCACCTACAGACCAGCCTTCCTCTCTCCTGAACTGACTTTTCTCTCTCTAAAAACTTGAAATTCTCTCTCTAAAAATCACAAAATTGATGTAGGAGGGAGCATAGACATCTTGAGATGCCCGGGGGGTTGCATACCTGCCTCTAGAACGACCAGAATCGGAGTCTATATATAGGAGAAAAATGTTGCGATCCATCCTCAAAAATAGGGCACCTTGCACCCTAGTCCTTGGCGCATGTGTCCTCCAGTGAGGGCGCATGCTATCCACCCTATAAATTCGGTCTGATCCGGCCGAAAAATTCGATCCGATTCGGTCAGAGGTAGAGTCTTATTGAAAACTGGTTATCTCGTACTCTCGATCGGGGGCACGTGGCCTCGTGCCTCAGGGGCAGGGCGCATGGCCACGTGCCCTGGGTCCAGGGCACATGTGCCCAGGGACCAGGGAGCATGGGGACTGATTTTGCACGTCTTTATTCTTCGGAAGCCATTGCAGACACTCCCGAACTTAGAATTCGACGCCGTTTGTTGCGTTGGAAAGATAACAGGCCGAAGAAACTTTCTATAGCATTGGATCAGCCATAACACCCTTCAAAATTTCAGAATTTTTTATGGAAGTTAGGCCAATGAACAGAAGATCCAATATTGGTCAGAATGACTCTGAATACCAACTGAAAAGACATGGCATGCAACAAAACTCGTACAGAGTGTGAATCTAACCATAACCTTCAATGTATGATCATTAGGCATTGGTCATTCAGCCAATTTCTGTGTTTACATGATTTACGTGTGGCTTTCGCTCAAAAATTACGGCTTTGTGCGGAAAACTTCGGAAAACATCCGATTTCACTCGACAAAGCTCCAAATCAATATTAAAAGACCCAGCATCTTTATAAGATCAATCACATATGTTATCTTATAAAACATGAGTTTTATGCTCTGAATTAGGCAATTTTGGCATGTCTACAACGTGCCTCTAGTTTTTTCCTTTTTTTTCTTTTCTTTCCTTCCCTCCTCTCACACGATTGACCAGTCCTATGATGTCCAAGTGGGGTCAAAAGTTTGGACATCCGTGCTGTGATCTCCTCCTGGCGTAGCTGCTAGGTTCTAGCCATTGGGATTAGAAATGAGGAAGAGCTAACTAAGGCCTACCGCTACACTGAAGAGCCGCTCACGACTGCCTAGTGCCCACCACTGCCGAAGTGTCGAGTCGAGGAGGAGAACTAGGGCAAGGATGGGGAGAGTCAGGACTCGGGAAAGAAAGAGGCATCCGCACGGGGGATTTGGGCCGCGGCAACACGGGATAGTGGGGTTAGTTGGGCTACGACCGTTCGATCTACCAATTGAACGGTTCAGATTTGTTTTTTAAAATGCTCATCGGTATCGGTATTTACAGGAACCGGTATCAAGTGATTCCAATTCCGATTTCGATAAGTTATTGGAATTCTGATTTCGATTCCGATAATTTATCGGAAATATTATCAAACCTCCATTTAGGAATAAATTAAGCGAAATCAGGTCGAATTATCGGAATATCGGATATCGTTTGCAGCCCTAGTCTGAAGTGCGACATACGCAATTGAATTTGTAAAAATTACATTGTGAGTATTAATAGTTATATATTATTATTTAAATATATGAAATAAATCCAAATAAATTTTATTTGAGTTTAAGATCGAGTTTTATAAATGTGGTAAGTTTATAAATAATTTCTTGATGAGTTTAAACTTGAATATGGACTTACTAACTAAGGTTGAAAAAGAGTTAAATATATTTGTGAAAATTCGAACTCTATTTTAAAGTAGTGTAAAACAAATCAGTCAAATTTGAACAATATATCAATTAATTTTCAGCAGAATCTTGTTTGGAAGCTCTTTCTTGCCGCGGGTACTTGCTAAAATCAGCCCGGCCTGCATCCAACTACTCTCCACGTGTCACGATAACAGCAGCCCATCTGTGCATCCGCCGTGGCCTCGACGACCTCAGGACGCGAAGTATCCACCGTCTTGAGTTAGGACATCGTCCCGACTCCACGTGACTCTGGCAGGGCCCACCTGTTCTACAGCCGAAAATAACTCGGTCCCACCCAACCGCCGGTCCCACCAAGCAGCAACCATACGATCGGTGCGTTCGGTGGCAGTTGGCCAAGCCAAGATAACTTACCCGCGTTGCCCGTTGCTTAAAAAAAAGAAAGAAACGCGTTGCCTAATTAGCAGGGGTGCCAACAGAATTTGATATTTGTACATGCCAATTCGATTCTAAAAATATCAACAAAATTAACATACATATATATTTTATTTATTTTATAAATTATTAAAATAAAAATAATTATTTTAATAATTTATCAGCACTAAAATCTAAAGCAGTCAATTTTATATCTATTTTATTTTATTTTAATAAAAATTATAAAATTTAATATTATAAAAAATAAAATTATAAAAAATAAAAATATATAAATGTTAAAAATAAAAAATACAATCTAAAATAATATATTAAAATTTTTAATAACAGTAATATTTTTGTCAATTTTTTATTATTGATTTTAAGAATCATTAAATTATTTCAATTCCAATATCATAATTAAAATAAAAACAAGATTAAAATGCGTATTTTGAATCAAAATCAAAGTCACGTAACTCCAACGAAGTAGGAAAAATCCGATATTGACTTCGGAGTCCTTATAAAAATTGATATAGTTGCCATATACGTAAAGGGCAACTGTACAATTCTTCTCGGTATCGGGTGCATTCGCAGAAGAAAAGATCTCACATCGATAGTTGCCTCCCGAAGCTGTCGTCATCCATGGGGCAGGAAAATTAGCAGTGAAACGGAACGCTTCCGCCTCCGTCAAAATGGGAGGTGGAGGCGGCTTCCGAGCAGGCGTGAAGAGAATCCGGATTCCCCGTTCCTGGGGTTGACATTCTTGTCCTGTTTGTCCCCCCGCCCAGCTTTCCTCCCGGCGCTCCTGGTCGTCCCTGTCCCGAGCAAGGTTGTTTTCGGGCGAGGAGATGGACGGCCAAGGGGGAGGCGGCGGCGGCGTGGGTGATAGTGGGGGATCGACGTCCTCGTCGAGGAGGAGCATGTCGATGAACGGCGCTGCCGTGAGGAAGAAGCTCCCGGAAAACGGGAATTACGAGTCTCCAAGGAGGTCTGCCTCGTCTCGTTCCGCGTACGTGGACAACGGCTAATATGTTTGTTGGTGCTGTTCATTGTATTCTTCTTTCTCGTCTGGTCGAATTACCCTGTTTATATCAATTAGGATGTTTGGCGATGAGAATGATGGACTTAATTCATCGAACCATACAACGGATAGAATCTTCTTGCCTGTAACTTCGACGTTAAGGAGTCATGCTTGCCTTTCATCTTCTTGTTCTTTTGTGAATATGGCAATTGATTGTTTTCTTCAAGGCAGATAGAGTTGGATCTCTTGTGGCATTTTTTGTTGGCTTAATCTGAAACTATAATGTTTAGTTTCGCGGCTAATTGCTCATCTCATGGCTAATGATCTGTTTGATTAGAATATCAAAAATGATATTATATTAATATTGATATTGATATTTCTAGAAGATGGAATATCAATATCAAAATTGATACAAGTTGACACTTGTATTACATAACATGTGTTGTTTACGGTACAAATTTTAAAATTGATACTATTAGCCAAACACCTCATAAAGCACTTAATTTTATTAAGACATGTATTTGTTAATGAACTTAATTTTTACTTGTAAAATATAATGTGTATGTATGTTGCTTACATCTATCTCTAATAAAGAGATTGGATCTGAAATACAAAAAGCTAAACCGTCACCTATTTTTGAGAAGTTTATTAAGATATAGGAATTCTAAAAGAGGCTGATCAAAACTGATTTTCAATCAATCTAAATACCCAGAAGACTACACGGATTAATCAAACAGCACCTTAATCGGTGTTAACTTCTGGCCACCAATTTCCACATTACGTGTCATCGATGTTTGCTGGATTTGGTGACATCATCGGATGATAAGAGCTTGGTCCTTTTTATCTAAGTTAATTATATTCACCTGACTTTAGTGTTGCATTTTCAGTTACCTTGAGGGATTTCCACAAATTATGTTTAGAGTTTCAAGTTGTGTTTCTAGTTTTGCTTCCCACTTTGTTTCCTCTCTCCAAGTCTCAAGTGTCCCTTTTTTATCGTCATCGTTGTCATTACTTATGCCGGGAAAATTTATCTCTGACAGGAACAAACACAATAACTTTATGTTGATCTTTTCCTTGTTTCCTATGTGATTTGCATCCGTTTGGTACCTGTCCTTTTGGATTCCATGTTGTTTGTCCATGTTGGAAAAGTGGGCAAAAGTCCCACATCAATGGTTCTAAGAAGGTTCACTTGCTTAAGTATCTTGGGTCCTTCAACTTCAATGCCATGGTTTTGGAATTTGTAAGAGTCCTACCCTCTAGGAATAATTATTTGCACTTTGTGGTCAAATATTTATTACCTGCCTAAGCACATTTTAGTAAACAATAAAGGGGCTAGTTATCTTTCTGCTTGAGTTGAGCTGATGTCTTGTGTGAAATTGACAATTGTTTAAGTTTCTTTTTGTGTTACTTGAAAAGCTGGTAATAGGTCCTTTTTAGAGTTTTCTTTCTTTTGTACTGGTATTTCATTTTATTAGCATTTTGGAACAGGGCCCTAAGCAATGAACGAACTGTAAAGAAACTGCGTTTGTCAAGGGCATTGACAATACCTGAAAGTACGACCATTCAAGAAGCCTGTCGTCGGATGGCTTCTCGAAGGGTAGATGCTGTTCTGTTAACGGATTCAAATGCATTACTTTGTGGAATCCTCACAGACAAGGTCACATTTAGAACCTAGGCTGCAAATTTCGATGTTTTACTGTGCTTTGTGATATCTCTTGAATATGCCAATTTTTTTCACTAAGGATATAACATCAAGGGTCATAGCATGCAAATTAAAGCCCGAGGATACACTTGTCTCTAAGGTAATGACAAGGAACCCTGTTTTTGTTCTTTCGGACACCTTAGCCGTAGAAGCATTGCAGAAAATGGTGCAAGGTCAGTTAAATTTCTACTTTGGTTTTTATTTATAAAATCCATACTTTATTTGCCTTAGATGGGCTGCCTATTTGCCTATGCATACAACTATCTATTTTTCTTCAACAGGAAAGTTCAGGCATTTACCTGTAGTGGAGAATGGGGAGGTCATTGCTTTGTTAGATATAGCAAAGTGTCTATATGATGTTATTGCTAGAATGGAAAGGACAGCTGAAAAGGGCAAAGCAATTGCAGCTGCAGTTGAAGGAGTAGAAAAACAGTGGGGAACATCAGCAACTGGTGAGCTAATCCCATAGGCCATAGTAGAAGACAAGCTTCTGCAATGTAGATGTATCTCTTATAGCTTCTACCTTCTCATTTTATCATTCATTCATAAATCTTCCACTTTCCAAGAGTGTAAAGGAAAATTGTGGTGTCATTTCATCCTTTCTTTCTGTTGCTTAGGCCCTAATACATTCGTTGAGACTATAAGAGAGCATATGTTTAGGCCATCACTTGCCACTATAATTTCAGAGAATTCAAAGTAGGTAATACATTTATTTCTTTATTTTTTATACTATTATAAATATCATGGTTTTTCTAAAATGTTTCCCTTTTGTATCTTTTTTACGCTGTGATGGTTGAGTTTTGACAGGCTTGTTATGGTATCACCATCTGACTCAGTGCTAACTGCAACAAAGAAAATGATGGAGTTTAAATCAAGTTCAGCAGTCATAGTAGTTGACAATAGACCACGTGGAATATTGACGTGAGTTGTGTACTTCCTTTCAGTTTTTTATCGAGTTTGGATTATTGTTTTGATCTCCTCTAATAACTTGTTACTTGCTTCTTCTAGTTCAAGGGACATTCTTATGCGTGTTATTGCACAAAACCTTCCTTCAGAGTCAACTCCTGTGGAGAAGGTAACAAGATGCTATCAATGGTCGATAATGTCTCTTGTTTATTGCTTTTGACTTTCTAGTCTTAAATGTATATTGTTCTAGTATATTTGTATTTTTTCCAAAAATAAGTTATGTGGGATAGCGCAGGTGGACCAGCGGCTAGAGCACTGTAAAAGGGCATTAGCCCACTCAAAATAATTCAAAATGAGTCGAACCAGATAAAACTGTTCAAAATAAACCCAAACCAGCTTTAGACCATGCAGAACGGTGCTTAGACCAGCCCAAAAGACATTGAATTGACCAGTTTGATCACTGAACTGGCCTCAAGCCAACTGAACTGGGACAAACAGGATCCAAACCTGGTTGGACCCTTGACCAGTCAGTTGGACCAGCTCACCCGTTGCCGGCCTGGGCCTATAGAACTTTCTCCCTGGGGGGGTCATGGCAGCTCCTGGTTCCTGCCCTCGGGAGGGCAGGTATCATGGAGAGGTGCCTATGCGCCATGTGTCTTCACGTCCCCAACTGTATGAGGGTTTTAGTCGGGGGGTCTTCGCGTCATCCCTCTTTTGTGGGGCCATCTTCGTGTGGGGAGGAGGAACAGGAAGCCACCATTGTCATGGCCTCATCGGAGAGATAGCCTGGAGGGACTGGTCGACATATGCTGACTTCGTCAAGGGAGGAGGCTTGGGAGGGTCCCTCAGCTGCCATCATCTTCACATGAAGAGGACCCAGGGGGAGCCCAAGGGTCCTCAAGGTCGTCTTCTTTGACTTTCTCATTCTCTTCTTCTCTTCTCGTCATCACATGTCAGGAGGAAGAAGGAAGGGCTCGAGGTTGCAATGTCTAATAGGGGGTGGGGTCTGAACAGGAACGGGGAAAGGGTGGAGGTACTTCGCGAATGGCCAAAGATGGAGGTGGTTAATGACAGTGGTGGAGGCGGAGATGAGTGGAGATGAGCACCAAAACATTGACAAAGGGACATCGACTAGAATGGTGAACGGGAAGGTGAATGAGAATGGCACAGAGGCTGATCAAAGATAGGGTGGGAGATGTTGGGGCAACCTCCTGTCGGTGGTGGAATGTAGCCGGCCGATATTGGAGATGAAGAAGATGACCTCCATGGTGGAGGGGTGAGGAGGATAACTAGGGGCCAAGCCCCTTTCACATGAGACTAGACCTTGGGGCTCCAAAAATTAAAAATGCTCACTCTCTCCTTTCATTTCAACAATGGGCCTTCTTATATAAAGAGCCCTAATTACAAAAAACCCAGTAAAAAACTCTATTTACATACATGTAGTAGAGAAACAAAAAAATTAAAGAAAATGATCCAAAATAAAATGTAAATATTTACAAACTAGTCTAATAGGATGAAAATGAAAATAAACTGTAAAATATATTTACCATAACTACTTCAAAAAAAGAATATTTATTTTTACTTGCTCATTATTGGCACCTAAAAATGTCATTGAACCCAAAAATGGCAAGTTTTAAGCAAAATACACAAAAAACCGAACAAATAGGTGGTATCCACTTTTCATCACATTTGGGACTACGGGTCGAACGGGTCCCATAAGCCTTATTAGGCCCGACTGACTGTACAATGGCCCAATAACGATCATACGCCACCATCTGGTCCGATCAGCTTAATATTGAGCAATGCCAAAATTGGATAGAGAATCCAACCCACATTTGGAAAGTTGTGGGAAAAATATTGAAAGCCGATTTTCGAACAGCCTTATCGGGAGCATATCAAGCTCGAAAGACAAAACAAATGAGTCTATGGGACTGTAATGGTCGAGGGCTTTACAACGGTACCCCGAATGTTAGAATCCAGTTTCGGACGGACACAAACAGTAAAATGACATCTTTCATCTTTAGTGAATTCAGACAATTCAGGGCAGGTCAGATAACATGTTTGCACATCACTTAATTCACCTAACTTTAACTATACCAACATTGAATTCAGATTGAGAATCCGACTCATATCTGGTAAGATATGGGTAAAACAATGAAAATGGATTTTCAAACAGTATTTATGGGGCTCAAAGGGCCCAAATGACCAAGTCAACAGGTCAACAGTCTTGTCGAGAGCTTTGCAATGGTGCTTTGAACGTTAGAATTTGACTTTGGACAGAAAAATGACCATTTTGCCCCTACCGGCCTAGCCAAATCAAACCAAGTTCATTAACATCCAGCACTATCAAAATGTCTAATCGACTTTCAAAAGAACAACATCGGTGTCGGATCGGCAATCTGACCAATACTAGTCAAGTTATGGACAAAATTCAAAATTTTGTGGAGCTTGCATGCATCCCAAGGCAAGGGCAAATTTGTTCAAATAGCCCTTGGACAAGTTATTTTTGTATGAAGACCAAAATCTGGGTGCATAAAAAATTTATTGCATTTTTAGGTGCAATTTTCAGAATTTTTGAGAGGTGAGATCGCACCAATCGATAAATCTACCAAATCGATGATTTCTATGACTATCATAGTATCTTCCGGATTATTTTGGTTAATTTTATAGTTAATTTAATTAATCCCACCTGAAATTGATATCAGCCATCAGATCATAGTCGTCTTGACAAGAAATTAGGTCAAATGTGATCTAAGAAGACCAGCCACCAGTATCTTCTCTCTCCTGCCAGCGCCAGCCACCCTTCTTGAATCGGTTCATAAAATTTAGGAAGTGATTGGGAAAGAATTAAAAATTTCATGATTTATCTCTCTTTCTCTCTCATTTACTTTCTATGTACGCTGCTGGAGGAGGGAGATATATATATATATATATATAAAACAAAGTGGAAGAAGAAGAAGGCGGAACATGTTCGGGAATCCAGCAGCCAACAGTGTTGGGTTGGCGCTTCCTCCGCCAACAGAAGAGAGAGAGAGAGACCCCAGCGGCTCTGCATGCACCATCCACCAACAGAGAGAGGGAGCAGTCACTACTGCAGTGGCTGTCAATGGAAAGAGAAGGGAGGAAGCAGTGTCTACGCCTGCCAACAGGAGACGGACGTCTTGCACTTCAGCCACTCAACAGGCTTTTTCAATCTTCTGCAGTTGCCAGGAGATAGAGAATGAGATAGAAAGCCTCCACACTGTCCAGTCGCCACTAGCAGAAGAAGCAAGGAGGAGAGGCGAGAAACGAGAAGGAGATCAAGGTAAAATTCTGTAGGCATGTAGTGTTATCAGCCCTCAACCAATACTCCTTCTCCCTGTATTCTCAACCATGCCTCTCCCTCCATCAATGTCTTCATCCATGCCCCCATGCATAGCCACCAGAGACCCTTGATGTCCCGCGGTGCACAGGACCAATAGTCACTCCTGTTGGCCTTTACTTGGCTATCAGAAATTTTATGTTATCGGCTCCATTGAAGCCCTTGTTCCAGCGAGTCCTATACCACCGAGTCCCTTGCTGAACCTCTACCTAATCTCAAAAAAAAGAAGGAAGAGCTGTTTATCGCCAAGCCTATCTCCACAGAGCATACACGACCATTCACAGCACCATAAAATCTCTCCTGCACAGACCTGCCGACAGCTGTGTCATCCCCTATTCGGCCCTCTGCGCCCCCCTTCAAAAAAATCAGAAAATACCCTCTCAGCCTATGCCTTGAACAGGCCCTGTTCAGTCCCTTCCCGGCCCCTGCGCAGCACCTGTCCAGTCTCCCAAAAGACCCTAAAAGCATACCTAAAAAAACAGTCTGTTAACTCCCTGTGCAGCACCCCAATCAAACCCAAAAACCCTTTGGTTGGGTCATGCCAGCTGACCCCCAAACCAGTTACAAAACAGTTCCCACTGGCCCCCTGTCTGGTAGTCACCTAGGTCTAATGGAACAGCCCCTGTTGCCCCCCCAAAAAATCTGCAAACACCCTCTTTGTTCAACCTTGCTAGGGGGATGAGAAGAGAGTCAATATTCGGACCCTTTGCCCACAAAATGGGTAGAGTAAACTCTTGTTTCAACTCAAAAAAAAAATTCCAATGCGGTCCCTTAAACAGTCTGGTTTCAACACCTTAAAATCCCCCTACTTCTGTCCCCCTTTGCGCACCCCACAAAACAGATCACCAACAGCCCCCCTCACGGTCTAACACAGTCCTCTTTGTGAACCCCATTACAGGTCCCCTTGTGGACAACCAAACAGCCCCATTGTGTCTATCCAAACACCCCAAAATTGCTCCTTGTGCAGCCCACTGTTCCAGTCCACTACTAGCCCAAACAGTCCCCTATTTGCAGCTCATAAACAGTGCACTATCAGATCGGAAAGGGGTCCCTTGCAACAGCCTTGTGGAGGGTTCGGTGTGGAGGTCGACAATTAGACCCTTTCTCGCAGGATGGGTTAAGGAACCCCCTGATTGAGCTTTCATCCTTAGCCCAAAACAGAATACAAACAAAATGTTGAAGCATTGAAACAGGCCCAATAGACCCAACAAGCTCAAGGTCAGCCCACCAGACCCATGAAGACTCAAGCCGGCCAACCAAGCCATGAAGACAATGATTGGCCCATGTACCTTATGGACAATTGGACATAAAACCACCTAATTTAAAACTAAATTTTAATAAAACACTTAAAAGAGATTTGCACCATTTCTTGGGCTCTCCACAATTGGGCAGGTAATTTGGTTATGCTTCCGGAATGCTGACCCGGGTGTACGCATAGGACACACTTCTTATGTGGATGGATCCTTCTCACCACGTGGGAAAGTCAAAAGATTTAACCATATAGGATAGGTAAATTCTATTTATCGAGAATGGCCTGACATGTCGTTGTAATGCCGAATTTTTCTCGATATTATGAAATTACCCAAGGGAAGGTTAATGGCTATGTTCAGATTTTATTTGTACTCCGATATTATGAAGTTAATGCAAAATTCAAGTGTCGATATGGACTATTGCAAACAGGCAATCGATGCTAATTTGATGGTCCAGATGAGATGCGAACTCAAATTAAATGAATAACCTCAAACCAACTTAAAATACACTTAATTAAATCTAGAAAAACACCTTAAAACAGGTTACAAAATCTAGAAAAACATAGAAAATTCAGAACTTTAAAAATCTATAAATTCAAATTAAATCCATCTAATCTAATGGAATTCGATTCTTGAAATAAATGAAAACTAAATAATTCAAAATAAACTAAATAAACCACCTCAAAAATACTTCAAAATATCCAAAATTAGTCATAAAACAGAAAAATCAGATTATTAAACAATCTGAAATTTTAAAATTAATCAAGTCAAATCAAATCTTCAAAACACTTAAAACATACCAAACACACTCAAACCTGCATTAAAAACCAACCGACATGAAAACCAACATAAAGATACCTTAATTCACATGTCAACCAAACTAAGGAAATCATATTTCTTAAAACATCTAAGTTCATCAAACTCCAAACTCAAACCAAAATAACTTCAAACATTTTAAATAAAAAAATCAAAATCAAAACAAAAAAATCAAACCAATTGAAACCAAGCCAAACCAAAATTAAACAGTTCAAAATCAACACTAAATTTAAGTCAAACTCAAATTTGAAATTTACATATCAAACCAAACAAAGTCAACTTTCAAAAAACTTAAAAGTTAAAACAAATTTGTTCGCATCTCATCAGATATGAAAGGGCAGAGTTTTTTCGAGTTCCTTTTTGTTATGTGGATGTGTCCGCTCTCAAACAAGATCGCTATGACAGTTGATCAAGAGTTTTTAAGTAGTTGCTCTATGTAAGTAACGCTAGATGTTCGCACCATCTGGGGGTGAGAAGTTAAAACAAAAATTTCAAAGAATCCAAACATCAATTCTAGTAATTTTACAATATCACTCGAACTATCTAATATTTTTATAGGTTATCACCTATTTTCCTAGAAAATTTGGACATCGATATTTTCAAACTTAAACTCTTTCTGAAAATAGAAAACAAGGTTCCCACAGTCATTTTTTTTCATTATGTTCAGTTAGTGGACTAAACCTTAAAGTATGTCTACAACTTTAAATGCGCTATTAACTTATGAATTATTTGTCTAATATTTTACTTTTGTGGTTTCTACGGGGATACAATGCTACGATGATAATCTAAGTCTAGAAGCCTTAGGGTTCATATGCTAGAACTGTGTAGCATATTCAAAATTGTATTTACTTTAACACCCTTACCGTTTAATGGAAGGGTCAAACCTAACGTCTTTTTATTTCATCAATTCACTGGTACCTCCTTCCTTTGAAATTTGATCAAAATTTTATATGTTTATTTGTAAAATCTTAGATTAAAAAGTTGAATTGTAATATTGTTGAACCGGTTATTTTATTAAAAAATAAACCGACAAGTAGCACATTTTTTTAGACAACTCAACATACATGTATGTATTCTTTTACAAATGTGTTTGTACAATTTGTCGAAAATTAAATCCAAAGACATAAACCCTCGAAATTCATCTAGATTGTGGTCAAAAAAATCGACCATCAAAAATAATAGAAATTAAAATGAAAAGATGATGTTGTCACCTTTTTCAACGTCGTCGCACTGTCGTTAAGATTGTCAGTCAAGATGGAACAAATGTGCGGAACACCGCACGATAGTGAGAGACCGCTGTCGTCAACCCACTCCCCCGGCTGCTGTCATCACAAATTGTCGGGACAAGTTCTGCAACCGCACGAACTGTGCCACTGCAAAGAAGCCGTTAGGGAGGAATCTGCTGTGAGGATTTGACAAAAAGAGGCCCACGGCAATAAGAACAAGTTCGTAGAGAATAAGATAGAGGTGCGGCCACCTCCGTCTCTCACAGTCGACATTACTCCCCACCTCAGTCGCCGTCGGAAAAGGACAACCCAAGGGGAAGAAGCAAGACGAAAGGAGCCTCCTGTCGTGGTTGTCCAGACACGTTGTTGTCGGAAGAACAAAAAAATGGCCAGGAGGTTGCTATTCACGTTGTCATTTAGACAAGGGAGAGTCGACATTGTTGACATTAAGAAAATGTTGCTGCTGTCACCGGTAAGAAGAACCGGCTTTGTCACCACTACCACTATCGTCGACAAAAGGATAAATTGTTGTATGGACCACCGGAAAGCCCTACCGCCAACAAACTCCTTGCGTGCGGAGACCATCGGGTAGGAAAGAAGAAGGAGAAGGGTCGGAGCTGTTTCCCACTGTCGCTAACACCAACACAAGCAAGCACAGCAGCAAACCATCGCCAAGGAAACCCTGCCGCCGGCAGGTTTGCGGTGCACAGGACCGCCAGCGAGTAGGGAAGAAGAAGAAGAAGGGCTGGGAGAGCCCTCGCCAAAGTCCGCCGAGGAGAGCTCTGTCGCGATGTCCGCCGTCGAGAGAAGCCCCGCCACGAAGGCACACCGTCTTTGCAGAACTCTCTCGTTGTCGAGGGTTCCTGCACGCGTGTGAAGGGCCATTGGAGAGAGAGAGAGTCAAAGCGAGAGAGGGAGAGAGAGAGGGGACTACAGCGGGTCATGCACACGAGCAAGTAACAAAAAAAAGGGTTATCAGGTGGGGGAGGGCGGGGGTTCGAGGACGCCGGCTGGCGTCCGGCTCTCCCCCCCCCCCCCAGTTGTCAGGTGGGGACCGAGCCGCGGGGGCTCGATCCCTCGTCGCGCGCGGTGGGCTGCCGGCCAATGCGGCCATGTGACCAAAAAAAGTAACAAAAAATGGGAGAAATAATAAAAAAAATGGAACACCCACCCACGCGCGTCCCTGCACGTAGGCTGTCGGGGGTGAAGACCCGGTTGCCGGTTGGCAACCGGCTTGCCATCGGGGGCGGGGGGGAGCTTACCCCCATTTGATTTTGGTCAAACAGTACCCAAAAAATTAAAAAGAAAAAGAAGAAAAAGAGGATGTAACTCAACCTCATTCCGATCACCCCTCACTTTTAAAAAAATAGATTAAGCGCAGTGAGTTTTTGGGACAAAAATGCTCCTGAAATCCTTTATAAAAGAGACTTGATATGTTGTACGTACGAGGGGGGGTTGGCCATTATGAGAAAAAGAAATTTGAGAAGAGAGAGAAACTCTAAGTTCTCGCATCCTGCTAGAAAGAAGGTAAAAAAATGCCTCGATTTTGTGTTACTATTTCATAAAAAGGGGATAGTTTCGCACTACCTTTCTATTAAAAGAAGCCCAAAATAGTTCGCTATTTTGGATTGAAAAGAGCCAAATCAACTTCTGTCTAGTCAAATTGCTGCCGAAATTAAATGGTTTTGCACTACCTTTCCACTAAAAGGAGCCCAAAATAGCTTTCTGTTTTTGGATAGAAATAGAAAAATCGAATCGGTAAAGCTGAAATGCTGACCAAACTGAACAGAATTCAAATAGAAAATCCAAGTTCGGTAAAGCCGAAATGCCGGCTAAACCGAACGGGATTTAAATAAAAAATCCGAATCAGTAAAACCAAAATGCCGGTCAAACTGAACGAGATTACAAAAGAAAAGTCCGATTCGGTATAGCCGAAATGTTGGCCAAACCCAACAAACTTTGATATGTAGTGAGAAGAAAAAGACTTGAATGCCCTCTCATTTATTGTACTTCTATGTACTTAAATCGACATGAAATAAAATTCAAATTTGATTAACCCGATGTGCCATGTCAAAAATGACATCGAATCCCCATGTACTTTGAAGATGTGGATAAAAATTAAATAAGTCATTTAAATAATTCAAATTTAATCGAATAATCAAATTTCATTAAATAAAAATCAAATAACGATTTATTTTTTAACAAAAATGCCATGATAATCAAATTAAACTCATATCATAAAATTGTACAAAAAAATTAACCACAAATGGTTATAAAACATGTTATGCTCGAATTCAACTTAACCATAAAAAAATAAATTAAATCAAATGGATAATACTACTTAATTAAATAAGTGTGCATAACAAATTCTAAATTAAATAAATGACTACAATGTTAATGAAATGTTAACATAATCCAACCAAAATTATGTCATTAAATAATGCATAAAAATGTCAACCAATAACTACAAAAACATGTTAAGTTGGATTAAAATCAACCAAAAAAATTAAAGTGGTCAATATTATTAAGAACAAATCTTAATAATAATAAGAAATCCAATTAAATCAAACAAAAATGCCAACCAATATAAAAAATAAAATCAATTCCAATAAACAAATAAAGAAAAGAGAGATCAACTCATAAAAGTATCTAAATCATAAATGATCAAAGACACAAACAAGTCAAATCAAAATCTCAAACCAAAAATCAATCAATGAACCCTAACTAAAAGTTTGAATTAAGTTCAACCAAATTCCATCACATATGGCCATGGGGATGTCTTCCAACCTTGTGTTTATGTGGATGAATGACTTTCGTTCGATATGTTTTTACAGTTAATCAAGGGTGTTCGAGTATTTGCTCGATATAATTAACATCGAACTATCGCAAGTTTGGTGGAGAGAGGTCAAATTTTATTTTCAAAGAACTCAAAAAATTTCACAAATTAAATTGTGGTTCAGATCATTTAAGTGGTGGGTGATACCCATATCAACACTTAGCAAATATGTGGAGCCATCGGTGTTCCTATAAAATAATACCACGTCAAATTAAATAATACTACTATGAATACCACATATTTTCATAGTAGCCAATGCTAGCCTAAAAGAAAGAAAAAGAATTTCAAAAAGGAATTCTAATCCCAAAATTTCTTTTTCTTTTTTTTAAATGAGGTTTCAACAAATGGCACATCCGGTGGGACATCTCTCTTCCTTCATCTTTCTATCACATCAACGTAGTGATGTCATAAATTTACCAACTTCTTTTAAAAACCTTTACATCCTCTTAGTCGATCTTTGCCTTTTTAGGAAAGCAAGGAAGCAATTGACACCAAGCAATGGGAGACGAGGCACGAGTCGCCTTCTCGAAGGGCTATGTCATCGGCTGCGTCAGGGGGTACCTTGATATACCCATGGCATTCAGTGCCTTTCCTTCGGTCGTTCAGCGATCAGATCATCTTGGGGTTGAGCTTGCCATCCCAATAACTGAGGACTCAACCTTGAGTCCTTACCAAACAATCATCACTGCCACCAAGGCAATGGAGCCTTTACTCCACCAAGACACCAAGACTATCCAGCGTCGCTTGCTGTGAATCAAGTTTCGGTTGTTGTTGTGCATCCGAAAGCCAAGAATTTATGGAAAGGGCGAACTTCCACTCCTTTCTGCTCACGTCGATCCTTCATGGTCGGCCAGATGCGCATCTACTGGGACGAGCGCCCGGCAACCTATGTTATGAGCCCTGCTGAACACCGTGCTCGCAAGGCCACCCTTGTTAGGCGTGTTCCTTTATCCCTCTCCAACAAGTTTGCCCTATTAGAGAGAAACAATGAAGTTGGATCCGTCAATGGGTCCCACGTCACTGCTACTCTTCGAGCGAGGAAGGATTCCTCGGCCTTCAAAAAGATCAAGGCGGACTCGGCATGAAGCCGACGGGCTAGGGCAGAGAAGGAATCTCCTGCCAACAATGTTGTTTCAATGGGTCTATCACAGGCCCATTCTACAAGGATGACTTAATCAGGGAATTACTCCCTAAAGATGAAGACCAGTCGGTTCTTAAACCGACCAAAAGTCATTAAGGAGAGTATCGAAAGGAGCTCTCCTGTCTAACGAACTATCTTTCTGATTGGGGGCAAATCCTTTGCTCAGGGGGTACCAAGATGCTCAAGGGGAAACTATTCTTTAAAACTCAAGCAAGTTTGGGTTCCCAAAACCCAAGTACATCATGTTGCTATGGATGCACCTCAATTATCAAGGGGTCAGGGACTGATTGGACCTTGAAGTCAACCACCTCGGCGTAAGGGCCAGAGAATCACTTCTCCAAACCTACCACCGCCACAAAAGAATAACAATCCTGGAGGGATATCTGTTTTCAAATGGCTCTCCTTTCCAAGAACCTCTTCTATAAGAAATGCCACACGAGGGGCACATGGCAAGATGACAATTGTCACATGCTATGCGTCAAATTCCAATAACCGGTCTGATGATGTCAGGGAAGCTTCGAGACAGCTAGCTCGGACAGGCCCAGTTACACGGCAGCAGGTGGCTTTGGCACAGCAAGGTCTTCCGGTTGTTCCTTTCCAGCAGGAAGGGCAATGGGAAATACGTTGTCAAGACCTCCCTGTGGAAGTCGAAACTGCATCTCTCATGTTCAGTTTAGCTGAGCTTTGGAAAGAAAATCGAGAGCACAAGGCTCTTGCGATGAGTTTGAAAGGGTTGCAACCTCAACCTACATCTCAACCTGCACCTCAACCTGGGTTAGCCGAGACATGTGAGGCTGCGCAAGGGAGACATCCGGAGCAACCGACACTCCCTCAACTAAACCCACAACCTGCTCCTTGTTTACAAAATGAGCCAGAGGGCAATGTTAACATCCAAGAGCAAAGCACATTGGCGGACCACCCTGCAGTTGCTCATAAAATGATGATTGAGCAAATTATGGACACCAAATTAGCAAAGCATGATGATGGTCTGATGACCGTGGATTTATATCGGGTTCCTATCTCATCCACCATCAGTTGAAACGACTGCCATCAGAAATGACCAAGGTCCCAAAATGTCCTAAATTCGATGGACGGAGGTTACCTAAAGAACACTTAGCGATATATATGACTCATATGGGCAAGTTGGCCCAAGAGGAGTCATATCTACTTTGCTACCACTCTCACAGGTTCTACCTTTGAGTGGTACTCCAAATTGAAGCCTAACTCAGTCGCAGGTTGGGAAGACATGCAGCACAAGTTTATCGAGCGCTTCAAGTTAACTGAGAGGCCAGTAACACTGGTAAAATTGACCTCTCTTCATCAACGCAGGGATGAGACTGATGTTGACTACATCAAGAGATAGCAAAATCTCAGCATGAGATGTCCTAATCCGTCAGCGAATGATGAAGCTATGCGACTATGCAAGAGGGGCTTACGCCCGAAAATTCTTGAGAAGCTTTTAATAGCTAACATTTGGACATTTAATGAGTTGAACCAAGTCCCATCCAAATTGAAAATATTCTATGCAAACAACCCCACCATGTCAATTGCTAAACCAAGGGCAACAAAAGAGAAGGCCTCCACGTCCTTACATAAGGATGTCCATACCGTTGACTTCACACCGGGGGCAAGCAGCAGTCATAATAGGGCAAGAAGGAGACTCCCGCCCCCTCCGTCGCTAAGAAGCCCGCTCAGCAAAAGAACAACATTCCTCTGGTTGAGCAAATGAAGAAGCTTTACTTTTTTGCCCGGGAGCACACTAGAAGACTTTTTGATGTTTGTATTAGAGAAAGTTTGATTAGCTCGCCTCAACCCAAGCGGCTGGCTGAAATTAACAAATTTGATGACCCGAATTTCTGTGTATACCACCGTATGTTAAGTCATCCCATTGAAGACTACTATTTGTTCAAGGACATAGCAGAAAATTTGATCAAAGAAGGTGCAATTGATATGGGACAACACGTGGTCAATCCTCCACAGTCGTATGTCAAGCCAAGGCGTAACAAAACTTCACAGTTAATATGATTAGTGGTCAAGCTCCCCCTACAGAGCGTCGGGGACCACGAGCCGTTGAAGACCTCCCCCATATCAACCTCAATCAAATGGCCACAAGGACCGTACAAGTGTTTGAGGGATTCCGCCGAAATTCTCTAATGGTACCACCAGCGTTGAAATGGCAGCAGAGCAACAAGTACCGGTTGTCAACATCTCCAGTTCTGAGACTAAAATGACTGAATTTCTAGGGAGAGGAACACCTCTCCATACTGATGAGCCAGCCTCTAATACACACCTCCTAGTCAAGAAACAGCACATTGCTCACCCACGAAGGTACTCTTTTCCGCAATATCATACAGAAAGGTTGTATGAATATGACATCCAAGAAGAGCTCCTATCGCCTCCAATATAGCCTGAAGGGGAGAAGGAATATACGCCTATGGGGGATTTATAGTATTGTGATTACCATGATACCCACGATCACATCCTCTCTGAGTGCACCGAAGTTAAAGTCATGATAGAATGTCTTATCCAGAACGGAGTCATTAGGCTAAACGGAGGACTCTTACAGTCACCACAACCGAATTCCTCCACCGGATTGCACTTCTCCATCAATGTTGTGCACATTCGAGGAAGGGTCGAAGCCCAACCTCGTCGCAACACTCATGGGGCAACTTCTTCCAGATTATACACATATGGGCAACAACTTCCCCCCGAAATTGTACAACGGAACGTCCAAGCGAATGCCAAGTTCAATTCGACTTAGGTAGCACAAGAAACCAAGAGCCTGAACAGGAATGGCAGGTAATGCCGACCAAAGAAGAAAGGATGGAAGCTTGAGCTAAAGCAACTCGAAAGCGTGAAGCCAGATAAAAGAAAGCCCAGGAGGCTACTGTGGAAGCCCCTCGGAAGAGCAAAAAGGATCAGCCAAGCCCAGCCACAAGCAATGCACCAAATGGCCAGAAAGGTCGACCAAATCTTGCCCCAAGGAATGAAATGTCCAAGGCGGCTCAAAGGAGGAGGTGATTGAAGAATTGGCAAAAAGCCTTAAAAGGGAAAGAAAGATGACAGGAGGAACGTCTCTAAGAAATGGATGCCGAGTATCAACAACCCACATCCCTTCAGAAGCTTTAAGCCCTCATCGACCAACTGGAGGAGTATGAGCCCAAACAGCCATCTGGGCTACCAACTTTAGGCCAATATATCCCTTGGGATATGTTGGCCGCCAAGAATCACATTGAGCTGTTGCTTGAAGAATGGGCACAAAAAGTCAAGATTCACCATTTCTATGTGCCAATTGAAATTCGAGATATTTGGCTTAAGGATGGTCAAATACCTTTCTTTGAAGATATTGTTGCCCACCTAAGGGATTGTATCCTAGTGGCACAGGAGGCCGAGGTTCAAGGAGTGAATCCTCTAGGCCAATTACCACATATCAATGTCGAAACCCTCGGCAAAAATCAAATGCTAGAAACGCAACAAAGCAAATGATCGAGTCATTTACTTACAAGGAGAACAATCCAAGCCTATACCACCTCCCATGGTTAGTCAACCTCCTAGGAGGGCTGTTCAATTTTGCCCATTTGATGAGAGAGTTGGGGTTGAACACCCCGCACCTTAAGATAACTCTGTAAACCCCTCTGCTCAGGCCACAAAGGAAGGAGTGATAGCAAACCTATTGCAGGAGCATCTGCAAATTACCGATAAGTACGAAGTTAGAGAATCGGCTAAAGGTGCTCAGAAAGAGGACCAACCACAACACACGACGACTGATGATGTTCAAGTGGTCCTCTCGTCTGTTTTAGAAGCGAAAGAACAAGTTGACCAAAAGGTCCTCCATCAAATAAGAAGATTGTTTTCTTTCCTTAGCATATGGGAAGTTATATCCTTAAGTCAGGAGCTGCGGCAGACTTTGATCTCGGTGCTATAGGACCCAGGAGCCTACGTGGCTCATACCATGGATTTATCGAGCTATGAGGCTTATACAGTCTCAGTTTCCTTCTCTGACGAAAACATGATGTTACAGACGGCTTTCCACAACCGGCCTCTGTACATGAAGGGAAACCTAAATGGACACGAGATGAACCACATCTTGGTAGATGTTGGTGTCGCCGTCAACATTTTTCCTCTAAAGACATACAGGTCCTTGTATCTCATGTCCCACCTTAAAAAGGTGTTAGTGTATGCATATCCGGCATCAATCAGAATTCTGAGGAAGCCTTGAGAAAGGTCAAGCTTGAGCTCACCCTTGACAGCTTCAAAACCCGAGCAACATTGTATGTCCTCGACATGGATAGTTACAAGGTCCTCCTTGGGAGGCCCTAGTTATAAAAAATTTGGGTCATGCCATCCACACTCCACGAATGCATAAAATATGCCAAGGATGGAAGACAATACAAGATAGATGCAAACTGTGCTCCTTTCGAAGTCTGTGAATGTCACTTGGCAGATGCCTAATTATACTTCGAAGCGAGTCCTTCGAAATAGGACAAAACCAAGGGAAAGTAGAAAGTGAGAGAAGAAACCCCCGAACTTGAAATTGTCATAGACGAGGTAAAAGTCAAAATCCATCGGCACATCATGCAATCAAGGAGGCTGGATGTTCGGATGGGCAAATCAGAATGACATCCTATCCAATTTGAAGCACATACCATAACAAAGGTGTATAAGGTCAGCATACGCATGCCTCCCGACTTCATATGGCTTGAAGCGGAGTAAAAGCTTCGTACCGTTGAAACAATGGACACCTTTGTAGTCCCTCTTAAGGATGGACAATGCCTTGTGTTCCAAAAGGGAGAGCTTGTCCCCAAATGTGCCGTGAAGGATTTCGGATGGGACGAGAATCCGACAGCATCAAAGGTGGCAATTGGAGACAAAGATGATATGTCACCCCATATACATCGGGTCTGTCAAAAATAAGGCATCCCAACGGAGCACTCTCATGAAAGAGCCCAATTGTTCCAGCGACTTTGGTAATCCCAATGAAGGGCGTGAATCCGCACAAAGCAAGCATCCAAACTTGGGGTATGACCCTGACTAGCAGCTCATTGTGCATTATGTTGTGAACATGGTAGACGTCCATCAAAATGGGATCATTCCCAATGTGACGCCATTCTTTGACTCCTCTGATAAAGTTGATGATGAAGAGGAGATCCTCTACAGCTCGCCCTTTGAGACAATGGAAGAAGTTTCTCTTGAATCTCCTAATCATAGGGGGCAAAGCCCAAAGAGGCCTCCCCCGAAAAGACTCAAATGATCGGTTACCCTATACAAGTGAAGATACACAATGTCGAAGAATAAGAGATTGACGAGGAGTTCGTTGATCTGCAACCAGCTCCCGAATAAATTGAGGATTGTAGCCAGGCTATTGTGGATAACTTGGTTGAGATCAAGCTTAGCACAGCCGAAAACCCCAAACCATTGTTCACAAATGCACTCCTTGATGATTGGGAAAAACAGAAGTACACCGCACTGCTACAAGAATTCTAGAATTGTTTTACCTGGAATTTGGCTTTGTTTTATTTTTATTTACCTAGGAAGTTTTTCGTTATGCACTTAATCCTTTGAAATTTGAATATGGGTTGTAGCATTTTGTGAAAAAATTAAAAATAATATTTTTAGAGATTTGGGTTTGTTTTAAATGTTTTTAATTTGTTTTGGAGATCATTTAATCAATGAGCTGATTTACATTTTTTATTTTCCTGGGTTATTCTAAACTTCATTTTCTTTTCAGGTTCATTTGAAACTTCATTTAATTATCTCGCATGCATTTCCTTGATGATCATTAAGGTTAAGGGAGTTATTAAGATTTAGTTTGAGCTATTTAAAAAAAGTGATTGGTCTTGGTACATACTTGTGTTGGTTTCATATCTTCTTTGGGTCTTTTAGTTATTCTAGTATTTTGTATGATTTTTAATGCACCTTGACCAATTAAGTTAGGAAAATGTAGCCATGCTAATAATATGGTATCACAATGAGAGTGGATGTTTTAGGTTTGTTTTTTCCATGGAAAGTGGAATTGGAATCAAATACCAGATCAGCTAGTGTCAATTCTGATTCATTCATGATTGGATCAGCTAAATTGGCTGATTCCACAGGAGAAATATGATCTGGAATAGGCCCAAATTGATTATTCAAAATCAATTAAAATGTTAAAAAGTATACCAGATGGATTCCACATTTAATTTGGTCAAATCCAACCCTTTTTGTGGTTGAATCGCTGTCAGGGCCATGCCTTTACTGCAGCAGCGTTACTTGCGCCTTCCCACCCTATTAGGCGAGGGAAGGAGATTGTACCAGGTCCAGTGGACCTTGTATGAGCTTTGGCGGCTCAGATTAGATTATTGTCCACTTTTCTGCAGTTTTGAAATTTTTTCTTTTGTCTTGGGTCATCAGCTATTAGAAAATTCAGGTCATATTTGTATATTATACCCTTGATGTTTGAAATTTTTATATGGCTTTCGTGATTTTATTTTTTTGTATATATTTATGTGCAATTCAACATGTTGATAGGAGTTATATATATATATTGACGGGGTATAACTTTGTACATTGTGAGTTTAAATGTACTGATTGAACTTAAGGTGGTGTTAGATTTAGAAGTTTACATTGGTGGTTTATTAATTTTAGTCTGGATTTGCATGCATGTAATCTTTCTTAATGGAGAGGCTATAGCTTATATAATAATTTAAACATGTTATGCCTGTCTGTTTACAATGAAGACTGATTTGGTTGAATTACCTTTCCATGTATCAAATGTACTTAGATTATGACTCCAAACCCGGAGTGTGCAATAATGGACACCTCTATTGTGGATGCATTGCACATTATGCATGACGGAAAATTCTTACATCTTCCTGTCATAGACAGAGGTGCAAATATCTCTGTCATTAAGATTCAGATTTACTTCAACATTTTTATTATCTTTGCTTAAATACTTTTTTTTCTTACAGATGGCAATATTGTTTCTGTTCTTGATGTACTCCATATTACTCATGCAGCAGTAGCCACTGTAAGTTTAAATATGCATCTGGATGCTGTCATTTCTTACATGATACCATATATCAAGTAAATATTTTCAGAGAGTACCTTTTATCTTATACTTTGCCACGTAGTATGGTTCTATCAGGATGATAATGTAGATAGACAATGAAACTGTGAAATTCATTTGTTTGTTATAAATCTTATGGGCCATTTTCTTTATTCACTTGCCTGCACAATTGGCTTAATTATTATATTGTTGCAGTGCAGCTAACTTTGCAGCACCCTGCACAATGTACTTAGATACATGGTTTGCTGGATCAACAGGGATCAACACCAGCAGATCCAATCCCCCATGTTAAGGCTGATTGTTGGCCTGGATGCTGAGGTCTGGCCAGAACCAGATAGGGGGTTGGCTGATTCCAGATCAACATTGGCTGATCCGGATCAGGATCTACCAAACTGGTTTAATTAACTTGCTTTGATGATATCTGATAGGATCAGCTGATCCGACCTAGCTTGGAATTCGCTGATTCTGGCCTGACTTTGGCCGAGTCGGACTGATTTACTGGGGCAAAGTCCGGCCAGGATCTGCTGACTCTTATCTGATTCTTGGATTCCACTTGACCGGGCGATCTGGCTGATCTAGGGTCCCTTCCTGAGTCAAAATCCTTGTTTACATGTTTCAATTTTAGCCCACCAAAGCACACATATTTCAACTGGATTCTATTTAGTGGAATCAAATCAAAAGGTTGAGATGTGATATTAGCTTATTTTTTTCAAGTACTGAAATTTGAAGTTTTGTTGATTGAAATTAGGGAGAAGTGGGACTTTTGCAATTGATTTCTGAAATATTAAGTACAACTTCTCTCTGGTTCAAATGTTTGATGCTCTGCTGCTAATTTTGAAGGCACACATCAGCTCTCCTTGGCCTGTTGCAACTGTCGTTGTACCTTGGATATAATTGTCTGCTTTGACATCCCATTCATAGTTCTGAAGGCATCCTTGATTAACCAATACAATGATGTAATGCCCAGTCTTAACATTGACAAGATGTGAACATAGACTTGATTGTCCTGATCTTGATCACTGGGCTGAGTGGCTTAAGTATATGATGAGAAATTGATGACGCTCTTTTTTGGAATTTTAGTTTTGTTTATCATTTCATTATGATATATTTATAAACCAGCCTGGTTTGGGTATCTTTGGTTTGGTCTGACTTGAAAAAATCCTCAAAAATTAAACCAAACCAAACCATGAACACCCCTACCATGTTTTAAAAAATCGAAGTTGAAAAAAATAGAGATCTGGACCTCCTGTTGAAGTAATTTGACAGCCGGACCTATTGTTAAGCCCCATCCTCTTAAACAGATGCAAAATTTATTGATTTGTCCAGCTCAACCTCAAGATGATGAGAGTAGAATGCTGCCCGACAGTACTTTCAGTTTTGAACTTTTGTGAATCCTAATATGGGACCAATCTAACGTGTTTTCACGTTTCTTTCACATCTTTTATGTTTTTCCTTTTTCTTTTCTTATTTTGTGGGGTGTCTGGGTTATATATATATATATATATTGGCTAGCTGTCATCCATTCAGGTTGGCGGTTCCGGGGGTACCGGGAGTGAGGCAACAAACACTATGATGCAGAAGTTCTGGGATTCTGCAATGTCCTTTGGACCTACGGATGATGACGAAACAGCAAGGTTCAGCTTTTACTCCCCAATAATTCTGGTCATGTACGGAAGTGATGCTCTGTTGTATTAACTTATTATTTTCTAGTGAGGAGTCAATGAAATTGGCATCTGATCGTGGGACAGATGCTGGAAAATCTTCCGGTTATCCATCTTCCGACTTGGTCAGTACTTTCAGCTTTAAGGTTGAGGATAAGAAGTGCAGGAAACACAGGTTTAACTGCGGTAAGTTGAATTCCTGTGTTTATCTGAATAATGTCAAAGACAGATGTAATGCTGTTCTACAATCCATATAACCATCTTTTGCTATTTGCGACAGAAACACAGAGCATGTCGGATCTTATAACCTGCATTCTTCAGAGAGTGGGGAATGATATTGATCGAAATAACCTCCCACTGATAATGGTGATTCATCTGTCGTTATCTGTTGTTTTCTTCCCCTCGTTTGCCCTAGAAGCCTTCTTAACATGATTCATTCGTAATTTATAGTATGAAGATGATGACCATGACAATGTCATTCTTGCCTCGGATGCTGATCTTGCAGCCGCTGTTGAACATGCGAGGCATGCTGGTTGGAAGGTTAGTACTCGAGACACTCCACTGTTTATTTTTCGTCTCCGCTGGAATGCGCTACTCCAACTAGGCCAGTTTGGAAACGGTAATTATCAAAATACAAATTCTTGAATAGGCAATGTTTATTTTGATAAATGAGAATGAAACTAGTGAAATAAGAAAAAATTATTCTAGTTATTCTTGATCTGTTTGGTTCCCAAGAATGATATTCTTTTCTGCAATAGGGTGATGAAAATATAATTTTCATTGCATTGACTACTCAAAAAAATTTATGCATACGAATATAATCAGTACAATTTTCTAAAATTATAATGTATAGATAAATTTTATATAATATGGTTATATCATAGTTTTAAGATATTGAAAATTATATTCCACTAAATCAATTTAACAAATTATAAGTATAATTAAATTTTGAAAAATATTTATTCTTAAAAAAGTGTAAAACTCAAACTTGAAATATTGGGGTCGACTACGTAAATTCATCTTTTCTATTCTACGTGATCATCCACTAACTCTTCTCATATGCCTAGCTCCTTTAAATCATATTGGATTCGCCTCTGTCACATTAATTTGGGTCTACCTCTTTGTTTCTTTTGCATCGACAACAATAGGGCCTCAACTTGTCTGACATGCATCTTAAAAGGATGTTGCCTGATACGCTTAAACCAATAATGTCTTCTCTCTTTTACTACATCTTCGATTCTCACAACTCTTATTTTATCTTTAATGCATTTGTTCTGAATTTTGTCCACCTGTGTGTGGCCACACATTCATCGTAGCATTTGCATTTCAACTACACTTTTAATTTTGGGAGAATTTTACAATCACATAAAATTCTCGTTGCCTGCCTCTATTTTAGTCATCCCACTTTAATCTTATGGCTGATATCTTCAACATCTGAGGTTTCGCTAAATCTAAAGTTCATATTCTCCATCTTCGTCCTACTAATTTTGAACCACATGGTTTCTAACTCGGTTATTCATTGTTCATGTTTCTTATTAATACCGTCTCGAGTCTCTTCAATTAAAACATTATCATTTGGGAACATCATACATTAAGGTAAACTCATATATTCTTAGTTATTTCATTTCATGATTAGAACAAAAATATATTGGCTGAGAGTAGACCCTTGGTGTAGTCCGACTAACAGCAGAAAGACTTCTGACTCCTCTCTTAAGGAGGAAACCTGAGCGATCGCATCTTCATACATGTCTCTAATGATGTTGATGTATCCACTTGTGCCATTTTCTTCATTAATACTTACCAAAGAACCTCTTTTAGGACTCAGTCATAGACTTTTTCTAAATCAAAGAAAATCATATGCAAATTTTTCTTCTAGTCTTGTATTTCTTTACCAAAGACCTAGTTAAAAAGATGATCTTCGTAGTCGAACTACGTCATATGAATCCAAATTGACTTTCAAAAATTTTAGTACATTCTCGAAATCTCTTCTTCGTAACTTTCTCACAAAGTTTCATAGTCTGACATATGAGTTTAATCTCTATAGTTCTCACAATCCTGTATATCTTCTTTCCCCTTGAATAACGGGATGATGACACTTTCTCTATTTATATGGCATCTTTTTAGAGATAGCTATTTTATTAAAGAGAAGTGTTAGTTAATCTACTATTTTTTCACTCAAATATTTTCAGACTTCAATCGGGATATTATCGGGATCACATATGTTTTAGATCTTCATTTTTTTCCAATGCTATGCACACTTCTCTTTAATAAAATATATTCGAATTTTTTTTAATAAAATTTGATATAAAATATGAATTGCTAACACATAAATATATATAACTTTATTATATGTGATAAATAAAATAAATTTATAAATTTATTATATATAATGAATGAGATAAATGTATAAATAATCAAAACGGTACAGCCCAAATCACTTGTAAGTGCCCTTTGCTCATAGTGTTACTCCGTTGATGGAGTTGTACCGTGCGGGGCAACAATCTCAGCATAAATGTACTTTCCTATTTGGTGTGGAGTTCCAGCACGGGCGTCTACACAGCATGTCACAACTCATTCACTAGATCGCGTCAGCTGTTTACCGGATTGTGTTGTGTATCGATCGTCTTCTCTAGGGCTTAAAGCTGCATCTGGATTATTCTGGGACGGGCGGGCGTAGAAAAGGCGGCCGGTCAGCGGACCGTGACGCGGCAGCGTACAGTGCCGTGGCTGCTGGGGTGGCGCTCGTTGCGGGTCTCGGCGTGATGGCCTACCTGAAGAGAGCAGGCAGTTCCTAGCGGCAATCCGCCGATAACAGAGGAGTTCTATTTTAACGGAGAGACTTCCCGGAAGAATGACGATGGCGCCCGGGGAAGGAAAACCGGAGGCTTGGATTGCCGTGCAGTAACGTTATATTCATCCGCGTGGAACGTGACTCGGAGTCTCCGTGCACCGCTTGGTTGAATGAAACAAGCGCGCATTTCATGGGGGATTTGTAACTTGATAATCATCTTGTGGTGATCCCAAGTCAGTGAGTGAAGATCTATACTGTTGGCTACCTGTGGGTTGGTTGTGGTAATACATACCACCACTTTCTCTGGTGGAACGCCGTGTCTGAGTTATCTAGGCTGTGATGAGAGATGTTGTCTATTGCCATCAAGATCATGGTTCATGTCTCGAGAGGTTTTCAATTTAAGCGGCGTGACGGCCTCCGGGTACAA
The DNA here is from genome assembly GCA_036172225.1 of Cryptocoryne crispatula var. balansae. NCBI lineage: Eukaryota > Viridiplantae > Streptophyta > Magnoliopsida > Alismatales > Araceae > Cryptocoryne > Cryptocoryne crispatula. The sequence continues at coordinate 23,187,341 of CM069928.1, forward strand.
ACTTTGTAATTTAATAAAACTATCACCGGATGGATACTTGTAATGAGAAACGAAGGTTCTTTTTTTTTTTTTTTTGAAAGAAGAGACGACGTTGGATACGTATGGTGGTTCCATCAGAAAGGGATACGAGTTGGATCTAGATACGCATTGAAGTTTAGGGAATTGGGGCTGAATGGATGTCTAACTTGTCGTTTGGTGAGAAGTTGGGACATATTGGATTGCTTGATGAAAGATTTGAATACAAACCTGGATCATCTTCTGATGCTAGAAAACCCTCTTAATTTTTAATATAGCAGCATTCACCTTTTCCTTTTTTTGAGTTGGGAACTTATCCTAGGGAGCACCAACTGTTCTTTTTCAGTCCACTTGTGGTCATCCAATCGATCGTTCAAAATGACATTTTTTTAATTTTATTTTAATTGAGAAGATGGATATATTTTTATTGAATGCAGAAAACATTATATTAAGAATACTTGTTTATTAAATCAATATTTATATTTTTTTATTTTTTTAAAGATTAACTACAGTCATTATTAAAAGCGTAGATTATATTTTGATTAAAAAGTTGATTCAAAGTAATTGTCGAACACATTCAATTGCAATGCCTTTAAAAAGCCAAATCAAATGACACTTTGGTGTGGGTGTAAAACTCTAATAGGCGTTGTGAGGATTTTTAAGTGAATAACCCATCACTTACCGAATAACTGGTTAACTGCCACTTTTAGCTAAACTAAGATCTATTTTATATTTTTTATCAAAGTGTTTGAAGCCATTTTTATATGTTCAACTCATGGGGTGTTTGGTTGCATGATACATTGTGCTTTGCCATAACTTAATAAATTTGGTTAAAAGAGATGTTTCATAACTATTACAAATTTATGTTTCTAAAACGATTTCTTTCTTGCACAGAAAAAAGAGTCTTGTCTCTTTTTCTTACATTGTGATCTCCTATTTTGTTTCGTCATATACGATACCCACTCTGTTATGACTCGGATTTTTAACTTGAACAGCGGAAGATAATCCGGCAACGTAACGGGGAAGAATATCGGTTCGAAACCAAATAAGACTAAAATCACAATCTCAAATCACAATTCTACTCTTTACAACTTATTAACACCACAAGCAAATATCTATCTAAACAAATTAAATACCAACATTGAAAGAATAATCCACTAGCTCCTCGGATTCTCAAAACACCACTACACTTCTGCTGCGCTAAACATGCAATCATGTAAATATTAACAACGGAAGGGGTGAGTCCACAGACTCAGTAAGACTTACACTCAAACTACCCTACTATAATAATAATAATTCCTATTGATATTAAATACATATTAAACCTGAAAATCAGATTATAACACATAGGGTTCAAGCTAATTATATATCTTCAATTAAATGATTACAATATCTTTCTACTACCCCATATGATAACATGACTCTATATGCACTAAAACCAACATATCATGTACATTTAACTATTCTAGGTATGCTCACCACATACACCTGACATAAAACCAAAGACTCCACTTGACCGCTAATACACATGCCAAAATGCACAACTAAATACTTGTCTGAGTAGATATCATGCTCCATTTGGACAATGTAGCCATGTTACAAAACTAGCACCAGATTTATCATATAGTAGGAAGTAACATATAGTAAGCTAAATCTCATAGTACCCCTAGGCAGGGAAGTACTTAAGATAAATTGCGGTATCCGGGATCGAAGGATGCTCCGGATTGTTCTAATTCATCTACTGCCCACAGGTCACGAACTATAGTCTGGTGAAGTAAACTTCCATCACAATGCAGCTCACTGCATTAACCACATCTCACACAATGCAAGCATATAAATAACTCAGACAGTAACCAAGAACATGAAATTGGCAATCCAAACATTGAAATACATAGATAAACACCCATGGTTTTATGTACCACATATTTACATACCACACCACAATCTAGCACAAACAAGAACCATTCAATCATATGATGCATCTAAATAGGATCATGCAAGTTACAAACTAAACATATCAATCACATGCTTTGATAGTCACTACTACTTACTACATACATGAAACTAAACTAAACTCTAACATCACTATGCCTAAACCTTACATCGGCTTTTTAACAAATCAGAATATATATATTAAAGATCACCGCAATGTAAATATATTAAGCTAACTAAACTCAAACATAGTAAAACCTAACAGGCTAATTAACATACATGAACAACTAAATTAATCTAAACATGCACGGTTCAAACAGGCTAATCTAACTCTATCTAAACATGTCAATAAATCAAAACAACCCACTAATTAAATCATTCTAATCATGGTGATCTAAACAGGTTTTTACGGTTTAATCAAACATATAGGAGTGCTAATAATAGCCGAGACGTCTACCATAACGGCGACAACGAATGGCGCACGGAATTGATCCGGGTGAAGAATATGATGCGATCACAACGGCGATGGAAAATAGATCCGGATAATATCTTGAAAATCTGCTGGAAGGAGGAAATAATAGAGTAGAAAATTAGGTAAATAGAGGGATAAGAAAGAGAGCGATAGGAGGGAGAGAGAGAGAGAATATATCGCGGAGGGGGACGCAAGGCGGCTGTGGCTCACGGAGGGGGCGCGTGGGTGAGGCTGCAGGTTGGTCAATGCCGGAAGGCGGCGGCCACGGCGGAGCTGACGCACGGCTGCAGCCGCGGGCTCGCGTGGACGTGCGAGGCAAGGTGGCCGGGGGAGGGTGTCGACGGGGCTGGCGGCGGTGGTGGCTCCGAAGGCGGCAGTAGCCACGGAGGCGGGCGCGCGGGTGAGGCTGCTGGGCAAGCGGCGACCGAGGGGGGTTGGCGGTTGGCGGGCACGCGGCCGGCGGCCGCCGCACAGAGAGCAACGGGGGGGAGGCGCTGGCGTGGCGGCTGGCGGGGTCAACGCGCACATGCGCGGCGAAAAGCGGAGGCAACGACGCATGGCGCGATCGACGCACACGCCGCAAGGTGGCTGACGGGGACGGCCGAAGGCGGCGAGCGGCGACAACGCGTTCTCGCGGGCGCGACGGCGGCGACCGAGAAGACACAGCAATGACCGAGAAGGGGAAGAAAAACTAGGGCATTCGGGAGAGGAAAAAAAATAAAACGGTAGACGGTGATTCAAGGGGGGTAACCAAAGGGGGAGATAAAATAGGAAGGGTTGAAGATAATAATAATAAATATAATAACTATTTTTAATTAAATAAAATATCATGATCATTACACACTCGTTTTTGTCATCACACCTTGACCCCTCCAAATATGACAATCTTATGTCATTGGCTAGTTTATATTTATTTTAATATAATTTTTTATCATGAAAGTGTATAAAAATTTATTGTGGAACCAAATACCCTATTAGTTTTAAGAACATGTTAAGGACTCATTAGAATATTCATAAAATAAGAGTTTTTTGTGAAAACCTTGTTAACATCTTTGCTTCCTAAAATGAAAACTATCATCAACTTTCCTTTTGACTAACAACGGAGATTTCACAACATTTTAAACCAAGGAGCAAGAGAGCTTTGCCACAAGGGGTTCTCGATGCTAGGAACAGGCTTTGTAAGTGTGTGAGGAGGATTCACCATCAAGCTCCACTGCAAGGGGCTCTAGATGCCATGAGCTCTGGATGCCATGAGGGGGCTTTGCAAGAGCACATGGAGATTTCACCACATAACTTGTTGAAACTAATGGTTTAGTTACTTAAATATCATGGGCCCATCTACCTCAATACCATAATTTTAAGGTTTAAAATGAGATCGAGTTTCTAATTTTATTATAATTTTTTATTATCTTGTTTTGCAATTAATTTCACTGTCAATCATGTCACTAAGGGAGAGTGTTAGAATTGTGAGATGATATCACATCCAAAAATATGAGAAAGTTTAGTTACTTAAATACCATGGACTGTTGAACCTCAAGGTCATTGTTTTGGGATTTGTAAGATAATATCAGAACAAGACATTAACCTTATTATAAATTCAATTATCTTGCCTCCTAATTTTTTGAGTGGGAATGTTGGAACTGTAAAATAGTCTCACATCAATGAATATGAAAATATTCAGTTGTTTAAATTTTATGAGCTCTTCAACCTTAACATCATAATTTTAGGATTTGTAAGTGTTTTGATGCTACATTCACAAGAGGGTAAGAGCGTTCCCCCTCAAGCTTTGTTGCAAAGAGATTGGAATCCATCGAGGCTTACGGCCTGTTTGTTTAGAGTATTATAAACAATATTGTATTAATATTGATATTGGTATTTTTTGAAGTTGAAATATCAATATTAAAATTGACAGTATCGAATATTTGAAGTGTTTGGTATCTCCAGTTGCTCTGCGGGGGGGGGGGGGGGCGGTCCGCCGCGGGGGAGAGGGGGCGACGGGGGGGGGGGGGGGGGGAGGGGGCACGGCGGCGGAGGGGAGGGCGGAGGGGAGGCGTCCGCGGGGGGGGGGGAGCGGCGGCGTCCGCCGCGGAGGAGAGGGGGCGACGGGGGGAGGGGGCATGGCGGCGGAGGGGGGGGCGACGGCGTCCGCCGCGGGGGAGGGGGGCGGCGGCGGCGTCCGCCGCGGGGGAGAGGGGGCGACGGGGGAGGGGGGCACGGCGGCGGAGGGAGGAGTCCGCGGGGGGGGGGGGGGGGGGGTCCGCCGCGGGGGAGAGGGGGAGACGGGGGGGGGGGAGGGGGGCACGGCGGCGGAGGGGAGGAGTCCGGGGGGGGGGGGGCGACGGCGTCCGCCGCGGGGGGAGGGGGCGACCGCCGTCCGCCGCGGGGGAGAGGGGGCGCGGAGGGGGGCACGGCGGCGGAGGGGAGGCACGGCGGGGGGGGGGTGGGGGCGGTCGCCGCGGGGGAGGGGCGACCGCCGTCCGCCGCGGGGGAGAGGGGGCGACGGGGGGAGGGGGGCACGGCGGAGCGTCCGCGGGGAGGGGGGCGACCGCCGTCCGCCGCGGGGGGGAGCGTTTGCCGGGGGGGCGGCGAGGGGGAATCGGGGAAGACGGCCGCGGGGTGGGGAACGGCCGCGGGGGGGAGCGTCTGTCGCGAGGGGGGCGACGGCGGGGAGAGACCCGGGGAGGGACGGCCGCGGGGGAGACGTCTGCTGGATGATTTCAATACAGGTGTTGAGCTGTATTGTTTTTGATATTTTTTTTAACTATCAATCTTAAAATTAATAGTGATATCCAAACACCTATGGATGCATAGTATCAATATCAGTTTTAAAATCAATATTGATACAGGTAACTAATACAGTTACCAAACAGGCCATTAACTAGCGACACTCACTTCAAAGGTACAATGTACTAAAAATCAAGATCTATTATGGTATGGATTAGTGAGAAACTAAGAGAAGGGAGTGACGCCAATACCCATGGGGAACACTCTATAATGGGTGGTAGAAATGGTAGAAAAGTGTAGTACATCCTTGCAAACTCTCACTACAGGAAATCTTGACATTTAGATACAAAATATACCTACAAACATTACTTTACATTGCAAGAAAAAGAGCAACCATCGACAGCTTCAAAGTGTTATTGCGAAAAATAGTGTCTGCGATGGTTAAAATTAAGGGTCCATTTGGTAAAGTGTAAAATCAAAATCTAAGAAAAAGCTTTTACCGGAATACACTTTTACAGGAAATTGAAAACAACGAATGGTTATTTGGTTAACTTTTCCGGAAAAGTTTATCAACCAAGAGAATTTCATCTATATTTGTGTGATAAATTTATTTAGTTATAATAAAACCTTAATGTAAAAATAAATTTAGTTTATTATTTATATATTAGTGAAATATTTTTTATTAACAATAAAATATATTAATTTTTTATTTTAAAATCATTTCTCTAAATTATTTCCGGTCATTTGAATTTGAATATCTGTAAATCATATTTCTAAATTCCATGTAAAAGTGTACTACAGTGTACTCATTTTATTTATTGAAGTTTTTAAATATAACTATTAAATATCAAATTTATATTTTTAAAATTAAGTATATGATAAAATATTTTTTAACATTAAACAGTTTCATAAAATTTAATTTACTTAAATTCAGAGGTTGTAAACCTACGACCTGGGAACTACATAAAATATATACTGCATAATAGTACACCAAAGTATTATTGTGTATTCTATATAAAATAATTTATTTAATAAAATAGTTCAAACATTTTGCAAACATAAGTTTCAACTAAAGATTTATTAATAAATTTATTGAATAAGTAGTTCGTATAATAAAATTACTTTTTTAAAAATATTTTATTTTTAACACAAGAATAAAATGAATTTTATATCTACATATTTAGAAAGGTGATTTCAAGTAATAAACGTAATATATATCTTCCTCCGAAAATGGCATCCGCTGCCCCGCCGCGGATGCCAAAATCGAGATTTGCTCTGAGTGCATGTAAAACATTTTACGTGATTCATCTTATCCATGAAACCAAATAAGTTGCTGCAACATGTTTTCAGGAAAAGTGGCGCATGCACGATGTTTTTCATCCAAACAAACGGATCCTAATGGGGTGTTTGGTTGCATGATAATTTTTTGTACACTTTCATGATAAAAAATTATATTAAAATAAAAAGTGAACCAACTCATGACACAAAATTATCATGTTTAGAGGGATATGATAACAAAAAAGAGTTACTATCATTCATGACCAAACAAAGTGGGGGATCACAAGAAAAAAGAAAGATGTGAGATCCTCTTTTTTTTATTTAAGAAGAAAATCACTTTCAAAACATAAAATTGTCAAAGTTGCCAAACACCTCTTTTAACAAGTTTTCTTACAATTTTTAAAAATTAAAATAAAAATCTCTATTATCATGCAACCAAACACCCGATAAGCTAGGGGTGTTCATGGTTTGGTTTGGTTTGGTTTCTTAGTATTTTTTCTCAAACCAAACCAAACCAAACTATCTCCCAAACCAAACCAAACCAGACCAAATTCGGTTTGGTTTGGTTTGGTTCGGTTCAAACCATTATTTATTAAGGTAGAGTAAATATGTCAATATATAATTTTATTTTGTTTGTTTTAAATTATATTCTATTAAAATTTAGTGTATTTGTTTATACATTGCATTAATTTGTCTTAAAAACTCTTGAAACAAATTTATTTTTATAAGAAAAGGCACATAAACATTGTATTATATATAACTTAAAATAAAATATTTAATTTAATTCGGGTTATTCGATTTAGCGGTTTGGTTTGGTTTGAAGGGCTCTATGAACCAAACCAAACCGATCGCTAGCTCAAACCAAACCAAACCGAACCAAACTTCTGGTTTGATTTGGTTTTTCGGGTTGAACCAAATAGTGAACAGCCCTACCATAAGCTATCGAGAATAAGCATATACCGATGACAATGAAGAGAAGTAGTCACAATAGAGATACTAACAGTGGCTTTTACCCATCGCCATTGTATAAATGGCTACAATGGAAAGGAGATGTCACCTATACATATATATATATATATATATATATATATATATATATATATATTGGCAAGGGCTTAATTAGTCTTCAAAGCATAGTAAAAATGTCCAAACTTTGACCTAAGCATATTTACACTGCTACTGGTGATGGTATAAAATATTCCAATTATCGAAAGATGGCCTTTGAATAGTCAAATCTCAATGGTGACCGTTGAAGCCATCGTCAATGTATTTAAGTGTACCATTGATTATGTCTTATCAATTGTCGTCAATATTTCTTCACTTTCATTCCCACCCGAACTTCTTTCTTCCTCTCCTAATCCTTTTGCTCTCTCTCTCTATCTCTCTCTATCTACTCCGCTACACCATCTCTCTTAGTCTCCCTAGGGTTGTTTCTTTGATATTTACAATATTAATAATTAAAATTCATAAAATATAATACAATATACATAAATTATTATATTTAAATTAAATAAGTATAATATTTTTATATATTACTATGTTATAAATACTAATTGTATATTTTAATTAAATATTTTCAAATATAAAAATAAATATAACAATATTATAATTTAAATAAAATGAAATTTAAATTAAATTTTGAGATGGGATATGTGAAGTCGCTAACTTTGATAGCGACTTCACCTTTGACGGGGTAGCGACTTTAGCCAAAGTGTGTAAGTTTCAAAAAAAATATTAGTTTGTTAGTTCTACAAATTTAATTTTTAAGTGTTAGCTTAAAAAAATTTTGTCTCCCCTTCCCTAGGATCTCAGCTGAGGCTCGTAGCAAGTCCTCCAACTTAAGCAACTACCTTTTCCAACCATAGAACATTAGCCTGTTATCAATGCCACTACCAAGTTTCGCTTCGCCCTCAGTGCTCTCGCTTCTCTTCCTGTCCCCATCCTTTGACGCCGCATGACACCACCAGTTAATCAAGAAAAAGGATGCCACGAGGAGGAAGAGGATGGAGCTACTGACAGCTATAGCGACAACGCTTCCTCAATTGTCTTTTGGGGACATCTCACTTGGGGGGTGGCAGAAGAGGTGAAAATGTAGCTTGGAGTTGGGTTATCCGAGGTGTTGAATAGTCTCATATTATAACATAAAAATAGAAGTGGTGAAAATATAAGAAAGGTGCCTACTTTACTCAAGATAAGATCTTGAGTCAGATAAACCATCTATTTAACATAGTATCAAAGCATGTTAGTTCAATTTGGACATGTGGGCACACATCCCATTTCTGATCTTGTGATAGTGCCTAGTAAAAAAAGATATCAGCCTCCACGTGAGGAGACATGTTAGAATAATCTTTTATTGGGTATTCGGAAAGAGTTTATGAATATTTAATTGTGATGTACGTATTGGGTCTTAAGTTAGATGACCTACTTGTTTAACATGGTATTAGAGTCTAGGGTTTAATCCAGGCAACTTGGTCAATGACTCTGCCAACTAGGTTGCATTGCAACCTATTGGGGGGGGCGGGATTTTGAATCTCTCATTGTGCAAATGTCTCAAAGCAACTCCATCAAAATCTAGTCGTCAACACCTCCTCATTGAAGTCTTCCCCTCCTCAAAATCTATACGGTGAAAATGTCTCATTGTGCAAATGTCTCAAAGTAACTCCATCAAAATCTAGTCGTCAACACCTCCTCATTGAAGTCTTCCCCTCCTCAAAATCTATGGGGGGGGGGGGGGGGTTGTATTTAGGTTGATAGCAACTTTCTTCCCCTCACTATTTTGAGCTCTTTCTTAATCAATGTTAATTGTTTTTTAAGCATCTAATTAGTGCTTAATCAAATCATTTGTTTAGTTTTGTTGCTGACTCTTATTTTGTTTAATTGTGTTGTTTAGTTGTCTTGTTAACCACTTTTTCATCTAATTGTATTACTAACCTCTTTTGTCTAATTGGATGCCAATCTCTCTTTCTTATTGTTGTCTTTATTTTTTTTAATAATTTTTTTCAACATGTCTTTTTTAAGTATTATAGCCATATCCCATATTTTTAACATTTTATATATTTTTAAATTTTTAAATTTTTTTAAGAAAATAATTTTTTTTGACGTTGGATGGTACAAGAACCTATGTCTTGTTGCGCAATAAAGAATTAAACTTGATAGTTATTATATTGTATGCTTCTATGGCCTCTTCTTTCATAGTTGGATAAAACCCGGAACACATAAATGAAATGAATCAGATGGCAATTAGAGTGTGCAATTCTGATGTGCAACAGTGTTCCGATGAAGTGCAAAACAATTTAAATATTTGATTTTTCACTTCCAACTTATTAAATGTTCCAAGGTAAAGAATTTTATTTCTTACAGCACGACATATTCTTGTTTGCTAGTGTCCATGTTGGTAATGCCTATCTCAACACAGAATTTTCAGAGATCATAAGCACCACAAGTTCTAAAATACACAATCCTAGGAATGTGCAAAAGGCAACCATCATAGTGATCATACATAGTAAATGGACACTCCTCTAGAAAATCCAATTCTGCTGAAAAATTGGAGTTAGAAGGGGCATTTAATCGTTGTTTTTTTTCTACAAGAAAAGATGGGGATGCATGCGCATACCAACCTGGTCTAAGATGCAAAGAACTTTTGCCTCGCTATGTGCCTCATTTCCTCCATTTCTTGGGTGTGGTTTGAAGCCTAAAGATTTTTTTTTTTTTTTACCGGTGCCAATCTAGACATGCAACATAAAGGGATTCTCTTTGTGGTAGAAGGTATCCCCTAAACAATAACGATATGAGAAAAAAATCAATAGAGAAATGTTTGTTCAATTAGTTCTAAGACAGATGGATTGAGCATCATAAGACCCTTCAACTCATTACACAAACATGTGCCTCCTCAAGCTCATTTTCAACATCACAATATTTATTGAAATACGGCTAGTAACGTGGGGTTTGATGAAGCTTAAATCTATTGTTTAAGAAATTTAAAATTCAAATAAAAAACTAAATTTTATTGAGATAAGTGTGTTTGAAAATTTCTCTCAACAAAAATATGAAATCAATAATTTATTAGAACAAAAACGAATGAAAAATCAAATGGTCAACTTAAAGTTTAAGGTGCTTTAACAAATATTGACATGTCACATAATATATCATTTAAACAAATATACGATCAAAAACATTTAATCACTAAGAAAATGAGAGGTTAAATTTAGATTTGGTCAAAACAAACACCTGGTAGAATATGTGACATAATCAATAGCGTACACAATTTTATAACTTTTATTGATGCATGGCAGTTGGTTGTCCTACAAGAAGGTATCCACAGGAAAGTCGGTCACTGCTATTGGACCACAGTATTTGAGAGAGCTGTCAGATCATATGCTCTCTTCCGACTTTCCCTTCTTTGCCATACGACCCATACCCACCTAGATAAATGGGATCAAACGATTGTAGACTGTCAGGAAAAAAAGATTAGATTTAATGCATACAATTCCCCCACATATGCTGCACAGTGCCATTTGCAATAAGTCCAAACTATTTAACAGGTTCATAACATTTTAAAAACTTATTAAATAATTTCTCAGAACTTATATAATCATTAATTTCATTAATTTAGATCTTAAAACAATTTTAAAATCAAAATAGTAGAATACAATGACAAAATAGTAAAAATTTATTTAATAAGTCGTTAAACACTTTAACAATTCATTAAATAAATTCTACAATATTTTGGAAATTTTTGGAAATTGTTAGGATCAAAAATGAATTTTAAACAATTTAAAATTATTTTCAAATTAATTAACTGGCGGTGCATTGCACCGGCCACGGCACCGCCTCTGCGCCGAAATGCCAGCTGTTACGCGCCACGCGCCACGCGCCGCGCACCGGGCGCCCGCGTGCTATGCCGCGCGCCTCCGGCACCAACGCAGGGCGGCCGCGTACCCCGTCCGGGGGCGGCTGCGCAGCTGCCATGTACCCCGCCCGCGGCTGAGTCCCGATCTAATCCAGACTCGTCTCCTCCGCCCGATAAGGGCAGAGGAGTACTGTAGCACCACGGAACCCTAGAAAATACTCGACTTTCGGGCCTTATTTAGGGGGTCAAACGGAGTCCAAAAAATCCGAAAAAATATGTGTTAGAATCCTTAAAGAATAAGACTTCTATGTAAGGAAGTTTCATCTCATGAAAAATTCTATCCAACGCGCAGTTTACGGAGGAAGTTGCCACGGCTGCAATTAACCCAAACTGCAAATACCTCTTAAATCCGGCACCATGGAATGCCGGGTCGCCCGACCCGGCCGGATTCTGGGCCGACCGGCCCGGAATCGACCCTGCCGGGCCGACTCCAAGCCGGCCCGGCAGGGGGTTGCGCGACCCGGCTTCGGGTCGCGTGACCCGGCGACCCGGTCGGTGACCCGGCCGACCGGGTCACGCGGGGCTTTTTGGCCGCCGCCCCCCCACTAAGCTCTTAGTGGGGGGCTTAGTGGGGGGGGCTTTTCCCCCCCATTTAAGAGAGTTAGTGGGGGGGAAGTCCCCCCCACTCACCCTCACCCATTTACCAAATTGCCCCCCTCCCTTGGGGGTTATAAATAGCCCCCAAGGGGGAGGGTTCAACTCACTCCAACTCCACTCCTCACCTCCTCCCCGGACCTGGTTGATCACTCCTTCAGTCTTCCTCTCCTACTGATCACTTTTTCGGTCTCCCCCCTCCTCACTGATCACTCTTTCAGTCATCACCGGTCAACGGCTCGTCCCTCCACTCAGTTCTCACCCCTCGCTCGGATAGTTTCCGCTCCACCTAGTGTCGTTCACACTCTTAAAGCGTTATTTTTGACACTGTCAAAGCGGTGTCTTTGCCATTCTCAAATTTATTTCGTGTTATTTATTTTGTGGATTATTTTTCTAACATGTCTTCCCCAAGCCGTGAGACTTCCCGCTCCACCCGGAATGACCCAGCTTGGCTCCATTGCACGGTCGTGTCAATGGAGCAAAGGAAAGTAAAATGCAAGTATTGCGACAAAGTTCTATACGGTGGAACTTACCGGTTAAAGCATCATCTTGCCGGTATCAAGGGAGATGTTGCACCGTGCACACGGACTCTGCCTGAGGTAAGAGCCCAATTTAGACAGCATCTTCAATCCTTAGAAAAATCCAAAAGAGCTTCAAAGAGGCCTCAGGACACTGTGCGTGAAGAAATTGCGAAACCCGCAAGACGTTCGCTACACATATACGGCCTTTGGACAAGAGAGACCAGAAAGAAGTGAATACCAAGATATTGACGAAGGTATGTAATAATTAATATTTGATATTTTACAAAAATATACGTATTTAACATAGCAAACATATGACTTAGCAAGAGCCATGGAGGCAAGCCGAAGGTCATTCGCCGACGAAGACATGTATCGACGTACCGGGCGGTTTATGGGTCAAGGTTCTGGCAGTGGGAGTGGACGTGGAAGTGAAAGCGGGAGAGGATCAAATCCTGACCCTGAACAACATGTCCACGATCTCACCCGAGATGACGACCCGGCAGTTGGCCCTATAGATCCGGTCATCACACGACCACGTCAAAGGCAAACCACCATCAACACAGCATTAAAGAACTTGAAATTGTGCAAGGAGAAGATCGGGCGGGCAACTTCCAGGTGGTTCTTTCATAGTAGTATACCAGCTAACGCTGCAAAGGGGCCTTACTATGAGTCCATGATTGACACAATAGCAGACGTTGGTCGGGGGGTGCCGGGACCAACTCCAAAGGAGATATACAACACATATCATTGGAGGTAGCTGACATTAGAGAATATGTCAAGACGTTCGAACGTATCTGGGACGAACGTGGATGCACACTGATGACCGATGGTTGGACAGGTTAGTCCTTTTGAGCATAACATTGTGATACAAATCTTTATGAATTTTATGTTTAGATATAACATGTTATCCTCTTAATAGGTATTACCAGGAAGACAATGATCAACTTTCTCGTTTACTGTCAAGCTGGGACCGTCTTTTGAAAGTTGGTGGATGCATCTGGATAGGTAAAACATGCAACTTACCTGTTTGATTTAATTGATGGTATTATCGAGGATATTGGTGAGGATCGAGTTGTCCAAGTGATGACGGACAACGCAGCTGCCTACAAAGCTGCCGGCCAAATGTTGATGGCCAAGAGACAGAAGTTATATTGGGCACCATGCTCCGCCCATTCCATAGATTTAATGCTAGAGGATATTTGCAAAGATCCTCAAATTGATCGGGTTGTTAAGGCCGGCCAATATATTGCATCCTTCATCTATAACCATAATTTCATTCTGAACCTAATGAGAGAGCACACAAAGGGTCGAGAGCTCTTATGACCCGGCGCTACACGGTTTGCATCACACTACATATCTTTGGAGAGCCTATTTGAACATAGGCGTTGCCTAACCCAAATGATACTTTCTCTGGGGTGGGCTAACTGGATTGCTAGAGCCAATCCATTAGACAAACGAAAAGGAAGGAAGGTGGAACAAACATTAGAGAGTGGAGACTTTTGGCGGCTCGTAAAGAAGACAATGGATATTGTTGGTCCATTAGTCAAAGTCCTTCTCATAGTCGATGGAGATAAGAAGGCGGACATGGGATATCTTTACGATGCACTTGAGCGGGCAAAAGAAGATATTTCAAAAAGGGTGTCAGATTTTAACATGTGGTGGGATATCATTGACCGTCGGTGGGAGAGAACATTGTACCATCCTATACATGCAGCTGGTATGTTTTTTACAACTTAATCAAATAGAATTTCTTAATCAAATTGTTAGCTTTTTGGTCGATGCTGATAGAAAACTTTTCCATGGTCAATTACCAGGTCATTTTTTCAACCCAAGATATTCCTACAGTCCAATCTTCAAGCCTATCAATGAACTGTTGGACAACGTAAAGGAAGTCATTCGGAGAATGCTTGGGGACGATGATCGTTCAATTATTGCAACAAATAAGATGCATGATTATAGGATGAGGTTATTTCATTTCGGGACAGCAAGGGTGCAACGAGCAGTTATGCTTCTTAGTCCAGATATGTATAGTTAAATAAAGTCAACTTTATAATTAAATAATTAACTTATTAATATCTTTATGTACTAAGACATTTTGATAATGTGCAGCTGACTGGTGGATGGATCATGGAAGGGCACCGGGATATGAAGACTTGGCTAGTGTTGCAATCCGAGTACTAAGCCAAACTACGTCTGCTTCCGGCTGTGAAAGAAATTGGTCAATGTTTAGCCTTATTCATACAAAGCAAAGGAATAGGCTAACATCACAAAGACTTGAGCAGCTAGTCTACTGTCACTATAACATGAGGTTGAAGCTAAGAAATTTGGAGAAGATAAGAGAGAACCAGAGGGAGGAGCAAAGGTGGGTACAACAAGCAAGTGGAAGACGAATTGAGGTGCCCACCGTACAAGAACCGGAGATTGACTTAGATGAGAAATTACAACAGAGGCTACCTCTAGAAGCACAGGTCAACGAACGTGAGGGGTTGGGTGAACCAGAGTTCAACCCCGATGATCGGGAATGGGCTCAAGGGGAACTTGACAATGTTCCTCTTTCCGAGGAATTTCGGATCCCTCCTTCGTGGTGAAAAGGCAAAAAGCTGGACAATCTTCTCGTCAAAGTAGGCAATCAAAGGGCAAAGGTAAACAAAGTTGCAACCGACCCTCTTGATATTGCCGATCCGGACACAATTGACGAGACAAGGAAAGATTCACCCGAGCCTAACATCCGATTGCAATATCAGACGTCGGATGATTCAACTTCAAAGAGTAGTAGTGACGGACATGACAACACGTACAGCAGAGGCAGAGGAAGCACCGCCGGCACCACTTCTGGTCAAGGGAGAACCAATCCACAGACACCCCCTTCACAGCAACATCCGCACTTTACGGAAGAGGAGCAGTTTACCCACGCAACACAAGATTATGACCACGGGGCAAGACAACATAGGTATGGTGCAGAGTTAGAACCATCACAGGGTTCTTGGTGCCCATCTTATCAAGGACAGGGTTATGGGATGATGCAGCCTTCATTAGATAGTTCTA
Organism: Cryptocoryne crispatula var. balansae; assembly: GCA_036172225.1. Taxonomy (NCBI): domain Eukaryota; kingdom Viridiplantae; phylum Streptophyta; class Magnoliopsida; order Alismatales; family Araceae; genus Cryptocoryne; species Cryptocoryne crispatula. Next base: position 23,202,831 of record CM069928.1, read on the forward strand.
GTACGTATTCATATGATAGTTATGGTGGTTCATTTTCGAATTATCGTAGGACAATTGTACGAGGCACTGAAGAGTATAATCAGTTTGTCTATATGTTTAATGCGTCGTACTCTTCCTCAATGTCATGTGCAGAGTATACACATTATGTAGAAGAACAATTTAATGTAATGTTTGAATGAATGTTGAATGAATCATGTTGAATCATATCTCTTATTTTTTTTAATTTTGGTTATTTTTATGATTTTTTCTAATTTTTGGGTATTTTTCTGCTTTTTTATGTTTTTTTGCTTTTTTCCAAATAAAAAATAAAAAAACCGACCCGGTCGGGCCGGGTCGGCGACCCGGCCCGACCGGGCCGGGTTAGGGGCCGGCCAACCCGGGGCCGACCCCCTAGTTATCCTTCCTTGTCCAGCACCTCCAAGGGCCGTTGAGTGTCCAACAACTTATGGAAACTCTAGGAAACTGAATTTTCTATCTTCCTACGTCATTAGACAGAGGTATTTGAATCCAAATAGGTAGGTTCATCAACTCCCCTAATTTCGGCCGGATTTTCGGATATGATCATCTTAGCAAATTTCTGAACTTATTCCGGACTCTCTGGATGGCCAAAATTCATGAAGTTTGCGGCATTGGAAATATCTCATCCACTAGAATCTAATGAAACTAACCGCACACAGTTTGGTATCTTATACAAACTTTTGTGATCAAATCAAAACTTCTTTGTATACAGTTTCGGGAAAGCAAGAAATCACATGAAATCAAGCCAATTTCGATTCAACTTCGACCAAGGCTTCAACTGGGCTTTGATACCACTGTAAGGAATCAATACATGACAGCGAAAAAATTTTGATTCCCTAAAACCATGATCTTTGCCTTGATGGATGCCGAACGAGTAAAACTGGGAACCGAATATGAAGTAGAACGAGAGTACCTCATGGGATTTCTAAAATTCCTCACCATGGATGAAGAGAGGGCATTCCTCCTTGCTGAAAACCATTCAAGTGTCCAGTCTCTAGCGGTATCCATACGATCTGCTTCAATAGACGAGTTCTCCCTTCCTTCGGGCCTCCAGAAACCTTCCAGATCCAAACTTGACCATGGGAGATCACCTTCTAGAGAATAGAGGAGGAAGAGAGGATGCTTAGGACGTGCTCCAACCCTATGGCATGTTAGATTTTGGCTTCATAAGCCATTTATATATAGAAGATGGAATTTTTCACAAAAACCCAAAACTTCTATAAAATTGCGTCCATGTCCTCATCTTATTGACCATATCTATTATGTGTGACCCACTAGGCCCAATAGTCAATTTGGTTAAGTCTTAATTAATTTAAAAGAATAATTCTTTTAAATTAAATCAAAACTGTTATCCGATAACAGTTTTTACGGCATTCTGATCATAAAGGGTACAAGCCACATCCTATGATCCCAAATGACTTTGGGGAGTTAAATAACATCCATTGAGCCTTTTCATCATCAATTACCACATGGATTTAAATCCTCGTTCATACAATGTCCCGATCGGTCAGGGGTTCGGCACTGACTGTCAACCCCTGAGTATCCCAACTCTATGAAATCTTGTACTCAAGAATGGATCAACTGGAAAACTCTTTTTCTAATTATCCTATCTACCTTGGCCAAAGATTTAGAGTACTATCCATAAGACATTCTCTCTCTCCTACCGAGAGTGAATGATTCCCTATTGTCCGCTCAATTGCCTTCACCAGGTTTCCTATATACCCAATCCATTAACTATATAGGACCACAATACTAAGTGATCCATCAGTCAGTAGTCAAAGTACATAGTACGCCTGGTAAGACATCTTTGGCGACTCAGGTCAAAAATCCAACCGTGCTATTGAGATGTAAGAATAACCTGATAGACAGTTTGGTAAGATATTGATCAGGTTTTCATAAATTGGTCAGTTCAGTGAACTCATTCCACTAATGAGCACATGTGTGTGTATCTCAGTGTCCCCACACTGATGACCAATGAGATCGGTCATTCTCATCATATGAGAAGACATCACACACACTAGTCTATCCGGATTCTTGATGTCACGTCTCAAGGATCCTATGACTAGGAACATTTAGATCACATACCACTAGATGATCGATCTCATTATCATGATCTCATCATGATTCAATCATCATTGCATGTGATCAAGGACTTCATTACGATATACGTTTCTAATAAAAGTTAGTAACGAAGTTTTGCCTATTTAATTGAATGAGATATTCCTAGAAATGGCGAATCATATCATATATGATTGGCTTGTAGGACATACATTTCTATCAGTTTGAAGCCTAAAGATCTTTTTTTTTTTTACCAGTGCCAATCTACACATGCAACATAAAGGGATTCTCTTTGTGGTAGAAGGTATCCCATAAACAATAACAATATGAGAAAAAAATCAATAGAGAAATGTTTGTTAAGTTAGTTCTAAGACAGATGCACTGAGCATATAAGACCCTTCAACTCATTACACAAACGTGTGCCTCCTCAAGCTCATTTTCAACATCACAATATTTATTGAAATACCGCTGGTAAGATGGGGTTTGATAAAGCTTAAATCTATTGTTTAAAAAGTTTAAAATTCAAATAAAAAACTAAATTTTATTGAGATAAGTGTGTTTGAAAATTTCTCTCAACAAAAATATGAAATCAACAATTTATTAGACAAAAACGAATGAAAAATCCAACAGTAAACTTAAAGTTTAAGGTGCTTTAACAAATATTGACATGTCACATAATATATCATTTAAACAAATATATGATCAAAAACATTTAATCACTAAGAAAATGGGAGGTTAGATTTAGATTTGGTCAAAACAAACACCTGGTAGAATATGTGACATAATCAATAGCGTACACAATTTTATAACATTTATTGATGCATGGCAGTTGGTTGTCCTACAAGAAGGTATCCACAGGAAAGTCGGTCACTGCTATTGGACCACAGTATTTGAGAGAGCTGTCAGATAATGTCACGACCCGGAATTTAAATAACATAACCTCAAAATATGCAGCAGAAATACATAACATCGTGATAATGGGATGCAACCCAACACTTAGATTTCTTAATCCAAACTTAAATATTTTCAAAAGATCAATCAAAACAAGATAATAGAACCATACTATTAAGTCTCACAACACTCTTGCTCAAAAACAATCAAGATCATCTACCTAAGTAGAGAATACCAAGAATCTCCATGTGCAAATGACTCTGATTCCTTTGGTTCCACCTGATCCTCATCTTCAAGCTCTTAAATCTTCAAAACCTGCTGAAAAAATTTAACCCACAACGGGGTGAGTCCGGGGACTCCGTAGGATTTACACCCATTTCCCGCCAATCGGATACTAACATATAAACATGCAACGGTAGATAACATATCTAAATTGAGATGTAATTACAAATATATATAATGTCTTCTATATTAAACGCATAACCCATATCCAAACCATGAATTAACTTTTAAGAAAACAATTATGCCAATGCTACACACTTCGAGACCAAAATACACAAGACCATACAAGCTAGACAAAAATCATCTAAATGACCTCAAGACTTAACTTAACATGACCAATTTAAAACAAGACAAATCTGATTTTTCTAACATGACATGGTTTAACATTTATACATGACACACAAGAAACATATTTCATATCCTTTCCAGAACACAGCCAAAGAGCAAGGAATTGGTCGTCTTGCTTCACATGTACAAATACTTTCACCAGCTCTAATATATATAGCAGTAACATATAATAAGCTAGCCCAAAGTGCACTTAGGCAGTGGTGACACTAAGGGAAAACCGCGGTAATCCGGGATCTGTGGGAGGGCCGGATTCATCTAAGTTACCTGCTGCCCACGGGGCAATTTACTAACATAGGCTGGTGAAGCCTTCATAACACGTCATATCAAGAGTTCATAACATAATTTCAAATCATGACATACTTGACCATACCATGCATACATGACATAACCATCCAATTTCATAGCCCTTCATGCAAGACATAACATCCACAACGAACTTGACAAGACATATGATAACCCGACATAATTGAACTTGTTCTCAATGACAACTCGTACTAATCATGACCAAATTGACATGACTAACTATGCATAGCATAGCCCATGATCTGAAACCAAATTAAACATATTTTGCCATAACTAGACAATACTTGTACTAATCGACTTGGTTGACATATTCTAAATCAAACATATATGAAACTTGATAACATGAACCTAACCATATCATGCGAGACATATTACACAATATGGAACCAAACCAAATAATTTTTACATGATCTATGCACATGCAATAACAAACCAAATCTAGACATGCTTGATTACATACACAAGACAATTAATCAAACCCAATTTTTGGCATAATCAAAACAAGCTAACTTCTGATGTCAACACCCATAATCTGACCTAAACAGGTTCCAAAAAGTGAAATTTGATGATTTTTGATTTTTCCAAAATTCCACATAACTATATTTCAATTCTAGGTCCATTCTAGCACATAAACATATACATAAATAACATATGGTCAAGTCTCATGAAAAATAGGTCTACCCATCCAGAATCATGCCAAACATGTCCCATAATATTCAAAATATCATTTTCAAAGTTCTGGATTCAAGGATTTTTGAGAAAATTTACAAATCATGAGTCAAAAGTCTAAACTAGTCAAATCAAGGTCCATAAGTTAAATCATGCATATTTTCTAATCAAAATGGGATAAAATACATAGACAAGCTTTAGAAACCTACTTGTAATCTTCTGTGAATTTTCCTGATTTTTCTGGATTTTTCTGCTATTTTTCTTGGCCTTAATCTAATATCCGGATTTAATAAATCCGAAAATCAGAATTTCCTGAACCGGCGCCGAACCGGGCGGTTCGTCCGGCTGAACCGGAGCGGTTCGAAGGCGTTGGACCGCGGCTGGACCGGCGGCTCACGACGGCGGTTCGCGGTGGCGCCGACGACAGCGGTTCGCGGCGGCGCTCACGGCGGCGGAGGCGGCCGGCGGCGCTCGATGGCGACGGTGATCGGCGGTGGACAATGACGGCGATGCTGTCCATGGTGGCGACGACAAGGGGGGCCGGTGGCAGCACGAATGGACTCTTTGCTGCGACGGTTTCTGCAAAACAGGGGGCTCGCGGCAGTGCCGGCCGGAACAGGGGAGGCCGGCGGGGCTTCCGGCGATGGCGACAGACAGCGGTGGCAGCGAGGAGAGGGAAGCGCTGGGCGGAGGCTCCAGGCAAGTTGGCAAGGCCGAGGGCGGCGGCTGCCGCGCGCACTCGCGCGGTGGGAGGCAGCAGAGGGGTGTGGCTTAGGCGGGCGTGCCTGGTCAGTGCGGCTGACGGCGACGAGGGGGGGCTAAGCGTGGCCGGGCGGTGTTTCACGCGGGCGCAGGTCGCACACTCAAGCGCGGGTAGGCAGAAGAAGGGGGGGTCGACGAGCAGCGGCGTCCGGGGGGGAGGGGCGAGAGAATGAGAGAGATAGAGATCAGGAGGGGGTGTGCATAACCAGCGAGAGAGAGAGAGAGAGAGAGGGCGGGGCGGGGCGGGTGTAACCGACGAGAGAGAGAGAGAGCGGGCAGGGCGGGGTGGGTGACCGGCGAGAGGGAGAGATAGGGCAGGGCGGGGCGGGTGGTTACTAAAATTAAAATTAAATTTTTTTTTAAAAAGCCAGATATTACAGATAATATGCTCTCTTACGACTTTTCCTTCTTTGCCATACCCACCTAGATAAATGGGATCAAAGGAATGGAGACTGTCAGGAAAAAAAGATTAGATTTAATGCATACAATTCCCCCACATACAATGCACAGTGCCATTTGCAATAAGCCATCACAATTTTCGCCATGAAAAGGAAACAAGCAACAACATTCATGTTAATTGGACCTGCTCAATCGTTCCCTAAAATGCGACAGGAAAAATGCCAAACTAGATAAAAATCCTACAATCCCAAGAACTTCTAATAAGAAGGAAAAATACTTCACCTGCCGTAATAAGAAAGATCAAGCGATGGTGCCACATAAACTACATACCAAGAAAGAAATAGAGCAAAATTTTACATTATTGCATATAAGTGCGGTAAGGGTGCAGCAGGGCATGCAAAAGAGATGGTTAGTGAAAGAGAATAAAATCCTACCAAATGCAAATACATACAATGGAGCAGTTCGCTAGAACAAAGAGATAAGGGCAAGAGGATGAGCAAAGACACGGTATGAGGTGGCCATAAGATAAATGTAAAAGTACCCATCTTACAGGCATACAAATTTATACACTTGCATTTTAAAATCCTACAACGTATAGGAAAAAAATGTCCAAACTTTGTTCCTATATATATATACTGCCAACGGCTTAAATAGTCTTTGAAGCATGATAAAAATGTCCAAACATTGACCTAAGCGTATTTACATTGCTACTGGCAATAGTTTAAAATATCCTAATTATTGAAGGATGACCTTTAAACAGTCAAATTTCAGTGATGATGGTTGAAATCATTACCAATGCATTTAAGATACCATGGACGATGACTTGTCAATTATCGTCAATATTTTTTTCGATTTTCTCCCCACTCAAACTCTTTTCTTTCTCTCCTGATCCTTTTGCGCGCTCTCTCTCTCTCTCGCTACATCTCTCCCAAGGCCCAATCTCACTATCGTCGTTTCTTCAATATTTACAATATTAATAGTTAAATTTATAAAATATATAATACAATATACATATTTATTATATTTTAATTAAATAAAAATAATATTTTATGCATTACTATTTTATAAATATTGATTGTATATTTTAAATAAATATTTTAAAATAAAAATATTATGATTTAAATAAAATGAAATGTAAATTAACTTTTGAGATGGGAGACATGAATTCACTAACTTTGATAGTGACTTCATCTCTGATGAGCAACTACTTTAGCCAAAGTGTGTTATTTTCAATTTTTTAAAGGTGTTAGTTAGTTCTGCAAATTTAATTTGTAAGTCTGTTAGCTTAAAATTGTTTCTCTTCCCTTCCCTTGCATCTCGGCGGAGGCTCGTAACAAGTCCTCCAACTCAAACAACTGCCTTTTCTAGCCATATATAGAACACCAGCCTGTTATCAATGCTGCCATCAAAACTTCGTCCGCGGTGCTCTCGCTTCTCTTCTCGTCCCCATGTCTTGACACCACATAACACCATCAATAAATCAAAAAAAAAGGATGCCACAAAGAGGAAGAGGATGCTACGGTGAGGACGCTTTTGCAGCTCAATTGTCTTTTGGGACATCTCACTTGGGGGGTGGCAAAAGAGGTGAAAATGTAGCTTGGAGTTGGGTTATCCAGGGTGTTGAATAGTCTCATATTAACATAAAAATAGGTGTGAAAATATAAGAAAAGTGATTACTTCACTCAAGATCTTAAAGATCGTGAGTTGGATAACCCATTTGTTTAACATAGTATCAAAGCATGTTAGTTCAATTTGAACTTGTGGGCACGCATCCCCTTTCTAATCTTGTGATATTGCCTAGTAAAAAAAGATATCATCTTCTACACAAGGGGACACATCAGAATAATCTTATATTGGGTATTTGGAAAGAGTTTATGAACATATGATTGTGATGCTTACCTCCCTCACAGTCTCGAGGTTTTTAGTTAGATAACCTACTTGATTAACATGATATTAGATTATGAGACCGGATCCCCTCAGGAGGCCTCCCGAGGGAGTCCGATCAGACCACACACATATTTCTGATGCAGCATTTGGATGAGTTTTTTGAGTGTTTCTTCTTTCTAAAAATTGGTGTAACTTCTCTCCTTATAGGGTGTTTGGTTGCATGATAATTAAGGTTTTTATTTTAATTTTTAAAAATTATAAGAAAACTTGTTAAAAGAGGTGTTTGACAACCATGATAATTTTATGTTTTGAAAGTGATTTTCTTCTTAAACAAAAAAAGAGAGTTTCACCTCTTTCTTTTTTCTTGTGGTCCCCCACTTTGTTTGGTCATGTGTGGTAGTTACTCTTTTTTGTAATCACATCCCTCCAAACATGATAATTTTATGTCATGAGTTAGTTCACTTTTTATCATGAAAATGTACAAAAAATTATCATGGAACCAAACACCCCATTAGCCTATTCCGGATATAAAACAACAGAAGGCTGTTTTGTTTCCGGAAGACAGTCACGTCTCCCGCAGTTGACGTCCTTGCTTGAGATGGTTTCCATATTTCTCGCGCGCGCGCTATGCTTGTTAACACCCAACTCCTCGCAGCGGACGAACGGTGGAAGACTGGCAACCCTCTCAGCGGCTTCCGGCAACCCTCTCGACAGATGAAAGGCGGAAGATCGGTAACCTTCTTGGCGCCTTCTGGCAACCCTCTCGGTAGACGATTGGGATTCCTCTCAAGTCTCAATCACGGGCGATAGACGATCGGCGGACGACCAGCAAACGACACGACCAGCAACCCTCTGAACCATAGGTGGCAGACGATGCGGCTCCGTCTGGCGACAAAGCAGGTGAGTCCTTGTCATCCCTCCAACGTGCTCTGTTTTCTGGTCACGGTGGCAAGGCGGGCGACTTGGGCCAGTGTGATTGTGTTGTGCGAGCTAGCGGGACTGGGTTGTCGACAATGATAGAAGTTGGGCGAATTCAACTCCCGCCCCCACTTTTAGGCTCCTCTTTATTTTTTAGTCCCATCCGTTTGTATCATTATTTTTTAATCCCAAATCAGAAAATCTTATAATTCTCACCCCTATCTCTCCCTCTCACCGTTAACAACTTTTGTTTTACCAATTTTACCCCTCATATCCCCTGTACGTACCCTCATCCCCCTGTACGTAAATGGACTATGATTGGATGCAAGATATTAGCATGCTCAACCGATGGCTCAACACATGCACATACCCATTTTCGGCGTGCGGGCTCCTCGTCTGACGGCGAGGCGGACGAGAAGCCGCCCCCTCCGGCGGGCCTGCCGACGCAAACACAGACGACGTGCAGGCTCCCCGTCACGCTCCCCATCGCGATGGAGAAGCCGCCCCCTCCGGCAGGCCGACGCAAACACAGAAAGAGAGAGAGAGAGGCCGGCGTGCGGGCTCCCCGTCACGGCGAGGCGGACGAGAAGCCGCCCCCTCCGGCGGGCCTGCCGACGCAAACACAGAGAGAGGTCGAGCGGGGCATCGGGGGGGTCCGAGACAGGCCTGCCGACGCACCGACGCAAACACAGAGAGAGAGAGAGAGAGAGAGGAAGAACGAGGCGGACTTACAGGTCCCGGCGGTGCTTGTGCTACGCTGGACGCCGGTGATGTCTTGCCGCACCTGGACGCAGACGCCGAATGCGCTAGGGTTTGCTCCGTTTGGATGATTTTTGTTCCTATGGGAGAGGCAGGACACGGCGGGGACAAAGAGGTATTATAGAAATGAGACATTTGAATTAACGGAAAGGACTAAAAAAATTTAAATAGACAGAAACGGGATTAAAACTTAACTTAGATAAACGGTGGGACTAAAAAATAATTTTTTAGCCTCCGCAGGACTAAAAATTAAAAACCCCTAGAAGTTGTGTGACGCCTAGGTAGTTGACATCTAGGGGCAGCCCTCCAGATTGGGGCTAGACGCCTTCAGCTATGGCCTGCGGGACTGGGTGAGGGGCTGACCAAATTAGGTTTGGGGGCATGCGGGGGTAGGGGCGCTCAACAATGTAGGACTAGCTAGCTATGGGCTTGTTGGATTGGGACAGGGTGGCTGCATGTTTGGCTTCCGAATTGGTTGAGAGGGGTCGCCGGTTAGGGGATGGGGGCCAACGGACTAGGGTAGTATGCCTTCCGGATTGGGGCTAGGGGCAGCGGATTGGGGCAGCGTTCCTGATTGGGGCTAGATGCCTTCGACAATGGCCTATGGGACTGGGTGAGGTGACTAGCCAGATTGGGAATGGGGGCATGCGGGAATGGAACAGGGGGCTTGTGGCAATGGACTACTCCAACCTTCCTTATTGATTGAACTCTATCACCAACCAAGATCTACGGCCTGCACATATTTAATCTGCCTGCGTACCCCCATCTTTGTTTTCATTTTTACTTTTTCCAATGGACTGTGTTGTTAATTACATGTATATATAAATGATGTTCATTTCGTGTGCATTGATGCCGCTATTAAATATTGAAGAAAATAAATATTTATCGATCAGAAAAATTTGACATGTATGTGTATATATAAGAATATGATTTTACTATCTTGATTAAATTGGTGTAAGATGGAAATTTCAAAGCAAGGTTTAATTTAGAACAAAGTTTATATCGGCCAATCAGAAGAAAATTTTGATTTGTATATGTATGTACCCATAAAAGGATAATTTTATCATCTTGATTTTATCGACACAGTTCTTTTAATGTACACTATTGAATGTGTTTGATCACATAGGTTGATGAAAAATATTTTTTCTACGAGTGAAATTAGTGATAGGATAAAATGAGACCAAACATGTACTGCATTTCTAATTAAAATGTTAGTAGAACACCATCGAAATTGAAAAAGAGCATCGTCAAAATGGAAGCTGGAAGTGTGGGAAGCCATGAGACTATAGTTTAATAAACGTTTTGAACTTAATGTTACAAGTAAATAACTCAAAGCATGTGTTCAGGTAATGAAGAACAATTTTGTTGTTGTAAGGACCTTATTTAATCAAAGCGGATTTGGATTCAATCTAATTTTAAATATATTCACAGTAACCAATGAAGTTTAGGATGCTTACATTCAGGTGAGACAAAAATCTAGTTTATTTTTAATATATTTTTAAATATGATATAACGTCTTATGTAATTTTGCAAGCTTTAGAAATATCCAGTAGCTAAGGCGTGGAGAGGAGTTACCATTCCACTTTATAATGAGTGGTATGAAATTTTTGAAGGTAATTGCTTCCATGTATTTTGTTAAAAAACAATGTTATGTGTTTTTATTTATTCTGACATGTAATATTTATTGTAGGTGCTAAGGATTTAGGAAGTCGAGCTCAAAATATTTTTTCTCTGAAACAAAGTCCTATAGTTGATTATTCATATAATACACCTGAATATGAACATATTGTCGACCTGACCAAAGATGGTAGTTCTGCATCCAATCCAAAGTTCAAGTTACCAATATGTTCAAGAATGGATAAAAGAAGAGCATCAATCACTTCTGAGGAAAATGCAAAGGGGAAAATACAAAAAAAATACAAATTTGGTTGAAGCAATGTTGAAGGCTACAGATGAGTTCAACAAGTCAACCATCCCCATATCATTTGAGATGATACAAGAGTATTTTGATATCATAATGAAGATGTAAGTAATCAATCCAATCAGATTGATGCAGTGGAAGATTTCTGATTTCTCATATATCAATGTCTTGATCTCGATCAGAACCGAACGACGTCACCAAAATCGATATTCAAAATGATTTCGAATTTGTACCTTTGTGGGATTCAAATAATCCCTATTGATCAAAGAAGATCAAGCGTTATCATGCTCGTCAAGCCGCTCAAGCGTGCGGCCTCTAGCCGTATCCACACGAACCACCTCCGAAGTCGGGTTCTCGTCTGCATCGACGTTGACCACTTGTCCCGAACGAAGCTCCACCATCGAATGGCGGCTGTTGGGGTGAGAGACAACGAAGGACGGTGGTTGGAGTGTAGAGAGCCCCTTGACTTGATAGGGTAGGGTTTGTGCTCTCATCACTATTACTTATAGAATTCGAAGTTTTTCACAAAAACCCCTCCTTTCTCTATAAGTTAACCCAAGTCCCAAACTTATGAATTGGTCTTTATGTGTTTGACCTCCTAGGCCCAAGAGCCCATTTGGATGAGACCTAATTAGAAGAAAAACTTCTTTTAAATTAAATATATTATCTCATAATATATTCGATGGCCTACTAATCATGAAGGGTACAAGTCACATCATATGATGCCAAATAGTTTCGGGGATGAACTTCTCTACAAAGAGACTTTCCATCATCGGTTACCACACAACTATAAATCTTCATCCATTCAATATCCTGGTCAAATAGGAGTATGACATTGACTGTCAACTCCTAAATATGCTGACACCATGGAATCTTGTCCTCATAATTGGATCAATTAGAAAACTCTTTTCCAATTATCCTATTTACCTTGGACACAGATTTAGAGTACTATCTATAAGACATTCTCTCTCTCCTACCGAGAGTGGATGATCCTCTATTATCTGCTCAATTGCCTCCACTAGGTTTCCTATATACCCAATACATTAACTAAGACCACAATATTAAGTGATCCATAGGTCAATAGTCAAAGTACATGGTACACTCGGCAAGACATACTCAGGTCAAAGATCTAACCATACAATTGTGATGATAGAATACATTGATCAATAGTTCGGTAAGATACCATTCAAGGATTTTACACTAGTCAGTTAAGTGAACACATTCCCCTAATGAGCACATGTAATATATCTTAGTATCCCCACACTAATGACCAATGAGATCAGTAATCCTCATCATATGAGAAAATATCATATACACTGGTCTTATCGAATCCTTGATGTTCGGTCTTGAGGATCCTACGACTAGACTTTAAGATGATTAGTCTCTTCATGATTCAATCATCATTACATGCAATCTAGAACTTTATTATGATAGACGCATCAAGATAATGCAAGTAATGAAAAAATGTCATTAATACTGAATAAGATATTTCAAGAAATGTTAAATCATATCACATATGATTGACTTATATGGCATACATTTCTATCAAAAGATGACTTTGACTTCACTGAAAAAAGTAAAAGTGGCAAATATAGTTAGGACTGGGAATGCGTACCTTATTTTTCTCCAATTTGATGAAGAGACTCGTTTAGAGTGGTTGAAGATGCATCTTCAAAATATCTAAAAAGAACGTTTACAAATAGAAATATTGTTATTTTAAACCCTTTAAACTACAATTGGTTATGTGTAGTTTTTATTCATTCAGTCGTTCTGTGATTATTGATTATGTTGTTCTTCTTTTGGTCTGCACAACTCTATGCTACGAAATATACTTTATATTGTATGCATTTGTGATCAGTATATTTCTTGTAGTTCAATAGAAAATTTTGAGAGTGATGACGATATAGGTATTGACCTAGATCAGGAAGAAGAAATATGTATCAAATGTCGATGTGCATTGTTATTTACTATGATTACAATTATATATGAAGTGTATCAATCCTCTACATTGAAAAGAAAATGTGTATGAGATTATGTACTAAGTGGTAAAGAATATACAAAGAAATTGTATTTAGGAGTGCCTACAAGATTTCCTGAGATTTGTATAATGAACAAAATTGCATTTATCGCTTTATGTAATCAAGTCTAAGCTTCAGATGCAGTAAAAGAAAGTGTACGAGTAGATACAAAAGAGATGATGCTGGCTACATTGTACATATTAGCAAATGGTGTAAGCAATTGATGTGCTCAATGAAGATTTCAACATTCAGGAGAGATTGTCAATCGACAATTCAATAAAGTTGTTGAAGTTTTTCAACTATTAGTGCCAAAGTTGATTTATTTGCCATCACAAATGACTCCACAATACATTGCTGATAGGCAACACTTCAGATTTTTTAAGGTAATATATGTGCAACTATGAATATAGTAAAATTATTGATATGATTATGTTCTATATCTTTTTATTTTCTGGATTGTATAAGAGCTATTGTTGGAACACGTATAATGATTGAAGTTCCAGCAGATGATAGAATACATTATCTCAATCGAAAGGGACATACGTTGCAAAATGTGATGGTCTCATGTTTATTTGATATGACGTTCTTTTATGTTCATATTGGATATGAGGGACTAGTTGCTGATGCAATAGTTCTTGAAAATGCAACGAACTCGAGATTCTATGTACCTGAAGGTAGTATATGTGCATTATTTTTTTATTTATTATGTCATAACGTGCACTGTACAAGAGAATCAAATACTATCTTAAAGAGTTTTCTCTAAGTCATTCAGCTTCTAAATAATACAAAGAACTGTATAATTTGCGACATGTTTCTGTTAAAAACGTGATAGAGCGAACATTCGGCATTCTAAAAGAATATTTTTGAATTCTGTTAAGGTCATTAAAGTAACCTATTAAGGTTCAAAGTAAGATTATTACAGCGACTTGTGCACTTCATTATTTCATACAAAATGTGCAATGTAGTAAAGATGAGACATGGGTAGAAATTCAAGGACACATTGGCAGAAGAATAGATGAGACATGTGTCTAATTGTATTGCTAACCCCATTTGTCTAATTGTGATGCCAGTCTCTTTTTCTTAGTGTTGTCTTTATTTTTTTAATAATTTTTCTTCAACACATTTTCTTTAAGTGTTATTGTCATATTTTTCAAATTTTTTACATTTTTTATATTTTTACATTTTTTAATTTTTTCTAAAAAATACTTTTTCAACACATTGAGGTGGTACAAGAAGTCATGTCTTGTTGCGTATTAAAGAATTAATCTCTTCTTCAGTATCTTTCCTTTTGTGTTGTATAGACTTTCAACTTTCTAATTTCATCTTTATTTCTAATAAATTGGGATGTGTATTTGTAACATTGGTGTGCAGAATCTATAATGTCTAAAATCATTAGATTATTTATCTAATTCCTAAACATTTATGTCATCAGACTGTTGGTGGTCTAGTCATTTATGTTTCAAATTTGTCTTTCCTTTAGTAGTTTTTCCGTTAAGTAAAGTATAAAACACTAATTTATAGTGCAATATCCAGATAATTAACAACCCGAATGCTCAGAACTAAACTACATGATTATGTGCTATTAGTTGTTTGAAATTTTGGAGCCGACACATACATCAAAATATTGCTAAAGTGACTATTTGATTTCTATATGGAAATACATGTTCATATGTAATTTGCTTATTCAAGGATCTTAAGAACAAAATTGCATTTCTTCGAGTGCCAGCTAAATTTTTGCTTCATACATGGGTTACCAGTTTCACCAAGAGTACCTAGATATGAAAGAGAAATGAAATGATTGATAAAGACATAATTACATGTATTGAGGAAACTGAGATAATTGCTCACAGAAATATCACATTGAGGCTAGATAGGGCCGAAAATGGAGTCAAGACAAGGCCCTAACTCAATATACGATTAAATCACAGGGTTGAAACGAGTTAGATAAGCTCTCAAGGACAATGATTAAATAGACCAAGACCGAGGAGAGAATCATCAAAAAAAGAAAAGAAAAGTTGTTCCTCAATTTGTGTATGCTAATAATTTCAAGACAATTTTATCGAATGTTTGTTGAAGGTATCATTTGGCTTCCATATTTGATTACATGAAAGGCGAACATAAACAAAAATGAGCCAATGATTGTCCCGCGGCAATGTCGCAGTGGACATTAGGTGCCCTCCACTTGGGATCGATCATCATTGAGGCATCATCCATGAAAAACAAAATTGAGTGGCATGGAATAGTTTCTCAATGTCACTCGGTCTATTGGAAGTCAATGCTAGTGACCACGTTAGGGCCCTGGAGCTTGATAGATACTATATCATATGCTTCTATTGCCTCTTATTCTATGGATGGATAAAACCCCCACAACACGTAAATGAAATGAAATAGGCGGCAATAGAGTGTGCAATTTTGATGTGTAGTAGTGTTCCGATGAAGTACACAACAATTTAAATATTTGATTTTCCACTTCCGACTTACTAAATGTTCCAAGGTAAAGAGTTTTATTTCTTACAACGTGACCGATCCTTGCTTGCCAGTGTCCATGTTGGTAATGCCCATCAACACAGAATTTCTAGAGATCATCAGCACCTCAAGATCTAAAAGACACAATCTACTTATGTGCAAAACACAACCATCATAGTGATCTTATCTAGTAACTTCTCGGTAAATGGAAGCTTCTCTAGAAAACCAATTGCTTTTGTTGAAAAATTGGAGTTTGAAGGGGTATTTAATCATTGTGTTTTTTCACAAGAAATGATGAGGATGTAGGCGCATGCCAACCTTGTCCCAGATGCAAAGAACTCTTGCCTCATCATGTGTCTCATTTCCTTCATTTTCTCAGTGTAGTTCAAAGCTAGAGATCTTTTATTTTTATCATACCAGTGTCAATCTAGACATGCAACATAAAGGGATTCTCTTCAAGGTAGAAGGTATCCTCTAAATGATAACCATAGGAGAAAAAATCAATAGAGAAAGGTTTGTTGATAGATGCAATGAGCATCATAAGACCCTTCAACTCATTACACAAACATGTGCCTCCTCAAGCTCATTTTTAGCATCACAATATTTATTGAATTACCCCCGGTAAGGTGGGGTTTGATAAAGCTTAAATCTATTTTTTAACAAGTTTGAAATTCAAAATATAAATTTTATTGAAATAAGTGTGTTTGAAAATTTCTTTCAGCAGAAATATGAAATCAACAATTTATTATAATAGAAGAAGCCAAAAACGAATGAAAAATCCAACAGTCAACTTAAAGTTTAAGGTGCTTTAACAAATATTGGCATGTCACATGAAATATCATCTAAAAAAATATAAGATCAAAAACCTTTAATCACTAAGAAAATGAGAGGTTAGACTCCGATTTGGTCAAAACAAACACCAGGCAGAATATGTGACATAATCAATAGGGTACACAATTTTATAACGTTTATTGATGCATGGTAGTTGGTTGTCCTACAAGAAGGTAAATCGTTGCTATTGGACCCTAGTATTTGAGAGCTGCTCAATCATATGCTCTTATGGTTTTCCCTTCGTTATCATACCCTCCTAGATAAATGAAAACGGGAGACTGTCAAGAAAAAAGACTGTATAATGCATATCACAGAAAGAATATTCACTAGGATTGTAAATAAAATCTGATATTTTTATTTTTTTGATTCGATTCTAATAAAAATTAATAGATTTGAAATTTATTTTTATATCCTATAAATTATTAGAATCGGAATCAGATACTTTAGTAGTTTATAGGAATCGGAATTAATTGATTATGTTTCTGTTAATTTGATTTCAATAAAAAATAAAATATTTAAATAAGAGTAAATAATATAAAATTAATAAATTATAAAATATAATATTTTAATTAATAAAATAATAAAAATACAATTTTACGAAGATTATATTACATTTTAATAATTATATATAAATTATTAACTTATTTTTTAATAAAAAATAATTATCAAAATTAAAATAAAAAATTATCGTATTTGATTTCAATTTTGATAACGAAATTGAAATCGGATCAAAATCAGAACATAATGATTTCGAAATTATTGAAATCAGAATCAGAACATCTTAACCCTAATCGGAATCCTAATCAGATTCTGATAATTTCACTATCAAGTTCGACCCATTTACTGCCCTAATACTCACCCACATACACTACATATTGCCATTTGCAATAAGCCATCATAATTTCGTCATAGAAAATAGTCAAACAACAACATTCATGTTAATCGGACCCTGCTCAATCGTTCTCTAAAATGTGACAGGGAAATGCCCAACTAGATGAAAAACCGACAATCCCAAGAACTTCTAATGAGAAGGAAAGAAACTTCGCATGCTGTAAGAAGAAAGTTCAAGCGATGGAGCCACATAAACAACATACCCAGAGAAAAAATAGAGCAAATTTTCACATTATTGTGGGGTAAGGGTGCAGCAGGGCATGCAAGTGAGGTTGTCAGTGAAAGAGAATAAAATCCTACCAAATGTAAATACATACAATAAGGCAGTACGCTAGAACAAAGAGATAAAGACGAGGATGAGCATAGACATGGTATGAGGTGGCAATAAGATAATGTAAAAGTGCCCATCTTACAGACATACAAATTTATACACTTGCATCTTAAAATCCTACAACGTATATGAAAACATACAAATTATTTAACTATTTAAATTTTAGAGCTGATTTAACTATTAAAATAACTTAGGAAGATGTTGGGCCTAACCATTGTTCAGATTCTAATTAATTTCCCCTGAAACGTACAAAAAAGTCAAATTTTGGGATAGTCTGATGTCTTATCAAAGTGTATAGAGTATAACATTATTAATTAATAAACCTGTCAGTCGCATCAAATTAAAGTGAGCGGATGGGAAAGTTACTAGCCCATAAACAAAAATGGTTGTTTGCTATAGTATCAGGTCCGTTGAGCTCAATCAAATCAAATATAGTAATTCTTATGAGATGTTGTATTGTCCTCCGCGGTCTTTGAGATACGTGCTCATATGCATGCTTTTAGAGGTGTAGTTTGGTACATTTCAATTGATTGATTTTAGAATCATTAATTTGAAGATGAAGATCAAAATTTGAAGCCAAGATGCCGTAATGCCATGTGTATGATTTGCTTTTAAAATATATTTCTAACAGCATGTCGAATATGAGACAAAAAAATGTAATCACAGCTATTTACAGTGTTTAACAAACCAAATTGGTGTGGAGGGTGTTGTCCGCACGCCACTCCCTCCCGCCATCCTTATCTAGGGGATGAGCATAGACATGGTATGAGGTGGCAATAAGATAATGTAAAAGTGCCCATCTTACAGACATACAAATTTATACACTTGCATCTTAAAATCCTACAACGTATATGAAAACATACAAATTATTTAACTATTTAAATTTTAGAGCTGATTTAACTATTAAAATAACCTAGGAAGATGTTGGGCCTAACCATTGTTCAGATTCTAATTAATTTCCCCTGAAACGTACAAAAAAAGTCAAATTTTGGGATAGTCTGATGTCTTATCAAAGTGTATAGAGTATAACATTATTAATTAATAAACCTGTCAGTCGCATCAAATTAAAGCGAGCGGATGGGAAAGTTACTAGCCCATAAACAAAAATGGTTGTTTGCTATAGTATCAGGTCCGTTGAGCTCAATCAAATCAAATATAGTAATTCTTATGAGATGTTGTATTGTCCTCCGCGGTCTTTGAGATACGCGCTCATATGCATGCTTTTAGAGGTGTAGTTTGGTACATTTCAATTGATTGATTTTAGAATCATTAATTTGAAGATGAAGATCAAAATTTGAAGCCAAGATGCCGTAATGCCATGTGTATGATTTGCTTTTAAAATATATTTCTAACAGCATGTCGAATATGAGACAAAAAATGTAATCACAGCTATTTACAGTGCTTAACAAACCAAATTGGTGTGGAGGGTGTTGTCCGCACGCCACTCCCTCCCGCCATCCTTATCTAGGGGTGTAAACAGAATCCGATAATTAGAAATTTCGATTTGATTCCGATAAAAATTAACGGATTTAAAAACTGTTTTGTATCCTATAAATTATCAGAATCGGAATCGGATATTTCGATAGTTTATCGGAATCGAAATCAGGTGATTCCGTTTATCCGATTTCGATAATAAATAAATAAATATAAGTAAAAATAATCAAAATAAAGTCAAATAAATCATAATATATAATATATAAATTGATAAAATGATAAAAATAAAATTTTAAAATATTATATCAAAATTTATTAAATATATGTGAATTTTTAATGATTTTTTGAAAAAAAATTAATATCTATTATCGGAATCGAAAATTATCAGATTCGATTCCGATTTCGATAACAGAATCAGAATCGGATCGAAATCGGAACATGGTGATTTCGAAATTATCGAAATCAAAATCGAAACACTTTATCTCTTATCGGAATCGGAATCGGAATCGAATTCTGTGATTCCGCTATCGAACCCGACCCATTTACACCCCTATCCTCATCTCATCTCATCTCAGCCACCCCGACGGCCCTCTTCCTTCCTAAAACAATCTAAGGTCAGCGAGGAAGATAATGCGTGTTGCCATGTTCAGATGGGGAAAATTTCTTACATTAACACACTTAAAAAATTAAATTTGTAGAACTAACACAGGAATCTCCGAAACTAACACATTTTTGCTATGGAAGAGAGTGACTTTATATCTCTCATCTAAAAATAATAATAAGATAAATTTTAAAGTTGAAGTCGCTAGACTCATGATATTAAAGGCTTTCAACTTATTTCATTTTTTTACCTTGAAGTGTAAGCGACTTTCACTTCAACATGTTACGTATTTTATAAATATAAATGATAAATATCTTAAATATTATTTATATAACATATTAAAATAAATTAATTTAAATTTTATAAAATATTATATTTTAAAGTATTATAAATATTTTAATAAATAAATTAAATACTTTTCTGACTGAAACTAAAAATATTAGATGTATTTTTAAATAAATTAAATAATATTTTTAAAAATATATAACAAGATAAGTTATATTAATAATATATTTAACTTGTATGTATCTAACAAAATGATAGTGTATGGTGATTCTAAAATTCTAATTTTAATTTTGTCTCTGTATATTTGTAATCATGCATGTAGTTTGACCTTAAATCTTCCTACAAAATTAAATATTATATAAAAATAAGTAAAGCTTATTTAGAAATTATTATTGATCTAACAATGTTGAGAAGGGTAATTTTGGTAGTACCTTAAGACGTTAATTTAACACATGATGAACTGACCTTAAAATTTAAAAAATCAAATTGCTAGAGTGGGTGTTAAACATATGTGGTCAAATGACCAACATTTAAGTTGGCTTTCCTGTATAGATGGGAAATTAATTTCTCATAACTTTATAAATGTTTGATTAAAAATGTTATATTGTATAGTATTTTTTAATGATGAATGATAGGTAGTAGCTATAGAAGAATCATTTTGTTGTCAAAATTTAGATTACATTACAACTCCTATACCAAGTTCTAAAATATAAACTTGTGGAGAAGGACTTACCAACAATTAAATGACTAAATATATAAAAAATATATTTTATAGATAATTATAGAAAATATTATATTTAAAATAAAAATTATATATTTACATAATATAAACTATTCTATTTCAGTATAAAAATTATACCAAAAGAATGTTTTATTTGATTTATCTCTTTCATAGATCAAAATGAGAACTTTCTCGTGATGGGCAATAAAAGGCTACATACCCGCAAGTGAAATGACTCACCGCTAGTAATCGTAGCCAAACATTTTCGTAAAAGCCAACGGTGAACGGGCTACCAACGACGTGTGATTCACACCGCGTGCAAAAGACTGTTTTGCAAGCGTTGTGTTGCCACCATCGACTGCGGCGACCGCATCGGGGTCCTTCCTAGCCGTTCACGGTGGCAGCATCAGCATCCTTGTCGGCCCTTTGCCATTCTCAGCAGTCTCCATCGGTGTCTTCACTGGCTGTGCTTTGTGCGGAAGGTATTCTCGTCGACCATTTGCTGTTCACGCAGGCCCTTTTGTCATTCATGACAGCCTCTTCAACTTCCTCACCGCCCCCTGGCCGGTCTCTACAATTCTTGCCCTCGCCGGTCTCCACGGTTCCCTCCTCTCACCCTCCCACCCCGGCGCTCCACTCCCCAGCCTTCCTTTTCGTTCTCTCCCCTTCCGGCTCCCCGATCCCCCTTTTTCGCCCCTCCCCCTTCCGATTGGTTTCTTCCCCTTCAACTCCCCTCTGACGTACCTCACCCCCAATCTCCCTTTTCGCCCTCCCCCTTTCGGGTCCTGCCCCGCCCCCCTTATCACCCCCTTCCAGCTCCCAATTCTCCTTATCACCCCTCCCCTTCTGAGAGTTGGATTTCCTTTTCGCCACCTCTTCCGGATCCCCTTCGACACACCACCATCCCAACTATCAGCTCCTGGCTTCTCTTTTTTGCACCCCCCCCCCCCCTCGTCAGCATCACCCCCTCCCCTTCACTCCTTGCTAACTCCCTGAACCCCCTTCTCTCCGATCGACTTGCGCTCATCCCCCCATTGTTGATAGTCAGTGCTTGGTAATCTTCTTCGGAGGTGTTCATATTTTTGCCATTTTGTAAATGTTTTTGGTCGGGAGGGAGGATTTCCTCCTTCCCACACTCCCGTCCCAGTGGTATGTCTAAACTTATTTTTTGGTATTTTGTCTCTTTTTGTCATGATGGTGATGTGGAGTTCGGCTTATCTATGTTGAGTCTATTTGTTCAATGTCTTAAGATCAAGTTCTGTTTGAAGTCGTTCCATGTTATTTTTATAGTCATCATCTTTATCTCGAGACTGTTAGTTTGGGTAATATTCACACTATTTTGGTGTGATCATCCAGTCTCGTGACAGTTGTTGAACTCTATTATTGGAGTTTCTAATTATGTTGTTCAACCACTCGAGCACTTATGTGCATGGGCCAATTTATGGCTATGGTTATGTTTCTTGGAAAATATGACTTCCAACAGAACTCTCTTTAACTTTAGTTTAGTCTGTGTGTCTTTTTATTTAAGGTCTTTTATTGTATTGGTATATTTGTACTCTCTTATGTTATGAAATAGATATCTTGTTTCTGTTCAGAAAAAAAAGGTTTCAAAAAAATTATTGGTCAGAGATGCTCGCTATTTTAGTGTCTCCTTCGCTATCGTCCATGTTGCCCTCGCCCCCATGGTGTCTCTGTACTCCACTCCCAATGCTCCCCCTCCGCCCTCCTCCGATCCGACATCCCTCACCGGTGCCCCTCCACCCTCCTCCGGCATTCCTCCTTCACCCTCCTCCGACACCCCTTAGAAATGCCCCCTTCGGCTCTTCCCCCTCTACCCTCCTCTAGCGCACCCTCAGCACCCCGGCCTCTTGCCCCCTCTGCTCTCCTCATGTGCCTCCTCAGACATTGCCCCCTCTGCCCCCCTCCCGCGCCCCCTCAAGCCCCGCCCACTCGCCCTTGCCCTCCTCTAGTGTCCCCTCCAAATTAGCCTTCGCCCAGTCCCTACCTTCCCCAAAAAACCACCCCTCGGCCTCCACCCTCATTCCTTCGTACCAGTGAGCCTCCTCCTCGTCCCTCCACTCCACTCTACTTCGGTGTTAACCTCTCATATGCCCTCTTCAACTCAATTGTTCCCCTCCGGCTAAACCCACCCGTCTCAGTTGCTCCCCTACTAGGCGTGGACATAAAATGATTCGAACCAAAAAACCAAATCGAATCAACCTACTTGATTCGGTTCCGTTCAGTTTGAACTACTACTCAGTTTAATTTTATTTAGGAGTCTTCTAAATCAATTTAAAACAAAATAAAATTATTTAAATTAATTTAATTAAAATTTATAAAAAATATTCATAGTATTAATAAAAATAAAAAATATGTATAATTTATTTAATTAAAATATTAATTTAATTATTTTTAATTTAAAACAAATATATCTGTGTGTACAAATAAGTTATTTTTATATTTTTATATTTTTTAATTTAAATAGAATCGAAACAAACCTATTTAAATCTAATTGGCCTGGTTTGGTTTAGTTTGGTTTAAGGAGTTGATTCAATTTGATTTGGTTTGGAAAAAAAAGATCCAAATCAGGCCAAACCAAACCAAGCACACCCCTATTTGCCCTTGCGACCCCATATGCCAAGCCTCCCTTGTTGCTCGCCCTTTACTAGTTGTTTGCGTCCTGGAGCTATTTTTTGCTATTTTGAGGTAGATTTTGGTGTGGTGAAAGATCCCTCCCTCCCACACTCTTATTCCAACACTTAACTAAAATAGTTTTTTATGTATTTTGTCTCTTTTTGCCTTGTTGGAGTTGTGGAACCTATTGTTTGATTTTTTTTTTGTTTGATTTTTTGTGGTCTTTGTTCAGTAATGATGTCTTTTCTTGTTATTTTCATAGTTATTAGTCTTTTATTTTGAGATTATTAATTTGGACGATATTCATATTATTTGGTGTGATTATTCGGTCTCGTGATAGTTATCAAATTCTTTTGATAGAGTTTCTTCTTATGTTGTTCGATCTTTTAAACACTGGTGTGTTGATCAATTTATAATTATATTTATGTCTAACGAAAAAGATGATTTTCAACAAAACCTTAACTATCTTTGACTTTGTCTGCGTATCTTTCTTTTTCACGTATATTGTTGTGTTTCATCTTTGTATCTCTTGAATATGTTGTTCTTTGCCCGTTATGGGCGACATTCCTCGTTCTTCCCCGTATTCATG
Organism: Cryptocoryne crispatula var. balansae; assembly: GCA_036172225.1. Lineage (NCBI taxonomy): Eukaryota > Viridiplantae > Streptophyta > Magnoliopsida > Alismatales > Araceae > Cryptocoryne > Cryptocoryne crispatula. The sequence continues at coordinate 23,226,847 of CM069928.1, forward strand.
CCAGGCAAAAGCACACCGCGGTGCACTGCAATGCGCAGTTGCATGCTATTTAATTGGTAGTATATTATGCGTTTTGACTTCGATGACTAATAACTCCCCACCGAATTTGAAACGTAGCGTCACAAACCGTGCACGGTACATCGGTATATGTTATGCATATATCCTTTCGTGCCCCCTCCCCTGTTACCCCCATCACTGCAAAGTGTCATATTGGATTGTTAAGATATAAACTTTGAATTATTTAAGAACTTGTTTGCTTGTTTCTAACATCCTGCGAAACGGTCCTAATTGTTTTGCATGTTTTGCAGCATTTTCTCAATGCCGAGATAAATAAAAACAATGCATTTAAAAATCTGGTTACAATTTGAACTTACATAATGGGGACCATTTTTCTTGCTTAGCAAAACATGTGGATACACTACAAGAAACAATGTTATTAGGGACGGTTTAATGGCGACGGCTTCACTAAGCCGTCTCTATAAAACTTAATGGCGACAGCTTACGCCGTCCCCATTAAATTCGTCGACAATTACAAAGTTATAGGCGACGGCAACATAAAGCCGTCGCAATTTAGCTTATTAGCGACGGCCCAACCCGTCGCCAAACCAGAAAATCCACTCGGAACACCCATCGGTCCGGGTAAATAGCGACGGCTGGTAATAGCCGTCGCCAATTTAGTTAATAGCGACGGCTACAAGCAGTCGCAATAAATTTTTTTGACCGTTCAACGGTCGCTTACTGTTTGCGACGGCTCCAACCGTCGCTGTTGTACTTAAAGGTACCAATTGCGACGGCTGAAGCCGTCGCCAATACATTAAAGGTTTTTCAAAACCCCGTCGACCCCTTCCCTCTCCCCCCCCTCGCTTGCTTCTCGACGCGCCGCCACCGCCGCCTTGCTGCCGCCGCCACGCTATCGCCGCCGCTCTGCTGCCGATGCCGTCGCGCTGTCGCCGCCAGCTTGCGCCGCCGGCGCCGCCTCCTTGCGCCGCCGTGCTGCCTTCTTGCGCCGCCGCGGCCTCTGCCTCCTTGTGTCGGCGCCGCCGGCGCCTTGCACCGCCGGCGCCTTGCACCGCCGCGGCCTCCTTGCACCGCCGTGCTGCCTCCTTGCGCCGCCGCGGCCTCTGCCACCTTGTGCCGGCGCCACCGGTGCCTTATTGAAGCGCCGCCGCCAGCCTCCACCAAGGTATATTTTAACCTAACAAATTTTAATTCATTCGTTTTTATTTGATTCCTTGTGATTCCCGCCGCCAGCCTCCCCGGATGTGTCCTTGTCCAGCAGTTGAAAATAATGTTTGTTTTTCTTTCTTTCTTTGAATGAAGCTTTGTCCTCGTACAGTGAATACATTACATGTATTCATGTGATAAACTAAATTTTGCAGAAAACATGTGTATTTTGTAATAAGCTAGGCATCTTAGAAGTTGAGAGAGTAGGTAAGAGATGAGTCTAGCTCTCTTTTCTTTTTTTTCACTTGAATTTATGGTCAGTCATTACAGTGTATTTTGTAATAATCTAGGCATGTTAGAAGTTGGGAGCGTAGGTAAGAGATGAGTCTAGCTCTCTTTTTTTCTTATAAATTTATGGTCAGTAAAAATAGTTTAAATGTCAGAAAGGGATAAAATAGATTCAGACGGAATCATGTGGTGTTAAAAATTATAATGATTAAGATCTCCTTCCTAAACCCAACCAACGGGATCGCTGATGTGTGCAATTTTTTTGTTGTCAAACATAATACTGGTACTAGTTGTCAAAGATACAAATTTGATTCAGCTCACTTGGTATATTAGATGAAAAAGTTTGAATAAAAAATAAAATTTGAAGGGATGCCTTAGATGGACCAGCAAGGGAATCAAATAAAAATGGAAGGGGTGCCTTAGGTGGACCAGCAAGGGGTTGAAACGATTACTCGTGTTGGGGACCCGATGGGGGCACTTAGATGGGCTGAAACTGGTACTGTGTTAGGGCATTTTGATGGGCCAACAGTGACATGTTTAGTGGTCTAATTAGGAGCTAATTGGAGCCAACAGGGGGGCTGTTTGTGTAGGCTGAACAGGGGGGCCAGCAAGGGGTTGAAACAAGCCTATGTAGGGGACCTGACAGGGCCGGACAAGGGCTGGAGATGACTTGTTTCAGGACTTGTCTTTTGGATAGGCCGAACATGTGTCAAAACGGGAGAATGTGTGGCTTGTTTAGGGGCTGCACAAGGGGCCAGAACAAGTCCTATTTGGGGTATGTTTATAGGGCCAAAAAAGGGTTGTCTAGGAGAGCTTTAGATGGGCTGAACAGGTGGACCAAGTGAGGGAGATTATGGCCTATTTAAGGGCAATCTCCGCAATCTCGGTGGGCCAAAATGAAGTTGGCAAAGGATTTTTTTTTAAGGCCATGGTTTCTTCAAAGTCTCATTAGTTCATTTTTTCTTGGGACCCTCGGACCAAAATGCATTGAGTTCTATATATTTTCCTAAGATGTGCAAATGTATGTCTTCTTTTGCAAGTGAGTTATTATTCTTTTTTATCTCGGAGAAAGTGTGTCATTAATATGTTTATCTTATGACGGCTTTAATTCTTATTTTCAGGTAGTTTCAAACGACATTCTCGTTCGAGACTTTTTTCTCTTGGAGGTGGTTTGGTTTGTGTTTATTTTGTTTCGAGACTTTCTTATCTCATTGTTAATTTTTGTGCATATATATCTTTATTTATATTAACACATGACGAGGAGCTTAGATAAGTCTTGGATAGATATTCCTAACAGATTAAGTCCTAGGTATCTTTAAGGAGTAGAAGAATTTTTAGATTATGCTTACGATGAATGTAGGACTCGATTTAGACATGGATTAGACAAAACTTTGATTCAATGTCCATGTAGACGGTGTTGTAACACATTTACTTTAAAAAAGAGATGTAGTTAAAGAACATCTAATATGTGATGGCATATGGTCCAATTATCGAACGTGGATAAGTCACGGAGAAATTGAACCTAGTTTAAGTATCGTTAATGAAGTTCGATTAGATGAAGCACAACATGAGAATTTAAATGACGATGTAATAGAAATGCTTGAAGACATTCAAAATATTCAACGAGCATCTATACATTATGAAAGCGAACCAAGTATAGAAACACACAAGCATTTCTTGCTATTAAGAGATGCAGAAACACCATTATATGAAGGATGCATAGAAATATCTAAGTTAAAATTTATTTTAAAGTTGATTCAGTTGAAGTCAGTAAATGGTTTGACTGGAAAATGCATGAGTAGTATATTGTTTTTATTTAAGGATGTATTACCGAATGATGCAAGTGTTCCTAACATTTGGTATGAACTTAAGAAAATTGTTAAGGACTTAGGACTTAGTTATGAAAAGATAGATGCATGTAAAAACGATTGTGTTCTCTTTTGGAAAGAGAATGCACATAGAATTAGTTGTCCACATTGTGAGTCTCCCAGATACAAAGATGATCAACAACATAAGAGTAAGAAGGTGGCATGGAAGATATTACACTACTTCCCTTTAAAAGATAGGTTGCTGCGTTTGTTTATATCAACAAACACCGCTAGGTGGATGTCATGGCATAGTGAGCAACGTTCGTACATATCGAGAGGTGAAATGCGTCATCCAACAGATTCTCCCGCTTGGAAAAGAGTGGATGAACTTTATCCGGATTTTGCGTCAGAAAAACACAACATTCGGCTTGGATTGGCCGCCGATGGTTTTAACCCATTTGGCAACATGTCTTCAAAGTATAGTGTGTGGCCTATAGTTACATTGGTTTATAACTTACCACCATGGATGTGTATGAAAGCGGCTAACACAATGATTTCATGTCTAATACCGGGTCCAAGAGCCCCGGAAATGATATCGTTGTATACTTACAGCAGTTGGTGGAAGAGTTAAGAAATTTGTGGCACATCGGATTGGAGACATATGATGTTTTAGCGAAAAAGAATTTTCTATTGAGAGCTGTATTGTTGGGTACCATAAACGATTTTCCAGGTTATGCCAACCTTTAAATTTGGAGTACTAAGGGAAAATTAGCATGTCCGATATGTAATGAAGAAACAAATTCGGTTCGACTAGTTCATAGTCGAAAACAATGTTATTTAGGACATCGGCGATTCTTACCCATATCACATCGGTGGAGAAAGAATCATTACAGACATCTATTTGATGGTCGCCGGTGTGAGAGGGGTACACCAAAAATACTAACCGGACATGAGATTTGGAGACAACAACAGGAGACTGACCCTGTAAGATTCGGAAAAATATTTAAGAAAGATTTGGAGAGCTTGAGAAAGAATTTGACAAAAAATAAGAACTGGAAGAAAAGAAGTATCTTCTTTGAAAGACTGCCATATTAGGCATCGCTGATTGTCCGACATCATTTAGACGTGATGCACATCGAGAAGAATGTGTGTGACAATATTTTAGATATGTTCAACCTATCCGGATCGGATAAAGACAACCTAAACACTAGAAAAGACTTGGTAGAGTTAGGAATCCGTCCAGAGTTACATCCACATGAGAGTTCATCTAGGTTTCCAGATGCTATCTATAAGCTGAGTAACACACAAAAGACTCGCATACTCAAATTTGTAAAGAGCATTCGAGTGCCGGATGGGTATTCATCAAATTTGAGTAGGTGCGTAGATCTAAGTAGTAGGATCATTAGTGGATTAAAAAGTCATGATTGTCATGTAATGATGCAAGTGATTATTCCTCTTGCTTTTCAAGGGATCGTACCAAAGGACGTACTCAAGCCCATTGTAGAGTTATGTCAGTATTTTAAAGTAATTTGTGCTAAGGTTTTAGATACTAGTATTTTAAGGGATTGGGAATCAAAGATTGCAATCACAATGTGTAAGTTAGAACAAATCTTTCCACCGTCATTTTTTGATATTATGGTTCACCTTGTTGTGCATTTGGCTTACGAAGCTAGGATATCCGGACCAGTTCAATACCGGTGGATGTATCCAATTGAAAGATATTTAAAGAGATTGAAAGATTATGTTGGCAACAAGGCGAGAGTTGAAGGTTCCATTGCCCAGGGCTATTTGGTAGAGGAGTGCACGCAGTTTATTTCTTTGTACATGCGACATGAAAACAAAGATGAGCGAGATCGGAACTACGATGGTGGTCCCTATGATGATGATCGTGAGCAGGGTTCAATGTTTAAGGCAGTTGGACGTCCGTTGAGATGCACTCGTGTACCTAGAATGTTGACGGAAAGAGAACAAACTTTAATCCACTCATATGTGTTAAATCAAATTGAAGATATCGAGGATTTTCGTCAAAAATATAATGATGCTCTTATTAACGGAGGTAGGAATGAGTGTAGTTTTTCGGTTTGGTTTAGAGCACACGTTACAGAATTAAGGAACACAGGGTCTTCTAGATACAGTAAGGATCTAGAGATTTTATCACTTGGTCCATCCCGTTTTGCATCTTCATTATCCGGGTATATTTGCAATGGGTTTAGATTTCGGACAATGAATTCGGATTCAACCAAGGCCACTCAACTATGTGGGGTCATTGTAACTTCAGAACTTCCACCTGGTTGTGATGGATATTATGGACGAATTTTAGATATAATAGAGGTATCGTTTGATAGGAATAGTCGTTTAGTATTGTTTGAATGTCAATGGTGGGATGTGTACAATAAGGACAGAGGATTTAAGATTAATGAGTATGGATTTATTTCATTGAATACACAAAGGCAATTAGGGACAGATGAACCGTTTGCACTTGCAAATCAAGTCGAACAAGTTTTTTATGTGGAAGACAACATGAGTAAGGGATGGATGATACCAGTGAAGTCACTTCCACGTAACTACTATAACTTATAGGAAGGAAGCGATGATGAAGTAGAACCATATCAAGATGAACTTGTGAGCGTACCCGTCGCATTTGGTGTAGCCGATGAAGATGTACAACTAAAAACAACATATCAGATAGAAGTGGAAATGTGATTGTCCGAAAACCAGCCGGATATAACACCCCACCCCGAGGCCGGTTTGCCCGATCGAAGCCGGAATCCGGCTTGGATCGGGCAAACCGGCCGGATAGCTTGGAAAAATGCATAACACCCCACCCCGAGGCCGGTTTGCCCGATCGAAGCCGGATTCCGGCTTGGATCGGGCAAACCGGCCGGTTAGCTTGGAAAAATGCATAACACCCCACCCCGAGGCCGGTTTTCCCGATCGAAGCCGGATTCCGGCTTGGATCGGGCAAACCGGCCGGTTAGCTTAGAAAAATGCATAACACCCCACCCCGAGGCCGGTTTGCCCGATCGAAGCCGAATTCCGGCTTGGATCGGGCAAACCGGCCGGATAGCTTGGAAAAATGCATAACACCCCACCCCGAGGCTGGTTTGCCCGATCGAAGCCGAATTCCGGCTTGGATCGGGCAAACCGGCCGGTTAGCTTGGAAAAATGCATAACACCCCACCCCGAGGCCGGATTGCCCGATCGAAGCCGGATTCCGGCTTGGATCGGGCAAACCGGCCGGTTAGCTTGGAAAATGCATAACACCCCACCCCGAGGCCGGTTTGCCCGATCGAAGCCGGATTCCGGCTTGGACCGGGCAAACCGGCCGGTTAGCTTGGAAAAATGCATAACACCCCACCCCGAGGCCGGATTGCCCGATCGAAGCCTGATTCCGGCTTGGATCGGGCAAACCGGCCGGTTAGCTTGGAAAAATGCATAACACCTCACCCCGAGGCCGGATTGCCCGATCGAAGCCGGATTCCGGCTTGGATCGGGCAAACCGGCCGGTTAGCTTGGAAAAATGCATAACACCCCACCCCGAGGCCGGATTGCCCCATCGAAGCCGGATTCTGGCTTGGATCGGGCAAACCGGCCGGTTAGCTTGGAAAAATGCATAACACCCCACCCCGAGGCCGGTTTGCCCAATCGAAGCCGGAATCCGGCTTGGATCGGGCAAACCGGCCGGATAGCTTGGAAAAATGCATAACACCCCACCCCGAGGCCGGTTTGCCCGATCGAAGCCGGAATCCGACTTGGATCGGGCAAACCGGCCGGTTAGCTTGGAAAAATGCGTAACACCCCACCCCGAGGCCGGATTGCCCGATCGAAGCCGGATTCCTGCTTGGATCGAGCAAACCGGCCGGTTAGCTTGGAAAAATGCATAACACCCCACCCCGAGGCCGGTTTGCCCGATCGAAGCCGGAATCCGGCTTGGATCGGGCAAACCGGCCGGTTAGCTTGGAAAAATGCATAACACCCCACCCCGAGGCCGGTTTTCCCGATCGAAGCCGGATTCCGGCTTGGATCGGGCAAACCGGCCGGATAGCTTGGAAAAATGCATAACACCCCACCCCGAGGCCGGTTTGCCCGATCCAAGTCGGAATCCGGCTTGGATCGGGTAAACCGGTCGGTTAGCTTGGAAAACTGCATAACACCCCACCCGATTAAATTTTAAAGATTATATTGCAGATGAAGAAATTTAGCAAGAGTCAACGTACATCGAGGAGTGGGACAGCCGGTGGATCCACCGATCAGGCCGGTGATTCTCAGGGCCCATCTCAGCCTACCCAGGATGCGATGCCATCAGGTGGACCATCCCGGGCGGTTGACACTCGCCCTACTACGGCGACGCCCCCTACAGACTGTCCATCTTCCGCCTCCGGTAAATATCAATTTTTTATATTTTGTAGATTTATAAATATCAATTTTTAAATGTGTATAAAATTTTGGCATGCAGCTACAGTTGCTAGACATGGGAGAGGTCCTGCAAAGGCGTATAATGTGCGGACATTAGCGCCTGGGGAGACCTTGAACGTCCGGGTCATTGGAGGATCGGGTGTAGGCCCGAATGGCCAGGAGTTCACCTCATATCTTGGAGTTTGCAACAGGGTACATTGTAACTTATGGCAACATGATTACATGACCCTTCCAGATGACAAGAAGGAGGTGATATTTAGAGACCTCGAGGTAAATAAAAGTACTTGAGCATATTTGTTTTTTTTCACTTTAAAATTACTAATCTATGTATTCTTCCTGTAGCAACCATTTACATTTGAGCGGTCTCCATCCATAGATGCGGAAATTTTAAGGCATATGGGAGAGATGCAAAGAAAACAAAGGGGTCATCTTAAGAAGAAGGTAAAAATTTCATATTTATTTTTTAGTAAACGATTATGTACTGTAACTAATACAATTTTGGCGTACAGTATTTTACATGATGCTCACTGGAGGAGGCACTTGTCGTTGTGCCTCCACAATGCGATCCGGACCAGTGGCGTCATATGTGTGAGATATGGCAGAGGGACGACAATAAGGTAAATAATTTATTTAATTTAAAAGTAATCCATATTTGATAACTCATTTTATTAGCTTGTCTTAACAAAACTAATGTGTTATGAACTTGTTTGTAGGCACTTAGCCAAAGGAATAAAACAAACAGGGCTAATTTGAGCATGCCTTATAGGCGAGGTAGAACCAACATTCATCAGCTGCAGATAGATTTTGTAAGTTTATAAGGTCTTTCTTATTCACTATTGTATATCTCGATAATAGTACTAATGTGTTCATAATGTTTTCTTTTAACAGACAAACAAAGAACGGCGTCGTCCTACCCGTCCAGAGGTCTTCGAGATGACCCAGACGAAAGAGGCGGAGGATGGATCCCTCGTATGGCGCAACGAGGAAAGTCGTCAAGTTATGGTACGCAATATATTTATTTGTATCAACATTAGACAATTTTTATTTCATATAACAAATGACTTTATATTTACAATATGTAGGATGAGATGCGCCAGTTGATGAATGCCCCCCAGTCAGAGGAATCAGATGCTCGGAATTCCGAGCATCCATTCTCTCCTGAGGATGCATTCATCACCGTGTTCGGCGAGAGACGGGCCGGGACGGATCCGATGTGGGGGAGAGGACGGACCCGCAACACACAGTATGGTGTATGCAGTGGAGGTGCGAGTACCTCTGCGGGTCCGGGCTACCAAGAGTTGGTGGACAAAGTCGATGCTCAAGCTGCACAAATCGAGAAACAAAACTCAATGATCGACTCGCTCCAACAACAACTGGACACCCAACGTCAACAATTCCAAGAGTCGATGACACGGCTAACACAAGAAATGTTAGCTCAATTAAACAGTAGGCTCCCACCTACAAATCCGTCTAGTTTGAGGCCACCCCAAGGCCGTACAGGCGCACGGGGAGACGAGGAGGAGGAGGACGATGACGAGGACGCAGAAGACGATGAGCGTTCTTTTGGGGAGGATGAGTGAGAGAGTTTACTCTCTATTTTATTATTTCTTTGTATTTGAGGTAGTTGTTGTGTAATGATACGTTTTATAAATATGAACTTTTCTTATTAAAGAATGTCAGTGTTTATTATGTATGAATGAATGTGAATGGCTTCGATCGGGCAAACCGACAAATTATTTGTGTACGTAGGTCTTGCTACGAGAATACAATTGTGTGAAATTTTTTTTTTTTTAAAAAACTGTAAGTTATTCGCGACGGCTCCTCTAAGCCGTTGCTAAAGTTCATTTAAGCGACGGCTATTCATGTAATCGCGACGGCTCAAAGCCGTCCCAAAACCAGAAAATGCACCCCGGCGGGCGTTGCCGGGGCCAAAAAAATGGGTTTTAGCAACGGCTCCGTAAGCCGTCGCTATTATTAACTTTAAGCGACGACTGTGTATGTAATGGCGATGGCTCTAAGCCGTCGCAAAACCAGAAAATGCACCCCCGCGGGTGTTGCCAGGGCTGAAAATTGGGTATTAGCGACGGCTGAGAGCCGTCACTTATAATTATTGTCGTTTACTAGCGACGGCTTCAGGTAGCCGTCGCAAAAAAAGTTTAAAGCGACGGCTTGCGCGTCGTCGCAAAACTAGAAAACTGAGCCCCCGGAGATGCAAAAATTGATGTTTTGGCGACGGCGAGAAGCCGTCGCTAATGGCTTTTACGGGTTTAAATTTATTTGCGACGGCTTAGAGCCGTCGCTAAAAACTTTATGAGGGACGGTTTCAGCCGTCTCTAATAACTTAATTGCGACGGCGTTAATCGTCGCAAATAATGCTAAAAGCGATGGCTTATCATTAGCCGTCGCCATTAAAATTGGCAACGGGCTTATTTGCGACAGGATTGCGACGGCGGAACAGCCGTCGCTATTACCTTCTGGCGACGGTTTTTGTATTTGTGGCGACAGCGGTCAACCGTCGCTAATGACCTTATTTCCTGTAGTGATAATCATGAGAAAGAAAAAAACATGTATGCTGCCTTTTCTTTCATGTAAGAAGCAATTCCATTCAAAAATCATAATTTTATCGGGACCATAAAACACTCCTTCCACAAGTTATTTTTTGAATTATAAATTATAGAGGAGTCTATTTTTATCATGCAATCAAACAATATCCATGTCCATTATAGAAACTTTGAAAAAGAATGCAAAATGACATATACACTTATTTCTCATTATTTTTAGTACATCTCCATTTTTTTCAATTTATTTATTGCAAAATTTTAAAATTAAATGACACATCAAATAAACTTTGAGACTATCTTAAAATATGTTGTAACTTAATTTTAATTAATTAAATTTTTTATTATATATTTTTATAACTGAAAGTAAAAATATTTAATGTATTTTTAAATAAATTAAATATATTATTTTTTAAAATACGTAACAAGATAAGTTATATTAATAATATATTTATTTACATGTATCTAACAAAATGATAGTGTATGGTGATTTTAAAATTTTAATTTTAATTTAAAAACTATGCCAAGGGGCTACCAAAAGAAAATAAAATATTAATAACAGGAGATAGTATAACAATTTCAGGAGTAATCAATAACTATGAAAATGTAATAAAAAGATAATTCTTATGATAAAATTGACAATTTCAGAAAGATGTACAAAAAGTAATAGAAAAAGATAAATATCAAATTATAATAGTAAATCTTAGATTCTGATATATGTCAATTAGAATAATATAATTTCATATTTCAAAAATACTACTATAAATCATTTGAAAAAAAATCAACAAGATCTATATATAATATTATATTTTTTAAAAATGCCAGAACCATGAGAATTCAAGTTATGGAAAGATTATCAAGAAGAATTAAATATGTGAATTAATATGCAGATGTCCATAGATAAAAAAAACTAGTAGAAGAAGATGCTAAAAAACGAATATATACATTAGGAGCCATAATAGCTTTCACAAGAAAGAAAATATCTAATAATTATTATGAAGTCAGATTAATAAAATAATAAAAAGATTAAGATACTAAGAAAAACAACAAAAATTATACTGTCAAAATATACCTTATCTTATAGACATTGGGTGTGAACACCCTAGGAAGATTTTTTTAAAATATAATAAATAATATAAAATTAGATATCTTTTTAATCATGCGTGTAATTTGATCATAAAATTTTCTACAAAATTAAATATTTATATACAAATAAGTAAAACTTATTTATAAATTATTATTAATCTAACAATGTTGAGAAGGGCAATTTTGGTAGTAGTATAAAAAGTTAATTTAACACATGATGAAATGAAAATAAAATTATAAAAATCAAATTTCTAGAGTGGGTGTTAAACATAGGGGGTCAAATGACCAACAATTAAGTTGGCTTTCTTATATAAATGGGGAATCAATTTCTCACAACTTTATGAAAAGTTTGGTTAAAAATGTTATATTTTATAGTATTTTAAAATGATGAATACTAGCTAGTAGCTGTAGAAGAATAATTTTTTTGTCAATATTTAGATTACTTTACAACTCCATTACCAAGTTCTAAAATATAAACTTGCTTAGAAGGACTTACCAACAATTAAATGACTACAGATATTAAAGAATAATTTACAGATAACCATAGAAAAACTATATCTTAAATACAAATTATACATAATAAAATAATATAATTTATTTTAATTTTTATATAAAAAATATTACACCATAAAAATATTTTATTTGATTTATTTCTTTCATGGATCGAAATGAGCACTTTCTCGCGGTGGGCCATAAAGGCACGTTTCCAAAGTGGAGTGACTTGCCGCCAGTACGCCCTTTATGGGCGCAACCCGACATTCCTCGTTCTTCCCCGTCTTCATGCTAGGCTAAGCACACCGCGGTGCACTGCAATACGCAGGTGCATGCTATTTTATATCCTGCGTTTTGACCTCGATCACTAACTCCCCGCTGAATTTGAAAAGATAGCGTCACAAACCGTACACGGTACATCGGTTTATGTTATGCATATTTCCTCACGTGCCCCTCCCCTGTTACCCTCATCGTTCCGAAGTGTCATATTGGAATGTTAATATATAATGTCCTGTTTAATAATATTATTAAATATTTTTAATACTATCAATTTTAAAATTGATATCGATGATAATAAATTAGAAGTGTTTGATTAATAATATCAATTTCAAAATTTGTAGTACAAACAACACATATTATATGATACAATGTCAATTTGTGTAATACCCCGGTATTTTAAAAAAATAAAATTAAATTAATTAGGTTAATAAATATTTATTATTAATTTAATCTGCTCCTCCCCCTATTTATTCCCTTTTTCCTCCCCAGGAGAAACCCTCCCCGGCGCCGTTCTCTTCCCCGGCGAAACCCTACATTTTCCTCTCCTTTTTCCCCTCGGTCGCCGCCGCCTGCAACCCCCGTCTTCCTCCTTTTCCCGCGCGCGCCGCCTGTGCATCCGCCAGCCTGCCGCCCGCGCGTCTCCACGTCTCCCCCCCCGGTTTTCTCTCTCTTCGCCGCGAGCGCCGCACCGCCGCGGTCGCCGCCGCGTGTCCGCGAGATGCCGCCAGCCGCCGCCTTTGACCGGGCACGTCGCCGCCTCGTCCCGCGCGCCGCCGCGCGCTCGCCTCCGCCGTCGCGGAGTGCCACGCGTCGCTCGCGGTCGCCGCCGCGGTGACGCCGTCCGACGTCTCCTCGTACCTCGTACGAGCGTCGCCCGCCGCCTCGTCCCGCGCGCGCACCCGCGCGTCTCGCGGCCCGCCGCCGTCCGTTGCCACATCGTCGCCTCGAGCCCGCGCGACCGCCGCGTCGTCGCCGTTGACCCGCCCATCGGGTGACGCCGCCTCCCCGTTGACCAACATCCGCCCGTGCGCCGCCTGCGCCACCGCGCCCACGCGGCCACCGTCCCGTGCGCCCGCCGTGCGCCAGCCTCTCCTCTCTCCCCACCGCGCGGTAACATCCTCTCTCCTCTCTCCTATCGCCCTCTCTCCTATTATCCTTTATCAAAATCCCTAGTTTATTATTCTTCTTCCTCCGGCAGTTTTGAAACCACCTACCCGGCTCGATTTTCCGTCGCCGACGCAACCGCGGCAGTTTCGTCGCCTGATTCAATTTCCTTGGAATTCCGTGTGCCGTTCGCCGTTGCCATCAAGGTAGGCGTCTCGGCTATTCTTAGCACTCTAATATTTTTATTAAACCGTAAGAATCATGTTTAGATCATCAGGATTAGAAGATTGTGATTAATGGGTTGTTTTGGATTTATTAGCATGATTAGATAGAGTTTAGATTAGCTTGTGTAATCATACATGTTTAGATTGTCCTATATTCATGATTATTCATCATGTTAGATAATTATTCAATTATGCATGTTAGCATGTTAGGTATCTCTTTATGTTAGCATGTTAGGTTTGGGGAGGTGCCGAACCGAACTAAATCGATAAAAAGTTATCGGTTCGATTTGGTTCAAAAAACCAAATAGATAACTTATCAAACCGAATCAAACTATATACATATTATTTTTCTTAATAATAATGTAATGTTTTAAACAATTCGATTCAAACAGTTCGGTCCGGTTTCATTCGATATGATTGACCACACAACTAACCCTAGCCGATATGAAATGAAAGATTTATCAATAAACATCCACTTTTCATAAGACTACTTAAAAAATTCAAATAGAAACTAATGAATAAACTAATTTCACTTAAAATATACCTTGGAGGATAATGGCCGGACGGATGTAGCGAGGGGAGGGCGCCGGCACGCGCGGCGCGCAAGGCGGCGGCGGCGGCGCAAGGAGGCGTAACCGCGGCGGCGCAAGGAGGCGCGCGGCGGCGGCGGCGGCGGCGGCGCGGCGGCGGCGGCGGCGCGGCGGCGGCGGCGCGGCGGCGGCGGCGGCGGCGCGCGCGGCGGCGCAGCGCGCGGCGGCGCGGCGGCGGCGGTGCGTCGAGAGCAAGCGGCGGGCGGCGGCGGTGCGTCGAGAGCAAGCGGGGGGAAGAGGAAGGTGCCGACGGGGTTTTGTAAACCCTTAATGTATTGGCGACGGGCGGCCGTCGCATTTTAATGCGTTTAAGTACAACGGCGACGGCTCGCCGTCGCAAAATTTGTCGACCGTTGAACGGGCGAAAAATTTTATTGCGGCGGCTTCTAGCCGTCGCTAATAACTAAGTTGGCGACGGCTATCGGTAGCCGTCGCAATTAACCCGGACCGATGGGTGTTCCGGGTGCATTTTCTGGTTTAGCGACGGCTTAGGCCGTCCCTAATAAGCGATATTGCGACGGTCTCATAGAGCCGTCGCTTATATCTTTGTATTTGTCGACGGCTTTAATAGGGACGGCTTAAGCCGTCGCAATTAACTCTTATAGAGACGGCTTAGCAAAGCCGTCGCCATTAAACCGTCCCTAATAACTCTATTTCTTGTAGTGTTAGTTTAGCATTGTTTGCATCGCGATTAACCTTAATCATGTATATTCCGATTTGATAAAAAGCCGATGTAAGGTTTAGGCATAATGTTGTTAGAATTTAGTTTGTTGTCTTTTATGTGATAGATAGTTCTGTTTAAGCATGTAATTGTTATGTTTAGGTTGTATATTGCATGATCCTATTCATATGCATTAGTTTGTGATAGACTGTGGTCTGGTATGCAAATATGTGGTGCATAGAACCATGGGTGTTCATCTATGTATTTCATGTTTGATTGCCAATTTAATGTTCCTGTTTTACTGTCTGAGTTATTTATATGCTTGCATGGTGTTGAATGTGGTTGGTGCAGTGAGCTGCAATGTGGTTGTTTTGTACTACACCAGACTAAATTAGTGGCCCGTGGGCAGCGGAGGTTAGTTGAATCTGGTGCATCCTTCGATCCCAGATACCGCGGTTCATCCTAAGTACTCCCCTGCCTAGGGGTACTATGGGATTTAGTTACTATATGTTACTTCCTACTATATGGTAAATCTGGTGCTAGCTTTGTGATGTGACTGCATTTATCAGATGGAGCATGATATTTACTCAGACAGGTGTCTAGTTGTGTGTTTTGGCATAGTCGTTAGTGTTCTAGATATGTCATTGGTTTTATGTCAGGTTGTGTATGTTGTGAGCATACCTAGAATAGTTTAATGTGTAGGTGATGTTGGTTTTTAATGCATATAGAGTCTTGTCATCATATGGGGTAGTAGAATGATCTTGTAATCAATTAATCAAAGATATATAATTAGTTAAGAGCTATGTATTAAATCTGATTTTTAGGTTTATTATATATTGTATACCACTAGAATTATTATTATAATGGGGTAGTTCGGGTGTAAGTCCTACTGGGTCTGTTGTGACTCACCCCTTCCGTTGTTAATATTTTCAGGAGTGCAGGTTTAGCGCAGCAGAAGCGTAGTGGTATTTTGGAATTCGAGGAGCTAGTGGATTTCTCATTCTATGTCGGTATTTAATTTGATTAGATAGGTGTTTGTTTATGGTGATATTATGTTGTAAAGTGTGAAATTATGAATTTGGATTGTAATTTTAGTCTTATTTGGCTCCAGACCGATATCCTTTCCCGTTACGTCGCCGGATTATCTTGCGCTGTGCATGTTAAAAATCCGGGTCGTGACAATTTGTATCAATTTTGATATTGATACTCTACATTTTAAAAATATCAATATCAATACTAATATAGTATCATTTTTGATATTCAAACCAAACATACCATAAACTTTGAATTATTCAAGAACTTGATTGCTTGGTTCTAAAATCCTGCCAAACGGTCCATATTATTTTGCATCAGCATTTTCTCAATGCCGAGATAAATAAAAATAATGTATTTAAAAATCTTGGTTCCGTTTACACTTAAAAAATGTGGACTATTTTTCATGCACATTATGACATAAACTAAGGTTTTAAAACAAAAGGCCTTTGTTTCTAAATAAGTGATTTGACACGGGGATTAAATGACTCACACTCTAAGGGCCTCGTTTAGTATGAATTTATTTTATGTATAAGTTTAATTTATTCCCAATTTTTTTTTTAAAATAAAATAATTTATAGATGGAATTCATACTAAATGGATTTCAAACACCGACGAAGGAGAGAGAGATGTTTATTGCCCGGGGAACTTGCCTGGTTGCCTCGAGAAGAAGTCGGCGGTTTCAGTCGGTGGATTCTTCAATCCAGGTCGGTGGACCTGAGCGTTCCACTTGTACCGCAATATCACCCCCGTGTGATCTCAGTTTATTACATGCGGTCAGCTGAAACGGCGGCGCAGGCTGCTGCAGTGCTTCTTTCTTTCTGCTACCGCTTGAAATTGCTTGGAGAGGAAACGGCCTCGCTGGTACCGGATGTCCGTATGTTGTCCCGGAAGGAGTGCCCAGCGGTGTGGTAAGGTTGTCGGAGGCGATGCAGCACGGTAGGTGGAGATTCTTTCTTCCGCCATGCTCTCTTTTTTCTCTGGTTGGAACTGCGTCTGTAGAATAGAAGGCTTTTATCTTTGATTTTGCCTCTTTCGGTTTAGAATCATGTCCTATTAATTGATGTCAAGTCTTCATTAAGGGGTTGGTATGGAATCCGAGTTCTGATGCCTATTGCGTAGGTCATTGATGTAATGATCTTAATCTGTGCTCGGCGTACTCCTTGTTTTAGCTTACGTGGATAACTTGTGAGTTTACTCGGAAGATAATGACTCTTCGACATTCGAGAGATTGGGAGCTGTTCCTTTTACCAGTTCTAGTATCAGATGATTGCAGGGACCTTGTGCAGGAATCTACCATTTGGTTTATCCCGTTGTCCTGAATTGTCTTTACAGTTGGATTTTCTTTGGCATGTTATGCCAATATTTTGTGTTCTTAATTGCTTTTCTTTCTCTGCATGCATCCCGTCGAAATGTTACTAACTAATATTTCGTTCAATGCAGGGTTTGATATAAGTAAGTTGTTCCAGGAAGCTCAGTTTCGATGGCTTAAGCCTTCAGAAGTTCTATTTATTCTGCAAAACCATGATAAATGTTTAATCACTGCGCATCCACCCCACAAGCCGCCAAGTAACTGCATCTTCCTTCATTTAGATAACTGACTTCTTGTTTTTAAGTGATTTACAACCATCCAGAGATATTCAACAATCTTTTAACTGGTAAATTTTCAACAGGTGGATCAGTTTTTCTCTTCAACAGGAGGGTGCTCCGCTTTTTCCGTAAAGATGGTCATGCCTGGCGTCGGAAGAAGGATGGGAGAACTATCGGTGAAGCACATGAGAGGTTAAAGGTGAGTCAAACTATTTCTTGCTTCTTAACGTTCGGGAATGGATCAGGCTAGGCAATGGTCGATCTAGGGTCAACACAGACTTTGCAATCCTTGCATAAGAAAGCCAGGAGTTGTTCAAAATATCACGAGGTTGATACGGCATCTTGGGTACACTTGGACATGTATAGTGATAAAAATTTGATGATTACCAAATAAAAAGCAAAAGCATTTGATTTGGATTGGATTAGATTGGTCAGATCCTAACTGATCCGTGGGAACAAATAACGATCCAGAATCGATTTGGATCAGTCTTTTTTATTTTTATTTTAAAAATTCATAAAAATAAGAATTCTTTTTAAAAAATATATATATTTTTAAAATTGTTAAAAAATAAATTGTGCCATCTACTATATTTTCATATAACTATGAGAGATTTTAACACAAATAGATACAAAGTAGCACCAAACTTTATTTAATTAAATAAAGAAAATGGTACAAATCTTGTGTATTAGAAAATATATCTTCCAATCACTAGCAACTACGAAATTACCGTTTATAATCTTTGTCCTGCTTCTCATTTTCTTAGATTCTCCACTGACTCTGATCACTTATGATTAGCTCGTAACCATATGAAAATAACAATTGGGTCATTTGGCTGAAATCATATACTTCACCTTCGGTTGGAGTTGGAGGAGAGGGTGGATAACAAGTCTGAAAGTCTATAGCATGTTCTGGATATGATGTTGTGTTGTCGTCAAAGACATTGATTCCAATATCTGTTGTTCCTTCTAATTGAATACTTTCTGTCAATCAAATCATTTGTATCCGTTCCAACTCCACTCATGCGTGTACTGTTAGTAAAACCACCCTTATCTCCACCTCCACCCCATCTCTTACGTTTTGTTGTTATGTGGGTGGAATAAACTCTTTCTAATCATCATCCTTTGATTAAGGTGCCTGAGTAGTCTTTGTAGCAATAAGATGTTGGCGTTTGGTAATTAACTTCCTCCTCTTCAAACTTACTTTTTCTTAAGTTCTTTGGTATGTTGGTTGGCAAGCTTTTTTCAAAGTTTTAGACAAGGTGCCACTCTTCTTGGTGGTAGAATGTCATGCACCTGGAACTCAAGCTAGAGCTGGATCTGGCTCTAGAGCAGTTGTAGCCTGGGGTGGATCAGGAATTGGAATTGTGTATGAAACTTGGGCTTTTTGTCCTTATTGCATTTTTTCGTTCTCACTAAGGATGTTTTTAAGCCCACATTTGTCCTATAATCTGTCATTCGGGTTGAACTTTGGCTCTCTCTTAGTGTCATTATCTTCTTTTCATACTGTAAGTGGATATTCTTTTTAGAATAGATATTTCAAGTCAACATTATTTTGTGATAAGCCCTTATTGGCTTGAGCTTGAGTTATCTTCTGGTACAATCCACTTGTATTGTAAATCTTTTCTCATATGTTCTCTGCCTACCTTTGATATTTTTAATTCTTAATCTCATGTTGTAATGGCTAAAAAATAGTTACTATAATCTTTTACTTTTCAGCCTATTCCTTCTCTTCGTGTGTACGTGACTGAAGGTGTTTAAATTCTTCTCATATTGGGATGAATTAGTGCTGTGACTTAGCATCGGAACTGCAATAGTTGCTAGTAGATTTCATTCACTCATGTTGTTGACTTGAATCTACCACTCAGTCATAAAAAGCACATAACATGTAGAAATTATGAAGTGTGTATTATTGTTATACCAATGTTTATCCTATATTAAATGTGTAATAGTTTACTAGAGGAAACTTTATCATATGAATGCAAAATATTTGGATCTCCATAAACTCCAATTCTATACTTATATGAAGTCGTCTGACATCATGGATTCCGGAATCGGACCGATTCCGATTCCGATTCCAGGAATCGGCCGGAATCCTGGAAGGGAATCGATTCCGGATCGGTCCATAATCGTTTTTTTTTTGAATTTTTTTTTCGTCAAAAAATTCAGAAAAAATTCTAAAAAAATAGAAAATGAGTTAGAAATTTTTTTAAAAATAACCAATGCATTCATCCACAGGACCACATCAAATAAATACTAATGAACTCCAATTGAAGATTTGAAGGTAAATACATATTCCAATTCCATTGATTCAAAAATCAAAGAGTTGATACATCATCAAAAAATAAATAAATTACATCATATCAATCTACTACCAATATCTATGATATAGATGTGGGTCGTCCTCCTCTCCCTGCTGCTCGTGACGCTCCTCCCTCGTGCTCAGTCTTGTATACTGTCCGGGACCATATCCATATGAAAATAATGCCGATGCCATGCCATCAAGGTCGTATGGATCGGACTGTGGGATGACCGGGACGTAAGCAGAGGATGGTGGAGCTGGTGGTGTAATCCACTGCTGGTCAACCTGGCCAAATGCTGGATACTGTGGCTTCATAATATAAGAATGCGGTGTCTGCTCATCCAGCGTGTAATACGGCTTTGGAAGCCGTGAATCAGGAGACTCAGCTGCTGCTGATGACTGCGTCGCTGGTATGCACTCCTCATCATCATCACCTGAGGAGTGAGAAGAAGCCTGCGTGCTGTCATCTGGGCTGATAGGACGCCTGACCTCTAGCTTCCTTCTCTTCACCTCTTCAGCCATCTCTGAAGTACCAGAAGGTCCGGAACCCAAAGTTTTTTTCAACTTTGCAAATCCTCCCATTTTCCGTGCGGTCACCTTTGTTTTCGTTCTCCCGACCGCGAATGGGCCGGGTAGCGCCGCCGGGACCGGAGCCGGAGGTGGGGCTAAAGCTGCAGTGGTCGCTCCATAGCCGCGGCGAGAAGAAGGCCACCCGCCCGAGCACGAGAAGTAGATGGAGGTGGAGGCTGGAGCATCCTCCTCGGCTTCAACACCATCCAACTCTCCTTCCGCCCGTACGCGGTCATCGGGATCAAACTCGGTTGCGTACGATCCCTGGCTTCCCTCTCCTCTATCCGGGAGGCAAGTGCATGCTCCTCCCGGAAAATGCGGTCCGTGTCCACCTCCTCGGGTGGTGGTGTGGCGGAGGAATGCCTCTGCTCGTACGGGCCACCTGCGAATCGTGCGAAACGTGCCTCGCCGATCTTCTCGTCGATCCTTGATGTTCTTTATGCGCGGCCCTCGTATTTGTAATGACGGAAGACCGGCTTCTCGGCCGGTCTGAAGTCAACCTGTTTCTCCTTTTCGTATGTATCAGGTTGAATGTACTCCAGTTCCTCTCACAATGGGAGGAACTGGTGCTCTGGCTGAGTATCCTGATACCGATGGTAGCAAGTGGATTCCATCCACTCCTGGTGTTCACCTGAACCCACCACTCAGCTGCAAAAAAGAAAAGAAAAGAGAAAAGGTAAACAATTAACTCATCGCCGGCCATAACTTAAATGAAAAGAAAAGAAATTCTTCATCAAGCTATTACTATACCAGGTGACACTTTGTTAACTGAATATTTCATGTCAGCATCTGAGTATACGCCGACCCTCATCTTGTACTTCTGCATCTGAAAAATTTATTCGAAAAATATTAGTTGCACAGTAAGGCTACTCCAACGTATTTAATGAACTTTAACTTACTTCTATCTCGGCCTCTATCCCCGTCCTGCTGAGATCGGCACAGACGCTGAATAACTGCAAGTGTACCCCGCATCACCTCGTTGTCGTTCACCACCTGTCCTCCATATTGGATGCGGGGGTTCAAAAAGTATCCTGCAAGAATTTATTAGTAAACACTGTGCATATAAGACAATTATACAGCAAAAATAATTTTTTAACCAAGTTACCTGCAGCATGGACATCGTGGTGCAAGGTCTTGTCCCATCGGTCATCAATGATCTTCCACCACTTCTTGTAACCTTTGGGATTTTTTTCTTTGATTTTCAGCTTTGTCCGATCCATGGCATCATACAACGTGCCCATCTGGTCCCTGTCATCTGAGTCTACCAACCTCAAGACAACTACCAGTGGCTCAATGATTGCCAAGTAGTAGGCAATCCTCTTCCAAAACCTCTTGTCAGTGATCTGCTTCTTAGACCTGACAAGAATCTCCAACTGTTCTTTCTTGTCGTACGGGTTGTCCACCATATAGTTGTAATACTCCTCGGACCGCGCGAACCTAACCAATGCATGCTGTGCCGGTGTAAGCTCTCCGCCGCAATGAAGTTCGTGGCAAATCGTGTTGGACCGGGCCTAACAAGATCGTGCCTGACAAGTATGTAGGAGGCGGGGATGCGAATAAATAAAAGATGTGATGGTCTGCGCCTTCCTGACAAGTGTAGATACACCCTCCTCCTTGCCTATATCCTCTAATATGAGATATATGGAATGTGCTGCACAGGGCACCCAGAAGATGTGCTTCCCCTTCTCCATCAACTTCCTCCCAGCCGCCTTATATGATGGTTCGTTGTCAGTGACAACCTGAACCACATTGTCCTCCCCGATCTCCTCCACCACCCCATCCATCAGAGAAAAGATGAAGTCGGCATTTTTAATCTTCCCAGAAGCATCTACCGACTTCAAGAATGTAGTCCCCTCAGAACAGTACACCAAGAAGTTTATCATACTCCTCTTGGTGATACCTGTCCACCCATCGCACATAATTGTGCAACCCCTCTCCTTCCACACCAACTTAAACCCATCCATCCACTCCCTCAACTCCTGGACCTCCTCATCCAGGCCAACGCCGTATATGTGTCTGCTGCTCGGGGCTTGCAAACCCGGTCCAGCCTCACCCACGGCATCCACCATTGTCTGGAAGTAGGGGCTGGTGGCTGCATGTGCTGGGATGCCTACATCAAGTTAAAAAAAATTGGGATCAGGCTAAAATTAAGTTTAAATAAATAAAACACACATAATGTCAATTTTAATTTAAAAAGTGATACCTGAATGTAAAAACCATTTCACAATGTGGCGAACGACTCTCTTTGCAGCCGTTCCTGTTGCCTTCACCCCTTTCATTGCCTGTTTTATCCCCATCTGCCCAGCACTCTGTTTCCTAAATAAATACTCGTCACTCGGTGTAAATCGAGTGCTGGTAGAAGTGGAACGGCGGTATGGCTCCTGTCTCCTGGGGTCTGTCTCTCGGTCCCGGTCCGGGTGAGCCGATGCTGGTCGGCCCAAAGCTGGGTCAACTCTGGACCCAGACCCTCGTGCTCCCCTCCTCCTCTCCTCCCCTCCTCCTCCTCAGCCAATGCACGCTTGCTAGCGTGCCTAGTACGTCTGAGCTCGGAGTCTGTGGACTCGTCCTCGCTCTCTGGCTCGGGCTCAGCTGGTGCTTTCCCCTTGCCTTTCCCTTTCGAGGTAGGCAAATCGCGGTCCCTCCTCCTCTAGAGTAGCTCGTCGTGCAACTCCTCCCTCTGCTCAATCCTAATCGCCCGTTGAGAGGTCTACCTGTCATGTAGCCTCTCATCTCCTCACTCTTCTCCCTGGGCACCTTGTCACATTTCTTGACATTCCCACCTGTTCCGACAATATGTTGTTTCAGCCGGAACACCCCTCCGTTCATCTCCTTCCCACACCATTTGCACTGTACCCTCTTCCCCGACCGGGTCTACCATCCGCCCGTGTTCCCAACCCACGTCGGAAGCACGTCTTCTTCTTTGCATCACCTTGATCGGCCATCGCTTATATCTGCAAAAATTGTAAACAATGCACTAAAAATGATTAGATAACATAAAAATTGATTTAGATGCTGTTCGGGAAACAGACAACCCAAGTAACACACCATTCGGTATGTTTAAAGGGTTACATATTTGCCGGAAACGGTCGTAAATTAACGTACGGGATATCCGGAATTTTTCCCGTGCAAAATGGACTTAAACGGATAGTTCAAAACTTGGACGGACTTGTTCGGTCGGAAATCACAACGTTTAACGACGCTCGAACTCGTCGGAAATGCGTAAGAATGGACGTACGAAGCTTTCGGCGAAGAAATCTTACCAAAAATCGGTCAAAGATCGAAGAAGAGGTTGATTCGATGCCGGTCCGAGCTTGAATCGGCGGATACCCTTGAAGACCAAGCTTGGAATCGCCGGAATCGCCGGAATCGCCGGAATCGATCCAAGCTTGGACCCTGGATCGACGGAATCGGCCGGAATCGACGCTGGATCGACGGAATCGAGGCCGGAATCGCCGGAATCGCGCTGGAATCGCCTGCGCAGTCTCCGTCCGCCGCGGGATCGACAGAATCGACCCCCGCGGGTCGATTCCGGCCCTAAAAGGGCTTAGGGCCGGAATCGGTTAGATTCCCAGTCCAGAGTCGAACCGGGAATCGAACCGGGCCGGTTGACCCGGCCTTCCGAAGGAATTGGTCGGATCGACCGATTCCACAAGGAATCGGTCGGAATCGGATCGATTCCGACCAATTCCAGGCGATTCATTCCGATTCCGCGGAATTCTTCCCGGAATCGGTCCTTTCGCCGGGAATCGGATCGAAATCCACCGATCCGATTCCGGAATCGGTCGGAATCGGACCGATTCCGCCGATTCTGCAATCTATGTCTGACATGAATAAGAAATACAGTTAAGTTTATTGCTCATGTTCGAATTCAATGCTTACTAAATAAGTAAGAATTACTCACTTCAATTTTAGCTTTTGTTCTGTCTCGTGGAGTTCTACACAAACACTTTATCAGTAATAATGTACCTGAAAGTACCTCAACATCATTGCAAACTTGCTCATCATATTGCATCCTTGGGTTCAAGAAATATCATGTCAAAATGTAACACAATCCAATGTTTAAGGCATTGACACATTACTATAAAAATAAAATAAAGCACAACAAATAAAATTATATCTACAACATGAATATCGTGGTGAAGTGTTTTGTCTCATCTATTGTTTATCACCTTTCACCACTTCTTATTACCTCTAGGATACTTCTCTTTAATATTCTTTTGTCCTTTGTCCATAGCATCGTACATGTACCTAATTTGACTTTTATCATTTGAGTTCACTAATCTAAGCACCTGTACCAGTTGTTCTATCATATACATGTAGTACTGCATATTTTCCCACTATCTATTATTCTCAATCAATTGCTCCATCTTCAATAGAACATTATATTGCTTCATTGTGCTTCTGTAGGCATCCATGTACTCTTTATATATAGTAGATAGTATGGACTTTTACAAATTATGTTTATATCTATAGTAGAAACTGGGGAAGGGTTGGATTGGGGCTGGGGGGATCGGCCGATTTTACCTGTTGGGCCGGGGGGGAGATCGCTGGAGGGTAGCAGGAATCATTGGAGGGGAGCCTTAGAAGAGGGGAGATTTCGAGGTAAGGTGAAATCAGGGGGAGGGAATCTGTCTGATCTCTCCCTTATGGCGAGGGGAGATCGGTCTGGAATCAAGTCCCAAATTAACCCAATTCCAGAACTTACCAGGTTATGGGGAATCGGTCAGGACCCGGTTCAATATGGGAGGATCAGTTGATCCCCAATTCTTACTGATTTTTTTGGGACTTTTGGCTAGATTTGTTGTCCCGGGCAGAATCGGATCGACTACTGCCAATCTAATCCAAGAATCGACTGATCCTGATCCGGATCGACCTATTCTGCAGACCATGGCTAGGCTTGACACAATTGTTTGTCTAAAGAAGGGAATGGAAGATCAACAAAGAAAAGTATGGGAATAAGTACACTTCCTAGGCAATTTTGGACAACATAGAGTTTGAGGATTTAGGAGGCAGCAATTAGAGGTTCAATAATGAGGGGACCAGAGAGATTGATATAATATAATAGGTCAGTTCTCTTTGAGGTGGAAGTTGCATAAGGATTGATGCATTTCTAACTGAATATACATAGGGAAGACGGACTGGAGAAGACTTTACGCCATCATTTGGACTTGCTCAACACCAACCTTGAGTTAGGAGTATTAGAGTCTTAACTACAAGTCTTAAGCTATGAGTATTAAAGTCTAATTGGAAGTTCGAAAAAATATTTTAGTGTAAAAATAGGATATATATTTAAATATATATTTAGTTTAGGATATATCCGTATGTGTTTAGGGTTTTTGGGTTTTCTTCAAATTTTGTATCATAGTCTATAAAAGGACCTCCACCCCATGTGCCGCAACTAGGTGAAGAAATGAAGAGATTCTCTTCCTCTCTATCTCTCTCCCTAGTCTTCTCTCTCGACTGTCTTGCTCCCCGCAACTTCCTCTCTTGGTTCCTTTCTTTCCTCCTCGATTCTTCTTCTCTATTCTTCATCTCAACTCTTCTTCTTCCTCTTTGCTGCTTCTCTGTTCTTCTTCCTTCTATTGAGCTCCTCTTCTTTGTTGTCTTTTTTCCCTGTTCACCCTCATCTTCTTCCTCGTACTCCTACCCATCCTAAAGCCACCCCTCATTGGCTCTTTGATTCCTCTTCGTCTTTCTCCCTTATTTGTACACCCACAACAGCACCCCACCACCATCTGGACACCCCTACACAAGCCCAAAGTTTTCTTGGGTTCCTTTTCCTCCCTCCTAATGGCCCATCACCTATTATTGCCTTCTTCTTTCTCTGGCACACAGTCTTCCCTTGTTTGAGCACAACCCCACCAGCGCCTGTCATGCCCCAGATAGAGCTCCGTTTGCGCACAAGCCCACGGCTCTCCGCAAGCCCACCCTTGCCACTTTGTCCGGAACCATAGCACCCTTGCGATGCTGTCATCACCCCCTTAGGCTCCTCCATCACCTCTACTCATCTGGACGTCGCTGCGCACACCCATGGTGCTTCATGGCTCCATTGACCTGAAGCCTTGTCACCCCCTTCCCCACCTTCTCCTTTGCCCCATCTCCCACTCGAGGGTATCCAATATGTTGTCTATAGCCGTCCATTCTTGTGCCACCCAAACCCACACAGTCAACCTTGGTCAGGCCAACACAGGTTGAACTCCCCACGCATGGTGAAGCCCTTGCGCCTGAGCCTCTTTGCCTCCGCCTTCGATGCCGATGTGGCTGGCTGTCCCCTGTGCTTCACCATTTGGCCTCCCCGATGCCCATGTCACCCCTCGAGCCATTGCAATTGCACCCCTCGGATGCCAACTTCCTCGGATGAAGGAGCTCTTGGCGTGTATAGTGTTGTAACTTGTCTTTCTGACAAAAGTAACGTGAGGCATCAAGGCGATTTGTTGAACCAATGCCAAAACAATGAATTCAATGTTTGCATGAGTTTTTAAGTAGTTTTCACACAAAGTCAGTTTAAGTCACAGAGAGAGGTATGGTGTCAGTACGACCGATTCAGTTGATTTAAATTTTGTTTAGTTCAATTTTATTCGGCTATACCAGGTTTAGCATCAGCTTAGTCAATTTAGCTCGGCTCGGGTTTGGATCGGCCCGATTTCATCAGATTTGATGTAGCATAGTTCAATCGTCCCCTATCAGCTCAGTTTGAGCGGTTCGACGTCGGTTTGGATCATTCTGTTTTACAAGTAAAATATTATATTTTACGAGTAAAAACGTGAAATGACAACTTGACTGGATTGAGTCTGGCTTTGACCAGTTTGACAAATTTGCAGTTCAGCTCTCAGTTCAGCTTGGTTTGGCATTGATTGGATCATTTCTGCCCCGTGCGGTGGTATGTCTTCGGTTTGGTTCATATTTGTCAGTGGTGAGACCAATCGAACTTGTTTGGCTATATGATTTCAGTGTGTAGTTGTAGTGTGGTGGGACCTGCCCATTTCTGTTGATCGATTTTACATGCCATGATTGCTTCAGCTGCTCTGTCCTGCATCAGGGATGTATCATGGGAACGTGCAAAACTTCGTAATCTGGAATATCTTTTTTCTGTCGAAGGCATGTAATATAGCTGCAGAGTCGCGCAGTTCAGATTGAAAACAATCATCCAATTCTAGGGGTTCTAATATCTCAAATTCAAGTAAAGAAAAACATATAATCAGTGGGAATGGTCTACTTGCTAGTTGATCAGTCTTATTTATCCTTTTCTTACCTGATGCAGCCTGTTCTCTATGGATTTCAACCAATTCAATAGTCTTCGAGTCTGATGCAATATAAATACTTTTGGTACTTTATTCTTTGTGAAAAATCAAATAAATAAAAGATAGTATGTGTTTGTTTTAGACCATGTGGCATGTACTATATGATAATTAAATTAGCTAGAAATATACCATTTATCCCAAATCATCATTATTTTTTTGTATCTTGGATATAGATGTACATACAGAATGACTTTCCGAAGTTTTTTGCATCTTTTCATACGTACACGCCCATCTGGTTGATTTAGAATCAGCATTAGTTACTTCAAATCTGTAGACTTTTTTTTTTTGAAGGTGGCAAAGCCACAATTCGTTTTATTGCAAGAAAAAGTAACACCAATACAAAGGAGAGAAAAAGAAAGAGAGAAACCTAGGCTACTACCAAGGTGGTAATAGTCTAGAGATCAAGAGATACAGATGCTTCCACTTGGCAAAGACATCTAGTCCATGGTTTTCCATCTCGCCGAGATCTCGCGAGATCTCACGAGAATCTCGGTCTCTCCAAGGGGCCAAGATACGAGATCGCCGAGATCTCACCCCATGTAAATTGGTGTATAAAGAATTTTTCTCGGTTGATCCACGATTACTTTATGTTCCGTTTATGATAGTGTAAACACATTTAATATATTTCACTATCACTTATACTATCACATGAAAATGTGTTACAAGTTTAATATCATATTAGTATTTAAATAAAATTGTATACAAGTTTAAATCTTTTAGAAGCACAAAGATCAT
Source organism: Cryptocoryne crispatula var. balansae (assembly GCA_036172225.1). Taxonomy (NCBI): domain Eukaryota; kingdom Viridiplantae; phylum Streptophyta; class Magnoliopsida; order Alismatales; family Araceae; genus Cryptocoryne; species Cryptocoryne crispatula. Next base: position 23,255,044 of record CM069928.1, read on the forward strand.
CTTTTTGATATTGAAAGTGCTTTGTAATTGTTCATTCACACAGTTGATATACAAAATATGTTATATATTTTTATGTAAATTCATTGATGTACTCATATTTTTATAAGATATTATATTATATTTCATACATATATATATTTTGATCTGAGATCCGATCTCCCGAGATTTTTATGAGATCTCTTCTCTTTCACCTCCCAGAGACGAAGCCAAGATCCGAGATGACAATCCTTGATCTAGTCTTTGACAAGAAAAGTCATAAGCTGGAGAATATTTGACGTGTTCTTGAACTTGTCCGTTCTTGAACTTGTCCTAATAAATTCTCATATTCCGAGCATTCCAGATGGCACATGACATTGGATTGTTTTTACATTTCACTAAATGATCATAGAATGAGTGATGAGTTTCCACCTGGTGAAGATAGGCCTGAGAAGATTCCGTGCTATCAGTTAGGTCTGTTCGACATTGACATCAAACTTGTATTATTTTAGTAATATTAGGACCTTTTCTGTTTAGGAGTCTAAGTTAAGAGCGTGTTGAAGCCAATTAGGATTTTAAAAAATAGGATCTATGTTTAAAATATGTGGAGTCGGGGCTATACCTATACTTTGATTGGGGTATTTGGGTTTTCTTTAAATTTTGCATCACAATCTTTATAAAGACTCAAGGCTCTATAACAGAGCCTACATCATGGCATCGTAGTCTTTATAAAGACTCAAGGCTCTTTGCCTACCAATCTTCTATAGAGAAAGCTTTATCTTGAGCGGGAGCAAAGGCTATGTTGTTAGAAGTGGTCGCCTTACTGCCTAGGCGGTCCAAAACCGCCTCCCACTGGCCGTTTTTACTTGAGGCAAATGTCTTCGGCGCCTTCATCCGTTTAAGCGGCCGCCTCCAATGTCTCCCCCGCCTCTTTCACCTTGTTCTCGATTAACCGGATCCAGTAAGAACCGGATCCGGTTAGCTTAAATACCGGATCCGGTTAACTTAAATCCCATCCACCTGCTGGGACCCCCGAAGCCCCGATGCTGCGACTGAGAAGCCTCCCCGACGGAACATAAACCTTGGCAGTTCCGTTGAGTAGCTGTCAGCCCCACCATCGCTGCCACCATCACCGTCCAATGAAGACGCTGCCGCTGCCGTCCGACTATGACGCCGCTGTCATTATACAATCTACACTTCTTCTCTTGTCCGAGTGTGGCAAAGTGACGGTAAGTTTATTTTGTTTTGTTTTTTTTCCTGTTGATTTATTCACAGTTTTTAATATGTCTTTATTTCTGAATGTCTTCAATGTTATTATTGTCTGTTTGAAACTTGTAACAAGCTTGAAGGTCAGGTTTTCGATCGGTCTGTCTGGACTAGTCTATGCAGTGGTGAGTCGGAATGTTGTTTTTCAATATTTGTTCTTGTTGGTTTCAAGCTTATAACAAGCTTATCGTTCTTCCAACAAGAATCATACTGTCGGAACCAGGAGTTGTCATTCTTATGACAAGAACGATATGGCGGTGGAGGTATTTTTTGTTTGGTTTGTTTTTTGTGTTATTTTAAACATGTACATATCTAATTAGGTGTTTATTGTTTTTAACATCATTTCCATTACTTGGTTATATTTAGGTATTTTGCATTGGGTCGCACTCGGTTTTCATTAGTTTGTTGTTGATACGTCTCTTATAGTTATTAGTCTTAGTCTTAGAGGTGAGTTGATAGATTTTTTGTTCCTTTAAGCACATACATATCTACACGATTTTTTTTAACATTTTGTCTTATTTTTTGTTTTAATATGTTTATTCATTTTAAATTGTATCTTACCATGTCTCAAGCACGTGAAGACTGTTGATTAGGAACATGTTCTAATACTCAACCCGTTCCTATGCACGCCTACAAGTGAGGCCTTAGTTCCATAGCAAGATCTCCTCTTTAATCCGAGGATGTTGGATGGAAGTATGGGATTTTTGTGGATCCTCGGAACCAGCATCTTGTGAGGTGTCAATTTTGCCAAAAAAAGTGTAAAGGAGGCATTTGTCGTTTGAAGCAGCACATTGCAGGCTTGGGGACAAATGTGATTATTTGCAAAAAAGCAAACGTGGAGGCTAAAGAGTAAATAAAACAGTTTATGCAACAAGCAAAATAAGTGAAAGTTGAAAAGACAATGACCATTAGAGAAATGGAAAAGAGAGACAACCTCATTGGGCAAGGATGACAAGAGATAGAGACATCTTCACAAAATGTCTCATAGAATATAGACGATCCCTTACCTATTTCAACCTCTACGGATGAAAGGACCCATGGATCGATTTTGCACATCTAATCTTGAGGAGTCCAAAGGAAAATTGGTAAAGAACAAAAATATTTTAAATAGGAAAGAGAGCGATGTATTCAGTACATCGTTAAATGGATGTACCAAGCGGGCATTTCTTTCAACACTGTTCGCCTTAATAGCTTCCAAACAATGTTGGAAACTATTGGTCAATTTGGTCTGGACATGAAAGGACCTAATTATCATGAGATAAGAGAGACTTTATTATCTAAGGAGATTGAGACCACCCAGTAGTTGGTGGAAAAAAGAAAGGTAGTTGGGTGAAATTTGTATGTACAATTATGTCAGTTGCATGTATAGATAGAAAAGGGAAGACTGCTAATAAATTTTTTAGTGAACACCTACTGGGATAATTTTTCTGAGATCAATTGATGCTTCATCCGAGGTAAAAGATGCTAAGCTACTGACATATTTTTTAGACAAGATTGTGAAAGAGGTTGGTGCATTAAATGTGTTGCAGATTGTTACAAACAATGAGGTGAGCTATGTGGCTATAGGATGCTTTTTGAAGGACACATCGCCATTTATTTTGGACATCGTGCGCTGCTCTTTGTCTTGACTTGATGCTTGAAGATTTTTAAAGTTGTCACTGATAAAATCCACAATTCGACATGCAAAGTACGTTACAAACTTTATTTATGCACACACTAAGACTCTAACATTGATGAGGAAATACACAAATGATAAGAACCTTGTACGTACAATTGTTACTAGATTTGCAACTAACTTCTTGAGCTTAGATAGCTTGAACACATGCAAGTATGATTTGCAACGTAAGCTTACGTCACATGATTGGACAAGTAACACCAACCGATATAATAAAAAGGTTGAGGAAAAAAATACTTGTGAAATTGTCTCGAAGATAACATTTTGGAAGAGAGTTAATTATGCTTTGAAGATATTTAAATCACTTGTCCTTGTATTGCGACTAGTTGATGGTGAAAAATCGGCATTGGGAATACATGAAGGTGTGGATCGTGCCAAGGAAGGCATAAAAAGCATTGGATGACAAACTAGACAAATATGATCCAATTTGGGATATCATTGATAGAAGATAGAATTTTCAATTACATTGTCCTTTACATGCCATGGGATATTATCTAAATCCTCAATTTCACTATGCTAATTCCGACATTGAGAGTGATAATGAAGTGAAAGGGGGGTTGTATGATTGTATCGAGAAGTTGGTGCCATCACATGAGGACCAAGAGAAAATTTTCAGGCAATTGGCTATATTTAGAGAGCCACAAGACATGTTTGGTAGGGACATGGCTATTCGGCTACGAAAGACATCAACTCCGGGTATGATGATTTGTTATTAGTTCTTATACTTGTATTTATGATTGTAATGTAGCCTTTGTATGTTATTTAAACTAAATAAATGTTTTCTTTTTTAACAAATAGGTAGGTAGATTGGGGAACCACGACTCCCCAACTTCAAAATTTGACAATACGAATATTAAACCTAACATATAATGCCTTTAGTTGTGAATGCAATTGAAGCACATTTGAATAGGTAATATTCTTTTTCAATTCCAAAAAAATTTAACTAATCTTATATGAGTTGTTTCATTAATACAATAATGTATACATTTTTATTTGTTGGTGTAGATTCATATAAAAAAGAGGAATATACTTGAACAAAAGAAATTGAATGATTTGGTATTTGTCCAATATAACCAAAGGCTCAGGGAAAGACATTCAAGGTTGCAGAAATCGAATCTAGACTTAATATCCTTAGATGACATTGATGAATCATGTGAGTGAATTACAAATGAAGATGAAGACCTTGTACATGAAAGCGAAGAGTGGACATGGAGAGAGATGGAAATTGTCATGGGAATGGACGAAGAGGAGGGTCCAAGTACAAGGTCATTTTTAAAGCAAGTCTTAGTCTTAGTTCAATTTGTTTAGTTTGAATTATTTTTTGTTTGTTCTAATTTCTATATTCCAACATATTTGCATTGATTTCTAGGTCTTCTGGCAAAAGAGTTTGTATTTCTAATAATGATTCGGACGATACCAATAATGATGATTAGAAACTGAGACTCCCGCCAATCTTGATTCAGATAGTGATTAGACATCGATATTTTACTTGTATGTTTAGAATTGAATTCCAGTTCGTATATTAGTTATGAAGATTATTCTATGTTTAAATGTCACTCTTGTTAATTTATGGTGTTATGTTTGTTATTAATGTTGGTCTTTTTTGTTCTTAGAATTTTGTTATTAAATTGTTGTTTTTACTTCATTTTTGCATATTTTTATGCATTTATTTTATTATTTAATGCCACATATATCATTATTAAAATAAATAATATTCAAAACGTCACGGGCGCTGAGGCGAGGTGTTGGGTCCCTTGTCTACGACGCCTCACGCCTCGGATAACATAGATTATGCATTAAATTTTTGAACTCTACTATTCTTGTATTGATGGGGAACATACTCGATTTAAGGGTAAAGAGGCTCACTAGCTGTAAAACAAATTTGTTTCCCAAATAAGGTTCTAGGTTTCTCAAGTTTTAAATGTCTAATTAAGATATTTTAAGATCGGGTTGTTTTCTCTTTTAAGCCAATCAAAATTAAAAGATAACACCCATTTTGAAATCGTGATTAGATTTTGAAAATTGGTTCTAACTAATAACGAATTAGATTTTAATTATCTAAAATTTGGTTCACTCTAATGTCCTCACCAAACACCAACAATAATTGTGAAACTAGCAAGGACCTAAATCGCACCAGGCATGGCATCTCGAAGCTGAATAATATAAAAACAAAATTAAACCATACAAGACAAGTGGTTTAGAAAGTACCTCCACACTTAAGTGAAGGGAACACAATCTTCGGCTGAGAGATAGGTGTCCCTTTTATACAATTGATTAACAAAATAGTTACAGAACTGATTTGACCCACACCTCACAGGGTGATAACACGTCCACATTCATTTAAAGGGGTGTCTATCTTCAGGTTGACAGATCCACCAAGTCCTTCAAGAAAACTGCAATGTTTTCTTTAACACTCCATGGTCCTCCAATGCGAAAACTGCACCACGATCTGATCACCAACAATGAACAATGGTCTAAAGGAAATTTGACTCAGATCTCAACTAAACTGGACTCTTTATCGTCAGAGGCTCAGTTTTTTCATCATGGCCTTGGAATTAGAAACCAGGTTTCTTCTTCATAACTCAGAAATCCTTCAAATAGATCTGTTACCGGCAACTAATTTAAAGCTACCATGGCAATGCAATATCTGGTTTATTCATCTTTTTCTTGTCTCAAATTTAGGTAGATCTGAAGGCTGTCGTTGATATCGGCTCCATACAGAAACTCAAAAACATTCATGGGGTGGGCTCAAAGAAACATTGAACAACACTTGTTTGTTCTTAGAAGAACCAAATTAGTAAAGAATCCTCGGAGATGATCAGTTTCCAATAAATTCGAAAACACCCTAGGCTGGAATAGGACCAGTCACTGTCTCTCAATCAACATAAATGATCAATCCATTAGAACAGAACAAGTGGAGTACTTAGAATTTCAATTTGGACTTAATCGGATTCCGAACAAGAAGATTAGAATAACAGACGAAGCAAGAACAAGGACTGGAAGAAGGACCAGTCCTAATCTTCAATGGAGCCCTCAGTTTCAAATCTCGTAACAAGCCAATCCCAGCCTTAGAATGATGATTAGAAAGAAATATATATCCAGAGTATTAGCTACCGTCAGAAGATAAAAACCGAGGCAACCCTTTGAACCGAAATAATATGTGAAACCGACTCAGTTCCAACAAGAAATCATTCGAAATTCCTTCCAAAACGGACAGATCTAATAATAGAGAGATTTGTTGTTCAGATCTTAAGAAGAGAAGATGATTTACGGGAATCCTTCACTCAATAAAGCGAATGTCACCGGATTGGAATGCTTAAGGTGTTCACAATGGCATCACTAACCTCAGTGAAGAATGGTTCATTTATCAAAAATGTTTGAGACGTAAGGGGAAGATACAGAAGATCCTTTCATCATTGTCATATCCACCTTAGAAAGCTGCAAGAACCTTTGTCGTCACTAGATCTGACCATGGAACAACCTCTGTAGGTCAATGATGGCAACAATAAGAGAAGATGTTGAAGACATCTTCCAAACAGTGGCTACCGGAAGTCGACTTCGTCGGAGAAGCGCTTGGATTAACACCAGACTGAAGTAGAAGGGATAGATTGGGATGTGTGGAAGACAACCTCCACAGGAGCTCGCCAATATTGTCTCCGGATGAAGGAGATCGAGCTGATCTCAAGGTTGAAGAATAGTTGCCGTCGAGTGGAGGATCACTCGCACAGGAGCTCATTGGGAACCTCTGCATGATGGTCCATCGCAAATTGGACCGAAGAAGAATTGGTAGATCAGAACGAGAGGAGGAAGATTCTCCAAGGGAGCTCGTCGAGACCACTACAGGAGGAGGAGGAACTCGCGGCCGACTATTGCTTTGCCTAGGAAGAGAGAGAGAAACCCGAGGGTTTAAGGAATCGGGAAGCATAGAACCGGGAAAAAAAATCTCAACAGAATTTTCATTAACATTGTATCATCTCCTGTACAGGGGTGCTCGGGTCCTTTATATAGGGGTGAACAAAACTTTTTAATAAATGTGGAAAAATGCATAAACGGCTAAAAGAAAAAAACTTTCTAAAATGTCTTAGAAAATTTTAAAGAAAATGGAAATAACAGCAAAGTCATTAAAAAAATGTAAGGACCAATATCTCCAAGTCATATGAAACCTAGTTGTCTCCTGTGCCAATTCCTAGTGTCCTCACTATGTACTCTTGTCAATGAAAGAGAATGTGAATGACATTAGGGATCTTAGATTGATCAACCTTTTGAGTTGCTGTTATAAGATCATCACTAAAATTCTTGCCAATAGATTAAGCTAGGTCATTGATTAGATCACTAGTCACTCGCAATCTGCTTTCATCCCTAGTAGATTTATCTTAAATAACTTTATGGTGGCCCATGAGTGTATTTATGATCAACACGTGAGAAGAAAGGAAAACATCATCTTGAAATTGGATTTTGAGAAATCTTATAACACAGCCACATGGTCATGTCTAATCAAACTTGTGCAACTTATGAGTTTTATCGTCAAATAAGTGGATTAAGAGTTGCATCAGCACTGTTCGATTCTTAGTATACATTAATGGAAAGTCTTTCGGTTTATTCTTTAGTTCCATAGGGTTGAGGCAGGGTGATCCTAACTTTCCATTGCACTTTATTATGGTTGGCCAGATTCTTAGCATTACATGAGGCAAAGCAAGTCAAGTCAGTCTGATTGAAGGTATTTGCATTTAGTAATAGCAAAGAATTTGTCACCCACCTCTAGTTTGCGGATGACATGATTCTTTTCTCCTTTAGTAGGCCTGCTAAATGTTTTCATTTAAAGGTGCTTCTTCACTTATTACGGTCCGCCACATTGCTGAAGGTTAACAAGGATAAATACGAGGTTATAGGTCTTAATCTAAATGATGCTCTTGAGTCTCAACTAATGGGCATTCTGGACATACCTTAGACTACTTTTCCGATCAAATACCTTGGTCTACTGCTTTCAAATAAGAGTTCAAAGGTCTTGGATTGACACAAAATTATTACTAAGGTCGAGAGTAAATTGCAGGGATGGAAGAGTAGTATGCTAAATTCTGATGGTAGATGGGTGCTTTCTAAAACTGTCTTGCAAAACATTCCTTTATATTTTTCTCTATCTTCAAAGTGTTAAAAGGTATTTGTAATAAAGTTGAACCTCTTGGGGCTAAGTTTTTCTGGCAGGGCAATGGTGATAAGAAATGACCATCTGATCAGGTGAAATCATGTATGTAGACCTGTTGCAGAGGGAGCAGTGGGCCTTATTCCTAATGAAGGTTGTCATCAATGCTCTCCTCTTCAAATGACTCTAGAAGTGGAACCATTTTAGCAACTTTCTTTGGGTTAGGATTGTGTGTTCCAAAAATGGTATTGGGAGTGCTTCAGGGACAAAGACAGTTTCTGGTTTATGAAGGGCATTCTTTTCAATGGAGACTGTTTTAAAGCGAACATGTTTATAGTTTTGGGTAATGGCAGAGGGATTATGTTCTGGGAGGACCATTGGATTGTTGAGACTTCTTTGGCTAAGCTCTACCATGCCCTTTATGGTATTAGTTGCATTAAGTGCAGCATCTGGGATGACAGAACAGAGTGGAATCTCTCCTTCAGAAGGGATCTTAAAGATGAAGAGATCTCCCAACCAGCCAATTTGTTGGAGCTTCGGAAAAATATCAAGTGTGTAGACGGTTTGGACTTTAGAGGACAAACTTGCTTGGTTTCCTAACATGACTGGTTTTTACAGTGAGTCTGCTATTTGTAAAATGAACTTTGGAGGGGTGGAGAATTTGTGGCATTTGGTTATCTGGTCACCGCTTCTCCCTATCAAAATTAGATTGTTCCTGCGGAAGATTGCCGGGCACAGATTACCTACCAAATGCCACCTGCATAAGATTTTTCCTATTGAATCTTTGGCCAGTGTCTTTTGTGAGGTGTTGAAAGAAGATATTGATCACTTAATTTTACAGTGGCATTATTCACTCTTTGTGGAAAACTTTGTTATTGAGCTGGAATATGAACTGGGTGGAACTGAATAGCAACTCGGAGATATTACTGGATTGGGTTGTTTGGAACCCATGGCCTAATAAGGTTTGTTTATGGAAAATCATCCTTCCCGCAATGCTATGGGCTATTTGGCGCTCAAGAAACAAGGATGTTTGAGAATCACTTCTAGTAGCCGTCGGCTATTCTTCACCTTATCGCTAATTTGGTCAAGGATTGGCTTGTTGCTGGGCTAGGAACTCATTTGGATTTTTAGACCATCAATAACTGATTCTTGAACTTTTCCTAGTTCAATGAAAAATGACCTTCGAGGACAACCAAATGAAGGAGACGAACATCGTCCATATTGGTCGGTTCACGAACCTGGGCACCGTCATCTGGTCAGTGAACCACCTATCGAACCAGAGGCATGAGCAGGAAGCCTGAGTTGGTTTGGCTTGCTTCTCAGACGACAGAGCTGCATTGGACGGTCTGAACTGCCAGTGTCAGGAAGTCAATACCAGCAACCTAACCAAGCAACTGAGGTCATCAGCAGCACATCAGCCTGACCTGATTTGGCTGATTCTAGCTCATTGCCTGTGTGGACGAAGCCCACATAACCAGTCACACCGAGCCACCTGGTCAGGCCCAGTTTGGGTAGTTCAGACGATCACAGCTGGGTTTTTCGGTCGATTTGCATGATTAATTTTCTGCTTCTTCCTGCATCGCTATTAAAGTGAATAAAAAAGAAATAGGAATAAGTAAATGTTGACAAAATAATTGTGAGAGAAAAAAATGTAAGAACAACAAATAATGACACAGCAAAAGGTGACTACAGAATGCTAACCAAAATGATCATAACAACAGTGAAGTCAAAAAATATAAATAAATTAAAAAATAAATAATGAAAATAATATGTAATAAAGTAACTGGTGGCATAAAGGTTGGCACCTGAAATTTGCATGAATTTTGAAGGAAAATGTAATGGAAAATGTACTTTTTTTCAAATCTTGTTCAATATGGAACCTAGATCCTATATGAATTAGGACCCACATATTCAGCTCCTGGGATGTGTTTTATATGCATTATTGGACTACCAATAGCTATGATACCTACGCTGCTAACACCGAACACCAAAAATGTCATGGAAATCTGTTAGTCATATAGGAGTTAAACCACTTTATGATAATTATCCAGACGAACAAAAAGATATTCCGGAAGAAAGCTTACAAGGAGACATTATTGCTATAGGAAAAGAAACAGAAGATTGGGATTTTGATTATCCTCAATTACAAAAATTTGATGAACAAATTTATTCGACATCACAGTCGGGTGTTGTAAAGACGTCTTTGATTATGTCACTAATCCCGAATTTGGTCTTCAAAGAGAGGCGCTGAAGTAGAGGGGGCTGATTGAGTTCCTCTAGATGCCATTAATGCTTGGATTTTGCCTTCTCTTTTTGGAATATATTAACTGGATCTTAGAAGATTTTAAGCTGGCCTTCATGCTCTTTTGGTCTTTCCTTATCTTGCAGTGTTAGATTTTGAAACTTTGTAACAAGGTCTTCAGGTAACTGACCTGTATCTTTGATAGCGTTAACTTTTGCTTCCAACTTTGTAACAACCTCCTGAAGTTTTTCAACTTCAGTAATCAAAGATACTAACAACTGTATTTGCATATTATTTTGCTTGATTATTGCTATTGGACTTGAAACTCCTCCTATGTATTCACTTGGTGATACAAATCCCAGACTTGGAGCTTCAATATTTTCTGTTTCTTCAAGTGCTTCTTTGTATGCTGATGATGCTTGAATGTTGATGTAGCTCATGAAATAGTCCAAATTTCAATTTTGTGTAATAGTTTTTCTACACGATCAAGCTTGTTACTGAGATTAGTTGTCGGTTGTAAAGCTTGCTCCTCCACAAGTTTAGGCTGCTTAGCAATCCTACAAATGGCCCATTCAATGCTCATTTGCACAACAATTTAATGATCCTAGATGGTAGGATCTAATGGCCGACAGATGGCTTAGATTATCCTCCAAGATGATGCTCTGATAGGTCAAGTTACAATCGCCAAGAGCTACTAACTAATAGGCCTATTTGATGAGTATGTATCCACCTGGCAGCCTCGGTTTCTTCTCCTTGCAACTGCATGTAGTTGGAGTCAAAATATCTCCATCAGATACTCTTAAAAGATGGGGGGATATAGGGCAGTCCGATGGAATTTTATTGTAATTTAGCAGTCATTAGAGAAACCTACATATTAGGCTATAATTGCGAGGAAACATGAAGTCAAAGCTTTCCATTGGAAGCCCCTGCAATGTAGGAAGAGAAGAGACTGGAGGTGGTGCATATCCCCCACCATTTGGAGCTTGACGGGTCTTCCTCACTTTCTCCTCTAATGGGAGATAGCCAGCAAGGTGGGGAGTTCAACAAACAAATTAAAAAAATGCTGAGAAAAAGGAGGTCCGACCGGGTCTTCCTTCTCCTCTGATGCTCCCTTCGTGTGCAAGTCAAGACGTTTCTATTGAGACTGCTTGTTCTACTTCTCTATATAAACAGTCCCTCAAGGACTGTGGTAGGTTCCGAATACCAGAGAGAGAGAGAGGAGAGGCCTGAGGAGGAGGAGCACCTGTTGCCGCTCCTGCCAACAAGTGCATGGGAGAAGAAGGGCCAGGAGAAGAGGAAGAGGAAGGTGAGCTATCTCCTTCTCTTGTTGCTGCTCCTGCCGACATAGCTCATACAATCTTGCTTGACCCCCTTTCTCCTTCTCTATATGCTTAGATGCCTTGATAACCTTCTCTATATGTATATGGCTTGTCCCATGCAAATGACTCAGCTACCCCTCTTATATGCTCATGGCCGATAATCTTAGTCTTACATGCACAACCTGTGTTTGGTCCTCCATTTATGCCATGTTCGACCTTCTCCATGGCCATATAACACCCCATGCACAACATATGCCTATGCCTGTACTTGATGGCTTGCTCTCATGCAAAATGTCCCTTGTTCTGCCTCTCCTCATGGTCACATAACATGTAACATAGCCCCTCATCTGTTCTTCATTTGATGGTCATATGACATGCCTTGATCACATGACAACCTGTATATCTTCTATGTTTGGCCTTCCCTTCATAGCCATATGCTTGGTCCATGACCAGCTCTTAAGGCTCATGTTTGGCTCATTCTTTGGACCATATAACGGTCCTTATACCCTTTGTCTGACCTCCATGTTTTGGTCATATGACAGCCCCATACTTCTATGTTTGGCCCTCTCTTCATGTTCCATATAATAGCCCCCATGCTCATACATCTAGATGTATAGAAAATAGGCCATACCTGGCCTCTTGTGCTCAATATGATTGAGCTAAAGAGTTATTCAGGTAGCTTTGGTATCATGCCTACGGCTTATCTCTTCATTGTCATAAGCCCCTTTTGGATCCCTCTCAAAGCCTTCATGAATGGCAGCCAATGGTAGAGGGAAGCAAGGTCCAAATTGAGCAAGAAGATGAAGATGAGCATGGCCGAACCTTGCAAGATGAAGATACATGATAAATAATGCAAAATAGTTCTTGGATCAATAGAGACATGCTTATGGGCCAAAACGACTGAAATGACATGAAGATGGGCCTGCATAGCTGAGATGATGTGAAATGGGCCAACTGTGACTGAGATGACACAATGACATGCTTATGGGCTGAAATGGTCAAAGAATGACATAAAAATGAACTTCTTAAATATTCGAACATATGAAAATATTTAAGAGGTTAAGCCTATTTAGTTTGGCCTCATAATATTTGACGGACACATAGGCATGACCATGAGGTGTATTGATCTCAAACAAATATGTGGGCATGTCCCACAGTACACCGATCATTTTCAACGTAGGAAGAGTACATAAACTCTACTTACTAAGAGAGAATTCTCATTTGGGGATCATTCATGTCACCAAGTTAAACCGGCGTTAAATCAAAGTATGGAATTGATGAGATATTCCATGCCTATATAAGGTCATGGGAATTCTCATATGATATGATGTTCATTTAAGGGGATCATGGCTGAATTAGCCTTTCCACATATTGATGTAAATGAATGCATTCCTATTATATGAATGACATTGTGTTAAATGTCTCCATGGTTTGATAAGGGAGCACTGATGAATCATATGGAATGCAAACATGAGCATGGAATGCCGGGTCGCGACCCTACCCCGACCCGTTCGGTTTTGGGGCCGACCGACCAAGTCTCGACCCCAAGACCCCGACCCCGTATTTAATATTTTATTATTATTTTTGGTGACCCTGGCCGATTCCATCCCGACCCGGGTCACGACCCCGGCCGACCCGGGTCGGTTTGGGGCCAAACCGACCCAGTCCTGACTCCTGACCCCACCTTCCGTGAACATGAGAAGATTTCACCTAAATAACCAAATCTGAAAATGAACCATAATATGTCAAATGGAATTTCGAAAAAATCATATGCAACCAGATTCTAATTCACATGAACTTAAGCTGTTCACATATAATGGTTTAAAATTGAAATGAGTTTGAAATTATGTCAGCTTCAGATTTAACAGATGTCAGATATTAGGCTTTTGAACTTGTCTTTAGAAACAGAATAGAGGCAAGGGTGTCAATTCCAAAAATGAGACCCTTAGATTTTGAATCCGATGCATGCATTAGGAGTTAATTTCGAAGATGTGGGTGTTGGCATGTAAATTTTTCATAAATGAGAAAAAAGAAAGAAAGGAAAATAGAGGTGTTCTTGTGCCGAATCCAACAAAATACAGGCCCATTTGGCATATGAAATAATTTGGATGAAATTGAGCATTCAAAGCAAGCTCAATTCCCATTTAAGCATAGCCCATCTGGCACCACTTATTTCAATTGGATTAATGTGAAATTTTTTTTAATGGGCTCCATTTTACCTCAAGGCAGGCCCATTTAAAGTCATCCATGGCCCACTTAATATCTCCTTGTGTAAATACCCTCCTGCCCACAAATTCATTATGCTTAGCCACCGTGATATCCGGGCATGGGCATATCCTTTAAGCCCGATATGCCCTACTGCCACCTCAGAATTTCCGCATCAAATTCTCCTATTTCTAAGGACTATTGACCCCGTTGGCTATCCTTGAAGAATTTTCATAGAGGAAGGATCATGGATCCCGCAAAAGAGGGGAAGAAGCATTGGAAGTCTAGCGGTCCTACCGGCCAAGGAGAATCAAAACCGGATCCGGCAAGATCCTAGAGGGGGGTCTGAGCCAACCGGTCTAGCCATATTTGACTTCTGGAAATGCAGGAAGCCAGCAACATAGCTTCGCAATATGTCAGCTTGCTTATGGGCCATTAAAGCCATCAAAGAGCTAAGAGTGTATCGCACAGGGAGCTATGGGATCTCAATGGCCTCGGGAGATGGCAGGAAAGGTTATCAGGGATCCCACAATCCGGAAGACCTCCATGGCTTCCATAAATATCATCCGGAGTGACCCACAATAGCAAGGAAATAGTGGATCCCCTTCAAGGTTTGCTGAACAATCTTTGAAGATCAAACACCATCAAAAGGTTGAGAGGACATGGTGGAGGCATCCAAGGACTCCAACAGCTTTGAAGATCAGCTAGTAGGATCGTGGGAGGGATCCTACAACATAAGAAGCTCCGTAGCCTTCTACGAAGGGCAGAGCTGCCGTCTAGTGCACCTGATGCTTATCAAGCTTACCCCCAATGGCAAGATGCCTACACCTCTATAAGAATAAGCCTTGCGGCATCATTCAAGGGGGTTCACAGGTAAGAGACACAGAGACAAGATCGAGGAGCGAGGGGAGAAGCCATCGAGTCACCTACCTCTTATGTTGTTGCCATCGAAGCCAAAACCCAAATGCTCCTTTTGCTTCCGCTGTTGAAGCTAATGACTTCCCCTATTGCCGCCATTGAGGCCATCAGGATCAGCCGCCATTTTTGTCGAGATCTTCCACCACTCCTTATGCCACTGAGGCCGTTTGCCTTCCATGTTGACGTCGTTGAGATCTTCCGCCACTCCTTCTGCCGTTGCCATCGAGGCCCAATAGCCTCCTTTGTCGTCGTCGTCGGAGATGGAACACCCATATGAGGCAGTTGGAAGCTTCTTCTACCACCATCTATATCATCCGCAAGTTGTCTCGCCGCTGTCCAGGCCACCTGCTTCGTCTGCCATCGTTGTTGAGAGCAGCGGTACCCCTTGTTGTCACTGTTGGAACCTCCGGGCCCCCTTCCGAGGCCATCGAGATGAACAACCCTAGCTGTTGGAGTCGGATAGGGCCTTGAAGCCTTTCGCATTGGGTGGCTGTTGGCACCTCAAAATCACACAAATATTAAATGGACAATACGAAGGTAATTAATTACAAATGGTGGGTCAAATTGTGAAAAAAAAACAGAAAAAAAATGCAAAGGACGTGCGTACACATGGGCATGTTCAGTCCCATGGTAGACAGTCTCCTAGCAAAATGAACCCCACAAAATTGATACATTTATCAGCCGGAGGTGGCGTACCTGTGCTGGCAACAGTGTGCAGCTCACAGTAGAGGTGTTGGCGACAGTACCCAGCTCACAGCAGAGATTCAGAAGCTGAAAAATTGACAGCCGGATCCTAATTTAAGGAAATAAGGCTAGGGGTTCTCGGAGTGGCATTGGGGCGTCTGAGGATGTGCGCAGGAAGGCTCCGAACCATATTCAGGTCCTGTTCTGCTTCAATCGGATCCCCCTTCGGAGCCAACTCTCCCAATGGAAAGAGTTCCCGTGAGGAAGGAAAATCTCCCCTAGAAGAAAGCCGGGATGAGCCTGTAAGGAAGGTGGATCGATCCTGCTTATAGCGGATTGATTCCGAATCCGTTCGGTACGGAAGTAGAATCGTCCAGGAGAGTCGTAAGGGGAGAAGGAGAGCCGATTGGATAGGTATTGGACTCCCAAGTCCGTCTCAAAGACGGACGAACTCTTTCGGAAAGAATTCCGACGGCAGACGGGAAGATCCGGAAGGTCTCCCGGCGCAAGAAGGAGACCACAGAGGTCTATAAAATCCCCTGCCAGGTCGCAAGACGGAACCGGAAAGGAGAGAAAAAGGAGAGAGATTCCCCTGAGAGCAAAAGGAGGCCGTGCGCAAGAGAAAGGGAGAGAGATAGCAAACCTCCTTCCGTCGGACTTCTTCCTGCAGCTACAATTGACGGAGCCTCCCCGTGAAGCTGCTAGCACCGCCGGAGACACCTCTTGCAGCAGCCAGTCGCCGGAAGCAACCGCCGAAGGCAGTCGCCTGAAGCCGCACCCGCCGGAAGCCTCTGCGCACCCGCCGGAAGCCTTTGCGCACCCGCCGGAACCGGGAGCCCCTCCGGAAGCCAAAGCCCTGCCGTAAGACCCTCTTTCTCCGCCGAAGTCCCTTGCCAAAGCCTCTGCCGCCGCCGGAGAAGCCCAAAGCCTCTGCCTTCACCCGCTTCCGCCGGAAGCTTCCGTCCGTTGCCGTCGGGAGGAAGAGAGGCCGCCGGGTGTATTTCTTTCCAACTTAGGTCCACCTGGCGCATGCGAGGAGAGGGGAGGCCGCGGTGATCCGATTTTGACCAAGGGTCAAAATTGTCGCGGGGCCCACAGGAGGAAAAAGAAAAAAGAAAAAAGAAACACCGCGGCCACCTGCCGCGCGCCCGCGCGCGAAGCAGCGGCCAAGCCGCGCTCGCGGGGGAAGGAATGTTGACCTTCGGGTCAATGGTGATGTGGGGCCCACCTATGAAAAGGGTTTAAAAAAAATAGAACCCGCTAGACCAGCCAGCGGGCGCACAAGGAGGAGGAGATGGGCCGGGCCCATTAGTTTGAAGCATGTGGACAGAAAAAAAATAATCTCTCTTTTAAAATACACAATCAAATGAAAATTTAAATAAAAATTCATTAACTAATTAAACAAACCGAGGCGAGCATCTGGCCGGCTAAAAACCCGCCACATGGTCTCGGCATAATTTAAAAGAATCAAAATAAATGGGAAAGCAATAAGCCGGCTTTTAAGCACGCTTCTTGACCCATAATTCAAAAAATCAAAAATAAAATAAACAATGAACAGAAATTAAATAAAAATCCATTAACTAATTTCACAAACTAGGGCGAGCATCTGGCCGGCTAAAAATCCGCCACATGGTCTTGGCTAAACTTAAAAGAATCTGTGGGTCGGTTCTAAACCTTCCCCTTAACCTTTTAAGGTGGACATACAAAGGTCGAAAGACCCCAATGTCTTACCAAGTTCACCAAGCTATGCAAGGCTCAAGCATAATCAATATGCTATCATGCCGGTCGTATGCTAGTGAAATCATCAAAAGTAGTGGGGGATGCCCATAAGTCTATCAAGATCGGGTACATGCCGCCCATGAATCGATAAGTCCATCAAGGACTCAAGAGACTGATTTTCCAGTCAGGCTACGAATTATCTTATAGAAAGTGAAGGGAAATGCCCATAGGTCTGTGTAAGACCGGGTGTATTCCATCCAAAAATTGACAAGGACTGTACTCATCAAGAGTTGAACAGCAGTGTTCTCAAGACAAGTCAGAGTTGTAATATCACATTTTTCTGGACTGTGAACGTCCAAGACAGACAGCTGTACTGCTGATTTATATCATTGAAAGGAGTCAATGATCTCATTTATCCGATGGGATGCAAAGCACTTAAAGAAGAGAAAAAGAAGAGAAAACAGAAAAATCTGTAATTGAGCCTTGAATCCGGTCTAAGTTCTGGCCAAATTCGGCTCTGATTTGCAGATAGAAATTTAACTTCATAAATCACATCCATTTGAATAAATTCAAATCATAAGAATCTGGAAAACCTGAACTAAATCTGAAATCTGTCAATCTGTAAAATCACAAACCGAAAATCAGAACTGAATTTTTTTTTGAAATCTGAAACCACCTCTAAATCCACTTAAAAATCTGTAATCTGAACTTAACCCACATAAAAAAATCTGAAATTTGAGAATTGACGTGCAGAATCCACATAAAATCTGAAATCTGCAGGGGAGCCGAACACTAAATCTGAAAATTGAAGCTTCAACAAAAATCTGAACTCCACATTTCTGAAATCTGAAACATACAAAAAAAACTGAAATCTGGGGTCATAAAATCTGAACGTGTGTAGAAATCTGAAAGTCGGGAGCACAGAAGTTTTGAGAATCAGAGGACGGAGGCAAAGCAAAAAAATATGTGAATCAGAGAATCTGAGGGTGTAAGAATTCTGCAAGATAGTCGATTCTGGAATTCCAGATCTGGATATTTTGGAAATCAAAATTTGAATTTGTTGATCCGGAACTTGTAAAATCTGCCGAAATACAAAATCAGAGGCTTGAGGCTTGAAACTGAGACGGGGTCTGAAAATCTGCATAAAATCTAAAAATTCTGAACCTGTTAAAGTTGTCTCAGATTTAAATTAAAACCTAAAATCCAGAGCCTGGAAACTGAAATTTTGAAACATAAAATCTGCAATTAAGATCCAAAAGACTTAAAATCTGAAGGCCCCATGAAATCTGAAATTTGAAATCAGCAGCTTGAAGTCTGTAAGTAAAGGAAATCTGGAGGTTTGAGAGCATGCAGCCGAAAAATCAGAAGTTTGTAAGAAGCCTAAAAATCTGAACTTTGTGGCTAAGGTCCGAGATTTGAAATAAATCTGGAAACCCCAAATCTGAGGATGGGAGATGCAGGACCCGCAGAAAGGTATGTAATCTACAGGGAATCCGAACCAAAAAAAATCTCTGCAATTGGAACTCTGAGAATTGAAGATCTAAGGAGCTGAAATTTGAATTTGTGCAGAAGCCTGCAAGCTAAAAAATGCAGAATTTACTGGAATTCCAAATCTGAAAATCTGAAATCAATAGACTGAAATCTGTAAGGTTTGTAAATCTGGATCTAAAAATCTGAAAACGAAATGTGAAATCTACCAATTTGCAGAAGCAAAAATCAAAAATCAAAGCATCTAAAACTGAAAATTAAATTCATGCAACATCAAGCCTCAATCCCAATTTTAACCAAACCGGGCTTAATTCAAATGAATCTTAAGCCAACCAGCAGTAAACCCCAAATAGAAATCAAATCAAACTAAAACAACAAGTAAATTGAACTCAAATCAAACTCAATTTCAATTCAATTCAATCCAAACCAATCAAATTCAACTAAATCAATTCTGGAACTGTAAAAAATCTGAAAGTTGTGATCTGTACAAAGTCAGCCCAATTCAAAACAATTCAATTTTCAATCTAAGCCAAACAAATTCAAATTGATTTTAACCAACTCAAAACAAACTCAAATTCAAACAAAATTCAAATCAAACCCAAATTTCCCAAACAAACAAATTTGATTTAAAACAAACCGAATTCAAAAGTTGAGCCCAAATCTCATTTAAAATCAAGCAATAAATAAATTGTTTTCTAACTCAAACCAAATTTAAATCAACAAACAAATTAAACTCATTCCAACCAAACTTAAATCAAACTCAAACCCAAATCAATTTATGAATCTGGAAGTTGCATAAAGTGTCAAATTAACCCCAAACTCAATCTAACCCAACAGATCTAACTTCAACCCAAACCAGAAACAATCAAATTCAACCAATTAAACTCAAGTCAAATTTAATAAAACAGATCCAAATTCATCAAACAGCCAACAAATTGAATTTAACTTAAACAAATCTAAAGCAAAACTGAAATTAAATCAATTTCCAAACTCAAACTCAAATCTTAAAACAAATTGCTTCAAATTCAAACCAAAATTCAAACCAATTCAATTCTAATAAATTTCAAACTAAAATTGAGTGCTTGCATTCCATCAAATTCATGGGATTGTTTTCTCCTATGTCCATATGTGTGTGAATGTTTATTGTGGATGCATGTTTTCTGTTCCAATGGATTGCTATGGCGATTAATCAAGGGTATTCTAGTTATCTCGATGTAATTAACGTCGGATCTTCGCACCATCCGACGGGGAGAGGTCAAAACAAATTTCAAAGAACCTAACAACCTCTACATATAATTTTGACCCTAGCTAGTATTTTTATGGAATACCATCTATTTTCCTAAGAAATCAATGCTAAGGTATAATCCAAATGCAAAAGGAAAATGAATTTCCAAAACAAAAGATATCAAATCTTTTGAGATTTTTGAGGTTACATCAGTGGCCAATAGGTGCACAACTACCAAAGTGTGGGCCCCACCTGGTCCAAGGGCTTAAGAAAAGGAAAAAGATGGGAGCAGGGGAAATAGTCCCCGATGCTTCATATATAATGGGCGACAACATCGACTACAAAAAAAGAAGAAGAATAGGATCCGATCGGAGACGATTTCAGAGATAAAGAGAGAACAAATTTTAACCAAGATAAAACACATACCAGGGATGAAATTCAAATTGACTCACATCAAATTAAACTAAATTCAAAACATTAATGTTTGCATTCCATCAAGTTCATGGGGCTGTTGCCCTTGTGTGTTTATTTTATAGATGTATTTCTTCTATGCACAAATTGTTATGGTAGTTAATCAAGCGTATTCATGTCATTGTTCGATATAATTAACATCGATACATTGTAAGTCCGATGGAGAGATGTCAAAAATAAAATTTCAAAGGACTCAAACAACCTCAAACAAATAAAAATGTGGTTCAGGTTATCAAGTGATAGGGTAATCTCTATGTCAACACCTGGAAGATCTATTGAGCTTACTTTGTAAGTTCATAAATATTCGTACTACCCAAATTAGCTAATATTCTTATGGAATACCATATATTTTCATAGTTGTCAATGCTAAACCTAAACGAAAGAACTTCTTTTCCAACAAGGAAGGTATTGCATTTTCTTAATAAATTTTTAAAATTGAGGTTATATCAGTGAGCAGGTCCTAGTTAGGGTCATTCATGGTTTGATCATACATCTTTGTCTAAGCTTTGGGCCCTGATTTTCCAAATCGGCATCTAACTCAAAGTTATGCAAATCTGAAACCTAGAAGATAACATTTCTCAGATTTGGTTTAGCCTTAGTTTATGAACGATTAGGAAATTGTTGGCAGTATTGTTTGTCAAAGCTTTGGGCCCAGATTTTCTAAATCTGCATCTAACTCAAAGTTATGCAAATGTGAAACCTGGAAGATAACATTTTTCATATTTGGTTAAGCCTTAGTTTATGAACGATTAGGAAATTGTTGGTGGTAATGTACCACACATGTTGGGAGCTGAGATAGGACTTTGCATGTTTTAAGTCCTAGGTCCGGTTTATGTCTGAATCAGATTTTGATATGTTGGTTTTGGACCCATCAAATGTTTAAATCTAATCCCAAGATTTAAAATGAATGCACGATACGTCTTAAGTATATTGTAAAGACTTAGAACATGAAATCAAATGATAATGAAATCACTTCAGTTGGATACTGTAAAAATCTGATTTTCAATGAGTCTATGATGCTAGAATCTAAATAAAGACAAGGTGAATCTAAGTGCTTGATGTTAAGACTTAAAACAAAAAAGGGGCTGTATGAAATAATTAGGAACATGTTTTAATATGTTATCTTAAAAATAAGATTTAAGCAAACACCACTATCTCTAAAATGTCAAGGCTTAGGTAAAAAATAGAAATGGAATTAAAATCCAAATATAATTTCATAATGAAATTTCATTCAAATCATATCTTTTCTAGACATCGGAACCGAATGAACTCTAATAATTCAAAATATGTCTTAACGTCGAGACATTGAATTAAAAGAGTTAAATCTACATATCAAATGAAGGAGTGAATAGAAAGTTAGAAATGTGGAGAAATATTTTGGAGACTAAATGTTTCAAGATAAGTATAACTAAAACAGAATATATGCATTGTAAATTTAATGAAAACCAAAGAGAAGTAGATGAGGGTGTTAGTTTTGATGGGATAATATTGTCTCAAAAAATTAAGTTCAAGTATCTTGGATCAATTATTCAAAAAGATGGAGAATGTGATGAAGACGTTAATTATAGGATTAAAGCAGGTTGGATGAAGTGAAGATTGGCTTCATGAGTTTTATGTGATGTAAAATTCCATTAAAATTGAAAGAAAAATTTTATCGTACAAGTATAAGACCCACAATGCTATGGTAGTGAATGCTGGACAATAAAAGAAAAACATACTTCTAAAATAACTGTTGCCAAAATGAGAATGTTAAGATGGATGAGTAGTCACACTATATTAGATAAAATAAGAAATGAATATATTAGAGAAAATGTAGGAGTAACGAGAATTATCGACAAATTGAAAGTAGGGAGATTGAGATGGTTAGGATATGTTAAACGTAGACCTAAAGAGGCTCCAGTTAGAAAGATAGAAAATATTAAAATGACATAATTAAAAAAGGGGCGTGGTAGACCTAAGTTAACTTGGAGGAGGGTAATTCAATATGATTTAGATGGTTTAAATATCTCTGAAGAAATAACACAAAATCGACATGAGTGGAGAAAGAGAATCCATATGGCTGACCCTACGTAATTTGGGATAAAGGCTTTAGTTGAGTTGAGTTGAGTAAATCTACATATCAAATGTGACTTTTGTGAAACCTAATGATTAATGTTTGATCATAGAGCTCCTTAAATATAAAAATGGTTAATAATCCACTAAGGAATATATTCTTAAAATGTTAGAATTTTAAAAATGCACTTTCATAAAATATAAATGAAAATCAAATCAAACTTAACATTCCAGTGAGTTTATAGGGTTATAACTCCTAAATGTTTTTGTGGATGTATATTTTCCATGTTATGAGTTGCCTTGATGGTTAATCAAGGATGTTCGAGTATCTTGATATAACTAACATTGAAAATTCGCAACTTCTAATGGAGAGAGGTTCTAAGACATAATTTAATATACCCAAAACCTCGATATATATATTTTATGCATAACACATATTTTAGGTAATACTGTAATACTTCTATCTGATATCATACGTTATCTTGGTAGTTTATGCTAGTCAAAGATAATGAGACTTTCTTTTCCCAGATGAATGAAAATCAAATGAATTTTTAAAAAACACATACAATTCGATGATGAAAACAAGGTTTTACAGCACCCTAACGCATTTAAGATTGTTTCTTTAGATTTGTTATTACTTCTAGTAAAATAATGGAGCACAGAAGGGAGAAAATGATTTGGCAGGTCAAGGGAGACTTCCCATTCTCACCCTTTCATCAAATGCCATCTGACAGAATAGGGGAAAACCTTTTTGAAACCATCTTCTTATCTGTTTTCACAAGCTAGGGGAAATTATGGATCATGCTGCAGAATATTTTGTTGAAAATCATCATCAAAATAATTTCCAAATTGAGATTGGACTGATTAGATCATCTGATACAAGTGGACAAGATCTTTCAAAAACTGTAAAAAATACAAAGAGAGATAAATGATAGATGATTGGTGGGTTCTGGTCTGATCCAAGTGACCTGATCTTGCTCTTATCAGGTCTGATTGACCCTGTAAGAGCATCTTTCCTGCCAGTTATGGTGGCGCCCTGTGGCAATGCCACTGCCCTAAGCAGCTGATTTTGGTGGGACTGCCAAAATTGGCCCCGAATTGGCCAATTCAGGCCTATCTGGTCCCTGCTCAAAGATCCCAGGGGATTTCCGGGTCCCATTGAGTTCCCCATAGGATGGGATCAGCCTATGCTGATCCCGATCCAAATTGGCTGATCCTGGAAACCATGAAACAAGGCTAAGTGCTGCCACCAGCACTTTCTTTTTGCATTTGCATTCCCATCCCATAGAAGTTGCTCTCTTCTTCTTCTTCTTATTAATTCAAATAGTATAACGGCTATAAATGCATATAACTTGGTGTCCCAACCACATTTTTGGTTTCACTTCTGGGACTGTGCATCATGAGATTTGCCTCTTTTCTTATCTTTGATCTACCTCCATTCTTTGGTGTGGTTTAGGTTGGAAATGTTGATGCGTTGAATTGCTACTATGCTCATGGAGAAGAAAATCCTTATTTCCAGAGACGGTGTTACTGGATGCTGGAACTGTAAGTTAAAATTTCTAACCTTGCATTTCTTGTCTTAGTTTGTTGAATCATATCTTTCTATCTAATGTCTTTCATTGTACTTTTTATAGATGTTGAATTGTTTTATAAGTCTAATTTGCGTGCATCTTTTCTCTTGGTACATTGAAGCTATGTAATCCTCATAGAAATCTGATGTCCATTTTCCAGGCATTAGAAATTGTGTGGAAACCTATAAAAGGTTGCTTTGCATGTACATGCATATTGTACATTGAAGCTGTCGTATTGGACATATTGTATGATGATAAGATATTATGGCCATTGGCAATGTAGATAAAGCTGTCAGATCTGAGCATCTAGCATAGTAATGCACAGGCACAACTTACCTTAAGAGAGTGGAATGAGTGAGCCCTTAAATGATCATGTTATATGCACATTCTATGTGCCTAGGGCTAGAAGCATGGATATATTTTATCTACACGGGAGAAAGGTTACTGTCAATATATGATCATGTGGCTTTTCATGTGTGATTGGAAGCCTAATCTCACAGTTGTCTAAGTGTAACAACTAGCTGCAGTACTGGTTAAGTAAAACCCTTTGGTGATGCTGTCTCGGGGACGGTTAATGATCTGTGAACTCAACCACTTACAGTTCACGACAGATATGAGTTCTGAGGTTTCTTCATGCAACTATTCCTTACCTTTATTGATTAAAATATTCAGTTTTGTTAAAAAAGATGACATACTTGTGACATGTAACAGGAAAGATAGAAACAAAAATTGGAAGTTTGTATTAGAGGTTTGATTTTGAGTCTCCAGTAGTTCCTTGGTACATTATCAAATCTGCATACATGGTATTTTCAAAGTTCTGGCTTTTGTGCTGTTTTCTCTGTTGCTTGCTGAAATAAGCGAAGGGTTTTGCATAATTACCCATGTATATTGTGAAAGCCTCATATCAACTTCTGTTTTTTTTGTTGTTATCTTGAAATGGGGATTTTTTTTTTGGTGTTTATACCGACGCAAGCAGATGTATTCTACAAATTCTTAATAACATCTATTGTGTACTCCTTGCAATGCTCTTTGCTTAGTTAAAGTTATGAGATGCAATGGACCCTGATAGCATAATGTTGACAAATGTTTGGGGTTTAATCCAAAGTTCACTAGGGGTGGGCAATGATCAGAGAGCAACATGCCTGTCATTCTTGGCATCATCTTCTTAGCGAATGCCCATCAAGATGGTGTTCTCCCAGCCTTTTACGTGTTAATACCTACAGTCTTACCATCTTTAGTGATATCCTTCATCCTCAATGGATCCTTTCACAACTATAAACTTTTTTTATGTTTGATTCATGGTTGCAATCTCGGCGAGATCTTGCACAATTTTTGGTCTCATCGAGCTGCTGAGATTCGAGGGGCCCAAGACTGAAGGGCCGGGGGAGTGGCGCCGGAGCTGCTGCAGAGGGCAGTGGCATCAGATGGTGCCATATGGCACCATCTTCCTCACCCTATCTGGCAGGGCAGAAGGGTCTTGCTGGTCTTGGTTTGCAGACCTGACTGACACTTGAATGATAGATCTACAACTTAGTTGGAAGTTCCTTGTTGTATGATTTTATAGCAAATAAGATGCCAAATACTTGTGTAGATTTCATATACGTTAAAAATTGTGAATCCATCTTGTATTTCATTTTTTTAATCTATTATCTTTCTCTCAATGCAACTTTATCATGGCTAGTCCCAAGCTAGAATGATAAAGGAGAAAGGTTGTGGTAGGCGACAGTTAGTGTAAAACTATCGTCATATCATATGATATCAATTCAAATGATATAAATGTTGGGATATTCTCACCTTACGACATGTTTCATCGGAGACCGGGTGTAGTAAAAAATACAACAAGAGGGTGTTCTCTGCATGCAACGCGCGGCATAAGTGCTCTAGTGTAGTGTTAAATAAGCAAGGGTTCCCACATTAAGGATAAGTGCGGATAAAGAAGTTAGTCCATAATAGAGAGCAAGATATAAGTTTAAGAATAAATTTATAAACAAGTAGATATTATTATAGAAAGAGATCAAAAAAGAAAATATTTAAAGAAGAATAAGAATATATACTTGAAATATTGGGTCCTTACTAGAAAACTTATGAAATTTGTTGATAGTATGGAGAGGAGAAAGATTAATTTTGCTCGCATTAAAGAAATTAAATGGATAAGAGAGAAATGTAAAGAAGTAGAAAATGCATGCTATAAATTATGGTATGCAGGAAAAGAGAGATAAAAATAGGTTATGTATCATTGTTGATAGAACATTAAAAGATACAATAGTGTTAGTGAAAAGAGCAGGAGATAGGATTATTTTATAAAAAATGATTATAGAAAATGAGGTAATTAATATAATTCGTGCGTATGCTTCAAAAAATAGATTAAGTAGCGAGATTAAATAAAAATTATGAGAGGATATGGATGACCTTGTGTAGACTATACCAAATGAAGAGAATATATTTATTGGAGGAGATTTTAATGGACATGTTGGAAACAAATGTAGTAGATATGAGAAGGTTCACAGAGATTTTGGATATGAAATTTAAATAAAGATGGAAAAAGTATTATAGATTTTGCTATGACCTTTGATCGTATATTAACAAATACTCATTTTATTAAAATAAAATGTCATTTAATAAAAGTGGACAAAATAAAAGTTTTGGCAGTGCACATCTAGTTGTGGCAATACACATTTATAGAGTTCCAAGAGAAATTTTACAATGGGTGTTGGAGTGAAAAACAATGGCTATTAGATATATACAAGTGATAAAAGATATGTATGATGAAACAACTACTAATATATGCACAAGTAAAGGAAAAACAAGAGATTGTTCTATTTTAGTTCGTTTACAACAAATCTCTACAATAAGTTCACACCTTTTACATTAGTTATGGATGAATTAATGACGATTATACAAAATGATATATTTCGGTGTATGATGTTTGCAGAAGATATTATATTAATAGATGAGACTCAAGAAGGAGTAAATAGGAAGTTAGAACTTGGAAAAAATACTTTAGAGACTACGTTTTTCAAGATAAGTAGAATTAAGATAAAATACATACATTGTAAATTTAATAAAAACTAAAGAGAAGAATGTGGGGGAGTTAGTTTGGATGGTGTAAATATTATCTCAAAGAATTCAATTTAGGTATCTTGAATCAATTGTTCAAAAAGGATGGAGAATGCGATGAAAATATTAATCATAGAATTAAAGCAAGTTGGATGAAGTGGAGATTAGTTACATTTATTCTATGTGATTGTAAATTTTCACTAAAGCTGAAAGGAAAATTTCATGGTACGTTACCAGACTTGTAATGTTGTATGGCAGTGAATGTTGGACAATGAAAGAAAAATAGTAGTGATTGTTTGACAATGAAAGAAAAACATACTTCTAAAATAATTGCCACTGTAACGAGGATGTTAAGTTGAAAGAATGATCATACTAGATTAGATGGAACAAGTAATGAATATATTAGAGAAAATATAAGAGTAGTGACAATTGTAAATAAATTAGAAGAGAGAAGATTGAGATGATTTGGGCATATTAAACATAAACCTATGGAAGTGTCAATTAGAAAATTAGAAACTATTAAAATAACAAAAACAATAAAAGAATGTGGTTGATTGTGAGAACCTCGTTTTTAAATTGTTAAAAGAAATATCATGACGCAGACTACTTAGGAAAATAGGTGTTATCTTATAAAAGTACTAGATAGTCCGATGATATTTTAAAACTATTAGAACCGAGGTTCGGGTTATGTGAAATTTTTATTTTGGCCCCTCTCTGTCGGATGGTGTGAAAATCTGGCGTTCATTTACATTGAGCAACTACTCAAACACCCTTGATTAGCTGCCATAGTGATATGTTTGTAGAGTGCGTGCACATCCATAACATGAAAGGAACTTAAAAGGCTTCGGCCTTTCGGGTACCATAAGATATGAGCAGATTTGTTATTTTAAATTTGTTGAGAGTTGGTTTTTGTTGTTTGAAGTTGATTTTTGTTTGGTTTGAATTGTTAATTTCAGATTTGAATTTTGATTTGAATATTGATTTATTAATTTGGTTTGGATTTTTGGTGTCAGTTGTTTTTACTTCAATTAGTTGAAGTTGTTTTGGTTTTGTTTGAGCTTAATGTATTCAACAATCTGTTTTGTTTGGTTTTGTTGACATTTGAATTAAGGTATTTTGTTACCTTTTTATGTTGGTTGAGATTTTGATACTGGTTTGAATGTATTCGGTATGTTTTAAATATTTTTTGAATTTTGATTTGATTTGATCAAATTTAAATTTTAGATTGTTAAGTGATCTGATTTTGTATGTTTTGAGATTGATTTTAGTGTTTTGAGATGTTTTTTATGTGTTTTATTTGTTTTGTTTTGATTTATGTGATTTTCACTTTGTTTAGGAAGTTGAATTCTATTGAATTAAATGTTTTGATTTGAATTTCTAGATTGTTTAAAGTTTTAATTTTTATTGCATTTTTTAGGTTTAATGATCTGTTTGATTGAATTTTAGATTTAATTAAGTGAATTTTCAGATTTGATTTATTTATGTTCGTTTCAGTTCAATTCACATCTCATCTGGTCTGTCGGGTTAACATCGATACCCAGTCACACTAAGTCGAGTCGGCACTTGAAGTTTCATTGTATTTGCTATGTCAGTGTATATATAAAGTCTGGCAGTTCATATGCCATGGCAATGCTGTCGAACTGTGTAGATGTGAATGTGTCGTTCCCACAATGTAAATGTTGGAACCTCGAATTTTCTCATCCCGTCGTCGGAATTCCTTTTTTTAGAAAATTTCTTTTGCTTTGGGCTAGCATTGACTACTATGAAAATATGTGGTATTCATAGGAGTATTAGCTAATTTTATGTGGTATTATTTTATAGGAACACCGATGGTTCCACAGATTTGCTAAGTGCCGACATGGGTATCACCCACCACTTAGATGATCTGAACCACAATTTAATTTATGAGGTTATCTGAGTTCTTTGAAAAATAAATTTTGACCTCTCTCCACCGGACTTGCGATATTCCGGTGTTAATTACATCGAGCGAACACTCGAACACCCTTGATTGACCGTCACGGCAACATATTGAACGGAAGTCATTCATCCACATAAACACAAAGCTGGAAGACATATCCCCATGGCCTTATGAGATGGAATTTGGTTGAACATAATTCAAACTTTTAAGTTTGGGTTCATTGATTTTCTTCTTGATTTAAGATTTGATTTGATTTGTTTTGTTTGTCTTTGGTCATTTGTTGACTTAGACAATTTTGAGTTGATCTCTTCTTTTTTTATTTGTTTGTAGGAAATAAATTTTTTTGTATGTTTGTTAGCATTTTTTTCTTGATTTAGGTGAATTTATTATTATTATTAAGATTTGTTCTTAATAATATTGATCACTCTAATTTTTCATAGTTGATTTTAATCCAACATAACTTGTTTTTGTAGTCATTGGTTGACATTTTTTATGCATTATTTAATGACATAATTTTGGTTGGATTATGTTAACATTTTATTAATGTTTTGATCATTTATTTGATTTAAATTTGGTTATGCATACTTATTTAATTAAGTAGCATTATCTATTTGGGTTGATTTAATTTTTCATGGTTAAGTCGGATCCAAACTTAACATGTTTTGTAACCATTTGTGGTTATTTTTTATGTATGATTTTACGGCATGAATTTGATTTGATTATGATGGTATTTTTTGTTAATAAATAAGTCATTATTTGATTTTTATTTAATCAAATTTGATTATTTGATCAAGTTTAGAAATTATTATTTCAATGACTTATTTAATTTTTATCCACCTCTCAAAGTCCATGGGGATTAGATGTCATCTTTGCATAACACATCGGGTCAATCGAACTTGAATTTATTTCATGTCGATTTGAGTACATGGAAGTACAATAAATGAGGGGGGCATTCGAGCCTTTGTTCCTCGACACATGTCAAAGTTTGTTCGATTTGGCCAGCACTTCAGCTTTACCGATTTGGGTTTCGGCTTTGCCGGTATTTCAATTTTACTGAACCAAATTTTCTCCATATATCCAAAAATGACTTGATTGCATTTAATATGCAGCATTTCTGGAGCTTCTTCGGTTTTGTTGACATTTCGGCTTTACCGATCTGGGTTTCAGCTTTTCCGACATTTCGGCCTTACCGAACCAGATTGTCTTCGTATATCCAAGAATGGCTTGAGTGCATTTGATATGCGGCATTTCTAGAGCTTGTTTGGTTTTTGCTGACATTTCAACTTTACCGATCTGGGTTTCGGCCTTTTCGGTATTTTGGCATTACCGAACCAGATTGTCTTCATGTGTCCAAGAATGGCTTGATTGCATTTGATATGCGGCATTTCTGGAGCTCGTTCGGTCTTTGCTGACATTTCGGCTTTACCGATCTGGGTTTCGGCCTTTTCGGTATTTTGGCTTTACCGAACCAGATTGTCTTCATGTGTCCAAGAATGGCTTGATTGCATTTGATATGCGGCATTTCTGGAGCTTGTTCGGTCTTTGCTGACATTTCAGCTTTACCGATCTGGGTTTCGGCCTTTTCGGTATTTTGGCTTTACCGAACCAGATTGTCTTCATGTGTCCAGGAATGGCTTGATTGCATTTGATATGCGGCATTTCTGGAGCTTGTTCGGGTTTGCCGACATTTCGGTTTTACCGATTTGGGATTTCACCTTGATTTCCCGTTCGGTTTGACCGGCATTTCGGTTTGACCGATTTGGGTTTTCGATTTGAATTCCCGTTCGGTTTGACCGGTATTTCGGTTTGACCGATTTGGGTTTTCGATTTGAATTCCTGTTCGGTTTGACCGGCATGTCGGTTTTACCGATTTGGGTTTTCATCTTGATTTCCCGTTCGGTTTGATCGGCATTTCGGCTTTACCGACTTGGGTTTTCACTTTGATTTCCCGTTCGGTTTGACCGGCATTTCGGCTTTACCGATTTGGGCTTTCACCCTGATTTCCCGTTCGGTTTGACCGGCATTTCGGTTTTACCGATTTGGGTTTTCATGTTGATTTCCCATTCGGTTTGACCGGCATTCATAGTTGTCAAGGCGACAAGGCGCCCAAGGCGTTGGAGGGTACGAAATAAGCTTAGGCGACTAGGCGGCCGCTTAGGCGTCGCCTAAACGGTCAAGGCGGTAGGATATATATGTAATTATATATATACATAATTACATATATATGTGTGTGTATATACATATATATGTATATATCTACTCTAAATGTGGGTGGAAAAAACAGATTCATAGAAGTAACAATCATACAACAATTTAAAGACTTATAAGAATTAATTAAATTGACATATAACAAGAATACAATTTTCATAAAAGTTTAAAATGCATTACCAAATGATATGTAATTGTAGTCTTTGAATTTCTTCCTCTAAAAATCTGCAAAATAAAGTTGACAACACAACACACGCAAGTGCAATATGCAAAAACACCCACATCATGACACATGGTCACAATCACAACATAACAAAATAGTAGAAATACGAAAATACTCAAGACATGAAGAACAAGTACAAAAGTAAAGTAATCAACTAAAGTAGTTAAAAAACAAATAAGCACTCAAGAGTTTTAAACCATCACACCACATCCACTCACAACATGATGATATATCAAATCTTAAAACTAAAAATAGCATTCTCTAAAGCCAACTCTTGTGCA
Source organism: Cryptocoryne crispatula var. balansae (assembly GCA_036172225.1). Lineage (NCBI taxonomy): Eukaryota > Viridiplantae > Streptophyta > Magnoliopsida > Alismatales > Araceae > Cryptocoryne > Cryptocoryne crispatula. The sequence goes on from CM069928.1 coordinate 23,286,682, forward strand.
TTAGCATCCTCATTTGCATTGCCACCGTCTTCTTCATTTGTCTCTTCCCATGCTACATCTTCATCTTCATCATTATCATCTACGTCGTCATCGTCTCTATGTTCATCACTATTATTATCTTCATCTCTTGTCGTCATAGATTGGCCACTTGATTCTCCAACAACTCTTAGTGCTCTTCTCTCAGAAGCTCCCATGGCATTTTCAACATCGGTCCATGTAAGGTTTTCACCTTCATGAACCAAATCATCACTTTCCTTTACCGTCCACTCATTTCCCCAATCTAAACTTTCCAAAGAGATAGGATCATATCTTTCCGGATGCTTTTTCATTTCCAAGAACCTTTCACGAAGGCGGCGGTTATATTGCACATAAACTAAGTCATTCAACCTTTTATGCTCTAATCGATTTCTCTTCTTAGTATGAAACTGAAAGACAACAAAAATAAAACATACAAATGTAAGTAAAATATGAACGTAACAAATTAAGGTATCATGTTTCAAAATTCAGAATTATAAATACTTACAAATTCAAATGTGCTCCAATTCCGTTCACAACCGGATGAGCTACAACATAGACCGAGAATTCTCAATGCAAGCATCTTTAGTTCGGGTGTTTCTCCACCATATTGCATCCACCAATGCACTATATTGACAAGAAAACATATACTAAGAAGTAAACTATCTTGTCATATTTAACAAAATGTTAACATGAAAAATAGAAAAAAATGACTTACTTGGAAGTTTCTTATCCCGTGACCTCATAGCAAATGAGATGCCAAAGGTGCCTTCTGAAGTAATGTACCTTCCAACTTGTTCATCAATCTTATCTTGCATTTTTTTATCCGGCACCATCCTTTCCACATGTATAAAATGCGGTTTCATACTTTCCAATCGAAGAGGGATCTTTTGATTGAGCATCAAAATAGAATTTGGGATACAAAAAGAAGCCTCCTAAATGTAAAGGACGTTGCATTTGTATCTCCCATCGGCGATCCACAATCTTTATTATGGGAGCATACTTTGATTCTTTTCCTGCAAAATTTTCAATAATTTTTTGTTTTGCAAGTTCCATTGCGGCATTCAAGTAACCCATAGCCGATTTCTCATCCCCATCAACAAGTCTTAAAACTTGCAAGATTGGTTGACATGCTCTCAAAATCTCTTCTACAAAATGCCAAAACTTTACTTGAAAAACAATAGAAGACACATATTTTCCCGTGTTTGTTTTTGACCATACACTCTTATGCCAATTATCTGAAGTAAACAATCTTCTCAATCCTCTTTTAATTACATCATCATGTAATCTTTCCAAAGTAAGAAATGATGTAGCAAATCTTGTCACTCCACATCTTACTAGTTCCTTTCCCTTTGTTTCTTTTCTCATGAAATCTAGCAAACGTGAATGATTGTACATGTATGTAGTCAATTTCTTGGCTTTAGAAATGGTATCAGCATAAGCTTTTATCTTACCAATGTCTTCTAACATTAAATCAAGGCAATGAGCTGCACAAGGTGTCCAAAATAATTGTTTTCTTTTCTCCATCAACAATCTTCCAAACCGCAACATTGTAAGATGCATTGTCTGTGACAATTTGTACCACATTTTGTTCACCAATTTTATCAATTACATTGTCAAGAAGTTCATACATAAGGATGGCATCTTCCTTGCGGTCAGAAACATCAAGAGACTCCATAAAGTAAGTCCCTTCTGGACAATTTACTAAGAAGTTAACTAACTTTCTCTGTCTTTTATCAGTCCATCCATCACACATTATACTACAACCATAAAGTTTCCAATATTTTTCATATGTAGCATGTAACTCCTTTGTGCGTTCAACCAATTTTTTCAACAAAGGCACCCTCAACATGTGATAGCTTGGAGGTGTCACACCAGATCCAACCCTCGTTGCTTGTTCACACATAACATGAAAACTTCTCAATTTTGCAGCATTAAATGAGATACCTGCTTCACAAAACCAAGTGGCCACATCAAGGTCAAATTTTAATTGTTCTTCCTTGTTGAATTTACTCCCCATAGTACTTTGATATTGCTTGCCACTTCTTCGCATCTACAAAATCTTCTCAGATAATTTGGTAAACATATCCATGGGTCCTTTCTTCTTGCTTTTATCAACAATTAGATCTTTCACGATTTTCTTCGTTGAAGAAGAATTTTTTGTTGATACATTTTGATTTTGTGCATATTCTTCGTCACCTTCTTCATCGGAATATTCAACAATCAAATCTATACTAGAAGATGACACCTTTCTCTTCTTGTTTTTGTTCGACCATGCTAGCATCTCATCGGCTATTTCTTTAGTAGTTTTTGAACATTTTTTTACATCACTAAATCCACCAATCAAATGCTCTTTTTCTTTTTATTCCGCCATTAGTAACCAATCCACAAAGTTCGCATTTGATTTTATTTTTGTCGTACTCGTCCGGCCAATAAGCATACTTCCACCCTGGATCACTAGACTTAGCTTTCTTCTTTATCTCCATTTGATTAACTGAGCCACTAGCAGAGCCGGAGGCCATTTCTACAACTATCACAAATCACACTAGAAATAATAACAAACAATGAAAAGGGTACATGGTACGTACCTCAAAGAATAAAAAACAAACTATAAATGACATCTATGTTATATGTAGAAGCTAAACAAATGTTCGAAGAAACAAAAACAACGACGTTGGAAACCATCGACATATCGAAGACATTCAAACATGTATTATTTTCGACTTTTAATCAAAGGTAATGTCTAAACAGATTTTAAACATCTTGGTAAACATTTAAACAATGATATCTTAAATGAAAAAAAGGAGAAGAAGAAAAAAAAAATTTACAGCTTTTACCGCAGAGAGAGGACTGTTTGGGAGGGAGACGCAATAGCTTCTTCTGGACAAAGGGGAAGCCGCCGCCGGAGGAAGAAGAACCACTGGTTGTCGCCGTCGGCCGCAATGGAGGCCGGCCGGAGGCGGGGCCGCAAGCTCCTTCCGTGTCCGCCGTCCGGCGTCGCGTCCGGGTCCGCCGTGAAGCCGTGAAGGGTTTCAGCGCCCTGCCGCCCTCGCGATCGGGAGCCACAGCCGGCCGGTCGAGGCTTATTTGAAACGGGCCGGTCTCCAAGTTGAAAAAAGCCGGCCGGTTCAAATTAAAAGAACCGGCCAACGCTTCGCCAGCTCTTCCGGTCCAGGCGGTTGGGCGCCCGCCAAAGCGCCGAGGCGTACGCCTGGCTCGCCAAGGCGGCCAAGGCGTACGCCTTATTGAGGGGAAAGAAAGCGTCGGCGATAGGCGTGCATTGTAAACCGCCTTGCCGCCTAAGCGGCGCCTAAGCGCCGCTTAGGCGGCCGCCTTGACAACAGTGCCGGCATTTCGGCTTTACCGACTTGGGTTTTCTATTTGAATCCCCGTTCGGTTTGACCGACATTTTGGTTTGACCGATTTGGGTTTTCGATTTGAATTCCCGTTCGGTTTGACCGGCATTTCGGTTTTACCGATTTGGGTTTTCATCTTGATTTCCCGTTCGGTTTGACCGGCATTTCGGCTTTACCGACTTGGGTTTTCACTTTGATTTCCCGTTCGGTTTGACCGGCATTTCGGCTTTACCGATTTGGGTTTTCACCTTAATTTCCCGTTCGGTTTGACTGGCATTTCGGTTTTACCGATTTGGGTTTTCACCTTGATTTCCCGTTCGGTTTGACCGGCATTTCGATTTTACCGATTTGGGTTTTCATGTTGATTTCCCATTCGGTTTGACCGGCATTTCGGCTTTACCGACTTGGGTTTTCTATTTGAATCCCCGTTCGGTTTGACCGGCATTTCGGTTTGACCGATTTGGGTTTTCGATTTGAATTTCCTATCGGTTTGACCGGCATTTCGGTTTTACCGATTTGGGTTTTCACCTTGATTTCCCGTTCGTTTTGACCGGCATTTCAGTTTTACCGATTTGGGTTTTCATGTTGATTTCCCATTCGGTTTGACCGGTATTTCGGCTTTACCGACTTGGGTTTTCTATTTGATCCCGAGTAGCTTAAATTCGCTTTTTTTAAATGCGGGCTACTCGATCCCTCTCGCGAAACGAGATAGTATCGGGATCGATTGGACTTTGGAGGTCGGGCGAAACCCTTACTCCCTTCTCGAATGGCCAAAAGCCGATTCGAGGCGGTTGGAATTTTCTTTGGAAGTTGGGCAAAACCCTTCCTTCCTTTTTGAAGAAATTGGGACTCACTTCGAAGATCAGAGCTTCTCTCTCCTCAAAAGCCAACTTCTTTCCAACACTCTCCAACCCCTCCCACGTATGACCATGTGGGAGTATTTATAGAAGATTTTGGAGGGGTATTTTGGTCACAAAAAACCATCCCACTAAGCCCATTTTCGCAATAGTGGGGGGGTGACCCGATTCGGGGGTGAGTTTAACCTCTTTTCCCCTTCTTTAAGACTTCTGTTTGACTGGTGGTCAAACTGGGTGGTAACTCCACCGAGGGTGACTGGATCCAGGGAGGTGGGCGCACCTTCCTGCCTTGTGGGCATCGTGGGGATCATGGGCTGCGGCTGCACCTGCGCGTGTGCGCGAGTTTGGCCGGCGCCCCCCCCCCCTTTTTTTCTTTTGTCTCCTTTTTTTTAACTCCACCCCCGCCGGTTTGACCGGGGGGTGCCCGGGTTGACCCGGGTGGGCAGCGCGCACACGCGCGCGACCGCCGTGCTGCTGCGCAGAGGCCCATGGGCCCCATTTTTTTTTTCCAGATAATCCCCCGGTTTGACCGGGGGAGTCGCTTTGACCGGAGAGGGGGCACAGTCACGCGCGCACCCGCGCGCGCGCGCCTGCGCGCATTCGCCGCGCGGCTGTTGTTTTTTTTTTTCTCTTTTTTTGTTTCAACAGTAAACTTCCACAAAATTGGGAAAATTTTGGTAGCATGCCGCCTTATTTCTGATCGAGGTGAAAATTTTGGGTATAACTGGTACTTAACTTGTTGCATTGAGGGAAGTTTTGTGCTTACGTCTGGATCGACATATTAGGGTGGACTCGGAGTAGCTATCCAAGGGGGAGCACCCATGAGGTGGTGCTAACCTCTTATTTAATTTTGTTTTCATGTTCAGATTTGGATTAAGCTAAGTTTTATTGTCTGAGGCCTAATGGGTCAGTTTCGTGTGACAACGACACAATGGGCTAGTATTCAAGATCTATGGGCCAAAAGGGTCTAGTTTGAGCTTCGGGGGCTGGAAGGACCTGTTTTTTGCAACCTACAGGACTTGATTGTAAGGAATCGTCCATAAAAATTTGGTGCAACGGAAGCGACGATTCCTATGGGTTCCTTTAGAATCTGTCTCAACCGGAACCGAATGACGAAAACTGAAAACCGATCAAATCGGGTTCGAATATACCTGATAGGGATTCATATAATCTTATGGAGAGAAAAGAGATGAGCTTCTCAAGCTCTTCAAACCGTTCAAATGTCCGATCTCCAGCAGTATCCACAGGAACTTCATCCACAGTAGTTTCTCCCTTCGCGCCGGCCTCGGGAACTCTTCCCGAACGGAGCTCCATCGACTATAGACACCTTCTAGAGAGAGGAGGAGGTAGGGAGGAGGCTAGGGACGTGATTTTCACCCTTAGCTTGATCGAGTTTGGCTGAAACTATTAGTATTTATAAAGAATTATGAATTTTTTCATAAAAATTAAAAATCTCCATAAATTACGCCCTTGCCCCTCTACTTGTGGATAAGTCCTTTTGTGTGTGACTCACTAGGCCCAATAGCCTATTTGGTTGATGTCCAAATAAAATAGAACAATTTTATTTAATTTAATTAAATCCTTTATTTAATAACAGATTAGTCAGTCTACCGATCATGAAGGGTACAAGCCACATCCCATGATCCCAAATGGTTATGGGGATAATCTCATCTCCATTGAGCCTTTCCATCATCAGTTATTGCATTGATATAAACACTCATCCATTCAATGTTCCAATCGGAAAGGAGTATGGCATCGACTGTCAACTCCTCAGTGTACCGACTCTATAGGATCTTGTACTTGGAATTGGATCAATTGAAAAACTCCTTTTCCAATCATCCTATCTATCCTAGCCAGAGATTTAGAGTACTATCACATAGGATATTCACTCTCACTTACTGAGAGTGGACGATCCCTTGTTGTCTGTTCAATTACCTCCATCGGGTTTTCCTTGTACCCAATCCATCGCTATACTGGACCATCTAAATGGTGATCCATAAGTCAATGGTCAAAGCACATGTTCCACCAAACAAGGTATCTTTGGCGACTCAGGTCAAAGGTCCAACTATGCAACCGTGATGATAGAAAACCCTGATTTACAGTTCGGTAAGATACCATTCAGGGTTTTTAATTTGGTCAGTTCAGTGAACTCATTCAACTAATGAGCACTTGTATGTGTATCTTAGTGTCTCCACACTAATGACCAATGAGATCGGTTATTCTCATCAAATGAGAAAATATCACATACACTAGTTTATCCGGATCCTTGATGTCCCGTCTCAAATATCCTATGATTAGGAACATTTAGATCAAATACTTCTAGATGATCAATCTCATTATTACGATCTCATCATGATTTAATCATCATTGTATTTGATCAAGAACTTAATTATGATATTCGCATTTAATAAGAACTTATAATGAAGATTTGTCTAATTAATTGAATGAGATATTTTTAGAAATGTCGATTCATATCATATATGATTGGCTTGTAGGGCATATATTTCTATCATTGATTTTGTATGCGTTTTTCCTTGCTGCAGCAGTGGGCAGAGTGGGCCTCAATGGGGTTGAAATGGGCCTGAATTGGGCCTCTTTGGTGGGCTGTTAGGGGGACTACATAAGGGGCAGGTTTGGGACAGATTTGGGACTTCACGAAAGGCAGAAAAGTGAAAGATTTCATGGACTGCTCAAGGGGCAGAAATATAGGATTTTTTATAAAACAAAGGGGCTTATTTTTGGGTTGTAGGAAGGAAAGGCCACACAAAGGGAGTTGTTTTAGTAGAATTGAGAGTCTACCTGGGGAAGACTTGGCCCGTCGGATGGATTCCAAGAATGCCCAAATCATCACTCTCTTTTCTATCCAAAATAAAAAATTGAGAGTTCGTCCGGTGGAGACTCTTGACCCGTTCGACGGATTTCAAGAATATCTGGGACATCACCCTCGTTCCCAACTGCACAAGGGGCTGTGAAGGGAAGAGAATGGGGTGTTTAGGTGCTATTTGAATGGCCAGCAAGGGGGTTGATAGCAGACTGTCTAAGGGGACAATTTAGGGGCTGAACACGGCAACTTAAGGGGCTGTTTAGGTGCTGTGTGGGGCCAGCAAAGGGGCCAAGCAATGGGCGCACAATAGGCTGGTTAGGGACTGATTTCTGACCTGCTAAAAGGGGCCGAATAGGGACAGGTTTAAGGGGATTAGGGGTTGCACAGGGGCTGGGTATGGGGTCTAATTGCTGCCATGTTGGGCCTGATTAAAAAGGTTGTTTCAAATGGCCGAACATGGGTCAGCACCAGGGCACACGGGCTGTTTTAGTGGCCAGCAAGGAGGGGGCTCACAAAGGGGGTGCTTAGGTTGTAAATTTGGCCATAGAAAGGGATGGGAAGGGAGGAAGAAGATAAGAAGAAGGGGAGAAGCAATTGAAGGTTTCATCAGGAACTTTTCTCTTGCCCTTCTTTTTTTCTTCTTCTTCTTTGCCTTGCGCTACAGGTGCTGCCGCAGAGGTGGGGCTGCCTGGCTTTTGGTGTCTTCTCCTTGTGCAGGTGTTGTTGGAAGAGGAAGGGGAAGAGAACTTCTTCTTCTTCTTCTCCCGGTGCAGGTGATGCTGGAAGAAGGCTGTACCTTCTTCTTCTTCTTCTTTTGGCGTAGGTGCTGCTGGAGGAAGGATATCAGGCCATCTGCTGCTGCTGCTTCTCTGGTGTTGGGAGAAGACCTGGCTGCAAGGAGCAGTTGCTGCGGCCTTTGCTGCTGCTGTGCGCAGGTGCTGCTCTTGCTGCTGTGGTGTGTAGGGTCTGGTCTAAGAGGGCAGGCCACAGGAGTAGGAGGGAGAGTGAGATTGTGCAGGAGGGAGGAGGGAGCTGGTGCGTGCTGGGTTCCTGGTTAGTGAGAGAAGGCTGCGGCCTTCTCTTTTTGTCTAAGTCTCCTGCTGAGGGTAGAAGTTTAGGGGATAAGGTTGTGAGGAGATAAGATGAGGAGTTGTAATCCACTAAGAAGTTTTCTCCAGGAGGAATTCTAGCTGGAGAAGAAGTCTCTCGGGTAGGGAGATAGGTGCGCACGGACTGGTTGGGGAGAAAAGGCTGCGCGCCTTTCTCTTCTGTTCTTGGATTGCTGCTGATGGGGAGAGTTTGGCTGGGGGAAGGAGTCCAAGGTGGAGATTTAGGAATTGTTATCTCGGAAAAAGTCTAATCCAAGAGGGTGTCCGGGAAGGGAGGAATCCTGCTGGAAAGGAAGTCCGAGAAGGGAGGTGTGTGCATGGGACCGCTGCTGGCGCACCAGCCAGGATGTAGGGAGATGGCGGTTGACTTTTCTTTGGTTGAGAGCTTCGCAACGGTGTCCAAAACATGAAAAATAGACACCGGAAGGCTGAAATTGCTATTTTACCCCTGACACTTCGGGACAAGTTAGGACTACATCAAAAAGTTCTAACTTCATCACATTGTCAGTAAAAGACAGAACTAGACAACGCTCGAAATGGATCAAAAATCTGACAACGGTTGGAAAGATATTTAGAAAAGATAAAATCTGGACAAAAGTCCGTACCCCATCATTACAGGGGCATAATGGTCCGATCATTTTTCAGATCGATTCATGAGTTGAAAATTGCAATATTCCAGTCTAAGACTTTAGTCTTAGAAATATTGATGCATCAGAAATAAATTTGGTCAACGAAATGATTTAATTACACACAATTATAATTTTTGGTATTATTGACGGCCGAGATTGCATCGATCGGGGGAATCGGAAAAATCAGAGATTTGATACAATTCAGGACATTTTGTCCACACATCTTGATAGAGCACAAGATCAGCGGCTATCAGTGCTCATTCTGAATTTTTCTGAAGCAATTTGGGGTTTATTTAATTGATTCCGGCCGGAATTAACGATAGCCATTGGATTGAGAGCATTTAGATCGACGGACTAGATCGGATCTCTCTATCCTTGTGTGCACAGCATGGTCTGGCCGAACCTGCTTTTATCTCCCCCCTCTCTTGAATACACACACTCCTCCTTTGGATGGAATTATTCTTTGGATAGATGTCTCTTTGGATAGACTTCTCCTTGCATAAACCTTCTTGAGGATTATCCTTATCTCCCTTAAGGATTATCTTATCTGAGCTTTATCTCTATCAGCATTATCCCATCAGATTTGATCCAATAAAGATTCCCATTTAGAGAGGAGACTTAGCTAACAAAAGGAGAAAGCTGCAGCCCTCTCTCTCCATCCATCAGATTGTGCCATTTGCCCTTCCTTTCTCCTTCTCTCCAGCACGCCATCCTCCTCCCTCTCTTCTCCTTCTTCCAATGCCAGCAGCAACACAAGAGAAAGAAGAAGGCCAGCCTGCTCCCTTGGTGTGCACGCTTCTCTCCAGCAAGTCATCCTCTTCTTCTCCCCCACCTACAGCGTATAAGAAGGAGTTTCATCCTTCTCCTTCATACGCCAACATCCTGTAGCAAGACAGCCAGCCTTCCTTTCAACAACAGCAGCACCGGCAGGAGGTTTCCCTTGTGCGCTTTCCCTTCATCCCCCAGCAGCACCTGCACGCCAAAGGGAAGAATGCCGACCATCTTCTCCAAGTCACAGCAGCAGTTTCTACAATAAAAAGAATAATAGGTGAGGGAGGAAGTCCATTATGTAGTTTTTATCTTCTTCTCCCCTTCTCCTTCTCTTCTTCACCTCTTTCGATGGCCAAACTTGCCATGTCTCAGCCCTTTGCAAACCTGAAAGTACCCCTCCTTGTTGGCCATTAACAATAGCCTTGTTCGGCTCTCATTCTGGCCACCCAAACAGCCCATGTGCAACCCTTGATCAGCCCTTTTGATGGCCAAAAAAAAAACAGCCCTGCACATAACCCTTGTTCGGCCCTCATTTCTGTCACCAACACAGGCTCCTTGCTGTCCCTACTCAGGCCCTTGTGTTCCCTCCTTCTATCTGATCACCTAAAACCAACCCTTCGGCCTCCCCTAATCAGGCCTGAAATGAAAACTCAAAGACAGCCCTTGATCAGGCCCGAAGTGTCACCCAAAGCTGACCCCTTGCTAGTCCAAACTCCCCCCTGTTCGACCCCTCTGCTGGCCAACTGAACAGATCCCAAAAACACACCCAAACCATGCCCCTTTGCTGGTCTAAATCTGTCCCTGTTCGACCCCTCTGATGGCCACCTGAACAGGTCCTAAAAATATCCCCTTGCTGTCCTCAATCAGGCCCCTTTGAATGCCCTTAATTCTGTCCTCAATCAGCCTATGGTTTTCTCTTAATCAGGTCCCATGAACAGCTCCTTTGGCTTCTCCATTTGGTCATCTGATTGGCCCCAATTCTGTCCAGCTATGCAGCAGCCGAACAACAGCCAAATCAGCCCATGTTTGGCCCATCAGAACAGCCCCTAAACAGGTTGTTGCGTGCCCCTTTGTTGGCTCCTTAACACAGCACCTGATTAGTCATGTTGCTACCCTTGTGCAAGGATCGCCGGATCGGGATCGGATCCTGGATCGGTGGGGTCCGATCCGATCCGGATCGGATCGGATCGGACCGATCCAGAATCGGTCTGGATCGGTTTTTTTTTTTGCTTTTCGAAAAAATATGGAAAAATCGCCAAAAAATCAATAAAAATACATAGGACTCAGGAAAAATGTGAAAAAAATATAGGGAACACTCATTCATATAACAAATTAACAATCAATCATATAGAACACATATCATATCCAATCACACAATAGAACACATCATGCATCAAATAAGATACATGTTTTTACCAAACAAACAATCATACCCAACTCCACAAATTGTACAACACATATTCTTCTTACCACTCATATTACATTGCGTGAAATAAACAAAGAAATACATTATACATATGCATCACCACCAACTATGGTAACGTCCGGAGTAGGATGGATCTGGATCTGGATCTCTGTCCTGGTCATTCTGATTTTCTGCAAATCTCCATTGATTAGGGTCAGTCATAATTGGTCCGTATCCATAAGAAAATAAAGACTGGGCCATGTCGGTAAACTCATAAACTGGCTGATCGGTCGGAGGTGGAGGTAAAAAAGATGGTGGAGGTGGATAGCCGGGCTGTTGTCCGAGGCGAGGCTGCTGGATAGGAAGATGCAAACTCGTCGAAAACATTCAACCTCGTCCACCGTCCGCTGCCCTCGCCACTCGAACACGAGTGTCTTTTATCACTCAAATCATCCGGACTCGCTCCACTCGTCCGAGCACTACTAGTAGAGCCACCCTCACCTCCGCCACCCCCACCTCCACCTCCACCCCCGTACGCTGTTGTTGTGTGGGTGGCACAAATTCTTCTTCATCCTCATCTGATGAAGGTGGCTGAGTGGTCTCGGTGTCAAGGAGATGATGTCGCCGTTTGATAATTATCTTCTTCCTGTTCAATGTAGGATCTCCTTGACTTGCTTGCTGTGAAGGTAAGCATACTTTCTTTAAAGCCCTAAATAATCCACCAGTCTTCTTAGTGGTGGTGGTGGTAAAAGGACCCGAAACTGGAATCCGAGCAGGAGTTGTAGCGGCCGGGGGCGGAGCTGGATGTCTCTCTGGAGAAGTTGTAGTCCGGGGTGGATCAGGAAGTGGAGCTGTGCACGGAACTTGACTTTCTTCAACTTCCTGCATGTCTTCATCCTCACCAACAACGCTGTCAAGCTCTCCTTCGGCCCATGATCTGTCGTTCGGGTCGAACTCTGGCTCTCCCTCAGCATCCTTGTCTTCCACCCACGCTGCAAGTGGATGTTCTTCTTGGAATAGATATTCCAAGTCCACATCCGCCTGGGACAAGCCCTGAGTAGCTTGGGCCTGTGCTCTTTCTTGGTACAATCCACCTGCAAACTGTGCAAATCTCTGCTCTGATGTCTTCTGCCTATCTTTGATATTCTTTATCCTCAGCCTCATATTGTAATGGCAGTAGACAAGCTTCTCCAATCTTTCTGTCTTCAACCTATTTCTCCTCTTCGTATGAATAAGGTTGAAGGTGCTCCAATTTCTCTCGCACTGGGATGACGATGTGCTCTGACTTAGCACCCGAATTGCAACGGCAGCGAGTGGATTCCATCCAGTTCTGTTTGTCACCATAATCCACCACTCAGCTGTAATTGTAAAGAAACAATTACATGCATCAGTAACGTTATGTAAAAAAAAATCAATTAACCAAAGAGTCATTAATTCGGGTAAGCATATTACTAGGGGGGACCCTATCATGTGAGTACTGCAAATGCGGATCCCCGTACACCCCAATCTTGTGCTGTATGAAGTCATTCGAAAACACAAACTTAAACAATTATCTTCTCTTCGAGATAAAGTTAAAAGTTTAATTAATATGAAACGTATTACTTACTTCAACCTCGGCGCACGTTCTGTCTTCTTGGGTCTTACATAGTCGTTTAATTACAGATAGTGTGCCTGATAATACTTCACCATCATTACATACTTGGCCACCATACTGTATCATTGGGTTCAAGAAGTACCCTGTAACAACATTATTACTCCATTAGTATAAAGACAGTGGGGGTAATACACAAAATAGAACTTGTAATACAATTATATCACACTAGTAAAGTATACCTGCAGCATGAATGTCGTGGTGTAGGGTTTGTCCCATCTGTTGTCAATCACCTTCCACCACTTTTTGTAACCCTTGGGATGCTTCTCTTTAATTTTCAACTTAGCTTTATCCATAGTATCATACAGGTACCCCATCTGATTTTTATCATTTGAATCCACCAACCTAAGTACCTGCACCAAAGGTTCTATGATAGACAAATAGTACTGCACCTTCTCCCACCACCTGTTATCTTCTATCAGCTGCTCCATCTTTAGCAGTATCTCATACTGATCCAAGGAGCTCCTGTATGTATCCATGTACTCCTGATAAGCAGTGGAGAGAATGAACCTTTTTAAACTAGCCTTGTACCTGTATAGGCTCTCTAATGCAATAAAATGAGTGGCAAATCTTGTGGGACCCGGTCTGATCAAATCATGACCATCAGTGTGCTGCCTCATAATATGTAAAAGTCGTGGATGGCCATAGATAAATGAGGTGATAAGTTGTCCTTGGTTGACCAAGGACTTGGCATTAGCATCCCTACCAATATCTTCTAACATCAAGTCAATAGAATGTGCCGCACAGGGCACCCAAAATAAGTGAGGTCGAGCCTCCATTAGCTTCTTTCCTGCAGCCTTATATGAGGCCTCATTGTCTGTGACAAACTGCACAATGTTGGCCTCCCCTATCTCATCCACCACATTGTTCATCAAGCCAAATAGGTAATCTGCATTTTTTCACCTGGCCTGATGCATCAACCGACTTCAGAAATACGGTGCCCTCAGAACAATACACAAGGAAGTTTATAAGTGACCTCCTTGTGATTCCAGTCCATCCATCGCACATTACAGTGCACCCCCTCCTTCCAGATGGTTTTGAATCCATCTATCCACGAGGTCAACTCATCGACCTCCTCATCCAAGCCTGTTTCATATATATACTTTGATGTAGGGGCTTTCAACCCCGGCCCGGCCTCACCAATCGCATCAACCTTAGTCTGGAAATATGGACTGGTGGCTGCATGTGCCGGGACACCTACAAATTCAAAAACAAGATAAGGGAAAAGTGAGGGTTGTTAATAATAGCTAACCTAATAATAAATTCATATCGACAAGCAAATGCTAACCACAACTTCAACAAATCTTTATCTGCATGTAGAAAGAACTTGACCATATGCTTAAGGGCTTTCTTTGCTGCCCCAGTCGATGCCTTCACCCCTTTAAATGCTTGTTTTATACCCCTCTGACCTCTGCCACTCTCCCTATACATGGCAATGTCTCCTGTCGGCATCGGTCGAACGAGAATGTGTCCTCCGAATTTCCGGTTCTCGAACAGGGCGTGTCCCCGCCCCCACATCAGATCGTCTAGAAGCCGAACCTCCTGCTCCTCGTCTTCGTTCCTCATCCTCACGGGCCTGAGCCCTACTCTCATGAACAGCTCTCCTAAGCTGGGCCTCTTCCTCATCTGATGAAGATGAAGAATCAACTTGGACCCTTTCATGTGTTGACCCTTTCCCTTTCTTGCTCTTTCCGGCCATAAGATCGGCGTCTCTCCGACCTAGCAACTCGTCATGTAGGTCTTGTCTCTGACCAATTCTCACCTCCCTCTGTGATGCCCTTCCGCTATATAAGCCCTCATCTCCTCCCTCGGCTCACCCGGTACTTTATCACACTTCTTTACATTGCCACCCGTCCCGGCTATATGTTGCTTCGAGCCGATACACACCTCCATTCATCTCTTTTTGGCACCACTTGCATCTAACTCTCTTCTTCTCTGAATCAAGGAGATGGCCATGTTGCCATCCAATGTCACGAAATTCTGCGGGTCCGGTGCCATGCTCCTCGTCCGACATCTTATCTACAACACAAAACCACCTACAATATTAGGCCAAGCAATTCCAGCCCCCCCCCCCCCCCCCCTGGGGGGATCGTAAAATAAATCACCCCTTCGGGGGTGACTATCGAACACCCCCGAAGGGGTGCTAATCACCCCTTCGGGGTGCAATTCCACCCCCATCGGGTTGAAATAATCCCCCAATGGGTGGATTTTATTCCGCCCCCCCCCGGGGGGGATCAGAAAAACGGTCACCCCGGGGTGATCGTTCAACACCCCCGAAGGGGTGCTAATCACCCCTTCGGGGTGCAATTCCACCCCCGTTGGGGGTGAAATAATCCCCCCCAATGGGGGATTTTATCTTGCAGCCCCCCCCCCCCCCCCCCCCCCCCACCTGTGGGGACCGTAAAAACGGTTGAACACCCCCGAAGGGGTGCTAATCACCCTTCGGGGTGCAATTCCACCCCATTGGGGGTGAAATAATCCCCCCCCCGATGGGGGGATTTTATCTTGCGGCCGCCCCCCCCCCCACCTGGGGGATCAGAAAAACGGTCACCCCCTCGGGGGTGATCGTTCAACACCCCCGAAGGGGTGCTAATCACCCCTTCGGGGGTGCGATTCCACCCCCATTGGGGGTTGAAATAACCCCCCCCAATGGGGGTCCCCATCCTGCGGCCGGCCAGGGGCCAAGGCCCGGGGGGGGGGAGGGGAAAGGAGATCGAAACTCCCCCCCCCCCCCTTACAAACCTTGTGCTGTTTAGGGTGGATCGCCCCTCCCCAAGCCTTGAATAGGCTGGATCGCCCCTCGAAATGCTGGATCGCCGGATGCTGAAGCCCTAGATCTCCAAGGCGCCTTGGGGAAGGAGAAGAAGCCGAAGGGGCAAGTGGGGAGGAGAATCGGTCCGGATCGACCCCAAATAGGGGGTGATCGGACCTTAAAACAGGACCGGATCGATCCCGGAATCGGTTCGATTCCGGGTCTTCCGGTTTTCCGGCGAATCGGTCCGGATCGACCGATTTTGGGATCGATCCGGGTGGATCGGTCCGGGATCGACCGATCCTATCGATTTCGGCCGATCCAGCCGGGACTCCAGACTGGATCGCTAATTCCGATAGGAATCGAATCGGTAGGTACCGATCCGATCCAAGAATCGGTCGATCCCGATCCGGATCGACCGATTATGCAATCCATGCCCTTGTGTGCCCCTTTTCTGGCTCCATTTGATTGGTCACCAACAACACTAAAAACAGGTCTCATTTTGCCCTCCTTTCTAAGATTTGCACCACCTACTGCTACAGTAAGAAGAAGAAAAAAAAAACTAAGGCATACAGGTTGCGAAGCAGGCCTTGCAACTGTGGAAGCTCAAACAAGTATTGCTGGCCTGAGAACTTAAAGACTAGCCCACTGTGCCAATGAGACATGAATTGGCCCATTGTGCTTTGGACACAAAAGAATGACCAAGTTTGGAGAGTTAGTCCACAACTGAACGCTGCCTCGGACATTTCAAACTTCAAACTAAAAATGGCTAATTCTGGGGAGTTACCCCATAACCCTTAGGTTTCACACTTAAAAATGACTACGTTTGGTGAGTTAGCCCACCACTAGGTGCTGCCTCAGGGTTCACACTTAAAAAATTTAAGTCTGAGGAGTTAGTCCACCACTGGGCACTGCCTTAAGCTTTGAATCTTAAATAATTGAAGTCTGAGGAGTTAGTTCACCACTGGACATTGCCTCAGATTTTAAAAAAAAACTAAGTTAAAAAGTTAGTCCACAACTGGACGCTCCATTGGGTGACTAGTCTGGACACGTTTCTTGTTCGCTGCCTTGGGTGTACGAATGGGACATGCTTCCTATGTGGATGGACCATTCATACTTGTATTTGAATTGCTTATTAATCATAGCTGATGTTCTTTTGTTTGATGTCACGTAGGTGTCTCAACACATGATACAACTAGTCCATATTTCTAGACAATGAATGCCATTGGTGAGGCTAGGCTAGGGTTCAAGGCCCCCATCTCGAAGTATATTTATGAGGATGGGTTCGATAAAGAGGTATCTGAGTTGACCTCTTAGATAGATGGTTTCAAATCCATCTGGAAGAAGAGGGGTTGCACTATAATGTGTGATGGTTGAACATGCATTACATGGAGGTCTCTCATTAACTTCTTTATGTATTGTTCTAAATGAACTATATTTTTAAAGTCTATTGATGCATCAAGCAAGGTGAAAAATGTAAATTACATTTTTTACCTAATAAACTCCGTGGTGGACGAGGTTGGAAAGGAAAACATTGTTCAGATTATGACAGACAACAAGGCCTCCTATAAGACTGCAAGAAAGAAGTTAATAGAGACTAGACCTCACCTTTTCTGGGTGCCCTATGTTGCACACCCCCTATACCTCATGTTGGACGACATTAGGAAGGATCCATAATAAGATAGTCGATTACAACTTTTATTTATGTGCATCTTAAATTACTGCACATCGTGAGGGACCACACTGATGGTCAAAATCTAGTTCGGCCAGGTTTAACTAGATTTGCGTTTGATATCTTTTATTTGTCTTCTTTTAAAAGTCAACTTTCACTAGATTAAGTGAGTTTAGTTAGAACTCTCATATTATGTTAAGTTATGATTCATGTTACATGTTCAAATTTGATTAAGTGTTTTCTTCAATTTGATTAAGTGTTTTTAGACTTAGATTTATGTTTAGTCTGCATCCCAACCGGTCCATCGCGCTAGCATCAATGCTCGAGCACATGTAATCGAGTTAGCACTTGAAACTTCAATGCATTTGTTCACGTCGGAGTACAAAGCTCTCAACAGTTCATATGTTGGGTCATGAATTGTCTAAGTATGCAAGCATGCTCTTGACCTATCAAAGTGAAGTTTCCTTCTCATGGTGTAAACTCCTACTAGATCAAGAAAATTTCGACAAGCATGCTCTTAACCTATCAAAGTGAAAATTTTGACAACTCTCTTTGGCCTTTATCACTCTGTTTATATATGATCGTGTCTGAAGTCAGCCGGACAGAAGAAGAATGTAAGAACTCACTCCCTTGGGCTCGGACAAGCTGAGTGCCTTTCCCCACACTATGTTGGACAGCGGAGAAAGCTTCCATCGATGCCAAACTTAAACTTCCTGCACCCTTTGTTCTCTTCTCATTCTCACATGTCTCAGCCCTAGTGCATCCATGGCCCTCCTGACCTCAGCCGCTTCCTCATCATTACCATCGAAGATGATGAGTCAACTAGACATGACCTTGTACTTTTTCTTTTCTCTTCTTGCCCCTTCCAGACATCAACTTAGTGTCTCTCCGTCCCATCAACTCATCGCGAAGATCTTGCCTCTACCGAATTCTAATCTTCATCTGTGAGGCTCTCCCGATCAAGTATCCCCTCATTTCCTCTGTAAGCTCTGTTTGGATTTTGTCGCACTTTTTAACATTTTCACCTACATCGACTAAGGAAAGAGGAGGAGAAGGAAGAGGTAGAAGAAGAAGGAGAAAGGAAGAAAAAAAAAGAGTAAAGTGAACTTCTTGCCATGTAGCCCTCCAAGTCTCCTTTCTTCTCATCTTCTCTTCCTTTCCTCCTAGTCCTGGCGAACCACCTCCAAAAGACCCCCTGTTCTGTCCCTTTTGTGCACCCCTTAAGTGACCCATCTGCAGCCCAATTCTAGCCTCTACACAGGTCCCATTGCAGCCCACCAAATAGACGTCAGTCAGACCTCATTTCAGTCCCCTAACAGCCCCTACACAGGTCCCATTTTGGTTACCAAACAGATCCCAATGAGACCCCATTTCGGTCCCCTAACAGCCCCTACACGGCCTGTTTCAGCTCACCAAACAGACCCCAATCAGACCCCATTTCAGTTTTCTTAACAGTCCCGGTTCAGCCCATTAAACACTCCCTACACAGGTCCCTGTTCGGTTTGCCTGATCAGACCCTTAATGGTCCATTTTGGCTTTCCAGCCGACCCCAAACAGGCCAGTGACCAGCTCCTAAACACCTCATACTCACTTCTTCTTAGGGCCTAAGGTGATGGTGATGTCCCGAGACTTTCTGGAATCCATCCGATGGGCCATGTCTTCTCCGGGCGGGCTCTCAATTTCCTACCTGAACAGTCCCTTACAAGCCCCTTTGTGGCTCCGAAAATAAGCCCTTGTTTCCTGCCCTTTGAGCAGCCCCAAACATGTCCGAAATCTACCCCTTGTGTAGTCCTCTTAACCGGTCTCCTAGCTGGCTCACTTCCAGCTATTTTTGGCCTACTTATCCTACTATTGCAACCCACAAAAAGTTGGCCCCAAAACAGGTTCTGTAGAAGCACAAAAAGAAAAAAAAAAGCAGTCCCTTGCAAGGATCGGATTGAGGGTGACAGCCCGGCACCCCTTGGAAACTGTCTGACGGGCCATGGACATAGCTGGGTGGCCTTCAATACCAGCCCAAGTAGGGGTATAGCAGCAGTTTATAGGCATCAAAACAGGCCCATTGCCTAAGAAATTCAAGATGGGCCAACCAAGCCAAAAGGACATGAAGGCCGGCCAACCGGGCCGAAGGAACTTGAACCGGCCCATTGGCCCTTGACCGAAAAAAAAATGAAATTAATCAAATCTGAAACGCAAAAAACCAAACTAAATTAAGGAGTTAGCACCACCACGTGGGCACTCCACCTTGGATGGCTCCCTTGGGTCCGTCCCGAGATGTCAATCCGGGCGGTGGCACAGGCCGGTTCCCTTAATCGACGATCCTTCCCCCGATATGATGAGTCAAGCACTTATAATCTTGGATGGATAAATTCTATATTGATTGGGAATAAGTTGGCATGCTGTTGTTATGCCAAATTCTTTTCAGTCTTATGAAAATTTATATCGGGGGAAGGAATGCCGGTATACTGCCTGGTGTTTATTTTATTGTCAATTCAAACACTTGTATCTTGATATATGCAATGCAATGAAATTCAAGTGCTAGCTCAAATGGATGTAATCGGGCAATTAGTCATGACGGACCGGATGGGATGTGATCTCAAAACAAATAAACAAACTGCAAATCAACATAAAACACACTTCATTAAATCTGAAAACAAAAAAAAAATCAGATTTGAAACAATATGGAAATCCAACTTAAATCTACTAAATCCAATGGGACTTAATCTCCGAAGCAAGTGGTAAGTAAATAACATCATTCAAAACATCTAAAAGACACCAAAATTAATCCTAAAACAGAAAAATCAGACTTAATGCAATCTGAAAATTCAAATCAAACTCACTTAATCCAATGGAATTGAACCCCTTAATCAAAGGAGAACTAAATAATTCAAAGTAAGCTAAATAAACATTAAAAATACTTCAAAATGTCAAAATCAGTTTAAAAGACAAAAACAGATTATTAAACAATCTGAAAACTCAAAACTAATCATGATAAGTCAAACTCTCATAACACTTGAAATATGTTGAACACACTCAAACTGGTACCAAACAAAAGACATCAACCGAATTTTTTTAATCAACATGTCAACCAAATCAAGAGGAAACCGGATTTTTCTAAAACATTCAATTCATCCATTAAACAAAAATAACTTCAAATCAATCAAACCAAACCGAAACCAAACTAAACCAAAATCAAGTAACCCAAAGTCGACATAAAACTCAAACCAAGCTCAAATATGAAATTTGTACTCCAAATAAAAAAAACTAACTTCAAACTAAACAAATTCGACTCCAAAACAATTAACAAAAAGATCAACTCGAAACTAATTTAAAATAAATTGTTTGCATCTCATCGGGCGTGAAAGGCCGCAACCTTTCGAGTTCATTATGTTCTGTGGATGCGCACACTCTTCAAAGTAGGTTACTATGATGGTTAATCAAGGAAGTTCGAGTAATTGCTCGATGTAAGGTAATGCTTGATTTTGCACCATTCGGTGGAGATGGGTCAAAAATAAAACTTTTTACAGAATCCGAACCTTGGTTCTATAATTGTACAAGTATCACCGGACTATCTAATAATCTTATTAGAAATCACCTATTTTTCTTAAGGGTCTGGGTGTTGATGCATTTTCCTTCTTTTACGAAGATCCGTAAATGAGGTTCACACAGTACCGAAGCTTTAGATAGATAATCCACATATATTGACTTAGGTTATTTGTATTAAAGGTCTAGCTTTATTTGAGTATGCTCTTTTAGTTTTAGATTATACAATTGGATGTCCTTGGGAATCCCCTTATGGTTCACAGGATTCACATCAAAGTATAATGACTCATTGGAAGCATGTTATGGGCCTATGGCTGGATCTTAGAAGAGAAAGTTGTAGCAAGATAGGAAACCTCAGATTTTCATAAAATCAAAAAATTCATCTGATTTTCATTTTGGGAAAGAATTTTGGTTATGTTTGTTTGCTTAGTATCGACCACTATGAAAATAGGCGATATCTCATAGGAGCATTAGATATGTATAAAAATATATATGTTGAGGTTTTGAATTCATTAGAAATATGTCTTGGAGTCTCTCTCCATCAGATTTGCAAAATATTGGTGTTAATTACGTCGAGAATCCTTGAATACTCATGATTAGATATCACAAGCAACTCATATCTTGGAAACATACATCCAATAAATAGCACATGATATATAACCCTGTAAACTCAATGGAATGTAAATTTAGTATGTTTAGGTTTGATTTTAATTTAATTGGTGTTTTATGGAGATGCATTCTAAGAGATATCATTAAATTCTCGGATTTGAGATTTCATATTTTAAGATTTTAATTTTAAGGATTTGTTAATTAGTGGATTCTTAACATTTTAGACTTTGGGATCCTTGGGATCAAGATTTGATCATTTGGTTTCATTATAGTCACAAATTAAGATTTGAGCATATTTGGTATGCTGATTTTACTCTTTTCATCTGAAGTCTTAACATAAGACATTTTTCAATTTCAAAGTTCAATGAAATCCGAGTTCTAATGTAGACATTTCAGATTTAATGTTCTTCCAAAATGAGGGTGGCTATCATCAGAACATTAGGATGCATGAATTTCAACATTTTTAGTTGATATTCAGTGGATTTCAGATCCTTTATGTTCCCTTCAGATTACCATATGCTCAATTTTATTCTAAGTCTTAGTATTAGACATCTTGGACTTGGATTTCATTTTGTCTTCATTCATTTTATCCAAAGTCTTGACTTTAAGCATTTTAGACTTAGGGTCTATTAGCGCAAAATATAACATTTTAAGGCATTTGGTCTGGGCATTCAGATTTGAGCTATTTTTTTGTTTGATTAAAAATCATAGAATCCTGGAGTTGATG
This sequence comes from Cryptocoryne crispatula var. balansae, assembly GCA_036172225.1. NCBI lineage: Eukaryota > Viridiplantae > Streptophyta > Magnoliopsida > Alismatales > Araceae > Cryptocoryne > Cryptocoryne crispatula. Next base: position 23,308,599 of record CM069928.1, read on the forward strand.
TTGACACTTGGAGGATCGATTTCAAGTTAGCATTTTCAGATGGTGATATCTTCAGATTTTAAGGTTCATCAGGCATTGGTTGGAGCCATGAGACTAGGGGGATTTCAGGTTGTGGATATTCATATTTGATCATCTCTCATTCCATTAGGCATCTTAGGATCAATTAATTCTGAAATTACCTCTCCAAAGTTTGATTTTATATCATTTAGACTAAGCATCAGATTTTCATTTATCAAACTCTCAGTTTGATCCATTGATAGCTTCTTGCCCATCTCAGATGGACAAGTCAAGATGGTAGCAGAATCTGATCTGTACTTCTAGTTTTCGGAGTTAGCAGGTCATTTTAAAGAGGGGATATCAAGTGAACTGATGATAAGAGTTTTCGGATGTCTGAGCATCTAGATCTGGGCATTGTTTTCTTAATGCATGAGTGAGTGCTATCAATGGGATATCTAACACATGGTTCCTTCTAAGTTTTATATTCATATGTTCTTGGCATTTTTCATATCAGAAACTTAGTCTTTTGGGCATTTCAGATCACCATTCCTTGATGGCTCATTTTAATTATAGGCATCTGAGCATTGGTTCATGATCGGTTATGGATTATGGACATCTTCAATTTTCAGATTAGCTCCGAGGGGTTTGGATTTAGCCATTCAAATTTGGGATTACCATGCTTGATTCAGGTTTGTACAAATTAAATTGTACATTTCTGAATTTGGTAATGCAGATTTGTATTGAACAATCTTTTTTTGGTTTAACATTGGGGCTTGTTAAATCCGAAAGTTGACATCTTAACATTTTTGATATCAAATTCTCAGCTTTCAAGTTTGGAGGATTAGCATATGACATTTTGGTTTCAGATTTGATTTATGTTGGAGATTTTATTTATTTTTGTTTTCATGTTCGTATTCCATACGGTTCATGTAGGTTATCTTCATACTCCCCAATCATACACGTGCACATTTGACACAAATGTTATTCATATGATCGGATACATTGGAGTACATGAATATGTGGGAAGATATACAAAGCCATATTTCGCTCCAATCAACATGTGTGGGGTATCTCCTTAGCGCTATGTGGGCATGGGATATTCCCCCGTATCCCTACTCAATCTTAGGGTCGGTTTAGCATGGTAACATGCATGACCTTCCCTAGCTTTAGTGAGAAATTTTCCCATAGTAGATGGAGTGTATACTCTCTCCATTGGGGAATGATTGGTGTATGGTGGAGGCGTACCCACATAGCTGTCTGGGATTATGGGGGGCCTAACTTAATAAGCTCAGCTTTTTAACAATTTTCATTTGATTTAAGCATTTAACATGCTTATTTTTATCATATGGCCTCATCGGCTTATTAACCATTGTCATATTGGCCATTGTAGGCATGTCATAGCTTCAACCGTGGACAATCTTGCAATTTCTGATCTGATTTGGCCTTCATCTCTACTGAGCACCTGATTCTTGTCATATGGAGCCTCTCCGAATTTACTGCCATCTATCCAGGCAATAGGGCATCATGAACAGGCTGTCAGCCTCCATTTCTTGGACCAGCATAGGCCTGACTGGGATGGGTCTATCAAAGCCAACATTGGTTGGTTCAAAGGGGGTGTTATGGTTCCTTATTCAAGGCATGGACGAGGCATTTAAAGCCTGAACATACTGGTCTGCATGGGGGGTATCATATCTGATTAGGTCTGACTAGAATTGAATTTAAAGTCATTAAAGACACCCAGGTAGAGCATGGTTCGTGGGGTATAGGTGGTCTTCACATAGGTCAAGGCATGAGCATCTTTGATTGGCTGACCAGTCGTATGTTTGCGTAGGATTAGGCTATCGATCAGTGGGCATATAGGCATGATACCAAGGCAATTGGGTCCACTCGGCTCAAAGCATTGAGCATTTAAGGGCCGGACAGTGCCTGGTTTCTATAGATCTCGGTTGTGCATAGGTGGCTTAGTGTGGGCTGCCCATAGGCTTAGATATTGGCATGGATGGTAGGCCGAACATGGGCTATTTATGTGGAGTTAAGCCATTGGCCAATAGGTACCCAAGAGGAGAGGAGAGGGTATATGCACAGATGGCCTAGTATGTTAGCATGGCAAGGAGAGACAGCAGGAGGGACTGTTTCTATTGGGATAAGCCATAGACGTGAGAAGGGGAGATGGCCAAGAGATCATTTAGACATTGGTAGCTCACCTTGACTTTCCTTTTATCCTATAAATCCTCTTTAAATTCCTCCTGATTGGTGCGCAACATATGGACTAGGAAGATGGCTTCTTCGGCTTCTTCTTCTTGCTCTAGTGGTGGCTGGACCTGCACGTCACTCTGGCTATGGGAACCTGCTGTTGATCATCTGGAACCTTGCTTGAATCATGCGGAACCCCTATGCAGTCTCCGACGGCCTTTTTTATAGAGGAGTTGATGGAGAGCTAGTGCCGATGGGAACTGCTTTGGGCTTTCACACGATATGATGCATGATGGAGGTAGTTGGAGGAGGACTCGGTCTACCTCTTTATTTTTAGCAATTCCGGTGACCCAATTTGAATCATAGTTGAGTAACATGCTTATGTGGACATTCCTCATTGGTTTAGGAATCTTCCAAGACCTAGTCATAGCTTGGATCATGGGAGGTGTGTGTCGGCACTGCCTCCACTTCCTCCCATTCTGTAGGAGCAGCCGATCACACTGCCTTTAACTTGAACTGCTTGTGGTTACAACCTACATTTTAGGTACATCCGATGGCTGCCATGTGGCCAAGATATCCTACCATTTCGAACTGTGTGGCAGTTGCATCCTTGACCTATCATCTCTTTCACATGAGATATAATCCAAGGGTAAATAAGTAGTCATCAGGTCTTATATTTTAGGATCAGAAATTAGGTTCACAATAAGGTGACAATTGGGCCAATTTTACTTTTCAATTGGTCCTGTGTTTACATTATATTTCATTCCATTAGAGTGAGCTTTTATCCTGTGCATATAGACCTCAATTTTGGGCCTGATCTTGTTCTAATGACCAGCCTATCAACACGTATTTAATGTTGCACAAATGGGCCATGAAATTGAGCTTGATACATTATCAATTCTCAACCTAATAATCATAAAAAATGACCTTGCACAATTATCTATGAAGGCAATTCACTCGGTCCATTTTAAATCGAGTTAGGCTTCATCTCATATCAATTCTCAGCCTATTAATTAAGAACTTGGGCTTGAGTAAATGGGCCTTAACAACCTGTCGGTATGTTTATTGAAATAAGCTGATCATCACCATGCTTGTCCATGAGGTTAATGATCCTAATCCTTATACGATTAAATATTGCTCAAATTATCAAAATGAGCCCATCTTTTTGTAGACTTGGTGTAGGAACAACCAAGTTCTGTTTTCTTTATCTGAGTTCTCGAACACCATCTTGGCCTATCATGACCATTCATTTGATCAACCATCATGTGTTGGATCATAGCCATTGGATCCGCTTAAGCTATTCATTTATTTGGGCCCATTAAGAACCTTGGAAATATGCCAATATCTGAAAATTTGCACAAATCAGACATTGGATCATCCTTAATTTTTAACTGGGCCTAGTTCTCATTGTTACTAGCCCTTTTGCATATGACTTGAATCACGTGCCAATGAAATTTGTTGTTGGGCCTGATCTCTTACCATCCATTGCCCAATAACCATAATTCATGATGGACTTTGATATTGGGCCCAATTCCTTGTTGACATTCAGCCTAATGTGTATAACATTTAAATCTTGTGCCAATGGACTCCATACCTAATCAAATCAGGCTCAATAAGGATCAACTATGGTTAATTATCCAATTAATTGCTCTTAATGCCCTTATTTTTTTAAATAACACATAAACCCTAGTCCTTGGTGTGGCAGCGCAACCCTCATTAAGTTTGATTAGGACGCGGACCTCCCTTTGACTCCAAATTAGATTCAAATAGACCATTGACCTATTTAAGGATGTCCTTCAACAATTTTGACACGAGATCAACCTGCAGCCCATCTCCTCTTCTGCTTTCTTCTTTCTGCAGAGGTTTCCCTTTACTTGTACCAAACTTGTTGGACTGCAGCCTTGCTGTTCCTGACATCTGATTAGCCTCAGACATGCCTGAATTGAAGAAGGGGTATCTTTCTATTGGCCTGATCCCACTCCAGAGTCTATCGGATCCTGGTATCTTCTTCCCAAGTCTTCAATTGCCCATCTGCTTGACAGACGGGGTTTCTGGACATTGGCAGTAGCAGGTATGCTTCCCTTGATCCTTCGTTTCATTGCCATGGTGTTTGCGGATATCCCAAGCCTCTGAGCTATTCAATTTTTAGATTTTATAGGCCATCGGCTATGTGGGATTTGGTGAAGGAATTTTCTGTCCACCCTCCTTGACATCAGCAGTAGCAAGAATGTGTCCTATTGTCTTGTCTTATTGCCATACTATGTTTGATGCACAATTAAGCATCTGTAATGATTGAATTCTAACATAAGTTACTCTATGCTGAACATAACCTTGATTTCGAAAAATTTATTTTTGGCATCTAATTGACCATTGGTTATGTAGGATTTGATAAAGGAATTATTTTCTTCTTCCATCAACCTTGGCAGCCATAGGTGAACTATTTCAGTTGATATGGTATTTTAGGTGCATAATTGTGCATCCGTGATATTAAGACTAAAGCGGAGGCATCTCATCTTGGTCTTGAACATATTCCTGGCCTTCATGAACTTGATAGGATCAGATTTTCTATCTTGAATCTTGATCATGTCTGTTGGCTAACATTGGGTCCAAGAGTGATCTGTTAGCTCATTAATTTGGCCATTGAGATTTCTTAATTTCTCCTTGACTGTTTTCCAAATGGATTTGGCAACTTAAGTCCAGCTGGCCATGCACATTTAAATATATATAGACATGCTTCTTTTGATGCTCGTCCCACTGACCAAAATATATTGATAATGCTTATATTGCTGAGAATCAAGCACCTTCTGAGGTTGGATATAAGGGGATACATCCCTTTTTTGATGTATATTCTTTCATGTCCCATTTGGTATGATTTCATTCCGGTTTATGATAATCTATGACTGAATAAGTAATCTTTTGACTGTTCAACCCCTCTGTCATGGTGAAATCCAAAGAGGGAATACGTCCTCTTTGTTTATGCGATGATGCTAAGTATTGGCATCTAATATGTCCATACGTTGAGCATCAGATTAGGCATACAAATTACCTCAAGTTCCAATTGAGACCATAAATTTTCTTTGGTCATCAGTTATGTCCATCAGCCATGCCCCTGCTGTGCTCATATTTGCCTTTCTTCATTGGGGCTTTGAGAGTGCCAACTTTCTGATGTCTTAGCAATTTCCATGTCCATTAAAGCCTTGGATCCTTCTATTCTTCCATCTGCTCAGCCATTTGGAATATTGAAATTGAAAGAGCATAGGTCTTTCTTTCTCATCTTCTACAGGCAATATCAGGTACATGATAGATCCTAGGCAACTTAGATTTCCGCGGCTTTGATAAGCTCCATATAGATACATTTGAGCTATGACCTTAGTATCCCTATTCATTTTCTCTTATCCCTGGTTGCATGTAAACTCGAGGAAGATAGTTGGTAGCAACACGTTTGTCTCCATTGCTCATTTGCTTGGTTACTATATGACTTAATATATACTAAGTCCATGACTGGCGGCATGGAGACTTCTTCCCCTCAATCTGATTTTCGATGAATGATGCTAAGACTTAGCATCAAATGTCTTTTAGCTGTTGGTAGTCCAGCCATTGAATTATGCATATAGGACATCCCATAAGTTAAAAATATGTAGATCCTCATTCACTTGGGATCATAGTTGTCAAGGCGACCAAGGCGATCAAGGCGACATAGTACAGCCTTGGCGATAAGGCGAGGTGTTAGGCGATGTCTTTTTTTATATAGTAAAATGGATAAATTAACAAATATATATGTAAAAAGTGATGTAAAATAACATTGACACCATGCAAATCAATTAATAATGTGGGAAGTGCATAGTTACATAGATTAAATAACTTGACAAATTAGTTAATTTTACTATTTAAATTCTTTTAACTATTAGTAAACACTTAAGAAATCATTTAAGCCTAACTATTATTTCATCAAAATGTTAATTTATAGTCAAATTAACTATTAGAACTAGTTATTTTTACTCTAAAATAACTTAATTATGTGATATTGACACTTAATTAGCATTATTTATTATAAAAATATATATAAAATAGTTATTTAAGGTAATGGGTGCCTAGGTGCCCATCACCTTGCCCCCTCTGGGGGTGCCTTGTCACCTAGGCGACGCCTTGAAAACAATGCATGGGACCTAGATCCCATATAGAATAGGATTTAAAGGGAAGTACATTTTTCGTTGTATTTTACTTCCTCCCAAAGGTTATACAAATTTCAGGTACCAACACAAGACATGATAGAGTTCACTATTCGACTGATTATTTCTTCAATACAGAAAAATAAAGATCAAATTGTTTGATTGGAGAAATGGCAATTAATGCTGTATATATATATTTTTGCATCTTGTTACTGATTCATATGCCTTTTTGGTTGTTCAAATTTCTTGCACTGATCATTTCTTCTATACAAAAAAATAAAGATCAAATTGTTTGATTGGAGAAATGGCAATTAATGCTTTTTTGCATTTTGTTACTGATTCATATACCTTTTTGGCTATGTCCACATTTTTTGCTCAGAATCGATAAACATGTGGAAAGAAATATAATTATCTTGGTTAATTCATGATATCCTGATCCAGGATCTATATCAAAATATCATTAGTCCAGTAAGAATTTTGTTGTCTAAGACAAGTGAAGAATAGAAAAGCTTCATATAAGCAATCTGAGCATGAACAACTTATTTTTGTAATCATTTCAGGGCATATGAGCACGTTGTACTTGTTCACTACAGAGAAGTTGTTGAGGTTTGTAATTACCATCTGTCTACGTAGAGCTGATGTCACTTTTATTCCCAAGTACATATTATTCTTATTTTTTTGTCCTCTACATCACAAAATTTACACGGATGGAGAAAATTAGTTCATGTCTGACCCCAAATATTCTAAGATTATGGCTAGGGTTGAGTTGGGTCACAATACAATGTGTTTAACCATGTCTCCATGTTAGGCCTCACGCGTGGAACATGCTTTCTTTGCCTCCTACAAAACTATTTTACAGGGCGTGCAATGTTTGGGGTCTTCTTCTGTAGATTATTCTTATTACAAATATTACACTCAGTAATATTCTGAAATTAGACATTTTCATTCATTTGATGGAGCCAATATAAAACGTTGATTTCCAGTCATTTAATAGAGAAATGCAGATCTATTTAAAAGCCAGACTAGATTGTGGACTGTGAAATGCTATAAGAAAAATTTGGTGGACGACTCTTCTTGCTATCTTATGTACTATGTCACTTGACTCACTTGAGAGGAATGAGACTATAGGAGTCGGGGTGTAACTGGGCCGGGCTGGCCCATGGACCCTCAGGCTGGGCCAGTCTTGAGCTTGATTTCGGGTCAACTGTAGGAGCCTGCAGCTTAAGTTAGGCATTTTTCAGTTCATCCATGGTCTGATTTACCCGTTCTCGAGGGCTTCCTCTTCCTCTCTCTCTCACTCTCTCTCTCTCTCTCTGTCCCTCTCCTCGCCATCTCACCACTTCATCGAAGGGCATCGTCTCTTAGTGGTTCGAATGCTAGGCATAGAAGTTAAGTTCCATGGTGGCCGTTGACATGCTCTTGCATAATGATTGGGATCGAGCTATGATTTGAGCGATTCATGATTTCAGGTTGAGTTTGAGTCCTATTCTCAAGGTATCCTTGTATTTTCTTTGTTGTGAAAGATTAGCTTGAGAGTCTTGTTTGCTTTCAGCGATTGCTTTTTGTCTCATCATTCTTTTGGGGGGAGGGAGGGGGGCTACCTGTTGGTTGTTCTTCGTATTGAGTAAACTCCCCTGACTTTTTTTTCGCAAGCACCTTGTGTTCGGGCTCGTCTTGATCGGTGCTTTCTAATGAAGATGTAAGAGGTTCTCAGTGAATTGGAGAAAAAAAGTGAAGCTGTTGAGAAGGTGAAGAGACAACATATGTATGAAATGTCATTAAGGGTGCTTCTTCTACTTGAGCGACTCTGTTTGATATGTGAGATCCTTGAAGATGACTTACAGTTTACTATGACATATTTGCCAGCGATATTGGTAGAGCGGCTTAATGTAGAAGAATTACTAGCCAATTTTGGGGGATTTGATCCGGTCAATGATGGGTCGTCTTCAAGTTCATCTTCTTCGATTAGTCATGTATCAAAAGTTCATGGAGCACAATCTCGCAGGAGTGCCTGGGATGCAGTAGGCGATGTTCTTAACCAATGATGACACTTGAATTTCCCTCAATATATGAGGTATTCATTTCTTTAAGGGATGACCTAGGTTGTTCAACCATTGTGTGTAGCGGGGTCTCATCAGACCATATCACTGGAGCATTAACATCTTCGACCTTGCATTTTTCCACAGATCAGGTGTATATGCCATCATACATTAAGGCTTGTTTTGGAAGACTGCAGAGAAGGGAAGAATCAAATTGAACACCTCATAAGGGAGACACGTCTGATGTATAGGGCATCATCTGATACAACCTCCTAGGCCACATGTTAGAACGGGACCGCGGAAATATTTTGTCAACATGGTGCTTGCTACCCTGGATTCTGATGCATAGCAAGGAAAGCACCGCAACAAGCAAGAAGTAGTTTTCATGGGTGGGCTCGCCCCAGAGTAACTTTTACATATCAGACTTTCCACGAGATGTCCCGTGGAGAAATATTGTAGCCATTGCAGATTTCCAGCAGTATAAGGCTAAGGAGGTTATCCAGGTGAGCCTGGGCAGCTGTGGGATGGACAGGAGAAGGCTGAAACCAGAGTTAAAGCAACTAGGAGGAGAGCTGTGATACAAACCGCTGTAGCAGTAGAAGGTCCTCCATACAAGACCGGTCAATGTGACCTATCACTGCAAACATACGAAGAATGGAGGAAGGTAGCTAAGAGAAAGGCGAATTGTCAGGAGGAATGACTCTGTGCCATTGAAGTCTGGTAGTAGGCACTCACTCCACTTCAAAAGTTACGAGCATTGATTGATAAGCTAGAGGAATATGGGCCGAAGTAGCTCTCGGGTCCATCTCCTCTTGATGCCTATGTCCCTTGGGATGATTGGGCAAAGCAGGCCGAATTCAAAGAATGGTGTGCAAAATACAAAAGGAAGATTGCCTAGGATATTGATTCTTCTTGCTTGAATTATGCAACTTCTGATCATATGATGATGATGATGAGTTAGATGTGTAGGAAATCATAGCCTGTATGTGTTGCTTTACCTACAACATTGTGAATATGCCCTCACCAAATGGCCTATATGCCAGTGGACATAAGGAACATGGGTAATACTTTTGCCCATTGGCTACATATCAACAGTAGAGTACTAACAATGCTCGTGGAAGGGGTAGAAGTCGAGGGCAAAACTTGGTGAATGATAAAGTCATATACTTCTGGGGAGAACAGCGTAGCCTAGCACCCCCACCTATGATGAAGCAGCCTCCTAAGGTGGTCATAAACTTTCAGTTGTCTTCTGATGATGAAGAAAATGATAATGTAGCCAGTATACCAGTCAAGTAAGCTGGAGGATCTAGAAAGATTGCATAGGCAGCCCAAGAGGATGAGACGCAACCACCTCCATGTAATGATGCAGAAAATGATGTTAATCAGTTTGGAGTTCCTCTCAAGTGGACGAATATTGCTAGACCGGATAGTGTTCTCTCCTACAACAGTCGTCAAGAAAAAGGTTGGCAAGAAGGTCTTGCACTAGATAAGGAGATTCACTATTTCTCACAACATGTGGGAGATGCTATCCTTGAGTAAGAAGTTGAGGGAGACCCCCAGCAAGAACCCGAGACACATGAAACACATATGACTATGATGATAAGTTATGAAGTCTATGTGGCATTGGTGTCATTCAATGAAGAAGACATGATGCCTCACAACCCTTTTTATAACCAACTACTATATGTGAAGTGCTAGATCAATGGACATGAAGTTAGCCGGGTTCTAATAGATACAAGGGCAGCAGTGAATATCCTCCCTTTAGAGACATATTGTAGAAGGTGTTGAGGGTCACCATGTTGGGCTTCAACCATAATTTTGAAGAGGTGTTGGCAAAGTCAAGGTGGAATTGATCCTTGGTCGTTTTTGGACCAATGTTACTAACTATATCATATACACATGCACCATCTACCAGACTTTGTTGGGGAGACCATGATTGTATGCAAATTCAGACATTGACTCTACCTTGCACCAATGTATTAAATATAACAAGGAAGGGTGGCAGTATAAGATCGATGCAGATTGAGCCCCTTTTGATGTGGTGGAGTGTCATTTGTTAGGTGCTCAACTATATTTTGATGCCGAGTCCTCTACATCCCTGGTTGACCGAGGGAAGCAAAAGGTGCTGGCCATGGACCCACATGATGATGATATTGTTATTGATGAGACCAGAACTGAAATACACCGGAGGATGATGAATCAACATAGGCTTTCTAGCTAGATGGCTCATCATGAGTGGCGTCCGGTCAAATTTGAGGTCAACTCTGTCATGAAGACCTTTGAAGATAGCATATGTATGCCCCCAAAGTTATATGGCTCGATGGATAGCATGATGATCATCTTGTGGAAAAGCTAGAGACATTCATAGTGTTATTCCTAAGAGGGTGATGCGTTGCCTAGTGTAAAGGAGATTGGATTTTGAAACAGGCCCCGAAAGATGACTTTGGTTGGTCGGAGCACCCTATATCATTTATGGTACTTGTTGAGAAAATGAGTTTTTCCCTCTGTTCAGCAAGTATGGTCGAAACAAGGAATGTCGCAGGAGTAGTCTCATGAGAGGGTTGATATGTTCTAACGATTATGGTATCCCTCGAATCAACCTACATCACACAATGAACGTTCCAAGTTGGGAAATGAGCCCGACTGGCAGCCTATAGTGCACTATGCAGTCAATATGGCAAGCATCTATGAGGAAAATGTCATGCTCAACATGGCCCCCATATTTGATGCATCAACTGTTGATGACGAAGCTGAAGAGATCCTTACGAAGCTAGTCAATGAGGTGGCAAAGGAATAGGTTCATCGGTTGCCCCAAGGTGATTGGGGGCAAGGCCAAACATCTCCTATCATACAAGAAGTTCATGATGCTGATTGCTTTATAAGCATGTATACGTGGAAATGAAGATGAAGACTCAGGTGAGTTCATTTACTTGCAACCGGTGCAAGAAGAGATTGAAGGTAGCCAAGCTATAGTTGATGACCTACTCAAGTTAAACTTGGGGACCATTGAGGACCCTAGGTCCATATTCAACAGTGCCTTAATGATGAAGAGAGTGGTGCCTATAGAAGTCTATTACAAAAGTTCAAGGACTGTTTTGCATGGACATTTAAAGAAATGCCAGGGATGGAGCCAGAAGTGACAGTCCATAAGTTGGCCATTCTCTCATCTTTCAAGCTAGTCAAGCAGGGGCAGAGGCGAATGTGGGTTGACTATGAACTTAAGATAAATGCCAAGGTTGATAAGATACTAGAGGTTAACCAAGTTTGGCTTGCCAATATGGTTCAATCAAGAAGAAGAATGGAGATAGTTGGGTCTACATCCACTATTGAGATAGACTCAGATAAAATCAAAACAATCAGAGTGCTACCACCTCCTCACAATATTTGAGAACTAAGGTCCCTATAAGGAAAACTAGCATATATTCTGCATTTTATTGCTAATCTTTTAGATAGATGTTAGCTAGCTCTTCTGTAGATTGGATAAGAAGGGAGCACCATTCAAGTGGGATGACAACTGTCTGGTTGCTTTTGATGGGCTTAAGTAATATCTTTTGAATCTGCTAGTGCTGGGAGCATCTATCAAGGGTAGGTCCTTGATCTGGTGTATCATAACTCTGAATGTGTTGTTGGGGCTATGTTATCCCAGGTCAATGAAGAGGGCAAGGAGCAACCATTTTATTATTTGAGTAGGCGGTCAGTAGGCCCCGAACACCAATATTCTCCTATGGAGAAGAAATGTCTAGCATTGGTGTTTGCTTCAAAAAAGTTGAAGAATTATCTATTATTTTATGTGGTCAGTTTGATGTCTAAGTTTGACCCCTTTAAATACATGTTAATGTAGCTTATTCCCTCCGGATGGGCAAATGGGCTTTGATGTAGATGGAATTTGATATACAATATATATCATACAGAGAAATCAAAGGATAGGGAATGGTGGATTTTCTCGCAGCACACCTTATTTCTGATGATTCTCTCCTCAATCTCCAGTTACATGATGAGGAGATTTTGAGAAATGAAGAGACACATGAAACCCAAGAGGTTGATGTCAATTGTTGGCAGTTATATTTTGATGGTGAAACTAGCATGAAGATAAGGCCCGATAGTAGGATAAGACCAAGGGTTGGTGCCGGCATAGTATTCTTGAGTCTTGAGGGAGGGGTGCTCCATAATTCGTGTGCTCTACCAGAAACCCTCACCATTAATGAAGTCGAATATGATACACTCTTCATAAGTTGGAAATTGTTCTAAATATGTGAATCCGATGCCTCAAAGTTTTTGGGGATTCAATGCTTGTCATCCAGCAAATGCTTGGAGTTTTTAAGGTTCGGAAGCTAGAGTTGGCAGTTTATCATGCATCAGCCACCTGGTTGACAGAAGGTTTTTATCTTTTCAATATCTATCATGTTAAGAGGAGGTAGTTGCTCTAGCCAAGTTGGCCTCAGTATTGTAGCTACCACCCGAAGGAATGATGAATATGATAGTGAAGAATAAGTAGTTGTTCTTGACTTCGATGGAGGAGGAGGTAGTACTTGCCGCATGGGAGATAAATACTCTAGATATATGTGAAGATGATCAACAACATGAAGTTGATTGGCAGTAGCCACTTATAAATGTGAAGAATGCCAAGCACATTCAACTCTTAAGGAGGGCATCCTTATGCCAACTTATAAATGGAAAGCTCTATCAGCTCGCCCTTGAGAAAGAGAGAACAATTTGTGATAGGTGCCTCTCTAGTGACCAAGTATACCGGTGATAAAGAAGGTTCAATGCGGGCTATGTGGAGCACATCAATCTAGCCTAAACATGAAAATCACGATTAAGCTTAAGGGTTATTATTGGCCCTCCATGTTTGTTAATTACAAGAAGTATGCTATGGCCTGTTATGAATGTCAAACATATGGGTATATTCCTAGGTGTTCTACAAAATAGTTACATCTTGCCACCTCGACATGTCCCTTTGCAGAAAGATGAATATATATAATGGTTCCCTTTAAACCATCTACCAAAGGTTGCAAGTTCATATTGACAAACACATACTATTTTTCTATATGGGCCGTGGCTATACTAGTAAGGGAGGTCATAGGAGAAGTCGTTGCTTAGTTCATCCGGCAACATATATATTGGGGCTAAATTTTTCTAAACACAAGAAAGGTTAGTAAACTTTGAACAAAAGAAGAGAAAGCACCAAAAAGAAAAAATAGTGGTAGGACCCACTTTAGTGGCCCAATGGACCAGCTAGGCCCAATATGGCTTAATGGGCCTGACAAGTCTAATGATGGCCCAGACGAGTTCAAACAACTCCATTCAGTCGCTCAACTCATATTTGAGTAATACCGAAGTTGTTTTGGAATTCCGATCCAAATTTAGCAAAAATAAAAACAAGATGGTGTAAACAGATTTTGGAAATGCCTCAACAGGCTTAATGGGCCCAAATGACCAAAACAATGAGCTCATTGCATAGCCTTGGTCATAACCTTTGCAACAGTGCCCAAAATAGGGGAAACGGACACTGGAAGGTCAAAATGACCATTTTACCTCCCGACACATTGGGACAAATTGGGACACGATCGGAAAAATCTGACTTCACCATAATGTCCGTCTAAAATAAAGATAAATAATGCTCAAGACGGATTGAAAATCCGACTAGCGATCAGAGAGTTATTCCAAAAAAATCAGATTTGGATAGAAGTCCATGTCTCATTACATCAGGGGTATAATGGTCCAATCAGCTTTCAGACCGACCCACGAGTTGAAAATTTCAATTTCTCAATTCAAAACTTCAGTCTCGAGAATATTGATGTATCAGAAATCAAATTCGGCCAACGAAAAGATTTAATTGCATTTAATTATAATTTGCAGAATTATCGATGGCCGAGATCGCACCGATTGAAAAAATTGATGCAATTAAGGAGATCTTGGCCACCCATCTTGATGGAACACAAGTTCAACGGTCATCAGAGCACACTCCGATTATTTTCAGGTAAATTCTAGGTTTATTTATTTGATTCCGACCGAAATTAATGATATCCATCGGATCGGGATCATATTGATGAGATATGGGTCAGATCTGACCCTTGGTCAGCCGCCCATTCCTCTCTCCTGGGCGTGCAAACATCTGGTCCCTGCGCACATCTCCTTGGGAGACTCCTTTTCCAGTGGGATTCTTCCCTTCCTGGATTCCCTCCTAGGTTAAACTTTTTCCAGGATAACAATTCCTAAATCTTCTACTGGAAGACTCCTCCCTGCCAACTCTGTCCTTATCAGCTCAAAACCAGGAGAGAAAAGGAGCTTGCATGCCCATTCTCTCCCTCACTACATCCCGTGCGCACATCCTTCTTGGAAGACTCCTTTCCCGATTTGAATTACTCCTGGGGAGGACTTCTAAGTGAGCTGCAACTCCCAGCCTTATCCTCCCTCAAGTCTTATCTCTTACACTCCCCCGTCGGAAGGAGACTTTGGAAGACAAAAAGGCTGGTGCACCATCCTCTCTCACCTCACCAGCTCGGTGTGCATAGTAGCCTCCTTCCTCCTGCTCTTGTGTGCAGTAGCACCTCAGCCAGCCTCTCTCCTGCGGCCTGCCTTCACCCCAGCAGCAGTAGCAGTCGGCAGTTCCTTTCCAGCAGTAGCAACAGCAGTTCGCTTCTTCCTCTAGCAGCACCTGTGCCAGGAGAAGAAGAAGAAGGCCAGCCGGCCTTTCTCCCCTGCGTGGCCTCCCCTTCCATCTCCATCAGCCACCCTGCATAAAAAAAAGGAGCACACAGTGCATCCCCACCTGTGTGCCAGGAAGCAAATAGGAGAAGAAGGCTGGTTCTATCTTCTTCCAGTTCCACCTGCAGTGCAAGACAAGGTAAAAGGAAAGAGAAAAGGTAGGGGAAGGGTGCCCAATGTACTCTTTAATTTCCTTTTCCTCTAATTTCTTTCTTCCTATCTCTTTCTATGGCCAAATGTCTCCCAAACAGCCCCCTTGTGAGCCCCTTTTTGACCATTCAAATAGGTCCCTACACTTGCCAAAACAGCCCCTGCAGCCTCCCCTAACGAGACCCCAAACAGCCATGATCGGCCTCCCTTGTTTGGCCATCCAAAAAGTCTCAAAACAGTCTTCTCTGTGCCCCTAATCAGGCCCCTAAACAGCAGCAGTAGTAGCCTTTGTGCAGCCCCCATTTCGCTCACGCACCTTCTCCTCCTCCACCTCCACCTCCATTTAAACCACCTGCATCTTGCTATTGTGTAGGTGGAATGAACTCTTTCTCTTAATCACCCGAGGAAGGTGCTCTGGTACTACCTGTGAGACTCATAGGTGTTCACCTAGTTAGAAGCTTCCTTCTCTGTCACTTCTTCTTTTTGTGTACCGTGGCAATAACTGCACTAGTATACCTTGTTCAACGATTTAAATTCACAAAATCTTTCTATCCTCTTCCTCTGTGAAGTCTTCTAAGTAGTAGTAGGACTTATAGCTGAAGTGGCACGTGAAGTTGGACCTGCAGTTGTTGCTAGGACTGTGGTGTGGGGTGGATCCTGAGCCGGAGTTGTATAAAGAATTTGCATATCTTTTTCTTCTTGCATTTGTTCATCAGCACTGACAACACTTTCAAGCTCTCCTTCTGTCTATAAATGATCATTTGAGTCAAACGTGGAGCTAGTTAGGCATCTTTGTTATCCATCCATACTGAAAGTAGATGTTCTTCTTGAAAGAGATATTCCAGGTTAACATCACCTTGTGACAATTCATGACCATCTGTATCGTATCTTTACTCATAAAAACCACTTGAAAATCGTGCAAATGTTTTTTTCAGAATTTTTACTGATCTTTAATGTTCTTGATTCTTAATTGTATATTGTTATAGGAAAACACCAGTGATGCAGGACATGGACGGAGGTGCCACCATCTACGCATGTCGACGGGCCCGAGTAGTCCACTAGGGTAATGTTGTGTGCCGAAACGGGTTTAAAATGGGTTCACCGAGTGTGAACCAAGCTGAAAACCGTCTGAAATGAGCTGACGGGCGCTGAACTGAACGAGAATCAAGTTGAATCGGTGAAATAGGCATTGAATTGGCCCCAAACCACGCTGAACCGGGCCCACAAGTGTCGAACCAGCTTGTAAAAGCTATGAACCGGGCCTAAAAGCCTTGAATCAGAGTTAAATCGGCCTGAACCAGCTCTTGGATGGCTGAACCAGACCTGAACCGGTCTTTGGAGGCCTGAACCAGCCCAAAACGGATTAAATGGGCCTGAATTGGTCTGAACCGCCCTGAATAGGACTTGAACTAGCCTGAACCAATCTGAAATGGCCTGAATCGGGCTTGAACTGGCTTGAACTGGGCTTGAACCGGCCTGAACCACCCTAAACTGGCCCTTGGAAGCCTGAACTTGGTCGAACTGGGGTTGAACCTCCTCGAACCGACGGTATGGACCCTGAACAAGGCGGTCCAGGCCTGACCTGTTGTGAACCGGGTTGAACCAATCGAATTAGTGGTCTGCCGGCCTGTCCGAGTAGCAGGGGTGAACCTGCATGAGCCGGTTGCATGGCCAGCCATGACTAACTTGGGGGGGTCGTGGTGCCTGGTGGTGTCCCTGGTCGAGAGAGAGGGAGCTCGTGGGGGGCTCGTGGCTGCTCCCTGGTGCGCCTAACGGTGCAGAAGGGGTGGGTGGCTCCACCCAGCTTGCGAAGGTTGCCTTGGTGGAAGGGGTAGCTGAGGGAGCTAGAAATGGGGGCAGCGGCACTTGCCGGCAGTGCAAATGCCCTCGTGTAGGGGAGGGGAAGGGACCGGAGGTCCTTCTCGTTGTCTCCGACAACCCTCCACCTCACCCTCCACCTTTCTCTTCTTCCTTCGTCGTCGTCAACCTATCGAAAGGGGTTAGCTGACGGAACGGAGGGAAAGGGGGGTGACAACCTGAGAGGCTCTAGGGGGGGTTCTGTGAGGGGTCGACTAGGTTAAGGGAAGTGGTTCGTGGCACAAAAGGAAAGGGGTGCCGTAAAGATGGGGAAGGGTGTTTAGGGCCGGGGTGTGTGCGTGGTTGCGGGAGGGTACTGGGGGGGGGGGGGGGAGTGGGGGGCCGCGAACCGGGGTGTGGGGAGGGGGAGGGTCTCGACCGACCTGGAAAGGGGTGTTGGGGATGTCGATAAGTGTCGGAAAACCGAACAAAGATAGGGAGGCAACATCGGACCTAACTCTGTTGGTGGGGAGGAATACTGGGAGGGGTAGGGGAGAATCGGGAGCACTCGGAGGTGAGAAGACGATGTCAACTAGAGGGGGTTAACAGGCTGAGAGGTGGGGGTCAACAGGCTCAAAGTGAGCAAGGGAAGAGGGAACGAGAGGGGGGGGGGTGATGGGGAAAACCCCTTTCTTGTTTCTTTTAACATCCATCATGCTCATCAACTAACTTAGGCTCTTTAAATAGAGCTGGACACTATAAAATGAGAACTATAAAAGACTAATTGCATATATGTCTTCTAAAGGACTAAAATAAAAAGGACTCAAAGAACGTTAAATTTCAAAATAAAAATACATAAAATAAAAATAAAACTAAACCTGCTAAACATAAGAAATGGAGGTGCGGTCTCCTCCGGATTCGGACGGCGCCGTCTCTGAACACTCGGCTGCAAAAGAGACTAGTTTGATAAGTGTGTAACTTTCGTACAAAAATGTTTAACATATACCAAATGTTATCAAATATACCAGAACAAACCCTATCATATGCGTACCGTAGACTCCAATTCGGTGTTTATATGATGTCATCTGAAATACGATGTGAAACAGAAATTAATTTCTTAGTCTTCAAAACCCAATAAATATCATGCAACAACTTACTTCAATTTTCGCTTTTGTTTTATTTTATGGAGTCTTTGCCAACGTTGTTTCACTGACAATGCATCACATATAACTTTTGCATTATTAGATATTTGTCTGTTGTATTATATCATTGGGTTAAAAAATGTACTGCAAAAAGTGGAAGATAACTATTAATGACACTAACACATTACTACAAGTCTTTTATCATTTCTTATATTTTTTTGGATGTTTATTTTTGATTTGTATCTTTGTTTTGTCTATTGCATCATTCAAATATCTTAACATATGTACCATGTAACTATAATGGACTATTACACTATTTCTCACCACCTATTATTCTCAATAATATGTTCCATCTTTCCTAGGAGATCAAATTAGTCTATTTTGCCATATGATTAGCTATTTAATCGATATATGCCGATGAAAGTATGAATCTCTTCAAATCATGTCAATGTTTTAACGGTTTTTATAGTGCAATGAAATACGTGGTAAATCTCATGGGACCATGTTGTATTAGATCACGACCATCGGTATATTCTCGTGATGTGCAGGAGTCATGTACCCTCCCCATGCTTATCTATGGCCTGATTTGACAAAAAAAGTTCTGGTTACTTCTGTCTTACCATAATAACATAGCCTGCACCTTACCCGTAGCCGAGGGATCCATCCTCATGCAATTAGCCCTTGCTCGGTTCTTTTTCATGGCTCTACAATATTCTACACACTGCCCATGCAAGGTATCTATCTGGTGATTTATGTCTGGTTAATAACCCACTGTTTGGCCCTCATCAAGACTGCATGTCAGTCCCAACCCATCTTTTATAACCTCCTTCGCCTCCCAGGCACGGTTACTCCATACCCATGATCCAATGACTGTAAATCTATAAAAGATAGCCCTTGTTGTTGACTTTGTCTGGCTTCTCAACCATGGCCATATATCGGACCCCCATGCATCCTTGGACGGTCTATCTTCTATGTCCACATGACAAGGTATGGATAGCCTATGTTGAGGTATACCCATATACACTTTAGAGCTATAGAAAACCAAGTTGGTCTGTGTTGGCACTATATTTTTAAAGAGAACTACCTTCTTATAAATTTGAATTGGAAGGGGAGAAAAAAAATACATGGCAAGGAAGGTATCCTACGGTACCATAAATCAAAGAATTAACATCCAAAATACAGCTGGGTAGGACATTGGTCCTCCAAACATTTTTCTGACGATAATGGTATTGTTAATGGACTATTAATTGCAGGTCTGAATATGGACATGCATGAAAAGTATGGTCAGAATTGAATAAGGGCATCGAGCTGTGCAATAGTTAAATACCTATGCTGGAAAAACAGGAGTCGGTGTGAAGGAATAGCCCACTCGGTCCACAGTCACAGCAGCACCTGAAGTAAGAGGAGAGTTTGTCGTGAAAACCAACTGAGGTGTCTACAAAATAGAGGGAGTCGGAAGCCTCATAGAAGTTACGAAATGGCAAACAAAATACCCAATCAGAGAATGTTGGTTGACCGAAAAAAAATTGAGGGGATCAGTGGCAGAACCGACCACCCACCGGTTCCCGCACCTTGCTGGACTCTGCTATGGAGCCAGCTGGTTTTCGGAAAGAGAACGAGGCCGTGGGAAGCAAAAGACGGAAGGAGTCTTCCGAGGGTAGGAATCTGGTGAAGAAGGAAAGACTTCCCGGCGTACATCGATTTCGAGTAGTTCGGACCTCTATGGTTCCGTCTCGGAGTCGAATGCCTATTATGACAAGGAGTCCCAACGGCAGGAGGGCCGTCGAAGCCTATATAAGTTTAGCCAAGGGCTCCGCCTGCAGGATCAAGAGGCTGAAAAAAGAGAGATAGAGCGGAAGAGATTGGAAGAGAGACGCTGAGAGAGAGAGAGAGAGCAGAGGGTTACCGCGGAGTCGTGTATTCCCTTTCAAGCACGCCACCGGTCCCTGCTTCTCCTTTCCATAGTGTAGGCGGGTCGATTATCTTCTTCGAGTGGTGCTACCGTCCGTCCTTCAACAGCCGAGGAGCCATCGCAAGCTCCGTCTGCAGTTGAGGACCTCAGCCGAACCTCGGAGCGTTGCTGAGGGGGCCTCCTCCACAGCAGCGTGTTTACCAAGTCTTCGGCTGTCGCTGGAGTCTCTTCTCGAAGCTGTTGTCACCGGAGTCCCTTCCCAAAGCCGTCTTCGCCACCGCAAGCTCGCGCCTCCGCCATAAGAGCTCCCTCGCGGTCGGGTGAACAGTGCCAGTCGGGGGGGGATTATTTCCCCCCAACTTATGTCCACCGTGGACATATCGTGGGGCTGACCGCGGGAGGCACCGCGAGGAGAAGCCGCGGCGAAGCTGTTGACTCGTTGGTCAATTGCGCGTGGGGCCCACCAAGAAAATGAAGTAATAAAAAAAGGAGGCCATCGGTCAGAAGTTGCCGGTTGACAAGGGCTTCTGCATGCCTATATGATGGGCCGGTATCAGGTTTAGCGGTCAAACAAAAAAAATCTTTTAAAATATATAATCAATTGAAATTTAAATAAAAATGCACTAATTAAGCAAACAAACCGAGGCGAGCATCCGGCCGGCTAAAAACCTGTCTCATGGTCCCGGCATAACTTAAAAGAATGAAAATAAATAGAAAAACAATAGGCCGACTTTTAAGTATGCCTTTTGACCCATAAAAAATAAAATAAAATAAAACAAACAATAAACATAAATTAAATAAGAATATACTTAATTAATTCACAAACTGAGATGAGTATCCGGCTAGCTAAAAACCCACCTCATGGTCTTGGCTTAATCTAAAAGAATTCAAAATAAATAGGGAAAGCAATGGGCCGGCTTTAAGCACACTACTTGACCCCTTAAGATAGACATACAAAGGTCTATTTAAAAGACTCCAATATGGATGAGCTCCCATAAGCTTATCATAAGCCGGGCATGCTCAACCTTGGACCAGTTGAGAGGAGATTCCATATGCCTACCAAAGGTTGGACCATGCTCAAATGTTAAATTGGCGAGACAGATTTCATATGCCTATCGAAGGCTGGAAAATGTTCAAGACAACATTCAAGTTGAACAGAAGACCGACAAATGCTTGATTACAAGTTGATGAAATGAATGTCAAAGTGTTGCATTTCAAATTATTCAAACAGTGTGAAAGATTGTGTTCGTTGCAATTTATTGGAAAAGGAAGATCAATGACCCTATGAAGTGACTGGATTGCAACGAGATACAAAAAGCAGAAAACATGAAATCCGTACAAGATCAAAAAAATTTCTCAGGCTACGGCCTGATCTGACTTGCAAACAGAACTCGAGCTTCATAAACCATAATTTCAGTTAAATCTGATTCAATCCAGTAGGCAAGTTTAAAACAGGAGCAATTAAAGTCTCAAGATAATTGAAGTGCAGGCAAATCTGAAATTTATCAAATCTCAGACGGAGCAAAGCTTGACTAAGCTGAACCTGATTCAACAAGCACATCTGAAGAGAAGTGACGGGAGATCAACTCAAGACAAATTCCATATCCTTAACATATCAAGTCTTAATGATCAATCCAAAGAAACTCATTCCCAACAGAATATGCCAACCAGAACTAAACCCAATCTCGAACTAAATTTCAAACAGAACTTAAATCAAAATTCAATGGAATTCTCCAACATTCTAATCTTTGAATGAACTCATCCAAATTAAATCCAAACCAAATCATGCTTTAATTAGCATGAATCAGATTTCAATAAAAAACGAGGCACCGAATTCATCATCAGAATAGCTCAATTTAAGGCAAAGTTTCAATTCAATAAAAAAAGAGATAACCGAACTAAAAAAATTCATCAATTCAAAACAAATCTCACAACTCATAAACTTCAAATTGGGCTTAGTCAAGATTGATGCAATCTCAGCACAAGCATCTCAAATTGAAACCAGAATGTCAAATCCTCAAAGAACAGAAGAAACTCAAACCCAAAGTCTGGAACCTGAATCTTCATACAACCAATCAAAACACTCTGGAATCAATTAAACTCATAAACAGAGTCTGAACCAAAATCCAAACAGCATATTTGAAGCCAAATGCCAATCAGAACTTAAAATAAATCAACTCCAAATCATAAGTCAGACAAATCTGCAAATCTGGAAATTTCAAACAGAACTTGGAAATGCCAATCAAGATTCAAATCCCATTGTTAAATTAAATCAAATCAATGCAAATTAAACTCAAATCAAACCAATCCAACTCAAATCAATTTTAATCAATTCAATTCAAAACAAATTCAAAACAAATTAAATGCTTGGTGAATGTTTATTATGGTGTGGATGTATGTTCTTCTACTCAATGGATTGCTATGATGGTTAATCAAGGGTATTCGAGTACTCTCGATATAATTAACGTCGGATCTTCGCATCATCCGACGGGGAGAGGTCAAAATCAATTTTCAAATAACCTAATGTTGTAACCAAAAATATTCAAAAAAAAGAGAAGAAAAAAGAGGGGGAGATCGTAAATTGGAGGGAAGTCCATCCCGCGCACGGTGGATCCCCTCCGAGTCCTCCACGGACTTGGATACCCTGGTCGGCAGATCTCCTAACGGAGGAAGGGGGAGCGTAATCTCATTCGGCGCGGCAGGGAGAGTTGGAGCAGAAAATGGAAGCTAGCCCCACAAATCCGGGACCTTTCCGAGTCCAGCCCGGGGGCAGAGGCCCCGTTCGGTGAACTTCCTAACAGAAGGGGAGAGCTGGGGGCTTATAAAACCCGCCGGAGGCCATCGGGCAAAGGAGGGAGGAAGAAGAGAGAAGACAGAGAGAGCACGAGAGACTCCCCCGAAAGCAAGAAGCTACCCCCGTTGCCGGAGCACCCTCCGGAAGAAGCAGTCGTCGCCGGAGCACCCTCCGGAAGAAGCCATCGCCGCCGGAGCACCCTCCGGAAGAAGCCATCACCGCCGGAGTCCCCTCCGGACGCTGCCTTCTCCAGACGCTGCCGTCGCCGTCCGAGGCATTCGACCGCAAGAGGAGCCCCGTCGGAGGAGCCCGGAGCACCCTGGCCCTTCCTCCGCTGTCGTTGGAGAAGCCCGGAGCCTCCGCCTTCAACCGCTGCCGCCGGAGAGCCCCGCCGCTGCCGTCGTCTGGTCGGGGGGAGAGAGGGGCCGCCGGTTTATTTTTTTTTGCAACTTTGGTCCACGTCGGATATGCAGAGGAGAGGAGAGCTGCGGCCGCGCGCGCCTGAGGGCTGCAGCGCAGTTGACCATCGGGTCAACATGGGGTGGGGCCCACCTCTTAAGAGGGTTTAAAAAAAGAAAGAAAGAGGCACCCGCTGGACCAGCCAGCAGGCGCCAGAAGAAGGAGGAGATGGGCCGGCCCATTAACTTGAGGCTTGCGGACAGCATAAAAAAAAGGAGGGGAGAGCTCTCTTTTAAAATACACCATCAAATGAAAATCCAAATAAAATTCATTAACTAATTAAACAAACCGATGGCAAGCATCTGGCCGGCTAAAAACCCGCCACATGGTCTCGGTATAACTTAAAAGAATCAAAATAAATGGGAAAGCAGTAAGCCGACTCTTTAGCACGCTTCTTGACCCATAATTCAAAAACCAAATAAAACAAACAATTCACAGAAATTAAATAAAAATTCATTAATTAATTCAACAAACCGAGACAAGCATCTGGCCGGCTAAAAACCCGCCACATGGTCTTGGCTAAACTTAAAAGAATTTGTGGGTCGGTTCTAAACCTTCCCCTTAACTCTTTAGGGTGGACATACAAAGGTCTATGAAAAAGACCCCAATGTCTTACCATGCCCCAAGAGGGAGTTACTTGCCCGTTATGCCATGGGGAGGCTGTGCATGATCAACATGCCGATATGCCAAACTATGAGCTAATGAGGTTCAATCAGTGAGATGAGTCCCCACAAGCTTATCAAAAGCCGGGTGCGCTCAATCTCAAATCAGTGAGTTGACTGCCCACAAGCTCATCAAAAGCCGGGTGTAGTCAATCTCAAAACAGTGGGGGATGCCCATAAGTCTGTCAAGACCGGGTTCATGCCGCCCATGAAATGACAAGTTCATCAAGAACTCAAGAGACCGGATTGTTAGTCATGATTGTAAATTATGTCTCATGTTGAGAGAAAATAAATGAAAATTTATGTTCGGTGCACATGTTTATGTTACAAGGAGAAAACAGTCCTTGCCGGGATGAATAAATGCAAGCACATTAAAAAATTGAACTTAAATCTGAAATTTTAATAAGAACACAAGACATTTAAAAAATCTGAAAATCATGCTAAGGACCTGCCTGGCTCAAATCAGAACCGGAAAACTGAATTTTCTGGAATCTGAAGTCACATCTAAAATCCAGAGATTAAAAATCTGAACTTAACCCATCTGAAAATCTGAAGTTTGGAGATGGGAGGTGCAGAATCTGCAGCAGAATCTAAAATCTGCAGGGAATCTGGACTGAAAAATCTGTAATTAAAAATCCTGAAAGTTAAAAATCTGAAAATCTGTTTTGGTGCAGAAACCCGCTTAAGAAAACCTGCAATTTGAAAAGATGCAGAATCTGCAGGAAGTCTGGAATTTGGAGAAATCAAAATTTGAACTTTGCATTTAAAACAAGGAGCCGAGGGCTGTAAAATGTGCAGAATGTAAAATCCAAAATTTGAAATCTGAAATCTGAGGTCTGTAAGTTTCAAAAAATCCGAAGATCCCAATTAAACTCCCAAACCAGAAAGATCAACAAATTTTAATTCATTAAATCTTAACACAGAACATTGAACCAAAATTGAGAACAAATCTGTTAACAGAAATTCCAAGTTTAGGCAATCCGTCAAGCACCAATTTTAACTAAACAAATTCAAATGAATTCTAATAAAATTAAATCAAACAATCAACCTGAATCAACTCCCAAATAAATCCAACTCAAACTTAATAAAAAATCCAAATTGATCAAACAAGCCAAAATTTAAATTCCAAACAAATTCATCCCAAACAAACTTAAACCAATTAATCAACTCAAATTAAATTAAATTCAAACCAAATTAAAACTCACACATCAAATCCAAATTTCAACCAATAAAACAAACTCAAATTCAAACCAATTCAAAATTAATCAAACCAAAAAAAATTCAAATCAATTCAATTCAACTTAAATTCAAATTAAACTCAAAACAAATTAAGTGCTTGCATTCCACTAATTTCATGGGGCTGTTTTCTCCTATGTGTGAATGTTTATTGTGGATGCATGTTTTCTATTTCAATGGATTGCTATGACGTTTAATCAAGGGTATTCGAGTTATCTCGATGTAATTAACGTCGGATCTTCGCACCATCCGACGGGGAGAGGTCAAAATCAATTTCAAAGAACCTAACAACCTCAACATATAATTTCGACCCTAGTTAATACTTTTATGGAATACCATCTATTTTCCTAAGAAGTCAATACTAAGGTCTAATCAAATCTAATTCAAATTCAAATGGAAAATGAATTTCCAAAACAAAAGAATAAATCTTTTGAGATTTTGAGGTTACATCACCTAACAACCTCAACATATAATTTTGTACATATCATGGCCCCTGGCTAATACTTTTATGGAATAGCATCTATTTTTCTAAGAAGTCAATGCTAAGGTCTAAATCAAATCAAAATTCAAATGAAAAATGAATTTCCAAAATCCAAAACCAAAAATAGAATTTTGAGGTTACATCAGTCTGATATCTTGAGTGCTTAAAATGCTGAGCTTAAGAAGAGTACCCGGCCATCTTGGTACCATGCCTGCAAAATACCCTTCATGGCCTGTATTACTTTCTTAAGCCATTATCGGATCTGCTAAATCCTACTTGTCCAAATTCTTAACATAGCCTACACCATGGCCTTGGTCTAGCCTAGAATGACCTGCACCTAGACCCATGGCAGACCTATGTTTCCTCCAGTTCAGCCTAGGAAATCCTCGTGTCTAGACCCCATCTTGATGGCAATGGGTAGATGCTTGATTGGAAGGGAGATCAGGTGGCTAAGGGGCTGTCAATGGCAAAATGAAAACAAGATGAAAATTAAGCTATGACTGACCATCAGGGCCTAGAATGAAGACATGATTATAGGACATCAGTGGCCATCAGGGCTTAGAATGAAGACATGATTAAAGACTATCTAGGCCTAGATGAAGACATGATGATGGGCCATCCAGGCCAAAAATATGAAACAAATCAGGCCATATATGGTCTTAAAATGATATGTTATGGGTCAAATGAGTCCGAAATAACACAAAAGACATGCAATAGGCTGAATATGGTCAAAATAACATAAAAATGCATCTAAGCTGAATATGGTCAAAATTAGTATCTCTTAAATATTTAACATACAAAAAATATTTAAGAAGCCAGCCATTTAAATTAGGCCCTTTCATAATTTTTGACAGGTACACAGACAAGTATCTAATGTGATCGATCCAAGATGGGGATGCGGCATGCACCTATCATAACCATTGTTTACGGAATCGGTGGAATCGGACTGATTCCGACCGATTCCGGAATCGGATCGGTCCATGCGGAAGGACCGATTCCGGCATGAATTCCGCGGAATCGGTCGGAATCGGTAGGAATCGGTCGGAATCGGTCCGGAATCGGCCGGAATCGGTCCGGAATCGGAATCGGAATCGGAATCGGATCGTTTTTTTTCATTTTTTGCTATTCCAGTCGGATCGGCCAGAATCGGTCCGAATCGGCCGGAATCGGCCGGAATCGGTCCGAATCGGCCGGAATCGGCCGGAATCGGTCCGAATCGGTCCAGAATCGGATCGGAATCGGAATCGGTTCGTTTTTTTTTTTTTTTTTTTGCTTTTTTTCTTACCGATTCTGGATCGATTTTCTTCCATTGAATCGGTCGGAATCGGTCCGATCCGATCCGATCCGGATCGAATCGGTACCCACCGATTCCGATTCCGATTCCGATCCCGCGATCCTTGATCATAACCAATCTATTCCCACTTGATCAAAGGGAAGATTATGCATGTCACCATGCCATATCATTGCTAAGACCCAAGTAGGGAGCCGGAATGGATTCTATGCCAATATAAGGTTATGGATATGTTCTACGTGTTGTGATTTGGTGGGGATCATGGCTATATAAGTCTTTCCATATGTTGATGTAATCCGATGTATTTCATGACTATATAAGTGACATTTATGTCAGAATGTCTCCTCTTATAGTTTGAGAGCATTAATGTTACCTACATAGCTCATATGGAATGCAAATATAAAAAAAATGAAATGAAAATCTTAAAGATAACCAAACCTGGAAACCAAATTTTTTTCAGAACATGATCTTAAAGGTGTTAAGGATGCCAATTTTCAGACTTTTAACACATTCAGTACATGGACATAATACATCTGAAAGCCATAACCCACACGATGATAAATTTAATAAAACCCCAATCAACTTGGATCTGAAATAATCATATCACTTACAGATTTTCTAATTTCTTGATCCAAGATTGTATAAATCAGGTCATATGGATGCCAAACCAGCATGATCTCACATATGTTAAGTTTTAGGTGATATTGGTTATTGAAATCATCCCTTAGCATGACCGAGCCAAAGTTCTGAAGAATAGGAGGATTTTGATGAGTACCCGAGACCCACATGAATTGTCATGATTTTAGGTATTAAGTCCCTTTCTAGAAATCTCCTATGTCAAATTCTGGAAACTCTAGGACTGAGATGTTTAATGTGTGAGGACTGAGGAGTGAGGATTGAGGACTGAGGACTGACAGGGTATGCCAAGTCAGAATACCCGAAATATACAGGAACAAGTCATATGATTCCAATTATGACTTGTTGAACACATATGATCAAGATGAGGACGCATGGACTAGTTATGTCCACATCTGAGGAATAAATGTATAAAATCTAGTATGCAGTTGGTATAATGTAAAAATCAGATTTTGGATTGATCCTTGAATGCTTAGAAAGAGTGTAGATAAAATCTACTAAGTTCTAATGTGTAGATACTCGCTAAAAGGATAGCCAAAATGAAGGCTTTTTATATCTTTTAGTCCTAGTAGTTCTATCATGTTCAAGTGCAACCTGATTCTTATATCACATGCCACATGATTATGCTACTTTCGAATTTATAAAATACTCAAGTAAAAAATATATGATGCTAAAGCTTAAGATGAATCATTTATTATGGAATCGGTTGGATTAGATCAGAATTGGCCGATTCTTGAATTAGATCGGTTAGTCTCGATTTGATTCTAGCGGAATTTGGGAAGGACTTCTAAGGGAATCTGTTGGAATTGGTTGAATTGGTTTGGATTGATCCAATTCAACTGATTCTAACATTAAATTCGTTGATTTGACTGATCTCCTCGAGATAGCTTAAGTCTCGACGGCGGATCGATGTTGGGCCCGATCTAGACCCGATATCGATCCGATATCGGCCGTTTAAGGCCTATATCGGCCCCGAAGAGCTGTTTCAAGCTTGCATACACCTAGGGCTCCCGATTTCTGACAATTTCGGCAGTGATCAGGCGATTATAACTACCAATAGGCGATTCTGGCAGCGATCTAGGCAATTCCGTGGGTGATATAGGCAATTCCGGTAGCAATCTAGCAATTTCGTGGGCGATCCAGCGATTCCATCTCCGATTCAAGTGATTCTAGTGATCCAGGTCTTTTGGCAACGATTCCAATGGCGATTCCAACATCGTGTGGTGTCTTTGGAAGTGATTCTTCTTCGACAATTCGTTGTTTCAAGTTGTTTGTGGGTTTTCTTCCCATGGAACCCCCTAAAACGGTGTTTAGGGTTCCTTATCCCCATTCTGCCTCCCCCTTTGCTATAAGGCCGAACAGCTCCCTTAAGGGGCTGTTCGGTTTCCTACTTTCTGTTGACTCCCTAAACATCCCGAACCGCCCCCTCAAGAAGCTGTTTGTTTTTATTTGACTCCTTAAACAGCCGAAGTCTTTTTAAGGGGTTGTTCTCTTCTCGGCCACCCCCTAAACAGGTCCTACTCCTATTTAATTTAATTATTTCATTCTTTAACTTGGTTGTTTAATTTTGTAATTGATTTTTATATACTTGTAGTTACAACTAATGGCTGACTGTGGTGAAGGCGATGTTCTTGTAGCGGTTGCACGTGATATTGGGTGGGAGTATGGACATATGGTGGATATGGTTAAGAAAAGGGTAAAGTGCAAGTAGTGTGGGGAAGAGATGAATGGAGGAGTGTATCGACTGAAGCAACATATTGTTGGAGTTGGAGACAATGTTAAAAAATGTGATAAGGTGCCTAGGGAGATTAGTGAAGACATTAGAGGTTACCTCACGGAAGAGCCTCGTAGAGGGAGATTATAATCGAGCAAAAGGAGGATTTGCATGTTGACCTTTTAAAGAGGAGGAACGAATTGGTGCCAACTTCTGAAGGGAGAAGGAAGGCAAGAGCTGAGCCTATGGCTCAACTTAAGAAAGACGACTCATCCACAAACTTTGAACTAGGGAAGGTAAGACATGCAAGAAAACATGCACAAAAGGAGGATGAGGACAAGAGTGGAGTAGGGGAGTTTGAAGTTGACCCATATTTTTCATCTCTCACATTCGACACGACCTACACCAGTAAGGGTGTGGGTAGGATAGTAGGAGAGGGGCTATATCATCGATCTGACTCGACGCGCCCGGCCCCAACAATAGTAGGAGGAGATGAGTATTTGTTTAAGAAATAAAGTGCCTTGCAGAGGACTATTCGACAAGTAATGAAAAGGATGAAGACAACAAGAACAATTGTAAGGAGAGCAGTGAGACATATGGTGAAGTAGACATGCAGTTATAAATCTTAAATAGTTAAATTTGTTCTCTACTTTATTTTATTATAATTAATTATGGGTGAAAACAATAATATTTTTTCTATCTACTTGAATGCAAACATCTCATATTCATTCACTAGTCTATACTTTCAGACTATGGTTGATGCCACTGTTGAAGTCGGACCGAGATTGCAAGTCCTAACTAGCAGATTTTTTTATGTTGTAGGCCTGGAGCAGAAGGTGGAGGAGCTGAAGAAATGGATAGACAGCTTCAAGTTAGTGTGGAGAGAGAGAGAGAGAGAGAGAGGCTGCATAGTTATATGTGATGGGTGGACAAGCATCACCAGGAGGAGTATGATCAACTTTCTGATTTATTGTTCAAAGGGTACAACCAGTTGATGCTTTGGGTCATATCAAGAATGTCGAGTACATCTTTTCCGTGATGAATGCTGTTGTAGAAGAGATTGGGGAAGAAAATTTTGTTCAGTTTATGACTGACAATGAACCATCCTACAAGGCAGCAGGGAAGAAATTAATGGAGAAGCAATATCATCTCTTCTGGGTACTATGTGTAGCACACTCCATTGATTTCATGTTGGAGGACATAAGCAAGGAGGCTTCAGTATCTTCACTAGTTAGGTAGGCCTAGGTGATCACATTTTTTATTTATTCACACCCCCGTTTATTGCATGTTATGAGGGAGCATACTGAGGGGCATGATTTGATCATGCTTGGGCCTACTAAATTTACTACAAATTTTATTGCCTTGGAGAGTTTGCATCAACATAGACTTGCACTGGTCAGGTTTGTAAATGCCGAAGCTTACTGTACTTACATAGTTGACAACCTGTACAACAAAGATCAATTGGAAATTCTGTGCAAGATGGAGAATTTGATCACAAACGAGTGATTTTAGGAGAAAATTTACTACTTGTCAATTATTGAGCTATTGGTAGTTGTCTTGAGGTTAGTTGACTTAGATGACAAGAACCAAATGAGGACTCTTTACGATGCAATGGACTGTGTAAAACTGAGGATCAAGGAGAAAAATCTCAGAGGCTTCAAAAAATGGTGGAAAATAATTAATGTAAGTGGAGTTAAGACATTGCATCATGATGTACATGTAACAGATATTTTAGTGTGTTTGTGCTTATTGTATTTTAATTCAAGTATTATATGTGATATTGTCATGTATTGTTTGTGTGTGTTGAAATCTTCTTTTTATAAATCTAAAATAGAATTCATGACTTACTATCATTAAGAATATGACTATCTTTTCTTCGACTGATGTATATCGGCTATCCTTAAGCCAACCTTTATCTTTAAAAGTTTTATAGAGATTGATAAAGACAACTTGAGACATTCTCAAAAGCTCTTGATATTATGTGTCATTTTCAGTTAATAGCTCAAATGTATGTGTTACTCCTGGGCAAGATGAACTTGAGTCTTTATTCCTCTAAGACTGACTTTTTTGTAGCTTGCACCAATAGTAAAAAAATAAAGATCATTAGTCATCTTTGTCACGACCCGGATTTTGAACATGCACAGCGGAAGATAATCCGGCGACGTAACGGGAAAGGATATCGGTCTGGAACCAAATAAGACTAAAATTACAATCCAAATTCATAATTCCACACTTTACAACTTAATATCACCATAAACAAACACCTATCTAAACAAATTAAATACCGACATTGAACGAGAAATCCACTAGCTCCTCGAATTCCAAAATACCACTACGCTTCTGCTGCGCTAAACCTGCACTCCTGAAAATATTAACAACGGAAGGGGTGAGTCACAACAGACCAGTGAGGACTTACACCCGAACTACCCCATTATAATAATGATTCTAGTGGTATACAATACATAATAAACCTAAAAATCAGATTTAATACATAGCTCTTAACTAATTATATATCTTTAATTAATTGATTACAAGATCATTAAACTACCCCATATGATGACATGACTCCAAAATGCATTAAAACCAACATAACCTACACATTAAACCACTCTAGGTATGCCCAGAACACATAGACCTGACATAAAACCAATGACACATCTATAACACTACCATCTATGCCAATCTACACAATTAGACACCTGTCTGAGTAAATACCATGCTCCATCTGATAAAATGTAATCACATCACAAAACTAGCACCAGATTTACCATATAGTAGAATGTAACATATAGTAACTAAATCCCATAGTACCCCTAGGCAGGGGAGTACTTAGGATCAACCGCGGTATCTGGGATCGAAGGATGCTCCAGATTGTTCTAATTCATCTCGCCGCCCACAAGGACCGAACCATAGTCTACGGTGAAGTATATTTCCATCACAATGCTCACTCGCACTGTAACCACATTCTACACTACGCAAGCATTTAATTAACTCGACAACGGAAAACAGGAACATTTAATTGGCAATCAAACATGAAATACATAGATGAACACCCATGGTTCTATGCACCACATATTTGCATACCATACCACAATCTATCACAAGCTAATGCATATAAATGGGATAATGCAATTTACAGCCTAAACACATTAATCACATGCTTAATCAGAACTATCTATCACATAAAAGAAAAAATAAACTAAACTCTACCAACATTATGCCTAAACCTTACATCGGCTTTTTATCAAATCAGGATATACATGATTAAGGTTATCGTGATGCAAACCATCTAAACTAGCTAGATTCAACTATAAAGACATACCTAACATGCTAACATGCATAATTGAATAATTATCTAACATGATGAATAATCATGAATATAGGACCATCTAAACATGTATGATTACACAAGCTAATCTAAACTCTATCTAATCATGCTAATAAATCCAAAACAACCCATTAATCACAATCTTCTAATCCTGGTGATCTAAACATGATTCTTACGGTTTAATCAAAATATTAGAGTGCTAAGAATAGCCGAGACGCCTACCTTGACGGCAACGGCGAATGGCGCACAGAAATCCAAGGAGATTGAATTTGGCGACGAGACTGCCGTGGTTGCGTCGGCGACGGAAAACTGAGCCGGGTAGGTGGTTTCAAAAACTGCCGGTAGAAGAAGAATAATAATCTAAGGGACTTGATAGAAGATAATAGGAAGAAGAGGATAGGAGAGAGGATGAGAGTACCGCGCGGAGGAGAGGGCGGCGCACGGCGGCGCACAAGGCGGTGGCCGCGCAGGAGGGTGGCGCGGCGGGCGCACGGGCCGCGAGGCGTCGACGGCGACCGGGTCAACGGCGGCCGGCGGCGGTGGCGTCGCGTGGCCGGTCGCGACGGCGGGCGGGCGGCGCGCGGCAGGGGGGGCGCACGCGCGGACCACGCGCGGCGGTGGGCTCGCACGGCCGGCGGACGTCGGCGGGGAGATGGCGGCGGCGGCTTCGCGCACGAGGGCGGGCGGCCGTGGACGGCGGCGACCGGCGGAGGCGGCGGTGGGCGGCGGAGCTAGGCGCGCACGGCGGGGCTGGCGGCGGCGGGCGGCCGCTGCGCGCGCTCGCGCGGAGGAAGGCAACACCGGGGGGAGGGGGGCTCGAGCGATGGCGGCGGCGGGCTGGTGCAGGTGGGTGGAAGGCGTCGGACGGCGCAGGGAGGGTTGGCCGGCTGCGTCGACGGCGGAGGTGGCCGTCGCGGGAGGGCGGCCGGAGGAGGACGCCGGCGGCGTCGCAGCGGCGGCTGGGGGTGGCGACGGCGGAGAGAGAGCGCAGTGGGGCCGGCGGGCGGTGCGGCGGTGGTGGTCGCGCGGGAGGCCGTGGCCGGCGGCGTGGAAGGGCGGCCCCGGAGGGAGGCGGTGCAGGTGGGTGGCGCCCGGCGGCGATGTCGCGGCGCCCGGCGGAGGGCCGACGGCGGGGACGGCGGCCGAGGGGGTGGCCGGCGGCGGTGATGGCGCGAGGGAGAAGACGGGGGGGGGGGGGGGGGTTGTCGCGGACGGCGGCGACGTTGCGCGGAGGCCGGCGGTGTAGGTGGCTGGTGGCGCCGGCGGCTCCCGGGTGGGTGCGAACGAGGAGAAGAAGAAGAAGAAAGAGGAGGAGGAGAAGAGCGCGGGGGCTGCTTGGGTGTGTCGCGGGGGAGAAGAGGGAGGCGAGGGTGCGGGGCTGCACGCGCGCGTGAAAGGGAAGAAAAGGAAGGAAGGAGGGCGGCGGTTTAGGAAGATGATCCGGAGGGAGGGAGAGAAAATTGGAAAGGATAAGGGAGGAAGGTAGATTAATATAATTAAAACTAATATTAAATATAATAATTTTTTTTAATAAATATTTGGGGTATTACAATCTTCCACTTCGATTTGTGATCAATGTTGCACCTGAATAATAATTAGTGTAACCAAAATCACAAGAGGTAAGAAATAACAAATATTATTCATAAGTAAATTGCTTAAGAGTAGTGTAATAACTTTATTATCATGAATGGTGACAACAAAATGTAAAACATTAATTGACCAACTAAAATAACATAGCATAGTATGACAAGGGACAACAACATGACTAAGTAAATTTTTTAAATTGTAACATAGCTTTCAACCACTCAATTTTTGCTGAAGTGTCAGTTGTGACTGAACATCATTGTATTCATTGTTCTCTCATTATTTTGTCTAAGAATAGAATTGCTACATGTATGTAAATCTTACTGTATGGTGACAACATCAATTAATTTAAAAATTTGCAACAATCAATTAGAGTTAGGGTGACCATAGAGGAAAATAATGAATGTTGAGTTGTGGGTGCTTGTATTTCTTTTTTCTCTTCTAACAGCTGATCTATAAGTAATTCAATTTTCTTATCAATATTAGTTGACCTCCTCTTCTTCTTAGGCTTTTCAAGCAACTCCACTTCATCACCATTATCAAGATTAATGTGTGCTTGTTTTTTAAAATTAACTTTCTCATCGGTTAAATCTTTGTCCGAGGTATAAGAAGCGTCAAATAATTTTGTTGTAGGTTGTGGACCCAGAGTAGCTGGACTCCAAGCTAAGTTCCTTATTGCTGACACTCCTTCAAATAAAACTCTTCCTTTGTCCTCCCATTTGAAACGTGTTTGTCTTGAATGCAAATACTTTTGGATGAGCCTTTATAATTTGAGAATTTCATAGTACATTCTAAATATAATGCTTACCTTTAAGTACTCGTCCTACTTTTCACTCGACCAATCCATTATTTTTGTAGATGGATTATAACTATGACCTATATTCTTGGTAATTAAATTTGTCCATTCAACATGTTGGCTTTGAACGTAGTCATTTTGATTCTTCGTCTGTTTGTGTTAAAAGTGCTATAAAATTGTCTTTCATTTTGTTGCTAACTCTTCCCCACAAGTCTTTTTTTCAAAGAAGTTCCCATCCGTTCATAAGTTTTTACTTTCTCAATACAAATATCTAAGAAATATGTAACTCAGTTTGGATCTCTCCAACTAAATCTAGTGATGTTCTTTGTGTAACTTGAACCTTCTATGTCAAACATTTTTACGATAATTAAATCTTTATAATAAGCACAGTAAGTAAATAACACAAAAATAAATCAATAAGTAGGATGCTTAGACGAATGTTAAAAGTAAATTGATTAATCAAATATTAAACATGTAGATAAAAAGAGGTCACCCTATTTATATATAGAGAATGATTCTGATTGGATGAAGACCATATGAATACATGCAATGGAATTTACCCCCTTGTGGCATGATGATCTGGTACAGTTACATATAGATACAGAGAGATTCAGATCGTTAAAGGGCTGCTCTAGGTGGTGCGGAAAGAGAGATCAATGAGAGGGGGGAAGGCATAGCAGGGCAGTGGCCTCGCAAGAGGGTGGTTGCGGGAAAGCTCGATCAACAGGGGGTAGAGAGAGAGACATAGGCTATGAGGCATCAAAGGAGAAATCAAGGGGGGGTCACAATAAGGGAGGAACAGTGGTGCAATAGCATGAGGGCAGCTAGCAACAGTGAGAAGGGGGCCAGACGGCGCTGTGAAGGGCTTTGGCAAGGAGAGGGGGCACCATCATGGAGGACCTCTATCGGGTAGGGATAGAAGTCGTAGAGGCTGTGGGGACAGTGCTAAAAGGGGGTTTGTCTGTAGCCAACTTCGTTGGGAAGAAAGGAAAGGAGGCATGAGGGGGTGACGATTTAGAAGGCAGCGTGGTAGCAACAAAATAAGGGGGCACCTATAGTGGGCACGGGTGACTTTGTATGACAGGGGTGGTGGGTCGGGAGAGAATGATTGTGCCAAAAAGGGGGAGGCCCCGTGGTGAGTTTGCTCAATTGAAGAAGCTAGGAACTGAAGGCATTTTTCACTCATGGAGAGAGCGACCACTGCGACGACGAGGGTGACCTCCAGTGATATGCTGGTCACCACGTTGGGGAGGGTAACCTCTGCGACGACCAAGTGGGGTAGAGATAGTGGAGGGAAAGAGGATGACGCCACCGCCGCTGCCATTAGGGCGGACTGTCCCTGCTGTAGGAGGGGGCGGAGTTAGAGAGCTTGGAGGCGGCGAAATCCTCCGAGGGCAAGCCTGATGGTGTGCACCTGCTGCGGGGTGCAACCTATGTTGGCCTAGTGCCGGGTGCAGACCCGCTCCCAGAGCTGCTCGTCCTTAGCCGTCCTTTGCCAGAGCCAACTCACGCACCCCATATGCACCAGCATGGTGGCGTCCGCGTGCTAGAGCACCTGAAATAGTAGATCCTCCCCTATCTCCGACCCACACCGCGCTCCCTTTGCCACCGCATCCCTGCTGGCCCCCCTCCTCTTGTCGCCGTTGCTTCCCTTTTCTTCTCCCCTCTCTCTATCTCTCTCTCCCCTTTCCGACCCTGCAGCCTTCTTGCTTACTTCACTGGCAAAGAAAATATTTGTAAATAGAGACCTCTAGTAGACCTCAACGATGGTGAATGGCACAGCCCGACGATGGCAAGGACGACCTCCGCGAAGATGATTGACACAGTGCGGGATGGCAAGTGTGACTTCCATGAAAACGACCGGTACAATGCAGTGATGGCGAGTGTGATCTCCTCGAAGATGACTGGAATGCAGCAACGGCGAGGGCGACGTTCTCTACGTGGAGTCCTTACGTACTTATTTGGGTGACTCCATCGCAGTTCAACGTTAAGTGGAGTATATCCACTTAACGGCTTAGACGATCCACATCTTCTTTTGATGTGTTAAGAGTTGAAGTAAAAAATCTTATCAAACCGTTTGAACGATGATATAAGAGGTTTTTAAGCGTTATTAAATAGGGTCGAAGAGTATTCAAGTGTTTCGATGTAATTAACATTGGAAATTTACACATTTTGATAAAGAGAGGTCCAAAGACATTTTTAATGAGCTCTAAACCTTGATATATTTATATAATTTTATGTATCATGTTTTTTGGTTGATATTCTTATGGGATATCATGTGTTTTCATAGTAGTATATGGTAGCCAAAATAATGAAAATTCTTTTCTAAACTAAATGGAAATCAAAATGAAATTTCAAACCATACCACATATATAAATGATATATAATATTTTTTATATGTTGTTAAAAATTGAGGATTTACAGGTACCTTGATTAAAATGTAAATTAACTTTATTTCTATTTGAATTAATATATTATATTGATAAGAAAATAGGAATGTAAATTGAAAATGGTACCAAAACATAAATTTATATATGAAACTTAGATAAGTGGAGTTCTGATTATGGTCTAGAGTGGAGGAAGACGAAAATTACTTGTGGATTAGGGATGCGGAAGTTGCCTGCAAAGCATGGATTGCAGAATCGGCCGATCCGGATCGGGATTAGCCGATTCTTGGATCGGATCGGTACCCACCGATCCGATTCCAGCCCAAATTAGCATTCCAGTTGGGAGTCCCGGCCGGAATCGGTCGGATCGGTCGATCCCGGACCGATCCACCCGGATCGATCCCAAAATAGGTCGATTCGGACCGATTCTCCAGAAAATCAGAAGACCCGGAATCGATCCGATTCCGAGATCGATCCGGGTCTGTTTTAAGGCCCGATCACCCCCAAATTGGGGGAGATCTGACCGATTCTCCCCCCAGCTCGCCTCTTCTTGCTTCCTTTCCTTCCCCCAAAGCCCCCTTGGAGATCTAGGGCATACTTCACCAGCAATCCAGCTTTTGGAGGGCCGATCCAACCTTCACAAGGGGCCGATCCACCCTACACAAGGTTTGTAAGGGGGGGGACCTTCGATCCCCTCTCCCCCCCCCCCCCCTCATTCGGTCCTTCCTCCCCTTCCCCTTCCCCCTCCCCCGATCCTAGGCCCTGCAGTTGCAGGTTTGGGATCCCCCGTTGGGGGATTATTTCACCCCCAATGGGGGTGGAATTGCACCCTCGAAGGGGTGCTAATCACCCCTTCGGGGGTGTTGAACAGTCACCCCCGAAGGGGTGACTGTTTTGACAGTCCCCCCCCCTCCTTAGGTGGGGGTGGTTTGGAATGAAATCCCCCATTTTCATAATCCCCACCAATGGGGGTGGAATTGCACCCCCGAAGGGGTGCTAATCACCCCTTCGGGGGTGACTGTTCGGACAGCCCCCCCCCCTTTGGTGGGGGGGGGGGGTTGGGAATTAAATCCTTCATTGGGGGGGATTATTTCACCCCCAATGGGGGTGGAATTGCACCCCCGAAGGGGTGCTAATCACCCCTTCGGGGGTGACTGTTTTGATAGTCCCCCCCCCTAGGTGGGGGGGGGGGGTTGGAATGAAATCCCCCATTGGGGGGGATTATTTCACTCCCCAATGGGGGTAGAATTGCACCCCCGAAGGGGTGCTAATCACCCCTTTCGGGGGTGTTGAACAGTCACCCCCGAAGGGGTGACTTTTTGGACAGTCCCCCCCGGCCCCTTTTGGTGGGGGGCGGGGGTTGAATTGCACCCCCCCTGCCCAAGGCTGGGGGTGGATTTTCTTGGTCTAATATTATGTATTATTTAATTCCCATTTGTGTTGTAGATAAGATGTCGGACGAGGAGCATGGCACCGGCCCCGTGGAATTTCGTGACATTGGATGACAACATGGCCATCTCCTTGATTCAGAGAAGAAGAGAGTTAGATGCAAGTGGTGCCAAAAAGATATGAATGGAGGTGTGTATCGGCTAAAGCAACATATAGCCGGGACGGGTGGCAATGTAAAGAAGTGTGATAAAGTACCGGCTGAGCTGAGGTAGGAGATGAGGGGTTATTTAACTGGAAGGGCATCAAAGAGGGAGGTGAGAATTGGTCAGAGACAAGACCTACATGACGAGTTGCTAGGTCGGAGAGATGCCGATCTTATGGCCAGAAAGAGCAAAAAAGGGAAAGGACCAGCACATGAAAGGGTCCAAGTTGATATTTTATCTTCATCAGATGAGTAAGAGGCTTAGGTCAGGAGAGCCGTACATGAGAGTAGGGCTCAGGCCCGTGAGGACGAGGAATGAAGACGAGGAGCAGGAGGTTCGGCTGCCAGACGATCTGATGTGAGGGCGGGCACACGCCCTGTTCGAGAGCCTGAAATCCGGAGGATACATTTTGTTCGACCAATGCCGACGGTAGACACTGCCATGTATAGGGAGAGTGGCAGAGGTCAGAGGGGTATAAAACAAGCGTTTAAAGGGGTGAAGGGCTCGACTGGGGCAGCAAAGAAAGCCCTAAAGCATATGGTTAAGTTCTTTCTACATGCAGGTAAAGATTTGTTGAAGTTATGGTTAGCATTTGCTTGTTGATATGACTTTGTTGTTACTTTAGTTATTATTAACAACCCTCTCTTCTCCCTTATCTTGTTTTTGAATTTGTAGGTGTCCCGACACATGCAACCACGAGTCCATATTTCCAGACTGTGGTTGATGCGATTGGTGAGGCTGGGCCGGGGTTGAAAGCCCCCACATCACAGTATATATATGAAACAGGCTTGGATGAGGAGGTCGATGAGTTGACCTCATGGATAGATGGATTCAAAACCATCTGGAACGAGATGGGGTGCACTGTAATGTGCGATGAGTGGACTGAAATCACTAGGAGGTCACTTATAAACTTCCTTGTGTATTGTTCTGAGGGTACCGTATTCCTTAAGTCGGTAGATGCATCAGGTCAGGTGAAAAATGCAGAGTACCTATTTGGCTTGATGAACACTGTGGTGGATGAGATAGGGGAGGCCAACATTGTGCGCTTGTCGCGTACAATGAGGCCTCATATAAGACCGCAGAAAGAAGCTCATGGAGGCTCGACCTCACTTGTTTTGGGTGCCCTGTGCGGCACATTCTATTGACCTGATGTTGGAAGATATTGGTAGGGATGCTAGTGTCAAGTCCTTGGTCAACCAAGGACAACTGATCACCTCATTTATCTATGGCCATCCACGACTTTTACATATCATGAGGCAACACACCGATGGTCATGATTTGATCAGACCGGGTCCCACAAGATTTGCCACTCATTTTATTGCTTTAAAGAGCCTATACAGGTACAAGGCTAGTTTAAAAAGGTTCATCCTGTCCACTACTTATCAGGAGTACATGAATACATACATGAGCTCCTTGGATCAGTATGAGATACTGCTAAAGATGGAGCAGCTGATAGAAGATACCAAATGGTGGGAGAAGGTGCAATACTACTTGTCTGTATTAGAGTCTTTGGTGCAGGCACTTAGGTTGGTGGATTTAAATGACAAAAGTCAGATGGGGTACTTGTATGATGCTATGGATAAAGTTAAGTTGAAAATTAAAGAGAAGCATCCCAAGGGTTACAAAAAGTGGTGGAAGGTGATTGACAACAGATGTGACAAAACCCTACACTACGACATTCATATTGCAGGTTTACTTTAGTAGTGTAATATAATTGTATTATAAGTTATATTTTGTGTATTACCCCCACCGTCTTTATACTAATGGAGTATTAATGTCGTTACAGGGTACTTCTTGAACCCAAGGATACAGTATGGTGGCCAAGTATGTAATGATGGTGAAGTATTATCAGGCACACTATCTATAATTAAACGACTCTGTAAGACCCAAGAAGACAGAATCTGCGCTGAGGTTGAAGTAAATAATACGTTTCATATCAATTAAACTTAGAACTTTATCTCAAGAAGAGAAGATAACTGATTTATTTTGGATTTTCAGATGACTTCATACAGGCACAAGATTGGGGTGTACGGGGATCCAGATTTGCAGTACTCATATGATAGGGTCCCCCTAGTAATATGCTTACCCGAATTAATGACTCTTTGGTTACTTGATTTTTTTTACATAAGGTTACTGATGTATGTAATTGTCTTGTTTATGATTACAGCTGAGTGGTGGATTATGGTGACCAACAGAACTGGATGGAATGCACTCGCTTCCGTCGTAATTCGGGTGCTAAGTCAGAGCACTTCGTCATCCCAGTGTGAGAGAAATTGGAGCACCTTCAACCTTATTCACACGAAGAGGAGAAATAGGTTGAAGACAGAAAGATTGGAGAAGCTTGTCTACTGCCATTACAATATGAGGCTGATGATCAATAATATCAAAGATAGGCAGAAGACATCGGAGCAAAGATTTTCACAGTTTGCAGGTGGATTGTACCAAGAAAGAGCACAAGCCGAAGCTACTCAGGGCTTGTCCCAATGACATGTGGACTTGGAATATCTATTCCAAGAAGAACATCCACTTGCAGCATGGGTGGAAGACAAGGATGCTGAGGGAGAGCCAGAGTTCGACCCGAACGACAGATCATGGGCCGAAGGAGAGCTTGACAGCGTCGTTGGTGAGGATGAAGACATGCAGGAAGGTCAAGAAAGTAAAGTTCCGTGCACAGCTCCACTTCCTGATCCACCCTGTACTACAGCTTCTCTAGAGAGACATCCAGCTCCCCCCCGGCCGCTACAGCTCCAGCTTGGATTCCAGTTGCGGGTCCATCTACAACCACCACCACCAAGAAGAATGGTGGATTATTCAGGGCTTTAAAGAAAGTCTGCTTACCTTCACAACAAAGTAGTCAAGGAGATCCTACATTGAAGAGGAAGAAGATAAGTATCAAACGACGACATCATCTCCTTGACACCGAGACCACTCAGCCACCTTCATCAGATGAGGATGAAGAAGAATTTGTCCCACCCACACAACAACAGCGTACAGTGGGTGGAGGTGGAGGTGGAGGTGGGGGTGGCAGCATAGGTGGAGGCGGCTCCTCAGGTGAGGGTGGCTCTACTAGTAGTGCACGCACGAGTGGAGCAGGTCCAGATGATTTGAGTGATAAAAGACACTCATGTTCGAGTGGCAGGGGCAGTGGATGCTGGATGAGGATGAATGTTTTTGACGAGTTTGCATCTTCCTATCCAGAGCCTGCCTCAGACAGTGAGCCTGACTATCCACCATCTTTTCTAGCTCCACCTCTGACTGATCATGGAGTTTATGAGTTTAGCGACATGGTCCAGTCTTTATTTTCCTATGGATACGGGCCAATTATGACTGACCCAAATCAATAGAGATTTCAAGACAATCAAAATGACCAGGACAGAGATCCAGATCCATCCTACTCAGGAGATTACCATAGTTGGTGGTGATGACATATGTATTTGTTTTTTTATTTAACGCAATGTAATATGAGTGTTAAGAAGAAAATGTGTTGTACTATTGTGTGATTGGATATGATTGTTTGTTTGATATAAATATGTAATTTATTTGATGTATGATGTGTTCTATTGTGTGATTGGATATGATATGTGTTCTACATGATTGATTGTTAATTTGTTATATGATTGATTGTTCCCTATATTTTTTTCACATTTTTTCTGAGTTCTATGTATTTTTATTGATTTTTTGGCGATTTTTACAGATTTTTTTAGAAAGCAAAAAAAAAAAAATGATCCAGACCGATTCTGGATCGGTCTGGCTCCAACAGAATCGCCCTGGATCGGACCCCACCGATCCAGGGTCCGATCCCGATCCCGCGATCCTTGCTGCAAAGTCATGGAGTTGAAGGTTGCATCAAAATGTAAGATTAAGAAATAAATATTTTTCAATTTTTTAAAATTTTATTTTATTTTTAAAACTTTATAAGTTTGGATCTGAACCTAGTTCGGAGATCCTTGTGTACCGGATCTGATGGACCTTATTTGCATTATCTTCTATTTGTTCGATTATACTCGATCATAGTTTATTTCTTTCCCTGGATCATCATGGCCGATTTGGATTGATTCCAGAGGGATTGGGACTCGGAGCCAAGATTGGATTGATAGGTGTTGCTTTGGTTTGGGAAACGACTGATTCCGATCTAGATCGGCTGATTTTACATTTTATGCCTATATATCTATACCACACCAAATTATCTATATATCTATACCACACCAAATTATCTATACTCTTATGGCTTACCATCTATTTTCATAGGCATAGTTATCAAGCAAACAAAATAGATATTTTTTTTCAAAAAGGACCAAAAGAAATATTTTGTTTTGTTTTTTAAGTTGAGGTTGCTTCAAGTGTATGAACAGCTTTAGGTTCCATATCTTTCAGTTACGTATCTTTTGCAGTAGAAAACTATAACCTGACCAGTCAAGTTGCCAGTTGCCATTGTTTACATGTCCAGCCTCTCGGGGCGATGGGGCATTCTTAACATACACAAGGACTGGAGCATGTTAAGAACCCAAGGCCCTGGTGGCCTCCCATCGATTGTGATGAGCCCTTATAAATGTTTGGTTTTCACTATTTGACCATTGGATTATCTATAATAACTCCAGCTTCCTTAAATGCCTGGAAGTCTGACTAAAGACTAGAAAATTAATTTCAAGTTCTAGGAATATTTGAAGGATCATAAACTGACGTGTTTTGATTGATAAGGTACAAGAATTAAAATGCTCTTCCAACTTGGAGTGCAACTGTGTACCATGAAGGATATGCACCAGAGCAGAAATCCTAGTTGCTAGATTTTTCACAAGTTTCTAATTGTTTTCTCAAAGACGTAACTTATAAGGCTTAACTCAGAATATAAGCCTATATTGAAAATAGGTTGAAAGAATGTTCTTAATGTACTGTTTGATGGTCTACTTCCTACAAATGAGTCTATAATAATGAGCTGCTCTTCATTTATGAAGTCCATGCATTTTCTTTCTTTTGTGACTCTGTCCTGAATAATTTGAAGAGATATAACAGTTGACAGATTTTACCTTTTGCAACCATGATCTCATACAAGAAATAATTGTTAGATCATTTTTATTGTTCATTTTGATCCATATTTTCTTTTTCTTTTTTGGTGTGTGGGCTCGATCATCCCTAGTTCCTATAATAGGAATATCTAACATTCTGACCACCTTTTACTTTCATTTTATTTTCTAACATTAACCAAAATTATGTATTTTTTTCCCCAGCATGCTCTATGATCTACCTCAAAGGCTCTAATTAGTAAATTTTTACATTCTACTTACTGAATTTGGTTTATTTCACTTTCTCTTGCAGGGAAGATGCGACATCTCTGGATCTGTGGTGACTGTCTCTGTAAATTCATCTTTTACTCTCAATCAGAACACTAGCCCCGGCAATTATGAGCACCTGGGAACTTATGACTTATCTTTGCGTAGTACTGGATCTTTGGGAGAACTGAACTCTGAGTCATTAACTAAAAATAATCTTCTCTTGAGTGAAACCTTCGGAGAAGAGAAGTTGGACAGGCCTTCACAGTCACAGGCCAAAGAAGCACTTAAAATGCTAGAGTTGCAGTTAAGTTTGGATGATGACAGTGGTATCCCAAATGAAGAAGAAAAGGATCCTCCATATCCTACACTAGAGAGCATGCAACGTCGCCCTGAATATGTAAAGAATCCTGCAGCAGATGACCGTAGCATGCTTGCTTCTGTACCAGAAACCTCTCACCACA
The DNA here is from genome assembly GCA_036172225.1 of Cryptocoryne crispatula var. balansae. Taxonomy (NCBI): domain Eukaryota; kingdom Viridiplantae; phylum Streptophyta; class Magnoliopsida; order Alismatales; family Araceae; genus Cryptocoryne; species Cryptocoryne crispatula. The sequence goes on from CM069928.1 coordinate 23,353,397, forward strand.
GCCATCATGTTAATAGCAATGTTGCATGCAAGGAGCACGCAAGTACATGTGTGTTTCTTCAAGGCACCGGTATCACTTCTTTAGCTAGAAATGTCCTATCCTTTACTGGCACAATATGTTTCTAAATGTGAATGGTCAAGGCTTTCTAAATATCACATTTAAGTATGCTTTTACTATGTGTGAAACCTTGCTTTTTATAAAAACATAAAAACATAGGTTGTATGGTTTGAAAATTCATTTAATTTCCATTCATTTGAGAAAAGATCATTATTTTGGCTAACATATAATACTTGTGAAAACACATGATATTTTAAAATATCTTTGGACCTCTCTCTATCAGAATGTACAAATTTTTGATGTTAATTATATTGGGACACTCGAATACCCTTGATGAACCGTCATCACAACTCATAAAAATAAAAACAACATTCACAAAATATAAACACATGTGAGTGCTATAACCCCATAAACTCATTGTAACGTAAACTTAGTAATTAGTATATTACGTTTGGTTTGAGTTTCATTATGTTTCATAATAATACATTTTAAGATTCCAACATCTTAAAGACATATATTCATTAGTAGATTCTTAATATATTAAACATGTTTGACAAGAATTTAAGTCTTTCAATTCAAAGTCTTAACATTAAGGCATATTTTGAATTATTAGAGTTAATTTGGATATGGAATCAAAAAGACATGATTTGGATAAGTTTCATTAAGTAGTTATATATTTTAATCATATGATCTTCATTTCAATTCCATTTTTTTATATATTAGTCTTGACATTTTAGACTTGCTGAAATTTGCTTAGATCTGATTTTTATGTCATCTGATTAAAGCAAATTCATCATCAGTATCATGTTCTAAGTCTTGACATTAGGTGTATTAGACTTTGGATTCATTTTGCATCCATTTTACGTCTTAGCATTAAGTGCATTAGACTTGGGAAAATGTCTCATCCTGTTCATACGTTTTCAGATTCCATACCTTAATCAGATTTTGAAATCTTAAAAGCCTCATTAGTTTGGAACTGACATCCTTGTCTCAAATCCATTTTTAAAGAAAAGTTCATAAATCTAATATCTGAAATCTGACATCTATCAAATTTGAATCTGACATAATTTTGGATCCATTTCCACTTAAGCCATTAGATATGTTAATAGCTTTGGTTCATGTTCATGTGGATTAGAATCTTATTCTGTATATGATTTTCGAAATTCCATTTGACATTATGGTTCATTTTTCAGATTTGGTTATTTTAATTGTATCTTTTCATTTTTGCATTCCATATGGTTCATATATGTTAAACTAATGCTCTCTTATCATAAGATGAAGACATTTGACACTTGACGTCATTCATGTAACATAGGCTACATTCATTTACTTCAACATATGGGAAGGTTCATTTAGTCATGATCCTCTCAAAATCATATCATATGAGATTTCCTATAACCCTATGTAGGCATGAAATATCTCAATTCCCAACTTAGGATTTAAAGATTGGTCTAGCATGGTGACATACATGGATCTCTCCTTAAATCAAGTGGGAATTCTCCCTAGTGGGTGGAGTGTATATACTCTATCCATATCGGGAATGATCAGTTATGATGGGTGCATGTCCACATCTCTGTTTAGGGTCGATCCACACCGGGAACATATCTGTGTGTCCATCCGAAATTATGAGGCAGTTTAAGTTAATAGGTTGTCATCTTAAAATATTTAAGCAATCTATTCTGTCATTTTTAGTCACATTCGGCCTATGCTCATGTCATTGTATCATTGTGGCCTCATGTGGGCTCCTAGCATGTCATTTTCGGTCCATATATGGCTTGTTTGTATCATCTTTGACCTGAATGGTCTATCATCATGTCTTCTAGGCCTGAATGACATATCTTTATATTATCCAGGTCCAGGCCCGGATGGTCTGATTTACATCATCCTGATCCTGATGGTCTATTTTTTTCATGTCATTATGTTCCTATCATCTTGTTAGACTTGATTATGTCATTTGCTTTTATCTTCTTGCTCATTTCTAACTTTGTAAACTTTTTGCCTCTTGATTCATGCATATGGGCTATGGAGAGAGATCCGACATGGATTTATATCAAGGAAGAGAAGGTTGGAAGAGCTTTATATAGGCATGCTATCAAGGTTACCTGGGTAGCTCTTTAGCTCAACATAATGAACACAAGAGGGCCAGGTATGACCTTGCTTTATAGATCTAGGTGTATTCATGTGTGGGTTCTTATAGGGCATGCATGGCAACTGTTACAGGCCATGTTGATGGGCCAGACATAGGTGCATGGGGGCTATCCTAGGGAATATGAAAAGAGGGTCGAACATAGGTGCATGGGGCTATCATATGACCTAAACTAAGTGGTCAGACAGGGGTGTGCATTTGCTGTCATACAGCTATAGCTGATGGGCCGAAGGACCATTTGCATGGGGTACAATCATCAGATAGGGGGCATAAGATGGTTGTTTATGAGGGCTACCATATGGCCATCAGAAGGAGCTGAGCATGGCATGTTTGCATGGAGATAAGCCATGGACCACGGACTTGATATGAACTGTACTGCCATGATAAAGAAGGCTGGCCATGGGGGTCATTTGCATGGGAAGGAGATCCCGATCATGGGCTGTATACATGTATGATTGTTGTTGCTGGCCATGAGCATGTAAGGAAGGGGTAGCCAAACATGATTTATATGAGATGGTCATAGGCTGAATATGTAGTGATGGAGAGGGGTCAGACAAGGGTGCAAATGGGTGTTGTCATGTGGCCAAACGTTGGCATACATAGAAGGCTGAACATATAGGCATGTAGATAGAAGAAGAAGGGGTCGAAAGGGATGTATGCATAGCCACAACTCACTTCCTCCTCCTTTTCTTTAGTTCTTTCTTCTGTGTAGGTGATAGCAACAGCAGTGGTAGTGGATGGGAGATGCTCTGGTGCTTCCTTCTCCTTGTTGACTGTCGGGATCTGGCAGATCCACCTCTTTCTGGTCACCAACTTGTTGCCCTATCTTGGAACCCTGAACAACAGGCCAATGGGTTCTCCTTATAGAAGATCAGATGGAGAGTCCACCTCGATGGGGACTTCTTTAGTCTTCCTTGGATCTTGATGCAAGATTGAGGTAGTGGGAGGAAGAACTGGTCTTAACTACCTATTTTCTAACATCTCAAGCATCCTCTTTTAATTTTCGTTGGCTCCTTGCTGTGCCAGATGTCTTCCATTGGCAGAGGGTTCCTTTAAGACCAAGTCAAGCCCCGGGATAGAGGAAAAGATGTGCCGGATGTGCTGCCCTCTCTCCCTACATTGTAGGAGTATTTTATGGAGCTTTCTTTGCTTCGAAGTATTTGCGGATGTGGGCTGACTCATAGGCATTCCCCGTGGTTGCCAAGTGGCTATGAGATCCATTGGATCATCCTTCTATTTAGGTGCTTTGGCAGCTGCCTACTTAAACTTGGATCTCATCTTGTAGCGCAAGATCGAAGGGTACTTAATTAGCCATCAATCCTACATTTTAGGATCAGCCAATTAATCTTTAAATGGCTATAATATGGACAATGTTTAAGCACCATTTGGATTCGATTTCATGTATCTTTCTAGCTGATCCACGTAAACGCACAAATCGTATCAAAACGATGGCAAAATTGATTTAATTCCTATCATTAAATCTTAGCCCTTGGATCATGCGAAAATTTTGTCAATGGTTGATGTATAATCTAACTCATTAAATGATCCATTGGTAAAATAACTCTCTGATTGCTTCATATGTGCCTTACATATCATCTTAGCCCATTAAGATCATCCTCTGATTATCATATCCTTGATCTTAGTTATTGACGTCATGGTTCACCAGGTCGTGACCCGATCGGGCCGACCTAGCTGGTCGGGTCGCGGGGTCGTGCCCCAGCCCCCCCATTCTGCCCCTTGGGGGCTATTTAAGGCGCCCAAGGGGTTCCCCTTACCCTCACCTCTCACTCTCACCCTCAAAGTTCTCATTGCTCTCAAATTTTGCTCTCATTGCTCTCATTTTCTTCTTTATTTACTTAATTATTTCATTAAGTACTTCATTAGTTCATTTAGTATATTTATTTAATACTTGTTTCATTGATTAGTTAGTTAAGTAGTTTCTTCTTTTTAATACTTACTTACTTAGATAGCTAGATAGCTAGAAGATTAGTTAGATATTTAGTTTAGTAGTTACTTAAGTAGATAATTAGTTAGAAGGTATAGTTAATTACTTACTTAGTTACATAATTAATTAGTCATTTATTTTACATAATTAAAAGTTTACTTAGATAAGTGGTCACTTATTAATGTCATTAGCTTTTTGAAATAGTTAATTACTTAAGTAATTATTTAGTAAAAAAATATCTTCTCAAAGTCAAACAACCCAAACTATCAGTGCGACTCGGAGTGATCCAGCTTGGTTACATTGCAACTTGATCTCCATGCCGGAGAGAAAAGTGCAATGTAAATATTGCGACAAAGTAATATTTGGTGATATTTATCGTTTGAAATTTTGTCATGCAGGTATAAAGGGAAACGTTCTTCCTTGCACACAGACTACGTCGGAGGTTAGAGGTCAATTTCGTAGGCACCTACAAGCGATGGAGCAAATAAAGTGAACTAGCAAACCGCATAAGGAGATCGTCTGGGAAGAATTGTTACAATCAGGGAGACATTTTGTACACATTTACGGGACCGGACAAGAGAGACCGAATATTTTTGGAGACGAAGAGTACGAGGGTATGTTTGTTTTACTCATAATTGAATATTTCTTAAATAGATGACCTCTTATGGGGAATGGAAGCAAGTCGAAGATCATTCGCCGACGAAGAGTTAGATAGACGCACCGGCCGAATGATAGGTCAAGGGTTTGGAAGTGGGAGTGGTCGAGAAAGTGGAAGAGGATCTAACAATCAACCTCAAGATGAGATTCATGATCTCGCCCAAGACGACGACCTGGCAGTAGGTCCCGTGGATCCCGTAATTACTAGACTACGACAACATCAAACAACAATCACGATGGCGATGAAGAACCTAAAATTATGTAAGGAGAAGATTGGTCGGGCAACGTCAAAGTGGTTCTTTCACCACAGCATTCTGACAAATGCCGCGAAGGGACCGTACTACGAGAACATGATCGACACGATCACAAACGTTAGGAGGGGAGTGCCTGGTCCAAACCCAAAGGAGATATACAATATATATCCTTCTATAGAGGTGCAAGAAACAAAGTAGTACGTGGCATCATTTAAACGAATATTGGAGGAATAAGGTTGCACATTAATGACCGACGGATGGACCGATAAGTAAATTTGTTTATACTCATTTATATTAAATGTATAAACATACTTTTTAGTATAACTTAGTTAATTTCTTATACTTAACAGGTATAATTAGGAAGACAATGATAAATTTCCTAGTGTACAGTGAAGCAAGCACGGTCTTTTGGAAGTCGGTCGAAGCATTGGGACAGGTTAAGAATGTAGAGTATCTTTACAAATTGATAGATGGAGTGATAGAAGAAATAGAAGAGAGCCGGGTAGTTCAAATAGTCACAAACAATGCGGCCGTATATAAATCGGCCAGACAGATACTTATGGTCAAAAGACCAAAGTTGTTTTGGACACTTTGTTCCTCCCACTTCTTAGACTTGATGTTGGAGGATATATTCAATGATCCTCAAATAGACAGGGTAGTTAAGCTAGCCCAGTTTATTTCTTCTTTTATTTACAATCACAACTTTGTCCTTGCACTTATGAGGGAACACACTAAGGGGTGAGAGTTGCTACTGCCCGGTGCAACCCGGTTCGCCTCCCACTACATTTCGTTAATTCACATGATCAATTATGATATATACCGCTGCCCATGGTTTGCAGAATCGGTCGATCCGGATCGGGATCGACCGATTCTTGGATCGGATCGGTACCTACCGATCCGATTCCTATCGGAATTAGCGATCCAGCCGGGAGTCCCGGCTGGATCGGCCGGAATCGATAGGATCGGTCGATCCCGGATCGATCCACCCGGATCGATCCCAAAATCGGTCGATCCGGACCGATTCACCGGAAAACCGGAAGACCCGGAATCGAACCGATTCCGGGATCGATCCGGTCCTGTTTTAAGGTCCGATCACCCCCTATTTGGGGTCGATACGGACCGATTCTCCCCCCCACTTGCCCCCTTCGGCTTCTTCTCCTTCCCCCCAAGGCGCCTTGGAGATCTAGGGCTTCAGCATCCGGCGATCCATCATTTGGAGGGGCGATCCAGCCTATTCAAGGCTTGGGGAGGGGCGATCCACCTTGGGGAGGGGCGATCCACCCTAAACAACAGCACAAGGTTTGTAAGGGGGGGGGGGTTTTCGATCTCCTTCCCCCCCCCCCCTCGGCCTTGGCCCCTAGCCGGCTGCAGCATGGGATCCCCCATTGGGGGGAATTATTTCACCCCCCAATGGGGGTGGAATTGCACCCCCGAAGGGGTGATTAGCACCCCTTCGGGGGTGTTCAACAGTCACCCCCTCGGGGGTGATCGTTTTTTACGATCCCCCCAGGTGGGGGGGGGAGCTGCGATAAAATCCCCCATTGGGGGGATTATTTCACCCCCGATGGGGGTGGAATTGCATCCCCGAAGGGGTGATTAGCACCCTTCGGGGTGTTCGACGATCACCCCTCGGGGGTGATCGTTTCTGATCCCCCCCAGGTGGGGGGGGGCTGCGGCGTAAAATCCCCCCATTGGGGGGATTATTTCACCCCCGATGGGGGTGGAATTGCACCCCGAAGGGGTGATTAGCACCCCTTCGGGGTGTTCAACGATCACCCCTGCGGCGTAAAATCCCCCGGGGGGGGATTATTTCATCCCCAATGGGGGGGGGAATTGCACCCCCCAAGGGTGATTAGCACCCCTTCGGGGTGTTCGACGATCACCCCGAAGGGGTGATTTTTACGATCCCCCCCCCCTAGGTGGGGGGGGGGCTGCAGCACAAAATCCCCCCCTTGGTGGGGATTATTTCACTCCCGATGGGGGTGGAATGCACCCCCGAAGGGGTGATTAGCACCCCTTCGGGGTGTTCAACCGCCACCCCCGAAGGGGTGATCGTTCCCCCCCAGGTGGGGGGGGGCTGCAAAGATAAAATCCCCCCATTGGGGGGGATTATTTCACCCCCAATGGGGGGTGGAATTGCACCCCCGAAGGGGTGATTAGCACCCCTTCGGGGGTGAAAAACAGTCACCCCCCCTAGGTGGGGGGGGGCTGGAATTGCTTGGCCTAATATTGTGTATGGTTTTGTGTTGTAGATAAGATGTCGGACGAGGAGCATGGCACCGGACCCGCAGAAGTTCGTGACATTGAATGGCAACATGGCCATCTCCTTGATTCAGAGAAGAAGAGAGTTAGATGCAAGTGGTGCCAAAAAGAGATGAATGGAGGTGTGTATCGGCTCAAGCAACATATAGCCGGGACGGGTGGCAATGTAAAGAAGTGTGATAAAGTACCGGCTGAGCTGAGGGAGGAGATGAGGGCTTATATAACTGGAAGGGCATCACAGAGGGAGGTGAGACCTACATGACGAGTTGCTAGGTCGGAGAGACGCCGATCTTATGGCCGGAAAGAGCAAGAAAGGGAAAGGGCCAGCACATGAAAGGGTCCAAGTTGATTCTTCATCTTCATCAGATGAGGAAGATGCCCATGTTAGGAGAGCTGTTCATGAGAGTAGGGCTCAGGCCCGTGAGGATGAGGAACGAAGACGAGGAGCAACAGTCCCCCCCCCCTAGGTGGGGGGGGCTGGAATTGCTTGGCCTAATATTGTGTATGGTTTTGTGTTGTAGATAAGATGTCGGACGAGGAGCATAGCACCGGACCCGCAGAATTTTGTGACATTGAATGGCAACATGGCCATCTCCTTGATTCAGAGAAGAAGAGAGTTAGATGCAAGTGGTGCTAAAAAGAGATGAATGGAGGTGTGTATCGGCTCAAGCAACATATAGCCGGGACGGGTGGCAATGTAAAGAAGTGTGATAAAGTACCGGCTGAGCTGAGGGAGGAGATGAGGGCTTATATAACTGGAAGGGCATCACAGAGGGAGGTGAGAATTGGTCAGAGACAAGACCTACATGACGAGCTGCTAGGTCGGAGAGACGCCGATCTTATGGCCGGAAAGAGCAAGAAAGGGAAACGGCCAGCACATGAAAGGGTACAAGTTGATTCTTCATCTTCATCAGATGAGGAAGATGCCCATGTTAGGAGAGCTGTTCATGAGAGTAGGGCTCAGGCCCGTGAGGATGAGGAACGAAGACGAGGAGCAGGAGGTTCGGCTTCTAGACGATCTGATGTGGGGGCGGGGACACGCCTTGTTCGAGAGCCTGAAATTCGGAGGACACATTCTGTTCGACCGATGCCGACAGGAGACATTGCCATGTATAGGGAGAGTGGCAGAGGTCAGAGGGGTATAAGACAAGCATTTAAAGGGGTGAAGGCATCGACTGGGGCAAAGAAAGAAAGCCCTTAAGCATATGGTCAAGTTCTTTCTACGTGCAGGTAAAGATTTGTTGAAGTTGTGGTTAGCATTTGCTTGTCGATATGAATTTCTTATTAGGTTAGCTATTATTAACAACCCTCTCTTTTCCCTTATATTGTTTTTGAATTTGTAGGTGTCCCGGCACATGCAACCACCAGTCCATATTTCCAGACTATGGTTGATGCGATTGGTGAGGCCGGGCCGGGGTTGAAAGCCCCTACATCAAAGTATATATATGAAACAGGCTTGGATGAGGAGGTCGATGAGTTGACATCATGGATAGATGGATTCAAAACCATCTGGAAGGAGAGGGGATGCACTGTAATGTGCGATGGATGGACTGGAATCACAAGGAGGTCACTTATAAACTTCCTTGTGTATTGTTCTGAGGGCACCGTATTTCTGAAGTCGGTTGATGCATCAGGCCAGGTGAAAAATGCAGATTACCTATTTGGCTTGATGAACAATGTGGTGGATCATGGATGAGATAGGGGAGGCCAACATTGTGCAGTTTGTCACAGACAATGAGGCCTCATATAAGGCTGCAGGAAAGAAGCTAATGGAGGCTCGACCTCACTTATTTTGGGTGCCCTGTGCGGCACATTCTATTGACCTGATGTTAGAAGATATTGGTAGGGATGCTAATGCCAAGTCCTTGGTCAACCAAGGACAACTTATCACCTCTTTTATCTATGGCCATCCACGACTTTTACATATTATGAGGCGACACCGATGGTCATGATTTGATCGACCGGGTCCCACAAGATTTGCCACTCATTTTATTGCATTAGAGAGCCTATACAGTACAAGGCTAGTTTAAAAAGGTTCATTCTCTCCACCGCTTATCGGGAGTACATGGATACATACAGAGCTCCTTGGATCGGTATGAGATACCGCTAAAGATGGAGCGAGTGATAGAAGATAACAGGTGGTGGGAGAAGGTGCAGTACTATTTGTCTGTCATAGAACCTTTGGTGCAGGTACTTAGGTTGGTGGATTCAAATGATAAAAATCAGATGGGGTACCTGTATGATGCTATGGATAAAGCTAAGTTGAAAATTAAAGAGAAACATCCCAAGGGTTACAAAAAGTGGTGGAAGGTGATTGACAACAGATGGGACAAACCCTACACCACGACATTCATGCTGCAGGTATACTTTACTAGTGTGATATAATTGTATTACAAGTTCTATTTTGTGTATTACCCCCACTGTCTTTATACTAATGGAGTAATAATGTTGTTACAGGGTACTTCTGAACCCAATGATACAAAGATGGTGGCCAAGTGTGTAGTGATGGTGAAGTATTATCAGGTACACTATCTGTAATTAAACGACTATGTAAGACCCAAGAAGACTGAACGTGCGCTGAGGTTGAAGTAAGTAATACGTTTCATATTAATTAAACTTTTAACTTTATCTCGAAGAGAAGATAATTGTTTAAGTTTGTGTTTTCGCATGACTTCATACACAGTACAAGATTGGGGTGTACGGGGATCCGTACTTGCAGTACTCACATGATAGGGTCCCCCCTAGTAATATGCTTACCCGAATTAATGACTCTTTGGTTAATTGATTTTTTTTTACATAACGTTACTGATGCATGTAATTGTCTTCTTTACAATTACAGCTGAGTGGTCGATTATGGTGACAAACAGAACTGGATGGAATCCACTCACTGCCGTTGCAATTCGGGTGCTAAGTCAGAGCACATCGTTATCCCAGTGCTAGAGAAATTGGAGCACCTTCAACCTTATTCATACGAAGAGGAGAAGTAGGTTGAAGACAGAAAGATTGGAGAAGCTTGTCTACTGCCATTACAATATGAGGCTGAGGATAAAGAATATCAAAGATAGGCTGAAGACATCGGAGCAGAGATTTGCATAGTTTGCAGGTGGATTGTACCAAGAAAGACCACAGGCCCAAGCTACTCAGGGTTTGTCCCAGGCGGATGTGGACTTGGAATATCTATTCTAAGAAGAACATCCACTTGCAGCATGGGTGGAAGACAAGGATGCTGAGGGAGAGCCAGAGTTCGACCCGAACGACGGATCACGTGGGCCGAAGGAGAGCTTGACAAAGATTGTTGGTGAGGATGAAGACATGCGGGAAGTTGAAAAAAGTCAAGTTCCGTGCACGGCTCCACTTCCCCGATCCACCCCGGACTACGGCTTCTCCAGAGACATCCGGCTCCGCCCCCGGCCGCTACGGCTGCTCGGATTCCGGGTCCTTCTACCACCACCACCACCAAGAAGACCGGTGGATTATTTAGGGCTTTAAAGAAAGCATGCTTACCTTCACAAGCAAGTCAAGGAGATCCTACATTGAAGAGGAAGAAGATAAGTATCAAACGGCGACATCATCTCCTTGACACCGAGACCACTCAGCCACCTTCATCAGATGAGGATGAAGAAGAATTTGTGCCACCCACACAACAACAGCGTACAGGGTTGGAGGTGGAGGTGGGGGTGGCGGAGGTGAGGGTGGCTCTACTAGTAGTGCTCGGACGAGTGGAGCGAGTCCGGATGATTTGAGTGATAAAAGACACTCGTATTCGAGTGGCGGGGGCTGCGGTCGGTGGACGAGGTTGACTGTTTTTGCCGAGTTTGCATCTTCCTATCCAAACCCTGCCTCAGACAGTGAGCCTGGCTATCCACCTCCACCATCTTTTTTACCTCCACCTCCGACTGATCAGGGAGTTTATGAGTTTACCGACATGGCCCAGTCTTTATTTTCTTATGGATACGGGCCAATTATGATTGACCCTAATCAATGGAGATTTGCAGAAAATCAGAATGACCAGGACAGAGATCCAGATCCAGATCCATCCTACTCCGGACGTTACCATAGTTGGTGGTGATGCATATGTATAATGTATTTCTTTGTTTATTTCACGCAATGTAATATGAGTGGTAAGAAGAATATGTGTTGTACAATTTGTGGAGTTGGGTATGATTGTTTGTTTGGTAAAAACATGTATCTTATTTGATGCATGATGTGTTCTATTGTGTGATTGGATATGATATGTGTTCTATATGATTGATTGTTAATTTGTTATATGAATGAGTGTTCCCTATATTTTTTTCACATTTTTCCTGAGTCCTATGTATTTTTATTGATTTTTTGGCGATTTTTCCATATTTTTTCGAAAAGCAAAAAAAAAAAACCCAACCAGACCGATTCTGGATCGGTCTGGCTCCATTGGAATCGGCCTGGATCGGTCCGATCCGATCCGATCCGGATCGGATCGGACCCCACCGATCCAGGATCCGATCCTGATCCGGCGATCCTTGCCGCTGCCCTTCGGTGATTTTGATCCAAGAAGAAGCTGTCACATCTTTCCTTTTTATCTTTTCTTCCTACTGCTTCTGCCTCTGCTGGTACCAGATCCATCGAGGCTTGCTAAACCCTTCTTCGACCTTTAATTGTGCGTTGGCTGGGATTGGAATTGAAGGGGAGACGGTCTTGTATAGTGCTGGCCATCAACCGGGGCTAACAGGTATGCAGATTCCCTATATTTTTTCCATCTTCTTCTCCTTCACCTGTCGCAGTAACATCATCTTGCTGATTGGTTAATAAATCCTAATTGTGCTATTTTCGGCATCCAATCGTGCATTGGGCAGACTCGGATTAAAAGGGAAGCACGCCTCTTGCAACTCTGTCTCTTTATCTGCACCATCAGGTATGTGGACATCATATTCCCATTTTCCTTTTCCCCATCTGTTCGCATACCCTTGAGGAGTTTATCATCTGATTGGGGCTTTGAGGATCCTATTTAATCAGTGTTTTTGGGGCATAGTTAGTTGCATGTTGATTCTAAACTAGGGAAACTTTCCTTCTATTCTAACAGCATTATCAAGTCTGGTTTTCATCCTTTCACATCCAAGCTTCATTTGATTCAGAAAAGGCTGCCTGTCTCCTCCTCTTGGGCATTGGCTTCACTTGGTAATCATCTTCTCCTTTGATCATGCTCTCATAACATCTTTGATCTTGTCGTCGTAACATCTTTAGATATCAAGGAAGGCTGGGTTGGGGGTCGGGCTGGGTTAGTCGGCCCCAAAATAGACCCAGTCAAATTAGGTTGCAACCCGGGTCACGACCCGGTCCAATTAGGTCAGAAAATTAATTTGTTAATATAAAAAATGGTAAAAACTTATAAATATACTAAAAAATACAAATAAATTGTTAAAAAATATGGGAAAAAGAGAGTATCAATATTAACAAATTTATTTATTTTTAATTAAATCTTGCATTTTGTTTTTCTTTTGTATAGGTTATATACTCTCGTCATGATATTTGGGAAGATGACATAACATGGAAAATGTGTACATGTTGCTTGTATTTCTCACTTCCTCGTATAATCATCTTATGATAAGATCCAAAGGATCCACTATAACTACCATATGTGTAGTCCATGAAAGTGTCCGATAAAGATCTATATATATGTTAAGTCATCTCATAGCTCTCTTGGTGATGTGAAAAAAACAAGTGTCTTAAGATGAATATGTCCATAAGGCTATCGTGGACACCAAAAATTTTCAAATGGAGATTAAATCAAATTGAATACACGTTGGTTACCACTTTGTGAGGGAAATGGCCCAAAGTTGATATTCATCGGCCAAACCCAATAAGGGTTATTTTAAATCCAATTTAATGCACCCTTTACACATCCTTAAGGACTGATCCTAGTCCTGAGACAGGCCCAATACAATAAGCCCGGTCTAAGCCAATCTACGTCAACAACAATATCCTCGAGAGAGTTGCGGTGTCGCTCCAACGAGGTCTCCTATGCATGGAAGGATTGGTCTTGGCAAGGTGCGGGACTACGGGACTGGGAGGAGCAAAAAACGGTAGGTGTGCTGGCGTAATCGATCCTCAGTGGGATCCCGCACAAGGTGGGAGTCTTCTGACGTCAGAAATCAAAAAAGAAGGGAAATATTTCTCCAACAAACAGATTCCGGTATTTTCGGAATCCTCCGAGTCCGTTACGGAGCTGGAGACTCCTGTTCGGCAAGTCTCCTATCGGAGGAAGGGGGCCGTCGAAGCCTATAAAAGCCCTGCCAAGGCGCACGGCTAGAGGAGGAGAGCCCGGGGAGAGAGAAAAAAACAGGGGGGGCATCGCATCCGGAGAAGGGGATCCCCCGAGAGCAATCGAGAAGGAAACGGAGGCGGAGAGCAGCCGGGGGATCCAAGAAGAGGAGCCGTGAGAGCAAGAAACAGAGAGAGAAGGAAAGAGCGGAGTCCTCTCCCGAAGCTGCCGTCGCCGGAGTCCTCTCCCGAAGCTGCCGTCGCCGGGGTCCTCTCCGGGAGCTGCCGCCGCCGCCGCCGTCGCCGGAACCCCTTCCGAGAACCGCCGTCGCCGGACCCCCTCCCCCCGGGAGCCACCTCCGCCGCGATCGAGTGCCGTCGGGAGCCGGAGGCTGCCGGGAAGACGCTGTAGCGGGGGGAATAATGTCTCCCGACATTGGTCCAGCGTGGAAATAGATATGGGGCCCAGCCGACAAGAAAAAAATGAAAAAAAAAGAGAGGAAGAGAAGCCCTCCCGCGGAAGCCGCGGGGAGGCGACGGTCGTGTGAGCCATGAGTGCGCCCGCGTGAAGACCGTCAGGGCTCGACCTGTTGACCCACCGGTCAACTGATGTGGGGCCCACACCTGTTGAGGTGTTTAAAAAAAAAGAGGAAGAGAAGCCCTCCCGCTGGAGCAGCCTGTTAGCGGGGGACTTCTCCTGGGCCGCCGGGATTGGCCCATGTAGGGCCTGTTCAAACTCCTCTCGGCAGAAAAAAAGGAGAGAAAGAAAGCGAGGACTTTTAAAAGACACCCTCAATTGAAATTTAAATAAAAAAAAGCACTTAACTAATTCAACAAACCGAGGCGAGCATCCGGCCGGCTAAAAAACCCGCCTCATGGTCTCGGCATAACTTAAAAGAATCAAAACAAATGGGAAACCAGGAGGCCGGTTCTAAACCCACCTCCTGACCCATGATTAATTCAAAAATAAAATAAAACAAACAATCAATTTAAATTAAATAAAAAATCCATTAATTAATTCAACAAACTGAGGCGAGCATCTGGCCGGCTAAAAACCCGCCACATGGTCTCGGCATAATTTAAAAGAATCAAAATAAATGGGAAAGCAATAGGCTGGCTTCAAGCACGCCTCTTGACCCATAATTCAAAAACCAAATAAAATAAATAATAAACAGAAATCTAAATAAAAATTCATTAATTAATTTCACAATCCGAGGCGAGCATCTGGCCGGCTAAAAACCTGCCACATGGTCTTGGCTAAACTTAAAAGAATTTGTGGGTCGGTTCTAAACCTTCCCCTTAACTTTTTAAGGTGGACATACAAAGGTCTAATGAAAAGACCCCAATGTCTTACCAGGCCCAATGAGTTACTTACCCATTATGCCATGGGAAGGCTGTGCATGATCAACATGCCGATATGCCAAACTATGAGCTAATGAGGCTCAGAAATTATGAGATGAGTCCCCACAAGCTTATCAAAAGCCGAGTGTACTCAATCTCAAAACAGTGGGGGATGCCCATAAGTCTATCACAGATGGGTAAGAAGGGGTGGTTTTCTCATTTTTTTTAATGTTCATCATGATTTTTAACTTATTTTGTTTGTTTGTAAATAAAATGTGGGACGAGAAGCAAGGTGCCGTTGTACATTGCTACATTGGATGGTAGCGTAGGCATAGTTGTCAAGGCGACAAGGCGCCCAAGGCGTTGAAGGGTACCGATTCCGCTTAGGCGACAAGGCGGCCGCTTAGGCGTCGCCTAGGCGGTCAAGGCGGTATTAAAGGAAGGCTGAGTCTGGAAGTTGTTATATATAAAAAAAACATAAATATAATTATATTTGTTATGTTATAATTGAATTTGAGTGTTTTATCAATGCACATAAGTAAATATGATGTGTGTGTGAAAGAGAAGAAAGTTAAATAAATATTTATAAAATTTAAGTATATAACTCATTTATGATTATAAAATTTATATATGTGCAATAGTATAAGTGATGGTAAAATATTGTTATAATATTATTAAATGGGGAGGCGCAGAGTAGTCGCGGATCGACCTGCGCGGTCAGGTCGCGGGGGTCAAGGGGGCAGCGCCCCTTGTGGGGGGTTGTCAGGGGTATCAAGGGAAAAAAATTCCTCAAAAACTTTTTTTAATGATGTAAAAATACCCAAGGCGCCTTGCTTGGGCGCCTTGGGCGCCTAGGCTGGCGCCTTGGGCGCCTTGGGCGCCTTGGCGGGCGCCTTGGGCGCCTTATTGGCCCCAAACAAGGCGCCCTGGCAAGGCGCCCTTGGAAAGGCGCCTTGCCGCCTAGGCGGGCGCCTTGACAACTATGAGCGTAGGTATCTACTAGATGTTGAAGAAAAGCGGGTGAGATGTAAATGATGTCAGAAGGACATGAACGTAGGTGTATATAGCTTTAAGCAACATATAGTCGGTGTGGGTGGGAATATGAAAAAGTGTGACAAGGTCTCAGCTGAACTTAGAGAAGAAATGAGAGGGTATTTAACTGAGAGTGTATCACAGAGGACGGTTAGAATTGGGCATAGACAAGATCTTCATGATGAGTTACTTAGGCAGAGAGACATCGATCTCATGTATGAGAAAAGTGAGAATGGTAAGAAGGAAAAAGGACAATCTCATGTTCAGATTGATTCATCATGTTTAGATGATGAAAATGATGCTCAGGTGAGGAGAGCCATAGATACTAATAGGGCTCAGGCTCATGAGGATGAGGAAGGAAGGGGGCAGGAGATTTAGGTGCCACCGTTAGATGCTCTGATGTGGGGAAGGCACTCGACCTATCTGAGGTATTGATTTTCGTCGGTTGCATTCAGTTCAGCCAATGGTAGACACCACCTTGTATAGGTAGAGTGATAGATACCAGTGCTTGATGAAGTGTGCTTTAAAGGGAGTTAAGGCTACGATAGGGGCTACGAAGAAAGCAATTAAGCACATGGTGAAATTTTTTCTATATGCAGATATATGAAAATGATAAGTTTTATTAAATATATGTTTAAGATATTTTTGAAATAATTATTAACAACGATGTATTTATTTTAGTTCATGTAGGTGTCTCAGCACATGCAGTCACCAATTCTTATTTCCAGACAATAGTAGTTGCCATTGGTGAGATTGGCCTTGGATTAAAAGCCCCCACCTCCAAGTACATATATGAGAGTGGGTTGGATGAGGAGGTTGATGGGTTGAGGTCTTGGATAGATGAATTTAAATAAATCTGGAAGGAAAGGGGATGCACTATAACGTGTGATGGGTGGATAGGAATCACAAAGAGGTCACTCGTAAACTTCTTTATGTATTGTTCTGAGGGCATCGCATTCTTGAAATCCGTTAATGCATTAGAGCAGGTGAAAAATGCAAATTACTTATTTGGTTTGATGAACAATGTGATGGAGGAGATTGGAGATGAGATTCACGAGAATATTATATAGTTTGTTGCTAACAATAAAGCATCATATAAGGCTGTAGGGAAAAAGCTAGAGGTTAGACCACAATTATTTTGGGTATCCTATGCTACACACTATTGATCTGATGCTAAAAGACATTAAGAAGGATCCATCTGTAAGATCATAGGTGAGTCAAGGATATTTAATTACATCTTTCATTTATAGGCATTTAGACTATTACATATCATAAGAGAGCACACTGATGGTCATGATTTAATTTGATTGAGTCTGACCAGATTTGTTATACATTTCATTGCATTAGAGAATCTTTATAGGTATACAAATGATTTGAAGAGGTCCATACTCTCTACACCCTATCACTAGTACATGGATGCATATAGAAACACAATTGTTGACACCCACATTTTCAAATAAAAAGGGGGGGTCATCAGCTTCAGGGATTTCCGAAAATTTAAAATTTGCTGAAAGTGGTATAACGGTCACCCTATGGGTACTGTTGATGAAGGCAGGCAATTCAATGCCTAAACAAATAAACAAAGAGGGTGGTCTACCCCAAAATGGCTGGTAGAAGTTACCCTCAAGTCAGGACGCAGAGATGGGGTGCAGCTCTGAATCGTGTATAATCAGCTCAACCTAGAGAGGGGTTGGGTACGCTGCAGGTCCAGTGGTCCGTTGAAAGGGGCCTTGAACAAATCCGGTCAATATGGAGAGTGTAAAGAAAAAGGAGGGGTGGGAAATAAAATGGATTACTCCGGTGGGAGATGAGTTGAACGAATCAGTCGAGAAAAAGAGAGAGAGAGAGAGAAATTCACCGGGGAGAAGAAATCTCCCGCGCTGGCTCAGATTCACCCTGGGGAAAGAAGTCCAGTAGGCGGAGGAAAACTGCCTAAACAGACCTATATGGGTCGTCTCCTAGTCCCGAGCTGTTTAGAGTCCTTCACGGACTAGGATGCCACTACAGAAGGTGTTTAATCGCGGAAGGGAGTCGATCCCGCAAGTCTTGGATCTCCCCGAGTCTGCCTCGGAGCGGGAGGCATTGTTCGGTAAGTTTCCTAACCAAAGAAGGAGAGCCGAGGGGCCTATAAAACCCCCCGGAGGCAGTTGCGCAGAGGGGCAGAAGGGACGAGGGAGAGAAGAGCTACCAATCGACCAAGAGAAGGAGAGAGAGAGAGAGGAACGGCAGGGAGTTACCGCGGCGACGCTCCGACCTTCAAACACAACCGGCGGGTGGGTCTCCTCTTCCCTATAAGTCCTGTACCCTCCTTCTGGTTGCGTTGCGGGTGCCCCTGTGCTGTTATGGCGCCGTCGCAAGTTCCAACGCTGCCGCTGCGGCCCTTGGCTTCTGTTGGAACCACCGGAGTCTCCCGCCAACGTCGTCGGAGGCTGCAGGTGTAGCTAGGTCCCCTTCGGGGGTAGATAGCAATCGCCGGAGTCTCCCGCTTCCGCGGCCGTCGGGGAAGGAAGCAGGCGGCCGTCGGGCTTGCAGGCGTCGTCCGGGGCGAAGGAGGGAGAGGTCGGGGGGAAATAATACCCCCCGAACCTATGTCCACAGTGGAAAAGGCCCCCTGGGCCCGCATGGCAGTCGCACGAGGGCCGCGTGTGAGCCCATTGACCCGCGGGTCAATAAGGTGGTGGGGCCCACCTTCAAAGGATGTTAAAAAAAAAGAGAGAAGATGAAGAAGAAGAGGAGGTGGTCGCGCGCAGGTGGCCAGTTGACCCGGGGTCAACTGGGGCAGTGGGGCCCACAGAGGAAAAGATGTTAAAAAAAAAAGAGAAGAAGAAGAAGAAGAGGAGAAGGAGAGGATCCGCGCAGGGCCAAGATGTGCTGGGCCGGGCCCATGAAGCCCATTTGCCCTGGATGAACAGTACTGTGGCATTAAAATTTAAATTTTAAAATCAATTTAATTTAAACAAACCGAGACAAGCATAAGGCCGGTTCTAAACCCACCTCATGGCTTCGGCATAACTTAAAAGAATTCAAAATAATTGGGAAACATGGAGGCCGGTTCTAAACCCACCTCCTGACCCACAATTAATTTCAAAAAAAAAATAAAATAAAACAAACAATCAATTTAAATTAAATAAAAATTAATTTAATTCAAACAAACCGAGGCAAGCATAAGGCCGGTTCTAAACCCACCTCATGGCTTCGGCTCAACTTAAAAGAATTCAAAAACAAAGAGAAACCAGGAGGCCGGTTCTAAACCCACCTCCTGACCCTCTTTTTTAAGGTGGACATACAAAGGTCATTAACAGACCCCAATGTCCACCGGTTTGACAAACAGCTCATCAACTCACGAAGGAGTCGAAGGAATCGACATGAGCTAATTTCCCACAAGTCTATCAAAGACCGGGACATGCTCAATTTCAAGACATTGAACAAATTCCGGGATGCCTATTAAAGGCTGGACATGTTCAAGACAAATTCAAATTGATCTCAAGATCAACAGATGATTGATACCAAGTTGATAGAATGGATGTCATGATATTGTATTATGTTCGGTGCAAATTCAATGAAAAAAGGGAGTGCAATGACCTCATGAAATGATCGGAATGCAAACATAAGAAATGTGATTTGAATGGGGGGAAAATCTGTAATCCGAAAGCCTGAAAACTGGAAAAAAATTTCTGAACATGAATTAAGTCTGAAATCTGTCAATCTGTAAAAATCACAAACCGAAAACAGACTTGAAACTGAAATCTAAAACAGAGTCTGAAATCTGAATCACCTCTGAAATTCAGAGATTAAAAATCTGAAATCTGTTTTGGTGCAGAAACCCATTTAAAACCTGCAATCTGGAAATCAATTAAGGGTGCAGAACTGCAGGCTCTGGAGTCTGAAATTTGAAGAGGATCAAAAATCTGAACTTTGCAGGGAGCCGAGGGCTGTAATC
Organism: Cryptocoryne crispatula var. balansae; assembly: GCA_036172225.1. NCBI lineage: Eukaryota > Viridiplantae > Streptophyta > Magnoliopsida > Alismatales > Araceae > Cryptocoryne > Cryptocoryne crispatula. The sequence continues at coordinate 23,373,268 of CM069928.1, forward strand.
AGGTCTCTGCGCAAGGTAAAAAAAAAACCGAAATCTGAAATTTGAATAAAAAAATCTGAAGTCTGAATTCAATCCACTTAAAAATCTGTAATCTGAACTTAACCCACATAAAAATCTGAAATCTGCAGGGGATCCGAACATCCGAAATCTGCAATCTGTAAATTGAAGCTTCAACAAAAATCTGAACTCCACATTTCTGAAATCTGAAACATACAACAAAAAAACTGAAATCTATAAGATCTGGGGTTTTAAAATCTGAAACATGTGTAAAAAACTGAAATCTATAACCTGAATTGAGATCTGAAATTTGGAACGGAATCTGAATTCAGAATCTGAACTTCACATTTAGAGATAAAAATCTGAACCTTACTTAGGTAACAAGCAGAAAATTCTGAAAGGTGAACCTGAATTGAAATTGGAGAAGCACAAACCCCAATCCGCAAATTTCCAACTTGTCCCAAATACCATCTTCAACAAAATCAGATGACAAGCCATAATCAAGACCTTCAACAAAAAAATCCGAAATGGGAAGTGCAGCAAGATCTGGAAACTGTGAAAATTCAGAAAGGAGGTCCAAACCTAAAGAAGCCAAATGAATCACCAATCTGAAATTCACCGAACCCTTGAGCCAAATTCAAAACAGAACTCAAATCAAATAATTGAATAAGTCAAATCTTAAATCCCCAATCCACTCAGGTCCGAAATCTGCAAGCTTCAAGAAATCTGAATGTACCTACTCAAATTAAATCCAGTTTTGGCCAAACTCAGCTTTAACTAAAAAGTAAAATCTACTGCAAACTATATCTGAGTCAAAACTAAAGCAAGCCCAATAAATTTAAACCCACAAACTCAAACTCAAATCATTGTTAACTTAAACAAATTCAGGGCAGTTAAAAAAATCAATTCACATGAACCATCAATAAAAATCTCAGTCGGTTTCTTAATCCAAGTCCCAAACAGAATCTGAGGAATAAGATAATTCAAACCAAATCTCCCAAGTTAGGTTAATTTCACTCAATCCAAGCCAATTTTCCAAGTCGAACATTAAAACAAATTAACCTTAAACTAAACAAATTCAAAATAAACCAAACTCAAAATCAAACAATAAATAACTTCAATCCAAGTCAACCCAATCAACTTGAATGAACTTCCCAAATAAAATTCAACTCAAGCTTAATGAAATCCAAATAAAATTCGAATGAACTCATTCCAAACAGATTTAAATCAATTAATCAAACCAATCAAAATTCAAACCAAATTGAATCAAACTTAAATTAATAAGCAACTCAGAAAAAAATGAATAACTTGAACCCAAATCAGTTTAAAAATCTGAAAGTTGCATAAAACCACAGAACGTCAAATTCACCCAAAACAAATTCAGCCCAAATTAATTTTAACCAAAATCAAACTGAAATCAAAATAATTCAATTTCAACAGAATCCATTTCAAACTTAAATAAATCAAACTCCAACCCAAACCAAAAACAATTCAACCAATAAAATTGAACTCAACTCAAACTAAATTCAAAACAATTCAAATTAATCAATTCAATTCAACTTAAATTAATCAAACCAATTTAACTCAAAATCAATTTTAATCAATTCAATTCAAATCAAATTCAAAACCAAATTAAGTGCTTGCCTTCCATCAAATTCATGGGATTATTTTCTCCTGTGTGAATGCCTATTTTTGTGGATGTATGTTTTCTGTTCCAATGGATTGCTATGACGATAATCAAGGGTCTTCGAGTCATCTCGATGTAATTAACGTCGGATCTTCGCACCATCCGACGGGGAGAGGTCAAAACAAATTTCAAAGAACCTAACGACCTCAACATATAATTTTGACCCTAGTTAGTATTTTTATGGAATACCATCTATTTTCCTAAATAAGTCAATGCTAAGGTCTAATCAAATCAAATCCAAATTCAAAATGGAAAATGAATTTCCGAAAAATAAATAAAATCTTTTGAGATTTTTGAGGTTACATCAACAATATACCAATATGAAGTTCTGTTGAAGATGGAGTCCCTTATTGATGACCATAGGTGGTGAGAAAAGATGCGGTACTAGTTTGTCATGGAACCCCTAGTAAATGTCCTTAACTTGGTTGACTTAAATGATAAAAATCAAATGTGATACTTGTATGATGTTATGGACAAGGCAAAGATAAAAATTAAACATTTACATCTTAGTGGTTATAAGAAGTGGTAGAAGGTGATAGATAACATATGAGACAAGACACTTCACCATGATATTTATGTTGCAAGTATAAATTTAATTATTGCCTTTTAGTTTATTCTCATAGAAACGTGTTAAATTGCGAATGCCTAAACTTTGGATTGTGTTACAACATATTTCTTCCACCCAAGGATACAGTATGGTAGGCAAGTGTGCAATGATCAAGAGCTACTCGTAGGCACATTATCTGTGTTGAAACATTTGTCTAAGACTCCAAAAGACTAAACAAATACTGAGATTGAAGTGAGTAATTATTACTTTTAGTAAGCATTGAACTTGAACATAAGTAATAAACTTAATTGTATTGCTTATTGCATTTCAAATAACTTTATACAGGCATAGAATTGGAGTGTATGAAGATTCAGATCTTCTATATTCACATGATAAAGTTACTTTTGGTAAGCTATTGGTCATTTAGGTCCCTGTAAACATTGTTATTAGAATATGACACTAATTTGTACACTAATTGTATGTTTTATAGCTGAATGGTGGATATAATTAAGCAACATGAGTGGATGGAATCCACTAGCAGTTGTAACTGTTAAGGTGTTGAGTCATAGGATTAATTCAAGTCAATGTGAGAGGAATTGGAGACCTTCAGTCTCAAACACACGAAAAGAAGGAACATGCTGAAGAGTGAGAGATTAGAGAAGTTAGTCTCTGCTACTACTACATAAGGTTGAGGATCAAAAACATTAAAGAAAGACAAAAGATATCTGAGGCCATGTTTGCTGAATTTGCTGGTTATTGTATCAGGAAATTGCTCAAATCAATCAAGATTTGTTACAGGGAGATGTTGACTTGAAATATCTATTACAAGAATAACATCTACTTACAGCATGAATGGAAAACAAGGATGTTGAAAGAGAGTTAGATTTTGACCCGAATGATAGATTACAAGCCAAAGGTGAGCTTGACAGTATTGTTGGTGAGGAAGAAGAAATGAAAGAAGATTAAGACTAGGTTCTATACACAGCTTTAATTCTTGATCCACCTCAGACTATAACTGTCCCAGAGCCAGATATGGCTCTAGCCATAGCTCTAGCTTGACTTCTAGGACTTTCTAGCACCAATAAGGGTTGTTCATTGTTCAAGTCATTAAATAAAGCAATATATCTGGTAGGAGGGTGCTAAAATGTAGAAGAAGAAGAAATTTTGACGAGAATAAAGTTAAGTACAAAATGCTAATATCTTTTTAATATATAGACTACTTAGCCACTTTCATTAGATGATGATGACAAAGAGTTTATTCTACTCAAACAACAACAAAGTGTGAGTGGTAGAGGTGAGGGTGATGGTGATTTTACTAATAGTGTACGCACGAGTGGAGCATGTACAGATGATTTGACTAACAGAAGACATTCAATTTCAAGTGGAAGGAGCAATAGACGTTGGAATCAGATGAATGTCTTTGATGAGTAGACAATATTATATCTCGAGACTGCTTCAGACATCGAGATTTGTTATTAATCATCTCTTTCATCTCGAGCTGAAGGTGGATTATATGATTTTATTGAGATGACTTAGTCATTATTTTCATATTATTGTGGGTCAATCATGAGTGATTAAAGTCAGTGGAGAATTCAAGAAAGTGAGGTGTAGGAGAAAAATTATAAGAAAAAATTTCGTAGGTGGTGGGGATTGCAAGGTATATTTTTCAACACATAATAGAATGTATTATGTTAATTTGTATCTATTTGTGTTAGTATCTCATAGTAACATGAAAATACGATAAATGACTAAATGGCGCAATTTATTATTATTATTTTTTTATTTTCTTCTCATTTGTTTGATTTTTTTAGAATTTTTTTTGACTTTTAGGTATTTTTATTGAAACAATAAAAAAATTTATCGATCTAAATTGATTTCGGATTGCCGTCTCTTTCGGTGGATTTAGTTGGGATCAGACCGCTGCGATCTAATCTAGATCGGATTGGCCTGATCTAGTCACTAATCTCGATCCCATGATCTTTGGGACCGAGTTCTAAAAAAGTCATATTTCTGAACTTCCTTATGTGATCACATTTATCAATCTATGCTATCTGAGGCCAGAGGCACTTGAGACGAGGGGAGGGTCACTTGGCCTTAGGTGCGTGAGACAAGGCACCTCGGGCACTTGAGGTCAAGGAAGGTGGGGTCGGGAGTCGGGACCGGGTCAGTTTGGCCCCAAACCGACCCGGGTCGGCCGGGGTCGCGACCCGGGTCGGGACGGGGTCGGCCCGGGTCGCGAAAAATAATAATAAAAAATTAAAAATGGAGTCGGGGTCTTGGGGTCGCGACCGGGTCGGTCGGCCCCAAAACCGACCGGGTTGGGTCTGGGTCGCGACCCGGCGAACCATGCTTGAGGTGACATATATTTTTAATATAATTAATAATATCTAATTATATATAACATTAAAAATCTTGAAGAAGGACATAAAAAGAACTCACTTCTAGGGCTTGCGTGGTATTAGGATGTCGGGTCCTCAAAGTGGAAGATTGGGCATTGGGGTTTTCATGGCGGGGGGGGGATTTTAGGTTACCGAATCCAGCACTTACTGAGTTCGAATCTGGGCGAGGCAAGAACTGTCGAGGAGAGGCATTTTTGCCTCGCCTTGCCTAGTCTCAGCGCCTAGGTGTTTGAGGCAAGTGCATTTGATATCAATACACAAATATATTACTCCACTGGAATTTCAATTGTAATTATATATCCACAATGTGGGAATTAGGTTCAAACTTTTCTCTCCCCCCTTTTTATGTGTTTGTTCGACATGAAGAAAATAAAACACTATCTCCACTCAGAGGAAGACAACTTTTTGCTGGAGTAACAATGAGTTAAACGGTTTTAGGAAAAGAAGTTCTGATGAATAGCTTCATTTTTATCTTCTTGTATGGATATCCCAAAAAAGGATTGGACTCAACTAAACTGTAGCCTTAATTTCAAATTAATTGGGTCAGCCAATCATTTGGGACTAATGACATAAAATATTTGAATTATTCATATAGTTGCTCTATAGTAAGTTCTTATCCTTCAGAGGTAAGTGTAATAAGAGTATCCATCAACTATGAGATCACCCCTATATGATTATCTCATGGCAAATAAAGACAAATCAAATCAGATGGTTCTATTTTCTAACTTTTTTGACTTTCTTCTATGCTACCAAAGTACCAAGGTTGAAAAGATTGTAAAAGTCAATTACTAAATATATATTTATATATAATACAAATTTCTAAATATATCTGTTATATATACATGTGAAAATGAAATTTATATACCATTTATGTTATAGGTATAAAATTTATATCAAATATGTCAAAAAGAATTTACTAGTTGGTAATCGCCCTTGAATGAAGAGATTTATCTTAATTTCTTTTGTTGATTTGAGTTGAATTCAGAATTGTTTGAATTGTGTAATCTCGTAGTATTGATATTGATAACTGGCCTGATACAAGTGTTTATAACTCAATTCATGGCAATCATAAATAAAAAGTTCATTTTCTTCAGTCCTGATAAACAATCTGGATAATAGTCATTACACTTCAAAAGTACACTGACCTGAAATCAATACAATAGTTAAGAAAGCATTCATACATGTGTATATATTTGTAACTGCATTGGCCTTTTTATATATATGATTACTTGTGGTCTTGGTTTCTCCATCCTTTTGCTAGACATGATACTGAACTTGTGCATCTCCTTTCTTATTTTTCTCTTTGCTAAACCCTTATTCTTGATGCCAAGGATGGATTGTTATTGTACACTTTTATCCCCTTTCATGTTTACATTAATCGTGGTTTTATAATTCAGTTAAATGCTAACTCGTCTGAGTACAGCAGTCATTTGAGTCAGTTATGGTTTTAGGTGACGTTTGATAATAACACTATGATCTGAAATATGAGATTCACCTCTAATATCTAAATACATTGCATAAAAGCTGCAGTCATTTGAGTCAGTTATTGTTTTAGGTGACGTTTGATAATAACACTATGATCTAAAATATGAGATTCACCTTTAATATCTAAATATATTGCATAAAAGTTTGAAAACTTGATGACTAAGATTGTTTGATAAATGCACAGCTGACATCTGAATCTGATATTTGGGTAAATTAAGATCATTGTATAATTAGAAATTGCGAAATCAAATTTTTAGAACAGTAAGTGTTCTCAATATGGATATATGATTTTAAATGAAATGATAGGATACATTTCACATGCAAAGACGTCACGTGTAGGATTGGTAGACCTAAAATAGTTAAAATTCTTAGCTCAACCCTAAACTGGAAAAATCAGAAAATAGGACCCAAATGAGTGATTCATTTTGGTTTTGGCGGTTGATCTAGTTGGCCTAATTTAATTTTATTATATTAATTTTAAATATAGTATTATAATCTTATGCGAATTAATATCAAAGAGAGATATTTCTCTTTTATGAATAAAATGCTAAACTTAAGGTTAACCATTGTTAGTTAAGTTATTTTGATTTAATGTTAATTAATATTTATAAAAAAAAGTTATGTTAAACCGAGGAACTGAAACAAACCAATCTGAATCATTGTTGGTTTGGGGTTTAGCCAAACCAAATCGGTTTAATTCCATTTTCAACTCAATTTCACTTTTGACAAAGGCTTTAAACCTAACTGTGTACGTGCGCCTACCCTAAACTGGTCGTATTTGACAGTGGTATTGTTTGTCTGCAATTCAGATTCTGATATGGGTTAAGCCATTTCGATTTCTATTCATGATATTCTGTTTCCATTTCAGGGTTTACAATATATTTTATTAATATATATTAATTTTTAATAAATATGAGTAAATAAATGTCATATTACTATTAGTTTTTTGATCTGATATCTTTAAAGTTTTACTTTTACTTTCTATCATTTATATGTGATAGTTTGAACAATGTATGTTATTTTTATTAAATATGAGTAAATAAATGTCATATTACTGTCTGAATTCAAATTAGTAGATACGTAATGGACCATTTCAGATTCCGATTCTAATAAACTATCCAAATTTCTGTTCGAGTCTCATAACTTGGATCACACATTTTGGAAATCTTTATAGGCAAATCCTCATGGTGATAGTCTGTGTGCTGCAGCAAATGACAAAGGGCATTTGATGGAGAGGTCAGCGTTAAGTGCAAATTCTATCACTTACTGATTCAGACGGTAACTGTCACGTTGGAGTGTCTTCAGATCTTAACCAGTTAACATATTAAAATTAACAAACCATCAGAATACTCAAGTATCTGACCGAATCAGACTTCTGATGTTATTAAGACCAATCAAACAGGGCGTTAGTTTGTTGAATGCTGAATGTCTCCTGTACCATATTTATCTTCATTTTTTTGTCCTTGTATTATGTTTTTTGATGCATGATGTCTTACTATTGAACGTGAACCATTTGTCTTGATACTTGTATTTTTCTGTAGGTGACAACCATGTGCAACAAATTAAACAGTTAAGTTCAGATATGGTTCAACAGGAAGTATCTCCTTTTTGGAAGGAAATGCTGGAGATGACATTTACTACCCCGACAGATGTGGACACAAAAGAGATGCCTTTGAATCCGTTCGTTGCAGACATCCATCAGTCTTCTTTGAGAGGTGCACGAGCGTCTGATAACAGGCTTCTTACAAAAGACATGGGATCCTATTGCGATGTTGGTACCTGATATGTTCTTATGTACAATTTTTTAAAAAATGTGCCTAACCTTCTTTTCATATAAAATGATTAGATGTTTGAAGAGCAATCGTGAATGCATTACATTCGTGTCTATAGTGACAAGATATTTTTCTCCTAAAAAACCGTTCTACTTTTCAATGAGCCACTATTTCTTTTTTCCCTCTTAAGCTTTTTCCTTTTTAAAAACTGTCTCTAATTTATTTCTTCTGTCATGTCAGGATGTAAAATTAGTCCCCTCATATGATGAAGGGATCAATTTAGGTAAACAAACAGAAAAGTTCTCGAGGCAACAGGCAGCTTATGGAGGGAATATAGTGGACAAGAATAACAATGCGTTCCAAGGCCCTGAGAGCCATTTAAAGGCACAACTTTCAGCAGCTAACATGTTTCTTCTTGGTTCTGATCTCTCCACGGAGTTGCCCATGTCTTTTGTAGATCTTCCAGAACTTGAGGATCCTATTCCCTGTTACACTTTATATGGTAACTGTAATGACAACTCCTTGGTGAGCAGCAAAGAAAATGGCCTCAAATGGATGGATAGTATGCAGCTAACATTTAACGATTCAGGATATTCATCTAACATTTCAGACATTCTTTTTGATCAGACTGATAATGTAACAGCTCTTGAAGCTGATTCAAGTTTGACCATGGCAGAGAAACAGCTGTTTAGCATTCGTGAGGTTTCACCTGAATGGGCATTTTCAAATGAAAGTACAAAGGTATATCCAATACCACCCACTTAAATATGCTTTTGAAAGATGCATGGAACTTAGATATCTGAGTGTTCTCTACATTTTCTTGTTACTTTTTTATATTTAGTTTCCGTAATTGCTTGAGCTTGATGCATTTGGGTGCATTGGATTAGGTGCTCATTCAACCCCAAGATTTGGATATCTTTAAAGCTATTACTCTTTAGTAAGCTTCTATTAAGAACAATCTAGAATTGCTTCAATCCCTTGGCTAATACAGGTCATCCGACATTATGAACTTGAAGACTTAGAAAAATGCATCTTTATCAATTAATCTTTGCTTCAAGGGTCAGTTATCACTTATCAGCTAGCTCAACCTAGTAGACTTTTTAAGTTTGTAGGAATAATATCCTATCAAATTTTTTACTTGCATTCATTTAGCCTTTCTAACGTTCTTACAGTTATTGTTCACTTCTTTCTCTCCTCACTTTACAGTGAATAGCAGATAATACTCATTGTAGGAACATGATAAGAACGGAAAAAAGGAATAGTTCCAATAAGGAAATAATAGAGATGTGGTTTCTCCAACTTAGGAAATTGTTGCTTTCATCTCTTATTAAAGGCTAAATCCGTGGACAAAAATGCATTTATAATTGACTAAATACCTTCCATTATAAAATAATTTACTTACATGTTCACTAGTATTTTCTCACTTCAAAACATCAAGGGCATAAATCCCTTCTGCCTGTTTTTTTCTCTTTTGCTCTTTTCTTAACAAATGATCCAGACGGATTGGGATCGGACTTGGCTGATCCTGACCTGAAAATACTTGTGGGGATCCTAGCATTGGAAGCTTAGGAGAGTCTTGTCGGAGGAGATGTTTGGCTACAGTTTTGATGGATTTAAAAAGTGAGATCAAAATACTTATACTAGTGGTTTTTAAGTTAAAAACAAATTATATCATACAACTATGACACCTAGAATGTTGTATGGTTGTGAATGATGGACAATGAAATAATTTGATTTGAATGATCTAATCATCTATGAAGTAACTCAAAATGAACAAGAGCGGAGAACGATAATTCATATGGTTGACCCCAAATAATATGAGATTAAGGCTATAGATGTCCTAAATGGATCCTTCCATGAAAGAGATACCTCTTCATTTTATCTTTGACTCTCTATCCCTGCCATGGATTGCAGAATCGGCAGAATCGGTCCGATTCCGACCGATTCCGGAATTGAATCGGATCGGATTCCCGGCGGAAGGACCGATTCCGGGAAGAATTCCGCGGAATCGGACTGAATCGCCTGGAATTGGTCGGAATCGATCCGATTCCGACCGATTCCTTGTGGAATCGGTCGATCCGACCGATTCTTCGGAAGGCCGGGTCAACCCGGCCCGGTTCGATTCCCGGTTCGACTCTGGACTGGGAATCGAACCGATTCCGGCCCTTTTAGGGCCGGAATCGACCTGTGGAGCTCCATTAGGTCGATCCCGCAGCGGAAGGAGACTGCGCAGGCGATTCCGGCGCGATTCCATCGATTCCGGCCTCGATTCCGTCGATCCAGCGTCGATTCCGGCCGATTCCGTCGATCCAGGGTCGATTCCGGCACTATTCCACCGATTCCGGCGATTCCGGCGGCGATTCCAAGCTTGGTCTTCAAAGGATTCGGCCGATTCAAGCTCGGATCGGCATCGAATCAACCTCTTCTTCGATCTTTGTAAGGTTTTTGGTAAGATTTCTTCGACGAAAACTTCGTACGTCCATTCTTACGCGTTTCCGACGAGTTTGAGTGTCGTTAAACTTTACGATTTCCGTCCGAACAAGTCCGTTTAAGTTTTGAACTATCCGGATATGTCCATTTTGTACGGGAAAAATTCCGGATATCCCGTACGCCTATTTTTACACGTTTCCGACGACTCCGAGTAGAGTTAAACTCGGTGATTTGTGATCGAATAACTCCGCTCAAGTTGTTTGAACATCGATTGGATGTTCTTTGTACAGGAAAAATTTCGGATACCCCGTACGTTAATTTACGACCATTTCCGACAAATACGTAACCCTTTAAACATACCGAATGGTGTGTTACTTGGGTTGTCTGCTTCCCGAACAACGTCTAAATCAATTTTTATGTTATCTAATCATTTTTAATGCATTGTTTACAATTTTTGCAGATTTAAGCAATGGCCGATCAAGGTGACGCAGCACCAGCACGTGCTTCCGACGTGGGTTGGGAACACGGGCAGATGGTAGACCAAGTCAGGAAGAGGGTACAGTGCAAGTGGTGTGGGAAGGAGATGAACGGGGGGGTGTTCCGGCTGAAACAACATATTTCCGGAACAGGTGGGAATGTCAAGAAATGTGACAAGGTGCCCAAGGAGAAGAGTAAGGAGATGAGAGGATACATGACAGGTAGAGCCTCTCAACGGGCTGTTCGGATCGAGCAGAGGGAGGAGTTGCACGACGAGCTACTCCAGAGGAGGAGGGACCGCGATTTGCCTACCTCGAAAGGGAAAGGCGGGGAAGGCACCACCGAGCCGGAGCCACGGAGCGAGGACGAGTCCTCGGACTTCGAGCCGAGACGTGCTAGGCACGCGGCAAGCGTGCGTGGGCGAGGAGGAGGGGAGCGGGGAGGGTGCGGGTCCCGAGTTGACCCGGCTTTGGGCCGATCGGCATCGGCTCGCCCTACTCGGGACCGAGAGCCCGACCCCAGAGACAGAGCCATACCGCCGTTCCACTTCTACCGGCACTCGATTTACACCGAGTGACGAGTATTTATTTAGGAAACGAGTGCTTTGGGCGGATGGGGATAAAGCGAGCAATGAAAGTGGTGAAGGCAACGAGAACGGCCGCAAAGAGAGCCGTTCGCCACATTGTCGAATGGTTTTTACGTACGCAGTATCACTATTTAAATTAAATTTGACATTATGCGTGTTTTATTTACTAAAACTTAATTTTACCCTGATCCCATTTTTTTTAACTTGATGTAGGCATCCCAGCACATGCAGCCACCATCCCCTACTTCCAGACGATGGTGGATGCCGTGGGTGGGGCTGGACCGGGTTTGCAAGCCCCGGGCAGCAGACACATATACGGCGCTGGCCTGGATGAGGAGGTCCAGGAGTTGAGGGAATGGATGGATGGGTTTAAGTTGGTGTGGAAGGAGAGGGGTTGCACAATTATGTGCGGTGGGTGGACAGGTATCACCAAGAGGAGTATGATAAACTTCTTGGTGTACTGTTCTGAGGGGACTACATTCTTGAAGTCGGTAGATGCTTCTGGGAAGATGAAAAATGCCGACTTCATCTTTTCTCTGATGGATGGGGTGGTGGAGGAGCTCGGGGAGGACAATGTGGTTCAGGTTGTCACTGACCACGAACCATCATATAAGGCGGCTGGGAGGAAGTTGATGGAGAAGAGGAAGTACATCTTCTGGGTGCCCTGTGCAGCACATTCCATAGATCTCATATTAGAGGATATAGGCAAGGAGGAGGGTGTATCTACACTTGTCAGGCAGGCGCAGACGATCACATCTTTTATTTATTCGCATCCCCGCCTCCTACATATCATGAGATCTCACACAGGAGGACACGATTTGCCACGAATTTCATTGCGCTGGAGAGTTTACACCGGCACAGGCATGCATTGGTTAGGTTCACACAGTCCGAGGAGTATTACAACTATATGGTGGACAACTTGCATGACAAGAAAGATCAGCTGGAGATTCTTGTCAGGTCTGAGAAGCAGATCACTGACAAGAGGTTTTGGGAGAGGATTGCCTACTATTTGGCAATCATTGAGCCACTGGTAGTTGTCTTGAGGTTGGTAGACTCAGATGACAAGGACCAGATTGGCACATTGTATGATCCTATGGACCGAGCAAAGCTGAAAATTAAAGAAAAAAATCCCAGAGGTTACAAAAAGTGGTGGAAGATCATTGATGACCGATGGGACAAGACCTTGCACCACGATGTCCATGCTGCAGGTAACTTGGTTAAAAAATTATCTTTTGCTGTATAATTGTCTTATATGCACAATGTTAACTAATAAAATCTTGCAGGATACTTTTTGAACCCCCGCCTCCAATATGGAGGACAGGTGGTGAACGACAACGAGGTGATGCGGGGTACACTGCGGTTATTCGGCGTACGTGCCGACCTCAGCAGGACAGGATAGAGGCTGAGATAGAAGTAAGTTAGAGTTCATGAAATACCTTGGAGTAGCCTTACCAGGCAACTAATATTTTTTTTTATAAATTTTTCAGATGCAGAAGTACAAGATGAGGGTCGACGTATACTCAGATGCTGACCTGAAATATTCAGTTGACAAAGTGTCACCTGGTATAGTAATAGCTTGATGAAGAATTTCTTTTCTTTTCATATAAGTTATGGTGATGATGGGCTAATTGTTTTCCTGTTCTCTTCTTGTTTTTTTCATGCAGCTGAGTGGTGGGTTCAGGTGAACACCAGGAGTGGATGGAATCCACTTGCGGCCATTGGTATCAGGATACTCAGCCAGAGCACCAGTTCCTCCCATTGTGAGAGGAACTGGAGTACATTCAACCTGATACATACCAAAAGGAGGAACAGGTTGACCTCAGACCGGCTGGAGAAGCTGGTTTTCTGTCATTATAACATGAGGCTGCGCATAAAGAACATCAAGGATCGACAGAAGATCAACGAGGCACATTTTGCACGATTCGCAGGTGGCCCGTACGAGGAGAGGCATTCCTCCGCCACACCACCACCCGATGAGGTGGACATGGACCAGATTTTCCAGGAGGAGCATGCACTTGCCTCCTGGATAGAGGAGAGGGAAGGCAGGGATCATGCGCGGTGAGTTTGATCCCGATGACCGTGCGTAGGCGAAGGAGAGTTGGATGGTGTTGAAGCCGAGGAGGATGCTCGGCTCCACCTCCATCTACTTCTCGTGCTCGGGGCGGGCCTTCTTCTCGCCCACGGCGGCTATGGAGCGACCACTGCGGCTTTAGCCCCGGCTCTGTTCCGGTTCCGGCGGCCATACCCAGCCCATTCGCAGTCCGGGGAGAATGAAAACAAAGGTGACTGCACGGAAAATGGGAGAATTTGCAAAGTTGAAAAAAACTTTGGGTTCCGGACCTTCTGGAACTTCAGAGATGGCTGAAGAGGTGAAGAGAAGGAAGCTAGAGGTCAGGCGTCCTGTCAGCCCAGATGACGACACGCGAGCTCCTTCTCACTCCTCGGGTGATGATGACGAGGAGTGCATACCGTGTGGCACGGCCATCGGCGACGGATGAGTCTGCGATTCACGGCTTCCAAAGCCGTATTACGCGGACGGATGAGACACCGCATTCTTATATTATGGAGCCACGAGTATCCGGCATTTGGCCGGAGTTGACCTCAGGTGGATTACACCACCAGCTCCACCGTCACCTCACACGTCCGGTCGTCCCGCACGGTCCGATCCATACGACCTTGATGGCATGGCATCGGCATTATTTTCATATGGATATGGTCCCGGACAATATACGGGCGAGCGCGAGGAGGAGCGTCGCGAGCAGGGAGAGGAGGAAGATCCATATACATATCCTAGACATTGGTAGTAGATTGATATGATGTAATTTTTTGATGATGTATCAACTCTTTGTTTTTTTAATCAATGGAATTGGAATATGTACTAAATTTCAAGTCTTCAATTGGTGTTCATTAGTATTTATTCGATGTGGTCCTGTGGATGAATACATTGGTTATTTTTTAAAATTTTTCTAACTCATTTCCTATTTTTTTAGAATTTTTTCTGATTTTTTTGAATTTTTTTGACGAAAAAAAAATCAAAAAAAAAAAACGATTCCGGACCGATCCGGAATCGATTCCCTTCCCTGGAATCGGAATCGGAATCGGTCCCAGTCTGGGGAGAGTCACCGCCATAGCTAACCTTCCTTCTTCACCCTGAACGGATGAGGAAGGACTGTATCATGTCTCTATGGCCGATATTCAGGGAATTCACCAACTTAAGTTGATGGGATCCCATCGTATCGGGTCTTCTTAGGTAGGTGGCAATCCAGTCAGCTCTGGGCCACTGGTTCACCATTGGGTCACTCTGGATGTATTTTTGTTTTGTTTTTTTAATTGTTTAAAAAATTGATCCTGGATCTGTTTCGTTCTGTTGAATCAGCCGAGCCAACTGATTAATTATGATCGGCCTTGACTAATCCAAGGGATGATCCCAATTTAGAATCCTTGGGGTCCTAGAGTGTTGTCAGAGTTTAGAGTTTGAGTGGGACTTTGAAGGCACAACGTGTAGGCTTGTAGCAGAAACCTGAGTTTGGGGTGTGGAGAACCTGGGTCATGGTTTGTAGGATAGGTATGTACTGACCTGATTAAGGGGGAGCTCAATCCTGGAAAGAAGTTCCATCTTGATCAGTCTGGATCATCTGACCCTCCGTGGAGCTTATAGCAGTGGGGTGACCAGTGCCGAGGTGCTGGTTGGCCACCATCTTCTGAAGATTAATGGTGTGCAGACCCATCATCTGAGGGATTCACAACTTATAGGGTATGGCCCTTCATCTTTGAAAAGGGGCAGTCAAGATTAGAGGCAGGCCTCCCTCCTCCAAGGTTTGCAAGAGTCGTCAGCTGTTGCCTTGATAGGTTGGTGGTTGGTGGATCAGCTCCCTACCTTTGCTACCTCAGCAGCTAGCACTGATAGCTTGGTCGAACTCAAGCTTTTGGGATATTGGCTGATCCATTCTCAATCTGGACTGGGATTGGCCTTGGCCAATCCTGAACAGAAATTTCTTGCCCCGAATAGGTTACCTAGTGTTGCAACTAGAGAGAGAGTGATGGGAACTGGTACGGTCCAGATCGACCACTTGTTTGGAGACGGCGTCTTCCGGGTCTTGAGGAGACGACGTAGTTATTTCTTTTATTTTTTAGTGTTAGAATTTTATTGTTTATGCATTTTTATTTGACTATTTAGAGTCCTTTGAGGCCTTTTATCTTAGTCCTTTAGAGGACATATATGTAATTAGGGTTTTTAGGAGTCCATCTTGTAATGTCTAGCTCTATTTAAAGAGCTCAAGTCATTAAATGGATAGAGATGGATGTTTGAACCCAAGGAGAAGCCCCTCCCGTTTTCCCCCTTTCCCCCTTCGACGTCAGCGTCGTTCCCTCACCTCCGGGTGCTCCCGGTTCTCCCCTCCCCTTCCCGGTGTTCCTCCTCACCTCCGGAGCTAGGTCTGGTGCTTCTTCCCCTATCCCGTCCTATTTCCGACCTCCGTCGACGTCTCCGTCGATGCCGCCCTAGGTCCATCCGGACCTCCCACCTCTTCCCCTCACCTATACGGACCATCCCCTCTGTTAGAAGCCCCTTGCAATCCGCCCTTCCACTGGAAGCTCTGTGACGGACCCCCCTTTTTCTAGTCGCGGCTGGACACCCGCCCTAACAGACCTCCCCCCCACAGACGACATCCCTCCACCCCACAAGCCCCTCCCACTAGCCCATTGCCCTCTTACGGAGCCTCCCGAACCCCCTTCCCTTCTATTGAGCCTTTGCGAGCCCGAATTCCCCAACCTCGCTTCTGTCGAGCATCGAAAACCCGCGAGCAGCGCTGTTTCCGGCGGGCTGAGCCACCGACGACGAAGGAGGAGAGAAGAGGAGGACTAGGCGGCACCGTCGGAGCCTCCGGCCGCCGCAGCCGATGCCTCCCCCTCCGTTCCCGGCTGCTGAGGTCGCCGCGACCGCCGGACCCCCATCGCGAGTGGGGCGGAGGAGCCCCACCCCATTCAGCCATGGGGGGGCGCCGAGGAGCCGCCACGACCCCATGGCTTCTCGCCCTCTCTCTCTCTCTCTTCTCGAACGGGCTCCCGGTGGCACGCCTTGACCCCCCGGGGATTAGTCGCGCGGCACTGCCGTTGGCGGCCACATCCCCAACGCCAGTCTAGCCGGCGCCGGTCGGTCGCCCTTGTCCGGCCGGCCAGCTGGCGCCGGTTCGCCTCGCCCGCCCGGCGAGACCGCCCAGTCAACTGCTTAGACTGGTTCGACTCGGTTTAGCCAGGTTCAGGGCCGGTTCAGGCCTCCAGAGGCCGTTTCAAGACCGGTTCAGCCTTCCTGGACCCGGTTCAGACCGGTTCAGGTCCGGTTCAGCCCTTCCAACGCCGGTTCAGGGCCGTTTAGGACCAGTTAAACACTTGTGGGCCCGGTTCAGTGGCCGAGGGTCCGGTTCGGTGGATTTCACGTCTGGTTTAGCAGTTTTCAGCCCGGTTTGACACGGTTCAATGCTGTACGGGGTCGGTTCAGCACCCACCGGGCCGGTTCAGCACCCACCAGTTCGTTTCAGCTTGGTTTCGGTTTGCTTCAGCCCCCGTCAGCCCCGTTTGGGTAGTCTTCAGCTCGATACAGCCTTCTCAGGCCCACCGATGCGCGCCGAGATGGCGGCGCCTCCTTTCCTGTGCCGCGTCAAAGAGAGGGGGGGATGATGGGCGAAATGGTAATGGAGTAACCCTCAAGCCTCAACCCACCTCCCCTAACCTGTTCATAATTCGGGGGGTCATACTATGACTTGTGGAGCACCCAAGCTTGGAAGAGATGGCTGGAAGACAGGGTACTCCAAGATCCTTGTTGTGGCTACTGAAGAATCCATGGGGAGCCTCAAGCTTTCTCTCATAGATACGTCCCTATGGTTTGGATGAGGGATGTGGGGCTGTGCCATGGAGGGGATCCTTCGGGGGCAAAGATCGTTGAATCGGAATCAGTACCCAGATTGGTGGGTACCGATCTGGATCAACCGATCCTGGTCGATCCTCCGGGAGGAATTCTGATTTAGAATTGAGAATTAAAAAAAAATGATCTCGATTCTGCTCCAATTCCAGCCAATTTGGCCTGATTCCTTTTATAAAAAAATCTAAATTTTTTTTGATTCCTATTCCAATTCCGATCCAATCCTGGTTGATCCAATCCAAGAAGCAGCTGATCCCCATCCAGATTGGCCAATTCTACAATCTATGTTCGGGAGTCCCACAGAAATGTTGGGAGGTCCGTGTAGACATCCTTTGTTGCCGAGCACATATGGGTGCCTTGCATTCTGCCCCTAATGTGGAGCCTTGTGGACTCAACTATCTATGTTAAAAAAAGAGTGAAAATAAAGCAGTGGTCAAATGAGAGTTACTTGGACTCTTCATAACATCCGTAATCAATGGAGAATCCAGTGGACTCTTTATCTCCTGTATAACCCAGCATATTTAGTAGTGTCCAGCAGACTACCCAGGTCAACTGCCTGATAGGTGGGCCTGAAAACAGAGAAAAAAAGGGGGAGAGATGCCCAGTCATTTTGTGGCAGGGAGATAACAATGTGATCAAAGGGAACCATGCTGTTTTCTTTTTATATGTTGAGTGCCATAAGAAAAGAAAGTAAAGGAAAATCATCTCCACTTGGAGAGCCCAGCTAGTGGTGACGTGTGTGGTTGCCTTTTCCTGCACAACCACCATAGTTGTTAAGTCAACAAAATGTCCAAAGGATCCTTAACTGCCTCGTCTTTGGCGTAAGAGATCCAAGATCAAGCGGTAAGGTGACTAATACTGTGTAACCAATCTCCTATTAAAGATATTGGAGAAAGAAATAACAGAAAAAGAGCATTATATAAAGATCTTCATTTGTGCATAATCTGACTGTTTATGAAATATGCAAATGAAACTAAATTGAGAAATTTCTGGTAAGAATTATTCCACTTGATAGATTTGACTTATGAAGGCTTATATGGAATGCCCAAGTTGATTCAATTTCTACTTACTATTTATGATGTCGTGATCAGACTGAATACCAAAAATGGATTCTGAATTAAATCCCCCCTTTAGGAATGAGATAAAAAACTTGACAATTAGTAGTATAGAGTTACTTTTATTTTTCTTTCAACAATTTGTAATCAGAAAATGTTTCTCTTTTTAGTAGAATTCACAAAATCTGATTGAACTGCATGACTTAAATAATAATAATGTTTCTTAAGTAAGCAACATCCCAATATAGTTGTCATTGTGATTATGGGTTGGACGCCTAATTGTATGGGCAATAATAAGAGTATCTTGTACCTAAACGGATGACTCACTTGTTCCAAGAGGATCAAATCATGACTCTACTGAGATTATTATTTTATATGTATATATTATTATTTCTATTTATATGTTTTTTATTTATATTTAATTTATATAATTTATATATCCTACATTATACTCTATTTATATTAGATTAAAATTTTTCAGTAATTTATAGTAAGTAGTGACATATCATATAATATATTTAATAATATATAATAGTAATATCAATAATATATAAGGATATATAATTTTTAATTTCATAATATTGGTCTTTGGATATTGATATTTTATTTTGAATATTGATACAGATACGGAAGGTATTCTCCAGATAATTAAAATAGAAGAAGTTGGATGTCTTATTTAGGCCTCTATTATACGACCAATTGATAGAAATACACCAGCTTTGTTTATCCTCTATTTTACCATACTTGATAGGTATCATCTTCATGGAATATGATTGAATTTAAGGTACCTTGATGTTGAAATGGTGGCAGCTGATCTAGGTCTGAAATCACCATTCGTTCCTTGTGATTCAGTTTGGTTTAGGCCAATTACTAGCCACTTATGCCAAGGCATCACTCAAGTTGGCAGCCCCAACTCAGTGGCTGCAGGCCCTCTGTTGTTTCTCCTGCTGGTAGAGCCTAATGGCTAGGATCCCAGGCTTAACTATCCTTGTCATTGCTCCTTGGCATTTTACCTTTATATTCCTTATAGGGTCTACGCCACTGTGGAATGCCTAATCTTGTTGGATGAATCATACTTTGCTTAAAACGAACTGACCTTTGACCGATTCAGACTCAATTGATTGGAATCAAACCAGTCACATTTTGGAACACGGTCTCTTACCTTTGCACTGACTGCATTGAATTCACTGTAATGGATAGTTATTTGAATTCACTATCCTTGGATCATTTCGCCATAGAATGTTTAACCATAATTGATTTTGATTTGGATTGATATCATATTAACCTCAATGGTCACATTCATTCATGTGAAATCCTTTTTACTTATATTCTTGTTTGTTTATTTTCATAAATTTTGCTCACAATGCAAAATTATATCCAAAGATAGGTTTCATTTGGAAGGGCTTCTTCGACTGGATTTCTTTTGAGATGAGTCTTCAAAGGATAGAGAGATGGGCTCATCTTTCTCTATCATTTTCCATTTTCAAATGCTAGTGTGAGATTTTGAGGGGTTATACATTGTCTTCAAATGTTATGAGGAGGATGCTTGATATCAATCCCCTCAGTCCAAACACGAGTCCTCAGAGAAGGAGGGATATCTGCCTTACTGGACAGTAATAGCTTCAAAAGTTTCCATGTTTTGCTTTCCTAAATTAGGATATGCTTAAATAGTGCTACTATTTTGATCTTTTATTTTTTTACTTCTAGTGTTTATTACTTGGTCCTTGCTTTTTTATCATCATAATTTTGAACTGTACTTAAGATCTTCTTGGTATTTATAGGATGATTTGACTTGCCCTTGTCCAATCTACCTTATTTCTTTATGGTTTAATGCAAAGAATCCTTGACATAGTTCTAGGTATCTACTTCCATGGTACATGTTCATGAATAATTAAAACCATTAGGGTAACTATCTGAAATTCTAGATTCATTTCTTTGCATGTTGAAGCAAGAATCGGTCTCAGAGGATTATGTTTAAATAACAAATGTAATGTCCATGTATGTATATGTAGTTTGTTGTGTATGTTTATGTTGGCACCTAAAAATTACATGCAAGAATAAGTGATCTTACATAGATCTGGATCCTAAATGAACTATGATCTATATGTTTTCAGCCTATAGCACATGGATGCTGATACTTAGCATTAAAAATGCTCATCTCCTTGTGGTCGGCCATAGACTTAGTTAGTATATATACAAAGTCCCATATGAGCAAAGGTACGAAATTATCATGACATATAGGTTGTTGCCGGCCATTCTCAGGGTTTTGCCAAGTCCCAAGGATTGAAGTCATGGTTCTGATACACCTATGTGTAACCTATGAAGTATATGTTATAGATATGATGTTTTGCCTTTGTGAATTGATACATAGCATATCCATGAGGGAAACTCAGGAAAAATATGAATACAGGCACATGTACATGAATCTTGGTTATGGGTTTAATGCATATGTTGACTCCTATACAATTAAAGTAAGGAGCTTGCTCCCTCACAATTCTGAAAGCTATAGGAATGCCTAAATATAGCTGAGCGGCATACACACACTGCCTGTTAATATATGATCTTGGCTAGAAGGCCTGAACATGGTTAATGAAGGATAATTTTCAGCAAAATGAGGAGGAAAATCAAGAAGGTGTCCTCTTTGTTCGGCCCTGACATATGTATGGTTATATATAGTCAGATGATTGTATATGGTTTCAATATGGTCAACAAGAGGAAAAAATGATCCTCTTGCCTTATCAATGGCAATCAAAATGTTGGAGAAGGATATCGGATCAGATTTGATCAAAGGGATGGTTGGAATGACAATTGGGTATCTTCCCTTCCCCTTTGATTCAAGACCATCAGATAGACAAGCAAAGCCCGGTTCAAGAATATGGCCACAAGAGTTTCAAAACAGGCCTAGTGATGACTGACAGATGTCTGAAGTTAAGAAAGGACAGATCTTCCTCAACTTTGAATATATTAAAAGCTAGCTATATATCTGAGACATTATGTCGATCGGAGAAAAATCACATGTATACTTAATGCTGTAGAGAAATTGAAGCTAGGTAAATGGAGGAATTTGGCCACAATTGGGCCTATTAAATGGTCAGATCAGGATGCCCTCTCCAATTCCAGTTATGTTTCATGCCTAATTATGCATCCAATGCATCATAGCAAATAGAAAAAGATAGAAAAACATACATGCATGCTTGAATGGGCTGAGGGGTGTCTAAAATTGAAAAAAACCTACCCTTCTCAGCTTTGAAGAAACCAAATGCTCAGCTATGCATCCGATGTACCATAGCAACCAAAACAAAGGGATAAAAATCAAATCTGCCAATGCCGGTGCCAAGAAGACAAATAGGAGACCCTTTTCACCCAAGCCTATTCAACCGATGGTCTATATGATAAAAAAACATATAATTCAGATGTTTGGATGTTCCCCAAGGATATGACAGCAAATTGAGGGAGGAAAGGGCCTACTGGTCATTGCAAATGCCAAAAAAAAGAAGAAGGTAGGTGGCTATGCTCAGATTGGATACCGATTAAGTGCTAAGAGATGGGCACCGGAGTGAGTACTTCCCAAAGGGTGGAAGGAGATGATGTTCTCCTTGTTTCGGCACCAACAGGCAACCAAACAGACTCTACAATGGTCAAACATGACAGTCCTTGTAAGTCCCGATTAGATGATAGAATTCATATATGGTCTGTGCACAGATGGAACCGAGAAGATGAACATACCTAATCATCCCAGTGGCTGCCTGGAATTGCAAAACAATGTTCCTTCTTCAAACCAGGGCCGGCAGATGACTGATTGCACATTGCAGATGGTAGAATTAAACAGTGGGAGATCTGTCAACATGAGAGATGATTGCAGTGGAAAGAGGTGGTAGAAAATAGGAAAATTTACATACTTGATAGTCTGATGAGATAATAGAACCTCCAAGCAATGAACCCTCTCCAAACTAGGCTTGGTGGATGACAAGGCACCGAAGATGATGGAATTGAAGCCTGATGGCTCCTTCGGCAGCAGCAGTTCACCATGGCAAGAAGAGAAGAAGAGGAGAAGAAAGAGCAGGATGCTGACTTGTTCTTGCGCCAAGATCTCCAAAGTACTTCTTTAAAGAAGTCAATGATGCATCCAAGTCCAATCAAGAATCAAAGAGAGGTCTGATCAGTGGTCAAACTAAGAAGACCTACTGCTTCCCTTTCCTGATCTTAGTAGGGCTAGGATTGATGCCTATTTAATAGGAGAAGACTCTTCAATGGGCACATGATCCAATGGCTTGGATCTTGAATTGTTAAAGTTATGAATCATATCCTTATTGGTTCCTTAACAAGATAGATATTGGTTCCTTAATTATGATTGATCATATCTAAATGAGAGAGATAAGATGACATGATGATAATGGCACAAAATTCAGTGGTCAAGATGTGTTCATCACCTTAAATTGTGGATCCTACACTTAATGGATCCTTATTAGGATCTGGAACCTACTTAAGTGATGAATGGTTATGATTGGATAATATTTCATGATGAGATGATTATGGGGCAATCATGGGCACAAGGTTCAATGGATGAAATCTTATCTTGACTTATGCCACGGATGCTATCCTTAACGAGTCCTTAATAAGATCTGGATCCTGTTTATGCTCAAATGGAACTGCCCCCTTCTCCTTAGTCCTAATTGGATCAGGATTTGATGATATTTCAATAAACATGAAATAAGGGCAATTAAATGGAATTAACCCAAGGCTAGCCCCTTAATGGGCATGTGTATGTCAAGGCCTAATGACAAATTCATCGAAGTTTACGTTTACTGGCCAGAGAGGTCAAAAAATGGGTCTGGATATCAAATTCATTCAGGCCTATTGGGCCATGGATAGCACAAAGTGGACATGGATGGGAAATGCAGTATATTTGATGCTTATTGGGCCACTCATGAATCATGATACAAAGTGGGTCCACATGGCTAATTCATGTTTATTGGGCCATGATCAACATTAATTGGGCCAAGATAGCTAGTGCATTATGTTTCAGGTTTATTGGGCCAGAGATGTCAAAAAATGGACCCGAATATCGAATTTTCATATTTCAGGCTTATTGGGCTTATATTGCATAAATTTGGTCCAATGTTAGACTGATGACTGCACATAGCCTAAATGGACCGATATTGATGAAAATAAAGCCCGAATGGGGAATTCAGAAGACTTATAGTCTGGATATGCAAAAATGTCAAATAGTGACATTTTTCTAAAGTTTCCAATGGACATCATTAAATGAAAATGTTGATGGCTATGATCGAGCACATAATGATTAGATGATGATCTTAATAGGGCAAGATTTTACCCGAGGCCCATATGGATCAATTGGAGAATCATTTAATCAATGAGATCATTTAATCAAATGCTCCACGTATGAGTGAAATAAATTATATATCAACCATATAAGATACAATTTTCGCAAGATCCGAGGGCTGAGATTTTATGATTGAAATTAAATCAATTTTCTATCATTTTGGTGGACTTTATATGTTATGTTGATGGGCTATGAAGATATGTGAAATTTAATGCTTAGTTTCAACCCATCTTATGGTTATTTAAGTATTATTTCGATGATAATAAAATGTAGGATCTAATGGTTAATATACACCCTTGGTTCTTGCACCACTTGAAATCTTAAGGAGCGGCTGCTAGAGTTCCTACAAGTTAGGAGTATCCGATGAGCACGTCCATTTGGTAGCCTCCTTCGGCCACACATAACTTCAAGAGGAAGCATCCCATCAGAGATTCCTAAGAAATAGGAAGAAATGGAGAAGGATCCGGCACACATCTCCCACATTCTCAAGTTTGAACTGTTCTTCCTCACACCGGCAACCAATGAGAATAGTCCACCAATGCAAGGACTCAACTAGAATTCAAATAAGCTACGGTATAGGCTGGGATACAGGGAGCCTTCACCAAGTCTTCTTTCTCCACTAATGCTCTCCTTGGTGTGCAAGGAAAAGGAATTGCTTTTCTATTGGGTACCTTATAAAAACAGGCCCGGAGGACTGTTTTGGGTTTATCTGATCAAGGCAGAAGGTCTGCAAGTTCCTGGATATCAGAAGGAGAGAGAAGAGAGGTCCGAGGAGAAGAAGAGCTGCTGAGGGCATGAATCCTTCTGGCTGTTGATGCTGTTGCTACCTGCAAGGGGAAGGAGACCACAGAGGAAAAGAAGAGAAGAAGGTGAAATAAGAGGGCCATGCAGCTGATGTTCGGCCTCTCTTTTCTTCCTCCCTATATGTTTAGAAACCCCATCAGTCATCTCCCTTCATGCCTACAGCTGAACTCTATACATAGACTCATCTAGCTCCATGTTTAGTCCTTTCTCCATAGTTATATGATCACCCCTTAAAACCTGATGTTCACTCACTGTTTGACCCCCATTTAGGGTCACTGGTCACATAACAGTGCCTATTCGACCCTCTTCACCTGGCTTCATGTTTGGCCTATGATCGTTTCATACAAACTATGTTCTGCTCCCCCTATATGGCTATGTAACTGCCCTTGTTTGACCCCTCTACCATGGTTGAAATCCCATACATACATCCCATGTTTGGCTATCTCTTATGCCTATATCTGATGACCTTAAGCCTATGCGTATGAGCCCTTTTTCAGCCCATCTTCCATATTCATATGATAGTTATCCTATACTCACTGTTTGGCCACCATCTTAGCCACATAATAGTCCCTCCCATACAACTTGTTCGGCCCTCTCATCAAGACCACATAGCAGCCCCATATATATCTTCTCATAGTTACATATTCAGCCCAATATTACTCTATATAAACGATGTTTGGCCACCCCATTTTGGACACATAAGTCCCTGTATCTCTTTTCTTATTCTACCCCTCTATATGTGACCCATATTAGCCCCCTTATAAGACCTGTCTGACACCTATGTCTTGGTCATATGACTACCCATATTTTACACCCACATATATGCATCTGTATCTATAGAAACAAGGCTATAGTCGGTCCTGTTGTGCTCATTATGTTGAACTAAAGAGCTACTTGGGTAGCCTAGATATTATGCCTATATGAAGCTCTTTCAACCTTCCCTTTCTTGATATAAATCCATGTTGGATCCCTCTCCATAGCTCATATGAATGGAACCAAGAGGCAAGGAATCGACAAGGTTCAAAATAAGCAAGAAGAAGAAAGTTAGTGACGTGGCCGGTTTTAGCAAAATGCGGACACATGAAGAATGAAGCAAATCAGACCATTCGGGCCAAGAATGATGTATAATGGGCCAAATGAGGCCGAAATGACATAAAGACAATGAATATGGGCTGAATATGACCAAATGACATAAAAATTGACCTGCACAGGCATGTCCCTAGTGTGGATCGATCCTGGACAGGAATGTGGGCATGCACATGGATCGCCAGATCGGAATCAGGTGTAGAATCGGCTAGTGCTGATCCAATCCGAATCAGATCATATTCGACTGATTCGGGCCAATTCTTTGCAAGAAATCCCAGTCTAGAATCAATTTGGATCAATATTTGTAAAAAAAAATTTCTTTTAAAAAATGAGAAAAATCATAAATCGCAAAAGTTATGAGAACACTTATAAAAATTTAAAAATTTAAAATAACATGAAACCAAGATTGTCATCGCAGATCTCGGTTTCGTCTCGGGGGGTGAAAGAGAAGAGATCTCGGAGAGATCTTGAAAAAATCTCGAGAAATCGGATCTCAGATTCTCAGATCAAAATGTACATAATATCTTATAAAAATAGGAGTACATCAATGAATTTACATGAAAATATATAACATATTTCGTACATCAACTGTGTGAATGCACAATTATAAAGCACTTTCTATACTAAAAAGATGATGCTTGTGCTTCTAAAAGATTTAAACTTGTATATAATCTTATTTAAATACTAATATGGTATTGAACTTGTAACACATTTTTATGTGATAGTATATGTGATAGTGAAATATATTAAATGTGTTTACACTATCATAAATGGGGCGCAAAGTAGTCGCAGATCGGATCGACCCCTTGGCGATCTCGTATCTTGGCCCCTTGGCAAGACTGAGATTCTCGCGAGATCTCGGCAAGACGGCATTCCTTGTATGAAACACACTTTCATGTGACTATCACTCTCTGAAACATATTAAGATAAGTGAATATAAAATAACATCAATATTTATTCCAATAAAGAACAAAAGTCATACAAGTTATATGCAAAAAATGATATGTTCTCATCATCATCATCATCTACGATATTAGCCCTCATAGTCTTCATTCTCTTGATTTTTTTAAGCGCTTCATTGAAATTGGTTAGTCATGATTTGCCTGTATCCATATGAAAATAATGACTCAGCCATCTGACTAAAATCATCGGCATTGTCTGATGTTGGAGGTGAGGATGGATAACATAGCTTGAAGTCTGTAATGGGTTCTGAATAATTTGTTGTCGTATGCGCATCAAGGAAACACATGATTCCAGCATTGACTTCTTTCAGTTGAATGTTGTCGCTGACCTAAATCATTTAGTCATACTACATTTGTACATGCATTGCTGGATACTGAACCACCTTCTCCTCCACCTCCACCACCAACTCTACCAGAACAACCTTGATTTGCTGTTGTGTAGGCAGAATGAACTCTTCCTTATCATCATTTGAAGAGGGTGCTTGGGTACTATTTGTGGGACTCACAGGTCTGTGCCTTACAACCAGTTTTCTTCTTTTCCCTGCTTCCTTTTCTTGCGTTCCCTGTCAAATGTTGTGTTGGTGTACATTCTTTAATGATTTAAATCATTGAAATTTTTTTTTCTTGTGTATTGTTATTGATAGTAGAAGGACTTGGAGTTGTGATTGAAGGCTCTAGAGCTATGGTGTGAGGTGGGTCCAACTGGATTGATGTTATATAAGAAACCTAAGTACTTCCTTGTTGTTGCATTTATTCATTTTCATTCTCAACTATTACGTTCTCAAGTTCTTCTTCGGTCTGTGCTACATCATTTAGGTCATACTCTAGAGTTAGAGAGACATTCTTGTCCTCCATATATGCTGAAAGTAGACGTTCTTCTTGAAAGAGATATTACAAGTCAACATCTCTTTATGATAGACCATGACAACTTGTATTGTGTCTTTATTCATAGACCACCTGTAAATCTTGCAAATTTTTTGTTAGATTTTTTTGTGATTTTTGATATTTTTTTTATGATTTGCATGTTGTAATGACAAAACACTAGTTTGTCCAACCTCTCACTATTCAGCTTGTTCTTTTTTTATGTATCGAGCTAACAGTGATCCAATTCCTCTCACTAGGATGAATTAGTGTTTTGACTCAATACTCGTACAACAATAGTAGAGAGTTGTTTCCATTCACTTTTAGTGGATACTTAGATCCAGTAATCAACTGCAAAAAGATAGTAAAGTAAATATGTAATGACATTCAAAAAATTATTAACGTAACCCAAATGTTATCAAAACATATCAGGAGAAACTTTGTCATCTAAATATCGTACATTTGGATCTTCATAGACTTTAATTCTATACTTATATGATGTCATGAAAAATATGATATAAAATATAAATTAATTTATTAGTCATCGAAACTAAATTACTTATGTTAGCAAGTAATCACTCACTTCAATTTTTACTTTTGTTTTGTCATGCGTGATCCTATATAAATGTTGTGTCACTGACAATGTACCTCGCATAACCTTTGAGTCATTGGATACTTGTCTGTCATATTATATCCTTGGGTTTAAAAAATGTCTTGGAAAAATAGAAGGCAACCATTAATTACATTTTTCATATTTCTTTTATGAAATATATGAAATATAACATAAAAGCAAATACTTGCGGTATGAATATCATGGTAGAGTATCTCATATCATCTGTTATTTATTATTTTTCACTATTTTATATAACTCTTTTGGATGTTTCTTTTTGATTTTCAACTTAGTTTTGTCCATTGCATCATACAATTACTGTATCTGGTTTTGATAATTTGAATCCACCAATCTCACAACATATACCAGGGGTTCTATCATGGACAAATAATACTGTACTCTTTCCCACCATCCATTATCCTTAATAATATGCTCCATCTTTGCCAATTTATTAAATTGGTTCATTCTGCAATGCAGGTCAGCTATTTAATCAATGTATATTAATGAAAATATGAATATTTTCTGGTCATGCCGATGTCTCATTAGCATTGATTGCAGAATCGCCGAAATCGGATCGGAATCGGCCGATTCTGGAATCGGATTGGTGGATTCTGATCCGATTCCATGCGGAAGGGCCGAGTCCAGTAGGAATTTCGTGGAATCGGTCAGAATCGATCTGATTCCGGCGATTATGTCTGGAATCGGTCAATCTCGACTGATTTCACCGGAGACCGGTCTGGCCGGTCCGGTTCGATTCCT
This sequence comes from Cryptocoryne crispatula var. balansae, assembly GCA_036172225.1. Classification (NCBI taxonomy): domain Eukaryota; kingdom Viridiplantae; phylum Streptophyta; class Magnoliopsida; order Alismatales; family Araceae; genus Cryptocoryne; species Cryptocoryne crispatula. The sequence goes on from CM069928.1 coordinate 23,402,046, forward strand.
GGTTCGATTTTGGATCGGGAATCGAACCGATTCTGGCCCTTTTCGGACTGGAAGTGACTGCTGCTGATCGATTCCGGCGATCTAGTATCGACGGCGACTTGCTTTCGGCGATTCTGAGCGAAATCAACCCTCGAAATTGAGGATTCTGACAATTTTGAGCTCGATCCCAGCTCCCTGCACTAATTCTAGTGCGATTCCAGCGATTCCAACAACGATTTCGGCGATTCCGACGGCGATTTCAGCAGTTCCGGCGATTCCAGCCGATTTCTTCAAGGGATTCCGCCGATCCAAGCTCCGATTGGCCTCGATTCAACCTCTTCGATCCTTAGAAGATTAATGATAAGATTTCTTCGCCGAAAACCCCGTACGCCCAGTCTTGCGCATTTCCGACGACTTCGAGCATGGTTAAACTCGGTGATTTCCTACCGAACAACTCCGTTTAAGTTCTAAACCAATCGATTGGATGTTTTTTATACGGGAAAAATTTCTGATACCCCGTACGCCTATTTTTACGCATTTTCGATGACTCTGAGGGTGGTTAAACTCGGTGATTTTTGATCGAACAACTCCGTTTAAGTTGTAAGAATATCGATTGAATGTTCTTTGTACGAGAAAAATTTTGGATACCCTGTATGTCGATTTACAACCATTTTTGGCAAATATGTAACCCTCTAAACATTCCGAATAATGTCAAGAAAAAAGTCTGCTTCCCGAATAGTGCCTAAAGTAATTTTTATGTTGCCTAAAGTAATTTTTATGTTGCCTAATAATTTTCACTGCATTGTTTACAATTTTTGTAGGTCTAAGCAATGGCCGATCAAGGTGATGCAGCGCCAGCATGTCCTTCTGACGTGGGTTGGAAGCATATGCATATGGTAGACCCGGTCAGAAAGAGAGTTGAATGCAAATGGTGTGGGAAGGAGATAAACAGGGGGGGTGTTCCGGCTGAAACAACATATTGCCGGAACAGGTGGAAATGTAAAAAAGTATGATAAGGTGCCGAGGGAGAAGAGTGAGGAGATGAGAGACTACATGACAAGTAGAGCCTCTCAACAGGCTATTAGGATTGAGCAGAGGGAGGAGTTGCACGATGAGCTACTCCAGATTAGAGGGAGGAGATGCACCATTATGTGTGACGGGTGGACAGGTATCACCAAGAGGAGTATGATAATCTTCTTGGTGTATTGTTCTAAGGGGATTACGTTCTTGAAGTCGGTGGACGCTTCTGGGAAGATTAAAAATGTCGACTTCATTTTTTTCTTTGATGGATGTGGTGGTGGAGGAGATCGGGGAGGATAATGTGGTTCAGGTTGTCACTAACATCGAACCTTCATATAAGGCGGCTGGGAAAAAGTTGTTGGAGAAGAGGAAGCACATGTTCTGGGTGCCCTGTGCGGCACATTTTATTGATCTCATATTAGTGGATATAGGCAAGGAGGAGAGTGTAAAAGACAGGCGCAGACGATTACGTCATTTATTTATTCGCATCCCCGTCTACTACATATTATGAGATCATACACAGGGGCACGATCTTGTCTGGCCCGGTCCTACGTGTTTCAGCACGAATTTCATTGCATTAGAGAGTTTACACTGGCACAGGCATGCATTCATAGATTACGGAATCGGTGGAATCGGACCGATTCCGACCGATTCCGGAATCGGATCGGTGGATTCCGATCCGATTCCTGGCGGAAGGACCGATTCCGGGAATAATTCCGCGGAATCGGTATGAATCGACTGGAATCGGTCGGAATCGATCCGATTCCGACCGATTCGTTGTGGAATCGGTCCCTAAAAGGGCCGGAATCGACCGCCGCGGTCGATTCCTTCGATCCCGCGGCGGTAGGGCTCGTCTCCGGCGATTCCGCGGCGATTCCTCATCGATTCCGGCATCGATCCGGCGATCCAGGCGTTGATCCGAGCGATTCGAGCGGCGATCCGTCGATCCGGGAGCGATTCGGCACGGTCCGGCGATTTCGGCGATTCCTCTGGCGATTCCGGCGATTCGGCGATTCCAAGCGATTCCTTCAGCCGATTCCGCCGATCCAAGCTCCGATCCGCGTTGAATCAACGTCTTCTTCGATCTTTGACCAGTTTTTGGTAAGATTTCTTCGCCGAAAACTTCGTACGTCCATTCTTACGCGTTTCCGACGAGTCCGAGCGTCGTTAAACGTTGTGATTTCCGACCGAATAAGTCCGTCCAAGTTTTAAACTATCCGTTTAAGTTCATTTTGCACGGGAAAAATTCCGGATATCCCGTACGTTAATTTGCGACGATTTCCGCAACTACGTAACCCTTTAAACATACCGAATGGTGTGTTACTTGGGTTGTCTGCTTCCCGAACAGCGTCTAATTCATTTTTTATGTTATCTAATCATTTTTAGTGCATTGTTTACAATTTTTGCAGATACAAGCAATGGCCGATCAAGGTGGCGCAGCACCAGCACGTGCTTCAGACGTGGGTTGGGAACACGGGCAAATGGTAGACCTAGTCAGGAAGAGGGTGCAGTGCAAGTGGTGCGGGAAGGAGATGAACGGGGGGGTGTTCCGGCTGAAACAACATATTGCCGGAACAGGTGGGAATGTAAAGAAATGTGACAAGGTGCCCAGGGAGAAGAGTGAGGAGATGAGAGGAAGAGGTAAAGAGAAGGAAGTTAGAGGTCAGGCGTCCTGTCAGCCCAGATGACAGTACGCAGGCTCCTTCTCACTCCTCAGGTGATGATGACGAGGAGTGTATACCAGCGACGCAGCCATCGGCGGCGGTGAGTCACCTGATTCCCGGCTTCCAAAGCCGTATTACACGCTGGATGAGCAGACACCGCAGTCTTATATTATGGAGCCACAGTATCCAGCATTTGGCCAGGTTGACCAGCAGTGGATTACACCACCAGCTCCACCATCCTCTGCTTACGTCCCGGTCGTCCCGCAGTCCGATCCATACGACCTTGATGGCATGGCATCGGCATTATTTTCATATGGATATGGTCCCGGACAGGATTCAAGACTGAGCACGAGGGAGGAGCGTCACGAGCGAGTGGAGAGGAGGACGACCCACATCTTTATCCTAGATATTGGTAGTAGATTGATATGATGTAATTTTTTTTGATGATGTATCAACTCTTTGATATTTGAATAAATGGAATTGGAACATGTACTTAACTTTCAAGTCTTCAAGTCTTCAATTGGTGTTCATTAGTATTTATATGATGTGGTTTTGTGGATATCATGCATTGGTGATTTTTAAAAATTTTTCTAACTCATTTCCTATTTTTTTAGAATTTTTTCTGAATTTTTTGAATTTTTTTGACGAAAAAAAAAATCCAAAAAAAAAAAACCGATTCCGACCGATTCCGGAATCGATTCCCTTCCCAGGAATCGGCCGATTCCGGCCGATTCTGGGAATCGGAATCGGAATCGGTCCCGGAATCCTTGCATGCATTGGTTAGGTTCATGCAATTCGAGGAATATTATAATTATATGTTGGACCACCTGTACAACAAGCAATATTAGTTGGAAATTCTTGTCAGGTCTGAGAAGCAGATCACTGACAAGAGATTTTGGGAGAGGATTGCCTACTACTTGGCAATCATTGAGTCATTGGTGGTTGTCTTGAGATTGGTAGACTTAGATGGCAGGAACCAGATGGGCACGCTGTACGATGCCATGGATCGGGTAAAATTGAAAATAAAAGAGAAAAATTTCAGAGGTTACAAAAAGTGGTGGAAGATCATAGATGACCAATGGGACAAGACGTTGCACCACAATATCCATGCTGTAGGTTAGTTGGTTCAAAAAATATTTGTGCTTACCTACTTTAAGTTTATTTAGTAAATTTTTTATTCATATTGTTAACTATTAAATTCTTGTAGGATATTTTTGAACCCCCGCATCCATTATGGATGACAGGTGGTGAACGACAATGAGGTGATGCGGGGTACATTAGTTGTTATTCAGCGTCATTGCCGATCTCAACAAGATAGGATAGAGGCTGAGATAGAAGTAAGTTGGAGTTTATTGACTTTATTTAATACTTTGAAGTAGCTAATTATTAGACAACTAAAGATTTTTTTAAATTTTTTTCAGATGCAGAAGTATAAGATGAGGGTCGTTGTATACTCATATGCTGATCTGAGATATTGGTGCGACAAAGTGTCACCTGGTATATTAATTTATGATGAATATTTTATTTTCTTTTCATATAAGTTATTGAAGATGATAGACTGATTGTTTATATTTTCTTTTCTTTTTTTTTGCATTTGAGTGGTGGGTTCAGGTGAATACCAGGAGTGGATGGAATCCACTTGTTACTATCAGTATTAGAATACTCAGCCAGAGCACCAGTTCCTCTCACGAACTGGAGTACATTCAACCTAATACATATAAAAGCCAGGAATAGGTTGACCTTTGATCGGCTGGAGAAGCTGGTCTTCTGTCATTACGATGTGAGGCAGCACATCAAGAATATCAAGGATCGATAGAAGATTAGTGATGAGCGATTTGCACAGTTCATAGGTTGTCTATACGAGCAGAGGTATACATCCGCCACACCACCACCCGAGGAGGTGGACATGGATCAGATATTCCAGGAGGAGCATGCACTTCCCTTTTGGATAGAGGAGAGGGTAGCCAATGATCATGCAGCTGAGTTTGATCCCGATGACCGTGCATGGGCTGAAGGAGAGTTGGATGGTGTTGAAGTCGAGGAGGATGCTCCAGCTCTAGCTCCACCTACTTCTCAGGCTCAAGCAGTGCCTTATTCTGCCCTAGTAGCTATGGAGCAGCCTCCAGCTTTAGTCCTAGCTCCAACCCTAGCCGTCGCTACCCAGCTCATTCGTGGTTCATGGAAAATGAAAACAAAAGTGACTGCACGAAAAATGGGCGGATTTGCAAAGCTAAAAAAAATCGTTGGGTTCTGGTGCTTCAGAAATGGCTGAAGAGGTGAAGAGAAGGAAGTTGGAGATCAGGCATCCTGTGAGCCCAGATGACAGTACGCAGGCTCCTTCTCTCTCCTCAGTTGATGATGACGAGAAGTGCATACCAGCGACGCAGCTATCAGTAGCATTCCAGCCACTTGATTCACGGCGGCCAAAGCCGTATTAGACGCTGGATGAGTAAACATCACAGTATTATTTTATAGAGCCACACTATCCAGCATTTGGCGAGACTCAACAGCAGTGGATTCCTCCATCACCACCACTAGCTCCACCAGAGTTTGCCTACGTCCCAATCGTCCTGTAGTCCGATGCCTACGACTTTGATGGCATGGCATCGGCATGATTTTCATATGGATATGGTCCCAGACAATATACAAGACTTGGCACAACTCAGGAGCATCGATAGCAGCAGGAAAAGGAGGAAGACCAATATCCATATCTTAGATATTGGTATTATATTGATATCATATAAGTTTCTATTTTTTATATTTTCATGATGTATCAATTAATTGGGTTTTGCATCTGAATATGTACTTAACTTCATTTCATGTTCATCAGTAATTATTCGATGTGGATGAATGCTAATCTTACTTTTAAAATTTTTTCTTAACTCATTTCCTATTTTTAGGATTTTTTTATGATTTTTTTGAAATTTTTGATGAAAAAAATTCAAAAAGATGGAATCGATCCAGGTTGATTCCCTTCCCAGGAATCGGCCAATTCTGACTGATTCCTGGGAATTGGAATTCGATTAGTCCTTACCGATTTCGATTCCGCGATCCTTACTCAGCAGGCTTTCTAATGTAACAAAATGCGTGATAGTTGTTGTTGGACCAAGTCGCACTAGATCACGAGCATCACTTTGTTCTTTCATATGTAAGATTTTAGGATGCCCATATATAAACAATGTAATCATTTATCCTTGGCTCCCCAAGGACCTGATAGATGCCTCCTTTTTAATATCTTCTAATGTCAAGTCAATGGAATGTGTGGTATAGGGCAACTAAAACAAGTGTGATCTGGCCCTCATCAACTTCTTCACTGCAACTTTATAAGAAGTTTCATTGTTATTGGCAAACTAAATAATGTTGTCTTCACCTCTTTTCTTGACAACATTATTCATGAGATCAAACAAGTAGTCTACATTCTTTATTTACCCAGATGCATCAATAGGTTTCAAAAAGTAGGTGCTCTCAGAACAATAAATAAAAAAGTTTATCATTGATTTCTTGGTGATTCTTGTCCATCCATTGTATATTACCATGCAACCTCTCTCCTTTTATATTACTTTGAACTCATCTATCTGCGAGGTCAAACTCATTGACCTGATAGGTATATTTCGAAGTTGTGACTTTTTATCTTGATCCAACCTTTATGATAGCATCAATCATAGTTTGAAAATATGGATTTTTGGTCGCATACGTAGGGATGCCTGCATCAAATTTAGAAAAGATAATGTTAATAATATTTGTTTTAAATTTTAATAACATAAAAAATATTCAAAATAAGTGAAGTATTGCATATACCTATATAAAAAAACATTTACATCTGCGCTTTACTATCTTCTTTATAGTCTCCGTTGGCTGCCAACGGACACTGTCATACATAGGTAGCGTGACCAAAGGCAAAGGAGTACCAAGCAAGCCAAATTGATTGCGACCGACAAAACTCACTCTCCACCAATTTGATGGTGGGGCGAATGTTAAGATCCACATGTGAACATCTAACGGAAAATCCTTCTTTCTCCTCTCATCTTCACTAGCTTGAACACTACTTACATGCATATCTCTTCTCATTTATACCTCTTCGTCACGTCATCGGAACTTGATGAATATATCTCAAATATATCTCAACATACATGGCCAACTTTTCTCTTTTCTTACTTCATTCTATGAGATATTTGTCTCTACGCCCCTTCTAACTCATTATGCAAGCCTTGTTTCTGTGGATCTTCTTTCGCAATACTCTCTTGGTCAAGTAGTTCTCATTTATTCTCTAAGCTCTATCGGTACCTTGTCACATTTCTTCACATTTCCACCGACCCCACTGATGGGTTATTTGAGGTGATAGACACCTCCATTCATTTTCTTCCCATATTATTTACATTTAACTATCTTTTTCTTAACATTTAATATGTGCTTGTGTTGCCATCCATTGTTATGATGTGCATGGGCATGTTGTTCATCGTCCAACATTTTTCTTACACAAAATAGCTCATATTTAAAAAAAAAAATATCTGACAATTGGACCATCTAAAACGGGCACAAACTATTGGACCATTCGGACGGTCCCCCCTCCCGCCCTCTGACTATGCAGTCATCCTTGTACAGTTATCTAGATGGGTGATGGTCACCCCTTTAGGTGACTGTCTAGGGGTCCTCCCATCCCTACAATCACCACCCGAAGACCACCCCTTCGGGTGGTGATTGTGTAGTGCACAGTCACCCCTCAACATGATTGATCCCCCCCTAAGGGGGGATCTAAAATGCGCAAGGGGGGGAGTACCCCCAAAACAAGATTGCAAGGGGGTACCTCGAAAGGATCAGCTGCACCGGGGGGTGCGGGCATCGTCATGGTGAGGAATTTTAGGGGGAGGGGAAGGAGAAGGAAGGGGTGAAAACATATTTCCAATGGGGGTTTTTCACCTTTGTTTGAGGGGACCACTAGAGGCAGCATTGAAGGGGATGGGATGGGAATCTGGGATGGATAGCTTGGATTGATTGGGAGGGGAGGGGGAATCAGGGTGGGGAGAGAGAATTGATTCTTAACGGGAAGAAATAGGATCGGAATTTGGTTCGGAATCGGACTCGACTCCTGGAGAATTTGTAACTTCCGGACTCCCGGAGAATCGGCCTAGATGCATGCCAATTCCTATGGGAATCGATCATTGATCAGTTGTCCAGCCCATGGATCGGATCAACATGGGTTGATCTGATCTAAGATTTGGCCGATTCTGATATGGATTAGTCGATTGTGCAAACTATTGGCATGCACCCATCATAATCAATCATTCCCGATGTAGGGAGAGTATATACGCAACCTAATAGGAAAAAAATCTCACTCAATTTAAAGAGGCCATGTATGTCACTATGTTAAACCTATTTTGAATTTAAATAGATTCCATATTTGCATAAGGCCCTGAAAATTCTCGTGATATGATTTTGAGGAGATCATGGTTATATGCAAGGAAGGTAGGGTCGGGGGTCGCGACCGGGTCGCGGGACCCCCAGGCCGACCCGGTCGCGACCCGGGTCGCGACCCTATTTTTTAAATATTTTTTTTTTGAAAAATTCAAAAAAATAAGAAAAATGCGAAAAAAAATCTTAAAAAATACAGAAAAATTGGATAAATTAAATGACATGATTTAAATGAATAATGCATCAATTTTATTCCAACATGATGTGTTGTACACTTTGTAGGTAGTTGATGTATTCTCCCCATGTCATTTGGGTTGAGTACAAAGCTTGATAGGTGTACACATGACGATCATCGTATTCGTCCCTCGGAAACTATCCTAAGACTTGATCCAAAAGAGTCACCATAACTATAGGTCGATTGGATCGAAGTATCCGATGACTCCACATAATTCATTCCACGGTACTTTCTTGATCGTATGTAGGGAACCAAGAGCCTTGGGATGAATCATACACATAGTCGGGGGCATCGTGGTATTCTCGCTCCAACGGCTACGATGACCTCCTCTACCTTGTGGCGGCCTTCTACGATCGGTATCTTGGGTCGCGTGAGTATATTGCTCCTCGCCGGTAAAACGTAGCGACGTGGTAGGAGATATGGGAGGATCCGAGGTCCTCGTACTTGTAAAGTGTCCGTGCCCCCGTATCGAGCACCATCATCGGCGCTACTCTTTGACGACGAATCCTCGGACGTCCGGTACCGCACTCGGATGTTCGGCTCCGGCGTATCTTCTCGATCGTCTTCGACCGTATCGACGCATCCGCAATATCAAAAGGATCGGTCATAACTTCTTTACCTTTTCGCCTACTTTGCGTACCTTGGCTAGTTCCTTCTCCGGTCCTCCGCGCTTTGCTAGTGAGGGAGGGATCCGGAATTCTTCGGTGGGACATCGTCGAGCACTCCTTCGGCCCATTGTCGGTCTTGGGGTTGAACTCCGGTTCTCCCAACCCTTCTCGGTCGTTTACCCAAGCTTCTAAGGAGTTCTTCTCGTAGAATATTTGATCCAAATCGATATCCTCCTCTTCAATTGGCGGCTCGTCCACCGAACGTCCCGCTGCCTGTGCTATCCATCTCTTTTGTTCCATCTGGTTCTGCTTCATTCTATCCAAATTCCTCAACTTTAACCTCATGTTGTAATGACAATACATGAGGTCTTCAAGCCTCCTTGATGTCAACCTATTTCTCTGCTTTGTGTGAATCAAGCTGAATGTAGACCAATTTCGCTCGCAGCCCGAAGCCGATGTGGTTTGACTTAGGACCCTGATGGCTACGTCCGCCAAGTCCTCGTACCCTTTTAATTATGTAAAATAAATGACTAACTAATTATCTAATTAAATAAGTAATTAACTATACCTTCCAACTAATGATGTGTTAACTAACTACTAAACTAAATATCTAAATAATCTTCTAGCTAACTAAGTATGCAAGTAAGCAAATAAGTATTAAAATGAATAAACTACTTAACCCACTAATCAATGGAACTAATATTAAATAAATATACTAAATGAACTAATCCAATGTTTGATGAAATAATTAAGTAAATGAGACAAAAAATTTGAGCAATGAGAGCAATGAGAGCACAAATGAGAGGTCGAGAGTGAGAGTGGGGGGGGGGGTGGGAGTAAGGAGAGCCCCTCGAAAGCCCCCGAGGGGCTGAATGGGGGCTGCGCCCCCAGCACCGTTGGCAACGGTCATATGACCGTTGCCACCGGTCGGGCAACGGTCACATGACCGTTGCCAGACCGGGTCGCGCGACCCGGCCACGACTCCGCGACCCAGCCGGGGGAGTCGCCCCGACCGGGTCGCGACCGAGCCGGTCGGGCCTAAACCCGACCGGGTCGGGGCCGGGTCGCGACCCGGGTCGCGACCCGGCATACCATGGTTATATGAGTCCCACATGTCAAATGAAACTTCGTAAATTGCATGACATTAATCAAAGCTATTAATGTACTTAATTGAAACCTTAATCAAGATGGATCAGAAACATGTCAATTACATATTTAAGTAGATATTGGACTTACAATCTTATATTTAAAAATAGAACAAAGACAATGATGTCAATTTCGAGATAAGGAGACTTTGAGATCCAAAGGTCTGATGTGCAGATTATGGTGCAACAAGTCAATTTTTTTCTGTCTTAGGACTGGGTCTCTTAGGTTCGTGTTGAGCTTAAGGTCATGTAGATCTGAAATATATAAGAAGAAAGATGATATCTTTATATTTGAATATTGAAGTGTCTTGGGAGATGTCAAGTCTTAGTTCATGAGTGATTAAGAATTTGACGGTAACATAACCCATATGTGAGGAGCTGAGAGAGGGACTTGACATATTTTAACTCTTAGGCCCCAGTCATTTCAAGAACGAGAAGAGAGCCATCCGATTTATATATCAAAATAGATTTTGACATCAGGATCTCGGATCCATGAAAACTTCTAAGTTTAATGCTAAGACTTAAAATGAATTCATAGTAAATTTTAAGTCTAAGATGGTTAATGAAAAAGTTAGAACATGATAAATGAAAGATTAATGAACTTGCTTTAATAAGAAGTCGTGAACATTAGATTTAAGCAAATCTCACTATGTCTAAAGATTTCAAGTCTTAGGCAACAACAAAAAATAAAAGAAATTGAAATAAAGATCATATGATCAAAATACATAATACTCAATGAAATTTGATCTGAATCATGTCTTTTCTAGACTTCGGATCCAAATTAATTTTAATAATTCAAAATATGTCTTATTGTCAAAAACTTGAATTAAAGGAGTTAAATTCATTTCAAATATGTGTAACATGCTTAAGAATCTACCAAGGCACATAACCTCAGGTTGCTGAAATTTTAAAGTGCACCTCCTAAAACATAAACCTCAAAATCCAAACTTAAACATATTAAGTTTGTATTCCAACGAGTTTATGGGGTTATAACTTTCACGTGTTTTGTGGATGCTTTCTATTTCCATGAGTTGTTACAGAATCAAGGGTATTTGATTATCTCGATATAATTAACATCGAAATAGCATCTTCCTTACAGAGGAACAATATCTCTCATTCTGTCTTTGTGTTGACAAATGAATAGCATCTGCCTTACAGAGGAACAATATCTGTCATTTTTCCCTCTCACATGCCCCTCACGGTCAATGGTGACATGCCTCTCTCCTGTGCGGTTCACACACTGCATCAAAACCGGTGAGTCACCACAAACCCATGCCTGATGGTGTGAATGTTCAAGCCACCCAGTGCAGCCGAATTTAATCTGGTTCAAGCCCGGTTTGCTCTGATTCTGACCAATTCAACCCAGTTCAGGCCTGTTTAAGGCTGGTTCAGCCAGTTTAACCCTGGTTCAAGGCCGGTTAAGTCCGATTCGGTCGGTTTTAGTTGGTTCGGCTTAGTTTAGTTTGTTTATTGCTTTATTATAGTCGTTTTTCTTGCTTTGTCCCACATCATTGGTCTAGAGCAAATGACTTCTTCCCCTTTATGGCCTATTTTTGATCTAGAAGAGGATGTATGTTCAAGTCTGAAAAAAAACTGTCATTGAAAAAAAGAAAAAGGATATTACGATTGAATAAGACATATGCTGGCATGTTAAAAAAGTAACTTGAACATAATTACAACAACAGTAGAAGATGGCAGAAAGTATTAGTGGATTAGAAATTAAAGAACTTGATGCGCCTATGGTAGTAGTTGTATCTGAAGGATATCAAACCCTAACGCAATTTGCATTGTTGTTTAGACAGCTTCTAATTGTGATGTTCTACTTCTTTATGTTCTAGAAAGGAAATGAAAAGATATTGTTCTTTAAATCAATGCCATGACATGATTTCTTAATAAAGACAGTTTTTTAACTTGTAAAAATAATTTCAGGTCATCATTGTAGGCGATTTTCTTTGTAACTATCATGAATTTGATTGGATGGTAATGTTTGGTGACATTGAAGTATCCGCAGATATCATTCAAAATGGTGTTCTCCGTTGCCAAGTTCCTCAACGTGTTGCAGGGAGTGTGACTTTATGTTTGACTACGGGCAACAGAGAATCCTGTAGTGAAGTACGGGAATTTGAGTACCGTGTGAAACCACAAGCATCTGGATCAGAATGCAATCTAGAAAAGCATTTTTCAGTTAAGGATACTGAAGAATTATCTTTGGTTAACAAACTTGTGCAAATTCTTCTGAGTGGATATGATGCAATGTCATTTGCAAATGAAGAAAACTTTGCAAGACAAAAGGATCCATCAAATAAACTAAGAATAGAATTCAATAAATATACCCAAGCTTTCGAGTCACAATTAGTTGCTAACAGTGAAAAATCAAGCTCTATGGAGTTGCTTTTGCAAGAGCTACTGAGAGACAAATTGGAGCATTGGTTGCTGTCTAAAAGCCAGGAAAATGTGATTGCAGGTTGTTTGCTAACTAAGCCGGAGCAAAGCATTATACACATGATCTCTGGCTTGGGCTTTGAGTGGGCTTTAACCCCAATACTTAGTGCTGGTGTTGGTGTAAACTTTCGTGATCCAAATGGATGGACTGCTCTCCATTGGGCTGCACATTTTGGAAGGTACTACCTTAATTCTGTCTCACGGATGTATTATGATTTTCTTCTCTTTGTTTTACTACTGTATCCAACTCAAAATGTTGTCTTCATGTGGATTGGCCTGATTAGCATCCAAATATTTTACTTCTATGTATATAATTGAAGGCACTATAGTGTTCTACCGGGGACACGGTCGATAACAAGTATGGATGTAAAATTTGTTGAAGATGCAAATCATAAAAAAAAATGTTCTTACTTCTATGGGGTATTTCTATTTTTTATGAGAATCGGAAACCAGTTCTACTGCAATAGGGTGTTGCCAAGCACAATCCTGGTTGGCCAGGGATTGGCTAGTTGACTGGATAAGCCAGTATCTCCTGGACCAGGGTACTGATCCTGATCTGGTTATGCCAAGAATTGGTGGGATCAACTGATCCATCAAACCATGGCTTTTGAACTTTTTCTTGTTTGAAGTAGAAATAAAAGGTAATAGGAGTATCTGTTTATGACTTTGTTTGTGTGCGTTAATATTTATGAGTAACATGTACCATGTATTACCATTAGCTCCCATCCCCTCAGAAAAATGTGGCAGTGCCTTGTCACCATCTCCAAATTAATCCAGGCTTTATACCTGTTCTCCCTAGAGATCTTCCTTATCCCAATGCCCTGCCTCCATGATGTCCACATGCAGGGAATGCCTCTGTTTTGCCTTTCTAGTTGGTCTTCCTAAGGTGCAGCCGTGCAGGTGCCACTGTTGCATACCAGCTCTGCCACCATTCACCACAAGTTGCTGCCCAGGATGCACTGTTGGAATAATTCCAAATTCCAGGGGCTAAATTCGTATGCTGTCTCCAGCATGCTGACAAATTTCTCTCTTTGTAATTTGGTAATGTGAATCCAGTCTTTAAAGATGCTGTTTCTTATTTACTCTATAATGGGGTAGCATTGATTTTGAAGTTGGATTGGCACCTGGAGGTAGCAGCTTCTGATCCTAATTCAGTTCAGACCAGAATCAGGTAAAAATTTGTTTGGAATGAGTTGATTCATTCAGTTCAATCTTTTCAAAAATCTGCAGTTCAGGTTGCTTTTGTTTTCTGCTAAATGCTAGTATCAGTCTCCACCAATTGAGATCATAATCAGCCGATTCTGCATTCAGCTATGGAAGTAACTCCATGGCTAACTGTGGTTAGCAAAAATATCACCTTCAGATATACTACATCGATTATGCTCAAGCATTCGTTTTCCTCCTTATTATTGTTAGAGGTGTAACAGTTCGGTTTGGTGGTCTGGTTTTGGACCTTTTTCAAAACCAAACCAGACTGAACCAGGCTCTCAAACCAGACTGTTCACATATGTATGCTAATTTTTTAGTTATAAAAATTTAGATATATATATTATTTTATTATAAAACCATATAAATGTCATTTTTATCAAAAATTTAGTAATAATTTTATAATATTTTAGTTTAATTCATTTGTTTAGGTTTGGTTCAGTTTGGAAGAATTTTAAACCAATTGACTCGAACTGGTGATTCAAACTAAACCAGACAGAACCAAACTGGTTGGTTCCATTCAATTGGGTGGGTTAACCTTTTATTGCATGCCCTAATTCTTGTACCATAAGGCTTAATAATTTTGAAATATTCATCTGAATGCAGGGAGAAAATGGTTGCTGCACTTCTAGCTGCTGGTGCATCACCTGGTGTGGTAACTGATCCTACTGCACAAGATCCTGTTGGTAAAACCCCAGCCTCTATAGCCGCTGCCGAAGGCCACAAGGGTCTTGCAGGATATCTTTCTGAAGTTGCTCTTACAAGCCACCTTTCGTTGCTTACATTAGAAGAAATTGAAATCTCTAAAGCATCTGCTGAGTTGCAAGCAGAAAGAGCTGTAGAAAGCATATCTGAGAGAAATATACAGGTTCAAGCTGGTGCAACGGAAGATGAACTTTCACTTAAAGATTCATTGGCAGCAGTAAGGAATGCAGCTCAAGCTGCATCACGTATACAGTCTGCTTTCCGGGCCCATTCTTTCAGAAAGAAACAACAGAAAACTGCTTGCATATGTGAAGAACTAAACATGACATCACAAGAAATCCAAACGCTTTCAGCTGCATCAAAGCTTCTATATGGGCACCATGATATGAAATTGCACACAGCTGCTTGTTGTATCCAAAGGAGGTATCGTGGTTGGAAAGGACGCAGGAACTTCCTCACTTTGCGCCGTCATGTGGTGAAAATACAGGTAAATGACTTCAACCTGTGGTTCATTAGCTTCCACATGATGAAAAATTGTATATTGTGCTTCCGATTACTGCTTGAAAGATACATACTTCTTACCTACCTATAAATCTGCATACAGATTTGTCAGTTGACATGACACGCCCTTGTATGGCAAAACCTCCAAAAGAATTTAAAGTTCACAAGAAATGGTGAAGTTTAACTCTTTCAGCTGGTAAGGCTGGATCATCTACCTTCAGTTTCTAAATGTGGTAGTCATCTGAAGTGTCATTGAGCTTCTTTTGAGCCTTACTCTTCACCTATATATACATCTGCACACAGAGTTGTCAGTTGAAATGACACATCCTCATATGGCAAAACCTCCCAAAGAATTTAGAATTCATAAGAAATTGTGAAGTTTAATAATTTCAATTTTTTTAGTAAGGCTTGATTGTTTACCTTTGGTTTCTCGATGTGTTAATCATCTGAAGAGCCTTTGAGAATCGTTTGAGCCTAATGGGTTGTGATAACAGCATTTTTAAGAGACAGTTTTGTATTGAAATACTGCCTAAATGATCTTTCTACAAGTTAAATTATTAATAGGATGAATCACAATTTTACCACTAAGTTATACCTTCCACAGTTTTTATTATTGTATATTTATTGCTATATGTTGAACAAGCAATGAGCAAATGGCTTCTTTATACCTTAAAGGTTTTTTTGGCAAATGGGATAAATGGATGGACTCATTAAAAGATGGTGAGAACATTGCACAGTAGTGGACGGGCATGTGGTGATGGGTTGATTATACTTGATATATGCTTGTTGACATGTATGTAATGATATGTCATTCTTATAGCCTATCTAGTATCTAGCTAGCAATATATAGATTGTGCTGATATAATTTTCAAGTTGACTTGTAGTCTGACCTGAGTGCAATAGGCTTTTGTCGCTCCAGGCCTAATAGCGGGGAACTCCACTTCTGGCCATCAAAGCGACCCAGTCTAGTCTCAATAAAACTCACATCACCTTTAGCCTAGCAATGGGGGATTCTCGCCGCTGGCCATCAGAGTTTGATCTTTGATGGCCTAATCTAGGTGTCAATGAGAATCACATCACCCTTAGACTGGCAAAGGTGGACCCTCTTAATTGGGGAACTCCATTGCTGGCCATTGAAGTGGTACCGTCCAACGAAATCTAGACATGATTGGGAGTCACATCACTCTTAGCTAAGCAACGGGGGAGCCACTGAATGTAGGAAACCTACCACTGGCCATTAGAGTGCTTTGACCATAGATTGTGGGATCGGCAGATTCTTGTATCGGATTGGCCATTGCCATCTGATTTTTTGCCGAAAGACTGATTTGGAAAAAAGTTCCGGTAGAATCGGCTGGATCAGTCGAGATTGGATCAGAATCGAATTGGGATCAAAATCGGATTGGGGTCGGAATCGGATTGTTTTTTTTTGTTATTCTAGCCAGATCGGTCAGGATTGGATCGGAATAGGGATTGATGTTTTTTTTAACTTACTGATTCTGGATCAGTTTTATTCCAATGGATCAGTCGGGATCGGACTGATCTGCCCGCGACCCTTGGCTTTGACCTAAATAGTTCAATTCGGATCTATTAAGGTCCACATCACCCTTAGGCTAGCAATGGAGAAACCCCACCACTGGCTATTGGAGTGAATTGGTCTTTTGTTCATCACCTACTAATAAGAGAATCTCCCAATGAGAGAATATCACTATCAGTTATCAAGGCAGCTTAATCCAAACCCAATATGACATGTGTCACTCTTCATGTAGCAATAGGGGAATCTCCCAATGAGGAATCCCCACCGCTGGTCATTGGAGTGGTTCAGTCTTTCACCCCTTACCCTCATCTGGTTGACCAAGTTATCCATGACTTGGTCATGTCAGCTCATGGTGCACTTCAATTTTTTTTAGATTGCCGGTCTGTCCAGATTTATATGATGTTGTGTTAAGGGCCCATTATCAGTCCGGTAAGTTCAAATGTTGATGTCTTCAGAAGTTAGATTTGCTGGGATTTACTACCTTGGGCATAGTTTACAGAATCGGTGGAATCGGACCGATTCCGACCGATTCCAGAATCGGATCGGTGGATTCCATGCGGAAGGACCGATTCCGGCATGAATTCCGCGGAATCGGTCGGAATCGATTCGATTCTGGCAATTCCTTGTGGAATCGGTCGACCGATTCATCGGAAGACCGGAAGCGTTGGACCGGTTCGATTCCCGGTTCGATTCTGGACCGGGAATCGAACCGATTCCGGCGGTCGATTCCGGCGATCCCGCGGCGGGCTACCTTCGATTCCGGCGATTTCTGACGCGATCCTTGCTCGGAATCGACGATTCCGGCGATTCCATCGTCGATCTCAGCTGCCAACACCGATTCTGCGGCGATTCCAGCGATTCCAGCACCGATTCCGGCGATTCCGGCTATTCCGGCGGCAATTCCGGCGATTCTGGTGATTCTAAGCTACATCTTCAAGGGATTCCGCCGATCCAAGCTCCGATCGGCCTCGATTCAACCTCTTCTTCGATCTTTAGAAGGTTATTGGTAAGATTTCTTCGCCGAAAACTTCGCACGTCCATTCTTACGCGTTTCTGACGAGTCCGAGTGTCGTTAAATGTTGTGATTTCCGACCGAATATGTCCGTTTAAGTTCTGAACTATTTGATTGGATGTTGTTTGCACGGGAAAAATTTCGGATATCTCGTACGTCTATTTTTACACGTTTCCGACGACTCCGAGCATGGTTAAACTCGGTGATTTTTGATCGAACAACTCCGCTCAAGTTGTTTGAACATCGATTGGATGTTCTTTGTACGGGAAAAATTTCGGATACCTCGTACGTTGATTTACGACCATTTCTGACAAATACGTAACCCTTTAAACATACCGAATGGTGTGTTACTTGGGCTGTCTGCTTCTCGAACAGCATTTAAAGCAATTTTTATGTTATCTAATCATTTTTAGTGCATTGTTTACAATTTTTGCAGATATAAGCAATGACCGATCAAGGTGATGTAGCACCAGCACGTGCTTCCGACGTGGGTTGGGAACACGGGCACATGGTAGACCCAGTCAGAAAGAGGGTACAGTGCAAATGGTGTGGGAAGGAGATGAACGGGGGGGGGTGTTTCGGCTGAAATAACATATTGCCGGAACAGTGGAAATGTAAAGAAATGTGACAAGGTGCCAAGGGAGAAGAGTGAGAAGATGAGAGGCTACATGACATGTAGAGCCTCTCAACGGGCTGTTAGGATTGAGCAGAGGGAGGAGTTGCACGACGAGCTACTCTAGAGGAGGAGGGACCGCGATTTGCCTACCTCGAAAGGGTAAAGCAAGGGGAAGGCACCAGCTGAGCCGGAGCCAGAGAGCGAGGACGAGTCCATAGACTCCGAGCTTAGACATGCTAGACATGCTAGCAAGCGTGCATTTGCTGAGGAGGAGGACAGGAGGAGGGGAGCAGGAGGGTCTGGGTCCAGAGTTGACCCAGTTTTGGGCCGATCAGCATCGGCTCGCCCTACCCGGGACCGAGAGACTGACCCTAGGTGACAGGAGCCATACCGCCGTTCTACTTCTACCAGTACTCGATTTACACCGAGTGATGAGTATTTATTTAGGAAACAGAGTGCTGGGCAGATGGGGATTAAACAAGCAATGAAAGGGGTGAAGGCAATAGGAACGTCTGTAAAGAGAGCCGTTCGCCACATTGTGAAGTGGTTTTTGCATGCAGGTATCACTTTTAAATTGGCATTTGTGTATTTTATTTACTTAAACTTAATTTTAGCCTGATCCCAATTTTTTTTAACTTGATGTAGGCATCCCAGCACATGCAGTCACCAGCCCCTACTTACAGACAATGGTGGATGTCGTGGGTGAGGCTGGACCGGGTTTGCAAGCCCTGGGCAACAGACATATATACGGCGCTGGCCTGGATGAGGAGGTCTAGGAGTTGAAGGAGTGGATGGATGGTTTTAAATTGGTGTGGAAGGAGAGGGGTTGCACAATTATGTGCGACGGGTGGACAGGTATCACCAAGAGGAGTATGATAAACTTCTTGGTGTATTGTTCTGAGGGGACAACATTCTTGAAGTTGGTAGATGCTTCTGGGAAGATAAAAAATGCCGACTTCCTTTTTTATCTGATGGATGCGGTGGTGGAGGAGATCGGGGAGGACAATATGGTTCAGGTTGTCACTGACAACGAATGTAATACCCCGATTATTTATTAAAAAAAAATAGTTAATAGATAATTATTTATTGTTATTTTATCCCCTTTCCTCCTTTATCCTTCCCAATTTCTCTCCCTCCGGATAATCTCCCTTAACTGCCGCCTCCTCCTCCGAATCTAACTCTACCCTCCCCTCTTCCCACTCCCGATTGGACTCTCCCCCCCCCTCTATTTTTTTATCCCCGCGTGTAGCAGCACCCTCGCCTCCCCCTTCTCCTCTTCCGCGAGCGCACCCGGCAGCCCCGCGCTCTTCTCCTCCTCCTCCTTCTTCTTCTTCTTCTCTCCTGGTTGCACCCACCCGGGAGCCGCCGGCGCCACCTGCACCTGCACGTGCCACCGCCAACGCCGGCCACGCACCCGGCCACCACTGCAGCGCCGCCGGCCAACCCTCCTTGCACCGTCGCCGCCCGCAGCGCCACCCCACCTGCAACCTCCGCCAGCGCCCGCCCGGACGCCGCCGGCCCCTGCAGCGGCGACCGCCGCGCCACCCTCCCCGTGCGACGCCACTTTCCTTCCACCGGCCGCCGCGCGACACCCGCCTCCCTCCACGTGCGGCCGGTCGCCCGCCACACCGCGCGCTACCTCCCTCGCGCCGCCCCCGCCGCCGCCGGCCAGCCTCTCCACGCCATTCGGTCGCCGGCGCCACCCCACCAGCCCCGCCGCTGCACCGACCACCTTGGCGCCGCCTTGCACCACCCCCATCGCCGTGCCACCGTTGCCCCCCCTGGCCATCGCCCACTGCCAACCCCGTCGTCGACCGCGGCCGCACCGCCCCTGGCGCGACCCCCCCTCCCCCTCCGATGACCTGGCCCTCGTCGCCTCCCTCCGCGCGATGGGCCGCGATGCCCCGGCCGCCTCCTCGCGCCGCCGTCCGCGGCGGCGGCACCCCCCCCCCGGCGCTCTCCCCGCGCTCTCTGCGCCGTCGCCGCCGTCCGCCCGGCGCCGCCCGCCGCGCGCGCCAGCGCCCGCCACCCTCCGCGCAGGGTCCGCGCATACGCCGCGCGTGCGCCCCCCCGTGCGCCACCGGTGCGCCGGCCGCCGCTCTCCCCTCCGCGGTGAAGCCCTCTCTCTCCTCTCTCCTATCGC
The DNA here is from genome assembly GCA_036172225.1 of Cryptocoryne crispatula var. balansae. NCBI lineage: Eukaryota > Viridiplantae > Streptophyta > Magnoliopsida > Alismatales > Araceae > Cryptocoryne > Cryptocoryne crispatula. Next base: position 23,422,265 of record CM069928.1, read on the forward strand.
TCCCCCTCCCTCCCTCTCTCTCATATCGCCCTCTCTCTCCTATCATTTTCTCTCTCTTCTATTCTCTCTATTATTTCATTCAATATTCTTCTCTATTTCTTCTATGTTATTATATTGTCTCTTTTTTCAGTATATTATCAAGATATCGTTCGGTTCGGTTTTTCATCGCCGTCGTGACCGCGGTAACACACTCGTCACCCGGATCGATTCCGTTGGAATTCCTTGCGCCGTTCGCCGTCGCCGTTGAGGTAGGCGTCTCGGCTATTCTTAGCACTCTAATATTTTTATTAAACCGTAAGAATCATGTTTAGATCATCAGGATTAGAAGATTGTGATTAATGGGCTGTTTTGGATTTATTTGCATATTTAGATAAAGTTAGATTAATTTGTTTAAGTTGTGCATACTTAGATTAATTTGGTTATTCATGCATGTTAGACTTCATGATAGGTTGAGTATGTCTAAATTTAGCTAGTTTAGTATGTTTGCATCGCGATTAACTCTAATCATGTATATCCCGATTTGATAAAAAGCCGATGTAAGGTTTAGGCATATGTTGTTAGAATTTAGTTTATTTTTTTATGTAGTAGATAGTCTTGTTTAATCATGTAATTGTCATGTTTATGTTATAAATTGCATGATTCCATGTATATGCATTAGTTTGTGTTAGATTGTGTTGTGGTATGCAAATATGTGGTGCATAGAACCATGGGTGTTCATCTATGTATTTCATGTTCGATTGCCATTAAATGTTCCCCGATTTCTTATCGTCGAGTTAATTATATGCTTGTACGTGGTGTGGAATGTGGTTAAGTGCGGTGGTAGCATTGTGATGGAAATATACTTCACCGACTATGGTTCGGTCCTGTGGGCGACGGATGAATTAGAACAATCTGGAGCATCCTTCGATCCCGGATATCACAAGCGGTTGATCCTAAGTACTCCCCTGCCTATGGGGTACTATGGGATTTAGTTACTATATGTTACTTCCTACTATATGGTAAATCTGGTGCTAGTTTTGTGACGTGACTGCATTTATCAGATGGAGCATGTTATTTACTCAGACAGGTGTCTATTTGTGTATTTTGGCATAGATGTTGGTGTTATAGATATGTCATTGGTTTTATGTCAGGTTATGAGCATACCTAGAGTAGTCTAATGTGTAGGTTATGTCGGTTTTAATGCATTTAGAGTCTTGTTATCATATGGGGTAATAGAATGACTTTGTAATCAATTAATTAAAGATATATAATTAGTTTACACCCTATGTATTAAATCTGATTTGTTGGTTTATTATGTATAGAATACCACTAGAATTGTTATTATAAAGGGGTAGTTCGGGTGTAAGTCCTACTGGGTCTGTTGTGACTCACCCCTTCCGTTGTTAATATTTTCGTGAGTGCGGGTTTAATATGAAGAAGCGTAGTGGTATTTTGGAATTCGAGGAGCTAGTGGATTTCTCATTCAATGTTGGTATTTAATTTGTTAGATAGATGTTTGATTATTATGTTATTAAGTTGTAAAGTGTGGAATTATGAATTTGGATTGTAATTTTAGTCTTATTTGGTTCCAGACCGATATCCTTTCCCGTTACGTCGCCGGATTATCTTCCGCTGTGCATGTTAAAAATCCGGGTCGTGACAACGAACCTTCATATAAGGCGGCTGGGAGAAAGTTGATGGAGAAGAGGAAGCACATGTTCTGGGTGCCCTGTGCAGCACATTCTGTTGATCTCATATTAGAGGATATAGGCAAGGAGGAGCGTGTATCCACCCTTGTCAGGCAGGCGCAGACGATCACATCATTTATTTATTCGCATCCCCGTCTGTTACATATTATGAGATCACACACAGGAGGGCATGATCTTGTTAGGCCTGGTCCGACTCGTTTTGCTACGAATTTCATTGCATTGGAGAGTTTATACCGGCACAGGCATGCATTGGTTTGGTTCACACAGTCTGAGGAGTATTATAACTATATGGTGGACAACCTGCATGACAAGAAAGATCAACTAAAAAATTCTTGTTAGGTCTAAGAAGCAGATCACTAACAAGAGGTTTTGGGAGAGGATTGCCTACTACTTGGCAATCATTGAGCCACTGGTAGTTGTCTTGAGGTTGGTAGACTCAGATGACAGGGACCAGATGGGCACGTTGTACGATGCCATGTACCGTGCAAAATTGAAAATAAAATAAAAAAATCTCAGAGGTTACAAAAAGTGGTGGAAAATCATACATGACAGATGGGACAAGACCTTGCACAACGATGTCCATGCTGTAGGTTAGTTGGTTAAAAAAATATTTTTGCTGAATAATTATCTTATTCATAATGTTAACTAATAAATTCTTGCAGGATATTTTTTGAACCCCCGCATCCAATATGGAGGACATGTGGTGAACGACAACGAGGTGATGCGGGGTACACTTGCTGTTATTCAGCGTCTCTGCCGATCTCAGCAGGACAGGATAGAGGCTGAGATAGAAGTAAATTAGAGTGTATTCAATACTTTGGAGTAGCCTTACCAGGCAACTAATATTTTTTTTTATAATTTTTTCAGATGCAGAAGTATCAGATGAGTGTCGGCGTATACTCAAATGCTGATATGAAATATTCAGTTGACAAAGTGTCACTTGGTATAGTAATAACTTGATGAAGATTTTGTTTTCTTTTCATATAAGCTATGAAAGATGATGTGCTAATTGTTTACCTTTTCTCTTTTGTTTTTTTTTCTTGCAGTTGAGTGGTGGGTTCAGGTGAACATCAGGAGTAGATGGAATCCACTTGCTGCTATCGGTATTAGGATACTCAGCCAGAGCACCAGTTCCTCCTATTGTGAGAGGAACTGGAGTACATTCAACCTGATATATACGAAAATGAGGAACAGGTTGATCTCAGACCGGCTGGAGAAGCTGGTCTTCTGTCATTACAACATGAGGCTGCGCATCAAGAATATCAAGGATCGACTGAAGATCAGTGAGGAGCGATTTGCACGATTTGTAGGTGGTCCATACAAGCAGAGGCATTCTTCCGCCACACCACCACCTGAGGAGGTGGACATGGATCAGATATTCCAGGAGGAGCATGCACTTGCCTCCTGGATAAAGGAGAGGGAAGCCAGGGATCATGCAGCTGAGTTTGATCCTGATGACCGTGCATGCGCTGAAGGAGAGTTGGATGGTGTTGAAGCCGAGGAGGATGCTCCAGCTCCACCTCCACCTACTTCTCAGGCTCAGGCAGGGCCTTCTTCTTCCCCAGTAGCTATGGAGCAGCCACCTGCAGCTTTAGCCCCAGCTTCAGTCCCAGCCGCCGCTACCCAGCCCATTCGCAGTCCGGGGAAAATGTAAATAAAAGTGACAGCACGAAAAATGGGAGGATTTGCAAAGTTTAAAAAATCTTTGGGTTCTGGTACTTCAGAGATGGTTGAAGAGGTGAAGAGAAGAAAGCTAGAGGTTAGGCGTCCTGTCAGCCCTGATGACAGCACGCAGGCTCCTTCTCACTCCTCAGTTGATGATGAGGAGGAGTGCATACCAGTGGCGCAGCCATCAGCAGTAGCCGAGTCTCCTGATTCACGGCATCCAAAGCCGTATTACACGCTGTATGAGCAGACACCGCATTCTTATATTATGGAGCCACAGTATCCAGCATTTGGCCTGGCTGACCAGTAGTGGATTACACCACTAGCTCCACCATCCTCTGCTTACGTCCTGGTCGTCCCGTAGTCCGATCCATACGACCTTGATAGCATGGCATCGGCATTATTTTCATATGGATATGGTCCTGGACAGTTGATGTAACCTCAAAAATCTAAGAATTTCTTTGTTTTGGAAATTCATTTTCCTTTTGAATTTGGATTAGACCTTAGCATTGACTTCTTAGGAAAATAGATGGTACTCCATAAAAGTACTAGCTAGGGTCAAAATTATATGTTGAGGTTGTTAGGTTCTTTGAAATTTATTTTGACCTCTCCCCGTCGGATGGTGCGAAGATCCGACGTTAATTACATCGAGAATACTCGAATACCCTTGATTATCATCATAGCAATCCATTGGAAACAGAAAGCATGCATCCACAAAAATAAACATTCACGCACATAGGAGAAAACACCCCATGAATTTGGTGGAAGGCAAGCACTTAATGTTTTTTTTTGATTTAAATTGATTTGAATTTTGTTTGATTTGGTTTAATTTGATTGATGGATTATTTATTAATTTAAATTCAGTTTGTTTTAGGTCAATCTTATTTAGTTAACTTATTTAAAATTTGATTAATATGCAGATTTCATGGAGGTTCAGATTAATAGTTCATTTAACTTAATTTGAATTAGGATTGTATGATTAAGACCAATTTGGGTTTAATCTAAAGATTTTTGATTTGAATTTGCTTTGATTTGACTATGTTTGGAATGGAGTTGAATTTTTGGTTTAGATTAATGCCTGGCAGGTTATTAAATTTGTTTGGATTAGGTTTGTTTGGATTGAATTAAATCTGTTTGATTAAAACGGATTGGTGCTTGATATTATCACTTTACTTAATTCAAATTCTGTTTATGGATTTAATTGAGTTTGTGATTTATTTGGGAGTGTTTCGATTTGGGGAATTCAATTTGAATTGGGTTGATTCATTTGATTCATCGGTTTAGGTTAGATGAATTTGACATTCTTTGGGTTCCTTTTATGGGATTTGTAAGTTTCAGATTTATATAAACTGATTTGGGGTTGACTTAGAGTTCGGTTGTCTTGATTTTGTTTATGGGTTGTTTATTAGTTTAGTTTGTTTGTTTTGAACTTAATTTGTTTTGAGGTTTCAAGAAATTGATTGGGATTGAGTTAAATTGCTTTTAAATTCGTTCAAGTCAGATTTGACTTGAAATGAAATTTGTTTGGATTAGTTTTGTTTGATTGAGATTAACTTGAGCTTAATTTAAGAGTTGAATTTGATTAGTGTTTCTGAATTTCAGATTTCTTGATTTGGGATTCTGCAGGTTCTGGCTCCTAATTTCCAGGTTCCAATTTCTGAATTTTCAGGTTTGGATCTCAGATGCAAGTCTGGTTTTCAGGCTGAGGTTTCAGATTTTTGTGCATTTCAGATCTTTATGTGCTTCAGATTTTTATAAATTTCAGGTTATTTTCCTCAGTTAGTATGACAGTCTTTAGATTTTACAGTCCCAGGCTCTGATTTCAAATTTGCAGACCTTACAGATTTCTGGGTTTTGCGCACATTAATTCAGATTTTCAAATCTGAAAATCTGGTATTTTCAGATTTGTACACTTCAGATTTTTATATGTTTCAGATTTTTACGAATTTCAGACTTTGATTTTACCCTTAGGAAATTCTGCCTACCCTCCTTTTTTTATTAAACTCAGCTCTCCAACCCTCTGTATTTTCAGACCCGGAAAGGCCCAAGAGATTTTTCTTTTGTTTATGTTCAGGTTACTTTATTTTGTTTTATTTCATCATCATCTTTTTTTTTGTTTGCAATCCTCTCAATTTCATGGGGTTATTGATCATCCACTCAAAATCACTTGTACACCGGACATGCCATCTCATTGCTTGGTCCCATGTCATTACAACTTGATCTCCATTGGATATGATGAACTTGTCAATTTATGGGGGAATATACCCGGTCCTTAGATAGACTTATGGGTATTTCCTTCATTCCTCTCCTTTTTTTAGCATATAATCGGCTTAATGGCATGTTGATCATGCACGACCTCATATATAGCTAGATGATAAGACATTGGGGTCTTTTAAATAGACCTTTGTATGTCTACCTTAAAGGGTCAAGGGGCGTGCTTAAAGCCGGCCCTTTGCTTTCCCTAATTATTCTCATTCTTTTATGTTAAGCCAAGACCATGAGGCGGATTTTTAGCCGGCCGGATGCTCGTCTCGGTTTGTTGATTAATTAAGTAGATTGTTATTTAATTTCTGTTTATTGTTTTTTTTTGTTTTTTTTTTGAATTATGGGTCAATAGACGTGCTTAAAGCCGGCCTATTGCTTTCCCATTTATTTTTATTCTTTTAAGTTATGCTGAGACCATGAGGCGGGTTTTTAGCCGGCCGGATGCTCGCCTCGGTTTGTTTAATTAGTTAGTGCATTTTTTATTTAAATTTTCACTTGATTGTTTCTTCTAAAATTCCTCTTCCTCTCTTCTTTTTTTTCTCCCGCAGTCATGCGGCTTCAACTTAACGGGCCTGGGCCCATTTCCTTCCCCTCGCGACTGCTGGCAGTATGCACGTGGGCAGGAGATAGCTTGGCCTCTTCTCCTCTTCTCTCGGTTGCTGGCAAGTGTAGACGTACAACAGCAGGTAGAGGGGGGGGCCGGAGCAGACGCACAGCAGCCAGCAGAGGGGGAGCTTTATGGCGTCTTCAGCTGGTCTTCCTTCTCCTTCCTTTTTCTAGCCGCGGGCAGATCTTGCAACAGGTGCGCACAGAAGGCAGCAGAGGGACAACAGCAAGAATAGGTGGCGTCAGTAGCAGCAGGGGGCAGCAAGGGGCAGTAGAGCCCCCAGCAGCCTGTCGGCCCCTCTCCTCTCTTCCTTTCCTTGGTCGCAGGCAGCAGGTGGCAGCAGGATGGAGAAAGACCTCTTCCTGCAAGAGGAAGTGACACCGGAGGAAACCCTTCTCCTTCTTCTTCTCTTCTTTCTCTTTTCTTCTTCTGGCCACAGGTGGTAGCAGCAGGAGGCAGTGGGAGGGCGCAGCAGACTTGCAGCCTGTCGGCGTCCAGAGGCTGTGTCCCAAATGCTGGTGTGCACCCCTCCTTTTATAGTGGCTGGAGGGGAGGTGAAGGGTCAGCAGGGGGGCTGCACATGGGCCTGGGTTGGTGCGCAGGTGGCAGCAGATGACAGGTGGTGCGCAGCCTTTTTTCTCCCCCCCATGCAGGGCTGGATTGGCTGTATGGGGCGGCTGGTGGCTGGGGTGACAGGCGGTGCGAAGCCTTTTTTTCTCCCCATGCAGGGCTGGATTGGCTGTATGGGGCGGCTGGTGGCTGGGGTGACAGGCGGTGCGCAGCCTTTTTTCTCCCCCCATGCAGGGCTGGATTGGCTGTATGGGGCGGCTGGTGGCTGGGGTGACAGGTGGTGCGCAGCCTTTTTTCTCCCCCCATGCACGGCTGGATTGGCTGCATGGGGCGGCTGGTGGCTGGGGTGACAGGTGGTGCGCAGGGGGTGCTGAGGTGGCAAGTGGGCCAGTGTGCCCTGTTCACACTAGGCCGCAGGTGGGCCTTAGAGCTGGGCTGCGCATGGGCCTGTTTACATGGGCCAATTAGGCCAGCTGGAGGCTGCGGCCCATGCTCTGTTGTGGGCTGCGCAGGGCCTGGTTTTAGGATGGGATTTGGCTCAATTTTTAGGTGAGATGATGGGCTGCTGATTGGGCATCCGTGGACCCCTGATTGGGCCTGATTTGACTGAATTGTGGGCCGTCCGGCCTGCTCCTAGGCCTGCCCATTTGTCCTCCTTTTTTTTTTTTGAAAAAAATGCACGCCAACAACAGTATACAAGACTGAGCACAAGGGAGGAGCATCGACAGCAGCAGGGAGAGGAGGAAGACCAATATTTATATCCTATATATTGGTAGTAGATTAATATGATGTAAATGTATATATATATATTTTATTTTCATGATGTATCAACTTTTTGATTTTTGAATCAATAGAATATGTACTTAACTTCAAGTGGAGTTCATTAGTATTTATTCGATGTGGTCCTGTGGATGAATGCTAATCTTATTTTTAAAATTTTTTCTAACTCATTTCCTATTTTTTAAATTTTTTTCTAAATTTTTTGAATTTGTTTGACGAAGAAAAAAATTCAAAAAAAAAACCGATTCCACCGATTCCGGAATCGATTCCCTTCCCAGGAATCGGCCAATTCCGGCGGATTCCTGGAATCGGAATCGGAATCCTTTTGGGTGATATGGTTAGTATGTGGCTGAACAACAAGAAAGGTCTAGCTGCCGGCTATTGTGGTGGAAAAAGGTTTGCACATGAGGAATTTCTAAAAAACAAATGAAAAAATGGGCTGAAGTGCACTGACCTAAATGGTAGAGTACTTTTTCTCTCGTACACAAGGCATGCCATAGCATTAATAGTGCCTACCACCACCCCCTCTGTTATTGATGCTGAACATGAACCAATGCCGTCCCTTGGCAAAGAAGGGGAGGCAACTTGCTGTCTCCTGTGCTGTTGCTGGGGTGCAGATGGATCATGGATAAAGGGAGCTGGACTCCTGCACCTGGCTGTTTCCTGCTATGGTGAAATAAAATAGATGCTGGCTGGTTTCTTACCTGCACCAAGAGAAGAGAGGTGGAGCCAGGACTGTCAATGAAGCAGGAAGGATGAGGAAGCTGAACAGTCTCATAGAGGAGAAGATGGGGGGCAGCTGTGCCCCTATTAACCCACATTGCTCCATCCTCACCGGTGAGGAGAATGGGAATGGGCATTGTGGACCTGCACCCGTGGAAGGTCCAACCTAACTGGAACCTTCAAAGAATGGAAGGAAAAAAGAGGAGGGAGGTGATGTGGCTTGGCCGTGATAGAGTGGGTTCAAAGTCTTCAACTGAGGCAGCACCACCAAATGTGTCCAGGGCTGAAACTTCCACTATACTCATGCGGCAGTTTGAAATCGAATGGAAAGGGAAGCAGCAGGCCTTGCACGGGTCATGACCCACCATGTCCGGCAAAACAGCATTGGGTTGGGGAAGTGTGAAACCTTAAATTTTAAAACAATCAAGAATTCATTTTTGGAAAAGAATTTTGATTGTATTTGTTTAGCATTAAACACTTTGAAAATACATGATATCGAATAAGGGTATTGGCTATTTCACGGTTGCATAAAGTATATATATATATGTTGAAGATTTTAGGTTCATTAAAATGTGTCTTTGGACTCTCTACATCAAACTTGTTAAGTGCCAATGTTAAGCACATCGAAAATACTCGAATTCCCTTGATTAAGTGTCACAAGCAACTCATAACTCGGAAACATACTTCCACAAAATAAACACATGCGAGATATAACCCCATAAACTCAATAGAATTCAAACTTAGTATGTTAATTTTGATTTGAGTTCACTTGGTGTTTTATGGAGGTGCATTTTATTTAAGATTCCAATTTTAAAGATTTTCTCTTAGTAGATTATTAAGATTAGGGACTTGAGGATCCTTATGATCAAAGTTTGATCATTTGGTTCCGTTGAAGTGATGAACATGGGTATTCATCTTTTTATTAGAGTTCATCGGATCTGAGGTCTAATGGAGATATTTTTGAATTTAATTTTGTTATCTCAAGGTGAAGATGGCCATTATCAAATTTAAGATCATCAGGGTCTTTGTTTTTCTTTTAATTCTAAGTTTTAGAGTTAAAGTATTTTAGGCTTAAGGCTCATTAAACTCATCACATCTTCATTCAAAGTCTTGGCATTAAGCATTTAACACTTAGGAATTCATCAACTCTGATTTGGTGGGCTTTAGGATGACCTTAGAATCTTCCTATCTTTTAAAATCTTATCATTAGATATCTTTAGATCTGAAATTGTCATCTTAAGGTCTGATTCCACCTCATCTGAGCATCAGATTATGAGCCCTTAGACACCTTTTGACTCTAATGTTCATTAGGCATGATCAGAGCCTTAGGGCTTAAGAGTTTGTTGGATCTTAACATGGCATTTTGTCTTATCATCACGTGTTATCTACTGTCTTAAGGAGTCACCATTACTGATGTTTTTGTCAGATCTGTCCATACATCTTTGACAGTTCGTGATCACCTTTGGGACTATAGTCATCTCCTTATCAGCATCCAACCATAAGCCAGCTTAGGAGTTTCGGATATGGACATTTAGATCTGAAGTTGACAGTCTAAGTTTCAGAAATTACTGATTTTTTTATCAGATCTGCCCATACATCTTTGACAGTTCATGATCACCCTTCAGGATTATAGTTATCTCTTTATTAGCATCCAACCATAAGCCAGATTTGGAGTTTCGGATATGGACATTTAGATCTGAAGTTGGCAATTTAAGTTTCAGACTTCCAGCTTCTTCATTACCCTGATTTTGGACATTTCAGATCTTGTTCTTTATCTCTCATTTTATTTTTTTGTTTTTTTCTTAGGAATGAGAACCATGACGAAATCTGCTCTATGCATTCTTAGATTTCATACTTTACATACAGACAAGGATTGCCATCTCAGATCTCAGCTTCGTCTTGCGCGGAGGGAGAGAGGGATTCTCAAGAGATCATATCTCGGATTCTTGGATCAAAATGTGTAAATATATGAAACATAACATAATATCTTATAACGATGGGAGAGATGAGAGTACATCAATGAACTTACATGAAAATATATAACACATTTGCATATTTATTGCGTGAATGAACAATTACAAAACACTCACACTCTCAATGCCAAAAGGATGATCATTATATTTTTGATATATCACTTTGTTGGTTACTTTGTCACTTTGTGATTGTTGTGCCATAAAATCACCAGCAAAATCACAATATTGAGTCCATGACATATGATATTGACAGTCTCCTTCCCATGGTAAACTAAATCTCTATTTATGAGTATTAGAGATGTTTGAAGAGTCATCTCATGTTGTGTATCCATGATTATGAGGACCATAACTATGATTTTATTCATAATAACTATAGTCATAATACATGTTTGAAGGAATATGGTATGCTGTAGTATGTTCATATCCATATGAATGTTCATATCCTTCATTATAAGATACATGTGAAGAACCTTGTTACATTGTCCCAATCCATATCTATGTCCATATTCATATGATGATGAATCTTGAGAATGTCCATATTTATAATATCCCCTTTTGGAAATATCCATATAACTTAATGTGTGAGAAAGATCATATTCGTCAAACTGTGACAAACTTTGCTGTTTTGGCGGACTAGCACTCTTATTCAAATGATTTTCTTCTATGTCATTAGCACCACCATCATTACAGTCATTATCATTTCTATCATTACCTTCATCATCATTTCTATGTCCATTGAAAGCATCTATATGAGTGGTTGGATTATCATTGTGAAGACGAGTAGACTCAAAAGATGATCGAGAAATTTGTTGTACAACTGTATCTACTTCCATTCTACTTTCACGTGCATCACTAACAATTTGTTCAAATTGAAGACTATCATGTTCGTCCATATCATTATTTGCAACCCACTTAGCATAAGTATTTTTCTGATCATCCATATCATTCTCTCCTAATAGTGTCAAGTAATCAAGTGGATCCTCTTCTAGATCACATCCTTGACTATGTTCCGTCTCCATTCTCCTTACCTTTAACTTCATATTATAATGGTGATAAACAAGTTTCTTCAACTTTGAATATGACAACTATTTCTAAGTTTTGTATGTACCAAAGAAAAAGTGCTTCAATTTCTTTCATCCGGAGAAGTTGATGAAGTATGTGATAAAACTTTGATTGTAAGTTATCTTAAAGTTAGGGAATCATTTCCATACATTTTCCACCATTCACTTAAAAATGAAACAAATAATCATACATTTGTAGTTTGAACCAACTTTATATTTTCTTCTTAATAAAATAATTACTAACTTGTCCACAGAATTTCTCTACTTGCAATAGCACTTTTAATCCCAAACGAGGCCAGTGCATCTCTAAACTTTATAATATATTACATAAAAATAACATTTATTGTTGATATTAATCTAAAAGAGGATGAAATCCGTAAAGATCATAGTTGTAGCTTATCTCAAATTGGCCCCTTCTTTAGGATTTTGGAAAAAATTTCTCGTAAACTTGATGAACTGCTTTAATAAGTGCTTGATACTTTGGATTGAGAAAATATGTTGCTCATGCAAATATCATTATTGGAGTTGTTAGACTAATAATCTACATAGATTGCTTTATAACAAAAGATTGATACTTCTTGGTAGAGGAAGAAAACATACTGGTCTTATAGATAGATGTATTCATTGATTTTGTCCATCTATCCTTTATGATCTTATGAACCAATGTGCAATTTCTTAGCGAAGTTGTCTTTATCACATCCTTCACCACAATGATCACATGATACACTGCCCATGGTTGGATGATTTTCAATATCTATCACTCTCAAAACTTTATACATGGGTTCCATAATTTTTATTGAATCCCTTGTATAATCCCAAAATGCAAGATTGCCCATGGTTGGATGATTTTCAATATCTATCACTCTCAAAACTTTATACATGGGTTTCATAATTTTTATCGAATCCCTTGTATAATCCCAAAATGCAAGATTGCCCATGGTTGGATGATTGTCTAGCCCATAGTTTTAAATTCTATCCAATAGGAGTGTTGCTCCTAATTAAACTAGTTTGAACAAAGAAAGAAACTTTCGAACTATCTTTTTTCACGCAACAAACTTTGCAGTGCAAGATAATTTGTTGCAAGACGAGTGGCATCAAGTCAAATTAAATCGCGTCTATAAAACTTTCTTACTCGATCCACAACCCAATCATAATTATATATTAAATATGTAACAATTCGACCCACGTCTGTAGTTTTTTTACCATAGCATTCTTTGGCATTTATTCAAATTTCAAATCTATGTAATAAGCCATACATGATGACCAAACAAGATTATATTTTGATGCCAAAATTGTTCTAGTCTTTTTGTAACTACTGTCATTATTGGTTATAATTTGTATAACACTATTTTTTTCAACTTTTTTAATCTTATTCTCCATCAATTTCATAATGAACTCATGGTTCTTCTCTTTGCCGAATGCATTAACTAAATTTAAAAATATGACATCATGCACTATAAATCATAAAGTTAATGATGAACATTCTTGTAGGTCATGTACATCCATCATATGAAAGTGAACAACTATGTATATATCAATATGGTTCTAATTTTTTTATTTCTGTTTGCTTGTCAACAACTAATTCATCCATATTTCTCACTACACGTCCAAGATTTTGTGATTCAATAATCATATTCTTAAAATGATGGTCTCGGTCTCATGTAACTTGAGCTGGAATATGATTGAATATAATAAAATTTGAAGTCATCTTACTAAGTGATTCTCTTGAAGTTCCTTTATTTACCATTTGTCCATTCTTTTTTGTCAGGCATCATCTTACTTATACAAACTATATTTTATGGCTGAACCTTTACTAATACTTGGGATCCACCTCCACCATGATGCATAAAATCAGTTGGACTTGATTTCATTTTTTTTATTCCACTTGCAAGTCCTGCACCACTAGATCCACTATTTCCAGATTTAATTATTTGTGAAAGTGTTGATACTTTGACTTATCAATTTGTCATCGAGATTCAGTGGAGATGCTTTTGCAATTTCATGTTGTCTTCTTTCCTCAGATTCTTCTTCATCTGACAAAAAATCTTTAGAATTACCACCCATCTTTTAGAGTTTATCCTTGATTATTTCATTTACCAATTTAATCTTTATAGTTTGTATATTTTTTCAAGATTCAATTCTTTCAATTATTTTCATATTTCAGGTAGACAACTTAGACATTTGTTTACATCTGATCTTTTTGTCTCTAATCAAGTGGTATTTTAATATGGTAGCACCACTTGCCTTCATTACTTTTTTTATAAAAGTTACATTTAAAACCCATCTCGATAGGAGCTCCAATTGCCAACCTATGTCTTTCATAGACATCTTCCTTCCACAACTGGAAAAAAGATTGAAAATATAGGGGCTATAAAGATCTGAAATCTAAAACTTTGGAGCTTATGAGATCCAAAATCTAACATTGATGTTCCCTTGGATTTCAAAGTTCTAGACTTGAGGTGTCTTGAGATCTGAATTTGACCATTTGATTTATTTAAAGTCATGGATTGTGAATTGAAAAATATTTAATCTTCAAATTTTTACTTATTTCATTCGAAGTCTTAGCATTAAATATCCTAAATTTATTGTTCATTAGATCTGAAATTAAGATTTTGAGATTTGATCTTATGTCATTGGCATCTAATCTGAACTTCAGATTTTTTCTTTCTTTGACAGAGCAAATATTGGATATTCAAATTGAGGATTTTCAATTTTTGACAGCACGGTCTTAGTGTTAAACATCTTGAGTTATAGTTCTTCAAATTTAGTATTTTTTTTGACAACCCATTTGACGTCTACAAGCATGTAAAGCTATAACAATACTAAGGAAATAAAATTTAAAAATTCTATACCACCGGTGTAACAAGAAATGATGGAATGGAATAAAGCATGGATTCAAAATGATGCAACAATAAGTTTAAGACAAAGAAATACGTTTGGAGAAATCGATCTTAACTTGTTTTAAAAAAATTATAAAAGAAATCGAATTGAAGGTTTTGCACTGTAGGAAAACCTTGAAAGGGGAGATTGGATCAACTTTCCATTGTAGCATACCTTCGGGAAGGATTCTGGTGAATATTTTGGCAAGTTTCTGGCGGGAATCTGATCGACCATGATGGCAACAATAAACTTGAGATGAAGAACAAACAAAAATGCCAGAATATTGAAAGGGGAGATTGGATTGACTTATCGGTGTAGGACACCTTCGAAAAGGATTCCGACGATGATTTTGATGAGTTTTTGATAGCTTTCTTGCGAGAATCCAATCGACTGCGATGAACCCTAGCCTTCACTTATGTTAGGTCGTTGTCATGTGCTGAGAGGAAGACCCATTGCGACCATTGCTTCAACTCATTGCGCTCCGTTGGGAGATGTAACTTAGCCAAGATCCAAATGATTGAATCCTTAGTAGCCCAACAAGCCACATCAGACGTTGTCTACCGGACCAGTTATGAAGCATGACCGACCAGTACAATCGATCATGTGCGGAGAAAGGTTGAGCAAACCACGCATGCTCGCGAGTGCATGATTGTGCGGCTAAGCATTACTGCAACCAGTCCATTTGATTGCATGGGGAGAGAAGCAGACTAACTAATCGATGGCTGCACATGTGCTTGCGAGCACACGATCGCACAACCGACAATTGCCATGACGCAGCGAATGACTCGGCGAGAATTTCACCATCTTGTTGAGATGTTCGGCTGCTCCATTTCTTGCGGCCCACACGAGATTGAAATTCTTGCGAGATTTCATGAGAATTTCGCAAGATGACGTTCCATGCATACAGGTTTTCATAAGTTTCAACTTGATTTTATTGGAACTTATGTGATGCATGGAATGCGATCTCCCGAGAATCTCTCGAGATCTCCCGAGAATCTCTTTTCTTCCGTGCATCCGAGAAACGAGATCGCCGAAACGAGAATATCTATGTAGTACCTGTGAATCTGTGATACCTTGATCTTTTTTGCCTATTATTATCCCCAACTTGTTAGATGATTTTGTTAAGTTTCCTTCTTATATTGCCAATTTTAATAAGAAATCCTTCCAAATATTCATCTAAACATTATTGTTTGATAAAATTTCATAACTTAATATTTTAATAACTATATATGTACAATTGACCCAAAATGTTATCAATATCCTATCTATATTGTTCAAGATAAAATTTTGGTCTGACATAAGATCATTTGTATGTCTCATGCTAACAATACTTCACCATCTCTGTATTACATTTCTAATTCTCTCACAGTTTATTTTAATATTTAATACGAGTTATCTTGTCCTTTTAAAGATATTATATGACATTCTACATCTAAACATGCACATTGATTGGTTTTTCCAAGATCTAATCCCTTGAGATTTTTTTGAGATCTTTTATCTTCAATCTCCGTGAGATAAAATATAGATGTGAGATGGCAATCATTGGGTAAAGTATACCCTGCATAAATGAAATCCAAGATCCAATCTCCCGAGATTTTTCCGAGAATCTCACGAGATCTCTTCTCTTTCACGCTTCCGAGATGAAGCCGAGATCCGAGACGACAATCCTTGATGTGATGTTAGATCAGCATTGGCATGATCTTAGGTATTTTGGATACAACGAGATCGGCAGATGTCCACTTTGAAATCCTTTGAGATCAATTCTAGAAATTCAAGATCCGAATAGTCAGATCTGATATTCAAGATCAAGACCTTACACCCAGGAACTTCTGATTTCAAATTATATTATCTGGATTTGGATTATAATATCTTGCTAGGATTCTGATTTTAAGATCTCTTTTGACAATTCACAGTTCATGGAATTAAATCTCATCCTTTTTTGTTTGCATTCTTATGCGGTACAAGCCGGCTAGACCGGACTAAATAAACCGAAAATGACTTACGCAACCTAAATCGAACCCAAAATGAAATTACTAGGCTTAAACCGATCAAAACAGACCCGAACCACACTCCAAACCGAGTTGAATCACTCTAAACCGGTCTAAACCAACTCAAAACGATCTGAACCGGCTTGAACCGGCTGGTTCAGGCGCTGAACTGGGTCGAACCGGCTTGAACCGGGTCCGGACCCGGTCGAACCGGCAAGACGGTCGGTCTGGGCCACGAACCAAACTGGACGAGTCGGTGCCGGCCGGTCGTGAGCGTCGCCCGCACTTGCAAGCGCGAGCATACCCCCGGCTGGGGATCGTGGCGCGCGCAGGAGAAGCCGGGGACGGGGTACGTGGCCGCCTCCACGCCGTAGCTTGCTCGTCAACATGGCAACATCGCCATGTGTGTGTGGAGGCGGGCAGCCGGGTCCTGGCAAAACCCGGCGGCTTCGTGTTCATCGTCTTCGGCTGGTGCCACGCACAGGCGACAGAGCGGAAATAGGCGCCGGCGATCTCGCGTGCCCACAACGACCATCCTGCGCCGTCTTCGCCATCTGGACGGTCCCGCCATCGACCGCACACAAACGGGCAGAGGCAGAGTTAGGGCAGGCGTCGTCTTCACGCGGAGGAGGTCATAGCCGGTTCCTCGCCGTTGGTTGGAGGTGGGAGGGTCGACGGAGTCGGCAGTTGAGGGAGGAGGCGGTTCGGAAGGAGGACAAGTCCGGGGATCGTCGGATCTGCCCCTCCCGCAGTTTTCTCTTCTTCACCTTCTTCTTTCTGCGTCTGGGGTCTGGTTAGGGTGGCTTTGCGCAGTCGGATCCGGAGGAAGGACTGCGGGAGTAGGGGAACCGGATGGGGAGCTACTCCGGGGATCGCCGGAGAGCTTCGCCCGCGCCGGCTGGAGGGGATCCCGTTGGACCTGCAGGAAGCCGCCGGAGGTGGGTGACAGAGGTCGACGTTGGCGCAGCGTTATCGAACTGGGAAGGGGAAATGAAGAGGAACGGCGCGGAGGCCGGAGGGTGAGGAGGAATGAGAGGAATGGCCTCGCCAGAAAGTGGGAGAAAGCAAGGGGATATTGCCTAGGGGGGGACGGGGAGGAGGAACGGGGCAGAGCCCCTGCTCAGGAAAGACCCAGCCGTAGCCCGTAAGGCTCCAAAAATTCTCACATCATTACTGTTGTGCATACTGGATGTTTCCTTATATAAGGAGAAGAGTCCAGTCAATTTACAAAAAGACCCAGCTCTTGTGACTATTTACAAAAATGATAAACGGAAAATAAACCTAGAATGAAATATTTGAAGACTCAACGTAAACAACTGTTTTAAAGTTCAAAAAAAATATCCCCATCACATTCCTTATGGTTTATGAAGATTATAAGATAGTTCTCTATCCACATTCACAACCGATGGACAAGAGAATGCCATTCATATTGTTTTGAGTACATGGAGTACATATTCATGTGGGAAGGGCATCTATAGCCATATTTCCCTCGAATCAAGATGTGTGAGTTATCTCCTTAGACCTATGTCGACATGGGATACCTTCCCAATCTCCCTATTCAATCTTAGGATTGGTTTAACATGGTAACATGTATAACCTTTCCTAGATTTAGTGAGAAATTTTTCTTGGTTGATGGAGTATATACTTCCTACAATGGGGATGGATTGTTGTATGTTGGGGGCGTGTCCACATACCTGTCCAAGATTGGTATAGTTTGGGGACATGCCTATGTATCCGTCCAACATTATGAGGGGGCTTAACTGAATAGGCTTAGCCTCTTAATTATCTTTATTTGATTTCAATATTTAAATGGTTCATATTTTTTCATATGGGCTTCATTGGCTTGTCAAATACGTCATATCTGGCTATAGGAGGCTTGTTATGGCTTCTTCTTGGCCTCTTTTGTCTTTATTCTTTGCGTTGCTATTGACTTCTTATATTGCTCTTGACATCTTGCATCATCGCGCTGGTATGTCTTGGTATTTGGTTTGCTTGGTCAGAGAGAAGACAAGGCGAGCTTGGCTATCCTCAGGACTAATATACTCCATAGATTGTAGAATCGGTTGAATTAGATTGGAATTGGCTGATTCTGGAATCTGATTGGTCGATTTCAATTCGATTCCTACTTGAAAGACCGATTATGACCTGAATTTTGCTGGAACGATATGAATCGGTCGTATCAGTCCTTAATCGGTCGAATTGGATTGGAATCGAAATCGAAATTGAAATCTTGATTTTTTTAAAAAAGTTTGGTCAAATCGGCCAAAATCAGTCTAAATCGAAATTTTTTATCATTATCTACCATGAAAATGTGTGGCATCTCATAAGAATATTAGCTAGTACATGGTATATATAAAAATATAAACATGTCAAGATTTTCAATTCATTAGATGTCTTTGGACCTCTTTCTATCGGAAAGTGTGAAATTCTAATGTTAATTACTTCGAGAATACTTGAATACTCTAATTAACCATCATAATAACTCATAACATGGAAACATACATCTATAAAAGAACACATGGGGGAGCTACAATCCTATAGACCCAATAAAATATAAACTTAATATGTTAAGTTTGGCTTGAGTTGGATTGATGTTTTATGACTGTATGTTAAGATTATAATATTTTAAGGATATATTGTTTAGTGGATTTTTATTGTTTTAGACTTAGGCACCCTTGAGATCAACATTGATCATTAGATTCCAGAAAAATCATTAATTAAGATTTTATCATCTTTAACATGTGTATTTAACTCTTTTAAGTCGTGGTCTTAAAATAAGACATTTTTTACTTATATAGTTCATTTGGATTCGATGTCTAATATAGACATAATCAGATCAAGCGTCATGTTGGAAATTGGAGTTACATTTTGATCTTGATATTTAATTCCAATTTCATTTTTCATTTAAGTCTTGACATTTTTATGGTATTCGATTAAAACATGTTCATTTCATTATCATTTCATTTGCCAAGTTCTAAGTCCTTTCATTAGTCATCTTAGAATTAGGATTTATTATGCATTCATTCCTCCATTTTTAAGTCTTTGGCAGTAAGTATTTTGACTTAGGAGTTTGATGGATCCAAAATCAACTTCTTTAAGTTTGCTCCTCGTGTCATTTTGGTACGAAAAATCAGATTTGTATTCATTCCATCTTTGGTGCCTAGGACTTAGTATATGTGAAGTCTTATTGTTTGTTCCCATTCTGGTTTGTCTGATTGTCGGATGTATTTTTTTAACTATGAACTAATATATTTTTTTGTGTAAGAAAAATGTCGGATGAGGAACAATGTGCCCTTGCACATCATAACATTGTATGGCAACACTGACACATGTTATATGTCGAGAAGAAGAGAGTTAAATATAATAGTGCGGAAAGGAAATGAATATAGGTGTCTTTTGTTTCATACAACACATCGTTGTTGTCGATATGAACATAAAGAAATGTGACAAAGTACTGACGGAGCTTAAAGAAGAAATGAAGGCATACTTAATCGAGAGAGAATCACAAGGGGAGATCTGAATTAAGTAAAGACAGGACTTGAATAATGAGTTGATAGGGTAGTGAGACAAAAATCTCATGAAGGGAAGTAGAAAAAGGAAAATCAGCCACATTGTTTGAGGTGTCTTCATCAAGTTTCAATGATCAAGAGGCTCCTATAAGAAGAACTATGCATGCAAATAGGGCTCAAACCCGTGAAGATGTGGAGAGGAGAACGGGGGTAAGAAGATCTTCTACTAGTCATTCAGATGTGGATCTTAGCACTCGCCCTACATCTCGAGTGGACCATGAAGTGAGTTTCGTCAATTACATTTAGTTTGATAGCTGACAGACACTATCATGTATAGACAGAGTGACCGAGGACAAAGGAGTGTCAAGTAAGTCTTGAAAGGAGTTTGGGATTCGACGGGTGCTGCAAAGAATGTTGTAAAGCACATATGTAAGTGGTTTTTTAACGTAGGTATATGCAATACTTCACTTATTTTGAATGTTCTTTTATGTTATTGAAATTTGATACAAATATTAACAACATTAACATATCTTAACTTAATGCAGGTACACTACATATGTAGCCAAGAATTTATATTTTCAAAATTTGATTGATGTTATCACTAAGGCTGGACCGGGATTAAAAGTCTTGACTTTGAAATATATCTATGGGGGGTGGATTGAATTTAGCGGTCGATGAGTTGATCTCATGGGTAGATGAGTTCAAGGCAATATGGAAGGAGAGGAGTTGCACTGTAATATGCGACAAATGGACAAGAATCACCAAGAGATCAATGATAAATTTCTCATTTGCTGTTTTTAGGGCACCTACTTTTTGAAATATATTGATGTGTATAAGTAAATAAAGAATGTAGACTATTTATTTGGTCTCATGAACAGTGTTGTTAAGGAAATATGTGAAGAGAACATTGTTCAGTTTGTCACTAATAATGACACTTCATATAAGGTTGTAAGGAAGAAGCTGATGGAGGCCATACCACATTTATTTTGTATGCCCTGTGTTTCACATTCTATTGACTTGATGTTGAAGGACATTGAGAAGAAGGCATCTGTCAGGTCCTTGGTGAGCCAAGGACAATATGTGGGAATACTAAATTCTTGCATATCACAAGAGAACATATTAATGGTCATGCTCTAGTGTGACCTAGTCAAACAAGATTTGTCACACATTTCCTTGCATTAGAAAGTCTGTTGACACATTGACATGACGTGAAGTGATTCATACTTTCATTAGTATACATCAACTACATGGTTAACCTTCATGGTAGAATGGACCAAATTGATATATTGGAAAAGATGGAGCATATTATTGTGTACAATAGGTGATGGGAAAGAGTGTAGTATTACTTGTCCGTGATAGGATCCCTGGTACATGCACTGAGATTGGTGGATTTAAATGGTAAAAACTAGATTGGATACTTGTATGATGCAATGAACAAAATCAAGTTGAAAATAAAAAAGAAACATCCATAGGATTACAAGAAATGGTGGAAAATAATAGATACCAGATAAGATAAAACACTTTACCAAGGCATTCATATCCCAGGTATTTGTTTTTATGCTATATTTTATATATTTTATTGTAGTAATGTGAGAAATGTCATTAATGATTTTCTTCTTTTTTTCTAGGATATTTCTTAAACTTAAGGATACAACATGGGAGGCAAATATTCAATGATTCAAAGGTTATATGAAGCACGTTGTCAATGATACAACATTTATTTTGGCATCTGTAGGACAAAACATAAGCAATTATTGAACTGAGTGATTGCTTACTAACATATGAGTAATTGAGTTTTGAAGACCAATAAATTAATTTATATTTCATATGACATCATATAAACATAGAATTGGAGTTTAGGAAGATCCATATCTACGATATTTATATGGTAAGGTTTCTCCTGGTATGTTTGATAACATTTGGGTTTATGTTAATAATTTTTTGAATGTCATTACACACTTTACTATCTATTTTTTTTTTTTACAACTGAGTGGTGAATCCAAGTATCTAACTGAAGTGAATAAAATTCACCCGCCACTATTGTTATACATGTATTGAGTCATAGCACTAATTTATCATAGTCTGGGATGAGCTGGATCACTTTCAATTTGATACACAAAAAAAAGGAACAAGTTAAAGAGTAAGAGATTAGACAAATTAGTGTTTTGCCATTGTAACATGCTGCTAAGAATAAAGAACATTAACTACCACAAAAAAGTTTCTAAATAAAGATTTGTAAGATTTACATGGTACTTATGAGAAAAAACACAATACAAGTGGTAAGGGCCTATTATAGAGTGATGTTGATTTGGAATACTTTTTCCAAAAAGAATATCTATTTTTAGTATGATAGAGGACAATGATGCCTCTCTAACTACAGAGTTTGACTCTAATGATCACTATAGGCTGAAGGAGAGTTTGACAATGTAGTAAGTGAAGATGAAAATAAACAAATACAAGAATAAAGAGGTACTCATGTTCCTTGTACAGCACCAATCCAACAAGACCCACCTCACACCATTACCCTAGATAGCCTCCAGACACAGCTCTAGGTCTTTCTACTACCCAGAAGAGTACACACAAGAAAGAAAAATTTGGAGGACTTAAATCATTGACGATGATATATCAACGCAGCATTAGACAAGGATCATGTTAACACCCATATTTGCCAAAGAATAAAGAGTCACCTCCTTATAAACTGGAATTGAAGGTTTGAGGAGAATCGAATGTCAACATCAAGCAAGATACCCAATGCTACCAATAAAAAATAATTAACATGCGAAATGCAGCTGATTTATTTGACGGGTGCAAAGGAATGAACCCTCCAAACATCTGAATTAAAGCCAAGAATGCTATCACAGCAGTTGATGTGTCAAACAAGACACCCATTTCATATCTAAATGTAATCCTACTAATGCGAGACAAACTGACAAAAAACGGACTAAACGGACTAGAAACTACTTAAGCGATCTAAATGAACCCAAAATGAATCGAGCCGGACTCAAACCGGTCGAAAAGGGCCCGGGACGGCCCCAAAATGCCCCCAAAACGGTTCGAGCTGCCTTAGATTGCTATGAATCGGACTGAAACGGTTTGAGCTGGCCGGATCAAGCGCTGGATCCAATCGCATTGGATAGACCAGCTGGTTTAGCTCGCAAACTACAACTGTGGTGAACGCTTGCTCGCATGCTCGAGCAGACCGCAGGTGGGGCCATGGCTGAGCGTCGGCTGTTGATGAGGTGGCGATGTGGCGGCATCATCATCGATGACCCTCTCACATACGTGAGCCACGTGAGGTAGTGTCGATCCCAACCTGGAGGGGTAGCTTCGTCCACGCTCGTTTGTTGCATCATCATAGGCCGAACATGCGCCGCGTTCAAGCTGCCAAGCTGGGTGGAGTAGGTGGTAGTTGCGACCCCCTCGGCGTTGTCCGACCGGCGTAGGCAGACGCTACAGAGCGTGGGGGAATGGACGGGGTCGACGGTGGGGTAGACAGAGCAAGGGCAACAATGGGAGGAAAGGGACCCTAGAGGGGTCTCCCAGGACGTTGCCATCGCCTTCAACTCCCTCTTCATCTTCTTCTTCTTCTCCTCCTCATGTCTTCTCCGTTCCCATTCGATGGAGCCAAGGAAGAGGATGTCAATTGAAGTAGGGAACAACATCATTTGACGAAGGGGTTGTCGCAGGCACGTGTTGACGTTAAGGGCCTTTGTCGGTGGGATGGAACCGGGGATCGCCGGTTCTGTTCCCTTCTCTGTCGAAGGTTGCCGGATGCTCCAAATCTCCAGTCGATGTACATATTTGAGGAGAGCTTGCTTTGCCGCGATGCCTTTGATGCGGAGCTACTACTGTTGGATCCATTCGCCGTGGATGAGTAGTCGTCTTCGTCACTCGCCGGAATGTACACCGTTCAGATTGGAAATGTCGTCGACGTGCAGATCCGTGGGAAGTCGAACTGACTCCAACGGTCGATGTTGTCGTTGATGAAGAAGGCTGATGTAGGAGATGATGACGAGGACGACGACAGCATTGGGGATCATCGAATTTGCAGTGTGCCTACATCGATTCAAACTTGAAACTTGTGAAGGGAAAAGTTGGAGGAATGGTGCGGAGGCCAGAGGGTGAGGAGAGAGGTAGATTGGCCTCGCCAGAAGGTGGAGGAAGAAATGGGATATCACCTTGGGAGGGAGATGAAGGGAAGAACGGGGTAGAGCCCCTATGAGGGAATGGTCCAGCCGGAATGCTCCAAATATTATCACTGTATATCTTATGCCAATGGGAGCTTCTCCTCTTTAAAAGAAGAGGATTTTCTAATTACATGAAAAGACAAATAAAGAAAATATTTACAAACACATCCTTTTTAGGATCCAAATGTAAAGGCAGTTAAGACTCTCTAAAAACAAACCTTAAATAACCTATTTACAGACTTTCAAACCAAAAACTAAAATTATTTAATTGAAATAAACTTTTCTTAAATTTTGTCCCTATCACCTACCCAAAGGACAAGTGTAGAACTAAATGAAAACTAGAGCTGTAGGTGGTGGTTAAGCACCTCTGCTGGAAGAAAAAGGAACAAAGAGCCTACAAGTTGGCCAAGTAGTTTGATGGAGTAGTCTGCTTAATGTAGCGACAGTAGGAGCCGCTCGCAGCACCTGAAGCTGGCAAGAAGATCTGTCATACAGGGAAAATAAAGGGCTCAGAATCCTCGTAGATGTGAAAAAAATGGCGAGTGGATGTCGCATCGAGGGAGATGAAGAAAACCGGGAGAGCAAACCAAAGGTCTTGGTGACCAAGTCTATCCTCGACCAACTTCCGCATGGAGTCGAATCCTTTCTGGGGGGAAGGCCTCTAAAATTTCTCCTGATAGGGTCATCGAAGACGTCGAGAGCAAGGAGGTCGATCCCGTGTATCCTGGATCCTCCTGAGTCCATCTTGAAACAGGACTCCCTGTTCGGAAGGAGAGGAAGTGATCAAGGTCCTTACCTATCAAGGTGTTGTCACCCTCCTTAGTTTCACCTTTATGATCGTTTCCCCGGCCGGTAGCAACTCCTCTTCCTGCCATCGTGCTTCCTCCCTTAGTAGGAGATGCCACGACCCTGTGCTGGAGCCATCACCATTGTCTCTTCTATCATGATTGCCTCTGCCCACCTCAGTCATTGCCAGAAGGGTTGTTCGGGGAATCCGCCACTACAAAGCTTGTCAGGTATCTTCTCTAGTGTCGTTGAAGCCCTCCACGACACCTGTAAGCCTCGACAAACCCTTTCAGTAAGGTTATCGAGTGCTGTTGATTCCTTCATTGTCGTCGATAGAATTGAAATGCCCTCGCGAGGTTGCCGCAGCTCTTGTTGCGGTCGAGGTCTTCTGGGATCCCGCCGTTGAGGCCTCGCTCTTCTTCTGCAGCCTTTGTCGAGCTCCTCCCAGATGCTGAGACCTCCTACGATTCCTCTTAAGCCCAGTTAGTTGGGTGTCTCACTGCGACGGTCGACCGTGGCCGATCCGATGGCGTAAGCTCGCAAATGGGTGTTGACCCATACATCAACCAAGTGTGGGGCCCACAAAAAAAGTTGTGACAAAAAAATGACACCGCGTCCCTCCAAATGAGGCCTAGCGGGGACACGGCAGTGATGCGCCAAGAGGAGAGAGGCCCAATGAACCTTCATCGATCAGTGTTTCAAAGAGATTTTCCTTAAAAATATATATATATAAATAAGCGAAACTAAATAAGAATCTATTAATTAATTAAACAAATTGGGATGAGCATGGGGCTGGCCAAAAACTCACCCCATGGTCTCAACATAATTTAAAATAATTTCAAAAAAATGGGTAACTAGAAGGTGGCTAAAAATCTACCTCTTGACCCTTAATTAAAATAAAATAAAATAAAATAAATAATAAACAAAAACCTAAAGAAAAATTCACCAAATTAATTTCACAAACCGAGGTGAGTATCGTGTCGGTTCTAAATCCATCTTATGGTCTTGGCTTAACTTAAAAGAAATCT
The DNA here is from genome assembly GCA_036172225.1 of Cryptocoryne crispatula var. balansae. NCBI lineage: Eukaryota > Viridiplantae > Streptophyta > Magnoliopsida > Alismatales > Araceae > Cryptocoryne > Cryptocoryne crispatula. The sequence continues at coordinate 23,447,975 of CM069928.1, forward strand.
AAATTGTTGGTAACCAAGGGGCCGGTTCTAAACCCACTCTTTGACCCTTCATCTTAAGGTGTACATCTAAAGGTCTATTAAGAGACCCTAATGTCTTACCACTACAAGACAATGGGAGATGTATTTACCAAAGTATGATGAAGCTATGGATGAACAACATGAGCTATTTCTCCATGTGCCTATCAAAGGCTAGGGCATGCTTAATTTCAAGTTTCATGGATAAATTTCATAATGCCAATCAAAGGTCAAATGAATTTAATCCGGATTGATGAGAATTATGGCCCTCATACCTTCCTCTACCTATTTGTAATCAGATTCCAGAGAAAAAAAATGTCATGTTCAGTGCACATGATTATGTGAAGAACATGAATAGCCTTATGAACATAGAGGAGTGCATCCATTTGAAAAGAGGGAACAAATAAGTGGGATGATAAAGTGATAGGGACAAAATTTAGGAAAAATTTCTTTCAATTAAATGATTTTAGTTTTCCGTTTGAAAGTCTGTAAATAGGTTATTTGGCATCTGTTTTTATAGTCTTAACTGTCTTTACATTTGGATCTTGAAATGGATGTGTGTAAATATTTTCTTTATTTATCTTTCCATGTAATTAGCAAATTCTCTTCTTTATAAGGAGAGGAGCTCCCATTGACAGAAGATATACAGTGATAATTTTTGGAGCATTTCGGCTGGGCCGTTCCCTCACAGGGGCTCTGCCCCATTCTTCCATTCATCTCCCTCCCAAGATGATATCCCATTTCTTATTCCACCTTCCGGTGAGGCCGATCTATCTCTCTCCTCACCCTCTGAGCTCGCGCCACTCTTCAAGCTCTTTTCTTCACAGTTTTCGGGTTTAAATCAGTGTAGGCACACTACAAATATGACGATCCCCGGTGCTGCCATCGTCCTCGTCGTCATCTCCTACATTAGCCTTCGTCATCAACAACAACGTTGACTGTTGGAGTTAGTTCAACTTCGCATAGATTTGCACATCGACGACATTTTCGATCTGAACAGTGTACAGTCCGGGGAGTGACGTAGATGACTACTCATCCACGGCGAACAGATCCAACAGTAGTAGCTCCTCATCGAAGGCGTCGCGGCGAAGCGAGCTCTACTCAGATCTGGACATCGACTAGAGATTTGAAGCATCTGTCAATCTTCGATAGAGAAGGGAATAGAACCGGCGATCCTCGGTTCCGTCCCACCGGCGAAGACCCTTAACGTCAACACGTGCTTGCGACAACCCCTTCGTCAAATGATGCCATTCCCTACTCCAATCAAGATCCTCTTCCTTGGCTCTGTCGAATGGGAATGGAGGAGACAGGAGGAGAAGAAGAAAAAGAAGACAGAGAGGGAGTTGAAGGCGATGGCGACGTCCTGGGGGACCCCTCTAGGGCCCCTTTCCTCCCGCCGTTGCCCTTGCTCTGCTTGCGCTTCCGTCGACCCCGTCCAATGCCCCCTACTCCACAGCATCCACTTGCGCCGGTTGGACAACGCCGAGGGCGTCGCAACCGCGACCTGCTCCACCCAGCTTGGCCGCTTGTGTGCGGCGCATGTTCGGCTTATGATGATGCAACAAACAAGTGTGGATGAAGCTGCCCCTCCAGGTTGGGATCGACACCGACTCACACGACTCACGTACGCGGGAGGGTCGTCAACGATGATGCCACCACGTCGCTACCGCATCAACGGCTGACGCTCAGCCACGGCCCCACCCGCGGTCCGCTCGGGCATGCTAGCGACTCTTCGCTGCAGTTGGCAGGTTCGCGAGCCAAACCAGCCGGTCTTGCGCTTGATCTGGCTGCCTCAAACCGGTTTAGTCAGGTTCATATTGGTCTGAGGCGGCTCAGACCGTTTTGGGGGAATTTTGGGGCCGTCCCGGGCCCATTTCGACCAGTTTGAGTCCGGCTCGATTCATTTTGGGTTTTAGGTCGCTTAAGTAGTTCCAGTCTGTTTAGTCCGTTTTTTGTCAGTTTGTCCTGCATCATAAAGAAGTTGTAAGGCGGGAGCTGCTTTCGGAAAGTGACTAAATCAGAGCTTAGTGGAGATTGGAAAGAAATCGTCATAGGGATTTTCAGAGCTTACCCATCTGAATGTTGAGGACCCCCCACGTCTGATATCAGAGTCAGGGAAGGAGAATAATGATTAAAGAAAAAAATCAAGACCACAACATAATGAACAAATTGACAGAATTTAAACTGTGTTCATCCATCTGTCCTTTAAGAAGCAAGCAACCAATTCATAATAACCCGTCCTTTAAAAAAATGATGAAAGTTAAGTACACCCATCTGTTCACAGATCTGAGGATTGAAATTTCAAATAGACAGGGAGTTCATTGAACAAAACTCAAAACAACAACTTTAAAAAAAAAGGAAGAAAGAAAGAGAGGAGAAAAAATTAAGGACATCAGCCCCCCTGATAAGGATAAATTATTGAAGTTCTTCCAGAGTTCCTGAATACCAAATTAAATCCATGCAACTGTGAATTCAAGAAACTGCAAGTTAAACAAAAATAAGAAAAAGAGAAGTGGCCACAACTGAGAGAATAAATTCAAGCTCAATAATCAACCCAGCAGACTCAACCCAAGTTGTTGGGGAAGTGATGCCTTTAATTGAGTCAGTAGGAATAAGAGATGTCGATTCATAGCCAAGGGTGAACCAGAACCTCCAAAACCCTCAATCATAATGACTCAAGACAAGCTTGATCCACCAGGAATCATGATTTCAGTGAAATCAGCAAAGTTCAAAATAAAACTCATCCTCACAAACAGGAGATAATTATCAAGTTCAAACCACTTCAAATTCAGATCAAGCTTTGCAAGTTCTTTTTTTTTCAGCGTGCCAAATCTTGCTCTCAAGGGAATACTTAAGGCAGAAAATTCCAAAGAAAAACATTCTTAAACAAACCACAAACATAAAAAAGTCCATAAACAGAGTGTGAATTGATTTTAATCAAGAAAAAGCATGATAACGTTAAATCCCAAAAGAGATTTTCAAACCTTAAGTGATCTAAAAATGAATTCAAATCAATTAAAACCAAATCCAAATAAAATCTTAACAACAAATGAACAATCAACTCACGTAATTTTAAACCAAATTTGAAATCTGTAGGCTCCAAAGGAATCTGAACATTCCAAACTAAATCAGAAACATAATTCTCAAAGCAAAAGATATCAGGTTTTAATAACCAATAAACTTTAATCAACTCACTGAATTCAAATATAATCCCACAGATAAAAAGTACTAAGTGAAACCTTAAACTAAATCCATTTCAAGCAAAATGAATCAAATCCTTGTAAGAAATTGAAACAAATTTCAAAATGAATTTAATCAATTGTAAATCAAATTAAACCAGACCCAATCTAAATAATATGCAACCAAATCCTAAGATCTCACTCAGCAAATTTAAAAAAAACACTTAATTTTAAATAAATGAAGGCCTCTAATTAAACTTTAAGCAATCCCAATTTAATCTTAAATAATCTCAAAGATGAAAGTCACAAATAAATCAAGCCTCTCAAATCAAATTCGAAGTCAATTTTCTTAGATCAAACTTAAAGCCAAATCTCTCAAACTGAATTCAAATCGTTTCTTTAACCAAGCCGATTCCACTCAAATTAAATTGAAACTTAAACTAGTAAGCAAATTAAACTTAATTCAATTCAAATTAATCCGCTCATTAAACAAATCCAAATCGATTTCAGCCAAATGAATCCAATTGAAAACAAAGTGAACTTAAATCAATAAACAACACATAAGAAAAATCTAATTCTCTCAATGAAATCAAAATAAAATAAATTTAAAACACATTAAATATTTGCATTCCATCAAGTTTATGGGACTGTTGTTCTTATGTGTGTGTTTATCTTTTGTGGATGTATGCTTTCTATTCCATGAATTGTTATGATGGATAATCAAGGGTATTTTAATATTCTTGATATAATTAATGTTGGATCTTCGCACTTTCCGATGGAGAGAGGTCAAAATAAATTTTTAAAGAACCTAACAACCTTAATATATTTTTATATATATTATTGACCTAGCTAATACTATTATGGAGTATCACCTATTTTCTTAATAAGTCAATGCTAAGTTAAATAAAAATAACAAATTGGAAAATGAATTTACAAAATTTAAAATTTTTATAATTTTGAGGTTACGTCAGATCATAAGAAGAAGTGGGAAAAAGTGGGAAAGTAGTTGTCAGGTGTACACCTGTGAGTCCCACAAGCAGTGTCCAGGCACCCTTCTCAGATGATGATTAGGAAGAGTTCATTCCATCTACACAATAGCAAAATCAAGTTGGTTCAGGTTGAGTTGGAGGAGAAGGTGGTTCAAGATCTTCCAGCACATGCATGAGTGGAGTAAGATCTGATGATTTGAGTCAGTGACAACATTTGAGTGGAAGAAGTTAACACTTGAATCTGATGATTTTTGTTGATGAGTATGCGACAACAAATTATCCAGAACCCACTTCAGATTTCGAGCCATGTTATCCATCCTCGTTTCCTCCAACAACAAACAGTGTCTATGGTTTTAGTCAGATAGCTAAGTCATTATTTTCATATGGGTATGGCTCAATCATTATTGACCAATCTCACTAGAGCATTCAAGAAAACTCGGAGTGAATACTATGAAGGTCAATACCATAGATTGTGGTGATGAGAATGTATCATTTTTTTTTGCATATGAATTGTACAATTTTCCTTTTCATTGGAATGAATATTTATGCTATTTTATATCCACTTATCTTAATATGTCTTATAGAGAATGATAGTCACAAAAGTTTGATTCATGTTATTTTTAAATTTTTTCTAGCTGCTTTCATTGTTCTTTGGGATTTATCATGATTTTTTAAAAAAAATTTAAATAAAAAATTTAAAAAAATATGATGAGGGCCAATTCTGTATCAAGATTCCTCTCTTGGGGAATCGACCCGGATCGGTCTGATCTGATCCGGATTCCTAGACCCAATTCCGATCTGGTGATATTTGATTATGTGTTAATCATAGGCTTTTCATCATTATTATTATTTTCTAAGTCTTGACATTTTAGACTTAGTGAGATTGGCTTAAATTGGATTTTTATGACATCGGATTGAAGTATGTTCATGATTATTTCATTATTATTGTTTTGTTCTAAGTCTTAATATTTAAGCATTTAAATTCATATTTTATTTATTCAAAGTCTAACATCTTATACCTATTGAAAATCAGATTTTTATGGTATATTATTGGAGTGGATTCATCATGATTTCATTTTGATATTTTAAGTCGTAGCATTAGACTTAAGGTTTTAATGGATCTGAATTGATCAATATTTTATTAATTTTACCATATTAAGGTTTTTAGATTTGATATGTTTAAGTGTTGGTTGTGTTAAATCTGAAAATTGACGTTTTTATATCTTTAAGATCATGTTCTTAGTGTTGGTTTTAGATTTGGTTATTTAAATTGCATCTTTTAATATTTGCATTCCATACAGGCTACGTGGGTTACATAGATGTTCCCCAGCCATGGATAATATGCCATTGACAACATGATGTCGTGTGTGTGTATATATATATATATATACTTGGGATACATCAGGTTACATCATCATATGGGGAGGCTTATATAGCCTTAATCCCCTTAAAATCATGTTACATCATCATACGGGGAGGCTTATATAGCTTATATAAATATGTCCATAACCTTACATTGGTATAGCCTTCTACTTAGATTTTACGGTCGATTTGGCATAGTGACTTGCGTAATCTTTCTTTTGATCAAGTGAGAATGGATTGCTTATGATGGGGCTTGCCCACATCTCCGTCCTGGATCAATCACATCATGTGCATGTTCGTGTATCCGTCCAAAATTACGAGGGGACCTAATGTAATAGCTTAATAGACTCTCTTAAAACATTTTTATATGGTTTCAATATTTAAAATGTTCTTTTTTATGTCATTTGGCCATTTCGGTCCATCAAGTCATTCATGTCATCTCGGCCTCATTTGGCCATTATACTTCATTTCAGCCCGGTTTGGTTCATCATATCTTCAACATGCTAGAATCGACTGTCATTTGCCTTCATGTCTTACTCATCTTGAACCTTGCTATCTCCTTATCTCTTGTTGCCATTCATATAGGCTATAGAGAGGTGCTTCTATATGGATTTATATCAAGGAAGGGGAGGCCAAAAGAGCTTTATATAGAAATGTTTATAAGGCTACCCAGGTAACTCTTTAGCTCACTATAAGGAGCATAAGAGGGCCAGGTGTAGACATGCAACCCTTCTGTTCTTTCTATCATACCTGAAAGAAATCAAGAGAAAACAGGAGGTGCAGTTCCTGTTTTGATGTTTTCCTGCCCTTGTTGATATGTGGAAAAGGAACAAGGGGAGCAGTTTGGCCCTGATACAGCCCCTAGAATTCCACTCCAAAAAAAACTTTGCAGCTCCGAGAGGAAGAAGGATAGAAAGAGAAGGCTTCAGTACTTCATCTTCCTCCATTTTTCCAAGTCCACCTCTAGCTGGAGTTATGTTGGTTTATCAGCCTGTTGTTATCTGTGTATCATGGTTCAGAACTTAATGAGTCTCCTCCTCTTCTGACAGCACTAGTTCCTCGCTGGAACTGAAGATACATTGTAATTGCTGTAAATCAGTTGGTTGGTGCTTCCTTGTGTGCTCCGCAGCTTGATGGAATGGTGTTGGCATACTGGTATTGTCTATCAGCACTTGGCAGTCTGGAGGGTATATAGAGAAGGGATATGATGGTAGTAACCACCAGTAGGGGATAATCAGAGGTGGGTACATTGTCTGATATTTATTAAATTATCACCATTGATTACAGAATCGCCGGAATCGGCCGATTCCGAAATCGGATCGTATGATTCTATGCGGAAGGGCCGATTCCAGTAGGAATTCCGTGGAATCGGTCAGAATCGGTCGATTCCGGTGATCTAGCAACACGGCGAGGCTCCTTTCGGTGATTCTGGGCAATTTAACCCTCGGAATCGAGGATTCCGGCGATTCTGAGGTCGATCCCAGCTCCCTGTGCCGATTCCGGTGCGATTCCAGCGATTCCATCAGCGATTCCGGCAATTCTAGCCGATTTCTTTAAGGGATTCCGCCGATCCAAGCTCCGATCGGCCTCGATTCAACCTCTTCTTCAATCCTTAGAAGATTATTGATAAGATTTCTTCGCTGAAAACTCTGTATGCCCATTCTTACGCGTTTTCGACGACTTCAAGTGTGGTTAAACTCAATGATTTCTGACCGAACAACTCTGTTTAAGTTCTAAACTAATTGATTGGATGTTCTTTGCACGAAAAAAATTCTGGATATCACGTACGCCTATTTTTACGTATTTTCGACGACTCCGAGAATGGTTAAACTCGGTGATTTTTGATCGAACAACTCCGTTCAAGTTGTAAGAACATCGATTAGATGTTCTTTGTATGAGAAAAATTCCGAATACCCCGTACGTCGATTTACAACCATTTCTGGCAAATACGTAACTCTTTAAACATACCAAATAGTGTGTTTGACGGGCTGTCTACTTTCCGAACAGTGCATAAAGCAATTTTTATGTTGCCTAATAATTTTTAATGCGTTGTTTACAACTTTTACAGGTTTAAGCAATGGTCGATCAAGGTGATGCAGCAGCAGCACGTGGGTTGGGAACACGGGCATATGGTAGACCCGGTCAGAAAGTGAGTGCAATACAAATGGTGTGGGAAGAAGATGAACGGGGGGGTGTTCCGGGTAAAACAACATATTGCCGGAACAGGTGGAAATGTAAAAAAATGTGATAAGGTGCCGAGGGAGAAGAGTGAGGAGATGAAAGGTTACATGACATGTAGAGTCTCTCAACGGGCTGTTAGGATTGAGCAGAGGGAGAAGTTGCACGACGAGCTACTCCAGAGAAGGAGGGATCGAGATTTGCCTACCTGGAAAGTGAAAGGCAAGGGGAAGGCACCAACTGAGCCGAAGCCAGAGAGCGAGGAGGACTCCACGGACTCCGAGCTTAGACATGTTAAGCACGCTAGTAAGCATGCATTTGTTGAGGACAAGGATAGGAAGAGAGGAGCAGGAGGGTTGAGGTCCAGAGCTGACCCAACTCTTGGCCGACCAGCATCGGCTTGCCCTACCCAAGATCTGGAGATGGAGGGATGGAGACAGGAGCCACACCGCCATTCTGCTAGTACTCGGTTTACGCCGAGTGATGAGTATTGATTTAGGAAACAGAGTGTTGGGTAGATGGGGATTAAACAATCTATGAAAGGGGTAAAGGCAACAGGAACGGCTGTAATGAGAGCTGTTCGTCACATTGTGAAGTGATTTTTGCATGCAATTATCACTTTTAAAATGACATTTATGTGTGTTTTATTTACTTAAGCGTAATTTTTGCTTGATCCAATTTTTTTTTAACTTAATGTGGGCATCCCAGCACATGCAGCCATCAGCCCCTACTTCCAAACGATGGTGGATGCTGTGGATGAGGCTGGATCGGGTCTGCAAGTCCCGGACAACAGGTATATATACGGTGCTTGGCTGGATGAGGAGGTGCAGGAGTTGAGAGAGTGAATGGATGGATTCAAATTGGTGTGTAAGGAGAGGGGTCGCACCATTATGTATGACGTATGGACAAGTATCACCTAGAGGAGTATGATAAACTTTTTGGTGTATTGTTCTAAGGGGACCTCATTCTTGAAGTCAGTGGAAGCTTCTGAGAAGATTAAAGATGCCGACTTCATTTTCTTCTTTGATGGATGCGGTGGTGGAGGAGATTGATGAGGATAATGTGGTTCAGGTTGTCACTGATAACGAACCTTCATATAAGGTGGCTGGGAAAAAGTTGATGGAGAAGAGGAAGCACATGTTCTGGGTGCCCTGTGCGACACATTCTATTGATCTCATATTAGAGGATATAGGCAGACGCAGACGATCACGTCATTTTTTTATTCGCATCTCCGTCTGCTACATATTATGAGATCACACATAGGGGGCACGATCTTGTCAGGCCCAGTCCTACATGTTTCGGCACGAATTTCATTGCATTAGAAAGTTTACACCGGCACAGGCATGCATTGGTTAGGTTCATGCAACTCGAGGAATATTATAATTATATGGTGGACCACCTATACAACAAGCAAGATTAGCTAGAAATTCTTGTCAGGCCTAAGAAGCAGATCACTGACAAGAGATTTTGGGAGAGGATTGCGGATTAAATGTAGGGGTGCAAACGAACCAATACACTCGACAAGTAGCTCGAAGCTCGGCTCGATAAAAACTCGACTCGGCTCGTTTATTATGTTAAATGAACAAGCTTGAACAAAAAATAAAGCTCGACTCATTAAACGAGCCGAGCTTGAACAGACTCCTGCTCGGCTCGATAAGGTCGCGAGCAGCTCGATTAAATATTATATTATATATTTATTTTTAAAAATTAAATTTTAAGTATTAATATTTATATATTGTCACTTAAATATATTAAATAATTCAAAATTTTAGTTTAAACTTAGATTGAGTTTCATAAATGAGTTAAATCTAAAGTTTCATAAATGACTTTTCATTGATTTTGACTTTATAAAAGAGTTTGTATATAGCTTAAGTTTGAATATGAATTGAATTTTAGTCTAACTACTACTCGAGTTCGAGCTCGACTCGGCTCGATTAATAAACGAACCAAGCTTGAACAAGGGTTCCACATACTCGCTAAAACTCGAGCTCGAACTCGAACTCGTGTAAAATAAACAAGTCGAGCTTGAACACCATACTACTCGGCTCGACTCGGCTCATTTGCACCCTTAACTACTTGGCAATTATTGAGTCACTGGTAGTTGTCTTGAGGTTGGTAGACTCAGATGACAGCAACTAGATGGGCACATTGTACGATGCCATAGACTAGACAAAATTAAAAATAAAAGAGAAGAATCCCAGAGGTTATAAAATGTGGTGGAAGATCATAGATGACCGATGGGAGAAGACTTTGTACCACGATGTCCATGCTACAGGTTAGTAGGTTCAAAAAATATTTGTGCTTACCTACTTTAAGTTTATTCAATAATTGTCTTATTCATAATGTTAACTTTTAAATTCTTGTAGGATATTTTTTGAACCCCGCATCCAATATGGAGGACAGGTGGTGAACGACAACGAGGTGATGCGGGGTACACTATCTGTGATTCAGCGCCTCTGTCGATCTCAACAGGACATGATAGAGGCTGAGATAGAAGTAAGTTGTAGTTTATTCAATACTTTAGAGTAGACAACTAATGAATTTTTTTTTAAATTTTTTCAAATGCAGAAGTATAAGATGAGAGTCAACGTATACTTAGATGTTGATCTGAGATATTCGTGCGACAAAGTGTCACTTAGTATACTAATTTAAGATAAATATTTTATTTTCTTTTCATATAAGTTATTGAAAATGATGGGCTAATTGTTTATCCTTTTTTTTTACAACTGAGTGGTGGGTTCAGGTGAATACCAGGAGTGGATGGAATCCACTTGCTGCCATCTGTATCAGGATACTCAGCCAGAGCACCAGTTACTCATTGTGAGAGGAACTGGAGTACATTTAACCTGATACATACAAAAAGGAGAAACATGTTGACCTTAGACCGGCTGGAGAAGCTGGTCTTCTGTCATTACAATATGAGGCTGCACATTAAGAATATCAATGATCGACAGAAGATCAGTGAGGAGCGATTTGCACGGTTCGCAGGTGGTCCATACGAGTAGAGGCATACCTTCGCCACACCACCACCTGAGGGGGTGGACATAGATCAGATATTTCAGGAGGAGCATGCACTTGTCTCCTGGATAGAGGAGAGGGCAGCCAGGGATCATCCAGTTGAGTTTGATCTCGATGACCGTGTATGGACTGAAGGAGAGTTGGAGGTGTTGAAGCCGAGAAGGATGCTCTAGCTCCACTCTACCTACTTCTTATGCTTAGGTAGGGCCTTCTTCTGCCCCATCAGCTATGGAGCAGCCACCTCCAGCTTTAGCCCCAGCTCCAGCCCTAGTCGTCGCTACCCAGCCCATTCGTAGTTCAGAGAAAACAAAAACAAAAGTGACTGCACGAAAAATGGGCAGATTTGCAAAGTTAAAAAAATCTTTGGGTTCTGGTACTTCAGAGATGGCTGAAGAGGTGAAGAGAAGGAAGTTGGAGACCAGGCATCCTGTGAGCCCAGATGACAGCACGCAGGCTCTCTCTCTCTTCAATTGATGATGACGTGGAGTGCATACCAGCAACGTAACTATCAGCAGCAGCTCAGTCATCTGATTCACGGCGGCCAACATCGTATTCCACGCTAGATTAGCAGACATTACAACATCATTTTATAGAGCCACAGTTTCTAACATTTAGCAAGGCTCAACAGCAGTGGATTCCTCCACCACCACCACTAGCTCCACCAGAGTGCCTACGTCCTGATCGTCCCGTAGTCCAATGCCTATGACCTTGATAACATGGCATCGGCATTATTTTCATATGGATATGGTCTCGGACAATATACAAGACTAGACACAACTCAGGAGCATTGGCAACAGTAGGAAGAGGAGGAAGGCCAATATCCATTTCCTACATATTGGTATTAGATTGATATCATGTAAATTCCTATTTTTTATATTTTTATGATATATCAATGGAATATGTATTTAACTTTATTTCATATTCATTAGTAATTATTCGATGTGGTTTCGTGGATGAATGCTAATCTTATTTTTAAATTTTTTTATAACTCATTTCCTATTTTTAGGAATTTTTTCTGATTGTTTTGAATTTTTTTGATGAAAAAAAATAAAAAATTCGATCCAGGCCGATTCCTGGATCGATTCTCTTCTTAGGAATCGGCGATTCTTGGGCAACCGATTCCAATTCCGCGATCCTTGATCATCACTGTCTGAATCGTTCTGGTATGAATACTTTCCAGCCAAGGTGACCACTGATGGTGGCTAATGAAGTTAAGGCCGAAAATAGAGAGTTGGTGCTTGTACCATACCACTCCAATGAGATGTGGAGAGTTATTTTGGTGGTGGGCTCAGGAGGGTGATGGCAAACTTCGGAGATCACTTCTTGGATAAGGGACAAATTCCAGCTCTCATAAGCTGAGGGAAGGAGACATCCCCTAACCTGTCCCCATGTCTTTGGAACTGGGCTATGAACAATTTTCACATACCATATTCTTTGGCTTTTTCTTTCGAAGTAATGAAAAATGGAAACATGAAGGCATGAAACCATACTCCATTCCAGAAAGTTGGAAAGTAATGTTAATTTAGATCCTATTCACTAATATTCTTTGTTCTCATTATCATGCTCATGATTAAGCTTCTTTCTAAAGTGTGATATGACTACCCCCAAATATAAAAGAGATTTTGAATGAAAATGGCTTACCTACTTTCTGTAACTAGATTATCATCAGAGAGCCCTTCCATGTGGCGGTTCTGTAGGTGCAGGGAAACTACCTTTCCCTCTTTGTTTCTCGCTTCATTTCTTATGCTTTTCATTTCTTATTATATTAAATCTTTAGGATTTTGATTTCCATATCTTCTGTCTTGCTGCTTCTCTTCTTTTACTTCTTTTGTTTCCTATGTTGGTAACTTTGGTGGTTCTTGATGTTATGACTTTAAAATATGGTCATATATTTTGATTCAACAACAGCTTTGGCTAATTTTTCTATGTTAATGTTGGCACTTAGAATTTTAGATGAAACATTGACATATGCTAAGAGTGAGGGAAAAGGGAGTTAAAAATACTTAATTCCCTGCACCCCACCGCCATTATATAGAGCAAAATAAGTGAAGGAGACCTATAAAGGATGAACTCAAACACGTGATTCAGCACATATGCAGGCAGAATTTTAAGGAATCTAGAAAATTGAGGGTTAGAAAATCATGAAGGAAATGCGGCCATATAAGAGTATGCCCGGTCAGATTTGGCACATATATGTCCAAGCAATGGCAGAGGGTAGCGAGCACAAAAGAGGCCTACGACCAACACCAACTGCAGCACCCGGGCACCATGAGATAAGAGGATGGAAGAGAGTAAAGTGAAGCAATAGGGAATAAAATAATTAATTCCCTATAGCTTACCATCGGTATATGAATCTAAGAAGGAGTCAAGCTCATATATCTAAGGTCGGATATGTATAATTGGGTGTGAATACACAAGGGGGACTCAAAGCCAAATCCAATTAGGCACATACCAAGAAAACAAAACAAAGAAAAAAACTTTCATGTGTATTCCAACCCCCTGCTGACCAAAGAAGGGCCAATAGGTGACCCCAGAGCAAGGGAATGGAAAGGGGAATAAGGAAGGCCGAGAGTGTCTTACATCCCATATCTCCGGATCATCATATAAATTAAAGGAGTTCACCTATCTAGGAGTTGATAGGCTCCTGTTCAAACAGCAGAAGGCCCTCCAAAGGTTGTGATAAAAACCCCGGTCAATGATGGCCTATGAAGAAGCTAGGTCCTTACATACAAAGCAAGAGGAGAAACCATGGAATAAGCATGCTTCTTCAATAAAGATATACCTCAATACATGCGGTATTATGTATGCTTGAGACGTGGCATAGGACAGGAGGCATGTTGCCAACAGGAATTTGGAAGAAGGGAGGCCGGAAATAATATACAGGAGCCAAACTGGCTCCTGTTTAAAGGATCCGGATATATTCAGCCATACATACACCTATAAGAGGTAGAAAGAATGCTATCAACAGACTGCTTATAGCCGGATATGAATGAAGATTGGGCATAGATTCAGAAATAGAAGAAGAAGAAGAAAGAGGGCAGCCAATAGACCCACTCAAAAGGGAAGAAAGAAAGAGAGAAGGAAGAGGGACGGTAGTGACATAGCAGGAGCTGATGAGCTCCTATTTCAAAAAAAAAAAAAAACACACAGACCCCTCCGGAAAACAGAAGGTTGGGAGAAGACCCAACCGAGCACACGAGCACATGAAGAAGCCGGGTCCTCAAACACATTTATATGTACATATGCTTGTAAGACATATATCTTGTCTAACAAAAAAAAGAGAGGGGAAATTGATAAAGACCCCGACCAAGGGTGGCATACGAAGGAGCCAAGCCCCCTGTATATGATAATCATGTCCTTTTAAACTAGGACATCCTAATACAGCCGGCTACATATATACTTATAAAAAGGGAAGGCATGATATGGGACAATTGAGGTGCTGCCGACAGAAAATAGAAGAGGAAGCATAGCACCACAATGTCCGGTGGAGAGAAGAGGAGAAAATTACCAATGCACAAAGTTGAAGAGAGAAATCCACCAAGTGTGCCCACCCGGGTGTGCCTATGATGGTATTCACCTCCTCGGCCTGATCCCTAAAGAGAGAAGGAGACGCCCAGGGACTTCTAACAGCAGGGGCCCCCGGTGGCTTCTCTTGGCAGGACAGGATGCTGCAAAATTTGTTAAGAGGAAAAGGTGTGATGGAAGGGAGAAGAGGACCAGCTATAAGATGGCTCGCGGGTGGAAGAGTTAGTCTCCAGTTAGGAGACTAAACAGAAGCCTGCAAGGAGGATGATCCGCGGGGGAAATAGCCTATGGAATTCAAAACAAATCCGAGAGGGAGGCTGAGGTCATCCAATGGCCGGGATTGGCCAATTAATAAGTCAATTGGATCCTAATATCCATGGATCCTCATCGGTGCATTAAGATAGCCTAATTAGATCCTTAATGAGATAATGTCCAATGGATCCAGCCTTAGTGGGTGTCCGATAGGTAATCCATAGGCAAGGTTAATTACCGGGTGTCAAGGCCTTACCGGATGCTTAATAGGATTAATATCCAAAAAGAAGATCAATGGTTTGGATTAAATGGAACATCCATCAATCGGATGTACCATATACTCAACACAGTCCACCAAATGGAGGGCTGGGATGTGATAAAAGATGCCTCATTGGATACCCCTCGCGGGAGAGAATATAGGAGGTGGGACTGCCACCTGTCCCCCCATGATCTCCCAAGGAGACTTGCTCCGGAAGTGATGCATATCATGCACCACATTCCCCCCACTTCCGGACATGCGCCCATGACCTTCCCCCACTACCGGAGCAAGGGGGATTCAATGTCCTATAAGAGGCCATCCCGCGGCCTGTGGAAAAGGGGGAAGCAGGGAGAGAGGTGTGGAGATTCTGTCAAAGTCAGCCGCAAGCTTTGTTTTAGTCCTATCCAAGTCCATCACCGGAGCATAAAGAAGAAGAAGCAATTGAAGGGCCTGCGGCTAATTTCTTGCAGAGGATCAAAGGCAGGTTTTGAAGGCTACAAGGTGAGAAATTATAGATATCCCTTCATCTGTCCTTCCCCAAACACCATGCCCATTGATAATTCAATATTTATCACCCCATCCGTCCCTCTCAAATTCTATGTCCATTAATAGCTCAGTCCCCATGATCTCTTTCCTATATTACCAAGATATCACCTTGTTTAGTCTAGAAATGCCCGGACAGTATTGAAATTCCGCAGGCCCACTTAATTCCCAACTGTAGGCCAGAAATTCATCCTCATATTCTCCCCTATTTCAATAAAGTTATGTCAGGAGGATATGTTTATAGAAATCTCTCATCCCCCGGACATCAAAGGAATCAGTCAAAGGGCAGGTCTTTGGGTTGACTTCGTTTGGCCATCATAGTACCAATCTTGTGACCATCCTTTTATATATATACAGACTTCATTTCAGATATGATATAAACCATATCTGAACATGTTATTGAACCCCATAATTGAGCCCATTTTGTTTCCTTGAATATAGTTCTGTATCACCAGGTTAGGGAGCCTTTTTTCTATATATATATACATATATGAACACCATGAACAGGTCAGATCCTCTCCTTGACCCCTTCCTTAGAGCCTTCCTCGGCCTTGAAAGCCTGAAGGATGAACCCTCAGAACTTCACCATTCCGGCTGAAATTCAGGGATGTTTTACACCATCAAGAAGAAGCAAGGTTATACCCGGCCTCTTTGGAACCCACATGATGGACCAAAGATCCCCCGGGTAGCCTTAACAAAGCAAAAGAGTATGAAGAGAAGATGGCCCACCGGGCCTTGAAGAATCCATGATAGCCGAGCATGGAAGCCTGTATAGCATGTACCCACGGCCAAGGTTTGCCATCTCGGATCTCGGTTTCGTCTCGGGAGGGTGAAAGAGAAGAGATCTCGGAGAGATCTCGGAAAAATCTCGGGAGATCGGATCTTGGATTCTCGGATCAAAATGTATATATGTATGAAACATAACATAATATCTTATAAAGATAGGAGTACATCAATGAATTTACATGAAAATATATAATACATTTATACATCAATTGTGTGAATGAACAATTACAAAATACTCTCAACACCAAAAAATGATCTTTGTGCTTTTAAAAGATTTAATCTTGCATACAATTATATTTAAATACTAATATGGTATTAAACTTGTAGCATATTTTTATCCGCGATGGTATAAGTGATAGTGAGATATATTAATATGTTTACACTATCATAAATGGGGGGCGCAGAGTAGTCGCGGATCGACCTGCGCGGTCAGGTCGCAGGGGTCAAGGGGGCAGCACCCCGTTGTGGGGGGGTTGTCAGGGGGGCAAAGCCCCCCGAAGAAATTTGTTTTGTCGGACCAGGCTACTTGGGACGAGATCTCGGCAATCTCGTTTCTCGGCCCCCTTGGCGAGACCGAGATCTCGCGAGATCTCGGCGAGATCTCGCGAGATGGCATTCCATGCTCACTGCCCCATGACAGTTGGAAGATCAAGGCTGGGAGGGCCTATGGAGAAATTGATACTTATTCCGGGGCATGATCATGGCATGTGTGGGGCATACCCTTACATAGTTATTCTGGACAGAAACTGGAGCCATATGCCCAGTTCTTAACTTATTTCATAATGAAAGGAGCACCTAAGCTCGGCCCATTGAAAGAGCAGGAATTTCATATAAAGAGGAGGTCAATCATGGACCAAACCTATATGACAATGAGAGACAATTCTCTATAAAGAAAGTCTATGCCATTGAAGTTGTGATCATAAATGACACTCAACTGATCAGTGGCTTGTTATACCCCATGTTGACATAAATGATATGTACATTTTGGTGTTCATATAATGAGCATCACATACACATACTTATAAGAGCCGTATGTAATGGAGCTTAAGCTACCAAGAGCTTTTATTCTTGAATTTCAGTTATATATATATATCAAACCTGAATTTTCAAGCCGAGGCACCTAGGTGCTGGATCATCCCTTAAAGATGAATAGAGGAGATACATGGGCAGAACCTGCCATCCTCAAGCATAGAAGGAGTTTGGATCCGCAGGCCCATGCCTTCAAGGCCCCCAATCAGAATTTGGAAAGGAGTCCATGGATTTGAGCCTGAAGGCACCTCAGGCCTTAGAATGTCAGCCATTCTAAGGAAATTTTACAGGTTCCAGACCCCCCGGGAATTTGATTATCAGGGAATCCAATTATGATTTCATTCACTTATGGTGTGATGGCCTTCATGACCAGTGATAGGTGACCTACTTAGTCTGCCTCCGGGTCTGCTATTGGATCCCTATGGTATGTTTTGCTATTACTAAATTAATGGGTCTGCCCTTGGATTCTATTTGTCCAAGGGGTGAGTAAAGATATTTATTAAATTGTAACCCCCAGTCATGGATATTGAAATCATAAGATTTCCAATACTCATTTCAGATCTATACACAGTCATAATCCTCATCAAACACATGGTAATGAAAGGATCTAATTCAAGGCCCTTATATGTATTCCGCATAGAAATTACATGAGCTAATGATGTCTGTTACTCAGGACCTGATTTGGGGCAAGTTATACAATGTCAAGAGTTCAGAGCTTGTTCATGATCAATTCATCGTAACAGTCCTTGATTTTCTGCTTATATATCAATATATATATATATACACACAGAAGAAGACTTTCGAGATTAAAAACTTATTGGAAATTATAAGGGAATCTGAACCTCATAAAAATGAATGATGAGAAATTAAAGAGTCAGCCCAGAAACAGATTTTTCAAATCTGACCCCCCCCCATATCAAGCTATAAGGAGAATCATAAGATTATATCCAGGGCATATTAGTCTTAAGAGTTCCAATAGGGTCCTCACATGAGCCTCCCGGCCATAGGCCACCAGGTTTGCTAGAAGATCTTTCAGCTGTCCTCAGATCTGAATATAATCAGATCATCGGAAATATTCCATAGCCTATGTAAAGGTCTCATATGGCAGATTTATGACTAAGCTCGGATGGCTTAGGAGACTGATACCTCAGGTTTATACAAGCCTTGTTTTATATGGTATTATAGGCTCCATCCAAACTAGAGCTTGTGTTTATCATAAGGCAGGTTTCAATACATGTTTCGGAGTAAATTTCCGACCGGTCTGAGGTCAATTGCAGGGTCAATTGCAGGTCTGAATCCCAGTAGCAGCCCAGGACATCATAGGCCTTGAAGCTCCAACTTTATCAAAAGAATATAAAGATCCCCCCCCTCACCCCGGAGGTCTGCATTTTGAGGACTTCAGCCTTGATCTTGATAACACAAGTCTCTCGGCCATAGGATATATGGTTTAGTTTTCTGGGTTTTGATCCTAGTTTCACCTAATCCGAGGGGCAGATAAAGAGAAGGTAGCAGGTCTTAGATCTGGATATAACCGGATCATGGAGGGACCTGTGCGGGAGGTTAAGATGGATACCCCTTGGCATGTACAAGGGTCTTGTATGACAGGTTGGTAGCCGAGCTTGGGCAATTGAGGTGATAGGTATTTCAGGCTTATACAAGCTTTATTTTGCATAGTATTTCGGGCTCAATGCAGGATGGATAAAGTATCTATCAAGAATAGACTTTAAGGCTTGAAACCATGTCCATTCCATGACCAATATCAGGATCGGGTATAGGCTTGAACCCGGGTGATAACTGGAAGTCAATTGTTCGGATTCAGATTGAGGCTTATGTCAAGGTTTTCACTTCTTGACTAGCTAAGATAATAGCCAAGGCCTAAAATTCATACATACGCAGAAGTCTGGTAGATAGATTCAAGTTCGGATGTTTAACATATCCAAACTCAAGACTTAGGGCGGAAAAGGATTAGCCTTAGTATGATAAGGCTTAAAAGGAGGGGGTGTAGTAAATATGAATATGAAATACCCGGGGAAATGCATCTCTGAATCTGATGCCAAGAAGATCTTGAAGAGGACAATCTTAAAATATTTGATACTAAGAGATCAATCATATTTGATCCGGTATCACAGAGAAAAATCAGATTCAAATTGTTTTAACTAAGTCTAAGATACTAAGACTTGGGTTTCAATAATGTCTAATTGTCTAGGTCTAGATATCCCCTCGGAGCTCATAATTGATAAGCATAAGGAAGGCATAATCTGAATACTATGTCTTCGCAGCCCATCAAGTCCCAGACCTGGTCTCATGCGTATAAAAACCTTCAATAACGAGAGCTATATGGCAATCTAGATCATAAGCTAGATTTTAGATGAAGGGACAGGTGCGGGTTTAGTACATTAATATGAGGTTAAGCATATAAGGTGCTTGGGTCAGAGACTCCTAGAAGTGTCAAGTCCTGGATTTCAGTCTTGAGCAATCTAAATCAGATTGCACCGTGACTAATGATAAGGCGCATATGCCATTTCACCTAAGATTTTAAGACTTGGATTCTGAGGGTGTCTAACTACCTAAGCCTAAGATATCCCCAAGAACCCCATGGTTAAATAAACATGAGAGGAGACCTTGGCCTTTTTCCGGATCCAAGCATATATCACTCTTGGATTCTCCGAAATTTATGAGTAAGGTTACATCTCAAGCATATGCTAAGTCAAGGTATAAGGACTTAAGCAAAACTCTATTTTCATCACTAAGTCTAAGATGGTAGACTTAAATAAAGATGACATAAGGAGCTTAGACTTGTTGACTGATTTTATTTTGTTCAATATATAACAACTTATATGAAATCAACATAGAATTTGACCCGAACATGCTCGGATCTAGATTAGCTTTAATAATTCAATATATGTCTTAATATAAGACATTAAGTGGAGAGGCTAGTCTCATACAAGGTTTGGTTGGAATTCTTACCTATACTCCATAAAACATAAATCAAAGAGACAAATAAAACTTAGATACTAAGTTTTGCATTTCCATTTGATTAGTCACTATGCGTTAGACTTAAATACTAAGTCTGCATTCCATTAATTTTATGGGTTATAATTCCCACGTGATTGTGTTGGTGGATGAATGTTTTCTTTCATGTACGAGTTGCTACGACAGTTAATCAAGGGTGTTCGAGAGTCTCGATGTAATTAACATCGGAAATTCGCAACTTCCGATGGAGAGAGGTCCAAAGACAAACTTTATGAACCCTAACCTCGACATATATATTTTATATACATACCACATATTTTGGCTAATATTTTCTATGAAATATCACATACTTTCATAGTAGCCAAAGATGAGATAATGAAGGTTCATTTCCCAAATTAATGAAAGTTAAATGAATTTTCAAATCATGCCATGCCATACAACATATTTTTATATTTTAAACGATTCGAGGTTTCACAGTTAATAAATAGGCTAGCATTTTTTTTGTGCCATTTAAGGCAAACTCTTTGTTCCCTAAATTACCTCTATGATCAAACCATGATCAGAACATTGTGCTTAAATGAAACATGTTTTTTCTAATAGCTTTTCATCTATTTGCTGACAACCATGATCTTGATGCAACATTCTATGAATGATAAGACATTAGACCGTTCTATTGATTTTGTAGGCTTATGATGTTTTTTAAAATTGCATGCCATTATTCTTTCTATTTTATTAACTTTTCTTGATAAAGGAGAATGATTCATGGATTTGTTTCCCATTTCTATAACACATCTTGTGACAGGCTCATGTAAGAGGTCATCAAGCCATAAAGAAGTACAAGGAATTCCTATGGATGGTGAATGTTCTAGAGAAGGCCATTCTGCGGTGGCGCAGGAAAGGAGAAGGCTTGCGAGGATTCAGGGTTACTTCGGAGTTCATTGATGAAACAGATGAAAATGATGATGACATCCTAAAAGTCTTCCGTAGGTTGAAAGTAGATGCAGCTGTTAGTGAGGCTGTCTCAAGGGTAATGTCTATGGTTGAGTCTCCTAGTGGAAGGAAGCAGTATCGCCGAATGCTTGAAAGCTACCAGAGAGCCAGGGTAAAACCTTTCACAAGGATTTTATCAATTCTCAGAACAAAGATTAGCTTATTAGATGGATGTTTACTAATGCACATGACGGGACTACTTGGTGTCTCTATCATTTATTTAGCTATCTTGATTTTTGCAAAAAAATCTATAGTTTTGGCATGTCTGTATTTAATAAATATGATACCTGAAATGTGCTGCTTAAGGAAATTTTTCTGCTTTCGCAATTACAGTCATGGATTTGTTGTGACGGTAGGGGAGCCATCCTAACTTCTTTTTCAATGAAACATATGCTCCTTACATGACTTTGTTACCTTTCTCCATTCTTCATAAAGTTTGTTTATTTACATCTTTTTGGAAAAAAGCTTTGAAATCTTGACTGTACATGTTGACATGATCGTGAATGGTAGCAGCTGGAAAAGGCACCACATTGTTGCTGAGAGTTAATGCAGAATTGTAAGATAAGCAACTAAAATTATGGGAGACATGGGATTCTTTTCTGGTGGTGTCTACACGCAAGGGTCAAATGATAAACAGAAATCTTCATGACTTACAGTTTACAACGACATCTATACGGATTACGGACAATATCTTTTGTTTAACCATCTAGTTGATTGAGTACTGTATCTTGGACCATCAACAAGATATGCTCTACTGAAATAGATCTCATGGAAAAATGGCTATATCTGACTTTGATTCACTTTTCACTCATAGTCACAAGCATCTTCATTTTTCACCACATACACTGGTTTCGTCCTCCAAGGGCGATACAGTTCCTTTTAACCTGCTCATGGCTAGATCTGTCATTATTAAGTCAAATGGGAAAAATTATAATCTTTCTCCTCTGGAAAAGGTATGACATGATGGCTGAAACTCAAGGATTTCTGAGTCAGGATCAGCCTTTGGATTGGCCAGGTCTGATCTCGATCCAAAGTTGGATCGAATCAGTCAGCTCGTCTGACTTCAGGGAAGAAAATCCGATCTAGTATTGACCTGGATCAGTTGTTGAAATAACAACAAAAATCCATAGTAAAAAGAAAATTATCAGAGTTGTTGGTGGAGATGGGCAGAGGGACAGAAGTGCTAGTTGCTTTCTGCGTGCTTGCCTGTTTTAGGCAGGAAATACAACGTTTTGGGTTCAGCAACTTAGACTTGTAGATCCAAATCTGGAGTATGAATTCCTTTAGATATCATGTCCGATTCTTCACACATGGGGAAGATGCACAGGACAGCCCTTCTTCCTGAAATAGTTGCCTTACACTGCAGATTGGCTGGACCAGCCAATCCAACCTTGTTTAGCCCGATCTCAGTGAAAGGAACTTCTAAGATCAGGCTCCCCCCCAAGTATAGGGTTGGCAGGTGTCGATCCTGTTCCACTATCAGTGGATCCTTCAAGCCATGCTTCAGGTGTTGTTCCCATTTCCTCACTGACCTATCATGTGGAAGGCATGCCATTATATTGTGTCCTGGTACTTTTCTCCAACCGATCATTTACATTGGATCTCAGATTATTGCACTCTTGGACATGGCTTCTTTTCACTTTTTCTTCATGGTGCTTGTATATGTCATTGGGAATATTTATGCTTAGAGTATGGTCTCCCTTTCTCTCATTTAAATCATTGATATTCAAATATGCCATGTTTTCTCTTTCAAGAAAGTCAAGTAGAAAATAAGATGAGCAAACTGGAACGTGAGTTAGCAGACAAGCTAGTTCCATTAGCAAGTGGTTTCATGGGTAGGCAAATGTCTTATAAAAAATTGAGGTCTTTGAATAAACTTAGAGAAAACGCTGCATTTCTAGTGAGTACATTTTGTGCAGAATTAAGACGTGTAAGTGGGACTCTGTGTAAGCGGGACTCAGGTCAAGTCCCTATATGACTATCCAGTCTAGTTAAGTGAAAGAATGCATGTGGAAGGTACAGCTCAGGTGCCCGTGTGAAGTCCTTTACCATCCTTAAGTTCCAATCCAACTTGAGAAAGATAACCTTTCATTTTAGTCTTCAGATGTCATAAAAAATTGTCTTTCTCAATTACTTGTATTTTTTTTTGAATGGTCGGAAGACCAAATTTCTATATCAAGATAATAAAATATTGCACGAAACAATTACATAGGAGAAAGAAAAAGAAATAAGGAAACAGAGCAAAACTGATGGGGACATTTTTTGAGCATCTTTTAAATTGAGTCCTTAAATGGACTAGTCTGTAAATAGTCTTCTTAGGGAGTCCTTTTCTTTAAATTTTCTCCTCTCCTTCTATATAAGAAGGAGTCATGTACAAACGAACAATAATCGATTGAAACTTTTGGAATCGGCTTCGGCCTGGTGTCCCGCGTAGGGGCTCTGCCCCGTTTTCTTCCTCTCCACCCCCCTATGGCGATATCCCCTTTCTCCTTCCACCCTTCGGCAGGTAGCCGTTCCTCTCCTCCTCCTCATCCTCTGGCCTCCGTGCCATTCTTCCGACCTTCCCCTTCTCGGTTCTTCTTCCCCTTCGATAGCATTGGGCGTCCCCCTCCGGCGTTCTCCTCCCTCGACGATGGTGATGGCGGCGGCCTTCCTTCCCTTTGCGGATGCAGACGAAAGGAGAAGAAGAAGCGGAAGAAGAAGTCGAAGGAGTTGTCGGAGGGCCGGATCCGGCGATCCTCGGATCTGTGTCCCTCCTCCTGGCCGACCTCCTTCCTCAGTCGCCGACGCCATCGACGGGAGGTCCTCTGCGGGCGTGAGAAGATGCCTCCGGATCCCTCCCCTGCCTCCTCTGCACCGTCGCCTGTGCGCCGTTCCATCAGGACAGTGACGACGACGCGAATGGGCGGGCGAGGACGACGCGAGCGCTGCGTGGCTTTTTGTCGCGGCCCGCGACTTCGCGGGATGGCCGCGATGTCGCCACGGCGACAGCGGACGGCGGCCGGATCGTGGCCACGCGACCACGGCGGCAACTCCCCCCTTTGCACGCCACGACCCCCCCGGGGGTTATTTGCACCATGGTTCGCCGGGTCGGCGACCCGGTCGGCCGGGTCGCCCGACCCGGCCGGTTTCCGGGCCGACCGGCCCGGAAACGACCCTATCGGGCTGACTCCAAGCCGGCCCGACAGGGGGTCGCGCGACCCAACTTCGGGTCGCGCGACCCGGCGACCCGATCGGGCGGGTCGCCCGACCCCGGGGCGACCCGGCCTGCTTCAAATTTTTTTTATTATTATTATATACTTAAATTTTTTTCTTCCCCCTCCCCATTACCACTATTCTTCGGGGGGCAATACTTCACTATCACTATCACTTATAGTATAACAATACTTCACTATAATAGTATATAGTTGTTGGCATCAAAATTTTCACAAAAAAATGTTAGCGATTTTCGACATCTAAAGGTATGATGAGAGAGAAAATAGTGTTGGGGCCCACCTTAGCAACCTAACGGGCTAGCTGGGCCCAATAAACCTTGATAAGTCCGATATGTCCAGTGATGGCCCAAAAGGAAACAAACAACATCCATCAGCCCACTCAACTCAAATTCGAGCAAAAATCGAAGTCGGTTTGGAAATCCGACTCGAATTTAGTAAAATAAAGACAAATCGGTGTAAATGGGATTTGGGAAGGATTTTGGATTAGTTAATGGGGCTAAATGGTCGGGGAATGGGTTCCTTTAGAAAGCGGCGGTCGTGCTTTCTTCGCAACGATGCCCGAAAACGTGGGGAAATTCGGACATCGAGTAAGAAATGACCGTTTTGCCCCCATCGCATCGAACAAATCGGGGCGGGGATCGGGAAAATCCGATTTCATCGCAATGTCGAGTCTAAGATCGAGCTGAACGATGCTCGAGATGGATCGAGAATCCGATCGAAAGGTCGGACAATTATTCGAAAATTTTGAATTTGGACGGGAGTCCGTGCCCGCCACCTCGGGGGCGGAATGGTCCAATCAACTTTCGAGCTGGTCCGCGGGTTGAATATTCCAATTTCTCGGTCGAAGACTTTGGTCTCGAGGATATTGATGTGATAAAATTAAAAATTCGGCCGAGGAGAGTTAATTGCATTCTATTTGCGATTTTGGAATTTTTGACGGCCGGAATCACATCGATCGAGAAGATTAGTAAAATCAGAAGTTTGATGCAATTTGGAGCATCCCGGCCTCGCGTATTGATAGAATGCGAGATCAACGGCCATCCGGATAGTTTCTAGATTTTCGACAAGTCGAAGGTTATTTAAATAATTCCGGTCGAATGAATGTAAACCGTCGAGCAGAGCATCTGAGACGAAGATTAGGTCGGATCGGATTTAAAAATCCCAGCTGCCACCATCCTAATGGGGGAGATCGCGACCAGCGGAGCTTGCGAGCCACGGCCCAGACCTCCCCGAAGGATCTCCCGCCTCTCGCGATCCCTCTCCCCCCGGACTTCCCTCCCTCGGCGAGGAAAATCGGGGGGTAAATGAACCCGACGCGGTTGGTTCCCCGCGCACCATTCCTCGTGTCACGGCCAGCCCAGGTCCTCGTTGCGATGTCACCTTCCGTCTTTGGAGCACTAAGGAGAAAGCGAGATTGCGGCAAGGGGCCGGGGAAGGAAAGCACGCCGTCAACCCCCGTTTGGAGAGGCTGCAATCGTAGAATAAAAAAGGGGGAGGAGAGCTCGCGCGGGAGAGGGAGGCGAAAAGGAATTCGAGAAAAAAAGAGGAGACGACCCCCAGAGAGAGAGGTGCTTAGAAGAGGGAGAGATGCGAGAGAAAGAGTAGAGCGAGCGAGCCGAGAGAGGGGGGGAAAGCATCGAAGAGAACCAGCGAAAAAAGCGAGAGGCGAGTCCCGAGCACACAACTCCCCTCCTTGCGGTCCTCCCCCTCCTTCGATAGCTCTTTGCGATGCGATGCTGCTCCAAGCCGGCCACAACGACATCGAAGTTCTGCACGGTCTTCGCGTCGGCGGCCGGCGGCGGATCTTCGCGTTGTCGCAACAACCCGGCGGCAGCACGATAGAAGCAACGACAGCCAGCGCCGATCCTCCCCGACGGGTCTCCTGCGCGCGAAGAAGAAGAAGAAGAGGAAGCAAGTCCCCGCGATGATGATAAACGGAGGGTCTTAAAGACGGCGGCGTGCGCAGCCTCGGCAGCAACATCGGCTCCCACGACCCGTCCCCCGATGGCAGCCGCAGCAGCCGGCAACAATGGCGGAAGCATCCGACGGTCCCGGACGACCAGTGGTGAAGGCTGTGAGCGATGCCGAGGGACGACCAACTCTAGGCCACGGCGCCTCCCGCGATTTCGAGGCAATATCCGGGGCCACGAAAGCCCCTCGGCCCGGACCTCCCTTTTCGGCGATTACGGGCGCAGGCGTCGATGAGGTTACGCAGAGTCTCGGAGTCGCCGGGAAGACCCCCGTCATGGCATTGCTTGCCGGGGCCTCCCGCCCGGTGAAGCCCGACACCACCTCCCGTTTGGCGAAGGCGGCGAAAACCGGCGGATGCCGACCACCTCTGCGCCGTCCCGAAGGCTCCCCCCGTGCGTGCTATCGGCCTCCCGAGC
Source organism: Cryptocoryne crispatula var. balansae (assembly GCA_036172225.1). Taxonomy (NCBI): domain Eukaryota; kingdom Viridiplantae; phylum Streptophyta; class Magnoliopsida; order Alismatales; family Araceae; genus Cryptocoryne; species Cryptocoryne crispatula. The sequence continues at coordinate 23,474,675 of CM069928.1, forward strand.
ATGGTCGCGGGAAAGAGTCATCCGTGGCTGATTGCGCCGGCGCCGGCGTCAACGTGGGGTGGCGGTGAGGCCGGAGGACCTCGGGCGACGACCGTGGCTACGGAGAGGGGCGGGGAAGCCCTTCGTGCGTGCGGCGTCACTCGGCCGAAACGGCGCTGAGCTCCCGTTCGGCCGTGCGGCCCAACGCCCGCAGCCGTGGAATGGTCCCGAGGATCATTGCGCCCACCGCGGGGCCCGCGAGAAGACCGGCGCACCGAAAAAGGCGGCCGCGACCACGTGCGCGTGCGCGCGGGCCTGGCATGATCGGCCGACGGGCCCATTGGACTTGATCGCCGTTTGCCGCGATGAGCCCGTCGGCCACGACGGGGATTCCGGACCGCGGAGGGCACGTCTCGACTCAGGTAGAGTCGACTCGCATCAACTTAGAAGACTTTGACAAATAAAAAAAAAACTAAATAAAAATTGAAAATGCGAAATGCCATATTAAATAAAGGGTGAGCTCGGAAATTTTGAGCGCCACTAGGACGGCTATTCCGACTACGTCTCGGGTAGGCGCTCTGGACGTGGGCGCGGGCATGTTCCGTTGCAAACGGTTCCATTCTCCCCGGTCGACAAGTCGAAAAGACTTTGTCGTATTGGAGGTGAGCCCGCTCGATCGAGGATCGGCCGCATCTTGCCGGAATGCCGATTTTTCCTCCGATCTCGTGAGAAGCGCAAGGAAAAGAAATCTCAGGCCTTGGACGTCGGCACGACGTAATATAACCCAAACTGAAATGAAATGAAGATGGTTCGAAGTGTCGACGCGAATGTTATTGGGTACCGAACGTCGGCCCGATGGACCGGATGAGATGCGGACTCAAATTAAATAAATAGGATAAAATAAAATCAATCGAAAATGTTTCATTAAATATGAAAGTGTCGAAATCAGATTTTAAACAATCGAAAGATCAATCTAAAACATACTTAACCATTGAAATTAAATTTCTTAATCGAATGATAATTAAATAACATCAAAGAAAATTAAAATAAACAATCTCCAATGCATTAAAATTCATGAAATTCAACAAAACAATCCTCGAACACGAAATTAGATTGTAAAAATTAAATAAAATTTAAAGAACTAAATCAAAAAATCCTTAAACAACTTAATCGAAAGTCTTAAGTCAATTAAAATACATTGAACGTGCTTAAACCAACGTTGTAACATGAGGAAGCACGTGAAATTAAACAATTTCAACCCGAATGGTGATCTAAATCTCGAAATCACACACTTTAATTCATTTAATCAAACTTTAAAATCGAAACAAAATCATAATCGAAATGGAAATTCAACGAAATCAAAATAAATCGAACTCGACCCATTAAATCGAAACATTAATGGAGCGATCGAAATTAAAAAAATAAACAACTTGGAAAATCGAAATTTAAATCGGTGGAAAAATCGCATCTTAATCAAATAAAATCAACGTCAACCAAACGTAACGCGACTTGTTCGCATCTCGTGAAGCCGCAGGCTTACGGCCCTACGGAGTTTATTGTTTTGTATGGATGTGCGCTCTCTACCAACGGATTGCTATGGCGGTTAATCGGGCGTTCGATGCTTGCTCGATGTAAGTTAACGCCGGGTATTCGCACCATCCGGCGGAGAGGTCGAAATCAAAATTTTAAAAGAACCGAACCTCGGTTAATAATTTTAAATGTATCGTCGGACTATTTAATACATTTATAGGTTAATACTGTTTTCTAAGTAGTCGAAAGTAGATACGAAATGATTTTAGCGAAAACTAAAATGAAATGTAAAAACGAGGTTCTCATGATTAGCGCCGTGGGACCTCTCTTTCCCTTCGTACGTATGCCGCCGCATGCGATGCGAGAGGGTGCGCGTCCGCTCTCTCCACCTCTAATTGGGTCAACTTTGTTTGTTCTTGCGAGTCGATGGGACTTGACAATGGGGTCACCTACTGCAGGCCGTACGTCGCTCGACGTAGCATCGGCTCCGTCGCGATAGGCATCGCTTTTAGTTGCTTCCTAAAAGTCATCCTCTTTCCGGACCGAGTTCGGGACAAAGTTGGGGGCACCGTTTGCCGACGAGCGAAGTCACTCTCGGTGAACATAGTCACGTCAACATCGGCCCGTACCGCCTTGTGACAACGATCGAGTCTCACGAAAAGAGCCGGATTGAATGCGGTTTTCACCGCGGCAAGAAAGTTAGCGATATGCATTGCCCTCAGGAGGGTGCTGCCCACCTTCGTCCGAACACCCTGCGAGCTCGTGGAGGAAAAGCATTGACGACCTCATCTCGCCGACCCACCATTCATCACCCGCTTTTCTACTTTTGACCGGTTGGACGACAACGGCGGGACCCGTATTGTGCCTTGCCACTATTCTTTGCACTAGGCGCGGGGGAAAGCATAAGTTTTCCGTCCGTTTAAAGAAGGTTGGCCGGTCGGCGGCCAATTAAGCCAAGGAGTGGGGTGACCCTCGCCTAGAAAAGGCGAAGACTTGGGCCGACACTGGGGGCTTAAAAGACGACGGCCGGGTAAGGGATCAGCCACAGGCTCGTACTCCTCGATAGGGCCGATCAGCGGTTTGACTTGAAACGAGCCGGCGAGCCGCGACACCTGCCTTCAGAAAATTCTTGTAATCGGGTGGTACGCTCGCACGACACCTTCTGTGCTCGAGCCCAGGCGGCCAGGGGCAGCCTGCTGTGCTAAACCACCCTCCGAGCCAATCGGCTGAGGTCTAGCCACGAAGACTTGGCGAGGGCTACTGTCATGAAAAGATATTTGCGGATAACCACTCTATTGACTTACCGCTTTGGCACCTAACATTCTTCTGGGCAATGACTTCCCGCACAAGCTACATCCTGCCGAGGGGACCATCCAGCGGACTCACGTGCCGACCGGGGGCAAGGATCCAAACCCTCTGCCCCGGTCATTAAACAAAGGTGGCTGCTAAAGACAAACGTTCCCCAACGGAGCCTCTTACTTCCAAGCCAGGCCGTCCACGACACTCAGACATAGGCCTTTCTAGGTTGAAACTTCGACCTCAGCTCAAGCCCGAGATCGTCTTTGAACTGTTGCCTTAGGCCACTCCGAATCCACTGGGCTCATTTTACTGCGCCACACCGATGGCAATCTTACCATCCCGATAGTGATAATGAAGCTACGGTTCCGCGAGAGCTGCCACTTACGAAATGGGGTTAGTTTTCAACGAGGTTAATTCTCCCGATGATGAGGACAAGTAACACGAAGGGCGAATGGCGGGATGCGAGTCTCCACATTATACCACCTCGGAATAGGTCATCCAAATGACGTCTCGAGAGGCTTCGGAGTTTGTCCCGACCACCCCTACGCCGTCACCAACTCCGTAGCCGCGATGATGCGAATGAAGTCGGGCGGACAAATAACAACAAGTAGGAGGTTTCTTCTCTTACTTTGTCACTAAAGGACCTCTAGCAGGAGAACTGACATCTCAGGGCTCTCATCGCCAACGCCGGCCTACTCCAGTCTCCGCCGTCCGAAAAATTTGGCACCGTTGAGACCCCGAACGAGCCTGCACCATTCAAGTCTGGTTGCCATGGCAAATTCACCACGATTCGCCGATCATCAACATGACGCGCCATCGGCCACGCACCTCGCGGCAACGAGGCGTGGCGTACATTTTTGGGTCATTCATGCCACCCTACAAGATGGAGTACGGCACAGTCGGGGCGATTTCGAAAGGTTCTACACGGGTGTTAGCCGTATAAGAAAAAGAAAGAAAAAGAAAAGGGCTAAAAATACGGATGCCGACGGACTTGACCGAACACAATAGACGACGGCGAAAAATGTCCGATATCCGTCGAGGTGAAAACACGAAAAGGCACCTTGACGAAAATCGGATATCCTGCTATGTGAAAATCCCACCACGGGACGCGTAAGGCGAAAATCTAAAAGGGGTCGACTTGGGTGAAAACTCGACGATCGAGGTTGATAAAAGAAAAAAAAAAGAGAATGGGCAAGATCCTATTTGCAGCCTCCCGGCACATTCACTGCCATTTCGGTCCTCCCGACGTGGTATTTTCGAAACAATCTGCACCTTTTCGGCCATTTTTGATTATGGTGCTACGAGCCTCCGTCGCTTGTGTCTATTCGGACAAGTGATACTGAAATTCCCACCGTCGATCAATCGATCACGATGGTCTCTGAAAAACTTTTCCTTATCTTGGCTATTCGATCCACGTACCGAGCAAAAAATTAAATTACCGTAACGACCTTCCTAGCCTACACGGTTTTGTAACTCGTATCATCATACGTAGCATGTTTGGTCACGGTATAATTTTCAACCCATTACCATCGTCGTGACCACTGCGGTCTCGATGGCTCGCAAGTTACATGTTGTCTGACCGCATCGATCCGACAACCTACAAAAACTCTGCCATTCGACCATTTCGGTCTTAATGGTCCATGGCTATATTCCACCATCTGATCGCTTTGATGCGAGTGGTTCATATGGCTACCTTCACCATCGTCCTTCACCTCGATTTTGATGGTATCGAAAACTAACACCTTGACCATTCCGGTCTGGTGGTCTCAATAAAGGCCTACCCATCTTGATTGTTACGATCTTGATGGTCTATGCAAACTTTTACCACCTCGATCTTTCCAGACTTGGTGGTCTCTGGCTCTGCCATCTCGATCACTCAGATCTTGATGGTCCGATAAAAAACTTCTTATCATCTCGATCACTTGATCTTGATGGTTTTGTCAACATTTGTGCCATGCGGCCACTGGTCTTGATGTTACAAAACAAAACTTCTACCGCCTCGATCTTTCCGGACTTGGTGGTTTACAAACTTCCCGCCATCTCGATCACTCTCGATCTCGATGGTCCGCATGAAAAACTTCTTCTTGTAAATCTCGATCAGCAATTCGATCTTGATGATTTGCAGAAACTTTCACACCACCTTGACCTTGGTCTTCGTAGTTTTAAAAAAAAACTTTACCACCTCATTCTCTTGGACTTGGTGTTTTTTTACAAATTTTCATCGATCTTATGGCCCAGAAATCCTTATACATTGGCCTTTTGGACCATAGTGATTTGAAAAAAAAAAAAAAGTTCTTACCATCTTGATCATTTCGATCTTGATGGTTGAAAAGCCACCTTCTTGCCGCCTCGACCTTTTCGGACTTGGCGGTGATGAAAAGGCTCTCACCATCTTGACCACTCTAGTCTTGATGGCTATAAAAAATTGCCCCCGTCTCGACCGTTCCAATCTGGATGATCAAAATCCTTACCGTCTTGATCTTTAGATGCATTGGATGCAAAACCTCACCATCTTGACCACTCCGAGTCTTGATGGCCTACGAAAATTCCCGCCATCTTGCCCATCCCGATCTTGATGGTCTACCAAAAATATACGCCACCTTTGCCCTTACAGTGCGAATGATGACCCCAAAATCTATTCTAGGACATCAAAGCTCCTTAGGATCCATCGTCGAACCTAAAAGCTTCCGGGATTCATTACCTTTCATAGGGCCGCGATAGCACCTTTGGAATTCAAACGCATCCTTTGGGCCCATCGCGGCTCCTTCGGATCTATCCTTAGGGCCCCTGACTCCTTCGGACTCGAAACCCATCCTTAGGACCACTACAGTTCCTTCGGACCCAAAGCCTATCCTTAGAGCCATCGCGGCTTCTTTGGATACGCACAGGAGTTGCTTACTGACTTCTTCGGGCATCGTACCTTTCCTTAGGGCCACAATAGCACCTTTGGAATTCGAACGCATCCTTTGGGCCATCGCGGCTCCTTCGGATCTATCCTTAGAGCCATCGCGGCTTCTTTGGATGCGCCCCTAGGGTTTCCTACGGCTTCTTCGGGCATCGTACCTTTCCTTAGGGCACGATAGCACCTTTGGAATTCGAAACACATCTTTTGGGCCATCGCGGCTCCTTCGGATCTATCCTTAGGGCCACTTATAGCTCCTTCGGACTCGAAACCCATCCTTAGGACCCGCTACGGTTCCTTCGGACCCAAAAGCCTATCCTTAGAGCCATCACGGCCTCTTTGGATCTTCCCACTAGGGTTGCTACGGCTTCTTCGGGCATCGTACCTTTCCTTAGGGCCACGATAGCACCTTTGGAATTCAACATCCTTTGGGCCATCGCGGCTCCTTCGGATCTATCCTTAGGGCCCTTCTGACAATTCCTTCGGACTCGAAACCCATCCTTAGGACACTACGGTTCCTTCGGACCCAAAGCCTATCCTTATAGCCATCACGACTTCTTTGGATGCACTTCCCACAGGGTTCTTCTGACTTCTTCGGGCATCATACCTTTCCTTAGGGCCACGATAGCACCTTTGGAATTCAAACGCATCCTTTGGGCCATCGCGGCTCCTTCGGATCTATCCTTAGAGCCATCGCGGCTTCTTTGGATGCGCTTCAGGGTTCTGAAACTTCTTCGGGCATCGTACCTTTCCTTGGGGCCACAATAGCACCTTTGGAATTCGAACACATCCTTTGGGCCATCGCGCGGCTCCTTCGGATCTATCCTTGGGGCCACTGACTCTTCGGACTCAGAAACCCATCCTTAGGACCCTTACGGTTCCTTCGGACCCAAGCTATCCTTAGAGCCATCGCGACTTCTTTGGATCCATCCCTCGGAGCCTTGACTCCTTGAGGCATTAAACCTTTCTTTAGGACCATAACAACACCTTTGAAATCAAAGAGAAAAAAAACCTTTCTTTAAGGTCGCAACACCACCTTTGGAACGAAAATTTTTCTTAGGGCCATAACGGCACCTTCGGAATCGAGAAAACCTTTCTTTAGGGCCATAATAGCACCTTTGGAACCAAAACTCATCCTCGAGTCCCAACACTCCTCGAGGATACCTCTGACGTGCCAGCCACTGGTTAGGTTAAAATGCGTACCACCCAACTTGATCTATCTCTCAATCGCATGCGTGCGAACGAGGAAGCCTCGATTCCTTGCAAAAAAAAAAAAGAGAGTGAGAAAAAAAAAAAGAAGAAAAAAAATAAGAGAGAAAAAAAAAGAAAGAAAGAAAAGAAGATCTTTTAGAAGTGAAAAAAGAGGGAAAAGAAAAAAAATATAGAAAAAGAAAAAAAAAAAAAAAAAGAGAAAGGAACAAAAGAAAAAAAATTTACACCATCTTAACCATTACGGTAATGATGGAGCATACACTTTGCACCATGTCTTGACTATCTCGGACTTCTGAATGGGCCACCGAAAACTTGATATCGTCTTGATTTCTCCGTGCGACGATCTACAAAACAAACAATTTGTCGTCGGATCCCTTCGATCTGATGAATTTAAAAAAAAATAATCATACCACATGACTTTTTGGGTCGTGATGGTCTTGGCTTCACACCATCGACCTTTTCGGTTTCCACGATTGTCGAGCCACAGCGTGATAGCCACTCACCGGCTTGCCGCGACCTACAACGATCATTAGAGCCACTTGTCATGCCCGAACAGGCCTTGTTCTCCAACAAGCTAGGTCTCTCTGACAAGTTGGATTCTGAAACCTAGGCGAAGGATCGAGTGGACACGGCCACACTCGCAAGTTCCTTAGGATGCGAAATGCGCAAAGCTCACGTCCCACCTACTAGGTTGAAACCCATACTTGAGTCGGAACCCAGCGACAAAGTTTTCCTACTTTTGGGTTGAAATCCATACCAGCATGAAAATCCATACATAACGACCTTGTGTTCGAGTTGAAATCCGTACTCGGCGGAAGTTCTTTTAACATCGAGTTGAGAAATCGCACTTGGTCAAATTCACCATGAAAACTTTACATCTCTAGGTTGAAATTCATACCCTACGAGAACTCCGCACTCCGCACCGAGGCCAGGTTGAAATACATACTTAGTCCGAACCTAACAATGCGTACGTGAAAGGAGATCTCGATTCCACTAAAAAAAAAAGAAAAGAAAAAGAAAAGAAATGAAAATAAAAATAGAAATGAAAAGAGATGCCCGACAGGGCGATCGCTCGAAAGGCGATCGGACGAGAGCGAAAATGTCGAAAGGAAGCTGGCTAGAGTGAAAACTTGAAAAGGCACTCGCGAAATTAGGTAACCACCTGCTACATGAAAACCTCTCCAGGGGCATGTAGCGAAAGATAGAAGGGGCTGGTTCGGGTGAAAATCTCGCGAGAGACGGTCGAATACGAAAAAAAAAAAAAAAAAAAAAGAAAAAATAGCAAAATAGAGGGTCCACGTCGAAGGTGGGCGTGTGGGAGACCGTGCGGGAGTTGACATCGTCGAGAATGCGGCGAAACAAGCTTGAAACATGTTACGAGGAGACATACAACTAGACGAAATCAAGGTTAATCATGTAATCGAGGGCCCCGAAGCCCTTCGGTCTGAAGAAGCTTATGTGGCAAAGGTAGCACGAAAATGGCTTGCGAGGACGAAAGGCGAAACCCCGCTCTACCATAACAGAAAACCTCGCCATCTCGGTCTTTTCGACCGTAGCGATCATACTATCTCGACCCTTCCGGTCTTAATAGTCTTGAATATTTTTGAACTATCCGAGCCCCGATTACGGATGATTTTCAAACTCCTACCATCCCGATCACTCCGGTCGCCAATAATGGTCCACTAAAAAAGCAAAACTCTCGAATTGCTCGGAACCACATTGCAGACGATTTGCGAAGTTCTCGCCATCTGGTAACCCGGCCTAAATGGTCGAAAAAAAAACTCCATTCTCTTGTCGTACGAGGTGAAAAGCAAACTCGGCGAGGACGCATGAACATTCCACTCCTTGTCGTATGAGGTGAAAAGTAGACTCGGCAAGGACAACTTCATGCCATTTCCTTGTCGTACGAGGCGAAAAGCAAACTCGGCAGGACCCCACTTCATTCCCATGTTAGATGAGATGAAAATTACAGCAGCAAGGGAACCCGATTCTCAGCGAAAAAATATATTCGATTGGCTTCGTTGATTGCCCGATTAGTGACGAATTCGAAGCGAAAATATCGAAAAAAAAAAAGAAAAAAGAAAAAAAAAAAAAAGAAAGAGAGTAAAAAAAGAGACAAAAAGGGAAGGCGAAAAAAAACAAAAAAACGAAACACGAAAAAGAGAACGAAGAATGGAGGAACGTATTTGCGGCCGTGAAGCTCGTCGAAAATTCTTGTCCCAGACGAAGAGCGAGACGAATGCAGTGCAGCGAAGAACTATGGGCGGGACGACGACGAAATGAAAATCGAAACGCATGTGTACGAGGAGATAAATGGTCGAAGCTTAAGATGATGAAGATTGGTCGCCTCACGAAGACCCCAAGCCCTTCTTGATCCCAAGGACATTCAGAGTTGAGGAACCGGAATAGAGAAAGGGGAAGCGAGAGCCACCGACGCGGGCGGTCTCTTCTCGGCTCTCGTCTACAAGCTGCCCGTGGGGGGCATTTGTTGGCATCGAAATTTTCGCAAAAAAAATGTTAGCGATTTTCGACATCTAAAGGTATGATGAGAGAGAAAATAGTGTTGGGGCCCACCTTAGCAACCTAACGGGCTAGGCTCGGGCCCGATAAACCTTGATAAGTCCGATATGTCCGGTGATGGCCCAAAAGGAAACAAACAACATCCGTCAGCCCACTCGGCTCAAATTCGAGCAAAATCGAAGTCGGTTTGGAAATCCGACTCGAATTTAGTAAAATAAAGACAAATCGGTGTAAATGGGATTTGGGAAGGATTTTGGATTAGTTAATGAAATTTAAATGGTCGGGGAATGGGTTAGTAGAAAGCGGCGGTCATGCTTTCGCAACGATGCCCCAACGTGAAATTCGGACATCGAGTAAGAAATGACCGTTTTGCCCCCATCGCATCGAGAACGAATCGGGGCGGGATCGGGAAAATCCGATTTCATCGCAATGTCCGTCTAAGATCGAGGCTAGACAATGCTCGAGATGGATCGAGGAATCCGATCGAAAGGTCGACAATTATTCAAGAAAATTTGAATTTGGACGGGAGTCCGTGCCCGACCACCTCGGGGGCGAGAATGGTCCAATCAACTTTCGAGCTGGTCCGGGTTGAATATTCCAATTTCTCGGTCGAAGACTTTGGTCTCGAGGATATTGATGTGATAAAATTAAAATTCGACGAAGGAGAGTTAATTGCATTATTTGCGATTTTTGGAATTTTTGACGGCCGGAATCACATCGATCGAGAAGATTAGTAAAATCAGAAGTTTGATGCAATTTGGAGCATCCCGGCCTCGCGTATTGATAGAATGCGAGATCAACGGCCATCCGGATAGTTTCTAGATTTTTCCAAGCAAATTCGAAGGTTATTTAAATAATTCCGGTCAGAATGAATGTAAACCGTCAGAACAAGAGCATCTAGACGAAGATTAGGTCGGATCAGATTTAAAAATCCCAGCTGCCACCATCCTAATGGGGGAGATCGCGACCAGCGGAGCTTGCCGCAAAAGCAGGCCACGCTAGACCTCCCCGAAGGATCTCCCGCCTCTCACGATCCCTCTACCCCGGACTTCCCTCCCTCGGCAGAAAATCAGGGGGGTAAATGAACCCGACGCGGTTGGTTCCCCACGCACCATTCCTCATGTCAGCCAGCCCCAGTCCTCGTTGCGATGTCACCTTCCGTCTTTGGAGCCTAAAAGGGAGAAAGCAAGAGATTGCGGCAAGGGGCCAGGAAGGAAAGCTCGCCGTCAACCCCCATTTTCGGAGAGGCCGCAATCGTAGAATAAAAAAGGGGGGAGGAGAGCTCGCGCGGGAGAGGAGGCGAAAAGGAATTCGAAAAAAAAGAGGAGACGACCCCCAGAGAGAGAGGTGCTTGTAAGAGGGAGAGATGCGAGAGAAAAGAGTAGAGCAGAGCCGAGAGAGGGGGGGGGGGAAAGCATCGAAGAGAACCAGCAAAAAAAAGCAGAGGCGAGTCCCGAGCACACAACTCCCCTCCTTGCGGTCCTCCCCCTCCTTCAATAGCTCTTTGCAGTCTGTTTCTCCAAGCCAGCCACAACAGCATCAAGTTCCTGCACGGTCTTCGCGTCAGCAGCAGCAGCAGATCTTCACGTTGTCAGCAACAACCCAGCGGCAGCACAATAGAAGCAACAACAGCCAGCGCCAATCCTCCCAACAGGTCTCCTACGCACAAGAAAGAAGAAGAAGAAGAGGAAGCAAGTCCCCGCGATGATGATAAACGGAGGTCTTAAAGACGGCGACGTCTGCAACCTCTGGCAGCAACATCGGCTCCCACTGACCCGTCCCCCGATGGCAGCCGCAGCGGCCGGCAACAATGGCGGAAGCATCCGACCGTCCGGACGACCGTGGTGAAGACCGCGAGCGATGCCGAGACGACCAACTCTAGGCCACGCCGCCTCCCACACCGATTTCAGGCAATCTCCGGGGCCACAAAAGCCCCTCGGCCCGGACCTCCCCTTTTTCGGCGATTACGGCGCAGGCGTCGATGAGGTTACGCAAGTCTCGGAGTCGCCGGAAGACCCCCGTCATGGCATTGCTTGCCGGGGCCTCCCCTTCGGTGAAGCCCGACACCACCTCCCATTCGGCGAAGGCTGGCGGCAAAACCGGCGGATGCCGCACCACCTCCCGCGCCGTCCCGAAGGCTCCCCCACCGTGCACTATCGGCCTCCCGAGCATGGCCGCGGGAAAGAGTCATCCGTGGCTGATTGCGCCGGCGCCGGCGTCAACGTGGGGTGGCGGTGAGGCCGCTGGAGGACCTCCGGGCGACGACCATGGCTACAGGAGAGGGGGCGGGGAAGCCCCTTCGTGCGTGCGGCGTCACTCGGCCGAAACAGCGCCTGAGCTCCCGTTCAACCGTGCTGGCCCAACGCCCGCAGCCGTGGAATGGTCCAAGGATCATTGCGCCCACCGCGGGGCCCACAGAAGACCGACGCACCAAAAAAAAGGCGGCCGCGACCACGTGCCCGTGCGCACGGCTGCTGCAATCGACCGACGGGCCCATTGGACTTGATCTTCGTTTGCCGCAATGAGCCCAGCGGGCCAACAGGCATTCCCGGACCGCCGGAGGGCCGTCTCGACTCAGCCGAGTCGACTCCCATCAAGCTTAAAAGACTTTCACAAATAAAAAAAAAACTAAATAAAAATTGAAAATGCGAAATGCCATATTAAATAAAGGGTGAGCTCGAATTTTGAGCGCCCCAGACGGCTATTCCGACTACGTCTCGGGTAGGCGCTCCCGGGACGTGGGCGCGGGCATGTTCCCGTTGCAAACGGTTCCATTCTCCCCGGTGCGACAAGTCAAAAGACTTTGTCGTATTGGAGGTGAGCCCACTCGATCGAGGATCGGCCGGCATGCTGCCGGAATGCCGATTTTTCCTCCGATCTCGTGAGAAGCGCACCGGGGAAAAGAAATCTCAAACCTTGGACGTCGGCACGACGTAATGTAACCCAACCTGAAATGAAATGAAGATGGTTCAAGTGTCGACGCGAATGTTCAAACTGGGCACCGAACGTCAGCCCGATGGACCGGATGAGATGCGGACTCAAATTAAATAAATAGGATAAAATAAAATCAATCAAAAATGTTTCATTAAATATGAAAGTGTCAAAATCAGATTTTAAACAATCGAAAGATCAATCTAAAACATACTTAACCATTGAAATTAAATTTCTTAATCAAATGATAATTAAATAACATCAAAGAAAATTAAAATAAACAATCTCCAATGCATTAAAATTCATCAAAATTCACTAAAACAATCCTCGAACACCAAAAATTAGATTGTAAAAATTAAATAAAATTTAAAGAACTAAATCAAAAAATCCTTAAACAACTTAATCAAAGTCTTAAGTCAATTAAAATACATTGAACGTGCTTAAACCAACGTTGTAACATAAGGAGCACATGAAATTAAACAATTTCAACCCAAATGGTGATCTAAATCTCAAATCATAGCACACCTAATTCATTTAATCAAACTGTAAACTCAAAACAAAATCATAATCAAAATGGAAATTCAACAAATCAAAATAAATCAAACTCAACCCATTAAATCAAAACATTAATGGAGCGATCAAATTAAAAAAATAAACAACTTGGAAAATCAAATTTAAATCAATTGGAAAAATCACATCTTAATCAAATAAAATCAACGTCAACCAAACGTAACGCAACTTGTTCGCATCTCATCGGGCCCGCAAGGCTTACGGCCCTCTAGTTTATTGTTTTGTATGGATGTGCACTCTCTACCAAACGGATTGCTATGGCGGTTAATCAAGGGCGTTCGAGTACTTGCTCGATGTAAGTTAACGCCGGGTATTCGCACCATCCGGCGGAGAGAGGTCAAAAATCAAAATTTTCAAAGAACCCGAACCTCGGTTCTAATAATTTTAAATGTATCGTCGGACTATTTAATACATTTATAGGTTAATACCTATTTTCCTAAGTAGTCCAAAGTAGATGCAGAAATGATTTTGAAAACTGAAAACTAAAATGAAATGTAAAAACGAGGTTCTCACAATAGTATAACAATAATAGTATAACAATACTTCACTATCACTTATACCATCACATGTATATAAGAATTTTAATCATAAAATACGTGTTATATACTCAAATTTTATAAAGATCTATTTTAACTCTCTTCTCTTTCACACACATCATCAAAATTGTCAAGAACAATTATTTTTTGAGTGTCCCATTTATTAATTGTACAATAATATTTTACTAGTATTTATATTATTATGTATGTTTAAAATTTATAATTATAAATATATGATACATCTTAAAAATTATAAATTTATTTGTTAAGTATCTTTATCTTCTCACTTAAGATTAACTCTTTCCCAACATATATTGATACAACATAATCACAAAAAAATCATATCTACTTGTATACATAGATAAACACTCATATTCAATTATAATATAAAAAATATAATTATATTTATGTATATATTTTATGTATACATAAATATATGACATAAAATTATTGTTTCTATTTGTTTCTTATTTTTATATAATTTTTTATAATAAAATATTTAAAATCCGACCCCATCCGACCCTGTCCGACCCGGGGTCGCGACCCCGTCCGACTAGGTCGGTTTTGGGGCCGACCGACCCCGGGCCGACCCCCGACCCTGCCTTCCTTGATTTGCACGGCCGTGCGACCACCGCGGGCAGTTCGCCCACCGCGGCTCGCGGCCAGACCGGCGGTTCGACCGGGTTCAAACTCAGTTTAAACAGGTTCGACCCGGTTCAGCGCCTGAACCGGCCGGTTTAGCCCGGTTCAGGCCATTTTGGACTGTTCTGGACCCGGTTCAGTATGGTTTGATGTTGTTCAACGCCGTTTCGGGCCTGTTTTGACCGATTCGAGTCGGTCCGTCCCATTTTGGGCTCGTTTAGGTCTGTTTAGCGGCGATTAGCGCTGGTTTGTTTCGTTTTCGGTCGGTTTAACCCAGTCTAGCCGGTTTGTCCCGCATCAATTTGGTATCAGAGCTTAGTTGACCTAGGGAATTTCACAAATCATTTGCATACATTTCACTACACTTAGACATTTTGTTTAGGTTGCATGACTACACGTAGAGGTACAGTATACCAATCCAATATGTCTGGATCATCTAGTGAGCCGTCATCAATTGAATTGCAAATTTCTCAGCTGTTGGATAGATTTGGATCCCTTGAGGGTATGATTAGGGAATTGAATGATAGGTTCACCAAATTAAAGCTGTCTGTCAATGATGTGACAGATAGGGTGACAATTGTAGAGGGTAGACAAGCTCCTCCAGATTTGGAAGAGCTAAGGAACCCACCACCCCAATTCCGACCAGAACCTATTAGGATGAATCAGTGGCCTAGGAATGTCCATCCTAGGCAACCAAATCAGCGTGAATATCATCCTAGACCATTCTATCCTCCAAATCAACCACCTGTTTTCCCTCAACCACCAGTCCATCAATACCCTCCAGCTTATCCTCCACACCCTCAACCAGAATTTGGTTATCAAGGAGGAATGTCAAGACAGGGTAGGGAGTTCCAAGAAGCTGAAGAGAGGTGTTTTAGGAACAACAAGGTGGATGCTCCTAGTTTCGAAGGGTCTTTGGATCCTAAAGATTATATTGACTGGGAATCAGGGATGGACCATTATTTTGAATGGTTCGACCTATCTGAGACTAGGAAAGTTAGGTTTGCCAAGATGAAACTTCTTGGACAGGCCAAAATACATTAGAACAATGTAGAAAGGTTGCTTGGACAAAGACACCAAGAACTAATTCAGAATTGGGATGAGATGAAGGCCAAACTTAGGGAGAAGTACCAGCCTTCCTCCTATAGGCAAATGTTAGTTGACAAATGGCAGAACCTCAGCCAAGGGAGTAGGACTGTCACAGCCTACATAGTTGAGTTTGATGATTATCTTCTTCGATGTGGGGTTCAAGAAGATGAGTTGATGACCTTGTCTAGGTTTTGGAAAGGGCTTAGACAAGAGTACAAGAGGGAATTGTATAGGCAGTCAGTCTCCACCCTTGACCATGCCTATGAGGTTGTGTCTCAATTTGAACAATTTGAGAACCTCCTTGAACATCCCAAACCGAAGTATCTTCAAAATACTTCAAGTGACAACCGAGAAAACTTTAACCACAGGTTTTCTCAACCTCAAAACAGAAATCATGAGGCTTCTAAACCTCCTTTCCCTCAAAATAGGGGAAACTTCCAGAACACCCCTAGGGAACCATTTTTACCCTTACCTCCCAACAAACCCTTAGTCAACAATGTTCCAACTAGGAGGGATGATAGGGGTAAACAACTAGCTGTGGCTGAGAGCAGCCAAAGCAAGGTCCAATGGTTTGGATGTGGCAAAACTGGACATTATAAATCCCAATGTCCTCAAAACAGAACTCTTTGCATTGATGAGGACAGCATTGAGAACCAAAACCCAAACATTGAATCAGTGGTCTATGAGGCTGACCCTACTCTATTAAATGAGTTTGAGGATGAAGAGTTAGACTTACCCCAGGAAGAGTCAGAAGTAGAAGCTAGGTTGGGAGTAGTGAGATGCACATTCACTCAACATGTACTTAGTGATGATTGGAGAAGGACTTCAATTTTCCAGACCTTCTTTAGGACCAAGGGAAAAGTGTGCAAGCTCATTATAGACAGTGGTAGTTGCATAAAAGCAATTTCCATTAATTCTGTCCAAAAGTTAGGTCTAGTACCTGATGTGCACCCCAATCCATACAAGGTTTCTTGGGTAGATTCCACTTCTATACCGGTCCACAGCAGGTGTCTTGTCCCAATCCATCTTCCTCCTTATGAGGAAAATATTTGGTGTGATGTACTTCCTATGGAAGTGGGAAGTATCATCTTTGGGAGGCCATGGCTCTTTGATGTGGATGCCACATTGCATGGCAAATCCAACATATGTGAGTTTACCTATGCTGGCCGACAGGTCAAGCTTGCTCCTTCCCCTCCAACTAAGCCCAAAAGTGTTGGTTCCTCCAAAACAGATGGTAAACCAACTCCTTTCAGCAACCAGAAGTCTGGTTCTAAGTTACAGACCTCTCAAAAACCTGCTACTTCAGTCAATGAACTGAAAACCAACAACCTAATTGAACATACTGATTGTTCCCCAAGATTCTTGCATATCTCTGGAAATCATGAATTTGAGCAAGAGAGTAGGAAAGGGTCATTGTTTGCTGTTGTAGCAAAGGAAGTAGAGCCTGAATAACCCCAAAAAGAACTTGATCCTGAAGTGGAAAAAGTTCTACAGGAATTTTCAGATGTCTTCCCTGAAGAGTTATCTCCTGAATTACCACCAATGAGGGATGTCCAACATGCCATTGATTTGGTACCTGGATCTACACTTCCCAACCTGCCCCATTACAGGATGGACCCAAAATCCCATGAGGAACTTAGACGACAAGTGGAAGAACTCCTTGACAGGGGTTATATCATGGAAAGCCTAAGTCCTTGTGCTGTCCCAGCTCTCCTTACTCCAAAAAAAGATGGGACTTGGCGCATGTGTGTGGATAGTAGGGCTATCAACAAAATCACTGTCAAGTATAGGTTTCTCATACCCCGATTGGATGACATGTTTGATATGCTGGCCAAGGCAGTCATCTTTTCAAAAATTGATTTGAAAAGTGGGTACCATCAAGTGAGAATGAGACCAGGAGATGAGTGGAAGACAGCCTTTAAAACTAAGGATGGGTTGTATGAATGGTTGGTAATGCCTTTTGGCTTATCCAATGCACCTAGTACCTTTATGAGACTCATGCACCAAGTCCTTAGACCATTCATTAGACAATTTGTGGTTGTCTATTTTGATGACATTCTCATTTATAGCAAGACCAAGGGTGAATATCTAGTTCATCTTAGTGAAGTTTGTATGGCTTTAAGAAAGGAACAACTTTATGGCAATATGAAGAAGTGTGCTTTTCTCACTTCATCCGTCACCTTCCTTGGGTTTATTGTGACTAAAAATGGGGTTTCAGCAGACCCAGAGAAGATCAAAGCCATCCTAGATTGGCCCATACCCAAAAACATTCATGATGTTAGGAGTTTCCATGGGTTGGCAACCTTTTATAGGAGGTTTATCAAAGGGTTTAGCACTGTTACAGCACCCATTACAGACTGTCTGAAGAAGGGAACTTTTGTTTGGACTAAAGATGCTGATAAAGCCTTCAGCAATCTCAAAATTTTGATGACCCAAGCACCTATTTTAAGATTTCCAGATTTCTCACTTGTTTTCGAAGTAGCATGTGATGCTTCGGGAATTGGAATAGGTGGGGTTCTCTCCCAAGAAGGACATCCAATTGCCTTCTTTAGTAAAAAACTTTCAGATGTTAGGCTTAGATATTCAACCTATGACAGGGAATTCTATGCCATCATTCAAAGCTTGAAATATTGGAGGCACTATCTCCTATCTAAGGAATTCATCTTATTTTCAGATCATGAAGCCCTTAGATTCCTCCAAGCCCAAAAGAAGCTCAACCCTAGGCATAGCCGATGGGTAGAATACATCCAGGCCTTTACCTTTGTGTTGAAACACAAAGCTGGCATTGAGAATAGGGTGGCTGATGCCCTCAGCCGGCGGATCATCCTACTGTCATCTTTCAGCACAGAAGTCACTGGATTTTAACAAATCCGGGAAGAATACCCAATCTGTCCAGATTTCTTAGAAATTTATTCTTTGATTCAAGATGGACCTCTTAGGAATTTTCCAAAATTCTTAGTCCAAGATGGGTATCTTTTCTATGAGAACAGATTGTATATACCTAGGACTTCAGCTAGAAATTTTCTAGTCTGGGAATTACACTCAGGGGGTTTAGCAGGACATTTTGGCAGAAATAAGACCATTGATCTAGTGGAGCATAGATTTTTTTGTCCTAGCATAAAAAGGGATGTTGCTAAGATAGTGGCCCAATGCCAAACCTGTGCTACAGCCAAAATGAAGAAACAAAACACTGGTTTATATACCTCACTTCCTATCCCAGATTGTTCTTGGCAGGACATCAGCATGGACTTTGTCCTAGGATTACCTCGTACCCTTAGGAAATCAGATTCTATCTTTGTGGTGGTGGATAGGTTCTCCAAGATGGCTCATTTCATACCATGTGCCAAAACTTCAGATGCTTCTATCATGGCACGCATTTTTTTGAAAGAAGTGGTCCGATTGCATGGTCTTCTAAAAACCATAGTCTCTGACCAGGATGTAAGATTCGTGAGTTACTTTTGGAAAACTCTTTGGCACATGTTAGGGACCAAACTGAAGTTTTCTACTGCCTATCATCCCCAAACCGATGGACAGACTGACGTAGTAAACAGGAGCCTTGAGGATTTGCTTAGGTGCCTGGTCAAGGATCATGTCCGGACTTGGGATTCTATCTTACCATTGGCTGAATTTGCTTACAATGATTCGGTAAACAGGTCAACAGGTCATACTCCCTTTGAAATTGCCATTGGATTCAGACCTAGGAGGCCTATGGATTTAATTCCTACTTCCAGCATTCATCGAGTTTCTGCACCAGCTGAGTCTTTTGTTGAGTATATAAAAAGCTTGCATGGTCAGATTAGGCAACATATTGAGTCACACAATGCACAATATGAGAACTATGCTGACCTTCATAAAAGAAAAAAAGAATTTCAAGTAGGCGACTCAGTTATGATAGGGGTCCGCCCTGAACGGTTTCCCTTGGGAACCGTTAAGAAATTGCATAACCGGGGAGCTGGTCATTTTAAGGTGATTAAAAGGATTGGTAGTAATGCTTATGTTTGAGAAATGCCACCTGATTTTGGAATGAGTCCAACTTTTAATATTTCATATTTGGTAGCATATCAAGAACCAACAACATTACCTAGTGAGTTTACTAGCCAACAAACCCCTCCTTGGAGTGAAAATGCTGAGAGTCCACCAAAACAGCCAAAATTTTATGAGCATGAGCAGGTTGAATACATAATGGATGAACAGGTCAGCATTAGCAATGATGGGATAATTCAGAAGTATCTAGTTCATTGGCGGGGTAGACCACATACTGATGACACATGGTTGTCCAAGGATGAACTGTTGAGGAGAGACCTAGATTGCTTGGAAAAATATTATGCTGGTTCAGGACCTGATTCGACAGTGTCGAATTCTCTCCAGCCCGGGAGAATTGGTGAGGACACCAGAAATAAAAATCGATTTGAAAAGACTTATCGGCGTAGACGACGCCGACTGGAGTCCATTTGGCTGGGAGAATAATTTTCTTAGATTATATGATGAACAAAATAATTTTCAGAAGCATCTTGGGAATTTTCTAGAATTTTTAGAGGCTTTAGTAATTTTTTTTAGTAATTACTGATGTCTTGATAATTTTATTTTAATTTTCTGATGCAATTCCTGTATTTTTGGCATTTTACGGCATGTCCTGGTGTTTTTCCATTTTTTTTGGTATTTCTTGTCCATTTGATGCTTTACTCCTATAAATAGGAGCATACATGTACAAAGTGGCGGATGATGCAATGAAAGTTTGAATCGATATACTGTTTCCACTTTTACCCCTGCTGCCTCTTCAGATGGTTTTCGCGAAGCTTCTCTTCTCCCGACTTTGCCCCTCGGTTCACCCTAAGCCCCGTGGTTCACTCTCTCTCTCGACAGTCGACGCCAATTCGCAACCGAGCTCCTCCCTCCCTCCGGCGATGGCGAAACCCTAGTTCCTCCTCTACAGCTCCGATCTCTCTCTCAGGTGCTCGAATCCGTTAGTTTCTTTGGAGAAAAACGATCCTCTCCTCCTGTTCTACATTTCCCCTCTCTTAAAACCTCTGTTCGAGCAAGATTGAAGGGATTCCCAAGCAACCGAAGTTGCTGTTATTTCATCCTCCGTGTCGGATCTTCCTCCCCTTCAGCTCAGCTCTAGCTGAAGTTGGTTTCTATGTCGGAAATCCCTACAACTGAAGGTATGGTTCAGAAAATGTCCTCCCCGACCGGCGATCTGAAGTGGAACTTCTTCCTTGATGTTCCCGGCGCAGTTTCTGTTCAATAGAGGTCCCGATTTATTCGTGTGAAGGATTCTTCAACTGGTTTGAACACTTTCTCAACTTCAAATCGGTAAACTCTATCCCTACGATGCTATGTTCAGTCTCCTTATAGTAGATCAGTGGATCTGTGAGCTGGACTGAGATATACGGCTACTGTTTACTAGTTCATATCAACTGTTGGTTGACATTTGATAGCTCCTATAGAGAGTTGCCCGGATTTGGTTCCGTTGGTAGCCTCTGAGTCCATCTTCCATGGTTATTCTATTTCGATTTACTGTTGAAGGAGCTTACAGATAGAACCATCTTCATTTGCTTACTGAATGATGGTACATCTCTGAAGACTGGTCATATTCTAGTCATTGGTCCGATTATTTGAGTAACCGGTGGTTTCTGTCCTCCTATTCCGACAACATACATGATGATTAATAAATCTGATATCAGGACTGGTCCGGTCTCCAGTCTCTTTAGTCATTTCGGTTTGGAAATGAGCTCAGCTCATTGAGATCTGTTTGTTCTGCTTGCTTAATGCCAATTGGTTTGTTGAACGAGTTTGTTTGCTTCTATGGATGTTGCTGATTATGGTTTATCTCAAATTTCTGACTGATTGGATAAGAACATGAATGTGTGAGATGGTTTTTACCACCTCCTGAAGAAACTGAAAACAGATATACATGAGATAGATTGAATTCTATCTGTGATTATAACAGATTTGAATCTGTCTGGAAAGAGTTGGAAATCGGTTGGTTGCTGTTTTTTTTAAAAGAATGTGATGACCATTTCCCTCCAGGTTGCCCAGGTGACTTATATTTAACATACAAGATGTCGGAACCTGTTTAAGTCAAAGTTCTCTATTGTTGGTCATCCAACTGACTTTATTTGAAGAGAACAGGGAAGGTCTGATTCCAAGCCTTGTGCCTAATTGAGATTTATACTGCTGGTCTGGTTCTTGTGTTGAATTTCCTGGATTGCAGTACATGTTTCTTTCAATCCTGACAGATGGTACAATTTGCACATTTCGGATATTATAAATGGACAGATTATTGCTATTCCTAAAGTGGCAAGGTACCTCTTGAATCTGTCCTGTTTCTTGCATACTTGATTTTGTTTTTCTATTATGCCAAATCAATCTTGCCATGCTCCTGAGTGGTAGGATTTCTAGCCACTTAATACGTATGTCGTTGGCATATATCATTGTTATATAGTAGCCTTCTTGTTTGTTGCATATTCTGATTGTTAATTGATTGGAAATCTTCCTGTTAGTGTGGTTTATCTTGATAGCATCTGCTTAATGCCTAATTCCTGAATTACTTTAAATTGTGATCGATTGCTGGTCCAATTTCTAGTTATAACTGAGCATAGCATCCTGCTTTCTGTCACTTCTGTTTTTTTTTCTGAATTGAAACTGCTATAGTTCTTTAATTGTGCATTGATTCATAGTAAATCTCTTAGGTCTAGGTCTTTGTCCCTCATCAATTTTGGTATCAGAGCCCGGAATCAACTCGTTCTCACGAGTCGAGTCTTGGGTACATCTGAACCCGTTTAAAAACTCGAGGTCGAGTTTTCTCCCGGTCGGAGAGAATGATGGGGACATTTTTTTAGCATCTTTTAAATTGAGTTCTTAAATGGACTAGTCTATAAATAGTCTTCTTAGGGAGTCATTTTCTTTAAATTTTATTCTCTCATTCTATATAAGAAGGAGCTATATACATACAAACAGTAATCGATTGGAATTTTTGGAATCGGCTTCGGCCTAGTGTCCCGCGTAGGGGCTCTGCCCCATTTTCTTCCTCTCCACCCCCCTATGGCGATATCCCCTTTCTCCTTCCACCCTCCGGCAGGTGGCCATTCCTCTCCTCCTCATCTCTGGCCTCCGTGCCATTCTTCCGACCTTCCCCTTCTCGGTTCTTCTTCCCCTTCGACAACATCGGGCGTCCCCCTCCGTCTTCCTCCTCCGGCGGTCTCCTCCCTCGACGATGGTGATGGCGGCAGCTTTCCTTCCCTTCGCGGATGCAGACGAAAGGAGAAGAAGAAGCGGAAGAAGTCGAAGGAGTTGTCGGAGGGCCGGATCCGGCGATCCCCGGATCTGTGTCCCTCCTCCTGGCCGACCTCCTTCCTTAGCCGCCGACGCCATCGACGGGAGGTCCTCTGCGGGCATGAGAAGATGCCTCCGGATCCCTCCCCTACCTCCTTTGCACCGTCGCCTGTGCGCCGTTCCATCCGGACAGCGACGACGACGCGAACGGGCGGGCGAGGACGACGCAAGCGCTGCGCGGCTTTTTGTCGCGGCCCGCAACTTTGCGGGACCGCCGCGATGCCGCCACGGCGACAGTGGGCGGCGGCCGGATCGTGGCCACGCGACCACGGCGGCAACCCCCCCTCCGCACGCCACGACCCCCCCCGCCGGGGTTATTCGCACGGCCGCGCGACCACCGCGGGCGGTTCGCCCACCGCGGCTCACGGCCAGCCGGTCCGCGGCCAGACCGGCGGTTCGACCGGGTTCATACCCAGTTCAAACCGGTTCGACCCTGTTCAGCGCCTGAACCGGCCGGTTCATCCCGGTTCAGGCCATTTTGGACTGTTCTGGACCCGGTTCAACATGGTTCGATGCGGTTCAACGCAGTCGGTCTGTCCCATTTTGGGCTCGTTTATGTCTGTTTAGCGGCGATTAGCGCCAGTTTGTTTCATTTTCGGTCGGTTTAGCCCGGTCTAGCTGGTTTGTCCCATATCAAAAACAAGGGGCCTTCTACTACCGAGATAGTAGTAGAGTGGAAACATGCATATTACTAAAAGAAATTACTGGCCTTTCGTAATTTATCCCTAAAAGGCTGCAAGTCCTTGGAACACCCTGAGTATGCCAGCAACCAATCTTTGACATAATTATGCATTTGGTGAAGAATCAATTATAGGTTGTTAAATTGTTCTTCGAATATGAGGTTATTTTTCGTGCACCAAACAGACCATAGCATAGTCTGGAGAACCAAGTTCCATATAGTATGATGGCCAAGGATTCAATCCTGACCAAACTAGAAGAAGAGAGAATATGTTGCTGTTTCAAACCAAGCAATATTCCAGCATTTGAATACTGCTTGCCATAAGTAGTTAATGATACCCAGTCAATGTCCATGCTCTCATTCTTAAAGCCACAAAAAACACAGCAGGTTGAAATTGTAGGGAAGATCCTCTGCAAATGACACCTAGAGAGGAGGTGGTGTCTACCAATCTTTCACATGAAAATATTAATCTTTGTACGAACTAGATGCCTCCAGACAAGATGCCGCCAATGGGTTTCCACCCCACCTATAGACAACCTACACAGTTAATTTCACACTGAAGATAGAATTATTGCAAGGAAGCCAGACTAGTGTCTTGTTTAGTACCAATGCACTCTTGGTTCTCCAAGAGTTCTAGCAATTCAGAAAGTAGTTGAATCTCCAAATTCTTGAGGTTCCTTCTAAAAGATAATGGCTACTTAGCCTAATTACCCTAGGATTCACTTACTTTGACTCTTTGGTAATTGCACAAACTAAAGAGTGAAGGGAACATAACAACCAATGGAGCATGACCAGTCCAATGATCTTCCCAAGTTCTATCATCCCCCAATTCAATAGTAGTTGCAGAGTAAAGGAAATTTCAATTATACAGGATACATGTTGAAAACTCCCTTTTTTGAATAAATAAAAATATTTAATAAAATAGATGTATGGAATGGTATATATATATGATATAATGGTATGGATTTATATTTTGGGTTTTCTGGTGGTATGCGGATGTGATATAACGTGTAGGTTGAGGACGTGGGTTCTTTGAATTTTGGTTGGACCTCTCTCCACCATTCCATGAATGTATTCAATGTTAATTATATTGAATGGCGACTCAGTAACCCTTGATTAATTGTCACAATAACGTATTTGCAAGATGAAATTGGATGTGGGAAAACAACATGCATTTGACTTTTCTTTTTTGTTTTTGACAGAATGAATATGTGTACCAACTTTCTTGACTTTTGCTCTTTTTGTACATGTATTTCTTTCAATGAACTCGAGCCAACTTGCGACTTTTCTGCTTAGATTTGGTTACACCCCATACTAAGGTTGCCATAGCATTTTGCTCCTAGGAATCATATAGGCCAATTTTTATTCTCATTAAGGTTGTCATTCGGGCTAGACTTAACCGCATAATGGGTCTTCATTTGGTCTTCTTGCACTTGACATCCATTAGGTAGCATTTCCCCATAATGTGGGTTGATCAACGTAACATGCCTTTAATTATCTATTAAGCGGTATTTTCTCACGGTGAAATTTGACCAACTTAATGGGTCTTCTATGATTTGAGGAGCTTCACATCCATTAAGTGATATTTCCCTAGCATATGGCTTGATTAACTTAATGGGCATTCAATCATCCATGTGGCATTATCCTAAAATGAGACTTGATCAACTTAATGGGCCTTCATTGATTTTGATAAGATTAACAACCATTAGGTGATCTTCCTCAAAGTGGGACTTGACCGATCTAATGGATCTCCAGTCATCCACTAAGTGGTATTTTCCCAAAGCAAGACTTGACTGAATTAATAGGGCCTTGATGATTTCTTGGGCTTCATTCTCCTTGGTAGCATTATCCTTGTGTGAGGGAGTTTAACCTTGTTAGTGGGTCTTCATTTTAATGAGCTCCATTCCGTTTGAGAGGCATTTTCCATGTAGACTTCTATCATCCACTAAGGGGTATTTCTCTGACTGCAGCTTAGCCATCTCAACAGAACTTCATTTTTCCTTAATAGGCTTCACATCCACTAAGGGGCATCACTGACTAAGAGTTCATGCGCTTTAATTGGTCTTCACTTTTTCTTGATGGGATTCATACCCACCAAGGGACATCACCCTACTTGGTGTTTGGCTGCCATAATAGGCCTTATCTTTTCTTTGATGGGATTGATACCCATTAGCGACATTATCCCCATGTGAGAGAACTTAGACATGGTAATGGGTCTTCGTTGACTTTGATGATTAGACAACTGGCTTGATGGTCGATGTGGGCCATAGTTAGTTAATACGTGAATAATATGTGAATAAAACATCATCGTATGGACAAAATAAAAAAATAGTATGTATACATCTAAAATCAGAAAGAAGGTTCTATACGCAGATTACCTTGCATATTTGAATCCAATGTGATTAAAACGCATCTCTATACAAAACATTAGTTTAAAATGGAAAAAAATACCCCAACACTTAACTTCATGGTCCTTGTTTTTGCCTGGTGATGTCACAATCTATCAATGCCTCGGTGACGAGAAGGATGCATTGGTCCTAATGATTGTGAGAAGGCAGGTGTCATCTATTGATGTTAGTATTGCCAAGATTCATCGTAGACTTTACCTGTCTGTGTTTCTCTCTTTTTAGTTTAGCCAAGACATCAGCCATGTCTTAGTAGGTGACATCTCGAGAAGGTTTTTTTAATATTCCACTATTATTCAATAGATTGTGATTTGGTTGAGACTTAACATAGATAGTATAATACTTATTTTGTCTCTTTTATTTCTAGTGGAGTCATTTAATTTAGGTAACATAATATTTACTTTATTTTTAACAAAATTATCTAACACTACTAGAATAAAAATATTTATATAAAATCAATTAAGGATAAATCCTGAATCTTGTACCGTACGTGCAAATTGAGAATGAGAAAATAATCTAAGCATCTTTAATCATATTTAAAATTTAAAAATCTATCATATAATTTAATTTATGAAAGTACTGCTTAAGAGTCAAATAACACTTTGCCAAATAATTGTCCATGAAAATGCATATATTATTGATGATAACTTTTTTTAATTCATCCAAATATTAACGGTTTAGGTAGTTGGACCTTTTCTATTATATTTTAATCTTATATTTTTTAAATGGTGTTGAGTATGCATTTTAAACCAATTCATTATAAGACATTTATCTTTAGTAAGTGTATACTTTTTAACTTTTGCTTGAAAGTTAATTAAATTATTTTTGTTTGGAAATTTGTATACTCTATATTTTTGGTACGTATTGTTAAAATATAAATGTATAATACTTCATACATATATCATACCAAACTTTTTAAATGTCCGAATGCTTGACTGAATATTTGACCATTTCTTAAAATTTATCAGCGAATTATACACAAACTTACCATATTATATGTGACCTGTATTTAACTAACTATGGTGTAGACTTGGTCTTAGGTTGATTGCCGATGTTAATTTGATGGACTCCAGTTTATCTAGTTTGATCCTGATTCTTTCTGTCGATTTTTGTTCCATGCCCGCTCAACATACTTTAACCTTGGCCAACTCTTGTATCACAATCGACTTCTTGCTCCTTCAACTTGTCTTGACTTCATGTGATGTCTGGTTTGTTCGATTTGGTCTTGGTCAACTTCTGTTGACAGTTGATTCTAGGTTCGATCGAGTTGCATTGACTTTGATAGACCTTTATTTAATCTTAATCTAGTGTCAAGTCGGCTGGGTTTGACCTCGGTCAACTCCTATTGACCATTGACTTTGTATCCAGTCAATTCCTGGCCTACTGACCGGTCACATTGGATGGGGCAACCATCGGATTTCAACTTGATAGTTAGTCGGTCCAATGTTTGACTTGTCAACTGATCAAGTTTTGACTTGATAACTTGCCGGTGCTTGACTTATCAGCCAATCAGGTCTTCACATCCATTGACCGGTGGTTCCCCAACCAAGACTTCAATGATTTTCGTTCATCCATTAGTTGGTATTTTCTTCATAGGGCTTGACAATGCTAATAGGACTTCAATAATTTTCGTTCATCCATTAGCTGGTATTTTCCTTGAGACTTGGTCGTGTCGACGAGGCTTTCATAATTCTTGTTCATCCATCAGCCAGCATTTTTTGCTCGAGGCTTAACCATGCTATTGGGGTTCAATGATTTTCATTCATCCATTAGCCGATATTTTCCCACCTAGAGCTTAACCTAGTACATGTAAGAGCTTCAATGATTTTAACATCTATTAATCAATATTTTACCCATGTGAGGCATGACCCAGTTAATGGAGCTTCAACATCTTTTAATGAAGTTGTCTTTGACTTTTTCTTTTTCTTTTTCTTCTTTTTAGGTGTGAATTAATGGGTTTGGTCTTTATATTAATGCGTCTCAAATTAGTATATGATTTGATTTTTGTTGAAACCTTATCGGCCCATGGTTTCTTCCAAATTTCAGCTTTCTTTCAGATGGGTTTTGTATTCCCCCAATTCTCTCATTTGATGGTGATTAATTAGGCTTCAAAAGGGATGAGCCGACCCAATAATTCTTGCTCGGCTTATATGTTTCAACGTATACCCAAGCTGAATGGCAATGGTCCTGCTCGAGAGGGATTGCCAACGGCCATGTCTTCAAGTCTTCAAAATAACCCAATTGCAATGCTCTTCCAAAGGGGTTGTCGACATCCATGTCATAAGTTCATTAGGCCACGTCATTATATATTGGTTTTGTTGTATCTTCCCCCTCTTCTTAAACATCCTTGTAGTTTATTGGGCCTTGCTTTCATATCAATGGGCCTTATCTTTCTTGATGATGGGCCTTAGCCCATCTTAAATGGGCTGAGTTCTTCAGAAGCTTTATTGGCCCAATTGTTGTCAATGTTGCAAAGTGTTTTGTTTAGATTAAACCAATCAATGTGGTTTTGGTCCGTTTGCAATATTCAAGGCTCATTTCAACATAGGATGGCTTATGACCCGTTTAATGAGGATTTGCTCTGTCTGAGGAAGCTTCATAGCACTATGAATTGCATAATTGGCCGATCCGGATCGGGATCAGCCGATTCTTGAATCAGATCCAACCCAGTCGATCCGATTCCAGGTGGAATAAGCATTTCGAATCTGAATTACGACTGGATCAATCGGAATCGTCCGGATCACTTAGGATCGGTCTGATCCAATTGGATCGGACCGTGGATCACTAGATCCTGAGTGATCCATCAGAATCAAGAAATATACGAAATCAGGTCGATTTGGGACTTGATTCTAAGATTAATCCTCTCCAATAAGGGGGAGATTGACCCCATTCTCCCCCCCCAACCCCGATTCTCATCTTCTTGCACCAATCCTCCCTTGAAGGCGTTGATCCCCCCTCCCACTTAAATAGGTAATTTCTGGTCTCCCCCCCCCTTTCTAAGGACGTGTTTACCACCCCCCTTCCAGCTCCCCTCCAGGCCAGGCACCCCTGAAAGGGTGCTTGTTTTTGTCCAGATAGCCAGGGGTGTCTGCTGTTAGTACGCCTTCAGTGGATGATAAACAGTCATCCCTGAAGGGGTGATCTTCACCGATTCGGGGGTAATTTTTTAATTTTATCACCCCCAATTGGGAGTGATTGTTGATTAATTAATATTTATTAATGTGTTCTACGCAAATAGATGTAGGTAAAATGTCGAACAAGGAGGTTGGTGGTGTTGCCGGTTGCGACATTGGATGACAACATGGATTCTTGTTGGATGTGGAGAAGAAGATGGTGAGATGCAAGTAATGTAATAAGGAGATGAATGGAGGTGTCTACCGGCTCAAGCAATATATAGTTGGTGTAGGTGGAAATGTTAAGAAGTGTGATAAAGTCCCAGCGGAGCTTGCGAAGAAGATGAGAGGATACTTGACCGAGAGAGCCTCATAGAGAGGTTAGAATTTGGCAAAGGTAAGATCTTCATGATGAGTTGATGAGATAGAGAGGCATTGAGTTGTTGTATAGAAAGGGCAAGAAGGGGAAGAGAAAAGTACAAGGTCATGTCCAAGTTGACTCGATATCTTCAGATAGTGATGATGAGGAAACAACTGAGGTCAGGATGGCCATGGATGCTAGTAGGGCTCAAACTCGTTAGGATGAGGAGAGAACAAGGGGTGTAGGAGATTCGGGTTTGGCTTCAGTCCGACATAGTGTGGAGGAAGGCACTTGGCCTATTTGTGCTTGAGAGAGTGGGGTCTTATGATCTTCTTTTGTTTGACCAACTTCAGACATGGCTATGTATAAACAAAGTGATAGAGGTCAGAGGGGCATAAGGCAGACTTTGAGTGGAGTTAAGGCTACGACAGGAGTTGCAAAGAAAGCCACAAAACATATGGTCAACTTTTTTCTCCATACAAGTATATAAAAAATATAATTTATATTTTAATTTTATACTTGTATTTGAATTACTTATTAATCATAGTTGTTCTTTTGTTTTATGTCATGTAGGTGTCATAGCACATGCTACGACCAGTCCATATTTCCAAATAATGGTAGATGCCATTAGTGAGGCCAGACTGGAGTTGAAGACCCCCACCTCGAAGTATAATTATGAGGGTGAGTTGGATGAAGAGGTCGATGAGTTGACCTCTTAGATAGATGGTTTCAAATCCACCTGGAAAGAGAGGGGTGCACCATCACGTGTAATGGTTGGACAGGCATTACAAAAAGGTCTCTCATCAACTCCTTTGTGTATTGTTCCGAGGAACTATATTTTTAAAGTCTGTCGATGCATCACGCGAGGTGAAAAATGTAGATTACCTTTTTCGCATGATGAACTCTGTGGTGGAGGAGGTTGGTAAGGAAAATGTTGTTCAGATTGTGACGGACAACGAGGCCTCCTACAAGGTTGCAAGGAAGAAGTTAATAGAGGCTAGACCTCACATTTTCTGGGTACCATGTGTTGCACACTCCCTAGGCCTCATGTTGGAGGATGACATTGGGTGAGATCTATCTGTTAGCTCATTGGTTAGCCAAGGGCAGTTGATCACATCTTTTATTTATAAGTATCATAGATTATTGCATATCATGAGGGATCACACTGATGGTCATGATCTAGTTTGGCAGGGTCCGACTAGATTTACTACATTGTTCACTGCATTAGAGAGCTTGTGTAGGTATAAAAATGACTTGAAGAGGTTCATACTCTCTACAGCCTACCAGGAGTACATGGATGCCTATAGGAGCACAATGGATCAATATGAAATGTTTTTGAAGATGGAGTCCATGATTGAGGATGATAGGTGGTGGGAGAAGGTGCAGTACTACCTATATATAATAGAGCCCCTAGTACAGGTACTTAGGTTGGTGGACTCCAATGACAAGAATCAAATGAGGTGCTATGGATAAGGCAAAGTTGAAGATCAAAGAAAAACATCCAAGGGTTATCAAAAGTGATGGAAGATCATGGACCACAGGTGGGAGAAAACACTTAACTATGGCATTCATGCTGCTGGTGGTGGGTCAACGTCGGATGGCGTTTGCACGGAGGAACGTCGTCAACGGCGACACCGCGGGACGGCGACGCGATGGAGCAGGCGACCGAGGAGGGGGCAAGACCGACGCTGGAAGACGACGTCACGGAGAGAGAAAATGCCGCGCGGTGATGGAAAAAGAGGAACCAGAGAGAAAGAAACGGCGGACAGGACGCAGAGAGGTGAAGGAAATGATGATTTCGCTAGGGTAATCTGGAGGAGAGAAAACGGAAAGGAGGAAGAATAGTAATGGAAGGGAGTAAAATAGAATAACGGTGAGAGAGGAAAAGAGAGTAACACTCATTAAATATAATTAATCTCATATAAAATATAATAATTATTTTTAATTAAAAAATACCTTAATCATTACAATCTATCCTCTTAACAAAAAATTTCGTTCTCGAAAATTCAACCAAACTCACCGAACAATTGCATCCTTTAATCTATCTAACTATTCTCCTCTATCTAATCTACCCATCCATCTACCACTCTACCTAAACACATCTATCTATCAACTATCTATCTACACATATCTATCTAACTAACTAACTATCCACTCATTCAACAATCTACCTACCTATTATCTATCCATCTATATCATTCTAATCTATCTGATATCAATCTTCAATGCTATGTAAGATTTTCAATCTAATAGGCAATCTAAATGATCTATATAACATCTATGTCATCCAACCAAATAACCTCTGAGCCTTAACTCTAATGATCCTTAATCCAAATTATCAATATACCAAATCTAAAAAAAAACTTGTGTAGGTCAATATGATACGGAACAAATATTTTTCACAAAAATATTCAATAATTCAATAGTCCCTACATGATACGGACTTAATAATCATGTCTAAGTTTGATAAACTTGATCATCAACTATCTAAAATTTCAAATATACTAAATCCGAAAATTTAACACCATAACACACCAAATGCCATCAATGACTCAATATAATCATCTAATTGATGGTCTAATCATAATCTAAATATCAAATTTAATTGATCAATATCTTATCTAAAGATCATCACTCCGAATGACTTGATCCACAAAAATCTAAATGTATATATCATCATAGGATTATAGGTATTGATCTTATCCACAAAAAAGATAGAAAAATCTTTAACTATTCCTCTATCTAAAGACAATTTCTAAAAAGTTGAGATCAAATCACAATCCAAAAATTAATCCATCACCATCTACTCAAGTATAAATCCAAGCATACAAAGTCTAGTCCTAATTAAAATTGCAAATCACGATTTGAAGAGAGAATGAGCCATCAAACGGATAAGACAAATTCAGATCGGATAGAAAGAATAATAATAGAGTTCTAGATCGATAGATAATAGAGGATAATCTGGATGATATGATCATGATCTAAATCATATTTCCAAAAATATAAACTAATAATAGGCATATCTAGATAAATGTCTAACCTCTAAGATTAATATCTAATCTTCTAAACATCTCATCTTCAATATTAAAAGATTACAACCTTATGATAATATCTATATCTTCATAAATCTATTCCAAAATTCAAATTGGTAATTCATTCTCTAAATCTGATATCTTCTCACATTTCTCATACAAAGGTACAACAGTTTATTCAATTCAAAATAGTTTAATATTAATGCCCTGTTTCCATTCAATCTCATAGCTAAGCTTCACAAAATAATGATACCTTAAGATGAAGTATATCTCAAGCTTATTGTAATCCACTTATCCAATCACTGTAATTATTTTAACCTCTATATCATTCGTATACCTATGATCTCAAATATAATCACATCATACTATCTATATTAAGTCACCAAGATAACCAAATCTCTAACTTCCAAAATATATCTAACGAGTTTACTATTTCCGACAATATTAACATCACCTAAACCATAATACTTCAATTTTTACTCAATTATATCAACCATAATATCTTTTTTTATAAGGTTGTTTCTATCAAATTATAATCAAAGAATTTATCTCTAACCTCCATCTTATGGATAGTATCAATTTGCAACCACCTATATTAGCAAATGATTCTTAATCTCAATGAGTTCTCAACTCTCATATTCTACAATTCTATCTCAATATCTACCACTCTTATAAGATATATTCTCATTTCTTCCTTAAAATAAAGTTATATTTTAGATTCTGATTGCATTCAAACAACTAGCAAGATACACGCCTCATTATCATTTTATCTCCGACCAATCTAGAAAGAAAATCTCATTTAATGAACCAAGGTCTAAACATCGCATAATATCAACCTTTGATTAGACATAACATATAACTAAAATCATTCAAAGTCAAGATTTGGCTAGATTGATCAAACAAGATATAGAGAGGTAAATGAGTTCAAAATCGGATAATGAAGATCAAAGATTGTGATCAGGGAGAGCATATTTAAAATATCAATCAATTGTTAGTACATCATAACACCTAACTATAACCATACCAAGCCATTTCTAATTCTCCAACTCAGACTAGATCATCTAAATATCTCCCCTCAAAACTTGCACTTGATCTAAATTCCATCCTTGATAGCACAAAAAATATCACTTATACAAAACATGCTAAAATTATCTTAATTCTTACTTTAAAATTTCATATTCATAATCTCATTCTTATATCACATTCCTTTTCATTTAGAGCCATATACTTAAATAATAATTCAATCATCAATTCATTTCACATCTTGGGTAGGACTGATACCAAAATCTAATTAACATATGTCATCCTATCCTTATACCACCCATAAGAGTCCTTCCAATCATCTCACAGTGGGGCTGACGGGGCGACGAGAGGGGGGGGGGGTTGTTGGCACACCGTGGCGCGAGGGCGGCCGGCGCAAGGGCGGCCGATCGGCGGCGGGAACACACAGGCATGCGCGGGCCCAAGGCGGCGACGAGGGCACGGGGCGATACCGCGGTGCATGCAGGCATAGCGGTGACGGAGGCAAGGCGGTGAGGCAAGGACGCAGGCAGTGACGGGCGGTTGCGTGGCCGGGCGTCGCCGGGTGCTGGCGGGTCAACGCCGGATGGCGTTCGTACGGGGGAAGGTCGTCAACGGCGGCACCGCAGGACGGCGACGCGATGGAGCTGGCGACTGAGGAGGGGGCAAGACCGACACTGGAAGACGACGTTGCGAAGAGAGAAAATGCCGTGCGGTGATGGAAAAAGAGGAACCAGAGAGAAAGAAAATGGCGGACAGGACGCGGAGAGGTGAAGGAAACGACGATTTCGCTAGGGTAATCCGGAGGAAAGAAAACGGAAAGGAGGAAGAATACTAACGGAATGGAGTAAAATAGAATAACGGTGAGAGAGGAAAAGAGAGTAACACTCATTAAATATAATCATGGAATGCCGGATCGGGATCCGGGTCCCGACCCAGGCCCGACCCGGTCGGGTTTTGGGCCAAACGACCCGATCCTGACCCCAAGATCCCGACCCTTTTTCTTATATCATATTCTTAATCTCATATAAAATATAATAATTATTTTTAATTAAAAAATACCTTAATCATTGCATCCTCACTCTCTGGCTCTGGCTTAGCTGGTGCCTTCCCCTTGCCTTTCCCTTTCCAGTTAGACAAATCTCGGTTCCTCCTCTAGATTAGCTCATCGTGCAACTCCTCCCTCTGTTCAATTCTAACAGCCCATTGAGAGGTTCTACCTATCATGTACTCTCTCATCTCCTCACTCTTCTCCCTCGGCACCTTATCACATTTTTTCACGTTTCCACATGTTCCGGCAATATGTTGTTTCAACCGGAACACCCCTCTGTTAATCTTCATCCCATACCACTTGCATTGTACTCTCTTTCTAACCAGGTCTACCATATGCCTGTGTTCTCAACCCATGTCTGGACGTGTTGGTGTTGCATCACTCTGATCAGCCATTGCTTATATCTGCAAAAATTGTAAACAATGCATGAAATATTATTAGGTAACATAAAATTGCTTTAGGGACTGTTTAAGAAGCAAACAACCCATCGAACACACTATTTGGTATGTTTAGAGGGTTACGTATTTGCCAGAAATGGTCGTAAATCGACGTACGGGGTATCCAGAATTTTTTTCATACAAAGAACATCAATTGATGTTCTTACAACTTGAACGGAGTTGTTCGATCAAAAATCAATGAGTTTAACCATGCTCGGAATCGTCGAAAACGCGTAAAAATAGGTGTACGGGGTATTCGGAATTTAAACAGAGTTGTTCGGTCGGAAATCACTGAGTTTAATCAAGCTCGGAATCATCGAAAACGCGTAAGAATGGGCGTACGGGATTTTCGGCGATGAAATATTATCACTAATCTTCCAAGGATTGAAGAAGATGTTGAATCGAGGATGATTGGAGCTTGAATCGGCGGAATCCCTTGAAGGAGTCGGCTAAAATAGCCGAAATCACTGGAATCGCTGCCAAAATTGCCGCAGGGAGCCGGGATCGAGTTTGGAATCGCTGTAATCGCGTTGGAATCGGTGCAAGGAGCTGGGATAGAGCTCGAAATCGCTGGAATCCTCGATTTTGGGGGTTGATGGAGCTCGGAATCGCCAGAAGAAGATGCCGCTGCTGCTGGATCGTCGGAATCGACCAACAGCGGTCGATTCTGATTCCCGGTCTGAAATCGAACCGGACCGTTCAGACTAGTCTTCGGCAGAATCGGTCAGGATCTAGGCCGAATCACCAGAATCGGATCGATTCCGACCAATTCAGCGGAATTCCTCCTGAGTCATGACTTATTTCCTGTGCGTAGGAAGCAGAGCTGGGTTTCCTCCTTTATCAAAGATCCCACCACAAGCACGTTGTCCACTGTAGTTGTCATAAGGATCAAGCTTGACCATGGAGAATATGAGAAGAATGTGAAAATAGGAATGTATCTGGAGATTGTTGCATTCTTGTCGCTTGCTTTGTCATTAGAAGTTGTCAGGGTGTCAACGAACTAACTACTTTCTCTCAATCCTTTTCTTGACATGTCTTACTAGTGGTATCAGTCCCTTTTTTTCTCCCCACCAGAAGTCCGTTGTTTTACTCAGGCAAGAAGTTTCTAAGTAAAATTAGATGCTTTCTTAACGGCAACTGATCCTATAGCAACAGTTATTTTTACACATGGGGTGGAAGCTGCTATTTACCAGACGGCATCTTGTCTTGCAGTGGCAATGGAAAGAGCTGGAACTCAGACCCAAGTTGATCTTAGCTGAATTATTTTTAGTTTTCTTAGTCTAGCTTTGGGTCTTTAGGGGTTTCAAGTCAGAGTTATTGTTAGTTGTGGATCACAAAATCCCCGCATTTATCACAATTGAGCAATCTCTGTCTATATAACAGAACCATAGAGCAGATTGAGGTCCTCCTGAGTCCTGAAAACTTTAAGTTGGATCAAATTAGCTGTGTCAACAAACTTACTACTCTCTTCCCTCAGTCCTCTTCTTGACGTCTTACTGGTGGGAAAACTTCAAAATGAAATAACGTATCAAGGAATGGGACACAACGTTATTTCTAGGGTTAGGAAATAATTAATTTGAAGCACCTATTAAGTACTTTATTTAATAAAAATGACTTTATAATTATCTTGACTTAAATTGAAATGGTAACATGTTCCTAGTAGCTTAAAAGGCTCCCTGAACGTAAATAAAATTGCATGATAACTCTCTAAATGTTCTATCATATAAAAAGTCATTAGCTATCCAGCCTTGCAAAGGAGACAGCCACAGCTGTTATCAGACACTTGGCATGATCAGTAACTAGCATTGATTGCATAATCGGCCATATCGGATCGGAATAGCCTGATGCTAGAATCGGATCGGACCCCTTCGATCTGATTTTGGCCTAGAGGACCAATCCAATCCGATCTCCTGCCATAATCTACCAAAATCGGTCAAATCAGGCTGGATCAGGACCGGAATCAGCCGAATCCGGAGCAATTCGTTGTCAGAATTGGCCCCTCGATTGCGGCTGTCTTCTCTGCCCGATCAGGCAGGGAAGACTCCCCTTATCGGGTCCCAATGGACCAGGTAAGGGGGATAGTGTGGGGAAGACCGCCACGGTGGCCAATACGGCCCCCTTTTGGAGCCGGAATTCGCTCCAAAGGGTTTCTGTGATTTTTTTCGTTTTTAGGATTTTTTTTAATTTAAGGATTTTAAGATCCGGTCCGGATCAATTCCACATCAAATTTTTTCTTCCGAAAAAATGGCCAGAATTGGCTAATCCAATCCAATCCAAATCAGTACCGACTGATCCGGGTACCAAATCTGATCCAATGATCATTGGTAACTAGTGTATGCATCAAAAGGGCTTGGGCATTTTCTGATGTTTGTGATCAACTTTCTTCTATTTTTCTTTTCTTGGACTATTTCTTTTCATATAAATCTGTTTATTTGAAGATTTGTATGCTGAGTTGGCTGAGATCAAACCAAAGTTGGTGACCTAAGAAAGGGGAATTAGGAATTTGATGTTCTTTCTCAGCTTCATCTGCATGGCTGTTTAATGTATGACATTTGGAATTGGTGTTTCCTTAAAAAAGCGCTATATGGACTTGCTGGTCAGTCCGAAGCTGAATCGGATAAAGGTACCGTATTGTGTTGTTTATTTCAAGCTCCATTCGTCACATCTTCCCCATGTGACATTTCTTGGTCAAAC
This sequence comes from Cryptocoryne crispatula var. balansae, assembly GCA_036172225.1. NCBI lineage: Eukaryota > Viridiplantae > Streptophyta > Magnoliopsida > Alismatales > Araceae > Cryptocoryne > Cryptocoryne crispatula. The sequence continues at coordinate 23,512,012 of CM069928.1, forward strand.
TGAGATGTTCTTTGGGTAGTTGGTATCTCGCAGTTATCCGACTGGGTTTGGATGTTGTCAGTCCCCGCCCGAAAACCCAATAAATGTTAGATATATAGTATGATACTTAGATACGTAAATCATAAATTTGTTCATTCTTCCATTATCTATGTTAATCTTGATTATTATATTGATGATCCGACCATGAATAGTCTTATGCATATACCACCTCGAAAATGTAAGCTATTTGCCACGCGATGTCATATCTGCCGTCTTTCTTCTGTTATTACAAGGACATAGCATCCATTTGTTTGAGATTAAGTGAGCAGTAAAGTGATGGAGGTGTCATTGTAAGCCATTGATTGCTTTCTCTTTTGTCTTTTATCGTTTCAAACATTATTTACCTTTCTTAATTCGTGCACTCTCATCTTTTACTGCAGCGTAAACGAGAAGGTGTCACTGATGCGGCATCGAGTATTCCAGGTGACAGTGGAAGCCAAGACGCCTGGGACGAGAACATGCTTCAGGCATTGATGGACACGTCCCGCTTCCGCTAACATGCTCCGATGAAGTTACGAGGTTCGTTCTGTTCTGGACATGCCGTGATCCAGTGTACATACAAGTCGAAGCCTCGAAGGTACCTTAGCAGATTGAATTATCATTCCTCTTTCTTTTTTCTATACGCGCCTCTGACTACCTTAGAGAAGTCGAGCATATGAAATGTAGGGGTGTGTCATATGCGATATTCCATTGTACATTGCACCCACTGATTAGTGAAAAGATAAGACCTGGAGACGAGCGCAAAAATACAAGAAACAAATGTGCAACCGAATTTGTACCACCTTCTTCAAGGGGCATTTCGACCATGAGGTATGTTCAAAATTGGAGGCATTGAGTGACTTCTAGAGAGAGATGGTTGTAGAGGTTAGGATGATGGATATATCATAACGAGAAATTGAGAATTTGAATGAACATCACAAAACAAGATCAACGACAAGAACGTGAGAGAGAAAGTGGGACGGAGAGGACAATTCGATATTTATGCCCTGTTTGCTTTGGCCCTATTTGGTAATACTATTAGGTACTTTTATCATTATCAATTTTAAAATTGATATTCTTAGTAATCACTAAGAAGTGTTTGGTTAATAGTATCAATTATAAAATTGATAGTGAAAATAAAGTATATTATGTAATACAAGTGTCAACTTGTATCAATTTTGATATTGATATTCCAACCTCTAAAATTATCAATATCAATATTGATATAGTATCAAATTTGAAACCCTAATCAAATGGGTCATTAGAGTTTCATTTTTGGTACTATGTCAATATTGATATTAATATGTTCAAATGTTGGAGTATCAATATCAAAGTTAACACTTATATTACATAATATGTTTTGTTTGTATTATAAATTTTAAAATTGAATTAGCTAATCAAACACTTCTTAATAATTTCTATCATTATCAATTTTAAAATTGATAGTGATAAAAGTATTTAATAATATTATCAAACAGGACGAAGATCTTTTCTGCCTCAATCCTCATGGTAAAACCATATAGAAATTTCTACGGAGATCTAAAGTTTGAATAGAGGGTATGCAAACAATAGCAAGATCAAAAGGAGCATGGGTTAATAATGTCCGCAAGCAAAGCTAATTCTTGAAGAAAGATAATGTGGGTGCCTTTAACAAGACTTTAACAGAATTTCTTGTTAAAATGGATGGAAATAGGGAAAAAGGATGGCAAAAAAAAAAACCATCTTTCGACTCCTCAAGCAAGGTTGACTCAAGGAGTAATAAAGCGTCCTCTGTTGAGGTGCGCCAATCAGGATGGAAACATTAAAAAAAATAGAAAAATAGAGTACGAAAGTGAGAAAATAATGAAATAGGTGAAGTTGGAAGAAAAGCTCCACGGGGCAAAAAATCCAGAAAATGAAACTAGCAAGAAAATGAAGAAATTTTAAAATATAAAATGGCAAAAACAATATATTTTGATAAAATTAATACAAACGGGTTCCATTTTGGGTAAGTGTAATTGTGTGATACTAATAAATAGGGGTGGTAATGGGCCGGGTTGGGTTGCGAGTTTGTGGGCCGGGCCGACTGCGAGTTATTTGATGGGTCAAAGATTTTGGCCCGTGGGTTTTAGTTGGGTTGACATACGGGCCGACACGGGCCAAAGTGGGTCAAATAATTTTCAACTTTTTATGTCAAAAATATCACTTTTTATTTATTAAAAATATTTTAATTAAATTATTTTTAATTTTATAATATATCTTAGATAATTAAATTTATCATATTTAATAAATATTTATTTATAAAATATAAAGTTGAGCCCGGCCAAGTTAGGCCAAGTCAAGTTAATAATTTTTGCAGGCCAGATTAGGTTGGGCCAACAATATAGTACAGACTAGGTTAGACCGGACCAATATATCTTGGATTGGGTCGTAAACGGGCCGACCTCAGGCTGGGCCGGCCCGACCCATTCACACCCATATTTGTAAAATATGATTCATGTAAAGTGAATAAAGGACACATTTGTGTTTCCACAATATAAATGAACATAAAATATGATCTGTGTAAGGTGAAAATAGCCTTCTTCATTTGCTTAAGTCACTAAACAAAGATGATTTCTAAACAAATCATTTTAAGCTTTAGGGTACCCTTGAATCTTAAAACCCGCAGTTTTTCTTACAAGAACTTGCACGAAAGAAATAAGCTCTGATTTTCTACCAGAGACGTGAGGCCACTCGCAGATCATCTTCCTTTAACTGCATTGCCAAAGATGTAGGGGTGTAAACGGAATCCAATAATCCAAAATTTCGATCCGATTCCGATAAAAATTAACGAGTTTGGAAACTGTTTTTGTATCCTATAAGCTATCGGAATCAGAATCAGATATTCCGATAGCTTATCGGAATCAGAATCGGAATTAGGTGATTCCGTTTCTATTTATCCGATTTCGATAATAAATAAATAAATATAAGTAAAAATAATCAAAATAAAATCAAATAAATCATAAAATATAATATATAAAATGATAAAATGATAAAAATGAAATTTTAAAATATTATATAAAAATTTATTAATTAAATGTGAATTATTAATGAATTTATGAATAAAAACTAATATTTGATATCGGAATCGGAAATTATCGGATTCAATTCCGATTTCAATAAAGGAATCGGAAATGGATCGAAATCGGAACATGGTGATTCCAAAATTATCGAAATCGGAATTGGAGCACCTTATCTCTTATCAAAATCGGAATCGAATTCTGTGATTCCGCTATCGAATCCTACCCATTTACACCCCTACAAAGATGTGAAGGGATCAATATTTCAACCATTTAGCATCATCAGTCTAAAACTTTTTAGGGTCTGTTTGATTACATGAAAAAGAAGGCTCATGCAACAAGTTTTCCCAAAAATCTTTTCAATCTTTTTATTTTGTTGCAAGTAATTTGGGAGTCAAAGAGGACTATGTACATTGACCATGTGAATTCTCCGAGAGGACAAGTAGAGAAGTTACGCCGATTTTACAAAAAGAAGCACTAAAAAAAGTTAACCAAACAATGTGCTTTTCTTAATTTTAAAATTAAGTAAAAAAGAAGGTAAAAATAAAGGGAACCAGACAACCCATGAGCCTTGGGCCAATGTCGTTCTTCTGCAAGTCCAATGTCCTGCCCCCACCCCCACAATTAAAATATATTAAATTTAAATTAAATAATATTTATTAATATATAATATAGTTTAAAATAAAATTTTATATTAAACTTTATTATTAAAATAATTTATAATGATTAACGTATTAACTATTCTAAAAAAGTAAAATTATATAAAAATAAAATTTATTTTTAAAATGTTTGTACTCATACATGATAAAATTTTGTAATCATAAAATTTAAAATATAAAGTACTATAAAAAATACTTTGCAAAATTATAAAAAAGTTTTTAAACATGCCAAACGAGATATATAGATTTTATTTTTATAAAAAATACATTCATGTAAAATGTTTCATTAATTTTGCTATTACATACAACCAATAGACCCTTAATATAAAAGAAGTCACAATAAATTTCAAATTTATTAAAGTATCAATTACTTTAGAATAAGTAAGTTATGACAATAATAAAATAATAATAATTACAAATTTAAATATCAATAGAACATATAATATTTGAATTCTAGAAAAAAAAATAGATGTGCTCATGATCATTAAGGGAAAGATTTAACAACTGTTAACATATTTTGAAAATCTTTTTACATCCAACCAAACATATAAAAAAATGTTTCAAATGTACCAAACAAGGGATATGCATATCCTTTTCTTCGAAAGGTCAATTCCATGTATAACATTTTCACCAATTTTCTTTTAACATGTAACCAAATGGACCCTTAAGTATTTTAATTTTCTAAGAGAATGGATCAAAAGGGTCTCAAGCATTAGGAAGACGATGCATAAGGTGAGATGAGGACAAACATCATCTGTCAACGCCTTAGATGTGGTTTAGGTGTGTTGATGTAACGGACAACACCGACTAGTAGCTGGTTAACAGGGATAAGATTTAAGAGCGAGAATGGCCACCAAAGTTGACACAAAAGTTGGAACTTGTAATATGGGAGTAGAAAGGCCTTCGAATCGTCCATCGCCTACATTTGATGTTAAATGATTAGGGACAGCCTAGCATGTTTAGTCTGATAAAAGTTTTATATGGGTGGGATAAAACAGCTAATCGTAGTAACTAATATATTCTAATAGAAAACACGTATCTTAGGATTGTAAAATGATTCTAGAGATTATGATGATATAATTGAAACTGGAAGGGGCTTTTACGGGAAAACTCTTAAAAAAAAGTATTAAGAGAGCCGCTGTATGATACCTGTGTGGAAAAGGTGCAAGGCGTACAATTTGAGATAAGTTTTTCATTTCACAGTTATGTAAAGAAAAATAAGCAAAAAACATACTAGGAAAACACAGGATCATTGATCGGTAGACGGTAGAGGTGTCCAAGCTAATCGTCAACAACCATAATAGGGTGTTTGTTTACATTTTTAATATTGATATAATCTTAATTTTGAAATCGAGATCATCTTCTCTCTCAATTTTAATTTTAAAATTATGAAAACATTAATGCTTGCGATAAAAATGTCACAAATTTTAAAAATCATTAAACAATATTGGGTGACAATTTAAAAAATATTTTTTTTCTCAAACATGTGAACAAAAACACCTATCCCCCGCCCCACTCTACCTCCTTCTCTCCCATCTGTAAGGAATCAATACATGACAACGGAAAAATTTTGATTCTATAAAACCATGATCTTTGTCTTGATCGATGCCGAACGAGTAAAACCGAGAACCGAATATGAAGTAGAACGAGAGTACCTCATGGGATTTCTAAATCTCTCACCCTGGATGAAGAGAGGACATTCCTCCTTGCTGAAAATCGTTCAAGTGTTCGGTCTCTAACGGTATCCACACGATCTGCTTCAATGGACGAGTTCTCCCTTCCTTTAGTCCTCTAGAAACCTTCCAGATCCAAGCTTGACCATGTGAGATCACCTTCTAGAGGAGAGAGGAGGCTTGGGACGTGCTCCAGCCCTATGGCTTGTTAGGGTTTGGCTTCATAAGCCATTTATATATAGAAGATGGATTTTTTCACAAAAACCCAAAACTTCTGTAAAATTGCGTCCATACCCTTATCTTATTGACCAGATCTATTGTGTGTGACCCACTAGGCCCAATAGTCAATTTGGTTGAAGCCTTAATTAATTTAAAAGAACAATTCCTTTAAATTAAATCAAAACCGTTATCCGATAACAGTTTTTATGGCATTCTGATCATAAAGGGTACAAGCCACATCCTATGATCCCAAATGACTTTGGGGAGTTAAATAACATCCATTGAGCCTTTCCATCATCAATTACCATACGGATTTAAATCCTCGTTCATACAATGTCCCGGTCGGTCAGGGGTTCGGCACTGACTGTCAACCCCTAAGTATTCCAACTCTATGAAATCTTGTACTCAGGAATGGATCAACTGGAAAACTCCTTTTCCAATTATCCTATCTACCTTGGCCAAGGATTTAGAGTACTATCTCATAGGACATTCTCTCTCTCCTACCGAGAGTGAACGATCCCCTATTGTCCGCTCAATTGCCTCCACCAGGTTTCCCATATACCCAATTCATTAACTATATAGGACCACAATACTAAGTGATTCATCAGTCAATAGTCAAAGTACATAGTATGCCTGAAAAGACATCTTTGGCGACTCAGGTCAAAGATCCAACCGTGCTATTGAGATGTAAGAATAACCTGATAGACAGTTCGGTAAGATACCGATCAGGTTTTCCTAAATTGGTCAGTTCAGTGAACTCATTCCACCAATGAGCACCTGTGTGTGTATCTCAGTGTCCCCACACTGATGACCAATGAGATCGGTCATTCTCATCATATAAGAAGACTTCACACACACTAGTCTATCCGGATTCTTGATGTCCTGTCTCAAGGATCCTATGACTAGGAACATTTAGATCACATACCTCTAGATGATCGATCTCATTATCATGATCTCATCATGATTCAATCATCATTGCATGTGATTAAGGACTTCATTACGATATATGCTTCTAATAAAAGCTAGTAACGAAGTTTTGCCTATTTAATTGAATGAGATATTCCTAGAAATGTCGAATCATATCATATATGATTGGATTGTAGGGCATACATTTCTATCACTCATCATATGAGAAGATATCACACACACTAGTCTATCCGGATTCTTTATGTTCCGTCTCAAGGATCCTATGACTAGGAACATTTATATCACATACATCTAGATGATCGATCTCATTATCATGATCTCATCTGTAGACACGCCAAATTCGCCTAATTCAGAGCATAAAACTCACTTTTTCTATGGTAACATGTGCGATTGACCTTATAATGATGCCGGGTCTTTTAAAGTTGATTTGGAGCTTCGCCGAACGAAATCGGATGCTTTCCAAAGTTTTCCGCAAAAAGCCGTAATTTCTGAGCGAAAGCCACACGTAAATCGTGTAAACACGGAAATTGGCTGAATGACCAATGCCTAATGATCATGCATTGAAGGTTATGGTCATATTCACACTCCGGACAAGTTTTGTTGCATTCCGTGCCTTTCTGGTTTGCCGTCGAAGTCATTCTGACCAGTATCGGATCTTCTATTCACTGCCCTAACTTCCGGACAAAATTCTGAAGTTTTGGAGGGTGTTATGTCTGATATAATGCTATATAGAGCTTCTTCGGCCTGTTAGCTTTCCAACGCAACAAACGGCGTTGAATTCCGAGTTCGGGAGTGTTCGCAATGGCTTCCGGAAGAAGGACGCGCAAAAACAGTCCCATGCACCCAGGTTCCTGGTCACATGCGCCAAGGACCCAGGGCACGTGCCCATGCGCCCTACCAGTGAGGCACGTGACCTCGTGCCCTTACTTGAGGGCACATGCGCCCTACCCTGGAGGCACGAGAGACCCAGTTTTTCACCGGGACTCTACCACTGAACCGACGATCGGATAAGACCTTTTTTTTCGGGAACAGTGCCCATGCGCCCTCACTGGGGGGCACATACGCCCCTCAGTGGGGCGCATGCGCCCTGCACCAGGGTGCATGCGCCCAGGGGTGGGGCGCAAGGCACCTATTTTTTTGCCCGGATAACACAGTCTGTTCTCCTATAAATTAACTCTGATTCCGGTCGTTCCAAATGCATGAGCACGACCCCCCAGGCATCTCAAGACGTCCAACCTCCCTTATGCATTGATTTTGTGATTTTTAGAGAGAGAATTTCGAGTTTTTAGAGAGAGAAAAGTCGGTTCAAGAGAGAGGAAGGCTGTTCTACAGGTGATCAGCCAGGTCTCTCTTCTTTGGCCTCTACAGTAGTGTGTGGACGTCTTCTGCAAGAGCTCTCTTCATAAAAGTTCTTCATATCCAAGTCTTCTTGAGTTTTCAATTTACGTCACTTGATTCCGAGGTCGGGGCTGGTCGTGACGAGCGCAGAAGCAAAGTCGCGCCTGGCAGATCCTGGACTGCTGCTCGACTTTTTCGACAACACAGATTTGGCTATATCTTCCTCTATTCAACTCAGAATCTTTCTGTTCTTTTTCCTACCTCTTTGTTTCGTGATTATCCATCCTCCTATCATTTTTTTACATTTTTTTCATTACTTTTAGTCTGTTATTCCGAAAATAAAGAAAGGGGTTAGAGATAACCCGAATCCGGTCAGTTTCTAGTCAGTTGTGTGTTTCATGTCATTCTCTTTACATATACTCCACTTTATATAGTTCTAATTGTCTATTTTACTTATTTATTTGTATAGTTGCATAGAAGATTAAGCACCCACCACGTTGAAGACTCTTCTTCATCGGCCGGCCGAAGAAGGAGAAGCTTTAACCCACACTCTTCACGCTAAAGTACACACGGTCATCTTAATTCTATAAATCGGAACCCACGGTTCTTGGCGACCACATGTCTTAATTTCTTTCTTCTCACCCTCTTCCCACACGACCTGAACCGTCTCTTTGGTGATCGAGCGACGCCAAGGGATGAAAGTTCGGGGATCAATGTGAGTGTGAGACTGAGATGAGAGTTGCTTTCCGAGCTTTATCCCTTTCTTTTCTCATCCCCTCTTGAGGTGACGATCTGGGTTCACGAACTTCCCTGAAAAGGAGAAGACCCCGTCGAATTTTCAGAGTCGACAGCTTTGTGGCGACCACGGTGGGACAAGCAATGTCTTCAACCGTGGGTGCTTAATGTTTTGTTTGCAACTAGTTCTAGTTCTAGACCGGTTCCCACGTGAGCCTTTCCTTCCTTCCACATTTCTTAACTTCATGCCATCTCAAAATTTCTGATTTCACCCATCTTTCATCAGATCTGAAGTGCCAAGTATGCCATTTAATTTCTGTCATTTTATTTAAACCGGTTCCCACGTGAACCACCATTTTCCTTTTAAACTGGTTCCCACGTTAACCAATCTCTTTCTTTAATTCGGTTCCCACGTGAACCAAACCACTCTCATTCAGATCTATCCCCACTTGGATCAGATCTTTATTCACCTTTAATTGGCCCCACGTGGCCCTCTTTTGACCATTCAAACCGGTTCCCACGTGAACCACCCATTTTTTACCTAAAACCGGTTCCCACGTGAACCACCTTTACTTTTTACCCCAGTTCCCACATCGGTCCCCACGTGGACCACCCTTTTGCTTGGCTATCAGATCTGAACCCTCTTCTTTTCATCACTTTTCACTATCTCCATATTGGCTCACATAAGAAATAAGGTCTGGATTCTAGTTTCTAGTTGCTTGTCTAGTTTCTAATTGCTTGTCTTAAGTCATTGCTTGTTTATTTAAGTTTATGTTTTGCTTATTACTTGTTTTATTACTTGATTGCATTCTCTGCTCCTTCTCTCTACCTCTTTATTTTACACTTTTTGAGGCGGGAGCTCACTCTCCCATTTACCCCTCCCATCCAAAACACCCTCTTGGTGGATTCTAACCTCTCTTATGGGATATTCCTTCCTAGTTGACTTGGTTGGCTTTCATCAAGGCCTCCGTAATTCTTCATACGTGGAGCATTCCTCTTCACGATCGGGTTGGTTGTACCACTCCCCAAAACCCGAAGCATCCTATGTTACCTACACGTGGTGAGATTGTGTGAAACCTAGGTCATTGGAGATTGGAGTTAGGATCCTAACCCATTTGTTGAGAGAAAAATTCTTAACAAATCCATAAACCTAAGGTTTAATCAAAATCATTGCGTAATCTTGCTTTCAAGTCTTTGCATCACTTGCTTGTCAAACAAAAATTTAAACCTTTAACTTTTTGCAAAATACTAAAAAAACAAAAAAAAAGTTCTTTGTTTACTTTGTCAACTTGTTTGTTTTACTTTCTCCTTGAAGTTCAATGCAACTAAGGTCTGGAAGGCACGTTGGAATGGCGGAACAAGCTGAACATTGAGAGCATGAGATGGGTCATCAACCAAATCCGTCAGATGGTCGTGTTAATCCATTGTTTGAGTCAGAAGCGCAAGAGGTCCCTCAACCATCTGCTCCCCGTGATGTTGAACAACTCTTTAGGGAGTTGTCTCTCTATACTGACCTAGAAACCTATGCCCGCATACAATCCATGGTGAAGGGCAAAATGGCCTCAAATCAGGCTGAAGTTAACCAAGTTGCCTCATCTCCTCGTCCTCTGGTTCGACCACCACTCATTCAATCACCCTTTGTTCAACCTCCTGTTGTTCAACAATCTATGATTCAACCATCACTAGCACAACCATCTGTAGTTCAACCCTCTATAGTTCAACCATCTGTGGTTCAACCATCATTTGTTCTGCCATCTTATTTTAACCATGTTGCTCCCCCAATCCACCAAGCCATGGGACAATCTTCAAGTCATGCTCATCAATTCCAAAATCATGTCTCTAACCACATACCCCCACCAGTAAACCAAGAACCTGCTCTTACCCAGGCAATCATGGATCAGCTCACCCAAATGAATGAACGTTATGAAGAGCTGAGATGTCTCCTAGACTCAAAGTCAGTTCCTGAGATTTTCATTCCTTCTCTGCCAGTCCTACACCTGCCACCTTCTGAGCTACCAGTTTATCGCCACTACAATGGTACTGGCAACCCTTTTCTCCAGCTTAAATATTTTCTCTATGAATCCTCATTCTAGAAAAATGATCGTATGGTTCTTGCCTTCTTGTTCCGTCGATCATTAGAAGGGTCTGCATTGTAATGGTTCTACTCACTCGACTCCTTTGAGGCAGGAGACTTCGATATTGTTAAAACCAAATTCTTGCAAAGATACAGAGATCGGGTGGCACCAGCATGCTCCATTACAGACTTGATTACTGAGAAGATGAAGCCTGAAGAGGACTTCATAAAGTTTGCTGATCGCTGGAGGGGAATGGCAGAGAAACTGACAGATGTGAGTTCTAAAGGGGAACAAGTGAAGATGCTTATTGGCAACACTACACCTGCCTTGAAGAATGTCTTGATCATGCACCGTCCTATCACAATGAATGAACTCTATGACAGTGCCCGATACTTGCAAGCCCACTTCAAGGATGCCACCATGATAAACCCTTTTGATCCTAAACCTAGAAACCTCAGGAAAACCCCCTCTGCACCAGTTGGTTCAACAACCGAGGGAGTGGTTAACAATGAAGCAATAAACACTGTGGGGAACCAAGGAGGGAACCGTCAAAACCAGTACAGAAACCCACCACAAAGCCTTTCCTATTACCCCCCTCAACAAAAGGTTAGGCCACCACAACCACGACAACCACAACAACCACCTCAGCCAGTAGCACAACCCCAGCAACGTCGTCAACCTGCCTACAATAGGGCTTCGCCACCACCCAATCAAGCACCACGAAGGGGAGATCCTAGGAGAGAGAACTACCAACAACTCCCTTACTCCTTAACCGACATCTTCAATGTACTCATGGCGAAAAAACAGTTGGAATTGCCCAAGGAAAGAGAGGTTTGGCCAACAAACGCAGATATGTCCCGATACTGTGCTTACCACCGGTGCCCTGGTCACACTGTAGAAGTGTGCTTTCAATTCAAGGATTACATCCACGATCTGAATGACCAAGGCAGCATTGATTGGGCTCAAATGGGGGAATGCATACAAGCTATGAAGGCTAGGCAGCAGCAGCGGCAGCGTCCACCGGCTCAACCTCAACAACAACCTGGCTTGGGGATTGTCCATAATCCGCTCCCATTACATGCTCCCGCTCCAAAGACCGGCACCAAGACATCCAAACCCAGAAATTGGTCTAGTACACTCCATTGTCCAGGGAGATGCCAATCGTGCTCAAGGTTGGCAACTAGAAAACCAAAATGCAACCATGCCTGCCAACCCAACTAGGCCTCCTGCTAGGAACCCTCCTAGACAAATAATTCGTGCACCTGCTACCCCACAACTACCACAAAGCTCAATAATTCAACCATTGGCCGCCACTTCTTCTTGCCGACCCATCATTAGGCCAGCCCCCTCTCTAACTACACCTCCTTCAACCATTGCTACACACCGGCCCTTGCTCATCCGACCACCACAATCACCACCAAACTCGAACCCCCACCTACGAGCTCTACCACTCCAAAACCCCAACCTATCATACCACCAACACCACAGCCAATCCCACAACCTACACCTTCATTAAACTCATCAACCACTTCGCACCCCGGCCTCTTCTTATTAGGCCACCGGTATCACCATCACTACCACCTCCAAATCCTACCCCTCTACCAACTAACCCAATCATCCTAGAACCACCAATCCCATTGCCTACCTTACCGCACCTACACCACCTATTCCCACCCCAATTAACCCGTCACCTCTACCCGACCGCCAAATAGCCCCGGTGCTTCGGAGTGGGAGGATGTTCCAGCGGCTCTTTCCCCAAGCTAGTACTCAACCGCAGGATCCAGTGGAAGAGGAACAAGTGGAAGAACCATTGCCAGGCACAGCCTATGATCTGTTGAAACATTTAGATAAGACATCGGCTCATATTTCCATACTTGAGTTGATCAAAAGATCAAAGGTGCACCAGGAGATTCTATAGCAGTACTTGCAAAGGGTCATGGTGAATGAAGATCTCCCACCTGAAAAGATAACTACAGTGTTAGCCCCTAGAAGTGAGCACCCAACACTCACTTTCTCTCAGGAAGAATTAGCAGATCCAGAATTTATGAGATATGCTTTGCATGTGGCTGTTATCATCTGCAATGTCGAAGTAAAATCATGTTTGGTTGACACTGGAGCTTCTATCAACGTTATGCCGCCAGAAACTTTGCAGTTGTGTGGCATTTCTGAGCAAGAAATCAAGCCATCCTGTGCCATGGTGACAGCCTATGATAACTCCAAGAAGTCTGCACGTGGGGTGGTCACTCTAGAAGTTAAACTTGGACCATGTACGGTCACAACGAATTTTCATGTTCTAGAATTAGATCCAACTTTTCGGGCTATACTTGGGAGGCCATACTTGGAGGCAATAGGAGCTGTGGCTTCAACAAACCACCAGTGCATAAAGTTTCCCTTTAAAGGATAGGTGGTCATGGTGACTAGCATGCCTATAAGGGACGAGCTGAACGATGCTTCTTTACCCCTAGGTCTGTCAATACAACCCCAGATCTCAGTGGGAGAATTGTCAGAAGTCAGATGCATGACCGCCTCTCTACCAGACACACTGGGATGGCGGATGATGATGAAATTGGGCTATCGGCTGGAAGAGGTTTAGGCAAGGATCTTCAAGGGATCACTCGGCCAATTGAAAGCTGTGAAAAGGCCACGCAGCGGGGGTTGGGATATGAATAGGGTTCCATCCCAAGGAGGGTCTTCCAGCCAGGATATGCCATGGGACTCCATACATTCTTTATCAAAGGGGAGACCATGATGATGGCTGAAGATGGCAAAAGTTCCGTGATAGCTGTCAAGAGAAGAAAGGCTCCAGATGAAGAAGAAGAAGACTTGGAAGACCTGTGCTTATCTTTAACTCGTTTGTTCTCAAGTGGGGAAGAGCACCAGGAACCACTCAAGGGCAGACCAATCTTGGATCATCTAGTTAAGCATACCACCCAAGTCAAAACCATTCCACGAGGCCCAAATACAACAATGCCATGTTTGAACCTCGTACCATTGTTTCTAGATCTTTTGGATGGGCTTCAGGGCCCACTTACCCACTTTGGGCCCATGTGCCCTCTTCAACCTTCTACTCTTACTGGGCTAGCTTGCCCATTTGCTTCCCTCATCAACTTCAGAACTGAGGGCTTTTCTCAACATGGGCTCACATGCCCATTTATTTCTATGATCGGGTCCACGTACCTGTTTACTTTTTTCATCAGTTTTGGACCTATGTGTCCACTTTCTGTTACCATTGGGCCCACGAGCCCCTTTTTCCCCTTTATTCTTAAGTTTTTTTCTCTATTAATTCAGTCATCTTGTAGCAAGCCTCGAGTCACTCAGGCTCATTCTATCTTTTTACTTGAGAATCCAAAAAAAAACATCTTCTCTGAAACTCATATTTCCATCGAGGAGGCGTCTCTACTCATCCCAGAGGGTGCTCCCAATCAGGGATCCCTCTTTTCTGAATCATTGATCGATTTACTCGATCCCCCCTCCACTGTAAATATCACCTTTCCAGCTTTATCTTTAGTAGGTCAAGTTAGGTTAGAAAATAGGAAAGTCAGAGGTAAGCGAGTTCCAAATAGGTATCTGCAACAATTGGCACAGAAATACGTAGAGTGTGCAAGGCTGCCAAACTTTTTAGATAATACCATCCAGCTAGATGAAATCCGATATGAGGATGAGCATAACGTAGATCATACTTTGGGAGTATATGAGGTGGTATCAGAGAAGGATCCCGAATCCGAGGATGAAATCGAGGACTTGGCTGATGCATATGCATCTGGACTTAGAAGATTTGAAGAACCATCAGCCACAGGGAATGAACCGACCAAGGAACTGAATTTAGGAACCCTGGAAGATCCTAAGACTATCCTCAATAGTGCAAACCTCACTCCCTCAGTAGAACAATGTTTGATCAATGTTTTGGAAGAATATAAGGATACGTTCGCACGGACATATGAAGATATGCCGGGATTAGATAATTCATTGGTTGAACATAGATTAACCTTGAAACCTGGAACTACCCTGGTCAAACAAAAGCTTAGGAGGTTCCACCCTAATATTGCACTCAAAATGAAAGAAGAGGTTGACAAACTACACCAAGCAAAATTCATTAAAGTCGTCCTATATCCGCAATGGGTGGCTAACATAGTCCCTGTTATGAAGAAGGATGGACGAATTCGGATTTGCATAGACTTCAGGGACATGAACCGAGCGTGTCCTAAGGATGATTTCCCTTTGCCTCATATCGATGTTTTGGTTGATAACACAGCTGGATTTGAAATGCTTTCATTCATGGATGGCTATTCTGGATACAATCAGATCCGATTGGGCAGGGAGGACCAAGAGAAGACCTCATTCACTACACCTTGGGGAACATATTGATGTGTTGTCATGCCCTTTGGGTTAAAGAATGCCAGTGCTACATATCAGAGGGCTATGATGGCTATCTTTCACGACATGATGCACACCCTTGTAGAGGTGTATGTGGATGATTTGGTTATCAAGTCCAAGAGTCGAGAAGATCATTCTGAGGTGCTAAGGAAAGTTTTGCAACGAGCTAGAGAATACAAGCTAAAAATGAACCATAAGAAGTGTACATTTGGAGTTTCATCAGGAAAGCTACTTGGGTTCATAGTAAGCAAAAAGGGCATAGAGATCGACCCAAACAAGGCCAAAGCAATTATTGGTATGCCTCCTCTGAAGAATATGAAAGAGCTTCGAGGATTGATTGGGAGGCTACAATTTGTCCGCCGGTTTATCTCACAACATTCCCAAAGGTGTAAACCTTTCTATGAGTTAACCAAGGTGGGGGCCGAGTTTAAATGGGATTCGAAGTGCCAGGAGGCGTTTGATGGGTTGAAAACATACCTGGCAAGTCCCCCTGTACTTAGACCATCAATTCCCGACAAACCCTTGGTCCTCTACATTTCGGTTCTTGAGAACTCTCTTGGGGCAGTCCTTGCACAAGTTGATGAAGAAGGGAAAGAACGAGCTACTTACTACTTGTCTAAGATGTTTGATGCTTGTGAGCTGAAGTACACTGTGGTAGAAAAGACCTATGCTGCTCTTGTTTGGGTGGTTCAGAAACTCAAACATTATTTCTTTGCTCACCAAGTCAAGCTCATTGCTCGTATCAATCCTATCAAGTTTCTGTTAGAGAAGACAGTCTTGACTGATCGGTTAGGGCGATGGCAGAGTTTCTTATCCCAATTTGATATCACATATGTCCCACAGAAGGCAATCAAGGGCTATGCTATTGCTGAACACCTTGCCCATCATCCCATACCCGTCTTTGACCCAGTCCGGTCGGAGTTCCCGGATGACGAACTAATGTCAGTCCGATCTTCCAATCTTTGGACATTATATTTTGACGGGGCTCTGAACTCTCATGGTAGAGGGATAGGTATTGTCCTTCTGTCACCTGAAGGTGTCACCATTCCACAGGCTTTTCAGCTTAACTTTCCAGCAACCAACAACATAGCTGAGCATGAAGCCTTGCTGGCCGGGCTGGAGGCCGCTCATTTCCATGGTGCCACCGAACTGAGGGTGATAGGTGATAGTCAATTGATCCTACGCCAAGTCCTATCCAAGTACCGAACTTCCCATCCAATCCTCAAACCCTACCAGGAGCTCACCACCTGCTACATCAAGCTATTCTTCAAACTCACCTTTGTCCATGTCCCCCGCTCTCAGAATATCCTCGCCAATGCCTTAGCTTCACTAGCTTCATCTCTATCTGTCCCGCTAGGCAGGCAAGTGCGGACTATACACATCTGTAAGAGGACAATTCCAGCAATTGAGGATGGACATTTTCTAAAGGTTAAGGAGAGGTTCAACAGAAAGAAATACTTGGAACATAAACAAGAAATCTCCTTGATTGAGTTAGAAGAATTAGAAGAAGGTGAGAGACCTTGGTATGACGAGATTGCGAGGTATTGCCAAGATCAGTCATATCCGCCTGGATCAACCACCAAGGAAAAAAAGGCAATCAGAAGAGTATCCCAGAGGTATACAATCCTAGGAGGAGTGCTCTATAAGAGAAGCCTAAGTGGAATCTTACTCAGGTGTCTTGATGAAGAAGAAGCCGAGTTGGTGCTGAAGGAAGCACATTCTGGAGTTTGTGGTGGTCATGTGAATGCCCAAGCCCTTGCTAAGAAAATCATCCGACAAGGGTATTATTGGCCAACTCTAGAAGAAGACTGCTCCATCTTTGTCCGGCATTGTCATTCATGTCAACTCCATGCCGACAAGATTCACTCTCCCGCATCTTCCCTTCATCCAATTCATGCCCCATGGCCTTTCGCCATGTGGGCCTTTGATATCATTGGCCCCTTGAGTGACCTCAACTCCGAAATGCACTCAAAATCATTCATTCTGACGGCAACGGAGTACTTCACAAAGTGGGCTGAAGCGGAAGCATTCGTGGAGATTAAAGCATCAACAGTCTGCTCCTTCATCAAGCGCAACATCCTGGCTAGGTTCGGGATCCCCAGCGACATCGTCACCGATAATGGGCCACAATTTCTTTCTCAAGATCTGCGTGATCTTTGCAACAGGTATCGCATTTCATTGCATCATTCATCACCATACTATCCTCAAGGCAATGGTCAAGCAGAAGCCACTAATAAGACCTTAATCAAAATCATCAAGAAATCTTGTAAGTCTAGCAAATTGCCGACTGGCCTGATAAGCTTGTAGATGCTCTATGGGCTTATCGTACTTCTGTAAAGACTCCCACTGGACAAACCCCGTATGCTTTGTCATATGGGATGGAAGCAGTGGTCCCTTACGAAGTATTACTTCCATCTCTCCGAGTTCAACTCGACAGGGATATTCCTGTTGATGAGAGAAGAGAATCTCTCCTTGCACAGCTTGAACTCTTGGATGAAAGAAGGCTAGCCGCCGCCGAGCATGCCCGGACTTATCAGAATAGACTCAAAAGGTTTTATCAAAAGAGGGTGGTCGAGAGAAAATTCGAGATCGGTGAGATGGTAGTCAAACGCATATTCGTTAAGCCAGGGGGTCTCCACTCCAAGTTGCAACCTAACTGAGAAGGGCCTTTTGTAATCACTGAAAAGTATCCAGGTAATGCATATGAATTGACTAATGCAAATGGAGAAAAATTGAATCATCCTTGGAATGGAGTTTACCTCAAAAAGTACTTTCCATAAAAATGAAGAAACCAATGGTATAATCTCAAGTCATCGATCCTAGGTTGTTCGTGAGAAGTCAAGGGTAGGTACCATCCTACACACACAACACTTCCCGACCCTAGAATCCTGACAACCCGACACTTGCGAAAGGCAAGGCAGAAATTTAGAAATGGAAGGAGTACCCTTACCCTATTCTCTTCTACTCGGTCCAAGATAGGGAGAGAAGATTAGAGAGGGGTAGTATCGAAAACACTCGCCACCCTAGTAGGAGGTCGTCTCAGAGGATACAAAAGGGTGCCAAAAGATGGGCAATGAACCCCTCAGCTTAGAAAAATAAAAATGATCAACCTGTCAGAATGAGTACCCAGAATGATAGTCAAGGCAAAAGGCACTAAAAGATGGGCAATGTCCCCACGGGTCAAAAAAAACCTGTCCAAATATGTGCCACATAGAAAAGAGCAAAAAAAGAAAGAAAAACCCAAAGAGGCCGAACCCCAATGGGTAATTTGAGTGAGAGTAGAGAAATCCCTCTCAACATCTTCAAACCCTATCAAGGACTTCCTCTATACTCTTCCTCCTTAAACCCCTTGGGTAAGGTAAACCGACCAAATCCAGGTGGAACCCAAGCTAATCAAAGGAAGAAGGTTAGAAGGATTCTAGGTAGGGAACTTTATTTTGCACGTGGCATCTACCACTTGAGTCTTGACAAACTCCAAAGATCGATGAACTGTCTCGAATACCAGCATTTTCTCCACAAAAAAACATGCATATTTCAAAATTCCAAAAAAAAACATGCATATTTCAAAAATCCACAAAAAATTGCATATTTCAAAAACCCAAAAAAATGCATATTTCAAAATCCCCAAAAAATGAATATTTCAAAAGTTCAAAAAAATATACATATTTCAAAAATCCAAAAAATTGAATACTTTTGAAAATCCAAATGATTGTTTTCAAGAAAACCCAAAAAAAAAATTGCTTAGTCATGATCATTGCCTTAGTTGCATCCATGTTTATTTGATTGTCATGCATATTTCCATTTTTGTATTGCATATCCATTTTTTTGCTTTAATTACCTTGTTAAGAAGGCTCTTCCCTTTGACCTAAGTCAAAGTTGACCATAATAGGCAAAGGGATGAGTCACGGTGAAGATATAATCCCCTTTCTATCAAGTGTTTCAGGCATTTCAATGTAGAAGAGGAGAGGATTCACATCACGGCAGGTAAGTTCTCTTAACTCTTACCCCTATTTCATTTAAGTCATTTGTTTTATTCCACCTTGTTAAGAAGGCTCCTCCCTTTGACTCAAAATCAAGGCATACGATATACAGGCAAAGGGATGAGTAATGATAAAAATTTAATCATTTTCATTAAGTATTTTCAGGAGCTGAAGAAGCAAAAAGAGAAGGGCGATCAGGTACAATTTTTTCTGAAAAAAAAATGCCTCAGGGCGCATGTGCCCTCATCTGGGGGCACATGGCCAGGTGCCCCACCCCAGGGCGCATGGCCAGGTGCCCCCGATAGGGGGCACATGGACAAAAGATTCGAAAATTTCAGAAAAATCTCAAAAAATCAGAAATTGTCCATAATGTTAAGAATGACATTTTTGCTAAAGAAACCATCATCAAAAACATTTTTTTAACATCCAAATGATGGTTATAATAGTAAAATCTTCAGTTGATCATTTCAGGAACAATATGCTTCATATGACAATTTCGCCTGTTGGGTACTAACCAGAAATGTGCAGGCGATCTTTTAAGTCCTAACAGGTGAATTAGCGAGATCAGTGTTTCCCAAGGAACGTTATGCCAACCTTGTGGCAAAAAGAGAGGAAGCGCTACCTGTTGTGGTGCTGTATTCCGTCAGAAGGCAAGACAAGGATGGACCAGAGATGCTGATGAATCAGGCAGTCGGTGCACTACGCCTGAAGACTTCACTCAAATCCACATTCTCATCAATCTTACATCATCACCATCACTTCATTTTTACACTTCACATCACTCCTATTATCCGTCACCTAGTTATGTTAGGTCCATTTGATACATATTATATGCATTAATGTTGAAGACCTTGAGCGTGAAGATGACTGGGCCCGAGGTCCCCTTCAACAAAATCTACGATGGCTTGGTCATTTCTTCACACTCACGGATAAGCCAAAATTGAACATTGGAGGGACGATGGTTCCTAATCAGGTGTCTTGACCTCCAATAGACAATCTATATCTTCAACTATTTTTTACATAATTTTCTATGTTTGCATATCCATCTCTTTTTCATTCTTATCATTACCAATTTTATCTTTTCATGTTTTATTCCTTTCTTTTTGTTCCACCATATTTTATTCTTTCCTTTCTTTTATCCCACCGTGTCTTTTATTTTATCCCACCGTGGCAATTGTCATGCCATTTTTTCTTCTTTCCCTTCATTCTATGTTAGTCCCACCATTATCTTTCTATCCCACTATGGCTTAAATATGTTTTGTCATTTTCCGAATATCGATTTTCTACCAGAGCGTGATTCATGGTTTTCACGATACCGGAGCAATTTTGTTATGCTTAAAATGAACCCTTTTAGAATTTGAGATTATTCCACTCAGAATTAAACTGAGTATTTTGGTGAAACTTGAATGAACTTGAGATTCCAAATATGATGGATTGGTATTCTTTTCATTTTAAGATCAACTTCTCTTTTACAAACTTTAGCCCATCACAGTACAAGAACACCGCAAAGTTCGGGTTGCTGGCTGATGATGAACCTACAAATTCGAGGACTCCTCACCACGCTGAGGGTTGGCTACATCCTTTTATCTTTATCATTTACTTTTTCATCTCTCGTGCCAAGGGCATGTCTTTTACCAGTCAATTATATGAGGTTTCGATAGAACATGAAAGCGATCTAGAATACTTAGAGAGATTCATTTTTGCTAGATCAGGCAGATAAGCGTGTCTATATCTACACCTTGATGCCACCTTTTCAGTCCATCATCATTCCATTATGCTACATTCATCTACGTTCACTTGCATTCCATTACAGTTCACTCTGAATCACTTCGCTTCATTACATGCCACTCCCTTACAAAGCCGACATCAAGGCGAGGCAAGCTGTAGACACACCAAATTTGCCTAATTCAGAGCATAAAACTAATGTTTTCTAGGGTAACATGTGCGATTGACCTTATCATGATGCCGGGTCTTTTAAAGTTGATTTGGAGCTTCGCCGAACGAAATCGGATGCTTTCCAAAGTTTTCCGCAAAAAGCCATATTTTCCAAGCAAAAGCCACGCGTAAATCGTGTAAACACGGAAATTGGCTAAATGACCAATGCCTAATGATCATGCATTGAAGGT
The DNA here is from genome assembly GCA_036172225.1 of Cryptocoryne crispatula var. balansae. Taxonomy (NCBI): domain Eukaryota; kingdom Viridiplantae; phylum Streptophyta; class Magnoliopsida; order Alismatales; family Araceae; genus Cryptocoryne; species Cryptocoryne crispatula. The sequence goes on from CM069928.1 coordinate 23,533,174, forward strand.
TATGGTCATATTCACACTCCGGAAAAGTTTTGTTGCATTCCGTGCCTTTCCGGTTTGCCGTCGAAGTCATTCTGACCAGTATCGGATCTTCTGTTCACTGCCCTAACTTCCCGACAAAATTCTGAAGTTTTGGAGGGTGTGATGGCTGATATAATGCTATAGAGAGCTTCTTCAGCCTGTTAGCTTTCCAACGCAACAAACGGCGTCGAATTCCGTGTTCGGGAGTGTTCGCAATGGCTTCCGGAAGAAGGACGCGCAAAAACAGTCCCATGCGCCCGGGTTCCTGGTCACATGCGCCCGGGACCTAGGGCACGTGCCCATGCGCCTTACCAGTGAGGCACGTGACCTCGTGCCCTCACTTGAGGGCACATGCGCCCTACCATGGAGGCACGAGGGACCCAGTTTTTCACCGGGACTCTACCACTGAACCGACGATCGGATAAGACCTTTTTTTTCGGGAACAGTGCCCATGCGCCCTCACTGGGTGGCACATGAGCCCCTCAGTGGGGCGCATGCACCCTGCACCAGGGCGCATGCGCCCAGGGGTGGGGCGCAAGGCACCTATTTTTTAGCCCGGATAACACAGTCTGTTCTCCTATAAATTAACTCTGATTCCGGTCGTTCCAAAGGCATGAGCACAACCCCCAGGCATCTTAAGACGTCCAACCTCTCTTATGCATTGATTTTGTGATTTTTAGAGAGAGAATTTCGAGTATTTAGAGAGAGAAAAGTCAGTTCAAGAGAGAGGAAGGCTATTCTGCAGGTGATCAGCCAGGTCTCTCTTCTTCGGCCTCTACAGCAGTGTGTGGACGTCTTCTGCCAGAGCTCTCTTCATCAAAGTTCTTCATCTCCAAGTCTTCTTGATTTTTAAATCGACGTCACTTGATTCTGAGGTCGGGGTTGGTCGTGACAAGCACAGAAGCAAAGTCGCGCCTGGCAGATCCTGGACTGCTGCTCGGCTTTTTCGACAACACAGATTTGGCTATATCTTCCTCTATTCAACTCAGAATCTTTCTGTTCTTTTTCCTACCTCTTTGTTTCTGGATTCTCCATCCTTCTATTATTTTTTTACATTTTTTTCATTACTTTTAGTCTGTTATTCCGAAAATAAAAAAAGGGTTAGAGATAACCCGAATCCGGTCAGTTTCTAGTCAGTTGTGTGTTTCATGTCATTCTCTTTACATATACTCCACTTTGTCTAGTTCTAATTGTCTATTTCACTTGTTTATTTGTCTAGTTGAACAGAATATTAAGCACCCACCACGTTGAAGACTCTTCTTCATCGGCCGGCCGAAGAAGGAGAAGCTTTAACCCACACTCTTCACGCTAAGGTACACACGGTCATTTTAATTCTATAAATCGGAACCCACGGTTCCTGGAGACCACATGTATTAATTTCTTTCTTCTCACCCTCTTCCCACACGACCCGAACCATCTCTTTGGTGATCGAGTGACGCCAAGGGATGAAAGTTCGGGGATCAATGTGAGTGTGGGACCGAGGTGAGAGTTGCTTTCCGAGCTTTATCCCTTTCTTTTCTCATCCCCTCTTGAGGTGACGATCTGGGTTCACGGACTTCCCTGAAAAGGAGAAGACCCCGTCGAATTTTCAGAGTCGATATTATCATGATTCAATCATCATTGCATGTGATCAAGGACTTCATTACGATATACGCTTCTAATAAAAGCTAGTAACGAAGTTTTGCCAATTTAATTGAATGAGCTATTCCTAGAAATGTTGAATCATATCATATATGATTGGCTTGTAGGGTATACATTTCTATCACCATCCCCCCTCTCTCTCTCCACCAACACTTGGCCCTCTCACTCTCTTTCTCTATCCGGCAAGAGAAGTGCCGCTGTCAGTGCCCCTCGCCTCCATCATTTGCCATCTTCCTTCTCTGTTTTGCACCTTCCCCACGCTTCCAGGTATCTCACAGTCTCCCTCACCGTGGCATTTTTGCCATTGTCCACGTCACATTGTTGCTCGGTGTTGCCACCTATGACTGTGCGCCAACACGTTGCCATGTCCAAGCCATCGTTACCATCCAGCCCCTGGTCACCGAAGCCGCAACCCAACATCATCACCATCCCTCTCTACTCCATCCACCATCATCTCTAAGCAACCGGTAGCAAGTTGTTCTCCCTCCCTGCCTCCATGCGGTGTCGTCTGTTGCAAAGGAAACCAGTCGCCGATGCCCCCGACACTGTTTCTCCTTCCCCCACAGCATCACCCCATGAGTCCTGCTATGGAGTTTTTTTAGCTAACCAATTTTTTATTATTATAAAATTAGCAGGCTAAAAATTTTATTACAAAATTAACACGTTTTAGTTCAAAGTCAAAATTTCAAAATTTGACTTGTGAAGAAGACCACATTCCGCACACTCCACTTACACTAATGACGATTGGGCATAGTTGTCTGAAAGTCGAGTTTGTATTACTCAACTTTCGACTTAAAAAAGTCGAGTTTGTATTACTCAATTTTCGACTTACAAAAGTCGAGTTCTATAAACCTGACTTGTCTTCTTATTTACCCCGTGCGTAATTTTTTTTCCCTTCCCCTCCTACTATTCTTTCCCTTTCACGGAGGCAGCAGCGTGACTCCTCCACGGCGGCGGTGGCGGACAGCGGATGGTGGCGGCTGAAGGTGGCAGATAGCGGTGGCTGAAGGCTGCGGATAGGGGGGCTCACCGAGGTGGGGAGGGCTCCGGTTCAAGGGGCTTTAGGTGGGGAGGGCTCTGGCTAAAGTGGTGGGCAGTTGTTGTAGTGGCAGGGAGGGCTTCGACGGCAAGATTCCTTGTGAAATCTGGCTAGGGCGGCTCCTCCAACATTAGGGCTCGATCAGTCATGATTAAAAGGGAAGGTAACAATTAAGGTTTATTTGGATAAAATTGAACTTAAAAATTATATTTTAGATGGCTTAAATTTTATAAATCTTACATAGATTTAGATGAACATGAATTTTAATTGTTTAATTAGAATTGTAATTTTTTAGTTGTTGGTTAATTAGAATGGGTGTTTATCAATTGAATGTTTTATAATTGTTGGTTAATTATATGTTAGTTACTAATAGTTGTTTAGAATTGTTGAATTAGAATTTAAATTTTTTTATTGAAGTTGAACCATGCTTTTAGTTATTTTTTTTATATGATATTGTTTAATTACATATGGTGTTCTTAAGCCAGTTGTGGTTGTGTTTATTTATATATTGCTTAATTTTATTAGATATTGTTTAATTATACTTGGTGGGTTCTAATTTATATTGAGGTATTTCTAATTTATCATGATAATTTTGAAAACATCTCTTATTGGCCTCTTAGGCCATCAATTCAATTCTTTACATGCAACTAGTCAGACTGAATAGTCCGATTGTTTGGATACTTTAAAAAATATGTTGAATATAGTAAATTAGGTTAAAATGTGATCCAATAATCATTAGTTTTCAATACGAACAAATTTTAGATTGGGAATCTGATTCCTCTCTGAGTCGAGTGGGTTTAAAAATCAATATTCGTAATTCAAAATTTCATTCCCATATAGAAAATTAATGGCTTGATATTTTCAGGTTATTGTGAACAAATTAAAGATATGGCATCCAGAATAATTAATGTTCGTATAATGTTTGATGTGATGCTTTCAATAAGTAACGATTATGTAAATTATTACGGTCAATATGAACACAATATTAAGATATTGCGAGGATGTAGTCACAAAGACCTGAAGAGTTATATACTTGATACAATTGGGTGTAACCCAAGATCAAAAAATTTGAAGTTAATTTATAATTGTTTTGATGGTGTCAATGAGGTTGTTGATGAATCAACCACTCAAACTCTATTGACGAGATGTGTTGAGGTTGATGATATCGTATTATACATTGTAAAAGAATACATCGACATCACAACCCAGATTGGATGTACTACTTGGAATCCATAGACTTATAATCAACTATCCATGAGTCAATTGTTATCACAAGTTGAAAATAACATTAGTTCGTGGAATGTAATAAGTGGTCAGAACAATGAAATTAATTTGAATAAGTAATATGGAGTACATGATGAACACGATGAAACTGAAGAGTCCTCAAGTGATAACAAAGAAGTACCGTACGAGATGGTTAATAGTATCTCGGCGGTCGATGAATTTCATGAGGCCGAAGATACAACTTGCATAAATAATGTTATTGCAACAAATGTTTTTATAGACAGTGATGAAGATGATGTCGAAAGGGAAGACACAATTGTAGTAAGAGGGGAAGGAGAGAATCTTGATGAACTTTTAGTCGGAGATATCTTCAGATGTAAATAAGATCATATACAAGCCGTTGCTGCGTGGGCATTGAAACGTAACATGCAACACCGAATAGATAGATCAACAAAGACTAATCTTACTTTGATTTGTTCATCAAGAGCTGAAGGGTGTAACTGGAGATTACATGCACATGTTAGCACTCGAGTCAGAGTACTAATCACACTTGAAAATATGAGTTTCAAGAATAATCACACTTGCTCCACTCCCATTCATAACATAGCTCATAGACAATTGACATGCACATCAATTTGTCATCTAATCAAGCCTATCATTCTATCCCGTCTAGATATCATACCAAGGGACATCATAGATATGGTGCAAATAAAATATTCTGTAAAACCTTCTTATTACAAGGCTTGAAATACTCGGAGAAAAGCCTTTGAAAAGTTGTTTGATGACTAGGAAAGTTCTTACACTCATTTGTTGAGATACATGGAAGCAGTAACATTTACTATGCCTGGGACAGTGTATAACTACTTGTGTGAAAGTGATAGTCAAAGATTGCTCTTTTTCTTTTGGAGTTTCATGCCTTCTATTCAAGGATGGTGATCTTGTCGCTCAGTTATAACTGTGGATGGTACATTTCTTCATGGCAAATATTGCGGTACACTTTTGGTTACTTGTGGTGTCGATGCCGATCAGGGCTTATTTTCTATTGCATTTGCTGTTGTGAACAGTGAGAACGATCGATCATGGTCATGGTTCTTACAGCAACTATTGTACCATGTTTCATTTGTAACAGAAAGACATCATGAACTATGTATAATATCTGATAGACATGTTAGTATTAAAAATACAATTGAACGATTATTTCCTCTAGCAGCACATCGTTATTGTCTTCAACACTATCGTTAAAATTTTCAATCTCATTTTAGTGGTCAAGAACTACATAGAAGGATGTATAATGCAGGCATGGCTACTAATGCTTTGGATTTTGACAAAAGGATGGATGACATAAAATTGCGTTGTCTAGAGGCTTATGATTGGTTGTTACAAGTAAATCCAGAGTATTGAGCTCTAGTTTTTGATACTGATGGTAAAATATATAAGATAATGATAACTAATTATTTCTAATGCTTCAATAGTGTTTTGAAAATAGAACGAGATTTTCCTATTCATGCATTGGTTCACATGACATATCACCGATTTAGACTCATGTTTTATCAACGTCGTACAAGTGGCATGAGCATGGAATCACAACTTACCACTAAATTTGAAAAGAAAATGTTAGAGTTGAAGAAAAAAGTCGAGAGATAATCATTCAAGCTCGAGTAAATGTTGGTGAGTGGGATTTAAATGATCCTTATGGTCGTGTATTCTAAGTTGACGTTGACTGTGATTCAATTGCATGCACATATTGCGAGCCTATGCTTAGGCTCACATGACAAGTAAATCCAGAGTATTGAGCTCTAGCTTTTGATACTGATGGTAAAATATATGAGATAATGATAACTAATTATTTCTAATGCTTCAATAGTGTTCTGAAAATAGCACGAGATTTTCCTATTCATGCATTGGTTCACATGACATATCACCGATTTAGACTCATGTTTTATCAACATCGTACAGGTGGCATGAGCATGGAATAACAACTTACCACTAAATTTGAAAAGAAAATGTTAGAGTTGAAAAAAAAAGTCGAGAGATAATCATTCAAGCTCGAGTAAATGTTGGTGAGTGGGATTTAAATGATCCTTATGGTCGTGTATTCTGAGTTGACGTTGACTGTGATTCAATTGCATGCACATATTGCGAGCCTATGCTTAGGCATTTCCCATGTAAACATGTTTTAATTGCTATCGAGTTAGTGAGCTAGAATCCATACGCATATGCATCCAAGTGGTACAGTGTTGATTATTACCGATCAAACTATGATCATGAATTTCACATTATTTTAGATGCTAGTTATTGGCCATTATTTGATCTAGATAGAAATATAATACCATTGTTGCCACCTGCTAATGTCCGAAGGAGTGATAGATTAAGAAATAAATGATTATCAATGGTGATGGACCGTGACCCAAATAGATAACAGAATGAATGTAACATTTGTAAACAACGAGGACACAATCGCTCCACTTGCCATATGAATCCACGGTGAGTATAGATTGTACTTAAAATGCTTGTGAATTTTTGGCATTTGTAACTTCAACTCTTTTACCGCATTTTTTGTTAAATTGTTATAAATGTAGTTGGGGCATTCAATTACTTACATGTTTAAATTTTTAATGTATACATGGAGCGAGGACCTCGTGATACTTCTTTATTTTGGGATCAGTCTCGCCATCGATCAGCGAATCTTGAGGTACTTATTATGTTCCCGCATGTATTTAAATTACAGCTTCATCATATTCAACTTCATCATACTTTTATTTATTACACTCATTTGTTACAGGATGGTACCACTCTCTTTCTAGTCTCCCACTTCCGTCAGATGTCGTTATGGCCGATCGAAAATCCTATAGTTTTGGAGTTATTAGAAATGGGTGGTTTTGTCCATTTACGTCATCTACAATGGTTTACCTTAGATAGACAATTAATTACGACTCTCATAGAACGATGGCATCCCGAGACATCTACCTTCCATTTACCTCAGGGAGAGATGATCGTCACACTACAACATGTATCCATCATCATGGGTCTTAGGATAGATGGTTCACCCGTCATTTGCCCACCTCGGGTACCATCTAGAAAGTTTATGAGCTGGGAAGATGTTTGCCACCGTTACTTGGGTGTACATCTGGTAGTAGGGGAAGAGACTTCACCATATGGTCATAGTCCATCTACGTTATGACTACAGTGGTTGTATGCCACATTTGGACAAAGGATGGGTGAGTTGCCCACCGATGATAGTTGTCGACTCCAGAAAATAGGTTCTGGATCAGCACCTCAAGAGAGGGTGAAAGATAGATGGAATAGGGGAAAAGGGAGTGAATTTGAAGACACTTGGAAAGTGGTAAAAAGTCCTCACCTCAGTCCCACACTCACATTGATCCCCTAACTTTCAACTCACGGTGTTGGTCGAGCACCGGAGATGGTTCGGGTCATGTGGGAGGAGAGTGAGGAGGACATGGACTTAGAACATGAATAAAAAGGTGGTCGCTAGGAGCTGTGGGCTCCGCTTTATGAAATAAAAGACAAGATTAAGTTGAATTGACCGTGTGTACCTTACCGTGAGAGATTGGGATGTGAGTTCAACATTCTTCTTCTTCAGACGACCAATGAAGAAGAGTCCAACCGGTGCTAGCTTGAATGATCTGTGCAACTTAAAGACAATGAAAACAAGTGAAAGAATGAATTAGACTTGATTGTAGTGTAGTAACTGAAATAAGAAGATGTGAAATTAACAATTGAAATCGAACTCACCGGCTTCGGGGTGAGTCTTAACCCCTTTTTTTTGTTTTTAGTTATGTAAATATGATGCAAACTAAACTAAAAGATGTTCTAAAATAGTAAATAGACTGAATGAATTGGGTTGAGGAAGCTTATGGAGTGAATCAGCTTGAGTTGAAGTCGAAATGGTTGAAACAAGCCGGTTCAGGTAGCCTTGCACCCTCCTGGCGCGATATTGGTGTAAATAATGCTACGGATGACCCCAATGTCAGAATCAAGTGACGTTTATTTATATGTATGGATAACTCGTATATAAAAAGATCTTATGTTGAGGACTTCTCTAAAATATGCCTGTAGAAGTCTGTAAAAATTCTGAAAGTAGACGGATGTGTAAAAACAGAACCTGGATGCGCGCCCTTAGTGCAGCAATCGCCATGTATAGATGGCAAGTCGGAATCAAGTGCCGCAAGTTGCAAATGAAATATGACAAAGAGAGGAACAACTCCTATGTTGAAGACTTTAGCATAAGGAGCTATGTATTTTCTACATAAGCCGATGAAGTTTGGTTTCTGCAGAATACATGGATCGGGCTTCTCCTTCGCTTCGGGATTGATCTCTCGACGTCGGATCGGCTTTTGATGTCGGGACAGCCTTGGAAGAGAGCTTGGATGACCGCAGGACGTTCTAGGCATGGGGGATTGACCTTGGTTTGTTGGTAATAGCCCTCAATTTATAGAGAATGGAAACTGGATCGACCGCGCCCCCGCTTTTCAAAGGAGATGAGGGCGCGCCCTCACCCAGGGGGCACGGTCTGCGCGCCCTCTAGTTTCAAAGGAGGCGGAGGCGTGTTATGCGTCTTATTGCTAAAAATTATCGTAATCTTGAAAAAATTACAAAAAATCGACCTGATAAAATGAACGTACCGCCGAACCGGGGGCGCGGTCAAAATTAACGATAATTAGCGGGGGGAAACCTTCCAAAAATCTTGTTTAGAAGGTGTAAACGGAGGTAATTTCCAGTTTTCAAAAATGCATTGCGCCCTCGTGTTTCAAAGGAAGTGGGGGCGCATAGGGTGCGCCCCCAGGTTGAGGGCGCGGTGACCGTGCCCTCCCATTTTAAAGGGGGCGGGGGCACGGTACACTCTCTATCCTATGCGCGCGTTCCGCGGGCCGTAACTTGCAAACGAGATGTCTGATTTGGCTCCCGTTTGTTGCATTGGAAAGAGGGCATTCAACCGCACCTCCTAAAGTTAGTAAACTTGCCAGCATGACTACCGAGATGTTTGCACGGGGCTTTCTACCGATTTACCCTCTCGTAGAAAGCCGAAAACCGCGGCGGAGATCCGAAAGGGCACGGTTCCGGTTGAAGAATCTTGAGTCAACTTTGGATGACTTAAAATGATGACCGAACAAGTTTGGTACGGTCAGAAAACTTGAAATTATCGAAAAATCTGAGATTAACTCGGTAAACGTAAACCGAAACTCGGAAAAGCTGTAAAACCCTAAAATCGACCGAAATTGCCATATACGAATAGGATCGACCCGGACGACTCGAAAAGACCCGGTGATGACCGGAAAGGCCTGACGCGTTGTCTAGGATAGGCATGTCAGTACAGATCGAAAAAGCCATAACAAAAAGTTGTTATAGACCAACGTCTATCGAAATGACTTGTCGAAAAACCTGAATGTTATGGAACACATGCGGGACTCCCGAGACCTTCAATTAAGGACTATTCAAGGTCGGTCATCGAGCAAGCTCCGTGTTTTCACAATTCACATGTGGCTTTCGCTTGAAAGTTACGACATTGTTTCGGAAATCATCGGTCCATTCCCAACTCACAAGGGGCTCCACTAGCGTCCTTAGCTCATCTCCACGAGGTAATCCAAATTAGATAATCGGTCAAATAATGGATATTGTCAATGGAATAAGAGTTTGGGGCTCCGAATTAGGCCAATTTGGCATGTCTATAGCTTGCCTTGCCTTGATGTCGGCTTTGTAAGGGAATGGCATGTAGCGAAGCGGAGTGAAACGTAGAGAAAACATAGAGAAGCAAGATGGATCGTAGTGGAGTGAAATGGTGATGGACTGAAAATGTGGCATCAAGGTGTAGACATAGATACGCTTAATGACCAGATTCGGCAAGACGAATCTCCTCAAGCTCTTGGTTAACCGCCATGTTTCATCAAGTCTTCTTATGTTCGATTGGTAAGAGATGTGCCATTGGCACGAGAGGAGAATAGCCAACCCGCAACGTGGTGGGGAGTCACCAAAACATGGGTTCATAGGTTCATCATCAGCTGGTAACCCGATCTTTGCGGTGTTCCTATACTGTGATGGGCTTAAGTTTTAAAAAGTGATTTGTTTTGAAAAAGTAAAAGAATACCAATCGAGCACATTCAGACTCTTAGATTCGTTTAAGTCTTCCATGAGACAAGATTCAATTCGGAATGGAGTGATATCGAATTCCAAAAGGCAAATGTTGAAGCTCAGACCATGAAGATAGTGACGGTGCAAGTTTTGATTGAATAGGATGCCCTTGGTGGGATGAATTGACTGCCAGGGTGGGATGAATAGCAAGAAAGGTTGTAGCTGTCACAGTGGGGATAGAAATGAAAGATTTGGAGGCACAAGGTGATTACCGAACACAGTGGGATTAACAAACACGGTGGGATATTAGAAAGGTCGGTGGGACTAGAAAATACGGTGGGATTATCAAACACGGTGGGATTCGAAAACACGATGGGATTCAGAATGATCGGAATTAGGATACAAGATTTAGAGATTATGGTGAGAAGGTGAAGATTATGAAAGGATGTATGCTATAACAAAACAAAATGTAATGCAACTAACGCTACATGATGCATGCTGGGCTCAAGAAAACAAAACAAAACTTATATAAAAAATAGTTGAAGATATAGATTGTCTATGAGGTCAAGATACCCATTCGGGAACCATCGTCTCTCATAGCACAACTTTGGCTTATCCGTGAGCATCAGAGATGACCCGACCGTCGTAGATTTTGATGAAGGGGATCTCGGGTCAAGTCTTCTCCGCACTCATGGTCTTCAACAAATAATGCATAACTGTTTCCTTTTTTATCCTCAATTCAATTCAACATTGTTGTTCTCTTCTGACCTTCATGACATTTCAAGAGGCTCAGGCTCTACTACTGCGCCATAGGCTGGAGATCGTTGATCTTCGACTGGAGGTGGCTACTCTTCACGGCACGTTGGAGACTGAGGTAAACACTGCCTTGACTTTCATTTTTATTATCATCATATACTTGCCTTCCTCTATTGTGTTTTCTTTGTTCATAGTGGAAGGCCCGTGCCGAGGGTTCACCTCCTTCTCTGTCGAGGGAAGAGGTGGCTGAGCTCCGCCAGCGTCTGAGTGAGGCAAGAGAGGCCCTGACGATCAAGGAGGCAGAGGTATCTTTCATTGTTCTCTATTCTGATTGTTGATTTTTCTTGATTCATATTCTTCTTCTTCTTCCAGGTGTCGACTCCAGAAACGGGTTCCGGATCGGCACCTCAAGAGAAGAAGGTGAAAGATGGATGGAATTGGAGAAAAAAGGGAAGTGAATTGAAAACACTCGGAAAGTGGTAAAATGTCCTCACCTCGGTCCCACACTCACATTGATCCCCGAACTTTCATCTCACGGCGTCGCTCGAGCACCGGAGATGGTTCGGGTCATGTGGGAGGAGAGTGAGGAGTGAATTAGCTTATAACATGAATAAAAAGAAAGGTGGTCGCCAGGAGCCGCGGGCTCCGCTTTATAGAATAACAACAAGATTGAGTTGTTTTGACCGTGTACCTTAGCGTGGGAGAGAGTGTGTGAGTTCAACCTTCTTCCTCTTCGGCCGGCCGATGAGGGAGAGTCCAACCAATGCTAGCTTGATGTATTTGTGCAACTAGAAGACAATAATACAAGAAAACAAGTGAAGAAGGATTAGAACTGAGTGAAGTGTAGTAACTTGTAAAAGTAATAACATAAAACGACAATTGGAAACAAACTCACCGGATTCGGGGTTAGCCCTAACCCCTTTTTTTGATTTTTTATGATGTATGAAATGATGAAAATAGAATAAAAATGATGCTTAAATATGAACTAAATGATTTGAATGAAGAAAAAAGAATATAAATGGTTAAAGACAACACAACCCAGGCAAAGTGGCAACCGGGTTGGACAGATTTAATGTAAACTGCGCGGCTCTGATGCAGAGACCGTAGAGGACAGCACCGATGTAAGAATCAAGTGAAATTTATTTAAAAATAAAGATATCTTGCCGAGGGTGGTTTGATATGAAGACAAGTTTGCCTGAATATTATGATAAGTAATCTGAATTTACCTGATAAGCCGGATCTTGGGCAGTGAAGTTCTAGAAACTCCCAGCACAATGTCGATGTAGAACATTCTATGGGCACCACAGATATCCAAATTGAATGATTATTGTTGGAGATAAAAGATAACTCACCGGGTAACAATTTCTATGAAGGATGCATAGGTTTAATCCACCATTAAATGTACTGAAATTGACTGAGAATATGATGACTTAGAAGAGAAGACTTCGGATCTGTCTGTGCAGCGCCGGTGTTGAAGCCATAACAAGCCGAGGGAATGTCAGAATTGATCTCTGTTTGTTGGAGATGAAATATATCTTGATTAACCACACTTATTCTGAAGGAAGTAAGGCCATAAAATGACTAGAAAGATCTGTAGAAGCGGATGATCAACAGTGCAGCACGTTGGAGCATAGACCGGCTTCTTCTTCACTTTGGGATGATCTCCAGGCACCGGGACGAAGAGAGGACGATTTGGGGAGGTTGGGATGAGCCAAGGGTGTCTGGAGTACGAAGATAGGAGTGCTGGAGGATGGGTATGCCCTTTTAGGTCGTTCATATGAGTCTCCCTTTATAGGGGATGAAAAACAGGTCAAAAAATAGCAAGTTTTGATACATCTGACCATAGGTTGGATTTCCTCCATTTAATGTTGCTGATTTTCATACTGAGGCATCTAGAAACTTACCTAAATGATTGAGAGATATTGGAAACCATGGATCACCTTTCCCATGCTCAAAATATGTCTCCACTTGAAGAGGAAACAAATCTAGTCTAAAAATGGCAAGTCTTGATATACAAGACAACAGGTTGGATTGCCATCATTAGATGATGCTAATTTCGACCATGAAGCTTCCAGATGCTATAAAAAGTGATATGGAAGAGGAAAAAGGAAGGTAAGGTCATGAATTGATCAGATATGTGCCCAATGGGCTGGGCTTGCATGCAATTGGGCTTGATCGGTGCTGCGTGCGGACAGAACTGCGCATCTGACTTCCAAAGGGCGCTACAGACAAATGGTAGATCGGAATTTAATGCCGTTTGTTGCAAAAAAGAGGACTCAGAGAGGAAGATTATTGATGTTTAAGACTTCTTCAATGGAAGTCCACAGAATCCTGTGAAAAATTTCCAAATAGAGGATATGCTGGGAAAAGCATAATATGGCACACCACCAAGAGTCTCTTGTTCGGCAAACATGGATTTGATTAGAAATTAGAAAATCATCCTCATATTTCCAATAAGCACCTCAGCTCATCCAAAAGGGTGATTCATCATGATTTTGATGGTCTAAAAGAGATGTTGCCAATGGAATAATGGTTTAAGCTCTAAATAAGGCCAAATTGGCGTGTCTACACCAGGTTTTCGAGCTTCAGAGTACTTTGTCCTCTTGTATCCAGTCTTTGGAGGCTGAGGTGGAGACATGGCGGTCTGCTCTGGCCGATCTTTGTTCCCAGATGATCGTCTCGGATCTCCGTCTTCAACATGAGAGAGACATGCGTGAGATGGAGTGCCAGCATAGCCAGGCCATGCGGTCCTTGGAGCAGATGCACCTGCAGTCGCAGGTTCATTTGTCGGCAGCGGAGGCGACACTGCAGGTCTACAACCAGGGCTTCCCTCCATAGCCAAGCCAGAGTCGTGCCCCACATAGTAGCTCCCACCGGAGTGGTACACACCGGAGTGGCGGCGCTACTCGAAGCCGGAGTCACCACGGCTAGAGCCAGCAGGGGCAGAGTGGCCAGAGCCAGAGCCATGAGCGCGATGCTTCTGCGTTTTTGGCCACTTCTTCAGAGCGTCACCGCAACGAGGCAGTTGCGGAAGCTTTGGCGGACACGGCTACCATGCCTCCTCCACGCGGACACTCTCCTGGAGAGGGTAGCAGTAGGCACTGATATTTGTAGCAGGCTTAATCTTTTTTTGTTGTAGCTACTTTGTATCATTGTTGTAGTACTTGATAGTGTAATCAGATCTTTGTCTTTTTCGTAGTCACTTGCACTGTTCTTCCTGCTCGACATCACTCAAAAGGGTTGTTAACATCACATTTTGGCTTGGCCCCTTGCAAGTTTTTCAAGGGGTGGAAGCCTCTTAAAGATGGTAACTGTTAATAATAAAGAAGACAGTAGATGTAAGGTTAAGAAGCTTACCTGTTGGTGAGATTTCCCCCTCCTTGACTCGTATTTCTTTCTTGAAATATTTAATAAAGGGGTTAGATCTGCTCTATGGCTTACCCCCTTGCCTATTGTCATCTTGCCTTGCTTACATGTTAAGGGGGATAGCCTTATTAATCAAGTAGAATAAATGAATGACTAAAACAAACAAGGTAAAAGTTAAGAGAGCTTACCTGTTATGGAGAGAGTCACTCCCTTTTTGATGTCAGAATCCTAAAACACTTAATCAAAGGGGATTAAATCTTCACCATGACTCATCTCTTGGCCTATTGCTGTCTGCCTTGACTTAGGTCAAAGAGAGGAGCCTTCTTAACAAGGTGTAAAAATAACCTAAATGACCGAAATAAAGTGGTTAAGAGAACTTACCTATCGTTGATAGAACCTTCCTCTCTTACTTTAAAGTTCTTGAAAACACTTGATAAAAGAGGATCAGATCTTCACAATGACTCATCCCTTTGCCTATTACAGCCAACTTTGACTTAGGTCAAAGGAATGAGCCCTCTTAATGGGGTGATAATAAAGATAAATATGCAATGCAGAAATGAAACATGCAAGACATAAGAATAAATATGAATGCTAGCAAAGGCAAAAATCAAGGTTATGCCAAGTTAAATGATGCATTTTTTTTAGAATTTTAGAGGATATTCAAAAAAAATTCTTAGAATTTGAAATTATTCAATTTTTTTAATTCAATTTTTTTTGGATTTTTGAAAATATTCAATTTTTTTAGATTTTTGTGGAGAATGTGTCGGTATTGAGACAATTCATCGATCTTTGAGTGTTAATCAAGATTCAAGCGATAAACACCATGTGTGAATAAGGTTCCCTACCCAGAATCTTTCTCACCCTCTTCTCTTGATCGGTTTGGATTTCCCCTAAGTTTGGATAGTTTACCCTACCCTAGGGTTTTAAGATGGAAGAATAATAGAGGAAGTCTTTGATAGGATTCGGGAGTGTTGAGGAGGGTTTCTCTACTCATGCCCAAATTGCCCGTTGGGGTTCGGCCTCTTCGGGTCTCTTCTACATGTGGCACTTACTTAGACAAGTCCTTGACCTGTGGAGTCATTGTCCATCTTTTGGTGCCTTTTCTTCATTTTCTACTCTTCTGGGTACTCATTCAAACAAGCCAATATTTGTTTAAACTGTGGGGTTCATTGCCTATCTTTTGGCACCCTTTTGCACCCTATGAGACGGCCTCCTACTAAGGCAGCGGGCATTTTCGATACTATCCTCCTCTAGTCCCCTTCACCTATCTTGGACCGAATAGAAGAGAATAGGGTAAAGGTTCTTTTATGCCTTCAGGGTTCTGCCTTGCCTCTCTCGAGTGTCGAGCTATCTGGATTCTAGGATCGGGAGGTGTTGTGTGTGCAGGGTGATGTCTACCCTTATCCTCTAGCGAACACTCTAGGATCGATGACTTGATATCATACTAGAAATTCTTCATTTTTCTTCTCTAAGGAAAACATTTTTTGAGGTAAACGCCGTTCCATGGATGGTTCAATTTTTCTCCATCGGCGTTGGTTAGCTCATATGCATTACCTGGATATTTTTCAGTTATAACAAAAGGCCCTTCCCAATTAGGTTGCAACTTAGAGCAGGGACCACCGGCTTAACAAATATGCGTTTTACTACCATCTCGCCGATTTTGAACTTTCTCTTTACCAACCTCTTTTGATAAAACCTTTTCAATATGTTCTGATAAGTCCTGGCATGCTCGGAGGCGGCCAACCTTCTTTCATCTAGGAGTTCAAGTTGTGCAAGGAGAGATTCTCGTCTCTCATCAACAGGGATGTCCCTATCGAGCTGAACTCGAAGTGATGGAAGGAGTACTTGGTACGGGACCACCACTTCCATTCCATATGTGAAAGCATACGGGGTTTGACCAGTGGGGGTCCGTACAGAAGTACGATAAGCCCAAAGGGCATCAACAAGGTTATCTGGCCAGTCCACGAACTTGCTAGATTTACAAGTTTTCTTAATAATTTTGATCAAGGTTTTGTTGGTGGCTTCTGCTTGACCATTGCCTTGCGGGTAGTATGGAGATGAATGATGTAATGCAATGTGGTACTTGTTGCAAAGATCTCGCAGATATTGAGAGAGAAATTGTGGTCCGTTGTCAATGATGATGTCGCTGGGTATCCCGAACCTGGCGATGATGTTGCGTTTGATGAAGGAGCACAATGTTGATGCCTTGATCTCTATGAACGCTTCTGCTTCTGCCCACTTGCTGAAGTACTCTGTTGTCGTCAGGATGAACGATTTGGAACGGATTTCAGAGTTAAGATCACTTAGAGGGCCAATGATATCGAAAGCCCACATGGCGAAGGGCCATGGGGCATGAATCGGATGAAGGGAAGATGCGGGAGAATGGATCTTGTCGGCATGGAGTTGACAAGAATGACAGTGCCGAACAAAGATGGAGCAATCCTCTTCTGGGGTTGACCAATAGTACCCCTGCTTGATGATTTTCTTGGCAAGAGTTTGAGCATTGACATGGCCCCCACAGACCCCAGAATGTGCTTCCTTAAGCACCAATTCTGCCTCTTCTTCATCAACGCATCTCAGCAAAATTCCACTCAGGCTCCTCTTGTAGAGCACCCCTCCTAGGATAGTATACCTCTGGGATACTCTTCTGATGGCTTTCTTTTCTTTTGCATTGGATCCAGGTGGATACGACTGATCTTGACAATACCTTGCGATCTCATCAAACCAAGGCCTCTCACCCTCATCTAACTCTTCCAACTCGATTAGAGAAACTTCCTTTTTCTACTCTAAATATTCCTTCCTGCCAAATCTCACCTTGACCTTCAGAAATCGACCATCCTTAATCGCCAGCATAGACCTTCTACGGACATGGATATGTTAGGAATCAATACATGACAGCGGAAAAAATTTGATTCCATAAAACCATGATCTTTGCCTTAATCGATGCCGAACGAGTAAAACTGGAAACCGAATATGAAGTAGAACGAGAGTACCTCATGGGATTTCTAAAATCCCTCACCATGGATGAAGAGAGGACATTCCTCCTTGTTGAAAATCGTTCAAGTGTCCGATCTCTAGCGGTATCCACATGATCTGCTTCAATAAACGAGTTCTCCCTTCCTTCAGGCCTCCAGAAACCTTCCAGATCCAAGCTTGACCATGGGAGATCACCTTCTAGAGGAGAGAGGAAGAAGAGAGGATGCTTGGGACGTGCTCCAGCCCTATGACTTGTTAGGGTTTGGCTTCATAAGCCATTTATATATAGAAGATAGAATTTTTCACAAAAACCAAAAACTTCTATAAAATTACGTCCATGCCCTCATCTTATTGACCAGATCTATTGTGTGTGACCCACTAGGCCCAATAGTCAATTTGGTTGAAGCCTTAATTAATTTAAAAGAACAATTTCTTTAAATTAAATCAAAACCGTTATCCGATAACAGTTTTTACGACTTTTTGATCATAAAGGGTACAAGCCACATCCTATGATCCCAAATGACTTTGGGGAGTTAAATAACACCCATTGAGTCTTTCCATCATCAATTACCACATGGATTTAAATCTTCATTCATACCATGTCTTGGTCGGTCAGGGGTTCGGCACTGACTGTCAACCCCTTAATATTCCAACTCTATGGGATCCTGTACTCAGGTTCAGATCAATTGGAAAACTCCTTTTCTAATTATCTTAAGTACCTTGGCCAAGGATTTAGAGTACTATCCCATAGGACATTCTCTCTCTCCTACCGAGAGTGAATGATCCCTTGTTGTCCACTCAATTGCCTCCATCGGGTTTCTCTTGTACCCAATACATCAACTATACTGAACTATCAAGATGGTGATCCATAAGTCAATAATCAAAGTACAAGATACATCCGATAAGACATCTTTGGTGACTCAGGTCAAAGATCTAACCGTGCTATTGAGATGTAAGAATAACCTGATAGACAATTCGGTAAGATACCGATCAAGTTTTCATAAATTGGTCAGTTTAGTGAACCCATTCCACTAATAAGCACCTATGCGTATATCTCAATGTCCCCACACTGATGATCAATGAGATCGGTCATTTTCATTACATGAGAAGACATCACACACAGTAGTTTATCCGGATTCTTGATGTCCCGTCTCAAGGATCCTATGACTAAGAACATTTAGATCACATACCTCTAGATGATCGATCTCATTATCATGATCTCATCATGATTCAATCATCATTGCATGTGATTGAGGACTTCATTACGATATATGCTTCTAATAAAAGCTAGTAACGAAGTTTTGCCTATTTAATTGAATGAGATATTCCTAGAAATGTTTAATCATATCATATATGATTGGCTTGTAGGGCAAACGTTTCTATCAGGATAGTCCGCACCTGTCTACCTAGCGGGACTGATAGAGATGAAGCTAAGGAGGCTAAGGCATTAGCAAGAATATTCTGAGCTCGTGGAACATGGATAAAAGTGAGTTTGGACTAGTGGTCTAAGCACAGGGGGACTAGCCAGGTATCTTTGCAAACCATCGAATGCATCCTGGCACTTCGAATCCCATTTGAACTCGGCCCCTGCCTTGGTCAACTCATAGAAAGGTTTACACCTTTGGGAGTGTTGTGAGATGAACCGGCAGACAAACTATAGCATCCTAATTAATCCTCGAAGTTCTTTCATATTTCTCGGAGGAGGCATACCAATGATTGCTTTGGCCTTGTTTGGGTTGATCTCTATGCCCCTTTTTGCTTACTATGAACCCCATCAGTTTTCCTGAGGATACTCCGAATGTGCATTTTTTTGGGTTCATTTTTAATTTGTATTCCCTAGCCCTTCGCAAGACCCTTCTAAGCACTTCAGGATGATTTTCTCCTCTTTTGGACTTAACGACCAGGTCATCCATGTACACCTCTACTAGGGTATGCATCATGTCATAAAAGATAGCCATCATGGCCCTCTGATACATAGCACCAGCATTCTTTAGTCCAAAGGGCATGACGACATAGTAGTAGGTTCCCCAAGGTGTAGTAAGCAAGGTCTTCTCCTGATCCTCTTCTGCTAACCGGATCTGATTATATCCGGAATAGCCATCCATGAAAGATAGCATCTCGAATCTAGCAGTGTTATCAACCAACACGTCAATATGAGGTAGAGGAAAGTCATCTTTAGGACACGCTCGGTTTAAGTCCCTGAAATCTATTCAGATTGAAACTCGTCCATTCTTCTTCATTACAGGGACTATGTTTGCCACCCATTGCGGATAAAGGACGACCTTAATGAATCTTGCTTGATGTAACTTGTCGACCTCTTCTTTCATCTTAAGTGCAACATCAAGGTGGAATCTCCTTAATTTTTGTTTGACCGGGGTAGCTCCAGGTTTCAAAGTTAGATGATGTTCAACTAACGAGTTGTCTAACCCCAGCATGTCTTCATATGTCCATGCGAACGTGTCCTTATATTCTTCCAAAATTTTAATTAAGCTATGTTCCTCAGTGGGAGTTGTCGACTCCGAAAACGGGTTCCGTATTGGCACCTCAAGATAAGAAGGTAAAAGATGGAATTGGGGAAAAAGGGGGAGTGAATTTAAAACACTCGGAAAGCGGTAAAATGTCCTCACCTTGGTCCCACACTCACATTGATCCCCGAACTTTCATCTCACGGCGTCGCTTGAGCACCGGAGATGGTTCGGGTCATGTGGGAGGAGAGTGAGGAGGAGATGAAATTAAAGCATGAAAAATGTGGTCGCCAGGAGCCGCGGGCTCCGCTTTATGGGATGTAAATTAAGAAGTTGAGTTGAATTGACCGTGTACCTTAGCGTGGGAGATCGGGATATGGGTTCAACCTTCTTCTTCTTCGGCCGGCCGATGAAGAAGAGTCTCCAATCAATGCTAGCTTGTTCAACCTGTGCAACTAGAAAAATAAACCAAGTGAAGAAAATAATTAGAACTATGGGAGGTGTAGTAACTGTAGTAAGAAGATGAGAAAGAAGCAATCGGAATTGAACTCACCGGATTGGGGTGAGCCTTAACCCCTTTTTTTTGTATTTTTGATTATGTAAAAATGATGCAAATAAACTGAAATATGCTTTAAAACAGTAAATGAACAGAGTTAAATGAGTTGAGAAAGCTTATGGAATGGATCGGCTTGAGTTGAAGCCGAGTTGGTTGGGAAAGGCCGGTTCGGGTAGCTTTGCACCCTTCTGGCGCGACTTCGGTGTAGAGGATGCTACGGACGACCCCAATGTCAGAATCGAGTTCCGTTTGTTGGAGTAGACGGAGGACTCGGAGTGGAAGAGTTCCTATGTTTATGACTTCTCCTAAATCCTCCTTTATAAGTCAGTAAAAATTCTGAAAGTGGGCGGATATCGAAAACAGAACCTGGATGCGCGCCCTCAGTGTGGCAATCGCCACGAACAAACGGCAAGTCGGAATTGAGTGCCGTCAGTTGGAGATGAAAGAGAACGAAGAGAGGAACAATTTGTATGTCGAAGACTTTTGCAGAAGAAGCCCCGGATTTTCTGCAGAAGTCGATGAAGATGGTTGATGAAGAACACCCGGATCGAGCCTTCTCCTTCACCTCGGGATCGATTTCTTGACTTCGGATCGCCTTTGGACGTCGGGACGGCTTTGGAGAAGAGCTTAGACGACCTCTGGAAGAGCTAGGCACCGGAGGTTAACCTTGGGTCTCTGAGAATGGCCCTCAATTTATAGGGGAAGGAAGCCGGTGCAAAATTTAGAAACTGGACCGACCGCGCCCCCGCGTTTCAAAGGAGACGAGGGCGCGCATGGCGCGCCCTCAAACCAAGGGCGCGCAGGGCACTGGGCGCGGTCTGCGCGCCCCCCTGTCTCAAAGGAAGAGAGGGCGCGTTACGCGTCTCACTGCTAAAAATCGACGGAAACTTCTGTAAATTGCTAAAAATCGACTTGACATACGTAACGCGCCCCCGAACGGGGGGCGCGGTACAAATGATCGAAAATCCTCCGCGGAAACCTTCCAAAAATCCAGTTTAGAAGGTGCTAATCGGGGTAATTTGCAATTTAAAGAAACTGACCGCGCCCCCGCTTTTCAAAGGAACAGGGGGCGCGCAGGGCGCGCCCCCGGTTTGAGGGCGCACAGGGCGCGCCCTCCTTTTTCAAAGGGAGTGGGGGCGCAGTACACTCTCTCTCCTGCGCGTGTGTTCCGCGAGCCGTATCTTGCAAACGGGATGTCCGATTCGGCTCCCGTTTGTCGCGTTGGAAAGAGGGCCTTCAACCGCACCTCCTAAGGTCAGTAAACCAGCTGGCATAACTCCCGAGACGTTCACATGGGGCTTTCTACCGGTTTACCCTCTCGCGGAAAGCCGAAACCCGGGGCGAAGATCCGAAAGAGCACGGTTCCGGTCGATAAATCTCGGGTCAACTCGGGATGACTTAAAATGATGACCGAACAAGTCCGGTACGACCGGAAAACCCAAAATGATCGAAAAATCTGAGACTAACCCGGTAAACGTGAACCGAAACTCGGAAAAGCCGCGAAACCTTAAAATTGACCGAAACGGCCATATGGCCCCGGTTGATGAAAATATTCGGCTAGAATCGATCCGGATGACCTGAAAAGACCCGGTGATGACCGGAAAGGCCTAACATGTGGTCCAGGATAGCCGTGTCAGCACAGATCGAAAAAGCCGTAACGAAAGCCGTCATTGACCGACGCCTACCGAAATGACTTCTCGGAAACCCTGAATGTTACGGAACACATGCGGGACTCCCAAGACCTTCAATTATGGACCATTCAAGGTCGTTCATCGAGCAGGCTTCGTGTTTTTACAGTTTACATGCGGCTCTCGCTTGAAGGTTACGGCAATATTCCGGAAATCATTGGTCAATTCTCAACTTGCGAGGGGCTCCTCCAATGTCCTTAGCTCATCTCCACGAGGTAATCTGGATCAGATAACGGTCAAATAAAAGATATCGCCTATGGAATAAGAGTCTAGGGCTCCGAATCAAGCCATTTTGGCGTGTCTACAGGAGTGAGGTTTGCACTTAGGAGGACTAACTTGGGATCTTCTGGTGTTCCAAGATTTTGTTCTTTTGTCGGTTCATCCACCGTGGTTGATGGTTCTTCAAACCTTTTAAGTCCAGATGCATACGCATTAGCCAAGTCCTTAATGCCATCCTCGAAATCATGATCCTTTTCTGATAAAACCTCGTAAACTCCCAGTATATGATCTACATTGAATTCATCCTCATATTGGATTTCATCAAGCTAGATAACATTTTCCAAAAACCTTGGCAGCCTTGCACATTCCTTGTATTTTTGAGCTAATTGCTGGAGATATCTCTCTGGAACGCTTTTACCTCGGATTTTCTTCTTTCCTATCCTAACTACTCCTAAAGAGGATGAAATTGAAAAGGTGGTATCTACAATGGGTGAAGGATCGAGCAGATCGATTAGTGAGTTGGAGAAGAGGGGTCCCTGGTTGGGAGCACCCTTCAAGACAAGTAGAGACGTCTCCTCAATGGAAAACTGAGTTTGCGAGAAGACGTTTTTTTGGGTGTTTTCAATAACGGAAAGAAAATGAGCCGGTGGGGCTTGAGTAGAAGTAGAAAGCTTAAGCAAAAGAGAGAAATATGGACTCGCGGGCCCGACAATGACAAGAAATGGGCAGATAGGCCCAAAGGTAGTGAGAAGATCTAAGGGACACGTGGGTGTAGGCACCCGGATGAGCTGGTGTGATTCGTAGTAGAGAGCGTCGGTTTGGATTGGAAGGTGTGATGATGAGTGTGTGGTTGTGAGTGGTGTGTGTGGTCGCCAGGAGCCGAAGACTCCAAAGTGTGATTAGGTATGAAGCAAATGAACTAAAAAAAACAAGTTTGACCGTCGTACCTTTGGGGATGGGAAAGGGGGAGATTGTTAGGTTCTAACTTCTCCTCTCTCGGCCGACCGAAAGGGGAGAGCTTTAGTGAGTTCTTTCACCTATGATCGGATTGAAGCTTCACCCCGATCAGTTCACCTAAGAATGTCCTTCATAAAAACATAAAGAAAACAAATGAAGATCATTAGCTCTGGCATGAGTATAGTATCATGCTTGGTATGGACTCTGAATCATGCAAAAGGGAATGAACTAACCGGATCGTGACAGAATCCAAACCCCTATTTTTGGTAGGTTTTTAAATATATATGAGGTGCAAAGATTGATCTAATGCATGACAAATAACATGACGAAAATTTCTAAGATGAAAACGGAAGACAAAAACTCGATTAAACTGGCGATCGGACTCCGAAAATTGCAAAACAAGCTTCTGCCCCTGCTGGTGCCTTATATATAGGGTGCTAGCTGCAGGTGCCCCCCTTATAGGGTGCGTTGACCAAGGTCAAAGCGCCCTGTATATGGGGCACTAAGTCTGGCTCGAACAGATTTTCTTCCCCTCTTCGCGATACTACTCCGGAGTGCTGGGCGACTTCCGGGACGAGGTAGGGGCTCCTCCTTGTAGAAAATATGCAAATGAAGCTAATAGAGGGTGGCTTGATGCTGGATGCAACAGGAGAGACGGATAGAAGCTCTCAAAGTGGAGGAAAAATTCTATTTCTGGATGGCAGAAGCAACAAATTTTTTGGGACTTTTGGTGGATGATCTTGGATCGGTTTGAGAGGTTGTGGGAGGTGTAAGTGGCTTAGAAACATACTCTTGGATGGGCTCTAAGGTGGTACGGACTTGGAACTTCCTTTCAGTTCCAAATGGGGGCCTATTTATAGCTCAAAAGAGGGTACTTTGGCCATTTTCGAAAAGTAGTGCCACGCGGCATAGCGCCCTATATATAGGGTGCCAGCATCATGAGGTCCGTCAGATCGACAAGATGATTCACTGCGAAGGGTCAAATCAGCTGGTCAAGTCGATTTGATTTGGTGCCAGGCGCCCTGTATAAAGGGTGCCTGGTGCCTTATATATAGGGCGCCTGGTGCCCTATATACAGGGTGCTAGGTGACCTGTTTATATGGCACCTGGTGCCCTATAAATAGGGCGCCAGGTGCCCTATATACAGGGTGCTAGGTGCCCCATATACAGGGTGTTTGCCATGGTCGATCGTTCTATCGACCCCTTTGGAATGTGCCCAAAACCTAATCCGTCCGGAAAACCATCCAGAAAACATGGTTTGCTTTAAATATTCTTCATGAAAACAAGAATTTTAAACTCTCCAACCAGGCCAAAATTGCGTGTCTATAGCTTGCCTCGCCTTGGCGTCAGCTTTGTAGGGGAATGACACGGATGTAGCGCAGGCGAATGTAGTGAAACGTAGTGAGGTGTAGCAGAATGAAGTGGTAATGGACTGAAAAGGTGACACCAAGGTGTAGATTTAGACATGCCTTCTTTAGCCTAGTTGAGTGGAAAAAAACTTTACCGGACTCTGAGGTTGCCTTTTGTCTTATCGGAACCTTCCCTTCGGTTGATTGATTGTGCAGAAGAACTATAACTAAAATCCCACATGGGGGAGAATTGTTACCGGCCAGGACCCAAACTGCATGGTGTGTTGGACTCGGTAGAACGTAAATTGAAAAAGTAAAGATGAAACCAATAATCAACCAATGTTGGGTTCCTCAAATTCATCGGGCTTTACTCAGGAATACCGGTGTAGTTCGAATGAAATATCTTCTTGTTTTGATGAAATCATGGTTAAAACACGGTTAAAATCAGATCTTCCGGGCAAACCAAAGCGTCCTCTAAGAGTTATAGAAAGACTGTAACGGTAGGGTCGGCATGAGTATGGTGATGCATGAGATGATGCGTGACGATGCATGATGCATGCTGGGTTTAAAAAAATACAAATAAATATAGGAAAAATAGTTGAAGATATAGGTCAAACGCAACGGGTCAGGACATCCGTGAAGACACCGTCGTCCTTGTTTATTTGACTTTGGCTTATCCACGGACCTAAAAAGTGACTGAATCCTTCATCGATTTTGTTGAAGGGGTTCTCCTACTCAGCCCTTTTAGACCCGAGGTCTTCAACAATATATATGCGAGACTATGCTAGATAAACAACCCATGTAAGGCTTCAGGCGTCCTGTTTATAGGGCGCCTGGTGCCCTATTTGTAGGGCGCCTGGTGCCCTATTTGTAGGGCGCCTGGTGCCCTATTTGCAGGGTGCCAGGTGCCTTATAAGTTGGGCACCTGCATGGATTTTATGCTTGCTCCTTCCCGAGGCAGCCTTTTGATGTCTATAAGAAGGGGGGACCCCCCTTCTTCTCTCCCACACCAGCTACAGTGCTTTTTCTTATGTTGCTCTGATGGCTTCCTCCTCCTCCTGTCTGACTTGTCCAATTGAGATGAAAAGTTTTTCTGAGGTCCCGTGCCATATCCAGAACCGAGTGTCCATGGGAGTGGTAGTGACCTTATTAGGCACCCTTTTGTTTTGTTCTGAAACCCTCTTTTCTGATCACGTGATTATTCTGCAGGACCTTCCAAACTTCCCCGGCGCTCGTCGTTATGGACAGGTGCTGTGGATAGCTCGACTGATGGCTGCCATCAACATCCACGTGCGGTCTATTCTGAGCGGATGGGGTTTTTCCGGCATTCTGGTCCATGCCAACCATCTTCTTAAATATTTCTGGGACTTCTCTTTGGTGGGTGCGCTTCTCGAGAAGTGGCATCTCGATACACACACCTTCATTTTCGACACCTTCGAGTGTACCGTCCTTTTAGAAGAGGTGGAACTATTCCTAGGGCTCTGTGCCATGCTTGGGTATGGCCAGGCCATGTTTATTCTTGTTGGTCCGGTTACCAGTTTGGACTTCCTTCGTGGCTTCATGACCACCGGAGAGGCTCGGTCCATCATGGTAGGTGGGTGTATTTACACTGAGGCACTGGAAGATTGGTCTATTGGCGTGATTTAGGGTGCCGGTGATAATGAAGATCTACTGCTGCCCAGTGCCAAAGGTGTTGCTGCTTGCCTTGCCTCAGTACTCCTCTACCCGTGTGAGGACGGGTGGCTCGATCCCACTTGCCTTCCTTGCATCCAGGGCATCTGGTCCAATGAGTGCATAGCCCACTCGGTGTTGGGCTATCTCTATGACGGCATGACCTCTGCTAGTGTTGGTAGGCCCATGTTTGGCAGTATCCTTTTGTTCATGTGCTGGGCTGACTGGCGCTTCAAGTTCGATGTGTGCTACGGACCGGCCACGGCTTCTCGGCTTTTTGCTCGAAGCCCCCTCCAACCTCTCACTAGCCGTCTCTACATGGACTACAAAGTGATCAACAAATGTCCTTCGGTGAAGACCCGTGCTGACTGGCATGCATACTTCTCTACCATGAGCTGCGGCGGATTTGTCCGTCCTATCAAGGATGTTATGTGCCAGAATGTTCGTGCCTCTACCACTCCTGGGGTGGATCTTCGATTGATCACTGGTTCCTCCTTCATCATCTACAACTCACATCGGTGTCTTCTGCAGTTGGGCCAACCACGGCTCAAGGTTCCTCACCTCTCCCACATTCCGTCCGTCAAGAATCGTCAAACGGGCACGATGGCTGACGAAGAAGAATGCCAAAGCATTCTCTCCATTTGGGGAATTTGCAAGAGTTTCTCTCCGAGCGCCTACATGGAAGAAGACGAGGTCTGGAAGAGTCGGTATGTGGCAAAGCTGAGTTAGTTGCGCGGTTGATGACTTGTATCTGCTTTCAGTTGTGTCCAGTTGTATGTTGTCTGCTTTTGTTGTGTTTAGGACTTGATCAGTGTAGGTTTAGGGCTTGCTTGGTGTAGTTCTTTTTCCAGTTGTGTCTGTGTCCTGTCAGTGTTAGCAACCAGCAAAACATGCAAAAAAAGGAATTAATCATCAATGTTTGCTGATAAATTTGTGTTTTTCATGAAGAATATAGTTTGCAAACACGTTTTATGGAATTTTAAAAATTTTGAAAATTTTGGCCATTGCACTTTATGTTTTCACCCCTGCACTTTTTCTTCATTTTACCATCAACTTTTCTAGCTTTTCTACTGCGTAGGATCTTTCCGAAGCGTGTAGCGTGCTGTGCAGATTCTAGAGTAAGTTTCTCCCAACGGCAAACCTGTAGTTTATTCCATTATCTTCGTTTTTGCAGAAGGGACTGAACCGATCCGGAGTCGTTCTGGATCGGAACGGGGAGAGAGAAGGGGGCCAAGCCCCCTAGCACCCCCTTGATGGGACGCTAGGCTCTAGGAGACTCTTCTTATGGCTTTCTTCTCTTCGGCAGTTGATCCTGGTGGATATGTCTGATCCTATCAGTAATTCACAATCTCATGATACCATGGTTTCTCACCCTCTTCTAATTCTTCTAACTCAACCAAAGATACTTCCTCCTTTTGCTCAATGTACTCTTTCCTTTCAAACTTTTCTTTAACCCTCAAGAATCGTGCATCTTCCACTATCGGAATGGTTCGTTGGTGGACACAGATCATCCTAACCTGTCTGCCTAGCGGGACAGATAATAAAGATGCCAGGGAAGCGAGAGCATCGGCAAGAATATTTTAAGCATGAGGGATTTGAATGAATTCGAGTTTCGAGAATAGCTTGATGTAACAGGTGGTGAGTTCTTGGTGTGGCCTAAGCCCGGGATGAGATGTGCGGTATTTGGCCAGCACTTGACGGAGAATCAACTGGCTATCACCGATTACCCTTAGTTTAGTGACATCATAGAAGTGAGCGGCCTCCAGTCCGGCTAATAAGGCTTCATACTCAGCTATATTGTTTGTTGCTAGAAAATGGAGCTGAAAAGCCTATGGAATGGTGACACCTATGGGTGATAGAAGAACAATCCCTATCTCTCTACCCTGGGAGTTTAATGCCCCGTCAAAATATAAAGTCCATAGATTGGAAGATCGAATGGACATCAATTCTTCATCGGGAAATTCTGATTAGATAGGGTCAAAGATTGTGATAGGATGATGGGCAAGGTGTTCAGCAATTGCATAGCCCTTGATTGCCTTCTATTGGGTGTAGGTGATGTCAAATTGGGAGAGAAAGCTCTGCCAGCGTGCCAAACGGTCAGTCAGGACAGATTTTTCAAGAAGAAATTTGATGGGATTCATGCAAGCAATGAGATTAACCTCGTGGGCCAGAAAGTAGTATTTAAGCTTCTGGACCACCCAAACCAAGGCGGCACAGGTTTTTTCTATGGTTGTATACTTCTGCTCACAAGGATCAAAGATTTTGGACAGATAGTATACTGCTCGCTCTTTCCCTTCATCATCTAATTGTGCCAATACTGCTCCAAGAGATCCTTCCAAAACCGAAATGTATAAGATCAAGGGTTTGTCGGGAACCAGTGGTTTGAGCACAGGTGGGCTTGACAAATATTTCTTTAAACCATCGAATGCCTCTTGACATCTCGAATCCCAACTAAATTTGGCCTTCACCTTGGTTAACTCATAGAAAGGTTTACACCTTTGGGAGTGTTGTGAGATAAACCGGCGAACAAACTGTAGCCTACCAATCAACCCTCTCAGCTCTTTTAGGTTCTTTGGTGGAGGCATGTCAATAATGGCTTTGGCCTTGTTTGGATCGATTTCGATGCCTCTTTTGCTGACGATGAACACAAGTAACTTTCCAGATGATACTCCAAACACACACTTCTTGGGGTTCATTTTAAGCTTATATTCCCTGGCTCGTTGCAAAACCCTTCTTAACACCTCAGCATGCTCATCTCGGGTTCGAGATTTGACTACTAGATCATCCACAAACACCTCTACAAATTTATGCATCATATCATGAAATATCGCCACCATGGCCCTTTGATAAGTTGCTCCGGCATTCTTTAATCTGAAAGGCATGACGACGTAGCAATAAGTTCCCCAAGGTGTAGTGAATGAGGTCTTCTCTTGATCCTCTTCTGCTAACCGGATTTGATTATACCCTGAGTATCCATCCAGGAATGATAAGGTTTCATATCCAGCTGTGTTATCAACAAGAACATTGATGTGAGGAAGGGGGAAATCATCTTTCAGACACGCTCGGTTTAAGTCCCTGAAGTCAATGCAAATTCGAACCTTTCCATCCTTCTTCATGACTGGGACTATATTTGCCACCCATTGTGGATAGAGGACAACTCTAATGAATTTTTCTTGGTGTAACTTATCGACCTCTTCCTTCATCTTTAATGCTATGTCTGGGTGGAATCTCCTTAACTCTTGCTTGACCGGGGTAGCTTCAGGTTTTAAAGTCAATCGGTGCTCTACCAATGACTTGTCTAACCCCGACATATCTTCGTATGTCCAAGCGAACGTGTCATTGTATTCTTGTAACACCCCCATTAGATTCTGTTCTTCTAAAGGGGCGAGGTTGGTACTGATGAGGATATTCTTAGGATCTTCCGGTGTTCCAAGATTAAGTTCCTTGGTCGGTTCATCCACCGTCGCTGATGGTTCTTCAAATCTTCTTAAGCCGGATGCATAAGCATCAGCCAAATCCTCCTCTTCATCCTCAGTATCAGGATCCTTTTCCGCTACAACCTCATAGACACCTAAAGTTGGATCAATATTGTCTTTCTCCTCATATCGAATTTCACCCAACTGGATTGCATTTTCTAGATACTCCGGTAGCTTGGCACATTCTAAGCTTTTTTGAGCTAACCGATGCAGGTATCTTTATGGAACTCTTCTACCCCTGATTTTTTGTTTTGCTTTTATTGGAAACTAAACCTAAAGAAGAAGACGGTAAATAAGGAGAGGAAGAGGAGGTTGAGAGAGTGGAATTTATTGATGAAGGGCAAAGGAGATCGATCAGAGACCGGGTGGCCTCCCGGTTTGGATCATCCTTCGGAGCAAGTTGGGATGTTTCTTCGATCGAAACTTGGGTTGAGAACAGGACGTTTTTTTTTTTTTTGATCTTTTTGAGAAGTACTAAACATAAACACAGAATGAGTTTGGTTGGTTGTGGTTTCCAATGTGGGTTGGAATATTGACAGAGAAGGGAACAAATCAAGCAAAGATGGGTAAAGAGAGCATCCATCTTTGCTACCTGGTGAATCTGACAGTGGACTTGTTGGAAATGAGTATGTTAGATCTGAGGAGATGACATGGGGTGAATGCCCCTGATTCTGATTGCCATGGGGCTTGTTGCGGAATAATCCGTCACTTGACCCTTCTTCAGAGAATAGCCATGATACATTGAGATACGACTCATCCTCTAGGCTGTCCACTTTCTTCCTCTTTGCTTGTTCTTGCGGTTCTTGTTCTTCAATCATCTGTATTGTTTCTCTGTTGTCGAAGAACTTGTGCAGACACCCCTGGAAGTATTTTTGACCAATCTTCTGGCCATTATCACATGTCCCATCGTACCCTATCTCGTTCCTTGATGTTGTCTTTACCAGCTGGATGGGTTCTATGATACCCTGCAGTTCTCTCCCCAGCCCTCGGCCTTCTTGATATCCCATATTTTCCATCATACGCCACCCAAGGGTTTTGGTATCATCCTTCTTTCTTTTCCAAACTTGCCTGGGCTGCCTTCCATCCCTCGGCAAATCGAGGATTGTGAAGACCGGTTGATTTGGCAAGCCAGGAGGGAGAGTAGCCAGGCAATCCACAGGCATACTTACCACCTTAACGACTTGTCCCTTGAAGGGAAATTTAATGCACTGGTGATTGGTTGAAGCTACGGCCTCTAATGCCTCAAGGTAAGGCCTTCCCAAGATAGCTTTGTAAGTTGAGTCCATATCCAGGATGAGGAAGTCAACAGTAACAACTCGGGGTCCGAGTTTGACTTCAAGTGTAACCATGCCATGGGCGGGCCTCTTGGAATTGTCATACTCCGTTATGGTGATTTGTGATGGCCAAATATCCTCTTATGGGATTCCACACAATTGTAGCATTTTTGGTGGAAAGACATTGATGGATGCACCGGTATCAACTAGACAAGACTCGACATCTATTTCGTTAATGTTGAAAGTGATAAAAAGTGCATATTTTCTTGCTTCTGGTTCGGCCAACTCCTCTTTGGTGAAAGTGAGGGCGGGGTGTTCACTTTTCGGGGTCAAGACCGATGCAATTTTCTCAGGGGGAAGGGTTTCATTGACCATTACTCGTTGTAGATATTGTTGAAGAACTTCCTGATGAACCTTGGACATTTTGATCAACTCTAGAATGGAAATCCATGCAGGAGTTTTGTCAAGGTGCTTCAGCAAATCATAAGATGTCCCTGGCACTGGTTCTTCTGGGTGTTCTTCTTCTTCTTCTTGTGATCGTCCTGGTTGACTGGTCTGGGGGAAAATTCTTTGAAACATGCGCCCGTTTCTAAGCACCGTGGCGAGCTGAGGGGCTATGGTTGATGTAGCGTAGGTGAATGGAGGGTTGGGTCGGATGATGGGAGGCCTAGGTAGGGGCGTAGTGATGATAGTTCGGGTTGTAGGGATGTGGGTAGGTTGTGGTGGCATGGTTGTACGAGGTGGTACGATGATGGGTCCTAATGGTGATGGTGTTTTTGGTGGCTCGACCGAGTGGATCAAGGTCCTACCTGGTTGGAGTTGTACGGCTGGTGGCGTTACGGTTGGTCATAACAGAGTGCGGATGATTGGTGGTTGGCTTCTTCTGGTGGGAATAGCTCGTGGTATGGAGTGAACGGTTCGGTTAACGTGGTTTGGAGGGTTAATGTTCATGAAGGAAGCTGGTCCCATCAATTTGCCAATTTTGGCCTCTATCGCGGGATTCATCATTGGAGGTTAGAATAGGATTAACCCTCTGATTTTCTGGTGCTGTCGCGGGTGCTTGCGCGGGTAGCGGGTTCTGAATGATCCCCAGACCGGACTCCTGTTGTTGTTGTTGGACTGGTGCCTACTGCTGCTGCTGAGGCTAGTTCTTTACTGCTTTGATGTACTTGCCCATTTGACCCTAGTCAATACTTCCCTGCTCGTGGAGGTCATAGATATAATCTTTAAATTGAATGCAATTTTCCACTGTATGCCCCGAGTATCTGTGGTATAAACAATATTTTGTCTGTATTGGCATTTTGTGGCCACTCCAGCTTTTCTTTTGGCAATGAAATCTGCCCTGCCGCCATAAGAACATTAAAAATGTTTGTGAGAGAGTACGGTAATGGCGGGTAATGGTTTCTTCTAGGCCCCATTCTTCGTGGCACATAGGTGGCGGGGGGAGGTGCCTGGTTATAGGTGGTTGGTTGGCAGGGTGGTTAAGGTGCAAAGGTTTGCATGGCCAATTGCCTGGGTTGCTGGGGGACTGGTGTCTGCATTCATTGTTGGGGATACTAGTTTGGTGTTTGGTAGCGGAAAGGTTGGGGTTGAATATGAGGGCGAGGTGCCGGTTGGGTTTGGCGGGGGTTTCTATACTGGGGGTTTATGTACTGCTATTGGTGGTTGTTGAGTGGGTTTCCTATGATATTGATGTGTTCATTGGTTACCACGCCTTCAGTCACGGGCCCAGTGGTGGTGGTGGTTGTCTTTTTGGTGATTCGTTGCCTAGGGTCGAAGAGGTTCATGATGCGAGAGTCTCGGAGTTGGGTTTGGATGTACCGTGCTCTCTCATAGAGTTCGCTCATGGTGACAGAGTGATGTAATGCCAGTATGTTCTTCAGAGCCGGAGTGGCGTTAGTGATGATCATCTTGACTTGTTCTGATTCTGACAGTGCATTCATCAGCCTTTCTGCCATTGCCCACCATCTGTCAGCATATCTTATAAAATCCTCATCATTTCTCATCTTTTCGGCCATAAGATCTGTGATTGAATAGGTAGGACCGACTCGATCTTGGTATGTTTGCAAGAACTTTGCTTTGACGGTATCAAAGTTGCTGGCTTCCAAAGGCTCAAGTGAATAGAACCATTCCAACGCGGAGCCCTCTAATGATCTTCTAAATAGGTATGCAAGGGCCTTCAGATCGTTTTGCCACATGACAGACTCATAAAGAAAATCTTTGATGTGAATGAAAGGATTCCCATTTCCGTTATATCGGTGGTAAATGGGCATTTCGGAAGGAGGAAGATGGAACACAGGGAGAGAGGGAAGGGATATCTCGGGGAGAGCTCGTGTGTCGATCAATCACTTGAGCTCCCGATATTGTTCATCCATCCTGTTGATTTTTTTAAGCACAGTTTTATCAACGGAGGATTCTCGGACAAGAGGAGGGGGGGATAGACGCTTGATTTGCCGGCATGGCCATTAGATAGGCTGAAGCGGCCGGGCAAGGAGGGTATATCGGGTGGTGCACTTGTGGACGGGCTTGATTAAAATGTGCGGAAGAGTAGACCGGTGGCCTAAGTGGTGCAGTGTTATTTGGGTCCGGGTGGTTCAAGATGGCCACCGGATGGGGTGAGTTTGGAATCAAGGGTCCATTGTGAGAATGGCCCGATACTGGTGCACCGGGTTCGTCAGTTGCTAATTGGGGGATAGAAGTGTGGTGGCCACCCTCGGCGTGGGTGTGATTGACAGGAGATTTTCCCTTCAAGATGGCCTCAATGGCTTGTAGTTGAGTTGGGTCAGCATGAGCGAATGCCTCCCACAGAGAATCCGGGTGGAGTCGGGGTGAACTAGTTTCAGGGAGAATTTCGGGTTCATTAACGGCACATACGGCATCCGGGTGGAGGTAGGATTGATCATACTCCAGCTGCAACGGCTCGTATCCTTGGTCCACCATCCTGATGACTCGCCCTGATCTCAAGTTCA
This sequence comes from Cryptocoryne crispatula var. balansae, assembly GCA_036172225.1. Lineage (NCBI taxonomy): Eukaryota > Viridiplantae > Streptophyta > Magnoliopsida > Alismatales > Araceae > Cryptocoryne > Cryptocoryne crispatula. The sequence continues at coordinate 23,566,905 of CM069928.1, forward strand.
TAAACACAAAGGAAAGATGACGAAAAACACAAGAATCCTTTTTTTTCTTTAGTTTTGATCTCTTCCCTCTTTTTTGGTTTTTGATTTTTGTTTGAACAAACAAGTTGTCAAGAAAATTAACCTCAAGCAAAGATTTCTTTTGGTTTTTTGTTAAGTGTTTTCAAATTTTTGTTTTGGTTTTCAATTTTGCTTTGCAAACAAGTAATGGCATGGACTTAAAATGATTATCGCAAATTTTTTGTTTCAACCTTAAATTAGTGGCTTGTTAAGAGAAATAATGTCCACTTAAATAAATGGGTAGGACCCTATGCTCTCACAACGCCGAGCAATCTAAGGTTGTCACTCTTCTCACAATGATAGGTGATAGGTACTCTGGGTTTTGGGATAAAAGGTACAACCAGCCCGATCAGTGAAGACGGAATCCTTCACGTCTGGGGACTTACGGAGGTCTCGATGGATGCTACCCAGTCCTTCCGAGAGGGAATCCCCGGAGGAGGAGTTGGCAACCACCAAGAGAGGTGTTTGGGTGTGTAGGGCTTTGGGAGGAGAGAGCCTCCCTTCTCGGATGACCTAAAGGAGTCAAAAGAACCCCAATGCAAACTAAATGCAAGTGAGATATCAAGGAGTGAGAAGCAAACAAGAAGAAAGTAAAAGCATGCAACGATCAATAGAGTATTGGAAAACAAGTAAACAAGACAATGATGTAAAGTCAAACAAGGATGAAAGCAAGTACTAATTCAACTAAAGATGCTTCAGAGGAGAAATAAGACCTTTTTAAAGAAAATAAGCAAAGATGCTTAGCATGATGATCTTTAAGATGCAAAGTCAAAGTAAGTCGATAAAGCAAGCCTAAAAATTAGATTGTGCTTTTCTTTTTAAAAGAGGACTCACAGAAAGCAAGTAGACCGGAAGAAACTAAATGATGCTCAAGAGAAGCAAGTAAACAAGCAAGCAAGTAAATAGGAATGCTAAGAAGATGTAATAACTCAAGCAAGAGCCAAAGTAAGAATGAGCATGTTGGACATTCTTTTAAAGAGATGAGAAGAACTCACTAAAGCAAAAGTAGTCCCACCGTGGTCGCCAAAAGGTGTAGGCACCCGAATGAGCCGGTGTGATTCATATTAGAGAGCGTCGGTTTGGATTGGAAGGTGTGATGATGAGTGTGTGGTTGTGAGTGGTGTGTGTGGTCACCAGGAGCCGAAGACTCCAAAGTGTGATTCGGTATGAAGCAAATGAACTAAAAAAAACAAGTTTGACCGTCGTACCTTTGGGGATGGGAAAGGGGAATATTGTTAGGTTCTAACTTCTCCTCTCTCGGCCGGCCGAAAGGGGAGAGCTTTAGTGAGTTCTTTCACCTACGATCAGATTGAAGCTTCACCCCGATTGGTTCACCTAAGAATGTCCTGCATAAAAACATAAAGAAAACAAATGAAGATCATTAGCTCTGGCAAGAGTATAGTATCATGCTTGGTATGGACTCTGAATCATGCAAAAGGGAATGAACTAACCGGATCGGGACGGAATCCCAACCCCCATTTTTGGTAAGTATTTAAATATATATGAGGTGCAAAGATTGATCTAATGCATGCCAAATAACATGATGAAAAGTTCTAAGATGAAAACTAAAGACAAAAACTCGATTAAACAAGCGATCAGACTCTGAAAATTGCAAAACAAGCTTATGCCCCTGCTGTTGCCCTATATATAGGGCGCTAGCTGCAGGTGCCCCCCTTATAGGGCGCGTTGACCAAGGTCAAAGCGGCCTGTATATGGGGCATTAAGTCTGGCTCGAACATATTTTCTTCCCCTCTTCGCGATGCTGCTCCGGAGTGCTGGGCGGCTTTCGGGACGAGGTAGGGGCTCCTCCTTGTAGAAAATATGCAAATGAAGCTAATAGAGGGTGGCTTGGATGCTGTATGCAACAGGAGAGATGGATAGAAGCTCTCAAAGTGGAGGAAAAATTCTGTTTCTGGATGGCAGAAACAACAGATTTTTGGGACTTTTGGTGGATGATCTTGGATCGGTTTGAGGGGTTGTGGGAGGTGTAAGTGGCTTAGAAACGTAGTCTTGGATGGGCTCTAAGGTGGTACAGACTTGGAACCTCCTTTCAGTTCCAAATGGGGACCTATTTATAGCTCAAAAGAGGGTACTTTGGCCATTTTCAAAAAGCAGTGCCACGCTGCATAGCACTATATATAGCGCCAGCATCATGAGGTCTGTCAGATCGACAAGATGAGTCACTGCGAAGGGTCAAATCAGCCAGTCAAGTCGATTTGATTTGGTTCCAGGCGCCCTGTATATAGGATGCCTGGTGCCTTATATATAGGGCGCCTGGTGCCCTATATATAGGGTGCTAGGTGCCTTGTTTATATGGCGCCTAGTGCCCTATAAATAGGGTGCCAGGTGCCCTATATACAGGGTGCCAGGTGCCCCATATATAGGGTGTTTGGCCCGGTCGATCGTTCTATCGATCCCCTTCAGAATGTGCCAAAAACCTGATCCGTCCGGAAAACATGGTTTGCTTTAAATATTCTTCATGAAAACAAGAATTTTAAACTCTCCAACCAGGCCAAAATTGTGTGTCTACAGTGGGCCCAAATGGTGGGCACGTGGGCCCAAAGCTAGAAAAGAAATATAAATGGCATGCGGGCCCGATTGGTGGGCATGCGGGCCCAATGTTGTTGGATTGAAATGGGCACAGAAGCCTAGTAGAGTAAGAAAATTTGAATGGGCTATCAGGCCCAGTGATCAGTTTGGGTGGCCATTTTGGCACAGAAGTAGGAATCAGGCTAGATAGCCCATCAAGTGAGTTTAGGAGGGAGAGCGTGAGGATTTTGAAATACGCGACCGTAGGATATGGTTCACGTGGAATGTTGGTTGGAGGTTTTCTAGAATGTATGAGTTGTGTAAAAAAGGATTTGCCCTTTACTGATTCTTCCTCCTTTATGAACAACCGAGCCAGAGATGAACTCAGGTTGTCCATTTCTTCCTCTTGCTCTGGTGCCTTCCTCCTCTTGACTGGTTCTTCTTCTTCATCCCCGGCCATCATCATGGTCTCCCCTTTGATGAAGAATTCTTGGAGTCCCATGGCATTTTTTAGCTAGTAGACCATCCTTGGAGTGAAACTGGGCTCATAGCCAAGCCCGTGCCTCTTTGGTCTTTGTACAGCTTCAATGGGGTGCACAACCCCGTGTAGTTCCTTTCCCAACCCCTTTCCTGGCTGATAGCCCATCCCTTTCATCATCCGCCATGCAAATGTATATGGAGGCGTCGTTAACATCATGACCTTGGGCAGCTCTGTAGTTGAAACCAACAGCTAGACAAATTCTGATACTGGTAATGCAGAATAGGGGTCATCCACGTCATTTAAAATGGGATGTTGGTTACTTTGATCACCTGGCCCTTGTATGGGAACTTCAGACATTGATGATTAGTGGAGGCAACAGCTCCTATTGCCTCAAGGTACGGGCGTCCCAAAATAGCTTTAAATGTAGGGTCCAGTTCTAATACATGAAACTCGGCGATGATAGCACACGGCCCGAGCCCTACTTCCAATGTAACCACCCCTCGTGCCGGCTTCTGGGAGTTGTCATAAGCTGTTACCGTGATGGCAGAAGGCTCGATTTCCTCATTGGAGATGCTGCAAAGTTGCAAGGTTTCTGGCGGCATGACATTTATAGACGCTCTGGTGTCAATCAAGCAGGACTTAATCTCCACGCCTCTGATGACTACTGCAACGCGCAAGGCATACTTTCTGATCTCTAGCCGTGCCAACTCCTCCTGTGTGAATGTGAGTGCCAGATGATCACTCCTCGGGGTCAAGACAGTAATTATCTTCTCGGGCGAGAGATCCTCATTGACCATGACCCGCTGCAAGTATTGTTGTAGAATGTCTTGATGATTCTTTGACCTCTTTATCAACTCCAGAATTAAAATTTGTGCTGGCATTTTGTCTAGGTGCTTCAACAAGTCATATGATGTGCCGGGCAATGGTTCTTCTACCACCTCCTCTTTTGCTTGCTCTTGTGGTTGCATCCTGGCCTGGGGGAAGACCCTTTGGAACATCCTCCCGCTACGAAGTACTGGCGCCAGCATGGTAGGGGGAGTGGTGATGATGGTGATCGTAGGGTTGGTTGGGATGTTGAGGGGCCCGTGGTAGATAAGGGTTGTGAGGATTGGATGATGAGGAGTCGTGGATTGGTGGAAGCTGGTATGTTGGGTGATAGTTGGGGTGTTGGTGGTGATGGTCGGATGATGAGGGGTCGCAGAGTAGTGGAGACTGGTATGTTGGGTGATAGTTGGGGTGTTGTTGGTGATGGTCAGATGATTAAGGGGGTGACGCTCGGATAACGAGAGGCCGAGGGGTGGTGGAGGCTGGTAGGTTAGGTGATGTTTGGGGTGTTGGTGGCGGTCTAATGATTAGATGCCGGGGAGGAATGATGGTTGATGGGTTAGGTTGGGGTGATGGTTGGGGTGCTGGTTGGGATGTTGGTTGGGAGGCTAGTGGCAGTCTAATGATTAGGCATCGTGGAGGGTTAATGGTTGGTGAGGGTAGTGGTGGTTGGGTAGTTTGTGGGCTGGGGGCATCTCTCGGTATGGAGAGTATGGTGGTGGGGTTGGTCTAGCGGGTGGAGGCGGTTTGATCCTCAACTTGCCAACCCTGGGAATGGTGGGTTGACTCCTCGATGGCGGAGTGGACATGGTTCTAGTGTCGGTGCTTGTACGGGTGCATGTACCAGGAGCGGATCTTGGAATATGCCCAAGCCAGGCTGCTGTTGTGCTTGAGGTTTCTATTGCCGAGGTTGATTCAGCCGTGCCTTCATTGCTTGAATGGATTCTCCCATTTGTCCCCAGTCAATGTTCCCCTGATCGTGAGGTCATGAATGTAATCTTTAAATTGGAAGCAGACATCCACTGTGTAGCCAGGATACTGATGGTAGGTGCAGTACTTTGTCATGTCAACATTCACTGGCCATCCTTCTCTCTCCTTTAGAAGCTCCAACTACTGTTCAGCCATCAATGCGTTGAAAATATTGGTGAGGGAAAATGGCAGTTGAGGATAGTACTTTCTCTTGGTCCCCCCCTCCTAGGTCGGTTGGCTGGTGGTGGCACTTGGTTGTAGGCTTGTTGTTGTTGCGGTGGTCGGTTGTAGATGGGTTGTTGCTGAGGCACATGGTTGTAGGCATTTTTTTGCTGGGGCGCTCGGTTGTAGATGGGTTGTTGTGGTGATGCTCGGTTGTATGCAAGTTGTTGTTGGGGTTGAGGAACTGGCTGAGGAGCTGGCCGGTATTGTTGGTTGGGTGGTGGGTTACGGTATTGGCTTTGGCAATACCCACCCTGATTACCCATGGCATTGACGCTCTCATTATTGACTACCCCTTCGGTGGTGGGTCCTACAGGTGTAGGCTTTCTAGTGTTACGAGGTTTGGGGTCAAATGAGTTGATCATGGATGCGTCCTTAAAATGGGCTTGGAGGTAGCAGGCGCTATCACACAGCTCACTCATGGTAGTCGGGCGGTGCATGATCAGGAGGATGCAAAGGTTAGGCATGGTGTTCCCAATGAACATTCACCGGCCATCCTTCTCTCTCCTTTGGAAGCTTCAGCTGCTGTTAAACCATCAATGCATTGAAAATATCGGTGAGGGGGAATGGCAGTTGAGGATAATACTCTCTCTTGGGTCCCCCCTCCTAGGTCGGTTGGCTGGTGGTGGCACTTGGTTGTAAGCTTGTTGTTGTGATTTTAGTCGGTTGTAGACAGGTTGTTGTTGAGGCGCTCGGTTGTAGGCATTTTGTTGTTGGGGCGCTCGGTTGTAGGTAGGTTGATGTGGTGGTGCTCGGTTGTATGCAAGTTGCTGCTGGGGCTGAGGAGTTGGTTGAGGAGCTGGGTGGTATTGTTGGTTGGGTGGTGGGTTATGATATTGGCTTTGGCGATACCCACCCTGATTACCCATGGCATTGACGCTCTCGTTATTGACTACCCCTTCAATGGTGGGCCCTACAGGTGTAGGCTTTCTAGTGTTATGGGGTTTGGGGTCAAATGGATTGATCATGGATGCGTCCTTAAAATGGGCTTGGAGGTAGAGGGCGCTATCACACAGCTCACTCATGGTAGTAGGGCGGTGCATGTTTAAAAGGTTGCAAAGATTAGGCGTGGTGTTCCTGATGAGCATCCTCACCTGCTTCTCTTCTAAGCTGGTGTCCACTAGTCTCTTAGCCATTCCCATCTACCGATCAGCAAATTTGGCAAAATTCTCATCCGGTTTCATTTTCTCAACAATTAAATCTATTATCGAGTAGGCTGGCCTTACCCGGTCCTTATACCTATGCAAAAACTTTGCCTTGACAATGTCGAAATCTACCACCTCAATAGAATCAAGAGAATAAAACCAGTCAAGGGTAGATCCTTCCAATGACCGTCGGAATAGGAAGGCAAGTGCTTTGCAGTCATTCTTCCAGAATGCGGAGTCGTATAAGAAATCCTTCAGATGGTTGAAAGGATTACCAGTCCTATTGTAATGTTGAAAAACTGGTATCTCTGAAGAAGGAAGGTGTAGAACTGGGAAGGATGGGATTGAGATTTCAGGAGCAATTTTGAAGTCCAAACGGTGCTTTAATTCTTCAAAGCACTCATCCATTCGGTTGAGCTTATCAATGAAAGCTTGGGTGAGGCTAGATTCCTAAACCGCCAGAGCGAAGTGTTTAGGTGAATGGATTGGAAGAGGTGGGTTGGAAATAGGAGCTGGAATAGCATTATGTGAATGCCCCACAACAAGGTGAGTGGAGACACGGCAGGGTTGCCCAGGAGAAGAAATGATCAGGGGCCTGACTGCCGATTGAGATGGTGAGGGGGCTTGATTTCCCTCGACCGAATCTTGATTGGTGGGCATCTTGCCCTTTGTCAAAGATTGCACGAGTGAAAAGGATTCAGGGTCTAGATGGAGAGATAGACCCTGGAGGAGTTGCTCCACACTAAGTGAAGCAGGTTGATGAGTAGGATTTTGAACTTCAGGCTCCCTGACGGCGTTGACATAGCCATCTGGTTGGACCATGGGTTGTTGCAGCTCATAGTGGCCCATCTCGTACTCCTCTTCTTTCCCGTAGAAGTCCGACATCCCAATGTGTCTTCCGGACCTTAGAGTCATGGGCATCCTGTCAAATTTTCTTACAAATGGTTGAAAGAAAGCAAATGAAAAGTGTAAATGAAAAGAGATTTTTTTTGGTTATGCTTTATTTTTGTTTGATTTTTTTGTTTCAATTTGGTTGTTTAGAAAACAAGTTGAACACAAAAATTAAAGGAATTTTTTTTTATTTTGTTTTAGGTGTTTTGAAAGAAGAATTTTTTTGGTTGTTTTCAATTGTTGTGAGCAAGCAAGTTATGCAAACAAGTTCTTAAAATGACTACTCGACAATTTTTGGGTTGAAACCTTAGATTAGATTGATTGTTAGCAATTGTTCACTCAAATGGGTATGATTCATATTGCTTCAATCTTCAAGACCTAAGGTTGTCACTCAATCACCGCGAGTAGGTACTTGGGTTCTTCGTACGGAGAGGAATACTCCACGGATGGGGGCTTACGGAGGTCTTGATGGAAACCACCAAATCAATTAGGAAGGAATATCCTATAAGAGAGGTAATAATCCACCAAGAAGGTATTTGGAGGGTGAGGATGTGTTGGGAGAGAGAGCCCCCGCCTCGAATGCCCTACAGATCGAAGAAAGTCCGGTACCTGATGCAAAAGCTAATGCAAAAATAAAAATAGAGGGTAGGAGGAGAAGAAGCAATCAATATGCAAACATGAAATGAATGAAAGCTAATAAATCAAGCAAGTGAATGCAATCAAGATAAGCAATGATAAAATAAAACAAGTAACTAGCAACTAGTAACTAAAAGGTGGTTTGCGCGGGAACCAGCTTGTAATGGAGTGTCCAAGTGGGGACAAATCTGAAGTGGAGATAAAAGGATGGTCCACGTGGAGGACTGACTTGAAAATAAAATGGCCCATGGGGGATCCGGGTTTTGAAAAGGTAGGTGGTTCACGCAGGAACCGGCTTTTTGAAGGAAAAAGGGGTGGTTCACGCGGGAACCATTTTGTTTGAATGGAAAAAGGAAAGGAGGGCCACGTGGGGCCAATCTAAAGTGGTGTGAAGGGGTGGTCCATGTGGGGACTGATCTGAAAGTGTTTTGGTTCATGTGGGAACTGGTTTGGAAAAGGGGTTGGTTCACGTGGGAACCAGTTTTAATGAAGGAAGGGGTGGTTCACGCGGGAACCGGTGTAAAAGGTTAAAAAATGAAAAGAGGGCCACGTGGGGCCAATTTTAAGGTGTTGCAAATGGGTGGTCCACGCAGGGACCAATTTGAAACTAAGTTGGTTCACGCGGGAACCAAGTTGGAAAAGAAAGGTGGTTCACGCGGGAACCGGTTTATAAGAAGAAAATAGTGGTTGACGCGGGAACCGGGTTGAAATTAAAGACAAGCAAGTCAAGTCCACATGGGGGACAATCTTAAAGAAAGAGTAAACAACAAGTTTAATAGTAAATTGACATAGAAAATATAAAGGACAAGCCAGTTCGCGCGGAAACCAAATCGAAAAATAACTAGTTGTACAGATCAATCAAGCTAGCACGGTTGAAGACATTGGTTCTCCTACCGTGGTCGCCAAAAAACTGTCGACTTCAGAAAACAAGTTCTGGATTGGCACCTCAAGAGAAGGTGAAAGATAGATGGAATATGGGAAAAGGGAGTGAATCAGAAGACACTCGAAAAGCGGTAAAAAGTCCTCACCTCGGTCTCACACTCACATTGATCCCCAAACTTTCATCTCACGGCGTCGCTCGAGCACCGGAGACGGTTCGGGTCATGCGGGAGGAGAGTGAGGAGGATATGGACTTAGAACATGAATAAAAAGGTGGTCTCCAGGAGCCGAGGGCTCCGCTTTATGGAATAAAAGACAAGATTAAGTTGAATTGACCGTGTGTACCTTAGCATGAGAGATTGGGATATGAGTTCAACCTTCTTCTTCTTCAGCCGGCCGATGAAGAAGAGTCCAACCGGTGCTAGCTTGAATAATCTATGCAACTTAAAGACAATGAAAACAAGTGAAAGAATGAATTAGACTTGAGTGAAGTGTAGTAACTGAAATAAGAAGATGTGAAATTAACAATTGAAATCGAACTCACCGGCTTCGGGGTGAGTCTTAACCCCTTTTTGTGTTTTTAGTTATGTAAAAATGATGCAAACTAAACTAAAATATGTTCTAAAATAGTAAATAGACTGAATGAACTGGGTTGAGGAAGCTTATGGAGTGAATCAGCTTGAGTTGAAGCCGAAATGGTTGAAACAAGCCGGTTCGGGTAGCCTTGCACCCTCCTGGCGCGATATTGGTGCAAAGAATGCTACAGATGACCCCAACGTCAGAATCAAGTGCCGTTTATTTATATGTATGGAGAACTCGTAGAGAAAAAGATCTTATGTCGAGGACTTCTCTAAAATCTATCTTTAGAAGTCTGTAAAAATTCTGAAAGTAGATGGATGTGGAAAAACAGAACTTGGATGCATGCCCTCAGTGCAGCAATCGCCATGGATAGACAGAAAGTCGGATTCAAGTGCCGCCAATTGCAAATGAAAGACGACGAAGAGAGGAACAACTCCTATGTTGAAGACTTTAGCAGAAGGAGCTCTGGATTTTCTACATAAGCTGATGAAGTTTGGTTGCTGCAGAACACATGGATCAGGCTTCTCTTTCACTTCGGGATCGATCTCTCGACGTCGGATTGGCTTTGGATGTCGGGACGGCCTTGGGAGAGAGCTTGTATGACCACAGGATGAGCTAGGCATGGGGGATCAACCTTGGTTTGTTGGGAATAGCCCTCAATTTATAGAGAATGGAAACTGGTGCAAAACATGGAAACTAGATCGACTGCGCCCCCACTTTTCAAAGGAGATGAGGGCACACAGGGCGTGCCCTCAACCTGGGGGCGCGCAGGGTGCGCCCTCACCCAGGGGGCGTGGTCTGCGCACCCTCCTGTTTCAAAGGAGGCGGGACACGTTACGTGTCTTATTGATAAAAATCGCTGGAATCTTCCAGAAATTACTAAAAATCAACTTGATAAAATGAATGCGCCCCCGAACCGGGGGCGCGGTCAAAATAAACGATAATTAGCGAGGGAAAACCTTCTAAAAATCTAATTTAGAAGGTGTAAACCGAGGTAATTTCCGGTTTCAGAAAATGCATCGCGCCCCCGTGTTTCAAAGGAAGCGAGGGTGCACAGGGCATGCCCCCATGTTGAGGGCGCGCCCCCAGGTTGAGGGCGCGGTGACTGCGCCCTCCCATTTCAAAGGGGACGGGGGCACAGTACACTCTATCTCCTGTGTGCACATTCCACGGGCCGTTACTTGCATATGGGATGTTCGATTCGGCTCCTATTTGTTGCGTTGGAAAGAGGGCCTTCAACCGCACCTCCTCAAGTCAGTAAACCAGCCAGCATGACTCCCAAGACGTTCGCACGAGACTTTGTACCGGTTTACCCTCTCAAAGAAAGCCAAAAACCGCAGCGGAGATCTGAAAGGGCGGTTCCGGTCGAAGAATCTTGAGTCAACTTGAGATGACTTAAAATGATGACCAAACAAGTCTGGTATGGTCGGAAAACCCGAAATTATCGAAAAATCTGAGATTAACCCGATAAACGTAAACCGAAACTCAATAAAGCTGTAAAACCCTAAAATCGACTGAAATGGCCATATACGGCTTGGATTGACCCGGACGACTCGAAAAGACCCAGTGATGACCGGAAAGGCCTGACGCATTGTCCAGGATAGCCGTGTCAGTATAGATCGAAAAGGCCATAACAAAAAGTCGTTATAGACCAACGCCTACCGAAATGACTTGTCGAAAAACCCGAATGTTACGGAACACATGCAGGACTCCCGAGACCTTCAATTAAGGACTATTCAAGGTCAGTCATCGATCAAGCTCCGTGTTTTCACGATTCACATGTGGCTCTCGCTTAGAGGTTACGGCATTGTTCCGAAAATCATCGGTCCATTCCTAACTCACAAGGGGCTCCACCAGCGTCCTTAGCTCATCTCCACGAGGTAATCCAAATTAGATAATCGGTCAAACAATGGATATTGCCAATGGAATAAGAGTCTGGGGCTCCGAATCAGGCCAATTTAGCGTGTCTACAATAGTAAGGAGTCTCATGCCGTATGTGTATATCATACTAGGGCTCTTATGCTCATGTACATCGGTACACTCCTACTATCAGATACCTCAGGAACTGAAGTTCATATGCAGTATTTATTTTTTATGAAGGATCTTGAGGATTGTAGGAGGTTGGCATGGGGTGCCGCGGTACTAGCTTATTTGTACCTCCAATTATGTGCTGCCACGGCTATGAAACGCAACTAAATTGTTGGATGTCTTCATTTGTTATATGTACATATAATTTCATGAAAATTAAATGTTATCAAAGTTTTGGTTTACACAACTCATTATGTTAACTTCTTCTTTAAAACAGTGTTGGTCGTGGGAACATATCCACGTCGGTTAGCCTCATATGCCACTACTCATTGCAGGTGGCAAAGAAAGGCGACCGCTTGGTTACCGGTAATTTACGAACATATCCATGTTGAAATAGCTTTTTTTTACATGCTATATTGATGTTTGTTCATAATATGTAATTTATACAGGTGGAATCCACAGCCGAATCGACCTCAACACAGATTTACACTTCTATTCTATAGAAATGAACTTGACACCGAGGAAGCTAGTCAGGTAGGTTTAAATTATGTTTTCAATTGTTTATTTGAATTACTTATTTCAATTTACCAAAAAATAGATGAGTTATAATTTTTTCTTAATAATATTTTATGATATAGATTACGGAGTTTTTTTTTGAAATAATGCACTTTTTAATTTTTTGTAAAACTAACGCGGCAAAACTTTTTTTGTAAAACTAACGTAGTTTGACGAAAGTCGGGTTTTCAAATTCCGACTTTATTCTGCCTAATTTCACCATCAAGAGTTGCGGTTGAAAAAACAAATAAGTCGGGTGACCTATAACTGACTTTAAAGGAACATATAATAAAGTTGATAGTCGGGTTTTTAGAACCCGACTTTAAATCAATGTTCATTTAAAGTCAGATTTTCATAACCCGACTTGGGCCCTCCCAGAATCCTCCCAGAACACAAGTTTCTGGGACGAGGACAAGTCGGGTTTTCATAACCCGACTTTAAATCAACATACATTTAAAGTCGGGTTCTAAAAACTCGACTTGGTCCCTCCCAGAATCCTCCTAGAATATAGGTTTCTGGGACAGGCCCAAGTCGGGTTTTCAAAACCCGACTTTAGGAAACAGTTGAACTAAAGTTGGGTTTGAAAAACCCGACTTGTCCTTGTCCCAGAAACTTGGGTTTTGGGAGGGCCCAAGTCGGGTTTTCATTACCCGACTTTAAATCTACATACATTTAAAGTCGGGTTCTAAAAACCAGACATGGTCCCTCCCAGAAGCCTCCCTGAACCCAGGTTTATGGGATGGGCCCAAGTCAGGTTATGAAAATCCGACTTTAGTAAATAGTTAATTTAAAGTCGGGTTTGAAAAACCCGACTTGTCCTCATCCCAGAAACCTAGGTTCTGGGTGGATTCTGGGAGAGCCCAAGTCAGGTTTTTAGAACCCGACTTTAAATGTATGTAGATTTAAAGTCGGGTTATGAAAACCCGACTTTCTGAGAATGTCATATTTTTAGAATTCGACTTTCTAGACAGTGTTTGTTTTTAAAAACATAGTTTACAGAGCTTGTAAAAACTTCTACACATCACAACCTGTCAAAAAAAATTAATAAACTGAGCTTCTCCAATGCTCTACACATTACAACCTGTGTTTTGACATACATTACATTCACAAATACTCTTCAAAAATTAAAACACAAAAGATGTGAAAACCTTCATTCATTCACCGACATGGGCAACCTACAACCTTTCAAACACAACTTTAAGAGAACAGTGTGCATTGAAAAGAAACATACAGCCAAACTTTGAAAACCAAAGTGCATTGAAAACATCCATAAAATTCCACATCCATATGGCATTCCATACACACATGCCACACTATAAACACATGAGACATCCACAAAGTCAATGAAAAAAGAAAACTCATTTCTGATGCTTCACAACCTTCTTCTTTCGGAGAACCCTTTGTGGAGGTCCTTCTTCTTCTTATTCTTCTTCTTCTTCTTCTTCTTCTTCTTCTTCTACTTCTTCTTCTTGATTTGAATAGTGGATAGGATGTAGGCAACTTGTAGATTGAGTTCTTCCACGTCTTGGACGGAGTGGAGCTGGGGGTGTGTTTGCATCGAGTATTGTGGACTGTTGAGTCAATCCCTGATGCTCCATCGGTGTACTTTGTAATGGTTGTTGTCATGATGTGCTCGGTCCGCCGGGTCCACTCCAAGCAAAAGGGGGTTGTAACCATTGCCCCGCCGAAGATTGCATTGGATTTGGGGCCTCAACTCAGTCATTGTCGGTTGATAGTGTGTATGGATTCCAACTTCCATATGGATTGTGTGTAACATAAGAAGGCTCATTACTCCTATTGTTCTCATCTTCCGATGACATCCTTCTAATTTGTTGTCACTGGGTTATCATGAAAGTAGTAAATTCGTAATGTTTAATGGGGGTGACTATCTAAATTACAACTCCTTGATCGAAACATTTAATGGGGGTGACTATCTAAATTAATATTCACATGCTCAGGTATCAGATAGTTACAACTTTCTATTGGGTTGGAGAGAATCGCTGCCCAACATAAATATATTTGGGGGAGTGCCACTTTTATATTCTAGAGCCCAAAAAAGAAGGCCAGTCCAAAAGATCTGTAGATAATGTTGGGCAGCAATATTTTTTAAATATTTTTTTTAATTTACCATTGTTTGGTAAACATTTTGACCATTCTATCATCATCAACTTTGAAATTGGTGTTGATGTCAGTCGACGTTTGACTGCTAATACAAACATGATAACGTAATACAGGCATCCACCTATATTAATTTTGATATTAGTTTGATATCTTCCAGAAATTTCAATATCCAATTCGATACGGTAGAAAGCATGTTTTATGTACCCTTACCAAACTAGGCGTAATTAAGCAGGCTCTTATATATATGACAGAACGATAGAGAGTTTTCAACGGAGACCATTCCTTCTAATTAACTAATTAAGTTTCTACAATCAGTCCAACCATGTTACAGGTGGAGAACTGTAATTAGGTGAAGAACTATTGGTTGAGAAAAATAGCCAAGACATTCATAAAAGATATAGCTACCATCCGAGAATTATCCTTAAAAAACAAATTTTAGAATTAGAAACTAACTTCGCACACCTCTTAATTAGCTCGGAAAGGGAGTAAATAAATGCAAGAATAGACGAAATACAAAGAAGTCGACTGGAATCCAAATGGGAAATCTCAAACATTGTGTTGCTGATTTCTAATTTATTTTAGATCTTGGTTTTATACCAGTAAAATTCCGGTGAAGAAAATCGGTGGATGCTCCGGTGATACCCGCTGTCGGTCTGGAAACGGAATGCCGTGCCACCGCCGCTGCTATTGGAAGGAGAATGCCGCGCCGCTACTGGAAGGGGAATGCCGTCGGGAAGGGGGAACGTCGCCGCGCTGCCGCTGCTCTAGTCGCCGCCGGGAGAGGAAGTAGCGCCGTCGGGAGAAGGTTGGAGTTGTCGGGAGATGAAGGAGCGCTGCCGAGGTAAAAGTCGGGTAGGGTAGGGTGAAAGAAGAGGCGGTGTCGGGAAGTAAAAGTAAAAACAAAGTCGGGTATACAAAACCCGACTTTAAAGTCGGGTTAGTGTTGTCCGACTAATATACTCTGACTTTTAAGTTCCCGCACATTCGGTCCGAGTTAGAACAAAGTCGGAGTTTGAAAACCCGACTTTCGTCAAACTATGTTAGTTTTGCAAAAAAAAGTTTTGCCGCGTTAGTTTTACAAAAAAATAAAAAAATGCGTTATTCCAAAAAAAAAACTCTAGATTACGTGGGAGCCTTATACACAACAGATTTTGGAATCTGTACCCGATGTGTCGGTAGAAAACATCTAACTTTGGCTAGTCTCGGTACCCCTTTTATGTTGTTCGGTCATGGAGATCCATGCACCTGAACGTGTGCTAAGGCAGTTCGGCCACGTTCAAGGACGCCTAAGGATAGAAAGCATTATGAATGCAAAGATGGACATGGTCGTTGGGGTACTGATTGGACGCAAGTATATGTGTATTATGTTAACTGGTGGAATCGTCGGGAGAAATTTGTTTATGAACCTCCTGTGGAGAAAATTGATATCGAGAAACAAACTCAGCAATACGAACAATGGTATATGCAATGAACTATCCCGTATCTTGTTCAAGAAACCCCCGAAGCTCCTGAGCAATATTATCCAAGGGGTCCTGTGGAGCGAGAAATGATAAGATTGTCATTTTGTTAGAGCTTAAAAACTTTTTTTATTTTAAAAAAATTTATTGACTTGATTGTACGTATAACCTTTTCATTCAGCTACATACTCATCATGAAATTCAACAGATGCTTCAATCTCGACATGTGTATCAACTTGAGCAAACAAGGGTAGACATTTTGGATTTACAATGACATATGCATGAGAAGCTCCGTATCACGATGCCATCATTTGGGCCGACTTTAGATCCATTGCATTCTACATCCGAACATCAGCTACAACCGCCTTTGTATTGGAGTGGACAGGAGGGTGTTGGACCTTCAATTGCGGGACCTTCAACTGTAGGAACATCTATGGGGGCAGGAATGTCTACCTATGTGCGAAGAAGACCGCGTGATCCTTCGATGATCACTCCGATGGATGTCAGCTATGGGTATCAAGAACGGGATGTGATTGACAATCCCACTCCATCGGCACTGATGCAGCCGAGTCGACATGGTGAAAATGTAGTGGCCGATGTCCAGCCAAGTTGATTAGAATTATCTCCTCCCGAAGAAGAGGAAGGGCGGCTTGTTCAGAGAAGGCTTCATCCAAGGAGAGGTAGGAGAGAGTGATGTAATTTTTTTTGGACATGGTTGTGTATACTTTTCAGTTATGGTTATATATGAAGTGCTATAACTTATGTTTTCATATCAAATATGCATGTGGTCAACTTAATTTACAATTTTATCTTGTATGAATGTGTGCATGAGATATAGTGTGGTTAACTTTTATTGTATACATGATATATAGTGTGTCATTTGTCGTATGGAATGTATAGAGCAATTTTGTATAATTTGCCATCATTTGGAGTTCTCAAGCTTTGAATAAAGTTGTATGACCATATGTGTGAATGGATGAAGATGTATGATTTTTGTATGTAAAGTAATGCAAAGTTGTATGAAATTTATATTATAAGTGTTGATTGGTTGTATTGAATATAGTTGTTTCGAATGGAGTTGTTTTGAATGGATTTGATTCCATTTGAGGCCATGAACCTTGTATGCCATGTATATTTGTATTGAGATGAATGAAGTTGTATAATTTGGTTGAAGTTATATCGTTTGAATTGAATACATGAATTGAGATGTAATTGATGGTTTTCAACGTGCATGAAAGTGTTGGTTGGTTGTATTTAATAGTTTTATTTTGAATGGAGTTGTTTTGCATGGATTTGATTCCATTTGCTGCGACCAAACCGTGTAAATTTGAATGGGGTGTATGGAGTTGCATAACCTTGTATGAAGTTGCATATTTGATTTTAATTGATGTATAGGTAGAAGAAAGTGTAGTCCATAAAACTGCACTTTTTTTGACCTCCTATCTGAAAGTCAAGTTCCTAGAAATCAACTTTCAGGCACAAGCCGAATGAAAGTCCAGCTGGTGACACTTGACTTTCATTTGAAAGAGATAACAAAATCTTTATCCCAAAGTCGAGTTTGCAGAACTCGACTTTCATCGCCATAAGATCATTTAAAATTTGAGTTGGCTAAACTCGACTTTTACAAATTGAGTAACCAAAACCTGATTTTCATGCCTAGTTTTAATCGCACACCCGGCATCATTAGTCGGTTGCTATTAGTGGGAAATGTGGTCTTCTTCACAAGTCGAGTTTGGAAAACTCGACTTTGAGCAAATCGTGCTAGTTTTACAATAAAAACTTTTAGCGTGTTAGTTTTATAATAATAAAAAACTTTGTTAGTTAAAAAAAACTCAGTCCTGCTATCCCTCACTGCTCTATTGCATCATTGCAACGTTGCCATCACACTCCCCTCATGGTGCCGCCATTGCTCCGTGTCATGCCCCACCGCCGAATCAGATGAATGAGGTCATTGCAAGAATGTTGTCATTACTCATCATGTTAGAGAGAGAGATAGAGAGAGAGTGAGGATGCACACATGTTCTACCTCCCACGTCCCGCCTCCATGTCTATCTCGAAAAAAACAAGTTTTGCCTTGTTTTTTTTCAGAAGAGATTACGTGCACATAATATCTCACTTTTTAAAAAAAAGGAAAGAGTTAAATAGAGCAACCAAACACTCTAACATTTTTAAAAAAAAAATTAGGTTAAAAAAAGAAAAAAAACACAACCAAACAATCTATAAAGTAGGTAATTCAAGAGACACTGAGATGTACCCTCATAAACAATGCAAAGACAAGACTACTCCCAAGATCATTCAAAGGGACACCAAAAGCAAACAGCCAAGCCACCAGTTATACAGGGGCCATCCTACTTTTTACCCTAAATCAAGCCAAAGCCAGCCTGTCAGAGGCTCATGCATAGTACAAACGGAAGATGTCATTCAATGGATTGGGGAGGTGTATGTAGTGGCTAGATTGGCCCTTGATAACCCCCCCCCCCCCACAAGGGGTGCTATCCTCTTGACCCCGTGACCTGACCACGCTGGTCAATCCACGATTCTTGAACATCACATTTATTAATAGTATAACAATATTTCACTATCATTTATATTATTATATATGGTTAAGATTTGTGATTATATATATGATGCATACTTAAGACTTATAAAATTATTTTCTTTACTCTCTCACTTGAGATTAACTCTTTCCCAACATATACTAATATAATGTAATTAAAAAATATATATTTACATATATACACAAATAAACACTCATATTCAAATATAACTAAAAATATAACTATATTTATGTATACAAAAACATATATAGTATAAAATATATTTTTTATTTTTATATAACTTTTTATATTTTTAAAAAATAAATAAATCCGATCTCGTTTGACCCAAATCGCAACCCAGTTTGATTGGTATCTGAGTGATACCAAGAGTTGAACATCTAGGGATCAAAGTGTGTATAGAATGAAGAAGAGAGAAAGAGAAAGAGAGCAACTTCTATTCAAGCACCAAATAAGTGAGCCCTCAATATTTGTGCGTAGAAGAACGAGGATAGAAGTGCATCTCGACAACTTCAATAGGATTCTAATAGAGGTGCTATCTCTGGGTGAGGAAAGCAATAAAATGATTGAGCACTTCTCATGTTGTCATCATTGCTGATGTCTTACGATCTCATCATGATGATTATGTTGTATAAATTTGACACTCTCAATCTAGATGATGTCATGCCTTTGTTACTTTTAAATGAATCTTATTCGAAAAGTAACAAATTGGGGACATTAAGTGAGGGTAAGGCTTTGACTATAGGAAGAGGAAGTGAAAGATTGGACAACCAGTTTGAAAGATGAGATGACAAGGGACATTCCAAGATGCAGGGCCATGTGTGCTACTACTACAACAAGGAATGACATTACAAGAAGGATTGCCCATAGCATAAGAAGAGCGAACACCTAAATAAGGCAAAGTAGGAGAAGGTAGAAGCATCAACAGTGGAGGACAACAAGAAAAATGTGGATGACATCCTCTGTTGGGCATTTGCATGAGAGGAAGATCTAGACTGAATCTTAGATTCTAGCTACTCACTACATGTATGCAAGATGTTTGGCAAGTATAGACTGAATAAGAAGATGTTTGGCAAGTATCAAACATGCAGAGGTGACATGGTCCAATTGGCAAATGGAGCACATTGCTCGGTTGTGGGTATCGGATCCATGACGATACACATGTTTGATGAAAAGGTACAAATTCTCATGGATGTCCAACATGTGTCAAATCTGAAGAAGAACTTGATCTCACTGGGAGCCTTGTGGTCAAGAGGTTACTAATGCACTCTTAAAGATGGAGCTCTCAGAGTGTGCAAATGAGCATCAGTCATGCTAAGGGAGATGTTGGTAAATGGCTTGTACATGCTCATAGGGAGGGTTGACACTAACGTTGCTACAAAGTCCTTGGCAAGTAGTATTGTTTAGTAGAGGATGAGTTTTGTTGAAGGTAGAGGGCGGAGGAAGGGTGTGATGTTCGCTTCCATTGGCAATACTACTCGATATCTCTCTCATCAATTGAGAGAGAAGAGGCTATATTGCGATAACATAGTAGAGGTGTAGGTCATGCTGGCGGAGCTAGAGAACAGACAAACACTTACAATTTTAACCCAAGGTGGAGAATATTATGTAACAAGCCAAGCTACTCATGTAACTAAGATCAAGATCTAATTATGAACTAGATTCACATCGGGCTATCCAACTCAAGCTAGGATTTGGATAGGGATTAGAAAAGTCTTAATGAGAGTAGGTTTTTAGAGTTATTCTCCCTAAAAATAATTTAGGTTTGTGGCTCATTCAAGATGTTGGGTGTCAAGGGAGCCACCAGAGGAGAGATTGTATTCTACGGTCTTACTGGAGTTTAATTTCTTCAAACCTCACCTTATGCCTGTCTAACTCCATGGGTGATCGATTGTCGATTTTTTGCGATGGGGTGTGAGGATGTAAAAAGGTCCATTGGGGGTCTTATATATGTTCCCATGGAATTTGGGAAACAATATGCCCCTTGGGTGTGGCTAGTCATTGGCAACCCTAGTTGCACAAGTCGCCAGGGTCATGCCAAGGCACCCGAACCTGCCAACTCCTTAGTCAGGTCATGCATTCATATATCGACTAGAGAGGTTGGGACCAAAATAGACTAGATTAGGTTAGATTGGCCAACCTGATTCCATCTAGACATTCCATAAAGTCAAGTTCTTATCTTGTAGAACCTTGAACTCATTGTCAATCATATAAACTTCTTTGCATCAGAGAGAGAACAATGAGAGGAACATGGACGATAAGCTAGTTGCAAATGCCACAATGGACAAACATACTAATCTTTTCTAGTCTGATAACATTCATTAATAAGGAATTCTTTCTTCTTGTGCAGTTTAGATGTTCTTACACCCCAAAATGGCATGGCCATTAGATGTATAAAGTAGGCTAAGGGTGTCAATGGGCTGGGTTAGACTTGGCCCAAATCAACCCGATCAATATAATGTTTGATTCACAAAATTTTGGACTGCTTGTGCTCAGGTGGACAATTAGGAAGTTGATGGTATTTGAGGACATTTTTGTCTGAACTAAACTGAATCAAGTGATTCAAAGAAATTAAATAAGTTCAATTCTGTTTGATTAAATATGGTTTTATTTGAGGCCAACAATAGATAAAATAAATAATTTTATATATACTTATTTTAAGTTGTAAATAATTTAAATACATATTATTTATTATAAAAATTATAAAAATATTTTTATTAATATTATAAAAATAAGAATTTTATACTAATTCAACTAATTGGTGTTAAATAGTCTATCCCGTCTAATTTGGTTTGGAAGTCCTTCAAATTGATTACACCCGGAGATTCAAACTGAATCAAATCAATAGGTTAGATAGTTTGCACATTCTATGAAATAATTACCAGAAATGAGCAAGAAAAAAAATAAAAGCATTGATCATGAAAATGAAGTTAATTATCTCAATTCGATTAAGATGCAATAAACTAAATTTTGGATTTATATATTAATTAATTAATACGCGACTGACCATGTATAACGATTCATGACCGACAAATATATCCACCAGCCAGTATTGCCACACGTAATTGCAATCATGCAACCAGCTGTGTCAGTGGCGATTGATCTAAGGTATGATGTAGCTTATCAATCGTCATGTGGAGAAGAGTGGGAGTTTGTGGCAGGCTCATTACATGCAGCCACATACAAAGCTGATCAAGTAGCCATGTGCGAGGTGCCAATCAAGAAAGATGTGATGATCGAGTGTGGACAGCCCACTCCATTTATATCTCTCCTTGAAGGGATGCCATCATCGGTGAAACTTGATCTTCATTCTAGTTTGATTGGGTCAAATTTGGAGCAGATCGACCCCAAGCTAGCCCCTGACCCAACCTTGTCAGTGTCTACCCCTAAATCCCAGCCAAATCAGATTGGAATCACCAGAACTAGCCAATTCTCTCGCCACCGGTGGGGGGAGTAAATGGGACATAAATTGGATTTGATTTGGTCTTAAGCAGTGGTGAGTTTCTTTATGTGAGCAGCGCGCTTCTCTCGCCACCGAAGGAGCATACTGCCACCTCCAAGTTTTTCAAGTGTCATCGCCACTAGATTCCCATGCCATCACCGGCCCACCACCGCCTTCTTTGCAGTTTTTAAAATGCCGCCGCTGATTTTAAACACCTGTGAGGTGATCTCTGCCAGCGGCTCTACACCACATCATTAATGTGGTTTGAAACACCAACATATTTTATCTAGCAAATCCACATCTAAATCAAATCTATCATATATGGTCTGGATCCACACCCAGATTTGTCAGATCCAATCTGATTTTATATTCATAAGGAATTCAACGTTCGATTTCAACATGCTTGCACAAGAGGTAAAGACATATAACAGTAATATATGGCTAAACTAAATCTCCTATCTTGCCCGATATAGTAAACACAAGCAGATACTATATATACCACAAGTTTCTGGGACAAATGATATAGGATTGCTTCCATTTCAAGGACTACATCCACAACCTCCATAATTAGGGTAGCATCTATTGGGCACAAAAGGGGTCGTACATTGAATCACAAAAAGCTCAGCATCAACAACCCAGAGGACAACCACAATAGCAACCGCGACAAGATCCCGGCATGGGGATAGTGCAAAACCCTTTGCAAAACCATATGCCTACTCTAGTGGCAACTCTGAACCATAAGATGATCAACCTGATCATAATTCCTTTGGAAGAACCCCTTGATCAAGGACAAGATTAGCAAGTGAAAAGCCTCACCACCTCTTTTCAGACCCACCAACCCAAGGCCACTAGTAGGGTCATCTTTTCCATACCTCAAGCCTCGCCACCGGCCCCCACATTTCCAAACCTACTACTCATCATCCACACTGCGCTACAACCACTAGTTAAGCCAGCAACTACACCACTTCGCTTTGAAGGAACCATGACCCAACCAAACATACCACCACCCATGCCATTCACACCTCCACCTTTTATTTGACTGGCACCCCAACCACTCGATCCTACCCCCATTACACTATTCAACCCACTAAGGGTGCCTCAAACCACTATCAGCCACCCACCACTACCTACCCTTATCTAACCTAATCCATCAAACCTTGCCCCCATCACCGATAGGGTGCCACACCACAACACCACACCACAAATCACCACCATATTATGGAGTGGGCAAATGGTTCAATGCTTATGTCCCCAGGATAGCACAACACAAGCATTGCAAGAAATGGAAAAGGAATAGATTGAGGAACTTGTACTAGAGACAACATACGATCTATTGAAGCACCTAGACAAGATTCCAACTCAAATTTCCATCTTGGAGCTGATCAAAATATTCAAGGTTCACCAAGAATTCTTGCAACACTATTTACAACGAGTTTTGATTAGTAAAAACCTTCCCCCAAAAAAAAACATGGCTGTCTTGATGCCCATAAGTGAGCATCCCGCTCTCACTTTCGACTAATGAAGAGCTGGTAGCCCCTGTGGTTAGGAAATGTGCATTGTACCTGATGGTAGGCATCGGAAGAATCTTAGTTGGGGCATGTCTAGTAGTCACCGGCACATCTTTGAACATCATATCGCTTGAGACTCTGAGCTCTATAGCATTTCAGAAGAAGAAATCTAACAGAGGATTGGAATGAATACGACGACTCAGTAGACAACTCATCATCTGTCAGATCAGATGATCAAATGACCCTACATGATAAATAAATAGATATCCAAACCTACACCCTTTATATAGAAGTATAGAACTAAACAATATATTAAATATTTGACTTAGTCACAAGTTTTACACCTCCAACTGACATTTAGAAACACACCAACTAACACCTATAAGTCAACCAACTAGCACCTATAAGCACTTAAAAATGACCTGAATTGATAGGATAAACATATGCATGAACACCTACTACATACTCTATGATGAAATCACTAAAAATGAAACAAACTAGGCATACCATGTAACACAACATGATAAATGATAATATAAAACACATCACTAGACCATCTTTACAATACCATGCAATAAATGTACCTATCCTTTAATAAGAGACAACATCTTTTTTTATTGACAAAGAATGCGTCAACTTGTCACCTCAATTAGCCAACACTAGATCTACCATATATAGTAGTACCATATAACTAAAACAAATCCCATATTGCACCTAGACAACGGTGGCACAAGGATAAATCGTGATATTCAAGATCGAAGGATGCACCTAACTGTTCTAATCTCCACTGCCCTCGGGTCATGACTAACTAGTTTGGTGTAACTCAATCTTCCATTTCAATTTCAATGCATCATGCACACATGTAAACTTATGTCCTGCCATGACAAGAACTACATAAACTATAACCATTAACATGAACATATACACAACTAATATTATGTTAGACAACCATGCTCAAAATGAACTAAAATGAGACAATCACCACATATAAACATCTAAACATGATTAGACATGAATATATCTTGAAAAAATTAATCACTATAATCTCTAATCTTGTTAACCTATCACTAGAAACTCAACACAGTTAACTTGAGCTATTCAAGTTAATATATAACTAGGTGATAAGTTAAAAAGAACAATATTACATTACTAACTAAGCATGATCTCATATATATATATATATACATAAATGAAGAAATAAACGTATATCATCAAATGATACTACACACATCTATCTAATTAATCCATATCAACTCACAAATTAAGCAAAACGTAGCTACACACACCATTTAATTAAAAAGTCAACTTTACAAATCAAGAAAGATTTTATCATATAGACTTAATAATAATGAATAGACACTTCAAGAATGCATACTAGAATGATAAAAAGTCAAGAATTGATGACTAAAAATGATACTGAACATCGGCAATGCGGTGCATAAATTGAAGTCATCCAATAGGTTATCTCACACCAGTGGGACAGCTAGAAAAAGAATTTGAATATAGGGGAAGTATCCCATCGAATCAGAGAGAGAGAGAAAGTAAGGGAGATATATCATAGATAATAGAGAGAAGAGAAGAGAGAGAGGGATTAGGCACGTTGAGAGGGGTAGAGCGCACACCGGCGCAAAGAGGAGGCGGTGCACAACAGAATGGTGGAGGGTGCACGGTGCTAGCGGGGAGTAGCGGGCAACGGCTAGCGTCGGTGTTGACGTGGGCAGGCAAGGTTGTTGACGGCAGCTCATGGCGCAGCGCACAGTGGTTGGACGCTAGACAATTGGGGTGGCATGCTCACGAGGCCGTAAGGAGGCAGGCAACAATGCGCATGGCTATCAATTGGTCAATGAGGGAGGTGGCTCACGGTCATTAGCGCAGTGAGTTGAGAGAAAGGGACAACAAGGCGAAGGCAAGATGATGGTGATGACGGGCGGCTCAACATAGAGAAGTGAGCACGGTTGCACGTGCGACTGTGCCGCAAGAGACGGCCAACGTTGCTAGCCACGTGGCAGCAAAGGCGAGATGGTGCCAAGAGAGAGAGAGAAAAAGTAGAGCGTGGTAGTGCTTGTAGGGGCAAAAAAAGGGAGAGGAAAGAAAACAACAGACTACGGCACTAGGGTTGAGGAAGAGAGAGATTGAATCGGTGGGAGTAATATATAAATAAGAGATAAAAAGAAAAATAATGAAGGAGATTAAATAATTAATTAACACTTAATTTAAATAAAATATAACTATTTATTAAATTAATAAGGCACAATATAATTAATAAAAAATATCTATTTATCGATACAATACCCTAAAAAGATAATTTAAACACACAACATAAATAATAAAAACACCACAATAATAACCTATTTAATAATATAAAAATACTGAGTATTACATCCTTTAACTTGGTGACCCCATATAAGAGATTTATTTGGAAAAGATACCTCAGTTATGATGCAATGAAAAATTGTATACTACTCATAGTTATTGCCAATATAAGATCCTTACATTAAGATTTATAAGTTATGTACAAAGACGTGCTAGCCATCTCAGAGAGGAGAGGGAGGAACCTCCCAACCAACTAACAAGGTGATGCCATAAGCAACAGCCAAAGGTGCTGAGGAGACGAGTGTGAATCACCACAAACAATCAAAGGAGGGAGTTTTCGCAGTCTCCAATGAGAGCAACCACAACCCCTAAGCTACTTAAGTGGCGGTTCAATATCAAGTTTAAAGAACTACTACTGAGATGGCTAAATCGCTAGTTCATTAACGACTTGGTAAAAGTTCAGTAGCAACTTAGAAAATGTGTAGTAGCGGTTTAATAATAGTTCTATATCAAGTTATCGAACTGTTACTAAATCCTTACTAAGTTGCTACTGGATCCAAACCAAGTCGTTAGTGAATAGTTAAGTGGTTCAATAACATTGCTAAGTGGTTTAGTAATGACTTGATTAGGATCCAGTAGTGGTTAAAATAATTTGGTAAGAATTCAATAGCAAGTTAGTAAGGGTCCAGTAGCAGTCGTTCGATAACAGTTCAAATGGCAATTCAATAACTTGATATTGAACCGTCACTTAACTAGCCTGGGGTCATAGCACCTTTTGATTGGGAGACTGAGGAAACTTCCTTAGTTTGTCACCTGAGGTGACCTGTAGTTGAGTGCCAGCGAGGTAAAGATATCCCTCCTATTATATATGGAGGATGATCTATCCTTAATCTTTTCCCATTTTGAAGATAACTTTATTTAAGTTATGTCAACTTAAAAATTATTTTTCTAATAAAATTAACACTAGTTCAAGAATAAGCCTATGAATTTACCCTTATTTATCCCAATACTAAACATAAATCTCTTGAAAAAAGAGTTTCATCTATTTTCTTTTGTCCAAATTGTTTCCTTAAAAAAGGGTTTCACCGATTTTCAATCTGAACTAAATCAGCACAAATTGATGGAATGAAAGTATAATAATATTATTATATTATTAACACATTTTTTTACAGTTTTGTGTATTAAATAAACAATTATTTTAATTATTTTTTATTTTAAATATATAAATGTTTAATAATTATTTTTAAATTAATCAATTTTTGATCTCAAATTGGAGCAAGCCGTTGGTTGCGAGAAGCCGGCGGCGGCAGACGGGTGGGGACGAGGTGGTTTAAGTGACGCGCCGTCGTTTACGCCGCCTCTCGGTTTTTCTGGGGAGCTCCATCTGCGTCGCGCTCTCCCTCGCGCGTGCACGTCGCCGTAGGCATGTCGTGCCCGTTAGGTCAACAGCAAAAATATATAAAAAAAGGTTTTTAATCTTTTATAATGTTCTACACTAGCTAGTTCCTTATCTTTGTCGTTATAAACTTCCGTTTCAAGAGTTAAGGAAGTTCCGGTGCGAATGTGGGCAACGCATTGTCAATATTTACAGGGTAATTAATATATTAAAAAACAGTATTTTTTTAGTCAATGATTGGGTATCATAATCAACTTAGATACAATATAATATCAGATGAGTCTTGAGGATGGTCGAGCCTATTATTATATATATAAGTACTCGTTAGTTCTGTATTTTAAAAAACAAACCAGGAGTTGTTATGTCTTTAATTACTTGATCCCCCAGGCATCCTTTTAAGTAAATAATAAAAATTTAGACAGACTTTTCTGCGTGTAGGTGAAGACTGAAGTGACAATTAGGGTGTCCAATAAACTGTTTTCAAATTAAGTCAAATTGATCCATATTAGTTCAGTTCATTAGTTCGGTTTTGAAACCATTGGCTCGGTTCACTGATTGGGAGGATTTTCAAATCTATTAAATTGGTTAAGTTAAATTTTAGTAAAATTGTTCTTATAGTATTAATTAAAATAAATTTTTTATAGTTTTTCAAAAAAAAGGATATTCATCTTAACTACTTATAACTTCAAAAAATATATAAATAATTATTTTAAATATTAATCAAATTTTATTCTCCAGAACCGAACCAAATGAAGCCTGATCGATTAAGTCATTAAACTATTCCCGTTCGATTAGTTTTGAGATCCCATTTGGTTAGAATCTATTTTGGAAGAAGAAAATTAAGGATAAACTAGGCCCAAACTTAAGAGTACACTCCACTGTACACGAGAGACACAAAATTTATACGAGAAAGATCTATTTCATATGTAGCCAACTATCTTGACTGCGAGCTCCCTCCCAACCACACCGGTCACCGTCCTACTATGTACCTGAGAAGGCCGTGGCGCCCATTCGAGAGGAGTTCAAATTATCTCAGTTCGTGGGTAAAGAGAACTTGGATAATTTCTAATAATATCACAGTCATGTGATTAGAACTCACTACAAGAAAATAGGTTACTAGGGACGGCTGTAAGCCGTCCCAAAAAACCAAAAAGCCGTCGCTAATACATATTAGCGACGGCTTCAAAGCCGTCGCAAACGCGTCGCAAATAACGCCGTCGCCAATAATATTAGCGACGGCTTTTGTTAAGCCGTCCCTAGTGCATTTATTGGCGACGGCTTATGAGCCGTCGCATAAGTTATTAGCAAAACGACCATTTATCGGAGACGGCTTAGACAGCCGTCGCCAATAAGTTTACTAGCGACGGCATAAGCCGTCGCAAATGATAAGAAGATTAGACGGCCGGCGAAGTTATTTGGGACGGGTTAAGCCGTCGCAAATAATCTTATTGGCGACGGCTAATGAGCCGTCGCCAATAAATTTATTTGCGACGGCGGCATAGGCCGTCGCAAATGGCAAGCAGAAACCCCACGCCACCGTCGCGGGAATTTTTACTCTGGTATTGCGACGGCTGTATACCCGTCGCCAATAACTTTATTGGCGACGGCTACAGCCGTCCCAAATAACTTTATTGGCGACGGCTATACACAGCCGTCGCCAATAATCAATTTCTGAAAAAAAAAAATAATTTGATTGGCCGGATTGGATCAATTATACGATCCAATCCGGAAAATCAATCATTCTTGAAACTTTCGTAAAGATCTAAAATCGGATCTACCAATCCAAAAATTGAATTATATTAATAATTTCGGTGCCGGATTGCTCGTTTCAAACTCGGAACGGACACCGAATTAGGATGAAACAACACACATTAACATACCAAAATTGAAATTCATCAAATTTAAATTCATATTCACATACCATATTCAAAATCACATTCATACACAAAATGTTTTGATACATATGAATAACATTCATAGAGAGTAAAAAATACATCTTCTATTCATCTTCTTCATCTTCATCTTCATCATCATCTTCACTCTCCTCGGCATCCTCGTAGTCCTCGTCGTCATCGCCATTTCTGTCCTCTGTTTGTTGAGGCGGAGGATGCCCCGATGTGGATGGCACATCAGGAGTCGGGAACCTTTGAGTCAAGCCTTCAATGATCAGATTGAGGCGATCGAAATTATCTTGAAATGATTTCTGTTGGTTGTCCAATTGATGTTTCAATGAAGTTATTTGTTCTTCATAACGTTCATTGATTTCTCCTTGCCTCGCCACCGATCTCTAAGCTCTCGAACTTCTTGAGTCGAGCTAGAAGCACCTCCGCTTGACTCACCATACCAAGTGTGGCGAGTTTCACCTCGCCCACCACATCGGATCCGTCCTGCTCGATCTCTACCAAACACGGATACGAAAGCTTCCTCCGCGGTGAGTGGAGGCCGCGATACCCCAGCATCCGAGGATTCAGATGCTGGGGGATTCATCAATCCTTGCATATTTTCCTATAAATAATATGAATAAAAATTAAAATCCCACCGTGATGAATTGTGGATTATAAAGAAAAATAGGTTATGATAATCAATAATTACCATCATAAGACGACTTTGGTCATTATCCCAAATGACTTGCTCCATCGAGTTCTTCATGCGTTTGACTCATCCGGAATACCTCCGGACGAGTTGGAGGTCGACCTTCTTTTCGTACCTTACCAAAAAATTAAAAATAAAGATAAGAGATGATTACGAATAAGAATCAACTAATATGAAATTTTAAGTTTTAACTACTTACAAAGTCTCTTTCTAACTGATGTATATTTGTTCTTCCTCTTCTGTACGGCATTGTTAATTGCCGCCTATTACCGGCATTCTTTTCACTCAATGCCTACATATATATATAAAAATGAAACAACATTAAAAAAATGCAAATGAAAAGAATAGGATCTAATTATAAGAGGAAATAAAATTTGGAGTTACTCTAGCATCATCTTGACTCCATAAATGGCACATATGATGCCATTGTTCCTCATTGCACTGTGGAGGAATGTTGGCACGAGCTTCCTCATTTGATCGTCCTGTAAAATACTGTACACAAATATTGTTAACAAAAAATAGTTATCTCGAATTTACATTCTAAATTATATTTTACCTTTCTTTTCAAATGATTTCTTTGTTTTCTTTGCATCTCTCCCATATGCCTTAATATCTGTGCATCCGATTGAGGATTCCGCTCAAAGGTAAAATGTTGCTGCATTAATATAAAAATGATTAAAAAGTTCATCAAAATTTAGATAAGATGAAGCTACTTGAATGTTACCTCTAAATCACGGAATATGGCATCCTTTTTCTCCTGCGGTAGAGCCATGTAATTATGCTCCCACAAATCGCAATAAACTCTGTTCATAACTCCTAAGTACGAGGTAAACTCCTGTCCATGTGATCCAACGCCGGATCCTCCTACTAGAACGACGTTGTAGGACTCATCAGGGCCAAGTGTTCGCACACTGATGGCCTTTCTTTGGACCTCTCCCACGTCTAACTGATGTAGCTAGTTAAGTATAAATTAAAAATTACAATTAGACAACGACGATTTTTTAAAAAAACTTTTTACTAGCATTTATTCAAATATTTACCTGAAGCATGGGAAGATGGACTACTACCATCTGTAGGAGGCGTCGTCGGAACCCGGTGAGAAGGAGTCCGAGATGGACTAGGCTCATGGGGTGCCTCCCTAACTGGCTCGGAAGCAACACCCCTGGAGGTGGAAGGTCGATCCCTAGATGCTTGAGATTGACCCCGAGGTCCACCGCCCTCAGATGGTGTAGAAGTCTGAGATGTCCTACGACTTTTCTTTGAAAATTCTCTTCATCTGTCACATAAAAATATTAGGCGGCAATCCCGGCTTATAATTGTGCAATAAAAAAAATTTAGCGAATCCGAGGCCGGATTGCCCAATCGAGGCCGGATTGCCCAATCCGAGACCCGTTCGGGTTCCGATCGGGCAATCCGGCCGGATTGAGAAACTTGGCTTTCTTGGCCAATCCGAGGCCGGATTGCCCAATCCGAGACCCGTTCCGGGTTCCGATCGGGCAATCCGGCTTCGGATTGAGAAACTTGGATTTCTTGGCCAATCCGAGGCCGGATTGCCCAATCCGAGACCCGTTGCGGGTTCCGATCGGGCAATCCGTGCCCAATCCGAGACCCGTTGCGGGTTCCGATCGGGCAATCCGGCTTCGGATTGAAAAACTTGGATTTTTTGGCCAATCCGAGGCCGGATTGCCCAATCCGAGACCCGTTGCGGGTTCCGGTCGGGCAATCCGGCTTCGGATTGAGAAACTTGGATTTTTTGGCCAATCCGAGGCCGGATTGCCCAATCCGAGACCCGGTGCGGGTTCCGGTCGGGCAATCCGCCGGATTGAAAAACTTGGATTTTTTGGCCAATCCGAGGCCGGATTGCCCAATCCGAGACCCGTTGCGGGTTCCGATCGGGCAATCCGGCTTCGGATTGAGAAACTTGGATTTTTTGGCCAATCCGAGGCCGGATTGCCCAATCCGAGACCCGTTCCGGGTTCCGATCGGGCAATCCGGCCAGTTGAAAAACTTGGATTTTTGGCCAATCCGGCCGGATTGCCCAATCCGAGACCCGTTCCGGTTCCGTCGGGCAATCCGGCTTCGGATTGAAACTTGGATTTTTGGCCAATCCGAGGCCGGATTGCCCAATCCGAGACCCGTTCGGGTTCCGGTCGGGCAATCCGGCCGGATTGAGAAACTTGGATTTTTTGGCCAATCCGAGGCCGGATTGCCCAATCCGAGACCCGTTGCGGGTTCCGATCGGGCAATCCGGCTTCGGATTGAGAAACTTGGATTTTTTGGCCAATCCGAGGCCGGATTGCCCAATCCGAGACCCGTTGCGGGTTCCGATCGGGCAATCCGGCTTCGGATTGAAAAACTTGGATTTTTAGCTTTCTTGGCCAATCCGAGGCCGGATTGCCCAATCCGAGACCCGTTCCGGGTTCCGATCGGGCAATCCGGCTTCGGATTGAGAAACTTGGATTTTTTGGCCAATCCGAGGCCGGATTGCCCAATCCGAGACCCGTTGCGGGTTCCGATCGGGCAATCCGGCTTCGGATTGAAAAACTTGGATTTTTTGGCCAATCCGAGGCCGGATTGCCCAATCCGAGACCCGTTCCGGGTTCCGATCGGGCAATCCGGCTTCGGATTGAGAAACTCATCAAGACTGAAATTTCAAATCTCAAAGTTTAAAACCTGCAAATTTCAAATATGAAACTCCAGATATCAAAATCCCAAATCGCCAATATCACCAATAAAGAAATCTCCAAGTTCTAGAATTTGAATCAAGAATCCCAAATCAACTCTTAATTTGAAACTTCAATCTCTTGAACCTAAACCTAAATCTCCAATCTGAAATTCAAAGCCGAAAATCCCAAACAAAAAAATAAATCCTTAACTTGAAACTTTGTGGTTCGATCTATATACCCAAATATCCCAAATCACTTGAAACTGAAATGTCAAAGCCCAAATCAAACAATTGAAATCTTAAAATTGCCACTCTGAAATCTAAAACAGAAAAATCTGAATATTTTTTTTTGATCTGGAATCACAATCAAATCTCAAACTCCCTCAATCTGAAACTTCATGTTTCAAACAAAAAAAATGAGATCTCAAATTCTTCCTTGAAGTTTAAGCTCTAAAATCTCAGGTTTCTGGCATCTGAAATTTTCAAACAGAAATGGTAAGTTCACAAACCTTGGAGTTGGAAGGTGCTCAAATCAGAGGTCCAAATCAAATCCAAGGGTTCTGAAACTTAAAATCTGAGGCATGGATACCAGACCGTAAAAACCTGAACCCGGAATTACTATTATTATTACTTTTTCATGGTGTTTAGAAGAAAATGCTTGCATTGCTATGATTAAAAAGTTATGTTGTCTTATAAGATTTTCTCTTGTTTTTTTTTCTACTTTTATGTATAAAGGGATCCTTTAATATATAAATCTACATGCATGAATACATCTACTGTTGAATTATTGGTTGGTCTTCTTTGCTTCTCAGGTGACAAGGAAGGTTGGTTCTTATTCTTGAAAAATTTAAGGCTAAGCCGTTTGCACGTGGAATTTCTCCAAACTTGGTTAGTAATTTTACTTGTTTTTGCTTATATGTTGTATAATCTCTCCTAGCATGTAAAGAATGTTAGCCCGCCATTACAATCTAAAGAAAGAAAAAGCAGGATATCCATTTAGATGAATTGAATTGTGGTTGTTTCCATTTAGATGAATTGAATTGTGGATTTGATGTTTAATGAGTTTCTCAGATTTAATACTTTGTAGTTTTTGGGATTTAAACTTTGTATGTATAGCTTTGATCTAGGATGATTTTGGTTTTGATCCACTTTGGCTTGATGTCTTTTAAGATGGAATTGATTTTATAGATTGAGACTTCAGGATTTTTGATTTGAAGACTTTCAGATCATATTTTAAATCTCTCTCAGATTTAATGCTACCAAGCTCTAAAAATGTCAGTAAAATTAAAGGGAATTTATATGCAAAGGGGCATTACCCTTGTGTATTTCTCTCAAATGCATTATGAAATATTATTCTAAGGTTCATTCCATGATTAAATAAATTATGCACCTATCTACCTTTGTTCTATCTCCTAAATAATTAAAGTGATCAAGGTGCTACATAATTGGTTTGAGGAGGTCCTAACCTATTAATTTGTTAGGGCTATTTGGCACATATATGCTTTGTGATGTATATAAAAAAAATTAAAATAAAATTCGTTTGTTGAAGATGTATACCTCAAAGGAGGTTCGATTAACCCTAAGTAGGGTTTAAATCTAGCACAAAGGAGGTGGCGGCGGCGGCGGCGGCGGAGCCGGCGACACCCACGGCGGTGACGGAGGTAGCTCTCCGTGCCCTACGCAGGAAGGGGGCAAGCCGGCGGCGGCGGCGGCGACGGTGGCGGCGGCGCCGGCCACGGCGGCGGCGGCGGCGACCGGCGGCGGCGGCGGCGGCGACCGGCGGCGGCGGCGGCGGCGACCGGCGGCGGCGGCGATGGCTGAAGCGGCGGCGACCGGCGGCGGCGGCGGCACCGGACGGTGAGAGAGAGAGAGAGAGAGAGCGCGGCGGGGGAAGAAAGGAGGGTGGCGAGGGTTTTTTAACCCAAACTTATTGGCGACGGCTTTTGAAGCCGTCGCCAATAACAGGATAAGTTACATTGGCGACGGCTTACGCCGTCGCCAACAAAAGTCGACCGTTCAACGGTCACCATGGATTAGTGGCGACGGCTTACGCCGTCGCCACTAATATTATTAGCGACGGCGTATGAAGCCGTCGCCAATTTTCCGAGGGAAAAAATCCGCACGGGGCGTTTTCTGGGTATTGCGACGGCTTAAGCCGTCGCCACTAATATTAGTAGCGACGGCGTATCAAGCCGTCGCCAGTTTTCCGAGAAAAAAAACCCGCACGGTCGTTTTCTGGTATTGCGACGGCTTCGACCGTCGCAAAAACCATTATTTTCGACGGCTTAATTGAGCCGTCGCTATTTACCAAATATTAGCGACGGCGTTAATTTAGCCGTCGCTTTTATCATTATTGGCGACGGCTTATAAAAGCCGTCGCAAATAACCCGTCGCCAATGACCCAGTTTCCTGTAGTGACTGTAAATGGATTCGGGGAATCCGAAGGCCCAACCTGGATCCGAAGAAATTATCGAATTTGGACATTTAACGGCAAAACCGAATTGTGTAATTGACACATTCGGATTTGTTATTCATGGGAGAAACCCGAATGTGCACTATCGGGTTTAACATTCGGGTTTCTCCGGAACACCTCCCTCGCCGCCTCCTAGCACTTCCCCGCCTTGAACTCGCCGCCGTCTTCTCTCCTCCGGTCCATGGCCGACGATGGAGGTCGCCACCGCGTCTCTTCCTCCTCCGGGTCCTGGTTCTGTTTTCCTTCCTCCTCGGCCCACCCTCGCTCGGCTCGGTCGAGGAATTTTCTCCTCCTGCTCCCGATGCCATCTCCGACGACGCCCCTTCGTCCTTCTCGACCGCCGCTTCGCCTCCGGATTCACCGGCTCCAACCGTAGACGCCCATCCCGGCGTGACGCGCGAAGGATCTCGGGCCGCTCGATCCAGATCTCCGTCAGCATGAAGCGTCCGTCTCTTCTCGCCGCCTTCAAGAACGTCTTGTACTGACCGCCGTCGCTGTCTCTCATCCACGTCCGCGGAGGTGGCAACTCCGCTTTCGTCCTACCAGCCGACAGATCGCCATCGTCGCCATGGAGCGGCAACCTGCAGCTCCCGTGCCACCCAGAGCGTCTTCGACATGGTTCGTCGCCGTTGGGATTTTCCCGCTGAACCCGCCTTTCCTCCCCTTCTTTCTCGGCCTCCATCCCTCCGAATCTGAGTTCTCCGAGTCCAGCGGCTCCTCCTCCTTTGGCTCCTTCGTTGCGGCGGCCGCCGTCATGCTGGAGGCCCCCCTGGCCGGCGAGCGCCACTTCCCCCCATGCTCTTCCCCCTCCGCTAGGCCCCCGCCGCAGGCGAACCTCCTCTGCGAGCCACGTTATCCCTTCTCCCCGCCTGGCAGGGTTGCTTCCTCGCCAAGTAACGACGAGGCGCACGCAAGGTATTCAACCGTCGTCGACTCATCGGGTTCTTAACAGATGGATCCGAATCCGAAAATATTTTCGGATCCGGGTATGGGTTTAAGTCCGAAATATAACAACGTATATGATATGTTATCGGATTTGGATCTATCTTATCGGATTCGGATTCGGATCTTAAAAAATCCGACCCGAGAAGGATCCGTTGACAGGTCTACATGTGATGTTGTAGAAGGTAAAGTATAAATATGTTTAATAAGGATACGACGTCGTTTCAATTTTCCAAAATTTCGCACGTATATATAAAATTTATAATCACAAATATGATATATACTTAAAATTTATCAAAATATATTTTAACTCTTTTATCTTTCACACACACATCATATTTACTTATCTGCATAAATAAATATTCATATTCAATTATAACATAAAAGTATAATTATATGTATGTATACATAAATATATATATAATATAACAACTAATTTTTACATTTTTTATTATTTTATGTAATTTTATATATATTTTAATATTTTTATGATAACAAAAATAAATTCAACCTCGTCCAACCCCATCCGACCAAGGGTCGCGACCTCATCCGACTATGTCAGTTTTGGGGCCGACCGACCCCGGGCTGACTCCCGACCCGGCCTACCTTGATATTAATTTTTAATATTTATATATTTTAATAATATATTATTACATTATTTTCAACTATTTATTTTTTTATGTTAGTTTCATATTTAAATAATTATTTTATATTTTTATACATTTTAATATATTATATTATTATTTATAATAAAATATTATTTTATACTGATAAAATATTTATAAATTTATTTTACTATTTTTATATTTTATTTAAAATACATGTTTCTATTAATATTAATGCATTTATTATATTATTTATAAAAAATAGTATTTATATTGATATATTATTTATACATTTTATTTTAATATTTTTTATTTTTTTATTAAATATATTATATTTTATTTAATATTAATAAGTTTATTATATTATTATTTATAATAAAATATTTTAATATATAAATATATTATTTATAAATTTATTTTATTATTTTTATATTTTTTTAACATATTACTTTTTTATTGATATTAATATATTTATTATATCATATTATACTAAATTTTTTAGGGTATACTTAATGTGTGGGTTGATCACAACCGTCTATGTATTTCAAATGAATGGATAAGATTTTTTTATTAGTTATATCATTTACCTATGAGATGCCAATTGTAGGTAGTCCGTTGGTGTTAGCATATTTACCTGCGGGTGCTTAATTAGTAGGTATAGTAGGTAGGTATACGTTATATTTACCTACTAAATTCTTACCTACGGGAGGGGTCACATAAGTAAAGCCTAGTTTTCACGTAGTGCGGGAGGAGTTCAAATTATCTCGGTTCGTGGGTAAAGAGAACTTTGATAATTTCTAATAATATCACAGACATGTGATGTTGTAGAAGGTAAAGTATAAATATGTTTAATAAGGATACGACGTTGTTTCAATTTTCCAAAATTTCGCTGTCTAGTATGTGATAACTTGTTACTGAGCCCCCGAGCACTTGATACCAAGACCTGTTTTAATGAGGATGTGATGTCCTTTATGTTTCTAAGGCTCTACTACCAAATATGTGATAACTTATTATCAAGTTTTTGAAGATTTACTACCGAGATCTGTTACGATGACTTATTATCGACTCTCTATTGATTTGCTACCGAGATTATAGACTCACTATTAAGACTTTAAAAATTCATTATCGATCTTTTACTGGCTCACTATTAAACGTAATAATATTTATTTTACGTTCTCATTAAAGTGCATTCTTATTTCTTCTTTCATGATATCACATGTGCCGTCACCATGTTAGAGATTATGAAAGTTCTCTTCACTCAAGAATTGAGATGATACAAATTTGGAGGGAGAGATGCTAGATGGTAAAACCTTCTCCCAAGGAGAGGTCTCACTTCGTCTCCGTCTCGAACCGTTCACTTCTTCCCACCCGTGGGTCGGCAACCCTTCCTGCTTTTCTTTATTTGCTCTTTCCGGCCGTCTATATTATTATCTATGCAGAACTAGCGGGTGCTGGAGGAAGAAGAGTACAAAGAGTTCTCTTCCTTCGGATAGGATTCCCATGATCTCGAACAAATAATTCCAACCGATCGATGCAATGCAGATGACGGACGACACAGTGTGTGTTCGATGTGAACGCATGTCTACGGAGAGGTGGCCGAACAATTAACATTAGTTAAATGATATACTTGCACGCGAGCACAGATCCGATGAATAAATATATTTTCACAGTCACC
Organism: Cryptocoryne crispatula var. balansae; assembly: GCA_036172225.1. Lineage (NCBI taxonomy): Eukaryota > Viridiplantae > Streptophyta > Magnoliopsida > Alismatales > Araceae > Cryptocoryne > Cryptocoryne crispatula. The sequence goes on from CM069928.1 coordinate 23,604,445, forward strand.
AAATATGAAATTATTCTTTTTATTGAAGAAATTTGAAATTATTCTATTACCCTCTTACTTGTAGATTAATTGTTTTTTTATTTGATATTATTTTAAAAAATGGGACATCCAACACCAAACTGTAAGACAATGAGTAAAGTATCGGTTATAATTATACTTTTTTTTAATACTCACATGTGATTATTCTAACAGATTAAATCTATATTGGATGGTTCAGTAATAGTGTTAATTAACAACTTTTCCATAAAATCAGAATTACTCCTATTAAAATAGGTTTAATTTCAAAGGTATTTTAACTCAATTTATAAAAAATAATTAACTACTAAAATTATTTGTAATTGGTTGATTTAATCTCTTAACGTATTCACGAATCATTAAATAGATAGTGCTACAAAATTAGCACCTTGAATACAACATGCATGACTTGTTTAGATCCATGAAATATCTCATGAGTAGTGATATCGACGATTACAAATTATCCAATTATCCGATCCATTTGTAAAGTTAATGAACAATTATAGGATAATCTAAAATCAGCCATTAAGTTATCCATATTCATTATTGATTATCTATTATTTTACCGTATATAATCACAGATACAACATAAATCAAACCCAACAATTATTATCGATATCCGTTAATCAATACATAATCCAACGGGTTACATTCTAGGACAATTAAGTATATGCATGCACTCTATTTCGGAAACCTTGTCCCAACTCTCCAATCTATCATTCTCTTTTGAGCCTTGACATATCTTACCTGATGTCTAATGGCAACGTCTCTTTTCCCTTTCACATCCCAACAATGTAATCCACATACGGTGATAGCTCCTTCCCCCCTCGTTAGTCAAGCTATCGCCAAGTTTGATATCATGCAAGACATGTCATATTGGTGGAATCTGTCAACTATGTGATCTATCAGAAGGTCGGTGACAACGCAAAATAAGAGCGGACACAATAGTTGCATGGGAAGGTAACAGGCTCAAGCTTTCTTGTCCGTTGGATGTCTCCAAAGCCTCCAAGTCAATCTCTCTCTATCTCCAATGGTTTCTCTCATCTTGTTCTTTAAAGAAGTTGTAAGTTTCTTCTCTCTCAAATGAAGAATTTATTCATTGAAATGTTCATTGCTTTATGTATCCGTTAATCATCCCTTATTCGACTATAAACTATTTTAAGTAGATAGTACAACGTGGTTCTAGATAAACCCACTCCCGATAACTAGTAAAGTAAATGGATTTTTTTTTTCTTATAAGATATATATAATGTTATTATTGAATCAGTATCTGACCTATTGACATCTTACTCATAATGTATGTGCTCATCAGCATAATGCTATTATTCTACTGTCGAAATCATTTCTCTGTTTAAGTTGACAACAATAGTACTTTCTGTGTTACGTTGTGTGCATCCCAAATCGAATTAAGGATCAAGGATTTGCTTTCACGAGTTATATATATAAATATATCTCCTTTGTATACTACACTTGATGGTTGGTATTTGTATGAACAGCCGTGAGTCTAGCTTCTTTTATGTTTATTTGTTTGATTGATTCATTTTATCTCAAATTTTACTTTTGATTAGCTAAGAGATTAAATATTTTCACTCGTTCGATGTTATGTCTTAATTTAATATAACCCTTACATCTTAAAAGCCTCTTAATAGTAAGTTATAAACTATTAATTTTTTATTTTCAATCTTAATACTTTCGCATATGACTAGTAAGATATACATAAGTTCTAGTTTTTCTAAAATATACGTAAATTAGCAACACAGTTTCTTAATAAAATCAAGTACTCAAGCCGATGAGAAAAGTATCATTAATTATATAGACCCAAAACTTGCTTACACAAGAATATGTTGGTAATAAACTTATTCGTTGACCACCAGTATAGCCTGGAGTCCGGCAACATTAAGAACAAATGAAAGAGACAGCTGATGTACTTAACTTCCATCTATATATATACATGGAAAACATGTATTAGAGTTCTAACTATTCTCATGATGATCATGATATCCAATATTTGGATTGAGGCAGGAATTTAATTAGAAGTCAGCTTCGAATTAAGCTCTAGTTGATCAGGCTGATCTGACCCCAGCATGAGTTTTTTTTTTACAACGATGGAGGAGTGTAAAAAGTAAATCCCATATTTCAGAATTATGATTCTATTGTACAGGTTCAAAACCCATTAATATATATATCTTTTCAAAATCATGATTACATACAAACTTTTAGAACTTATCATAATGGGATTTGAAATCAATTGATTTTGTTTAATTTTTATTTTATTAAAACTTAAATATATATATCTCTAATGATAAATATCATAATAAAAACAATTTATAAATATAAAATATAACTTGATAAAAGAATACAAATAGATTTTTAATGGAATTGTATCAAATTATAGTAATCATACATGATTTATTAATTTATTTATAAATAAATATAAAATATTATATAGTTTGTATTTTTAAAGTAAATTTGATTCCAATTCGGAGAACAAAACGAGAACCAAGATGAAATTAGAAGTGATTCTGCTAGTTATCGGACCTAATAACTTGCAGTCCTACATGCAACTTGAGAAACGGATGTCTTCAAAGCAAACAACATATATATACATATTTATTATATGCCAAACCTACTGTAAGTTATTTGGGTCTGAATCTGAGTTTTGGGCTCAGCGGACTTTAATCTGTCCACTCGAAACTGATAAAACCCAGGGGACTCCACCTTCATCCGTGCTAGCTAATTCCCATGGGATCAGCAAATTCCGATGGTAGTATCGGACGATTTGGGCTATATATATATATATAGTAGAAGATCTGTGTAGGCTTCTTTTCCTAACATAAGATCAGAACGACATGTTTTGATCCAAATCTCGGATTTGGACAATGCTGGCAGCTGCGTGATACAGTCACTACAAGAACTTAAAGATTTTATAGCAACTTTTTTACAGCAATCCTAAATGTTGCTACAAAAAATACTTATTTACAGCAAACATAATTTTTGTCATAAATAATATAATATAATATAACAGTAATATTTATTATTGTTGATATTTTAATATAATCTAAATAGATATGTTTAGAATTACATAATTTAAAATTTTATATTTGTTAATAATAAAGATATTTTTTTGAAGAGAAAAATAAAAGAAAAAGTTAAATTTTTATTTTTTAACTTTCCATCGTGAAAGGTTCACGGTGATTTTTTTAAAATTTATTTAATTTTTATCACTATGCAGTCTAAAAATAACTCTGGCAAGATGACAAATATGGTTTGAAGGCCTTAATCTTATTTTTAAACCACACGTATAATCCTACGCGCTGAATATTTGCGGCGAACACGTCTGAAAATAACCGCACTAGAAGTCCCGACCCGGAAGACCACCCTGTAAAGTCGTACCGGACAGGCCGACCCGCCCGAACCGATGGCAGGGACGTAATATACAGCCATATCGGAGGGCGGTTACGACATGCAACCGAATCCGCCTCCGCCAAAACCGGCGGCCAGTTTCCTGTGCTACGCGGCATCTCTCTCCACCGCTGCGTCGGGCCAGTTAAATACCGACTTCCACTCCCCCGCCGGAGGCCCGAACGCTGCCGCCGCCCCCCCTCGTCCGCGCTCGCTTCCTCCGCAATCCTCGGCGATCGGGGCATCTCCGTCGAAGCAGTAGTGGCCGGCATCAAGCGGCGGCGGGGGCCATGAGGATGAGTTGCAATGGTTGTCACATGCTGCGGAAGGGATGCAGCGAGAGCTGCAGCATCCATCCCTACCTGCAGTGGATCAAGAATCCCGAGTCGCAGGCGAACGCCACCGTCTTCCTCGCCAAGTTCTATGGGCGCGCCGGGCTCATGAACCTGATCAGCGTGGACCGGAGCACCTCCGCCCCGGTAAGTAACAATCGCATCATCTGATTCTCCGTCGGACGATGCTCCGGAGGGGGGGCGTTTTCCTGAGATCAGTGGGTTGTGTCGTCTGCAGCCATCTTCAGATCTCTGCTGTACGAGGCGTGCGGAAGGATCGTGAACCCGATCTACGGGTCCGTGGGGCTGCTCTGGTCGGGTAGCTGGCAGCTATGCCAGGCCGCTGTGGAGGCCGTGCTCAAGGGTTTTGATGGATGGTTCACCTGTTCCGTTAATTGTTTTTGTTATCAGTTCGATTTTAATCCTGAGGTGGTCTTTACTTGGTGTAATCAGATATATGGTTTCATTCTGGTGCGCCATAGATGTCGGACTCTAGGGTTTTGATGGATGGTTCGCCTGTTCCGTTAATTGTTTTTGTTATCTATTTGATTTTAATCCTAAAGTGGTGTTTACTTGGTGTAATCAGGTATATGGTTTCATTCTGGTGCGCCATAGATGTTGAGGTGTGTTAGGGCAGATTTGGGCACAAGGGGCCATCTTAGTCATTCCTAAGCGATACTGCGATAATTTCATACGGTGTCATGTTGTCATAGATACATCCACTGCCTTGTGACAATGTAATCTGTACCTTCTCTTTTCACATATGGGTGATAGACTTGTCTTGATTAATAATGGTTTTTTTGCATCAGCTAAAATATTTATGTGAAAATTGCATGCAATGCCGATAGCTGGTAAAACAAAGTTATAGTGTGTACTGATTTGGCTTTTAGTGCCTCGTCTTATTGCCTAGACACCAAACTGGTACCTTGGTCACCTTGAAAACTATGACCTGATCTTTAGTCTTCTGAAGTGTATAAAAAGATGGATCAGAAAATTACCAGATCATGAAGCAGTTAGTCATGTCTTGAATTTTGTTTCTGTCTTGCTTGATAATACTTTCTCTAATGTGAACCACAGCATGAAGCATTGTGGCCTAGATTCTTTTTAAATTCCATGTCCAATAAGATATCTGGTTGCTCTCGTTGATTTGAGCACGAACCTGTTGTCTTGTTACAGATCTCGGATTTGTATGGTTTGGGCACGAGCATTGGTTAAGAACCTAGTGCCCTATACCTGGGGAATCAATTTTGGGTATTGTACATGTTTGGTTTTAACAAACTAGGGAATGCACTTAACATGTGGGATTATGGTCATGCTGCAGAGATTGTATTTGAAGGACTGTTACATTTAAAGAATGTGGTTCCAACCTTCGGTGTAAGTATGGAGCTATTGATCGACATTTTCTCCATAGATGCTGGCGTTCAGTTTTAAAGAGAAGGTTGAGCTTTTGTGGGTTATTGAGAGAAGAATTTCGAGTAGAGATTATTGCAATCAAAGCAGCATGTATGCCTCACATGAATGCACCTTCTAACTTGGCATCATAGTAGATAAATATGGATTGTTCAACACATACTATCTTTTATTGGTCTTTGACTTTTAAAACTTTATAGTTGGTGTTTTTAATCTTGTCATTGTCATTTCTAATAATAAATCATCATTTTGTATAGAAGAAAGGTAGGTCCTATGACATTCTCTTGGTACTAATTTTATACAATCATATGTTTAGATTGTTTCTAAACAATAGGGTCTTATGCAATCTCTTGGTACTGATTTTATGCAATCATTTTGTGTCATCTCCTTTTGGACAGGCATTGTGTATCTTGGCTGATAGTGTGGTTTGTTCAACTGGCATTTTTCCTCCATATGTAGGTCACTCTGACAACTAAAATTTTATTTGTAAAAATATGTGTTCAATGGCTTTGTCCCAAGTAGCATTCTATGCACTTACCAATGTTGTGATTATGGGGTTAGTCTTATTTTTTGCCAGCAATGAAGATGTGCTGATGTTTTTATGTTTAGCTCAATGTCATTTTACTTTGTTGAATGGTGAAATCATTTCCTTGGGACAAAATATGCCTTGCTTGACCTTCAAGTATGAGAATCTCAAACACCTATGCTTAAGTCATTTGATTTTGGTTCTGATTTTCAGAGAGAGGCTAGACTGGAGTGAAATAGAAGCATATCATTGTTCCAGTGAAACAAATGGCTGCATAAAGGTTGGGAAGTTAATTGGTTGACTTCATGTGGCTATAATAACCAATAAAATGCGCACTTGTCACTGCTCATATGAATAATCTGATATTTGGCTGTTCAATACACATGATGTTGCATTTAAATTTGTTGTTTTGCCCAGACTGCTTTTAGCCATTTAACAATGTCATGTGTTGTCTACTGTGAATGGGAAGCGTTAGAACTGGCTAGCCCATTTTTTCCCTAAAACTTGGCTTCTTTTCCCGACCTGAAGAAGGAGCCAAATTTTTGGCCAGAATCCGGGAAATCGACCCATCCTTTGATGGCAAATTGTTAGAGAAGCTGGCAGCTAGGCTGTGGGACACTGCTAACTCATAGCACTTTCAAGAGTGCTTTGACAGGATAGTGTTTTTTGTTTCATTTGGATGCTCTTGCTCAGTCATTCTTATGGAAGTTCGAGATTTTGTCTGATGAACAAATGGATGTGATTGTCTTTTAGCTTTAAGCAACTTGGCAGTTCAATGGTCTTGTTTTGCTTCTGGAAGAAGGCTTTGCAACTTCATCACTGCAACTTGTAAACATAACATAGAAATAAAGAAACCAAGGCCCCTGATACATAAGAGGGTGGTAATTATAATAAAACGGTTATTTACATGTCCAAGTGCTTCAATGTTCTTACGTATGATATTTTAATTCTATATATCTTATTGATTCATCACTCTTTCCAAGTAGCGTCAGATGAGTTCTATTATTGAACCCAGTGGGGAAAGATGCTCTTGATACAAGTAATCGCATGAGTGCATCACCGGTGACTGCTCATTTAACAAATTAAATTGCTTTTAAATTTGTCTGCTGCATGAAGCTTCAGGATGGGCAAAGAAGCCAAGCTGACCACTTTTTACCATGGCTGAAGACTGAGGGTGGATGTAGGCACACAAGTGGATGGCGTTGTGAGTCTGAGAGGGCAGGGCAGCCCAAGTTATGCTTGTGCAGTGAAAGGGGGTGCTGTCTGGAGCAAGGAGTAGCACTAGCAGCACAAGGCAGGTGGTCATTAAGGAGAAGCCAGTTGCTGGAGTGTCAAAAAGTAGTGAGCAAAAATAATCAGGTGGCATTCAATTCAAGTCATTTAAACATCTACCATGGCAATTAAAATTGAAACACACCACAATTGAATTAAATAATGACATCCTGTATTGATTGTAGTTGGAAGAGGAACAATAAAAGAATTACATGCTATTTTGATGTTAAGGGAGCACATCAAAAAGAGTATGTGTTTAGTAGGCCTTTTAACTTACTTTTTGCATCTGTGCAGGTGGTTGCATTTAGAGATATTGCTCCTCAAGCTCCAATGCACTTCTTAGTGATCCCTAAAGTTAAGGATGGACTAACTGGTATTTTCAAGGTGCGTATAGTGATTCTTAGCATATTAAGTTATGCATAGTACTATCCAGTTTGGTCTCATTGAAAATAGTTGCCTGAGTTTTTACCCCATAAGTTTTGCTTTTGAATGTTTTAATTGTGGACCCCTCATCTTTGGGCATTTTACAATAATGAAATGTTTTTTCTTTTAGAAAGAACTTACAATGCTATGCTATTTATAAAAAAAATGCCGTTAATATTTTTTATTATAGCAATGAATGTACACAATCAAGTGTTTGTCTCCTCTTTTCAGCACTCTTTTCACTTCACAGTATTGAATACCTTGCTATTCTGAAAAGTTATGAGAATTCCATTTGGCCTGCACACCCTTCTAAGATTGAAATAAGCAACAAAGCTGGGGAAGCTGAAAGCCATATAGATGGTGACATTAAAGGTAGATACAGACCATCTTCTTTCAACATTGATGAATACATGCACCTGAAAGACCGTGAGGATCACCTCCTTGAAGGCCTACGGCAGTGACAAAGGATAGAGTCTGACGGCCTTGTTTTATGTATGAGAAATTTTGTAGGTTACTGATGATATTTTGTTTAAATAAACAACATTTATATTTCCCCCCTCTTTCTATTGTTCTCAAGCGAGATGTAGATGGAATGACTTGGTCCTGCTTTGAAATTTCTTAATATGATTCGAAATTTTTATCCGGGTGTTATATTCCAAAGAATGTTTGTCGATTTCGGTCCTTCAAGTTCAAGCTATGATTATCTTCGTGTCTTACATGTTTTTAGCTTTTTAAGCTTAATGCCCATAGACCTGAAAAATTAGTATTTAATCCGTAGCAAATAAGATTTTGTTACAATTTTAATTTTGTCATAATAATGATTTTACTGCAACATCAAATTCGTAATAAATAAGATTTTGATACAATTTTTAATTAGCAGTAAAATGATTTTACTGCAACATCAATTATGCGGTGAATATATTTTTGTTGCAACTTTAATTTTGTCATATTAGTTATTTTATTGTAACATCAAATTCATAGTAAATAAGATTTTGGTGCAACTTTTAATTAGTAGTAAAAATAATTTTATTGCAACATCAATTATGCGGTGAATATATTTTTACTACAACTTTAATTTTGTCATAATAATGATATTTTACTGCAAAATTGTGTTTGCTGCAAATACTATTTTTTAGAGCAAAATATATTTGTTGCAGCTAAAAATATATTGTGAGAGAACTTTATACAGCGACATACAGCAAAAATATTTGTCGCTGTAAAAAATAATTTGCTGCAAAATTATCAATTTTTGTGGCATAATTATTTGCAACAAATACTAACTTTTCTAGTAGTGAGTCAACCGAGGCCTCATCTTAATTTCAGAGATGAAAATCTACATCTTGCATGTACATACAAGAAGCCTTCATGCTAAAATACATCAAGATCAATTATTTCCGTTATAGTTAAACATTCAAAGATATAACACCTCCTGATTTTACATATCACTATGAGTTGATCTAACTCGCCAGCTTGGAGATTACGTACATGACCATGGATCTGTTGGCCTTGGGGAGCTATGGAGAAGCAAGCTTTTGATCAAAGGACTGCAACATCTCCGGTCGAGGTGTAGCACAGCAGGCAGGAGCAATCGCCGGCCGGGCGGCTAGCATTTAAATGGCCGAGCTCGGTACACCACCGGCGTGCGGGACGGGCTGAGTAGCTGGTACACGCCGTGGCCGCCGGCGAAGTTGCAGCCGGGGCGGACAATCTCGTCCTGCTCGATCTCCCAGAGGACGCCGTGGAAGAGCTCGACCTCGCAGGGGAGCTCGAGGGGGCCGTCGCTGTTGGCGTACCCGTACTCCATCTCCGCCTCGTCCAGCAGCATCTTGAAGAGAGGGTGGTTGACGTACTCCATCTTTATCAGGAACCTCTCCTTGCCGGCTCCCACGCAGACGCAGAGGCAGCCCTCCGGCGCGACGCTGCGCTTCTCCGAGTACCTGGTCCACGACTTAGTCTTCGGCATGGCGGCCGCCGCCGGTGGCTTCCTGCACCCGCGGCCGAGCGAGCGGCACCGCTCCCAAGTCTTGAGGATGAGGCTTCTCCGCCCGACCCTGTCCATATGTGTGATGAGAGACGAACCTGTTCCACTCTCTAGGACGGCAAGTGATCGACGATTATGCACAAGAAGCTCTGCAGGGGCCTGTTCCTCTTTGATTGATCAGACGCAGATGTCTCCCTCCATTAAACAAGCTTAAGCAAATCGAAAGGGGACGATCGGAAGGACCTGGGCAAGGCGGCGCCGAGGCGATTAGGGTCAACCCCGATCGTAGACCTGACGGAACAACGCCTTGGCTCTCGGCAAGACCTGGTTGCTCATGATCTGATCACCTCCATGAAAGCCACCGGCTGGAGCGCGCGCGGGATCGGTACTCAGGATCGCCGGAGGCCCTGTATCAATAGGAAAAGAGGAGGGTTATGCAGCGGCAGCCTGCTGGGGGGCTGCAGACCCCAAAGGCGGACGCCAGCTGGGACGTCTTTGGGTAGGTGGATGTGCAAGGCGGCAGGGTCCCGAGGGAGGCGATACCTCCCATGGCCGCCGTATAAATAATATTGCAACAGGTGGAGCGCGATGTCAACCCTCCCCGTGCCCGAATGGCCGCCCTCCGGCGTCCGGCTCTCGACATCTATCGGTATTCCTCGGAGGCCGTATCTCTCCTTGCTAGGTCCGCTCTCTCTCTCTCTCTCTCTCTGCCATGGTGCATGGGTCTCTGCACGACACCGCCGAAAAGACAAAGACCGTGCGTCTGCGCGGCAATGGAGGTTCTATCGAGGTGGCGCGCAGCTGCAGGGTCGCGGCCATCTACGCTCTTCTGGCACAACTTTCCTAGTAGAAGGGCCGGAGAGACCGGAGCAGGCTCTATCTGTGATTTCAACGCCTTTAATGTACGGGAGTGTGATTGTGAGACACTTTTTTAACAAATTTCATTACAAAAATATAACCCAATTGATCAAGCAATCAAACATCCCATTATCTCTTCGATCTACACGTTGTTTAAAAACATTAATGGGGTGTTTGGTTGCATGATAATTGAGATTTTTATTTTAATTTTTAAAAATTATAAGAAAATTTGTTAAAAGAAGTGTTTGACAACTATGACAATTTTATGTTTTGAAAGTGATTTTCTTCTTAAACAAAAAAAGGGTCTCACTTCTTTCTTTTTTCTTGTGGTCTCCCACTTTATTTGGTCATGTGCGGTGGTTACTTTTTTTTGTAATCACATCCCTCCAAACAAGATAATTTTATGTCATGAGTTGATTTACTTTTTATTTTAATACAATTTTTATCATGAAAATGTACAAAAAATTATCATGCAACCAAATATCCCATAAAGTTTACGTCTCAGGACGGTGCGGCTTATATCTTATTGACAAGATTGAAGACGTATGTCTTTGTTGAAGTGAGACGACGAGGCAGTAACAAAAAGATAAATCACAATGTCACAGATATTTTAATAACCAAATAAGTAAGAGAAAAGAGAAAGTTACGCACCTGCTACGCGTGCAAAGAGCTCTCCCCTTCATGTAAACCATGGCATTTTTTCTTCGAAAGCACATATGTTGACTTTATTTTCTCGGAATAATTTTTTACTGAAGTTATAATATGATTTATTTTAATGTATTATATTCATATCAATATAAAATATTAACTTTATAAAATTAAAAGTACTGAATACATTTTTTAAACCTAAATGGCATTAAAATGCTACTCTTTTTATACTTAAAAAATATTAATTATTCATATAATGTAAAAATTTAAATAATTAATAATTGATTGTATTTTATTTCGATGATGGTCTTTTTGGTCAATTTTTGCATGGCATAATTATTTATGTAAATATTCATACATTATATATTTTCTTTAAATTAAGAAATACATCTCGATCAGTTGGCGTTTACTACTCGAGAGGTTTTGACTAAACATATCAAGACTGCCTCAATATTTTATAAACATTCGTATATGACATCACATATGCGTCGCTCAATGGGACTGGTGACTTATCTAGTTTCAATCTCGCAAGGTATATTATCTCTCGTCGAACTTACGAGAAAGAGAGAAGCTTAATGGGGTGTTTGGTTACGTGATAATCATCATTTTCTTTTTAATTTTTGAAAATTATAATGAAAGTGCTCTCGAATTTGTGTTTGGCACCGGTTTTCGTTTTTTATTTTTAAAACGTTTTGGATGGAATGGGCAACGTAAAAAAAAAAAGTGGTGGAGACCACTTTTTTTTTTGAAAGTGAAACGGCGTCTCCAGCGAAGCCCTCGCGACCCTCGCGACCCTCACCTCCCCGGCGGCGGCACTCTCCTCCTCCCGGCGCTCCTCCTCCTCCCAGCGGCGCGAGCTCCTCCTCCCGGCGCTTCCCAACGGCGGTCTTCTCCTCCCGGCGCCCTCTTCACTCTCTTGAAGGTAACATTCTCCTCCCGGCGCGAGGTCGGGCTCGTTTTCCCTCTCTGTGCGACGAAGGCAAGGTGGAGGTTCGCCGGAATGGGAAGGAGGAGGATCCATCAGCCGCGACCGGGTCTTGGTGCGCGGCAAGGTGGAGGTTCGCCGGAACGACAGGTTCGACGGGCACTTGAGGATTTCGGCCTCCCCTGTGTCACCGGCTCCGGCTCCCCGCCCCTTGTGGCCGCTAACGCCGTGGGAATCCGAAGAGGGGCTACCGGAGCCACTGCAGCGGTGGCGGAGGGACTGCGCGGAGGGCTCCTGGAAAGAGACGCGGAGCTCCCTGGAGTTGTCGATGGAAGGCCGGGGCGGGGGCATCTGTGCCTGATCCCGTAGCTCCTCCATCTCCATCTCCATCTCCATCTTCAACCTTCTGCGGCTCTCAAGAGGGTGAGCAGCGACATGAAGAGGTTGATGACATCCAAGTAGAGCGCGACGGCAGCCCAGATGTACTCGTCGTAGGTGTAGCGCTTGATGAGATTGTCGGTGTCGTAGATGATGTAGCCGCAGAAGATGATCGCCGCCAGGCCTCCGTATATCATGTGGCTCGGCCACCACGCGGGAACACAAGGCTGTTCGACGATATGACCCAACCGTTACGTCGTCGGGAGCTGGAAATTTTCACCGCGAGGTTCGAACTGCGGTTATCTTCTCACCTGGATCAACGCGAACACCAAGAGCACCATGAGGGAGCCGAGCAAGAAGGGACCCAGGGAAACTGAAGTCCTGCCCCCTCTTGGCAGCCCGAGAATGTGTACGAGTGAGCGTCACCACCACCACCGCGGTCGGAATAGCGGCCTCCGGGATCACTCTCCCTGTTTGAGTTGGGGTAGACGAGACATGTAAGTAGGACGCCGGCAAGAGTTACAAATGTTCATAGCTTGCACTGAGACTACGGACTAGGAACGACGTGGAGGATGGATGGGCCGTGAAGAAATCAAATTGGGGAAGCATGTCGTCTAATGCCGGCGAGCATCCTATATCCACATTAATCGGGGGATGCTAAACGATCAAAGTACGCCGGCATGGCAACCGCACCACAATGATCAATTTGATTGTTTGGATTGAATTGAAATTGAGTTTGATTTGATTTAGTTGAATTTGATTGTTTGGATTGAATTGAAAATGAGTTTGATTTGAGATCAATTTTAATCAGATTGAATTTAGGTCATTCGATTCATTGGTTTCAATCGGATTTCGATTAAATTACGCAGAGTTTAGGATTCTCTTTTATACAATTTCAGATTTATGTGAAATGATTTGGGACAACTTGAATTTGAATTTGTTGAGGTTGTATTTGGGACAAGTTGGGAATTTGCAGATTGGGGTTTACGATTCTCCAATTTGACTTAGGTTCACTTTTCGAGAATCTTGTTTGTTACACGAGTGAAGTTGATTTTTATCTCTGAATGTGAAGTTCGGATTTGGAATTGGTCTTGTTTCAAATTTCGAACCTCAATTCGAGTTCGAATTTAGATTCCCTACGAGATTCTATATGTTCCAAAATTTTCGGATCTAGAATCTTGCAGAATTTTTACAACCTCGAGATTTTCTGGTTCATTCATTTTTTTTTTTTTGCTTCCGACCTCTCGATTTTCAAACTTTATGTTCCGGACTTCAGATTTTCAAACTTTTATTGCGGAGAAAGAAGAATCTTTCGGGACATATGAGAAAGTGAGAAGAGGGCGTAAGGAGGTAGAAGCTGCAAAGAAGGCGGTATTGCGAAGAAGAATTTGGCCGGTTAGAATTTGGGTTGGTTTAGGTTTTGCAAAAACATGTGGGGATTTACGGATAGGCAAATATGAGACCCGTACACACTCAATATGAATGACCTCCTTGGTTGGGCCTTGTGATCCAATATTTTTTGTACACGAGTTCATTAACTCATCTTATAATAAGTGGATGATTGGTTTCTCAATTTTCACTTCTTTTGTAGTGTTTATTTGCTTGGAATGTACGATATAGATGTATAGTTTGAATATGCATGCAAAACTTCATTAACTTTGTTTTTTTATTATAATTTTTATAATTTATTTTTTAATACATAAAATTGTATATAGATGTCTCAGATTGAGTCATTTTCTGCGGGTCGTCTGCAATGGGATAATTCACGTCAAGAATATTTTACCGAGTTATTACTTGAGCAACAACATGCTGGCAAAAAGGCAGATAATGGATGGAAACCAGAAGCGTGGTCATCTATGCTTAATGCATTTCAAACAAAATTTAAGTTAACTACTTCTATCGATCAACTTAAAGCACGAGTTCAAGTGATGAAGAGAGAGTATGGAGTTCTTAAGGACATCTTGAAACAAAGTGGGTTTGGTTGGAATCCAGTAACAAATATGGTGGAAACGACTGATGGTATTTGGGATACTTATATCAAGGTGATATCCTTTATTTCATTGTAATTATTTGATTTTCTAATTTGATATCTATTTTCAACATTTTTTTCTTGGATCGGCACGAAGGAAGCAAAAAGTGGAGAAATAAGCCGGCTCCACTATACGACCAATGGTTTGAACTCTTTGATGGTAAGCTATATTATTTTTTATTAAAAATATTTGAATTAAATATATTATTTAGTCACTTTTATTTATTTTAGGTTCAAGGCAGATAGAAGAAGACAAATAACCACACTCTCTCGACCTGATTCATCAAGTAAAAGTAAAGAGGTTCATTCTAGTCCTCCACATTCTATGCAATTAATTTCAGATGAAGAAGATAGTGCAGCATCTAGTCCTCCTGCTCCTAAAGGAAGTTCAAGCAAAGAAAAAGGCAAGTCACGGAGCAAGAAGAGTAGGACAGCGATGAGAGTATTATTGAGGCCATCCATCTTTGCTAGAGAGGAATATAAGAAAATGCATTCCGGCTAGTATTGCTATGATACAAGAAGCTATGGAAATTGTTACGATGATGCCACAATTATCTGCTGCTGAAAAAGCAAAAGTTAGCAATATTATTAGGAATGGATCAGCATTTGCAACATTTTTAAAGATGGATGAGGAGACACGACTTGAGTGGATTAAGTTAGAATTAGGAAAATAGTATTATAGTACTTGTAACTTTTTTTAATGGACTTGTTTTTCTTAAATGATGTTGTAAACTCTATGTCGTTGGTTACTTATGTTGGTACATTTTAAACTCTATGTTACTCTGTCCTTTTTTAATGTACTTGTTTTTCTTAAATGATGTTGTAAACTCTATGTTACTCTATGTCTTGTATTGATGACATTGTGTTTTAGATAGCATGGACAACGAGTCCTTTGGTCGCGATGATTTTGAAAAATTGGATCATGAAGAAGAATATTGCATTACACGTAGAAGTGTATTATATAATTCAACCTTAAATTTGGTTGAATCATATGTGGAAAGAAGATTTGAGACTCCACAAGGACGGATCGAAATTCGATTCTCCCAGGAAAAGAATTCATAAAAGAGTTGATAAATGGTTCTCCAGTTGTTTTTCGACAATATTGTCGAATGGATCAAAATATTTTTAAAGAGTTATGCAATCATCTAAGAGAAGCAAATTTACTTAAAGAAAGTATGAATGTTTATGTTGAGGAGATTGTTATCACGTGCTTATATATTATCGGCACGGGAGCTTCTAATCGAATTGTTCAAGGTAGATTTCAACATTCGGGAGAAACAATCGGTCGATATTTTAACAAAGTTCTTGATGCATTTACTACAATGGCACCTCGTTATATATGTTTACCTCCTCCAGAAACTCCAAGTTACATTGTTCATCGACGCTATTTTCGATTTTTCAAGGTAAGAGTGATATCTTGTTAATTTGTAGTTAAGTTTTATTTATTCTACTGTTAACATAATTTTTAATATTTTAGGATTGTATTGGAGCTATAGATGGATCTCATATAAATGTGGAAGTGCCTAATGAAGACAAACCTCGTTATAGAAATCGCAAAGGCAATTTATCTCAAAATATCATGGTTGTATGCTCTTTTGATATGAAATTTCTTTATGTAAATGCCGGTTGGGAAGGATGCACTTTGATTCTATTGTTTTGATGAATGCATTACACGAAGGATTTTATGTCCCGGAAAGGTATAAATTTTTTTACACTATCATTGTTTATTAATTTTTATTTCATGCATTAATATTTATTTATTTATGCTAGGAAAATATTATCTTGTGGATGCGGCTATGCAAATACAAATCAATTTTTGGCTCCTTATCGTGGAGTACGGTATCATCTTAAAGAATTTGGGCCAAACCATATTGCTCCACAAGATTATAAAGAATTATTCAATTTACGTCATTCATCACTTAGAAATGTTATTGAGCGAATGTTTGGTGTTACAAAGAAGCGCTTGAGAATTTTTCAAAGTACATTACAATATCGTTTAGATGTACAACCAAAATTAGTTGTTGCTTCCTTGCATGCTACATAATTTTATCGAGAGATTTTACGAATTGGAAAAGACACATTGTGGATTGATATTGAGAACGAGCAAGGGATTGCAATTGATGGAGATATAGAACAAAGAAGACAAGAAAGAATCGAGGGAACGAAGATAATGTTAGAAGCACTTCAAGCACAAATGAGCAAGGCGTATTGGAAAGCTTCTTCGAGATAATATAGCAAAAGAAATGTGGGAAGATTATGTTAGACGTCGTAGATTGTAATTATATATTTTTAGTTGATTGAATTCTTGTATGACATGAAATACTTGTTTTTTGATGTTTATGAAGTTGATGAAAATTGAATTTAAAATGCTACCAAACACCTCATTATCATTTTTAAAAATTAAAAAGTTTTTGCCAAACACATTCATTGTCACGTTTTCACTTTTAAAAATTATCTTGTTTGGCATTATATTTTAATTTTTTATCATGAAACCTTTTTAAAAATTAAAATGCAACCAAACACCCCATAACGATTCTGACTACAACAATCTACAATGACTCGGGCGTATTTGGCAGCGATCAGCAAGTATAGCAGTATATTTTTAAACTAACAGGGTTTAAAAATTTATTTCCGGAAATGACACGCTAACTTTCTTATTTCCGGATCTAGCAGGGTCTGACCGAAGCCCAGCGACTCCGGAGCCGGGTTTGCAAAGTCGCTGAATTACCCAGCGACTTTGCCTCTCTCCTATCCCGCCTCCACGTCCACCTCTCTCCTCTCTCCTCTTTGCCTCTCTCCCCGCCTCTCTCCTCTCTCCTATCCCCCGTCCTCCTCTCTCCTATCCCCGCGTCCGCCTCTCTCCGCTCTCCTCTTCGCCGAAGTCACTGGGTTACCCAGCGACTTTTGGACTGTGCGCTCCGTGCCCCGCGCACCCGTGAACCTCCTCTCTCCTATCCCGCGTCCGCGTCCGCCTCTCTCCGCTCTCCTCTTCGTCGAAGTCGCTGGGTAATTCAGCGACTTTGCACTGTAAACCCCGTGGCCCCGCGCGCACCCATGATTCTACCCGTGACCATGCGCCCCCGTGAATATTAATTGTCATCACCTTCATCTCCACGCCTATATAAAGACATCGTTTCCTCCCCCTCCATCGCACCAAAGCAATTAAGCGTTCTCTTTCTCTCTCTCCCTCTCACGCGGCCTCCCTCGCAGCTCTCTCTCTCCGTTGGCTCTCTCTCTCTCTCACGCAGCTCTCTCTCTCTCTCACCAGCGGCTCTCTCTCCCTCCCGACTTTCTCCTTAGACCCCACCACGTAATATTTATATATATTTTTATTTTCTCTCTCTATATCATAATATATAAATATTATATATAATTGTATATATACCTCAAATATATTTATATTATTTTGAAGAAGTTTATTTTATACGTACGATTTGTATAATTTATATATAGTACGTTTAAATTTATATTTAAGATAATTATTTTTTATATATTATTATGAGATATAATTAGTAATAAATATTTTTAATTATTAAATATTTTTTAAGTTGTTAAAATATACTGTAACAAAAATCTAATAAGAATTTAATATTATAATTTACAAAATATGTAAATGTAGTTTAGTAATAATATAATGTTTGTTATTATATATACATATTATTATATATACAGATAATTTGTTTATAAGAAATAAATAATTTGTAAATTACTAAAATTTATTTACTATATTACAAGTATAATAATATTTTTATTATACATAAAAATTATTATAATATATTTCAGTTTGAATACATTAATTTTATATATGATTCATATATTGTTTTAACAAAATACAATTTAACGTAACTTTTATTTTATGTAAGTAATAATATTAGTACAATTTTTTTATTTTTCAATATTTGATTTATATAAAAAAATTAATTAAAATATAAATTTAATATTTATAACAAATATTAATATACACATTAATATTAAAATATTTACTTACTATATTACAAGTATAATAATATATTTATTATACATAAATATTATTATAATATAATTCAATTTGAATATATTAATTTATATATTATTTTAACATAAAATGTTAATATAATTTAATGTAACTTTTATTTTGTATAATTAATAATATTAGTAAAAATAATTTTTTATTTTATAATATTTGTTTAAAAAATAAAAAATTTAATTAAAATATATAGTGAAAATTTATAACATATATTAATATAAAAATTAATATTAAATATTTATTACTATTTTTGAAGTATAATAATATATTTATTATTCATGTATTATTTTAACATAAAATGTTAAAATAATTTAATGTAACTTTTATTTTATGTAAGTAATAATATTAGTATAAATAAATTTTTATTTGATAATATTTGATTTAAAAATAATGAAAAATTTTAATTAGAATATATTGTTAATATTTATAACATGTCTTTATATACAAATTAATATTAGAATATTTGATTTAGAAATATCAACAAATTTTAATTAAAATTTATAGTTATTATGTATAACATATATTATTATACAAATTAATATTAAAATATTATGAATATTTTGCTCACTAATAATAAAATACTTAATAAATTATTAACTACATTATGTAATACCAAAATTTAACTACGTTAGACAATTGTTATGTAATACCAAAATTATAATTTAAAATTCTGGACTTATGTTTTAAATGTATCATCAATAATACATATTTGTCACTAATTATCCAAGTATTATACATTATAGATATAATTCTTGTGTTAACAATGTCTTTTATTTTCAGGAATTTGTGGCACTGCGGCGACTTCACATTTTCTCTTTCGTCGAACTTCGAATACTCGGTGATGTTCATGTAAACTTCACATAATTACTTGTTTTTATTATTTACTGTAGTTATTTTTAATGTTTACAGGATATCTTATAATTTTTGTAATCATGTATTCGGGAGAAGTGACAATCACTGTTATGTATGATGGACTTGTTAGATACACTGATAATGGTTTTCCCTATTATGATGGTGGTTATGAAAATAATATTCATATATCAACAATATCCTCTTTTGAAGAAGTGAAGAATATTATCCATGATATCGCTCACTGTACTCCAGATGTGATTAAGTTAAAATTGAGTTACAATTATTACGGGAATTTAATAAGTGTGGTAGATGATACATCCTGCCAAGTTATGATAGACAGAAGCTCTAGAGATAATATACAGTTATTTGTTGAAAAAGATTATATAAAGGGGGCTTTTTATAATCCGCATATGAATTGGTCAGCGGATTATAATGCACATAGTGCAATGGAACTCCTTAATCAGTGTCATTTGATAATGCCATGGAACTTAGATGTTGGATCGAGTAATATCTCTTACCCCGTTGAAATAGAAAGTACCAACCAGCAAGACCTATATTTGAATGAAGTGCATAATGATGAAGAGATGTCTGATAGGTCTACAAGTAATGACGAAGAAACCGAGACTGATATACTCAACAGTATTGATGTTGTCAATAAGTTTCATGAACATGAGGATACTACGTGGATTGAACATGCAGCTGCTAGTAACTGCTACGTTGAAAATGATGATGAAAACGAAAGTGGCAAAGAAGATGACTTGGTTGTCCGAAGTGATTGACAAAATGTTGATGAAATTGCAGTTGGAAAAATTTTTACGTCAAATGAAGATCTTATACATGCAACCTCCTCTTAGGCTTTAAAACACAATGTTCAACATCGAACTGATCGGTCTACAAGATCAAATCTTACATTAATATGTTTGTCAAAGAATCAAGGTTGCAAATGGAGATTACATGCATGCGTTAGTAAACGAGTTGGTGGATTATGGAAGATTACAAGTTTAGAGAGTACTCAAACTTGTCGTACTCCAATTGAAAATAGTCACAAGCAGTTAACATCAACTACTATATATCAGATGATTTTACCTATAATTCGCTCTCGTTTAGCAATACGTCCAAGAGATATCATTGATCTTGTACAAGTAAAATATTCGATTAAGGTTTCTTATACCAAAGCTTGGAATGCTCGTACAAAAGCATTTCAAAAGCTTTTTGGAGATTGGGAGGGCTCATACACACATCTATTGAGATACATAGAGGCAGTAAGAGGTGCTATGCCAGGTTGTGTATACAACTATGCTTGCGAAAATGAAACTTCACGACTCATGTATTTTTTTTGGAGCTTCAAGCCAAGTATTGATGGACGGCGCTATTGTCATCCACTTATTAGTGTAGACGGTACATTTTTACATGGAAAGTACCGCGGCACAATACTTGTTGCATGTGGTGCAGATGCCGATCAAAGGTTTATTTCTTATTGCATTTGTTATAGTTAACAGTGAGAATGATCATTCATGGTCTTGGTTTTTTGAACAATTTCTTAATTTGGTGTCATCTATTAGAGATAGACGCCATGAGTTGTGTATAATTTCTGACAGACATGTTAGTATCAAAAATGCTATACAACGATGGTTTTCTACTGCTGCACATTGTTTTTGTCTTCGCCATTATAGAAAGAATTTTCAAGCACATTTTACTGGAAAAGAGTTATACAAGAGGGATGTATAATGCGGGTCAAGTTTATAATCAGATGGATTTTCAGAGTAAAATGGGTGAGATTCAACTTATTTGCAATGATGCTTATGCATGGTTGATGCAAATAAATCCTGAATATTGGGCATTATCATTTGATACTGATGGTAAGAGATTTGGTATCATGACCACGAATTATTCAGAATGTTTCAACAGTGTCTTAAAGATAGCTCGTGGTTTACCAATCCATGCATTGATCCATACGACATATCATCGATTAAGATTGATGTTTTTTCAGCGTCGTATGATTGGAAACAATATAGAGACTGTGTTGACTCCTAAGCATGAGAAGTTAATGGCTGAACAAACAGAAAAAAGTAGAAATGTGCATGTTCAAGCCCGACTTAATGTGGGAGAGTGGGAAGTAAATGACAATTATGGAAATGCTTACCGTGTTGATATTACTCGACACAGTTTACAGTGCACTTGTTCTGAACCTCGAGTGCGTCATTTTCCATGTAAGCATGCATTGTGCGCAATGCGTTCCGTCAACTGGGATACATACCAATATGTCTCCCACTGGTACACAGCTCAACAATACCGTGGCACATATCAAACAGAGTTTCATACTATTCTAGATGCACATTATTGGCCCCCATTTGACAATAGCAATAATTTAATTCCTTTGTTACCTCCCTCCAATGTTCGAAAGGTCGGAAGACCTCAAAATAAGAGATTGCCAATGATAATGGATCGTGACGTAAATCATCAACATAATAAATGTGGCATATGTAAGGAAAGAGGTCATAATAAGTCGACTTGTCCATGTCGGTAATATTTTTGTATTATTATTGTTAATTGTTATATTTATTATTGATGTATTATGAATATCTCTGAACTACTAACATTATTTTTTACAGACATGGCCTCCCCTCGAGATAAGTCATTGCTGTATGAGCAGGAGACACACCGTTCCTCACATCTCGAGGTATCATATAAATTGTTTTGTCCAATTATTTAGCGTTATACATCTAACATTTATTATAATATTTTACAGGAATCATCATTACTATATCCTTCTTCTCACTTCAAAACGGTCGGTAATTGGCCAATTACTAATGTATTAGTGAGACAAAATTTAGAAGTTGCTGCTTTTTACATACAACTTCTTTACGATGGGTATCGTTAGACCGATATGGCGATATCTCATTACAGCTCTAAGTGAGCGTTGGCGTCCAGAGACATCAACATTTCATTTTGCTCGGGGAGAGATGATAATTACATTGGAAGATGTGTCCATGCTGCTTGGACTAAGGGTGGATGGTCCCCCTGTCATATCATCTCCTCAGGTTCCTTCTGAACGATACCCGACATGGGAACATGTTTGTCAACAACTTCTTGGTCAAGTACCATCAATCGAGGATTTCGGTCACCGTAGTCGTAGTACTATTAGACTACGATGGCTGGCACAACAATTTCGTACACAAGCTCATGACTTTCCAGATGATATAGACAATGAACAAACGAGACTACTTTGTCTGTATCATACTCGAGCTTATATTTTGATGCTCCTCGGTTGCGTGCTATTACCATATACATCTGGTAATGAGATTCACCTCCAATACTTAATATTCTTGGAGGATTTACCGATTTGTGGACAATACTCTTGGGGTAGTACCATATTGGCATTTTTATATCAACAATTATGCTGTGCAACAGAAAAATCACGTAACCGCATAGTAGGGTGTCTTCATTTATTGCAGGTATAATATTTTATTAGAATTTCACATTTGTATTCATCATTTCTCTTTCATATCTTAATATTTGTTATATTTTTATATATACCTATGGAGTTGGGAACACCTCCACGTTGGTCGTCCTGCTATTCCACGACCATTGTCGGAGGAGGATGTTGGTCGGCCACTTGGCGCACGGTAATACTATAGTTATGCCGTACTTTTAAATTTTACAAACCATTATAGATTTTTAACAATTTAACATTTTATATCAGATGGAATCCGTATGAACGAAGCGAACCAAGGCATCGTTCTTTGTTGTTTTATAGAAATGAGTTTGATATACAAGAAGAAAGCCAAGTACGTAACTTTCTGATCATTTCAGACTATTTGTTAGTTACAATTCCAAATTTTTTAGACATCACAATGATTTATATAATATTGTGTAGATTGTGTGGCGACCATATTCTCAAGATATCATGAATAATGTTCCACAAATTTGTATTGAAAATATGAATGTGTGGAGGGCATCTGTTCCTATCCTATATATGTCAGTGATGGAGGTTCATGCTCCTGAGCGGGTGTTACGCCAATTTGGCTATATAGAACAACAACCCGCTGACAGAGAGCAGTACACCCTTATGTGGAGAGATGGAATAATAGAATGACACATATTTTTGTGCCAACTTATGAAGGTCAACAGATTGAAGATGTGCAAGATCAATATCAGGATTGGTACTCTGAGTATGGTCTTCCACATATTCTTGAACATTTTCATGTCGCTCCTCAACAATATTATCCTAGAGGAGCTATCGAAAGAACATTGGTAAGTAATTAATATTTCTTTACACATAATATAGATTCATTACTAATTTGACCCTATTCATATTTTCAGCTCGGCTTAACTAATCGAACAAGGCAGTTACTACAATCAAGCCGAGATATAAATTTGAGACAAACAAAAAGTGATATACTCCATTTAAAAGAATTTACGTTGAGGAGTCTTCGACTTGATGTTGTTGACTATGAAGAACCTCCACCCCCTGAAATAAACGTAAATGCATGGCGCCAACCACTTTCGTCATGGACTCAAGACCCAGCTCATTTTGCTGCGGGTGCGGGCCCATCTACTTGGATGCCAAATATACCTCCATCAACTAGAACTCAGCATCCAGAACCCATTACTCTATCTGATCCTGAGTTTACGCCAACTACAGAGGATGAGGAGAATAGAAGCAGAAGAAGGAGGAGTATATATTGAAGTCGAAAGTAGACTTTATTCATGTACTTGATTATGTACCCTTCAATAAACGTGTTTTATTTTTCAAGGTTATGGTTATCTATTGTCTTGATACAATCTAAAAGTATATGTGCAAATATTCTTTGTTATATTATATTTATAATATATGATATTTATTAAAGTTATGTTTACCTAATAATTTTAATTAATATCTACGTTTTATAACATATAAATATAATATATAACATTTTATCTTTAATAGTATTATTTTTACATAGTAATATTAATTTTATATCGTACATATTGTGTACTATATTTAATAATTAAACAAATATTTACTTTTTATAATATCTTTATATGATATATAACATATTTATATATAATAAAACTATTTTTATATAATAGTATTAATTTTATATTGCACTTATAATGTTATATATTTAATAATTAAATAATTATTCTTTTTTTAATATTTTTACATAATACTTTACAAATTTATATTTATTAACACTATATTTTTTAATACTATTAATTTGTTATTGCACTTACAATTGGGTATTATTAATTTTTTATTGCACTTACAATGTATTATGTTTAATAAATATCAGTATTAATATTCTTAAATACTGTAGTTCTTAAATATTTATTATCCTACCTTTCATGTACTATATTTTAATAATATATTAAATATTAAACATTATAAATATTTTTATTACATATATAATATATTTAATTATATAATTACGGTATATTTATTAGTATTTTATTTAAAAATATATTAAGTATGTAACTTAGTATTTTTATTAAATATTAAGTGTTTTTATTATATATCTAAAATATAAAGTATAATTAATAATTTAATAAATATTTAAATTTTATATTATATTTATATAATATAAAATATATTTAATATATTAAATGTTTGTATTAATATATTATTTATAATATATAATTACATAATCTAGTATGTTTATTAGGATCTTATTTAAAATATAAAAATTATATATGTTATAAAAAAATAATATTTTTTATAATTTATTTTAAAAATATTAAGTATTATTATTATTTTTATTACTTTAAATTTAATATTTATGTATGATAAAAAATAATAAGAACAACATAATAGAAAATCAGTTTATATATGATAATATATTTAATATTCTATCATTTTATCATTTTTATAATATAAAATTTAATATAAATAAAAATAGAAAAAAAATTTGATATGAAGAGTGGTGGGAGCGAGCAATGGGCGGCGATAAGTGGGAGAGAGAGAGAGGAGGACACGATAGGATAGGAGAGAGAGTACGCGGGCAGAGGAGAGAGAGGGCGGCCCAGAGATAGGAGAGAGAGGGCGGCCGGGTGATAGGAGAGAGAGGGCGAAGTCGCTGGGTAATCCAACGACTTCGCCTAAGTCGCTGGATTACCAAGCGACTTCGACGAAATCGCTGCGTAATGCAGCGATTTCGTCCTTCCGCCCCCGAAGTCGCTGGATTACCAGCGACTTCGCCCAAACCGTGCTAGATCCAGAAAAAAAAGTTAGTGTGTTATTTCCAGAAATTATATTTTAAAGTGTGTTAGTATCAAAATTTTCTCTATATATATGTATATACCCTATCCATGTTCTTCTTCTTTGTCGTTTTGCTACTCGTGAAAACCTAATTTTGGTATCGCAACAAAGTGGATCCTGCGCCATGGAAGGATTCGATGGAACAAACTCAGCATCAACCGGCGGACACACCTGATGCTGGATGCCTCAATGGAAAGATGAATCTTACCACTACAAGAAAACTAACATTTGCCTACTAAAAGATTACCCATAGGTGAAAATTGGTAAATAAAAAATATCTTTATTTAATCTCTATACTTACTAAATTAAGATTCTGTACATAAATTTATCAATATTTACAAACAAATCTCCGTAGGTAAATATCATACCTAAAAATTCAATATGAGCTGTGCATTAGAAAAACATCAAATGAAGGCATCTAACATCCATTTTAAACAGTTTAACGGATTAGATCATCCCTAAACCCTCTTTTCATCACACCTTTCCCCCCTCCGACGTTGTCCTTACTAGAACCCTCCGATGTTGAACACTCGGTCTCACCTTCGAATCCTCCTTCTCTAACGACAATACCAAGTCCCCACAAGAACCCACAAATGCCCAAGAACACCCCGTCTTGCCTTCTCCTCCTCCCCCTTTGACGTTTAGTCCTACAAGAACACCTTTACATTGAGTCCCCGCAAGAACCCCAGGATGCCCAAGAACACATTCCATCTTGCCTCCTCCTCTTCCTTCTCCTCAAATGTTGAGACCCGTGAGAATCCTTCAAAGTTGAGTGCCTGCAAGAACCCCCCCATGCACAAGAACACCCCATCTCGGCTTCTCCTTTTGTGCGCAAGAATGCTCCATCTCCTCCTCCTCCTCTCTATGAAGGTTGCTTTTCCTTCTCTTGAGCTCCTTCTATCAGTTCTAGTGGTCTCTACAAACTCTCGATTCTCAACTCCATCCAATAATCAACAAGCTTTGGCTACCTCCATTAAAAGCTAGCACTTAGTATGCTTAGTACTTTTTGGATCCTCACCCTCTTGAGATTAATCTCTTCTCTTTGCTTCGCATGTCCCCTACTTTTATGTAGAATCTCATTTTTCTCTTCTACGGGCTCTCTATCATTGTAGTCGTGAATAGGCCACACATCTCCGAACAATAGTTGAGTCACTTTGTTTGGATCACAGTACTAGCACTGCTCTTCCTCTTAATCTCTCCTTCTATGATGTTTGAGTTTTCTAGTTTTCCTCCTTTTGATATGTATTCCCCTATTTGTCTTTCATCGAGGATATAAAAGATGTCTTTGTTTCCATGGTATTGCAGGCGTGTAGGAACTTGTATGTACTGATGACATTTGATGAGGATACATATGTGATCTTAGCCAAAAAATAACAAGTTCTTGGGGCACAAGCATAGTCTAAGGTATGCATATCTATTCTTGATGTCCTAAGTTTATTGTATTACTTTTTGAACTATGTTACAACACATTTGAATTCTGATGGATTAGGTGATAACGGAAATTAGCATGGGATCTACAAGTTTTAAGAAAAATTTTTTAAAGAAAAAAATGAGGTAAGGCATAGGCTTTTTCATATTCTATTTAAGGGGTTTGTACACATTTTCTAAAGAAAAAAAAATGATGTAACACATAGGCTTTTTCATATCATGTCTAGCTATTTCTTTATTCGATATGCTAGCTAACATTGTAGATTGAATATTCGAAATGCACCTCTAAATTTGAGAAAAATGGCTACATCTAAAACTTGATTTCTTATTTTTATAAAATTTTTTAAATGAGAGACACATGCAACAGTGTATACTTAAAATAAATTGTGTTCAATGATGTTTGTTTATCTGTTAAACATGTTTGTTTGCAATGATGCTTGTTTGTCAAAATTATTGTTTATAGTTTGACAGTCTCTATCATATGCCTTATTTTATTCTAATTAATGTTCACATTTTACTCTATAGTGATACAGACTAGAGTTGAATGGATTTACCACAAAATGTGGTTGGTTATTATGATCGCGTTGGCAAGCTTTTGAACTTTGCATTTACAAATTCACCATCAAGTCATAAGATTAGATGTTCATATGTGAAATGCACATGTTTAAATAAATGTGAAAAGGAGATTGTTAGACAACACCTATATATTGATAATGTTATAAAGGACAAATAATTTTTGTAATTTTATGGTGAAAGATCAGGCCATGTTAAGTTGGAAGAAAGCTAGTATGATTCAAATATGCATGAAATGTTAGTTGATGCTTTTCGTATGTCTAGTGATGAAGTGGCACATGATAAAGATTCTCAAAGTAGTTTTTGACTTGTTAAATGATGTCAATCAACCAATTTATCCTGGATGCAAAAAATAGCAAATTTTCATTTCTTATTTGGTTGATTAACATTAAATGTATAGATGGAATGAGTAATAAGTATTTTGATATTTTGTTGAAGTTACTGAATGATATTCTGCTTGATGGGTCATCAATACCGTCAATGATTTATCAAATTAAAAAGATACTTGACAATTTAGAGTATGGATATAATAAGATAAATGTATGTCCAAATAATTGTATATTATATTTGAAAGAAAATGAGAAATCTGAATGTTATTCAAAATGTGGAGAATCACGGTGGAAGTCTTATAAGTCAAGTAATGTGGTAAAAAAGAAAAAAAGATCCCAAAAGATTCTTTATCATTTTCCACTCATTCCCGTAAGGAATCAATTTATGACAGCAATTTTTTTTAATTTCTTAAAACTATGGTTGTCTTCATCGATGCCGAACTAGTAAAATTGAGAACCAAATATGAAGTAGAACGAGAATGTTTCATGAGATTTTCAAAATCCCTCATAATGGATGAAGAGAGGACCTTCCTCCTTATTGAAAATTGTTCAAACGGACGATCTCTAATAGTATCTATATGATCTACTTCAATAGATGAGTTCTTCCTTACTTAAGTCCTCGAGAAACATTCAAGATCCAATATTGACCATGAGAGATCACCTTCTTGAGGATATAGAAGAAAAGAAGGCTGCTTGGGATGTGCTCCAGTCTTATGGCTTGTTAGGGTATGACTTCATATCCTATTTATTTATAGAAGATGGAATTTTTCATAAAAACCCAAAACTTCTATAAAATTATGCCAATGCCCTCATCTTATTGACCGTATCTAATATGTGTGACCCACTAGGTCCAATAGTCAATTTGGTTGAAGCTTTAATTAATTTAAAAGAATAATTCTTTTAAATTAAAACAAAATTATTAGCCGATAACAACTTTTACAACTTTTCGATCATAAAGGGTACAAGCCACATCTTATGATCAAATGACTTTGAGGAGTTCATTAACATCTATTGAGTTTTTCCATCATCAACTAGATTTAAATCCTCATTCATACAATGTCCCAGTTGGTCAGGGGTTCGGCACCGACTGTCAACTCCTAAATATTTCAACTCTATAGGATCTTGTACTTAGGTTCGATCAATCAAAAACTCATTTTCTAATTATCCTGAGTACCTTGGCCAAAGATTTATAGTACTATACCATAAGACATTTTCTCTATCCTACAAAGAGTGAATGATCCCTTGTTGTTTTCTCAATTATCTCCACTAGGTTTCTTTTGCACCCAGTACATCAATTATATTGGACCATCAAAATGGTGATACATAAGTCGATAATCAAAGTACAAGATATATCTAGTAATACATCTTTGGCGACTCAAGTCAAAGATCCAACCGTGCTATTGAGATGTAAGAATAACTTGATAGATAGTTTAGTAAGATACTAATCATGTTTTCCTAAATTGGTTGGTTTAGTGAACTTATTTTACTAATGAGCACCTATGTGTGTATCTCAATGTCCTCACACTGATGACCAATAAGATTAGTCATCCTTATCATACGAGACGATATCACACATACTAGTCTATCTAGATCCTTGATGTCTCGTCTCAAAGATCCTATGATTACGAATATTTAGATCACATACCTCTAAATGATTGATCTCATTATCATGATCTCATCATGATTCAGTCATCATTGCATGTGATTAAGGACTTCATTTTGATGTACACCTCTAATAAGAGCTAGTCAAGAAGATTTATTTCATTAATTGAATGAGATATTTCTATAAATGTTGAATCATATCTTATACGATTGGCTTGTAGGGCATACATTTCTATCAATCTCCCATTCGCATTAAAGTCAATCACCCATCTAGCTGATATTTATTAGCTCAAGGTGAAACTCAAATGCTTTTTGAGTAACTGCTTCAGTTAGTAGATCTATAATGTTATTAATAGAAGATACTCTATTTTTAATTATATCTCTATAAGCTATATTCTTTCTAATTCTATGGTATTACCAAAGAAATTTAAACTTTTGGTGAGATATTGGCTCTACCCTATTATTTTCTCAAAACAATGGTACTCTTCAGAGAGGTTGGGACAATTCTACATTTAGATGAACATTATCATTTATAATGCTTTTAAAGCAATATACAATCACTATGCAATCTATTTTAAATTAGTTATAGAATTAGCAGTGTTCTTTTGCATGGAACTCTTCCAACTCACTACACCATTATTTAGACTTATTTGACTAGAAGCTTGTGTTCATGAAACTACAAGGCTTCAAGTCTTATCCTCTATACTTTAGCGATACATCCTTAGTGCTTTTCAAGTATGAAAGGATACATCTTTTAATTATCCAGTGACTCTCACATGAATCTACCCGATGAATATTCATAACACTTGAACATTAATCAAGTCATGTATGTGATAGAAATGTATGCCTTACAAGCCAATCATATATGATATGATTAAGCATTTCTAGAAATATCTCATTCAATTAAATAGGCAAAACTTCATTACTAGCTTTTATTAGAAGCATATATCGTAATGAAGTCCTTGATCACATGCAATGATGATTGAATCATGATGAGATCATGATAATGAGATTGATCATCTAGAGGTATGTGATCTAAATGTTCCTAGTCATAGGATCCTTGAGACGGGACATTAAGAATCCGAATAGACTAGTATGTGTGATGTCTTCTCATGTGATGAGAATGACCGATCTCATTGGTCATCAGTGTGGGGACACTGAGATACACACATAGGTGCTCATTAGTGGAATGAGTTAATTTAGGAAAACCTGATCGGTATCTTACTGAACTGTCTATCAGGTTATTCTTACATCTCAATAGCACGGTTGGATCTATGACCTGAGTCACCAAAGATGTCTTATCGGATATATCTTGTACTTTGATTATTGACTTATGGATCACCATCTTGATAGTCCAGTGTAGTTGATATATTGGGTGCAAGAGAAACCCGGTGGAGAGTGGACAACAAGGGATCATTCACTCTCGGCAGGAGAGAGAGAATGTCCTATGGGATAGTACTCTAAATCTTTGGCAAAGGTACTTAGGATAATTGGAAAAAGAGTTTTCCAATTGATCCAAACCTTAGTACATGATCCCATAGAGTTAGAATATTTAGGGGTTGACAGTCCGTGCCGAACCCCTGACCAACCGGGACATTGTATGAATGAGAATTTAAAGCCATGTGATAATTGATGATGGAAAGACTCAATGGATGTTATTTAACTCCCCAAAGTCATTTGGGATCATAGGATGTGGCTTGTTCCCTTTATGTTCAGAAAGCTGTAACAACTGTTATCGGATAACAGTTTTGATTTAATTTAAAGGAGTTGTTCTTTTAAATTAATTAAGGCTTCAATCAAATTTACTATTGGGCCTAGTGGGTCACACACAATAGATCTGGTCAATAAGATGAGGGCATAGACATAATTTTATAGAAGTTTTGAGTTTTTGTAAAAAAAATTATCTTCTATATATAAATGGCTTATGAAGCCAAACCCTAACAAGCCAGAGGGTTGGAGCACATCCCAAGCATCCTCTCTTCCTCCTCTCTCCTCTAGAAGGTGATCTTCCATGGTCAAGCTTGGATTTGGAAGGTTTCTAGACCTGAAGGAAGGGAGAACTTGCCTATTGAAGTAGATCATGTGGATACCGCTAGAAATAGGATACTTGAATGGTTTTCAGTAAGGAGAAATGTCCTATCTTCATCCATGATGAGGGATTTTAGAAATCCCATGAGGTACTCTCGTTCTACTTCATATTCGGTTTCTGATTTTACTCGTTCGGCATCGACCAAGGCAAAGATCATGGTTTCAAGTAATCAAATATTTTTCCGCTATCATGTATTGATTTCTTATAGTGGTATCATAGCTCGGTTGAAGCCTTGGTCGAAGTTGAATTGAAATTGGCTTGATTTCATGTGATTTCTTGCTTTTCCGAAACTGTATATAGAGCAGTTTTGATTTAATCACAACAGTTCGTATGAGATACCAAACTGTGTGTGGATAGTTTCAATTGATTCTAGTTGATGAGATCTTTCCAATGCCGCAAACCTCATGAATTTTGGCCTTCCGGAGAGTCCATAAGGAGTTCGGAAAGTTGATAAGATGATCATGTCCGAAAATCCAGCCAAAATTAGGGGAGTTGATGAACTTACCTATTTGGACTCAAATACCTCTGTCTAATAACATGAGAAGGTAGGAAATTAAGTTTCCTACAGTTTCCATAAGTTATTGGACACTTAACAGCCCTTGGAGGTGCCGGATTTGAGAGGTATTTGCATTTTGGGTTAATTACAGCCGTGGCAACTTCCTCCATGAACTGCGCATTGGATAAAATTTTTCATGAGATAAAACTTCTTTCAATAGAATTCTTATTCTTTAAGGATTCCAACGCATATTTTTTCAGATTTTTTGAACTCCTTTTGACCCCCCAAAAATGGCCCAAAAATCGGGCATTTTTTAGGGTTTCCGCGCAACCGCCCCGCCCTTACCGGGTGAAGAAGACACTGAGTCCGGATCGGATCCGGACCTGCGAGTGTGATGGGGTACGCGGCCGTTGCACGGTCGCGTGTGGTCGGGTACGTGGCAGCGCCGCGTTGGCGGCGAGGACGCGCGGCGGCACAGACGGGCACGTAGCTGGTGGCACGCGGCGGCAAGCGGCTCGGCGCAGCCACGGGGGGTACGCGGCATTGCCGCACCGAGCCTGCTGGTACTGTGGCTGGCGCCAATTGGCCGGCGCCGCCAGTTAATTTGTTTCAAACTATTTTTTAAATTGTTTAAAAATCATTTTTGAATCGAAAAATTGCCAAAAAATTCCATAAAATTCTAAAAAATTCTAAAATTTATTTAATGAGTTATTAAAGTGTTCAATGACTTAGTAAATAGATTTTTAGTATTTTTTCATTGAATTCTATTATTTTGATTTTAAAATTGTTCAAAATTAATGAAATTAATGATTATATAAGTTCTAGTAAATTATTTAATAGGTTTATAAAATGTTTATGAACTTGTTAGATAGTTTTGGACTGTGGTTATCATAGAATAATTTTATAAATGATTTTAAAATTGTTTTAAAATTTTTATTGATTAAATTAGTGTTCAAATAAATTCTGAAAAATGTGATTTTGAAGAATTATGATTTGGAGATTAATTTAATGCTCTGAGAAATTTTGGAAAAGAATGAATTATATAAATGTTTTATATTGCTTGTCTTATGCATGTAAATTGTTTATATGTACTTTTCATGCTATTTATTTTATGAAAATTCGGCAAGTTGTAATTTCAAAATTACAGTATATAATTTTATGATGGTATATATGATATATCTCATATAATTATCATGTATGCGCTCTGTGTTCATGTGATGAATGTTGGTGTGTGTATGGAAGTGATCATGGACTTATATATGCTTTGCTTATGATTGCTTGGATAATTAAGTTGATTATGTTATTAAATGGGCCTGCGTGTGAGTCCTCTCTCTCTATACAATCTGATTGTACATTCTACCTCCCCCCCATTTGTGTACTCCCCTTGGTTAAAACCAAGGTTTCTTCTTATGAGTTGTACATTAGTGGGTCTGTGTACCCTTTAGCTGTTTGTAATGGTTAGAAGCCAGCTCGTAGAAGAATGGAGAGCGGGACCACTTGGAGAAGCACCCTTCTAAAGTGGGAGCATGCCAACTCAAGCTTATGAAGCAAATGTTTACATCTATAGGGGTACCTTAGGTGTATGCTTAGGGTTAAGTCTGTAAGGAATCGTCCAATAAAATTTGGTGCAGCGGAAGCGACGATTCCTATGGGTTCCTTTAGAATCCGTCTCAATCAGAACCGAACAACGAAAACCGAAAACCGATCAAATCGGGTTCGAATATACCTGATAGGGATTCATATAATCCCATGGAGAGGAAGGATATGAGCTTCTAAAGCTCTTCAAACCGTTCAAGTGTCCGGTCTCCAGTAGTATCCACACGAACTTCATCCACAGCAGGTTCTCCCTTCGCGCCGGCCTCGAGAACTCTTCCCGAACGGAGCTCCATCGACCATGGACACCTTCTAGAGAGAGGAGGAGGTTGGGAGGAGGCTTGGGACGTGGTTTTCACCCTTGGCTTGATGGGGTTTGGCTGAAACCATTATTATTTATAGAGAATTATGGAATTTTTCATAAAAACCCAAAATCTCTATAAATTACGTCCTTGCCCCTGTACTTGTGGATAAGTCCTTTTGTGTGTGACCCACTAGGCCCAATAGCCTATTTGGTTGAGGCCTAAATAAAATAGAACAATTCTATTTAATTTAATTAAATCCGTTATCCGATAACAGATTAATCGGCCTACCGATCATGAAGGGTACAAGCCACATCCCATGATCCCAAATGGCTATGGGGATAATCTCATCTCCTTTTAGCCTTTCCATCATCAGTTACCACATGGATATAAACCCTCATCCATCCAATGTCCCGGTCGGAAAGGAGTACGGCATCGACTGTCAACTCCTTAGTGTACCGACTCTATAGGATCCTGTACTCGGAATTGGATCAATTGGAAAACTCCTTTTCCAATTATCCTATCTACCCTGGCCAGGGATTTAGAGTACTATCCCATAGGACATTCACTCTCACTTACCGAGAGTGGATGATCCCTTGTTGTCCGCTCAATTGCCTCCATCGGATTTTCCTTGTACCCGATCCATCGCTATATAGGACCATCAAAATTGTGATCCATAAGTCAATGGTCAAAGCACAAGTTCCACCCAACAAGGCATCTTTGGCGACTCAGGTCAAAGGTCCAACCATGCAACCGTGATGATAGAAAACCCTGATTGACAGTTCGGTAAGATACCATTCAGGGTTTCTAATTCGGTCGATTCGGTGAACTCATTCAACTAATGAGCACTCGCATGTGTATCTCAGTGTCTCCACACTAATGACCAATGAGATCGGTCGTCCTCATCACATGAGAAGACATCACATACACTAGTCTATCCGGATCCTTGATGTCCCGTCTCAAGTATCCTATGACTAGGAACATTTAGATCAAATACCTCTAGATGATCAATCTCATTATCATGATCTCATCATGATTTAATCATCATTGTATTTGATCAAGGACTTCATTATTATATTCGCATCTAATAAGAGCTTATAATGAAGATTTGCCTAATTAATTGAATAAGATATTTCTAGAAATGTCGAATCATATCATATATGATTGGCTTGTAGGGCATACATTTCTATCAATCTCCCACTTGCACTAAAGCCAATCACCCATCTGGCTGATCTATATCAGCTCGAGGTGAAGCTCAAACACTCTTTGAGTAACTGCTTCAGTTAGTGGATCTGCAATGTTATTAACGGTAGATACTTTATCTTTAATTATATCTCTATAAGTTGCACTCTCTCTGATTGTATGGTATTGCCACAGAAGTTCTAAACTTCTGATGAGACATTGGCTCTACTCCATTGTTTTCTCAAAACAATGATACACTTTCAGAGAAAATTGAGACAATCCCATACCTTAGATGAGAATCTTCATCTAGACTACTTCTCAAGTAGTGTGCAACCACCATGTAAACTTGTTTACATATGTTGTAGAATTTACAGTGTTCTATCACATAGAACTCTTTCAACTCACTGCACCATCATTATTCTGACTTAATATCAAACTTATTTGATTAGAAGCTTGTGTTTGTAAAACTACAAGACTTCAAGTCTTATCCTCCAGTGTATAGAGATACATTCTCAGTGCTTCTTAAGTACCGAATGATATATATCTCTAAACTATCCAGTGACTCTCACCTGGATTTTCTTGATGAATGCTCATAACACTTAGAGCATTAATCACATCATGTACGTAGCATCATATAAATAATAGACCCTATGACAAAGGCATAAGGGCTCTATTTATGTGATCTCTTTATCTTTCAAGAAGTCTACAAAGACAACACTTTACAGAGATCAACTCCATACTACATAGGTAAGAAACCTATCTTGGAGTTTATCATGTCAAACCCTTTGACTATGGTGACTACGTACATTAACTGGGCATTGATTTTCTATCTATCTCCATAGATCTCAAAACCCAAATTGTGTTTGGAGGATTAATTTGATAGCTAGGTTCACTTATGATAACACACCTACTTCATTCTTAATGAGTAGTATGTCATCAACATAAAATGTCAAGAAAGTAATAGCACTCCCACTTATCTTGTTGAATACACAAGGCTCCCCTTCATTCTTAACGAAGTCATAAGATTTAATCTCATTAAACCTTATATATGATCTATGGGAAATTTTACTTTAGTCCATAAATGAACTTATTACACACTCTTCTTGGATGTTATTGGGACTTGATTCCCTATAGTTGTATCATATACACCTATTCCTCAAAATACTTTAGAGGAATACTATATTAACATCCAATTAGCTTATCTCATAATCATAGAGTGTAACAATCAAAATCCGAATGGATTAATCCATGGAATAGGTAAAAGATCTCATCATAGTCAACCATTTGACTTCAATGATATCCTTTTCAACTATTCTCACCTTTGAAGGTATCTACCTTCTAATCCACTCCAATCTATTCTTTAGTGATCCATTTATTCCTTATGGATACTATATCCTTAGGTGGATCTATCAAGTTCTAAACTTGATTAGAATAGATAAAGTTCATATCGGATTTTATTGTCTCTTCCCATTAATGAATCAATATCTCATATTGGTTCTATATAGATCCTAGGATCAATATCCTTATTATCTTATGCCTCATTTCATCTATCAGAGATATGTCTCACATATCTCTTAAGTAGAATGGACACAAGAAAAGACCTATCATTTGTCCTTGTGTAATTATTAACTAGCACCTTAATAGAAGTGTTATTGGGTTGTGGGACTGGAACATCTTCCATATATACCTTGCTCCCACTATCTTTCTTAAGAAGGAACTTTTCCTTTAGAAATATAGTAAGCTGAGCAACACATACCCTTAGACATAAGAGTCGTATATTTAATATCCAAAAGTTTCCTTAGGATATTCCACAAGCCAACACTTCATAGTCTTATATTCCAACTTGTTAGAGTTATACTTCTTCACCAGGTCGGACATTCCGAAACCTTAACTTGCTTAAGGTCAAGTTTTAACCCCTTTTCCATATCCTATATGGAATAATCAGAACAGACTTAGAAGGTACCTATTAAGAACAAGTGGTTATAACGAGTACTTAACCAAAATTAGACAAGAGGAATTTTGCAAAGCTTGTCATTGTTCATATTAGGTCTTACATAATATGACTTCTCATTTTAGCTACTCAATTAAGCTAAAATGTGTAAAGAGGTGTCCATTAGATTCTAATATCCTTCAATTATATGTGAATTATGTACTTAAGTATTCCTCTCTTTGATCTCATCAAAGAGTTCTAATACTCTTTCATTAGTATCTCTACTTCATTCTTAATCTCAAATAATTTCTCAAAGGTCTTAGTTTTGTACTTCATAAAGTACATGTTTCCAAACCCAGAGACATCATCTTTGAAATAATGAAGTAGAAATATTCTTCTTTAGCCTTACTAGATATGGGCTAACATACATCTAAATGTACGAGTTCTAATAACTCATTAACCCATTCTCCATGTCTATATAAAGCTAAAGTGTAGATTGATCTAAATCAACCCATTTCCTCTTAAAAGGAATATTCACACATAACACGAGAGCTAACATATCAAATATGATTAAACAATTCATTACGCTCCCACTGGCAAACACTTTGCCATTCAATCTATTAGAACATCCATCAATTCCATAACTTAGAATAAATCAATATTTATTCAAGTAGGAAATCATATAATGTTCTTGTAGAAGGATATAATAGCAATATTAATTATTAAGACATCTCGATAAGGCTATTAAAGAATTGCACCTCCCACTAATAATGATGCAACTTTTGCACCATTTCATATGTAGGTCAACATCTTCTTTATTAAGCCTTCATTTACTTGTCATCATCTACAACTCTTTGTAGATATAAGATGCATATACGGTATCTCATACCATTAGATGCATCCATAGTATCTAATATTATGATATACACATATAGTATCTAATACTATTAAGTGTATATTTAAAACAAGTAAGTGCCAATGACTTGGATACATGAAGCTTCTCAAGCTCCACCTTTGCATTATATACAAAACACTTTGTACTTCCTCTTTCACTTATCATCATCATGATAATGTAAGAATCATGTCTTATTCTGGCTTTATTATCTTGACCACCTTCTTTTACTATTAACTCTCTCCTATTTCTATCTAATGATTTTACTTCTTACTATTGGTCTCACCAACAAGAAGTAATTAAGATGTATTGTTGATCTAAGTTGCCCTTTAGTTAACTCATCAATATGAGCCATGATGGATCTCATATCCATCTATCCATGTTGTCTCTATAATTATGTCTCATAGAGACTAACATCTAGTTTAAGGCAAACAATGCATCTTGTCTATGAGATAAGATCTTATCTTTCTTTCATATCACTAGATAATTTAGGAGACACCTACTTCTCAAGTAGAATAGTTAATTGGTCAACTATGAGAACAATTCTCTTAGTTCTAAACCAGTCTAAGAAGTGTGAGCCATTAAGCTATATGGCATCTAATATGCCATACTAATGGTGGTTTATTATCGTATTCTACAACTGAGATATAATTTTATCAATATAACATTGCAGATATTCATGAAATTAAGATATGGTCTTTCATCCTAATTTATGCTCCCACTAATTATCGACGAATTTGCATAACCCTCATTATGCAAAGATGGGATATCACGATGAAATCCTAGTGGGGACTAAGACCCTATTAACTTTATGGTGACAACCTTGTGGGAAACACAACAAGTCATCCCATACTTAATAGGTAGGTAACTTTTACCAATTGCAACCCTTGCAATTCTTAGTCATTCAGCCTCTAGAGTTATAACCTTGTGGGAAACACAACAAGTTATATACTCTAGTTAGGTCAACTCCACTTGTTACGTTATGAGAATGAATTCTTAACATAGCCCTTGTGGGAAACACAACAAGGCCATGCAATGGTCCACCCCAAAGTTCGGCAAATGCCTTGGCCATGATCACCAATCCCTTGCTGAATGAGTCTTGTGGGAAACACAACAAACCCATCCAATCTAAGATTGGCTCATCAAGACCATAACAATGGAAGGCTACGTGAGTCATTCTTAATGTCACACGTTTATCAACCTAATTATGACAAGGAGGGATTTTATTTTAGTCTCATCAAGAATATGTGCTAAGTATATATAATACCTTTGGAATATCATATATCTAAGGTATAAAAGATAGCACACATCCACATATCAAATATGCACAAAATCAGGTGATCATGGACTTAACCCTAAGCATGCACCTAAGGCACCCCTATAGGTGCAAATCCTTGCTTCAGATGCTTGAGTTGGTATGCTCCCACTTCAGAAGAGTGCTTCTCCAAGTGGTCCCGCTCTCCAACCTTCCACGAACCAGCTTCTAACTCTTACAAGCGGCTTAAGGGTATGCAGACCCACAAATGTACATAACTCAATAAGAAACCTTGGTTTTAACCAAGGGGAGTACATTAATGGAGGGAGGTAGAATGTACAATCAGATTGTATAGAGAGAGAGGAGGCACACGCAGGCCCCATTTAATAACATAACCAACATAATTAAAAGCAATCACAAGCCAAGCACAATTAAGTCCATGATCACCTCCATACACACAAACATTCATCACATGAACATAGAGCGCATACGTGATAATTATATGAGATATATAATATATATCAGCATAAAATATATAATTTATTTTTAAATTCTCAATTTCATGCATGTCGAATTTTCATGAAATAAATAACATGAAAATAACATGACAACAACATATAAACAATTTATATGAAATGAACATACAAAACTAAACTATTTAGAACATTCATGCATTCCCAATACTGTGCAAGGTCAAAAATTAATGTCCCAATTTATATTCTGTAAAATATCATTTTACAGAATTAATTAAGACACTAATAATTTAAGTTAAACCTTTAAAACAATTTTAAAGTTTAACCATGAGTGAATCTATGTAAATAGGGCTAAACATCATCTAACATGTCACTAAACACTTTAAAAACATGTTAAATAATATTATAGAATTTTTCAGAATTTTTCTGGAATTTTATGGCAATTTTTCGGATTTTTCTATGATTTTAAACAATTTAAAATCATTAAATAAATAATGTGGCGCATTGCGCCGCGGAGGCGGCGCACTGCGCCCGTCCGGCGTGCGCCGCATGCGCCGTAGAGTGCGCCGGGCTCAAGAGACGCGTGCGCCAGCCTCCGTGCGCCGGCGGATGCGCCGGTCGCCTCCCCCGAGCCGGTACTGTTCATTCGGAGGAGAGTTAATCTCATTAACTCGGGCATATCTCCCAATACCGGACTCCGAAAAATCTGGAAAAATATGCGTTGGAATCCTTATCGAATAAGGAATCCAAAACAGTCGGCCTATTATCCAGTAAAAATCTCAGTCGACCGAAAAATGAGGAGGAAGAGGCGGCGGTCACCCAAATTCCGTAGCAGAAATCTCAATTTTGTAACGAGGATAACTCTTTATCCAAGAAGCCAAATATTCTCAAAAAATACAATTTAGAATCCTCATCATATGACGTTTCCAAATATGTATATATCCATTCAGAGAAAAATTCTCTATCAACGGGAAATCAGGAAGAAACAAGTCGGCGCCGCCAGACTCCGCAGAACCCTAGTTCGTCGGAAAACTCAAAAAATTCTCATCCTCCGCCGTCGTTCAAAGATGGATATCAAAGGTAAAGGCTAGGTAATCATATTACCCATCTACTAAACCCTTTACAAGCCTCAATTTCTTCTGTGGACGGAGATTTCACAAAATCCCCAAATCCGGGTGTCGGTTCGGGCATGACAGAAACACCAACTTTTGAGGCTTCTCCCGAACACTACAGAGATCCAAACTTCAAACGGTTTGCGGCGTTGGAAAGACCTATATCACGAGATTCTACCAAAGCCAACCAATATTTTATCTGAGTCATACACAGAATATGGTGGCCTCGTCAAAACAGACGTTTGCACAGATTCGGGAACACATAAATAACATGAAATAATGTCGATTTCGACGTCGGTTTCGACCGAGACATGAACCGGGCTCTGATACCACTGTAAGGAATCGTCCAATAAAATTTGGTGCAGCGGAAGCGACGATTCCTATGGGTTCCTTTAGAATCCGTCTCAATCAGAACCGAACGACGAAAACCGAAAACCGATCAAATCGGGTTCGAATATACCTGATAGGGATTCATATAATCCCATGGAGAGGAAGGATATGAGCTTCTAAAGCTCTTCAAACCGTTCAAGTGTCCGGTCTCCAGTAGTATCCACACGAACTTCATCCACAGCAGGTTCTCCCTTCGCGCCGGCCTCGAGAACTCTTCCCGAACGGAGCTCCATCGACCATGGACACCTTCTAGAGAGAGGAGGAGGTTGGGAGGAGGCTTGGGACGTGGTTTTCACCCTTGTCTTGATTGGGTTTGGCTGAAACCATTATTATTTATAGAGAATTATGGAATTTTTCATAAAAACCCAAAATCTCTATAAATTACGTCCTTGCCCCTGTACTTGTGGATAAGTCCTTTTGTGTGTGACCCACTAGGCCCAATAACCTATTTGGTTGAGGCCTAAATAAAATAGAACAATTCTATTTAATTTAATTAAATCCGTTATCCGATAACAGATTAATCGGCCTACCGATCATGAAGGGTACAAGCCACATCCCATGATCCCAAATGGCTATGGGGATAATCTCATCTCCTTTGAGCCTTTCCATCATCAGTTACCACATGGATATAAACCCTCATCCATCCAATGTCCCGGTCGGAAAGGAGTACGGCATCGACTGTCAACTCCTTAGTGTACCGACTCTATAGGATCCTGTACTCGGAATTGGATCAATTGGAAAACTCCTTTTCCAATTATCCTATCTACCCTGGCCAGGGATTTAGAGTACTATCCCATAGGACATTCACTCTCACTTACCGAGAGTGGATGATCCCTTGTTGTCCGCTCAATTGCCTCCATCGGATTTTCCTTGTACCCGATCCATCGCTATATAGGACCATCAAAATTGTGATCCATAAGTCAATGGTCAAAGCACAAGTTCCACCCAACAAGGCATCTTTGGCGACTCAGGTCAAAGGTCCAACCATGCAACCGTGATGATAGAAAACCCTGATTGACAGTTCGGTAAGATACCATTCGGTGGTTTCTAATTCGGTCGATTCGATGAACTCATTCAACTAATGAGCACCTGCATGTGTATCTCAGTGTCTCCACACTAATGACCAATGAGATCGGTCGTCCTCATCACATGAGAAGACATCACATACACTAGTCTATCCGGATCCTTGATGTCCCGTCTCAAGTATCCTATGACTAGGAACATTTAGATCAAATACCTCTAGATGATCAATCTCATTATCATGATCTCATCATGATTTAATCATCATTGTATTTGATCAAGGACTTCATTATTATATTCGCATCTAATAAGAGCTTATAATGAAGATTTGCCTAATTAATTGAATAAGATATTTCTAGAAATGTCGAATCATATCATATATGATTGGCTTGTAGGGCATACATTTCTATCAAAGTCCACGATCACCTATGTTTTAATGCATATTTGATATGTGGTGTGTGCTACCGATTATACCTTAAATATATGATATTCCAAAAGGTATATTAATATTTATATGTAGCACCTATGTTGATGAGACTAAAATAAAATCCCTCCTTGTTCTAATTAGGTCAATAAACGTGAGACATTAAGAATGACTCACGTAGCTGTCGACTCTGAAAATTCGACGGGGTCCTCTCCTTTTCAGGGAAGTCCGTGAACCCAGATCATCACCTCAAGAGGGGATGAGAAAAGAAAGGAATAAAACATCGGAAAGCAAATCTCACCTCAGTTCCACACTCACATTGATTCCCAAACTTTCATCCCTTGGCGTCGCTCGATCACCAAAGAGACGGTTCG
The DNA here is from genome assembly GCA_036172225.1 of Cryptocoryne crispatula var. balansae. Lineage (NCBI taxonomy): Eukaryota > Viridiplantae > Streptophyta > Magnoliopsida > Alismatales > Araceae > Cryptocoryne > Cryptocoryne crispatula. Next base: position 23,647,204 of record CM069928.1, read on the forward strand.
GGTCATGTGGGAGGAGGGTGAGAAGAAATAAATTAAGACATGTGGTCGCCAGGAACCGTGGGTTCCGATGTGTAGAATTAAAATGACCGTGTACCTTAGCGTGAAGAATGTGAGTTAAAGCTTCTCCTTCTTCGGCCGGCCGATGAAGAAGAGTCCTCAACGCGGTGGGTGCTTGATATTCTGTGCAACTAGACAAATAAACAAGTGAAAGATACTATTAGAACTAGACAAAGTGGAGTATATGTAAAGAGAATAACATAAAAACACACAATTGACTAGAAACTGACCGGATTCGGAATATCTCTAACCCCTTTTTTATTTTTTCGGAATAACAGAATAAAAGTAATGTAAAAAAATGTAAAAAAATAATATAAGGATGGATAATCAAGAAACAAAGAGGTAGGAAAAAGAACTGAAAGATTCTGAGTTGAATAGAGGAAGATATAGCCAAATCTGTGTTGCGAAAAGAGCCGAGCAGCAGTCCAGGATCTGCCAGGCGCGACTTTGCTTCTGCGCTCGTCACAACCAGCCCTGACCTTTAAATCAAGTGACGTCGATTGAAAACTCAAGAAGACTTGGAGAGGAAGAACTTTGATGAAGAGATCTCAGGCAGCAGACGTCCACACACTTCTGTAGAGGCCGAAGAAGAGAGACTTGGCAGATCACCTGCAGAACAGCCTTCCTCTCTCTTGAACCGACTTTTATCTCTCTAAAAACTCGAAATTCTCTCTCTAAAAATCACAAAATCGATGTAGGAGGGTGGTTGGACGTCTTGAGATGCCTGGGGGGTCGTGCTCATGCCTCTGGAACGACCGAAATCCGAGTTAATTTATAGGAGAACGAATGGCGTTATCTGGGCTAAAAATAGGGGCCTTGCGCCCCACCCCTGGGCGCATGCGCCCTGGTGCAGGGCGCATGCGCCCCACTGAGGGGCACATGTGCCCCCCAGTGAGGGCGCATGGGCACAAATCTCGAGAAAAGAGGCCTTATCCGATCGACGGTTAGTGGTAGAGTCCCGGTGAAAAACTGGGTCCCTCGTGCCTCAAAGGTGGGGCGCATGTGCCCTCAAGTGAGGGCACAAGGTCACGTGCCTCACTGGTAGGGCGCATGGGCACGTGCCCTGGGTCCCGGGCGCATGTGACCAGGAACCCGGGCGCATGGGACTGGTTTCGCGCGTCCTTCTTCCGGAAGCCATTGCGAACACTCCCGAACTCGGAATTCGACGCCGTTTGTTGCGTTGGAAAGATAACAGGCCGAAGAAGCTTTATATAGCATCGGATTATCTATCACACTGTCCGAAACTTCAGATTTTTTTCCGAAAGTTAGGGCAGTGAACATAAAATCTGATACAGGTCAAAATGACTCCGACGGCAAACCGGAAAGGCACGGATGCAACAAAACTTGTTCGGGGTGTGAATATTACCATAACCTCCAATGCATGATCATTAGGCATTGGTCATTCAGCCAATTTCCGTGTTTACACGATTTACGTGTGGCTTTCGATCGGAAATTATGGCTTTTCACGAAAAACTTCGGAAAACATACGATTTCGTTCGGCGAAGCTCCAAATCAACTTTTAAAGACCCGGCATCATTATAAGGTCAATCGCACATGTTACCCTATAAAACATGAGTTTATGGCTCTGAATTAGGCGAATTTGGCGCGTCTACAGCTTGCCTCGCCTTGATGTCGGCTTTGTAAGGGAATGTCATGTAATGAAGCGGAGTGATTCGGAGTAAACTGTAATGAAATGCAAGTGAACGTAGATGAATGTAGTGGAATGGAATGGTGATGAACTGAAAAGGTGGCATCAAGGTGTAGATATAGACACGCTTATCTACCTGATCTAGCAAAATGAATCTCTCTGAGTATTCTAGATCGCTTTCATGTTCTATCAAAACCTCATATAATTGACTGGTAAAAGACATGCCCTTGGCACGAGAGATGAAAAAGTAAATGATAAGGGATAAAAGGATGTAGCCAACCCTCAGCGTGGTGAGGAGTCCTCGAATTCGTAGGTTCATCATCGGCCAAAGAACCCGAACTTTGCGGTGTTCTTGTACTGTGATGGGCTAAAGTTTGTAAAAGAGAAATTGATCTTAAAATGAAAATAATACCAATCCATCATATTTTGGAATCTCAAGTTCATTCAAGTTTCACCAAAATACTCAGTTTAATTCTGAGTGGAATAATCTCAAATTTTAAAAGGGTTCGTTTAAGCATAACAAAATTGCTCGGGTATCGTGAAAACCATGAATCACGCTCTGGCAGAAAACCCGGTATTCGGAAAACGACAAGACAGACTTAAGCCATAGGGAGATTGAAAGATAATGGTGGGACTAACATAGTATGATGGTAAAGAAGAATAGCAATGGGATGACAATTGCCACGGTGGGGTGGGATAAAAGACACGGTGGGATAAAAGAAAGGACAGAATAAAACATGGTGGAATAAAAAGAAAGGAATAAAACATGAAGGGATAAAAGAAAGAATAAAACATGATGAAATAAAAGAAAGAGAAAACATAATGAAATAGAATTGGTAATGATGAAGAAAGAAAAGGAGATGGATATGCAAACATAGAAAATTATGTAGAAAATAGTTGAAGATATAGATTGTCTATTGGAGGTCAAGACACCCGATTAGGAACCATCGTCCCTCCAATGTTCAATTTTGGCTTATCCGTGAGTGTGAAGAAATGACCAAGCCGTCGTAGATTTTGTTGAAGGGGACCTCGGGCCCAGTCATCTTCACTCTCAAGGTCTTCAACATTAATGCATATAATATAAATGAACCTAACATAACTAGGTGACAAATGTTAAAAGGTGATGTGAAGTGAAAATTGGAGTGTTGGTGATGATGTGAGATTGATGCGAAGCTGAGTGAAGTCTTCAGGCGTGGTCTATCAACTTGCATCGACCACCTGATTCATCAGTGCCATGATAATATTTGACTAGGTGGCGCTCCCTTTCTTTTCGTCGCAGAGCTGGCATGACGTTCCTTCCGGAACACCGATCTCACCAATTCACCTGTTGGACTTAAAAGGTTGCCTGCACATTTCTGGTTAGTACCCAACAGAAGAAATTGTCATATAAAGCAGATTGTTCATGAAATGATCAACTGAAGATTTCACTATTAGAATCATCATTTAGAGGTCAAAACAAAGTTTTTGATGATGGTTCCTTTAACAAAAAATGTCATTTTTAACATTCTGAACAATTTCTGAATTTTTGAGATTTTTCTGAATTTTTTGAAATTTTTGGTCCATGTCCCCCCCCCCCCCAGATGAGGGCACATGCGCCCTGAGGCAATTTTTTTTTTCAGAAAAATTGTACCTGACTACCCTTCTCTTTTTGCTTCTTCAACTCCTGAAAACACTTAACAAAGATGATTAAATCTTCATTATGACTCATCCCTTTGCCTGTATATCGTTTGCCTTGATTTTGAGTCAAAGGGAGGAGCCTTCTTAATAAGGTGGAATAAAACAAATGACCTAAATGAAATAGGGGTAAGGGTTAAGAGAACTTACCTGTCATGGTGTGAATCCTCTCCTCTCCTGCATTGAAATGCCTGTAACACTTAATAAAAGGGGATTAGATCTTCACCATGACTCATCCCTTTGCCCATTATGGTCAACTTTGACTTAGGTCAAAGGGGAGAGCCTTCTTAACAAGGTAATTAGAGCAAAAATGGATATGCAATGCAGAAATGGAAATATGCATGACAATCAAATAAACATGGATGCAACTAAGGCAATGATCATGACGGAGCATTTTTTTGGATTTTCTTAGAAATATTCATTATTTTTTTTTGGATTTTTTAAATATTCAATTTTTTTGGATTTTTTTTGAAATATGTATTTTTTTGGGCTTTTGAAATATGCACTTTTTATTTTGAAATATGCAATTTTTTGGGTTTTGAAATATGCAATTTTTGTTGGATTTTTTGAAATAGGCAATTTTTGTTGGATTTTTTTGAAATATGCAATTTTTTTTTGGGTTTTTGAAATATGCATTTTTTTGGGGTTTTTGAAATATGCATTTTTTTTGGTTTTTGAAATATGCATTTTTTTGGGTTTTTGAAATATGCATTTTTTTATAATTTTGAAATATGCATTTTTTTGGGTTTTTGAAATATGCAACTTTTTTTGTGGAGAAAATGCTGTTATTTGAGACAGTTCATCGGTCTTTGGAGTTTGTCAAGACTCAAGTGGTAGATGCCACGTGCAAAAATAAAGTTCCCTACCTAGAATCCTTCTAACCTTCTTCCTTTGATCGGCTTGGGTTCCACCTGGAGTTGGTCGGTTTACCCTACCCAAGGGGTTTTAAGGAGGAAGAGTATAGAGGAAGTCCTTGATAGGGTTTGAAGATGTTGAGAGGGATTTCTCTACTCTCACTCAAATTACCCATTGGGGTTCGGCCTCTTTGGGTTTTTCTTTTCTTTTTTTGCTCTTTTCTATGTGGCACATATTTGGACAGGATTTTGACCCATGGGGACATTGCCCATCTTTTAGTGCCTTTTGCCTTGACTATCATTCTGGGTACTCATTCAGACAGGTTGATCATTTTTTTTTCTAACATGAGGGGTTCATTGCCCATCTTTTGGCACCCTTTTGTACCCTCTGAGACGGCCACCTACTAGGGTGGCGAGTGTTTTCAATACTACCCATCTCTAATCTTCTCTCCCTATCTTGGACCGAGTAGAAGAGAATAGGGTAAGGGTACTCCTTCCATTTCTAGATTTCTGCCTTGCCTTTCGCAAGTGTCGGGTTGTCTGGATTCTAGGATCGGGAAGTGTGGTGTGTGTAGGATGGTACCTACCCTTGACTTCTCACGAACAACCTAGGATCGATGACTTGAGATCATACCAGTGGTTTCTCCATTTTTATGGAAAGTATTTTTTGAGGTAAACTCCATTCCAAGGATGATTCAATTTTTCTCCATCTGCATTAGTCAATTCATATGCATTACCTGGATACTTTTTAGTGATTACAAAAGGCCCTTCCCAGTTAGGTTGCAACTTGGAGCGGGGACCCCCTGGCTTAACGAATATGCATTTGACTATCATCTCACCGATTTCGAACTTTCTCTCGACCACCCTCTTTTGATAAAACCTTTTGAGTCTATTCTGATAAGTCCGGGCATGCTCGGCGGCGGCTAGCCTTCTTTCATCCAAGAGTTCAAGCTGTGCAAGGAGAGATTCTCGTCTCTCATCAACAGGAATATCCTTGTCGAGCTGAACTCGGAGAGATGGAAGTAATACTTCGTAAGGGACCACTGCTTCCATCCCATATGCCAAAGCATACGGGGTTTGTCCAGTGGGAGTCCTTACAGAAGTACGATAAGCCCATAGAGCATCTACAAGCTTATCAGGCCAGTCAGTAAACTTGCTAGACTTACAAGATTTCTTGATGATTTTGATTAAGGTTTTATTAGTGGCTTACGCTTGACCATTGCCTTGAGGATAGTATGGTGATGAATGATGCAATGAAATGTAATACCTATTGCAAAGATCACGCAGATCTTGAGAAAGAAATTGTGGCCCATTATCGGTGACGATGTCACTGGGGATCCCGAACCTTGCCAGGATGTTGCGCTTGATGAAGGAGCAGACTGTTGACACTTTAATCTCCACGAATGCTTCCGCTTCAGCCCACTTTGTGAAGTACTCCGTTGCCGTCAGAATGAATGATTTTGAGCGCATTTCGGAGTTGAGGTCACTCAAGGGGCCAATGATATCAAAAGCCCACATGGCGAAAGGCCATGGGGCATGAATTGGATGAAGGGAAGATGCGGGAGAGTAAATCTTGTCGGCATGGAGTTGACATGAATGACAATGCCGGACAAAGATGGAGCAGTCTTCTTCTAGAGTTGGCCAATAATACCCTTGTCGGATGATTTTCTTAGCAAGGGCTTGGGCATTCACATGACCACCACAAACTCTAGAATGTGCTTCCTTCAGCACCAACTCAGCTTCTTCTTCATCAAGACATCTGAGTAAGATTCCACTTAGGCTTCTCTTGTAGAGCACTCCTCCTAGGATTATATACCTCTGGGATACTCTTCTGATTGCCTTCTTTTCTTTGGTGGTTGATCCAGGCGGATATGACTGATCTTGGCAATACCTCGCAATCTCGTCATACCAAGGTCTCTCACCTTCTTCTAATTCTTCTAACTCAATCAAGGAGATTTCTTCTTTATGTTCTAAGTATTCCTTTCTGTTGAACCTTTCCTTAACCTTTAGAAAACGTCCATCCTCAATTGCTGGAATTGTCCTCTTACAAATGTGGATAGTTCGCACTTGCCTGCCTAGCGGGACAGATAGAGATGAAGCTAGTGAAGCTAAGGCATCGACGAGGATATTCTTAGAGCGGGGGACATGAACAAAGGTGAGTTTGAAGAATAGCTTGATGTAGCAAGTGGTGAGCTCCTGGTAGGGTTTGAGGTTTGGATGAGAAGTTCGGTACTTGGATAGGACCTGGCGTAGGATCAATTGACTATCACCTATCACCCTCAGTTCGGTGGCACCATGGAGATGAGCGGCCTCCAGCCCGGCCAGCAAGGCTTCATACTCAGCTATGTTGTTGGTTGCTGGAAAGTTAAGCTGAAAAGCCTGTGGAATGGTGACACCTTCAGGTGACAGAAGGACAATACCTATCCCTCTACCATGGGAGTTCAGAGCCCCGTCAAAATATAATGTCCGAAGATTGGAAGATCGGACTGACATTAGTTCGTCATCCGGGAACTCCGACCGGACTGGGTCAAAGACAGGTATGGGATGATGGGCAAGGTGTTCAGCAATAGCATAACCCTTGATTGCCTTCTGTGGGACATAAGTGATATCAAATTGGGATAAGAAACTCTGCCATCGCCCTAACCGATCAGTCAAAACTGTACACATTTCTGTGCCAATTGTTGAAGATATCTGTTTGGAACTCCTTTACCTCTGACTTTCCTATTTCTTAACCTAACTTGACCTATTGAAGATAAAGCTGGAAAGGTGGTATTTACAGTGGAGGGAGGATCGAGCAAATCGATCAATGATTCAGAAAAGGGGGATCCCTGATTGGGAGTACCCTCTGGGATGAGTAAAGACGTCTCATCGATGGAAATATGAGTTTCAGAGAAGACATTTTTTTTTTGGAAATTTCAAGTAAAAAGATAGAATGAGCCTGAGTGACTCGAGGCTTGCTAGAAGATGACTGAATTAATAGAGAGAAAAATTTAAGAATAAAGGGGAAAAAAGGGCTCGTGGGCCCAATGGTAACATAAAGTGGACACATGGGTCCAAAACTGATGAAAAAAGTAAGCGGGTACGTGGACCCGATTTCAGAAATAAATGGGCATGTGAGCCCATGTTGAGAAGAGCCCTCAGTTCTGAAGTTGATGAGGGAAGCAAATGGGCAAGCTGGCCCAATAAGAGTGGAAGGTTGAAGAGGGCACATGGGCCCAAAGTGGGTAAGTGGGCCCTGAAGCCCATCCAAAAGATCTAGAAATAAAGGTACGAGGTTCAAACATGACATTGTTGTATTTGGGCCTCGTGGAATGGTTTTGACTTGGGTGGTACGCTTAACTAGATGATCCAAGATTGGTCTGCCCTTGGGTGGTTCCTGGTACTCTTCCTCACTTGAGAACAGACGAGTCAAAGATAAGCATAAGTCTTCCAAGTCTTCTTCTTCTTCATCTGGAGCTTTCCTTCTCTTGACAGCTATCACGGAACTTTTGCCATCTTCAGCCATCATCATGGTCTCCCCTTTGTAAAGAATGTATGGAGCCCCATGGCATATCCTGGCTGAAAGATCCTTCTTGGGATGGAACCTTCTTCATATCCCAACCCCTGCCTGCGTGGCCTTTTCACAGTTTCAATTGGCTGAGTGATCCCTTGAAGATCCTTGCCTAAACCTATTCCAGGCTGATAGCCCAATTTCATCATCATCCGCCATCCCAGTGTGTCTGGTAGAGAGGCGGTCATACATCTGACTTCTGGTAAATCTCCCACTAAGATCTGGGGTTGTATTGACAGACCTAGGGGTAAAGAAGCATCGTTCAGCTCGTCCCTTATAGGCATGCTAGTCATCTTGACCACTGTCCTTTAAAGGGAAACTTTATGCACTGGTGGTTTGTTGAAGCTGATAGAAATGTATGCCCTACAAGTCAATCATATATGATATGATTCGACATTTCTAGAAATATCTTATTCAATTAATTAGGCAAATCTTCATTATAAGCTCTTATTAGAAGCGAATATAATAATGAAGTCCTTGATCAAATACAATGATGATTAAATCATGATGAGATCATGATAATGAGATTGATCATCTAGAGGTATTTGATCTAAATGTTCCTAGTCATAGGATACTTGAGACGGGACATCAAGGATCCGGATAGACTAGTGTATGTGATGTCTTCTCATGTGATGAGGACGACCGATCTCATTGGTCATTAGTGTGGAGACACTGAGATACACATACAGGTGCTCATTAGTTGAATGAGTTCACTGAACTGACCGAATTAGAAACCCTGAATGGTATCTTACCGAACTGTCTATCGTGTCTTCTATCATCACGGTTGCATGGTTGGACCTTTGACCCGAGTCGCCAAAGATGCCTTGTTGGGTGGAACTTGTGCTTTGACCATTGACTTATGGATCACAATTTAGATGGTCCTATATAGCGATGGATCGGGTACAAGGAAAATCCGATGGAGGCAATTGAGCGGACAACAAGGGATCATCCACTCTCGGTAAGTGAGAGTGAATGTCCTATGGGATAGTACTCTAAATCCCTGGCCAGGGTAGATAGGATAATTGGAAAATGAGTTTTCCAATTGATCCAATTCCGAGTACATGATCCTATAGAGTCGGTACACTAAGGAGTTGACAGTCGATGCCGTACTCCTTACCGACCGGGACATTGGATGGATGAGGGTTTATATCCATGTGGTAACTGATGATGGAAAGACTCAATGGAGATGAAATTATCCCCATAGCCATTTGGGATCATGGGATGTGGCTTGTACCCTTCATGATCGGTAGGCCGATTAATCTGTTATCGGATAACGGATTTAATTAAAATTAAATAGAATTGTTCTATTTTATTTAGGCCTCAACCAAATAGGTTATTGGGCCTAGTGGGTCACACACAAAAGGACTTATCCACAAGTACAGGGGCAAGGACGTAATTTATAGAGATTTTGGGTTTTTATGAAAAATTCCATAATTCTCTATAAATACTAATGGTTTCAGCCAAACCCCATCAAGCCAAGGGTGAAAACCACGTCCCAAGCCTCCTCCCTACCTCCTCCTCTCTTTAGAAGGTGTCCATGGTCGATGGAGCTCCGTTCGGGAAGAGTTCTCGAGGCCGGCGCGAAGGGAGAACCTGCTGTGGGTGAAGTTCGTGTGGATACTGCTGGAGACCGGACACTTGAACGGTTTGTAGAGCTTGAGAAGCTCATCTCCTTTCTCTCCATGGGATTATATGAATCCCTATCAGGTATATTCGAACCCGATTTGATCGGTTTTCGGTTTTCGTCGTTCGGTTCTGATTGAGACGGATTCTAAAGGAACCCATAGGAATCGTCGCTTCCTCTGCACCAAATTTTAATGGACGATTCCTTACAGTGGTATCAGAGCCCTGTTCAAGTCTCGGTCGAAACCGACGTCGAATCGACATTATTTCATGTTATTTATGTGTTCCCGAATCTGTGCAAATGTCTGTTTTGACGAGGCCACCATATTCTGTGTATGACTCAGATAAAATATTGGTTGGCTTCAGTAGAATCTCGTTATATAGGGATTTATAACTCCGCAAACCGTTTGAAGTTTGGATCTCTGTAGTGTTCGGGAGAAGCCTCAAAAGTTGGTGTTTCTGTCATGCCCGAACCGACACCCGGATTTGGGGATTTTGTGAAATCTCCGTCCACAGAAAAAATTGAGGCTTGGAAAAGGTTTAGGAGATGGGTAATATGATTACCTAACCTTTCCCTTTGATCTCCAGCTTTGAACGACGGCGGAGGATGAGAATTTTTGAGTTTTCCGATGAACTAGGGTTCTGCGGAATCTGGCGGCGCCGACTTGTTTCTTCCTGATTTCCCGTTGATAGAGAATTTTTCTATGAATGGATATATACATATTTGGAAACTTCATATGATGAGGATTCTAAATTGTATTTTTGGAGAATATTTGTCTTTCTGGATAAGGAGTTATCCTCGTTGCAAAATAGAGATTTATGCTACGGAATTTGGGTGACCGCCGCCTCTTCCTCTTCATTTTTCGGTCTACTTAGATTTTTACTGGATATGAGGCCGACTGTTTTGGATTCCTTATTCAATAAGGATTCCAACGCATATTTTTCCATAGTTTTCGGAGTCCGGTATAGCGAGATAAGGACCTGATATATTTGGACGATCTCCTCCGGATGAACAGTGCACAGGCGCTTCTTATCGGGTGGAGGAGAAGGGTCCGAATCGGACCCTGAACCGGATCCGGATCCGGGTCAAACCCGGTTTGACCGGGCCCGCGCGCGCACCGCGGCGGCGCAATGCACCAGCGCCCGCGGCGCAGTGTGGCGCACGCCGGACGGGCGCAGTGCGCCACCGCACGCGGCGCAATGCGCCACATTATTTATTAAATGATTTTAAATTGTTTAAAATCATAGAAAAATTCCTAAAAATTGCCAGAAAAATCCAGAAAAATTATTAAAAATTCTATAATATTATTTAACATGTTTTTAAAGTGTTTAATGACATGTTAGATGATGTTTAGTTCTATTTACATAGATTCACTCATGGTTAAACTTTAAAATTGTTTTAAAGGTTTAACTTAAATTATTAGTGTCTTAATTAATTCTGTAAAATGAGATTTTACAGAATATAAATTGGGACATTAATTTTTGACCTTGCACAGTATTGGGAATGCATGAATGTTCTAAATAGTTTAGTTTTGTATGTTCATTTCATATAAATTGTTTATATGTTGTTGTCATGTTATTTTCATGTTATTTATTTCATGAAAATTCGACATGCATGAAATTGAGAATTTCAAAATAAATTATATATAATTTTATGCTGATATATATGATATATCTCATATAATTATCACGTATGCGCTCTATGTTCATGTGATGAATGTTAGTGTGTGTATGGAGGTGATCATGGACTTAATTGTGCTTGGCTTGTGATTGCTTTTAATTATGTTGGTTATGTTATTAAATGGGGCCTGCGTGTGCCTCCTCTCTCTCTATACAATCTGATTGTACATTCTACCTCCCTCCATTAATGTACTCCCCTTGGTTAAAACCAAGGTTTCTTATTGAGTTATGTACATTTGTGGGTCTGCGTACCCTTATGCCGCTTGTAAGAGTTAGAAGCCGGTTCGTGGAAGGTTGGAGAGTGGGACCACTTGGAGAAGCACCCTTCTGAAGTGGGAGCATGCCAACTCAAGCATCTGAAGCAAGGATTTGCACCTATAGGGGTGCCTTAGGTGCATGCTTAGAGGTAAGTCCATGATCACCTGATTTTGTGCATATTTGATATGTGGATGTGTGCTACTGGTTATACCTTAGATATATGATATTCCAAAGGTATTATATATACTTAGCACATATTATTGATGAGACTAAAATAAAATCCCTCCTTGTCATAATTAGGTTGATAAACGTGTGACATTAAGAATGACTCACGTAGCCTTCCGTTGTTATGGTCTTGATGAGCCAATCTTAGATTGGATGGGTTTGTTGTGCTACCACAAGACTCATTCAGCAAGGGATTGGTGATCATGGCTAAGGCATTTGCCGAACCTTGGGATGGACCATTTGCATGGCTTTGTTGTGCTACCACAAGGGCTGTGTGAAGAATCCATTCTCATAACGTAACAAGCGGGTTTGACCTAACTAGAGTATATGGCTTGTTGTGCTACCACAAGGTCATAACTCTAGAGGCTAAATGACTAAGAGTTGCAAGAGTTGCAACTGGCAATAGTTGCCTACCTATTAAGTATGGGGTGATTTGTTGTGCTACCACAAGGTCATCACCATAAGGTTAATAGGGTCTTAGTCCCCACTAGGATTTCATCGTGATATCCCGTCTTTGCATAATGAGGGTTATGCAAATTCGTCGAAAATTAGTGGGAGCATAAATTAGGATCAAAGACCATATCTTAATTTTAATGAATGTTTGCAATGTTCTATTGATAAAATTATATCTCAGTTGTAGAATACGATAATAAACCACCATTAGTATGGCATATTAGATGCCATATAGCTTAATGGATCACACTTCTTAGACTGGTTTAGAACTAAGAGAATTGTTCTCATAGTTGACCAATTAACTATTCTACTTGAGAAGTAGGTGTCTCCTAAATTATCTAGTGATATGAAAGAAAGATAAGATCTTATCTCATAAACAAGATGCATTGTTTGCCTTAAATTAGATGTTAGTCTCTATGAGACATAATTATAGAGACAACATGGATAGATGGATATGAGATCCATCATGGCTCATAGTGATGAGCTATCTAAAGGGCAACTTAGATCAACAATACATCTTAATTACTTCTTGTTGGTGAGACCAATAGTAAGAAGTAAAATCATTAGATAAAAAATAGGAGAGAGTTAATAGTAAAAGAAGGCGGTCAAGATAATAAAGCCAGAATAAGACATGATTCTTACACCGTCATGATGATGATAAGTGGAAGAGAAAGTACAAAGTGTTTTGTATATAATGCAAAGGTAGAGCTTGAGAAGCTTCATGTATCCAAGTCATTGGCACTTACTTGTTTTAAATATACACTTAATAGTATTAGATACTATATGTGTATATCATAATATTAGATACTATGAATGCATCTAATGGTATGAGATACCGTATATGCATCTTATATCTACAAGGAGTTGTAGATGATGACAAGTAAATGAAGGCTTAATAAAGAAGATATTGACCTACATATGAAATGGTGCAAAAGTTGCATCATTATTAGTGGAAGGTGCAATTCTTTAATAGCCTTATGGAGATGTCTTAATAATTAATATTGCTATTATATCCTTCTACAAGGACTTTATATGATTTCCTACTTGAATAAATGTTGATTTATTCTAAGCTATGGAAATGATAGATGTTCTAATAGATTGAATGGCAAAGTGTTTGCTAGTGGGAGCTTAATGAATTGTTTAATCATATTTGATATGTTAGCTCTCATGTTATGTGTGAATATTCCTTTTAAGAGGAAATGGGTTGATTTAGATCAATCTACACTTTAGCTTTATATAGACATGGAGAATGGGTTAATGAGTTATTAGAACTCATACATTTAGATGTATGTTAGCCCATATCTAGTAAGGCTAAAGAAGAATATTTCTACTTCATTATTTCAAAGATGATGTCTCTAGGTATGGATACATGTACTTTATGAAGTACAAATCTAAGACATTTGAGAAATTATCTGAGATTAAGAATGAAGTAGAGATACTAATGGAACTAGTATTAGAACTCTTTGATGAGATCAAAGAGAGGAATACTTAAGTACATAATTCACATATAATTGAAGGATATTAGAATCTAATGGACACCTCTTTACACATTTTAGCTTAATTGAGTAGCTAAAATGAGAAGTCATATTATGTAAGACATAATATGAACAATGACGAGTTTTGCAAATTTCCTCTTTGTCTAATTTTGGTTAAGTACTCATTATAACCACTTGTTCTTAATAGGTACCTTCTAAGTCTGTTCTGATCATTCCATATAGGATATGGAAAAGGGGTTAAAACTTGACCTTAAGCAAGTTAAGGTTTCGGAATGTCCGACCTGGTGAAGAAGTAAAACTCTAACAAGTTGGAATATAAGACTATGAAGTGTTGGCTTGTGGAATATCCTAAGGAAACTTTTGGATATTAAATATACGACCCTTATATATAAGGGTATGTGTTGCTCAGCTCACTATATTTCTAAAGGAAAAGTTCCTTCTTAAGAAAGATAGTGGGAGCAAGGTATATATGGAAGATGTTCCAGTCCCACAACCCAATAACACTTCTATTAAGGTGCTAGTTAATAATTACACAAGGACAAATCATAGGTCTTTACTTGTGTCCATTCTACCACATATCTCTGATAGATGAAATGAGGCATAAGATAATAAGAATATTGATCCTAGGATCTATATAGAACCAATATGAGATATTGATTCATTAATGGGAAAAGAGAATAAAATCCGATATAAACTTTATCTATTCTAATCAAGTTTAGAACTTGATAGATCCACCTAAGGATATAGTATCCATAAGGAATAAATGGATCACTAAAGAATAGATTGGAGTGGATTAGAAGGTAGATACCTTCAAAGGTGAGAATAGTTGAAAAGGATATCATTGAAGTCAAATGGTTGACTATGGTGAGATCTTTTACCTATTCCATGGATTAATCCATTCGGATTTTGATTGTAACACTATGATTATGAGATAAGCTAATTGGATGTTAAGATAGTGTTCCTCTAAAGTATTTTGAGGAATAGGTGTATATGATACAACTATAGGGAATCAAATCCCTATAACATCCAAGAAGAGTGTGTATTAAGTTCATTTATGGACTAAAGTAAAATTTCCCATAGATCATATATAAGGTTTAATGAGATTAAATCTTATAACTTCGTTAAGAACGAAGAGGAGCCTTGTGTATTCAACAAGATAAGTGGGAGTGCTGTTACTTTCTTGACATTTTATGTTGATAACATACTACTCATTGAGAATGAAGTAGGTGTGTTATCATAAGTGAACCTAGCTATCAAATTGATCCTCCAAACACAATTTGGGTTTTGAGATCTATGGAGATAGATCTAAAATCAATGCCCAGTTAATGTACGTAGTCACTATAGTCAAAGGGTTTGACATGATAAACTCCAAGATAGGTTTCTTACCTATGTGGTGTGGAGTTGATCTCTGTAAAGTGTTGTCTTTGTAGACTTCTTGAAAGATAAAGAGATCACATAAATGGAGACCTTATGCCTTTGTCATAGGGTCTATTATTTATATGATGCTACGTACATGATGTGATTAATGCTCTAAGTGTTATGAGCATTCATCAAGAAGATCCAGGTGAGAGTCATTGGATAGTTTAGAGATATATCATTTGGTACTTGAGAAGCACTGAGAATGTATCTCTATACACTAGAGGATAAGACTTGAAGTCTTGTAGTTTTACAAACACAAGCTTCTAATCAAATAAGTTTGATATTAAGTCAGAATAATGATGGTGCAGTGAGTTGAAAGAGTTCTATGTGATAGAACACTATAAGTTCTACAACATATGTAAACAAGTTTACATAGATGTTGCACACTACTTGAGAAGTAGTCTAGATGAAGTTTTTCATCTACATATTTAATATGGGATTGTCTCAATTTTCTCTGAAAGTGTATCATTGTTTTGAGAAAACAATGGAGTAGAGCCGATGTCTCATCAGAAGTTTAGAACTTCTGTGGCGATACCATACAATCAGAGAGATTGCAACTTATAGAGGTATAATTAAAGATAAAGTATCTACCGTTAATAACATTGTAGATCCACTAATCGAAGCGATTACTCAAAGAGTGTTTGAGCTTCACCTTGAGCTGATACAGATCAGTCAGATGGTGATTGGCTTTAGTGCAAGTGGGAGATTGATAGAAATGTATGCCCTACAAGCCAATCATATATGATATGATTCGACATTTCTAGAAATATCTTATTCAATTAATTAGGCAAATCTTCATTATAAGCTCTTATTAGAAGCAAATATAATAATGAAGTCCTTGATCAAATACAATGATGATTAAATCATGATGAGATCATGATAATGGGATTGATCATCTAGAGGTATTTGATCTAAATGTTCCTAGTCATAGGATACTTGAGACGGGACATCAAGGATCCGGATAGACTAGTGTATGTGATGTCTTCTCATGTGATGAGGATGACCGATCTCATTGGTCATTAGTGTGGAGACACTGAGATACACATACAAGTGCTCATTAGTTGAATGAGTTCACTGAACTGACCGAATTAGAAACCCTGAATGGTATCTTACCGAACTGTCTATCAGGGTCTTCTATCATCACGGTTGCATGGTTGGACCTTTGACCTGAGTCGCCAAAGATGCCTTGTTGGGTGGAACTTGTGCTTTGACCATTGACTTATGGATCACAATTTAGATGGTCCTATATAGCGATGGATCGGGTACAAGGAAAATCCGATGGAGGCAATTGAGCGGACAACAAGGGATCATCCACTCTCGGTAAGTGAGAGTGAATGTCCTATGGGATAGTACTCTAAATCCCTGGCCAGGGTAGATAGGATAATTGGAAAATGAGTTTTCCAATTGATCCAATTCCGAGTACATGATCCTATAGAGTCGGTACACTAAGGAGTTGACAGTCGATGCCATACTCCTTACCGACCGGGACATTGGATGGATGAGGGTTTATATCCATGTGGTAACTGATGATGGAAAGGCTCAATGGAGATGAAATTATCCCCATAGCCATTTGGGATCATGGGATGTGGCTTGTACCCTTCATGATCGGTAGGCCGATTAATCTGTTATCGGATAACGGATTTAATTAAAATTAAATAGAATTGTTCTATTTTATTTAGGCCTCAACCAAATAGGTTATTGGGCCTAGTGGGTCACACACAAAAGGACTTATCCACAAGTACAGGGGCAAGGACGTAATTTATAGAGATTTTGGGTTTTTATGAAAAATTCCATAATTCTCTATAAATACTAATGGTTTCAGCCAAACCCCATCAAGCCAAGGGTGAAAACCACGTCCCAAGCCTCCTCCCTACCTCCTCCTCTCTTTAGAAGGTGTCCATGGTCGATGGAGCTCCGTTCGGGAAGAGTTCTCGAGGCCGGCGCGAAGGGAGAACCTGCTGTGGGTGAAGTTCGTGTGGATACTGCTGGAGACCGGACACTTGAACGGTTTGTAGAGCTTGAGAAGCTCATCTCCTTTCTCTCCATGGGATTATATGAATCCCTATCAGGTATATTCGAACCCGATTTGATCGGTTTTCGGTTTTCGTCGTTCGGTTCTGATTGAGACGGATTCTAAAGGAACCCATAGGAATCGTCGCTTCCGCTGCACCAAATTTTAATGGACGATTCCTTACAGAAGCCACAGCTCCTATTGCCTCCAAGTATGGCCTCCCAAGTATAGCCCGAAAAGTGGGATCTAATTCTAGAACATGAAAATCTGTTATGACCGTACATGGTCCGAGTTTGACTTCTAGAGTGGCCACCCCATATGCAGACTTCTTGGAGTTATCATAGGCCGTCACCATGGCACATGATGGGTTGATTTCTTGCTCAGAAATGCTACACAACTGCAAAGTTTCGGGTGGCATAACGTTGATAGAAGCTCCAGTGTCAACCAAACATGATTTCACTTCGACATTGCAGATGATAACAACCACATGCAAAGCATATCTCCTAAAGTCTGGATCTGCTAATTCTTCCTGAGAGAAAGTGAGTGTTGGATGCTCACTTCTAGGGGCTAACACTGTAGTGATCTTCTCAGGTGGGAGATCTTCATTCACCATGACCCTTTGTAAGTACTGCTGTAGAATCTCCTGGTGCACCTTTGATCTTTTGATCAACTCAAGTATGGAAATACGGGCCGGTGTTTTATCTAAATGCTTTAACAGATCATAGGCTGTGCCTGGCAAGGGTTCTTCCACTTGTTCCTCCTCCACTGTATCCTGCGGTTGAGTACCGGCTTGGGGAAAGAGCCGCTGGAACATCCTCCCACTCTGAAGCACCATGGCTATTTGGTGGTCGGGTAGAGGTGATGGGTTAACTGGGGTGGGAATAGGTGGTGTAGGTGCATGTATGATAGGTAATGGGATCGATGGTTCTGGGATGATGGGGTTAGTTGGTAGAGGGGTAGGATCTGGAGGTGGTAGTGATGGTGATACCGGTGGCCTAATAAGAAGAGGCCGGGGTGCAGAAGTGGTTGATGAGTTTAATGAAGGTGTAGGTTGTGGGATTGGTTGTGGTGGTATGATAGGTTGGGGTTTTGGAGTGGTAGAGCTCATAGGCTGGGGGTTCAGGTTTGGTGGTGATTGTGGTGGTCGGATGAGCAAGGGCCGGTGTGTAGCAATGGGTGTAGTTAGAGAGGGGGCTGGCCTAATGATGGGTCGGCGAGAAGAAGTGGCGGCCAATGGTTGGGTTATGGAGCTTTGTGGTAGTTTTGGAGTAGCAGGTGCACGGATTATTTGTCCAGGAGGGTTCCTAGCAGGAGGCCTAGCCGGGTTGACAGGCATAGTTGTATTGTGGCTTTCTAGTTGCCAACCTTGAGCACGGCTGGCATCTCCCTGGACAATGGAGTGTACTAGACCAATTCCTGGGTTTGGATGTGCTGGTGCCGGCGCTGGAGCGGGAGCATGTAATGGGAGCGGATTCTGGACAATCCCCAAGCCAGGTTGTTGTTGAGGTTGAGCCGGTGGACGCTGCCGCTGTTGCTGCATAGCCTTCATTACCTGTATGCATTCCCCCATTTGGACCCAATCAATGCTGCCTTGGTCATTCAGATCGTGGATGTAATCCTTGAATTGAAAGCACACTTCTACAGAGTGACCAGGGCACCGGTGGTAAGCGCAGTATCGGGACATATCTGCGTTTGCTGGCCAAACCTCTCTTTCCTTGGGCAATTCCAATTGTTTCTCCGCCATGAGTACATTGAAGATGTCGGTCAAGGAGTAAGGGAGTTGCTGGTAGTTCTCTCTCCTAGGACCTCCCCTTCGTGGTGCCTGATTGGGTGGTGGCGGTGCCCTATTGTAGGTAGGTTGACGAGGTTGCTGGGGTTGTGCTACTGGTTGCGGAGGTTGTTGTGGTTGTGCTGGCCTAACCTGTTGTTGAGGGGGGTAATAGGAATGGTTTTGTGGTGGGTTTATGAACTGGTTTTGACGGTTCCCTCCCTGGTTCCCCACAATGTTTATTGCTTCGTTGTTAATCACTCCTTCGGTTGTAGGCCCAACTGGTGCTGAGGGGGTCTTCCTGAAGTTTCTAGGTTTGGGATCAAATGGATTTATCATTGTGGCATCTTTGAAGTGGGCTTGCAAGTATCGGGCACTGTCATAGAGTTCATTCATTGTGGTAGGACAGTGCATGATCAAGACATTCCTCAAGGCAGGTGTAGTGTTGCCAATAAGCATCTTCACTTGTTTCCCTTCAGAAATAACATCTGTCAATTTCTCTGCCATTCCCCTCCAGCGATCAGCAAACTTTATGAAGTCCTCTTCGGGCTTCATCTTCTCAGCAATCAAGTCTGTAATGGAGCATGCTGGTACCACCCGGTCTCTGTATCTTTGCAAGAATTTGGTTTTAACAATATCGAAGTCTCCTGCCTCAAAGGAGTCGAGTGAGTAGAACCATTCCAATGCAGACCCTTCTAATGATCGACGGAACAAGAAGGCAAGAACCCTACGATCATCTTTCCAGAACGAGGATTCATAGAGAAAATCTTTAAGGTGGAGAAAAGGGTTGCCAGTACCATTGTAGCGGCGATAAACTGGTAGCTCAGAAGGTGGCAGGTGTAAGACTGGCAGAGAAGGAATAGAAATCTCAGGCACTGACTTGGAGTCCAGGCGACATCTCAGCTCTTCATAACGTTCATTCATCTGGGTGAGCTGATCCATGATTGCCCTGGTGAGAGCAGGTTCTTGGTTTACTTGTGGGGGTATGTGGTTAGAGACATGGTTCTGAAATTGAGGAGCATGACTTGAAGATTGTCCCATGACTTGATGGGTCAGGGGAGCAACATGGTTAAAATAAGATGGCTGAACAAATGATGGTTGAACCACAGATGGTTGAACTATAGAGGGTTGAACAACAGATGGTTATGCTAGTGCCAATGATGGTTGAATCATAGATTGTTGAACAACAGGTGTTTGAACAAAGGGTGGTCGAATGAGTGGTGGTTGAACTAGAGGACAAAAAGATAAGGCAACTTGGTTAACTTCAGCTTGATCTGAGGCCATTTTGCCCTTCACCATGGATTGTATGCGGGCATAGGTTTCTGGGTCGGTATAGAGAGACAACTCCCTAAAGAGTTGTTCAACATCACAAGAAGCAGATGGTTGAGGGACCTCTTGCGCTTCTGACTCAAATAATGGATTAACACGACCATCTGACGGATTTGGTTGATGACCCATCTCGTGTTCTCGATGTTCAGCTTGTTCCGCCATTCCAACGTGCCTTCCAGACCTTAGTTGCATTGAACTTAAAGGAGAAAGTAAAACAAACAAGTTGACAAAGCAAACGAAGAACTTTTTTTTGTTTTTTTTAGTATTTTGCAAAAGGTTAGAGGTTTGAATTTTTGTTTGACAAGCAAGTAATGCAAAGACTTGAAAGCAAGATTACGCAATGATTTTGATTAAACCTTAGGTTTATGAATTTTGTTAAGAATTGTTCCCTCAACAAATGGGTTAGGATCCTAACTCCAATCTCCAATGACCTAGGTTTCACACAATCTCACCACGTGTAGGTAACGTAGGATGCTTCGGGTTTTGGGCAGTGGTACAACCAACCCGATCGTGAAGAGGAATACTCCACGCAAGAGGAATTACGGAGGCCTTGATGAAAGCCAACCAAGTCAACTAGGAAGGAATATCCCAGAAGAGAGGTCAGAATCCACCAAGAGGGTGTTTTGGATGGGAGGGGTAAATGGGAGAGTGAGCTCCCACCTCAAAAAAGTGTAAAATAAGGAGGTAGAGAGAAGGAACAGAGAATGCAATCAAGTAATAAAACAAGTAATGAGCAAAGCATAAACTTAAACAAGCAATCAACATCAGACCAGCAATTAGAAACTAGATAAGCAACTAGAAACTAGAATCTAGACTTGTTTCTTATGTGAGCCAAATGGAGATAGTGAAAAGTGATGGAAAGAAGAGGGTTCAGATCTGATAGCCAAGCAAAAGGGGTGGTCCACGTGAGGACCGATGTGGGAACTGGGGTAGAAAGTAAAGGTGGTTCACGTGGGAACTGGTTTTGGGTAAAAAGGGGTGGTTCACGTGGGAACCGGTTTGAATTGTCAAAAGAGGGCCACGTGGGGCCAATTAAAGGTGAATAAAGATCTGATCCAAGTGGGGATAGATCTGAAGGAAAGTGGTTTGGTTCATGTGGGAACCGAAGTAAAGAAAGAGATTGGTTCACACGGGAACCGGTTTAAAAGGAAAAGGGTGGTTCACGTGGGAACCGGTTTAAATAAATTGACAGAAATTAAATGGTATACTTGGCACTTCAGATCTGATAAAAGATGGGTGAAATCAGAAATTATGAGATGGCATGAAGTTTAAGAAAGATGGAAAGAAGGAAAGGCTCACGTGGGAACCGGTCTAGAACTAGAACTAGTTGCAAACAAAACACTAAGCACCCACGGTTGAAGACATTGCTTGTCCCACCGTGGTCGCCACAAAGCTGTCGACTCTGAAAATTCAATGGGGTCCTCTCCTTTTCAGGGAAGTCCGTGAACCCAGATCGTCACCTCAAGAGGGGATGAGAAAAGAAAGGAATAAAACATCGGAAAGCAAATCTCACCTCAGTCCCACACTCACATTGATTCCCAAACTTTCATCCCTTGGCGTCGCTCGATCACCAAAGAGACGGTTCGGGTCATGTGGGAGGAGGGTGAGAAGAAATAAATTAAGACATGTGGTTGCCAGGAACCGTGGGTTCCGATTTGTAGAATTAAAATGACCGTGTACCTTAGCGTGAAGAATGTGAGTTAAAGCTTCTCCTTCTTCGGCCGGCCGATGAAGAAGAGTCCTCAACGCGGTGGGTGCTTGATATTCTGTGCAACTAGACAAATAAACAAGTGAAAGATACTATTAGAACTAGACAAAGTGGAGTATATGTAAAGAGAATAACATAAAAACACACAATTGACTAGAAACTGACCGGATTCGGGTTATCTCTAACCCTTTTTTTTATTTTTTCGGAATAACAGAATAAAAGTAATGAAAAAAAATGTAAAAAAATAATATAAGGATGGATAATCAAGAAACAAAGAGGTAGGAAAAAGAACTGAAAGATTCTGAGTTGAATAGAGGAAGATATAGCCAAATCTGTGTTGCGAAAAGAGCCGAGCAGCAGTCCAGGATCTGCCAGGCGCGACTTTGCTTCTGCGCTCGTCACAACCAGCCCTGACCTTTAAATCAAGTGACGTCGATTGAAAACTCAAGAATACTTGGAGAGGAAGAACTTTTATGAAGAGAGCTCAGGCAGCAGACGTCCACACACTTCTTTAGAGGCCGAAGAAGAGAGACTTGGCAGATCACCTGCAGAACAGCCTTCCTCTCTCTTGAACTGACTTTTATCTCTCTAAAAACTCGAAATTCTCTCTCTAAAAATCACAAAATCGATGTAGGAGGGTGGTTGGACGTCTTGAGATGCCTGGGGGGTCGTGCTCATGCCTCTGGAACGACCGGAATCAGAGTTAATTTATAGGAGAACGAACGGCGTTATCCGGGCTAAAAATAGGGGCCTTGCGCCCCACCCCTGGGCGCATGCGCCCTGGTGCAGGGCGTATGCGCCCCACTGAGGGGCGCATGTGCCCCCCAGTGAGGGCGCATGGGCACAAATCTCGAGAAAACATGCCTTATCCGATCGACGGTTAGTGGTAGAGTCCTGGTGAAAAACTGGGTCCCTCATGCCTCAAAGGTGGGGCGCATGTGCCCTCAAGTGAGGGCACAAGGTCATGTGCCTCATTGGTAGGGCGCATGGGCACGTGCCCTGGGTCCCGGGCGCATGTGACCAGGAACCCACAACTGAGAAGCACACAATTGACTAGAAACTGACCGGATTCGGGTTATCTCTAACCCCTTTTTTTATTTTCGGAATAACAGACTAAAAGTAATGAAAAAAATGTAAAAAAATAATAGGAGGATGGATAATCACGAAACAAAGAGGTAGGAAAAATAACAGAAAGATTCTGAGTTGAATAGAGGAAGATATAGCCAAATCTGCGTTGTCGAAAAAGCCGAGCAGCAGTCCAGGATCTGCCAGGCGCGACTTTGCTTCTGTGCTCGTCACGACCAGCCCCGACCTCCGAATCAAGTGACGTCGATTGAAAAATCAAGAAGACTTGGATATGAAGAACTTTTATGAAGAGAGCTCTGGCAGAAGACATCCACACACTTCTGTAGAGGCCGAAGAAAAGAGACCTGGCTGATCACCTGCAGAACAGCCTTCCTCTCTCTTGAACCGACTTTTCTCTCTCTAAAAACTCGAAATTCTCTCTCTAAAAATCACAAAATCAATGCAGAAGGGAGGTTGGACATCTTGAGATGCCTGGGGGGTCATGCTCATGCCTTTGGAACGACCGGAATCAGAGTTAATTTATAGGAGAACAGACTGTGTTATCCGGGCTAAAAAATTGGTGCCTTGCGCCCCACCCCTGGGCGCATGCACCCTGGTGCAGGGCGCATGCGCCCCACTGAGGGGCGCATGTGCCCCCCAGTGAGGGCGCATGGGCACTGTTCCCGAAAAAAAAGGTCTTATCCGATCGTCGGTTCAGTGGTAGAGTCCCAGTAAAAAACTGGGTCCCTCGTGCCTCCATGGTAGGGCGCATGTGCCCTCAAGTGAGGGCACGAGGTCACGTGCCTCACTGGTAGGGCGCATGGGTACGTGCCCTGGGTCCCGGGCGCATGTGACCAGGAACCCGAGCGCATGGGACTGGTTTCGCGCGTCTTTCTTCCGGAAGCCATTGCGAACACTCCCGAACTCGGAATTCGACGCCGTTTGTTGCGTTGGAAAGATAACAGGCTGAAGAAGGTTTATATAGCATCGGATCATACATTACACCCTCCAAAACTTCAAAATTTTTTCCGGAAGTTAGGGCAGTGAACAGAAAATCCGATACAGGTCAATATGATTCCGACGGCAAACCGGAAAGGCACGGATGCAACAAAACTTGTTCGGGGTGTGAATATGACCATAACCTCCAATGCATGATCATTAGGCATTAGTCATTCAGCCAATTTCCGTGCTTACATGATTTACGTGTGGCTTTCGCTCGGAAATTATGGCTTTTCGCTGAAAACTTCGGAAAACATACGATTTCGTTCGGCGAAGCTCCAAATAAACTTTTAAAGACACGGCATCATTATAAGGTTAATCGCACATGTTACCCTATAAAACATGAGTTTATGGCTCTGAATTAGGCGAATTTGGCGTGTCTACAGTAGCCTTCCGTTATTTTGGTCTTGATGAGCCAATCTTATATTGGATGGGTTTGTTGTGTTTCCCACAAGACTCATTTAGCAAGGGATTGGTGATCATGGCTAAGGCATTTGCCGGACTTTGGGGTGGACCATTGCATGGCCTGGTTGTGTTTCCCACAAGGGCTATGTTAAGAATCCATTCTCATAACGTAACAAGCGGATTTAAGCTAACTAGAGTATATAGCTTGTTGTGTTTCCCACAAGGTTATAACTCTAGAGGCTAAATGACTAAGAATTGCATGAGTTGCAATTGGTAAAAGTTACCTACCTATTAAGTATGGGATGACTTGTTGTGTTTCTCACAAGGTTATCACCATAAAGTTAGTAGGGTCTTGATCCCCACTAGGATGTTATCATGATATCCCGTCTTTGCATAATCAGGGTTATGCAAATTCGTTGAAAATTAGCGGGTATGATTTGTAGGATAATTCGATGATTGTATCAGAGATGATGGGCTAGAAGTATGAATTGGTGGAGTTGGCAAGAGATCAGATGATTGCCCCATTATAGGGTGAGTGGGTGGTGCAACATGGTTGGCACAAGGCTACCCATGCGGGGTTATGACAATGGGTTGAACCACATATTGTGAAGGTAATGCAACTTGACCACCTTCAGCAGAAGCATGGTCAATGGGTGTCTTTCCCTTCATCAAAGCTTTCATATTTGATATGGTTTTTGAATTGGTATGAAAAGGTAGTTCTTTGAAGATTTGTTCAACATTGCACGAATTGGATTGGTGAATGACCTCTTGCATCTCAGGTTCAAAAATGACATGGTTCTCTTCTCAAACCATGGATTGTCCTTGGAGTTTGTGGTGTCCCTACTCATACTCTTATTGCTAATAGTAGCCCAACATCCCGATGTGTCTTCCAAATCTTAATTAAATAATCATCCTATCAACCTTTTAAAGATAGGGTGTAAACGAGACTTCTTTTGTTTTGGTATTTTTAACAATTTTTGTTGTTTTTACTTTTGTTTGAACAAACAAGTTGGACAAAGACAATTTAAAGCAAAGTTTTTTTTTGTTTTAGTCTTTTTAAAAAAATTGTTGTTTTGAATATTTGTTTGACAAACAAGTGATGCAAAGACTTGGAATGATTATGCAATGATTTTATTCAAACCTTTGATTAATGGATTACTATGAACTGTTCACTCAACACCAATGGGTTTGATTCTTATTGCTTCAATCTCCAATGACATAAGGTTCACACAATCTCACTATGCATAGTTAAGTTGGGATACTTTGGGTTTTGGGATGATGGTACAATTGGCACGATCATGAAAAGGAATACTTCATATATGGGGACTTACGGAAGCCTTGGCATAAACGAACCAAGTCAACTAGAAGGAATATCCTAGAAGAGAGGTCGAAATCCACCAAGGGGGTGTGTTGGAAGCTAATAGTGTGTGGGATATTAAGTCCCCACCTCGTATGACCTATGGGTAGACAAGTTCGACACCCAATGCACTTCTAAAATGCAAAAGAAGATAATTAGCAAGGAGAAGGAACAAACAATCAAACAAGTATGTGATATGAATGAGATGCTAGCAAATCAAGTATGAAAGAAACAAACATGCAATCAATCAAAACAAGCAACTAATAACTAGAAACTAGACCTTGGTTCATGCGAGAGTTGAATGAAGAATGTAAAAAAGTAGGAGAAGCCAAAGGTAACATATATGAAGGTAAAGTAAGTGAGTGGTCCATGTGAGGACCATGTGGGAACCGAGTGTAGTAGCAAAAGGGGGAGTTCACGTGTAAATTGATTTTGGATGGAAAAGGGTGATTCACGTAGGAACCAATTTGAATGATTGGAAAAAATGAAAATGATGCCATGTTAGGCCAAAATGTAGATGAGGCAAGGTCGGATCCATGTGGGTATCTATCTAAACAAAAAGGACTTGGTTCACATGAGAACCAAATGAAGAAAAGGGTTGGTGCATGTGGGAACTGGTTTGTGATATGAAAAGGTGGTTCACGTGGGAACCAGTTAGAATAGTAACTGAAAATAAAAGAGGGTCACATGGTGACCAATTTAAAGATGAAGTAAAAAACAATAATAGAGAAACCACTGATAAGAAAAAAGGTAAACATCATTTGGTTCACATGGGAACTGGGTGTAGAAGAAAGTTGGTTCACGTGGGAACCAATTTTTTAAGAGCAAACACAAGTTCATGTGAGAATTGGCTGAAATAGATGTTAGATAATAAATGAGGAATTTGACATGATATCTATGATAAAGAAAGAAAAATCAGAAGAATTTCAAATGGAATCATTTTGAAAAAGACGGAAAGAAGGAAAGGATCACACGAGAATCGGTCTAGAACTAGAACTAGTTGCACATAATCATCAAGCACACACGATTAAAGACATTACTTGTCCAGATCATCACCTCAAATGTGAAAATAGATCTCTTCACCACTTACACACACTTTGATCCCCAAACACCCGACTCTCAAAATCACTTGGATGCTAAAGAGATGGTTCAGGTCATGAGAAAAGAAAAGGATGCAATAAACAACAATTAAATGAAACCAAAGAAATAAGAATGTGTGGCCTCCAAGAGTCACGGTCTCCAATTCATGCAACAATTAAATTACATTAAAAATTGATTATGTATCTACCTTAGTAGTAAAGTGGATGAGAGTTCTAGCTTCTCCTTCTCTAACTTGTGTGTGCATGATGGTACTTGTGCAACTAGAAGAAAAACACAAGTAAAACATGAATTAGAATTGAGTGGAGTGTAGTAAATGTAAAAAGGACAACATAAATATGACAATTGATGTAGACCTGACCAATTTTGGGGTTATCCTTAACCACTTTTTATTTTTTCAGATTAAAAATGATGCAAAAATAATGTAAAAATGAAAAAAAATATGATGAAGAATGATCAAAAAATGAATCTAGAAGAAAAATTAAGCAAATCTAAGTCCATTTCATGAAGAATTGATGAAACTCGGGGTTGAGGAAGAAGCTAATCTGAAATTGGAAACTGATGGCATGACTTT
Source organism: Cryptocoryne crispatula var. balansae (assembly GCA_036172225.1). NCBI lineage: Eukaryota > Viridiplantae > Streptophyta > Magnoliopsida > Alismatales > Araceae > Cryptocoryne > Cryptocoryne crispatula. Next base: position 23,674,455 of record CM069928.1, read on the forward strand.
GCTTCAGAGCTTGCCATGTTCAGCATAGATGTCAAAATTGAGCCTTGTTTGTTGAAAACGAATGAGGACTAGGAGAGAAATAACTTATCTTTTGATAGCTCTAGAAGCACACTCTTCCATGATTGTGTAGAGGTCAGAGAAAAGAAACGAGCCAGATAAGCACGAACCAACCTCTCTCTCACTAAACTTACTAAACCAGCTAGATGAGCATGAACCAACCTCTCTCATACTAAACTCACTAAATTATCTCTCTATAAATCACCAGAGATCAAGGATGGGCAAGGATAACGTGCTGGGGAGCTTGGGGATGATTTTCCAACCTCTATCACATTTGGAGGTCATCCCAATGTATAGGGAAAAAAAGACAAAATCAAAAATGATAGTTCCATGTGCCCCCCTTTCGAGGCTCGTGCACCCACCCTTGGGGGTGTATGGAACATAGTAAGAAATCTCCTAAATTTAGCCATGATTCGGCCATCATAAAATAGAAAAGTCTTAGTGCCTCATGCCCTCCCTTAGGGGTGCATGCATCCTCCCATGGGGGAATGTGACAAATAGACCAAAATTTTCAAAATATAGAAATTTGACTAGGTTGCCAAAACAGAGGAATCCATGCATCCCTTCTAAGGAGGGGTATGCACCCCCACCCATGGCACATGAATTTTTGGTAATAAATCATTTAAGGCAAGGTTTCAACTGAAATTATCAACCAAAATCAAAGTCAGAACTTGGGGGCATGTGTTCCCAACTAGGGGCACATGACCATGTTCCCCCAACCCAAGGTGCAAAGCCATGCACCCTAAAAGTGGAGCACATGGACTTGTTTTTGTAAAAATGGTTCTAGGAGCTTCAGATAAGCTCTAAAATGATATATTGATGACAAAAACGTTATGACAAGGATTAAAAGGACATGACCATCCCTGGGAAAGCCTCAAAATGTTGATGGTCAAGTCACATGATGAATCAATCATGACCGGATGATTCCCAAAACAATCTAAACATCAATAAAAAATATGCAACATTATCAATAATGCTACAAAAAATTTTAGAAAATTAAATATCGGGCATCGAGCCAATTTTGTGCCAATGTGAGGCTCCCGCTTGGAAGGTACAGTTTTGTTCAGAAATCTTTAAAAAGTATCCAACTTTGCTGGACAAAGGTCAAAATCAAAGAAAAGACCTGGCATGATTCTAAATGGTGTAATCACATGTATCACCCAACAAAATAAGAGCTTCATGTTCTAGGTTAGGCCAATTTTTGCATGTCTACAATATGTGGGACATAACTTTGATAGAAGAAGTGAGGTGCAAGATAGTGATGATGTTGATCTAAAAACCTATGAATAATCAATATGTGATATTAGTTCTAAAATGGGAATAGACAATAAAATTCAATATAAAATCTATCTATTCTAACTAAGTTTAGTAGTTGATAGATCCACCTAAGGGTATGGTATCCATAAGGCATATATAGATCATTAAAGTCTAGAATGGAGTGGATTGGAAGGTAGAGACCTACAAAACAAAGATGCTAGAAAAGATATTGTCTTATTCAAATAGTTTATTATGATGAGAACTTTTCACTAATGCCATGGTTTAATCTATTCAAATTTTGATTATTACACATTATGACTACAAGATTTGTCAACTACATGTTAAGATAATATTCCTCATTGGTGATTTTGAAGAATAGGTGTATATGATTCAACATCAGGGAATCAAGTCACAAAAACATCCAAATAAAGTGTGTATGTTGTTATGGTCCATTCATGGACTGAAATAAACTTTCATTGTTGGTAAAAAGATTATAATTAAATTAAATATTATTTTTTTAAAAAAATGAAGAGGAGCCCAATGTGTTTAAGAAGACAAGTGGGAGTGTGATAATTTTCTTGACAAGATTATATGGATGACATACTAGTCAATAAAAATGAAGTAAGTTTGTTATCATCAGTGGGCATAGTTATCAAACTAATCCTTCAAACATAACTTAAGTATTAAGTTCTATAGAGATAAATCTAAAAGGATGACTAGCTTGACCTAGTCCATGTACGTAGTCACCATAGTCAAAAAGTTTAACATGGAAAACTCCAAGATAGGTTTCTAACCTATGAGATATAGAGCTTATCTCTCTTGAAAAGAAAGAGTGCATGTGAGTTGAGCCCTTATTCTTTAGCCACACGGTCTATCATGTATAGAAAGCTATGTACATAGCTTGATGTGATTAATGTTCTAAGAGTTATGAGCATTCATTAGCTAGATTCAGGAGAGTCATTGGATAATTAAGAGATATATCCTTAACTACTTGAGAAGTACTAAGAATGTATCTCTATAAAATAGAGTATAGGACTTGAAACTTTATAGTTTTTACAAGTACAAGCTTCTAGTCAGATAAGTTTTATAATAAGTTAATATAATGATGGTGATGTGAGCTGAAAAAGTTCTTTACAAAAGAAAGCTACAAATTAGACAACTTATGCAAAGTACAAAATGGTTGCACATTACTTAGGAAGCAATCTCAATGAATATGTTCATCTAAGATATAGGATTGACTGGACTATATTTAAAAGTTTGTCATTATTTTATGAAAATAATGGGGTAGAGCCGATGTCTCATCAAAAGTTTAAAACTTTTACGATAATATCATAAAATTAGAGATATTGCAACTCACATTGATATAATTAAAAGATAATAATATCTTTCGCTAATAACATTATAAATCCAATTACTGAAGTGGTAACTCAAAAACTATTTGTGCATCATCTCGAGCTAATGGGCATCAGCCATATTCATGATTGACTTTAGTGTAAGTGGAAGATTGATAGAACTTACCCTACAAACTAATCATATATGATATGATTTGATGTTTCTAATAATATCTCATTCAACTAAATTGGCAAATATTCATTACTATTTCTTAATAGATGTGTATATTGTACTGAAGTTCTTGATCACAAGCAATGATGATTGAATCAAGATGAGATCATAATAATGAGATCAATCATTTAAATACATGTGATTAAAATATTCCTGGTCATAAGATCTTTGAGAAGGGATACCAAGGATCTGAATAAACTAATATATGTGATGTCTTCTCATATGATGAGAATGATTGATAGCATTGGTCATTAGTATGGAGACACTAAGATATATATATACAGATGCTCATTAGTCGAATGAGTTCACTGAACTGACTAAACTATAAATCCAAAATGGTATTTTACAGAGTGTCTAGATAAACCTTAAATGTAGAAAAGGATCTCTTCACCACCTATACACACTTTGATTCCCAAACATTCAACTCTCGACATCACTTTGATGTCAAAGAGACAGTTGAGGTCATGTGGGAGGGAAAAGAAGAAATAAAGAACAATTAAATGAAACTAAGGAAATAAAAATGTGTGTTCTCCAAGTTCTGTGGGCATTGATTTATGCATCAATTAAATAATAGTAAAAATTGATCATGAATCTACCTTAGTAGGAAAGTGAATGTGAGTTCTAGCATATCCTTCTTTGGCCAGCCGGTGAAGAAGAGTCTCTAATTTCTATGTGCTTGAAGGTACATGTCCAACTAGAAGACAAAAAAACAAGTGACACAAGGATTAGAACTGAGTTGAGTGTAGTAAATGTGGACAACATAAAGATGACAATTGATGTAGAATTGATTGGTTTTAGGGTTACCCTTAACCCTTTTTTATTTTTTTAAATTAAACATGATGAAAAAACAATGTAAAAATGAAGAAAATATGATGAAGGATGACTAACGAATGAATATAAAAAATAAAGTAAATCTAAGCAAATTTGATGAAGAATTATGAAACTTGGGGTCGAGGAAGAAGCTGATCAGAATTTGCAAACAATCAGCGTGACTTTGCTTCAAAGCATGCCATGATCATCACGAATATAAAAATTGATCCCCATTTGTTGAAAATGATGAGTACTAGGTGAGGAAGAACTTATCTTTATGTAGCTCTAGCAGTATTCCCTTCCATGAATTTGTAGAGGTTGAAGAAAAGAAACTAGCCAGATGAGCAAGAACTGACCTCTCTCTCACTAAAATCGATAAATTCTTTCTTTAAAACTCACCAAACCACAAGGATGGACAAGGATAACATGTTGGAGAGCTTGGGAGATTATTTTCCAACCTTTGTGACATTTGGAGGTTATCATTACTTATAGGGAAAAGAGAAGACATTAAAACAGGAAAGATAGTCCCATGTGCCCCTCCCTTGGGGGCATATGGAACATAGTAAGAAATCTCCTAAATTCGACCATGTTTTTTATGTCATAAAATAAAAAGTCCTAGTGCCTCACACCCTTGGGGGAACACGCATCCTTCCCTAGGGCTAGGTGGCAAATGGACCAAAAATCTTTTAAAATATAGAAATTTGATTGGGTTGCCAAAATGGAGGAATCCATGCCCACCAAGAAGGGCGCATGCACCCCCTCCTTGAGTCACATGAATTTTAGGCAATAAATAAATATAGGCAAGGTTTCAATTGAAATTGGCAACCAAAATCAAAGTCAAAATTGGTAGCGCATGTGTCCCCGACTAGGGGTGCATGACCATGCACCCCCCAACCTAGGGTGCATGGCCATGCACCCTCCAAGGGGAGAAAATGGACTTATTTTTGTAAAAGTGGTTCTAGGAGCTTTAGAAAAGCTCAAAAATGGTATATTAATGTTCATGAAGGCATGACAGAGAATAAATGGACTTGGCCTTCTCCAAGAAAGTCTCAGAATGTCTACAATCAATTCACAAGATGAATCAGTTATGACTGGATGATTATCAAAACAATTCAAGTAGCAACTAAAAAGATGTGTCATGTTCAATAATGCTACAAACTATTTAGAAAATTAAATATCAAGCACGGGCTAGTTATGTGCCAATGTGCGGCTCTCACTTAGAAGGTACGGTTTCATTTCAGAAAACATTAGACTTCGTTGGACAAAGCTCTAAATTAAAAAAAGCTTGGCATGACTGTAAATGGTGAAATCACATGTATCGCTCCATAGAACAAGAGTTTCATGCTTCGAATCAGGCCAATTTTTACATGCCTACAATATGCGGGATGTATCTTTGATAGAAGAAGTGCGGTGCAAGATAGTGAGGATGTTGATATAAAGACCTATGAAGAATTAATATGTGATAGTTTTTCTAAAATGGGAAGAGACAATATAATCCATTAAAAACTCTATCTATTCTATCTATTCTAACCAAGTTTAGTAGTTGATAGATCCACCTGAAGGTATGGTATCCATAAGGCATAAATGGATCACAAAAGTCTAGATTGGAGTGGATCGGAAGGTAGAGACCTTCGAAAGAAGAATGATAGATAAGATGTTATCTAAGTCAAATAGTTGACTATATTAAGGGCTTTTACTAATGCCATGGTTCAAGCCATTCAAATTTTAATTATTACACACTATGACTACAAGATATGTAAACTAATTTATAAGATAGTATTCTTCATTGGTGATTTTGAAGAATATGTATATATGATACAACTTTCGGGAATCAAGTAAAAAAAACATCCAAATAAAGTGTGTCTTGTTAAGGTCCATTCATGTGTGGACGCTGCCTTGGGGTTGTTAAGGTCCATTCATGTGTGGACGCCATCCATCATGTCCTCGATGTTGGACCGGATTTGAATGTCGAGACAGCTTCGGGATGAAGCTTGGACGACCTCAGGACAAGCTAGGCACGAGTGGTTAACCTTGGGTCATTGGGAATAGCCCTCAATTTATAGAGATGGAGAACTGGTGCAAACGGGAGAAACTAGCCGACCGCGCCCCCGTCTTTCAAAGGAGGTGGGGACACGTAGGGCACGTCCTTCACTTGAAGGTGTGCAGACCGCGCCCCCATGCCCTTTTCAAGCAGAGTGGGGGCATGTTATGCGTTTCATTGCTAAAAATCACTGGAACCTTCTAGAAATTGCTAAAAATTAGACTTGACAAGATGAATGCACCCCTACCTGGGGCCACGGTCAAAATAATTGATAATTAGAAGGGGAAACTTTCCAAAATCCGGTTTAGAAGGTGTAAACCAGGGAAATTTCTGAATTTTGGAACCGACTGCGCCCTCCCCTTTCAAAGGGAGTGAGGGCGTGCAGGGCACACCCTGAGACTGAGGGCGCACAGGGCGCGCCCCCATACTGACTGTGCCCTCCCATTTCAAGGGGGCGAGGGTGCGGTACACTCTCTCTCCTATGCACGTGTTCTGCGAGCTGTAACTTGTAAATGGGATGCCCTATTCGGCTCTCATTTGTTGCATTGGAAAGAGGGCCTTCAACCACATATCCTCAAGTTAATAAACCAGCCGGCATGACTCTCAAGATGTTCGCACGGGACTTTCTACCGGTTTACCCTCTCGCGGAAAGCCGAAAATCACGGCAGAGATCGAAAAGGGCATGGTTCCGATTGAGGAATCTCGGGTTAACTCAAGATGACTTAAAATGATAACCAAAAAAGTCTGGTATGATCGAAAAATATGAAATCATTGAAAAATTCAAGATTAACCTGGTAAATGCGAGACGAACCTCAAAAAAATGGGAAACCCTATAATTGACCGAAATGGCCGTATGGCCTTGGTAGATAAAAATATACGGCTAGGATTGACCCGAATGACCCAAAAGGGCCCAGTGATGACCATAAAGACCTAACACATGATTCAGGATAGCCGTGTCAACACGGATCGAAATGTCATAACGAAAAGCCGTTATAAACCAATGCCTACCGAAATGACTTGTTGGAAACCCCAAATGTTATGGAACACATGCAAGACTCCCGAGACCTTCAAGTATGGACCATTCAAGGTCGGTCATTGAGCAGACTTCGTGTTTTTATGATTAATACGTAGCTTTCACATGAAGGTAATGGCATTACTTCAGAAATCATTGGTCCATTCCCAACTTACGTGAGTCTCCACCATCCTTAGCTCATCTCCACAAGGTGATCCGGATCAGATAACGGTCAAATAAAGGATATCGCCAATGGATTAAGAGTCTGGGGCTCTGAATTAGGCCAATTTGGCGTGTCTATAGTCCACGAAGCATCAACCAGCTTATCTGGCCAATTATCGAACCTACTAGACTCACATGTGTTCTTAATTATTTTTATTAGAGTTTTTTTATGGCTTCTACTTGGCCATTTCTTTGAAAGTAATATGGATATGAATAATGCAATGTTATGCAATACATGTTGTTGATTGCGGTCCATTGTTGATGACGAGGTCGCCAATGTAGACACGCCAATTTGGCCTCATTTGGAGCTTAAACTCTTATTCCATTGGCAACATCCCTTTTGGACTATTAAAAATCAAGTTGAATGATCCTTTTGGAAGATCCGAGGAGTTCACTAGAAATCTAAGGAAGAGTTGTTGATCTCTAATCAAATACATTTCTCTTAAACAAGAGACTCTTGGTGGTGTGCCAGATTATGCTTTTCTCAGCATATCCTCTATTTTAAATTTTTTCACAGGATTATATGGATGTCTACTGAAAAAGTATTCAACATCAATAATCTTACACTCTGAGTCCTCTTTTCATTGTGACAACGGCATTCAATTCCAATCTCCCATTTGTCTACAGTGCCCTTTAGAAGTCATACACGCAGTTCTGTCCGCATGTAGCACCGATCAAGCCCAATTGCATGCAAGCCCAGCCCATTGGGCACATATCTAACCAATTCACGACCCTACCTTCCTTTATCTTCCTCCATATCACTTGGTAAAGTATCTGGAAGTCTCATGGTCAAAATTAGCATCATCAAATGATGGCAATCCAACTTGTTGTCTTATACATCAAAACTTGCTATTTTTAGACCAGATTTGTTTCCTCTTCAAGTGGAGACATATTTTGAACATGGGAAAGGTGATCCACAGTTTCCAATCCCTCTCAATCATTTGGGTAAGTTTCTAGATGCCTCAAGATGAAAATTAGTAACATTAAATGAAGGAAATCTAACCTATGGTCAGATGTATCAAAACTTGCTATTTTTGACCTATTTTTTATCCCCTATAAGGGAGACTCATATGAATGACGTAAGAAGGGCATCCCCATCCTCCAGCACTCTTATTCTTGTCTTCCAGCCACCCAAGGCTCATCCCAACCTCTCCAAATCGTTCTCTCTTCATCCCATTGCTCGGAGATCATTCCAAAGTGAAGAAGAAGTCGGTCTATGCTCTGACATGCTGCATTGCTGATCATTGGCTTCTACAGATCTTTATAGTCATTTTATGGTCTGACTTTCTTAAAAAGAAGTGTGATTCATCAAGATATATTTCATATACAACAAATAGAGATCAATTTTGACATTCCCTCAACTTATTATGGTTTCAACACCGGCGCTGCACAGACAGATCCAAAGTCTTCTTTTCTAAGTTATCATCTTCTTAGTCCATTTTAGTACATTTAATGGTGGATTCAGCCTATACATCCTTCATAGAAATTGTTCCCCGGTGAGTCATATTTTATGTACAATAAGAATCATTCAATTCAGATATCTGCGGTGCCCATAGCACATCCTACATCGACATTGTGCTGGGAGTTTCCAGAACTTCACTATTCAAGATCTGACTTATCAGGTAAATTCAGATTACCTATCATAAGATTCAAGCAAACTTGTCTTCATATCAAACCACCCTCAGTGAGTCCTCTTTGTTTTTAAACAAACATCACTTTATTCTGACATTGGTGCTGTTCGTTATGGCCTTTGCATCAGAGCCGCGCAGTTTATATTGAATTTGTACAACCCAGTTGCCACTTTGCCTGGGTTGTGTTGTCTTTAACCATTCATATTCTCTTTGCTAACTCTTCATTCAAATCATTTAGTTCATATTTAAGCATAATTTTTATTCAGTTTTGCATCATTTCATACATCATAAAAAAACCAAAAAAAGGGGTTAGGGCTAACCACAAATCCGGTGAGTTTATTTTGAATTGCCGTTTTGTGTTATTGTTTTTATAGTTACTACACTTCACTTACTTCTAATCCTTCCTTCACTTGTTTTCTTGTCTTCTTTGTCTACTAGTTGCATAGGTACATCAAGCTAGCAACAGTTGGACTCTCCCTCATCGGCCGGCCGAAGAGGAAGAAGGTTGAACTCACACACTCTCTCCCACGTTAAGGTACACATGGTCAACTTCTTTCTATTTTCATTACCTAAAGTGGAGCCAGCGGCTCCTAGTGACCACTTCTTCAATCTTCTCATGCATTAAGTCATTGATTCCTCCCTCTCCTCCCACATGACCAAACCGTCTCCGGTGCTCGAGTGACACCGTGAGATGAAAGTTCAAGGATCAATGTGAGTGTGGGGTTGAGGTGAGGATTTTACTATTTTTAGAGTGTTTTTCAATTCACTCCCCTCTTTCCCCTATTCTATCATCACCTTTTCTTGAGGTGCTGATCCGGAACCCATTTTTGGAGTCAACAGCCGGGAATCCCAAATTTGGTAAGAATATTACAATTGATGAAGGTGAAAACCATTGATGCCTTGATTTCTGTATATGCCTCTGTTTCCACCCACTTGGTGAAGTACTACATAGATGTTAGTATAAAAGAGTTGGTTATGTTGGTTGAGTTCACCACCAAGGGTCCAATGATATTAAATGCCCACATGGCATAAGGCCACGGGGCATAAATTGGATGGAGGGAAGAGGCAGGTGAGTGTATTTTATTGGCATGAAGTTGGCTTTGATAATAGTGCCAGATAAAGATCGAGCAATCCTTTTCTAGAGTGGGCCAACAATACCCTTGCTGGATGATCCTTTTGGCGAGGGCTTTAGCATTGACATGGCCTCCACACACTCCAGAATGTGCCACCCTAAGCACTAATTTGGCTTCCTCTTCATCTACACACCTCAATAATATTCTAGTTAGGCTCCTTTTGAACAGGGTTCCTCCTAACTACACATATATCTGAGAGACTCTTCTAGTCATCTTTTTTTAGCAGTTGTTGATTCTAGTGTAAATGATTGATCATTGCAGAACTTGGCAATTTCAAAGTACCAAGGCTTTTCTTCTTCTTCAAGAAACTCTTCTGATTAAAACAAAGTTAATTCCTCTCTCTGCTCTAGATGTTCCTTCTTTTCGAGCTTCTCTCTAACTCTAAGAAAATTGGGCTCCTCTAGGGCAGGCATGGTCTGTCGGTGAATGAAAATGGTCTTTTCCGACTCACCGAGTGAAATTGATAGTGATGATGCACGGATGCCAAAGAATCAACGAGAATGTTCTAAGCATGAGGAACATGGGCACACTCAAGCTTGGAAAAGAGCTTGATGAAATATGAAGCGAGCTCCTGGTAGGGCTTGAGTCCAGGATGCGAGGTCCAGTAGCGGGCTACGATTTGGCAAAGGATCAGTTGGCTGTCTTCTATCACTCTAAGCTTAGTGGCCCCATAAAGGTGAACAATTCTTAGTCCAGCTAACAAGGCTTTGTATTCAGATGTATTGTTGGTTACAAGGATGCCAAGTTGGAAGGCTTGAGGAATGATTTTGCCTTCAAGAGATAACAAGACAATTCCAATACCCCTACCTTGGGAACTAAGAGCTTCGTCAAAGTACAATGTCCACAGATTGTGGATTTGGATGGACATTAATTCTTCATTGGGCAAATCATTTCGGATAGGGTCGAAGGTAGGGACTGGATGTTGAGCAAGATGTTCAGTGATAACATACCCCTTAACTAACTTTTGCTAGATGTAGATCATATCGAATTGAAAAAGGAAGCTTTGCCGGCGGCCAAGTTAGTTAGATAGGACCTACTTTTCAAGAAGAAATTTGATTGGATTCATTCGGGTAATAAGATGGACTTCATGAGCCAAGAAGTAATGCTTGAGTTTTTATACAACCTAGACGAGGGCGGAGCATGTTTTCTCCATGTTGGTGTACTTAAGCTCACAAGAATTAAAGATCTTGGAGAGATAGTAAGTTTCCCTTTCCTTGCCTTCCTCATCCACTTGTGTTAACACTATCCCTAGAGATCCTTCGAGCATAGAGATATACAAAATTAGGAGCTTTCCTTGAACCGGTGGCCTAAGCACTGGTGAACATGCCAAGTATTTCTTGAGTCCTTGGAATGCTTCTTGGCGCCTAATGTCCCACTTGAATTTGTCTCCTACTTTGGTCAACTCATAGAAGGGCTTACATCTTCAAGAGTGTTGTGAGATAAACCGCTGAATGAATTGTAGCCTTCCAATCAATCCCCTAAGCTCCTTCAGGTTACAGGGTGGTGATAGCTTGGTAATTTCCCTAGCCTTGTTGGGATCAATCTCAATTCCTCTTTTACTGACGATAAACCCTAACAATTTCCCTAATGAAACTTCAAACACACATTTCATAGGGTTCATTCTGAATTTATGTTCTCTAGCTCTCTACAAGACCTTTCTTAGGGCTTCTCGATGATCATCTAAAGTTCTAGACTTAACTACCAAGTCATCCACATATACTTTCACAACTTTATACATCATGTCATAAAACATAGCCATCATGGCTTTTTGGTAGGTTGCACTAGCATTCTTTAGTCCAAATGGCATGATAACATAGCAATATATGCCCCAATGTGTGATGAAAGAAGTCTTTTCTTCATCTTCCTTGGCTAATCGAATTTGATTATATCCTAAATACTCATCCATGAATGAAAGAGCCTCATATTCGGCTATGTTATCGACCAATATGTCAGTATGAGGAAGAGGGAAATCATCTTTAGGACAGGCCTTATTCAATTCCCTGAAATCAATACAAATACGAATCTTACCATCTTTTTTCAAAACCAGGACTATATTTTCCACCCATTGAGGATAAAGGATGACTCTAATGAATTTTGTTTGATGTAATTTATTGACATCTTCTTTCATTTTTAAAGCAATATCTGGGTGGAATCTTCTAATATTTTCTTTTATTGAGTTAGCTCCCTCCTTAAGAGTTAATCGATATTCAACTAGTGAGTTATCTAATTCTAGCATATCTTGATAAGTCCAAGCCAAGGCATCCTTATAGTCTTGCAGTACTTTTACAAGATTATCTTTTTGAATGAGGGTGAGGTTAGCACTTATGAGAACAATTGTAGGGTCTTCTGATGTACTAAGATTCACTTCCTTGGTAGGCTCATCAACCGTGGTTGAAGGTTCTTCAAATATTCTAATTCCAGATGCATAACTATTAGCCATGTCCTCTTCTTATTCCTCGGATTCGAAATCCTTTTCGGTTTCTACCTCATATACCCCCAAAGTTGTATTGATGTTATCTCCATCTTCATACCAGATCTCTTCTAGTGGTAGAGGGTCTTCCATGAATCCTAGTATCCTGGAATACTCTAATGCTACACTGGCCAGTTGGTGCAAGTATCGGTTCGGGACTCTTTTTCCTTTTTTCTTGTGGCAAACCACTCTTACAAAGACAAATGAAGATGCGGTATCTTCAAGTGATGTTGGAAAGGGCGGGCTGTTCAATGTGGTGGGGGAAGAGGCGGCCTTCAGTGCCAAGAGAGATGTCTCTTCAATTGACCAGCAGGTTGCGAAAAGATTTTTTTTTGGGGGAAGATCAATCATAGAGATTTATCTAGTTTTATGTGCCTGATCGGCATAAAGGGATAGGAGGGTGAGAAGTTTGGACAAATCCTCAAGATCATGGTCAGTGTTAGAAACCATCATGATTAAGTGATATTGTGGTGGCGTTGGGTCAAGAATAGGACCAAGCATTAGAGAGGAGAATGCTCGGAGGAGAACTAAGTGTAGGGGGCTAGTGGGCCCGATAGAGAAGGTGTTAGAGAAAGGACGCAAGGGCCCGGTTGTATTTGAGGAGGGTGGGCCCTTGGCCCTTTTAGTATTAAAATAAAGGGGGAGTCCATGCAATAGGCTAAGCCGAATGGGCGAGTGGAACCCAAAAAATGTGAGAACGAGGGAATAAATTGATAACAGAAAGAAAATCACCTGGCAGGTCAATTCTTATGAGTTAAGGCCAAATTGTCTTTTATTTTGGTTTCTTCTCTCAGCCCTTCTTCATCGGCTAAAAATAATGAGTGTAATAAAAGACAGAGCTCTTCCACACCTTCATTGGTTCTTTGGCATTTTCTGGGCCTTGTGTTGATGTCATGGATGTAACATGGCCCTTCTTGATAAATCAAGATTACCCCACCTTTGAGGAAATGCTCAAACATGTTGCCCTTCCATGGTGTCAATTTAGATATTCTCCCACCTTTGTCGGTCCCTTGATACCCAAGCCTTGCTTTTTTTCTTTTGATGGGAGAGTTTGATGGGTTCATTATTTCCCTATAAGAATTTCTCCAAGCCTTACCCTTTTTGATAACCCAGCATTTTTATAATGTGGCAGCCGATGCGGAGCTTAGCATTTCTCTTGCTTTGTTGAATTTGTTGTGATGGTTCCCCAATCTCTGGTAGCTATAGGAAATTCATTACTGGTTGATTTGGCACCCATGAAGATGTTGTAGGAGGTAAGGGACTCACATAGCTTGACACTTTGATGACTTGCCCCTTATATAGAAATTTGAAACACTGGTGATTTGTCGATGCCATTGCCTCAAGTGTCTCAAAGTATAGACATCCCAAGATGGCCTTGTAAGTAGGGTCCATTTCAAGTATATGGAATTCGTCCATGATAGTCTTGGGACCTAAATCAACATCTAACATTATGGTGCCTTGAGTGGGCCTCTTAAGGTTATCGAATGTTGTTACTGTGGGGCTTGAGGGATTGATTTCTTCAATGGATATGCCACATATCTCCAATGTTTGCAGTAGCATAATGTTTAAGGAATTCCCGTGTCCACCAAGCAATTTGTAAGCATACTCTTTTGATACCAATGGTCAGACATAGGGTACACCTTCGAACATCGAGGCTTGCTAGTTTTTCATTGGTAAAAGTTAGGGAGGGATGCTCGCTCCTAGGTTCCAGGACAATGGTGATCTTTTAAGGAGATAGGCTCTTTTGCACCATTACCTTTTAAAGATATTGTTGCAAAACATCTTGGTGTGTCTTGAACTTTTTGATTAATTCCAGAATAGAGATTCATGCCGGCATCTTGTCTAGGTGTTTCAACAAGTCATATGATGCTCCTAGCATTTGTCCTTAGATTGGTTCTTCTTTTGGCTCTTGAGTTGCCCTAGCTTGTGAGAATATGCATTGAAACATGCACCCGCTCCACAACATTGTGGCAAGTTGGGGTTGGAAGTATTGAGAGGGTGTTGTAGTTAGTGGTGGTGGAATAGGTGGCAGGTTGGTGAGGGTGAGTGCTGGGTTGGCTAACGTCGGTGTCGGGTTTAGGGATACTAGCGTTGGGTTGGTGGGTACCGATGTTGGTTTCCTGAACATCGAAATTGGGTTCGCAAGAAGTATTGGGCTGGTAGGTGGTGTTAGGTTGGCAGGTGTTATCGAGTTGGCAGGTGGTGAGGCCTCTTGTGACTAAATGATGATTGGAAATGTGGATATGGATCGGGAGGGAGTTGGTCGGATGATGGGTCCAAGGGGGAGTGTTGGTGGAGTGGACTGGGTTATGCTTGATTGGATTATGGTCCATCCGGGGTATAATGGAGTGGAAGGAGACCTTATGATTGGCAAAAGGTTGGTTAGGGATCGAGGTATGGTGAGTAGGATCTGGTTGGCATGGGTTGGTGGCGGTTGAGTGGGGAAGGTCAAGGTGATGTTCTCAAATTGCCATTTCTGTCCACGATCTCGAGAATCCGCAGGGGGAGTCAAGATGTGGATGACCTGGTGGCCATTGGGTGCCAGTGTGGGCACATGTGTTGGTAACGAATCTTGTACTATCTCCAGGTTCACTTGCTGTTGTTGTCTTTCTTGTGTAGGTGGTTCTCGAGCCTTAAACTACTTGATGTACTCTCCTATTTGTGTCCAATCTATGCTGCCTTATTCATTTAAATCATGGATGTAATCCCAGAAATAAAAGTAGCTTTCTATTGTGTGCTCGAGATATCTATGATAGATGCAATACTTGTCTACATTTGATGTTCCTGACCAGGTAGCTCTTTACTTTGGAAGTGTTATCTGCTAGGCAGCCATAAGGGCATTGAAAATGTCGATTAGGGAATAAGGCAAAGAAGGGTAATTCTCTCTTTTGGGCCCCACCCTTTTTTTGGCCATACGTGTTTGGTGGAGGTGCTTGTTGGTAGGTCACCGGTTGTCTAGGTGGTTGATGTTGGTTGCTAGTCAAGTTCTGGAAAGCTTGGGTTTGGGGGTTCGCGATTGTGGTTGTTGAGGTGGAGGCAGCAATTGTGGCCTTGGAGGTCGAGGAGGTGGTTGCTGGTAGGCTCGTAAATTGTGGTTAGGTCAAGGGTTTTAGTGTTGGGGTGGAGGGTTGCAGATTAGGTTTCCAACCAGGCTCACATTCTTGTTATTAACTACCCCTTCGGTTACTGGGCCAGTAGTGGCGAAGGCAGCTTTTTCGGAGGCTCGGGGTTTTGGGTCATAGAGGTTCATTAGGGGCATATCTTTGAGTTGGGTTTAGATATATCAGGCCTTTTCATATAGCTCAACCATGGTTCTTGGATGGTGCATGACAAGTATATTTCTCAATACCAGAGTAGCATTAGCTATGATCATCTTGACCTGCTCGGTCTCAGAAACTGAGTCAGTTAACTTTTCTGCCATGGACCTCCATTTGCCAACATATTTGACAAAATTTTCTTCTACCCTCATTCTTTCTGACCATAAATCTGTGAACGAATAGCTCGAGCCCATTCTATCCCTATATCTCTACAAAAATTTGGGCTTAATAATGTCAAAGTTACCAGCCTCCAAAGGGTTAAGCGAATAGAACCATTCAAGAGCATGCCCTTCCAAAGATCTTCGAAAGAGGTGAGCAAGGACCTGCCAATTGTCTTTCTAGGCGGATGATGATAGAAATATATGCCCTACAAGCCAATTATATGTGATATGATTTTACATTTCTTGTAATATCTTATTCAGTACAATTGGCATAATCTTTATTACTGGCACTATCTAGATGTGTCTATCGTAATGAAGTCCTAGGTTGCATGCAATGATGATTGAATCACGATGAGAACATGATAATGAGATCAATCATCTAGAAGTATGTACTCTAAATGTTCCTAGTCGTAGGATCCTCGAGACGGGACATCAAGGATTCGGTAAGACTAGTGTATATGATATCTTCTCATATGATGAGAATGACCGATCTCATTGGTCATCAGTGTGGGGACACTGAGATACATGTACAGGTGCTCATTAGAGGAATGAGTTCACTGAATTGACCATTATAGAATGCCTAAATGGTATCTTACCGAACTGTCGATCAGGGTATTCTATCATCATGGTTGTACGGTTGGATCTTTGACCTGAGTCACCAAAGATGTCTTGTCAGGCGTACCATGTACTTTGACTGTTGACTTATGGATCACTTAGTATTGTGGTCCTGTATACTTAATGGATTGGGTATAGGGGAAACTCGGTGGAGGCAATTAAGCGGACAATAGGGAATCGTCCATTCTCGGTAGGAGAGAGAGAATGTCCTATGGATAGTACTATAAATCCTTAACCAAGGTAGGTAGGATAATTGGAAAAGGGTTTTCCAATTGATCCAATTACAAGTACAAGAGTCCCTAGTGTCGTTATATTTAGGAGTTGATAGTCAATGCCGTACTCTTATCCGACCAGGACATTGGATAGACGAAGTTTTATATCTGTATGGTAACTGATGATGGAAAGGCTCTTTGGAGAGGAGTTTATCCCCGAAGCTGTTGGGATCATAGGATGTGGCTTGTACCCACTTGGTCGTAATCCTCAGGCTCGTAGTTTATCCGCCATAATACTTGGTCATTTTAATTTTAGGGTTTGTTTATTAAGGGTTTCCTTCTTTCGATTGTTGTGAATAAAGAAGTATTACCTCAAGCAACAATTTCTTTTATAATTTAGAAGATGTATTTTTTTGGTAAGAGAGTTGGCTCCCTCTCTTTTTTTTTAGTTTTTGCTTTTGTGACACAAACAAGTTAAGACAAAGACTTGAGGTGTTTAAATGCAATTTTTTTTGTTTAATCCTTAGATTAGTAAGCTTCTTAAGAGAATATTGTCTTCTTAACAATAGGTTGGACCCTATGCTCCTTCCCACAAGGCCGAGCAATCTAGGATTAACACTTTTCTTACAATAGTTGGGTGATATGTGACACCAGGTTTTGGGGTAAGAGATACAACCAGCCTGATTGGTGAAGAGGGAATCCTTCACTTTTAGAGACTTACGGAGGTCTTAGTAAAAACTAATATAGTCAACCGAGAGGGAATCCTCGATAGAGAGATTGGAATCCACCAAGAGACACAGGTGGGATAGAGGTAGCTTTGGGAGGAGGGTGAGCCTCTCATCTTGAATGACCTAGTGAGTCGGGTGGACTCGGTACTCAATGCAATCTAATGCAAGAAATGAGCAAGGATGAGATGGCATGCAATAAAAAAGAAAGGAAATACAATGATTAGAAAACAATAACTTGGATTGTGATTAAACTAACAAAAACAACACCTAAAGCAAGTCAGAGATGCTGGAAAACATTGATTTTTTGCTAGTTTGATTGAAGGAAATGAGCAAGAACAAGTAAAATTAAAGACTTTAGTAAAATAGATTTTATAGAAGAAAAGACGAGCTGTCTCTTGGGTTGCGAGGTGAACTAGCAAGGGGGGGGCTTGGTGACCTAGTAAGGGTGTACCAAGTGACCCGGCAGGGGATCACCAGGTGACCCGACAGGTGGGTCACAAGCGGCAAAAAAATGGAACCATGGAAAACTCTTAACAAGCAGGGTCCTGGGAGAACCAAAATAGCATTGATTTGAAAGTAAATTAAAGGCAACATGCTTAGAAACAATGGTAAATGTAAATGCAAGTGGGTCCATGTGGAGTCCAAAGGAATTGAAAAGCTCAAAATTTAAAAACAAGAAATGACCCATCTGGCAGGTCACTTGGTGACCAATCTAGCAGGTCACCTATTGAAACAGAACACTTCCAAGAGCTTGTTCCTCCAAATCGAAAGTAGGTCCACACGGGGACTAGCTAGATAAAAGAAATAAAAGACAATATAAAGATAGTGAAAGTGGAAAGAGACTTACTTGGAAATGGAGGAATAACTAAAGTTGCTTCAAGTATGAGATGGTCCCACCATGGTCGTCAAAAGATGTGGATGCTTCCTTGGGGTCAAGTCTCCCCAGCTTCCGAGAATGCTGCTACTCCTCTTCTTTTGGCTTTGAGCTTCAGTGGATGTTGGTGTGTGTGTGGTCGCTAAGAACCTTGGGCTCCAAGAGTAAAAAGAAAAGAGACAATGTATGTATTAAAAGAAATGACCGAATGTATCTAAATGGAGAGATTGTGTTGGGAGATTATATGTTCCATCTTCTTTCTTTTTGGCTGGCTAAGAAGAAAGAACTTGAAGCACTATTAGTTGCTCCTACAAAAACAAGTAAGCCACAAAAACAAATGAAAGTGAATTAGAACTAAAATAGTGAAGCATCTTGTAAGGAAAACGAACTAAGACTACAAAAGGAAGTGGACTAACCAGATTGAGAATAACTACCAACCCTTCTTTTTATGTGTTTTTGATGATGATATATGATATGATTAAGCTAAATATGCATGAAAGCATGATTATCTATGATGAAAAACATAAAAATAAAGTGATGCTAGAAGATGGGGAAAGAAAAAATGGGCGAAAAGTGGCAATCTAGAGCCCTGGGTGACCCGACAAGCGGGTCACTATGCGACACGGTAGGGTGACCCTGGGTGACCTAGTAAACAAGTCACCAGGTGACCTGGAACCAGGTCATCTCCTGCGCCAGAACCCACTTTTCTCCCGAATGCTCCCACGATGCTTTCCGACGACCTTCAAAACTTGATGATGACTCCCAAATGCTCCTAGGATGTAGACGATAATCTTCTCTTAAATATAGGAGCTTACAAAGCTTCACAGTGGATGTCGGTGAAGAAAAAGGGTGGAAAACATCGGTTTATGGAGGTGGATGGAGTGAGAAGCTCTCAATCTCTTAGGCAATGATGCTTGGAGGATGGAGATGGCTTGTAGGTCTCTAGGACTCTCTCTTGGGAGCTTGGGGCATTCTCAACCTTCTAACACTCTTCCAACTCTTGAAAATGTAGTTAACGGGTCTCTTTTTATAGTAAAAAAGGCTATAGAAACATTTTAGGAATAGAAAGTGTCATTCAGAACAACAAATGACCTGCCTTCCAGGTCACTAGGTGACACAACAAGCGGGTCACCAGGCGGTCTACCTGATGGGTCACATGCGGGACCATAAATTCCATTAAATGCACATGCGCCAAAAGTTGGTCATGTGCAGGCCTGCTATAGTGGCAAGCATCCTGACTGACGGGATTCCTATGTACAATCAGTTCTGACCATCTATATGAGCGTGCACCGCTCATGGGTCACTTCAGTCAATTCGTACGCTATAGTGTTGGGCAACCTGTTGACTGGTTATTTTTGTACCTAACTAGATTTGACCTCCCACCTACCAACGTCAAAATGGGCAGAGTCAAGAAGTGACTCATTGACTAGGTCACTTGGTGACCCTACAGGGGGTCACTTGGTGACTCGCTTGGGAAATCATTTTTCATCTAGAGCTCATTTTTTGGCCATTTTTCGATATCCAGTTCGTCTATCAGAAAACTCGAGTATCTTCTAAGAGAACATGGATCTTATGCTCCTCAAATAGGCAAAATTTTCATGTCTGCATCATAGACTGAAATAAACTTTCACTGTTGGTAAAAAAGGTTTAATGAAATTAAATCTTATGTCTCTTTAAGAATGAAGAGGAGCCTTATGTGTATAAGAAGACAAGTGAGAGTGCGATAATTTTCTTGACAAGTTTATATGAATGACCTACTATTCATTAAGAATAAAGTAGGTATGTTATCATCAATGGGCTTACCTATCAAACTAATAATCCTTCAAACATAACTTTGGTATTAAGATCTATTGAGATAAATCTATAAGAATGCTTGGCTTGACCTAGTTCATGTATATAGTCACCATAGTCAGAAAGTTTGAAATGGAAAACTCCAAGATAGGTTTCTAACCTATGAGATATGGAGCTAATCTCTCTTGAAAAGAAAGTATGCACATGAGTAGAGACCTTATGCTTTAGCCATTGGGTTTATCATGTATATAATGCTATGTATATGTCTTGATGTGATTAATGTTCTAAGAATTATGAGCATTCATCGGCTAGATCCAAGAGAATCATTAGACACTTAAGAGATGTATCCTGAACTAGTTGAGAAGCACTAAGAATGTATTTCTATAAAATGGTGTATAAGACTTGAAGCTTTGTTGTTTTTACAAATACAAGCTTTTAGTTAGATACATTTGATAGCAAGTCAATATAATGGTGGTGTAGTGAGCTAGAATGGTTACACATTACTTAGGAAGCAATCTAGATAAATGTGTTCATTTAAGATATGGGATTGTCTTGGCTGTCTTTGAAAGTATGCCATAATTTTATGAATACAATAGGGTAGAATCTATGTCTCATCAAAGGTTTAAAACTTTTATGGTGATATTATATAATTAAAGAGATTGTAGCTCACTGAGTTGTAATTAAAAAATAAGAGTATCTTTAACAAATAACATCGTAGATCTAGTAACTGAAGCAGTAACTCAAAGACTATATGAGCATCATCTCGAGCTGATGGGGATCAGACATATAGGTGATTCTCTTTAGTGCAAGTAGAAAAATGATAGAAATGTATGCACTATAAGCCAATCATATATGATATAATTCAATTTTTTTAATAATATCTCATTCAACTAAATTGACAAATCTTCATTACTATCTCTTAATAGATGTGTACATTGTATTGAAGACTTTTATCACAAGCAATGATGATTGAATCAAGATGAGATCACTATAATGAGATCAATCATCTAGATGCATGTAATCAAAATGTTCCTAGTCATATGATCCTTGAGAAGCGATATCAAGGATCTGAATAGGCTAATATATGTGATGTCTTCTCATATGCTGAGGATGACAAATCACATTGGTCATTAGTATGGAGACACTAAAATATATATACAAGTGCTCATTAGTTGAATGAGTTCACTTATCTGACTAAATTAGAAACCCTAAATGGTGTCTTATAGAATTGTCAGTCAAGATTTTCTATCATCACAATTGAACAGTTAGACCTTTAACCTAAGTTTCAAAAGATGTATTGTTTGGCAGATCTTATGATTTAACCACTGACTTATGGATCACCAATTTGATGGTCTAGAAAGTTAGTGAGAGTAAATGTTCTATAGAATATTACTTTAAATCCCTCACCCTGGTAGAGAGAATAAATGGAAATAAAGTTTTCCAAATGATCTGATATCGAGCACAAGATCCTGTAAAGTCAATATACTAAGGAGTTGATAGTCGAT
Source organism: Cryptocoryne crispatula var. balansae (assembly GCA_036172225.1). Classification (NCBI taxonomy): domain Eukaryota; kingdom Viridiplantae; phylum Streptophyta; class Magnoliopsida; order Alismatales; family Araceae; genus Cryptocoryne; species Cryptocoryne crispatula. Next base: position 23,695,854 of record CM069928.1, read on the forward strand.
GCCAAACTCCTATCTGACTAGGTCATTGAATGGATGGAGATTTATATTTGTGTGATAACTGATGATCAAATTGCTTAATGGAAATATGATTATTCCCATAATCATTTAGGATCATGGGATATACCATATAGCCTTCATGATTGGTAAGATATTAAATATGTTATCAGATAATAAATTTAATTTACTTAAATATAATTATATTATTTTAATTAGGTCTCAAATAAATAAGCTATTGGGTCAAGTGAGTCACACACATAAGGACTTATCCATAATGTAGGGGGATGGGTGTAATTTATGAAAATTTTAGGTTTCAATGAAAAATTCCAATTTCTTTGTAAATATAAGTAAATTTGGCCAAACCCCAACAAGCCAAGGAAGCCAATTTCGTGGCCAACCACCTCCTACCTCTCTCTCTCTCACTCACTCACTCTCTTCCAGATCACATTTTTTCATGGTAGAGTGCCATCTAGAAGTTGGAAGGTCTGGCATGTAGGAGACCCATCTACGAACGAAATTTATGTGAATACTGTTAGAGACTAGGCACATGGATAGTTTAAAGAGCTATAGAAGTTCTTCCTTCTTCTCTCCAAAGATTAGATGAATCCCTAGTAAGTATATATTGTAACTCATTTTATTCCATACTTGATTTTTGTCTTTCTAATATGATCGAGACAAGATCAACATGAACACATAGGAATCATCACTTCCACTACACCAAAATTTGTATTAGGGTGTTTGGTAGTGCTTTTAATTTTAAGATAACCTCGTTTTTGAAATCAAAATTATTTGAGTTCTCAATTTTATTTTTAAAATCAAAATAGTCTATTTATTTGGTGTTTGGCAAAATTATCATAATTTCTAAAAATTAGACAGTAGTGTTTGGTTATGACCAGCGACACTAGGAAACTCTCTCGAACTCCCTTCGCAGAGAGAACTTGCAGCTCCGCGAAGGCTCCCCTGCAGCGTCGTCCGCCTCCCTCCCCCCTCCCCCCGCGGCGGCGGCACTCCTCCGGCAGCGGCGACAACCCCAACAAAAGACCACGTTGTCATCGGCCGCCGAACCCCCCGGCAACGTCGTCCGCCCGGCTAGCGAAGCCCGTGCATTGTCGCTCCCCCCGCAGCGGTGTCGACATCCTCCTCCCTCCCCCCACGGTGTTCGCCTTCCTCTCCCCCCTAGCGGTGCTCCCCCCGTGGTGTTCCTCCTCCCTTCCACCAGCGGCAACGCCCCCCGCTAGCGAAGCCCCCCCCACCAGCGAAGGAACCCCCGCGTTGTCCGCTCCCCCGAGCGGCGGCCCTCCCCCCTCCCCTGCACGTCTCGCCTCCCACGTCCTGCCTCCGCGTCTATCTCAAAAATAAAACAAGACCTTCCTTGTTTTTATTTTAGAAGAGATTATGTACATAGAGTATCCCACTTTTAAAAATGATACAATTGTTAAAAGTTGCAACCAAACACCTTATCTCTTTTATTTTTAAAATTTAGATCAAAAAGAGGGAAAAAAACGTAACCAAACACCCTATAAGGCAATTACTTACAGGTATTTATGGGAGAATGCCTTTAGTCACTAAAAGAAAGAAACTAGTAGAGTTAGCAACCACAATAGGCACAAGCCAAATCATAATAGCAACCTAAATAGGAAATTGTGCAAAACCCTTTATCGTTACATGCACCTACTCTAGCACAAGTACCCATTAACCACTAGGTCATCCGCAAATCCTCAACAACGAAAGAGTAGACTACTTGAGGTTATAATTGATGAATGGAGAATAATAACCCAACCATACCCACAAACCTACAACCAACCAATCTACCCATGCTCTTTATACCAAGGTCTACCACAAACTTAGGCTATTAGATCATTTGAAATCTACCACCACCAACATCGATACTGACACCCATCATCCACTTTGCTCGACCCTTAGTTGGGCCAGTCATGTCACCCCATCCGACACCCACATGTCAACACCCAATCATCGTTACATCACCTAGTTCACCCATGCCACCCCTGATTATTGGGCCATTGTCACCATAACCTGCCATACCTCCTTCACTACAATTGGCCACACTTTCATCCCCACTAATGCAACCGCAACCAGCCGTATCTCCACCCGCACAACCAATTATGTCATGTCCTATCAACCCATTATTTGACACCATGCTTAAGAGTGGGTGCGTGTTATAGCAAACTTTCCCTCAAGTGGGGATGTTAGCACAACCATAAAATCTAGTTGAGAAGGAGGTGGTTGAAGAGCCATTGCTAGGGACCACATATGACTTTTTAAAGCATTTGAACAAGATACCAGTAATGATTTATATTTTGGAACTAATTAAGAGCTCAAAGGTACATCACAAGGTCCTACAATAATATCTACAGTGAGTCAACAAGAACCTCCCACCTTAGAAGATCACTTTGCTATTAGCACCAAGAAGGGAACACATAGAACTCATATTCACTTAAGAGGATATAGAAGTGCCCAAAGTCAAGAAGTATGTCATGTGCATCACCATCACTATTAATATAATCAACATCAATTCTTGCTTAGTGGACACATGGGTATCTATCTATGTTGTGCTGTCGAAAACCTTACAAATGTGTTGTATCTTGAAGAATGAAATCAAGTTGTCCCACATTGCAGGGAAAACATATGACAACTCTAAAAAATTGGTATGCAAAATGGTCATTATGGATGTCAAACTCAGGTCACGCACCATCACTACAAATTTTCATATGCTAGAGGTGGAACTTACAAAGCTATACTAGGATGACCCTACCTTGAGGTGTTAGAAGCTATCACTTTGACTATCTACCAATGCATCAAATTTTCATACAAAGGTTAGGTAATTAAGGTGACCAATATGCCTTTGTTAGACAACATGGATTGCCTCTCCTCCTAACCATCATCATGAAAATTAAGTTAGCCAATTCTGTTAGTCTTAGACTTGCTAGAGGTCGAAGGACCACCAGTATGGCTCTGAAGGGTCAAGAAAGTAGAAGATGGGGCAATCAGATGGTAGATGATGAAGAACCTAGGGTATCAACCAAGTCAAAGGTTAGGCAAGGACTTGCAAGGGATCACCCAACCCATTAAGTTGGTGAAGATATTCCAAAAGGGTAGAATTGGCTATGATGAATCTTTTGACCATAGCCAAAAGGAGCCATCGGAGGGTAGATACACTGCTAAGAGTTTATATGACTATTTTGTCAAAGGGGAAAGCATCGTGATGGTTGATGAGCTACCAGGAACAATTACTACCAACAAGAGAATGAGAATGGATGATTCAGAGCATGAGTTGATTGACCTACATTTGTCCATTGCTCATCTCTTCACTAGAGATGAGGTGCCCAACATAGAAAAATGTAGGATAGGTCAGTCTATGTATAGCCCATTATAATTACTTCAAATGATCACCCTATTAGTTGGACTCATGTGATAGTCCAACCCATCCCACAAGGGCAATCCCTAGTTATCACTCACTTCAGGGCCTTCATCCTCTTTTACTTAGATTTCCTATATGGGTTCATCAACCCATTTCAATCTACTACTCTTGGGCCTGTGCACCCATTTACGTTTTCCCTTCACATTGGGCGGAGACTATTTTAAACATTTATGTTTTCAAGGTCTTCACCTCACTATCCAAATCTTCTAGACAAATCTAATCGTCTACCACCAATCGAGCCATCATGGCTCATTCTATTTTAATTATTAAAAATCACCAAAAAAACATCCACCTCAAAATTTGCATTGTTGTTGAGGAGATGTCCCTACTCATCCCAAAGAGTGGTCCTGATAGGGACCTCTCTTCTTTAATTCACTTATTGATCTTCTTAGTCCTCCTCCCATTGAAAATACTAAAATTATTTATTTATTTTTTAGGCATAGTTAGGACCAACAAAAAAACAAAAATCAAGGGCAATTGAGTTCCAAGGAGGTATATGAAAAAATTAACCAAAAGGTTTATTGAATGTGCAAGGATATTGAATTACTTGAAAAATGCTATTCAGCTAGATGAAATATGGTATGAAGATGAAAATAACATGGATTGGACCTTGGGAGTATATGAGGTATTATCATAAAAGGATCATGAATTCAAGGAAGAAGAAGAGGACTTAGTTGATGCATACGCATCTAGACCTAGAATATTTGAAGAACCATCATAGTGGATGAGCAACCAAAGAATCAAATCTAGGCACAACAAAAGATCCAAAACAATCTACAAAAGTGCTAGCCTCACTACCACTAAGGAACAAATTTAATCAACTTTTTAAAGTAATATAAGTACATGTTTGCATAGACATATGAAGACATGCTAAGGTTAGACAATTCATTAGTTGAACATCGGTTAACTAAAAACTCGAAGCAACCCTGGTCAAGTAGAAACTAAGAAGATTACACTCATATATTGTAATCAAAATAAAGGAAGAGGTTGAAAAATCACGTCAAGAAAATTTCATTAAAATTGTCCTTTTCCACAATGGGTGGCAAACATAATCTCTATTATAAAGAAGGATTGATGAGTTTAGATCTACATCAACTTCAAGGACTTAAACCGAGTGTGTCTTAAATATGATTTACCTTTTACTTATATTGATGCATTAATGGATAACACAGATGGATACGAGGTTGTCTTTCATAGATGGCTATTCTAGCTACAATTAGATTAGACTAGCTAAAGATGACCAAAGAAGATGTCATTCATTACACCTTAGGGAACTACTGCTATGTCATCATGCCCTTTGGATTGAAGAGCACCAATTCTACCTATCAAAGGGGCCATGATGCCCACTTTGCATAGCCTAATGAAAAAGCTTGTAGAGGTGTACGTGGATGACCTGGTTGTCAAGTCACAAACCTAAGAATATCACCGTGATGTCCTAATAAGAGCCTATTAAAGAGTTAGGGAATATAAGTTAAAGATGAATCTTAAGAAATACTTATTTGGTGTTTCATCAAGAAAATTATTAGAGTTCATAGTTAGCAAAAGGGGCATTAAGAACAATCCCAACAAGGCCAAGGCCATCATTAATATGCCTTCTCCAACAAGGCCAAGGCTATAATTCCTAAAGGTGCAAACCTTTCTATGAGTTAACCAAAGTGGGTGAAAAGTTCAAATGGGATTCAAAGTGACCATAGGCTTTTGATGGTTTAAAAAAATAATTGGCATGTCTCTCTATCTTTAAACCTATGATTATAGGCAAGCCCTTGATGCTGTATATCTTAATTGTGGAGAATTCTCTTATAGAAATCCTGCCTTATTCTTGCACAAGTGGATGAATAAGAGAAAGTAAGCAACTTATTATTTGTCCAAAATCTTTGGTCCATGTGACCTGAAGTATGCTATAGTGGAAAAGACTTGCACTACCTTGGTGTGGATAGTTCAAAAACTTAAATGTTGCTTCCTTACTCATGAACTCAGCTTGATCATTTGCATCACTCCAATCAAATTCCTTTTTAAGATATCTTTTATAATTGATTGGTTAGCCCTATGAAAAAGTTTTGTTTCTTAATTCAATATCACCTATGTCCAATAGAAGTCAATCAAAGGATATGTTATCAATGAACATCTTGCCCATCATTCTATACCTATCTTTGATCAAATCTAGTCAAAGCTTCAGGATGAGGAACAAATGTCTATCCAATCTTCTAATCTTTAGACATTATATTTTGATGGTGCTTTAATACTCAAGTTAGAAGAGTAACAATCATCCTTCTACCACCCAAAGGTATCACTATTCCACAGACTTATCTATTGAACTTCCCAATGACAAATAATTTAGCTAGGTATGAAGTCTTATTGGCCAAGCTGGAGACTACTCACTTTTATATTGCTACCGAACAAAGGTGATAGATGATAGTCAACTGATTTCACACCAAGTGTTGACCAAGTATCAAACATCTCATCCCAAGCTCAAGCCATATTAGAAGTTTACCACTAGCTACATCAAACTCTTCTCCAAACTCACATTTGTTCATTTCTCTCATGTTCATCACAACCTTGCTAATGTCGAAGCATCCCTAGAATCATTGCTATCTATTCTTTTAGGGAGGCAAGTCATGACTTTTAACAATCATAGACGACTTGTTCCTATAGTCAAGGATGCACATTTATTAAAAGTCAAAGAAAAGTTTGTTATAAGGGAATATCTTAAGCAAAAAGAAGGAATCTCTTTGGTTGAGCTGGAAGAATGAGAGGAAGGTGAGAAGCCCTGGTATGATAAAATTGCAAAATATTGTCAATATCATACCAATCCACTAGGATCTACTTAGATAAAAAAATGGCAATTAGAAGGGTTTTTCATAAGTACGTGGTGCTAGGTAAAGTACTCTATAGGATGAGCTTGAGCACAATTATACTTCGTTGCTTAGATTAATAAGAAGTTGAAATGATACTCAAGGAATCACATTCTAAGGTTTGTTGTGGCCATGTGAATGCTCAAGCCCTTGCTAACAAAATCATCACACAAGGCTACTATTGGCTGACTCTAGAAAAAGATCATTCTATCTTTGTTCGACACTTAATAGGAATAAATGAATCAAGAGAAAAAAGAGTTATAAGATTACAATATTAATCTTCGATAGAGGTAATTAATTGAGGATGTGTGAGATAAATGTTGATTTTATTTAATTGATTTAGCACTAAATAGAATGATATCATACATGTGTTACTAGATTGGAAAGATGAGAATATAGTCTAGTAGTATAAAGATAATAAAGTCTTAGTTATTTTAAGAATAATTGTATATCAATAATTTGGTAATGATATGATATTAATGAAGCGAGAAATTATATAGAATAATTTTGAAATAGAATTAATGAAGGTTGTATGTATGCTCTTATAGAAGTTAAATGACTTCTTAAAAGAAATGAAATAGTATTTTGTTGATATAGAAAATCAAGCTATGAGAACATTTTGTGCATTTATATTTTATTTAACGTGTAATAAAGTATGAACATGAACGCATTAGAATGATCTAGTTAGAGTAAAGATTAAGAATTTTGATGTAGATTAGATAAGTAGTTTATAAGAATGTTGACACCTAATTAAGGCCGAGAGTAAATTATCTACGAAATTTTAAAAAGTCAAGAAGAATATTGTTGTTCTCAATAATTGATAAGGATATTTAAATTTTGTTAACAACTTTTTGAGTAAAATGTAATATCTTGGACATTTTGTCATATAAAAAATAAAAAAATTAATTTCTTCTCCATAGCCATTTTTGTCTCTCCTAATCTCTAATGTAACCCCCCCCACTTAGAAACCTAAGTAATGTACTCCTCCTTCCTAGCGGAACCGTCACCCCCAATGACCCAACTGCTCGTTCCCTCCCTTTTCTAGTCTCACAAAGAGCCCTTTGATGCCACCCCTACATCTACCTCCTCCTCCATCGAGATCAAACTACCCATTTGATTCCCCCTCTGTAATATTCCGAGTTTTCATAGCATTATATAAGTTATTATCGTAGTGTTTTTAATTATTTTCACAGTGTGCTTAGATTATTTTTATGACGTTTATATAGATAAGTAGATTTTTTTATTGAATCTTATTAATTGAGTGGATCCGTATATTTTATTTATAATAAATATTATTATTTTATTTTAACTCTCCCCCGTTATTTGAGACTCCTAAGAATAGCATAATTACTATTTTTTTATTTCTTAAGAGTTCTCCCCATCCATCCGTTTTTCTCTCAACGTCTCCTTGTATCTCTTTCTCTCTTTACGTAAAGTCTTACCCTATTTGCGGGTATTGTTCCTATTAAATAATTTTTTATTATTTTTATTATTGTAACTATCACCGTTCCCCCCCCCAATCTTCATCGCACATCCTTCTCTCTCTCTCCCTTCTCCAGATCGGCCGCTGCACCTGCTCTCTCTCTCTCTCTCTCTCTCTCTCTCTCTCTCTCTCTTCTCTCTCCCCTCGCGTCGCAGCATCGCCGCCGTCTCCGTTTGCGCTGCACCGTGGCCACCCATGGTCGTCCTGCCGTCCTCACCGTCTGCCCCACCCTCACGGCCACCTTCTCGCCACCTCTCGTCCCACGTCACGGCCCTCGGCCGGCCGCAATCTCTGCCCCCCCTATCGTGACTGGACTCCCTCGCACGCCAGCCGGCCAGCAGGCGATGCCGCCCCGTCAGCACCGCCACCGCGTCGGCAGCCACCATGCGCCAGCCCTCCTTCTACCGTGCGCCATGTCCCGTGTGCGCCAATGCACCCCGCCCCCTTGTCAGCCGCCGTGAGCACCATCTCTCTCTCCTATCCTCTCCGTGTCTCTCTCTCTCTCTTATTTATTGGTGATACATTTTCTATTAGAATTTCTCTTGTTTTTCTCTTGATCCCATGGCATACCACTATTTTTATTTATTTCCAGCAGCCTTGGTGGAGGGAGATAACTTGTTTGAGTTTGTTCGATCTGTGCACCGCGTCACCCACGTTCAATATCACCTCCGATCGCCAATTCTCGATTTTTTAGCACCATTCCGGTAGGCACCCTTGACGTGTCTATTATCATTTAAATTTATATTTAATTCTCCATGACTTGTAGTGATTACTATTGATTTAATTAGCCAGGTTAGCATTGTATGTCGTGGTTAGCGTGGTTAGCGGTGTTGGTTCTTTCGCATGTAATGGAGGTCATATTAGGGTTATTTTAGGTTGTTTCTAGCATGTTAATCATCATGTTTCTAATTGATTATAGTCCATTTTTGATAACCTACATCTAGGTAGTTCTTGGTTATTCTTTCGAGTTAATATCATTGTATATGTAAGGTGATAGGTAACTAAACTAGATATTGTTTAGCTAGTCTCATTAACTACTTGATTTTCAGCCATGTTTATGTCTTTAAACCAAAAGATATGGTCTGATTGGGTCTGTTCATATCATGTTTTGATTGAGAGTCTGTGGTGGTATCATACTAGCTCATATGTATTATTGTCATTTTATGGTTCTAGCATCATGAACATATTGTTTAGGTGTAGTTTGTCATGGTATTTACATTGATGGTAAATTTGTCATAGCATGGTATGGTGTATGTCATTTATCTTTTAAGTGTGATCATGGCATGGCATGATTGAGGTGAATGCATGATACATTGAAATTATAATGAAAACAGCTACACCGGACTAGTTAGTCGTGACCCGAGGGCAGCGGAGGTTAGAACAGTCTAGTGCATCCTTCGATCCCGGATACCGCGGTTTGTCCCTGTGCCACCACTGCCTAGGTGCACTATGGGATTTCGTTTAGCTATATGGTACTGCTATATATGATAGATCTAGTGGTAGCTGGTTGAGGTGGCAAGATGACGCATTCCTTGCTAATAAGAAAAAGGTGTGGTTCTTATTAGAGGATAGGTTCATTTGTGAATGTGGTCCTTCATTAGAGGATAGGTACATTTATTGCATGGTATTGTATAGGTGGTCTAGTGATGTATTTCATTTTGACAATTATCATATTGTGTTGCATGGTGTATGCACAGTTTGTCTCATTTATAGTGATATCATCATATAGAGCATATAGTAGGTGTCTATGCATGTGTTCATACCATTTTTTAGGTCATGTTATGGTGCATATAGGTGCTGCTCGGTGTGATTATAGACTTTGGTTGGTGGTGTAAAACTCATGGATTAAGTCATATATTGAATGTATTGACTAGTCTATATTTGTATATAATTGGTTGTAGGTCAGGGTACCTATTTAAATAACATCTAGGGCCTTTTGGCTATCCAATTTGGGGGATGATGGGGTGTCTACTGAGTCGTCGTACTCATTCCAATCCTCTTATCAATTTTCAGGTAATCAAGTTTAGCGCAGCAAAAGCGTGATGGATCAATTCCCTAGAAGCAAATGGATAATTATTATGTCTTTAAATGGTATTTAGTTTTAGATTGTAGTGATTAGTGATGTATTTGAATTTGAATTTGTGGAGGTATGAGCTGGGACCTAGTTGTCTTCATTTTTCCCAAACTGATGTTTTTGCGGGGTTAATTTTTCCCGATCGCGTCGTCGGATTATTCCGTTGTTCAAGTTAAAAATCCAGGGCGTAACACCCTCGTTTGTGCCATCACTTGACACCCCCATTGTTCCCCGATCCATCGGTGTTGTCTTCACCTCATTGGAGTGATGACACCATCCTTCCTGCTCTACCATGAATCCCATAGAACCATTTATGTCACCACCTCTACCTCAGCACCTCCATCATGATCTCTCAATCTCTTCTTCACCCTTACCATATCTTCCATTCCAATCTCTTTTTCTTCTCTCCCTCTATCATGTGTAAGGGTTGGAAGCTGCCCACCATCCTCACTTGGTTGCATGGAGCTTCTTCTGCACCACTACATGGGGCTCTATTCTGCACATCCCTAAATGGTTGGCCATGTTCAAGAGATTGAGAGCCACTTGTCAACACTTGCCCACGTCACCATTTTGGCCATCGGCCACTTTAGACCCAACTGCCCCACACACACAACAGTGTCTTCCCAGTAATGCCCAGCCCACTTCCACCCTTATAACTTAGTGAGGCCATATTTGTGTGTCATCTCAATCATCGTTAGACCATGTGACTATCAGTCAATCATCATTGATCACCTATCGACAAATCAGTTATTGTTGATCATTGTTGCATACCGACTAGTAGCCCAATTACTGCCAAATTCACTCAACAAGTAGTTAATCACCATAGATAGCTCATCTTAGCAACATCTCTGATCATCCAACTTCTAACTATGCAATCACCTGTGAGTTCAAAAACTAGATCATCCAAACTTGTAGGCTCTTCCTACTTACATTTATTATGCTGCCCTATGTATTATTTTGATTTATGCATGGTTATGTATGTGATTCATGAAAAGTATTTTGTATTTAAATTATGTCTTAAGGTTGTATTATCATATAATTGGACCTATAAGATAAGTGTTAGACTAAAATAAAGTTGATAAGTTTTAATATCATGAATATTTAAGTTAATACATGCTAGGTTGGGTAAGTTCTATGAATGAGTTGTTATGTGTATGCATATTGGTTATTTAGATCTCATGGCACATGTATGTCTAGATAAGTGCAAGCAAAATGATAGATCTCATTTAGATTTGATGATGTCTATGGTTAGACTACATGTTTGTGTAAATGATACATTCTAAGTTATAGATTAGATAGTCTAATGAAGATAGTTAAACGTGATAGTATGTTGTTAGAGTATGCATTCATCAAAGACATTCTTTTTTGTAGTGTGATGCATTCTCATATGTCATTGTATGTACACCAAACTAGAGTTAGTGTCCATGGGAAGCAAGGATTAGAATAGTGTGGAGCATTCTTCAATCCCAAATATAGTGGTTCATCCTAAGTGCATCATGACCTTTATGCACTATGCAATTTAGCTTAACTATATGTTACTTTATATATGGTAGATCTTATGCAAGTCTTTTGAGATTGCTATATGTGCATTGAGGCATATGTTCTAGGTAGGCAATATGGTAATTCCTTGCATTTTAATGTGTAAAAAAAGTGTCAGTCATGATATGACACTTTTTATGAATGAATCTAAAAAGGTGTTGCATGTGTTGACATGGTAAGTTTATAGAAAGGTCAAGAGTTCTCATTAAGTGTTGAATCTTTACACTTGATTAGAGGTCAAGAGAATGTTTAGTTGCATTATCATATAGTTAGGCCTCTTACCTACATTTAACATATGAAAAATTGCATGTTTCTTGTCCATAGCTAAATGGATTGCTCTTGACATTGTGGATCTATGATTATTTTGATATATTGTCATTTGTGTTTGTAAAATATATTACTTTATGCATGCTTACTATTTAACAAAGCCAATAAGTAGTAGATGTTGAGGGGAGCTTACTAAGTCCATGTGACTCATAACATTTAGCGTACTAGAAATGTGACGATTTGGAATTTGAGAAACTAGTTAGGTGATTATCATACATTTTATAATTGATTTAAATTGTTTAGATTATGAATCCATAGTGATATTTTGGATATAAATAATAAAAATTGTCCAATTAGATTCATCTCTTTGTTCAAACTAATATATTTGAGAGGTTATTTTTTCTAATTTCATTGTTAGATAAGTCCGGTGCATATATTTCTATCCAAGGCATTACACAAACAAGTTAGTTTCTTGAGAAAGACTATACATGGTGGATGAAATAGTGGAAGAATGATAAATTTGAGTGGGGTTGAAAAGTTTAAATCAGACACCATTATATTAGTCTATTCAAACACAAATAACAAAAATCGAATTATGTATTGGTGTTTATCTTGATTAATATGCGACACATATTGAGAAACTAGAAGATGAAAAAGAACTCTCATGCCTTCTTGGAGATATTAAAATATAGACTCTTAAAAACAAGAAATATGAATATAGAAATAAATTCTATATGCTCCAATGAGGTTTTGATCTTATATTTATGAGGTATTGTACCATAAGCTATAATAGAATGCTATTGAAAAGCTAGTGACGTTTCTTAGCATGTAAAGTAAGAAAATAATAAAGCAAAAGTGAAATGTTGATTATGATTACTCATTTCCTCCTATAGCTATAATCTATCTATATTTTCTTGCTTTAATTGCACATTTAAAAGCTGGAAAGACATAAAATCTCGTTTTCTTGATAAAAATCTTGAGAAAATATGCATGTGATGTGGTGTTATTTGTGTCCAATAGGTGGCCAAATAGATTGTATAATTAAATCCAAGTGGAACATAAGATCAGATCTTATGGCTATAATTTAGAATAAAATAAACTTATCTGTATGTACAACAAAGTAAGTGAAAGCATGTATACTTTCTTTTTGATGAGAAATGAAAGAAGATATCATCTTAACCGTTGAGAATGCTGTACACCCTGTTTGTTTATGCCATGTTTGGTAACACTATTAGACACCTCTATCACTTTTATTTTTAAAATTGATATTGATTGTAATCACCTTGAGGTGTTTGACTAATAGTATCAATTTTGAAATTTAAAGTGTAAACAACACATGTTATGTAATATAAGTGTCAACTTGTATCGATTTTGATATTGATACTCCATCTTCTAAAAATATCAAAATCAATATTAATATAGTATCATTTTTAATACTCTAACCAAACAGGCTATTAGAGTATTATAAATGATATGGTATTAATATTGATATTGATATTTTTTGAAGTTGAAATATCAATATTAAAGTTTACAGTATCGAATTTTTGAAGTGTTTGGTATTAGATGATACTTTCCCGAATACGGCGTCCGCGGGCTCCAGTTGCTCTGCGGGGGGGGGGGGAGGCGACCGCCGTCTGCCGTGGGGCGAGGGGGCAACGGGGGGAGGAGGGCACGGCCGCGCGGAGGGGAGGCGTGCGCGGTCCGGCGGGGGGGGGGGAGAGGCGACCGCCGTCTGCTGCGGGGCGAGGGGGCGACGGGGGGAGGAGGGCACGGCCGCGGAGGGGAGGCGTCTCGCGGTCTGCGGGGGGGGGGGGGGGGTGCGACGGCGTCCGCCGCGGGTGAGGGGGGCGACGGGGGGGACTCGGGGGAGGCATCTGCGGTCCGCGGGGGGGAGGATGGGGGGGACGGCCGCGGAGGAGGGGGGCGGGATGGGCGACCGCCGTCCGCCGCGGCGCAGGGGGCGACGGGGGGAGGGGGCGGGATGGGCGACCGTCCGCCACGGGCTCCGGTTGCTCGCGGGGGTGGGATGGGCGACCGCCGTCCGCCGCGGGGCGGAGGGGGCGACGGGGGGAGGGGGGCACGGCCGCGGAGGGGAGGCATCCGCGGTCCGCGGGGGGGGGGGTGCGACGGCGTCCGCCGCGGGGGAGGGGGGCGACGGGGGGACTCGGGGGAGGCATCTCGCGGTCCGCGGGGGTAGGACGGGGGGACGGCCGCGGAGGGGAGGCGTCTCGCGGTCCGGGGGGCGATGGGGGCGACGGCCACCGTCCGCCGCGGGGGGGGGGGAGGGGGACTTGGGGAAGACGGCCGCCGGGAGGGGGACGGCTGCGGGGGGGAGCGTCTTCCGCGAGGGGGGAGACGGCAGGGAGAGACTCGGGGAGGGACGGCCGCGGGGGAGACGTCTGCGGGGTGATTTCAATACAGGTCTTGAGCTGTATTGTTTTTGATATTTTTTTTAACTATCAATCATAAAATTAATAGTGATATCCAAACACCTACCGATGCAGAGTATCAATATCAGTTTTAAAACTGATATCAATACAGGTGCTTGATACTGTTACCAAACAGGGCAGTAGGAAACAACATATGCTATTGAACAACTATCAACTATCTTCTCCATGAAGAAATGAAAGAAGACATCATCTTAACGGATTTGAAGTCTCCCTGAATAGACCTATCAACGAATCAAATCCTTTATGGCCTGTTTGGTTAGAGTATCAAAATTGATACAATATCAATTTTGATATTGATATTCCAAGAAGATGTAATATCAATATCAAAAGTGATAGTATCAAGTTTCTTTAAGCGTTTGGTAATGTTATATCAATATTAAAATTGATATTAGGTGTTTGGTAATACAATATCAATATGAAAATCACTATTAAGTATTTTGATTAATTAGTGTCAAAATTATATTTTAATACCAAAATTATTGTTAAAATATAAAAATATCTATACTATTTACAAAATTAAATATTTATTTAAATATTTTAATTTAAATAATAAAATTAAAACAAAAACTAAGAAAAAATGATATAAAGTTGACCACTTTCAACAAATTGAAATGTCAAAATCTCATATTTTGTTGTCCATGCTCTGTACAGACATACGTAAGCATAAAATTCAACCATAACTACAACAAACATAAAATTTTACTGTCTATTAAATGCACTGACGAAATATTCTAATACAGAGAAAGATCAACTGTATAATATTCACTAACATGATTATACACCTTATATTTAATTTAATATTCTAATACAGAGAAAGTTGTAAAATATTACAACCACCACGGCATCCTCCGCGGCGGCGCGGTACCCTTTCCCTTTCCCTTCCATCTCCCTTTCTTCCTCCTCTGTCTCTTCGTCAAGGATCGGCGCAAGGTCAAGCGGGAGTTCGACGAGTTCAAGGTGCGCATCAACGGGCTGCCGGACTCCATCCGGCGGCGCTCCGATGCGTTCAATGCCAGGGAGGAGATGAAGATGCTCAAGCACCGGAGAGAGACGGGGGCGGATCCCTCCGATCCCATCAAGGTCCAGAAGGCGACGTGGATGGCCGACGGAACCCACTGGCCCGGCACCTGGGCCATCTCCGCCCCCGACCACGGCAAGGGCGACCATGCCAGCATTCTTCAGGTAAAGTATTCCCTTCCTTTCCAGTATATATACGCACACATAGTGTACATGTATCCGGAGAAGAAGAAAGGAGAAGAACAAGAAGATAATGATTACAGTGAAGTCTACTTTGTATAAATTAATGGGAGTAGGCATTTCGTCGAACAGGTGATGCTCAAACCTCCATCGACCGAGCCGCTGATGGGAATGGTGGACGACGACCAGATGATAGACTTCAGCGACGTGGATATCAGGCTGCCGATGCTGGTGTACATGTCGAGGGAGAAGCGCCGGGGATACGACCACAACAAGAAGGCGGGCGCCATGAACACGCTGGTGCGCTCCTAGGCCGTCTTGTCCAACGGGCCCTTCATCCTCAACCTCGACTGCGACCACTACATCAACAACTCCATGGCTCTGCGGGAGGGGATGTGCTTCATGCTGGACCGCGACGGCGGCGACGTCTGCTACGTCCAGTTCCCCCAGCGCTTCGAGGGCATCGACCCCTCCGACTGCTACGCCAACCACAACACCGTCTTCTTCGAGGGCAACATGCGCGCCCTCGACGGCGTCCAGGTGTCCGGCGCCGCCCCTATATCTCGATCACCCCCTTTGTCCGGCGCGCCCTCAACACACAGCTCAATATTAATTTTAAAATAGGTACTGACCTGTATTGAATTTGAAAGAATGATGAACTAATAATTTTAAAACTGATATAAGTATCCAAACACTCTGTATCATCTTCTATCAATATCAGTTTTAAAATTAATACTAATACAAGAGCTTAATACAGTTACCAAACAGGCCATTAGGTTCCCAATCCAAACATGATATCACTAAACCCAAAAATCAAATAGTAACCAAGATAGTCTATCAGTTACATATCTAAATCTGGATCTGAAATAATTTTATGGATTTGGATCTTCCATGGCAATGACCTAAAAGAACAATATGTCTTAGACCTCTTGCGATCCATATATTTTATTTGTGACTAACCTGCACGAGAAATCTTATGATAACATGTGAAACAAATATATAGGTACAATAGAGATAAATTATTTATATACCTTACAATAGTTGAACATTGAGTAAAAAAATTGAGTTATATAAGACACATGAATATTAAATACTTGGGAAGGTATAGTGCCTTATTGTTCAGAGAACTAACATTGATCTGAGAAAAAGAAAATATAAAATTGATATGAGAAAAATATTATAAAAGATAAACTATCAATTGTGAGCCCAATGGAGGTATATGAAGCATATATATATGTAAGAGTAGGCTTTACCCCTCTTTTCTTAAAAATATATCTACATCTATCAACTTTAACTTAGTTATCTGAAGATGCATGGTTCCTATATATTATCTCATATCCATTTAATATCAACTTAAGAAATATCCCTGATCAGAGTTCAGTTAAATGGAAAGTGCAAGACATCTAAAGAGAGAATTATGACAATCATGGTGTGAATATCAACCGAAGTCATCATATAAAAGCTGTCAGCAAAATTGTATCATTTTCCATTGCAAAAGCTCTCGATGTACGTACATATTGACATTTAAGCAAGACAAGAGTTGTCTAAGATGAAGACCTCACAAATCCTTTTCCACACTAGTGTTCTACACAATGACATCAATGGCTTTTGATGACCTTGTGATTTGACAACACCCACAAGCCAATCTCACCAAGTAAAAGCGAGATCCCTCTTAACAAAGAGATCGTTAGGCCAGTGTGCCTAGCTATGTGATTGACACAAGATAAAATTTGGGCAATTGCTGACAAAAAATGCCAAGCAAAATGGAGATATAGTAATACGTGAATCAATTTGGCCAGGCAACAGCAAGACATGTGTCATGTTCCTAATTTTTAACATACTCACCAGAATATACTCCGACAATGTAACTAGGGAAATAACCCTCAACTGTATTGGTTTGGAAAATTTGAAAACTATATTAAGTCCCAGTTTATAATTCAAATGATTCTATTAAAAATAAATAATAACATGATATAATATAAAGAATTCAAATATCGATTTAAAAATACATATTGACTTTTCTATAAACTCCTCAAAGTTCAAACCACCAAACTTCTACTACGCTAATCTTGATTATGTAAAAAATGTTAAAAGATTGGAATTAGTTACACTAACTCAGTAAACATCCTATCATCTGCTAGATTGAATAACCAAAGATCCTAAATATTAGATAAATAAATACTCAGAACTACACTCATTATATACAAGTATAGAACTATATAATATAATAAATACATGACTTAACCACGTATTTTAAACCACCAACTAGCACTTTTATAGACCCGATCAACACCTCATCAAAAGAACAATCTAGCCAAAAGGGACAAGACTTGTTAGAATTTATACGTTGAAACCACCACAAATGAGACACAACATCTATATCATACAACACAACATAATTATGCTAAACTAATTCACATCATAAGACCATAACTATATAGTCATGCAATAAATACACCTATTCTCTGATAAAATATCACATTTTTTTATTTTCAAGAAATACGTCATCTTGAATTTTCAACTAGCTAACGCCCTGTTTTGGTAACACTATTAAGTACCTCTATCACTATCAATTTTAAAATTGATATTGACAGGAACCATTAAGAGGTGTTTGGCTAAGTGTATCAATTTTAAAATTTATAGTACAAACAAAGCATATTATGTAATACAAGTGTCAACTTGTATTACTTTTGATATTGATACTCCAATATTTGAAAATATTAATATCAATATTGATGTAGTACCAAAAATGAAACTCTAACCAAACAGGGCATAACATTAGAACTATCATATATAAATATCTTATAGTTAATGGCTTGTTTGGTTAGAGTTTCAAATTTGATACTATATCAATATTGATATTGATAATTTAATGATTGGAGTATCAATATTAAAATTGATACAAGTTGACACTTGTATTACATAATGTGCTTTGTTTTCATTATCAATTTCAAAATTGATACTATTAACCAAACACTTCTTAGTGATTACTAGGAATATCAATTTTAAAATTGATAGTGATAGAGGTGTCAAATGTTGTTACCAAACAGGGCCTAAAATACATTTTATAGTGCACATAGGTAGGGGTGACACTTAGTACAAATTACAATATCCGAGATCAAAAGATGCATCGGACAATTCTAACTCTCTGTTGTCCACAGACTTGACTAACTGTTTGATGTAGCTCAATCTTTGATTTCGATTAATGCACTCGTGCACACATACCACTTGTATCATGATATGACTAACTATGTAATTTATGACCATTAACATGAACATATGCACAACTAATATATTTAACTATCTACAAAAATAAAATGAACATATACTTGAAATAACATAGCCAGATACTAATAATACTCTATCTATGGTGTTTAACAGTTGTTATTCTATCATACATACATGAAATATGTCAATGTACAACATTTACACCTAATTAGTTATCAACAATATGAAACATTGATGGAAATTTCAATACAATAAAATTTACCAACTAATCTAAAACTCTAACTAATCTAATTAACATGCAACAATAAATATTAACATAGATTCAATCGAGATAATATACAACAACATATCAAGTTTACAAAATATACATTTAAAATCTTACATTGCATGCTACCCAACAATTAAGACATGATAGGATCAGTTAATCAAATAAGATCATTAACTACGCAACATGCATCTACAAGATTTAATGAAACACATAATCTCCTACAGTCATCACATTTAGTATTCGCCAATATATTTGAATTAACATCTATGAGTGGTTGGTAAATATTAAGTATTAAATTTAATAACATTAGATACATCTGAGATACCTATCTCAATGAAATTAATGATCGATCAAAATTTAACAAGAGTTAGTTAGATGAAGAGCGGAAAATAACAATGATGATGGTAAAAGATGATATTAATCTTTCATTCTTGCTGTCTCAGCTGTCAAAAGAATGAGAAGAGAAAGATAACGAGATAGGAAATAGAATATGAGAGTCGATAAGAATAGGAGAGAGAAAGTTGGGTCGGTGACTCACTACTGGCCAACGGGGGCACAAAGAAAGGGGTGCAGTGCGGCTCACGGCTGGCACACAAACAGCCACCGTGGGGGTGCGGGGGCGTTGCGTGGGCAGGTGCAGGCGATGCCAGCCGGCGCGGGCGCGGCGACGCTGGCAGACGGCTAGCAGGGTGGCCGGACGGGGCGAGGCAGCGGCGGACGACGCACGGGCGAGAATGGGGGACGGGAGAGGCGGCCACGCTGGCGGCGGCGCAGGCGGGCACGTGGGGCGCAGGCGCGGCAGCTGGTGCGGCGCGTGCGGCTGGTGGACAGCTTGCAATGGAAGCCAACCGCATCGGCGGCTGGTGCGGTGTGCGCGTGGGGTGCGCGTGACGCGCGAGGGCAATGCCTAACGGGCGGCGGGCGCGAGGGGGAGGGGGAGGGGGAGGGGGTAGGCGGGCCAGGGTCCGGCGAGAAGACTTTGATAAACTGAATCAGCAACTGATGATCAACCTGCAGATTCTACCTCACGATCTGACAGAGACTAAGAGAAGTAGAAGGTGAAGAGAAAACAGAGAGCAGAGAAGCGAGCATCCAGATCTGAAAAATGGGCGGGAGAGTGATCGATTGATCACCTCTCCATTCAATAAGAATATATATATACTGAACTTACACGTGTACAAGAGTGACATGGCAAATGTGCCACGTATGAATACAATTAGCTCAAAGACCTTGTAAAATCAACCATTGTCAAATACTTTCAAATATACTCTAACATCCCCCTTCAAACTGAGTGGAGCTTGCACGTTCAGTTTGCTCCATAGAGTTTCAAATTGCTGTGTTTGGAGCGATTTTGTAAAGATGTCTCCAATTTAATCTCTAGTAGAAATATGCTGAACTAGGAGCTTCTTGTCCGGAACTAACTGCCTAATGAAGTGGAAATCCACCTCAATGTGTTTGGTTCTTGCCTTGAAGACTGGATTTGCAGTAAGATAGATTGTAGATATATTGTCACACCATAAAACTGGTGTACCATGAACGGTCAAACTGAGTTCTTTGATCAACTGAAAAGTCCACAGAAGCTCAATGGTGGCAGATGCTAACGCACGCATCTCAGCTTCAGTGCTAGACCGAGCCACAGTGGTCTGCTTTTTAGCTGTCCAACTAATCAAATTACTTCCCAAGAAAATGGCATAGCCAGTGGTAGACTTCCGATCATCAGGGCACCCTGCCCAGTCGGAATCGGTGTAAACATTCAACTCAAAATCACTAGGTCTGATAAACAGACCATGAGTATATGTATACTTCAGATATCTTAAATTTCTTTTAACAAAGCATAGATGATCTTCAGTGGGAGTAGCCAAGAATTGGCATGCTTTATTCACAGAATAAGCAATATCAGGTCTGGTAACCGTAACATATTGTAAAGATCCCACAAGACTCCTATAATATGTAGGGTCCTCAAGTGGGTGACCATCAGACATAGACATATTTAATTTGGTAGCTGCTGGAGTATGACAAGGTTTGGAATCGACTAACTGGGACTTGCCCAACAAATCAAGGATATATCTTTGTTGACTCAACAGAAGACCATCAGCAGTCCTTGATACCTCAATTCCCAAAAAATAATGTAAACTGCCAAGATCTTTTAGAGAAAAAACACTGTCTAGATGAGATATCATAGTTCTCATGACAGTGGAATTATTACCAGTCATGACAATGTCATCTACATAAACAAGAACATAGATCCGTATACTTTTCTCAGAATATAAAAACAGAGACGGATCACATATAGAGGCTGTAAAACCCATGCTTATCAACAGTGAATATAACCTGAAAAACCAATCCCTGGGAGCCTATTTTAACCCATACAATGCCTTATGCAATTTGCAAACATGAGACGGGAAAGTTGGATCAATAAAACCTGGAGGTTGACTCATATAAATATCCTCTTGCAAATTCTCATGAAGAAAGGCATTGTTGACATCTAATTGCTTTATTTCCCATTTATAAGTGACAACCATAGCTAATATGAGACGTATAGTAGAGGGCTTAACAACAGGACTGAAAGTTTCATTATAGTCTAAGCCATGTTCTTGGGTGTATCCCTTAGCTACTAACCTTGCTTTATACTGAGCTATGGTGCCATCAGAATTCCTCTTCAATTTGTAGACCCACTTACACCCAACTATGTTAACATTTTCTGGTGGAACAACAAGACTCCAAGTTCCATTGGATTGAAGAGCCTAGAACTCCTTAGACATAGCCTCTCTCCAACACAAGTGCTGATTGGCAGATTTAAAATTGGAAGGTTCCAATACCAAGGACTTTTGAACAACAAGAGCATACTTACTTGAAGACTTGCGTACTACAGAATCTGGCTGTTTTAAAATATCTTGCAGAGACCGAAACTTCTGTTTTGGATTAGTAAAATCATCAACTGAACCATCAGTAGAAATAGGAGAGCCACTAGCAAATAGAGAAGAATCAACAGCAGGTGGAGAAGATTGTTGACCACTTGCAGAAGTTATAGGCAGAGGAGAATCTTCCAAAACTTGTGGAGTTCAAACAGTAGATGAGGGAGTACTACCATGTAAATTTTGACCAGACAAAACTGTAGTATCAAGATGATGTAAAACAGGTAAAGGAAAATTAACCACTGTAGTTGGAGAGAAGGAACTGTGTTCTATTTCATTGACAAGAGACTGATATGGAAATGAATTTTCATCAAAGATAACATTGCAAGCAACAAAAAATTTTCCAGTTTTTGGTTGAAGGCATTTGTAGCCTTTATGATTTGAGCTGTAGCCAAGAAAAACACAGCAGTCTGACTGAAGAGTGAACTTATGTCTGTTGTATGGTCGAAGATGAGGGAAACAAGAGCAACCAAAAACTCTTAAAAAACTATAATCAGGCTTCTGACCATATAGTTTCTCAAAAGGTGATATGTTTGACAAAACTGGTGTGGGCAACCTGTTGATGAGGTACACTGCACAAGCTGCAGCATGATCCCAAAAAACAAATGGCAGATTTGCTTGACTTAAAAGAGCAAGACAAGTTTCAATGATATGCCTGTGCTTACGTTCCACTAACCCATTCTAATGATGAGAGTGAGGACAAGCAATCCTATGCATGATTCCACATCTTGAAAAAACTGAAGTAAGTGCTCTAAATTCACCTCTCCAATCACTTTGGAAAAACTTAATCTTCCTGGAAAATAGATTTTCTACTTGTTCTTTGAAATGCATAAAAGTAGACAACACATCACTTTTATTACGAAGTGGATAAAACCAGCAGAACCGACTAAAATGATCAACAAATGTGACATAATATTTGTAACCATCTGTACTAACATGAGGTGAAGGGCCCCAAATATCCGAGGCAACAAGATCCAACGGAAATTGAGAAACATGAGAAGAACTAGGAAAATGTAACTTGTGGCTTTTTGCCATAGCACAATGAGAACAAAAGCTAGTATGATGACTAGTAAAAGGTTCATCTAAACTACTTAAAACTTTGTTCACTGTCTGAAGAGCAGCATGTCCAAGTCGTTGGTGCCAAACATCCTTCCTTTCAGCTGCAAGCCCAACTGGTGCAAAAACTCCGTCCAGTGGCAAGCAGTACAGACCATTAATGTTGTATCCCCGAAGTAGAGGCTTCTTTGTTGTTATATCCTTGACAAAACATTCAGTGGAATAGAATTCAAAAAAACACTCCATTGTCCTTTGTGAATTGAGATACAGACAACAAGTTTTTGTTTATCATAGGAACATGCAAAACATTAGGAAGTGAAAAAGACTTGTAACCTGAATTTCCCATGTGTGCAATTGGCAAGCCATCTCCATTTCCGATATGAAGCTGCTCCTGACCACTGTATGGAACAGGATTCTGAAGAATACCTAACTCAGAAGTCATGTGACTATTTGCACCTGAGTCTGGATACCAACTCAGGTCAGCATAACCAGAAGAAGCAGTGGTTGTTGCAGTATTTGCATTAAAACCTTGCAGAGAAGAGCTACTGTTCTGAGTATTTCCTTGTGCACTATAATTCTTGAAACTAAAATCATATCATCTCCAGCACTGAGTGACAATATGTCCACGTTTCTCACATAAGTTGACAAACCGGAAGAGTCCTCTGATTATTATACTGATTGGAAGCAGAATTATAAGTCTGATTTCTGTCAAAATTCTGTTGACTCTGATTAGAATTATACCCTTGTCCAGACTGAATTCTATCACTATTAGTACCATTGTTCATGTTATTGTAATTGCCTCGTCCTCTATTTCCTCTACCTCTACGGCGAGAATTATTGAACTGTTGGTTGTTATTATTGACAGTTGCTCTAGCCAGATTTGTTGACAAATCAGTTATTGACTGATGATGTTTAGCTAGAAATAATTCATGGTTCATAAGCATACCCTGAACATCCTCAACAGTCAACTCCGAAGCATCATGCCTTGTTGTTATAGCAGCAACAAAAGACTCGTATTCAGGACCAAGACAACCTAAAATGTATAGAAGAAGATCTTCGGGAGAAACAAGTTGTGAAGCCATAGCTAAAGCATTAGCTATGGATCTAACTTTCTGTAAATACTCAGCAATTTTCTGTGATCCTTTTTTTTAGATTCTGTAATTGAAGCTTGAGTTGAAGAACTCGAGCTCTAGAAGACGAAGCATATGTTCTATTAACTACCTCCCAAATTTCAGCAGCAGTACTATAACCAATCACTAAGGGCAAAACAGATTCGGACACTGAAGAAATTAAAACCGACATCACAAGACTATTAAACTGCTTCCAGATTGTATAATCTGGATTCGGAATCTGACTACGAGAACCAAGAGGATCAACCACAGTAGGAGACGGACAGGACATTGATCCATCAACAAGACAAACCAAATTGTAAGTCTCCAGAAACGGCAAGATTTGACCTCGCCATAACATAAAATTCTCTGCATTCAACTTTACTTAAATGCAATGTGATATGCTAGGAATTGAACCAAGTGAAGATGCAGAAAAAGACAGTTCAGATACTGACGAACCAGAACCAGTTGAAGTAGAAATTGATGATCCCTCCATGAATCTTCACCCGCTCTGATACCAAGAAGACTTTGATAAACTAAATCAACAACTGATGATCAACCTGTAGATTCTACTCACGATCTGACAAAGGCTAAGAGAAGCAGAAGGTGAAGAGAAAACAGAGAGCAGATAAGCGAGCATCCAGATCTGAAAAATGGGCGGGAGAGTGATCGATTGATCACCTCTCCATTCAGTAAGAATATATATACTGAACTTACACGTGTACAAGAGTGACATGGCAAATGTGCCACGTATGAATACAATTAGCTCAAAGACCTTGTAAAATCAACCATTGTCAAATACTTTCGAATATACTCTAACACGGCATGAGCGCGGGCGGGCAGCAACGAGCGGGGGTGTGCGGGCGGGCGGGCGACGAGCGCGAAGGGGAGAGAGAGGCGGCCGAGAGGGGGGAGGAGGCGGTTGGCAGAAGGCACTGGCAACAAATTTTAAATTCTTTTTGTATATTACAAGATGAGCATATATATGAAAATTTTCTTATATATATAACCTTGTGGGATCCATAAATGAGATAACAGTGAAACCCCGGACAACACTTTGAGGTTTCATATGAGCCGAACTTAGACTCTTCAATTGTCACACATTGAATAATACATTAGTAATCGTCTGTGGGGTCGCGAACGATCAAGGCTGGCATGCCCACTCGGTACGACGTTGGAACTCTCCGTCGGGGCCTCTTCTCCGCCAAGGGTTTGCGGAGGAATTTCTCCAAGGCGGTTGCCGCCCTGAGGTTTTCTTTATATCCCACTTTCGGGATGATTAGTGTGGGAAACTCGGGAGGGTTTTCCCATTTCGAACTTCTCCGTCTGCAGTTGTCTGGTGAAATAGGTTGGGGGTTTAGTGTTTACAAGTTCCTGTTTGGAGTTCTCTTCCCTTGGCGCTTACGGGTGGGAGGGCATTTTCACTTCATGTTTTCATTCCCTATTTCCTTCTGTTTCCTATTGAGTGTTTCATATCTGGTCTTCTTAGGGTTTTCTTGTACCTATACAGCTCGTTCTGAGATTTGCTTGCAGGAAAACATGGTTTTTCCTTCTTGTATGTTTCTCTGTTTACATCTTCTTCCGAACGACTTATCATCCTCACATTTACACTTAGCATTTCTTATTCTCTGCTTTCATCTCCATAATCGGAAGTGTTCTTTAGTCTGTTGGCTGGGTAAAGTTGCAACGGAGGTTCTTTCTTTTTCTTTTCCTCTTTGTGCCCTGGGTGGAATATTCTAGATACGCACCTATTTTATATATATGGTTTCAATTTCTGCATATTCATCTCGAAGTCATACTATTGGGTTTTGTGTCATATTATTTATTTACGAGTGCAGTGAACTAGGTGCTTCCAGAGTCTTCTCTCTCAAATATTGTGTTTTACTCGACTGCTGTGGAAACTCGGCTGGGATTTTTACAAAAGGGTTGCAAGTGATCGACTGCAGGGTCTCCAGACTCTTCGAAATCTTTAACCTGGTGAACCGCGCTCCAGCACCACTTGCTTCACACTATTGCCTTCATTCATCTACTAAGGCCTCTGGTTCCTTGGTTGCCTGTTTGTTACAAAAGGTATTTGCGCCTCACTTTCTTCTTCGGCTGACTCCAGAAAGACATTTTCTAGCAGGAGCTTTCTTGGTGCACGAGTTGATAGGTATGAATCCAATTTATTCTTTGGAAGAGGAGCAGATTATTTCTCAGTTTAAGGAACTTTTTTATAGTTCCAATCGTCCATCTCCTCTTACTCTTGATAAACATAATAGTACGGAAGACTAGAAGAAAAGTTTAATTTTAAAGGTATGTTCTTCGACGAAACCACAACCAACGGGGTTTAAAGAGTGGGTACGAAGAATGTGGAATCCAACTACACCATGGTTTCTATTATATTTTCCCAATGATGCTTTCATTTTACATTTCCACACAGAGGAGGAGGTAGACAAGATATGCAGGCAAGCACCATGGTTTTTCAACAACGATCTAGTACTCATTGAAAAAGCTTGACCATTTACAGCACCATCGGAGTACAACTTAACCCATGGAGATCTGTGGGTACGTATTTACGACTTACCTCAAGAATTATTACATAAGGATATTGTTATGTAGCTGGCTTCACAGATCGGTATTCCTTGGGATCCTTTGCCTGAAATCGTTGCCTCATGGAGCTTGTTCGCACGTATTAAAGTTAGAATAAATGTAACAAAACCTCTACTTACTGAAGTCTCGGTCATTTTACTAGATAATTCTTTAAAACTGTTCGAATTAGCATATGAACGTCTGTGTCACTTATGTTATTTTTGTGGGAGAATAGGCCATGAGCATAAGGAATGCCCCCATCTCTCTCAACTCAATTCTCTTATTTCTCTGAATCTGTCAAAAGAACTACAAGTGGATCTCAAGAGCAGGTTACTGTTCAGGTATGGAAACTAGCTTTCTACTGCAGGAAGAGACGCACAAGGTGGTAAACGATCAATGATTCATGGCACACCTTTAGGAGATCATCTCAACAGTATGGCTTCGGAATCTTAATGTCGGGAGGTAAAGCTATCCGCAGGAAAGGAAGTTAATACTTCACATCTCTTAGCACTTCCTTCTTCATCCACAAAGGTAACTGAAGAGAAGCTTTTACATCATGTGCCTATTCTAACAGAGATGCCTTACATGTCAACATATTTTGCAACCATCCCGGGAATTGATTTTATGGCTAATCCTTTGTCATATTCATTGAGAATTTCGTCGTTTCCATTATTAAATCATGATTAGGAGGGGTATAGTTCAACTACTCTTGGCGTTCAGTTTTCTCAGTCTATGGGAGTTTCCTCTTCATTGTCCAAAGCTTTGATTTCTCCTATTAAGACTCAAATGAAGAGGTCGAGTCTCAGGGAAAAGCAGAAGTGGAAAACCTTTAATCATGCTATTAAACAGACCATATTTAAAGGAAAAGAGATAGTGGTACCTCTAAAAGTTGAGGTTATCAATTCACCAGATCTAGGGAAAAGGGTTGAGGCAGCTGGCCCTATTCAGCTACCACAGGAGAAATGAAGATTCTAGCTTGGAATTGTCGGGGTTGTAATGGGCACCCGACAATTCGTCATATAGATCGGTTAGCCCATTGTATAAAACCACAAGTTTTCTTTCTCGCCGAAATCAAATGTTCTCTGTTGGTTAGTGAGAATTTTTTTCATCGAAGGGATATATCAAACTACTTTATCGTTCCTTCTATAAATCAAAGTGGTGGACATTGGTTATGGTGGGATGAGAGGGTTCAGTTTCAAATTATCTTTTCGGATGCTTCGTGGATTGGGGGAGTACTGTTTGACCCGACTATTACTCAGTATTGGCTTCTAATTGCTACTTATGCGCCTATATCTGATAAACATAGAGTTTTGATGTGGACTAAAATGTCATAACTCATTAAGGAAATAGCATTATCTGTTTGTTTGATTGGGGACTAGAATTGTATTAGATATCCTTCGGAGAAACAGGGGGACAAAAACCTATTAGGACGTATTTGGAGCATTTTGAGCAATTTATTCGACATAATAGCTTGATGGATGTTAGAAATGAGGGCCTTATTTACACCTGGACTAAGGTCGTACTCTTTTCATGTTAGAGAGAAATTGGACAGGTGTCTCGGGTCTGAATCCTGGTTCATTCTATATCCTTCAGTTCAATTACATGTTATTCCAAGCTATTTCAGTGACCATTGCCCTTTATATCTCAATACTGATCCCCCTATTAGGCCGAAGAAGCACTTATTTATATTAGAAGCTACATGGCTTAAATTCTCTTCTTTTGATGATCTGGTTCAGTACTCTTGGCAGCATTCCCCCATCTCACCCATAATTACAGTGATAAAATGAAGATACTTAGGAATTACATGTCTGTTTGGCGGAAAAATATTTTTGGTAGTCTTCGTAATCAAATAAAGAATGCTCAGTTGCAGCTCGCTAATATCCAGTCTCAAGCCCTGTCCCCGGATACTATTTCTCAAGAAAAGTGTCGTATCCAAAGACTTGAATGGTTGGAAGATCTAGAGGCTATTTACTGGAGACAGAGGGCTAAAGTGTTCTGGCACAAAGAATGTGACAGATGTACTAAGTTCTTTCACTGCAAAGTATTGAATAGACGAAGATGGAATAGAATTGTAGGTGTATATACAGAAAATGGAGGTTGGTCGGCTGATCTACTTGATATTAAGAATGTTTTCACTACTTATTTTTCTCAGCTATTTTTTGATGAAGTAAATTCTGAAGATCTTCACTTGATTGATATTTTGTCTTTACCAAGTATCTCTCAACAACAACAGGAGGCTCTTTTGGTGGTCCCATCATTAGAAGAGGTCAAAAATGTGGTTTTTTCTATGAAGCCCGATAAATCACCAAGCATAGATGGGTTCCCTCCCCTTTTTTTCCAGCACTACTGGTCATTGCTCCATCATGATATGCATGCTTTTATTTGTCATTTATTTCAATCAGCATGTATCCTGCTAAAATTGAATCATACTATTATAACCCTTATCCCCAAGAGGGAGAATGCCTCCTTGCCAGAACATTTTAGACCTATTAGTTTGTGTAATGTGATGATAAAGGTGCTTACTAAACTTATAGCGGTTAGACTCAAACCCTTGCTATCAAACCTTGTTTCTGAGCTTCAAATAACTTTCGTGCCAGGAAGACAAGCCACTGATAATATTATTATTATCTAGGAGAGTAGGCATGTTTTTAGAAGGACCAAGGGAAGGACTGGTCATTTCATAGTCAAGTTAGACATACATAAGGCTTATGATAAAGTACGGTGGAATTTCTTGGAATCTGTGCTTAGAAATATGCATTTTCCTCTTCATCTTATAAATCTTATCATGACTTGCATTAAGTCTATTTCGTATTCATTAAATTTGAATGATCACCTTTCAGACAGAATATACCCCAAGAGAGGTATTCAGCAGGGCTGTCCACTATCCCCGTACTTGTATATTCTCTGCTCTGAAATTTTATCTTGTATGATTTCACAAGCTGTAAGGTCTAAACTTATTTCAGGTGTCAAAGTTTCAAGTCAAGGACCTCTCATAACTCATGTTATGTTTGCAGATGACCTAATCATTTGTGGAAAGGCTACATTGCAGGAAATCAGTCAAATACTTCATATTCTGAAGACCTATGAGCTTATTTCAGGTCAGGCTATAAATTTTCATAAGTCCAAAATATGTTTTAGCAAAAATGTACCCGCGGATATGTGTGATAGCATTTGTAATTTAACGGGGTTTAAGATGGCCTCTAAGGAGGATCTCTATTTGGGCATTCCTTGCGATCCTATTGGGGCAAGGCTATTTCAAGGGGACACTCTTATTAGAACTTGTCAAAATAAATTGGCAGGATGGAAAGCAAGGTTGCTTTCTACTGCGGGAAGGACAAATTTAATTAAATCCACAGTTAGTCATCTACCCCTTCATGCAATGTCTATTTCTAAGTTACCTACTTCTCTTGTGAATAAATTAGAGCAATTACAGAGGAATTTCTGGTGGGCACATGATTAGACTAAGGATAGGAGAATTCACTTTTCCAAGTGGTCAGCTTTTACTCAACCAAAATTATTAGGGGTATGGGTATTAAAGATTAGGGAGTTTTAAATATAGCTACTGCTATGATACTTTTATGGAATTTTCTGCATAGAAAATAATGTTTATGGGTACAGGTATTAATGGCAAGATATCTTAGTAGGGTAAATATATAAAAGGTTAGTCCAAAGGCAACTAACTCAAAGGTATGGAAGTTCCTACTTTCAGCTTGTCCCTATATGGTAAAGGTGGGGGTATGGAAAGTTAAAGATGGGTCAGAAATCCTACCATGGTATCATAATTGGCTTTTAGATGAGATGGGGCCTCTGATCCCCCGGGTTAGGGGGGAGTTGTTTCCGGGTCTGGTCAAAGATCTTATTGCAGAAGGGAATTGGGATAGGCCGATCATTCCACAATGGTTTGATGATTATCCTGCTCAACGTATTTGATACTCCAATACATCCAGATTCGCAACATGATACCTTTATTTGTCCTTTTATTTCCGATGGACAGTTTACACTTAAATCTTCAAATCATCAGATATGGCGTAAGTTGTGGCACCCAACTATTGCAAAGTTTTTTTCTTCCAAGATTATTTTCTGCATTTGGAAAGTTTTTTCTGGTAATCTTCCTATAAACCTAGAGATTCACAAACGTTGTGCTCATATTAGCCCCTTATGTTTAATCTGCCACTTGGAGCATGAATCCTTAGATCATCTTTTTCTACATTGTCCGAGAAGTAGGGATGTTTGGATGATGACCCCTTTTGGCAATAATAATAATCGGGGTATTTCTTCCTTACCTCAACTTCTGAATTTATGGCTGTCTTGGTTACTTTCAAAGAATAATTTTTTATTGGCATTAGGAGTTACTAATATATCTATATTTTGGCACCTATGGAAAGCTCGATGTCAATCTTATTTTAATCACACTTTCCTTTCTCCGAATAGAATATTCTCTATGGCATTGGAGACATCTCGATTTTGCTTGGAGCATGCCCCGGTGGTATCTAATGCCTTACAACCTAAATGGGTGCCCCC
Organism: Cryptocoryne crispatula var. balansae; assembly: GCA_036172225.1. Lineage (NCBI taxonomy): Eukaryota > Viridiplantae > Streptophyta > Magnoliopsida > Alismatales > Araceae > Cryptocoryne > Cryptocoryne crispatula. The sequence goes on from CM069928.1 coordinate 23,726,820, forward strand.
TCCACTTCATCACTTAAGATTAATGTTGATTGTGCTACATCTAATTCTATAGGTGTATCTGTTTTTCTGGTTAGAGATAAAAGTGGGGTGGTGATATACTGGAGATCAAAGCTCTTCTCAACTTCATGTCCGGATATCCTGGAAGCAGAGGCTATTCATCAAGCTTGTGGGTGGGCTTTATCTTCCCATAAGAATGTTCAGATTGAGAGTGATGCAAAAGGGATTATACAGGCCATTCACAGACTAGGTCCTGCGCCATGGAGAGCACAACACATAATACACAAGTGTTCTTTACTTTTGTCCTCTTGTTCAAATTTGTCTCTTTTATATGTAAGTAGATCTTGTAATCAAGTTGCGCACTTTATAGCTAGGTGGAGTTTGGGTTGTCAGGAATAAGTAGCTTATCCTGTATCTTTGCCGTCGTTTTTGTCATATCAACTATGTAAAGACATGTCTGGTTAGTTTGTTAATAATAGCTATAGTTTCCTCTATTCAAAAAAAAGAGCCGAACTTAAAATCGGGGCACATTATCAAGTTTCCTAAACCCGATATATATATATAATGTTATAGTCTCAACTTATACCAAGTTATTAGATCTTTTTGATCCGTTGACTTGTCTATTCTTAAAGATTAGAAAATTTAGGCCTAGCTGTATGAAGATAAGTCCTATACAATTAATACTTTTCTAATTGTCACGGTAAATGAATATAAGAAAATGTTAATAGGATCATTTGAAGTTTTTATAACAACTTTTTTTTTACCGTAACTCAAAATATTACTATAAAAAATTTACTTAAAATAATAACTTTGGTTTGTTGTCACAAGAAAGATAATTTATTACAATGAACATAAATTTTGTTATAAAGAATATAATACTGTGTTAAATTTTGTAAAAAATACTTGTAGAGATATTTTTCTCTCGTAACCTCCACATTTTTTAAATTATTATTTATGGTCCTTTGTGATTTTTTTGTCATACCTCACCAAATACATTTGTATTTAATGTAACTAAACAAAAAGTTCAATTTATAATATTTGAGTGTCTGGTTAGTTAGAGATGGAGAAGTTGCTTGACTTGGACCGTAAGAAGTATCTCAGACATAGGACAAGGTTGGAGAGGAGGAGAAGAGATCCATGAGGCACGAGGATGCCCAGGACATTGAGCAGTGGCCCCTCCTCACTTTCGCTCACAAGCTCTTCTTCTTCACCCATCCCAATGTCAACGACAACGAGATGGTTCACCTCAGGGAGGAGGCCTCCACTTCCATCAAGGCCAATGGTGAGGGAATTCTGGCCCACATTGTCGCCCTGCATTTGCTCATCTTGTTTGCTTGCCCCAAAGTTGTCAATGTATTGATGCTAACTTTTATTTCCTCGGACATGGTGTTACTATACGAATCGCTTGGGACAGCATCAGTTCTCAAGTTGGATTCAGGAGTTCTGGAATCCATGTGGAGGACGATTAACGGGGAGATCAAGAATCTCCACAAGAAGTGAGTTATCATTCTCTACCATGCTGTTGCACTACGCGGGTCATAGTTGCGGTGTGGCTACCCTAGATCCTTATTTTCTCAAATGCCATACATATATACGTATGATGCTTACTATTTAGGTGATTTGTGAGTCTAGGATAGGTATTTTTGGCCGTTACACATGAACTCTAATAGAAATTGACTATGTCCTTGACTCTGTGACATCTTTCAACTACGTTCGTATGCCATTCTCATTCTAATCAATGCTGGCAAATTTGCTATCCACTAGGGAGAATTCTGTGGGCTTAGGTTCATTGTTAGCCCAAATTGTCAAAACATTGTCATGTTGTTGGGATTAGTTGACCACCGCCAAATAATGCTCTGATTCATCAAACTAGCTACTACATTTTAATGCTTATCATTGTTGTCTTGTCTTCGACAACTATTTTGTTGGGAAGTAAGACTCAGTCTTGCAAAAAATAATAGTTTTATTATTTTCTGTTCCGTTTACTATCATAAGCAAGGCATATATGTATCATGTATCATCACCCAGTAGGTGTTTTTGTTTGTATCAAGGTGTAATAGCTAAAGTTGAAAAAAATGGATTTCTACATCACCTAGATGGTGACATTCCAAAAATACTGGGAAAGACTATTCAATAGCCATGGAAACTGAAGTCATGTATGGGGATACAAATGAAGGATGACAAAAGTAGGGGCAATTTTATTCTTTTTGTATTATTTGGATTATAGCCTGACTCATTTACCCACACTGCACTTTGAGGTCGTTTACAAAGATAAACAATAAATAAGTTGATTTGGTTACTAATTTTTTCCTTCTTGTTTGGTTATGAGTTCTTAATAACCATTATCTTGTTCTCTTTAGCCTATAGGCCTACCAATTTCATGTATTATTCTTGTTCTCCCTTTCCTACTTCACATTTCATGTATTATTCCTTGGTGTCAATTGCATTCAGAGACAACAAATGATAAAGTTACAATAGAACAATAGTAAGGAGCTGGGTGTTCCAAATATCTCAAGACAAGCATCCTACTTTAGATATACTACATTTTCTAGCTTACCCGAGAGCAACATATGTGTAATTTTTGAATCCTGCAAAAATTTAGAGCTATTATAGAGTTAGTGGGCATGTGCCATGAAATGGGTGTAAGGAATCAATACATGACAGCGGAAAAATTTTGATTCCATAAAACCATGATCTTTGCCTTGATCGATGCCGAATGAGTAAAACCGGGAACCGAATATGAAGTAGAACGAGAGTACCTCATGGGATTTCTCAAATCCCTCACCATGGATAAAGAGAGAACATTCCTCCTTGCTGAAAACCGTTCAAGTGTCCGGTCTCTAGCGGTATCCACACGATCTGCTTCAATAGACGAGTTCTCTCTTCCTTCGGGCCTCTAGAAACCTTCCAGATCCAAGCTTGACCATGGGAGATCACCTTCTAGAGGAGAGAGGAGGGAGAGAGGTGGCTTGGGACGTGCTTCAGCCCTATGGCTTGTTAGGGTTTGGCTTCATAAGCCATTAATATATAGAAGATGGAATTTTTCACAAAAACCCAAAACTTCTATAAAATTGTGTCCATGCGCTCATCTTATTGACCAGATCTATTGTGTGTGACCCACTAGGCCCAATAGTCAATTTGGTTGAAGCCTTAATTAATTTAAAAGAACAATTCCTTTAAATTAAATCAAAAACGTTGTCCGATAACAGTTTTTACGGCTTTCTGATCATAAAGGGTACAAGCCACATCCTATGATCCCAAATGACTTTGGGGAGTTAAATAATCATCCATTGAGCCTTTCCATCATCAATTACCACACGGATTTAAATTCTCGTTCATATAATGTCCCGGTTGGTCAGGGGTTCGACACTGACTGTCAACCCCTAAGTATTCCAACTCTACGAAATCTTGTACTCATGAATGGATCAACTGGAAAACTCCTTTTCCAATTATCCTATCTACCTTGGCCAAGGATTTAGAGTACTATCTCATAGGACATTCTTTCTCTCCTACCGAGAGTGAACGATCCCCTGTTGTCCGCTCAATTGCCTCCATCAGGTTTCCCATATACCCAATCCATTAACTATATATGACCACAATACTAAGTTATCTATCAGTCAATAGTCAAAGTACATAGTACGCCTGGCAAGACATCTTTGGCGACTCTAGTCAAAGATCCAACCGTGCTATTGAGATGTAAGAATAACCTGATAGACAGTTCGGTAAGATACCGATCAGGTTCTCCTAAATTGGTCAGTTCAGTGAACTCATTCTACTAATGAGCACCTGTGTGTGTATCTCAGTGTCCCCACACTGATGACCAATGAGATCGGTCATTCTCATCATATGAGAAGACATCACACACACTAGTCTATCCGGATTCTTTATGTCCCGTCTCAAGGATCCTATGACTAGGAACATTTATATCACATACATCTAGATGATCAATCTCATTATCATGATCTCATCATGATTAAATCATCATTGCATGTGATCAAGGACTTCATTACGATATACTCTTCTAATAAAAGCTATTAACGAAGTTTTGCCTATTTAATTGAATGAGATATTCCTAGAAATGTCGAATCATATCATATATGATTGGCTTGTAGGGCATACATTTCTATCAATCTCCCACTTGCACTAAAGACAATCACCCATCTGGCTGATCTCTATCAGCTCAAGGTGAAGCTCAAACACTCTTTGAGTAACTGCTTCAGTTAGTGGATTTGTAATGTTATTAACAGAAAATACTCTATCTTTAATTATATCTCTATCAACTATATTCTCTCTGATTCTATGGTATTTCCATAGAAGTTTGAAACTTGTAATGAGACTTTGGCTCTACCCCATTGTTTTCCTAAAACAATGATAAACTTTCAAAGAAGGTTTGGACAATCCCATAAGCCAGATGAACATCTTCATATAGTCAGCTTCTCAAACAATATACAGTCATTATGCAAACTACTTTAGATTAGTTGTAGAATTAGCAATGTTCTCTTGCATGGAACTCTTCCAGCTCACTGCACCACCATTAGCTTGTCTTATTATTAGACTTATCTGATTAGAAGCTTGTGTTCATAAAACTACAAGACTTCAAGTCTTATCCTCCATACATTAGAGATATATCCTTAGTGCTTCTCAAGTACTCAAGGACACATCTCTAAATTGTCATGTGACTCTCACAAGGATTTACTTGATGAATGCTCATAACACTTAGAGCATTAATGAAATCATGTCCGTAGCATCACAAATGTGATAGGTCCTATTGCAAAAGCATAAGGGCTATACTAATGTGATCTCTTTATCTCTAAGTCTACAAAGACATCTCTTTAAATATCAACTCCACACTTCATAGGTAAGAAACATATCTTGGAGTTTACCATGTCAAACTCTTTGACTATGGTTTTTATGCACATGAATTGGGTAAGGCCAAGAAACCTTTTAGATCTATCGCCATAGATCTTAAAACTCATATTAAGTTTGGAGGATTAATTGATAACTAGGCTCACTAATGATAACATACTTACATCATTCTTAATGAGTAGTATGTCATACATATATCATGTCAAGAAGATAATAGCACTCCCACTTATCTTATATGAAAACATAAGGCACATCTTCATTCTCAATGAAGTCATAAGATTTAATCTCATTAAACCTTATCTACTATCTATGGGAAGTTTTACTTGAGTCCATAAATGGACCTTATGCACACACTATTTGGATGTTTTGGAACTTGATTCCCAAAGGTTGTATCATATACACCTGTTTCTCAAAATAATATAGAGAAACACTATCTTAACATCCATTTGACATATCCTAAAGTCATAGTGTGTAATAATCAAAATCCGAATGGATTAATTCCATGGCATAGGTAAAAGGTCTTATCATAGTCAACTATTTGACATAAATGATATCCCTTTTAACTATCCTTACTTTGAAGTTCTTTACCATCTATTATACTTCAATCTATTCTTTAGTGATCTATTTATACCCTATAGATACTAAATCCTTAGGTGGATCAATCAAGTTCTGAACTTGATTAGAATAGATAGAGTTTATATCGGATTTTATTGTTTCTTCCCATTTTGAATCAATATCTCATATTGCTTCAATATAGATCTTAGGATCATTATCCTTTTATCTTATGTCTCATTCCTTTCATCAAAGATATGTCTCACATATCCTTATGTTGATTGGACACAAGAAAAGATCTATGAATTATCCTTGTGTAAATATAAGCTAGTACCTTAATAAAAGTGTCCATGGATTGTGGGACTAGAACACCTTCCATTTATACTGGCTCTCACTATCTTTCTTAAGGAGGGACTCTTCCTTTAGAAATATGGTGAGATGGGCAACTCAAATACCCTTCTCCCTAAGGGAGGCATTAATATCCTTAAGTTTGCTTAGGATATCCCACAAGTCAACACTTTATAGTCTTATATTCTAACTTGATAGGGTTATACTTCTTTACCAAGCCAGACATTCTGAAACCTTAACTTGCTTAAGGTCAGGATTTAATCCCTTTCCATATCTGATATGGAATAATTGGAATATATTTGGAAGCTACCGATTTAATATCAAGTGCCTATATTGAGTGCTAACCCCTAAATATACAAAGAAGAATTTTGAAAAGGTTGTCATTATCCATATTATGTTCTACACAATATTGTGGAACCCCCGATCCGGACCCGGTCCTTCTTCTTCCTTCCCGGGGTTTGGAACGATGAGCGCCGCTCCTCCTTTCGGTTTCGCCGGTGGTGTAGGGTTGTGGTCGCCAGGAACCGCGGGTTCCGAGAGTAAAGGTAAAGAGACAAAGTAAGTATTAAAGGAAATGACCGAACGTACCTAAGCGGAGAGATTGTGTTGGGAGATTATGGGTTCCATCTTCTTCCTTTTCGGCCGGCCGAGAAGAAAGAGCTTGAAGCACTTTAGTTGTTCCTACAAAAACAAGTAAGCCATGAAAACAAGTGAAAGTGGATTAGAGCTAAGATAGTGAAGCATCTTGCAAAATAAGTGAACTAAAACCGCAAAAGGAAATGGACTAACCGGATTGGGAATAACTCACAACCCCCCTTTTTATGTGTTTTTGGATAATGATATATGATGTTACTAAGTTAAATATGCATGTAAATGCAATGATCTATGATGGAAAACATGAAAACAAAGTAATGCTAGAAGGTGGCGGAAGAAAAACGGGTTTCGGCTCCAAAAATGGCAATCTGGAGTCCCAGGCGACCCGGCAGGGGGGTCACCTGGGCGACCCGGCAGGGGGGTCGCCTGGGCGACCTGGCAAACGGGTCGCCTCCTGCACCAGAATTCGGTTTACTCCTGGATGCTCTCGCAAGGCTTTCGGATGGCTTTAGAAGCTTGATGACGACTCCCGGAAGCTCCTAGGACATGGATGATGATTCTCCCTTTGATGTAGGAGCTTGAGAAGCTTCGAAATGGATGTCGATGAATAAACGGGATGAATAACGTCGATTTACGGAGGTGGATGGAAGTGGGAAGCTCTCAATCTCTTGGGCAATGAGAATTAGGGGATGGAAGAGGTTTGGAACTCTCTAAGGCTCTCTCTTGTGAGCTTGGGACGTTCTCTCTCTTCTAACACTCTTCCAACCCTTGACAAGTGGTTAGGGGTTCCCTTTTTATAGGCAAAAGGGTCCCAGGGGCATTTTAGACATAAAAAAAACTTTTTGGAATCCGCAAGCGACCCGTCTGTCGGGTCACCTGCGGAACCATAAATGCATTAAATGCGCGTGCGCCGAAAGCTGGGCGGCCGCCGTCCGGGGTCTGCTACAGTGGCAAGCGACCCGTTTGCCAGGTCGCCCAGGCGACCCGTTTGCCAGGTCGCCCAGGTGACCCCCTGCCGGGTCGCCCAGGTGACCCCCCTACCGGGTCGCCTGGGACTCCAGATTGCCATTTTTGGAGCCGAAACCCGTTTTTCTTCCACCACCTTCTAGCATTACTTTGTTTTCATGTTTTCCATCATAGATCATTGCATTTACATGCATATTTAACTTAGTAACATCATATATCATTATCCAAAAACACATAAAAAGGGGGGTTGGGAGTTATTCCCAATCTGGTTAGTCCATTTCCTTTTGCGGTTTTAGTTCACTCCTTTTGCAAGATGCTTCACTATCTTAGCTCTAATCCACTTTCACTTGTTTTCATGGCTTACTTGTTTTTGTAGGAACAACTAAAGTGCTTCAAGCTCTTTCTTCTCGGCCGGCCGAAAAGGAAGAAGATGGAATCCATAATCTCCCAACACAATCTCTCCGCTTAGGTACGTTCGGTCATTTCCTTTAATACTTACGTTGTCTCTTTACCTTTACTCTCGGAACCCGCGGTTCCTGGCGACCACAACCCTACACCACCGGCGAAACTGAAAGGAGGAGCGGCGCTCATCGTTCCAACCCCGGGAAGGAAGAAGAAGGACCGGGTCCGGATCGGGGGTTCCACATCTTTTGGCGAACACGGTGGGACCATCTCATGCTTGAAGCAAAATTAGTTGTTCCCTCATTTCCAAGTAAGCCCCTTCTCACCATCACTATCTTCATATTGTCCTCCGTTTCTTTTATCTAGTCGATCCCCACGTGGATCTCCTTCCGGTTTGAGGAAACAAGTTTCCGGAAGTGTTCTATTTTCGCAAATGACCCCTCTGCCGGGTCATCTCCTATTTTTATGATTTAGAGCTTTCCGTTTCCTTAGGTCTCTACGTGGACCCGCTTGCTTTTCCATTTACTGTTATTGCTAAGCATCTTTCCCTTAGTTTACTTTCAAATCCATGCTATTTCGGTCCCCGCGGGACCCCGGTTATTAAGTGCTTTCCTTCGGCTCTGTTTTCTGTTTTCCGCAGGTGACCCCCCTGCCGGGTCGCCTGCCAGACCAGTAGGTGACCCGTCTGCCGGGTCATCTACGCTTTCAGAAACTCTTTTCCTGTTGTAGTCTTTAGTTTCACTTGCTCTTGCTCATTTCTCTTGAATCAAAAACTTGTAAAAAAAAATCAATTTTTTCTAGCATCTTTGACTTGGTTAGCTATTGTCCTTGATAGTTTAATCATCATCCTAGTTGTTATTTGTTAATCGTTGCATTGTTTTTCTTTCTTATTGTATGCCATCTTATCCTTGCTAAATTCTTGCATTAGATTGCATTGAGTACCGGGTTCGCCCGACTCATTAGGTCATTCGAGACGGGAGGCTCACCCACCTCCCAAAAGACATCTCCATCCCACCCGCGTCTCTTGGTGGATTCCGATCTCTCTTCCGGAGATTCCCTCTCGGTTGATTAGATTGGTTTTCACTAAGACCTCCGTAAGTCCCCAAAAGTGAAGGATTCCCTCTTCACCGATCGGGCCGGTTGTACCTTTTTACCCCAAAAACCCGATGTCACCTATCACCCAATCATTGTGAGAAAAGTGTTAATCCTAGATCGCTCGGCGTCGTGAGAGCATAGGGTCCGACCTATCATTGAGAGGACAATATTCTCTTAAGAAGCTCACTAATCTAAGGATTGAACAAAAAAGGGGCACGTTTAATCATTCCAAGTCTTTGTTTTAACTTGTTTGTGCAACAAAAGTGAAAATCGAAAAAAAGAAAAAAGAGAGGGTTAACCTTCTCACAAAAATCCTTAAAATCTTCCCGAAAAAGAAATCATTGCTTGAGGTAATACTTCTTTGATCACAAAAACCGGAAGAACACAAAAAACAAAAACAACAAAAAACAACAAAAATCCAAAAAAAATATTTATTTTCTGTTACTTGCTCTTTCGCTTTATGCCTATGTCACTTAGGTCCGGACGTGTCATGGCGGACCACTATGAGCCCGAGGAGTTTGACCAGGCGCACGCCGACCCACAAGAGGTCCAGTCAGTCCACGAAGGAAACGTCTGTGCCGTCCATGATCCTAATCATCCCTACGAAACTGATAGGGTCGTTTCTCCCCCTCCTAACCCGATTTCTCTTCAAAAGGCTTTATCCCAAGCCAACCCCGATCAACTTGTTCAAGCCCTTCAAACCGCTCTTCAGGGCAAATCTCCAGTTAATCGCCCACAAATGGAGGGACCTCCTCCTATATCCACGCCCCGATCCGTGGGCCGCCAACCTGATGCGGTACCACACGGCCATTCACACACCGGTCCGATCTCTCCCGATCATCTCTTTCCGATAGCGAATCTCAACCATCCGGATCCTAATTTAGCTGGGCCATCTAGACCGTTGGTCTATTCTTCTAATCACCTCCTTCATCCTGCATACCTTCTGTGCAACCACCTCGCCAAGTTACAGCCCTTCCCCCTCAAAATCCGACACATCGGGCACCTACATATGCCCCGTCTCCCCCAATCACTCGAGAACCAACCACCGATAATGTGGCAATCAACGAACTCAAGGAGCAATACAAGGAGCTTCGCTGCATGATCGACACTCGGTCGGCACCCGATGTTTCTCTTCCTTCTCTCCCGATCCTCCACTTCCCACCCTCCGAATTACCGATTTTCCGTCGTTACAACGGCACCGGTAACCCTTACATTCATGTCAAAGATTTTCTTTATGAGTCATCTGCTTGGCAAGACGATCAGCAAGCCCTTGCCTATCTTTTTAGAAGATCTTTGGAAGGGCACGCCTTAGAATGGTTCTATTCACTTGACCCCTCGGAGGCAGGCAATTTTGACATTGTTAAACCCAAATTCTTGCAAAGGTACAGGGATAGGATGGGCCCGAGTTATTCAATTACATATCTGTGGTCAGAAAGAATGAGGGCAAAAGAAGATTTGTCAAATATGCTGACAGATGGAGATCCATGGCTGAAAAGTTAGCCGACCCGGTTTCTGAAGCTGAGCAAGTTAAAATGATCATAGCTAATGCCGCACCAGCACTGAGAAATATACTTGTCATGCACCATCCGGGAACTATGGCTGAGCTATATGAGAGAGCTAGATACATTCAAACCCAGCTTAAAGATACACCCTTGATGAATCTCTATGACCCAAAACCTCGGACCACCAAAAAGGCCACCTTCACCACCTCTGGCCCGGTAACTGAAGGGATAGTCAACAATGAAAATGTGAGTTTGGTGGGAAACCCGATCCGTAACCCTCCTCCCCAATACCAGCACCCTTCTCCCCAATACCAGCACCCTCGACCTAACCACAACACAAGAACCTACCAGCAGCCACCTCCTCGACCCCCAAGGCCCCAGTTGCCTCCTCCACCTCAGCAAACACAAAACCCGGTTAACAACCAGCGCCAACTACCCAGGCCACCCAACTATCAACAGGTACTACCACCAAACACATATGGCCAGAAAAGAGTGGGGCCCAAGAGAGAGAACTACCCTCCTCTGCCTTATTCCTTAACTGACATTTTCAATGCCCTGATGGCAGCACAGCAAATAACACTCCCAAAAAAGAGAATGGTTTGGCCAGGAACAAAGAACACGGACAAATATTGCATCTATCATAGATATCCCGGACACAGCATTGAAGATTGTTATTATTTCTGGGATTACATTCATGATTTAAATGAACAAGGCAGCATAGACTAGGCACAGATGGGAGAATATATCACCTCACTCAAAACTCGAGCACCAACTGTACAAGAAAGACAACAGCAGCAAGTAAACCTGGGAATAGTGCAGAACCCGCTACCAACACATGCGCCCGCACCCGCACCTGACGGCCATCGAGCTGTCAACATTTCAACTCCTTCGGAAGATGCTCAGAACCGAGAACAAAAGTGGCAATTCGAGAACCTCACGCCCACTTTCCCAACTCGCCCACAACCAACTCATGCCAACCGAATTTTACTCACCATACCCTGATCCCCAATTAACCTTACACCCATTATAAGACCTCCTTCCACCCCATTGTACCCGGGATGAACCATAATCCGACCAAGCGTGGTCCCATCCACTCCACCACCACTCCCCCTCGGACCCATTATCCGGCCACCTCCCCCTCAGCCCACAATCACACCCCCAGTCACCAAAAAGGAGCCCCCACTATCCCAACCCACGCCTCTCACTATTCCCACACCCCTTACAACTCCAACTTCGACAACCATAAAGCCAACGACAACCACTACCATTCCCAACCCGCCGCCTATCCAACCAGCAACAACCCACAAGCCCACTTAGCCCCAACTCGCCACGGTTCTCAGGAGCGGGTGCATGTTCCAGCGCGTATTCCCACAAGTAGGGGCAACGCAGGAACCAGAAGAAGAGATTGTTGAAGAGCCAGCCCCAGGAACATCATATGACTTGTTGAAACACTTGGACAAAATGCCAGCACGAATATCCATCTTGGAATTAATCAAGAGGTCCAAAACTCATCAAGAAGTCTTGCAACAATATCTTCAAAGGGTAATGGTACATGAAAGCCTTCCTCCTGAAAAGATTACTGCTGTCCTGGCACCAAAAAGCGCGCACCCTGCTCTGACTTTCACCAATGAGGAACTGGCCAGCCCTGATGTCCGGAGATGTGCCCTATGCCTCACCATTGGTGTCAAGGGGGTGTTACTCACGAATTGCTTGGTGGACACCGGAGCTTCCTTGAATATCATGCCTCCAGAAACATTGGAGTTATGTAACATCTCCATGGAAGAAATTAACCCCTCAGGCCTCACGGTTACAGCATTTGACAATATCAAGAGGCCCGCTCAAGGCACAGTAATGCTAGAGGTAGAGTTAGGCCCCAAGGTTATTACGGCCGAATTTCACATACTTGAAATGGACCCTACCTACAAGGCTATACTGGGGCGTCCTTATTTGGAGACCCTTGAGGCAGTGGCGTCCACAAATCACCAATGCATCAAATTTCCATATAAAGGACAAGTTATCAAAGTATCAAGTTATGTGAGTCCCTTGCCATCTACAACTTCATGGATGCCGACCCAGCCAGTACTGGCCATGATGGAGCTGCCTGAGACCGGTGAATCTTCGCAGCAAATTCAACACAAAAAGAGAGATGCTGAGCTTCCCATTGGCTGGCACATTATGAAAATATTGGGATATCAAGAAGGACAAGGTTTGGGTAGGTTCTCACAAGGGATCGACAAACCCATTAAGCTTCCCCATCAGAAGACCAAGGCAGGGCTCGGGTACCAAGAAATTAGCAAAGACAGAAGGACATCTGAACCAGCGCCATGGAAAAGTAATATGTCTGAATATTTCTCCGAGGTGAAGTCATCCAGATTTTCCAAGAAGGCCCAGCATACTGCCATAATATCAACACGAGGCCTAGAAAAAGACAAAGAATCGATAGAGGTGAGGAAGAGCTTTATCTTTCGTTACACTCATTGTTTTTGGCCGATGAAGAGGGATCAAGTGAAGGAACCAAAACGGACTCAGCTCTAATTCATGGGAACCGATCCGCCAAGCAATTTTCTTTCCATTATCAATCCATTCCTCGAGGGCCATCCATCGTCCTCACCTTTTCGGGACTTCAGTCACCGATTCAACTTAGTTTGTCTCACGGGCTCCCCATTCCCTTCAGTGATAACAATACCGGGCAGCCATTTTTTTCAGACAATATCGGGCCTAGGCAATGTCTTACTGACACTCTTTCCATCGGGCCTGCTAGCCCCTTACATCCGATGCTCCTCCGAGCATTCTCCTCTTTGACTCTCGGTCCTATACCACCAAGATCTCACGCAATCACGACAAGCCCCAATGACCCAGAGGGCTTGTCGGGTCTCCTCACCCTCGTCCTTATGCGCCGAGCAGGCACCTGAAACTAGGTCAATCTCCACGATTGATTTTCACCAAAAAAAAACGTCCTCTTCGCGACTCACTGGTCGATCGAGGAGACGTCTCTCCTGGCCCCAGAGGCCACCTCTCCCGCCACCAACCTAGAAAATACACTATTTCCCCTTGTAAATACCGCCCCTTCACTTTCTGTAGGAGTAGCTCAATCTAAAAGAAGCGGGAAGAGAGTTCCGAACCAGTACTTACACCAGCTAGCCCGAGCAACGTTGGAATGCACCAAGATGCCAGGATTTTTAGAAGACCCACTTTCTCTTGGGGAAATTAGGTATGAAGAAGGAAATAACATTGATACGTCCTTGGGGGTGTACGAGGTGGCCACCGGAAAGGATTCTGAATCCGAGGATGAAGAGGAGGATGTGGCTGACAGTTATGCGTCTAGAATTAAGAGATTCGAGGAACCTTCGGCCGCGGATGACGAGCCTACTAAGGAATTAAATCTCGGCACGCCAGAAGACCCCAGAACTGTCCTCATAAGTGCCAACCTCACCCCTGTTCAAGAAGAGAATATGGTGAAAGTCTTGCGGGATCACAAAGAGGCCTTTGCTTGGACCTATCAAGACATGCCTGGGCTAGATAATTCCCTAGTTGAACACCGACTGACCCTTAAGGAGGGAGCTAGCCCAGTTAAACAAAAACTTAGAAGATTCCACCCAGATGTTGCTTTGAAGATGAAAGAAGAGGTCGACAAATTACATCAAGCTAAATTCATTAGAGTCATTCTATATCCACAATGGGTGGCAAACATAGTCCCTGTTTTGAAAAAGGATGGCAAAATTCGGATCTTTATTGATTTTCGGTACTTAAACAAGGCCTGTCCTAAAGATGATTTCCCGCTCCCTCTTACTGATGTACTAGTCGACAACACAGCAGGGTATGAGGCTCTCTCGTTCATGGACGGGTATTCGGGTTACAATCAAATCCGGTTAGCCAAGGAAGACGAGGAGAAGACTTCTTTCACCACGCCTTGGGGCACATATTGCTATGTGGTCATGCCATTTGGAATAAAAAATGCCGGTGCAACCTATCAAAGAGCCATGATGGCCATCTTTCATGATATGATGCATAAGGATATAGAAGTATATGTGGATGATTTGGTGGTTAAGTCTAGAACTCTAGATGATCACCCAGAAGCTTTGAGAAAAGTGTTATAGAGGGCCGAGGAATACAAGCTCGGGATGAACCCTAAGAAATGTGTGTTCGGAGTTTCCTCAGGAAAACTGTTAGGGTTCATTGTCAGTAAAAGAGGAATCGAGATTGATCCCAACAAAGCTAAAGCAATCGCCAACCTACCGCCACCACGCAACCTCAAGGAACTCAGAGGATTGATTGGAAGGTTGCAGTTTATTCGGTGATTCATTTCTCAGCATTCCCAAAGGTGCAAACCCTTTTATGAATTGACCAGAGCAGGGGCTGAGTTTAAGTGGGATAGGAAGTGCCAGGAAGCATTCCAAGGACTTAAAAACTATCTAACAAATCCACCGGTGCTCAGACCACCCGTCCAAGAAAAACCCCTAATCTTGTACATTTCTGTGCTCGAGGGATCTCTAGGGGAAGTACTGGCACAAGTAGATGAAGAAGGCGAGGAGAGGGCCACTTACTATCTTTCTGAAATCTTCAATTCTTGTGAGCTCAAGTACACCAGCATGGAGAAGACGTGCTCCGCCCTCGTATGGGTGGTGCAGAAGCTCAAACATTACTTCTTGGCTCACGAAGTCCATCTTATCGCCCGAATGAATCCAATCAAGTTTCTCCTTGAAAAGTCAGTGCTAACCGACCGGCTAGCCCGCTGGCAAAGTTTCCTTTCCCAATTTGATATCAACTACATCCAACAAAAGTCAGTCAAGGGGTATGCTATCGCCGAACACCTAGCTCACCATCCGGTCCCTACCTTTGACCCTGTCCGAAATGAATTGCCCGACGAAGAATTAATGTCTGTCCAAATCCCTGATCTATGGACATTACACTTCGACGGGGCTCTTAATTCCCAAGGTAGGGGCATCGGGGTCGTTTTGTTGTCTCCTGAAGGCATTGTCATCCCCCAGGCCTTTCAGCTCAGCTTCCCCGTGACCAATAACATAGCTGAGTATGAGGCATTGCTGGCTGGGTTGAGAGCTGCTCATTTACATGGAGCCATTAAGCTTAGAATAATAGGAGATAGTCAACTGATTCTCCGTCAAGTCTTGGCTCGTTATAAAACCTCTCACCCCGGACTCAGGCCCAACCAAGAGCTTGCTTCATATGTCATCAAACTCTTTTCCAAGCTTGAATTCGTCCACGTTCCTCGCGCTCAGAACATCCTTGCTGATTCTTTGGCATCATTGGCATCATCCCTACCCATTCCGCCAAGTGGATCAGAAAAGAATATTTTTGTCCACCGGCAAGCTATGCCTGCCCTAGAAGACCCCTATTTCCTCAAGGTAAGAGCCAGATTCGAGGAGAAAGACCATATAAGGCAGAGAGAGGAATTAACTTTGGTTGAGGTAGAAGAGTCGCTTGAGGAAGAAGAAAAGCCTTGGTATTTCGAAATTGCTCAATTTTGCAAAGATCAATCATTCCCACCAGGATCAACACCCTCCTAAAGGAAAATCATTAGAAGAATATCTCAGAAATATGTCCTACTAGTAGGAACCCTATTCAGGAGAAGCCTGATCGGAATCCTGCTAAGGTGCATAGATGAAGAAGAGGCCGAACTCGTGCTCAAGGAAGCCCATTCTGGAGTATGCGGGGGCCATGTCAACGCCCAAGCCCTTGCTAAAAAAATCATTCGGCAAGGGTACTATTGGCCCACTCTAGAAGAAGACTGTTCGGTCTTTGTCCGGCATTGCCATCAATGTCAACTCCATGCCGACAAAATCCATTCACCTGCTTCCTCTCTTCACCCAATACATGCTCCATGGCCTTTCGCCATGTGGGCCTTTGATATCATTGGACCCCTTGGAGACCCGAATGCCACCAACAAAACCAAGTCTTTTATTCTTACGGCCACGGAGTACTTCACCAAGTGAGCTGAAGCAGAGGCATATGCGGAGATCAAGGCATCCACCGTGTGTACCTTCATCAAGCGCAACATTCTCGCCAGGTTCGGGATACCTAGCAACTTCGTCACCGACAATGGGCCGCAATTCATCTCTCAAGAGCTACAGGACCTCTGCAACAGGTACTGCATAAAATTGCATCATTCATCACCATATTACCCTCAAGGTAATGGCCAAGCAGAGGCAACAAATAAAACCCTGATTAAAATCCTCAAGAAAACATGTGAGTCTAGCAAGTTCGCCGATTGGCCAGATAAGCTGGTAGACGCTCTATGGGCCTACCGCACTTCAGTACGGACCCCAACAGGTCAAACTCCCTATGCCTTGGCATATGGAATGGAGGCTGTAGTCCCATACGAGGTGATCATACCGTCCCTCCGAGTTTTGCTTGATCAGGACATCCCGGTGAGTGAACGCAGGGAATCTCTCCTTGTGCAACTCGATCTGCTGGACGAAAAAAGGCTGGCCGCCGCTGAACATGCTAGAGCTTATCAAAATCGGCTCAAAAGATTTTATCAGAAAAAAGTGATTGAGAGAAAATTTCGAGTCAGAGAATTAGTGCTTAAAAGAATATTGGTTAAGCCGGGTGGCCCCCGTTCCAAGCTTCAACCTAATTGGGAGGGCCCCTTTGTAGTTTCAGCTATCTATCCTGTCAATTCTTACAAACTGCTTAATGCTGAGGGAGAAGAATTGAATCATCCGTGGAACGGACTCTTTCTCAAAAAATATTTTCCATAAAAATCCAAAAAAATTATATATACAACAAAATGCTACGAGAAGAAGAACTTTGCTATCATCCAAGGCTTGCTTGTTACACGGCATAACCATTCAATCAAGGTTAAGGATAAGCACCATACTGCACCCACTTCACGCCCTGATCTGTCATCCGATGGCCTGATACTGGAAGAAGGGATGAGAAACCTCCTGGTAAAGAAGCGACATTCTTATCCGATTCCTCCACAACTCAGTCCACGGCGGGTGCAAGGATTAGAACGAGGAGTACTCGAAAAGCCCGCTACCCTAGTAGGAGGCGGCCTCAGAGGGTCTAATTTCTCAAAATAATAGGGGCCAAAAGATGGGCAATGAACCCCTCAGGTCATGAAAGGAAATAAATATATACCTGACCTGTCTGAATGAGCACCTGAAAATAACCCCAGAAATGAAAAATGGCTCCAAAAGATGGGCAATGAACCCCACGGATCAAGAAAAAGAAAAAAATCCGTCTGAATGAGGGCCAAAAAAAAATAAGGGGCAATTAAAAGAAGAGACCCGAAGAAGCCAAATCTCAACAGGTAATTCGGGCATTAGTAGGGAAAACAAATTCGAATTCTTTAATCCTGCCATGGACTTGCCTAGATTTTCTTCCCTCTTAATCACCGCGGATAAGGATTGACTAATCTAACTAGGAGGGATCCCTGACCGACTAAAGGGGAAAGGCCAAAAGATCCAAGTCAAGGTAACCTATTTACACGTGATGTTTATCTTTAATCAAGAAAGGAAATGAAAGGATGCCGGTTTGCAAGCAAGTCAGAGGATGAAAGACAGTTACTCTCCTCGCACAACAAAAAAATCAAAACACAAACAAATTGGAAAATTAAAAAAGAAATTAAAAAGAAAAAAGCTTTCGAAGGAAAAACCAAACAAAATAGAAAACCCCAAAACACAAAAAATGTTATCTTTTGCATCCATATTTAATTTTCGTCTTGCATGTTTCCTTTTAATGCATTGTATATTTATTGTCTTCCTGTTTGAGAAGGGAAACGCCCCTTGACAAATTGCAAGGGGCTATACCCTAAAGAAAAACTAACGTGCTCTCAAAAGTCTGGACACGCAGGAGAAAGAATGAATCCAATATCACTAATGATCACGATGTACAAAGATAAGGAGGGAGACAGCACAATCAAGACTCGCTGCTTCCCTCTGGTACAAGATCCTTCGGGGTCGAAGCAGGGGGGCATCGCCGCCCTCTCATCTCCTCGCCGAGCAGAGGCAGCCGCACGACTCCGACTAAGACCCTGCTGGATCGTCATCTGGGAGCCACCAGAACGATGAGAGCGCGACTCAGACCGGGCCCGAGCAAACTCCAGCGTCAGCTGATGCTGCTGGTCTGAAGCCCTCCGCAACTCTGTCACGTGGCGCTCCTCCATGGTCTGAATGCGCTCTGCATGACGCTTCTCCAGTGTCCGTATGCGCTCCGCATGGCGCTGCTCCATCGCATGAGTCTCCTCCATGAAGGCCAGCCGAAGGCCCATCTCCCGCTCGCCAGACGGGCGAGAGAGGTCCTCCACTCTCCCTCGGAGGGTGGCAAGCTGCAGTTAGACCAAGAGACCTGTCAGAAATCATCAAGAAAAAGCAAAGAAGGAACATTGGGAAGAATTCTTTTTACCTCCGCAGATGAAGAAGAGAGCTGCAACTCGAGCTCCCCAACATGCCTCGATAATCGGTCAACCTGAAAAGGGGAAGCTGCTCAACGACATGCAAGAAGGAAAAGAGAAAAAGAACATTGAACTCACCTCATCGCGAAGACTCTGCTCAGAGTCGCGAAGACTCTGCCCGGTCCTCGCTGACTCGGCAACCTGGCGAAGAAGCTCTGTGTTCTGCAGAAAAGAGAATGTCAGCACCAAGCAAAGGAAAGAGAAGCCGGTAGTAAGCAAAGAAATAACATACCGCGGCCAGCAAATCCCCCCACAAGGTGGAGCAGTCACCATATGGGACAACTGCCGAGCAGGAGGGCTCCCCTATTGGCGAGGGCCAGGCTGTGGCGGCTTCCTCCAGAAAGAAAGTCGTCGTCTCCGGGACGCCCATCCCATCAGTGTCCATGGGCTCGGCCTCTCCGGCTCGGCCCCGTAACTCCTCCAGCTGGCGGCGAGCCTCGTCACGCTGAAAAGAACCGGAATGAATCAATAAAAGCAACAGAAACAAAACCTGAAAGTAGCAGAACAAACCTCATGGCAAGTGTGAAGGAAGCGATCCTGCGCCGTCTTCAGTCGGCGCTGAGCTCGCTCCTCCTTCTCTTCGGCGCTTCTCTCGCTGAAAGAAGAAGATAAACGGCATTAGTCTGACGGGCATAAACAAGCAGCAAAGAAAAGAAAGTGGATCATACCAGGCGTCGGGCCTTCTCCCGGAGGGAGGTCACCTTCTCGCGAAGGCGAACCAGCTCGCTCTCCTCCACCTCCTGCACCAAGGAAAGCCGCATCATCAGTCATCCAGACAGGTAACAAAGAAATTCTAAAAAGGAAGAAAGGAATGGGTTACAAACCTCCGAGTCGAAGAAGAGATGGCCATAGAACTCAGTGTACTGCTGTAAGTACTCTGAGCTATCTATGGCCGTGGACACCACAGGAGTGCCACCACGCCGCCATATGTCCAAGGCGGTGCGGCACTCATGTCGCCAATCCACGGCGACGGTAAGGCCTCGTGACGACCTCCCCACCCGCTTGTCAGGGTCTGGGAAAACCCACTCCTGGTGGAGCCCCAGTGAGCGCATCGCAAGGCGCACCCACAGAGGCTCCACCTCGTTGAGGCAGATGAGGAAGATGTCACGACCCAGAACCCCTTGGGCGGCCTGAACCCAAGGCTGCTCCTCCTCGTCTGACCCTAGATAAGGCTGCCAAACAACCTGCACCAAATACCGGTTAAAAGAACAGTGCTATCAGAGCTGAGGACAGGAGGCATACCTGATCATGGGGAAAGTGGAGCAGTCGACGGCGAAGGTCGACCAGCTGAGCATCGTGAGGAACGGCTGGTCGCTGTACCGACCACCCGCGTAGAAAGGGGTACTAGGGCGGGTTCGAGCAGACTCCCCGCCCCAGAGGAAGGTGCAAGTAACCCCAGATCTGAAAAAGCAACAAAAAGATAGCCATTAGTTTTCTTTCATTTAATAATAAATGCTACAAATAAAGCAAGGCATACCTGTAGAAACGGGGTATACCCGGCAACTGAGATCTCACCACTCTCACGTGCCAGGAAGGAGAATAGGTGGGCAAGCATCGCGGCGCCCCAAGCATACTCGTTGACCCGCTCAAGGTTGACAAGTAAGGGCACGAATCGTAGGTGTACAGAAGAAGTCTGGCCAAGAAGAACAACAAGAACCTACGGAGGTCCACGTCCGCTTCAGGAGTACCCTCCTCACCACGGAGGGTCTCCCGAACATGCAAGACCAACTGTGCCAGGAAAGCCGGTCTGAAGTCCATGTCGGCATGGCCTCGCGCATGCCGACAAGGGCGGCGAAAGGACCCCTCTGAAGGGTGCGCCATCCCCCTGGACTCGCCAGGAGGGAAAGTCCGAAGTAACGCTCGAGTTTCCCCGAGTAGTCTGCATAGGACTTCCCCGTCACGGGGAGGACATAGACACGCAAACCAGTGATGCGTGCCACGTCCTCCAGTGTGGGCACCATGTGCCCCCACGGAAAAAGGAATGAGCAAGAGGTGGAATCCCACCTCTCCCTCATCGCCTGGACAAAAGGGAGGTCCTCCCAGAATGGCGCACAACGAAAGAATGGGCCGAAACCCATTCCCTCCAGGCGCACCTTCTGGAAGGGCTGGAGCGCCTTGTATACGATGCCCACCAACTCCCAAGAGATCCTAGAATGAATCTTCTTCTGCAATAAATGGAAGTCTTGTTAGTCCCAATTAGAGAAAAAGAAAAAATATATAAAAAAGAAAATCATGCATGATTACCGGAACTTTGGGCTCTACATACTGCTCTGGCGCGGCAAAAATGTCATCATCGCCGATGTCCCCGTTGGACATCGCGGGTGCCGCAGTGGAAGTGGAGGCCTCGGACGTGTGAGAACGCCGCACCATCTGAAAATAACGAGGCCAAGCTGTTAGATACATAAAATAATTTAAAAAAGATAAATTTTCTGGGCATTCCGGTGTTTCCGGAATGCCCAGGCGACCCGGTCACCGGGACGCCTGGGCAGGCGGCCCGGTTGCCGGGACACCAGGCCCAGGCGGCCCGCGCAGCGGGACGCCTGGCGCAGGCGGCCCGAAGCAGGGTCGCCCATGCGGCCCGGGCTCCGGGTCGCCCAGGCGACCCGGCTTCGGGCCGCCTGGGGAAGGGAACGCACGCGCCTCCTTCCCCCGACCGGTTTTCTTCGTACCGACCTCCGATTTCAAAAAATTTCACGCCTATGGAAAGTTGAAACTACGATTTACAATAGTCGTGAAAGGAATAACGGACCTCGGAAGTCGTAGGAGAGGCGGGAATCCGCGGAAGTTAACCGTACACTTTTCAACACGGAATCCTCGCCAGAACGTGTGAAAATGAACGTCAAATCTGAGCCCTTTATATAGAAACAGTGAAAATTTTGCTTACTATCCAAAAAATTCTGAAAAAATTACAAAAAACATCAGAAAAATAGAAAATCTTTATGGGTATCTTCCGATTCCGAGATCGGAACGTGGAAGGCCGATTTGGGCCCGGTAGGCGCGTCACATCGACCCAATTATCCGACACAATCCGAAAAGAGAAAGAGGCATTTGCAATCACATGAATGTTCTTGTAAGCATGGCAATTGACTTTTTCAAAATACGAAAGTTGTTTCTTTTGTACATCTTCATGCTAACCCTCTTGCATAACAGACTCTAGTCCCAAATAAGAGACAAAAAAAGGAAGTAATCCATAAAGCCGTCAAGAGAATGAAGCTCTCCTCGGGATGCGGAAGCCAACTGGCAACATTGCCAGCCTGCCTGAACCAAAAGAAGATGCCACTCATTTGCCTCCACACGCCTGGTCCTGATCCTCGGAATCGGGGAGCGATGAAGAAGTTCACGGACCGGCACGTTTAGCTGAAGAGCACAACGATGCGGGTTGTACAACACGAGAGACCTCGCCGTCACCAAAAATAGCTCTCTGCCAGGAACAAGGCAAGTCTGGAAAAGTGTGCGAGTCACCGGCTGAGTAATGGTAAAGAACTGCTGATGCATGACGGCCTCAAAGTAATCCCGCCAACTACGTCTCGACCGGAACCCGGGGCAATGATCCCAAGCCCCCCTGCTCAAGCCTATCTGTCTCGCCACCCCGGCCAGAGGACTTCGGGCAAAGGAGCTCGGGAAGTCGGGAGTAGACGCCGTGAACCTGAAGTGAAGATCAGCCCAACAACTAAAAAGCAAGAGACTACCAGAAAAAGAGCGACCTAAGCTAGCTTCAGTCAATCCTTGGTAGAGGAAACCAAGAACTGACATAGCCAACCGACGGCCACTCCATAAGCCCTCCGCATGGGCCAGCTGAGCAGAACTGACAATGTCATCTCCAGAAGGGTACAAGACAGTCATCGCGATACATATGGCAGCCCCTTTCAATCCAGACGTCCATTGCTCCGCCAAGTCACCGGTAGACTCCAAGCAAGATAGAGTCCAACAGTATAGACGGGACAAGTTGACCCCCTCGCCATCCAGCAAGGCAGTCGCCTCTGAACAAGGCATAAATTCCTGCAATATTTGTAAACAAGAGCAATCTATGGACGGGACAAAGAAATCTAGATATTCACCCATTTCACTGGCCCTTACGCCCAAGATAAGCTCCACTTCCTCCAGAAGGATGGAGCATTCAAAATCAGCAAATATGAACGTGTGAGTCTCCGGGTGCCATCGTTCCACTAAAGCACCTAGCATCACAAGATCCCAGTGGTAACCATGGATGCGTCGGAAATGGGCAAGAACACCCCTCAAGCCCCAGCCATGTAAAATTTCCAGCGAGTGACGTGTCAACGTCCGGATCAGACGTTCAGCCCATGCAAACTGACCGAAACGATTGGAAGAAGGGAAAGACGGCAATTCCTGGACAAGGCACAGAAAATCAAGAAAAGAAAAGTTCTGTGAGTACCAGGCGACTCGTCTACCGGGTCGCCCAGTCGACCCATCTTCCGGGTCGCCCAAGCGACCCGACTACCGGGTCGCCCAGGCGACCCGTCTGTCGGGCCATTTCCCAGAACAGTAAGAGGCACTCTTTTATCCAATGGTCCAAGCATCATCTCAGCAAAATAAGGACGAAGGAAGGAGCCTAGCACATGAAAATGAAAAAGTGGAAGAGAAAAAAGCAATACGCTTACTTCGTTAAGGTGACGAAGACTCCGGAGATGATATGGAAGAAGCGACATGGGTAGAACCGAGCTTTCCCTAGCATAAGGCATGATGGAAACCTCCTTCCTTAAAAATCTCACAATTTCACACTCCAAGGAAGGTTAAAAATGCTGTGGATGAAGAGACCCACGAGTTTGGGGTCTCTTAAAGACTTAAGTGTGGTCAAAGCAAGTACATGACTACTCATGTCAAGGACATGTCAAGAACAGATGCAGCAGGCGACCCATTGACTGGGACGCCCAGGCGACCTGTCTGCTGGGTCGCCCAGGCGACCCGACAGGCGGGTCACCTGGGCGACCCCCCCAGACAGGACGTTTCCTGCTATCAGAACCGAAAAATGCCATTCTTTACTTAATGGAAGCATGCATTCACTACATCAAATATTCAATTGTCTGAAAATACATAGCTTGAAACTAACATAAGTGCAGGAAAAGGAAAGATCAAGCACGGATCGCCCGAAGCTTCTTCAAGTAATGAGCTTTACGCGCTTCATCTTCTTCAGTCACCATCCAAGGACTATGTAATTTGCACGCCTTCCACAGAGCAATTGCACTTTGACATTCCTCCTCATCATCTTGTGTTCCAAGGTGGTGATCCTTGATGCTCGGAAGATGTGACACCAATGGCATCTTCTGCCTGCAAAGACCTAATTGGGGAAAACACCGGTGAGCATTATACAAAATCAATGAGGTACCGGTGATAAGTCGAAGGTCCACTCCCGGGATAAAGCATGCTTTGAGATCCTTCCGGAGTAAGGGGAGTGGCACGCATAAGAAGCTAGCACGGTTAAGCTTGGACAGATACAGGCGCCAGTCTTGGCGAGTCTTCACTATGGGACACTTGTTAATGACCTTCTCTTCCATACCAAGAACGTAGGATAAAGAATGCAAAGGGCTGCGGAGAAACAAACGCGAGGCAGGAACGATCTCCTCAGCAACATCAAACTTGAAGTGATGTTCCGCCCAAGAAATTAAAAGAAGGATGCTGCCAAACATAGGACGACCAAGGCATGCCGCCGAAAGCCCTTCATATAAGAAGCCCAGGACAGATGGGGCAATGCGCTCCCGGTGCCACAACCCCAAAATAGAAGGCAAGGAATTGGGAGCAATCTAGCCATCCTCTGAAGGGTAAAGAAAAGCAGAAACAACACAAGTAACCACTCCTTTCAACCCGCAAATAAGATTGTCAGAATCTTCAGAAGCCTTGTCCATACTCTTAAGAGACCATGTCAAAAGACCTTCAAAAGAAATCTTGCCACCAACAATCAATAAAGAGGCTTCCATTGGGGTCATAAGCTCTTCTAGAAACTAGTAAGCGGTCAGAGGAAAAGGTGGGATAAACATAAAATCTTCTTGACCATAAGGAGAATCCGGGAGGCCTAACAACATTTCAACTTCTTCGAGAAGGATAGTGCATTCAAAAGTATCAAGAATGAACGTGTTAGTGTCTGGATGCCAACATTCAACCAGGGCTCCCACAAGAGCAAAATCCCAATAATACTTAGAGCAATTCATCACGTGAACGAAGAAGTCGGCCATGCCCCATTTCCGAAGTACATGGCGAGCTTGCAAAGTGATATACGGAACAATACCGGCGGCCCATTGACATGAGCCATAGCGACGGGCTCCCGGAAATGCTGGGGGATCCTGAACATGCACATATAAAAGTGTCAGCAATGCGCAGATGACCCGCCCACCGGGTCGCCCAGGCGACCCATCCTTCGGGTCGCCCAGGCGACCCGTCTGCCGGGTCGCCCAGGCGACCTGATGCCGGGTCATTTCCGGATGACAGATTCAAATCTGAAAATGAGAGAAAAAGTGGGATCCAAATAAGAAGGAGATAATTTTAGAAGGAGAAAGAAGATATCAAGAGAAAACTTACAATCCCAGCCATTATTCTATTGAAGATATGCCCCGGAACCTCCGAAAATCGTCTTGCCTTCTTCGGATGAATGAATCTTGAAGGATGAAACATTGTGAGAGGAGTAAAAGAACTAAAGGAGAGAGAGAAAATATGATGTTCTCACAAGAGGGGCGAGTTGGGGGCTTAAAAGGGGGAAAAGAGCTGTTCTGCACTTTATTTAAGGCTGAAAAGATGTCCAGAGGTCCAATCTGCCTGCTCTGACGACGAGAGCAGGCGACCCGGAAGACGGGTCACCCAGGCGACCTGGCAGACGGGTCACCTAGGAATTCTGTACATTTGACGGCAGTTATTATATGTCTAAATTGAATGTTGAAGACCTCGAGTTCGGGACAGTTGAGCTTGAGAACCCCCTCAACAAAAACAATGATGGTTCAACTGTTTTTAGGCTCGCGGATAGACCAAAGTCTTATGCGCTGGGACGACGGTCCTCTTCAAGAGTATCCTGACCCGTTAAACATAGGACCTATATCTTCAACTATTTGGCTATTTTTAGTTTGTTTTTTTTTTTACTTTACCCCTAACAAAAAAATTAAATCATGCATCATGCATCGCATACTCTCCGGACGTTTCGAACGAGCTGTATTCTGGTGTTCCGAAAAGCTTCTCGCTAGATTCAGTAAATTCTAAAAGAACATGGAGTCATTCCACTCCGGACAAAATCAGTACCCTTGCAAGAACCAAATGAACTCGGAAGGCATAACCCCGAATTGATTGGATGATTCCCCTTTGTTTTCATTAGTTTAGCCCTTCTCGGTACAAGCACACCACAGAGTTGGGCCGTTAACCGAGATGAACTCACGAGCCATGACTCGGGGGTCCCCCACGCTGGGGGGCAGGCTTCTCCTTTTACTTTCGTGCCCACGGCACTGCATCCATCCAATCAATGACGGAAATGATCTGAAGAGGACAAATGGGAACGGCGAAGGACCGGTAATGTCCGCCCATTGCCCAATTAGGCAGTAGCCTGCGTGTCTAAATCTACACCTTGGTGCCACCTTTTCAGTCCGCGCCATTGCACGCCGCTACGCCTCATTTCATTTCATTTCATTCATCTACGCTTCATTCCATATCGCTCCCCTACAAAGTCGACACCAAGGTGAAGCAAGCTGTAGACACGCAAATTTTGCCTATTTTAGGAGCTTAATATCCATGTTTTCTTAGAAGGTATTCGAGTTTTCCGATAAAAAAACAGGATCACCGAGAAAACAGTCCAAAAGTGAACTCTGGGGGCGTAGATGACCCGCTTACCAGGTCGCCCAGGCGACCCCCCTGCCGCTGCAGCAGACCCCGGACGGCGGCCGCCCAACTTTCGGCGCACGCGCATTTAATGCATTTATGGTTCCGCAGGTGACCCGTCAGACGGGTCGCCCAGGCGACCCGGCAGACGGGTCACTTGCGGATTCCGAAAAGTTTTTTTTATGTCTAAAATGCCCCTGGGACTCTTTTGCCTATAAAAAGGGACCCCCTAACCACTTGTCAAGGGTTGGAAGAGTGTTAGAAGGGAGAGAACGTCCCAAGCTCCCAAGAGAGAGCCTTAGAGAGTTCCAAACCTCTTCCATTCCCCAATTCTCATTGCCCAAGAGATTGAGAGCTTCCCACTTCCATCCATCTCCGTAAATCCACGTTCTTCATCCCGTTTCTTCATCGGCATCCATTTCGAAGCTTCTCAAGCTCCTACATCAAAGGGGGAATCATCATCCACGTCCTAGGAGCTTCCGGGAGTCGTCATCAAGCTTCAAAAGCCATCTGAAAGTCTTGCGGGAGCATCCGGGAGTAAACCGAATTCTGGTGCAGGAGGCGACCCGTTTTCCAGGTCGCCCAGGCGACCCGTTTGCCAGGTCGCCCAGGCGACCCCCCCTGCCGGGTCACCCAGGTGACCCCCCTGCCGGGTCGCCTGGGACTCCAGATTGCCGTTTTTGAAGCCGAAACCCATTTTTCTTCCACCACTTTCTAGCATTACTTTGCTTCCATGTTTTCCATTATAGATCATCACATTTACATGCATATTTAACTTAGTAACATCATATATCATCATCCAAAAACACATAAAAAGGGGGGTTGGGAGTTATTCCCAATCCGGTTAGTCCACTTCCTTTTGCGGTTTTAGTTCACTTATTTTGCGAGATGCTTCACTATCTTAGCTCTACTCCACTTTCACTTGTTTTCGTGGCTTACTTGTTTTTGTAGGAACAACTAAAGTGCTTCAAGCTCTTTCTTCTCGGCCCGCCGAAAAGGAAGAAGATGGAACCCATAATCTCCCAACACAATCTTTCCGCTTAGGTACGTTCGGTCATTTCCTTTAAGACTTACATCATTTCTAGTCTTTTTACTCTCGGAGCCCGCGGTTCCTGGCGACCACAACCCTACACCACCGACGAAACTGAAAGGAGGAGCGGTGCTCATCGTTCCAACCCGGGGAAGGAAGAAGAAGGACCGGGTCCGGATCGTGGGTTCCACATCTTTTGGATGATGATATATGATGTTACTAAGTTAAATATCTTCCGTTTGCCAAAATGAAGGTCATCCTCCAAGGGCACATTAAGCATACTAGCACAAATCGGTCCCGGATGGTTTAGAATGTTATCTATGAAAAGATGTGGAACCCCCGATCCGGACCCGGTCCTTCTTCTTCCTTCCCCGGGTCGGAACGATGAGCGCCGCTCCTCCTATCGGTTTCGTCGGTGGTGTAGGGTTGTGGTCGCCAGGAACCACGGGCTCCGAGAGTAAAAAGACAAGAAACGATGTAAGTCTTAAAGGAAATGACCGAACGTACCTAAGCGGAAAGATTGTGTTGGGAGATTATGGGTTCCATCTTCTTCCTTTTCGGCCGGCCGAGAAGAAAGAGCTTGAAGCACTTTAGTTGTTCCTACAAAAACAAGTAAGCCACAAAACAAGTGAAAATGGATTAGAGCTAAGATAGTGAAGCATCTTGCAAAATAAGTGAACTAAAACCGCAAAAGGAAGTGGACTAACCGGATTGGGAATAACTCCCAACCCCCCTTTTATGTGTTTTTGGATGATGATATATGATGTTACTAAGTTAAATATGCATGTAAATGTGATGATCTATAATGGAAAACATGGAAGCAAAGTAATGCTAGAAAGTGGTGGAAGAAAAACGGGTTTCGGCTTCAAAAATGGCAATCTGGAGTCCCAGGCGACCCGGCAGGGGGGTCACCTGGGCGACCCGGCAGGGGGGTCGCTTGGGCGACCTGGCAAACGGGTCGCCTCCTGCACCAGAATTCGGTTTACTCCCGGATGCTCCCGCAAGACTTTCGGATGGCTTTTGAAGCTTGATGACGACTCCCGGAAGCTCCTAGGACGTGGATGATGATTCCCCCTTTGATGTAGGAGCTTAAGAAGCTTCGAAATGGATGCCGATGAAGAAACGGGATGAAGAACGTGGATTTATGGAGATGGATGGAAGTGGGAAGCTCTCAATCTCTTGGGCAATGAGAATTGGGGAATGGAAGAGGTTTGGAACTCTCTAAGGCTCTCTCTTGGGAGCTTGGGACGTTCTCTCCCTTCTAACACTCTTCCAACCCTTGACAAGTGGCAAGGGGGTCCCTTTTTATAGGCAAAAGAGTCCCAGGGGCATTTTAGACATAAAAAAAACTTTTCGGAATCTGGAAGTGACCCGTCTGCCGGGTCGCCTGGGCGACCCGTCTGACGGGTCACCTGCGGAACCATAAATGCATTAAATGCGCGTGCGCCGAAAGCTGGGCGGCTGCCGTCCGGGGTCTGCTACAGTGGCAGGCGACCCGTCAGACGGGTCGCCTACGCCCAGTCGACTCCGACCGTCCGGACGAGCGTGCGCCGCTCACGGGTCACTTCGCCCAGTTCGTACACTAATTTGGCAGGCAACCCGCTGGCCGGGTCGCCTCCCATACCTGACCAGATTCGACGTCTCACCTACTACCGTTAGAACGGACGATTTGGCAGATGACCGGTCAGACGGGTCGCCTGGGCGACCCGGCAGGGGGGTCGCCTGGGCGACCCGGCAGACGGGTCGCCTGGGCGACCCGGTAAGCGGGTCATCTACGCCCCCAGAGTTCGCTTTTGGACTGTTTTCTCGGTGATCCGGTTTGTTTATCGGAAAACTCGAATACCTTCTAAGAAAACATGGATCTTAAGCTCCTAAAATAGGCAAAATTTGCGTGTCTACAAATATAACTTCTCATTTTAGCTACTCAGTTAAGCTAAAATGTATAAGAGGTGTCCATCAAAAATTAGATTCTACTATCCTTCATTTATGTGTGAATTATTACTTAAGTATCCCTTCTTTGATCTCATCAAAGAGTTCTAACACTCTTTTCATTAATATTTCCTCTTCATTCTTAATCTCAAATAATTTCTCAAAGGTTTTGGATTTGTACTTCATAAAGTACATATGTCCATACCTAGAGAAGTCATCTTTGAAAATTAATGAAGTTGAAATATTATCCTCTAACATTAATAGATATGGGCTAACATGCATCTAGATGCATGAGTTCTATAAACTCATTAGCCCTCTCTCCATGTCTAACAAATGAAGAGTTGGTCATTTTGCTTAATAAGATAAGACTTACATATAGTTAATGATTCCAAATCATTTACCTATATGTTTCTATCCGAATAGTACTCCTTAAGTCTTTTCTTATAAATATGACCGTACTATTAAACAATAGATTGATCAATATCAATCTACTTCACCTAATGAGGATTATTCACACATATTATAAGAGCATACATATCTGATATAAATAACTCTTTATTATGCACCTACTGATAAACACTTTACCAGTTATCATTTTCATACCACGGAATAAATCTCCATTTATTCAACTAGGAAATGAAAAAAATATTCTTTTAGAAGGATAATTAAGACAACTCTAGAAGGCTATAGAAAATTTGTATCTCCCACTAGTAATGATGCAACATTTTTGTACCATTTCATATGTAGGTCAACAATCTTCTTTAAGCCTTCATTTACTTGCTATTATCTACAACTCATTGTAGATATATGATGCATCTCTGGTATCTCATACTATTATATGCACCCCTAGTATCTTATACTAGAATACACATACATAGTATCTTATACTATCAAATGTGTATATAAGACAAGTAAATATTAATGACATAGATACATGGAGCTTCTCAAGCTCCACCTTTGCATTATGTGCAATACACTTTACACTTCTTCTTCTACTTACCATCATCATGACAGTAGAAGAATGTTATGTCAAATTTGGGTTATAATATCTTGACTTACTTCTTTGACTTTTAACTATCACCATCTATTTCTATCTAATGATCTTACTTCTTTCTATTGGTCTTACCAATAAGAAGTATTCAATATGTATTATTGTTCTTTGCCTTTAATTAGCTCATCACCATGAGCAATGATGGATATCATATCCATCTATCTATGTTGCCACTACTATTTTTATCTGATAGAGGCTAACATTTGATATACGACAATTAATACATCTTTTCAATGAGATAAGATCTTATCTTCTCTCACATCATTAGATAGTGTAGGAGATACCTACTTCTCAAGTAGGATAGTCAATAGGTCAACTATGAGAACTATTATCTTAGTTCTAAACGGATATAAGAAGTGTGAGCCATTAAATACTTAGCATCTAGCATGCTAGATTAATGGTGGTTTATAATATTCTACAACAGAGATATAATTATATCAACATTACAGACATTCATTAAAATTAAGATATGGTCTTTCATCCTAAATTTATACTCCCACTAATTTTTGACGAATTTGCATAACCCTCATTATGCAAAGATGGGATACCACGATAACATCCTAGTGGGGACCAAGACCCTACTAACTTTATGGTGATAACCTTGTGGGAAACACAACAAGTCATCCCATACTTAATAGGTAGGTAACTTTTACCAATTGCAACTCATGCAATTCTTAGTCATTCATCCTCTAGAGTTATAACCTTGTGGGAAACACAACAAGCTATATACTCTAGTTAGGTCAAATCCGCTTGTTACGTTATGAGAATAGATTCTTAACATAGCCCTTGTGGGAAACACAACAAGGCCATGCAATGGTCCACCCCAAAGTTCGGCAAATGCCTTAGCCATGATCACCAATCCCTTGCTGAATGAGTCTTGTGGGAAACACAACAAACCCATCCAATCTAAGATTGGCTCATCAAGACCATAACAACGGAAGGCTACGTGAGTCATTCTTAATGTCTCACGTTTATCGACCTAATTAGAACGAGGAGGGATTTTATTTTAGTCTCATCAACATAGATGCTACATATAAATATTAATATACCTTTGGAATATCATATATTTAAGGTATAATCTGTAGCACACACCACACACATATCAAATATGCATTAAAACATAGGTGATCATGGACTTAACCCTAAACATACACCTAAGGCACCCCTATAGGTGCAATTCCTTGCTTCAGAAGCTTGAGTTGGCATGCTCCCACTTCAGAATGGTGCTTCTCCAAGTGGTCCCGCTCTCCATTCTACCACGAGCTGGCTTCTAACCAATACAAGCAGCTAAAGGGTACACATACCAACAAATGTACAACTTATAATAAGAAACCTTGGTTTCAACCAAGGGGAGTACACCAATGGGGGGGAGGTAGAATGTACAATCAGATTGTATAGAGAGAGAGGAGGCACACGCAGGCCCCATTTAATAACATAACCAACTTAATTAACCAAGCAATCAAAAGCAAAGCATATTTAAGTCCATGATCACCTCCATACACACACCAACACTCATCACATGAACATAGAGTGCATACGTGATAATTATATGAGATATATCATATATACCATCATAAAATTATATACTGTAATTTTGAAATTCCAAATTTCATGCTTGTCGAATTTTCATAAAATAAATAACATGAAATGCACATATAAACAATTTACATGCATAAGACAAGCAATATAAAATATTCAGATGATTCATGCTTTTCCAAATTTTTTCAGAGCATTAAATTAATGTCCAAATCATAATTCTTCAAAATCACATTTTTCAGAATTTATTTGAACACTAATTTAATCAATAAAGATTTTAAAACAATTTTAAAATCATTTATAAAATGATTCTATGGCAACCAAAGTCTAAAACTATTTAACAGGTTTATAAATATTTTAAAAACCTATTAAATAATTTCTCAGAACTTATATAATCATTAATTCATTAATTTTGATCTTAAAACAATTTCAAAATCAAAATAGTAGAATTCAATGACAAAATAGTAAAACTCTATTTAATAAGTTATTAAACACTTTATAACTCATTAAATAAATTCTACAATTTTTTAGAATTTTTCTGGAATTTTCTGGCAATTTTTCGAATCAAAAATGAATTTTAAACAATTTAAAATACATTTTCAAAATAAATAACTGGCGGCGCATTGCGCCAGCCAGTCGGCACCGGCCACGTACCCCCGCGGCTTGCGCCGAAGCCATGGAAACTGAAGTCATGTATGGGGATACAAATGTTGCTTACTATGGTGTCCTTGATGAGATTATTGAAGTCTTCTACTATGAACACATGAGGGTAGTATTATTTAAGTGTGATTGAATAGATGTGCATTGAGGGGTAAAACATGATGTACCTCTTACAATAGTGAATGCATCTATAGTTCTAATGTTGGTTATTTTGATGTTGAAACAGCAAGTTGCATCCTTGCCTGCTTATATGGGTTGAAAAGTTTGTCTGTATAAACAGGGGTAAGAAAATCATGGAGAATCTATCTTACAAGTCAGAATGTGCAAGCTCAAAGGAGAAATGCTTGTGGGGGCTTGACATGTCAGAAATAAACACTAAACCCCAAAAATATAAAGCTCATTGTAGACATTTATGATCTTTTAAGGTCGGTCAAGAAGATGGACTCTGATCTTTCTCAAACTTTTATGGAGTACATTATATTCATCTAATCTTTATTAAGGATAAAGTCAGATATTCTTTACTACCTATGAAAAATAAACCTCTGTACAGTTTGGAATTAACATAGTAATTAAATTCATTTTTCACATTTAATCATGCAACTTGTTTCTTTTTTTTAGTTGTTTCTCACATACTTAGTCTAAAATGATTTTTGTAGTCATTACAAAGATGGCTTTCATATGAATATGCATAATAAAGAGACCTTCAAATAGAACACAAAAAATTTGGTGCAAGAAATTACACATTTTTAGACTTGTTATATGAATATTGTCGTGAATCTTATGTAATTCTTTGTTTTTTATGCAGAGGAGCTTCTTGTAACATTTTGAAGGGGTTTTATGTTTCAATTGAGTGGCTAATTTATGATGTATTTATGACATAAATATATCAGGTTGTTTAGGCTACAAGACAATCCTTGAATTAACTCATTTTTTCCTATCTTTACTTACATTGATGCATGTTAATCATTTATTTCAATTGTTTGGACAGATTTGAGGAAGAAGATTCACAAGTTTCGATTCTTAGCACCTTTTTGATTTTTTTCCCTTTTTATTTGGAAACTACACTTGACCCATAGTACTAATGTAGCAATAGTAGATTGCCTTTTATTTTCTATGTACCTTTATGGTAGCCGTAGGATTATAAAAACAATAACAAATAAAGAGGTCTTCCCAAATTCTTATATCATTGTTCCCATAGTTGGCGGGTAAGTAGATGTTAGTAGATGTCATATCATCAATTTCATTTCTTACTTACTAATAAGAGGTATATGTATACGGGACACTAGAGGTTACTCATCCTATGTAATATTGCTAATTCTTTTATATCTGACTTTGGCCCTGTACAATTATATTAAATTCTCTCATGTTGACTGAGACACAAAGGCAAAATGTAGTCATAACAAGGTAAAAGTTAGTTATTTCAACTTAGTGTCTTTTCTTTTCAACTACACATGTGATAACAACAATACCCTATTTTTAGATTTTTGAAAGATTTGTACCAATCAGATGGAAAAATGGTTAGTAGGAAGAGTCTTGACTCTATCCCCTTTTATCTACTCCATGTATTACTTTAATATCTTTTAGTTCATATATTATATGTCCACTTTCATTATTAAATGCTTTATTGATTGCATCTTTTAGGTACCCAACAACTAGATGATTTAGAGTGTGGGTCTTTTGTATAGTACTATTTATATCTTTTCTTAAAGAATGCTCAAGATACATTTTTTTGGTTAGAATATCCAAACTTTGTACAGACTATTAACTCATTCCTTTGTCCACCTTTCAATATTACATTATAGACATTCATCAAATGGTAATATATGATCATTTAACCCAAATGATGAAAGACTAGTTTAGTTATGCTGATGTGGGCACGTTTATTAGCAAAGTTGTTCCCTATGGTCATCAAGGAGACTTGTTTATCTCACCAGTTGATAGTTCAATACCCTCTTCTACAAAGTCAATAGAATGTAATGAAAATGTTGTTAAACGTGAAGGTATTCCGGTAGAGAATATTGTTGAAGGGAAGAAAACATAGGGCCACACATACCATCGGGATGTGCTAGCATAGGACGATGGCAAATTCATTTCTGTGGAGTAGAATGAGGTTGGACAGCCTATTGGAAATGGTGGAAGGTCATTAAGGACCTTCTTGGGGACAATTGCAAGGAATGCTAAAAAATACCCCATCAACATTGTCTCATGGGATAAGATACCTAAAGAAAATATTATTGATACTTGGGGTTTTATCATCGTAAAATTGTTCTTTTCTTTTCTTACACTTTCATACTATACATTGTTAATTATGTAATTGTATGTCTACTTACCCTTTTGTAGAGAAAGTATGATGTCGATGATGGAAATGTAAGGCAACGAATTTTTATTATGAAAGATCTTGGACAAAAGTAAAAATATCATAAATATTGCCTAAGAAAGAAATACACAGATGGAGACGAGCCACCTCATGTACTACATATTTCTCCCGAGATGTGGGAGGCAGCAATGTCAATATGGTGTTTTGTTGATTTTAAGATAAATTAAAAAAAATTTCATGCAAACTCATTCATAATCTAATAAATGGCTTGATTATAAATGTTTTTATTTATCAAAAAGGAATGAGGTTAACCAAAACAACAAAAGACTACAAAAGATGTATCATTGTGCTGGTAGCAAATCGTTTGCAAATATTAGCAGAGTGGTGGTCAATAACTTGCTTGAGTTCCAATTATGCTTGAGTTCCAATTATGCTTAACACATTATCACCCTATATATTTTAGGAACAAATTATCACCCTAGTAGCTAGAAGCATTATCTTCTAGGCATTATCACCCTATATATTTTTTTGCAATTTTGCTTGAGTTCCAATTATGCTTGAGTTGGATTTGTCTTAGATTGCGTTTTCTGTTATTTGAATTAGATCCTGAGATTTGAATTACCAATTTAAATTGTGTACTTAAGTTTTACCAGCCATCATAGAAGAAATTGTTTGGAATAAGCAACAATAATATCCCAAACTTGAATTGGAATTATAACTCAAACCTTCATGAGCTCTTTCATGGGTGTTCTACCTATGGGGTTTTGTGCCCACCAAAATTATTTTGCATGGAATCTATTTTCTTGACAACTGTAATAAGCAATTTCTTAACAAACATCATGTGAATAGGCATTTGATTGAGGGTGGATTTAATCAAAGTAGTTCTATTGATAGTGCATAAAAGGTTAATTTCCAACCAACCAACTTAGATTGACAGCTCTCCATAAACCTATTACAATGATTAACTCTATTATTCAAAAGACCCATTGGTATGCCCCAATATAAGTATGTACGGTTCTCCAATGGGATGCCAACAATATTACAAATAGCTTCCTATAAATCCTTTGAGACATTCTTGCTAAAGAAGATTTGTTATTTCGTGATTTCCTTTTGTTGATGGCCTATCCATACCACTCCAATATTGGTATATGCCAAGAATATTCATATATGTCTGGATTCCCACGATGGAGCAACACCACCCAAGATGACATCATCTGCAAACATAAGAGAAACCCATAGAGAAACCTATAGAGAAACCTATGATTTTATTTTGAAGAAGAGTTTCAACAATAAGAGAAGATAATGCCTCAACACATAGTACATAAATATAGGGTGATAAAAGCTATGGCATTATTATATGGCATAGCATAGTCATCAAAATGCACTTTATGTTGATCTTCTAAAAAAGAAAAAAAATTATTTGCTTTTTTTGTCTTTCAGGAACAAAGAAGTCATTTTGGGGTGCTACACCTATTGAATTACATCCCAGCGTGCATTATACATATTTCTCTAACTTATATACGCATATCAAGAGGTTGACACCATGAGTATGCACACACATGATGCACATGTATATGTAATATCAATATGTACAAAATTGTTTATAAAAGCAACAAGAAAATTAATGACATGAAGTTCGTTTTCATACACTTATAAGTTAAAAACACAAAATGGCTGGAAAAAAACCAGCTTTAGAAACTCATTATAGAAATATGGTTTTAATCCAAGACTAATTGCATCATCCTTTTGCTCATCTGTCAAGCTTATAAAGCATATAACAGTTGAAGTAAAAAAATAGATAAAATTGAATTCTCTTCTTGTCAGCTAACCTACCTTTGTTTGGTAGTTCCATCAAATACCTGACTAAATTCTTTATGTTTTGTGTTATCTTTCACATCTTAGAGTCATCTCCCTACTATCTTCTTTAAAATACTATTATTGCCCTAATTTACATCTTTAAATCAATTCTGGCTCATGCTAATTGGCTTTCTTATATGAAAATTTTTATTGCCAACACTTAATATCCTAAATGATGTTATGCTTAATTTTTTTTCTTTTTCTAACTACATTCAGAATATACAAAGATTGTACCTAATTTGCTTATATCAATTGTAGGGAAGGACAAAGAAAGTAAAGTTTCTAGTTCTTGAAAGATAATGTGTGGTAGAGGGTTTTCTCATCAGTGAGGACCCAATAAAGACCATGATGGGGAGATTAATAGGTAATGTCTATTATTAAATATTGGTCACATGTTTACAAGCTCAATGCCCCTCTTGTTGTGAATGATGGTCATAAAATAAAAATGAAAGATGCCATAGGAAGCCACATGGGATGGTTGAGAGATTATGTAAGTTGTTGTAGTTTACATCTTTAATATAGTGATAATGGTTACTATTTTTACAAGTCTTATCTTTACATTATAGGTGATTTTAAAAGAAAAATGAATGACGATTCTCGTTGGGTTGTCTAATTTTATTTTACCTTGTGTATGTGGAGCTGTTACACAATGATCATTTACTTGTGGTAAGAAATAGGCATTGATCCTTTCGTTGTGGTTGTGGCTAGATGCCTGGAACGATTGAAAACTTTGTATATTTAACAACTTTCTCACTACTGTGTGTCAACTGTAAAATGTTGTATTTAGATATCTTACTTTATGTTTGCGAGAAAGAGTAGGTTATAAATCTTAGAATATTTTATGCTTAATGAATGATGTTTCGATTTATATGTTGTATTGTTATTTTTTGTTAAGTGTATGTATGGTGTGGATTGTTGTGACTCCAATAGGTTGTGTGAGTTGGTTGTTTCAAGAGATGTGAGCTATTATGACTCCAACAAGTGTATGCATTGAATGTATGTGTCTTGAATTGGTTATATCAAGATATGTAAATTAGTTCTATAAAAAGATGTAGATTGTTGATTTTAACAAGCTATGTTGTGAAATGTTTGTACATAGACTGTAAATGAAGGG
This sequence comes from Cryptocoryne crispatula var. balansae, assembly GCA_036172225.1. Taxonomy (NCBI): domain Eukaryota; kingdom Viridiplantae; phylum Streptophyta; class Magnoliopsida; order Alismatales; family Araceae; genus Cryptocoryne; species Cryptocoryne crispatula. Next base: position 23,764,861 of record CM069928.1, read on the forward strand.
CAAGATGTAATTTTATGCATTTATCTATGGATAATCCTCCGTAGGTAAATGTACTACTTACAATTTATAGTACTTTGGTTTTCAGGTATGCAAGATTTACCTATGGGAGGGTCCGTATGTATAATTCTAGCAAAAGGAGCATGCCTTAATCAAATGTTCAATATTTACCTATGAGTGTTGAGTCATAGATACAAGTTGGTACTATACCTACGTGACATGCCAGAAGATAAAACTTTTGCCCACTTGTACTAAGCCTACGGACCCCCATATGGGAGGGTTTGTAGGAAATCAATTTCCTTATGAGAATATAGTCTATGCCTACTAATTTTTCACGTAGGTAAAAATCAATTTTTTTCTAGTGCACTTAAGTGGCAAATCAAGTGAACCAATGTGAACCGTTACTGGACCATTGTTGAACCTGTGGTTAGTAATGAATTACATTGGATTTAGTAATGGTTTAGCCCATTTGTAATAGTTCCCTCTGGTTGAGTAAAGGGTTATACTGTAGTTAGTAACAATTTAACTCCTTTGATAATAGGTTGAATTGTTTATTAACTGCAATGTAACTTGTTATTAAATTGTATTGAACCATTACTAAATGCAATGGAACCCATTACTAAAGACGTTAAACCATTATTAAACATAGTGTGTAACTTGTTACTAACCCCGGTTAAGTAATAATTCATATCGATTCATCTCATGATCTGCCATTTTGGGGTCATGGCTATACCCTGTTAGAAACTATGAGAACTCCCTCTTTTAGTTGATTGAGGCAATCGAAACTCACTAGAATATGATTTATATTTATTATCAAAGAAAGGATTATTATCTTATCCTATTTATACAATCCAGGAAATCTTCCATCGAGTGCATGTAACTATAGGTGTAAACGGATTCATAAAATTCGTTAACCTGACCCGAGTCCACATGTATTACTGGATTTGGAGCATCTTCCAGCGAACCCGACAAAACAGTAATGGGTTCGGACTTAAACATATCCCGAAAAAATATATTTCGGGACTGATAAAATATTATCGGGTGCCCGATAATATTTTGTCAACAAACTAGTCAGCTTAGCTGGTGGAGGTCAGAAGCGGGTGGCAGTGCGGGGATAGTGCCAGAAAGATAGTTCTCGGCGGTGTCCAGGGTCCGAAGGTAGGGAAGGGATCAGACAGAGCGGGAGAGCGAACCAGAGTAGCCGATGGCATTGAGGGAGATATCCCTGACGCGGCAGTGACCGTCGGCATCGCTGGTGTCGCAATGAAAGCCACAAGTGAAGAAGGAGTTGGAGAAGAGGAAGTCGTAGAGATCGGTGACGGAGAAGTTTTAGGAGCCGACACAAGATCCCACCGGAAGGGAAGCCGTCTAGAGCCGCCTTGGCACAAGGCCCGTGCGTCGCCAGGGGATGTCTTGGTGTCGGTGGGCGGGGCAGAGAGGACCGCGGTGGACATGAGGAGGAGGCGGAGGAGGAGGGGGTGGGTGGCGATTCTGGCGCCCCATGCCTGTGCATCTCTCTGGCACCTGCAGAGCTTGTGTTGGGGCAAGCCAGAAGGGAAGCCGTCTAGGGCCGCCTTGGCACAGGGCTCGTGCGTCGCCAGGGGATGTCTTGGCGTCAGCGGGCGAGGCAGAGAGGACCGCGGTGGACATGAGGAGGAGGCGGAGGAGAAGGGGGTGGACTGCGATTCCGGCGCCCCATGCCCGCGCATCTCTCTGGCAACTGCAGAGCTTGTGTTGGGGCAAGCAGCAGGGCTGTGAGGAGGTATATATTCGGGCATTTCGGGTTAATCCGAACCCGATGAGTATTTAATGTCGGGTGTGCATTGAGGTTCAGGACAAAGAGTATTGGGTCAAGTTGGATTTTTCGCTTATTGAATTTGGATTTGGGTCGTGCAAAATCCGATCCATTTACAGGTGTACATGCTATGTAGAGAATATCACCGTCGTTTGTCGAGTTCACAGGGTCTTCACGCTACCAACCTCCTTTCAGCATTTGCCAAGCCGCCCTCCCCTTCTTCTCTCACTCCTCCACTATGACATTTTCAAGCCCTGTGTAATATTCCGGGTTTTTGTAGTATTATTTAGATTATTATCGTAGTGTTTAATTATTTTCGTAAGGTGCTTAAATTATTTTTAGATGTTTATATAGATACGTAAGTATTTTTATTTATTTATATTGTGTCTTATTAGTTTAGTTGATAGTTATTTGTTAATTATAACAGGTGTTCATTATTTATTTATATCTCTTTAATTTTTTTTCTCTCTCCATAAAATCATGTTTATTTATTCTCTCTATTTCCTAATTACGTTACAATCTTATTAATAATTTTATTGTTGAATTTATCGTAACATTGCCTTGCTTGGCGTAGGCGTTGCCGTTTTCTCCTCGTCAAAACTGTTGCTTCTCTCTCTTTCTCCCTTATTTCTTTCCCCTTGAGCGCCGTCCGCTGCCCCCTACGGCCGCCCTCGTCACCTGTTGAACCGCCGTCTCGCCCTCGGCCTCCCTCTCTCTCTCTTCTCTCCATCGCGCCCGCGCACCTCCGCGCGGCCACCTCCTCGCCATGCGGCCATTGCCGCCAACGCCGTTCCGCCTCCGCGCTCGCACTGCCGCGCCATCGCCGTGCTCTCTCTCTCTCTCTCTCTCTCTCTCTCTCTCTCTCTCTCTCTCTCTCTCTCTCTCTCTCTCTCTCTCTCCCTCCCTCCTCTCCATCACCCGCGCGTTGGCATTACCCCCCCCTCGCCTTCGCGTGCCAGCCGCAGCCCACCGGTCGCCGTCCGCCCATGCCACGCCGCCACCCCTTGCGCTGCCACTCGCGCCATGCAGCCACCGCCCTTGCCAACCTCAGCCGCTGCCGCAGGCCCGCGCGAGCGCCGTGCCACCCCTCACCGGTCTCCGCGTGAAGCCTCCCGCCCAGCCGCCATCACCGTCCGCCTCCTCGCCACCTCGCCCACCTGTGCTGTTGCCCACCAACGCGCCCATCGTCGCTGCCCACCCGCGCGACGCCCCGCGGTCACCCCCCCCTCGTTCCTCCTCGCACGTCGCCGTCCCCGGCCATCCCCATGGCCATCCCGCCTCGCCGTCGCCTCCGCCTCGTCCCACGCCTGCATCAGCTGCCTCCGCGAGCTCGCCTCCGCGAGCGCACCGCCGCCCGCGAGCGCCATCGCCACCCACGCCTGCGCCACTTCACCTTCGCCCTCCCTCTCTCCCACCTCTTCCCGTGGCCGTTCCACCATCTCCTGTCGTCGACATCCTCGCGCGCCAGCGCACTACGCCGCCACCCCCTGCGCCGCCGCCCGGGTCAACCGCCGCCCCGCGTGGCCGGCCGCCGCCGCCCGCGCACCCGGCCACCGCCTCGCCGCGGCCAGCCGCCCCGCCCATCCGCGTGCATGCCAGCGCGACCGTGCGCCGTTCGCCCTTGCCAGCGCCGTGCGCCAGCTGGTCCCCGCCGCTCGCCGCTCACCGCCGCAGCGCTGTGCGCCAGCCGGCTCTCCGCCGTGCGCCACCTCCCCATGGACCGCCGGTGCACCCCGCCCCTATCGCCGCCGTGAGCTCCTCTTCTCTCTCTCCTATTCTCCTTCTTTCTCTTGAGTATCGATCATATAATCCCCCTTATTTTCCCTCTCCATTGATCCGATGGCATAACCCCCCCACCATTCTAATTGTATTTTTCCTGCAGCTTTGGAGAAGGGAGAACCCCGTCTTGTTTAAGTTATTTGATTTGTGCGTTGCGTTCTCGACGTCCGGTATCGTTTTCGGCTGCCGATCCCCGTCTTTTCTTGCACCGATCCGGTAGGCATCCTTGACGTGTCTACTATCATTAAAATTCATATTTTAATTCTCCATGATTCATAGAGTTGACCTTTTAATTAAAGGGGTGTGTAGTTACGTTTTTTTACGTAATTTGTGAGTTAACATGGGTTAGATAGATATATGTGTGTGTGGAGTATCTTGTGATGTATATTTATGTCTCTATTATGTGTATATGAGATTATGCTTAGTTAATAGTATAATATGCTTTCTTTTAGCTTGTCATCCTGTTACTTTTTAACATATTTAGATTATGTTAATCTTGCTAAGTAAATTGTAATAGATTAACAAGATTAGTTGGTGTGGTGATTAATCTTCCAGCATCTAGTTGTGTCCATGTTAATCATGCTTAGGTGTTTGTATGTTGATATTGTCTCATGTTAGTTCTTTTCGGGCATGGTTGTCTAACATGGCTTGGTTGTGTATATATTCAAGTTAAATGTTCATAGTTGTGTTGTTATGTCATGGCATAGTATTGTTGATGTTTATTGATCTTGCATATTGGTGATCATGGCATGGCATGATTGAGGTGGATGCATGATGCATTGAAACTGTGAATGGAAAACTGAGCTACACCAGACTAGTAGTCGTGACTCGAGGGCAACGAGGGGTTAGAACCGTCTGGTGCATCCTTCGATCCCAAATCCCGCGGGCATCCTACGTGCCACCACTGCCTAGGTGCACTATGGGATTTCGATTAGTATATGGTATTTATATATGATAGATCTGGTGGTAGCTGGTTGAGATGGCAAGACGACGCATTCCTTGCTAATGAAAATCTGTGTACAAGATATGTGCATCTATTAGAGGATAGGTGCATATGTGTGAATGTGATTCTTGTTAGAGGATAGATGCAATTTGCATGGTATGGTATGTAGACACGCCAAATTGGCTTGATTCGGAGCCCTAGACTCTTATTCCATAGGCGATATCTTTTATCCGACCGTTATCTGATCTGGATTACCTCGTGGACATAGGCTAAGGACATTGGTGGAGCCCCTTGTGGGTTGAGAATGGACCGAAGATTTCCGGAATTATGCCGTAACCTTCAAGCGAGAGCCGCGCGTGAACCGTAAAAACACGAAGCCTGCTTCATGACCGACCTTGAATGGTCCATAACTGAAGGTCTCGGGAGTCCCGCATGTGTTCCGTAACATTCAGGGTTTCCGAGAAGTCATTTCAGTAGGCGTCGGTCAATGACGGCTTTTGTTACGGCTTTTTCGATCTGTGCTGACACGGCTATCCCGGACCACATGTTAGGCCTTTCCGGTCATCACCGGGTCTTTTCAGGTCATCCGGGTCGATTCTAGCCGTATATTTTATCAACCGGGGCTATAAGGCCGGTTCGGTCAATTTTAGGGTTTCGCGGCTTTTACGGCTTTCGATTCACGTTTACCGGGTTAATCTCAGATTTTTCGATGACTTCGGATTGTCCGATCGTACCGGACTTGTTCGGTCATCATTTCAAGTCATCCCGAGTTGACCCGAGATTTCTCGACCGGAACCGTGCTCTTTCGGATCTTCGCTCCGGGTTTCGGCTTTCCGCGAGAGGGTAAACCGGTAGAAAGCCCCGTACGAACATATCGGGAGTCATACAGCTGGTTTACTGACTTGAGGAGGTGCGGTTGAAGGCCCTCTTTCCAACGCGACAAACGGGAGCCGATTCGGACATCCCGTTTGCAAGATACGGCTCGCGGAACACGCGCGCAGGAGAGAGAGTGTACCGCGCCCCCACTCTGCTTGAGATAGGAGGGCGCGCCCTGCGCGCCCTCAACCTGAGGGCGCGCCCTGCGCGCCCTCAAACTGGGGGCGCGCCCTGCGCGCCCCCGGTTCCTTTGAAAGGCGAGGGCGCGGTCAGTTGCTTTAAATCGGAAATTACCCCGATTAGCACCTTCTAAACCGGGTTTTTGGAAGGTTTCCGGGCGAGAATTTTCACTTATTTGTACCGCGCCCCCGGTTCGGGGGCGCGTTACGTATGTCAAGTCAAGTTTTAGCAATTTCCGGAAGTTTCCGTCGATTTTTAGCAATGAGACGCCGAACGCGCCCCCGCTCCCTTTGAAACAGGGGGGCGCGCAGACCGCGCCCCCGAACTGGGGGCGCGCCCTGCGCGCCCTTGGTTTGAGGGCGCGCCCTGCGCGCCCTCGTCTCCTTTGAAACGCGGGGGCGCGGTACATCCAGTTTCCAAATTTTGCACCGGCTCTCTTCCCCTATAAATTGAGGGCCATTCTCAACGAACCGAGGTGGAACCCCGGTGCCTAGCTCGTCCCAAGGTCGTCCAAGCTCTTCTCCAAAGCCGTCCCGACGTCCAAAGGCGATCCGAAGTCAAGAAATCGATCCCGAGGTGAAGGAGAAGGCTCGATCCGGGTGTTCTTCATCAACCGTCTTCATCTACTTCTGCAGAAAATCAGAGGCTTCTTCTGCAAAAGTCTTCAACATAGAAGATGTTCATCGCTTCGTCCTCTTTCATCTCCAACTGACGGCACTCAATTCCGACTTGCCGTCCGTTCGTGGCGGTTGCTACACTGAGGGCGCGCATCCAGGTTCTGTTTTTGATATCCGCCCACTTTCAGAATTTTTACTGACTTATACAGGAGGATTTCGGAAAAATCACCAACATAGAAACTCTTCCTCTCTAAGTCCTCCGTCTACTGCAACAAACGGAACTCGATTCTGACATCGGGGTCGTCCGTAACATCCTCTGCACCAAAGTCGCGCCAGAAGGGTACCAAGCTACCCGAACCGGCCTTTTCTCAACCAACTCGGCTTCAACTCAAGCCAAATCATTCCATAAGCTTTCTAAACTCCATTAATTCTGTTTATTTACTGTTTTAAAGCATATTTTAGTTCATTTACATCATTTTTACATAATCAAAAACACACAAAAAAGGGGTTGGGACTCACCCCAATCCGGTGAGTTCGATTCCAATTGCTTCTCTCTCATATTCTCTCTACAGTTACTACACTTCACAAGTCTAACCAAACTCTTCACTTGGTTCATTGTTCTAGTTGCACAAAGTTGATCAAGCTAGCATTGGATTGGAGACTCTTCTTCATCGGCCGGCCGAAGAAGAAGAAGGTTGAACTCACATCCCTTTCTCCCACGCTAAGGTACACACGGTCAACTTCTTTCTCTTTCCATCACATAAATCGGAGCCCGCGGCTCCTGGCGACCACACTTTATTTTTATTCATGTTCTAAATTCATATCCTCCTCACTCTCCTCCCACATGACCCGAACCATCTCCGGTGCTCGAGCGACGTCGTGAGATGAAAGTTCGGGGATCAATGTGAGTGTGGGACCGAGGTGAGGAGTTTTTACCGCTTTCCGAGTGTTTCTCGATTCACTCCCCTTTTTTTCCAATTCTTCTATCTTTCACCTTATTCTCTTGAGGTGCCGATCCGGAACCCGTTTCTGGAGTCGACATGGTATAGGTGGTCTAGTGATGTATTTTATTTTGTCAAGTATCAGGATATGTTGCATGATGTATGTATGGTGTGTCTCATTTGTAGTATATCATCATATGGAGCATATAGTAGGTGTCTATGCATGTGTTCATACCATCTTTATAGGTCATGTTATGATGCATATAGGTGCTGGTTGGTGTGATTATAGGCTTTGGTTGGTGGTGTAAAACACATGGATTAAGTCATATATCTAATATATTGACTAGCCTGTATTTACATATAATTGGTGTAGGTCTGGGTACCTATTTAATTAACATATAGGGCCTTTTGGCTATCCGATTTGGCGGATGATGGGGTGTCTACTGAGTCGTCGTACTCATCCCAATCCTCTTATCAATTTTCAGGTAATCAAGTTTGGCGCAGCAGAAGCGTGGTGGATTGATTCCAAAGAAAGCAAATTGGATGATTCTTGTAATTTAGATGGTAATTAGACTTGTTTAGATTATAGCATAGCAATGTATTTAATTTGATTCTGTGGATGTATAAACTGGGACCTAGTTGTCTTCATTTTTCCCAAACCGATGTTTTTACGGGGTTAATTTTCCCCGGTCGCGTCGTCGGATTATCTTGCTGTAAAAGTTAAAAATCCGGGGCGTGACACCCTGGTTTTTCTCCTTTGTGGGATGTCATTCGGGTTATTACGCATGCGCCACCACCAAACTCTATGGTGACCACCTCCTAGCGCTGTTTTGACGTCGCTGCTGGAGACTTCCTCTATCGCAGCCATGTTGATGTTTGAAGCCGTGCCCTGCGTGGGCACAGACATTGCTAATAGCCCTCAGCAACCCCCATCGCCATCACTATATCGTCGTGGGGAGTCTATATCACCTTAGTCCCATGGTGGAGGGAACATTCTCACTCCCTAATCAGAACGCGTCACAACCCCCACGCCACTTAAGTGAAAACCTGTTCAGTAAAAACCAGTTCACCCATTACTGAAACAACCAATTAACTATTGTTGAACTCTTACTGGTTCATCACAGAACTGTTACTAAAGCTTGTGTAACTCGTTAATGAACCGTTACTGAATATTATTAAATTGTTATTGAACATTACCGAAGCCTTCCTGAACCATTATTGAAGTTAGTGTAACTTGTTAATGAACTGTTACTGAATATTATTGAATTATTATTGAACATTACCGAAGCCTTCTTGAACCATTATCGAAGTCAGTGTAGCTCATTACTGAACGTTACTAAAGCTAGTATAATTCGTTACTAATCTGTTACTGAATGTTACTAAAGCCAATGTAACCCATTGCTAAACTATTTGAATGTTACTGAACCATTATAGAACATTACCTAAGCATTACTAAGTTGTTACTGAAGCCTTATTGAACCATTACTAGATTCAATAAAAGTTGTTACTAAACAATTACGGAGGTCAATGTAACTCGTTACTGAATTGTTACAAAAGTACTAAACTAGTTCAATAACGGTTTACTAACAATGAATTGGTTGTTACTAAACTATCACTTAAGTTGCATGGAAGTTGTGGCTTGTTCTAATTGAAGACTGAAAGTATCTCTCCACCGGAGAACTGAGGTGATCCAAACTCCACCGCGGGACTTAGAGCTGCCCACAGACACCCATTTCCATCCAGTTGCCCTATCTCCACACCGCAAGCCAACACCAGCCCACCACCCTACCTGCCTCGTGGCTGCCCCTGTTGCTCATTGACTGCCCTCAATAGCCCATATCACCCTCACCGCATCTCCGCCTGTGTGCCCACCATGGGGAGTCTGGATCACCTTAGTCCCACAGTGGAGAGAACATCCCTAATCAAAACATGTCACAACCCCCATGCCACTTAAGTGAAAACCAGTTCAGTAAAAACTGGTTCAGCCATTACTGAACCAACCGGTTCACTGTCACTGAACACTTATTGGTCCATCACCGGATCGTTACTAAAGCCTATGTAACTCATTACTAAACCATTACTAAATATTACTGAATTGTTATTGGATATTACCAAAGTCTTCCTGAACCGTTACTGAAGTCAGTGTAACTCATTACTGAATGTTACTAAAGCTAGTGTAATTCGTTACCGATCTGTTAATGAACGTTACTGAAGCCAATGTAACCCATTACTGAACTATTACTGAAAGTTACTAAACCATTATTTTACATTGCCTAACGTTACCGAACTATTACTGAAGCCTTATTGAGCTATTACTAGATTCAATACAAGTTGTAACTGAACAATTATGGAGATCAATGTAACTCGTTATTGAATTGTTACAAAATTACCGAACTAGTTCAATAACAGTTCCGTAACGATGAATCGTTGTTACTGAACCATCACTTAAGTGGCATAGAGGTTGTGGCATGTTCTGATTGGAGACTGAAAGCAATCCCTCCACTGGAGAACTGAGGTGATCCAGACTCCACTACAGGACTTAGAGCTGCCCATAGACGCCCATTTTCATCTAGTTTCCCCATCTCCACACCGCAAGCTTGCACCAGCCCACCACCCTACCTGCCTCATGGTTGCCCCCGCTGCTCGTTGACTGCCCTCAGCAGCCCCCATCACCCTGGTCGCATCGCCGCCCGTGAGCCCACCATGGGGAGTCTGGATCACCTTAGTCCCACAGTGGAGAGAATATCCCCAATCCCTAATCAAAACATGTCACAACCCCCATGTCACTTAAGTGGAAACTAGTTCAGCAATTACTAAACCAATTGTTTCACTGTCACTGAACACTTACTGGTCCATCACCAAATTCTTACTAAAGTCTGTGTAACTCATTACTGAGCCGTTACTGAATATTATTAAACTATTACTAGACATTATCGAAGCCTTCTTGAACCATTATTGAAGTCAGTATAACTCATTACTGAACATTATTGAAGCTAGTGTAATTCGTTACCGATCTATTAATGAACGTTACTGAAGCCAACGTAACACATTACTAAACTATTACTGAAATTACTGAACCATTATTTTACATTACCTAACATTACTAAACTATTACCGAAGCCTTATTGAGCAATTACTAGATTCAATACAAGTTGTAACTGAACAATTATGGAGATCAATGTAACTCGTTATTGAATTGTTACAAAATTATCGAACTAGTTCAATAACGGTTCAGTAACGATGAATCGTTGTTACTGAACCATCACTTAAGTGGCATGGAGGTTGTGGCATGTTCTGATTGGAGACTAAACGTATTCCCTCCACCGGAGAACTGAGGTGATCTAGACTCCACTGCAAGACTTAGAGCTCCCTACAGACGCCCATTTCCATCTAGTTGCCCCATCTCCACACCACAAGCCCATGCCAACCCCCCACCCTACCTGCCTCGTGGCTGCCCCCGTTGCTCATTGACCACCCAATCATCAACTGCCTTTGAGAAGTTTTGATGCACATCTGCCACCCACATTATGTTTTATGGTTAAGATACAGTTTCATTCACTAGCACAAACAGCATCATCTCTGACCGTTAGCACCATTGGGCATAGAACTATTGCCCATGGCATATGCTGTCGAACATCCATTCACAACGGATTTGAAGTCGGCTATGTAGCATGGACTGTTGCTGCGTCGCCTTTTCAAATGGGCCACTAAAAACAACCGTGGCCTATGACAAAAACTGTTGACTATTTCAAAACAGGGTCATGACGCCATAATCAATAGCCAATGTCACCAAATGTCAGCTTTTGATTTTAAACATTGTTAAATCCCATCAATTATTTAATAAAGACGACAAAAATTACTGTTGCATTTGTTGTTAAAGACATCATAGTCAAACCGTTGACTTTTTATTGAAAATCACTAGGAATACTAATAACCATAGAATTTTATTATTTATAAGCCAATAATAGTGACGACTATTTATTAATAATACTTAATAAATTAATAGTCGATACTAACAACTATTTCGATGTTAGTATATTATTTTCTGTATTTCATATAATATATAATACTAATATGTATATTTTATAAAAAGGGATTAAATAATAATCGCATGAATATGCTATCTGTAACGTATCATTTTTTATTTAGGTTAATGATTTTTTTTGAATTAAACTTTAAATATTCATGCGTACAGCTTTCATTACAACTTTTTGATGTGTACTAACACAGCTATCCCGGACCACGCGCTAGGCCTTTCCAGTCATCACTAGGTCTTTTCGGGTCATCCGGGTTGATCCTAGCCGTATATCTCATCAACCGGGGCCATATGGCCGTTTCGGTCAATTTTAGGGTTTTTCGACTTTTCCGAGCTTCAGTTCACATTTATCGGGTTAATCTTAAATTTTTCGATGATTTCGGGTTTTCCAACTATACCGGACTTGTTCGGTCATCATTTTAAGTCATCCCGAGTTGACCCAAGATTCCTCGACTCGAATCGTGCCCTTTCGGATCTCTATCGTAGTTTTCGGCTTTCTACGAGAGGGTAAACCGGTAGAAAGCCCCATGCAAATGTCTTGGGAATCATGCCGGCTGGTTTACTGACTTGAGAAGCTGCGGTTTAATGCCCTCTTTCCAATGCAACAAAAAGGAGTCAAATCGGATGTTCCGTTTGCAAGTTACATCCCGTGGAACATGCACATAGGAGAGAGAGTGTACCGCGCCCCCGCCCCGCTTGAAATGGGAGGGCACGGTCACCGCGCCCTCACACTGAGGGTGCGCCCTACGCGCCCTCAGTCCAGGGGTGCACCCTGCATGCCCTCACTCCCTTTGAAAGGCGGGAGCACAGTCTGTTTCTGGAAACTAGAAATTACCCTGATTAGCACCTTCTAAACCAATTTTTGGAAAGTTTCTCCCGCTAATTATCATGTATTTTGACCACACCCCTGGGTCAAGGGTGTGTTCATCTTGTCAACTCTGATTTTTAGCAATTTTTGGAAGGTTTCAGTGAATTTTAGCAATGAAACGTGTAATGCGCCCCTACCCCCTTTGAAACAAGAGGGCGCGCCCTGCGCGCCCTCACCTCCTTTGAAACATGGGGGCGCGGTCGGCCAGTTTTTCCCGTTTGCACCTGTTTCCATTCTCTATAAATTGAGGGTTATTCCCAACGAACCAAGGTTAACCCCCCGTGCCTAGCTCATCCTGAGGTCATCCAAGCTCCCTCCCGAGGCTGTCCCGACGTCCAAAGCCAATCCGACATCGAGAGATCGATCCCGAAGCAAAGGAGAAGGCCCGATCCGTGCGCTCTACATCACAGAACTTCATCGGCTTCTACAGAAATTTGGGGCTTTTTCTGCCAAAGTGATCAATAGAAGAATCGTTCCTCTCCTCGTCCTCTTTCATTTGTAACTGGCGGCACTTGATTCTGACTTGCCGTCTATCCTTGGCGATTGCTGCACTGAGGGCGTGCATCCAGGTTCTGTTCTTCCATATATGTTCACTTTCAGATTTTCTATAGGCTTGTACGGACGGATTCCGGATAAGTCATCAACAAGAGATCTCTTCCACTATGAGTTCACCATCCATAGAAATAAATGGTACTCGATTCCAACATCTGGGTCATTTGTAGAATTTTATGCACCAAAGTCACGCCAGAAGGGTGCAAGGCTACCCGAACCGGCCTTCTTCAATCAACTCAGCTTCAACTCAAGCCAATTCACTTCATAAGTTCTTCTTAACTCATTTTATTCAGTCTATTTATTTGTTATAACATCTTTTAGTTTAGTTTGCATCATTTTTACATAATCAAAAATATAAAAAAATGGTTAAGGCTCACCCCGAAGCTGGTGAGTTCAGTTTCAATTGCTTCCTTTCTCATCTCCTTTTTACAGTTACTACACTTCCCACAAGTCTAATACATTCCTTCACTTGTTTCTTTGTTTAATAGTTACACAGATTGATCAAGTTAGCATTGGTTAGACTTTCCCTCATCGGCTGGCTGAAGAGGAGGAATGTTGAACTCACATCTTAATCTCCCGTGCTATGGTACCACACGGTCATCTAACTTAATCTCTTGTTCAATTCCATAAAGCGGAGCCTGCGGCTCCTGGCGACCACCTTTTTTATTCATGCTTTAAGTCAATTCATTCCTCACTCTCCTCCCACATGACCCGAACCATCTCCGGTGCTCGAGCGACGCCGTGAGATGAAAGTTCGGGGATCAATTTGAGTGTGGGACCGAGGTGAAGATTTTATCACTTTCCGAGTGTTTTCTAATTCACTCCCTTTCCCATATTTCATCGTCACCTTTTCTTGAGGTGCCGATTCGGAACCCGTTTTCGGAGTTGGCATTGGTGTCTATAACTTTGCATCAAGGGGGGATGATAAGCTTTGATGCATGTCTGCCACCCACATTCTGTTTTATGGTTAAGTCTCATTTTCATTTTAGAGAGAGTCATCCACATTGGTTAATATAAGCTTTTTTTATTTTATTTTTGGTAACTTTGTCAAAGCGAAACAACGTATGTGCTGTCTGTTAACACTGTAGAAGGTTGTAGTTTGTGTTGAGCTTTCAAGCTTTTCCTTCTCTTTCTGTATTCTAATTTGGCATTGGGTGCTTCTGTCCTTCTACAATGTGGATGTCTATGCACTAGATGCGGTTTATTTTCAAACAATCTGGTTATATTCTTTTATGGTGTGGTGCTTGAGCGATGGCTTCTACGTGCACTGGACATTTCTTATTTTTCCCAACATTCTTAGCCATTGACCTCTATCCCTTCTCCATTTCTCGTCTGCATGCAGTCGCTAGCCGTAGGCCCCACGTCATCGTTTGACTATCGCCCACTCACTGTTTTAGCCGGCTGCACCTGGCACCCCACCTGCTTGCATCACGCCTTGTGCACCAGCCATCGTCGTGCCTCTCTGAGTCTCTGACCACCCGCCACCTTGCTGTGCACCACCTGGTGAGCGCCTATTTACTCTCTTATATTATTCTATCATTATTCTTCTCCTTTTGACAGTAAGATGAGAAGATACTCTCAACTCAGTTTTGCTGTCATCACTCGCTTGATGCTCGTCATCTAACTAATTCTTCTTGAACTTTGGTTATTCATTGTTTTCATTGAGGTAGAGAACTCCGCTACTCTTATCACCTTATATATTAATTAATGTATTAAAATATGATTATTTAATTTTGGTTAATGAATTGTGATTAGTAGTTAAATAGGGTTTAATTGTATGTTTTGTATTAGTTAGAGGTTAATTTTGTTAATCATGCTTAGTTATCTATTAAATTAGAAATATTATCATGTTTTGGTTGAACATGTTAACTAGATTGTAGTATGTTATGATCTTATATGATTTATGTTATGAACTATCCTAATTATTAAAAGTTAATTATAATGGAATTTAGATAAGATTAATAATTGTGTAATGTAATCAATTAATATTAATGGTTGCATGGTAAATATTAATTCATGACATATTGCATGATTTAGTGTAGGTGCATTATTCTAGTTATTGTCATTAGAAGTTGGTTATTAGCAGTTCAACAAGAGTGTAAATGAAACATATAGCATTTTAATTGAGTTGTTGCATAATGTTGGCCATAATCATGTTTTATGTGTAGATTGTTTTTTCATGTTTGGTTTGACAAGTTGGTGTATATTTGAGTATTATATATTTCTATCTCATAAGATATAGTTGATGCAATGTGTTGTATTTTGTGATGTAATTGCACTTTATCATACTATGAAAGTGACCCATGGACAGCGAAGATTAGAATAGTTCGGAGCATTCTTTGAATTTGAATACTATGGTTTATTCTATGTAGACCCCCTACTTAGGTGTAATATGAGAATTAACTTACTATATGTTACTTCTAAATACATTTATATTTGGTGCTAGTTCTGTGGTATAGCTATTATGTCCAAGTAAAATATATGTTATACTTAGACAAATGGTTTACTTTTGCATTAGTTTGCATTATGGCATGTAAAATAGTGAGTGGTTAGATGTCTTTCCCTTCATGTTGGGTATAAGCGGTATGTGCATGTGGGGTTATGCTAGTGATGTTTTTGCTATAGTTAGAGTAGGTTTTCATTTAGAATCATGCTAATCAACTAGACGGTTGGAACAACATCTCATTTAATTAATTGAACATTGATTAGCATTACTATACATGTTATAATCTGATTATTTGAGCTTATTATCGGTAGAACTTTACTAGTGTAGTAGGTTAGGTCGGATGTAAGTCCTACTGTGTCAAGTGTGACTCACCCCATTCCAATTTTTTAATATTTTCATGTTTAGTGTAGCAAAAGCATAGTGGTGATTTGAAATCCAATAAGTAAGTTGATTGCTTATTCTATATTATGGGCCGATATTTGAGTTACTTAGATTGTAAATTTATCGTGTTATTTTGGTTAGAAGTTAATGACTTATCAAATTAGAATCATCATTATTTGTATTATTTTTAAAATCAATGTATTTAAAGGGTTATTTCTCCAGCTATGTCATCGAATTGTATTCCGTTGTGCATGTCAAATCCGAGTTGTGACAAAAAAAGAGTATGTACCATTTATGACCAAACAAAGTGGGAGACCATAAGATAAAAAAAGAGGTGGGGCCCTCTTTTTGTTTAAGAAGGAAATCACCTTAAAAACATAAATGTGTAATGGTTGTCAAACACCTCTTTTAAAAAGTTGTATTACAAACATATAAAATTGTAACAAAAACTCAATTTATCATGCAACCAAACACCCCATAAAAGGAACATAGATAGGATCTAAAATATAGTCAAGCTATGCTCATGCTTGCAAAATATGCTCTAAAAGTTACAAGCAAATGACAAGCAAATTCAAATTTTTGATATAGAATATTGATAGTAAATATTATCATTATGTACTTATAAAGTACAAAATTTGTTTGTCTAGATAAAGAAATAGTAACATGAAAGTGTTTCATGTAAGAATTACTACTAACTTGACCATTGATTTAATAAAGATTAAAGCGATATAGATGAAGGAGTGTCATTTTACATTAATTAGTGTCTAGTTAAGATTAAAAAGTGTTTTTTACATATTGAACTCAATATTTATTTTAATATTTTAAATATATCTCTATAATCTTGATAAACTTTTTAAACTACCTAAAATCTTGATTTATTTTCATTACAGTAAATACGGTTTAATTTCATTAAATTTTAGTGTTACTTGTAATATTTAATAAGTAAATTTACTAGCTTGCATACCCTTTATTTATCTTAGAGGGAGAACAATATAGAGGGAGACAGTTTATAGCTTGTTTGGTTAGAGTTTCAAAAATGATATTGATATTTCTAAAAGTTAAGTATCAATACAAGAATGATACTAGTTGACACTTCTATTAATAACATGCTTTGTTTCCATTACAAATTTCAAAATTGATACTATTAGTCAAACACCTCTAAGTGATTACTATCAATATCAATTTTAAAATCAATATTGATAGATGTGTTTAATAGTGTTACCAAACAAGGCCTTAAAGAGATGGAAGAGAGAGAGTGATCTAAGAGAGAAAGGGAGTGTGTTTAATAATATATATATATATAGAGTGAGAAAGAGTAAGTTGGTATATAAGATAATATTAGTTGTGCTCAACAAGTCAATCACTTTAGTGATAACATTATTACTTGTTAAATATCTCCTATTAATATTTTATATGCCCTTATTATCACTATGCATTTTAAGATATTATAGATAATGTAAATTCATGGAGAAGTCTATAGAATTGCGTGGCTAGGGTAGACTCAATGAATATAAATATAGATCTTAAATACCTTGTGATCACATGTTTCTTGAGATAGACATTGAGACAACCCAATAGATCGATGTACTATTTGTTTCTCATATAACGGAAGAAAATTAATCTCATAATTATTTATGTTGAAACACTAGGGGTCTATTTGGTACCATAAAATTTTGGAGATAAACCTGTGTTATCTCCTAAAGTTTGGGGAAAACCCAAGTTTATTCCCAAGTTGTCCCCATACCAAACAGCACCTAGAGGTACATCGATCAGAATATCATTTGATTATGTGATATCTCATTATCAGACAATGGTTATATGGCCTTTGTTTTGTGGCTAGTTCTTATACTTGACATACAGGGTATCTTGTACATAACCTTTATCCTTTAATACTATATTCATAGATATAGTTCTAGCATCCTTAGGAAAGCTAACTATTAGGAATAGTAGCTGAATATGTAAATGCAATTAGGTGTAAGGATCATCTATTATTGGTATCATGAGAGAAAAAAAACTCACGTAATCATATTTGAAAAATCTCTGATAAAGAGAGAAAATGCCTTAGAAGATTGGGACATAGAAGAACCAATATACTCAAAAAATAGCCTGAAACTCAACTTGATAATAAAAATTTGGCCTAGTTCATTTATTATGTTAAACAAATAACCTTGAACTAAAAAAAGAATCTTGATTCATTAAAGAGTTTAGCTTGAATACACCCCTACTCGACTAAACAAGCTTATGAGCAACTTGATTAAATACTTTTTTAATTACCTAATTAATATCTATTTAAAAATTAAGTCATGAGTGTTAATAGTTATACGGTATCATTTAAATAAATAAAATAAGCTAAAATATAATTTAATTCAAGTTTAGATCGAGCTTTGTAAATGATTTTAATTTGTGTTTCACAAATGAGTTTATATCAAATTTCATAAACATTTTTAATTTGTGTTTCACAAATGAATTTAGATAGTGTTATAAATGAGGTCATATGGAGCTTGAACTCAAATTTGGTCCGAGCTTGAGTTGTGTTTGTAATATCTGACGTTTTAAAAAAAAAAATTTCAATTTTGGTAACCGCCCCCCCCCCTTTCCCTCCCCGTCCCGGACTCCTCGCCACCATCCCCGCCGTAACCGCACCCCCCCCCCGGCCCTCACCGTTACGCAACCCCTCCCCCCCCCCGCCGCCGGCTCTCTCTCTCCCTCTCTTCCTATCGTCGCTGCGCACCCGGCGCCGCCCTCCCAAGCGCCGCCGCCGCCGCCCGCCGCGGCATCAGCCCCGCCGCCATCAACTCCCCCCCTCCCATGTTGACTCACGCGCCACCCGCCGCCTTGACCCCCCCCCCCGTTGACTCGCTGCGTGTCCACCACCGGCTGCGAGCCGGCCCATCGCCGTGCCACCGTTGCTTCCCCCCCCCACCGAGCCATCGCCGGCATCCCCCACCACCTTCCCGCGGGGCCAATCGCCGCCGGCAGCCCCCCCGGCCATCCCTCGCGCCGGCTGCTCGCGTCATTGCGCCGGAGTCCCTCCCCCTCCCTCTTCGTTTCCCGCCGGTCGCGAGCGCCATTGCCGCCGGAACCCGCGCCGCCGTGCCTCCTCCTTGCCCGCCGTCGATCGCGCCCCTGTCATCACCAGCCCCTCGGCCCTCCTTCCTCCTCCCCTTCGTCGTCGTTCCTCGCCCCCCCCCCGACGGCCGCCGCGTGCCATCGCCGTCGCCGGGACGTCCCTGTTCCCGGCCGGAACCGCCGCGAGCCGCCCCCTCGCGTCGTCACCACCAAGGCCAGCCCTCCTCTTGCCGTCGTCATCGCCGGGCCAGCGCCGTCGAGCTTCGCCCGGCAGCCTCCTCGGCCGCGAGCACCGCCGCCGTCGCCGCCGTCGCGAGCTCCACCCGCCGTCGCCGCCGTCGACACCGCCATTGCCGCCGTCGCGAGCCGCCCACGAACCGGCCAGAAGCCGCCCGGTCCAGCCTCCGGCTGAGCATCCCGAGCCGCCGGTTGAGCCGCCCGGTTCAGCGCCGGTTCAGCGGTTTTGGATTATTCAATTTATTAATTCCAGAAATCAGAGTTAATGTCAGAAAAATAGCAGAAAAATCCAGAAAAATCAGGAAAATTCACAGAATATTACAGGTAGGTTTCTCAAGCTTGTCTATGTATTTGATCCCATTTTGATTAGAAAATATGCATGATTTAACTTATGGACCTCGATTTGACTAGTTTAGATTTTTGACTCATGATTAGTGAATTTTCTCAAAAATCCTTGAATCCAGAACTTTGAAAATGATATTTTGAATATTATGGGACATGTTTGGCATGATTCTGGACGGGTAGAACTATTTTTCATGAGACTTGACCATATTTTATTTATGTATATGTTTATGTGCTAGAATGGGCCTAGAATTGAAATATAATTATGTGGAGTTTTGGAAAAATCAAAAGTCATCAAATTTCACTTTTTGAACATGTTTGGGTCAGATTATGGGTGTGGACATCAGAAGTTAGCTTGTTTTGATTATGCCAAGCTTGATTTAAGTTAATTGTCTTGTATATGTAATTAAGTATGTCTAGTTCGGATTGTCATTTCATGTATGTAAATCAAGTAAATTTTGGTTAGTTTGGTTTCAGATTATGTAATGTGTCATGCATGATATGATTATGTTCATATGGTTAGGTATGGTATATGTTTGATTCGAACATGTCAATCAAGTGATTAGTACAAGTCTTGTCTAGTTATGGCAAAATATGTTTAATTTGGTTTCAGATCATGGGCTATGCTATGCATAGTTAGTCATGTCAATTTGGTCATGATTAGTACGAGTTGTCATTCAGAACAAGTTCAATTATGTCGGGTTATTATATGTCTTGTCAAGTTCGTGTTGAATGTTATGTCTTGCATGAAGGGCTATGAAATTGATGGTTATGTCATGTATGCATGGTATGATCAAGTATGTCATGATTTGAAATTATGTTATGAACTCTTGATATGACGTGCTATGAAGGCCTCACCAGCCTATTCTAGTCAATTGCCCCGTGGGCAGCGGGTAACTTAGATGAATCCGGCCCTCCCACAGATCCCGGATTACCGCGGTTTTTCCCTTAGTGTCATCACTGCCTAGGTGCACTTTGGGCTAGCTTAGTATATGTTACTTCTATATATATATTAGAGCTGGTGAATGCATTTTGTACATGTGAAGCAAGACGACCAATTCCTTGCTCTTTGGCTATGTGTTCTGGAAAGGATATGAAATATGTTACTTGTGTGTCATGTATGGATGTTAAACCATGTCATGTTAGAAAAATCAGATTTGTCTGTTTTAATTTGGTCATGTTAAGTTAAGTCTTGAGGTCATTTAGATGATATTTGTCTAGCTTGTATGGTCTTGTGTGCATTGGTCTAGAATTAATTGGCTTTGGCATAATCTTTTCTTTGAAGATAATTATGTTCAGATATGGGTTGGGAGATAAATATAGAAGACATTCTATACTTTTACATTACATCTCAATCTAGATATGTTACGTACCATTGCTTGTTTATATGTTAATTACCCGATTGATGGGTGAAGGGTGTAAATCCTACGGAGTCCCTGGACTCACCCCGTTGTGGGTTAAATTTTTCGAGGTTTTGAAGATTTAAGAGCTTGAAGATGAGGATCAGGTGGAACCAAAGGAATCAGAGTCATTTGCACATGGAGATTCTTGGTATCCTCTACTTAGGTAGATGATCTTGGTTGTTTTTGAACAAGAGTGTGGATAGACTTAGAAGTATGATTCTGTTATCTTGTTTTGATGGATCTTAGGAGACTAATCGTTTAAGTTTGGGTTGTGGAATCCAAGTGTTGGGTTTCATCCCACTGTCACGACATTGTGTATTTCCGCTGCGTATTTGTGGTTATGTTATTTAAATTCCGGGTCGTGACAGGAGTGGTATCAGAGCATTAACCCAGCCGGAAGGTCTATCTTGACCTGCCCGAGTGTTTGATATTGATTTGGGTGAATTAGATTTGATACTTGGATTATCTAGTTGAATCAATTAGATGCGATTTTAGACTTTGAAGATTACATTATTGGATGTCTAGATTGGATAATGGATTGAATCTATTTATAAGGATCAATTTTGAATTTTGGTGAATCTTGAAGCTTCAATTTATGACAATAGGAGGAGATTATCAATTTGGGTCAATTTGATTTTGATATTAGATGATGATTTAATATGTAGAGATTCAAATTGGATGATCAATCAATATATGATAATCAACTTTTAGATTTAGTTGATCTTGAAGTTCAGATTGATAGAAATCAATTTATCAATTAAGGCAAGATTTTATTGTCATTGGTGTAGAGAATTTTAGTGTTTAATAGTTGATGGATATCATATGGTTTAGTATTTTTATGAGATGAAGCTCAATGTTTGTGTAACCGGTGAATTGTATTGATTAAATGAATATGATTGAGCTCACGATGATATGATTTTTATTTAAGTGTAGATAGAGAGCTAGATAGATTGGTAGATTTTTCGTATTGTGAAATAAAGTGGATTTTATAATGATTTTATAGGATGATCTTCATGAGAATAATTGAATTATTGGTGTAAGTTAATTGGAGTATATTTATGATAAGAGGATATATCATGTACTATTGGAAGGAATGAGATCAATCAATCATAGAATTGAAGATGAGATTTGTAGAAGATCATGTATATTAGATTGTTTAAGTGGAGCTTTGATTAGATATCTATATGATGCCACAATCTAGTTTATATTGTAACTATAGTATCTAGAATTTTAGTTATTATTTGCCGATCTAGAATCTGAGTAATTGCTCTACCAATCAATATCCTTGTCTAAGGACTTGAAATCTTTGATCCTTGAATTTCCAAATCATAGGAAGTATATAGGCGCTAGGTGATTCAGCTTGATAATTATGAGTTAAATTTGTATCATGGACAATTTTGTTAGATATAGATTTGTTAAGACTTTGATTCATATTAAGAGTATTATTTAAGTTGTTTGGAGTAATTTGGAAATTGTGATTTAACTTCTATTGAGAAAGTAATCGTGATATACTTGTTGAGGTTTAAGGGAATTGGATGTCTTTGGCATTAGATTGTGGCTCTTTAAGCATGGGAATAATTTGATTGTTAATTAAGAGGATCAGAATCTATATTTAAAATTATAAGAAAATGAATGTTGGTGATAGTTTGGCGATAACAATATCGAGGATTATCTTAAAAAAAAATGATTGATGAATTATGATTGATATTCTTGTTTTGAAAGGATATTGGAATTTTAGTTATTTTAAGGATGATATCGTCAATGATTGAAAGTTAAGAGAGATTGTTGAATCATTATAGAGATTTCATTGGATAACATATGTGGAATAATTTGAATTATTCAATTAATGATATGTGAGGGTTATCTGATTTATGTGTAATTATTGGAATGATGCATATATGTGGTATGAGGTTAAGATGACATATATTACCTGGAGTATGATGTTGAGTCTATCTTAGGAAAAAACATTTTTGAAATATTACTTGATTAAGAGGTTTGATTGGAAGAGTTGGATATCGAAACGAGATTATATATTTAAACTTTGAAGAATAATTAAATTGTTTAGTGTGATTGTATTAGTAGTATTCGTGTGTTATTAAAGATAAGATATTGTAGTATAAGTTTTGAGGATTGGTACTTGTTTTAGTAGGGTTCTGATCACTTGTAAGTTATCAAATCCAATTGATGATATGGCATGGCATCCAAGATTATAACCTTATTCTTTTCGAATCATGAACTTGAGAATTATTCTATCTATCATCATCGTTGCATAACCTCTCCAATCAAGGAGTACTTGTTACCACTCATCCCTGATTTGTCAATATTAAGTGGAATTATGTTTTGAGTGAATATAGATTATGTCAGATGATTGTGAATATTTAGTTCCGACTTTGATTTAGTTGAGATGATCTTCAAGTCAAATATAGATAGAAGAATAAGTTGGTGATATCTTACTAGTTGTTTGAAAGTGATTGGAATTTGATAAATTTATTATACATCCGAAGTGTTTAGAGATTGAGTTCCAACTGGTGGAGATTAAATGAATATATAAGAATCACAATAGAAAAGTTATGGTTCCTTAAGATTTGGAATGACTTGATAGTTGAGGAAGTGCAATACATGACAAATGGATCCCAAATGTATTAGAAAGAAAATACTAGAGATCTTTGTGAAAACTTGATAATTATTTAGAAGATATTAGGGGATTATCATTGGAAAAAAAATGGATAAGAGGACTAGGTTGATAATCTTGTCTCATATGGATAATATAATCTCCATTGTTTTAGATAATTTTCGATGATAATTATGGCATGTTTGAGATATGATAACAAGGATGAGATTTAAGTGTTATAATTGATAAGAAGATTAAAGAATATTGATGTATAAGGAGATTAGAATTGTAAATGATGATCGGTGATAATATTTTGAAGATCAAACTTTTGGATAAAGTTAGAGATTGGAGAGTTAATTATTATGAAGGAATGGTATAGACATATGATAAATTAGATTTGAATGTGAAAATTTTTGTGAAATTGAGATACAATATATTAGTTTATCATGAACGACATGATATAGAAGGAAGAGTGTATAATTAGAAATTTTGATATGGATAATATTAGTGGATGATGAGAATTTTTTGCACATATATTGTGTATCGTGGGTTGAGAATCTATTTATGAGTATATGAGAATTGAATCATCTTGACTTCCCCCTTCGACTAGAAAGTAAGATTTTGAAATTTCGAGGTCGAAATTTATTTTAAGGGGTGAAGAATGTAATATCTGACGTTTTAAAAAAAAAAATTCAATTTTGGTAACCGCCCCCCCCCTTTCCCTCCCCGTCCCGGACTCCTCGCCACCATCCCCGCCGTAACCGCCCCCCCCCGGCCCTCACACCGGTTACGCAACCCCTCCCCCCCGCCGGCGGGCTCTCTCTCTCCCTCTCTTCCTATCGTCGCTGCGCACCCGGCGCCGCCCTCCCAAGCGACGCCGCCGCCGCCGCCCGCCGCGGCATCAGCCCCGCCGCCATCAACTCCCCCCTCCCATGTTGACTCAGCTGCGCCACCCCACCGCCTTGACCCCCGTTGACTCGTGCGTGTCCACCACCGGCTGCGAGCCGGCCATCGCCGTGCCACCGTTGCTTCCCCCCCCCCACCGAGCCATCGCCGGCATCCCCCACCACCTTCCCGCGGGGCCCGGCCGCCAGCAGCCCCCCCCCGCCCATCCCCTGCGCCATCATTGCGCGGGAGTCCCTCCCCCTCCCTCTTCGTTTCGTCGCCGGTCGAGAGCGCCATCGCCGCCGCCGAGAACCCGGCGCCGCCGTGCCTCCTCCTTGCCCACCGTCGATCGCGCCCCCGTCATCACCAGCCCCTCGGTCCTCCTTCCTCCTCCCCTTCGTCGTCGTTCCCTAGCCCCCCCCGGCCGCCCGCGTGCCATCGCGTCGCCGGGACGTCCCTGTTCCCGGCCGGAACCGCCGCGAGCCGCCCCCTCGCGTCGTCACCACCAAGGCCAGCCCTCCTCTTGCCGTCGTCGTCGCCAGGCCAGCGCCGTCCAGGCGCCGCCGGCCGGCCTCCTCAGCCGCGAGCACCGCCGCCGTCGCCGCCGTCGCCGCCGTCGCGAGCTCCGCCCGCCGTCGCCGCCGTCGACACCGCCATTGCCGCCGTCGCGAGCCGCCCACGAACCGGCCAGAAGCCGCCCGGTCCAGCCTCCGGCTGAGCATCCCGAGCCGCCGGTTGAGCCGCCCGGTTCAGCGCCGGTTCAGCAGTTTTTGGATTATTCAATTTATTAATTCCAGAAATCAGAGTTAATGTCAGAAAAATAGCAGAAAATCCAGAAAAATCAGGAAAATTCACAGAATATTACAGGTAGGTTTATCAAGCTTGTCTATGTATTTGATCCCATTTTGATTAGAAAATATGCATGATTTAACTTATGGACCTCGATTTGACTAGTTTAGATTTTTGACTCATGATTAGTGAATTTTCTCAAAAATCCTTGAATCCAGAACTTTGAAAATGATATTTTGAATATTATGGGACATGTTTGGCATGATTCTGGACGGGTAGAACTATTTTTCATGAGACTTGACCATATTTTATTTATGTATATGTTTATGTGCTAGAATGGGCCTAGAATTGAAATATAATTATGTGGAGTTTTGGAAAAATCAAAAGTCATCAAATTTCACTTTTTGGAACATGTTTGGGTCAGATTATGGGTGTGGACATCAGAAGTTAGCTTGTTTTGATTATGCCAAGCTTGATTTAAGTTAATTGTCTTGTATATGTAATTAAGTATGTCTAGTTCGGATTGTCATTTCATGTATGTAAATCAAGTAAATTTTGGTTAGTTTGGTTTCAGATTATGTAATGTGTCATGCATGATATGATTATGTTCATATGGTTAGGTATGGTATATGTTTGATTCAGAACATGTCAATCAAGCCGATTAGTACAAGTCTTGTCTAGTTATGGCAAAATATGTTTAATTTGGTTTCAGATCATGGGCTATGCTATGCATAGTTAGTCATGTCAATTTGGTCATGATTAGTACGAGTTGTCATTCAGCAGAAGATCAATTATGTCGGGTTATTATATGTCTTGTCAAGTTCGTGGTGAATGTTATGTCTTGCGTGAAGGGCTATGAAATTGATGGTTATGTCATGTATGCATGGTATGATCGAGTATGTCATGATTTGAAATTATGTTATGAACTCTTGATATGACGTGCTATGAAGGCCTCACCGGCCTATTCTAGTCAATTGCCCGTGGGCGTGGTAACTTAGATGAATCCGGCCCTCTCACGGATCCCGGATTACGCGGTTTTTCCCTTAGTGTCATCAACGCCTAGGTGCACTTTGGGCTAGCTTAGTATATGTTACTTCTATATATATATATATATTAGAGCTGAGTGAATGCATTTTGTACATGTGAAGCAAGACGACCAATTCCTTGCTCTGGCTATGTGTTCTGGAATGGATATGAAATATGTTACTTGGGTGTCATGTATGGATGTTAAACCGTGTGATGTTAGAAGAATCAGATTTGTCTGTTTTAATTTGGTCATGTTAAGTTAAGTCTTGAGGTCATTTAGATGATATTTGTCTAGCTTGTATGGTCTTGTGTGCATTGGTCTAGAATTAATTGGCTTTGGCATAATCTTTTCTTTGAAGATAATTATGTTCAGATATGGGTTGGGAGATAAATATAGAAGACATTCTATACTTTTACATTACATCTCAATCTAGATATGTTACGTACCATTGCTTGTTTATATGTTAATTACCCGATTGATGGGTGAAGGGTGTAAATCTTACGGAGTCCCCGGACTCACCTCGTTGTGGGTTAAATTTTTCAGCAGGTTTTGAAGATTTAAGAGCTTGAAGATGAGGATCAGGTGGAACCAAAGGAATCAGAGTCATTTGCACATGGAGATTCTTGGTATCCTCTACTTAGGTAGATGATCTTGGTTGTTTTTGAACAAGAGTGTGGATAGACTTAGAAGTATGATTCTGTTATCTTGTTTTGATGGATCTTAGGAGACTAATCGTTTAAGTTTGGGTTGTGGAATCCAAGTGTTGGGTTTCATCCCACTGTCACGACATTGTGTATTTCCGCTGCGTATTTGTGGTTATGTTATTTAAATTCCGGGTCGTGACAGTGTTGCTACTTGAGTTCAACCTTGGCTTGGTTCAATAATGAGATTGTATTGTATAAGGGCTGAGCTTCCTTGTTAGGAGTCATGCTCGAACTCAAACTTGAACTCAAGTAGAGATAAACAAGATGCTATTATATAACACTACTCGCCTTAACTCAACTCATTTGCATGCTACAAGGAGAATTTTTCAATGAGTGTGACTTCGTTAAGAATTCATCTTGGCCTAGGGGATTGCAAAGACAATGGACTATAAAAATAATTATTTTGAATTGAAATGTATAATAGACTGACTTTCTTACTATCATTTAGTACAATCTATGATAAGTGAATTAATTATAAAGATAATTAATTCATTAAGTTAAAAAAAATTAAGGTTACCTCATAATTAGCTCTGTATGAAATCTAGCATGTCCTACACAATAAATCGTTAAGCAAGACAATTGTCACAACCCAAAAAATAATACAAAAAATCACAACTACATAACAGAAAACACGTCGTGATAGTGAGAGAAATCTATCACTCGGATTTCATAATCCAAACAAACATGTAATAACACTAATACACATAAATCCACAAAATTCCAACATAAATTAAACATTTAACAACCAAACACTAATCCAAGTTCAACCACAAATTCCATCACTAAAAGAAAACAAACTAGATATAGTTCAACTACATAACATCTCACAAGTCCACAACAAGCAACCTGATAATATAGAGAAGTCACTCTGCTCCTACACCAGGGAATTTTGGTTCTTCCATGAGCTCCTCCTAAGCCTCCAAACCAAGCTCTTAATCTTCAATACATGTTGAAAATTTTATCCCTCAACGTGGTGAGTTTGAGGACTCCATAGGATTTACACTCATTTCTCGCAAATCGCATAACTAACATATAATAAAGCAATGATAGATAGTATATCTAAATTGAGATGAAATACAAAGGTATAGAATGCCTTCTATATTAATCTCACAACTCATAACCAAATCATGATTATCTTTAAGGAAAGGATTATGCCAATACTATACTCTTTTAAACTGATACACACATGACCATACAAACTAGGCAACTATCATCAAAATGACTGACCAAACCAATATGAGACAAATCTGATTTTTCTAATATAATATGACCTAACATCTATACATAACATACAAGTAACATAACTTCATATATTTTTCCAAACACATAGCCAAATAGCAAGGAATTAGTTGTCTTGCATTACACATCACATGTACAAATTGCTTTCACCAGCTCTAATATATATAGTAGTAACATATACTAAGCTAGCTCATAATGCATCTAGGCAATGGTGACACTTAAGAAAAAAATCATGGTAATACAAGATCTGTGGGAGGGTCAGATTCATCTATGTTACCCGCTACCCACGAACAATTGACTAAAATAGGCTAGTAAACCCTTCATAACATGCTATAACAAGAGTTCATTACATAATTTCAGATCATCACATACTTACTTATACCATGCACACAAGATATAAACCTCTCATTCTAATGCTTTTCAAGCAAAACATACTATTTTACCATAAACTAGACAAGATTTATCAACCAACTTGGTTAACATATTATAAACAAAAACATATATCAAACTTAACCATATAAACTTAACCATATCATGCAAGACACAATACACAATCTGAAACCAAACTAAACAAACTTTACATGATCTACAACATGCAATATCAAGCCGAACTAGACATGTCTAAATACATATACAAGATAATTGGCCTAAATCAAGATTGGCAAAAACTAAACAAATTAAGTTCTGATATCATCAACCATAGTCTGACCTAAACAGGTTCCAAAAAGTGTAATTTGATGACCTATGATTTTTAAGCTTAAACATAATTAGCTTTTAATTATAGGTCTAAACTACCATATAATCTAATACATAATTAACATATGATCAAAAATTCTGAAAAATGTCTCTACTCAACCAAAATCATGCTAAGCATGTTCCATGACATACATAATAACAATTTCAATTTCTGGTTTCAAAGGTTTTAAGAAAATCATTAATCATAGCTCCAAAGACTAAAACTAGTCAAGTTAAGATCCATAAGTTAAATCATACATATTTTCTCATTCAAATGGGTTCAAATAAATAGATAAGCTTGAGAAACCTACTTAGAAGTTTTTGTGAATGTTTCATATTTTTTTTAATTTTCTTCTAAAACGACGACCAGCCACAATGGCAAGGGGGAAAAGTGTCGAAGGCTGGCAGTGGAGGGGACTCGGGGCAGCGACTTCCAACAGCATCGGAGGACACGACGGCAGCAATGGTGATTGCAATTGAGGCAACGACGATGTGGTGGCAAAGAGAAAGGAAAAGGAGGGCAGAGACTCCGACTTGACAGAAAGGGGAGAGAGAGAGAGAGAGAGAGTTCAACATGGGGGGTCGACTGAGAGAGAGTTATCGATGGCAGCTTTCATAATCGGTGGGGACATCGTAAGGATTCAGGTGGGGGGGGGGCAGGGAGGGAAATGGTTATAATAAATTTTTTGGAACCTGTTTAGGTCAGATTATGGTTGATGACTTCCTTCACTCCTTAAAATAAATTTCAACCTCGAAATTTGAAATTCCTAGGGGATGGGTGACTTCCTAGGATGTAAAATGGTTGTTGGCCCAGTCAGCTAATTTAATCGGTTAGTACAACAATATTTATATAATATATCCTAAATAGGCTAAATTAGTAATTAGACATATTGGTTGCAACTGTACATTGACTAACGGAGTAGATCCATGTATAGTTACATGGCTAGTTGTAAGCAAATTTTTGAGGATAAATTGATGCTAACATAAAAGAAATTAAGATGGGGACTGGCATTTCTTGCAAGCATATATATATATATATATATATATATATATATATATATATCTCAAGTCATAATTCTCAAGAAATAATAAGAAAAGAAATCATTTTACTTTCCATATACAAGTGCTCTTAGACATCACAAAATCTTTCTAGATTGGGTTATGGAAATTTATGATCTCCTCATGATAAGTTCATATTCTCTTAAACCATGCTGAACTTCTATCAGACCTACGTGAAAATTAAGTCTAGATCATTTTTTTGTTACACATTTAATAGCACCAAATCAATTTCTGAATGATTGATTTATCTCTTCTGTCACTAATACCAAATCTTTCTCTAGAGTAATAATGAGATGAGTGATAACTCGCATTGGTTTCAATGTTATAATGCCAAATTATGCTCTCTCACTATGGCTATTGTAGAAGCTCTTTGACTTCATTGATTAGCTCAAATTCCATTCGAATTTTATGTCACAAAAATTACTGCCTTTTAAATGCATCATAAATCCCATCAAAATCAAGTTTTGTTTTAACATCAAGAAGGAAATTCTACATAACAGTATGACCATTTGAAAGAACATCTAAAAATCAACAATTAATTTTCAACATTAATTTTTTTGTCCAAAAGTTCTTTCAACATTTATCAATTCTGACTGGCTGAGTGGAAATGCTTAAAACCTTTATTAATTTCATACCTAATATCGGTTGTAAAACACAGAATTATATGTTATTCATTCTTATAAAATAAAAATTTATAATATAATAAACCACTTAAAATCATGTGGTTTTTAAGAAGATTATTTACCAAAAATGTTTAACCTTCGGACGGATGCAAAGGTTAGGCATGAAGGGTGCGCTTGTATACCTGTAAAAGCCAACGCAAAACGAACTTTTTCTGAAAATGTGACGACAATTTTATTTGGTACATTGTAAAACTGAAGTCAACATAAAATAATCTTCTTTGACCACCACAAAACCTGGATTTTGACATCCGTTAAGATAGGGCGGATGCCATTTTCCAAACATGGTGCACAATCCTTATTATTTTAATAAAAAATAGAGGTTAATAAATAAATAATATTTAAAAAATAAATAAAATTTTTAAAATTTTAGTTTATTATTTAAAATTTATTTAAATATTACACTATAATATGTATAATTATTTTATTAAATACAATAATTATTAATAAAATTAATTAAACTAATTTATGTATAAACTATTTGGATGATATACAATGTGAGATAATCTACGTCTATGAAGAAATATCAAATAAGCATAAATTATTTTTAGAAAACTAATTTCAACGGATAATAATAAAGTGTTTCTACTTTGAAATTTTTACATATCAAATTTTATAATTATGGAAGAATATCTAAAAAAACCTTTGATCAATGTTAAACATCTTAAACATTGATTAAAATTATATTTTTTGTTAGATCAGCATAGAAATGAATGTGCATGTTGTGTTGCATATTTATTAATCTTTAGGTGATATTTTAAATTTAGGTTTTAAAGATTTATTTTGTTTTGCATCAATCCGAGCTAAAAGATGATTAAGTTGTAAGCTAATAAATATAGATTTTTTTTATTTCGTTGAAAAGTGACTGCAGACACCAGTGACTATCATCTAAAATATAAATCATATGCACCGGCTAACATCTAATATAAATTAAACATAATGACAGTCATCTAATTAACTTAACATGGTTAAGGCAGAAAGCTCGAATATCAATAGTTGGAGGGATCTAATAAATAAGGTACCGAAATATTCTTTCACGTAAGATAGTGGAGTGTTTGGTTGCTCTTTTTTAATTTAAATAATTTTATTTCTGAAAATAAAGATCATATTCTATATTACTATCAGTTTTAAAATTGTATAATAATAGTGTATATATTTTTGATAAAACTGTCATAATTTTACAAAATTATAAAATGATTTATTTATATTTTTAAAACTAAAAATATTTATCAAAATATATGCATCTGCGCTATGTTAACATAATTTATATATAACAGATCAAATTATTTTTAATTTTAATTTCAATTTATGTCTTATCTTTCTTACGATGAAACTAAGCCTGTCAAGTGCGCAGGCAAGCCCGTAAGCCCGCCAGGAAAGCCCGCCACGGGCTTGGGCCAGGCCCTCTAAAGCTGGTCATGGGCCAAATAAACGTGTAAATTTTGATGTTTATCTGGTTGGCGGGCCTGACATTATCTGGCCCGTTGAGCCCGCGTAAACTCTCCTCCATACAACTCAAAAATGCCAGCCGAGTCCGTAACAATGCACAATGCTTAGATATATTTAAAGTATTTGATAAAACATATATTTTATTCAGTTAAAAATTAAATAATCTAATCATTCAAAAAATACTTGAATACGATGGGAATCTCTTAAAAATTTACTGAAAGTTAAATGATTTAATATAATTTTTATTTTATTTTCAAGAACGAATATTTAAGTTTTTTGTTTCGTAAATCAACAGAGATGAAATTAAAATTTCAAATATTTATTTTGACAAAATAAATCAAATGCTACGAAATTGATGAAAACTAGTCAAACACCTAATATGAAATCACTCGAAGATTTTTAGATATTTTGAGATTTTACATACCAATTAAGATTTTGTGATCTTATAAAACTTTCGGATTTTGAGAATTTCAGGTTTTACAAATCCATAGATTTTTTGGTTTTCTGAGTTTTGTGTTTTAGATTTTATATTTTTAAAAAATACATAATTTACAAATTTTTGGACCTTAGAAAATTTCATACTTAAGCATTTTTAAGAATTCTAAGTTTTTCAAAATTTTTGAGAGTGTAATGTTCTTTTTTACTTCTCAGATTATGGCAATTCACGAATCGATAGATTTCCTTATTGTTTTCAGATTCTCCACAGACCTTTTAAAATTTTATGATTGAATTTCCTATTTATTAAATTTAATATTAAAATTAATAAAAATATTAAAATATGATATATATATAATTTAAATTTAAAATATAATACATCAACCAATTTAAAATTATGTTTAAATAGTATTTTAAAATATTTTTTAAATATTTGAACTCTAATTTTAAGTAAACGAGTTGAATCTTGAGCTCAAAAACGAGTTCGAATCGAATTCGAGCTAAGTTGGCTTGTTTACATAAACGAGCGGCTCGACGAGCCGAGCTCGAACTCGTCGAGCTTAAATCGAGCCGAGTTCGAACAAGACTTTGAATGCTCATCGAGTATCGAGCCGAGTTCGAACTAAATAATCGAACGAACGAACTCGAACGGTGCCCTGCTTGGCTCGGCTCGGCTCGATTGCACCCCTAGTTCTAACTAAAAAAACTAATTCAAAACTCATGTAATTTTATTATATAAAATAAGAAAAGAAACTTTATGTATTTTGTAAAGTGATATATAACTAAAATAATTTTATAAAAGTACATTTAATTTTTTTATAATACTTTCAAAAAATATTTACACAAGTAGTTACATGATGCAACAAGTTTTTAAATTTTTTTTAAAATTACTATATTAAATAAAATTATTTCCAAATCGATTTGTAAGTATTTTTTCATGAAAGTGTAAAACATTTTCAATACTTTTCATTTTTTATGCAACCAAATAGAGTTATAGATTCCCCATCGTGAACCACAAATTAATTATAGGATATGCAAACACGTTTACCTTTTATGTTGTTTGGCCCATTGGGCTGTAAATGGACTTTTGTGGCCCATTGGGCTTAAACCCATTTACATTGATTATATTTAAAGTGGGTTGGGCTTGGGCTGTCAACATATGGAATAAGATGGGTTTGGGCCGAGCTGGCCCAAGCCCGTCCACCTGACACCCCTAGATGAAACACTATGTATAAAATATTAAAGTACACAAGTCTTCTTCTGGCCAGGCAGGATCTATTTTTGGCCAACCCACCTACTTTCGACCTTGCCTACTTTGTCTCAAACGTCAATTTTAATTCAAAGAGATAAAACCTATGGTGTACCCTTGCATCCGCATGCAATTATAAAATGGTTGAATAATTACTGAAAGTGTATGAACTGAAAATATGTGTGTATACTAGGTTGCATGAACTCAATAGTTTATATAAGTAAAAAAAATTATATATACAAAATGTACATGATTACATGAATATAACATATTAGATAATTTTCACCATTTGTATATGAAATATAAAAATTGTATATACAAAGATAATTATGGTGTACATGCTATACAAGTTTTGTACAAATTTTTATTTTTAAATAAAGAATATCAAAAAAAATAAATTTAGCACCAACCGCCGCTGAGCATCTTGTTAAAAGTTGTTTATTTGAGAATGCTAACAGTATTTGCATTGACTTAACATGATTTGAGTTAGCAAAGTAATTATATATTGATATTCTACTTCTTTTGAAAATTTAATCAAATGGAAACTCTTATTTTAAGATCCAAGAAAAACTATAGTCTAAATGTGAAATGTATTACTGTATATACTCTCAAAATTCAGGGAGGTCGCTCCAAACATAGATATGTCTATGGGGTGTTTTGTTGCATGATAATAAAGATTTTTATTTAAAAATTTAAAAATTGTAAGAAAACTTGTTAAAAGAGGTGTTTGGTAACCATGACAATTTTATATTTTAAAAGTGATTTTCTTCTTAAACAAAAAAGAGGGTCTCACCTCTTTCTTTTTTCTTGTGGTCCCCCACTTTGTTTGGTCACGTGTGGTCGTTACTCTTTTTTGTAATCACATCCCTCCAAACATGATAATTTTATATCATGAGTTGGTTCACTTTTTATTTTAATATAATTTTTTATTATGAAAGTGTACCAAAAATTATTACGTAACCAAACACCCTACTATCCTTCGATCTTATTTTTTATTTTGAGAGACAAAAATAATAGGAAAACGTATTCTAATATTTTATAAAAATGATCTAACCGATAACACCCGAGGCGGGGCATAAGGATGAGCGAGGGTGCATTTGGGAATTTCATCGAAGTACTTCTATTAGAAGTACCTTCTAAGAGAAGTACTTTCAATTAAAAGTGCTTTCGTTCAACAAAAGTAAAAGTAATTTGATATCATTTTTCTTATCACATAAGAGAAGTACTTCTTTGCAAATAAACATTTATTTAAATATAAAATTATTCATGGTGAGACATTCTAAAGAAGCGAGAAATTAATATAAAAGTGTCTTTCAAGTTTCAAATTTACATAATAAGAATTATCTTTGACCTGTATAAGATCATAAATGGGGTATCTTTTGGCAAACATGCTATCACATCCACAATACAAAAAAGAAAATTTGTAACATGTATCATAACGGTCTTAAAACCTACAAAAATTTAACATATTTAAGAGTGAGGAATCTTAAAATCAGTTATTATGACGGATACCAAAATGAAATTATTTGTAAAAGAGAAATATGACGAAGGGTTGGAGACCTCTGTATCATGCAAACGACATATATTTTACCTAAATAGTCAACTAATGAAGTATCATGTAACATATTTACAACCAGTTTATAAACAACGAGATTAAAAGATGATTAACAATAACAAAAGACAACACAGAAGTCACCCACGGCTCCCCCCCTCCCCCTGCGAAGGCCACCCGTGGAGGCCACCTGCCACCCGCGGTCTGCACCTGGGCTCCCTGCCTGCGGCTCCCCCCCTGCAGCTCCGAGCCTCAGCGGCCTGGAGGAGGCCACCTGCGGCTCGCGAGGCCACCTGCGGAGGCCACCCGCCACCCGCGGTCTGCACCTGGCCTCCCTGCCTGTGGCTCCCCCCTGCAGCTCCGAGCCTCAGCGGCCGGCCACCTGCGGCTCGCGAGGCCACCCGCCACCCGTGGTCTGCACCTGGCCCCCCTGCCCGGGACTCCCCCCCTGTAGCTCCAAGCCTTAGCGGCCTGGAGGAGGCCACCCGCGGTCTGCACCTGGCCCCCCTGCCCGCGGCTCCCCCCTGCAGCTCCGAGCCTCAGCGGCGTGGAGGTAGTGCATCTTCGCCAGTGTGGCCTCCGTCAACCACGCCGAGAAACTTGCCGAAGGAGTCGGCGGCGGCTCCCACCGCCGAGGCGACCTCCCCTGCAAGTGTGCCCGCTGTCGTGTCCTTGGCCGCACCCCCCCCCCCCCTCCCCCCGCGGAGGTCCGCCCGCCCACCCGAGCGTCGCCAAAGATGAAAGGCATACCTCAAATCGTCGAAGGAGAGACCAGTCGACGAGGACACTGAGGACGACAGGTGTTCACATCAAGCTTCTGCAATGACGGGAGAGCACGGGAGTCGCCACGAGAGGGAAAAAATATTCACCCAAGAGAAAGAGAGTCGGAAGTGCTTTACGGTTAGTAGAAAGACAAATTATCTCCTTCGGGCTTCCATCTTCTACGTGGAAAAGAAGTAAGCCCGAAAAAATAGCCAAACGGTTATTTAAAAATAGGAAGTGCTTCTAAAAAGAAGTGAAAGTGAAAAGAAGTGCTTCTAGACAGTTCCCAAAGCATGAGGGTCCGTTTGGCAACCACTCGGAAGTCCTTTTTTTACCTTCTCCTTCTGTGAGAAGGTATTTCCAATTTCGTATGTCCGTTTGGTAAGAAAAAAAAATGCTTCCGCTTCACTCGGAAGGTGGAAGCGAGAAGGAGAAATTATCTCCTTCTCGAGACAAGAAAATCGCTCCCGATCTTCCCGTGTCCGTCGTCTTCGACCGGACTTGTGTTGCGCGCCGCCTTCCTACGGCCGCCATCTACGCACAGAACCCTCACCGGCGCCAACGTCGCGCGGCACGGCCACCGTCTTCTCGGCCATCCCGCAACCGCCGTCGTCGCGCAGAGTCCCGGCGATCCTGCGGCCGCCGTCGTCGCGCGGGTTCAACCACGGCGGAGGCACAGCTCCTCCGCGTCGGCCACCATCTTCGACGCCACTTGTATCGTGATGGCCGAGGCACAGCTCCTCCGCGTCTGCGTTGGCCGCCGTCTTCGCCGCGTCGGCCGCCGTTGTTGCGCGGGTTCAACCGCAGCGGAGGCACATCTCCTCCGCGTCGGCCGCCGTCTTCAACGCCACTTGTATCGCGTGCCCCCTTCCTGCGGCCGCCATCTGCGCACAGAGCCCTCACCGGCGCCAACGTCGCGCGGCGCCGCCGCCGCCCGCGCAGTCCGGCGATCCCGTGGCAGCCGTTGTCGCGCGGAGTCCCGCGCTAACGTCCCGCGGCGCGGCCGCCGTCTTCGCGCGGAGTCCAGCCATCCCGCGACCGTCCCCGTTCTCGCGTAGCCTGGGCATCCCGCAACCGCCGTAGTCCCGCCGGCACGGCCGCCATCTTCGCGTTGCAGTCCGGCCAGCCCGCACCACCGCGCGCGCGGCGCATCTCCTCTCGCCTATAACCTCATCTCGGGCAGTGGACCTCGGCCACCCCTCCGCCAAAGCATCCCGCGTGAGCTCCCCTTCACGCAGTCCCTCCTCCGGCGAAGCCCCTTCGTGCGGACCTCCCTCCGGCGGCCGCCTTCTCGCCACCTCCTCCGGCGGAATCCTCCCGTCGAAGCCCGCAGCGCGTCTCTCCCTCCGGCGCAGCCTCCCCGTCACTCCGGTCTCCTCTCCGAAGTGAGCCCCTTCGTGCGGTCCACCCCCCCCGCATCACCTTCCGCCAAAGCATCTGCGCGGCCACCCCTGCGCCAACTCTCCCGCCGCCACCCCCCCCAGCTGAAGCTTCCCGCGCAGCGCCGAGCTGAGCGCGGCCACCCCTGCGCCTAATCTCCCGCCGCCACCCCCCCACCGAGCGTGGCCACCCCCCCGCCCGAGCGCGGCCATCCCTGCGCCAAATCTCCCGCGGCCACCACCCCCCCAGCTGAGCGCGGCCACCCCCTGCGCCAAATCTCACGCGGACGGGATCCCTCCATCCAACGAAGGCTCTCAACTCAATTTTACTGTCGATCCAGGTTAATTTTCTTGTTTCGAGTCCATTCAATCGATCAAAGTTTAGATTTTATTTCATTTTGCTTAGTTCATCTCCCGCTTTATCATGTTAATTAATTGTTATGCCTTTGGAGTAAAACTCAATGAACAAATGTGTTCGACATGATTCTTTAATGTTGTTCAATTATTGACATTTAATTTTCCATATTAGCATGGACAAAGATAATCGTACTCCGAAGATAAAAGTCAGTTGGGACTCAGAAACTAATGACATTTTTATCCGAGCATGTGTTACACAAGTGGATTTAAAAGAAAAAAGTGGGCATTCCTTGTCAAAGATAGGCTGGTCAAATGTAATAAAAGAGCTTAATCAACAGTCTAGACAGGTTTTTGATAAAAAACAAGTTAAAAATCATTGGGATAAGTTAAAACAACAATACAAAGCATGGATAGCGTTGAAGAACCACACAACTGGTCTTGGATGGGATGAAGTCAAGAACACTGTCAAAGCTACAGAGGAATGGTGGAGCGATTACCTTTTAGTAAGTGTCATCTGTTTATTTTATAGATAAATGTAGAATTTGAACTTCATAAATTTTATGTTATTGGAAATGTAGAGAAACCCTGTAGCAAGTATATTTAAAAGAATGGGCTTAGAACATGAAGATTTGTTATTCAAATTATTTGAAGGGACAATTGGAACAGGAGAAAATGTCACCAACCCAGCGTCAATTCATACTGAACAGATGGAAACAGAACATCAATTAACACCTGACCATGTACCGGAGAGTCCGATTGAAGCAAATCAAGAGTTCAATGATGATGTTGATGCAAATGAGGTGCAACCCATGACGTAAACAATAGAAGTACTAGAAGACGTTTATTGGGTCCCACTTCTCCGCTTCGTAACAAGAAGAAGAAATCACAGCATGCACGAATGATAACTAATATTGAAAGTCTTGTGTCAGTTGTGCAAGTCAGAGAGCAGAGAAAACAAGAAGTCGCAAGGAGTACACCAACCATTGGTGAAGTCACAAAAATGTTAGAAGAATTACTCGGTTTAGAACTCGGAGGGCGAATGCATATGCGGGCCTTGTCAAGATTTGTTACAAGTGAATATCGTCAACTGTTTGTAGAGATGAATGAGAAGTATAGACTAGCATGGCTAGAAAGTGCATACGAGGAGAGAAGAAAGTAGTGTTTATTGATGTCTTTTGTGTTATGTTATTTTTACATTTACAAACAGATTTAGTTTGTTCTTTATATCAATGTGTTCTTTATCAATGTCTTATATGAATTTCTTCACATGTTGTGAGTACTATTCTTTATTCTATCATTTTTATTATTATGACAACGATACTTTATGCCCTGTTTGGTTAAAGTTTTATTTTTGGTACTATATCAATATTGATATTAATATTTTCAAATGTTGGAGTATCAATATCAAAAGTAATACAAGTTGACACTTGTATTACATAATATGCTTTGTTTTTACTATAAATTTTAAAATTGATACACTTAGCCAAACACCTCTTAATGATTCATATCAATATCAATTTTAAAATTGATAGTGATAGAGGTACCTAATAGTGTTACCAAACAGGACGTTAATGTATTTATGTAGGATGGCATCGAACAGTTCATGCGATTCAATATCAGATACATATTTGGTAAACTTAAACGATGTCAATTATTCAAGTGACTCGGATGAAGAGTTTTGTGAGTTAATGGTAGTTACATCAAGTTTGATTCAATTTAATGAAACATATTTATGTAGAGAGCCATGTCATACATCTCCACATAGAGGGTTTCACAAAGTACGAGAGCTTTTAGGAGGTCATTGGGAACGTTCTTATGATATGTTACGAATGGAGCCTCCGATATTTGCTTACTTTTGTGAAGAGTTTAGAAGCATGATCTTCTGCACGACACAAGATATGTTGTAGTTGAGGAGGCCGTAGCATTATTTCTTATTATTATTGGTAAAAATTATTCGGTTCGAGACATGCGTGAGCATTTTCAACGATCAGGAGAGATGTGTAGTCGACATTTCAACCGTGTGTTAAGAGCAATGCAATCATATGCGAAATTGAATATTATTCCACCTTCTTTTGATGGAACACTCGACTTCATTGCAAGAAATGAAAAATATATGCCTACTTTTTAAAGATTGTGTTGGAGCTATAGATGGAACTCATATTGAAGCAAGAGTACCGAGTGCACAAGAAATAACACATATAAGTGGGCGAAAGAGTAAATGCACTCAAAATGTTTTAGCCGTTGTACTTAACATGTTATTCACATTTGTTAGTGCGGGACATGAAGGAATATGTCATGATGCACAAATTTTATTAGATTGTATATGTGACCGAAACTCTTGATTTCCAAAGCCACCAACAGTAAAATTTTATTCGAGGAGACTTGACATTTTTCAATCATTTTGTAGAATATAATGTTTGTTGAATGCTAATAAGGCAAATACTATTTAGTAGATGCTGGTTTTACTAATACAACAGGTTATCTAGCACCGTATCGTGGATATCGTTATCATTTGTAAGATCGTCGTGGTCGTAATCCTCGAAACAAAGAAGAAGCATTCAATTATGTTCATTCTTCATTAAGAAACATTATTGAACGGTGTTTTGGAGTACTTAAGAAAAGATGGCACATTCTTAATGGTATGCCATCTTATTCTTTGAAAAAACAAGCACAAATTGTTGTTGCTTCGATGTCAGTGCACAATTTCATACGAAGAGTTGATTTAGGAGATGAGTTGTTCAGAGAATTTCAAGAAAGCGAAGTTGAAAGTATTTCGGTGTCACAGACAACAGCAGGACGGATCCCTCGTGAAGAAGACAGACAGATGATTGGTGCATTCAGAGATTCTTTGGCAAGACAAGTTTTTGGACAATAATTAATATGTGTTAAGAATTATATAGTTATGTTATGACATGTTTAATTGTGTCACTTTTGTAGTTTGTATAGAACAATGTTATTTGAGTAAATAGTTTGTCCAAATTGTGTCTTATTAGAAGTACTTTGGTATCAAAAAAGTGATACCAAACAACTTTCACTTCTGAAATAGAAAAGTACTTCGTTGTGAAGTACCTTCACATGGAAGATACTTCTAAGTGAAGCACTTCTACAAATTTGCCAAACGAACCCTGAGTTATTCTGGGAGATGGTGGCTCGTTTGCACGAGAACAATATTGCTTGAAAGGAGAAGCAAAGACGAGTGTTATGCCAGAAATTTACCGTTGGCGGCGCCGCCACCAGAGAAAAAAAAAAGAACTTTCGTTCGTTTCGCGCCGCCACGAGAGAGAGAGAGAGAGAGAGAGAGAGAGAGAGAACGAGTGGTACACAGCCGAGTCGATCCTCCTCAAAATCGAATCTTCGCCCAACTCCTTGCAAAAACCCTCGACCTCTGCGATGGCGTCCATGGCGGCGGCGGCGGCCGCTAACGTCGCTTCGGTGCCCAAGTTGCCGCATAACCCATTTGCCGCCCCCCTCCACAGCCACCCGCTTCACCTTCTTCCTCCGGCTCGGAGGCCGCTCACCGTCGCCAACGTCGTCTTCTCCAACTCTCCCGAGCCCGCGGCGGCCCCGGCCGTCGCGCCATCCGCTCCCCATCGCTTCGCCCCTGATGAGCCCCGTAAGGGAGCCGATATACTTGTGGAGGCGCTGGAGAGGGAGGGTGTCACCGACGTCTTCGCCTACCCGGGAGGAGCCTCCATGGAGATCCACCAGGCGCTCACACGCTCGCCGTCCATTACCAACCACCTCTTCCGCCACGAGCAGGGAGAGATCTTCGGTGCTGAGGGCTATGCTCGCTCCACGGGGCGCCCTGGGGTCTGCATCGCCACCTCCGGCCCGGGCGCCACCAATCTTGTCAGTGGCCTCGCCGATGCCCTCCTCGACAGTGTCCCGGTGGTGGCGATAACGGGTCAAGTGCCCCGCCGCATGATCGGTACTGATGCCTTTCAGGAGACCCCCATCGTTGAGGTGAGCAGGTCCATCACAAAACACAACTATCTAGTGCTAAACGTCGACGACATTCCTCGCATAGTGCGCGAGGCCTTCTTCCTCGCCACCTCCGGCCGCCCCGGACCCGTGCTGATCGACGTCCCCAAGGACATTCAGCAGCAGCTCGCGGTGCCCATCTGGAATCAACCCATCCGCCTAAGTGGATATGTTTCCCGCTTCCCAAAACCCCCGAAGCGCGCCCTCCTCGAACAGATTGTGCGGCTCGTCTCAGAATCAAAGAAACCCGTGTTGTATGTTGGGGGCGGATGCGTGAACTCCAGCGAGGAGCTTAGAAGATTTGTGGAGCTCACCGGTATTCCCGTCGCAAGTACTTTGATGGGCCTTGGAGCTTACCCTACTTCGGATGAACTCTCTCTCAAGATGCTGGGAATGCATGGGACGGTGTACGCCAACTATGCTGTCGATAAATCGGATCTGCTGCTTGCATTTGGCGTGCGGTTTGATGACCGGGTGACTGGAAAGGTGGAAGCTTTTGCCAGCCGAGCTATGATTGTGCACATTGATATTGATCCTGCGGAGATCGGAAAGAATAAGCAGCCGCATGTGTCTATCTGCGGTGATGTCAAGCTAGCGTTACAAGGGCTTAATCAGTTGTTCGAAGAGACTGGAGTTCACCAGAAGCTGGATTTTTCTACTTGGAGAGAGGAACTTATTGAGCAGAAGGGAAAATTTCCTTTGAGCTTCAAGACTTTCGGGGATGAAATTCCTCCCCAATATGCCATTCAATTGTTGGATGAACTGACAAATGGGGAGGCTATCATTGCCACGGGAGTGGGGCAGCATCAAATGTGGGCTGCACAATGGTACACCTACAAGAGGCCTCGTCATTGGCTGTCATCTTCTGGCCTGGGGGCTATGGGTTTTGGGTTGCCTGCAATAGCTGGTGCTGCAGTTGGGAATCCTGACAAGATTTTAGTGGATATTGATGGAGATGGAAGCTTTCTAATGAACATACAAGAATTAGCTATGATACGGGTGGAGAACCTCCCTGTCAAGATAATGGTGCTGAATAACCAGCACTTGGGTATGGTTGTGCAGTGGGAGGATCGATTCTACAAGGCAAACAGAGCACATACTTATCTTGGCAACCCAGAAAATGAATCTGAGATCTTCCCTGACTTTGTGTCCATTGCCAAAGGTTTCAACATACCTGCTGCCAGGGTGATGAAGAAGGCAGAGCTTCAAGATGCCATTAGAAAGATGTTGGAGACGCCAGGACCATACTTATTAGATATCATTGTACCGCACCAAGAGCATGTGCTGCCTATGATTCCAAGTGGTGGTGCATTTAAGGACGTGATTGTTGAGGGTGATGGAAGAGCAACATATTGATTCTGAGCTTGGGTGGGTGGGTGGGGTGGGGGTGGGTATAAGGTATTGTCCTTGTAGGATTCTTAATGTGTTCACTAGATCGATCAGTTCTATCCAATAATGCTGTGGCTTTGTACTTGTTGATGTAGCCCTCTTGTTTCTAGTTTCATCTTGTGCCGATGTCTGAAGCATCTCTCTTTTAGTTCAGTCTCCTGACAAACATGAGTTGGCAACTTAATATTATCTTCAGGTGTTCGTATATTTCTATAGAAAATGGAGTATTCTTGTTATTATTTTGACAGATATTATGTGTTTCTTATGGTTCTTTTCCTGTGGAATGATTGGTTTGCAAGTATGTAA
The DNA here is from genome assembly GCA_036172225.1 of Cryptocoryne crispatula var. balansae. Taxonomy (NCBI): domain Eukaryota; kingdom Viridiplantae; phylum Streptophyta; class Magnoliopsida; order Alismatales; family Araceae; genus Cryptocoryne; species Cryptocoryne crispatula. The sequence continues at coordinate 23,807,911 of CM069928.1, forward strand.
TTGTGAAATTGTGTGATCTTAGGTGCCGCTTAGGCGCTAAGGTGCCATTAAATAGGTGCCTAGATTGAGCACCTAGCTCAATCCGAAGAAGGCGTACGCCTTGGCCCACCTTGGCATCGCTTGGCCAAGGTGGGCCATTTTGTTTTTTGTTTTGTTTTTTGTTTTTGTTTGAACTGGCTGCCGGTTTAACTTGAACTGGCCTGGTGTTTGTCAAGTTAAACGTTTTAACTTTTAACTTGAACCGTCCCCTACCCATCAACTAAACCCTGCTCCCTCGGTCCCTCCCGTGCTCATTCGACCCCGATGCCCGATGGTTGCAGAGACACACAACATAGGCCGGAACCTGCCGCCGCTACTTCCGCTGCCGTTGCCTTGGCCTCGACCTCGCGATGATCTTGGCCTCCTTAGCCTCGTAGGAAGCAACTCTCACCGCCGTGGTGACATCCTCCTCTTCTGTCGATTTCCTCCTCCGGGCTCCGGTAAAATGTTAGAGTTTGCATTTTTTATTTTTTCATCTATATCTTGGCATTTCTTTCTTCAAGTTTACTCTTGTACATCTATTGAAGTGTTTTTAATCCTCTTGTACATATCCTATGCTTAAATGTTGAAGATATCGAGTGGTTTGGACATCTTCGGTGTGTCAAAAATTTTTGACTTTGTTGTTTTTTGATTCTTTGACCATTTGTTAGCATCTATGCATTATGTAGACATTGTTTGAAGTTTGTTTATCATAGTTTGAGTACTGTTTGCTCTATTGCATTTTTTTGTCATTTTTAGCTGTGGTTTGTTGTGGGATTGTGTGTAAATGGCTTCTGGTTTGATCTATTTTTTTGGTTAGCTTCATAGTTTGTGATAATGTGAAGTGCTTGTGCCTATGTCATATGCCTTATTGTACTTGCATATGTTGTCCACTTTATTTTTTAGATTTTTTAGGAAGAAGTTCAAAGAGTAATAGTGCATGTATCATTTGGTAAGTAAATTTTGAATATGTAATGTGTTTTCAATTTTATATAAATTGTATTCTTGTTATGTCAATTATATTATTTTTATTTTTTTACACAACTTTGTATGATCGTTAGTTGTGTAAATCTTTTTTTGTACCCACGTTTAGAGTAGATATATACATATATTTATATGTATATACACATATATATGTGGTTATGTATATACATAATTGCATATATATAAACACAATACTACCACGTTGACCGCTTAGGCGATGCCTAAGAGGCCGCCTAGTCTTCTAAACTTATTCTGCACCCTCCAACGCCTTGGGCGTCTTGTCGCCTTGACAATTATGTGTGTGACAATGTTTGACAATCATCACTATGCTTTCCGGTATACTGAGATGTAGCCATATGTATACTTTTCTTTGTATAGTTAGTTGTAAAATTAGGTTTACCTATCATGCACATTTACATATTATTTTGTTTTATTTTCATGGAATAACTTATTTCAAATTCCAATGCAAACATTGTTACCTCTTGCTTCGTGCTTTTGGTGATATATGCCACTGTTGAGCCTGAATCAACCCAAGATCTTGGCATAAAACCTGACATCTTCAATATGCCACACTAGGTAAGACAAGTCCCACAAGTTCAAAAGTTTGTGAAATGGCTAGAAGGGTCAAACACTTAAGTAACAATTGTCATGGGCATATAAAATGTCTATGTAGGTTTCTAAGCACTTTAGGATATCTGATGCTTGGTTTCCCTAGAAAGGAGACTAAAGTCTCATGATAGCTTGTTAAGGGGTAACAAGCACGGGAGAGTCTCTGACGATCACGGTGGAAGATTTAGGGAAAGATAGGGAGTTAATTGGGATGATCATCGGCCCTTGCTTTGCAAGTATGGCTGTCCTTGCCAGCAGTCCCTTTGTTATTGCCCCTATCAATGAGCCTTTAGCTATTGGATTACTATGGAGAAAAGGACAAAGACCATTTGGAGGGTGAAAGAGAAGCAAAACATGGGAGTTTGCGAGGGACCGAGGGGCATAGAAGGATCCCTACAGAGAAATGCATGAGGTGCCTAGGTGGGGACCATCGAGCAGCTGTGTGTCAAAATGGGATTACATGTTTGAGGTGCAATGGAATTTGTCATAAAAACTGCTATTACTGAAATGCTTTTGAAAAGGAAGGATAGTTGTGATGAGGATGGGATCAGAGTCTATTAACTGAGAATTTGGAGTCGACACTGCTCGAATTTGGAGAAGATGGTGCAATTTAAATATTTTAATTAGTAGAATTTAGGAGTTATTTTTACAAATATTTTTGAATATGCATAGGGGCTTTTGTAATAAAGTTTTAATAGAGGTCTTTTGTGTAAAAATCTTGATTATTTTATAAAGCCTGGGTACCATAGCAAATTGGACATGGCAAATGTTAAGGAATGATATGAGATTTCCATGTATATCCTAATGGTTTCACCTCTCTCCCATTCGTATCATCCACAACGCTAACGCGTAACTAGTGGTCTTCTAGAGAGGGTGCATTGGCCGGCTCCCCACCCCCACTCCTTTGGTAGTTAAACCTCACTCCTGGCATTACCCAACTCTCATCTTTTACCTTTGGATAGTGTTCGGCTTCTCCTCGCCTTAGTAGCCCTGAATATCTTCCCCACTTTGAATATCTATTACGGCATCTCGACTCTCTTCCTTGACGATGCCGATGGCTCTAGAGACTCCGAAGATGGATAGCATCTATGTGAACCTCTTTTTTTCTTCCGTTCTCGAGAAAGAAAGACTTTTGTCGATACCTCGGACTTATAGGAAAATAGGTGATATCCTAAAAATATTAGATAGTTCAGTGATAGTTTAAAAATATTATAATTGAGGTTCGAGTTCTTTGAAATTTTGATTTTTGACCCCTCTCCGTCGGATGGTGCGAATATCCGGCGTTAATTTACATCGAGCAATGACTCGAATGCCCTTGATTAACCGTCGTAGCAACTTGTTTAGGAGAGCGTGCACATCCACAGAAAGTAATGAACTCAAAAGAGCAGCGACCTTTTGGGCCCGATGAAATGCAAATCGATTTGTTCTGGTGATTTTATTTGTTTGTGTTGATTTTGATTGACTCGAAGTCGGTTTTATTGATTTCGGATTTTGAATCAATTTGTTTGATTTGTTTGTTTTGAATTTGATTTCGGTTTGTCTTTTTAGTTGTTTTCATTTCAATTTTGATATGTTTGAAGTGTTTTAACACATTGTGGGGTTTTGGTTTGATTGATTTTTTGTTGTTAACAATCTGAATTTTCGTTTTAGAATTAGTTAACAATCTGGATTTTCTGTTTTTCATGTTGGTTTTGATGTGTTTTGGGATGTTGAAACATTGCTTATTTAGTTTCTTTTTGGGATTGATCTGTTGTTGTTCAGAGGTTTGATGCCTTTTAAATGGATTTTTAGATTTAACAATTCTGATTTTTTTATTTGATTCCCAGATTTGTGAATCTGATTTTTATATGTTTTGGATTGACAAAAAAAATCTGATTTTTCTTGTTTTAAGATTGCTTAAACCTGATTTTTTGTGCTTACATATTTGACTTAAATCTGAATTTTATGTGTTTGAATTTGATCAAAATCTGATATTGATTTGATTTGATTCAAAACCGGTTCAATCTCTGTTGAGGTTCGGTTGTTGGATTAAATCAGGATAAGATTAAGTTGAATTTCAGGTTTTTTTAAATTCTGATTTTCTGCTTGAATTTTCAGATTTGGTTTTCTATTTTTCTATTTTGATATTGAATTTTCAGATTTGGTTTGAGGTGGTTTTATTTTGTTTGCGGTTTGCATCTTATCCGGCCCATCGGGCTACTATAAGGTGCCCGGTTTCATGCATTCCAATGTTGACATCAAATTTCCATTTTATAGAAGATTGAAGTACATCGGTGTACAATATGGTCAATCCTTCCCGCAATTTAGGTACTTCACTACTTTGGAAAATTTTCAGCATTACGACGGCATGCTGGTCATTTTACAACTTAGTGAAGTTTACCCATCCAAAGTGGCCAGTCTTGACTTAGCCATATTGGGGGAAGGATCACCGGCTACGGGAGTATGCTCGCGCCACCGTCCGGATCGACATCCCAGGGCGGACCCGGGGGGAGTCATCCAAGGTGGAGTTCCCGCTAGGGAGAAGCTCCTTAATTTAGTATTACTTTCGCATTCTGAATTTTTATATTTGTTCATTTTTTTGGAGCGAGGCCATTTAGGTTGGTTTAATTCTCATCGGCGTTCAAAGCCGGCCTTCAATCTTCATAGGCGCAATGGGTCTGTTTGGACTATTTTGGGCCGGAAGGGCCTGCTGGAAGACCTTCTGCCTTGCTGGAGTCTCTTGGTAGGACGGATATAGAAGGCCACCCGGCTATGCCCTTGGCCCGTCGGACGGTTTCCAAGGGGTGCCGGGCCGTCACCTTCAAGCTGGCCCACATTCAAACTGTTGCCCTCTGCCTTGTTTCACTTCTGCAGGACCTGTTTTTAGGGATTGCTCTCTTACTGCAGCGGCATGAAGTGGGGGGCCAAAAGGGGCTGAAAATGACCTGTTTTAAGGGGGCTGTTTAGGACCTGCTTCGGTTTGCTCAAGGGGCAATGGAACAGGGGGTTTTAAAGGTGTCCCAAAGGGGACCAAAATGAGGTGACAAAGATGGCGACAAAGGGGCTATTTTAAGTAGGGGGGTTGAGGATTCACCCGGAGTAGACTTGGCCCGTCGGACGGTCTCCAAGAATCTCTGGGTCATCACCCTCACCTAGGGCTCTAGTGGGTACCACAAAGGGGCTAAGATGGGGTAACAAAGATAGCCACAAGGGGGCTGGTTTGAGTAGGGGGAATTGAGGATTCGCCCGGAGTAGACTTGGCCCGTCAGACGGTCTTCAAGAATCTCCGGGTCATCACCCTCACCTAAGGCTCTAGTAGGTGCCCGTTGGCATCTCAAATATTCATGAAAATCATATGAGCAAGATTAGGAGGCAGCCACGTACCTGAAAATTGAAGGCAGCAAGTCCTTGACCAATAGGACCGGCTCTAGAAGAACTAAAGTGGGCCTTCCTGAGTCTGAATCAACAAGACGTCTGTGGAAGATGGTTCTATTTCAGCTGCTAGGTGATTAGTACGAAGGAGAGCTGAAGAGAAAAAAGAGAGAGAGGGGGGAGCTGGGTAGTCACGACCAAGAGATGGCCCAATGAGGCTAGCTATCCATGGATTTAATCAAATGTTGGCCCATTTACGTTCTTGTGGCAGGCCCGTTCAAGAGAAGTCCACGTCAAAAAGAGGAGAAGAAAAATAAATAAATAAAGGAAGAGAAGCTGTTGGAGCAGGGCCAGGGAAGGAAACTGACTCCCCGTCGGACTCTACCCCGGAGCCAATGCCAGCAACGGTAGGGAACTGCCGTAAGAAGGCATTTGAAGATAAGAAGGGAAGGGGGTCGATCCCATAGGCTTCGGGATTGCTCCGAGTCCTTCTCGGAGCTGTAACTCCTATTACGGGAGGTTTCCCGGCGGAGGAAGGACACGACAGAAGCCTATAAAAGCCCAGTATCCTCTCGGCTGAACACCACGTGAACACACCCCCGATGGAGAACCATCGAGAGACCGAGAGAAGAAGAAGAGATAGAAGGCTTACCGGAGTTGTCTCCCCCACGCCGTTGCTTGAAGCCCCCCTCAAATTTCTCTGTCCGGAAGTCTCCTGAAGCCGCAGCCGCCGGAAGCCCCTCCCGTAGGTGTCACGATCGCCAGAAGCCTGCCGGAGGAGTCCTTGGAGTCGAGCTGATCGCTGGCCCACCGGAAGCGTTGTGCCCGGAGTCCGTCGAGCGTGCAAATATCACCGGTAACATCTAGCACCGCCGTCGAGGTCTTGATCACCCTCTGCCGCCGTCGGAGAAGCCTGGAGCATCCAACGCCTTCGCCCGCTTCCGCTTGAGAACCCTGCAGTGCCGTCGCCCGATCGGGAGGAGGAAGAGAGGCCGGCCAATTTATTTTTTTTCCCACTTATGTCCAGCTGGCACATATCAGGAGAAGGGGAGGTGCGCGAGCAGGCTGCGGGTCTGATTTTGACCCGCGGGTCAAAATGTGTGCGGGGCCCACCATGGAAAAAGGAGTTAAAAAAAGGGGAAGGCCGCGAGAAGCCGCGGCCAGAAGCCGTGCTCGCGAAGAGGAGTCGCGGGAAAACAGTTGACCCGCCGTTCAACTGCGGGTGGGGCCCACCCGAAAGCGGCTGTCAAAAAAAAAAAGAAGAAAGAAGAGGGCCCAAACAAGGTCCCGCGGGAGACAGGAAGGCCCACCAGGCCTTGGTGAAGCAGGGTCCGAAGAGGGCTCAATGAAGATTAATTTTTCTCAAAAGATATCCTTGATAGAAATTAAATAAAAATGCATCTAATTAATTAAACAAACCGAGGTGAGCATCCGGCCGGCTAAAAACCCGACTCATGGTCTCGGCATAACTTAAAAGAATGAAAATAAATGGGAAAACAATAGGCCGGCTTTAAGCACGCCTCTTGACCCATAATTCAAAAAAAATGAAATAAAACAAACTCTAACAAAAATTAAATAACAATTCACTTAATTAATTCAACAAACCGAGGCGAGCATCCGGCCGGCTAAAAACCCGCTTCATGGTCTTGGCTTAATTTAAAAGAATTCAAAACAAATAGAGAAAGCAATGGGCCGACTTCAAGCACGCCTCTTGACCCTTTAAGTTGGACATACAAAGGTCTGGTGAAAAGACCCCAATGTCTTACCATGCCCCAAGAGGGAGTTGTTTTGCCCATTATGCCATGGAGAGGCTGCGCATGATCAACATGTTAATATGCCCAAACCATAGGCTAATGAGGAAGACCAACCATGGGAAGAGCGCCCACAAGCTTATCAAAAGCCGGGTATGCTCAACCTTGAACCGGTTGGGAGAAGATTTCTTGTGCCTATCAAAGACAGGACCATGCTCAAATTGCTGAAATGACAGGACAGGTTTCCAGATGCCTATCAAAGACTGGAATGTGTTCAAGACAACATTCAAGACGGGCACATACTTGATCCCGAATTGAGGGGATGTCACAGTTTTCCTGTAGAAGGAAAAAGAGCAGGAGGACTTGTGTGAATTTCAAGCAAATGAAGAATTCAATATTTAGTGCAAGGAGAAAACAGTCTCTGCCGGAATGAGTGAATGCAAGCACAAGAGAAAATTGAAAACTGAATATAAATCTGAAATTTCAATAAAAACAAAACATTTAAAAAATCTGAAATCCTATTAAAAAATCAAATGCTGAAGAAGTGCAGAGATCGGATGATAGCAAACCTACAGAAAATCAGTTTTGATCTGAAAGGTTGCAAACTTAAAAATTAAATCTCATGTTTAAACAATCTGGAGGCAGACTTTGAAGCAAACAGAACCGCCGGGGATTAAATCTCCCGGGTCCGACATTCAATTCAATTAAGAATCCAGATCGGTTTTTTTTCCAAAATCCAATTCCCAAACTCAACCTGCAACATAATCCCTCAATGTAAATCAAGACAAATGTGGCTCAATCCAGAACCGATTAATTCTAGTCAGACCCAAGAAATTCTGAACCTGTAAATCTGAAACCTGTTAAATCTGCAAAATTACAAAATCAGAGGTCTAAGACTTGAAACTGGAATTTAAAACAGAATCTGGAAAATCTGAAATCACATCTGAAACTCAAAATCCAGAAAACAAAGGTCTGAAAAATCTGAAGTCTGGAACAAAATCTGTAAATCAGAGGTCAGAGACCAAAAGTGTATAAATCAGAAAATCTGAAGTTGTAAAAATTCCGCAAGAGCCAATTCTGAAAATTCCAAATCTGAAAATTTTTGGAACGTACAGAATTTGCAGGAGAGCTGAACAAAAATCTAAAATCTGAATTTATGTGCATAACCCATTTCAAAATCTGAAATCTAAAAATCTGAAGAGTTCCTAAACCTGGAATCTGCAGGAGATTCAAAAATCTGAACTTCACAAGAAACCGAAGCCTGTAAAATCTGAAAATCTGAAACATGTAGAATTTGAGACCTGGAGCCTGCAGTCAATCAATCCAAACTTATGAACAAATCAAACCCCTTAAGAAACTGAACAGTTTAAGTCATAAAACCCATGCTCCGAACAAACAAAATCTGTAAGATTTATAGAGGTCTGGGCGCATAATGCTTGAACTCAAAACAAAAAGCCAGAAAATAATAAATCAATTCACTGAACATAAAAAGGAACTCCAACCTGTTCAAAAACAAATCTGTCCAAATCAATTTGAATCAAACCTTAATTGAACTCAATTCCACGGATTGGATGCCATAACAAATTCTGAATCTGAAATTTTAACAGTGAAATTAAGTCTGAAGCATGACATCAGGTTTTAATTTTAATCAACCCAACTCCAATTAAAGGTCCAGACAACTAATGCACAATTAATCCAAAACAAACAGAGGCTCTCGATCAAAATTCAACCGGAAGATAAAATGAATCAAATCACCTGAACTAAATCTGAACTCATAAAACCAACACGTTTCAAGAAACCTGTAATCATCAAGTAAACTCTCAATGATCACCTGTCAAACTCAAATTAAACTTAAAATCTGTAACTTAAACCCTTACACTCTTGAACCAGTTACCAACTCAATTAAACCCATAAACAGAACCTGAACTGAGTCATAAAACAAATCACAAATTCAACGAATCTCAAAACAGAATGTGAATCAATGTTAACTAAACCAAACTTGATAATAAATGCCAAAACAAACTCAAATCAAACCAAACCCAATATAACTCAAATTGCTCAAGTTAAACCCATTACAGCAAACAAATTTAATTCAAAACAAACCATATTCCATAAGTTAAGCCCAAATCCCACTCAAATCAATAAGTCAAACAAACTGTCTTAAACCAAGTTTAAAATCAACAAATAAATTCAAATTGAATCTAATAAGCAAATCATGAACCAATCCATTCAACAGGAACCAAATCTCCCAGATACAACTCAAATCAACTTAAAACTCACACACCAGATCTAACTTCAACCCGAACCAAAAGAAATCAACAAATTAAATTCAACTCAAACAGATCCAAATTAACCAAGCAGATCAAAATTCAAATTCAATTAAACAAACCAAACCAATTCAACTCAAATTAAATTCAAACAAATCAAATGCTTGCATTCCATCAAGTTCATGGGGATGTTTTCCTATGTCCATATGTGTGAATGTTTATTTTGTGGATGCATATTTTCTATTCCAATTTCCAATGGATTGCTATGACGCTTAATCAAGGGTTTTCGAGTAATATCGATGTAATTAATGTCGAATCTTCGCACCATCCGGCGGGGAGATGTCAAAATCAATTTTCAAAGAACCTAACAATCTCAACATATAATTTTGACCCTAGTTAATACTTTTTTGGAATACCATCTATTTTCCTAAGAAGTCAATGCTAAGGTCTAATCCAAATTCAAACAGGAAAACGAATTTCAAAAAACTAACATCTTTAAATTTTTTTAGAGATTTTTGAGGTTACATCAGTGCCACAAAGGGGCTGAAATTGGGGTTGGACATGGGCCGAGTGTGGGCCAAGTGGAGGCCAGAAAATGGGCCGGTTGTGGACCTGAACAGGGGTCAGGTTATGGGCCTGAAATGGGGCTTGTTTTAGGCACCTGTGGGGGGAGTGTTCGGCTGAGCCAAGTGGGCCTGCAGATGGCCGAAAATGGGCTACATGAGAGGCCAGATTTCTGGGCTTGGAAAGGGGGCCGGTGCAGCCCATATCAAGGTGGTTTAATCAGGCCTAAATGGGGCATTTTCTGCAGACAGGGCAGGGGTTGAAGATGGTTGCTGGAACAGATAGAAAGGGAGCCCTTAGAGGCTACATAATAAATATATATTACCCCTTCCTACCTTGGCTCCTTCTCTTCTTCTTCTTCTTCTCCTCCTCCTTGGCCGCAGGCAGCAGGTGGCAGCAGGGGGCACAATGGGCAGCAGGTGCAGTGGACAAACTGGCAGCCTATCGGCGTCTGAAGAAGCCCCCTTTTGGCTTGGACGCACCTCTCTTTTTATAGGGGGGGAGATGAAGAGACAGCCAGGTGTGGTACGTACATGGCTATTGGCTCCTTCAAGGCTATCTTAATTATCCTTGACCTGACCCTTGAGTTCTCCCATGCTTTAATTCCTTGATTGACCCTTGAATTCCCCATCTGACCAGTCTCTTCAGCTTCCCCACGCCATCAATTGGGCATGGTGACTTGGCAGATGAGGTGGCAGGTGATGGTCTGGCAGGTCCTGATTGGGCCTGAATTGGGCCTGTTTGACTGACCGCAGCCCACCCAACTTCTCCTTCATGGGCTGTACGTACAGGACTCCAAATGGGCTGGGGGCATTTCATTTAAATCAGAATAAAGCTTGGAGCAGCTGGCATATGCACCCATAGGCCTGTTTTAAGGTCTGATTGGGCCTGATTTGACCCAATTGAGGGTCGATCTAGTTGAAAATTGACCCGGACCAATTCTTCCATTTTATCCTATTTTTTTGTGCTGCCCCTCCTTTTTTTTTTATTTTTTTGAAAAATCTGACGCAAACAGCATCCCACCTCCCTCATCCAGTAGGCAATCCCCCCCTCGGATGGCTACTAGTTTGTCCTTCACCTCCGGATACCTCTTAGGCTCTTAGTTATTCTCTAATGGTCCCATTTCTTCTCCTGCGGCTTTGATGAGTCTCAACTCAACACCGGATTCATCCCGATCCTTCTCTTTCACTATCTTGGTGTTCTTTCTCTCTCTATCTTTGTGACTTTGATGGCCCTAGCTTCTTCCTAGACACACATCCTCTGCCAATTGTCTCTTTCTACATCCCGATAAGTCTAGAGTTTGCTCCACCTCTAGAATCTTTCCTCTGGCATCTCCTATTCATCCTCAGAACACTTACAGTCCCCCTTCAACTTGGTAGTATCACCAGCCCATTCTGTTCAATGTTATTGGTGCTTCTTCCTATATCCTTCATCTTTAACCTCGATCCTGCAAGGTCCACATATACCCAGAACCCATATGGAATCCTTTCCATCACCGATCAGCCTTGATGTCTTTGACTTCCAGTGTTCTCGCCATCCCTTCTGGCGTCCTTCTCCATCCCCATCTCCTTTCAGCCCCTCTTCTTTGTTTCTGCCACTAGAAGTCACCAGGGAACTATTCTACCAGTTCTATTTTTTTGTAGACCGATCTACATTGTCTATATCTCCATCATCGCTGTCTCCAGTAATCTTGCCCGACTGTTGAAGTCTTTCTCTTTACCTTTACACCCTCTTCCACCCATCCAGCCACCTCCTGTCAACCTCTTCTATTTTTTGAACAAACGGGTGAACGAGGAAGACAAAGGAGCAAAGATGACAAACAATGTCATTTGACTATTTTGTTGTTGGGTAGCGCACTTCATCTTCTTGTGTGAGCCCTCTTCATCACCCAACCGATCGACCCATAACCAAGCCGCCCACGTGAGCTCTTTTCACCACGGGGTTCTACCCAATTGATAGCCACATGCCCCCTTGTGGTCCCTACAGTGCCACTATGACTCCCCACTGGGGTTTAGCTCATGCCAAACCGGCCGATCCAACCAATTCAAAGCCAGGTTTGATCTAGAACCACTCAATTTAACCTGTTCGGGCCTGATTCAGATGGTTTGCTCTTGGTTCATAATTGTCCACTGCCCTATTAGACCCTTCCATCCTTGTTGGTTAAAGGCAGTTAAGGGCTTGTTCAATGCCCCTTCTACTAGTTCAGACCGGTTCAACACTCTCCAATTAGGTTCAATTTGGTTGAAGGCTAGTTTAGTAGGTTTTCAGATTGTCTCAGGTCCAGTTAGATCGAATTCGATCCAGTCAAGGTTATGTTAGCTGCTTGGTGACTTGTTCGTGCCTTTTACATGTATAAATAGCGATTTCTTCATCTGTGTGTCATATCAATTTGGTATCAAAGTTGATGCTGACTTGTTTTCACAGGTCAGGATCTTTATCTTGCGTAGGACATCAACATTTTAATTTTGATGTCATGTTACCACCGGAGGTACCTACTACGATATTCTTATCTAGATGCCTAGATAATTGCATTTTATAGTCTCTTTGAGAGGATAGCACCAGAATACATGGCAAGTATGGTTGGACTTATAGTCCAATTTGCACATATTGCCAGATTCTTAGTGAGATCATGAATTGTTCGGTACATAGAGGATGTTTGGTGTGAGATTATTTGATGCTGTGGAACCGTAATTTTTCATTTAAAATTTATAAATTCATTTTCTGTTTTGATTTTACTTTTAACTTAGCCTTGACTACTAGGAAAATATGTGATATTTTATAAGAGTACTAGCTAGGTCAATGGCATGTATAAAAGTATATGTTGTGGTTGCTAGATTCTTTGAAATTTTGTTTTGATCTCTCCCTATTGGATGATGCGAAGATCTGATGTTAATTACATCGAGAATACTCGAATACCCTTGATTAGTTACCATAACAATTCGTGAATAGAAGGCATACATCCACAAAAACAAACACATTGGCAACAACATTCTTCTGAGCTTGGTGGAATGCAAACATTTAATATGCTTTAAATTTGATTTGATTTGAATCGATTTGTTATAAGGTTTGATTTAGGATTGATTTTGTTTTGATGTTTGACAGGTTGACTTTCAAGCATGAGATTGTTTAATGTTTGATTTGAATTGGTTGAAGTTTAATTAGTGTTCTGTTCGAAATTTTTTGGATGAGATCTTTTGTTTTGGGTATATGTTATTTGGATTGGATTGGGTTTGATTAGATTTATTAATTGGTTTGAGCTTATTTGTTTTTAAAGTTTGTGTCATTTCTTGTAAAGGTTTCATTTGTTTTAAGTTGTTTATCCAAATTTAGTATGATGGAGAATTTGTTGAATTTAGTTTGAATTTTTTTAATTAGAACTTGGCTTGATATCTGTTTTGGGTTTAATTTTGGTTTGAACAAGTTGGTATGTTCTAGATTTTGTTTTGTAAACTTCAGGTATCAATTTGTTGGGCTCTTCCCTTTTAAACCTGCAGTTTAAGATCTATTTGGGTTTGGAGTTTGATGGAGTTTGATTTAAGATCTGATCTTTTTTTTGGATCAGGTTTTCATTTTTAAGTTTGATGTATCTTTCATGTTTTTGACCTCTTTAAATTGGGTGAACCTGGTTTGATTAAGATTGGATTCAGAGTTGGTATATTAAGACCTTATCTGAATGGATTAATGTCTGTCCGCCCATTTGATCTTTTTTATTTCTTTTGATTTAAATGTTTGCTTTGTGTTTGTTCTGGTATTATCATTTAATCACATTTCTTATTTAGAGTTATGAATGGAATTTGAGCATTCTGGTGATTTGAAACTGCATTTTTTTTTAATTGGAGACTTTGGGATTCAAGTTTGGATCAGAAATGCCTTGATTTAAGATTTTCTGGGATTGGATTCCAGATTTGATTTATGATCATGAACCTGAAGCTAGTATACATGCGAGTGTTTAGATTTAGAAATCTGATTTAAGATTTCTGATTTGAAATTTAATCAAGATTTGCTTTTTTTTAGAATATTGACAAATGTTCATTCTGTTATTTGATGCCTAAAGAACTTGACTTTTATCTTGATTTTAAGATTTTTTTTTATGATTGTGATTTGGAGTTTCAGATTATGAAATTAATGTGCCATGATTTTTGGTTGATTTCTTTTATGCTTTAGGCTCCAATTTGTAAGTTTATGAAGTTAACTCTGAATTCGTAGGTTTTCTGGAATCTTCAAATTGGGTGAGCTCTAAGTTCTCAGAACTTGACCTCTAGACCCCTCCGGAAATTTAATGCATGGGCTTGATTTCAGATTTAGATAGTCCGAAGCATTTAACAAACTATCACTTTTCTTCTTCTTTTTACAATCTGTTGTTCCTCAGAAAGTAAATTCTGCAAAACCGATTTTAATGTGGCAGTAGGTTCCTCAATTTTTAATCTGAGTATTAGACTTAGTTTCAGCTAAACCTTGTAGTCTTTAGTGGATTTTACAGATTTAATATCCTCTTTAAGATTTGCATTCATCCAAGTTCATTGGGTAATTGATCTCCACACGCACAACACTTCGGAAATTTTGATTTCCCTTTTACATTCACAGAATCACATTTGAAATGGAGATACATATATATTGAACATACTCTATGGACTCTTGATGGGTTTAGAGCTATCCTTTCTTGGTGTTATTTCATTCAATTCAAGGGGATTTGTCCCCACTTGAAATTGATGAAATTTTACCATCCTTTGTAGATAAGAGTATGACACTCTCTACATAGGTGGAAGGTCTGGTGGAATATGGGAGACTTGCCTATTTCCCCAGTTGGAACTAAGCACATCGGGGGCATGCCCGAGTGTTCGTCCCATGTGGTGTCTATAGAGGTAGGCTAGCCTCTTAATTTAAATTCTTTTTCTTTGATGTGTCAAACACAATTTTTTTTATGCCTTTCAGGCCCTGGTGGCCTTAATCCTTCATTACTGGTCACACAGAGACCCGGTTTGTTCATTGACTCCTCTGACAGAAGGTACACTTTGACAGTTTCTGATTTTCTCGGCTGAAACCAGAATCCTTCTTATTTGATCATCCAGTGGGATAGTGGCCCGGTTGGCCTATCAACTATTCTAACCAGAGAGATGCCCCTTTAATCCTTCTTCAAACAGCAAGTATGGCTCGGTTGGCCCTGTTCGCGATGACCATGACTGATTTTTTTTTTTTTGATATTCTGCACCCAAGGAGTGTTCAAGAAGGGCAGCTGGGTTGGGTATTTGGTGGGGTACATTGGATGACCACGATTATATATTCTTGGACAGGTTTTAGTGCAAAGAACTGAGGCCCGAACAGGAGCATGGGGACATCCCTTGACACATTTTTTTTTGGGAGGTTTAAGTCTAGATGAAGGTTCCTTTTTCAAAGGAGATAGGTGATCTCAACCGTAGGAGCCCAAGGATAACATTAAGATGGCTAGACAATTGGCATGCTGTGGAGTGCGGTTGAGTTTTGAGAGAGGATTCTTCTTAGAGAGGGAAAGGACACAATCAGAATCGGACCCCCTGAACCTCACCTCTTTTTCTGCAGCCGATCCTCTTTGAAATTTTCTTCAAATGATGCTCCTGCCTTTTCTGCACCACCAGAAGACTTCGTGGTTGCCGTTTCCTTTTTCCCCCGATCATCCTTATCTCTCTTCCAACCTCGACCACTGCAGCCAGTCCCGCTTTTCAAGGGGAAAGGGTATGGCGGTTTCTTCCCTTTGCCGTGGTGTTAGTGGAGTGAGGTCCGATGCCCACTCTCCACTAGTTCCACTTCTGGATGGATAGGGGCTTGACCAGGTCAAAGGAAGACCTGCCTCGGTTGTCCAGTAGGGGGAGAGGTATGCACAACTTCTTGACCCACGCCTCTTGTTTATTAAGTGATTCAATAGCTGAAATCAATTCTCAGCTCCTCTTTATATTTGAATCCAATACCATTAAAGAACCGATATGGTAGGATCCAGAACTTTAAGTTACGATCAATCCAAACCATTAGATCAACCGCTCCATATCAACTGTTGAGAATTTTTAATTTGTCCAAGGATCACCGATTCGATAATTTTTTTTGATCGGTGCAATCACAATTTTCAAAAATTTCAAAAAATTGTACTTAAAATACAGTTAAATATCCATACATCAGAACTTTAGTTTTCATGCATAAATTTTATTGCCTAGAATTATTTGGGTAGTTTTGCCCTTATCTCTAAGTGCACGTTGATTTCGCAATTTTTTGAATTTCGTCTATAACTTATCGAATATGAATTAGATTGATGATTTGAGTTTATTGTTGTTCATCTGGAAGTTAGATAAACTTTTTGGTGGCATGGATGTAAATGTGCTTGTCTGGTTTTGTCCGGGTCCAATAGGGGCAAAATACTTATTTTTTTATTCGGAGTTGAATTCTGACATTCATGATACCGTTGCAAAGCTCTCGATCGAGACAATACTATTGACACATTGGTTTGATCATTTTGGCTCATTAAGCCCTACAAAGATTGTTCGAAAAACCACTTTCGCTGTTTTGCCCATATCTTGCTGAATGCAAGTCATATTTCTAATCCGACTTTAACGTTGCTCAATATGGAATTGAGTGGACTCAATGGTGTGTCAATATGTTATCAAGCTTGTCTCGAATTGCCCAAACCCACCAAGGGTGAAAAGAGTCATTTTACCGTTTGGGATCCATCTCAAATCGGATTCAGACATTCGAGGTACTGTTGTGAAGTCCTTTAGTAGTACAATCCCATGAATCCACTTATTTTGTCTTTCGGGCTTGATATTCCCCATATAAGGTCATTTAAAAATCAACTTTCGGTATTTTACTCGTAACTTTTCAGATATGGTTTGGATTACCGATCCAACTCTGGCATTGTTCATCTGGAAGTCAAAGTAGACTTTCTAGAAGTGTCACTTTTCTTTAAACCTTTTCCCAAATTGCTCAAACTCCACAAGGGCAAAATAGTCATTTTACTACATAAAGTCAGATTTTGACATTTGGGATGTCATTGGAAATGTCTTGATTGCTACAGTGTTGTGAGTCCACTTGTTTTATCATTTGGGCACATTAAGTCTACTAAAGGCCATTTGGGAGTCTGGTTTCACCATTTTACCTGTAACTTGTTGAATTTAAGTCGGATTTCTAATCCGACTTCGGCGTTGCTCAACTTTGAACTAGGCGGACAAGATGGTGATGTCTAACCTTTATCGGGTTGTCGTCTGGTCAGTCAAGCCCAATAAGGTATATTAGGTCTGTTTGACCCTAAATACAATGAAATGTGGATCCCAACTTGACTGTTCAATTTTTTTTCATGTATTTTTTTCGAAACTTGCTATTTCTGGGTGTCATGACATTTTTTGGGTGCTAATAGATATGTAGAGGATGTCTAGTGCAAGACCATTCCCTATGAGTATTTTATCACCTAATCGTTTGATTGGTTAGCTGATCAGCAATTCAATTTGCTCGTAATTTCATATTATGACCTACGAGGTACATGCCACTAAAAGAGCAGATATACATTATCAATACTTGTTCACGATAACTGTTATTCGAGAGGTAGAATGTCATGCTTATCGAGGATGTCCATAGTCAAGGAAGCAGTGTCCAAAGTCTTCAACGGTGCCAATTCTACTTAGGCAACAAGGTGGCTACTTATGCATTGTCTAGGTGATCAAGGCACAAACATTATATATTTATATATACACATATATACATATGTGCATATACACATATATAGACTTAGATATATAATTACATGTAAAGACATTGCAAGAAAAAAAACTTAAGAACTAATACAATTGTCATATAGCAAGAATAAAATTTATATGAAAATACATTACATGATTAAATTTGTCAAGAAAAGATATTATAAATTAAATTTACTTACCAAATGATATATAGTTTTTGAGTTTCTTCCTCAAAAAATCTATAAAATAAAGTTGATAACATATGCAAATGCAACACGTAGAAGCGGTCAACATTATCACAAGCTAACAAAATGATAAAAATAAAAAATATAACTAATATCAAGATGACGTATATGAGCAATTAACTAAAGTACTTAAAATTACAAATAAGTACTCGAGTCTTTTTTTATTCAACACAAAATATCACAACATATTCAAATATTAAAGTCAAAGACAACATTATTTAAATTCTCATCTCAGTGTTAGCCTCCTTGTTTGCACCACCAGATCTTCAACATTTGTTTCTTCCCATGGTACATTTCCATCATTGTCATCGTTATCCTCGCCATGTTCTTTCTCATTATCTTCATCTTTCGTTCACATAGATTGTGATGTACTTGTCCCTACCAATGACTCTTTATGATATTCTCTTAGAAGTTCTTAGCATTATCAACATTTTCTCATGTAATATCGCGAACTAAATCTTTACTTTTTTTTATAATCTACTCACTTCTTGGATCTAAACTTTTCGAGTGGGATTATGTCTTTACAGTTTTTTTTCTTATTTCTATGAACCTTTCACGACGAAAGTGATTGTATTGCATGTAAATTAAATTGTTCTACCGCTTATGTTGTAACTAGTTTCTCTACGAAACTAAAAAACAACAATAATTAACATACATCACAAATTAAAAATTAAATATAAAAATTAAATAAGGATCAAGTATCAAAATTAAACATGAATAAATACTTTTAAATTCAAATGTACTTCAAATGCATTCACAACCAAATGAGTTACCATAAAGATCGAGAATCCTCAATGGTAATATCTTCAGTTTTGGTGTTTCTTCACCATACTACATTCACCATCAACATTATTGATAGAAAAACATTTATTAAACTATCTTGTGATATTTGATAAATAGTTGACACAAAAAATCTTGAAAATGTTTTACTTAGAAGCTTCTTATCCCATGACCTCATAGCAAATGAGATGCAAAATATTCATTTTGAAACATTGTACTTTTCAATTCGTTTATCTATCTGGTATTATATATCTTTATTTGATATCATTCCTTTAACACATGTATAAAATATAGTTTTAAAATTTCTAACTAAAGTTGGTTCTTTAGATTGAGCACCAAAATAGAGCTTGAGATTAAAAAAAATGCAACTAAATGTAAAAGATGCTGTGATGACTCTTTAAGATGGGAGCATACTTTGTTTCTTTTCCTCTAAAATTTTCAACAATTTTTTATTTGGCAAATTTCATTATAGCATACAAATAACATATATCTAGTTTCTCATCACCATCAACTAATCTTAAAACTTGCAAAATAAGTTGGGATGTTCTCTAAATCTTGTTAGACTTCATGCTAAAATTTTACTCAAAAAACAATAGTAGACACATTTTTCTCGTATTTATCTACGTGCACACACTTTTATGCTAAGAATATGAAGAAAATAATTTTCACAACCTTCATTTTACCACATCGTCATGTAATCTCTTCAAAGTAAAGAATGATATATCGAATCTTGTCACTTGACATGTTACAAGTTCTTTTTCTTTTATTTCATTTCTCATGAAATCTAGTAAATAATAATGATTATACAAATATATAATCAATTTCTTGACATTTGAGATGGTATCAACAATTGTTTTCTTTTGTCCATTAATAATCTTTGTGTTGAAATATTATATGATGCATTGTCTATCTCAATTTGTATCATATTTTATTCGTCAACCTTATCAATTACTTGTCTAGAAACTCGTACATAAGGATGTTATCTTCTTTACTGTTTGAGTCATCAAAAAAAAACTTCATACAGTAAGTACCTTCCAAAAAGTTTACTAAGAAATTAACTAACTTTTCTTACCTTTTATCGGTCCAACTATCACACATTACGATACAACTATAAACTTTCTAATATTTTCATACACAAACTATATTTCCTTTGTGAGTTCAACCAACTTTTTCATGAAATGCACCTTCAACATGTGATAACTCTAGAAGCTTAAAGTGTAACCCAACACTACTTGCTTGTTCACACATGACATCACAGTTTCTTGATCGTGCGACATTTGAAGAAATGCCTACTTCACAAACTACGTGGATACATATTCTTCAATTTTAATTGTTCTTCCTTATTCAATTTATTTCTTAGAATATTTTGATATTTTTTCATTATTTATAGATAATTTTGTAAATGCATCCATTAATCATTTCTTTTTGCTAATTTAATCAACAACTAATGATGCCACACTTTTTTCGAGGAAGATAAATTCTTCATTGTTGTATTTTGCTCATTACTTTCACCATCTTCTACATTAGAACATTCAAGCACCGTCTCTATACTCGAAGATAATACCTTTACCTTATTGTTTTTATTTAGCCATACTTGTATTTCCTCGACAAAGTCTATTGTAATTTTTGGACATTTTTTATAGTACTAAACCTTCCAATCAAGTGTTCTTTCTATATTTTTTATTTCACCACTCATTACCAATTTACAAAGTTCATATTTGATCTTATTTTTGTCATTCTTATTTGGCCAATAAACATTCTTCTTTCCTAGATCACTGGACTTAGTTTTCTCTTTTTTCTCATTCACATTAACTGATTTTGATATCGAACATGAAACCAAACCTGATTCCATTTCCACAACAATGTGTAACTACAAATGATAGCCACTAATCAGCCAAATTGGATTAATTTGGATTTAACGTGGTCAAACAGTTAAAACAGAATAAATCACAAATCCATAAGGGGCCGTTTGACATCATAAAATTTTGGGAATAAATCTAGTTTATCTCCTAAATTTAGTTTATCCCCAAGTTACCCCTATATCAAACAACACCTAAAAGAATCTCTCCAACCCCCTGTTGGCACCTAAATTTAGCTGTAGTTGGAGTTCATTTCAATATCAATCAATCATTTATACATGTTTATGTGTTGTATTCTTTGTCTCAAAGCAAGCCCACTTTTGGTCCCAACCCAGTGAGAAAAGAAAACCAGCCCACTTGTGCCAATTCCCCAACCCATTTAATAACAACTACAGCCCTTGCATTACCTATTTACACACTCTATGGTCCGACACTTCTTATAAGTTGAGCCCATCTTTTGCCCGTCTACCCTACTGAACCCCATTATCATCAACCACCCTCCACATGCCTAATGGACCCAATTTTGTCTCAAAGCAGGCCCATGTAGCTTCAATCATAGCCCACTTAATCTATTTTTTACACAAGTATTGGTCTATCCACGGTGGTAGTATATTTAGCCACAGGAAGACCTTATTAATAGCAATATCGGGGTCCCTTGGCATCTTAGGGCATGTTGGAGATAACCCAAGTTTATCCCCAAGTTATCCCAGTACCAAACAGCACCTTAAGGGTTGTTTGGTATTGGAATAATTTGGGGATAAACTAGGTTTATCCCCAAAATTTAGGGGATAAATTAGGTTTATCCCTAAAATTTTGTGATGCCAAACGGGCCCTTAGTGAATATGCATAAAACTTTCCTGGCTATCTTTTAAGGATTATGGTCAGTTGGAGCATATCTTGGAGAGGCTGATGGTAGTAGGGGTATTCAGGAGAGAGGGTAGTTATCACGGTTGAGTCTAGCAGCTCGTAGAGACAGCAGAGTTATTGTGCAGGTCCCTTCGGCTTGTCTATAGCAATTGAAGACACCCAAGGACAAGGGGACTCTCACTTAAGGGCTAGAATCATCTTAGATCCTATACAGATAGCAAGCCAAGATTCTACAGAAGGCAAGAGATGGCGTCTGGATCAAAGAAGCAATTGGAGGATCTCAAATTTTATGAACCTACCATCGCATCACATCTTGCTACCTAATGGTCCGGTAGGGTTGAAGATCCTACAAGTTCGAGGATTCTGCGGCTGCTGTAATAACTATCTGGAGAGACTGCTACGCACATGACTCCTTCCTGGTAAGTAGATGGCCTCTTGGCCTATAAAAGCAAGCCCTATAGGTTTGTCAAGAGGTGCTGGAAGCACAGAGAAGTTGAGAGAGAATAGACTTGGAGAGGAAGGAGAGAGTGAAGAAGAGGTAAATCAGAGAGTCTCACTCCCTCCCCATTGTTGTTTGCAACCACTGAGGTTAGTGGATTACCATGAAGGTCACTACCCTCTCTGCAAGAACCTCTATCAAGGCCTTTGTCGCATTGAGGTTAGGATGGTGCTGTAAAGCCATCCTTGCTGTTTCCTTGCACTGTCAAAGTCAGTGGAGCCTTGTGATGCTATACTTGTGGGCATTCACCGTCATTGAGACCAGAGCGCACCTGTGAGAGCTTCCACGAAGCCTTGCGACCACCAACGGGAAGTCAATAGGGAATTTTTGGTCATCATTGGGGTAGGAAGGGAGACAAAGCTAGTTTTGGTTGTTAGCTTTGGAGCCCATCACAAATGATTTCATTGCCATCATCAAGAGATTGTAAGAAAAAAAGCACCAGAAGGTGATTTGATCACCCCCTCTCAACTAAGTGTTCGTGAGTAGGCTACCTCTGCATAGTCATTTGTGTAGGCCCTGTAGGTACACAAGATGCTCACTCCCGGATGGGGTGCCTCTGATGGTCAAGAGACATAAACCGAAGTTGCTATGCAAGAAGATGAAAACATCAACATAAGCTGGCGATGAAGCTTGGCCGACCTGCCGACCTTTGGATAATCATGTTGACGACGAGTCTATTGGGCCTAGACAATGCTTAAGATCGGCCTAATGACTATTAACAAATCACAAAATCAACAAATAAATCTTGTTGGGAATGATGCTAGGGGTCTAAGGATACGTCCTATGTCTCAACCAAACTTGAATAAGATTCTACAAACTAATTAAGCAATCAAGAGTAGTTTGGGGGGGCCTGTGCACGCCCCTATGTCTTGGCAAAATCTAAAAGAACCATAACATAAGGACTAGTTGGGGGGAGGGGTGCCCCCCCTACATTTTTAAGGTTGGTATACAAGGGTCAATCTCAAAAGGATAAAAGACCTCAATGTCATATGATACCCTTGCTAAGGAACAAATATACCCATTAAGCTATGGGGAGACTACATGTGTTTAACGTACAAATATGTTGAACCACAAGTTAATGAGGTCCATAAACTTTGGGATGAGCCTTATCCAAGGTCGGGGTGTATTTGATGCTAAATGAATGAGAATCCCCACATACCTACGTGGGGCCATGTGCATTCTATTCAAACAAATGGGATAAATTTCATAATGCCTTCTAAAGGCCAAATAGATTTGATCTTTAATTTATTCAGATTCTTAAAATTATGACTTCCATGTCTTCCCTCCATGTATATGTATCTCAATTTGAGCAAGCAATGATAATGCCATGTTCCGTGCAACTTGTGGCAAGATAGGGAGCATGAATAGCCTTATGGAACTGATGTAATACAAACACCAAGATATATACATGTCATGAAATTGAATAAATCAAATGTAACCCACCCAATTGTCATATCTGCAATCTGTCTAATCCGATCACACATCTTAAAACCGAGAAAATTCAAAATTGAAAGATCGAATTTGTGAGACCAAGAAGAGGGGTCCTTCGAATCAGAACTGCAGGTTCAAAGGCCAAAACAGAAGAGGATAGAAATCTTAAAGTCAAAATTCAGATTTAGAATACCATCCTCACATTTGAGGAATCTCAAATTTCCAGGTCTAAGATCTATAGCTTGGAACAAAAAAAGTTGTTGGATCTGAGCTATTAATCACAAATTCTGAGAAATCCTTAATCTTCAAAGATCATAAAAGGATGGAATGCTCAAACTCTGAGATCTGTGTTGGCTAGTTCGAAGAAATTTGGTGTCGTAAGGTTGTGAGGGATTCAATTCCAAGGAGCTGTCTGATAATCCGCAGCCCATTTAATAATCTCTGAATTATCAGCTTGTATATCTATCAGCTCCAGCAAGGAATCTGGACATCTCAGAGGATTGAGGAGTGGTAAACTTGTATACCTATCAGCTTGAAAATCCTCATCCCATTTAATAATCTCTGAATTAAGAAAAAAAAATTTGACTCCCCAGTGTGTCAAAATGAGAATAAGGAAATATTAAAGATTAAAATTAAGATCATGAATTTCAATCTATAAGTTAACTGTGTTTGTCAATCGATTATAAGATCAAATTGGATAAATGACAAGATTAAATCTCAAAGTACCAATATCAAATCTAATAAGCTCCAAACAAAGAAAAATGCCTAAGGTTGGAATTCTACATAAAAGAAATAAAAATCAGCAAACTCAACATCTTGAAAATTTTCAATTTGTGAAATTCATCTTCCTCTTAAAAAGTATAAGTTGAAAATAAAATGTTTAGGTCTAAAAATTCATTAAATGGCAAACTCGAAAGAATCAAAATCTGGAACATGCTTTATATTTGAAACTTTGAAGTGCAATAAGCTAACAAAACACTTCAAATGATGTTATTAAAAAAAGCACATGCACACACACCCTTTCCATGATAAAAGGAATCAAATTTTAGGCAAAGACAAGTGACATCAAGTCTCAAATCAATCCAAAATATCAAACTCTCAATCTAAAATTTCTTGTTTCAAACAAAAGGAACAAGACCACAAAGCCCAGAAATGGAGTTCAATTCTGAAGTCTTAGGTTTTCTTAAATCTGAATTTTTTCAGGCAAAAATGTAAAAGTCTATCCTTGGGGGTCTGAAGGTGCTCAAATTTAAAATCGAAATCAATTCTCTAAACGGTCAAGTGTTAAAACCAAAACTAGGATTCAAACATAAGGAAATTTCAAATCTGGAATTTGGAACATCCAAATCCGTAGTCAAAATTAAATTCAAGGATCCTCCCACACAAATTTAAAAACTGTTAGTAACTTAAAATCTTCAAAGTCCCTTCAAAACAAAAAAGTCAGAAGATTCAACAACATTCAGGAAGTCCGTGAAAGTTAGAAAAATCTGAAAGTTTGGGAATTTTGCGGAGATATGACAATTTTCGATGCTTAACAAATTCTGAAACCTCTGAAGGTAAGTCTCCCTGAACTCTCCCTGAACAAAAAAAGCGAGAAGAGAACCAGAAAATCGTAAAGAACTGAAAGGGTAGAAAGCTTATAATCTAAAAAGTCCCAAAACATCAAGTTCAAATGTCAAACATAATAATTGAAAAGCTTGAATCCCAAAAGATCTTAAATTTAAATTGAAACCAAGAGATTTCAAATCCAAATCTACGTTTCAAATCATCATACATGAAGTTCAAATAAAGAACATTAACACCTCAAATCTCAAATCCAAAATTTCAAAACTCTAAATTCAAAAATCCCACATCTTAAATCTCAAAATCTTAAAACTCAAAAATAGGAATATGAAATTCAAATTCGGAAGCCTCAAATTCTGTAATTTGAAAAGCTTGAATAAAGAGACCTGAATTCTGTGAAATCTAAAGCCAAAAATCCAAAACTTCATAGTGCCTGAAACTGGAATCAGGATTGAATTCTCCAACATCAAATCTAAATCTAACTAGCACTAAATCTAAACCTCTTAAATCTAAAAATTCACCAAATCTTAAACTCAAATTGAAAATTTCCAAACCTCACTAAATATGAAAGACAATCTATTAGACAAATTGAGAACTAGAAACACTAAAAGTTGCAAGGGCAGTAAACCAAAACATAAAGAAACCAAGATTTAAAACAAATGTCAAAGATAAATGAGTGAAATTGGTATCGAGTACTCTGATAAGAAATTGAATTCAAATTCAAATTTGGATGCAATCAATACCGATTTGATATGATACATATTATATTAAAATTTAAAGGGGTAAAGTTTGATCGTCGATCACAATGATGGTCGAGCATTATTCACATTAACATTCCGCAACATCACAATGTTGTGTGGCAAAACTTTGCCATCACATCATGGCGCAGTTGGGAGCTTCTTTGCCATCATGGTGTTGGCGGCAGCCCTCATCACCTTTTGTCTCTCTCGGTTACCTACACAACATGGCACCTACCCTGAGCCTTACGTTTGGGTGTATCTCCATCTCCCAACCAATCGCCGCCATTGTGGTTTCATCTCTACCATGGAATACCGGATCATGACCCAGGCTTGACTTGATAGGATTTTGGGCCAACCCGTCCGGTTGGGACTCGGTTGGGCTTACCCAACTGTCAGGTTTTGGTAGGGTTGTGGGGTCACGTGACCTGGCGACTAGGTCGCATGACCCTGCCTGCGAATGCCCCCAATAGGAAGTAATGCTTTGCTTCCTTGGGGCAATGGAGAGGGGGCTTCTTAAGCCCTGTTGGTCCCTTGGGGTCTTATATAAGACTTCTAGAGACCTTTACTCTCAAATTCCTGTACTCTAAGTCTAAGTCTCCCATTCTCAAGTTCTCAATCAAGCATTTTCATCACTTCTTAATTGCTTGCTCGGTTCTTATTTAGTGCATTATTTGCTTATTTTACTTTATTTAGCAATTATCTTACTTCTTTAGTTGCATGACTTAATCCTTAGTGTAATTAAGTATGTCTTCTTCAAGTTGTGACACCCAAATTTCGTGTGTTGCCCAAAATGATTTGGTTTGGTCACATTGCATTTTTATTTCCATGATAGAGAGAAAAGTATAGTGTAATTACTGTGATAAAATTAGGTATGGGGATATTTATAGATTAAAACACCACCTCGCAAGAATGAGGGACAACGTCATCTCGTGCTCTGATGTTCCGCAGGAGATAAGAATACAATTATGTAAGTATTTATAAGTTATAGAGAAAACGAAGGGAGCTTCAAAGCAGTATAAGGTTATTGTTTGGGAAGAAATTGTTGAACCAACGAGACATTCTGCACATATATATGGGATCAGATAAGGATGTCATGACATTCATCGTGTCGTAGACTTCGAAGATGGTACATATCTCTTATTCATATAAATACTTGATTATCTTTTTTAGTTACCATCAGTGAATTATATTTTTAAATAGATGATCTTCACTAGGCTATGAAGGCATGTTGGAAGTTGTTCATCGACGAAGACTTATTTTGACACACCAATCAATCAATGGGTCACAGATCGGCAAGTAAAAGAGGATCAACATGATCTCACTCAAGATGACGACCCAGGAGTGGTTCCTATTGATCCTATTGTCACTCAACCACAACAACATTAAACAACAATAACAACCACAATGAAGAACTTAAAGCCATGCAAGGAGATGATCAGATAGGTGACATCAAGGTGGTTCTTCCACCATAGCATATCGACGAATGTTGCCAAGTGACCCTACTATGACAACATGATCAACACTATCACCGACATTGGAAAAGGAGTGCTCGGATCTAACTCAAGAGAGATCTACAATGTATGTCTTCTTATGGAGGTGGAAGGTATAAAGAAATACGTCAAGTATTTTGAAAGGATTTGAGATGAAAAATGTTGCACATTGATGATAGACAATCGAACCAGTAAGTTCACTTTACTTACTATCGTACTTTGTTATATGTTATAACTTATTCATTCTTATTTTTTAAACAATTATAACTAGGAAGATGATGATAAACTTTTTAATATAATGTCAAGTCAGCACCATCTTTTGGAAATTCGTTGATGTATTTGGGAATGTAAAGAATACTTAATACCTCTTTGATTTGATAAATGGAGTTATCTAGGAAATAAGGGAGGACTAGGTTGTCCATGTCGTCACGAAAAATGCGACCGCATATAAAGCAACTGGTCAAATGTTGACAGTCAAGAGAACTAAGTTTTATTGGACACTATGTTTCGCGCATTTATTCTATTTAATGTTAGAGGATATCTGCAACGATCCTTAAATAGAAAGGGTCGTGAAGTTAGCATAATTTATCTCATCATTCATCTACAATATTAACTTTCTCCTTAACTTAACGAGGGAACATACCAAGTAGGGAGAGCTTCTACAACTTGGTGCAACTCACTTTGCCTCATACTATATTTTCTTAGAGAGTCTAATGGCTCATAAGAGAGCTCTATGCCACATGGTCATCTCATCGGGGTAGGGTACTTGGTTAGCTAGATGTGATCCTGCGGATAAGTGGGTAAGGAGCAAAATAGATGAAGCAATAGAGAGAGGAGACTTTTAGAAAGTTGGAAAGAATATGTTGAGTATTGACCAACCTATAGGAAAGGTGTCTAGGATCATTAATAGTGATAGTAAAGCGGACATGAGATATATGTATGATGTAATTGATAGAGTTAAGTACAAGATTACAAATATTGTGTCTAACTTCGACAAGTGGTGGGGCACTATGGACCATCGGTGAGAGTGAATATTACATCAACCAATACACATAGCAAGTAAAGACAACTGGTGGGGCGCTATGGATCATTGGTGAGAGTGAATATTACAGCAACAATACACGTAGCAAGTAAATTTCATTAGTCTTTAACTTCATTCATTGTATTTCAAATATATGTTTTGATTGATTACTAATATTTGTATTTTGTTAAGTTACTTCTTCAACCCTTGTTATTGCCTTGATTAACAATTCAAGGCAATAAAGGAGCTACTTACTCATGTCAAGAGTGTTATCAATAAGATGCTTAGTGATGACCACTGATCAATTATCGTCTATAACAAGATGTATGACTATAGGATGTGGGTGTTTCATTTTGGTACAACAAGAGTGGAGCAAATTATTATGCTCCAAAGTTCAGGTACATATCTATCAGTGTCTTAAATAGAATTCAAATTGATTTTTAAACTTAATTATTTATTAACGATTTATTCTATTTCATGTAGTTGATTGATAGATGGACCATGACAAAGCACCAGGCTACGAAGATTTGGCAATGTTGCTATCAGAGTGCTTAATCAAACCACTTTAGAATTTTGTTGCGAGCTAAATTGGTTGACATTCAACTTAATCTATATAAAGCAGTGGATCAGGTTGACTTCTAAAAGACTTGAGCACCTTGTATATTGCCACTGCAACATTAAGGTTGAAGTTGAAGAATTTAGAAATAATCAAGTAGAATAAAAAAGAAGAACAAAAGTGGAGAGCAGTCACTTCGAGACATCAAGTTGAGGAACCAATGATCTAAGATGAGGATGTCAACTTGGTTCAATTCTCCAATGAGAGAACCATTGAGAATATGGGTGAACAACCAAGAAGGGACGGTCAAATTCGAGTTCAACCTAGAAGATCAACAATGGGTTGAAGAAATGGTCAACGATGTCCCTATCACCCAAGAATTTCAGATTCCACCTTCCGTGGCGAAGATATGAAAGATTGGTGATAGATTAAGTAGGGATGTGTAACGTAAGAGAAAGGGTAAGTAGGTTTTAACTGATTTTCTTGACATAGCTGATGTAGAAATGATTGACGATGATCAAGACGACACCTTAGAGCTGAATATCTGAGTCTAGTACTAGATTTAGGAAGATTCTTTTTTGAAAAGTAGTAGTGATGATGGAGTGGGACATGAGGGAGGCACTGGTTTAGGCATGCAAAGGTCCATGGATCTGGAGACAACTCTTATAATGGATCAATGTTTTATTAGAGAAGAGTAGTACACCCATGCAACCTAGGATATGGACAATAATGTGAGGCTGCAAGGTGGAGGAGCATAACATATCCAGTCGGGTAGAGATCAATACTATAGACAATCTATCTATGGAGATGATTTATCCCAAAGTTCTTGGTTCTCTACATATGATCAAAAATGGAATGTGATGAATTATGGATCATCATTTGACACTCTGATCCACTTCTCCTTTGACAATTATGTTGGTGATTTTTTGGGACCCAATTTTGATATTATGATAATTCTAGAAGGGACTATCAACTATAATATGTCTATGAGTATCATAATATGTACAATAGAATGGCATGGGAAGAGTACAAGACTTATATATAAGAGGTAGAACAAGTAAATTTCATATAAAATGAATAAATTTTTTATTACATTTTCTAGAAGTTGTGGTTTTTTTATTTTTATTTTGTTTTATTTTTTAAAAACATTAAAATAATGAGTTGGACCATGTCAATCTTGGCTTGGGCTGACCCGATCTGGACCCATGACCCATTCCTCCTTGGTCTCTACCACATTCACATTCTTGCTAGGATTCCTCTGCCTGTTATATAAGCTCGTCGAATTTAACTAGGATGTGAATCATGTGATTTGATGTTTCTTGGAGTTCCTTTTGCTAATGCAAATCTTCCTCTTATGTTAGGCTTGTTATTCTTTGAGATTATTTAATGGATAGGATTTGATTTCCCATGGTGAGTTGTCTAAGGCTTCTTGTTGGTTTGTGGTAGACATGAGGATCTACTATTTGTTGGATGAATTTGTAACATTTACCTAGTGGGCAAATAGGAAAGCCATATCTACTTGTTTGCATTTGATTCTTCATTGTTAAATACTACATGCTTCACATAGATTTGATATTCAAATATCCTTTAGTATGGATGGCTATGTTATCTAGGATGCTTGCCTCAAATGCTAAGGCGAGACAAGACAAAAAATGTCTCGCCTTGACATATTTTGCCTCATTTGTCTTATTCGGATTTGGACCCAGTAAGGGTCAATTCTAGTAACTTAAAATTTTTTTCTGTCACCTGAAATTCCTCATACTCAGTATTCTACCTCAAGGTCATAACATCTTGATGCCCTGCAAGCCCTATAAGTGATTTTTTTATGTTCTTCAAATGTTTTAATGTTGAATATAAGTATACATTATTAAATATATTAAAATATATATCTAACCTCAAGTGCCTGAGGCGAGGTGATCTTCCTCTCATGTTGAGCACCTCATGCCTCAGACAACATAGATGGATGGTAAATATTAGATGTCTCACGCTGATTCAATATTTAAATATTACATGATTTGTTAAATACTAAATTGCCTCGTGCAAATTTGATGTTAAATACTACATGTCTCTCTCAATATAATCTTCTAGTATTTTTAATAAGTATGGATTTGTATTGTGAAGAATGCATATAAACAATTATCTCTAAAAGAGATATACAACGCTTATTTTCAATAGAGATAGAAGACATTAAATAATACATGAAGTCATTTGAATATATTTGACAAGAAAGATGATGTACATTGATGATGAATGGTTGGACATGTCAATAATCTTTACCTTTTAAACTTGAAATGAAGCATACATTTGTTTGAAACTTTTTGATTTTGAACTTGTACATATTTTTCTCCTTTATATGTATACTTAAAAAGACGATGATCAACATCCAGTATATTGTCAAGTTAGAACCATCTTTTGGAAGTCTATGGATGCATCCGAGCAAGTAAAGAATGTGAATTATCTCTTTAAATTAATTGACGATGTTGTCGAAGAGATAGAAGATGATTGAGTTGTTTAAGTAGTAACGAATAATGTAGTTGCATGTAAAATAGCATGACAGTTGCTGATGGCCAAGATGACACATTTATATTGGATATCATGTTCCACCAATTCCATAGATTTGATGCTAGAGAACATATGCAAGAATCCCCAAATTGATTGAGTAGTTAGGGCATTTTAATTCATATTATTTTTTATATATAATCATAACTTCATCATTAATTTAATGATGGAGCATATGAAGGGTTAAGAGTGATAGAAATGTATGCCTTACAAGTCAATCATATATGATATGATTTGACATTTCTAAAAATATCTCATTCATTTAATTAGTCAAATCTTCATTATAAACTCTTATTAAATGTGAATATCATAATGAAATCCTTGATCAAATGCAATGATGATTAAATTATGATGAGATTATGATAATGAGATTGATCATCTATAGGTAATTAATCTAAATGTTCCTAATCATAGGATACTTGAGACGTGACATCAAGGATCCGAATAGACTAGTGTATGTGATATCCTTATATGATGAGGATGACCGATCTCATTAGTTATTAGCGTGGAGACACTGAGATACACATACAGGTGATCATTAGTTGAATGAGTTCACTGAACTGACCGAATTATAAATCCTGAATGGTATCTTACCGAACTGTCAATCAAGATTTTCTATCATCATGGTTACATAGTTAGACCTTTGACCTGAGTCGCCAAAGATACTTTGTTGGGTGGAGCTTGTGCTTTGACCACTAACTTATGGATCACCGTTTAGATGGTCTAGTATAGTAATGAATCGGGTACAAGGAAAACCCAATGAAGGTAATTGAGCGGACAACAAAGGATTATCCACTCTTGGTAAATGAGAGTGAATGTCCTATAGGATATTACTTTAAATCCCTGGCCAGGGTAGATAGGACAATTATAAAAGGAGTTTTCCAATTCATCCAATTCCGAGTATAAGATCTTATAGAGTCGGTACACTAAGGAGTTGACAGTTGATGCCGTACTCCTTTTTGACCGGGAAATTGAATGGATGAGGGTTTATATCTATGTGGTAAATGATGATAGAAATGATCAATAGAGATGAGATTATCCCCATAGCTATTTAGGATCATGGGATGTAACTTGTACCCTTTATGATTGGTAGGCCGATTAATCTGTTATCAGATAATAGATTTAATTAAATTAAATAGAATTGTTCTATTTTATTTAGGCTTCAACCAAATAAGCTATTGGGCCTAGTGGGCCACACACAAAAGAACTTATCCACAAGTACAGGGGTAAGGGCATAATTTATGGAAATTTTGGATTTTTATGAAAAATTACAAAATTCTCTATAAATACTAATGGTTTCAGCCAAATCCTATCAAGCCAATGGTGAAAATCACGTCCCTAGCCTCCTCCTTACCTCCTCTCTCTAGAAGGTGTCCATGATCGATGGAGCTCCGTTCTAGAAGAGTTCTCGAGGCCGGCGCGAAGGGAGAACCTACTGTGGATGAAGTTCGTGTGGATACTGCTGGAGACCGGACATTTGAATGATTTTAAGAGCTTGAGAAGCTCATCTCCTTCCTCTTCATGGGATTATATAAATCCCTATCGGGTATATTCGAACCCGATTTGATCAATTTTTTGTTTTCGTTGTTCGGTTCCGATTGAGATAGATTCTAGAAGAACCCATAGGAATCGTCGTTTCTGCTGCACAAAATTTTTATGGACAATTTCTTACAGTGGTATTAGAGCCAGGTTCAAGTCTCGGTCGAAACCGATGTCGAATCAACATTATTTCATGTAATTTGTGTTCCAGAATCTTTGCAAATGTCTGTTTTGATGAGGCCACCATAATTTGTGTATGACTCAAATAATAGATTGGTTGGCTTCGGTAGAATCTTGTGATATAGGGCTTTCCAACACCGCAAACCGTTAGAAGTTTCGATCTCTGTAGATTTCGGGAGAAGCCCCAAAAGTTGTTGCTTCTGTCATGACCTAACCATCACCTGGATTTGGGGATTTTGCGAAATCTCCGTTCACAGACGAAATTGAGGCTTGGAAAAGGATTTAGGAGATGGGTAATGTGATTACCTAACCTTTACTCATGATATAAAGCTATGAATGGCGGCGGAGGGAGAGAATTTTATATTTTTCCGACAAACTAGGGTTTTACGGAGTCTAGCAGTGCCGACCTGTTTCTCCCTGTTTTTCCATTGTTAGAGAAATTTTATCTGAAGAGATATATACATATTTGGAAACTTCACTTGATGAGGATTCTAAATTGTATTTTTGGAGAATTTTTGCTTCCGGGATAAGAAGTTATCCTCGTTGCAAAATGGAGATTTCTGCTACGAATCTTGGTGACCGCCGGCTCTTCTACCTTATTTTATGGTAGTTTGAGATTTTTCCTGGATATGAGACCAGCTGTTTTGTATTCCTTATTCAATGAGGATTCCAACGCATATTTTTCGGATTTTTCAGAGTCCAGGATAAGGAGATAAGGACCTTCTTTTATTGGAAACTCTCCTCCAGATGAACAGTGCCCTTCCCCGGCCCTTATCGGGCGGAGAACACGATCGGGTCCGATTTGGACCTGATCGCTACAGTAGCTGGAGAGCGGCGCATTGGCGGGTGCACAAGAGGTGGCTCAGTGCCTGCAGGTGGTCGGTGCATCCGGCAGCGCATGCGGGTGCACGCCGAACGGGCGCTGTGCACTGACGAGCTTGACATAATGTGCCAGTTCTTTTTCAAATGATTTAAAAGTGTTTAAAATCATAGAAAAACCCAAAAAATTACCAAAAAATTCTAGAAAAATTTTGAAAAATTTTATGTTATTATTTAACATGTTTTAAAGTGTTTAATGGCATGTTAGATAATTTTAAGCCCTATTTACATAGATTCACTCATGGTTAAACTTTAAAATTATTTTAAAAGTTTAACTTATATTAATTAGTGTCTTAATTAATTCTGTTAAATGATATTTTTCAGAATAGAAATTGGGACATTAATTTCTAACTTTGCATAATATTGGGAATGCATGAATGTTCTAAATAGTTTAGATATGTATGTTTATTTCATACAAATTGGTTATATGTTGTTATCATGTTATTTATTTCATGAAAATTCGACATGCATGAAATTGAGAATTTCAAAAATAAAGCATATAATTTTATGCTGATATATATGATATATCTCATATAATTATCATGTATGCGCTCTATGTTCATGTGTTGAATGTTAGTGTGTGTATGAAGGTGATCATGGACTTAATTATGTTTGGCTTGTGATTGCTTTCTAATTGTGTAGGTTATGTTATTAAATGGGGTCTGCGTGTGTCTCCTCTCTCTTTATACAATCTGATTGTACATTCTATCTTCCTCCATTAATGTACTCCGCTTGGTTAAAACTAAGGTTTCTTATTAAGTTATATACATTTATGGGTCTACATACCCTTAAAGCCACTTGTAAGAGTTAGAAGCCAGTTCATGGAAGGTTGGAGAGTGGGACCACTTGGAGAAGCAACCTTTTGAAGTGGGAGCATGCCAACTCAAGCATCTGAAGCAAGGATTTGCACCTATAGGGGTGCCTTAGATACATGCTTAGGGTTAAGTCCATGTTCACATATTTTTATGCATATTTGATATGTGGATGTGTGCTATATGTTATACTTTACATATATGATATTCCAAAGATATTATATATACTTGGCACATATTATTGATGAGACTAAAATAAAATCCCTCTTTGTTATAATTAGGTTGATAAACGTGTGACATTAAGAATGACTCACGTAGCCTTCCGTTGTTATGGGCTGTGTGAAGAATCTATTCTCATAACGTAACAGGCGGGTTTGACCTAACTAGAATATATGGCTTGTTGTGCTACCACAAGTTCATAACTCTAGAGGTTAAATGACTAAGAGTTGTAAGAGTTGCAACTGGAGTAGTTGCCTACCTATTAAGTATGGGGTGATTTGTTGTGCTACTACAAGGTCATCACCATAAAGTTAATAGGGTCTTAGTCCCTACTAGGATTTCATCATGATATCTCATCTTTGCATAATGAGGGTTATGCAAATTCGTCAAAAATTAGTGAGAGCATAAATTAGGATAAAAAATCATATCTTAATTTTAATGAACGTCTACAATGTTATATTAATAAAATTATATCTCAGTTGTAGAATACGATGATAAACCACCATTTGTATGGCATACTAGATGTCAAATAGCTTAATGGCTCACATTTCTTAGACCGGTTTAGAACTAAGAGAATTGTTCTCATAGTTGACCAATTAACTATCCCTACTTGAGAAGTAGGTGTCTCCTAGATTATCTAATGATGTGAAAGAAAGATAAGATCTTATCTTATAGACAAGATGCATTGTATGTCTTAAATTAGATGTTAGTCTCTGTAAGATATAAATTGTAGAGACAACATGGATAGATGGATATAAGATCCATCATGGCTCATAGTGATGAGCTAACTAAGGGAAAGTTAGAATAACAATACATCTTAATTACTTCTTGTTGGTGAGATCAATAGAAAGAAGTAAAATCGTTAGATAGAAATAGGAGATAGTTAATAGTAAAAGAAGCTGGTCAAGATAATAAAGCCAGAATAAGACACAATTATTACACTATCATGATGATGATAAGTGGAAGAGGAAGTACAAAGTGTATTGTATATAAAGCAAAGGTAGAGCTTGAGAAGCTTCATGCATCCAAGTTGTAAGGAATCAGTCTAAGCATCTAAAATATTTTTGATTCCTTGAATCCAAGGTCTTAGCCTTTATTGAAACCAAAACAACAAAACCGGGAACCGATTAAGAAAGAGATCGAATATACCTTCTTGGGATTTGAAAAATCCCTCACCAGAGATGAAGAGTGTATGTTCCTTGCTGCTTCAAACCGTTCAAGTGGACGGCCTCTAGCGGTATCCACACGGACTTCTTCCAAGGACCGGTTCCCCTTTGCTCCAAGCTCAAAAACTCTTCCAGAACGGAGTTGGACCATGTGGGGACTCCTTCCAAAGAAGAGAGGAGAGAGGGAGGCTGCCAAGGACGTTCTCCCACCCTTTGACTTGATAGGGTTTAACTTCTTAAGCATATTATATATAGAAGATGCATTTTTTCACAAAAACCCAAATCTTCTATATATTTACATTCTTGCCTCTGTCCTTAGAATTAGTTCTAATGTGTGTGACCCAATAGGCCCAATAGTCAATTTGGTTGAAGTCAAATTTTAAAAAGAAAAATTCTTTTAAATTAAATCAAATCTATTATCTAATAATAGATTTGACGACTTTCCGATCATAAAGGGTACAAGCCACATCCTATGATCTCAAATGACTTTGGGGAGTTAAATAACATCAATTGAGCCTTTCCATCATCAGTTACCACACGGATATAAATCCTCGTCAAAGCAATATCCCGGTCGGTCAGGGGTTCGGCACTGACTGTCAACCCCTTTAATAACCCAACTCTATGAAATCTTGTACTCAGGAATGGATCAACTGAAAAACTCCTTTTCCAATTATCCTATCTACCTTGGCCAAGGATTTAGAGTACTATTCCATAGGACATTCTCTCCCTCTTACAGAGAGTGAACAATCCCTTTTTGTCCGCTCAATTGTCTCCACCGAGTTTCTCTTGCACCTGATTCATTAACTATACTGGATCATCATGGTGGTGATCCGTAAGTTAATAATCAAAGTACCAGATACACCTAGCAAAACATCTTTGGCGACTCAGGTCAAATATCCAACCGTGCCACAGTGATGATAGAATACCCTGATAGACAGTTCAGTAAGATACCAATCAAGGTTTCTATGATGGTCAGTTCAGTGAACTTATTCTACTAATGAGCACCTGTATGTGTATCTTAGTGTCTCCACACTAATGACCAATGAGATCGGTCATTTTCATCATATGAGAAGATATCACATACACAAGTCTGTCCGGATCCTTAATGTCCTATCTCAAGGACCTATGACTTAGAACTTTTAGATCACTAGCATCTAGATGATTGATGTCACTATCATGATCTCATCATGATTCCATCATCATAGCATATGATCAAGGACTTCATTACAGTATGCGTATCTAAAGATAGATGGTAATGAATAAATGCATTTTATTATGAATAAGATGATACAAGAAATGTCTAATCATATCATATATAATTGGCTTGTAGGACATACATTTCTATCACAAGTCATTGACATTTACTTGTTTAAATATACACTAAATAGTATTAGATACTATATGTGTATATCATAATATTAGATACTATGGATGCATCTAATGGTATGAGATACCGAACATGCATCTTATATCTACAAGGAGTTGTAGATGATGACAAGTAAATGAAGGCTTAATAAAGAGGATGTTGACCTACATATGAATGGTGCAAAAGTTGCATCATTATTAGTGGGAGGTATAATTCTTTAATAGCCTTATGGAGATGTCTTAATAATTAAGATTGCTATTATATCCTTCAACAAGAATATTATATGATTTCCTGCTTGAATAAATGTTGATTTATTCTAAGTTATAGAATTGATAGATGTTTTAATAGATTGAATGGCAAAGTGTTTGTCAGTGGGTGCTTAATGAATTGTTTAATCATATTTGATATGTTAGCTCTCGTGTTATGTGTGAAAACTCATTTTAAGAGAAAATGGGTTGATTTAAATCAATCTACACTTTAGCTTTATGTAGAAATGGATAATGAGTTAATGAGTTGTTAGAACTCGTACATCTATGTATATGTTAGCCCATATCTAGTAAGACTAAAGAAAAATATTTTTACTTCACTATTTCAAAGATGATGTCTTTAGGTATAGATATATGTACCTTTTGAAGTACAAATCTAAGACTTTTGAGAAATTATCTGAGATTAAAAATAAAGTAGAGATACTAATAGAAAGAGTATTAGAACTATTTGACGAGATCAAAGAGGGGAATACTTAAGTACATAATTCACATACAATTGAAGGATAATAGAATCTAATGAACACCTCTTTACATATTTTAGCTTAATTGAGTAGCTAAAAAGAGAAGCTATATTATGCAGGACATAATATGAACAATGACAAACTTTACAAAATTATTTTTTGTCTAATTTTGGCTAAGTACTCATTATAACCATTTGATCTTAATAGGTACCTTCTAAGTATGTTCTGATTATTCCATATAGGATATGGAAAAGGGGTTAAAACTTGACCTTAAGCAAGTTAAGGTTTCGGAATGTCTAACCTGGTGAAGAAGTGTAACCCTTATTAGTTAGAATATAAGACTATGAAATGTTGGCTTGTGGGATATTCTAAAGAAACTTATGGATATTAAATATACGATCCTTATGAATAAGGGTATGTGTTGCTTAGCTCACTACATTTCTAGAGAAAAAGTTTCTCTTTAAGAAAGATAGTGGGAGCAAGTTATATATGGAAGATGTTCCAGTCCCACAACCCAATGACACTTCTATTAAGGTACTAGTTAATAATTACACATTGGCAACTTATAGATCTATTCTTGTGTCTATTCAACCTAAGAGATATGTGGGACATATCTCTAATGGATGAAATGAAGAATAAGATAATAAGAATATTGATCTTAAGATCTATATTGAACAAATATGAGATATTGATTCATAAATGGGAAGAGACAATAAAATCTGATATAAACGTTATCTATTTTAATCAAGTTTAGAACTTGATAGATCCACCTGAGGATATAGTATCCATAAGAAATAAATGGATCACTAAAGAATAGATTGGAGTGGATTAGAATGTGGAGACCTTCAAATGTGAGAATAGTTGAAAAGGATATCATCTAAGTCAAATTGTTGACTATGATGAGATCTTTTACCTATTCCATGGATTAATTCATTCGAATTTTGATTGTTACACTATGATTATAAGATAAACTAATTGGATGTTAGGACAGTGTTCCTCTTAATGTATTTTGAGGAACAGGTGTATATGATATAGCTATAGGAAATCAAGTCCCAATAACATCCAAGAAGAGTGTGTATTAAGTTCATTTATGGATTGAAGTAAAACTTCCCATATATCGTATATAAGGTTTAATGAGATTAAATCTTATGACTTCATTAAAAATGAAGAGGTGTATTGTGTATTCAAGAAGATAAGTGGGAGTGCTATTACTTTCTTGACCTTTTATGTTGATGACATACTACTTATTAAGAATGAAGTAGGTATGTTATCATTAGTGAGCCTAGCTATCAAATTAATCCTCCAAACATAATTTGGGTTTTAAGATCTATGAAGATAAATCTAAAAGCAATGCTCAATTAATGTATGTAATCACCATAGTCAAAGGGTTTGACATAATAAACTCCAATATAGGTTTCTTACCTATATAGTGTGGAGTTGATCTTTGTAAAGTGATGTCTTTGAAGACTTTTTGAGAGATAAAGAGATCACATTAATATAGCCCTTATGCCTTTGTCATATGGTCTATCATTATTGTGATGTTACACACATATTGTGATAAATGCTCTAAGTGTTATGAGCATTCATCAGGAAGATTTAGGTGAGAGTCACTAGATACTTTAGAGATATATCATTTGTACTTGAGAAGCACAAAGAATGTATCTATATATATTGGAGGATAAGACTTGAAGTATTTTATTTTGCAAACACAAACTTCTAATCAAATAAGTTTGATATTAAGTCAGAATAATGGTGGTGTAGTGAACTGGAAGAGTTCTATACGATAGAACACTGTAAATTCTACAATATATGTAAACAAGTTTACATAGTGGTTGCACACTACCTGAGAAGTAGTCTAGATGAAGATTTTTATCTACATATTTGATATGTGATTGTCCCAATTTTCTCCGAAAGTGTATCATTATTTTGAGAAAATAATAGGGCAGAGCCGATGTCTCATCATAAGTTAGAACTTCTATGACGATACCATACAATCAGAGAGATTACAACTTATAAAGATATAATTAAAGATAGAGTATCTACTGCTAATAACATTATAAATCCACTAACTGAAGCAGTTACTCAAAAAGTGTTTGTTCTTCACCTTGAGCTAATACAGATCAGCCAGATGGGTGATTGGCTTTAGTGCAAGTGGGAGATTGATAGAAATATATGCCCGACAAGCTAATCATATATAATATGATTTGACATTTCTAAAAATATCTCATTCAATTAATTAGGCAAATCTTCATTATAAGCTCTTATTAGATGCGAATATCATAATGAAATCCTTGATTAAATGCAATGATGATTAAATTATGATAATGAGATTGATCATCTAGAGGTAATTGATCTAAATGTTCCTAGTCATAGGATACTTGAGACGGGACATCAAGGATCCGAATAGACTAGTATATGCGATATCTTCTCATGTGATGAGGATGACCGATCTCATTGGTCATTAGTGTGGAGACACTGAGATACACATATAGGTGCTCATTAGTTGAATGAGTTCACTGAACTGACAGAATTAAAAACCCTGAAGGTATCTTACCAAACTGTCAATTAGGATTTTCTATCATCACAGGTGCATGGTTGGACCTTTGACATGAGTCGCCAAAGATACCTTGTTGAGTGGAACTTGTGCTTTGACCATTGACTTATGGATCACCGTTTAGATGGTCTAATATAGTGATGGATCGGGTACAAAGAAAACCCGATGAAGGTAATTGAGCGGACAACAAGGGATCGTCCACTCTCGGTAAGTGAGAGTGAATGTCCTATGGGATAGTACTTTAAATCTCTGGATATGGTAGATAGGATAATTGTAAAATGAGTTTTCCAATTGATCCAAATCCGAGTACAAGATCCTATAGAGTCGGTACATTAAGGAGTTGACAGTCGATGCCATACTCCTTTCCGACCGAGACATTGGAGGATGAGGGTTTATATCCATGCGGTAACTGATGATGGAAGGAATCAATGGAGATGAGATTATCCCCATAGCCATTTGGGATCATAGGATGTGCTTGTACCCTTCTTGATCGGTAGACCAATTAATCTGTTATCGGATAACATATTTAATTAAATTAAATAGAATTATTCTATTTTATTTAGGCCTCAACCAAATAGATTATTGGGCATAGTGGGTCACACATAAAGGAACATATCCACATAGGGGCAAGGGCGTAATTTATGAAAATTTTGAGTTTTTATGAAAAATTTTAAAATTCTCTATAAATACTAATGATTTCAGCCAAACCCTATCAAGTCAAGGGTGAAAACCACGTCCTTAGCGTCCTCCCTACCTCTTCCTCTCTCTAGAAGGTGTCCATGATTGATGGAGCTCCGTTTAAGAAGAGTTCTTGAGACCGACGTGAAGGGAGAACCTGTTGTGGATGAAGTTCGTGTGGATACTGCTGGAGATCGGATATTTAAATGATTTGAAGAGCTTGAGAAGCTCATCTCCTTATTCTTCATGCGATTATATGAATCCCTATCAGGTATATTCGAACCCGATTTGATCGATTTTCGATTTTCGTCATTCAGTTCCGATTGAGACAGATTCTAAAAGAACTTATAGGAATCGTCGCTTTCACTGCACCAAATTTTTATGGACGATTCCTTACAAAGAGCTCCTATGGCTTAGGACAATCCGATTCGTCTCTTATTATATT
Organism: Cryptocoryne crispatula var. balansae; assembly: GCA_036172225.1. Classification (NCBI taxonomy): domain Eukaryota; kingdom Viridiplantae; phylum Streptophyta; class Magnoliopsida; order Alismatales; family Araceae; genus Cryptocoryne; species Cryptocoryne crispatula. Next base: position 23,849,321 of record CM069928.1, read on the forward strand.
TTTTAGAGAGTTTAATATAATAGAGGTATCCTCTTACCCAAATGATACTTTCACTAGGATAGGCTAGTCCTTCAGACAAGATAAAATGGAGGAAGGCTGAGGGAACCTTAGAGAGTGGAGACTTTTTGGTGAACCATAAAGAAGATCCTTCATATAGTGCAACCCTTCGTTAAAGTCCTCAAAATTGTATATGGGGATAGGAAGGCAAACATAGCCTATCTATATGATGCACTTGATTAGGTAAATGATGAAATATGAAAGATGGTGTCAGATTTTAGTCAGTGGTAGAACATTATCGACCGTTAGTGGGAACATACAATGTATCATTCAATACATGCAACAAGTACTTTGTGATGAAATCAAATCATACATCTTATTTTTTATTGTTATGCTTTTTACTAACATAAAATTATTTTATTGTATGCCTATCACTTTTTTAATATGTAGTTCGGTATTCAAGACAATTAATGATCTCCTAGACATTGTTAAAGAGGTCGTATGCAAAAAAATTAGGTATGACGATCGATTAATTATAATATGCAATAAGATATATGACTAAAGAATGAGATTATTTCACTTTGAGATAACAAGGGTACAACAAACAATTTTGCTTCTAAGTTTAGGTATGTACTATTTGATCTTTTTTTGTAATATATTTAATTAATTTATTTCAATTATCTTCTAAAATATAATGATATCATACATTTGATTAGTGGATGGATCACGGTAAGGTATTAAGATATGAAGATTTGGTAGACATTACAATAAGTGTCCTGAGCAAAATCACATCAGTTTCAAGATGTAAAAGAAATTGGTCAATGTTTAGTCTTATTCATACGAAACAGATGAATAGGCTGACGTTAAGATGGCTAGAGCAATTGGTGTATTGTCACTACATCATGATATTAAAGTTGATGAATTGAAGAATTTAGAGAGAATGATGGACAACTAGGAGGAACAAAGGTGGAGAGAGGAAGTGTATGGGTGGCGAAGTGCGATGGTGATCATATAAGAATTTGACATCAGTTTGGACGACATCTTCTTTGACGAGTAAAATTAGTTGTAAGCATGAGTGAACGATAGAGAAAGACAAGGTGAACCTAAGTTCAACTTGGAAAATCGAGAATGGGCACAAGGACAACTTGACGACAAACCTCTAGTCGAGAAATTTTGGATTCCTCTTTTGGTGGCAAAGAGATAGATGATTGGAGAAACTTATCGCTAAGATAAGAGATCAAAGAGTAAAAAGTAAATAGATTATAGTTGATCCATTGGATATTTTAGAAAGAAACGATTGACAAGGAACGAGAAGACATACTAGAGCCGATCATCTGAGTTCAATACTAGACATCAGAAGTGTCATCTTCAAAGAGTAGCAGCGATGGACCATTGGAAGTGGAAGGAAGCACAACTGATATATGGGGGTCAAAAAATCCATAGATAGACCCTAGAACGATATAGTTCATCGAAAAGGGATAATACACATGCCATGCAAAACATAGATAGTGATGTGTGGTTGCAAGGTGGTGAAGATCAAAACACTAAGTATAGAGATCAACACTAAGGATAATGTTATGGAGAGGTCGAGTCATCTCAAGATTCTTGGTTTCCAATATATCATCAAGAGGATTATAGGGTGACTCAACTTACATATGAATCTTTATCAAACCTTCTATGTATTTCATATATGATAGTTATTGTAGATCCTTGGAATCTTATCTTAGGATGATTTTACAAGACAATGATGAGTGCAATCATTATGGATATGTTCAATGTTATGCTCTTCTCAAATGTTATTAGAAGAATATATAAATTATGTAGATTAATAGCAAAATATAAGATTTGTATATAAATGAATAAAATTTTGTTTTAGTTGTATCTCATATTTTTTAAGAACTTTTTTGTATTTTTTGTATTTTATTTTTTAAAAAATATTTTTTTGAGTTGTGACCCAATCTGACCAGGTCTATTTTAGGGACGATCGACCTCAAGTCGACTTCTAATCTAGCCTTCTTTGAAAAAAGGATTGAGAGCGAAGGCAAAAAAAAAGAATCAATAAATAAAACATTTAATTTACTTTTTGTTTGCATCACCTTTAAGAATCAAAAATGGGTAAAGTAAAGAGGGTGATCGAAAGCGAGAGTAGATTACCATATCCAGTGTAAGTTCCCAATTGGTGACTTTGACGGGCTCTCATGAAGATTGTAAAGAAGCATTCAGATTTACGCCCTCTGACATCTTTGTCGAGGCTTTGGTAGAGTCCTAAAATTGATAAAAATAAACTGATTCATGGTTTTTTTTGTATCCTATTAATAGAATATGAAACAGTCAACTTCTTATTTATTTATCATATTTTGATAAAAATCAATATATACATGTATAAATTAACATTATAATAAATGAGATGAGAATATATACATTATTAAAAACATGCTGTATAAATATTGAAAAGTATAAAGTAAAATATATTATATGAAAAAATAATAGTAAAATCATATTTATTTTCTGATTTTTAATAAAAATTGATAAATATTATAGGGTTTGAAAATTATTAGATTATTCTTATTCTTACTACAGAATTAGAGTCAAAATTGAATTGAAATAACAGGGTTTGAATTTAATCAAAATTGAAATTACTTTACTCTTTACAATATTGTTAGAAAATTTGACTCTCTTGCAGGCCTAGTTAGAATCCATGGTTGGGCGTACCTGGAACCTTGTATTAGATGGTATTGTTAAATATTCCACCTAGAGCTGATGGGCAGTAAAGGAGCTACAGAATATTTAACCAGCGGAACCAACTACGGAGGCAAACCTCAGAATAAAATTTAAATGAATGTGTTCTTACGTCTTTTTTAACGATGGTTCAGCTCGCTAAAAGAAACAGTTAATGCTTCTGTTACTAATACGCGGTGTTGTGAAGGTCAGGGAAAAAGGTTTTGTTGATTTTAAGGAAGAGGGATATGAGTGAAGGCAACTCCTAATAGGAATAGGATTTTGTTAATAAGATAGTCGATTGCACAATAAATTTTCATATACTTCGGTGATAAAAGGTTGTATTAAAATAAAATGTGAACCTAAATTTATCATGTTTAGGCATGGTTGGTTGGGTCGCCCATGGGCCGAACCAAGTCAGGTGACCCAGTTGAAATCCCAGCCTACTGGTCTGGCTGTGACCCAGTCGGCCCAGCCTGGAGGGGGAATGTGGGGTCGGGTGACCGTGACTTGGTCGACTAGGTTGTTGTCAACGACCAGTCACTTGACTATATGACAAGACATTCATTGCATGTATACAACATTAGACAAGAACACTCGAAAAGAACTGAATACAAAAGTTTCAACGAAGGTACGTAATATTTAATTTTTGGTAATTTATATCAATATATATAATATTACAAACAGGTGACTTAACATGAGTGCTGGAGGCAAGTCGAAAATCGTTTACCGACAAAGACATGTATCAACGTACCGACATGTTTATGGGTTAAGGCTCAGATAGTAGGAGTGGACATGGAAAATGGAAGTGGGAGACGATCAAATCTAATAGAAGAGAAAGATATTCGTGATTTCACATGAGATGATGACCCAAGAGTTGGTCCCATATGTAATACCCACGTTATTTAAATAAAAAAATAGTTAATAGATAATTATTTATTATTATTTTATTCCCTTCTCCGCCCTATATATACCCTCTTTCTTCCCCCGTCAACACCCTCCCCGCACACCCCAGCGGCGCCCCCTTTTTCTCCCCTCCCAAAACCCTATTTTCTTCCTCCTATTTCCCCTCGGTCCGTTGCCCGTGTGAGTGCCGCCGTCCTCGTACCTCGCCATGCGCGCCCGCCCGCGCGCTCACGACGTCGCCCGCCGCCTCGACTCCTCGCGCGCCCGGCCGCTCGTGCGCGCCGCCCGCCCGCCGCCGCAGCCGCCGCGTGTCCCCGCTACGCCAGCCAGACGCCTCGTGCCGGATGCCGCGTCGTCGCCGCCACCTCGGGTGACCGCGCAGCCCGGTTGACCGCCCGCTGCCAAACGTCGTTGACCCCCCACGCGTAACCCCGCGCGACCGTCTCGCCCGCCGCCGTGCGCCAGCCTGCGTTACCCGCCGCACCGCGCAGCCCGCCGCCGTGCGCCGGTCTCCTCTCTCCCGCGCGGTATCTCTTCCTCTCTCCTATCGCTCTCTCTCCTATCATCTTCTATTAAACTCCCTAGGTCATTATTTTCCTTCTACCAACAGTTTTTGAAAACACCTACCCGGCTCGATTTTTCGTCGCCGACGCAACTGCGGCAGTTTCGTCGCTTGATTCAATTTCCTTGGAATTCCGTGCGCCGTTCGCCGTCGCCGTCAAGGTAGGCGTCTCGGCTATTCTTAGCACTCCAATATACTCGATTAAACTATAAGAATCATGCTTAGATCACCAGGATTAGAAGATTGTAATTAATGGGCTGTTTTGGATTTATTAGCATATTTATATAGAGTTAGATTAGCCTGTTTGAACCATGCATGTTTAGAATAGTTTAGTTGTTCGTGTATGTTAGTCATCATTATAGGTTTTATATGTTTAAACCTAGTTAGTTTAGCATGTTTGCATCACGATAAATCTTAAACATGTATATCCCGATTTGATAAAAAGCTGACGTAAACTATTAGGCATAGTGGTGGTAGAGTTTAGTTTATTTTCTTTTATGTAATAGATAGTTCTGTCTAAGCATGTGTTGATATATTTAGATTGTAGCTTGCATAATCTTATTTAGATGCATCATATGATAGACTGGTTCTAGTTTGTGCTAGATTTTGCTGTGGTATGCAAATAGGTGGTGCATAGAGCCATGTGTGTTCTTCTATATATTTCATGTTTGGATTGCCAATTACATGTTCATGGTTACTGTCTGAGTTATTTATATGCTTGCATTGTGTGGAATGTGGTTAGTGCAGTGAGCTGCATTGTTATGGAAATGTACTTCACCAGACTATGTTAGTGGCCCGTGGGCAGCGGAGATTAGTTGAATCCGGAGCATCCTTCGATCCCGGATACCGCGGTTTATCCTAAGTACTCCCCTGCCTAGGGGTACTATGGGATTTAGTTACTATATGTTACTTTCTACTATATGGTAAATCTGGTGCTAGTTTTGTGATGTGACTACATTTATCAGATGGAGCATGGTATTTACTCAGACAGGTGTTTTGTTGTGCATTTTGGCATAGATGTTAGTGTTCTAGATGTGTCTTTGGTTTTATGTCAGGTTTATGTGTGTTATGAGCATACCTAGAGTAGCCTAATGTGTAGGATATGTTAGTTTTAGTGCATGTAGAGTCATGTTATCATATGGGGTAGTGAAATGATCTTGTAATCACTTAATTGAAGATATATAATTAGCTTAATCTTATGTATGATAATCTGATTTTTAGGCTTATTATGTATTGTATACCACTAGAATCATTATTATAGTGGGGTAGTTCGGGTGTAAGTCCTACTGGGTCTGTGGTGACTCACCCCTTCCGTTGTTAATATTTTCAGGAGTGCAGGTTTAGCGCAGCAGAAGCGTAGTGGTGTTTTGGAATTCGAGGAGCTAGTGAATTACTCATTCAATATTGATATTTAATTTGTTTAGATAGGTGTTTATTTATGGTGTTATTAAGTTGTAAAGTTTGGAATTATGAATTTGGATTGTGATTTTAGTCTTATTTGGCTCCAGACCGATATCTTTCCCCGTTACGTCGCCGGATTATCTTCCGCTGTGCATGTTAAAAATCCAAGTCGTGACACCATAGATTTGGTCATCACACGATCGCAACAAAAACAAACCATCAAATATAGTATGGAAGAATTTGATGTTATGTAAGGAGAAGATTGAACAAGCAACTTCCAAAAGGTTTTTCCACGGCAACATACTAGCTAACAATGCAATGGGGCCTTACTACGAGTTGATGATCAACACTATAACCAACGTTGATAGGGGAGTGTCGGGATCGATAATGAAAGAGTTCTTCCAATGAAGGTGCAGGACATTAAGAAATATGTGAAGTCATTTGAACATATTTGGGACGAACGTGGATGCACATTGATGATAGATGGTTGGATAGATTAGTCCCATTTCAATTTAACACTTCTTATACTACAAATATTTATTAATTTTAAATTTATATCTAATACATTATCTTCTTAATAGGTATAACTAGAAAGACGATGATCAACTTTCTAGTATATTATCAAGTTATGTCGGTCTTCTAAAAATTTGTGTATACATCTAGATAGGTAAAAAATGTCAACTACCTATTTGAATTAATTGATGATGTTGTCAAAGAGATAGGAGAGGATTGAGTCATCCAATTAGTGATGGACAACACATGTCTATAAAGCTGCCAGACAAATGTTGATGGTCAAGAGACCAAAATTATATTGGGTATCACGCTCTACCCATTCCTTAGATTTAATGGTAGATGATACTTGCAAAGATTCTCAAATAAATCGGGTTATCAAGATTGCCCAGTACATTTCATCATTCATATACAATTACAACTTTATCCTTAATCTAATAAGAGAGCACACGAAAGGTCGAAAGCTATTATGGCTCAGAGCAATCTGCTTTACTTCTCACTATATTTCTTTAGAGATCCTCTTTCAATATAGTGGTTCCCTCACCCAAATGTTACTTTCATCGAGATAGACTAATCAGATTGTTAGGGTTAGTCCATCAGATAAGCAAAAAAGGGTGGAAGGTAGATGAGACCTTGGAGAGTGGAAATTTTTGACGACTTATAAAGAAGACACTTGAAATTGTGGGACAATTAGTTAAGGTCCTTAGAATAGTAGATGGAGATAGAAAGGCCTACATGAGATATTTGTGTGATGCACTTGAGTGGGCCAAGGAAGATATATCGAACGAGGTCTCAGATTTCATCATTTGGTGGGAGACCATTGATCATTGATAGGAAAGAACATTATATCATTCTATACATACATCAGGTATGTTATTTACAATTAAGTCAAATGATATATGTTGACAACGATCTTTTTTATTGTCAATTATCAATTCAATTTTCAACCTAAGATATTGTTATAGTACAATGTTTAAGCCTATTAATGAACCATTAGATAGCATCAAGGAGGTTATTCACATGATGGTTGGGGATGATGATCACTTAATTCTAGCAATAATGCATGACTACATAATGAGATTATGCCACTTTGGGATAGCAAGAGTGTAATAACCAATTATACTCTTTAGTCCTGATATGTATAATCTAATTATATTTTTATGATTTAGATAATTAACTTATTGAAATTATCTTTTAACAAAATGATATCGTGTAGCTGACTGGTAGATGGATCACAGTAGGGCACCAAGAAATGAAGACTTAGATAATGTTGCAATCTGAGTCCTAAGTCAGACCACATCCACTTTAGGTTGCAAAAGAAATTGGTTGACGTTCAACCTTATTTATACAAAGCAGGGAAATAGGCTGACATCAACTAGACTTGAGCAGCTAGTCTACTATCACTACAATATGAAATTGAAGTTGAAAATTTTGAAGAAGATGAGAAAGAACCAAAAGGAGGAGTAAAGGTGGGCATAGGAAGTAAGTGGAAGATGAAGTGAGGTGGCCACAGTACAAGAACCAGAGATTGATTTGAAGGAGATGTTCTAAGAGAAAAATCTTTTGCAAGATTAGGTCAACAATCAAGAAAGGATGGGCAAATCAAAGTTTAACCCAGAAGATTGAGAATGAACTCAAGCATAACTTGACAACATTTCTCTATCCAAGAGATTTTGGATCCCTCCTTCAATGACAAAGAGATAGAAGATTGCACAATCTTTTTGCCAAGATAGACAGGCAAATGCCAAAAGTAAACAAGTTTTAACGGACCCTCTTGATATTGTCGATGCTAACATAACCGACAAGACTCTAGAAGCCACATCGGAAGTTAAGATCCGAGTGCAATATTAGACATTAGATGATTTTATTCAAAGAGTAGTAACGATAGAGCAGGGGACGAAGAAGGCAGAGGTTCCATCACCGGCATCACTTCAAGTGTAAGGAGAATCAATCTGGAGATGTCCCCTCTGCAACACTTCCCCGAAGAGAAGCATTATTATACCTACACGATGCAAGACGCTGACCACGGAGTAATGCAACATGGACATGGAGGAATAGGACACATACTCCATGTACAAACTTGAATCATCCAATGATTTTTGGTTTCTGACATAGCATGAAAAGGGATATAAGATGACCTAACATTTATATGGAACATCTTTCAATAGTTCTATAGATTTCATGTATGATAGCTTTGGTAGATCTTTTATATCTCATCAAAAATGATTATACGAGTTAGTGCTAAATATAATCAATGTGTATACATATTTAATACTTTGTACTCTTTCACAATGTCATGAGTAAAGTACATACATTATGTATAACAATAATATAATATAATTTTTAAGTGAAACTTAGATGAAATCTTTTTCTAATCATATTTACCATTTTAAAAAAATTTGAACATTTTTTATTTTTATGTAAATTTTGGGGCCGAGCCAGCTTTCCTAAAAAGTAGGTACCATATATGATCAAACAAAATAAGAGATCACAAGATAAAGAATTGTCTAAGAAGAAAATTATTTTTAAAATGTAAATTTGTAAGAGTCGTCAAACACCTCATTTAACACATTTTATTATGAAATAAAAATAAAAATTATAATAAAAATTTAACTTATCACGTAACCAAACATCTTATAAAGTTCTATTTTTTTAGTTGAAGATAACGGAGTGGTCTCACCGGCCTGCTCACAAACAAACATCACGATGGACGTACAAAGTTAGTGAAGCCTATGGTGTCATTATGTTGATCTCAGGATCTGTTTCTTACGCAACAGTACAAGTTTGTTGTCTCTCATAGGGTGTTTGGATACCCTTTTTTTCTTCTTTTTAATCTCAATTTTAAAAATGAAAGAACTACCGTGTTTGGTTATGATCTTTTTACCACTTCCTCATTTTTAAAAACAAGATAGTTACGCATGTAATCTCTTTTGAAATAAAAACAAGTCAAGCCTTGTTTTTTTTTTCAAGAGAGATGCGGAGTGAGACGTGGGAGGCGGGACGCACACACCTTTCCCTCTCTCTCTCTCTCCCCGTACTATTCTTTTTTTTTCTGGTTTCTTTCTTCCCTGTCCGACATCCCTCGATCGATTATTTTCCCAGGACTTCGCTGGTGAGGTAGCCTTTTGCTGGCCACCGCCGCCGCCGGGGGGAGGAAGGTGGATGACACTGCGGGAGAGCCTTCGCGAAGCTGCAGATCCTAGAGGTGTAAACGGAATCCGATATTCCGATATTTCGATTCGATTTCGATAAAAATTAATGGGTTTGGAACTTATTTTTGTATCCTATAAGCTATCGGAATCGGAATCGGATATTCCAGTAGCTTATCGGAATCTCAGTTGGTTCCATTTCCGTTAATCCGATTTTGATAAAAAAATAATTATATATAAATAAAATTAAATTAAATATAATATATAATATATAAATTGATAAAATAATAAAAATAAAATTTTAAGAAGATTATATCAAATTTTAATAATTTTATGTAAATTATTGACTCACTTTTGAATAAAAATTAATATTTAATATGTATTTCGGATTTAATCGAATTCGGTTCCGATTTCGATAACGGAATCGAAATCGGATCGAAATCGGAAGATAGTGATTCCGAAATTATCGGAATCGGAATCGGAACCCCTTAACCCTTATCGGAATCGGAATCGGATTCAGTGAACCTGTTACCGAATCCGACCCGTTTACAGCCCTAGCAGGTCCTCTCTGCGAAGGGAGTCCGAGAGAGTTTCGCAGAGTCGCTGGTCATAACCAAACACTAATGTCTAATTTTTAAAAATTATGATAATTTTGCCAAACACCAAATAATTAGACTGTTTTGATTTTAAAAATAAAATTGAGAAGTCAAATAATCTTGATTTCAAAAACGAAGTTGTCTTAAAATTAAAAGCGCTACCAAACACCCTATTAAGTAGTAAAGATAATACATATACATAAAATGCTTCCAGCAAAATTACTTATATAATTACAATATAATTTTAAGTCCATCCTAAAATTACTTAACATATAGAACAAGAAAATTAAAATATTAATGTTGCAAATTTTTATTCTTTGATGCAAATTCAGCGTTGAGTTGCTCTAAAATATTGGCCATTTGTTTGATAAACATACATAATTATGGATTCAGTTTGATATGTATTTCTTTTTCCATCTATTAAATTGACAAATTATCCATTTTCGATATCATTAGGTTATTAGAAGTCTTATTCATTAAATTAATAAATAGAGAATTCAAAAAAGTTAAATAGAATATTAAACGGTAAGACAAACAAGTAAGAAAATAAAAAATGATTAAACAATTGAGTAACGTCCAATTACCTTAATAGGTACTTGAATTAGTCAAAACAAATAAATAACAATAAAATGAAGATGAATTGAATTATATATTAGAAAGTAAAATATATCAATTACAACAAGAAACTTTCAAATAAATGAAAAATAAAAACAATTAACTACTACAAACAAATGACCAAAAAAAAAAGTTCATGGGACAAGGACCGAATGACCTAAAAATAAGATTATCTAAATTTTATCAAGGGTGTAAACAAAATCCAAAATTTTAATATTCTTATAAATTTAAGGAATCATCTTATACCATTTGGTGCAGTGGAAGGAATGATTATTATGTGTTCATATTTATCTTGTCTCTATCAAAACCAAACAATGGAAATCGAAAATCAATCTTTGCAAGTTTGAATAAACTGATAGGAATTCATTTAATACCTTGGAGAGGAAGAATAAAAACTTTTGAAAATTTTCAAATTGTTCAAATGTCCAATCTTTAGCAATATTCACACGAACTTCATCCACGATAGGTTCTCCTTTTGCACAAGGCTCGAAAACTCTTCTTGAATATAGCTCCATCACTTATGGACATCTTCTAGAGAGAGGAAGTAAGGAGGAGTTTGAAGTTGTGAATTTTATGCTTTATTTCGTGGGATTTGATTGAAACCATAAGTATGTAGAGAATTTATAATTTTTTATAAAAATCTAAAATCTTTATAAATTATGCATTTGTCCTTATACTTATGGATAAATTCTTATGTGTGTGACCTATGGTTGAGGCCTAAATAGGATAGAAAAATTGTATTTAATTCAAATAAATCTGTTATCCAATAACAGATTAATCAGTTTACTGATCGTGAAGGGTACAAGTCGGATCCCATGATTCCAAATGGCTATAGGGATAGTCTTCTCTCCATTGAGTATTTTCATCATCAGTTACCATATAGATATAAACTCTTGTCCATTTAGTTTTCTAATCAGAAAGGAATATAGTATCGATTATTAACTCCTTAATATATTGCGTCTATAGGATCATATACTCGAAATTGGATCAATCATCAAACTTATTTTCTAATTATCATCTCTATCTTGGTCAAGAATCTAGAGTACTATCTTCATTCACTTTCACTTATCGAGAGTGAATGATTCTTTATTATCTACTCAGTTGCCTCCACTAGTTTTTCCTTGTTCCCAATCCATCGCTATACTGGACTATCTAAATGGTAATGTATAATTCAATAGTTTGCCAACAAAATATCTTTGGTGACTCAGGTCAAAAAGTCTGACTATGTAACCATGATGATACCTTGCTTGTCAGTTTAGTAGGATATCATTCAAAGTTTTTAATTCGGTCAGTTTAGTGAACTCATTCGATTGATGAGCACGTATATGTGTATCACAGTGTCATTACACTAATGATTAATGAGATTGGTTATCCTCATCACATAAGAAGATATCTGATACATTAGTCTATCTAGATCTTTGATGTCCCATCTCAAAGATCTTATGACTAAGAATATTTAGATCACATACTTTAGATGATTGATCTTATTATAATGATCTCATCATGATTCAATCATTATTGCATGTGATTAAGAACTTTATTACAATGTTTGCATCTAAGAGATAGTAATGAAGATTTGACTATTAAATTGCATGGGTTATTTTTAGAAATGTCAAATCATATCATATGTGATTAGTTTGTAAAGTATAGATTTTTATTAATCTCTCACTTGCACTAAAGTCAATCCCCTATCTGGCTAATCTTTATCTGCTCAAGATGATGCTCAAACACTCTTTGAGTAATTACTTTAGTTAGTAAATCTATAATATTATTAGTCGAAGATACTCTATCTTTAATTTTATATCCTTGAGTTTTAATGTCTTTAATTTTATGTTATTGCCATATGTCGACTCCGAAAACGGGTTCCGGATCGGCACCTCAAGAGAAGGTGAAAGATAGAATGGGGGAAAAGGAGTGAATCGGAAGACACTCGGAAAGCGGTAAAAATCCTCACCTTGGTCCCACATTCACATTGATCCCCGAACTTTCATCTCACGGCGTCGCTCGAGCACCGGAGATGGTTCGGGTCGTGTGGGAGGAGAAGGATGAATAAATGAACTTAAAACATGAATAAGTAAAGAAGTGGTCGCCAGGAGCCGCGGGCTCCACTTTATGGAATAGAAACAAGAGATGAGTTGATTTGACCGTGTGTACCTTAGCATGAGAGATTGAGATGCGAGTTCAACCTTCTTCTTCTTCGGCTGGCCGATGAAGAAGAGTCCAACCGGTGCTAACTTGATTGATTTGTGCAACTTAAAGACAATGAAAATAAGTGAAAGAATGAATTAGATATGAGTGAAGTGTAGTAACTGAAATAAGAAGATGTGAAATTAGCAATTAAAACCAAACTCACCGGCTTCGGGGTGAGCCTTAACCTCTTTTTTGTGTTTTTAGTTATGTAAAAATGATGCAAACTAAACTAAAAGATGTTCTAAAACATTAAATAAACTGAATGAAATGGGTTGAGGAAGCTTATGGAGTGAATCGGCTTGAGTTGAAGCCGAGATGATTGAAACAAGCCGATTCGGGTAGCCTTCCACCCTCCTGGCGTGATTTTGGTGCAGAAAACTCTACGGCTGACCCCGATGTCATAATTGAGTGCTGTTTGTTTATATAGATGGGGAACTTGGAGAGGAAGAGATATCCTGCTGATGACTTCTCCGGAATTCACCTGTAGAAGCCTGTAAAAAATCTGAAAGTAGGTGGATATGAAAAAACAGAACCTGGATACGCGCCCTCAGTGCAGAAATCGACATGGACAAACGGCAAGTTGGAATCGAATGCCTCTAGTTTAAAATGAAAGAGGACGAGGAGAGGAACAACTCTTATGTTGAAGACTTTTGCAGAAGGAACCCCATATTTTCTACATAAGCCGATGAAGTTCGGTTTCTGTAGAACGCATGGATCAGGCTTCTCCTTTGCTTCCAGATCGATCTCTCGACATCGGATCAGCTTTGGATGTCGGGACGGCCTTGGGTGAGAGCTTGGATGACCTCAGGATGAGCTAGGCATGGGGTGTTCTACCTTGGGTCGTTGAGAATGGCCCTCAATTTATAGTGAATGTAAACCAGTGCAAAATATGGAAACTGGTCCGACCGCGCCCCCACATTTCAAAGGAGGTGAGGGAGCACAAGGCGCACCCTCCTGGGGGCGTGCAGGCCGTGCCCTCACCCCGGGGGTGTGGTCTGCACGCCCTCCTGTTTCAAAGGAGGCGGGGGCACGTTATGCGTCTCACTACTAAAAATCACCAGAACCTTTCAGAAATTGCTAAAAATCGGACTTGACACAACGAACGTGCCCCCAACTTGGGGGCGCGGTCAAAATAATCAATCTTAAGCGGGGGAAACTTTCCAAAATCCGGTTTAGAAGGCGCTAATCAGGGTAATTTTCGGTTTCTGAAAATAGAACATGCCCCCGCGTTTCAAAGGAAGCGAGGGCACGCAGGGTGCGCCCCCGGACTGAGGGCGCTCAGGGTGCGCCCCCAGTATGAGGGCACTCAGGGTGCACCCTACCATTTTAAGGGGAGCGGGGGCGTGTTACACTCTCTCTACTATGCGCGTGTTCTGCGGCCCGTAACTTGCAAACGGGATGTCTGATTCGGCTCCCGTTTGTTGCATTGGAAAGAGGACCTTCAACCGCACCTCCTCAAGTCGGTAAACCAGCTGGCATGACTCCCGAGGCATTCGCATGGGGCTTTCTACCGGTTTACCCTCTTGCAAAAAGCAGAAAACCATGGCAGAGATCCAAAAGGGCATAGTTCCAGTCGAGAAATCTCAGGTAAACTCGGGATGACTTGAAATGTTGACCAAACAAGTTTGGTACGATTGGAAAACCCGAAATCATCAAAAAAATCTGAGATTAACCCGGTAAACGTGAACCGAAGCTCGGAAAAGTCAGGAAACCCTAAAATCGACCAAAATGGCCATATGGCCCCGGTTGATGAAAAATATATGGCTAGAATCGACCCGGATGACTCGAAAAGACCCGGTGATGACCGGAAAGGCCTAACGCATTGTCAGGGATAGCCGTGTCAGTACAGAATGAAAAAGCCATAACGAAAAATTGTTATAGACCAATGCCTACCGAAATGACTTGTCGGAAACCCCGAATGTTACAGAACACATGTGGAACTCCCAAGACCTTCAATTAAGGGCCATTCGAGGTGAGTCATTGAGCAGGCTTTGTGTTTTTATGATTAACACGTGTCTCTCACTTGAAGATTACGACATTGTTCCAGAAATCATCAGTCCATTCCCAACTCGTGAGGGGCTCCACCAACGTCCTTAGCTCATCTCCACGAGGTAATACGGATCAGATAACGGTCAAATAAAGAATATCGCCAATGGAATAGGAATCTGGGGCTCCAAATATGGCCAATTTGGCATGTCTATAGCTTGCCTCGCCTTGATGTCAGCTTTGCGAGGGAATGGCGTGTAGCAAAGTGGAGTGAAACATAGAGAAAATGTAGTGAAGTGAGATGGATCGTAGTGGAATATAGTGGAGCGAAATGGCGATGGACTAAAAAGGTGGCATCAAGGTGTAGATATAGACACGTTCAATGACCAGATTCGGCAAGACGAATCTCCTCAAGTGTCCTAGTTAACCGCCACGTTTCATCAAGTCTTCATATGTTCGATTAGTAAGAGATGTGCCATTGGCACGAGAGAAAAATAGCCAACCCCCAACATGGTGGGGAGTCCCCGAAACATGGGTTCGTAGGTTCATCATCAACCGGTAACCCGATCTTTGCGATGTTCCTGTACTGTGATGGGCTAAAATTTTAAAAGAGATTTGTTTTAAAAAATAAAAGAATACCAATCGAGCACATTCATGCTCTCAGATTCATTTAAGTCTTCTAAGAGACAAGATTCAATTCGGAATGGAATGATCTCGAATTCCAAAAGGCAAATGTTGAAGCTCGGACTGTGAAGATAATGGCAATGCAAGTTCTGATCAAAGAGGAGGCCCTTGGCGAGATGAGTTGACTGCCACGGTGGGATGAATAGCAAGAATAGTGTTGTAGTGGCCACAGTGGTGATAGAAATGTAAGAGTTGGAGGCACAAGGTGATTGCCGAACGTGGTGGGATTAACAAACACGGTGGGATTAGAAAGCACGGTGAGATTAGAAAGATCGGAATTGGGGTACATGATGGGAAGAAGGGACCCGATAGGTGTCGACTCTGAAAATTCGACGGGGTCCTCTCCTTTTCAGGGAAGTCCGTGAATCCAGATCGTCACCTCAAGAGGGGATGAGAAAAGAAAGGAATAAAGCTCGGAAAGCAACTCTCACCTCGGTCCCACACTCACATTGATCCCCGAACTTTCATCCCTTGGCGTCGCTCGATCACCAAAGAGACGGTTCGGGTCATGTGGGAGGAGGGTGATAAGAAAGAAA
Organism: Cryptocoryne crispatula var. balansae; assembly: GCA_036172225.1. NCBI lineage: Eukaryota > Viridiplantae > Streptophyta > Magnoliopsida > Alismatales > Araceae > Cryptocoryne > Cryptocoryne crispatula. Next base: position 23,865,171 of record CM069928.1, read on the forward strand.
TTAAGATTGTGGTCTCCAGGAACCGCGGGTTCCGATTTATAGATTTAAAATGACCGCGTGTACCTTAGCGTGAAGAATGTGAGTTAAAGCTTCTCCTTCTTTGGCCGGCCGATGAAGAAGAGTCCTCAACGTGTGGGTGCTTGATATTCTGTGCAACTAGACAAATAAACAAGTGAAATAGACAATTAGAACTAGACAAGGTGGAGTATATGTAAAGAGAACAACATAAAACACACAATTGACTAGAAACTGACCGGATTCGGGTTATCTCTAACCCCTTTTTTTATTTTTGGAATAACAGAATAAAAGTAATGCAAAAAAATGTAAAAAAATGATAATAGTATGTATAATCACTAAACAAAGAGGTAGGAAAAAAACAGCAAGATTCTGAGTTGAATAGAGAAAGATATAGCCAAATCTGGGTTGTCGAAAAAGCCGAGCAGCAGTCCAGGATCTGCCAGGCGCGACTTTGCTTCTGCGCTCTTCACGACCAGCCCCGACCTTGGAATCAAGTGCTGTTGATTGCAAACTTAATAAGACTTGGAGAGGAAGAACTTTGATGAAGAGAGCTCAGGCAGAAGACGTCCACACACTGCTGTAGATGCCGAAGAAGAGAGACCTGGCAGATCACCTGCAGAACAACCTTCCTCTCTCTTGAACCGACTTTTATCTCTCTAAAAACTCGAAATTCTCTCTCTAAAAATCACAAAATCAATGCAGGAGGGAGATTGGACGTCTTGAGATGCCTGGGGAGTCGTGCTCATGCCTTTGGAACGACCGGAATCAGAGTTAATTTATAGGAGAACGAGCAGTGTTATCAAGGCTAAAAAATAAGGGCCTTGCGCCCCACTGAGGGGCGCATGTGCCCCCCAATGAGGGCGCATGGGCACAAATCCAGAGAAAAGAGGCCTTATCCGATCGGCGGTTCAGTGGTAGAGTCCGGGTGAAAGACTGGGTCCCTCGTGCCTCAAAGGTGGGGCGCATGTGCCCTCAAGTGAGGGCACAAGGTCACGTGCCTCACTGGTAGGGCGCATGGTCACGTGCCCTGGGTCCCGGGCGCATGTGACTAGGAACCCGGGCGCATGGGACTGGTTTTGCGCGTCCTTCTTCCGGAAGCCATTGCGAACACTTCCGAACTTGGAATTCGACGCCGTTTGTTGCGTTGGAAAGATAACAGGCCGAAGAAGCTTTCTATAGCATTGGATCAGCCATCACACCCTCCAAAACTTCAGAATTTTATCCGGAAGTTAGGGCAGTGAACAGAAGATCCGATACAGGTCAAAATGACTCCGACGGCAAACCGGAAAGGCACGGTATGCAACAAAACTTGTTCGGGGTGTGAATATGACCATAACCTTCAATGAATGATCATTAGGCATTGGTCATTCAGCCAACTTCCGTGTTTACACGATTTACGTGTGGCTTTCGCTTGGAAATTACGGCTGTTTGCGGAAAACATCGGAAAACATCCGATTTCGTTCGGCGAAGCTTCAAATCAACTTTTAAAGACCCGGCATCATTATATGGTCAATCATACATGTTACCCTATAAAACATGAGTTTTATGCTCTGAATTAGGCGAATTTGGCGTGTCTACAATAGAGTTCAGAAATACTTAGACAGAAGTAGAAGATCATGAATGATGTATGCAATGACAATGAAAAATGCAATGCAACTAATATTATATAATGCATGATGGGCTCAAAAAAAAAACAAAAACAAAACTTGTATAACAATTAGTTGAAGATATAGATTGTCTATGAGGTCAAGATACCCATTTGGGAACCATCGTCCTTCACAGCACAACTTAGGCTTATCCGTGAGCATCGAAGATGACCTGACCATCGTAGATTTTGATGAAGGGGATCTCAGGTCAAGTCTTCTCTGCACTCACAGTCTTCAACAATAATGCATAGAATAATAATACACGACTAACGACTTATATGTTAGCCGGCAAGCTATGGGGTTTCCCATGTACATTCTTCCGTTTCTGTGAGTAATTCCTATCATTCATCAAAATGTTAGTTTCGAATGGACAAAAATGTCCACTCGACCTCAATAAAGATAAAACATGAACAAATTTAATTTAACAATTTTTTTAAAATTTTTTTCTGAATTTTCTGAAATTTTCTTGAATTTTTGATGAATTTTCAAAGAATTTGACCAAACGCACCTTCGAACTGGGAGCGCGGCCACCACTACCAAAGCCAACAGGAGTAGAGTCGGAGCCACATGAGTGGCTCCACCATGTTCTTGGCCACTTCTTTTGAGCGAGGCGGTTGTGGTGGTACTAGCGGACACGGCTTCCATGGCTCCTCCACGTGGTCGCTCTCCTGGAGAGGGTAGCAGTAGGCACTGATATCTATAGCAGGCTTAATCTTCTTCTGTTGTAGCTACTTTGTTTCATTGTTGTAGTATTTGATGGTGTAATCAGATCTTTGTCTTTTCCAGAGTCACTTGCACAATTCTTTTCTGCTTGACATCACTCTAAAGGGTAGTTAGTATCACATTTCGGCTTAGCCCCTTGTGAGTTTGTCAAGGGGCAGAAGCCTCTTAAAGGTGATAAATGTTAATAATGAAGAAGACAGTAAATGTAAGATTAATAAACTTACTTGCTAGTGAGACTTCCCCCTCCTTGACTCATGTTTCTTTCCTACTATGGCGAGAGTCACTCCCTTCTTGATCTCAGAATCCTGAAACACTTAATAAAGAAGATTAAATCTTCACCATGACTCATCTCTTTGCCTATTGCTATCTGCCTTGACTTAGGTCAAAGAGAGGAGCCTTCTTAACAAGGTGTAAAAATAACCAAAATGACCAAAATAAAATGGTTAAGAGAACTTACTTGTCGTTGATAGAACCTTCCTCTCTTACTTTAAAGTTCCTGAAAACACTTGATAAAAAAGGATCAGATCTTCACAACGACTCATCCCTTTGCCTACTACGACCAACTTTGACTTAGGTCAAAGGGAGGAGCCCTCTTAACGGGGTGATAATAAAGATAAACATGAAACATGCAAGGCATAAAAATAAACATGAATACTAGCAAAGGCAAAAATCAAGGTTATGCCAAGTTAAATGATACCTTTTTTGTATTTTTGAAGATATTCAATTTTTTAGATTTTTAAAATATTCAATTTTTTTGGGATTTTGAAAATATTCAAATTTTTTTGAATTTTTGTGGAGAATGTGTCGGTATCGAGATAATTCATCGATCTTTGAGTGTTAATCAAGACTCAAGCGATAAACACCACGTGAAAATAAGGTTCCCTACATAGATTCTTTCTTGCCCTCTTCTCTTGATCGGTTTGGATTCCCCCTTAGTTTGGACAGTTTACCCTACCCTAGAGGTTTAAGATGGAAGAATAATAGAAGAAGTCTTTGATAGGATTCGGGGGTGTTTGAGGAGGGTTTCTCTACTCATGCCCAAATTGCCCATTGGGGTTTAGCCTCTTATGGTCTTTTCTATGTGTGGCACTCACTTTGACAAGTCTTTGACCTGTGGGGTCATTGCCGATCTTTTGGTGCCTTTTTTATTTTCTACTTTTTCAGGTACTCATTCAAATAGGCCCATATTTGTTTAAACCTGTGGGGTTCATTACCCATCTTTTGGCACCCTTTTGCACCCTACGAGATGGCCTCCTACTAAGGCGGCGGGCATTTTCGATACTATCCTCCGCTAATCTCTTTCACCTATCTTGGACCGAATAGAAGAGAATAGGGCGAGGGTTCTTTTCTGTCTTCAGGGTTCTGCCTTGCCTCTCTCGACTGTCAGGCTATCTGGATTATGGGATCGAGAGGTGTTGTGTGTGCAGGGAACCCTTGACTTCTAGCTAACACCCTTGGATCGATGACTTAATATCATACCAGACATTCTCTATTTTTTTTCTAAGAAAAATATTTTTTCAAGTAAACGCTGTTCCATGGATGGTTCAATTTTTCTCCATCAACATTAGTTAGCTCATATGCATTGCCTGGATATTTTTCAGTGATAACGAAAGGCCCTTCCCAGTTAGGTTGTAACTTGGAGCGAGGACCACCCAGCTTAACGAATATGCGTTTGACTATCATCTCACAGATTTTGAACTTTCTTTCTACCACCCTCTTTTGATAAAACTTTTTCAATATGTTCTGATAAGTCCGGACATGCTCGGAGGCGGCCAACCTTCTTTCATTTAGGAGTTCAAGTTGTGCAATGAGAGATTCTCGTCTCTCATCGATAGGGATGTCCCTGTCGAGCTGAACTCGGAGTGATGGAAGGAGTACTTCGTATGGGACCATCGCTTCCATCCCATATGCAAGAGCATACGGGGTTTGACCAATGGGGGTCCGTACAGAAGTACGATAAGCCTATATGACATCTACAAGCTTATCTGGCCAGTCTGCGAACTTGCTAGACTTACAGGTTTTCCTAATAATTTAAATCAAGGTTTTGTTGGTGGCTTCTACTTTACCATTGCCTTGCGGGTAGTATGGGGATGAATGATGCAATGCAATGCGTTACTTGTTAAAAAGATCACGCAGATCTTGAGAGATAAATTGTGGTCCGTTGTCAGTGATGATGTCGCTAGGGATCCCGAACCTGGCGATGATGTTGCATTTGATGAAGGAGCACAATGTTGATGCCTTGATCTTCATGAATGCTTCCGCTTCTGCCCACTTGGTGAAGTACTCTGTTGCCATCAGGATGAACGATTTGGAACAGATTTTAGAGTTAAGATCACTTAGAGGGCCAGTGATATCGAAAGCCCACATGGTGAAGGGCCATGGGGCATGAATCGGATGAAGGGAAGATGCGGGAGAATGGATCTTGTCAGCATGAAGTTGGCAAGAATGACAGTGCCAGACAAAGATGGAGCAATCCTCTTCTAGGGTAGGCCAATAATACCCCTACCTGATGATCTTCTTGGCAAGAGCTTGAGCATTGACATGGCCCCCACAGACCCCAGAATGTGCTTCCTTAAGCACCAATTCTACCTCTCCTTCATCAACGCATCTCATTAAGATTCCACTTAGGCTCCTCTTGTAGAGCACCTCTCCTAAAATTCCACAGGGCTTTCTACTAGTTTACCCTCTCGCAGAAAGCCAAAAACTGCGGCGGAGATCCAAAAGGGCATAGTTCCAGTTGAGAAATCTTGGGTCAACTCAGGATGACTTAAAATGATGACCGAACAAGTCCGGTGCGATTGGAAAACCTGAAATTGCACCCATTTATTATCTCTTCCCATTTATTAATTAATATCTCATATTGGTTATATATAGATATTAGGATTAATATCCCTTTTATCTTATGCCTCATTTTATCCATCAGAGATATGTCCCACATATCTCTTAGGTTGAATGGACACAAGTAAATACCTATGATTTGCCCATGTGTAATTAACTAGTATCTTAATAGAAGTGGCCTTGGGTTGTGGAATTGGAACATATTTTATATATACCTTAGCTCCCACTATCTTTCTTATGGAGGAACTCATCCTCGAGAAATATAATAAGTTGAGCAACATATACCCTTATTCATAAGAGTGGTATATTTAATTTCTATAAGTTTTATTAGGATATCCCACAAACCAACACTTCATAGTCTTATATTACAACTAGTTAGGGTTATACTTCTTCACCAGGCTGGAAATTCTGAAACCTTAACTTGCTTAAGGTCAAGTTTTAACCCATTTTCTATATCCTATATGGAATAATCGAAACAGACTTAGAAAGTACCAATTTAAGTTAAAGTGGTTATAACGAGTACTTAGCCAAAATAGGCAAATAGAAATTTTGCAAAACTTGTCATTGTCAATATTATATTTTACACAATATGGCTTCTCATTTTAGCTACTCAATCAAGCTAAAATGTGTAAAGAGGTGTCCATTAGGTTCTATTATCCTTCAATTATGTGTGAATTATTTACTCAAGTATTTCTCTCCTTGATCTCATCAAAGAGTTCTAAGACTCTTTCTATATATCTACTTCATTCTTAATCTTAGATAATTTCTCAAAGGGCTTGGATTTGTACTTCATAAATTACATATATCCATACCTAGAGACATCATCTTTGAAATAATGAAGTAGAAATATTCTCTTTTAGCCTTAATAGATATGGGTTAACATACACCTAGATGTACAAGTTCTAACAACTCATTAACCCAATCTCCATGTCTACATTAAGCTAAAGAGTAGCTTGATCTAAATCAACCCATTTCCTCTTAAAAGAAGTATTCACACATAACATGAGAACTAATATATCAAATATGATTAAACAATTTATTAAACTCTCACTGACAAACACTTGGTCATTCAATCTTTTAGAACATCTATCATTTCCATAGCTTAGAAAAAATCAATATTTATTCAAATAGGAAATCATATAATGTTCTTGTAGAAGGATATAATAGCAATCTTAATTATTAAGACATCTCCATAAGGCTATTAAAGAATTGTATCTCCCACTAGTAATGATGCAACTTTTGCACCATTTCATATGTAGGTCAACATCTTCTTTATTAAGCCTTCATTTATTTGTTATCATCTACAACAACTTGTAGATATAAGATGCATATATGGTATCTCATACAATTAGTTACATCCATAGTATCTAACACTATGACATACACATATAGTATCTAACATTATTAAGTGTATATTTAAAACAAGTAATTATCAATGACTTAGATGAATGAAGCTTCTTAAGCTTTACCTTTGCATTATGTGCAATATACTTTTCACTTCCTCTTTCATTTACCATTATCATGATAATGTAAGAATTCTATCTTATTCTGTTTTTATTATCTTGACCACCTTTTTTTTACTTTTAACTATCTCCTATTTCAATGTAATGATTTTACTTCTTTCTATTAGTCTCACCAACAAGAAATAATTAAGATGTATTATTGTTCTAACATGCCCTTAGTTATCTAATCACTATGAGCCATGATGGATCTCATATCCATCTTTCCATGTTGCCTCTACAAAATTTTATATCTCATAGAGACTAACATATAATATACAGCATACAATGCATATTGTCTATGAGATAAGATCTTATCTATTTTTCACATCATTAGATAGTCTAGGAGATACCTACTTCCCAATAGGATAGTTAATTGGTCAACTATGAGAATAATTCTCATAGTTCTAAATCGGTCTAAGCTGCGTGAGCCATTAAAACTATTTGACATCCAATAAGTCTTACTAATGGTGGTTTATCATTGTATTCTACAACTAAGATATAATTTTATTAATAGAACATTGCAGACATTCATTAAAATTAAGATATGGTCTTTTATCCTAATTTATACTCCCACTAATTTTCGACGAATTTGCATAACCCTCATTATGCAAATATGGGATATCATAATGAAATCCTAGTAGGGACTAAGACCCTATTAACTTTATGGTAATGACCTTGTGGTAGTACAAAAAATCACCCCATACTTAATAGGTAGACAACTATTACCAGTTGTAACTCTTGTAACTCTTAGTCATTTAGCCTCTAGAGTTATGACCTTGTGGTAGCACAACAAGTCATATACTCTAGTTAGGTCAAACTCGCTTGTTACGTTATAAAAATGGATTCTTCACACAACCCTTGTGGTAGCACAATAAAGCCTTGCAAATGGTCCACCCCAAGATTCAGAAAATGCCTTAGTCATGATCACCAATCCCTTGCTAAATGGGCCTTGTGATAGCACAACAAACCCATCCAATCTAAGATTGGCTCATCAAGACCATAACAACGGAAGGCAACGTGAGTCATTCTTAATATCACACGCTTATCGACCTAATTAAAACTTAGAAAGAATTTTATTTTATTCTCATCAATAATATGTGCTAAGTATATATAATACCTTTACAATATCATATATCTAAGGTACAATTTGTAGCACACATCCACATATCAAATATGCATAAAAATTAAGTGATCATGAACTTAATATTAAGCATACACCTAAGGCACCCCTATAGGTGCAAATTCTTGCTTTAAAAGCTTGAGTTGGCATGCTCTCACTTCAGAAGGGTGTTTCTCCAAGTGGTTCCTCTCTCCAACCTTCCACGAACTTGCTTTTAACAATTACAAGCGGCTTAAGGGTATGCAAACCCGCAAATGTACATAAGTTTATAAGAAACTTTGGTTTTAACTAAGGGGAGTACATTAATGGAGTGAGGTAGAATGTACAATCAGATTGTATAGAGAGAGAGGAGGCACACACATGCCTCATTTATTAACATAACAAACACAATATAAAAGCAATGACAAGCCAAGTACAATTAAGTCCATGATCACTTCCATACACACACTAGCATTCATCACATGAACACAGAAAGCATATGTGATAATTATATGATATATATGATATATATCAGAATACAATTATATACTTTATTTTTGAAATTCCTAATTTCATGTATGTCAAATTTTTCATGAAATAAATGATTGAAATGTATACCCTACAAGCTAATCATATATGATATGATTCGACATTTTTAGAAATATCTCATTCAATTAATCAGGCCAATTTTCATTATAAACTCTTATTAAATGAGAATATCATAATGAAGTCCTTGATCAAATACAATGATGATTAAATCATGATGAGATCATGATAATGAGATTGATTATCTAGAGGTATTTGATCCAAATGTTCCTAGTCATAGGATACTTGAGACGGGACATCAAGGATCCAGATAGAGTAGTGTATGTGATGTCTTCTCATGTGATGAGGATGACCGATCTCATTGGTCATTAGTGTGGAGACAATGAGAAACACATACAGGTGCTCATTAGTTGAATGAGTTCAATGAACTGACCGAATTAGAAACCTTGAATGGTATCTTACCGAACTGTCTATCAGGGTTTTCTATCATCACGGTTGCATGGTTGGACCTTTGACCTGAGTCGCCAAAGATGCCTTGTTGGGTGGAACTTGTGCTTTGACCATTGACCTATGGATCACTATTTAGATGGTCTAGTATAGCAATGGATCGGGTACAAGGAAGATCCGATGGAGGCAATTGAGCGGACAACAAGAGATCGTCCACTCTCGATAAGTGAGAGTGAATATCCTATGAGATAGTACTCTAAATCCCTGGCCAGGGTAGATAGGATAATTGTAAAAGGAGTATTCCAATTGATCCAATTCCGAGTACATGATCCTATCGAGTCGGTACACTAAGGAGTTGACAGTCGATGCTATACTCCTTTCTGACCGGGACATTGGATGGATGAGGGTTTATATCCATGAGGTAACTGATGATGGAAAGGCTTAATGGAGATAAGATTATCCCTATAGCCATTTGGGATCATGGGATGTGGCTTGTACCCTTCATGATCGGTAGGCCAATTAATCTGTTATCAGATAACGGATTTAATTAAATTAAAAAGAATTGTTCTATTTTATTTAGGCCTCAACAAAATAGGCTATTGGGCCTAATGGGTCACACACAAAAGGACTTATCCACAAGTACAGGGGCAAGGGCATAATTTATGGAGATTTTAGGTTTTTATGAAAAATTCCATAATTCTCTATAAATACTAATGGTTTCAGCCAAACCCCATCAAGCCAAGGGTGAAAACCACGTCTTTAGCCTCCTCTCTACTACCTCCTCTATCTAGAAGGTGTCCATGGTCGATGGAGCTCTGTTTGGGAAGAGTTCTCGAGGCCGGCGCGAAGGGAGAACCTGCTGTGGATGAAGTTCATGTGGATACTGCTGGAAACCGGACACTTGAATGGTTTGAAGAGCTTAATAAGTTCATCTCCTTCCTCTCCATGGGATTATATGAATCCCTATCAGGTATATTTGAACCCGATTTGATCGGTTTTCGATTTTCATCGTTCGGTTCTTATTGAGACGGATTCTAAAGGAACCCATAGGAATCGTCGCTTTCGCTACACCAAACTTTGATGGACGATTCCTTATAGTGGTATCATAGCCCAGTTCAAGTCTCGGTCGAAACCGACTTCGAATCGATATTATTTCATGTTATTTATGTGTTCCCGAATCTGTGCAAATGTCTATTTTGTCAAGGCCACCATAATCTGTGTATGACTCAGATAAAAGATTGGTTATATCTGGTAGAATATAGTGATATAGGGATTTCCAATGCCACAAACTGTTTAAATTTTCTATCTCTGTAGAGTTCCGAAGAAGCCTCAAAAGTTGGTGTTTCTGTCATGCCCGAACCGACATTCGGATTTGGGGATTTTGTGAAATCTCCGTCCACAGAAAAAATTGAGGCTTTAAAATGGTTTAGGAGATGGGTAATATTATTACCTAACCTTTTCCTTTGATATACAACTTTGAACGGGGGCGGAGGAAGAGAATTTGAAATTTTTTCGACGTTCTAGGGTTCTGCGGAGTCTGGCGGCGCCAACCTGTTTCTTCTTGATTTCCCATTTATATAAAATTTTTATCTGAAAGTATATATACATATTTGGAAACTTCATTTTATGAGGATTCGAAATTATATTTTTTGAGAATATTTTACTTTTGGGATAAGGAGTTATCCTCGTTGCAAAATGGAGGTTTCTGCTACGAAATCTCGGTGACCGCCGCCTCTTCTTTCTCATTTTGAGGTCTATTGGAATTTTTCCTGGATATGAGGCTGACTGTTTTAGAATCCTTATTTGATGAGGATTCTAACGCATATTTTTCCAGATTTTTCGGACTCCTGAATAAGGAGATATGTCCAATTTTAAGGGGGACATATCCTCCTGATGAATAGTTCAATTGGGGTAGGAGTCTAGCGCGCAAGTGGCGCACCGACGATCGGCGCAGGCGCCCATGAAGACTGGCACATGCCGCGGCGCACACAGGCGCTCACCGGCGTGGCGAAGTGCATCGGAGCGCGCGGCGCAATGCGCCAGACACTTTATTTTATGATTTTAAAGTGTTTAAAATCATAGAAAAATCCAAAAAAATACCGAAAAATTCCAGAAAAATTATGAAAAATTCTATAATATTATTTAACATGTTTTAAAGTGTTTAATGAAGTCCTATTTACATAGATTCACTCTTGGTTAAACTTTAAAATTGTTTTAAAGGTTTAACTTATATAATTAGTGTCTTAATTAATTTTGTAAAATGAGATTTTACTGAATGTAAATTGGGACATTAATTTCTGACCTTGTAACAGTATTGGGAATGCATGAATGTTCTAAATAGTTTAGTTTTGTATGTTCATTTTATATAAATTGTTTATATGTTGTTGTCATGTTATTTTTATGTTATTTATTTCATGAAAATTCGACATGCATGAAATTGAGAATTTCAAAAATAAAGTATATAATTTTATGCTGATATATATGATATATATCATATGATTATCACGTATGCGCTCTATGTTCATGTGATGAATGTTAGTGTGTATGGAGGTGATCATGGACTTAATTGTGCTTGGCTTATGATTGCTTTTAATTGAGTTGGTTATGTTATTAAATGGGGCATGCGTGTGCCTCCTCTCTCTCTATACAATATGATTGTACATTCTACCTCCCTCCATTAATGTACTTCCCTTAGTTAAAACCAAAGTTTCTTATAAACTTATGTACATTTGCGGGTTTGCGTACCCTTAAGCTGCTTGTAAGAGTTAGAAGTCGGTTCGTGGAAGGTTGGAGAGTGGGACCACTTGGAGAAGCACCCTTCTGAAGTGGGAGCATACCAACTCAAGCATCTGAAGCAAGGATTTGCACCTATAGGGGTGCTTTAGGTGCATGCTTAGGGTTAAGTCCATGATCACCTGATTTTGTGCATATTTGATATGTGGATGTGTGCTACAGGTTATACCTTAGATATATGATATTCCAAAGGTATTATATATACTTAGCACATATTATTGATGAGACTAAAATAAAATCCCTCCTTGTCATAATTAGGTTGATAAATATGTGACATTAAGAATGACTCACGTAGCCTTCCATTGTTATGGTCTTGATGAGCCAATCTTAGATTGGAAGGGTTTGTTGTGCTACCACAAGACTCATTCAGCAAGGGATTGATGGTCATGGCTAAGGCATTTTCCGAACCTTGGGGTGGACCATTTGCATGGCTTTGTTGTACTACCACAAGGGCTGTGTGAAGAATCCATTCTCATAACGTAACAAGCGGGTTTGACCTAACTAGAGTATATGGCTTGTTGTGCTATCACAAGGTCATAACTCTAGAAGCTAAATGACTAAGAGTTGCAAGAGTTGCAATTGGCAATATTTGCCTACCTATTAAGTATGGGGTGATTTGTTGTGCTACCACAAGGTCATCACCATATGGTTAATAAGGTCTTAGTCCCCACTAGGATTTCATCGTGATATCCCGTCTTTGCATTATGAGGGTTATGCAAATTCGTCAAAAATTAGTGGGAGCATAAATTAGGATGAATGATCATATCTTAATTTTAATGAATGTCTGCAATGTTATTTTGATAAAATTATATCTCAGTTGTAGAAAACGATAATAAACCATCATTAGTATGGCATACTAGATGCCAAATAGCTTAATGACTCACACTTCTTAGACTGGTTTAGAACTAAGAGAATTTTTCTCATAGTTGACCAATTAACTATTCTACTTGACAAGTAGGTGTCTCCTAAATTATCTAATGATATGAAAGAAAGATAAGATCTTATCTTATAGACAAGATGCATTGTTTGTCTTAAACTAGATGTTAGTCTCTATGAGACATAAATTATAGAGACAACATGGATAGATGGATATGAGATCCATCATGGCTCATACTGATTGTAGACACGCAAATTTCGCCTATTTGAAGAGCTTAAGATCCATGTTTTCCTAGAAGGTACTCGAGTTTTCCGATAAGCAAACTGGATCTCCAAGAAAACGACCTAAAAACGAACTCTGGAGGTGTAGATGACCCGTCTGCCGGGTCACCTGGGCGACCCCCCTGCCGGGTCGCCTGGGCGACTCGTCTGCCGGGTCATTTCCCAATTCCTGCCAATTCGCCCGTTCTGATGGTGGTAGGTGGGGGGTCACGTCCGGTTAGGTACGGGAAGCGACCCAGTCGATGGGTCGCCTGCCAGAACAGTGTATGTACTGAACGAAGTGACCCGTGAACAGCGCACGCTCGTCCGGACGGTCGGAACCGATTGGACATAGGCGACCCATCTGACGGGTCGCCTACCACTGTAGCAGGCCCAGACGGCGGCCGACCAACTTTCAGCGCACGTGCATTTAATGGCATTTATGGTTCCGCAGATGACCAGTCAGACGGGTCGCCCAGGCGACCCGGCAGACGGGTCGTTTGCTGTTCCGAAAAATGCTTTTTATGCCTGAAATGTCCCTGTGACCCTTTTGCCTATAAAAAGGGACCCCCTAACCACCTTTGAAAGGTTGGAAGAGTGCTAGAAGGGGGAGAACATCCCAAGCTCCCAAGAGAGAACCTTAGAGAGTTCCAAGCCTCCTCCATCCTCCAATCCTCATTACCCAAGAGATTGAGAGCTTCCCACTTCTATCCACCTCCGTAAATTGATGTTCTTCATCCCGTTTCTTCATCGACATCCATTTCGAAGCTTCTCAAGCTCCTACATAAAAGGGGGAATCATCATCCACGTCTTAGAAGCTTCCGGGAGTCGTCATCAAGCTTCTAAAGCCATCCGAAAGCATCGCGGGAGCATCCGGGAGTAAACCAAATTTTGGTGCAGGAAGTGACCCGCCTGCCGGGTCGCCTAGGTGACCCGTTTGCCAGGTCGCCCAGGCGACCCCCCTGCCGGGTCGCCCAAGTGACCCCCCTGCCGGGGAGCCTGGGGTTCCAGATTGCTGTCTTTGGAGCCAAAATTCATTTTTCTTTTCCTATCTCTTAGTATTACTTTTCCCATCATGGATCATCATATTTGCATGCATATTTAGCTTAGTAATATTATCTATTATCATCCAAAAACACATAAGAAGGGGGGTTGGGAGTTATTCCCAATCCGGTTAGTCCATCTCCATTTGTGATTTTTAGCTCATTTCTTTTGCAAGATGCTTCACTATCTTAGTTCTAATCCGCTTTCACTTGTTTTCGTGGCTTACTTGTTTTTGTAGGAACAACTAAAGTGCTTCAAGCTCTTTCTTCTCGGCCGGCCGAAAAGGAAGAAGATGGAACCCATAATCTCCCCAACACTATCTCCCCGTTTAGGTACGTTTGGTCATTTTCTTTAAGACTACATCGTTTCTTGTCTTTTACTCTCGGAGCCCGCGGCTCCTGGCGACCACAACCCTACACCACCGGCGAAATCGAAAGGAGGAGCAACGCTCATCGTTCCAACCCAGGGGAAGAGAAGAAGAACCGAGTCCGGATCGGGAGTTCCACAGTGATGAGCTAACTAAAGGGCAAGTTAGAACAACAATACATCTTAATTATTTCTTGTTGGTGAGACCAATAGTAAGAAGTAAAATCATTAGATAGAAATAGGAGAGAGTTAATAGTAAAAGAAGGTGGTCAAGATAATAAAACCAGAATAAGACAGAATTCTTACATTATCATGATGATGGTAAGTGGAAGAGAAAATACAAAGTGTATTGTACATAATGCAAATATGGAGCTTGAGAAGCTTCATGTATCTAAATCATTGACATTTACTTATTTTAAATATACACTTAATAGTATTAGATACTATATGTGTATATCATAATATTAGATACTATGGATGCATCTAATGGTATGAGATACCAGATATGCATCTTATATGTACAAGGAGTTGTAGATGATGACAAGTAAATGAAGGCTTAATAAAGAAGATGTTGACCTACATATAAAATGGTGCAAAAGTTGCATCATTTTTAGTGGGAGATGCAATTCTTTAATAGTCTTATAGAGACGTCTTAATAATTAATATTGCTATTATATCCTTCTACAAGAACATTATATGATTTCCTACTTGAATAAATGTTGATTTATTCTAAGCTATGGAATTGATAGATGTTCTAATAGATTGAATGGCAAAGTGTTTGCCAGTCGGAGCTTAATGAATTGTTTAATCATATTTGATATGTCAGCTCTCATGTTATGTGTGAATATTCCTTTTAAGAGGAAATGAGTTGATTTAGATCAATCTACACTTTAGCTTTATATAGACAAGGAGAATGGGTTAATGAGTTATTAGAACTCGTACATCTAGATGTATGTTAGCCCATATCTAGTAAGGCTAAAGAAGAATATTTCTACTTCATTATTTCATAGATGATGTCTCTAGGTATGGATACATGTACTTTGTGAAGTACAAATCTAAGACCTTTGAGAAATTATTTGAGATTAAGAATGAAGTAGAGATACTAATGGAACAAGTATTAGAACTCTTTGATGAGATTAAGGAGGGGAATACTTAAGTACATATTTTACATATATTTGAAGGATAATAGAATCTAATTTTAAAGGACACGTCTTTACACATTTTAGCTTAATTGAGTAGCTAAAATGAAAAGCCATATTATGTAGGACATAATATGAACAATGACAAGCTTTGTAAATTTTCTCTTTGTCTAATTTTGGTTAAGTACTCGTTATAACCACTTGATCTTAATAGGTACCTTCTAAGTCTATTCTGATTATTCCATATAGGATATGGAAAAGGGGTTAAAACTTGACCTTAAGCAAGTTAAGGTTTCGGAATGTCCGACCTGGTGAAGAAGTATAACTCTAACAAGTTGGAATATAAGACTATGAAGTGTTGGCTTGTGGGATATCTTAATGGAACTTTTGGATATTAATATACCACCCTTATGAACAAGGGTATGTGTTGCTAAGCTCACTATATTTCTAAAGGAAAGGTTCTTTCTTAAAAAAGATAGTGGGAGCAAGGTATATATGGAAGATGTTCCAGTCCCACAACCCAATAACACTTCTATTAAGGTGCTAGTTAATAATTACACAAGGACAAATCATAGGTCTTTACTTGTGTCCATTCAACCTAAGAGATATGTGAGACATATCTCTGATAGATGAAATGAGGCATAAGATAATAAGGATAATGATCCTAGGATCTATATAAAACCAATATGAGATATTGATTCTAAAATGGGAAGATACAATAAAATCTGATATAAACTATATCTATTCTAATCAAGTTTAGAACTTGATAGATCCACCTAAGAATATAGTATCCATAAGGAATAAATGGATCATTAAAGAATAGATTGGAGTGGATTAGAAGGTAGATACCTTCAAAGGTGAGAATAGTTGTAAAGGATATCATCGAAGTCAAATGGTTGACTATGATGAGATCTTTTACCTATTACATGGATTAATCCATTTGGATTTTAATTGTTACACTCTATGATTATGAGATAAGCTAATTGGATGTTAAGATAGTGTTCCTCTAAGATATTTTGAGAAACAGGTGTATGTGATACAACTATAGGGAATCAAGTCCCAATAACATCCAAGAAGAGTGTGTATTAAGTTTATTTATGGACTGAAGTAAAACTTCCCATAGATCATATATAAGGTTTAATGAGATTAAATCTTATGACTTCGTTAAGAACGAAGAGGAGCCTTGTGTATTCAACAAGATAAGTGGGAGTGCTATTACTTTCTTGACATTTTATTTTGATGGCATAGTACTCATTGAGAATGAAGTAAGTGTGTTATCATAAGTGAACCTAGCTATCAAATTGATCCTCTAAACACAATTTGGGTTTTAAGATCTATGGAGATAGATCTAAAATCAATGCCCAGTAAATGTACGTAGTCACCATAGTCAAAGGGTTTGACATGATAAACTTCAAGATAGGTTTCTTACCTATGAGGTGTGGAGTTGATCTCTCTAAAGTGTTGTCTTTGTAGACTTCTTGAGAGATAAAGGGATCGTATGAGTAGAGCCCTTATGCTTTTCTCATAGGGTCTATCACATTTATGATACTACGTACATGAAATGATTAATGCTCTAAGTGTTATGAACATTCATCAGGAAGATCCAGGTGAGAGTCACTGGATAGTTTAGAGATATATCATTCGGTACATGAGAAGTACTGAGAATGTATCTCTATACACTGGAGGATAAGACTTGAAGTCTTGTAGTTTTACAAACACAAGTTTCTAATCAAATAAGTTTGATATTAAGTCAGAATAATGGTGGTGCAGTGAGTTGAAAGAGTTCTATGTGATAGAACACTGTAAATTCTACAACATATGTAAACAAGTTTACATAGTGATTGCACACTACTTGATGTAGACACACCAATTTGGCTTTATTTAGTGCTTAAACCATTATTCCATTGGCAACATCTCTTTTAGACCGGCAAAATCATGATGAACCGCCCTTTTGGATGAGCTGAGGTGCTTATTGGAAATATGAGGATGATTTGCTAATTTCTAATCAAATCCCTGTTTGCCGAACAAGAGACTCTTGGTGGTGTGCCAGATTATGCTTTTCCCAGCATATCCTCCATTTTGAAATTTTTCACAGGATTATATGGACGTCTAATGAAAAAGTATTAAACATTAATAATCTTATTCTCTAAGTTATCTTTCCATTGCAACAAACGGCATTCAATTCTGATCTTCCATTTGTCCTCAGCGCCCTTTGGAAATCAGATGCGCAGTTCTGTCCGCACGTTGCACCGATCAAGCCCAATTGCATGCAAGCCTAGCCCATTGGGCTCATATCTGACCAATTCATGACCTTAACTTCCTCTTTCCTCCTCCATATCACTTGGTAAAGTATCTGGAAGCTTCATGGTCAAAATTAGCATCATCAAATGATGGCAATCCAACTTGTTGTCTTGTATATCAAAACTTGCTATTTTTGGATCAGATTTGTTTCCTCTTCAAATGGAGACATATTTTGAACATGGGGAAGGTGATCCACGGTTTTAAATACCTCTCAATCATTTGGGTAAGTTTCTATATGCCTCAGGATGAAAATTAGCAACATTAATTGAAGGAAATACAACCTATGGTCGGATGTATCAAAACTTGCTATTTTTTGACCTGTTTTTCATCCCCTATAAAGGGAGACTCAGATGAACGACCTAAGAAGGGCATCCTCATAATACAACACTCTTATTCTCATCCTCCAGCCACCCTTGGCCCATCCCAACCTCCCCAAATCGTCCTCTCTTCGTCCCGGTGCTCGGAGATCATCCCAAAGTGAAGAAGAAGCCGGTCTATGCTCCAACGTGCTGCATTGCTGATCATCGGCTTCTACAGATCTATATGGTCATTTTCAGGCCTGAATTCCTTCATAATAAGTGTGATTCATCAATATATATTTCATCTAAAACAAACAGAGATCAATTCTGACATTCCCTCAGCTTTTTATGGCATCAACAACGGCGCTGCACAGTCAGATCCGAAGGCTTCTCTTCTAAGTCATCATCTTCTCAGTCAATTTAAATACACTTAATGGTGGATTCAGCCTATACATCCTTAATAGAAATTTTTATATGGTGAGTTCTATTTTATTTAAAATAATAATCATTTAATTCGGATATCTGTGGTACCTATAGCACACCTACATCGACATTGTGCTGGGAGTTTCCAGAACTTCACTGTTCAAGATCCGGCTTATCAGGTAAATTCAGATTACTTATAATAAGATTAAAGAAAACATATCTTCATATAAAACTACCCTCCATGAGTCCTCTTTATTTTAAAACAAACATCACTTTATTCTGATGTCGGTGCTGTTCGTATGATCTCTGTATCAGAGCTACGCAGTTTACATTGAATCTGTCCAACCCGGTTGCCACTTTGCCTGGGTTGTGTTGTCTTTAACCATTCATATTCTCTTTGCTAACTCTTCATTCAAATAATTTAGTTCACATTTAAGCATAATTTTTATTCAGTTCATTTCATACATCATAAAAAAATCAAAAAAAAGGGGTTAGGGCTAACCCCGAATCCGGTGAGTTTGTTTCCAATTGCCCTCTTGTGTTATTGTTTTTACAAGTTACTACACTTCACTTAGTTCTAATCCTTCTTCACTTGTTTTCTTGTCTTATTGTCTTCTAGTTGCACAAATACATCAAGCTAGCATCGGTTGGAGACTCTTCTTCATCGGCCGGTCGAAGAAGAAGAAGGTTGAACCCACATCCCAATCTCCCACGCTAAGGTACACACGGTCAAATCAACTCATTCTTGTTTTTATTCTATAAAGCGGAGCCCGCGGCTCCTGGCGACCACCTTTTATTTATGTTCTAATTTCATCTCCTCCTCACTCTCCTCCCACATGACCTGAACCATCTCCGGTGCTCGAGCGACGCCGTGAGATGAAAGTTCGGGGATCAATGTGAGTGTGAGACCGAGGTGAGGAGTCTTTACCGCTTTCCGAGTGTTTTCCGATTCACTCCCTTTCTCCTCTTCTATCTTTCACCTTCTCTTGAGGTGCCGATACGGAACCCATTTTCGGAGTCGACAGCTTTTTGGCGACCATGGTGGGACAACCAATGTTTTCAATCGTGCTAGCTTGATTCAACCGTGCAACTGGTTGTTTTCCAACTTGGTTCCCGCGTGAACCGGCTTGTCTTTTATCTTCCATGTCAATTTACCTTTAAACTTTCTGTTTACTCTTTCTTTAAGATTGTCCCCCATGTGGACTTGAGTTACTTGTCTTTAATTTCAACCCGGTTCCCGAGTGAACCTCTTTTCTTCTTATAAACCGGTTCCCACGTGAACCACCTTTCTTTTTCAACTCGGTTCCCGCGTGAACCAATTTATTTTCAGATCGGTCCCCACGTGGACCACCTCTTTACAGCACCTTCATATTGGCCCCACGTGGCCCTCTTTCTATTTTGTCAACTCTTACACCGGTTCCCGCGTGAACCTCCCTTTCCTTTACAAAAAATCGGTTCCAGCGTGAACCAACCCCTTTTCTAAACCGGTTCCCGAGTGAACCAACCCACTTTTAGATTGGTCCCCGCGTGGACCACCCTTTTGCACCACTTTAGATTGTCCCCACATGGCCCTCCTTTCCTTTTTCAATCAAACAAACCGGTTCCCGCATGAACCACCCCTTTTCCTTCAAAAACTGGTTCCTGCATGAACCACCTACCTTTCCAAAAACCCGGCTCCCGTGTGAGCCCCTTTATTATCAAATCGGTCCTCGCGTGGACCATCCTTTTACCTTTATTTCAGATTTGTCCCCACTTGGACACTCTAACACAAGCCGGTTCCCGCGCGAACCACTTTTTAGTTGCTAGTTGCTAGTTACTTGTTTACTTTATCATTGCTTGTCTTGATTGCATTCACTTGCTTGATTTATTTAATAGCATTCATTCATGTTTGCATATTGATTGCTTCTTCTTCTCATACCCTCCATTTTTCATTTTTGCATTAGCTTTTGCATCGGGTACCGGACTTGTTCCGATCCATAGGGCATTCGAGGCGGGGGCTCTCTCTCCCAACACACCCTCACCCTCCAAACACCTTCTTGGTGGATTCTAACCTCTCTTCTGGGATATTCCTTCCTAGTTGATTTGGTTATTTCCATCAAGGCCTTCGTAAGTCCCCATCCGTGGAGTATTTCTCTCCGCACGATTGGGCCGGTTGTACCACTTCCCAAAACCCGAAGAACCCAAGTACCTACTCGTGGTGATTGAGTGATAACCTTAGGTCTTGAAGATTGAAGCAATAGGAACCATACCCATTCGAGTGAACAATTGCTAACAATCTATATAATCTAAGGTTTTAACCCAAAAATTGTCGAGTAGTCATTTTAAAACCTTGTTTGCATAACTTGCTTGTTCACAACAATTGAAAATAACCAAAAAAATTTTTCTTCTTTCAAAACACTTAAAACAAAAAAAAATCCCTTTAATTTTTGTGTTCAACTTGCTTGCCAAACAACCAAATTGAAACCAAACCTAATCAAACAAACAATCATAACCAAACAAAATTCTCTTTGCAATTACACATTTCATTTGCTTTCTTTCAACCATTTTGTAAGAAAATTTGACAGGATACCCATGACACTAAGGTCCGGAAGACACATCGGAATGTCGGACTACTACGGCCAAGAAGAGGAGTACGAGACGGGTCACTATGAGCTTCAGCAACCCATGGTCCAACCAGATGGCCATGTTAATGCCATGATGGAACCTGAGGTCCAAGATCCCGCTCACCAATCCGCCTCACATAGTATAGAAGAAGCTCTCAAGGATCTATCTCTTCACCTTGATCCTAAGACCTTTGCAATTATCCAATCTGCCACTAAGGGAAAGATGTTCGCCAATCAAGATCCGATCGAGGGAAATCAAGCCCCCTCACCACCCCAACTGGCAGTCAGGCCCCTAATCATTTCCTCTCTTGGGCAACCCTGCCGTGTCTCCACTCACCCCGTTGTGGGGCATTCACATAACACTATTCCAGTTCCTGTTTCCAACCCACCTCTTCCAACCCAATCACCTAAACACTTTGCTCCCGTTGCTCAGGAATCTAGCCTCACCCAGGCATTAATGAACAAACTTAACCAGATGGATGAGCACTTTGAAAAGATGAGGCACCGCCTTGATTCTAAAGCCATCCCTGAAATCTCTGTCCCGTCCTTCCCAGTTCTACACCTTCCTCCTTCAGAGATACCAGTCTTCCAACGTTACAACGGGACTGGTAATCCTTTCAACCATCTAAAGAGCTTCCTCTACGACTTCGTGTTCTGTAAAAATGACCGCAAAGCCCTTGCCTTCCTATTCCGTCGGTCATTGGAGGGATCCTCCCTGGACTGGTTCTATTCTCTTGATTCCATTGAGGTGGCAGATTTCAACGTTGTCAAGGTGAAGTTTCTACAGAGGTACAAGGATCGGGTGGGGCCAGCCTACTCGATAATGATTTAATTGCCAAAAAGATGAGGCCGGATGAGGACTTTGCCAGATTTGCTGATCGGTGGAGGGGAATGGCTGAGAGTCTAGTGGATACCATCTCAGAAGGGGAGCAGGTGAGGATGCTCATCGGGAACACCATGCCCAACCTTCGCAACCTCCTGATCATGCACCGCCCAACAACCATAAGTGAGTTATGTAATAGTGCCCGCTACCTCCAAGCCCACTTTAAGGACGCATCCATGATCAACCTATTCGACACCAAGCCCCGTAACACTAGAAAGCCTACACCTATAGGACCCATCACCGAAGGGGTAGTAAACAATGAGAGCATCAATGCCATGGGAAACCAGGGAGGGTATCGCCAAAGCCAATACCATAACCCACCACCCAATCAACAATACCGCACAGCTCCTCAACCAGCTCCTCAGCCCCAACAGCAACTTAAATACAACCGAGCACCACCACAGCAACCCACCTACAACCGAGCGCCCCAGTAACCAAATACCTACAACCGAGCGCCTCAACAACAACATGTCTACAACCGACCACAGCCACAACAGCAAGCTTACAACCAAGTACCACCACCAGCCAACCAAGCTAGGAGGGGGGACCCAAAAGAGAATACAATCCTCAACTGCCATTCCCCCTCACCGATATTTTCAACGCATTGATGGCTGAACAGCAATTGGAACTTCTGAAGGAGAGAGAAGGATGGCCGACAAATGTTGACACAACAAAGTACTGCGCTTACCATCGGTATCCTAGGCACATAGTGGATGTATGTTTCCAGTTTAAAGACTACATTCATGACCTTAATGACCATGGGAACATTGACTGGGCACAGATGGGAGAATCCATTCAAGCAATGAAGGCACGTCAGAATCAACCACGGCGACAGCAAGCACAACAGCAGCCCAGCCTGGGCATAGTCCAAGATCCGCTCCCGGTACATGCACCCGTACAAGCACCGGCACCGGCACCACCAAACCAACGACTCAGCCTCATCCACTCCGCCATCGAGGAGTCAACCCACCATTCCCAGGGTTGGCAGGTCGAGGATCAAATCACCTCCATGCCCGCCAGACCAACCCCACCTACAAACCGCACCATACTCTCCATACCGAGAGCTGCCCCCAGCCCACAAACTACCCAAACACCACTACCCTCACCAACCATGAACCCTCCCCGGCGCCTAATCCTTAGCCCACTGCCAGCCTCACAACCCGCACCCCAACCATCACCCCACCCTAATCTCCCATCCACCATTAAGCCTCTGTGGCGTCTAATCATTAGACCGCCACCAACACCCCAGACATCACCTAACCTACCAGTCACTACCACTCCATGACCCCTCATTATTAGACCGTCACCACCAACACCCCAACCATCACCCAACATACTGGCCTCCACCAATCCACGACCTCTCATCTTCCGATCCTCACCACCCCTACCTACCACGGGCTCCTCAACCTACCAACCAACCCTATCATCACCATCATCACCACTTCCCCCTACCACGCTAGCGCCGGTACTTCATAGCGGGAGGATGTTCCAAAGGGTCTTCCCCCAGGTCGGGATGCAACCATAGGAACTGGCAGAAGAGGAGGTAGTGGAAGAACCATTGCCCGGCACGGCATATGACCTATTGAAGCATCTAGACAAAATGCTGTCACGGATTTCAATCCTAGAGCTGATTAAGAGGTTAAAGAACCATCAGGACATCCTACAACAATATCTGTAACGGGTCATGGTCAATGAGGACCTCCCGCCCAAGAAGATCGTTACTGTCCTGACCCCGAGGAGTGAACATCCGGCACTCACATTTACACAGGAGGAGTTGGCATGGCCACAGATCAGAAAGTATGCCTTGCGTGTTGCAGTAGTCATCCGAGGCGTGTAGATCAAGTCCTGCTTGATTGACACCGGAGCATCCATAAATGTCATGCCGCTAGAAACATTGCTACTTGGCGGCATCTCCGATGAAGAAATCGAGCCTTCTGCCATCACGGTGACCGCATATGACAACTCCCGGAAGCCGGCATGAGGGGTGGTTACAGTGGAAGTAGGGCTTGGACCGTGTGCTGTCACCGCCGAGTTTCATGTTCTAGAACTGGACCCTACATTCAAAGCTATTTTGGGATGCTCGTACCTTGAGGTAATAGGAGCTGTTGCCTCCACTAATCATCAGTGTCTAAAGTTCACATACAAGGGCCAGGTGATCAAAGTAACCAACACCCCCATTCTAAATGACGTGGATGACCCCTCTTCTGCACTGTCAATATCAAAATTTGTCCAACCGTTGGTTTCCACTACAGAGCTGCCCGAGGTCATGATGTTAATGACGCCTCCAGAAATAGTTGCATGGCGGATGATGAAAGGGATGGGCTATCAGCCAGGAAAGGGGTTGGGAAAGGAGCTGCAGGGGGTTGTGCACCCCATTAAAGCCATACAAAGATCAAAGAGACACGGGCTTGGCTATGAGCCCAATTTCACTTCGAGGATGGTCTACCGGCCAAAAAATGCCATGGGACTCCAAAAATTCTTTATCAAAGGGGAGACCATGATGATGGCCGGGGACAAAGAAGAAGAACCATTCAAGAGGAAGAAGGCACCAGAGCAAGAGGAAGAAGTGGACAACCTGAGTTCATCTTTGGCTCGGTTGTTCATAGAAGAGGAAGAACCAGTCGAGGGCAAGTCCATCTCTAAACAACTTGTCCACTCAAACCCACCTCCAAACAACATCCCGCGTGAGCCGTATCCTACGGTCACGTATTTCAAAATCCTCACTCTATCCCTCTTGGATTCACTTGATGGGCTATCTAGCCCAATTCCTACTTCTCGGCCAAAATGGCCACCTGAACTGATCACTGGGCCTGAGAGCCCATTCAAATCTTCTTACTCCACTGGGCTTCTATGCCCATTCCAATCCAACAACCTTGGGCCCGCGTGCCCACCAATCAGGCCCACATGCCCTTTAGATTTATTTTCTTGCTTTGGGCCCGCGTGCCCACCATTCGGGCCCACGTGCCCCTTAGATCTTTTCACTAGCTTTGGGCCTATCTGCCCATTTCTTGTCATCATCGGGCCCGCGAGCCCATTTTTCTCCCATTTGCTTAAGCTTTCTATTTCTGCTCGAGCCCCATCGACTCATTCTCTTTTTGTTATTGAAAATACCCAAAATACCCAAACAAAAATGTCCTCTCGCAAACTCAGTCTTCCATTGAGGAGACGTCTTTGCTTGTCTCGGAGGGTGCTCCCAACCAGGGACCCCTCTTCTCCAACTCACTGATCGATCTGCTCGATCCTTCACTCATTGTAAATACCACCTTTCCAATTCCATTTTCTTTAGGAGTAGTTAGTATAGGAAAGAAGAAAATTCGAGGTAAACGTGTGCCAGAGAGATATCTCCAACAAATATCTCAAAAATGCAAGGAATGTGCAAGGCTGCCAAGGTTTTTGGAAAATGCTATCCAGCTTGATGAAATCCGATATGAAGATGAGCATAACATAGATCATACTTTGGGAGTCTACGAGGTTTTATCAGAAAAGGATCTTGACTTCGAGGATGGAATTGAGGACTTGGCTGATGCGTATGCATCTAGACTTAAAAGATTTGAAGAATCATTAGCCACGGTGGATGAACCGACAAAAGAACTGAATCTTGGAACACCGGAAGATCCCAAGACAATCCTCCTAAGTGCAAGCCTCACTCCCACTGAGGAACAGAGTTTAATTAAAATTTTGGAAGAATATAAGGACACATTCTCATGGACATACGAGGACATGCCGGGGTTAGACAACTTGTTAGTTGAACATCGTCTAACTTTGAAACCCAGAGCTACCCCGGTCAAACAAAAATTAAGGAGATTCCACCCTGATGTTGCACTTAAGATGAAAGAAGAGGTCGACAAGTTACATAAAGCAAGATTCATTAAGGTTGTCCTTTATCCGCAATGGGTGGCAAACATAGTGCATGTCATAAAGAAGGATGGACGAGTTCAGATCTGTATAGACTTCAGGGACTTGAATCGAGTGTGTCCTAAAGATGACTTTCCTCTACCTCATATTGATGTACTGGTTGATAACACTGCTGGATTTGAGATGCTATTATTCATGGATGGCTATTCTGGATATAACCAAATCCGGTTGGCCGAAGAGGACCAGGAGAAGACCTCGTTCACCACACCTTGGGGAACCTACTGCTATGTCGTCATGCCCTTTGGATTGAAGAATGTTGGTGCTACCTGTCAGAGGGCAATGATGGCTATCTTTCACGACATGATGCATACCCTTGTAGAGGTGTACGTGGACGACCTGGTTGTTAAGTCCAAAAGCCGAGAAGATCACCCGGAAGTGTTAAGAAAGGTCTTGCAAAGGGCTAGGGAATATAAATTGAAAATGAACCCAAAGAAATGTACGTTTGGAGTATCTTCTGGAAAGTTATTGGGGTTCATAGTGAGCAAAAGGGGCATAAAGATCGACCCAAACAAGGCCAAAGCAATCATTGGTATGCCTCTTCCGAGAAATATGAAAGAACTTCGAGGATTAATCGGGAGGCTACAGTTTGTCCGCCGGTTCATCTCACAACATTCCCAAATGTGTAAACCTTTCTATGAGTTGACCAAGGCGGGGGCCAAGTTCAAATGGGATTCGAAGTGCCAGGATGCATTCGATGGTTTGAAAAGATACCTGACTAGTCCCCCTGTGCTTAGACCACCAGTCCCTGGCAAGCCCTTAGTTTTGTATATCTCAGTTTTGGAGATTCTCTTGGAGTAGTCCTTGCACAGGTGGATGAAGAAGGAAAAGAGAGGGCAACTTACTACTTGTCAAAGATCTTTTATCAATGTGAGCAGAAGTATACTGTAGTGGAGAAGACCTGTGTTGCACTAGTCTGGGTAGTTCAGAAGCTTAAACACTATTTCTTAGCTCATGAGGTCAATCTTATTGCCTGCATCAATCCCATCAAATTCCTTCTCAAGAAAACTGTCTAACTGATCGGTTAGGTCGTTGTCATAGCTTCCTTTCCTAGTTTGATATCACCTATGTCCCTTAGAAGGCGATTAAGGGCTATGCCATTGCCGAACATCTAGCCCATCACCCTATACCCCTCTTTGACCCGGTCCAGTCAGAGCTCCCGGATGACGAACTAATGTTGATCCGATCTTCCCACCTTTGGACATTATATTTTGATGGGGCTCTGAATTCACACGGTAAGGGAATAGGAATCGTCCTTCTATCACCCGAGGGTGTCACCATTCCACATGCATTTCAGCTTGACTTCCCAGTAACCAACAATATAGCTGAATATGAAGCCTTGCTGGCCAGGTTGGAGGCCGCTCATTTCTATGGTGCCACAGAATTGAGGGTGATAGGTGATAGCCAACTAATCCTTCGCCAAGTCCTAACCAAATACCGAACTTCTCATCCAAACCTCAAACCTTACCAAGAACTCACCTCTTGCTACATCAAACTCTTTTCCAAACTAACTTTTGTCCATGTTCCTCGAGCTCAGAACATCCTTGCTTATGCCCTTGCCTCCTTAGCTTCATCTCTATCAGTCTCGCTAGGTAGACAGGTGTGGACTATCCATGTCCATAGAAGGTCGATGCCAGCGATTAAGGATGGTCGATTTCTAAAGATCAAGGAGAGATTTGGCAGGAATGAATATTTAGAGCAGAAAGAGGAGATTTCTCTGGTCGAGTTGGAAGAGTTAGATGAGGGTGAGAGGCCTTGGTTTGATGAGATCACAAGGTATTGTCAAGATCAGACATATCCACCTGGATCAAATGCAAAAGAAAAGAAGGCCATCAGGAGAGTATCCCAGAGGTATACCATCCTAGGAGGGGTGTTCTACAAGAGGAGCTTGAGTGGAATCTTGCTTAGATGCGTTGATGAAGAAGAGGCGGAATTGGTGCTTAGGGAAGCACATTCTAGGGTCTGTGGGGACCATGTCAATGCTCAAGCTCTTGCCAATAAAATCATCAGGCAGGGGTATTATTGGCCAACCCTAGAAGAGGATTGCTCCATCTTTGTCTGGCACTGTCATTCTTGCCAACTCCATGCCAACAAGATCCATTCTCCCGCATCTTACCTTCATCCAATTCATGCCCCATGGCCCTTCGCCATGTGGGCTTTCGATATCATTGGCCCTCTAAGTGATCTTAACTCTGAAATCTGTTTCAAATCGTTCATCCTGATGGCAACAGAGTACTTCACCAAGTGGGCAGAAGCGGAAGCGTTCGTGGAGATCAAGGCATCAACATTGTGCTCCTTCATCAAACGCAACATCATCGCCAGGTTCGGGATACCCAACGACATCATCACCGACAACGGACCGCAAATTCTCTCTCAAGATCTACATGATCTTTGCAACAGGTACCGCATTGCATTGCATCATTCATCTCCTTATTACCCGCAAGGCAATGGTCAAGCAGAAGCCACCAATAAAACTTTGATTAAAATCATCAAGAAAACCTGTAAGTCTAGCAAGTTTGCAGACTGGCTAGATAAGCTTGTAGATGCCCTATGGGCTTATCGTACTTCTGTATGGACCCCCACTGGTCAAACCCCATATGCTCTCGCATATGGGATGAAAGCGGTGGTCCCGTACGAAGTACTCCTTCCATCACTCCGAGTTCAACTCGATAGGGACATCCCTGTCGATGAGAGGCGAGAATCTCTCCTTGCACAACTTGAACTCCTAGATGAAAGAAGGTTGGCCACCTCCGAGCATGCCCGGACTTATCAGAACAGATTGAAAAGGTTTTATCAAAAGAGGGTGGTAGAGAGAAAGTTCGAAATCGGTGAGATGGTAGTAAAATGCATATTCGTTAAGCCGGGTGGTCCCCGCTCCAAGTTGCAACCTAACTAGGAAGGGCCTTTTGTTTTAACTGAAAAATATCCAGGTAATGCATATGAGCTAACCAACGCCGATGGAGAAAAATTGAACCATCCATGGAATGGCGTTTACCTCAAAAAATATTTTCCTTAGAAAATAAAATGGAGAATTTCTGGTATGATATCAAGTCATCGATCCAAGGGTGTTAGCTAGAAGTCAAGGGTAGACATCACCCTGCACACACAACACCTCCCGATCCCAGAATCTGGATAGCCCAACACTCGAGAGAGGCAAGGCAGAATCCTGAAGGCGGAAAGGAAACCTTACCCCCATTCTCTTCTATTCGGTCCAAGATAGGTGAAGGGGACTAGAAGTGGATAGTATTGAAAATGCCCGCCGCCTTAGTAGGAGGCCGTCTCATAGGGTGAAAAAGGGTGCCAAAAGATGGGCAATGAACCCCACAGGTTTAAACAAATATGGGCTTGTTTGAATGAGTACCCAGAAGAGTAGAAAATGAAGAAAAGGCACCAAAAGATGGGCAATGACCCCACAAGTCAAAGACTTGTCTAAGTGAGTGTCACATGTAGAAAAGACCCGAAGAGGCCAAACCCCAATGGGCAATTTGGGCATGAGTAGAGAAACCCTCCTCAACACCCCGAAGCCTATCAGAGACTTCCTTTATTATTCTTCCATCTTAAAACCCAAGGGTAGGGTAAACTATCTAAACTCAGGAGGAATCCAAACCGATCAAGAGAAGAGGGCAAGAAAGATTCTGGGTAGGGGACCTTATTTTCACATGGTGTTTATCGCTTAAATCTTGATTAACACTCAAAGATCGATGAATTGCTTCAATACCGGCACATTCTCCACAAAAAACCAAAAAAAAACCAAAAAAAATCAAATATTTTCAAAACTTCAAAAAAACTGAATATTTTCAAAAATCCAATATCTTCAAAAAAATAAAAAAATGAATACTTTCCAAAAAAAATCTAAAAAAATGCATCATCTAACTTGGCATAACCTTGATTTTTTGCCTTTTCTAGCATTCATGTTTATCTTTATGTCTTGCATGTTTCATTTCCGCATTGCATATTTACCTTCATTATCACCCCATTAAGAGGGCTCCTCCCTTTGACCTAAGTCAAAGTTGGCCATAATAGGCAAAGGGATGAGTCGTTGTGAAGATCTGATCCTCTTTTATCAAGTATTTTCAGGGACTTTAAAGTAAGAGGGGGAGGTTCTCTCAACGACAGGAAGTTCTCTTAACCATTTCATTTCGGTCATCTAGTCTATTTTTATACCTTGTTAATAAGGCTCCTCTCTTTGACCTAAGTCAAGGCAGACAACAATAGGCAAAGAGATAAGCCATAATGAAGATTTAATCCCCTTCATTAAGCGTTTCAGGATTCTGAGATCAAGAAGGGAGCGACTCTCGCCATAGCAGGTAAGCACTCTTAACTTTTACCTTGTCTGTCATTTTGTGCATTCTACCTGGTTGATAAGGCTACCCCCTGTAGACACGCCAAATTGGCCTGATTCGGAGCCCTAGACTCTTATTCCATAGGCGATATCTTTTATCTGACCGTTATCTGATCTGGATTACCTCGTGGAGATGAGCTAAGGACATGGGTGGAGCCCTTCGCAAGTTGAGAATGGACCGAAGATTTCCGGAATAATGCCGTAACCTTCAAGCGAGAGCCGCGCGTGAACCATAAAAAAAACACGAAACCTGCTCGATGACCGACCTTGAATGGTCCATAATTGAAGGTCTCGGGAGTCCCGCATGTGTTCCGTAACATTCAGGGTTTCCGAGAAGTCATTTCGGTAGGCGTCGGTCAATGACGGCTTTCGTTACGGCTTTTTTGGATCTGTGCTGACACGGCTATCCCGGACCACATGTTAGGCCTTTCCGGTCATCACCGGGTCTTTTCAGGTCATCCGGGTCGATTCTAGCCGTATATTTTATCAACCGGGGCTATAAGGCCGGTTCGGTCAATTTTAGGGTTTCGCGGCTTTTACGGCTTTCGATTCACGTTTACCGGGTTAATCTCAGTTTTTTCGATGACTTCGGATTGTCTGATCGTACCGGACTTGTTCGGTCGTCATTTCAAGTCATCCCGAGTTGACCCGAGATTTCTCGACCGGAACCGTGCTCTTTCGAATCTTCGCCCTGGGTTTCGGCTTTCCGCGAGAGGGTAAACCGGTAGAAAGCCCCGTACGAACATCTCAGGAGTCATGCGGCTGGTTTACTGACTTGAGGAGGTGCGGTTGAAGGCCCTCTTTCCAACGCGACAAACGGGAGCCGAATCGGACATCCGGTTTGCAAGATACGGCTCGCGGAACACGCGCGCAGGAGAGAGTGTACCGCGCCCCCGCTCCGCTTGAAAGGGGAGGGCGCGCCCTGCGCGCCCTCAAACTGGGGGCGCGCCCTGCGCGCCCCCGGTTCCTTTGAAAGGCGGGGGCGCGGTCAGTTGCTTTAAATCGGAAATTACCCCGATTAGCACCTTCTAAACCGGGTTTTTGGAAGGTTTCCGGGCGAGAATTTTCACTTATTTGTACCGCGCCCCCGATTCGGGGGCGCGTTACGTATGTCAAGTCAAGTTTTAACAATTTCCGGAAGTTTCCGTCGATTTTTAGCAGTGAGACGCCGAACGCGCCCCCGCCTCCTTTGAAACAGGAGGGCGCGCAGCCCGCCGCCCCGACCGGGGGGTGCGCCCTGCGCGCCCTTGGTTTGAGGGCGCGCCCTGCGCGCCCTCGTCTCCTTTGAAATGCGGGGGCGCGGTACATCCAGTTTCTAAATTTTGCACCGGCTCTCTTCCCCTATAAATTGAGAGCCATTCTCAATGAACCAAGGTTGAACCCCCGGTGCCTAGCTCGTCCAGAGGTCGTCCAAGCTCTTCTCCAAAGCCGTCCCGACGTCCAAAGGCGATCCGAAGTCAAGAAATCGATCCCGAGGTGAAGGAGAAGGCTCGATCCGGGTGTTCTTCATCAACCATCTTCATCGACTTCTGCAGAAAATCCGAGGCTTCTGCTGCAAAAGTCTTCAACATACAAATTGTTCCTCTCTTCGTCCTCTTTCATCTCCAACTGACGGAACTCCATTCCGACTTTCCGTTTGTTCGTGACGGTTGCTACACTGAGGGCGCGCATCCAGGTTCTGATTTTGATATCCGCCCCCTTTCATAATTTTTACTGACTTCTACAGGAGGATTTCGGAGAAGTCATCGACAATAAAATCCTTCCTCTCTGAGTTTTCTGTCCACTCCAACAAACGGAACTCGATTCTGACATCGGGGTCGTCCGTAACATCCTCTGCACCAAAGTCGCGCCAGAAGGGTACCAAGCTACCCGAACCGGCTGTTTTCAACCAACTCGGCTTCAACTCAAGCCAAATCATTCTATAAGCTTTCTCAACTCCATTAACTCAGTTCATTTACTGTTTTAAAGTATATTTTAGTTTATTTACATCATTTTTACATAATCAAAAATACAAAAAAAAGGGGTTAAGGCTCGCCCCGAAACCGGTGAGTCCAACTCCAATTGCTTCTTTCTTATCTTCTTACTACAGTTACTACACTTCTCACAAGTCTAATCAAACTCTTCACTTGGTTTATTGTTCTAGTTGCACAGGTTTATCAAGCTAGCATTGGATTGGAGACTCTTCTTCATCGGCCGGCCGAAGAAGAAGAAGGTTGAACTCACATCCCTTTCTCCCACGCTAAGGTACACACGGTCAACTTCTTTCTATTTCCATTACATAAAGCGGAGCCCGCGGCTCCTGGCGACCACACCTTCTTTTTATTCATGTTCTAAATTCATCTCCTCCTCACTCTCCTCCCACATGACCCGAACCATCTCCGGTGCTCGAGCGACGCCGTGAGATGAAAGTTCGGGGATCAATGTGAGTGTGGGACCGAGGTGAGGAGTCTTTACCGCTTTCCGAGTGTTTCTCGATTCACTCCTTTTCCCTCATTCCATCTTTCACCTTCTCTTGAGGTGCCGATCCGGAACCCGTTTTCGGAGTCGACAGCTTTTTGGCGACCACGGTGGGACAACCAATGTCTTCAACCGTGCTAGCTTGATTGATCCGTGCAACTAGTTGTTTTCCGACTTGGTTCCCGCGTGAACCGGCTTGTCCTTTACCCTTTTCCATGTCAATTTACTTTTAAAAAAAAACTTTCTGATTACTCTTCCTTTAAGATTGTCCCCCATGTGGACTTGATTTCTTGTCTTTAATTTCAGCCCGGTTCCCGCGTGAACCGCTTTTCTTCTTATAAACCGGTTCCCACGTGAACCACCTTTCTTTTCCAACTCGGTTCCCGCGTGAACCAACCTACTTTCAGATCGGTCCCCACGTGGACCACCCCTTTGCCGCACCTTTAGATTGGCCCCACGTGGCCCTCCTTTCCTTTTTCCAATCAAACAAACCGGTTCCCGCGTGAACCACCCATTTTCCTTCAAAAAATCAGTTCCCGCGTGAACCGCCTTTCTTTTCCAACTCGGTTCCCGCGTGAACCAACTTACTTTCAGATCGGTCCCCGCGTGGACCACCCCTTTGCACCAGTTAGATTGGCCCCACGTGGCCCTCCTTTCCTTTTTCCAATCAAACAAACCGGTTCCCACGTGAACCACCCATTTTCCCTTCAAAAACCGGTTCCCGCGTGAACCACCTACTTTTCCAAAACTCAGCTCCCACGTGAGCCACTTTATTTTCAATTCGGTCCCCGCGTGGACCATCCTTTTACCTTTACTTCAGATTTGTCTCCAATTGGACACTCCAACACAAGCCGGTTCCCGCGCGAACCACCTTTTAGTTGTTAGTTGCTAGTTACTTGTTTACTTTCTCATTGCTTATCTTGTTTGCATTCACTTGCTTGACTTATTTAATAGCTTTCATTCATGTTTGCATATTGATTGCTTCTTCTCCTTCTACCCTCCATTTTTCATTTTTTGCATTAGCTTTGCATCGGGTACCGGACTTGTTCCGATCCGTAGGGCATTCGAGGCGGGGGCTCTCTCTCCCAACACACCCTCACCCTCCAAACACCTTCTTGGTGGATTCTTACCTCTCTTCTGGGATATTCCTTCCTAGTTGATTTGGTGGTTTCCATCAAGACCTCCGTAAGTCCCCATCCGTGGAGTATTCCTCTCCGCACGATTGGGCCGGTTGTACCACTTTCCCAAAACCCGAAGAACCCAAGTACCTACTCGTGGTGAATGAGTGATAACCTTAGGTCTTGAAGATTGAAGCAATAGGAACCATACCCAATTTGAGTGAACAATTGCTAAACAATCTATCTAATCTAAGGTTTCAACCCAATAATTGTCGAGTAGTCATTTTAAAACCTTGTTTGCATAACTTGCTTGCTCACAACAATTGAAAAGAAAAAAAAAATTTTTTTTCTTTCAAAACACCTAAAAAAAAAATTCCCTTTAATTTTTATGTTCAACTTGCTTGCCAAACAACCAAATTGAAACCAAATCAAATCAAACAAACAACCATAACCAAACAAAAACTCTCTTTGCATTTACACCCTTCATTTGCTTTCTTTCAACCATTTTGTAAGGAAATTTGACAGATGCCCACTCTAAGGTCCGGAAGACACGTCGGGATGTCGGACTACTCCGGCCAAGAAGAGGAGTACGAGACGGGTCACTACGAGCTTCAAGAACCCGTGGTCCAACCGAGAGGGCCATGTCAACGCCGTCGGGGAGCCGAAACTCAAAATCCTACTCATCAACCCGCTTCACCGAGCGTGGAGCAACTCCTCCAGGGTCTATCTCTTCATCTAGACCCCGAATCTTTTCGCTTGTGCAATCCTTGACAAAGGGCAAGATGCCCGCCACTCAAGATCCGGTCGAGGGAAATCAAGCCCCCTCACCACCTCGGTCGGCCAGCCGGCCCCAAATCATCTCTTCTCCCTGGACAACCCCCGCCGTGTCTCCACTCACCCTATTATGGGGCATTCACATAACTCGTTCCAATTCTTGTTTCCAACCTACCTCCTCCAACTCAACACTTTGCTCCCGTGGCTCGGGAATCTAGCCTCACCCGGGCGTTAATGAACAAACTCAACCGGATGGATGAGCGTTTCGAAGAGATGAGGCACCGCCTCGATTCTAAAGCCATCCCCGAAATCTCTCGTCCCATCTTTCCCGGTCCTACACCTTCCTCCTTCGTAGATACCGGTCTTCCAAATACAACGGGACCGGTAATCCTTTCAACCATCTAAAGAGCTTTCTCTATGACTCCTCATTCCGGAAAAATGACCGCAAAGCCCTTGCCTTCCTATTCCGTCGGTCATTGGATGGATCCGCCCTTGACTGGTTCTATTCTCTTGATTCCATTGAGGCGGCGGATTTCGACATTGTCAAGACGAAGTTTCTACAGAGGTACAGGGATAGGGTGGGGCCAGCCTACTCGATAACTGACTTAATTGCTGAAAAGATGAGGCCAG
Organism: Cryptocoryne crispatula var. balansae; assembly: GCA_036172225.1. Lineage (NCBI taxonomy): Eukaryota > Viridiplantae > Streptophyta > Magnoliopsida > Alismatales > Araceae > Cryptocoryne > Cryptocoryne crispatula. The sequence continues at coordinate 23,900,211 of CM069928.1, forward strand.
ATGAGGACTTTGCCCGATTTGCTGATCGGTGGAGGGGAATGGCTGAGAGGCTTGTGGATACCATCTCAGAGGGGGAGCAGGTGAGGATGCTCATAGGGAACACCACACCCAATCTTCGCAACCTCCTGATCATGCACCGTCCAACAACCATGAGTGAGTTGTGTGATAGCGCCCGCTACCTCCAAGCCCACTTTAAGGATGCATCCATGATCAACCCGTTCGACACCAAGCCCCGTAATACTAGAAAGCCTACACTGTAGGACCCACCACCGAAGGGGTAGTAAATAATGAGAGCATCAATGCCATGGGTAACCAGGGTGGGTACCGTCAAAGCCAATACCGTAACCCACCACCCAATCAACAATACCGCCCAGCCCCTCAACCAGCTCCTCAGCCACAGCAACAACTTGCATACAACCGAGCACCACCACAGCAACCCACCTACAACCGAGCGCCCCAGCAACCAAATGCCTACAACCGAGCGCCTCAACAACAACATGTCTACAACCGACCACCACCACCACAACAAGCCTACAACCAAGTGCCACCATCAGCCAACCGACTTAGGAGGGGGGGACCCAAGAGAGAATACTATCCTCAACTGCCATTCCCCCTCACCGATATCTTCAACGCATTGATGGCTGAACAACAGCTAGAGCTTCCAAAGGAGAGAGAAGGGTGGCCGGCAAATGTTGACATGACAAAATACTGCGCTTACCATCGGTATCCTGGGCACACGGTGGATGTCTGTTTCCAGTTTAAAGATTACATTCATGACCTCAATGATCGAGGGAACATTGACTGGGCACAGATGGGGGAGTCTATTCAAGCGATGAAGGCACGGCAGAATCAACCTCGGCGACAGCAAGTACAACAGCAGCCCGGCCTGGGCATAGTCCAAGATCCGCTCCCGGTACATGCACCCATACAAGCACCGGCACCAGCACCACCAAACCAACGACTCGGCCTCGTCCACTCCGCCATCGAGGAGTCAACCCACCATTCCCAGGGTTGGCAGGTCGAGGATCAAATCACCTCCATGCCCGCCATACCAACCCCACCTACAAACCGCACCATACTCTCCATACCGAGAGCTGCCCCCAGCCCACAAACTACCCAAACACCACTACCCTCACCAACCATTAACCCTCCACGACGCTTAATCATTAGACAGCCACCCGTCTCCCAACCAGCACCCCAACCATCACCCCAACCTAACCCACCAACCACCATCAATCCTCCACGGCGTCTAATCATTAGACCGCCACCAACACCCCGACATCACCTAATCTACCACCATTGCTACCCCACGACCCCTCATCATTAGACCATCACCACCAACACCCCAACCATCACCCAACATACCGGCCTCCACCAATCCACGACCCCTCATCATCCGATCCTCACCACCCCTACCTACCATGGGCTCCTCAACCTACCAACCAACCCTACCATCACCATCATCACCACTCCCCCCTACCATGCTGGCGCCGGTACTTCGTAGCGGGAGGATGTTCCAAAGGGTCTTCCCCCAGGTCGGGATACAACCACAGGAACAGGCAGAAGAGGAGGTGGTAGAAGAACCGTTGCCCGGCACGGCATATGATCTATTGAAGCACTTGGACAAAATGCCGGCACGGATTTCAATTCTGGAACTTATAAAGAGGTCAAAGAATCATCAGGACATCTTGCAACAATATTTGCAGCGGGTCATGGTCAATGAGGACCTCCCGCCTGAGAAGGTCATTGCTGTCCTGACCCCGAGGAGTGAACATCCGGCACTCACCTTTACACAGGAGGAGTTAGCACGGCCAGAGATCAGAAAGTACGCCTTGCGCGTCGCAGTAGTTATCCGAGGCGTGGAGATCAAGTCTTGCTTGATTGACACCGGAGCATCCATAAATGTCATGCCGCCAGAAACATTGCAACTTTGCGGCATCTCCGATGAAGAAATCGAGCCTTCTGCCGTCACGGTGACCGCATATGACAACTCCCGGAAGCCGGCACGAGGGGTGGTTACGTTGAAAGTAGGGCTCGGACCGCGTACTGTCACCGCCGAGTTTCATGTTCTAGAACTGGACCCTACATTCAAAGCTATCTTGGGACGCCCGTACCTTGAGGCAATAGGAGCTGTTGCCTCCACTAATCATCAGTGTCTGAAGTTCCCATACAAGGGCCAGGTGATCAAAGTAACCAACATCCCCATTCTGAATGACGTGGATGACCCCTCTTCTGTACTACCAATATCAAAGTCTGTCCAGCCGTTGGTTTCAACTACAGAGCTACCCGAGGTCATAGTGTTGACGACGCCTCCAGATACCGTTGCATGGCGGATGATGAAGGGGATGGGCTATCAGCCAGGAAAGGGGCTGGGAAAGGAGCTGCAGGGTATTGTGCACCCCATTGAAGCCGTACAAAGACCAAAGAGATACGGGCTTGGCTATGAGCCCAGTTTCACTCCGCGGATGGTCTACCGGCCAAAAAATGCCATGGGACTCCAAAAATTCTTTATCAAAGGGGAGACCATGATGATGGCCGGGGACAAAGAAGAAGAACCAGTCAAGAGGAAAAAGGCACCAGAGCAAGAGGAGGAGGTGGACAACCTGAGTTCATCTTTAGCTCAGTTGTTCATAGAGGAGGAAGAACCAGTCAAGGGCAAGTCCATCTCTAAACAACTTGTCCACTCGAACCCACCTCCAAACAACATCCCGCGTGAACCGTATCCTACGGTCACGTATTTCAAAATCCTCACTCTATCCCTCTTGGATTCGCTTGATGGGCTATCTAGCCCAATTCCCACATTTGGGCCAAAATGGCCACCTGAACTGATCAATGGGCCTGAGAGCCCATTTAAATCTTCTCACTCCACTGGGCTTCTATGCCCATTCCAATCCAACAACCTTGGGCCCACATGCCCACCAGTCGGGCCCACGTGCCCTTTAGATTCATTTTCCTGCTTTGGGCCCGCGTGCCCACCATTTGGGCCCACGTGCCCCTTAGATATTTTCACCACCTTTGGGCCTATCTGCCCATTTCTTGTCATCATCGGGCCCGCGAGCCCATTTTTCTCCCATTTACTTAAGTTTTCGATTTCTGCTCGAGCCCCATCGGCTCATTCTCTTTTTGTTATTGAAAATACCCAAAATACCAAAAAAAAAACGTCCTCTCGCAAACTCAGTTTTCCATCGAGGAGACGTCGCTACTTGTCTCGGAGGGTGCTCCCAACCAGGGACCCCTCTTCTCCAACTCACTGATCGATCTGCTCGATCCTTCACCCATTGTTAATACCACCTTTTCAATTCCGTCTTCTTTAGGAGTAGTTAGGGTAGGAAAGAAGAAAATTCGAGGTAAACGTGTGCCAGAGAGATATCTCCAACAAATAGCTCAAAAATGCAAGGAATGTGCGAGGCTGCCAAGGTTTTTGGAAAATGCTATCCAGCTTAATGAAATCCAATATGAGGATGAATTCAATGTAGATCATACACTGGGAGTTTACGAGGTCTTATCAGAAAAAGATCCTGATTTCGAGGATGGAATTGAGGACTTGGCTGATGCGTATACATCTGGACTTAAAAGATTTGAAGAACCATTAGCCACGGTGGATGAACCGACAAAAGAATTGAATCTCGGAACACCGGAAGATCCCAAGACAATCCTCCTAAGCGCAAACCTCACTCCCACTGAGGAACAGAGTTTAATTAAAATTCTTGAAGAATATAAGGACACGTTCGCATGGACATACGAGGACATGCCGGGGTTAGACAACTCGTTAGTTGAACATCGTCTAACTTTGAAACCTGGAGTTACCCCGGTCAAGCAAAAATTAAGGAGATTCCACCCTGATGCTGCACTTAAGATGAAAGAAGAGGTCGACAAGTTACATCAAGCAAGATTCATTAAGGTCGTCCTTTATCCGCAATGGGTGGCAAATATAGTCCCCGTCATCAAGAAGGAGGGCCGAGTTCGGATCAGTATAGACTACAGGGACTTGCATCGAGCGGGTCCTAAAGATGACTTTCCTCTACCTCATATTGACGTACTGGTTGATAACACTGCTGGATTCGATATGTTGTCATTCATGGATGGCTATTCTGGATATAATCAAATCCGGTTGGCCGAAGAGGACCAGGAGAAGACCTCGTTCACCACACCTTGGGGAACCTACTGCTATGTCGTCATGCCCTTTGGACTGAAGAATGCCGGTGCTACCTATCAGAGGGCAATGATGGCTATCTTCCATGACATGATGCATACCCTTGTAGAGGTGTACGTGGACGACCTGGTCGTTAAGTCCATAAGCCGAGAAGATCACCCGGAAGTGTTGAGAAAGGTCTTGCGAGAGGGCTAGGGAATATAAATTGAAAATGAACCCAAAGAAATGCACGTTTGGAGTATCCTCGGGAAAAGCTGTTGGGGTTCATAGTGAGCAAAAGGGGCATAGAGATCGACCCAAACAAGGCCAAGGCAATCATTGGTATGCCTCCTCCGAGAAATATGAAAGAACTTCGAGGATTAATCGGGAGGCTACAGTTTGTCCGCCGGTTCATCTCACAACACTCCCAAAGGTGTAAACCTTTCTATGAGTTGACCAAGGCGGGGGCCGAGTTCAAATGGGATTCGAAGTGCCAGGATGCATTCGACGGTTTGAAAAGATACCTGGCTAGTCCCCCTGTGCTTAGACCACCAGTCCCTGGCAAGCCCTTAGTTTTATATATCTCGGTTTTGGAGAATTCTCTTGGGGCTGTCCTTGCACAAGTTGATGAAGAAGGGAAAGAGAGGGCAACTTATTATTTGTCAAAGATCTTTGATCCATGTGAGCAGAAGTATACTGTAGTGGAGAAGACCTGTGCTGCACTAGTCTGGGTAGTTCAGAAGCTTAAACACTATTTCTTAGCTTATGAGGTCAACCTTATTGCCCGCATCAATCCCATCAAATTCCTTCCGGAGAAAACTGTTCTAACCGATCGGTTAGGTCGTTGGCGAGCTTCCTTTCTCGCTTGATATCACCTATGTCCCCCGTAAGGCGATTAAGGGCTATGCCATTGCCGAACATCTAGCCCATCACCCTATACCCCTCTTTGACCCGGTCCAATCGGAGCTCCCGGATGACGAACTAATGTTGATCCGATCTTCCCACCTTTGGACATTATATTTTGACGGGGCTCGAATTCACACGGTAAGGGAATAGGAATCGTCCTTCTATCACCTGAGGGTGTCACCATTCCACAGCATTTCAGCTTGACTTCCCGGCAACCAACAATATAGCCGAATATGAAGCCTTGCCGGCCGGGCCGGAGGTCGCTCATTTCTATGGTGCCACGGAATTAAGGGTGATAGGTGATAGCCAACTAATCCTTCGCCAAGTCCTAACCAAATACCGAACTTCTCATCCAAACCTCAAACCTTACCAAGAACTCACCTCTTGCTACATCAAGCTCTTTTCCAAACTCACTTTTGTCCATGTTCCTCGAGCTCAGAACATCCTTGCTGATGCCCTAGCCTCCTTAGCTTCATCCCTATCAGTCCCGCTAGGTAGACAGGTGCGGACTATTCATGTTCGTAGGAGGTCGATGCCAGCGATTAAGGATGGGCGATTTCTGAAAGTTAAGGAGAGATTTGGCAGGAAGGAGTATCTAGAGCAGAAAGAGGAAGTTTCTCTAGTCGAGTTGGAAGAGTTAGATGAGGGTGAGAGGCCCTGGTTTGATGAGATTGCAAGGTATTGTCAAGATCGACATATCCACCGGATCAAATGCAAAAGAAAAGAAGGCCATCGGGAGAGTATCCCGCAGGTATACCATCCTAGGAGGGGTGCTCTACAAGAGGAGCCCGAGCGGAATTTTATTGAGATGCGTTGATGAAGAAGAGGCGAATTGGTGCTTAAGGAAGCACATTCCGGGGTCTGTGGAGGCCATGTCAATGCTCAAGCTCTTGCCAAGAAAATCATCAGGCAGGGGTATTATTGGCCAACCCTAGAAGAGGATTGCTCCATCTTTGTCCGGCACTGTCATTCTTGCCAACTTCATGCCGACAAGATCCATTCTCCCGCATCTTCCCTTCATCCGATTCATGCCCCATGGCCCTTCGCCATGTGGGCTTTCGATATCATTGGCCCTCTAAGTGATCTTAACTCTGAAATCCGTTCCAAATGGTTCTTCCTGACGGCAACAGAGTACTTCACCAAGTGGGCAGAAGCGGAAGCGTTCGTGGAGATCAAGGCATCAACACTGTGCTCCTTCATCAAACGTAACATCATCGCCAGGTTCGGGATACCCAGCGACATCGTCACCGACAACGGACCGCAATTTCTCTCTCAAGATCTGCGTGATCTTTGCAACAGGTACCGCATTACATTGAATCATTCATCTCCTTATTACCCGCAAGGCAATGGTCAAGCAGAAGCCACCAACAAAACTTTGATCAAAATCATCAAGAAAACCTGTTAGTCTAGCAAGTTCGCAGACTGGCCAGATAAGCTTGTAGATGCCCTATGGGCTTATCGTACTTCTGTACGGACCCCCACTGGTCAAACCCCGTATGCTCTCGCATATGGGATGGAAGCGGTGGTCCCGTACGAAGTACTCCTTCCATCACTCCGAGTTCAACTCGATAGGGACATCCCTGTCGATGAGAGGCGAGAATCTCTCCTTGCACAACTTGAACTCCTAGATGAAAGAAGGTTGGCTGCCTCCGAGCATGCCCGGACTTATCAGAACCGATTGAAAAGGTTTTATCAAAAGAGGGTGGTAGAGAGAAAGTTCGAAATCGGTGAGATGGTAGTTAAACGCATTTTCGTTAAGCCGGGTGGTCCCCGCTCCAAGTTGCAACCTAACTGGGAAGGGCCTTTTGTTATAACTGAAAAATATCCAGGCAATGCATATGAGCTAACCAACGCCAATGGAGAAAAATTGAACCATCCATGGAACGGCGTTTACCTCAAAAAATATTTTCCTTAAAAAAAAAAAAATGGAGAATTTCTAGTATGATATTAAGTCATCGATCCAAGGGTGTTAGCTAGAAGTCAAGGGTAGACATCACCTTGCACACACAACACCTCCCGATCCCAGAATCTAGATAGCCCAACACTCAAGAGAGGCAAGGCAGAACCCTGAAGGCGGAAAGAAAATCTTACCCTATTCTCTTCTATTCGGTCTAAGATAGGTGAAGGGGACTAGAGGAGGATAGTATCAAAAATGCCCGCCGCCTTAGTAGGAGGCCGTCTCATAGGGTGCAAAAGGGTGCCAAAAGATGGGCAATGAACCCCACAGGTTTAAACAAATATGGGCCTGTCTGAATGAGTACCCAAAAGAATAGAAAATGAAAAAGGGGCACCAAAAGATGGGCAATGACCCCACAGGTCAAAGACTTGTCTAAGTAAGTGCCACATGTAGAAAAGACCCGAAGAGACCGAACCCCAACGGGCAATTTGGGCATGAGTAGAGAAACCCTCCTCAACACCCCCAAATCCTATCAAAGACTTCCTTTATTATTCTTCCATCTTAAAACCCCTAGGGTAGGGTAAACTGTCCAAACTCAGGGGGAATCCAAACCGATCAAGAGAAGAGGGCAAGAAAGATTCTGGGTAGGAAACCTTATTCACACGTGGTGCTTATTGCTTGAATCTTGATCAACACTCAAAGATCGATGAATGGTCTCAATACTGGCACATTCTCCACAAAATCCAAAAAAAATATATATATATTTTTTCAAAAAAAAATAAAAAAAAATTGAATATTTTCAAAAAAAAAAAAACAAAAAAAAACAAAAAAACAAAAAAAAAAACAAACAAACAAAAAACAAAAATCAAATATTTTTAAAAATTCAAAAAAATTGAATATTTTCAAAAATCCAAAAAAAAAAGAAAGAAAAGAAAGAGAGAGGGAGTTGAATATTTTTTTTTAAATGCATCATCTAGCTTGGCATAACCTTGATTTTTGCCTTTGCTAGCATTCATGTTTATTTTTATGTCTTGCATGTTTCATTTCTGCATCGCATATTTATCTTGATTAATCACCCCATTAAGAGGGCTCCTCCCTTTGACCTAAGTCAAAGTTGGCCATAATAGGCAAAGGGATGAGTCGTTGTGAAGATCTAATCCTCTTTTATCAAGTGTTTTCAGGGACTTTAAAATAAGAGGAGAAGGTTCTCTCAACGACAGGTAAGTTCTCTTAACCATTTCATTTCGGTCATTTAGGTTATTACACCTTGTTAAGAAGGCTCCTCTCTTTGACCTAAGTCAAGGCAGACAACAATGGGCAAAGAGATGAGCCATGGTGAAGATTTAATCCCCTTTTATCAAGTGTTTCAGGATGATAAGATCAAGAAGGGTGTGACTCTCACCATAGCAGGTAAGCTTTCTTAACCCTTATCTTATTCATTTTCAGTCATTTTGTTCATATTACCTTGTTAATAAGGCTACCCCCCTTGACATGTAAGCAAGGCAAGATGACAATAGGCAAGGGGGTAAGCCATAGAGCAGATCTAACCCCTTTATTAAGTATTTCATGAAAGAAACACGAGTCAAGGAGGGGGAAATATCACCAATAGGAATTGCTCACGTAAACGAAGAATCAACATGGGAAACCCCCATAACTTGCCGACTAGCATATATGTCGCTAGTCGTGTATTATTATCTTATGCATTATTTGTTGAAGACCATGAGCATAGAGAAGACTTGACCCGAGATCCCCTTCATCAAAATCTACGACGGTTGGGTCATCTCTAATGCTCACGGATAAGCCAAAGTTGTGCTGTGAGGGACGATAGTTCCCGAATGGGTATCTTGACCTCATAGACAATCTATATCTTCAACTATTTGTTATACAAGTTTTGTTTTATTGAGCCCAACATGCATCATGTAGTATTAATTGCATTACATTTTGTTTTGTCATTGCATACATCATTTCCTAATCTTCACCTTCTCACCCTCTCGATCATTCTAAATCCCACCGTGTCATTCACCATATTCTCTAGTCCCACCAATCTCTCTAATATCCCACCGTGTCTATTAATCCCCACCGTGTTCGGTAACCACTTTTTGCCCTCAAATCTTTCAATTCTTTTCACCACAGAGGCCATTGCAACTTCTTTTGCTACTTATCCCACCGTGGCAGCCATTTCGTCCCGCCAAGGGGCCTTCAATTTTGATCAGAACTTGCACCGTCATTACCATCACGGTCTATGTTTAAACATTTGCCTTTCGGAATCTGAGATCATTCCATTCCGAATTGAATCTTGTCTCTTGGAAGACTTAAATGAATCTGAGAGCCTGAATGTGCTCGATTGGTATTCTTTTACTTTCTCAAAGCAAATCTCTTTTTAAATTTTTAGCCCATCACAGTACAGGAACACCGCAAAGATCGGGTTACCGGCTGATGATGAACCTACGAACCCATGTTTCGGGGACTCCCCACCGCGTTGGGGGTTGGCTATCCTTCTCTCGTGCCAATGGCACATCTTTTACCAATCGAACATAGGAGGACTTGATGAAACATGGCGGTTAACCAAGAGACTTGAGGAGATTCGTCTTGCCGAATCTGGTCGTTAAGCGTGTCTATATCTACACCTTGATGCCACCTTTTCAGTCCATCGCCATTTCACTCCACTACATTCCACTGCGATCCATTTCGTTTCACTACGCTTTCTCTACGTTTCACTTCGCTCCGCTACATGTCATTCCCTTGCAAAGCCGACATCAAGGCGAGGCAAGCTGTAGACACGCCAAATTGGCCTGATTCGGAGCCCTAGACTCTTATTCCATAGGCGATATCTTTTATCTGACCGTTATCTGATCTGGATTACCTCGTGGAGATGAGCTAAGGACATGGGTGGAGCCCTTCGCAAGTTGAGAATGGACCGAAGATTTCCGGAATAATGCCGTAACCTTCAAGCGAGAGCCGCGCGTGAACCATAAAAAAAACATGAAACCTGCTCGATGACCGACCTTGAATGGTCCATAATTGAAGGTCTCGGGAGTCCCGCATGTGTTCCGTAACATTCAGGGTTTCCGAGAAGTCATTTCGGTAGGCGTCGGTCAATGACGGCTTTCGTTACGGCTTTTTTCGATCTGTGCTGACACGGCTATCCCGGACCACATGTTAGGCCTTTCCGGTCATCACCGGGTCTTTTCAGGTCATCCGGGTCGATTCTAGCCGTATATTTTATCAACCGGGGCTATAAGGCCGGTTCGGTCAATTTTAGGGTTTCGCGGCTTTTACGGCTTTCGATTCACGTTTACCGGGTTAATCTCAGTTTTTTCGATGACTTCGGATTGTCCGATCGTACCGGACTTGTTCGGTCGTCATTTCAAGTCATCCCAAGTTGACCCGAGATTTCTCGACCGGAACCGTGCTCTTTCGAATCTTCGCCCTGGGTTTCGGCTTTCCGCGAGAGGGTAAACCGGTAGAAAGCCCCGTACGAACATCTCAGGAGTCATGCGGCTGGTTTACTGACTTGAGGAGGTGCGGTTGAAGGCCCTCTTTCCAACGCGACAAACGGGAGCCGAATCGGACATCCGGTTTGCAAGATACGGCTCGCGGAACACGCGCGCAGGAGAGAGAGTGTACCGCGCCCCCGCTCCGCTTGAAACGGGAGGGCGCGCCCTGCGTGCCCTCAACCCGAGGGCGCGCCCTCAACCCGGGGGCGCGCCCTGCGCGCCCTGCGCGCCCCCGGTTCCTTTGGAAGGCGGGGGCGCGGTCAGTTGCTTTAAATCGGAAATTACCCCGATTAGCACCTTCTAAACCGGGTTTTTGGAAGGTTTCCGGGCGAGAATTTTCACTTATTTGTACCGCGCCCCCGATTCGGGGGCGCGTTACGTATGTCAAGTCAAGTTTTAACAATTTCCGGAAGTTTCCGTCGATTTTTAGCAGTGAGACGCCGAACGCGCCCCCGCCTCCTTTGAAACAGGAGGGCGCGCAGACCGCGCCCCCGAACTGGGGGCGCGCCCTGCGCGCCCTTGGTTTGAGGGCGCGCCCTGCGCGCCCTCGTCTCCTTTGAAATGCGGGGGCGCGGTACATCCAGTTTCTAAATTTTGCACCGGCTCTCTTCCCCTATAAATTGAGAGCCATTCTCAACGAACCAAGGTTGAACCCCCGGTGCCTAGCTCGTCCCCTGGTCGTCCAAGCTCTTCTCCAAAGCCGTCCCGACGTCCAAAGGCGATCCGAAGTCAAGAAATCGATCCCGAGGTGAAGGAGAAGGCTCGATCCGGGTGTTCTTCATCAACCATCTTCATCGACTTCTGCAGAAAATCCGAGGCTTCTGCTGCAAAAGTCTTCAACATACAAATTGTTCCTCTCTTCGTCCTCTTTCATCTCCAACTGACGGAACTCCATTCCGACTTTCCGTTTGTTCGTGACGGTTGCTACACTGAGGGCGCGCATCCAGGTTCTGATTTTGATATCCGCCCCCTTTCATAATTTTTACTGACCTCTACAGGAGGATTTCGGAGAAGTCATCAACATTAAAATCCTTCCTCTCTGAGTTTTCTGTCCACTCCAACAAACGGAACTCGATTCTGACATCGGGGTCGTCCGTAACATCCTCTGCACCAAAGTCGCGCCAGAAGGGTACCAAGCTACCCGAACCGGCTGTTTTCAACCAACTCGGCTTCAACTCAAGCCAAATCATTCTATAAGCTTTCTCAACTCCATTAACTCAGTTCATTTACTGTTTTAAAGCATATTTTAGTTTATTTACATCATTTTACATAATCAAAAATACAAAAAAAAAGGGGTTAAGGCTCGCCCCGAAACCGGTGAGTCCAACTCCAATTGCTTCTTTCTTATCTTCTTACTACAGTTACTACACTTCTCACAAGTCTAATCAAACTCTTCACTTGGTTTATTGTTCTAGTTGCACAGGTTGATCAAGCTAGCATTGGATTGGAGACTCTTCTTCATCGGCCGGCCGAAGAAGAAGAAGGTTGAACTCACATCCCTTTCTCCCACGCTAAGGTACACACGGTCAACTTCTTTCTATTTCCATTACATAAAGCGGAGCCCGCGGCTCCTGGCGACCACACCTTCTTTTTATTCATGTTCTAAATTCATCTCCTCCTCACTCTCCTCCCACATGACCCGAACCATCTCCGGTGCTCGAGCGACGCCGTGAGATGAAAGTTCGGGGATCAATGTGAGTGTGGGACCGAGGTGAGGAGTCTTTACCGCTTTCCGAGTGTTTCTCGATTCACTCCTTTTCCCTCATTCCATCTTTCACCTTCTCTTGAGGTGCCGATCCGGAACCCGTTTTCGGAGTCGACACCGCCCTTGACATATAAGCAAGGCAAGAGAACAATAGGCAAGGGGGTAAGCCATTGAGCAGATTTAACCCTTCTATTAAGTACTTCATGAAAGAAACACAAGTCAAGGACGGGTGAGAATCTCGCCAACAGGTATGTCTCTTAACCCTACACATATTATTTACTTTTATTATTTGCCATCTCTTAGAAGGCTTCACCCGTTGACAAACTTGCAAGGGGCCAAGCCGGAATTTGAAACTGACTATCCTTTCGAGAAATGTCAAGTAGGTCAAACAACACTGAAGCAAGAAGTGCTATAACAAGGAATAAAAGCAGTTACAACACCAGAAGAAGATTAAGCCTGCTACAGATATCAGTGTCTGATTGCCACTGACTCCAGAAGAATGACCACGTGGAGAAGGCATGGAAACCATACCGCCGCAACCGCCTCGTTCCGGTGATGCTCCAAAGGAGTGGCCAAGAAAATGCTCGCAGAAATGGAAGAATGGACATGGAAAACCCCCATTTCTTTCCGGCTAACATATAAGTTGTTAGTTGTGTATTATTATTCTATGCATTATTGTTGAAGACCGTGAGTGTGGAGAAGACTTGACCCGAGATCCCCTTCATCAAAATCTACGACGGTCGGGTCATCTCCAATACTTACGGATAGGCCAAAATTGTGCTGTGAGGGACGATGGTTCCCGAATGGGTATCTTGACCTCATAGACAATCTATATCTTCAACTATTTGTTATATAAGTTTTGCCTTGTTTTATTGAGCCCAACATGCATCATGTAGCGTTAATTGCATTACATTTTGTTTTGTCATTGCATACATCATTTCTCACCCTAATCTTTAAACCTTTTAAACCTTTTCCAATCATTCTAAATCACATCGTGTTTTCTAATCCCACCATGTTTTCTAGTCCCACCAACCTTTCTAATATCCCACCGTGTCTGTTAATCCCACCGTGTTCGGTAATCACCTTATACCTCTAAATCCTTCATCACCACTGTGGCCATTGCAACACTTCTTTGCTATTCATCCCACCATGGCAGCCAATTCATCCCGCCAAGGGCCTTCTATTTGATCAGAACTTACACCGTTATTATCTTCACGGTCTATGCTTAAACATTTGCCTTTCAGAATCTGAGATCATTCCATTCCGAATCAAATCTTGTCTCTTGGAAGACTTAAATGAATCTAAGAGCCTGAATGTGCTCGATTGGTATTCTTTTACTTTCCTTCAAAACAAATCTCTTTTTAAACTTTACCCCATCACAGTACAGGAACACCGCAAAGATCGGGTTACCGGCTGATGATGAACCTACGAACCCATGTTTTGGGGACTCCCCACCGCGTTGGGGGTTGGCTATTCTTCTCTCGTGCCAATGGCACAACTCTTACCAATCGAACATAGGAGGACTTGATGAAACATGGCAGTTAACCAACAGACTTGAGGAGATATGTCTTGCCGAATCTGGTTGTTGAGCGTGTCTATATCTACACCTTGATGCCACCTTTTCAGTCCATCACCATTTCACTCCACTACATTCCACTACGATCCATCTCGCTTCGCTATGCTTTCTCTACGTTTCACTTCGCTCCGCTACATGCCATTCCCTTGCAAAGCCGACATCAAGGCGAGGTAAGCTGTAGACACGCCAATTTGGCCTTATTTAGAGCTTAAACCATTATTCCATTGGCAACATCTATTTTAGACCATCAAAATCATGATGAACCGCCCTTTTGGATGAGCCTAGGTGCTTATTGGAAATATGAGGATGATTTTCTAATTTCTAATCAAATCCCTATTTGCCGAACAAGAGACTCTTGGTGGTGTGCCAGATTATGTTTTTCCCAGCATATCCTCTATTTGGAAATTTTTCATAGAATTATATGGACGTCTAATGAAAAAGTATTCAACATTAATAATCTTATTCTCCGAGTTATCTTTCCATTGCAACAAACGGCATTCAATTCTGATCTTCCATTTGTCCTCAGCGCCCTTTGGAAGTCAGATGCGCAGTTCTGTCCGCACGTAGCACCGATCAAGCCCAATTGCATGCAAGCCTAGCCCATTGGGCTCATATCTGACCAATTCACGACCTTACCTTCCTATTTCCTCCTCCATATCACTTGTTAAAGTATCTGGAAGCTTCATGGTCGAAATTAGCATCATCAAATGATGGCAATCCAACTTGTTGTCTTGTATATCAAAACTTGCTATTTTTGGACCAGATTTGTTTCCTCTTCAAATGGAGACATATTTTGAACATGGGGGGTGATACACGGTTTTCAATCCCTCTCAATCATTTGGGTAAGTTTCTATATGCCTCAGGATAAAAGTTAGCAACATTAATTGAAGGAAATACAACCTATGGTCGGATGTATCAAAACTTGCTATTTTTTGACCTGTTTTTCATCCCCTATAAAGGGAGACTCATATGAACGACCTAAGAAGGTCATACCCATCATCCAACACTCTTATTCTCATCCTCCAGACACCCTTGGCTCATCCCATCCTCCCCATATCGTCCTCTTTTCGTCCCGGTGCTCGGAGATCATCCCAAAGTGAAGAAGAAGCCGGTCTATGCTCCAACGTGCTACATTGATGATCATCGGATTCTACAGATCTATATGGTCATTTTCAGGACTGACTTCCTTCATAATAAGTGTGCTTCATAAATATATATTTCATCTAAAACAAACGGAGATTAATTATGACATTACCTCAGCTTTTTATGGCATCAACAACGGTGCTGCACAGTCAGATCCGAAGGCTTCTCTTTTAAGTCATCATCTTCTCAGTCAATTTAAGTACACTTAATGGTAGATTCAGCCTATACATCCTTCATAGAAATTGTTCTCTGGCGAGTTATAATTTATTTAAAACAATAATCATTTAATTCGGATATCTGTGGTGCCTATAGAACATCCTACATCAACATTGTGCTGGGAGTTTCCAGAACTTCACTGTTCAAGATCCGGCTTATCAGGTAAATTCAGATTACTTATAATAAGATTCAAGCAAACCTATTTTAATATAAAACCACCCTCCGTGAGTACTCTTTATTTTAAAACAAACATCACTTTATTCTGATGTCGGTGCTGTTCGTTATGATCTCTGCATCAGAGCTGCGCAGTTTACATTGAATCTGTCCAACCCGGTTGCCACTTTGCCTGGGTTGTGTTGTCTTTAACCATTCATATTCTCTTTGCTAACTCTTCATTAAAATCATTTAGTTCACATTTAAGCATTATTTTTATTCAGTTTTACATCATTTCATACATCATAAAAAAACAAAAAAAGGGTTAGGGCTAACCCCGAATCCGGTGAGTTTGTTTCCAATTGTCCTTTTGTGTTATTGTTTTTACAAGTTACAACACTTCACTCAGTTCTAATCCTTCTTCACTTGTTTTCTTGTCTTATTGTCTTCTAGTTGCACAAATACATCAAGCTAGCATCGGTTGGAGACTCTTCTTCATCGGCCGTCCGAAGAAGAAGAAGGTTGAACCCACATCCCAATCTCCCACACTAAGGTACACGGTCAAATTAACTCAATCTTGTTTTTATTCTATAAAGCGGAGCTCGCGGCTCCTGGCGACCACCTTTTATTTATGTTATAATTTCATCTCCTCCTCACTCTCCTCCCACATGACCCGAACCATCTCCGGTGCTCAAGCGACGCCGTGAGATGAAAGTTCGGGGATCAATGTGAGTGTGGGACCGAGGTGAGGAGTCTTTACCGCTTTCCGAGTGTTTTCCGATTCACTCCCTTTCTCCTCTTCTATCTTTCACCTTCTCTTGAGGTGCCGATCCGGAACCCATTTTCGGAGTCGACACTTGAGAAGTAGTCTAGATGAAGATTCTCATCTAAGGTTTGGGATTGTCCCAATTTTATTTGAAAGTGTACCATGTTTTTGAGAAAAACAATGGGGTAGAGCCGATGTCTCATCAGAAGTTTAGAACTTCTGTGGCGATACCATACAATCAGAGATATTGCATCTTAGAGAGATAATTATAAATAGAGTATCTACCGCTAATAACATTGCACATCCACTAACTGAAGCAGTTACTCAAAGAGTGTTTGAACTTCACCTTGAGCTGATACATATCAGTCAGATGGGTGATTGGCTTTAGTGCAAGTGGGAGATTGATAGAAATGTATGCCCTACAAGCCAATCATATATGATAGGATTCGACATTTCTAGAAATATCTCATTCAATTAATCAGGCAAATCTTCATTATAAGCTCTTATTAAATGCGAATATCATAATGAAGTCCTTGATCAAATACAATGATGATTAAAACATGATGAGATCATGATAATGAGATTGATCATCTAGAGGTATTTGATCCAAATGTTCCTAGTCATAGGATACTTGAGACGGGACATCAAGGATCCAGATAGACTAGTGTATGTGATGTCTTCTCATATGATGAGGACGACCGATCTCATTGGTCATTAGTGTGGAGACACTGAGATACACATACAGGTGCTCATTAGTTGAATGAGTTCACTTAACTGACCGAATTAGAAACCCTGAATGGTATCTTACCGAACTGTCTATCAGGGTTTTCTATCATCACGGTTGCATGGTTGGACCTTTGATCTGAGTCTCCAAAGATGCCTTGTTGGGTGGAACTTGTGCTTTGACCATTGACTTATGGATCACTATTTAGATGGTCCAGTATAGCAATGGATTGGGTACAAGGAAAATCCGATGGAGGCAATTGAGCGGACAACAAGGGATCGTCCACTCTCGGTAAGTGAGAGTGAATGTCCTATGGGATAGTACTCTAAATCCCTAGCCAGGGTAGATAGGATAATTGGAAAAGGAGTTTTCCAATTGATCCAATTCCGAGTACATGATCCTATAGAGTCAGTACACTAAGGAGTTGACAGTCGATGTCGTACTCCTTTCCGACCGGGACATTAGATGGATGAGGGTTTATATCCATGTGGTAACTGATGATGTAAAGGCTCAATGGAGATAAGATTATCCCTATAGCCATTTGGGATCATGGGATGTGACTTGTACCCTTCATAATCGTAGGCCGATTAATCTGTTATCGGATAACGAATTAAATTAAATTAAAAAGAATTGTTCTATTTTATTTAGGCCTCAACCAAATAGGCTATTTGGCCTAGTGGGTCACACACAAAAGGACTTATTCACAAGTACAGGGGCAAGGGCATAATTTATGGAGATTTTGGGTTTTTATGAAAAATTCTATAATTCTCTATAAATACTAATGGTTTCAGCCAAACCCCATCAAGCCAAGGGTGAAAACCACGTCCTTAGCCTCCTCTCTACTACCTACTCTCTCTAGAAGGTGTCCATGGTCGATGGAGCTCCGTTCGGGAAGAGTTCTCAAGGTCGACGCGAAGGGAGAACCTACTGTGGATGAAGTTCGTGTGGATACTGCTGGAGATCGGACACTTGAACGGTTTGAAGAGATTAAGAAGTTTATATCCTTCCTCTCCATGGGATTATATGAATCCCTATCAGGTATATTCGAACTCGATTTGATCGGTTTTCGATTTTCGTCGTTCGATTCTTATTGAGACGGATTCTAAAGGAACCCATAGGAATCGTCGCTTCCGCTGCACCAAACTTTTATGGACTATTCCTTACAATAAATAGCAAGAAAAATCATGACAACAACATATAAACAATTTATATGAATTAACACATACACATCTAAACTATTTATAACATTTATGCATTCCCAATACTGTGCAATGTTGAATATTAATGTCCCAATTTCTGTTCTGTAAAATCTCATTTTAGAGAATCAATTAAGACACTAATTAATTAAGTTAAACCTTTAAAACAAGTTTAAATTTTAACTATGAGTAAATCTATGTAAATAGGGCTTAACATCATCTAACATGCCATAAAACACTTTAAAACATGTTTAATAATATTATATTTTTTTAGAATTTTCTAGTAATTTTTATGAAATTTTTTATGATTTTAAATAATTTAAAATCATAAGAAAAAGAACTAGTGCATTGCTCCATGCTTGCCGACACATTTGCCCATTTGGCATGCACCTCCGTGTGCCGCCTGGTGCGCCACGCGTGCGGCCGCCCCCTCCGCCCGATGACACTCTTCAACGGGGAATTTGACTCCCTATATAATCAGACTTATCTCCTTATCTAGGGCTCTGAAAAATCCTAAAAATATGTGTTGGAATCCTCATCGAATAAGGATTCCAAAACAATTGGCCTTATCTCCAGAAAAATCACAATGGACCGTAAAATGAGGAAGAAGAGGTGGTAGTCATCTGGATTATGTAGTAGAAATCACTATTTTGCAACGAGGATAACTCCTTATCTCAGAAGCTAAATATTCTTTAAAAATACAATATGGAATCTTCATCAAATTACATTTTCAAATATGTATATATACCTTCATAAAAAATTCTATAATTACAAGAAATCAGGGAGAAACAGGTTGGCACTTCCAGACCCAGTAGAACCCTAGTTCGTTAGAGAAATCTCAAATTCTTTTCCTCCGACGCCGTTCAAAGATATATATCATGAGGAAAGGTTAGGTAGTCACATTACCCATCTACTAAAATGTTTTTCAAGCCTCAATTTCATCCATGGATGGAGATTTCACAAAAATTTTCAAATTGGGTGACGGTTCAGGCATGACAAAAACACTGAATTTTGGGGCTTCTCTCGAACTCTACAAAGATACAAACTTCAAACGGTTTGCAGCATTGTAATGCCCTATATTATGACATTCTACAAAGCTAACCAATATCTTATTTGAATCACATACAAATTATAGTAGCTTTGTCAAGATAGACATTTGCACAGATTCGGGAACTCATAAATTACATGAAATAATATTGACTCGACGCTAGTTTTGACTAAGACTTGAACCTGTCTCTGATACCACTGTAAGGAATTGTCCATCAAATTTTGGTGCAGCGAAAGCAACGATTCCTATGCGTTCCTTTATAATTTGTCTCAATAGGAACTGAACGACAAAAATTGAAAATTGATTAAATCAGGTTCAAATATACCTGATAGGGATTCATCTAATCCCATGGAGAAGAAGGAGATGAGCTTATCAAACTCTTCAAACCATTCAAGTGTCCGGTCTCCAGCAATATCCACACGAACATCATTCACAGTTGGTTCTTCCTTTGCGCCGACCTCGAGAATTGTTCCCAAACGGAGCTCCATTGCCTATGGACATCTTCTAGAGAGAGAAATAGGTAGGGAGGAGGTTGAGGATGTGGTTAACACCCTTGACTTTATAGGGTTTGGCTGAAATTATTAGTATTTATAGAGAATTTTGAATTTTTTTATAAAAATCTAAAATCTTCATAAATTATAACCCCTTGCTCCTGTACTTGTGAATAATTTTTTTTGTGTATGACCCACTAGGCCCAATAGCCTATTTGGTTGAGGCATAAATAAAATAGAATAATTCTATTTAATTTAATTAAATCTGTTATCCAATAACAGATTAATTGGCCTACCGATCATGAAGGGTACAAGCCACATCATTGATCCCAAATGTCTATGGGAAAAAATCTTATCTCTATTGAGTCTTTTTATCATCAGTTACAGCATGGATATAAATCCTCATCCATCCAATGTCCCTATCGGAAAGAAGTACGACATTGACTGTCAACTCCTTAATGTACCATCTCTATAAGATCATGTACTCGAAATTGCATCAATTGGAAAACTCCTTTTCCAATTATCCTATCGACCCTAGTCAGGGATTTGGAGTACTATCCCATAGGACATTCACTCTCACTTACCGAGAGTGGACGATCGCTTGTTGTCTGCTCAATTGTCTCTATAAGTAAATGATTCATCGCTAAACTGGACCATCTAAATGATGATCCATAACTCAATGGTCAGCATAAGTTTCACCCAACAAGGCATCTTTGGCGACTCAAGTTAAAGGTCAAACCATGCAACAGTGATGATAGAAAACCCTGATTGACAGTTTGGTAAGATACCATTCAGGGTTTCTAATTCGGTCAGCTCAGTGAACTCATTCAACTAATGAGCACCTGTATGTGTATCTCAGTGTCTCCACACTAATGACCACTGAGGTCAGTCATCCTCATCATATGAGAAGACATCACATATACTAGTCTATCCGGATCCTTGATGTTCCGTCTCAAGTATCCTATGACTAGGAGCATTTAAATCAAATATCTCTAGATGATCAATCTCATTATCATGATCTCATCATGATTTAATCATCATTGCATTTGATCAAGGACTTCATTATGATATTCACATCTTATAAGAGATTGTAATAAAAAATTCCCTAATTATTTGAATGAGATATTTCTAAAAAGGTTGAATCATATCATATATGATTGACTTGTAGAGCATACATTTCTATTATAAGCTATTTATTAACTCTCATATGAATCCACCTGATTAATACTCAAAACATTTAAAATATTAATCATGTTATATATGTAGCATCACATACATGATAGATCCAATAACAGAAGCGTAAGGGCTTTACTCATGTTTGTAAGCACCCGAAACAAGAAATCCATAGATCTCCCCTTTTCTGGCCCCTACGCTTGCTTTGGGGACTTGGTGGATGGGATGTTAGTGGTTGTGGTCGCCAGGAGCCAAAGACTCCAAAATATAGTAGAATGAAAAGAAATGAAATGGAGAAATGACCGTCGTACCTTTGGAAGTGGGGAGATTGTTGGGTTCCGACTTCTCCCCTCTCGGCCGGCCGAAAGAAGAGAGCTTAGTGAGTCCTTCGTCTTCGATCCGGTTGGAGCTCCGCCTCAATCGGATTTACCTAAAAAGGTCAATAAGAAAACATAGAAATAAGTGAAAGGTTCATTAGTTCTAATGAAAGCATAGTATCGTGCTCAAATTTGAATTTAAACATGCAAAAGAAAAGAGACTGACCGAATTGGAACTAAATCCCAACCCCTATTTAGAAGGTTTAAATATGCATGAAAATGCAAATGAGTGGCTCAATATATGCTAAATAGCATGTTAATGAGAGTTAAAATGAAAGGGGGGAGTAAAGGATCGACCGGAAAGGTAAATAAACTAAAAAAAATGCAAAACGGGGTCTGCCCCTGCTAGTGCCCCATATATGGGGCGCCTACTGCAGGTGTCCCCTTGATGGGGCGCGTTGACCAAACTCAAAGCGCCCTATTTATTGGGCACCAGGGACTGGCTTCAGCAGATTTTCTTCCCTTCTTCGCGGCGTCGCCCCGGAGTGTAGGAAGATCTCCAAGATGGAAAAAGGACTTCTTCAAGCAGATAGTACTCAAGTGAAGCTAATGGAAGAGTGTTTTGGCACTATATGTAAGGGAAATGGAGTGTAGAGGCTCTCAAAGTTGGAGAAAAATCATATTTCCGAAGAAGGAAACTGTAGGTTTTTGGGGTTTTTGGGGTTTTTGGGAGAGAGTTTTGAATCGGTTTGAAGGCTTATGGGGAGTGAAAATGGCTTAGAAACGTGGTGTTGGATGAGTTCTAGGGTGGCACCAAGTTGTAACCTCCTCTCAGCTTCAAATGGGGGTCTATTTATAGCTCAAAAGAGGGTACTTTGGCCATTTTCGAAAAGCAGTGCCACGCGGCATGGCGCCCTATATATGGGGCGCCAGCATCATGAGGTATGTCAAATCGATAAGACAAGTCACTGTGATGGGCAAAATCGGCCGGTCAAGTCGATTTGACCAGGTGCCAGGCGCCCTATAAGTAGGGCGCCTAGTGCCCCATTTATAGGGCACCTGGTGCCTTATAAGTAGGGCGCCTGGTGCCCCATTTATAGGTCGCCTGGTGCCCTATAAGTAGGGCACCAGAAGCCCAGTATATAGGGTGCTTTGACCCTAGTCAACGCCTATTGATCTTCTTCAAAATGCGCCGAAAAACTTGATTTTTCTGGAAAACTTGGTTCCCTTGAAAGGTTACTCAAATATTACTCATGAAAACAAGAATTTAAGCTCTTCAACTAGGCCAAAATTGCGTGTCTACAGCTTGCCTCGCCTTGGCGTCGGCTTTGTAGGGGAGTGACGCGAATGAAACGTAGGCGAATGTAGCGAAGCGTAATGAGGCGTAGCGGAATGAAGTGGTAATGGACTGAAAAGGTGATGCCAAGGTGTAGATTTAGACACGCCCTCATTGGCCTAGTTGAGTGGAATAAAACTTTACCGGACTCCGAGATTACCCTTTGTCTTATTGAAACCTTCCCTCTGGTTGATTGGTTAAAGAGAAGAACAGTACTGAAAGTAAATAACTAAAATCCCACGTGGGGGAGAATTGTTACCGGCCAGGACCCGAACTGCATGGTGTGCTGGACTCGGTAGAAATGCAGTAAATTGCGAAAAGTAAAGAGAAGACAACCAATCAACCAAGGTTGGGTTCTTCAAATTCATAATGTTTTACTCAACAATACCAGTTCAGTTCGACATGAAAAAACTTCTTGTTTCAATGAAATCATTATTAAAACCCATTGGAAACCAATTCTCTGAAAAATCAAGACCTTCTCTGGGGTTATAAAAGACCATCTTTAAAATGTTCATAATGGGACTGGAAGGAGGTTATGGTAGGATTAGGAAGCGGGGAATGGTCATGGTGGGATGATGCATGCTGGGTTTAAAGAAATACAAATAAGTATAAGAAAATAGTTGAAGATATAGGTTGAACATAATGGGTCAGGACATCTATGAAGAAACCGTCATCCCCGCATATTCAACTTTGGCCTATCCGCAAGCCTAGGGAATGACTGAGCCCTCACTGATTTTGTTGAAGGGGTTCTCAGGCTCAGCCCCCTCTAGACTTGAGGTCTTCAACATCTTAAATATTACTTATTTTGATAGATGCAATACTAAATGCAAGTCCTAATAGGGGTCGAGGTAGTCCAATTTTAGTTTTTTCAATTTTTGATTTTTGTTGTTGTTTTTGCTTCCTCCAAATGTCTGGGGATATGAAGTTGGCATGCCTTCTCCTATTCCTGCATCCACTTAAGAGGAGATATTAGAACTTTATTTTGGCTTAGTCCCTTGCCTTGATCTTTTGTCAAGGGACATAGGCCTTATCAAGGTAAAGATAACAAAAAAACATACAAAAGGAAATATGCAAGACTAAAATTAAACATGAATGCAAAGACAACTAGTCAATCTAGAAAACAAATTTTTAGGTGTTTTGAATTTTTTGATTTTTTTGGGTTTTGATGACGTTATACTGTTTTTGGTGTTTTGAGAACTTTTATGATTTGTTGGTGTTTTGAATATTTAATTTTTAGATTTTTGTCTTTATAGATTTTGTTTGGTGTTTTTGAAGTATTTGATTTTTTTTTGGTTTGGTGTGAAAGAAACAATCATCTCATCCTTTGCCTTGCTTGCCACAGGTGCCCCTCATTGTTACCTAAGAGTTAAGAGTAGACATCACGTGTTAGAAAGTACCTAGTCCGAGATCTTCTGACCTTCCGCCTTCGATAGGCTATGGCTTTTCTTGGATCCAGTCGGTCAACCCTACTCACAAGGTTAAAGAGGGAAGAGGATTGATGGTAAGTCCTTAATAGGATTCGAGGGTGTCAAATTTGTTTCTCTACTGGTGCCCGCGTTGCCCGTTTGGGATTTGACATCCTCGGGTCCTTCCTTCTAGCCCTTTTCTTTTGATGGCCCGCATTCGGACAAGTCTTTTTTCTTTTGTTTGATTTCGACCTGAGGGGTTCATTGCCTATCTTTTGGAGCCTTTTTCTTTTTGGGCTTTTGTTGGTACACATTCAGACAGGTCTATTCTTTTGCCGACCTGAGGGGTCATTGCCCATCTTTTGGCACCTTTTCTTTTTCTTTAAGAAGTCAGATCTTCAGAGGCATCTTCCTACTAAGGCAATGGGTACTTTCGATACTCCTCATTCTAACCCCTTCCATCTATTTTAGACCGAAATAAGAAGAGAATGGGACATGGTTGACCTTCTTTTGCCAAGCGTTGCCTAGCTTTCTCTCTGACTTCCAATCATTGGATTCTGAAACCTAGGCGTGTAGTGTGTGCAGTATGATGCCTATCCTTATTTTCCTAAGTGACAAGTTGGTACACCGAACAAGCAAGTGTTAGATGTTATCATCATTCTTCACACCTTTGATTTTTATAGATTTTTGTTTTTTGTGATTTTTGTTTTAAGGAAAATATTTTTTGAGGTATACACCATTCCAGGGATGAGTTAGTTCTTCTCCTTCTGCATTAGTCAGCTTGTATGAATTACCGGGATAAACAGCCGAAATTACATACGGATCCTCCCAATTAGGTTGAAGTATGGAGCGGGGACCACCCGGCTTAATGAATATTCTTTTAAGCACAACCTCACCGATTTCAAATTTTCTCTCCACAACCCTCTTCTGACAAAATCTTTTAAGTCTATTCTGATAAGATCTAGCATGTTCAGTAGCGGCCAGCCTCCTTTCATCCAAGAGTTCGAGTTGCACGAGAAGGGAATCTCGGCATTCATCTATCGGGATGTCTCGATCGATCTGGACTCGGAGGGAAGGAACGAGTACTTCATATGGGACTACCGCCTCCATCCCGAAGGCTAAGGCATAGGGAGTTTGACCTGTTGGGGTTTGAATAGAAGTGTGGTAGGCCCATAGAGCATCAACTAACTTATCTGGCCAGTCCGCGAACTTGCTAGACTTACAAGTTTTCTTAATGATTTTTATCAGAGTTTTATTGGTGGCTTTTACTTGACCATTGCCTTGAGGATAATATGAAGATGAATGATGCAATCTGATGCAATACCTATTGCAAAGGTCACGCAGCTCCTGGGAGATGAATTGCGGTCCATTGTCGGTGATGATGTCACCCGGGATCTCGAACCTGGCAATGATGTTGCGTTTGATGAAGGTGTAGACTATTGATGCCTTGATCTCCACGTATGCTTCCGCTTCCGCCCACTTGGTGAAGTACTCCGTTGCTGTTAGGATGAAGGATTTGGTTTTGTTTGTGGAGTTTGGGTCACCAAGAGGTCCGATGACATCAAAAGCCCACATAGCGAAAGGCCATGGGGCATGAATCGGGTGAAGGGAAGATGTGGGAGAGTGAATTTTGTCGGCGTGAAGTTTACATTGATGACAGTGCCGGACAAAGATTGAGCAATCTTCTTCCAAAGTAGGCCAGTAATACCCTTGCCCGATGATCTTCTTGGCGATGGCTTGAGCATCTACATGGCCTCCACATACTCTGGAGTGTGCTTCTTTAAGCACCAATTCAGCCTCTTCTTCATCTACGCATCTTAATAGAACACCGGCCAAGCTCCTTTTATAACGTACCCACCTAAGATGGTGTATCTCTGGGAGACTCTTCTTATGGCTTTATTTCTGCGGCAGTTGATCCTGGTGGATATGTCTGATCCTGACAGTAATTTGCAATCTCATGATACCAAGGGTTCTCACCCTCTTCTAATTCTTCCAACTCAACCAAAGATACCTCCTCCTTTTGCTCAATGTACTCTTTCCTTTCAAAATTTTTCTTTGACCCTCAAGAATCGTGCATCTTCCACTGCCGGAATAGTTCGTCGGTGGACATAGATCGTCCTAACCTGCCTACCTAGCGGGACAGATAGTGAAGATGCCAGGGAAACGAGGGCATCAGCAAGAATATTTTGAGCACGAGGGACATGAATGAATTCGAGTTTGGAGAATAGCTTGATGTAGCAGGTGGTGAGTTCTTGGTACGGCCTGAGCCCGGGATGAGATGTGTGGTATTTGGTAAGCACTTGGCGGAGAATCAACTGGCTATCACCGATTACCCTTAGTTTAGTGACACCATAGAAGTGAGCGGCCTCCAGTCCGGCCAATAAGGCTTCATACTCAGCTATATTGTTTGTTGCTGGAAAATGGAGCTGAAAAGCCTGTGGAATGGTGACACTTTCGGATGATAGAAGAACATTCCCTATCCCTCTACCCTGGGAGTTTAATGCCCCATCAAAATATAAAGTCCATAGATTGAAAGATCGAATGGACATCAATTCCTCATCGGGAAATTCTGATTGGATAGGGTCAAAGATTGTGATAGGATGATGGGCAAGGTGTTCAGCAATTGCATAGCCCTTGATTGCCTTATTTTAGGTGTAGGTGATGTCAAATTGGGAGAGAAAGCTCTGCCAGCGTGCCAAACGGTCAGTCAAGACAGATTTTTCAAGAAGAAATTTGATGGGATTCATGCGAGCAATGAGATTAACCTCGTGGTCCAGAAAGTAGTGTTTAAGCTTCTGGACTACCCAAACCAGGGTGGCCCAGGTTTTTTCCATGGTTGTATACTTCTGCTCACAAGGATCAAAGATTTTGGACAGATAGTATGCTGCTCGCTCTTTCCCTTCATCATCTAATTGTGCCAATACTGCTCCCAAAGATCCTTCCAAAACTGAGATGTATAAGATTAAGGGTTTGCCGGGAACCGGTGGTTTGAGCACAGGTGGGCTTGACAAATATTTCTTTAAACCATTGAATGCCTCTTGACATCTCGAATCCCATCTAAATTCGGCCTTCGTCTTCGTTAACTCATAAAAAGGTTTACACCTTTGGGAGTGTTGTGAGATAAACCGGTGAACAAATTGTAGCCTACCAATCAATCCTCTCATCTCTTTTAGGTTCTTTGGTGGAGGCATGTCAATAATGGCTTTGGCCTTGTTTGGATCGATTTCGATGCCTCTTTTGCTGACGATTAACCCAAGTAACTTTCCAAATGATACTTTAAACACACACTTCTTGGGGTTCATTTTAAGCTTATATTCCTTGGCTCGTTGCAAAACCCTTTTCAACACCTCAGCATGCTCATCTCGGGTTCGAGATTTGACCACTAGATCATCCACATACACCTCTACAAATTTATGCATCATATCATGAAATATCGCCACCATGGCTCTTTGATAAGTTGCTCTGGCATTCTTTAATTCGAAGGGCATGACGACGTAGCAATAGGTTCCCCAAGGTGTAGTGAATGAGGTCTTCTCTTGATCCTCTTCTGCCAACCGGATTTGATTATACCCTGAGTATCCATCCATGAATGATAGGGTTTCATATCCAGCTGTGTTATCAACAAGAACATCGATATGAGGAAGGGGGAAATCATCTTTTAGACACGCTCGGTTTAAGTCCCTGAAGTCAATGCAAATTCGAACCTTTCCATCATTCTTCATGACTGGGACTATATTTGCCACCCATTGTGGATAGAGGACAACCCTAATGAATTTTGCTTGGTGTAACTTATCGACCTCTTCCTTCATCTTTAATGCTATGTATGGGTGGAATCTTCTTAACTTTTGCTTGACCGGGGTAGCTTCAGGTTTTAAAGTCAGTCGATGCTCTACCAATGACTTGTCTAACCCCGGCATATCTTCGTATGTCCAAGAGAACGTGTCTTTGTATTCTTGTAACACCCCCTTTAGATTCTGTTCTTCTAAAGGGGCGAGCTTGGCGCTGATGAGGATATTCTTAGGATCTTTTGGTGTTCCAAGATTAAGTTCATTGGTCGGTTCATCCACCGTGGCTGATGGTTCTTCGAATCTTTTTAAACTGGATGCATAAGCATCAGCCAAATCCTCCTCTTCATCATCAATATCAGGATCCTTTTCCGATACAACCTCATAGACCCCTAAAGTCGGATAAATATTGTCTTTCTCCTCATATCGAATTTCACCCATCTGGATTGCATTTTCTAGATACTCCGGTAGCTTGGCACATTCTAATCTTTTTTGAGCTAACCGATGCAGGTATCTTCCTGGAACTCTCCTACCTCTGATTTTTGTTTTGCTTTTATTGGAAACTAAACCTAAAGAAAAAGATGGTAAATAAGGAGAAGAAGAGGAGGCGGAGGGAGTGGAATTTATTGGAGAGGATGGAGGGCAAAGAAGGTCAATCAAGGATCTGGTGGCTCCTTAGGTCGAATGCCCTTCCTAGGCAAGTTGAGATGTTTCCTCGATAGAAATTTGAGTTTCGAGAAGGACGTTTTTTGGGGAGTGCTAAACATAAAGACAGAATGGGCTTCAGGTGCCTGATTTGGGTTGAGATCAACTACGGGAGCCAGAGTAGGCGGAGACATTGATAAAGAGGGGAAGACTTCGAGCAATGTTTGATAGAGGGGGCTTTCAGGCCCAATGTTGACAGAAAGAGGTGATGGGCCAGTAGGCCGGATGATCATAGAGGAAAGTGGGTTCATGGACCCAATAAGAAGAGGATGTGGGCTCGAGGGCCTGGGTTTAGGAGATGGGCTTGAGGGCCCGAGAATTGGATAAAATGGGCACAGAGGCCCGGATTCAGTAGAGGGGCTCGATGGCTCAAGAGCAACAAGTGGGTATGCAAACCCATAAGTTGGGCCTGAGGGCCTAGAAATAGGGATCGGGCCAAGAAGCCCGGGGAGAGCATCACAGTGCGTTGGGGCGTCGGCCCCAAAAGATGACATAATGAGGAAAGGCCCTCGTGGAGTTGGTTGAACTTCTTCAAGAGTCGGTTTGGCAATATGACCCTCGGGTGTGTCAACAGGTGGTTCAGCCTAGAGTGGTTCATTGCTTGACCCTTCTTCATCAGTGGAAAACAGAAGAGATATTTCTGGATACAAGACATCTTCAGGGTCGTTGGTTCTTCTTCTCTTGTCTTGGTCCATCTCTTGTTCTTCCTTGTTCTCAGCAAGTTGAATGGTCTCTTTCTTGATGAAAAACTTTTGTAAGCATCTAGAAAAGTATCTATTTTGAGATTCTGACCATTGGCAGTTGTTCCATCATACCCAACCCCGCTTTTTGGTTGTAACCTCATTAGATTGATTGGCTCAGCTATTCCTTGCAGTTCTTTGCCTAGTCCTTGGCCTTCTTGGTATCCCAAACTTTTCATTATATGCAACCCAATAGTTTCCTTTTTCTCTCTTTTTCTTCTCCACACTTGCCTTGGCTGCCTACTTATTTCTGGAATATCCAAGATTGTCAAAATCGGCTCATTTGGCAACCCAATGAGTGGTGAAGGAGAAGGTGGATGATCTAGGGGCATGCTAGTCACCTTAATCACTTGTCCCTTGTAAGGGAATTTGAGACACTGGTGATTGGTGGAGGTGACTGCCTCCAGTGCATCCAAATAGGGACATCCCAGAATAGCTTTGTATGTTGGATTCATCTCAAGTATATGGAAGTCAACAATTACTGTTCGGGGTCCAAGCTTCACATTTAATGTAATCATGCCATCGGCAGGCTTTTTTGAATTGTCATATGTGGTCACTGTTATTTGAGATGGCCGGACATCCTATTCGGAAATTTCACAGAGACGTAATGTTTCTGGTGACAGAACATTAATGGAGGCTCTGGTATCAACCAAACATGACTTAATGCCAACTCCATTGATGTGGACTGTGATGCATAAGACACATTTCCTTATTTCTGGGTCGGCCAACTCTTCCTTTGTGAATGTAAGGGTCGGGTACTCACTTCTCGGGACCAGAACTGATGAGATCCTTTCTGGGGGGAGGCTCTCATTCACCATCACCCGCTGTAAGTATTGTTGGATAACCTCTTGATGAACTTTGGATCTTTTGATCAACTCTAAGATAAAGATCCGTGCCGGGGTTTTATCAAGATGTTTCAGCAAGTCATAGGATGTCCCAGGCAATGACTCTTCGATGTGTTCTTCTGCTCCTGGTACCAATACTAACTGATCGGCCTAGGGAAAGACCCTTTAGAACATGCGCCCACTCTTGAGTACTGTGGCAAGTTGAGGAGTTATAGTTGGGGTGGTAGTGGTGGGTTAGGTCGAATGATGGGAGCTCTTGCGATGGGTGTAATGATGGTGGTTTGAGTAATAGTAGAGTAGGTAGTTGCTCGGGGCGGGATGATGATGAGTCCTAGTGGTGGTGATGTTTGTGGTGGATTAACCGGGCGGATTAGGGTCCGTCCCGATTGGAGTTGTGTGGCTGGTGGTGTTATGATAGGTCATGATGGTGCTCGGATGATGGGTGTCCGGTTTAGAGTAATGGGGTTGGCTGATGTAGCTTGGGGTATAGAATGGACGGTTCGGTTGACATGCATGGCGGAGGTGGCTCCCTCAACTTGCCAATTCTGGCCCCGATGATGATACTCCTCGGAAGAGATCAAGATGGTATTAACGTGATGATTCCCCGGTGCGGGTGCATGTGGAGGTAGATGGTATTAACGTGATGATTCCCCGGTGCGGGTGCATGTGGAGGTAGAGGGTTTTGGATAATCCCCAGGCCGAGGTTTTGTTGTTGTTGCTGCTGAGCTGGTGCGTGCTGCCGTTGAGGTTGATCTTTCACTGTTTTGATGTATTCCCCCATCTGGTCCCAGTCAATACTACATTGCTCATTAAGGTCGTGGATGTAGTCTTTGAATTGAAAACAATTTTCCACAGTGTGCCCAGGATATCTGTGAAACAGGCAGTATCGCTCTGTGTTGACATTTTGAGGCCACTCCAACTTCTTCCTTGGCAATGCAATTTGCCTTGCCGCCATGAGTGAATTAAAGATATCCATGAGAGAGTACGGCAATGGCAGGTAATGATTTCTCTTGGGTCCAACCTTTCGGGGTTCATAGGCCATGGGAGGGGGTGCTTAGTTGTAGTTGGCAAGTTGTTGCTGTGGTGGTTGGGGAATTGAGGCTTGCGGTCGCTAAGGGATCGGGGCTTGTTGTTGACAAGGCTGGAACTGAGGTTGATGTTGAGGTTGACGAGGGTTTCTAGATGGTTGATTGCTAGGTGGGTTCCCTAGAACATTGAGGTTCTCGTTTGTCACTACACCATCAGTCACTGGGCCGGTTGTGGTAAAAGTGGTTTTCTTGACAGCCCGGGGTCTAGGATCAAACAAGTTCATGATAGGTGAGTCCCTAAGCTGTGTCTGAATGTATCATGCCTTCTCATAGAGTTCACTCATGGAGGTGGGGTGATGCAAAGCCAACATATTCTTTAAGGCTGGAGTGGCGTTGGTGATGATCATCTTCACTTGCTCTGGTTCTGAAATGGAATCAGTAAGCTTTTCTGCCATGGACCTCCACCTATCAGCATATCTAGTAAAATCTTCATCATTTCTCATTCTTTCAGCCATGAGGTCGGTGATGGAATATGTTGGTCCGACCCTATCTTGATATCTCTGCAAAAATTTAGCTTTGACAATTTCAAAGTTACTCGCCTCCAAAGAGTCAAGCGAGTAGAACCACTCTAAAGTTGAACCCTCTAATGATCTTCTGAAAAGAAAAGCAAGGGCCCTTGGATCATTTTGCCACATTACCGACTCATACAGAAAGTCCTTGATATGAATGAAGGGATTACCGGTTCCGTTGTAGCGATGGTATACCGGCATCTCAGAGGGAGGTAGATGAAAAGTAGGGAGGGAAGGAAGAGAAATTTCAGGGATTGCCTTGGTGTCGATCAATCATCTAAGCTCTCTATACTGCTCATCCATGTGATTGATTTTGTTAATCATGGCCTGATCAACAGAAGGTTCCCTAAGAGGAGGAGGAGGAGGAGTGGGTGCTTGGTGCACCGAAAC
Source organism: Cryptocoryne crispatula var. balansae (assembly GCA_036172225.1). Lineage (NCBI taxonomy): Eukaryota > Viridiplantae > Streptophyta > Magnoliopsida > Alismatales > Araceae > Cryptocoryne > Cryptocoryne crispatula. The sequence continues at coordinate 23,931,955 of CM069928.1, forward strand.
ATGGATTGGATGGGTCGAAGCGGCCGGATAAGAAGTGTACATTGGGGGATACACCAAAGGATGAGTAGGGTTGAGATGATTGGAAGAATGAACTAGTGGCCTAGAAGGAGCAACAACATTCAGATCAGGGTGATCTAAATTAGCTACCGGATGAGGAGAGATAGGGGCTATGAGCCCAGTATAAGAATGGCCATGAGTGGGCACATTGGGTTGATGTGCTACTGACCGAGGGGTAGAGATGTGAAGACCACCTTCGAGAGGAATGTGGTCAATGGGCGACTTGCCCTTGAGGATGGCTTCGATAGCCTAAATTTGGGTAGGGTCAGCATGAGAGAATGCCTCCCAAAGTGAATTTGGATTGGGTCGAGGAGAAGTTTGACTAAGTTCAGGGAGAATTTCGGGTTCATTGACGTCACATACGGCATCAGGGTAGAAATAAGATTGGTCATACTCCAACTGTAGTTGCTTGTATCTTTGATCCGCCATTCCGATAACTCGTCCTGACCTTAAATTCAAAAACACAACAGAAAAAGAAGGTTGACAAATAAAAGCTCAAGGATTTTTTTTTGGTTTTGATTTTTGACCCTTTTTTTGTTTTGATTTTATTTTATTGGACAAGCAAGTTATCAAACAAATTAACCTCAAGCAATTTTTTGTTTTGGTTTTTTTAGGTGATTTTGAAATTTTTGTTTAGTTTTTAATTTTTGTTTGCAAACAAGTAATAGCAAAGACTTTGGAATTGTAAGCACCCGAAATGGGACATCCATAGATCTCCCCCTTCCGGCCCCTACGCTTGCTTTGGGGACTTGGTGGATAGGATGTTAGTGGGTGTGGTCGCCAGGAGCCAAAGGCTCCAAAATATAGTAGGATGAAAAGAAATGAAATGGAGAAATGACTGTCGTACCTTTGGAAACGAGGAGATTGTTGGGTTCCGACTTCTCCTCTCTCGGCCGGCCGAAAGAAGAGAGCTTAGTGAATCCTTCGTCTTTGATCCGGTTGAAGCTCTGCCTCGGCCGGATTTACCTAAAAATGTCCATAAGAAAACATAGAAACAAGTGAAAAGATCATTAGTTCTAGTGACAGTGTAGAATCATGCTCAAATTCAAGTGTAAACATGAAAGAGGGAAGGAACTGACCGGATTGGGACTAAATCCCAACCCCTATTTAGAAGGTTTAAATATGCATGAAAAATGCAAATGAGTGGCTCAATATATGCTAAACGACATGTTAATGAGGGTTAAAATGAAAGGGGGGAGTGAAAGATCGACCGGAAAGGTAAATAAACTCAAAAAAATACAAAACGGGGTCTGCCCTGCTAGTGCCCCATATATGGGGCACCTTCTGCAGGTGTCCCCTTGATGGGGCCCGTTGACCAAAGTCAAAGCGCCCTATATACGGGGCACCAGGGACTGGCTTCAGCAGATTTTCTTCCCTTCTTCGCGGCGTCGCCCCGGAGTGTAGGGAGACCTCCAAGACGGAAAAAGGACTTCTTCAAGCAGCCAATACCCAAGTGAAGCTAATGGAAGAGTGTTTTGGCACTATATGTAAGGGAAATGGAGGGTAGAAGCTCTCAAAGTCGGAGAAAATCATATTTCTGAAGAAGGAAACTGCAGGTTTTTTTTGGGTTTTTGGGAGAGAGTTTTGAATCGGTTTGAAGGCTTATGTGGGGTGAAAATGGCTTAGAAACGTGGTGTTGGATGGGCTCTAGGGTGGCACCAAGTTGGAACCTCCTCCAAACTCCAAATGAAGGTCTATTTATAGCCCAAAAGATGGTACTTTGGCCATTTTCGAAAAACAGTGCCACGTGGCATAGCGCCCTATATATGGGGCGCCAGCATCATGAGATATGTCAGGTCGACAAGATGAGTCACTGTGGGGGGTCAAATCGGCCTGTCAAATCGATTTGAATTGGATCCAAGCGCCCTGTATATAGGGCGCCTGGTGCCCTGTGCACAGGGCGACTGGTGCCCTGTGTACAGGGCGCCAGGTGCCCTGTTTATAGGGCATCTGGTGCCCTATAAACAGGCCTCCTGGTGCCCTATTTATAGGGCGCCTGGTGCCCTATAAGTAGGGCGCCAGGTGCCCTTATACACAGGGCTTTGCCCTCTTTGAAATGTGCCAAAAACCTTAATTTTTCCGGAAAACTCGGTTCCCTTGAAAGGTTACTCAAATATTCTTCATGAAAACAAGAATTTAAGCTCTCCAACTAGGCCAAAATTGCGTGTCTACAGCTTGCCTCGCCTTGGCGTCGGCTTTGTAGGGGAGTGACACGAATGAAGCGTAGGTGAATGTAGCGAAGCGTAATGAGGCGTAGCGGAATGAAGTGGTAATGGACTGAAAAGGTGACGCCACGGTGTAGATTTAGACACGCCCTCATTGGCCTAGTTGAGTGGAATAAAACTTTACCGGACTTCGAGATTCCCATTTGTCTTATCGAAACCTTTCCTCTGGTTGATTGGTTAAAGAGAAGAACAGTACTGAAAGTAAATAACTAAAATCCTACGTATGGGAGAATTGTTACCGGCCAGGACCCGAACTGCATGGTGTGCTGGACTCGGTAGAAATGCAGTAAATTGCGAAAAGTGAAGAGGAAAAAGCCAATCAACCAAGGTTGGGTTCTTCAAATTCATTAGGTCTTACTCAACAATACCGGTTCAGTTCGACATGGAAAAACTTCTTGTTTTGATGAAATCATTGTTAAAACCCATTGGAAACCAATTCTCTGAAAAATTAAGACCTTCTCTGGAGCTATAAAAGACCATTTTTAAAACGTTCATGATGGGACTGGAAGGAGGTTATGGTAGGATTAGGAAGCAGGGAATGGTCATGGTGGGATGATGCATGGTGGTGTATGAAATGATGCATGCTGGGTTTAAAGAAATACAAATAAGAATAAGAAAATAGTTGAAGATATAGGTTGAACATAACGGGTTAGGACATCTATGAAGAAACTATCGTCCCCGCATATTCAACTTTGGCCTATCCACAAGGCTAGGGAATGACTGAGCCCTCACTGATTTTGTTGAAGGGGTTCTCAGACTCAGCCCCCTCTAGACTTGTGGTCTTCAACATCTCAAATATTATTTATTTTGATAGATGCAATACTAAATGCAAGTCCTAATAGGGGTCAGAGTAATCCACTTTTGTTTTTCAATTTTAGATTTTTTTGTTGTTTTTGCTTCCTCTAAGTTTCTGGGGATATGAAGTTGGCATGCCTTCTCCTATTCCTGCATCCACTTAAGAGAAGATATTAGAGCTTTATTTTGGCTTAGTCCGTTGCAAGGAGAGGGCAAAGTTGCCTTGATCTTTTGTCAAGGGACATAGGCCTTATCAAGGTAAAGATAACTGAAAAACATAAGTATGCATAAAAGAAAATATGCAAGACTGAAATTAAACATGAATGTAAAGACAACTAATCAGTCTAGAACGCAAACTTTTAAGTGTTTTGAAATTTTTGATTTGTTTGGGTTTTGATGGTTTTATAATGTTTTTGGTGTTTTGAGAACTTTTATGATTTTTTGTTGTTTTGAATATTTAATTTTTAAGATTTTTGACTTTATAGATTTTTTTTTGTGTTTTTGAAGTATTCGATTTTTTTTGCTTGGTGTGAGGGACACGATTATCTCATCCTTTGCCTTGCTTGTTGTAGGTGTCCCTCATGTCACCTAAGGGTTAAGAGTGGGCATCACGTGTGAGAAAGTGCCTAGTCCGAGATCTTCTGACCTTCCGCCTTTGATAGGCTATGGCTCTTCTTGGATCCAGTCGGTCAACCTTACCCGCAAGGTTAAAGAGGGAAGAGGATTGGTGGTAAGTCCTTAATAGGATTCGGGGGTGTCGAATTTGTTTCTCTACTAGTGCCCGCATTGCCCGTTTGGGATTTGACATCCTTGGGTCCTTCCTTCTAGCCCTTTTCTTCTGATGGCCCTCATTCAGACATGTATTTTCTTTTTTGCTTGATTTTGACCTGAGGGGTTCATTGCCCATCTTTTGGAGCCTTTTTTTTGGCTTTTTGTCGGTACACATTCAGACAGGTCTATTCTTTGTTGACCTGAGGGGTCATTGTCCATCTTTTGGTACCTTTCTTTTCTTTTTAAGAAGTCAGACCTTCAGAGGCAACGGGCATGTTCGATACTTCTCATTCTAACCTCTTTTATCTGTTCTGGACCGAAATAAGAAGAGAATGGGGGAGTGGTTGACCTTCCTTTGCCAAGCGTTGCCTAGCTTTCTCTCTGACTTCCAATCATCGGACCTCAAAACTAGGCGTGTAGTGTGTGCAGTATGATGCCTATCCTTATTTCCCTAAGTGACAAGTTGGTGCATCGAGCAAGAAGCGTTGGATGTTGTCGTTATTCTTCACACCTTTGGATTTTATAGATTTTTTTGGTGATTTTTGTTCTAAGGGAAATATTTTTTTGAGGTATACACCATTCTAGGGATGAGCTAGTTCTTCTCCTTCTGCATTAGTCAGCTTATATGAATTACCGGGATAAACAGCCGAAATAACATATGGACCCTCCCAATTAGGTTGAAGTTTGGTGCGGGGACCGCCCGGCTTAACGAATATTTTTTTAAGCACAACCTCACCGATTTCAAATTTTCTCTCCACCACCCTCTTTTGATAAAATCTTTCAAGTCTATTCTGATAAGATCTAGCATGTTCGGCAGCGGCCAACCTCCTTTCATCCAAGAGTTCGAGTTGCGCGAGAAGAGAATCTCGGCGTTCATCTATCGGGATATCTCGATCGATCTGGACTCGGAGGGAAGGAATGATTACTTCGTATGGAACTACCGCCTCCATCCCAAATGCCAAGGCATAGGGGGTCTGACCCGTTGGGGTTCGAATAGAAGTGCGGTAGGCCCATAGAGCATCAACTAACTTATCTGGCCAGTCTGCGAACTTGCTAGACTTACAAGTCTTCTTAATGATTTTGACCGTTGCCTTGAGGATAATATGGAGATGAATGATGCAATCTGATGCAATACCGGTTGCAAAGGTTACGCAGCTCCTGAGAGATGAATTGTGGTCCGTTGTCGGTAATGATGTCGCCTGGGATCCCGAACCTGGCAATGATGTTGTGTTTGATGAAGGTGCAGACTGTTGATGCCTTGATCTCCACGTATGCTTCCGCTTCCGCCCACTTGGTAAAGTACTCCATTGCAGTTAGGATGAAGGATTTGGTTTTGTTTATGGAGTTTGGGTCACCAAGGGTCCGATGACATCAAAAGCCCACATAGCGAAGGGCCATGGGGCGTGAATCGGGTAAAGGGAAGATGCGGGAGAGTGAATCTTGTCAGCGTGAAGTTGATATTGATGACAGTGCCGGACAAAGATCGAGCAGTCTTCTTCCAGAGTAGGCCAGTAATACCCTTGCCTGATGATCTTCTTGGCGAGGGCTTGAGCATTTACATGGCCTCCACATACTCCGGAGTGTGCTTCTTTAAGCACCAATTCAGCCTCTTCTTCATCTACGCATCTTAACAGAACACCGGCCAAGCTCCTTTTGTAAAGTACTCCACCTAAGATGGTGTATCTCTGGGAGACCCTTCTTATGGCTTTCTTCTCTTCGGCAGTCGATCCCGGTGGATATGTCTGATCCTGACAGTAATTCGCAATCTCATGATACCATGGTTTCTCACCCTCTTCTAATTCCTCCAACTCAATCAGAGATACTTCCTCCTTTTGCTCAATGTACTCTTTCCTTTTAAACTCTTCTTTAACCTTCAAGAATCGTGCATCTTCTACTGCCGGAATGGTACGTCGGCGGACATAGATCGTCCTAACTTGTCTGCCTAGCGGGATAGATAGTGAAGATGCCAGGGAAGCGAGAGCATCGGCAAGAATATTTTGAGCACGAGGAACATGAATGAATTCGAGTTTAGAGAATAGCTTGATGTAACAGGCAGTGAGTTCTTGGTATGGTCTGAGCCCGGGATGAGATGTGCGGTATTTGGCCAGTACTTGGCGGAGAATCAACTGACTATCAACGATTACCCTTAGTTCAGTGACACCATAGAAGCGAGCGGCCTCCAGCCCGGCCAATAAGGCTTCATACTCAGCTATATTGTTTGTTGCTGGAAAATAGAGCTAAAAAGCCTGTGGAATGGTGACACCTTTGGGTGACAGAAGAACAATCCCTATCCCTCTACCTTGGGAGTTTAAAGTCTATATATTGTAAGATCGAATGGACATCAATTCTTCATCGGGAAATTCTGATTAGATAGGGTCAAAGATTGGGATAGGATGATGGGCAAGGTGTTCGGCAATTGCATAGCCCTTGATTGCCTTCTGTTGGATGTAGGTGATGTTGAACTGAGAGAGGAAGAAACCCCCAAAGTTTGATCAATGTTATCTTTCTCCTCACATAGAATTTCACCCAACTGGATCGTATTTTCTAGATACTCTGGTAACTTGGCACATTCTAAGCTTTTCTGAGCTAACCGATGCAGGTATCTTTCTGGAACTCTCCTACCTCTAATTTTTGTCCTATTTTTATTGGAAACTAAACCTAAAGAAGAAGAAGGTAAATAAGAGGAGGAAGAGTAGAATTTATTGGAGAGGATGGAGGGCAAAGAAGGTCAATCAAGGATCTTGTGGCTCCTTGGGTCGAATGCCCTTCCGAGGCAAGTTGAGATGTTTCCTCGATCGAAATTTGAGTTTCGAGGAGGACATTGCTTTTTGGGAAGCAAACATAAAGATAGAATGGGCTTCAGGTGCCCGATTTGGGTTGAGATCAACTACGGGGGCCATAGTAGGCGAAGATATTGATAAAGAGGGGAAGACTTCGAGCAATGTTTGATAGAGGGGGCTTTCGGGCCCAATGTTGACAGAAAGAGATGATGGGCCAGTAGGGCGGATGGTCATAGAAGAAGGTGGGTTTACGGACCTAATAAGAGGATGATGCGGGCTCAAGGGCCCGGGTTTAGGAGATGGGCTCGAGGGCCCAATAGTTGGAGAAAATGGGCACAAAGGCCCAGATTTAGTAGAGGGGCTCGATGGCCCAAGAGTTGGAGAAAATGGGCACAAAGGCCCAGATTTAGTAGAGGGGCTCGGTGGCCCAAAAGCAACAAGTGGGTTCGTGGACCCATAAGTTGGACCTGACGGCCTAGAACTAGGGATTGGGCCAAGAAGCCCGGGTAGAGCATCACAGTGCGTTGGGGCATCGGCCCCAAAAGATGACGTAATGAGGGAAGGCCCTCGTGGAGTTGGTTGGACTTTTTCTCGAGTCGGTTTGGCAAAATGACCCTCAGGTGGGTCAACAGGTGGTTCAGCCTGGAGTGGTTCATTGCTTGACCCTTCTTCATCGGTGGAAAACAAAAGAGATATTTATGGATACAAGTCATCTTCAGGGTCGTTGGTTCTTCTTCTCTTCTCTTGCTCCATCTCTTGTTCTTCCTTGTTCTCAGCCAGTTGAATGGTTTCTTTCTTGATGAAAAACTTTTGTAAGCATCCGAGAAAAGTATACGCTTCGAGATTCTGACCATTCGCTGTCGTTCCATCATACCCAACCCCGCTTTTTGGTTGTAACCTCACTGGATTGATTGGCTCAGCTATGCCTTGCAGTTCTTTGCCTAGTCCTCGGCCCTCCTGGTATCCCAAAATGTTCATTATATGCCATCCAATGGTTTCATTTTCCTCTCTTTTCCTTCTCCACACTTGCTTGGGTTGCCTACTCATTTCTGGAAGATCCAAGATTGTCAAAATTGGCTCGTTTGGCAACCCAAGGGGTGGTGGTGAAGAAGATGGATGGTCTAAGGGCATGCTCGTCTCCTTAATCACTTGTCCCTTGTGAGGGAATTTAAGACACTGGTGATTGGTGGAGGCGACTGCCTCTAGTGCTTCCAAATAGGGTCGTCCCAAAATAGCTTTGTATGTTGGATCCATCTCAAGTATGTGGAAGTCAACAGTGACTGTTCGGGGTCCAAGCTTCACATTTAATGTAATCATGCCATCGGCAGGCTTTTTTGAATTGTCATATGCAGTCACTGTTATTTGAGATGGCCGGATATCTTCCTCGGAGAATCCACAAAGATGTAATGTTTCTGGTGGCAGAACATTAATGGATGCTCCAGTATCGACTAAACATGACTTAATGCCTACGCCATTGATGTGGACTGTGATGCACAAGGCACATTCCCTTATTTCCGGGTCAGCCAACTCTTCCTTCGTGAATGTAAGGGCCGGGTACTCACTTCTCGGGACCAAAACTGATGAGATTTTTTCCGGGGGGAGGCTCTCATTTACCATTACTCGCTGTAAGTACTGTTGGAGAACCTCTTGATGGACTCTGGATCTTTTGATCAACTCTAAGATAGAGATCCGTGCCTGGGTTTTATCAAGATGTTTCAACAAGTCATAGGATGTCCCAGGAAATGGCTCTTCAATGTGTTCTTATTCTGCTTCTGGTGCCAACCCTAATTGACCGGCCTGGGGAAATACCCTTTGGAACATGTGCCCACTTCTGAGTACTGTGGCAAGTTGAGAAGCTATGGCTGGGGTGGTAGTGGTGGGTGGTGGGTTAGGTCGAATGATGGGAGCTCTTGTGGTGGGTGTAATGATGGTGGTTTGAGGCATAGTAGGGTAGGTAGGTTGTGAAGGTACAGTTGCTCGGGGCGGGATGATGATGGGTCCTAGTGGTGGTGATGTTTGTGGTGGATTAACTGGGTGGTTTAGGGTCCGTCCCGATTGGAATTGGATGGCTGTTGGTGTGATGATGGGTTGTGATGGTGTTCGGATGATGGGAATTCTGTTTAATGTGATGGGATTATGTGACATAGTTGTTCGGGGTATAGAGTGGACGGTTCGGTTAGGAGGGTGAAGTAAGTTGATGTGCATGGAGGAGGTGGCTCCCTCGACTTGCCAATTCTGGCCCCGATCATGACACTCCTCGGAAGAAATCATGATGGGATTAACATGTTGATTCCCAGGCGCGGGTGCATGTGGAGGTAAAGGGTTTTGGATAATCCCCAGGCCGGGGTTCTGTTGTTGTTGCTGCTGAGCTGGTACGTGCTGCCGTTGAGGTTGATTTTTCACTGTTCTGATGTATTCCCCCATCTGGTCCCAGTCAATATTGCCTTGCTATTAAGATCGTGGATATAGTCTTTGAACTGAAAACAATTTTTTACGGTGTGCCCAGGATATCTATGGAACAAGCAGTATCGCTCTGTGTTAGCATTTTGAGGCCACTCCGACTTCTCCCTTGGCAATGCAATTTGCCCTGCCACCATGAGTGCATTAAAGATGTCCACGAGAGAGTATGAAAAAGGCGGGTAATGGTTCCTCTTGGGTCCAACCTTTCGGGGTTCATAGGCCATGGAAGGGGGTGCTTGGTTGTAGTTGGCCAGTTGTTGCTGCGGTGGTTGGGGAACCGGGGCTTGCGGTCGCTGAGGGATCGGAACTTGTTGTTGACGAGGCTGGAACTGAGGTTGATGTTGAGGTTGACGAGGGTTTCTAAATGGTTGGTTTTGTTGAGGGTTCCTAAACTGGTGTTGATAATTGCTAGGTGGGTTCCCTACAACATTGAGGTTCTCGTTTGTCACTACGCCCTCAGTTACTGGGCCGGTTGTGGTAAAAGTGGTTTCCTTGACAGCTCGGGGTCTAGGATCAAACAAGTTCATGATAGGTGAGTCCCTAAGCTGTGTCTGAATGTACCGTGCCCTCTCATAGAGTTCACTCATGGAGGTGGGGTGATGCAAAGCCAGCATATTCTTTAAGGCCGGAGTGGCATTAGTGATGATCATCTTCACTTGCTCCGGCTCTGAAATGGAATCAGTAAGCTTTTCTGCCATTGACCTCCACCTATCAGCATATCTGGTAAAATCTTCATCATTTCTCATTCTTTCGGCCATGAGGTCAGTGATGGAATATGTTGGTCCGACCCTGTCTTGATATCTCTGCAAAAATTTAGCTTTGACAATTTCAAAGTTACTCGCCTCCTAAAGGTCAAGCGAGTAGAACCACTCTAAAGCTGATCCCTCTAATCATCTTCTGAAAAGAAAAGCAAGGGCCCTTGGATAATTTTGCCACATTGCCGACTCATAAAGAAAGTCCTTGATGTGAATGAAGGGATTACCGGTTCCGTTGTAGCGACGGTATACCGGCATCTCAGAGGGAGGTAGATGAAAAGTAGGGAGAGAAGGAAGAGAAATTTCGGGCACTGCCTTGGTGTCGATTAAACGTCTAAGCTCTCTATACTGCTCATCCATGCGATTGATCTTGTTAATCATGGACTGATCGACATAAGGTTCCCTAAGAGGAGGAGGAGAAGTGGGTGCTTGGTGCACCGGAATTGGGATTTGATGGGCCGAAGTGGCCGGATAAGAAGGGTACATTGGGGGATGCACCAAAGGGTGAGTAGGGTTGAGATGATTAGAAGAATAAACTGGTGGTCTAGAAGGAACAACAACATTTGGATTGGGATGATCTAGATTAGCCACCAGATGAGGAGAAATTGGGGCCATGAGCCCGGTATGAGAATGGCCATGAGTGGGCACATTGAGTTGATGTGCCACTGACTGAGGGGTAGAGATGTGAAGACCATCTTCGGGAGGAATGTGGTTGGCGGGCGACTTGCCCTTGAGGATGGCTTTGATAGCCTGAAGTTGGGTAGGGTCGGCATGAGAGAATGCCTCCCATAGTGAATTTGGATTGGGTTGAGGAGAAGTTTGACTAGGTTCGGGGAGAACTTCGGGTTCATTGACGGCACATACGACATCGGGATAGAAATAAGATTGGTCATACTCCAACTGTAGTTGCTCGTATCTTTGATCCGCCATTCCGATAACTCGACCTGACCTTAAATTCATAAACACAACAAAAAAAAGGTTGACAAATAAAAGCTTAAGAATTTTTTTTTAGTTTTGATTTTTTATCCTTTTTTTGTTTTGATTTTCTTTTGTCGGACAAGCAAGTTGTCAAGCAAATTAACCTCAAGCAAATTTTATTGTTTTGGTTCTTTTTAGGTGATTTTGGGATTTTTGTTTAATTTTCAGTTTTTGTTTGCAAGCAAGTAATAGTAAAGACTTGGAATGATTAACGCAATTTTTTTTGTTTCAACCTCAAATTAATGGCTTGTTAAGAGAAATATTGTCCACTCAAATAAATGGGTAGGACCCTATGCTCTCACAACGCCGAGCAATCTAAGGTTGTCACTCTTTTCACAATGATAGAGAATAGGTACTCCAGGTTTTGGGATAAAATGGTACAACCAGCCCGATCAGTGAAGAAGGAATCCTTCACTTCTGGGGACTTACGGAGGTCTTGATGGAAGCTACCCGGTCCTTCCGAGAGGGAATCCCCGGAGGAGGAGTTGGCAACCACCAAGAGGGGTGTTTGGGTGTGTAGGGCTTTGGGAGGGGAGAGCCTCCCTTCTCGTATGTCCTAAAGAGACGGGCGAACCCGAAACTCCAATGCAAACTAAATGCAAGTGAAATGTCAAAGAATAAGAAGCAAGCAAGAAGAAAATAAAAGCAGACAATGATTAATGAGATGTTGTAGGAAGCAAGTGAACAAGACAATGATATGAAATTAAACTAGGATGGAAGAAAGCACTAATTTAACTAAGCATGCTTTGAAAGATTTGCTAAAGGAGAACTAGACTTAGAAAGAAATAGGCAAGTATGCTTAACAAGGGATGAAAGAAGATGATATCTAAAATACTAAGGTTAAATAAGTTGATTAACAAAGTTGAAAATCAGATCGATATGCTTTTAAGAAGATAAAAAGAGAGCAAGTAAACTTGGAAGAAACAAGATGATGCTTCAAGGAAACAAACAAGCATGTAAGCAAGTAAATAGCAATGCAAGGAAATGGAAATGGCTTAAATGAGAACTAAAGTGAAAATAAGCATGTTTTCAAGTGGACATTCTTAGGAAAGAAGAGAATAACTCACTAAAGCAAAGTCGGTCCCACCGTGGTCGCCAAAAGGTGTAAGCACCCGAAACGGGACATCCATAGATCTCCCCCTTCCGACCCCTACGCTTGCTTTGGGGACTTGGTGGATGGGATGTTAGTGGGTGTGGTCGCCAGGAGCCAAAGGCTCCAAAATATAGTAGGATGAAAAGTAATGAAATGGAGAAATGACCGTCGTACCTTTGGAAACGGGGAGATTGTTGGGTTCCGACTTCTCCTCTCTTGGCTGTTCGAAAGAAGAGAGCTTAGTGAGTCCTTCGTCTTTGATCCGGTTGAAGCTCCGCCTCGGCCGGATTTACCTAAAAATGTCCATAAGAAAACATAGAAACAAGTGAAAAGATCATTAGTTCTAGTGACAGTGTAGAATCATGCTCAAATTCAAGTGTAAACATGAAAGAGGGAAGGAACTGACCGGATTGGGACTAAATACCAACCCCTATTTAGAAGGTTTAAATATGCATGAAAAATGCAAATGAGTGGCTCAATATATGCTAAATGACATGTTAATAAGGGTTAAAATGAAAGGGGGGAGTGAAAGATCGACCGAAAAGGTAAATAAACTCAAAAAAAATGCAAAACGGGGTCTGCCCCTGCTAGTGCCCCATATATGGGGCGCCTGCTGCAGGTGTCCCCTTGATGGGGCGCGTTGACCAAAGTCAAAGCGCCCTATATACGAGGCACCAGGGACTGGCTTCAGCAAATTTTCTTCCCTATGAAAAAGGACATGCAAAAGGAAAGAGACTGACCGGATTGGGACTAAATCTCAACCCCTATTTAGAAAGTTTAGATATGCATGAAAATGCAAATGAGTGGCTCAATATATGCTAAATGGCATGTTAATGAGAGTTAAAATGAAAGGGGGGAGTAAAGGATCGACCGGAAAGGTAAATAAACTCAAAAAAATGCAAAACGAGGTCTACCCCTGCTAGTGCTCCATATATGGGGCGCCTGCTGCAGGTGTCCCCTTGATGGGGCGCGTTGACCAAAGTCAAAGTGCCCTATATACGAGGCACTAGGGACTGGCTTCAGCAGATTTTCTTCCCTTCTTCGCGGCGTCGCCCCAGAGTGTAGGGAGACCTCCAAGACGGAAAAAAGACTTCTTCAAGTAGCCAATACCCAAGTGAAGCTAATGGAAGAGTGTTTTGGCACTAGATGTAAGGTAAATGTAGGGTAGAAGCTCTCAAAGTTGGAGAAAAATCATATTTCTGAAGAAGGAAACTGCAGGTTCTTTTTGGGTTTTTGGGAGAGAGTTTTGAATCGGTTTGAAGGCTTAGGAGGGGTGAAAATGGCTTAGAAACGTGGTGTTGTATGGGCTCTAGGGTGGCACCAAGTTGGAACCTCCTCCAAGCTCCAAATGAAGGTCTATTTATAGCCCAAAATAGGGTACTTTGGCCATTTTCGAAAAACAGTGCTACGTGGCATAGCGCCCTATATATGGGGTGCCAGCATCATGAGATATGTCAGGTCGACAAGACAAGTCACTATGGGGGGTCAAATCGGCCTGTCAAATCGATTTGATTTGGATCCAGGCGCCCTGTATATAGGGTGACTGGTGCCCTGTATACAGGGCGCCTGGTGCCCTATATAAAGGGCGTCAGGTGCCCTGTTTATAGGGCGCCTGGTGCCCTATAAATAGGGCGCCTGGTGCCCTATAAGTAGGGCGCCAGGTGCCCTTATACACAGGGCTTTGCCCTCTTTGAAATGTGCCAAAAACCTTAATTTTTCCGGAAAACTCGGTTCCCTTGAAAGGTTACTCAAATATTCTTCATGAAAACAAGAATTTAAGCTTTCCAACTAGGCCAAAATTGCGTGTCTACAGGAATGATTAATGCAATTTTTTTTGTTTCAACCTCAAATTAATGGCTTGTTAAGAGAAATATTGTCCACTTAAATAAATGGATAGGACCCTATGCTCTCACAACGCCGAGCAATCTAAGGTTGTCACTCTTTACACAACGATAGGTAATAGGTACTCCGGGTTTTGGGATAAAATGGTACAACCTGCCCGATCAGTGAAGAGGGAATCATTCACGTCTGGGGACTTACGGAGGCCTTGATGGAAACTACCCAGTCCTTCCGAGAGGGAATCCCCGGAGGAGGAGTTGGCAACCACCAAGATGGGTGTTTGGATGTGTGGGGCTTTGGGAGGAGAGAGCCTCCCTTCTCGGATGACCTAAGGAGCCGAAACCCCAATGCAAACTAAATGCGAGTGAAATGTCAAGGAATTAAGGAGAAATCAAGAAGAAAATAAAAGCATACAATGATTAATGAGATATTGTGGGAAGAAAGTGAATAAGACAATGATATGAAATTAAACTAAGATGGAAGAAAGCATTAATTTAACTAAGCATACCTTGAAAGATTTGCTAAAGGAAAACTAAGCTTAGAAGGAAATAGACAAGTATACTTAACAAGGGATGAAATAAGATGATGTCTAAAATGCTAAGGTAAAATAAGTTGATTAACAAAGTTGGAAATCAAATCGCTATGCTTTTAAAAAGATAAACGGAAGCAAGTAAACTTAAAGAGAAGTAGGTGGTACTTCAAAGAAACTAGTAAGCAACATAAACAAGTAACGATGCAAGGAAATGGAAATGACTCACATGGAAATGAAAATAAACATGCTTTCAAATGGACATTCTTAGGAAAGAAAATAAGATCTCACTACAGCAAAGTCGGTGCCACCGTGGTCGCCAAAAGGTGTAAGCATCCAAAACAGGAAATCCGTAGATCTCCCCTTTTCCGACCCCTACGCTTGCTTCGGGGTCTTGGTGGATGGGATGTTAGTGGTTGTGGTCGCTAGGAGCCAAAGACTCCAAAATATAGTAGAATGAAAAAAAATGAAATGGAGAAATGACCGTCGTACCTTTGGAAGCGGGGAGATTGTTGGGTTCCGACTTCTCCTCTCTCGGTCGGCCGAAAGAAGAGAGCTTAGTGAGTCCTTCGTCTTCGATCCGGTTGGAGCTCCGCCTCAATCGGATTTACCTAAAAATGTCCATAAAAACATAGAAATAAGTGAAAGGTTCATTAGTTCTAATGAAAGCATAGTATCGTGCTCAAATTTGAATTTAAACATGCAAAAGGAAAGAGACTGACCGGATTGGGACTAAATCTCAACCCCTATTTAGAAGGTTTAGATATGCATGAAAATGCAAATGAGTGGCTCAATATATGCTAAATTGCATGTTAATGAGAGTTAAAATGAAAGGGGGGAGTAAAGGATCGACCGGAAAGGTAAATAAACTCAAAAAAATGCAAAACGAGGTCTACCCCTGCTAGTGCTCCATATATGGGGCGCCTGCTGCAGGTGTCCCCTTGATGGGGTGCGTTGACCAAAGTCAAAGCGCCCTATATACGGGGCACCAGGGACTGGCTTTAGCAGATTTTCTTCCCTTCTTCGCGGCGTCTCCCCGGAGTGTAGGAAGATCTCCAAGATGGAAAAAAGACTTCTTCAAGCAGCCAATACTCAAGTGAAGCTAATGGAAGAGTGTTTTGGTACTAGATGTAAGGGAAATGGAGTGTAGAGGCTCTCAAAGTTGGAGAAAAATCATATTTCCGAAGAAGGAAACTGCAGGTTTTTGGGGTTTTTGGGAGAGAGTTTTGAATCGGTTTGAAGGCTTATGGGGGGTAAAAATGGCTTTGAAACGTGGTGTTGGATGAGTTCTATGGTGGCACCAAGTTGGAACCTCCTCTCAGCTTCAAATGGGGGTCTATTTATAGCTCAAAAGAGGGTACTTTGGCCATTTTTGAAAAGCAGTGCCACGCGGCATGGCGCCCTATATATGGGGCGCCAGCATCATGAGGTATGTCAAATCGATAAGACAAGTCACTGTGATGGGCCAAATCGGCCGGTCAAGTCGATTTGACCAAGTGCCAGGCGCCCTATATATAAGGCGCCTGGTGCCCCATTTATAGGGTGCCTGGTGCCCTATAAGTAGGGCGCTAGGTGCCCTATAAGTAGGGCGCCAGGTGCCCTGTATATAGGGCGCCAGGGCCTGGTGCCCTGTATATAGGGCACTTTGACCCTGGTCAACGCCTATTGATCTTCTTCGAAATGCACCAAAAAACTTGGTTCCCTTGAAAGGTTACTCAAATATTACTCATGTAAACAAGAATTTAAGCTCTTCAACTAAGCCAAAATTGCATGTCTACAATGTTCTCTCTTTATCTCTCAAGAAATTTATGAGGACATCTCCTTAGAGAGATCAACTTCACATTATATAGGTAAGAAATCTATTTTAGAGTTTATTATGTCAACTCTTTGAATGTTGTGACTACGTACATTAACTAATTAAAGCCAAGCAACTTTTATATCTATCTTTATAGATATTAAAACTTAAATTAGGTTTTGAGGATTAATTTGATAGCTAGGCTCATTGATGATAACATATGTACTTCATTTTTAATGAGTATATACATGATTCACATAAAATGTCTTGGAAGTAATGGAACTCCCACTTATCTTCTTGAATATACAATGCTTCTTAATTCCTAACAAAGTCATAATATTTAATCTCATTAAACCTTTTATGCCAGCTATGGTAAGTTTTATTTGAATCCATAAATAGACTATTTACACACTTTATTTGGATGTTATTGAACTTGATTCTTTGAGATTGTATCATATATATCTGTTCTTCAAAATATCATAAAGGAACACTATCCTAACATTCAATTGACATATCTTATAGTCATAGTATGTTATAATCAAAATTCGAATGGATTAAAGTATGGCATAGGTAAAATGGTCTCATTATAGTTAACTATTTGACTTAGATATCATTTTCAACTATCCTTGTCTTGAAGGTCTCTACCTTCCAGTCCACTTCAACCTATTATTTAGAAATATATTTTTATCTTATAAACACTATACCCTCAGGTGGATCTATGAAGTTTTGAACTTGATCAGAATAGATAGAGTTTATATAGGAATTTATCGTCATTCTATTTTAGAATCAATATCTTATATTGCTTCTATATAGATCTTAAAATCAATATCCTTATCATCTTATGCCTCATTTGTTTCATCGAAAATATAACCCACATATCTCTTATGTTTAATGGACATAAGTAATGATTTAAGAATTGTCTATGTGTAATTATTAACCAGTATCTTAGTAGAGGTAGCCTCGTGTTGTGGGACTGCAACATTTTTCACATATACGTTGCTCTCACTTTCTTTCTTAAGGAGAAACTCTTTCTCTAGAAATATAGCGAGCTAAGTAACATATAGCCTTCTACATAAAAGTGGTGTATTTAAATTTTCATAAGTTTCTTTAAGATATCCCACAAGTTAATACTTCATACTTTTATATTCCAATTAGTTAAGGTTATACATCTTCACCAAAGCTGGACATTCCAAAACCTTAACTTGTATGTCAAGCTTTGACCCCTTTTCATATCCTATATGGAACAGTCAGAATAGACTTAGAAGATACCAATTTAAGCTAAAGTGGTTATATTGAGTACTTATCCTTAAATAAACAAAGAAAATTTCACAAAGGCTATTATTATTCGTATTATGTCTTACACAATATAGTTTCTCATCTTAGCTACTCAATTAAGTTAAAATATGTAAAGAGGTGTCTATTGAAATTAGATTTTATTATTTTTTAAATTATGTATAAATTATGTAATTAAGTATTTCTTTCTTTGATCGTATCAAAGAGTTCGAATACTCTTTATTAGTATCTCTACTTCATTCTTAATCTTAAATAATTTTTCAAATATCTCAGATTTGTATTTCTTTAAATACATATATTCATATCTAGAGACAACATCTTTAAAGTAATAAAGTAGAAATATTCTTTTTTAGTCTTAATAGATATGTGCTGACATGGACCTAGATGTATGAGTTCTAACAACTCATTAGCCTATTCTCCATATCTACATTAAGGTAAATCGTAGATTGATCTAATTCAACCCATTTTTCCTTAAAAGGAGTAGTCACACATATCATAAGAGCTAGCATATCTAATATGATTAAACAATTTATTAAGCTCTCAATGACAAATAATTTATCATTCATTATTTTAGAAGATCTATTATTTCCATATCTCAGAATAAATTATCATTTATTCTAGTAGAAAATATATAAAATGTTCTTATATAAGGATATGATAGTAATCTTAATTATTAGGTCATCTTTAGAAGGCTATTAAAGTTATGTAATTTTTACTAGTAATGATGTAACTTTTGCACCATTTATTATGTAGGTCAACATCTTCTTTATTAAGTTTTCATTTATTTGTCATCATCTACAACTTATTGTAGATTTAAAATGCATATGTAGTATCTCATACCATTATATGCATCCTCAATATCGAATACTATTATATACATATATAATATATAATACTATTAAGTGTATATTTAAAATAAGTAAATTTCAATGACTTAGATGTATAAAACTTCTTAAGCTCCACCTTCATATTATATACAATACACTTTGCAATTTTTCCATGTTCATGATAGTAGAAGAATGTTATGTCTTATTTGAGCTTTTATTGTCTTGATTTTCATCTTTGATTTTTAACTATCTCACTCTATTTCTACCTAATGATCTTACTTCTTTCTATTGGTCTCATTAACAAGAAGTGTTTAAGAAGTATTGTTGTTCTAACCTACCCTTATTTAGCTCATCACTTTGAGGCATGATAGATCTCATCTCTATCTATTCATGTTGCATTTACAATTTATACCTTGTAGAGGCTAACATCTAGTATAAGGCATTTAATACATCTTTTATATACTATATTATGAGATAAGATCTTATCTTCTTTCGTATCATTAGATAGTTTAAGAGGCATCTACTTTTAAAGTAGGTTAACTCTTTAGTCAACCTTGAGAACAACTCTCTTGTTTCTAAATCAGTTTAAGAAGTGTGAGCTATTTAAACCACTTGGCATCTAGTATGCCTTATATTTGGTGGTCTATTATCATATTCTACAATTGAGATATAATTTTATTAATATAACATTGTAGACAATCATTAAAATTAAGATATGATTTTTCATCCTGATTTATGCTTCTACTAATTTTCGACGAATTTGCATAACTCTCATTATGCAAAGATAAGATATCATGATGAAATCCTAGTGGAGCTTAAGGCCCTATTAATTTTATGGTGATGACCTTGTGGTAACACAACAAATCACCCCATACTTAATAAGTAGGCAACTATCACTAGTTGCAACTCTTAGTCATTTAGTCTCTAGAGTTATGAAGTTGTGGTAGCACAACATGTCATATACTCTACTTAGGTTAAACCCACTTGTTACTGGCAGAAATGTATGTTCTACAAGTCAATCATATATGATATGATTTTACATTTCTTATAATATCTTATTTAGTATTAATGGCATAACCTTCATTACTTGCACTATCTAGATGCATCTATCGTAATAAAATCTTAGGTTGCATGTAATGATAATTGAATCATGATGAGATTATGATAATGAAATCAATCACCTAGAAGTATGTGATCTAAATATTCCTAATCGTAGGATCCTTAAGATAGGACATCAAGGATCTAGTATTACTAGTGTATATGATATTTTCTCATATGATGAGGATGATCGATCTCATTGGTCATTAGTGTGGAGATATTAGGATACATATACAAGTGCTCATTAGAGGAATGAGTTCACTGAACTAACCAGTATAGAATCCATGAATGATTTCTTATTGAATTGTTGATCAGGGTATTATATTATCACAGTTGCACAGTTGAATCTTTGACCTGAGTCGCCGAAGATGTCTTGTCCGATATATTATGTACTTTGACTATTGACTCACGGATCACTTAGTATTGTGGTTATGTATAGTTAATGGAATGGGTATATTGAAAACCTGGTAAAGGTAATTGAGTGGGCAATAGGGAATCATCCAATCTCGGTAGGAGAGATAGAATGTCCTATAGATAGTACTCTAAATACTTGCCCAAAGTAAATAATATAATTGAAAAATAATTTTATAATTGATCCAATTACGAGTACAAGATTCTATAATGTCAGTATATTTAGGAGTTGACAGTCAATGTCGTACTTCTATCTGACCAGGACATTGAATGGATGAAGATTTATATCTGTGGGGTAACCAATGATGCAAAGGCTCTTTGGAGAGGTGTTCATCCTTGAAGCCGTTTGGGATCATAAGATGTGGCTTATACCCTTCATGATCGGTAGGCCATTAAATCTATTTTGAGATAATAGATTTAATTTAAAAGAAGTTATTTTTTTAATTAGGCATCAACCAAATGGGCTCCTGGGCCTAGGAGGTCACACACGTAAGGACTAATCCGTAAGTTTGGGGGCTTGGGTTAATTTATAGAACGAGGAGAGATTTTTGTGAAAAGCTCTTAGTTCTATAAATATTAGTGATGAGAGCATAAACCTTATCAAGTTAAGGGAGCTCTCTGCACCCCCAGTCACCCTCCTTCATCGTCTCCCACCCCAGTAGCCATCATTTGATGGTGGAATTCCGTTCGGGATGAGTGGTCGATGCCAGTGTGGAGGAGAACCTAACTTCAGAGGCAATTCATGTGGATACGACTAGAGCCCACACACTTGAGTGGCTTAAAGAGCGTGAGAATGCTCGATATTCTCCGATCTATAGGGATTTTTTGAATCCCACGAAGTTATGTGTTTGAAATCGTTTAGAATACCATTTTCATGACGTCATACGGTTCCGATCGAGACCAAGACATTGATATATGAGGAATCAAAAATCTTTCACTACGCCAATCTGATGGACCGATTCCTAATAGTTACGTTATGAGAATAGATTCTTCGTACATCCCTTGTGGTAGAACAACAAAGAAATGCAATTGGTCTTCCTCAAGTTTGGCAAATGCCTCGATCACGACCACTAATCTTTTGTTGAATAGGCCTTGTGGTAGCACAACAAATCCATCCAATATAAGATTGGCTCATCAAGACCATAATAATGGAAGACTACATGAGTCATTCTTAATGTCTCGCGTTTATCAACTTAATTAAAATGACTGAGAGATTTTATTTTAGTCTCATCAATAATATATGCTAATCATAATATACATACCTTCAGAATATCATATATATCTAAGGTATAACTTATAGCACATACCCACATATCATATATACAATAAATAAAATGGATGATCATGTACTTAACCATAAACATGTAACATTGGAGCCAGAACAGTGTGCAACTAAAGGAGTTAGCATCTGATGCTGATTAGGTGTGCCTCCACTTCTAGAAGAATGCTTCTCCAAGTGGGTCTCGATCTCTTTTCCTCCATGAACTTATTTTTAATTATTACAAGCAGTTAAAGGGTACGTAGACCCATAGATGTACATAATGTAATAAGAAACTTTGGTTTTAACAATGGGGAGTACAATAATTTAGGGAGGTAGAATTTATAATCAAAATTGAAAAGTGAGAGAAGGAGGCACATGAGACCCAATGAAATATATTCACATAATTAACTACTATCACATGATACTGAATTCCTAATTTTACGATCTCCATGCATTCACACAATCAATTTTTTTATTTTACAAAATTAATTAAGAAACTAATTATTTAAGTTAAATTTTTAAAACAATTTTAAAATTTAACTGAATAAATATGTCAACAAGAATTAATATCATCTAACAAGTTATTAAACACTTTAAAACTAGCTAAATAATATTTTAAAATTTTTACTGATATTTATAGAATTTTATGAGATTTTTTTTATTTTCAAGATATTTACACAATTTAAATATCTAAATAAATAATATAATAATATATTATATGGAATGACCATGCTATGGTCAAAAGTCGCATAATGCCGGTCAAAATGATTAGCGTCACACCCCTGGTCAAATAGCAAGTGTTGACTAAGGCACCTTAAGCAAGATCCAAACACAACAGTTCATACCGGTCCGCCGTCGTCTCCACCGGATAAATAGGCAAAACAGGGAAAATGGCACCTTTGGATGGCACCTTTGGAAACCCGATCCAAATATGAACATTCCGGGCTTGAAAAAGTTTCAAAAAATAGTAATTAACATCCTCATCAAATAAGGATTCCATATTTGGTGCTATCTTCTCATAAAAAAATGTTCAAACAATGAGAAAAAGAAAAAAAAACAAAGGGCATTGCCTAAATAATGAACAAAACATCAAAGTTTTTGGGAGGATAACTCCTTATCCCAAGTTCCAAATTTTTTTAAAAAATACGCATTGAAGTACTTATCAAATAAGGATTCCGAAATAGTCAACCTTATCCTCTAAAACTTCTCCAAAAGACGACAATTGGAGAGGAAGGCACCACTGCCACTAGGGTTCCAAGGGTTGGAAATAATCCAAAATTTTCTTCCCCTGGCACAGTTAGAAGAACAAAATCATGAGTAAACGTTAAGTAATCATATTAACCATCTTATATAACCTTCTCAAGACTTCAGTTTCTTTCGTGAATGGAAAATTTTCAAAAACTCCAAATCTGAGTGACAATTCAGGTATGACAGAAACACTAACTTTCAAGGTTTCTCCTGAACTCTAAAGAGATCTAAAACTCAAATAATTTATGGCATTGGAAATACATATATCACAAGATTCTACTAGTGTTAGTTAATATCTAATTTATATCATACATAGATAATGATGACCTTAACAAAACAAATATTTACATAAATTCAAGAACACAAAATACATAAAATAACAACGATTAAATGTTAGTTGTGACTGAGACTTGAACTTGACTCTGATATCACTGTAAGGAATCATCCTATATCATTTGGTGTAGTGGAAGCAATGATGTCTATGGGTTCATATTAATTTTGTTTCAATCAAAACTTAACGATGAAAACTTAAAACAAATTTTTACAAGTTCGAATATATCTAATAGGGATTTAACTAATACCTTAGAGAGGAGGAAGAAGAAATTCTAAAGCACTTCAAACAGTTCAAACATCTGGTCTCCAGAGTATTCACACAAACTTTATCTATAGTAAGTTTTCCCTTCGCACCAAGCTCAAAAAGTCTTTCCGAAAAAAACTCCACCACCCATGGACACTTTCCAGAGAGAGAGAAGGTAGGGAGAAGGATGAAAATGTGATTTTCATCTCTGACTTGATGGGGTTTGGCTGAAACTTTTAGTATTTATAAAGAATTTAAATTTTATTAAAAAATTAAAATCTTTATAAATTGTCTTACCCATGTACTTATGGATAAGTTTTTATGTATGTGACACACTAAACATAATAGTCTATTTAGTTGGGGCTTAAATAAAATAGAATAATTCTGTTTAATTTAAATAAATCCATTATCTGATAATAAATTAATTGGCCTAACGATTATGAAAGCTACAAGTCACATCCTATGATCCCAAATAGCTATGGGGATAATCTTATCTCTATTAAGTCTTTTCTATCATTAGTTACCGCATGGATATAAACTTTCATTCATTCAATGTCCTAGTTGAAAAGGAGTATGTCATCGATTGTCAACTCTTTAGTATACCAACTCTATAAGATCTTGTACTCCAAATTGGATTAATTGAGAAACTCTTTTTCTAATTATCCTTTCTACCCTAGCTAGGGATTTAAAGTACTATCATATAAAACATTCACTCTCACTTATCAAGTGTGGATGATCTTTTGTTGTCTACTTATGCCTTTATCGGGTTTCTCTTGTACCTAATCTATTGCTCTACTAGACCATCTAAATAGCGATCCATACATCAATAGTTAAAGCACAAGTTCTACCCAATAAAGCATCTTTGGTGACCTAGGTCAAAGATCCAACTATGTAATTGTAATGACAGAAAATTTTGATTGATAGTTTGATATGATAATATTCAAGATTTTTAATTCGGTCAGTTTAATGAAGTCATTTTTACTAATGAGTACTTGTAGATATATCTTAGTGTCATGACAATAATGACTAATGAGATCAGTCATCTTTTTCACGTATTAAACTATCATATACACTAGTCTAGTTTTTCTAGATCGCTGTGTCCCGTCTTAAAGATCTTATGACTAAGAATATTTAAATCACATACCTTCAGATGTTGATCTCATTATCATAATTTCATTGTGATTCAATCATCATTGTATGTTATCAAGTTCTTCATTACAATATTTATATCTATTAAGAGATAGTAATTTAGAAAATATTTTTAACTGAATGAGTTATGTTTAAAAATGTCAATTATATTATATATGATTAATTTGTAAGATATATAATTCTATTAATAAAATATAATAGATTTAAAGGATCAATATAAAATATATATATAATAATATTGAAATAAATAAAATACATACATTATTAAAATTATACTATATAACCGTTATAAAAAATAGAAGTAAAATTTAAACACATTGTATCAAAAAATTCATAATAAATGAGATTTCTTTGTTAAGTTTTAATAAAAATTGATATGTATTATAAAATTTGGAAATTATCAACATTATTCTGATTTTGATAACAAAATTAGAATTGGAACATAATTGGACTCGCTCAACTCTCTACGGAATCCCTATTTGTAGCCCTATTTTTCATTGAAGGATATTTATTTCTATTAATATCCGTTTTGTGTTTTAATCAAGAATTTTCAAGTGTTAACAAAATCCCCCACGCAAAACGTGCTGGTTTTATGCTTTGTTGGTGATGTGATGATGCTATGTTAACCATGACGATTGCTTAAAGGGCATGATGGGACAGCCCTTCATAGCGCACCATAAAGTGATGGCAACATTCCTATTTTTTGGATAACACAAGCATCACTTTCCTTGACAAATACATTCAAGAATCAAGGGTGTCTGATTGGCCTCTAGAGCACTTCCAGAAGTCATCCAACGGTTGGAATCTCTTGGAGTTGAGCCGGCCATGCTGGAGGGGTGTTCATGGTTGAGGTTTAAGTTTTGAGAAAATCTTCTCAAATCAAATTACCTCCCAAATCAAATTAGTTCAGTTTGATTTGATTGTCTATGTTCAATTCATTTTTTATCATGGCATAGCATATATGTCAACGTATAATTTCAGTTGATTTGTTTTTAACCATATTTTATTAAAATCTAATGCACATGTTTATGCATTTTGTTAGTTTTATTTTCAAAACTATTGAAATAAATTTATTTTTGTTAGAAAATGATAAATAAAAACTATTAATATATATAGATTAAAAAATATTTAATATAATATAATTTATTTATTGTATTAATTTGGTTTAGTTTAATGAGTTTTAAATTTTAAACAAACTAATCAGCAAATCAAATCAAACCAAACTAAATTATTGATTTTATTAAGTTGGAATTTTCAAGTTGAACCAAATAGTGAACATCCTTGCTTGTTGGCCTATGTGGATTTTGCTATGGACCCATCACTCGACTGATGATAAGGTCCATTGATATTTATCCGACCTTGTTTTTGCTTGATACCACCCGAAGGGTGTCTAATTAATGTGTAGGCCCCCTTATTCATTTCATTCAACCAAGTCCTTGTCATACAATCACAAAGGAAAGGGAGGTTGTTCATTAAAAAAGTGGTTGCAACCATCTATCCAAGGTCATCTATAGTTCATGTGTCAAACTTATACTTAAACACAAAACCTTAGTTCCAAATAATTGGCATTAGTTACATGGATTCATCTTTACCATTATCCACAAACTTCTACTAGTTCCTCTTATATGTCTAGCTACTTCAAGTCATACTGGGTATATCTATGTCAAGTTATTTTGAGCTTACCTCTCCACTTCTTTTGCATAGTCAACATCTAAGTCTCAACTTGTTTGATAGGTGCCTATAGAGGATGTGCCTGATATGTCCAAACTAACGAAGTCTTTTCACTTTTACTATATCCTCAATGCTTGTAATTCTCATTTTGTTCATAATACATTCATTTTGGATTTTGTCTGTCTATTTGTACACATTTATTGTAACATCCACATTTTAGTTATACTTAATTTGGTAGTATACTTCTGCTTAGTTGTTTAACACTCACTACTGTAAAGCATAGGGGGTTTTATAGTCGTGCAATAGAATTTCTTGTTCAATTTTAGAAGGATTTTATGATTAGAAAGAATCTTCGTCACTGCCTTTATTTTAGCTATCTCAGTTTAATCATATGACTGATATCTCCATCACATTCTTCGTCCATATGTAAGATTGAACCTAGGTATTTAAATGGGTACCTGGTGCAATGACTTTTCTATCTAAAGTTACTTTAACCTCTTCAACCCTTGGGGTTTCACTAAATCTGAAGTGCATATACTCTGCGTTCCTCTTGCTAATTTTGAACTCCTTAACTTCGAACTCAGTTCTCCATCATTTAAGTTTTTGATTAATACTTTCTCGAGTCTCATCAATTGGAACAATATCCTTTACGAATATCATAGGTAAACTCTTTTATATATCTTTAATTATTTCGTCCATGATAAGAACAAAAAGATGTGGGCCTAAAGCGGATCCTTAATATAGCTAAATTGACATCAAGAAGACTCCTAACTCCTCTCCTTGAGAGAAAATCTGGGCAATTACATTATCGTACATGACCCTGATGATCTTAATAAAACTATGGGACACCATTTTCTTTCTTAACACCCACCATGTCATTCTTCTTTAGTTCATGTGCATGTCTATTAATATTTCACAACCTCGAGTTCATAATCTCATTTGCCAAAGATGGGGATATTATTTCACAATCTTCACCACGGTGTGATGCCACTAATGGAGAGAGGCACACACCGACCAACATCACAAATTTGGAGTTTGTGGCTTCAATGATGATATTCGAGAAGTTGTAGAGTCAAACATGCTGCTATTTTATCACCTCACCATTCCTACTCACTCGACTCAATGTTGGAGACATGCTTGTTCTGAAGCAAGTGGTAAAATTTGCACGTACACGTGTTATATCTTATATTTCTAATAAGTAGCTTAACAGGCAAACATATTTTCTCCAATTTCTATTCAACCCATGTTCAATTACTTGCCACCATGTAAGGCTGGTATGTCCAGCGTTGTTCGCATGACCTGGCCCTCAGCAAAACCCCCTACTCGTCATGTCTCGTTTGCCTATTCGTGTCGTGTTGCCTGTGTGGCTTTGCCGGCATACCCACCCTCCTATGTCGACTTGCCAGAATGCCCACCCAGTTGTGCCAACTTTCCCGCATACTCGTGCCAGCACATGCCGATGTGTAGGCATGTGCGCTCGCGTGCTAGGGTGCTAGCACAGCTGTGTGCCAACAGGCTACCCGTTAGGTCCAAAACGCGGTTATACTAGAATGATCATATAGGGAAGTAGAACTTGGATAGATCAAGTGGTGTCTTGGTTGCTGACCGTTTCCCCCCAAGCATATTCACCTGAGTTCACCTTTTATGTACTTTACTTCATATAATACAAGTTTCTTTGCCAAACTCAGCTAACTCTGTGCCTATTTGTGTTACTTGTGTGATTACGTTTGCCATGTTCGCAGTGGAACCGACATTCTTTGGCAAATTGGCCGGTTCGTGTCTGGCTCGTGGCACAAATGTTGCACGTCGTCTAGACAAAGAGAGTTGACGACGTGTCAAAACGCAGAAACTAGATGCACTCGCACGACAAGTAGTTATAACAAATAATCCTCAGTTCAACCCACAATTTCAAGACAAAGAAGGGGAGCAAAGATGAGATGATCCTCTTCCTAAACGAGAAGCTATGTCCCTTAATCTTACTTTTGAGGATTTATGGAGAAAACCTAGGAGTTGTGAAGCTCATCATGAAGGTAATACTTCTAAGTCCAATTATAAATGAGAGCTTTAGCATAATTATAGATGAACATGTAATCATAAGAACTTGAATTTTCTCATGAATCTTGACAATGGTTGACATAGGCATTGAATAATCATTGACATATATAGTATACTTATAAGCTACTTGGAAAAAGAGCCGAGTTAGAGATCATGAAAATAATTCTTCGAAGAAAGGTTTGACATAGAACATATTATCATAAGAACATAAATTTTCTCATGAACCTTGACACAAGTTGATACAGATATGCGATAATCACTAACAAATTACATGAAATGTATGTATGGTTAGTCACCTCC
The DNA here is from genome assembly GCA_036172225.1 of Cryptocoryne crispatula var. balansae. NCBI lineage: Eukaryota > Viridiplantae > Streptophyta > Magnoliopsida > Alismatales > Araceae > Cryptocoryne > Cryptocoryne crispatula. Next base: position 23,959,922 of record CM069928.1, read on the forward strand.
ACCCTATTTGGTTTAGCATTGTCTCCTAGGACAACAATGATTAAGATGGAGCAAATGCAAGACTACCTCAAAGTCATTTAAAGTTTTTTTGAATGTGACCATAGAAAACTTGAATTTTGAGGCCAGATCATCTCCCGGGTTCAAGGTGGAGGGAACCCTCCCAAGTTTTAATGCAAGATATCATTTTTACCATCAGTATTTAAATCAAAACAGCATATTAATATTCACTTATAAGCAAATACAGAGTTAGTAAAACTTGGATGATGTTAATAAGATATCAATAAGATTAATAAAATGTAAAAATAGATTATTAAAATTTAAATTGAGGTCTCAAAAACATAAAAAAATCAGTAAAAATATTGTTTAAAAATAATAACATTAATATGACTTCTTCATCGTTTTCCTTTCATTTTTTTCATAGCTTTAATTGTAAGGTGAAATTATGTGAAGTCAACGCGTGACCGCCGTATTCTTCAACAAGTGTCGCATGCATGGCTCTGGTAGGATTTATCCTAGTGATTGTCAAATTTTAAAGCAATATAAAAAAATGGTATTGCACATACAAGGGAACTAATGTTATAAGGTGTTTCGTAGCACAATAAAATTTTATACACTTTCATATATTAAAATAAAATATAAAATAGTGAATCACATAAAATTATCATATTCTGAGGAGATGCGATAATAAAAAAAGGAAGATATGCATGACAAAAATAGGTTAGGAACTTAGGATTACAAGGTAGAAAAAGATGGTCACCATTTTTATCTAATAAAACTTGAAAAAAAAACATAAATTTGTAATGATAACCAAATACTTCTTTGTTACAAAAACGTAAAATTGAAACAAAAATTCAGTTTATCGTGCAACCAATTAGAGGCTGACTTAATATAGACTACGTTAACTTATTTAGACAATGCCATGTGGACCTCTATCATTGCATTCCCAGGATGGTAATAGTTGTTTATATTCTATAGCAGCGGCCTTGTGAATCTAGTTCCCTGAGCTTGAAATGGTCCTCACGGGTTGAAAATAAACCCAACGTATTGAAAACGGCCCTTGGTGAGAATGTTCAGCATCATCATCAAATAACCCATAAAACTGCAAGCAGAAACTTGAGCCTAGTGTCAATCCACCGTGAGGCGATTGACACGACCCCTACTCTCGAGAAGCAGGGGCGTGCATTTGAATGGGCCAAGAGCTCAGCCACCTCGGGAGGCGGGAGAGAGGGCAGTTCCTGTGAGGATCGAGCGACGTTCAATCCCTCACCTTGCGTGATGCTGCGCGATCGTCGGCCAACGAGTCATCGCGACCAAAAAAAAAACTTGAGCCTAGCATTTATGACGTGGGTAAACCCTGGAATTGGGTTGGGCCGACCCAACGTCCGGAGTTTACACCACTTCTTATAGCCCTTGTGAAACATCGAATGCTGCTTCAATCTTCTTCGTCTGACCGGAATTTGGCACAACACTATTTTCTCCTTGTACCGTTCAACCAAACTATATATAAGTACTTGTCTGTAACAAACTCAAAAGTGGATTTGGTGATAGAACTTCCTGGTGAAAACGGCCCTACATGTGATACGTTCAAGTACAGAGCACAATGGAAACATGAAAGGGCTATGAATCTTATTGCAGGGCGAGTACGAAGATAACCATGGCTACATAGCATCAGAATCCAACAGAAAATAAGCAGTTAATTTCATTTTAGGAGCCAAAAAACCACAGCTACCAAAATTCCTGGAGCACGTTCAAATGCACCGCTAGTCGTCATCATCGTTGAATCGGATCTTCTGGGGCACAGGCAGAATGTTGCCAACCTGCACAAGGCAAAATAAAAAAGAAAAGAAAAGAAAAGAAAAAGTTGAACAAACCATAAAACTATTGAGCCCAGTCATAGACTACATATAGGGCACTCGCTTGGAATTATGAATAATTGGTTGCAAGATTGCCCATACTTACAAATGCTGGGCACTCATAATCGATACCAGCAGCTTCTATCCTCTTGCGACACTTTTCATCTCGTTTCATGATTCGTTCAATCAGTTGGCGATGTTGTTGCACTGTTTTTTCCTAGGCAGAATAAAAAAACAATGAAACAAAACAAGTGTCAAAAGCAGAGCACATTTAACTATAAAGACAAAGTGTGATGCGATCCGTATGTATGTTATGCAAATTAGTCTAAAGCTTATACCTTGTTGTGCCTCTTCCTTTCAATTTGTCGCCAGTTTAATGGCTTAAATCTGCGGTTTATTCCCTTCCATCTGAAAAGGTGATAAATAGTTGGTATTTGGCAACATATCAAAGGAAAAGGCTTTTCAGCGACTTGATAAACTGGAACAGGATATCTAATAAATTATGTGTTCTGTTATGTATTCTGTCTCTCACTGCGAGAAGAATCTCCAGTACAATAACAAGTATGACATTACATGACCGACCCAAAAGCAAGTAACACCACAAAGTTAAGGAGTAGAAATATACGAGGAAACTTGCAAATCTGTCTGCCAACAAATACCATAGGCAGTATGCCCGAATGACATGCATGGAGAATTATTCAGTAAAAGACTAATATATTACTTTCCCTACTAATGATAGATAGTAAAAGACTATTATATTACTTTCCCTACTAATGAATAATGATAGATAGTAAATTAATCGACCCTGCTCCTGGGGGAGCAGGGCGGGGGATCGCCTCCCGGCGGCTACAGTCGCGCGCCCCCGGGGTTCGCGGCCACTGGGCCAGTGTCCAAAAAAAAAAATCATCAACAATTTTTTTCCTTTTCAAGACAATACCACAATTCTTATAGAAAGCAGTAGAAATGCATGAGAAAATCAACATCCAAGGACAAAAAAGAAGTCAATATTCCATAATAAGATCAATGCATGGGATCTGCCACATTTGATCCCTGGATTGGAAGAAATGAAGAATAGTATCTGGCTGGGAATCAGTCAATTTCAAATCAATCAAAGCAGAATCAAGATCTGCTTTCATTTCCTTTAATTGTTATAACTTTTAACTAAGATATACACTAAGTTTCTCCATCTGAAAGAAACTGAAAATAGCAAATCCTAAGGATCTATTGCGAAATGAGAAAAGAAACCATGTTAGACATACAACAAATACAGAAAGGCCAAAAGAAAACAGGTAGAAAGAAATACAACATATTCCACATGGCTGGTTTCTGCCGTAAAATTCTCTGTTCTTAAGCCACCCGGCAGGGATCATCTCCATTTGTCTTCCATGGCCTCTACCAGTGATCAATACGTTTTCTACACGTCATGAACTTACGAGGGATTATGCTGTTCTGTGAGCATTTAACCAGGATAGCCTATTCCACTCCACCATATACCACGATCATAGTTGCCCCAACTTGAACGAAAGCTATAATGTAGGGAAGGTTCTTCCCTCGGTACCCCACACATGATGAACACGACAGAATAAGGATTGCAGGATCAGGAACGGGATCGGTGGGATCGTATCAGTCTGGTCCAATCTTGACCGATCTGCCGGAAGCCAGACCAATCTAGAATTGCTATGGCTTGGTCAATTTTTTCTTTCTCCAAAAAAATCAAGAAAAATTTTAAAAATTCAAAAAAATTCAGAAAAATGCAGAAAAAATGTTAAAAGGAAGAACACGAAACTTGTCCAATTTTGGACATCTGCACACAACTTTGTCGTTGAGTTTATGACACACATAAACACAAGTGGATACAAATTATAGCATACAATCATACAATACAGACTCTGCTTAATATTAATTTCACATTCCACTAAATAAAAAAAGAAAATACAACTAATATGAAGATACCTTACACCAATGAACAATCTCATCACCACCAACCATGATATTGTCTCGAATCACTGTCCTGCTCATCCTAATCTTCTTGAATTCTCCACTGCCTTTGACCAGTTATGATTGACCCATACCATAGGAAAATAAAGATTGGGCCATTTGACTAAAATCTTAAACTCCACCCTTGGTCGGAGTTGGAGGAGATGGTGAATAACAAGGATTAACATCTGAAGTAGGATTTGGATAAGAAGATGCGAACTCATCAAATATATTCATCTTCATCTAACGTCTACTACTCCTTCCACCACTTGAACATGAATGTCTTTTCTCACTCAAATCACCTGAACCTGCTCTATTCGTACGTGCACTACTAGTAGAGTCACCCTCACCTGATGCTCCACCTCCACCTCCACCCCCCATATATTATTGTTATGCGTGAGGAACAAATTCTTCCTTATTCTCATCTGAAGAAGATAGTTGATTGGTGTCTATATCAAGGAGATGTGCATGACATTTGATACTAATCTTCTTTCTCTTCAATGCTTCATTACTTTGTTGTGTTGGCATGCAAGCTTTCTTTAAAGTTTTAAATAAGCCACAATCCTTCTTAGTGATGGTAGATGAACTTGCATCTAGTACTTGAGCTGGAGCTATGGCGGGAGTTAGATGTTGCTCTAGAGAAACTGTAACCTAGGGTGGACCGGTGGATCAAGAAGTAGAGTTGTATATGGAACTTGACTTTCTTCTGCTTCCTACATTTGTTCGTCCTCACCAAGAATGCTGTCAATTTCACCTTCGGCCCATAATCTGTCATTATGACTCTTACTTAGCCAAGGATTGCAGTCTCGGATCTTAGCTTCGTCTCGGGGGCTGAAAAAGGAGATCTCAGAGAAATCTTGAAAAAATATCAGGATATCGGATCTCAAATTTTCAGATCAAAATGTATATATATGTATGAAACAAAACATAATATCTTATAAAGATGAGAGCTCATCAATGAATTTACATGAAAATATATAACACATTTGTGCATCAACTATGTGAATGAACAATTACAAAGCACTCTCAATACCAAAAAGATGATCTTTGTACTTCTAAAAGATTTAAACTTGTATATAATCTTATTTAAATATTCACATAGTATTAAGAACATTTTTATATTCTTGGTCTTGATTATTTATTACAAATTGATGGTTAAATATTTATAAAATTGAATTGATGTAATTTGTTTATTACATAATATATAATCTTTGTACAATAAATTAATAATTAATATCTAAATCTAAAATTTGAATACTTTAAGAACATTATTTGACTAGTTATAATTAAATGTGTATAATTATGTGAGAGAAAAGAGAGTTAAAATAGATCTTTATAAAATTTAAGTATATAACATATATTTATGATTATGAATCTTATATATATACGATAATATAAATAATAGTGAAATATATTAATATGTTTATATTATCATAAATAGGACGCAGAGTAGTCGCAGGTTGACTTATGTGGTTAGGTCACAAAAGGTCAAGGAGGCAATTCCCCTTGTAGGGGGTTTCAAGGGGGCAACACCTCTCGAAGAATTTTTTTTTTTTATGGATCAGTCCACATAGAGCAAGATCTCGATGATCTCGTTTCTCGACCCCTTGGCGAGACAGAGAATCTCACGAGATCTCGTTACATCTCGGCAAGATGGAAAACTATGCCCTCAGTATTCTTATCTTCCACCCATGCTGCAAGTGGATGTTCTTCTTGAAAAATGTACTTCAAGTCCTCTTTCCCTTATGACAAGTCATGAGTGACTTGAGCTTAGGCTCTTTCTTGGTATAATCCACCTATAAATTGTGCAAATCTTTTATTAGGATGTCTTCTACCTATCTTTGATATTTTTAATCTTCAATCTCATATTATAATAGTAGTAGACTAGCTTCTTCAATCTTACACTCTTCAACCTATTTCATCTCTTCATGTGGATGAGATTGAAGGTGCTCCAATTCCTCTCATAATGGGATGATGAAATGTTCTAACTTAGCACCCGAATTGCAACGGATGCTAACGAATTCCAACCAATCATGTTTGTCACTTGAATCCACCACTCAACTGTAAAGAAGGCAAGTAATGCAGACATTAATAACTGTGATATTATAAGAATGTTTAATATGTGTTAAATTTAATTGGTTGAGGTAGCTTATTAGAAAATACTCACGTGTGCAAATTAAGATCTCTATGGACTCTAATGTTATACCTGTATGAAGTCATCTAAAAGAGTAGAACAAAGACTGTTAAGTCCATTGCTTATGCCTGTTTGAAGTGGTAGGAAATACTCACTTCAACCTCAGCAGATGTTCTGTCTTTTGGAGTCCTACAAAGCCACTTGATGACGAATAGTGCACCTAATAGTACCTCACCATTGTTGCACACTTGTCCACCATACTGTATCCTTGGGTTCAATAAATACCATATAAAGGCATAACACAAACTAATGTTTAAGGTAGTAACATATTAAATAATATAGTAGAACAGGATACAACAAATTAAAGTATACCTGCAACATGAATATCGTGGTGAAATATTTTATCTCAATCTGTTGTCTATCACCTTCCACTAATTTTTATAACCCTTAAGACATTTTTCTTTAATCTTCAATTTTGCTTTGTAATAGTGTCATACAGATACCCTATTTGATTTTTATCGTTTGAATCTACCAACCTAAGCACCTGTACTAAGGGTTCTATGACAGACATGTAGTACTGCACTTTTTCCCACCACTTGTTGTCCTCTATCAATTGCTCCATCTTCAGCAATACTTCATAATGATCTATAGAGCTCATGTAGATATCCATGTAATCCTGATAAGCAGTGGAAAGTAAGAACCTCTTCAGATCAGCCTTATACTTGTAAAGGCTCTCCAATGTGATGAAATAAGTGGCGAATATAGTGGGACCCCGTTTGATTAGATCATGACCATCAGTGTGTTGTCTCATGATATGTAATACTCTTGGACGCCAATAAATGAATGATGTGATCAGTTGTCCTTCGCTGACCAAGGACTTACAGTAAGATCCTTACCAATATCCTCTAACATTAAATCAATAGAATGTGCCGCACAGGGCACCCAAAACAAGTGTAGTCTAGCCTCCATTAGTTTCTTCCTTGCAACCTTATATGATGTCTCATCGTTAGTCACGAACTGCACAATATTCTCTTCGCCTATCTCGTCCATCACACTGTTCATCAAACCAAATAGGTAATCCACATTTTTAACCTAACCTGATGCGTCAACGGACTTTAAAAATACGGTACCTTCAGAACAATACACAATAAAGTTTATAAGTGACCTTGTGATTCCAGTCTACCCATCACACACTACAATGTACCCTCTCCCTCTACATAGATTTAAATCTATCTATCTGAGGTCAACTCATCAACCTCCTCATCCAAGTCTGTCTCATAAATATACTTCGACGTAGGAGCCTTCAACCCCAACCCAGTCTCACTAATGACATCTACCATTGTCTGGAAATAAAGACTCATGGCTACATGTGCCGGATACCTACATCAACCAAAAAAAGAAAAAAGATATCCTTGTTAACATAAATCTCAGAAAGATGGAAGGCATATCAGTAATAAGATGTTGTCAACATGTGAACCAAATATATACCTATATGTAGAAAGAATCTTACCACATGCCTTAGGGCTTTCTTCGGAACCTTAGTTGTGGCCTTCACTCCTTTAAATGTTTGTTTTATACTTCCTTGACCCTTGCCACTGACCTTATACATGATAGTGTCTGCCGTCGGCCGAACTGAATGTGTTTGAAAAAATTTAGGTTCTCGAACAGGGTGTGTGCCCTCCCCACATCAAAACGTCTGGCATAAGCAGCCGAACGGCTCGAACCTCTTGCTCCTTGTCTCCTTTCTTCATCTTCACGGGCCTTAACCCTATTAGCATCCATAGCACTTCTCACCTAAGCTTTCTCTTCATCTTCTGAAGAGGATGAATCAACTTGAACATATACTTGTCCTTTTCCTTTTCTACTCTTTTTCGACAATAGATCGGTACCTCTCTGACTTAAACATGTCATGCAACTTATATCCATAGTTGTTAAGGCGGCCAAGGCGATCAAGGCGACATAGTACCGCCTTGGCGCCTTGGCGATAAGGCAAGGCGTTAGGCGACGCCTTATTTTATATAGTAAAATAGATAAAATAATAAAGATATATGTAAAAAATGATGCAAAATAACTTTGACACCATGCAAATCAATCAATAATGTGGGAATTGCATAATTACATAGACTAAATAACTTGATAAATTAGTTAAAATTACTATTTAAATTATATCATCTATTAGTAAACACTTAAAAAATCATTTAACTCTAGCTATTATTCATCAAAATGTTAATTTATAGTCAAATTAACTATTAAAACTAGTTGTTTTTACTCTAAAACAACTTAATTATATGATATTGACACTTAATTAGCATTATTTATTATTAAAATAAGTAAAATAGTTATTTAAGGCAATGGGCGCCTAGGCACCCATCCCCTTGCCCCCTCTGGGGGGCGCCTTGTCGCCTAGCGACGCCTTGAAAACAGTGCTTATATCCATGTCCAATTCTCACCTCCCTCTGTGAAGCTCTTCTTGTTAAATAAGTTATCATCTCTTCCCTAAGCTCAGCCAGTACCTTATCGCACTTCTTGACATTATTACCATACCAATTATAAGTTGCTTTAGTTGATATACACCTACAATTATGTCTTTTTTGACACCATTTGCATCTAACCCTCTTCTTCTCTAGATCAAGTAGATACCTATGTTGCCATCCAATGTCGAAATATTTCGCAGCACCTTACTCCTTGTCCCACATGTTATCTACATCCACATAAATAAATATATAAAAAAAATTAAAAAATTAAAAAACCACCCCCGAAGGGGTGGTTCATTAATGATCACACCCACCTCCAAATGGGGTGAATTAAACCCTTCTAGGGGCTACAGATCACCCGAAGGGTGACCCTTCTATCACCCCTTCGAGAGTGAAAATGCCCCCCGAATTAAATCCCCTCCCCCCTCCAAGAGGCTAAGGGTCACCCCCCCCCCCCCGCCCCCTGCGAAGGGGGTGAATTAAAGCCCCCCTTCAAGGGTCTTCGGGTGACCCTTTTGTCACCCCAATTGCCCTCAAAGGAAGTGAATTAAAGCCCCCCCCTCTAGGGGTGATTAGCACCCCCGAGGGGGTGGCTATCTGCCTGCAAGTGGAGGGAGGCCGAAGAGGGGGATAAAAGGTCCCACCCTCCAATTTACCTCTTTTGGGGATAGATTGCCCGAATTCCAGGGGGATCGCCATGGAGGAGCTCTAGGGAGCCCTAGATTTGCAAGGGGAGGGGGGAAGGGTCGAACAAGGGTGGGGGAGGGGGAGAATCGGTCCAATCTCCCCTCTTTTATGAGGGTTAGACCTTAAACAAGTCCGAATTTGGGTCCATAATCGTTCTGATTCTAGACCATTCCAGTTTCGGGGAATTGGTCTAGATCGACTGAATCCCAGATCGATCCAAGTGGATCGGTCCAGGATCGACCAATCTTAACGATTCCAGACAATCCGACCCGAAGTCTCAGCCCGATCGATGGTTCGAGTAAGAATCAGATCGGCCCATTCTGCAAACCATACGACAAAACAAGCCCTGAAAACACAATTTGTAAAGCATCCATTAGTAGGTGACTGTTCTGGTCTGAAACCACCTGGCTAACTCCCCCACAAGTTGGGTTGGGTCAGATTTGGTAGACTTATTACCTGTTTCCTAATCAGTTTAAGATTAAATTGGAACCATAGTATTCTAATTTTGTTCCGATTCAAATTCCACTATTGAAATCAGCATAATTTGATAATTTCCAAAATCTACAATATATATAAATTTTTATTATAAATAAGAAATTAAATCTCATACTATTTTTTTTGATATAGTATGTTTAATTTTTTGCTTTTACTTTTTAGCATGTATATATCATAGTTTTGATAATTTGTATGTTTTATTATTATAATATTAATTTCTATGCATATATTATTTTTTATCAAAATCAGGTAGATGAATACATAAGTGCCTCATTCTAATCCTAATTTTGATAGGCTATCAAAACATCCAATTTAGATAGCTAGTACTTGGTAGAACACAAAAAGAACTCTGAATCTTGTAATTTGTATCAAAATAGAATAAGAATATCAAATTCTTGAACACCATTTGAACCACTACCCTAAACAAAGTAACCATGAAACTTTGACCATGGTTTGCCAGGTAGCTGCCTGGTTAGTTGTTTGGCCGACCAACCCGGTCCCGACCTTGTGACCCAACCTGATGGTTGTTTTTAAATTATTTTTTTATTATTTTTTATTCTATGAGATCAAATTTATTTTCAAAAAAATATAAAAAGTATAAAAATTACATGAAAAATAATAAAAAAATATATTTTTATACTATATATTTACATATACATAGAAATATATATGCATAAGTATAATTATATTTTTATGTTATAATTGAATATGAGTATTTATCTACAAATACAAGTGAATATGATTTTTTGTGATTATGTTGTATTAGTATATGTTGTGAAATAGTTAATCTCAAGTAAGAGTAAAAATAGTTAAGAAATAATTTAATAAATTTAAATTATGTATCTTATATTTATAATTATAAATTTTAATCATTGGTAAAAGTATAAGTGATAGTAAAATATTGTTATACTATTAATAAATGGGATGCAAAGTATTGACAGATCGACCTGCGCAATCCTGTCGTAGGGGTCAAGGGGATAGCACAACACCCAAAAAAAATATAAAAAATTTAAGCTATAAAACATAGCAACCCTACTGATCGGGTTGCCTGACCTGAGCCCAGCTCACACGACATCACGCTAGGCTGCCACGAGGTCGCCCCTACCGGGTCGGAGTTGGGCCAATCATCTTGAAAACAAGCCGCGTCACCTGACTCATGGCGACCCCCAGATGATCCGGCAAACCATGATTCCATGTTCAATCTTGCTCAACAGAGTTGATCTAAGTTTTCATTTCTATCTTACATATATACTTTATAAGATTAACCAAGTTCACCAAGAAATTGCATAAAACAAGAGAAACAACACAATTAGAAAGTTCAAAAGGTAATTCTCCACATTTTCTTCATCTTTTAAGAGTTATTGAAACACCTTGAAAAGAGGGCGAAAAATAGTCTAGTTATAGTTGCCAAGAGTCAAAATGACAAGGCACGTAAATGCTCAAGAGTATCAATTTTGCTTAGACGATAAGATGACCACTTAAGCATTGCCTAGGCATAGATATATAAATATAACTAATGATATGTTAATGCTATATATATTTATGCATGTATACAAACAATAGATATGCCACATGTAAATGTAATTTTATTCATGTAATTACGTACGTGTAAATATTGGGAATGAGCTAATCTTGATAAAGTGAGAGAGAGAAAAAAAAGGATAAGAAAGAGTTTTATAATTTTTAAGTATATAACGTATATTTATAATTATAAACTTTAAACATACGTAATAGTATAGTTATAGTAAAATATGTTCAAATCTTTACACTATCACTGAATGAGCTCTCTTAAATGTTGGGGTGTCTGGTCCAAGTCCTATGAAAGAAAATTCTTTTAATTGTGCATAAAGACAAGGGGAGCCTAGGCAGGCACCTGGGGTGCCCTTTGGGCTTGCTAAAAGGTAACATGGCAAGGCGAGGGTGGAAACGTGCCTTTACGCCTAGATGGTATCTAGGGGCCTATCTTGACAATTATGAGTCAGTAATATTAATATATCTGCTAGCACATTCAGCAAAAACAATACATTTCAAACATCCTACTCATAAAAATCTAGATGATCCTTTGAGAACTCCCTTAACGTATTGTAACAAACTCTCACCAGACACAAGCACTATTTGTAGAATCAGTTGATCCAAATCGGACTTGGCCGATTCTTAGATTATATTGACCCGATTCACCACCAGAACCATTGATCCAAGATAGATTCCTAAAAAAATGGCCTAGATCATGATAATCGGTTTTAGATCGGCTAATTCCCACGTATTAGATCAAGATACAACCAATCCAGACCAACTCTCTAGGAGCCCGTAAGTTACGGAATTGAGTCCAATTCTGAACCGGATTCTGATCTAATTTCTTCCCTTATTAAGGAGAAATCGGTGATCCCTCTCTCTCCTCCCTCTTTCCAGCTTCTAAGACTCCCCTCCCCTTTGAGTCAAGAAACGCTCTCTGAAGCAAAGTACCCACTTTTTCTCCCCTACCCTCTTCTCTGCCCCCCCCCCATCTAATCTGTGTTGGCATGTTGGCTTTAGATGTGGTGGGGCGGATTAGTCAACCAAAGGGGTGACTGCATAGTCACCACCCCTTCGGGTGGCCGTGCGGGTGATAAACAGTGGGGGGGACCAGGACAAGGGTGGTCGGTGACTTAATCGTTCCTTTTTCATACGATCTAATTGTCCAAACCATCCAATCCTTGTCAAAATTGTTTGATTATCAGATATCTTTTAAATAAATTATTTTTTGTGTATGAAAAACGTCGGACGAGAAGCAACACGCCCTTGCACATCACAACATTTGATGACAACTTAAATACATGTTAAATGATAACAAGAAGAGAGTAAAATGCAAATGGTGTAAGGAGTAAATGTATAGGGGTGTTTATTGTCTCAAACAACATATCGCGGAGTGAATGAGAATGTGAAGAAGTGGGACAAGACACAGACAGAGTTGAAGGAAATAATAAGGACCTTAGCAAAGAGAGCATCACATAAAGAGAACTAAATTGAGCAAAGAGATAACCTGCATTATGAGTTGCTCATGCATCGAGACAAAAATCTTATGAAAGAAAGTAAGGAAAAAAAAAGAAAATCACATGAGCAAGTTGAGGTATCTTCATCAACTTATGAGGATGGAGAGAAGACACAAATAAGAAGAGAAATACGCGCAAATAAGGCTCATGCCCACGAAGATGAGGAGAGAAGGGGTAGAAAGATCTACCGCTAAATGGTTTGATGTAGAAAACATTCATCCTACACCTCAACAAGACTAAGAGAATGAGTTTTATTGGCCACACTTAATTTGGCAACCGACGAACATGTCCATATATAGACAAAGAGACAGACATCAAAAGAGTATCAAGCAGGCCATGAAAAGGGTGAAGGCTACAACAAGAGTGGCAAAGAAATCAGTGAAACATATTTGTAAATGATTTTTACATTTAGGTATATGCAGGATTTGACTTATTTTGAATGTTTTCCATTATATTATTAAAATTTAAAATAAATATTAACAACATTATCTTATCATGACTTGATATAGGTATCACAACCTATGCAGCCAAGAGTTCATTTTTTAAATGATGATTGATGCTATCAGTGAGGTTGGATCCAGATTAAAATTCCTGACTTTAAAATTCATCTATGAATGTGGGTTGGATTCAAAGGTCAATGAATTGACCTCATAGATAGATAAGTTAAAAAGAATATGGAAGAAAAGAGGTTGTACTTTAATGTGTGACAGACGGACATAAATCACATGAAGTTCAATATGAACTCTTGGTTGCATAGGTATCACAACCTATGCAACCAAGAGTTCATTTTATAAATGATGATTGATGCTATCAGTGAGGTTGGATCCAGATTAAAATTCCCGACTTTAAAATTCATCTATGAATGTGGGTTGAATTCAAAGGTCAATGAATTGACCTCATAGATAGATAAGTTAAAAAGAATATGGAAGAAAAGAGGTTGTACTTTAATGTGTGACAGACGGACATAAATCACATGAAGTTCAATGACAACTTTTCTCATTTATTATTCCGAGGACATCACATTCTTGAAAAGTAGATGTATCTGGACAGATAAAAAATGTTGAGTATTTATTTGATCTAATAAACGATATTGTCGAGAACATATGTGAAGACAACATTGTGTAATTTGTCACTGACAATGAAGATTCTTATAAGGTTACAAAAGAAGCTGATAAAGACCACCTCACTTGTTTTAGGTGCGTTGCACTGTACGTTATAGCTTTGATATTGGAAGACACTGAGATGAGCCACTTGTCAAGTCTTTATTGAGTCAAGAATAATTGGTTACATCCTTATTATATGGGCATTCAAGACTCGTACATTATGAGAGAACATATAGATGGTCGTGATCTAATGCTACTTGGCCCCACAAGATTCGCCACATATTTGATTATGTTAGAAAACATGCTGAGACATTGACATAACTTGAAAAGATTTATACTTTTAGTAACATATATCAATTATATAACTAATTTTCATGACATAATGGACCAGTTTGATCTTCTAACAAATATAAAGCATATTATTGAAGATAATAGGAGATGGAAGAAAAATGCAATATTATTTGTCCATCGTAAAACCCTTGGCATATGTGCTGAAATTGATGGATTCCAATGACAACTTATATAGGATCCTTGTATGATGCAATGGACAAATTCAAAATGAAAAAAAAAGAGAAACATCCAAAGAGTTACACGAAATAGTAAGAGATAATATATAAAACAGATGTGATAAAACACTCCATCACAATATTTATGCCGCAAGCATTTATTTTTATGTTATATATCATACATTTCATTGTAGTAATGTGTTACTGTTATTAATGGTTGTCTTTCCCTTTTGTTAGGATATTTCTTGAACCTAAGGATACAATATGGTAGATGAGTATATAATGATGCAAAAGTTATACAAGACACATGGTCAATTATACAATGTTTACGTAAGACTTTGTAAAACAAAATAAAAGTGAAAATTAAAGTGAGTTGTTGCTTGCTTATATATGAGTAATTGAGTTTTAAAGACCAATAAATTAATTTTTATTTTATATCGTATTTTAGATAACAACATATAAACATCAAATTAGAGACTACGGAAATCGAGATCTATAGTATTCGTATGACAACATTTCTCCTAATATGTTTGATAATATTTGGTATATATTAACATTTTTTGTATGAAAATTACACACTTACTATACTATCTATCTTTTTTTACCGTTAGTGGTGGATCCAAGTGAACAAATATGAATAGTTGGAATTCACTCGCTGTTATTGTAGTATGAGTATTGAGTCAAAACCCTATTGTATCACAGTGTGAGAGGAATTCAAACACTTTGAGTCTAATATAAAAAAATAGGCTGAAGAGTGAGAGATTGGACAAACTAGTATTTTACCATCATTATATGTGGCTAAAATCAAGAATATTAAGAACCAACGAAATTTTTAAAGAGAAGCTTGCAAAATATACAAATAGTTCATATGAGCAAAGACAATGCAATTGATCAGAGATTATAACAAAGAGATGTTGACTTGGAATACATCTTCTAAGAAGAACATCCACTTTCAGCATGAATAGAGGTCAAGGATGCCGAACCAACTCCAAAATTTGACCTCAATGATCGTGTATGAGCCGAAGGAGAGCTTGACAACGTTATTAGTGAGGATGAAAATCAACAAATGCAAGAACAAGGAGATACTCAAGTTTCGTGTAAAACTCTAATCCAGCAAAATCCACTTTACACTACAACTTTAGAGCTAGCTCTAGCAACATCTCAAGGTCCTACTGTTCGAAAGAGTATACAAAAAAAAAAGATTTGAAGGATTCAAATCGTTCAAGAAGATATACCAATGCAGTATTGGACATGATACATAAGAAAATGAGGTAGGGAAGAGGAGATAACTAGTTGTTAGGCGAAGACTTATGAGTTCCACAAATAGTACACAATCACCCTCCTCAGATGATGATGAGTAGGGGTGTAAATAGATGCAGAGAATCCGAAAATCAGACAATGATGTAAACAGTTTAGCGGGTTCGAGTGTTTAACGGCAAACCCGAGAGGATACGGGGATGAGTTCGGGCTGGCCGTTGGGGGGATAAAACCCGAAGGTAAGTTTTCGGGTTATAAACTTCGGGTTCCCTAAACCCGTAGGGCCCGATTCTTTTCTTCCTGTCCGGGCTCCCGCAAGAGACGACGGCCGCATCCTTCCCCTCCGTGCTCACCGCGGGAACGGAGAGCGCCGCCGGGAGCAACATGGACACCGGGCGGCGCCGGCTGGGTCCCGAGATGGTGGTGTTCCTGCTGCCATTCCGGGAATGGAGAGCGCCCGACCTGGCCGACAGCCCGCGGCAGTGGCTTCCAAGCGCCCCCACCTCCACGAAACCTTGCTCTCCCACGCACGAAGCAAGAGGGCTTGCAGGCGCCTCTTCTTCCGCCACCAATGCATAAGGTAGTAAGCGACAAGGAAGAAGAGGGGAATGAAGACCCTGTTGCTGTGGCGAATAGGGACGGGGAGTGCGTTCGAGGCCCTAATCAGAGGAGGAAGAGAAGGGTGGCGGCGGCGGCGGCGGAGGCAGCGCTCCAGCAACACAAATCGATTGGCTCATCCCTGCAACCAACGCTCCGTCGACCTTCTACCCAGTGCACGGCGCGGACGCTTTTTCGTCACCCTTCTTCATGGGTTCCGCCAACCGGGCTAGGGTTCTGAGAGCTGCTGCAGCATCCTCACGATGGGTTGGCGCACCATAACAAGCCCTTCCATGGCATGATGCTACAGTTATCCGACCACCAAGACGGATCACAGGCGGCTTCAACGGCAGCTCACAGGCAGCTTAGGGGTCCCTTCTTCCCCGCCGGCTCCTATGGTGGCGGACTTCCTACCGGTGGCCTTCGGCGGTGGGCCATGGGAGAATGAGGCCCACCGCAGGACCTCATGAACTCGCTGGCGATTGGAAGCGCCGGCCTCTTCGGCGGCGACATCGGGGTAGTGGCGACGTTCGCCAGCAGCTGCGACACGGCACTAGGGCCTCTCTCCCTCACCCTGGCTCCACGGCAGTGCTCCTCCTGGAGGAGAGAGGCTGGAGATGGCGGAGACCTCCATATACTATGTCGAACCGCTGGCGCCTAGAAGCTTTCTGCTTGAACCTAGCAGAGAGATCCAGCCTGCCGGTGCCCAGAAGCTTCTTCTTGAATTTGCCCATGGGGCGGTAGAGATCTTAATAGGGGACCTGAAGCCTGAACATCACTTCGGATCCGGGTCAATGACCTGATCCGAAAGATCATCAAATTTTATTTTGGATTTGGATTTGGATTATTTTCATTGGGTTTGGATCCGGATCTTTGTGGATCCGATCCAAACACACCCATTGACACCCCTAATGATGAGAAAGAGTTCATTCCACTTATACAATAGCAAAATCAAAGTCCATTAAGTCAAGAAAGGCAGGGTCAGGGGTCGGGACCGGGTCGGTCAAGCTAACGATGAGAAAGAGTTCATTCCACTTATACAATAGCAAAATCAAAGTCCATTAAGTCAATGAAGGCAGGGTCAGGGGTCGGGACCGGGTCGGTCAAGCCTAAAACCGACCCGAGTTGGTTGGGGTAGCGACCCGGGTTAGGCTAGGGTCGGGTTAGGGTCGGGAAAAAATAATAAAAAATTATTTAAATATATCAACTGGGTCAGGGTCGCGGGGCCGTGTCAGGGTCAGTCGGCCCAAAAACAGCTAGGCCAGCCAGGCCAGCCCGGCCAACTGGGTCACCGACCCGACACACCATACTTTAAGTGTAGGTGGAGGTGGAGGAGGAGGAAAAGGTGGTTCCAGGCCCAGCAGCGCACGTACAAGTGGAGCAATGCTTAATAATTTAAGTTAATGACAACATTCAAGTGGAAAAAGTCTCCATCTAAATTAGATGAGTTTTTTTAAACAGTACGCATCAACAAATTATTCAAAACCCACTTCAGATTTTAAGTTATGTTATCCATCTTTAGCTCTAGCTCTAATATCATATGATGTGTAAGATTTTAGTCGGATGGCTGAATCATTATTTTCATATGGTTATGGATCAATCATGATTGACCAGCCTCAATAGAGCATTCACGAGAATAAAAAGGAAGACTATGAAAGCCAAATCTATAGATGGTGATCGGAATGTATCATTTTTATTGCATATGAATTGTACCATTTTTTCTCTTTCTTGTAATGAATATTGATGTTATTTTATATTCGTATGTCTTAATGTCTCATAGAGAGTGAAAGTCTCATGAAAATGTGTTAGATGCTACTTTTATATTTTTTAAAAAAAATTAGGGGCTCTCATAATTTTTAAATATTTATCATATTTTTCTAACTTTTATGGAAAGAAAGAAATAAAAAATCATGATCCATACCGATTCAGGATCTAGATTCCTCTCGGAGAATCGGTCAAGATCGGATCGGCACGGACTGATCCTAGCCCCAATTTTGATCTGTTAAACTTTGGACAAAAGGGCATTTTTCTGAATTATGTAGCCAACCTAAGCAACTCAACTCAAGTCTTCATTCCAAATTAATTGGTATAGGTTGTATGGATTCTCTGTCTTCTCGTGTCAATTTTGAATTATTTCTCAAGATATAGTTAAATCATTCAAATACTGAAATGACCTCTGAGTAGTTTAGGTGTACCATGTTTTTTCCTATTATTTTGATATCTTTCTACTTTTCTAATTGAAGCTTCTTTAAATCTATATTTAATATATCCCAACTATCTCAATCTTCATTCCTTCATTATGTCTACAATTTCCGCTACTTACACATTTTCTTTAATGTATGCATTATGTATTTTATCTAATCTAGTACGACCACATACCCACCTCAACGTTCTTATTTCAGAAACACTTATTTGTAAGTATGTTTTTTTTATTGTCCAACATCACTACTATATAATGTTGTGGGTCTTATAAATATACAATAAAATTTTTCTTTCAACTTAATGAATTTTATGATTACATAGAACCTAGACAATCTCCATTTCATCCATGCTTTGATCCTACATGTTAACTTGCTCGTCACATTCTTCATCTTTTAGAATAATTGAACCAATATATTATTGAGTACTGTAGATAATCTCACTGAAGGAAGGATCGGATCGGACTGGCTAAGATTAGTGGATCCCACTGGACTTTTTCCTGGTTGATCCGTGACAGATCAGTCAAACCACTCAAATAAAAAACAGATGGAAGATAAAAAAAGAAAACTAAAACTGAAATCTCTAAGTCCGGAAAAGTGAGAACTCAGAAATATCAAAGCCTAAAACTGAAATTCAAAATCAATCCAAACAATCCCATAATCTCAAATCAACTTAAAACAGAAATAATCCAAAACTTAAAATAAAACAAAACATCAAATTTTCATAAGGCCTGTAGTGAGTCATGCCCAAGGCCTGACTGGGCCTGTTTAAAGGTACGATTTATAACTTGTTCAGGGCCCATTTCTTCGCTGATTTTTGTGGCCAGTCGGTGTACATTTTCAGCTTTGCTTCAGACCTGATGGGGACCTGTATGTGGGCTGTTCAAGGCATGATTTGTGACCTATCAAAGGCCTGATTCCGAGTCCTGTCAGGCGCTTATCTTGTGGCCCATTTGAGGCCTAACAGAGACTCATTAATGGCCTGTGACGCCTGTCAGAGGGCCATTCAGTGGCGTGGCTGGGGAGCCTGCTTAAGGCCTATTTGGAAACTTTATTGCAGGCTCACTAAATATCCATTTTCCAGCCCACCTATGGGGGGGCTGTTTGAGGCCTTGCCCAAGGCCTGTTTGCAGGTCCTCTAGAAGCCTGTCCCATCCATGTCTGGGCCTATATTCAATCCATAGAAAAGGAAATCTAAGGCCCATTTACGGCCTCCTTTCTGGCCTGACAGGAGCTTAAATTGAACTCTGCTGGAGGACCATTACAGCCATTTCAATGGCTGATTCGAGTCTGTTTGGGGCTCTATCTTATGACCTGTTGCCAGCCATATTGCAGGTTTGGTTTGGACCTGTTTATAAACCAGATTGCGGGCTGTTTAAGGCCCTGTTTGAGACTTGTTTACAGACCAGATTGCGACCTGCTTACAGACCCAACTGGGGCCTGATTCATGGCTGACAGATGAAGAAAGAGGCTGTCACACCCAAGGATCGCGGGATCGGAATCGGAATCGGGATCGGTGGGTACCGATCCGATCCGGATCGGATCGGATCGATCCGATTCCGACCGATCTTCCGGAAGAACTTTTGATCCGGAATCGCTCCGGATCGGTTCTTCAAAGGTGCTAAAATATTAAAAAAAATATCAAAATAACATGCTAGATCGGATTCCGATCCGATCTAGCATGTTTTGGGGTGATTTCGGGCCCAAAAGTGGCCCGAAATCGGCGCAACGGCGGCAAGCCGTGACATCTTCCCCGCCCTATCGGGCGGGGAAGACGACCTTACCGGGTCCATCGGACCCGGTAAGGCCAGGATCCGGTGACTTAAACTCACCGGATCCTCAACCGGTAGGGGTATAACCCTACCGGTTTGCGTATCGGGTCCATGGGACCCGATACGCTAAAATGCCGGATCCGGTGACTTAAGTCACCGGATCTTGGCCTTACCGGGTCCGATGGACCCGGTAAGGTCGTCTTCCCCGCCCGATAGGGCAGGGAAGAGGGCTGCCGCGGCGGGGTGGCCGCCGCGGCAGCTTGTGGGTCGATTCCGGCGAGGGAATCACCGGAATCGATCCGGAATCGATCGAATCGGTCGATTCCGGCACCGATTCCACCTACAAACATCGATCCGGACCGATCTTTGGTCCGGATCGGTAGTTCCGCCGGGAATCGGATCGGAGGGGTCCGATCCGATCCAAGAATCGGCCGATCCCGATCCGGATCGGCCGATTCTGCAATCCATGGTCACACCAGCCCTCCCATTCCCTTTTTTTTCTTTTTTTTGTGATTGACAAGGGAAGAAGAGATGCAGCCCTTGCTTTTGCTGGTTCTTTTTGCTTAGAATGCCTCTAAATTCAGTCCTTTGGAGAGCCCTTTTGTAGCCTTAGATTGCCCTTCTGAAAGGGCTTACTTTCCGCCCCTGAACAGCCTCTAAATATAACCTTCAAAAGGGGGCTTCAAGAGCCTCCAACTTTCTGAACAAAAGTGCCCAGGCAACAGCTGAACTCTTGATGAAGAAAGCTGCGCGCAGCAGCCTATCTTTTTACCAAGAAGTCCTAAAAACAGCCTCTTCAAGCCTTGAATTGCCTAAAGTGAATAGCCTTGCTAAGCCTCAAAATCTATAGAAAGGAAGCCTTGAAAAGCTCCTCATGTACAACCGCCCAGAAGCCTAGGAGTCAGCCCTGGTGTAGCCTTACATTTGCCCTTCCAAATCTTCCTCAAAAGCTTCCAAAGACCTTTTTTCGCCACCTCTTTTGCCTTGGCCAATGACCAATTTATAGAAGATGGGGAGCAGGCTGGTATGACGGATGCCCTGATTTTCAGGGCTGTTGGGGCCAACTGGTAGGATGATTGTGCAGCCCATAGATGGCAGATTTTCTGGCTGGTTCCGAGAAGAAAATTTAGGGATCCTCTGGCCTAAAATCAGCAAAAGTTAGAAGGATAACAGGGTTGCTATGCTGGCCAGCTGGAGGTGTAGACTTGCTTGTCAATTCTGGCATGAAAATCAAGTACTCTAGGTGCACTGGCAGGGTCCTTTTCCGGTGTGAAACCTCGAAGATGAAATTTATATAAATATACATTAATGTATTTTAACATAAAGACATGGGGTATTGTGTGACATGGTTTGAAAATTCATTTAACTTTTATTTATTTTGAAAAATGAACTCTCGATATCCTATCTTTGGCTACTATGAAAATACATGATATTTCATAGAAAATATTAGCCAAAATATGTGATATGCATATATAAAATATATGTCGAGATTAGGGTTCATAAAATTTGTCTTTGGACCTCTCTCCATCGGAAGTTGCGAATTTCCGATGTTAATTACATCGAGATTCTCGAACACCCTTGATTAACTGTCGTAGCAACTTGTATGTGAAAGAAAACATTCATCCGCAAAATATTAGTGTATAGGAATTATGGCCCATAATATCAATGGAATGCAGTCTTAATACTTGAATCTGACAGCATAACGACCATATAAGGTCAAATGACAGTGCAAAAAAAACTTAGTATCTAAGCTTAAGGGTATGGGCAAGGATTCCAACAATACCTTGCAAGAGACTAGTCTCTCAATTCAGTGTCTTTTATCGAGTCACAGGTTGAATTATCAAGATCTGAACATATTCAGATCGAAATCTATGTCAATTTCATTTAAGTTATTGTATATTGAACAGAATGAAAGCATTCAATAGGTCAAAGCTCCTTGTGTTGTCTCTATTTAAGTCTATTATTTTAGACTTGGTAATGAAAATAGAATCTTTTTAAGTCACTATTCCTTGACTTAGCATATGCTTGAATTTAGGCAAGGGTCATGGTCTTTAGGAACTGAAAACCATTAGCCAGTACCTGAGCCCCAATGACCTGTACACAGGTCAATAGGAACTGAATATGTGACCGGATATAAGGTCAATATATGGCTGAAAGTGACCTGAATATAGGTCAAACAGGGGGTTGATGTATGGTTTGTATATAGGGTGATGAGGGGACAGGAATATGACCTGTGTATGGGGTTGATAGGGGGCTGGATATGTGGCCTGTGATGGGGTCAATGGATGGTTGAAAGTGACCTGTTTATGAGTTGATAGAGAGTGAATATGTGACCGGTTATGAGGTCAATATATATAGGCTGCAAGATGATGACATATATGGGCACCATATATGAGGCTAAAATGCATCGTACGGGGGACTTCTATACGGTCCTGTATGGGGTGTCCATAGGAGACTGAATGGGCTGATAAGCGGCCGTGTATATGACATTAGTCTAGACCTGAGCATTTAACTCACAAGTATTGCTAGGATCTAGATCTAAATTTGATCCCAATACCGATCTTAGGCTAGTCAGAAATCTGCACTACAACCTGCCTTAATTTGAGACTTACCTGGGCCTGAAATGTTCATCCTTTGAGCTACTCGGATCCGGCCATAAGCCTGCCATACCAGACCCCCTTATATAGGCTAAGGAATATTTCCTTTAGCCTCTATCGTGAGCCCTCAATGATCTGACTACTTTCAGATCTAAGGTTATCTAAATCCCTCTCTTCATATGGCCGAGAGGCCTATCAGAATTCTGTATAAATTCCGGACCCAGATTATCACTAGATAGTCAAGGATGCAGATTCTGTTTGACTTGGGATTTATGTGGCCATATTTGATATAAATATCAGCCTGAACCTAAGTCTTTAGCTCACAAATATAGCCGGGATCTAACTCCAAAAACTGTCCCCAATCCTGGCCTTGATCAGAATCCTGTATTTGATCATGTCTTAGGCTCTGTCCGCTGATTGAGGCTATACCTATCCTTTCACGGAGCCTGGATTATGCCCATATTCAGACCTTTGTATAGTCCATGGAGTATTTATTTTAGCTTCCTGTATAGGTCCTCAATGGTCCGCCTTCATTCGGACCTAAGGACAGCCAAAATTTCATCTTTATATGCCTCTCAAACAGGTTACTCCTAAGACCAGCATTCATGGTGCTATGTCAAGTGGTTCATGGGCGAATGACCTATGTTTAGCATGTTTATAGCATGAGTTTTAAATACCAAACTCTTTGAAACAATTGAAATTCCCAGGCCTGAAAAGCCCCGGATATAATCTTATGAACCTCTTTATAACATGATCTGGATCTCAATATAGAGGACCAGATTTGGAAATCTGTTTTAAGGATGAGTCCCATGACTCTCCTCCCCCTAAAATGTATGCTAATGAAGACCTCTGAGCTAGGCCACTGGTCTACCATGCAAGACCCGCAAATAAGCTACATGATATGAAATGGCATATCATTTCATACCATAGGCTTTAGTATGTGAAATGGGCAGGTTCTGCCTATATATTTCATGTGCTCGGTCCCCAATATATGAGGTCAACCTCTTTTTATTCAGAATCTGAATGTTCAGAATATATGCTTGGAATCCGGGAGTTAAAGCTTAGTCCTGTCCCTTATCGGACTATACATATGCCTCACTTTCATTCAGATTTAACCTCCAGTCGGCTTCATGATTATCATAAATTGTGTGCACATATGCATATGATGATACTTGATCACATCTCATCTGTGCCATATGGTGCAGAACACCCCCCCTATATGGTGAAGTTCTAATTTATCATATCGGGGTTACCCTATCCCTTCTTGAGCTGCCTTCTATTAACATAGGGGTTTGGTCCATAATTGACCTCCTTTCTATATGAAATTTTTTGTTCCAACAATGAGCCGAGCTCATATGTTCTCTTCATTATGGAATGAATTAAAAGGAATGGGCACATTGCCCCACTTTCTGTCCGAGACAGGTGGACTGAGCTATGTTTCATCCCACCATGTTTCGGATTAGGAATTACTCCCCATAGGCCTTCCGGCCTTAATCTCCAAATTATGGTATGCATGTATTGGAGATCACCATGTTTCAAAGTCCCATTGATTAGAATATCTATGGGGATTTTGCCCAATTTATGTCCGGGCTATGTAACTTGTCTCATCTTGAGAGATTAGTGCTCAGACTTCAAACTTATCTTTCGGAGTCAACTCCTTCAACCAAATTCTTATAAATTGATTGAAGACATGGGGTATACAACACATTTCTGTGTCGATGGAGTTGAACTCCAATTTTTCCATCCGACTGCAACTACTTTTCTCTACTACGGGAGGGGCACACATATACATATAGCCAGGCCCGATTAAGACCTGTTATGGGCATAAATTCTGTGCTACACATGGTTCTTACAACCGGGATATAAATATATAGATAGGTAATGTCTTTGCTTATCTTTCTATGAACATCATTGTAGGTGTCTTAATTATGCCATATGGCATATTACACATCCTCGTATGGTGGGATATACATATGTCCATAGCCTCTTCATATCAAGGTTTTTTGTCATGAAATCTGTCCGCGCTTTGTCTTCTTCATTGTAAGATAGACCAAAAGGACCATGTATATATTTGATCTTGTCCGGGACCAATTCATGGAACTAAGCCCAATATTAGGCTCCAATCATGTCCTGCTATGGGCGTGGGCCTGTACATAGGCATTTATAGCCTCCTGATTTTATAATCAGAGGGAGATTCTTCATACATTTCTATGGTTGGATATCATAATCTTGTCAAGGCCCGGCTGGCCATCCTCTTCTCAAGTCCTTGCTTTATCTAAGGCTACCCGGGGAATCTTTGGTCCATCATATGGGTTCCAAAGAGGCCGGGTATAACCTTGTTTCCTCCTCTTGGGGTTATCAACTCCCCTTGAACTTCTGCTACATTTTGACCGGATTCTGAGATTTCATGTTTTCAGAATTCTGAGACCAGGGGAAGCTTTTGAAAGGGGGTCGAGAAGGGAATTAGACCTATCCATAATGTTCTCATGCATATATATAAGGAGACCCCATACATGGTAGTGCAGAAGTGCACCCCCGGGGAAGGAAAGTGAGGCCTGTATATCCGATGAGATGATCATCAATTTGGTCCTATTATTATAACCAAATGAAATCACCCCAAGGACTTGCTTATTGGTTGACCTCCTTGAAGCCCGATAGGTGAGATGGTCCTATAATCCTGACCTTCTAGCTCATTCCTCCTGGAATATGTGTGGGATGGGAAGATAGATTTCAAGTTTGGACTTGGGATTCATAGGGAGCCCGCAGGATTCTAACATTGCCCGAGGATTTCTAGGTAAAATGCAAGGTGGTATTGATGGAATTGGACAAGGACCAAGGACATAGACATAAGACTTGGAGGGGGACGGATGAAGAGGTGGATATCAAAATGAAATGATGGACACCATGTCTCACCTTCTAGCCTTTGAGGATCACCTTGAACCCACTGTAAAACAGTGGCCGTAAGACCTCCCTTTGGCTGCCTCTCTTTGCTTGATACTCCGATGGTGAACTTGACTAAGACTGGTATCCCCCTTGCTGTTGAGATGGCCTTGACAGAATTTCCCCTCTTTCTTCTTGCTCTCCCCTCTTGCTGCAGGCCGCGGGATGGCTTTTTATAGGAGATGAAACCCCCCTTGCTCCGGTAGTGGGGGAGAGTGGTGTGCGCATGATTGGAAGTGGGGAGAGTGGGAGATCATGGGGGGACAGGTGGCAGTCCCCATCTCCTATATTCCCTCTTGCGAGGGAGCATCCAATGAGACATATCCCATTGACTCCCGGCCCTCTATTTGATGGGCATCCTTGATTGACCGGTGGTCTATTTGATCATGGCCCTTCATCTCCTAATTGGACATTAATCCCATTAAGGATCCGGTTGATCCACCATGGTGTACTGCTGGCCATCCAGGAGGTCTATGCTCCATTTGACTTGTTCAACCCTTAATCCCGGCCCTTGATCATGTGTCTCTCCAATTAATCAAAGCCCTTGATCTCTTATTGGATATTAATCCTATTAAGGATTCGGGAGGGCCTTGACAGTCGATAATTAGCCCTGCTAATGGTTTGTCCATCGGATATCCCACTATGGTGGATCCATTGGACATTATCCCATTAAGGATCCAATAGGGTCACTTCAGTGGACCGGGGAGGATCCATGGATATTAGCTTGTTGATTGGCCAATCCTGGCCATTAGACGGCCCGGGTCTATTTTGAATTCACTAGGCTGTTTTCCTCCCTCGCGGATCATCTTTCTCCCCCTCTTTTTGCTGTTTCTGTTAAGTCTTCCACCGGGAGACAGATTTATCCAACCGCGGGCTCCTTTATAGCTGGCCTTCTCCTTCCCACTGCCGCACCCTTCCTCTTCTTAGCAGGTTCCACAGCCATCTGTCCTTGTCAAGAGAAGCCGCTGCCCCTGCTGTTTGGAGCTCTTGGGTGTCTTCTTCTTGGTGTTAATCCGTGAAGGTGAACATCATCCTAGACATTTCCGGGTGAGCAAAGCTCTACTTATTCATAATTTTATTCATCCATACTATGCCCTCTCATTTGTTTTCTGTCGGCAGCATACCCATGGCCCCAATTATTCCATGTCATACCATATATGCATGGCCGGTTGTATGGAGGTGCCTGATTCTCAGTCCCCCATCTGTTTGGTGTTGATTTGCATATGTATGTGAAGACCCGGCTCCTCAATGTGTTGAATTGCATGAATTTGAGGACCCGGCCCTTCAATATGTTGGATTGGGTCCTTTTGAGTGGGATCCATTGGCTGCCCTCTCTCTTTTTCATATATATATCCGGCTGTGAGCCTTATATTGACAGCATATCACCTAAGTGATTATAGCCGGGTCTATTAAACAGGAGCCAATGTGGCTTCTATTTGTTATTTCTGGCCCTGCCCTCTTCAGGTTTCTATTGGCAGTGTCTCAATTGCCCCATATTATGCTTGTATTTTGCATATAAATGAGTGGCCGGCTATGTTGGGATGTCCCTATATGTCCCTCTCCCTGATTTATATGCAAGGTCCGGCTCTCAATCTCCTATCTGTTTATATCAATCTGAATGCATATGTGAAGACCCGGCTTCCTTATGTGCTGACTGGATCTTCTTCCAATTCTTGAGCCAAATGGCTGCCCTCTACATGTGTTTAACTCCAGGCAATCCATCGACAGCATGTCATTAAAGTAATCATAGCCGGACTTATTATACAGGAGCCAGTTTGGCTTCTGTTTTTTTTTATTTCCAGCCCTCCCTTTTTCAGATTTCTGTTGGGAGCATCCTTTCCATCTCTTATAAGTGTATGTATGGCTGAACATACTCGAGGCCTTGAAGCAGGATATGTGTATGGGGTTGATAGGGGGCTGGATATGTGGCCTGTGATGGGGTCAATGGATGGTTGAAAGTGACCTGTTTATGAGTTGATAGAGAGTGAATATGTGACCGGTTATGAGGTCAATATATATAGGCTGCAAGATGATGACATATATGGGCACCATATATGAGGCTAAAATGCATCGTACGGGGGACTTCTATACGGTCCTGTATGGGGTGTCCATAGGAGACTGAATGGGCTGATAAGCGGCCGTGTATATGACATTAGTCTAGACCTGAGCATTTAACTCACAAGTATTGCTAGGATCTAGATCTAAATTTGATCCCAATACCGATCTTAGGCTAGTCAGAAATCTGCACTACAACCTGCCTTAATTTGAGACTTACCTGGGCCTGAAATGTTCATCCTTTGAGCTACTCGGATCCGGCCATAAGCCTGCCATACCAGACCCCCTTATATAGGCTAAGGAATATTTCCTTTAGCCTCTATCGTGAGCCCTCAATGATCTGACTACTTTCAGATCTACGGTTATCTAAATCCCTCTCTTCATATGGCCGAGAGGCCTATCAGAATTCTGTATAAATTCCGGACCCAGATTATCACTAGATAGTCAAGGATGCAGATTCTGTTTGACTTGGGATTTATGTGGCCATATTTGATATAAATATCAGCCTGAACCTAAGTCTTTAGCTCACAAATATAGCCGGGATCTAACTCCAAAAACTGTCCCCAATCCTGGCCTTGATCAGAATCCTGTATTTGATCATGTCTTAGGCTCTGTCCGCTGATTGAGGCTATACCTATCCTTTCACGGAGCCTGGATTATGCCCATATTCAGACCTTTGTATAGTCCATGGAGTATTTATTTTAGCTTCCTGTATAGGTCCTCAATGGTCCGCCTTCATTCGGACCTAAGGACAGCCAAAATTTCATCTTTATATGCCTCTCAAACAGGTTACTCCTAAGACCAGCATTCATGGTGCTATGTCAAGTGGTTCATGGGCGAATGACCTATGTTTAGCATGTTTATAGCATGAGTTTTAAATACCAAACTCTTTGAAACAATTGAAATTCCCAGGCCTGAAAAGCCCCGGATATAATCTTATGAACCTCTTTATAACATGATCTGGATCTCAATATAGAGGACCAGATTTGGAAATCTGTTTTAAGGATGAGTCCCATGACTCTCCTCCCCTAAAATGTATGCTAATGAAGACCTCTGAGCTAGGCCACTGGTCTACCATGCAAGACCCGCAAATAAGCTACATGATATGAAATGGCATATCATTTCATACCATAGGCTTTAGTATGTGAAATGGGCAGGTTCTGCCTATATATTTCATGTGCTCGGTCCCCAATATATGAGGTCAACCTCTTTTTATTCAGAATCTGAATGTTCAGAATATATGCTTGGAATCCGGGAGTTAAAGCTTAGTCCTGTCCCTTATCGGACTATACATATGCCTCACTTTCATTCAGATTTAACCTCCAGTCGGCTTCATGATTATCATAAATTGTGTGCACATATGCATATGATGATACTTGATCACATCTCATCTGTGCCATATGGTGCAGAACACCCCCCCTATATGGTGAAGTTCTAATTTATCATATCGGGGTTACCCTATCCCTTCTTGAGCTGCCTTCTATTAACATAGGGGTTTGGTCCATAATTGACCTCCTTTCTATATGAAATTTTTTGTTCCAACAATGAGCCGAGCTCATATGTTCTCTTCATTATGGAATGAATTAAAAGGAATGGGCACATTGCCCCACTTTCTGTCCGAGACAGGTGGACTGAGCTATGTTTCATCCCACCATGTTTCGGATTAGGAATTACTCCCCATAGGCCTTCCGGCCTTAATCTCCAAATTATGGTATGCATGTATTGGAGATCACCATGTTTCAAAGTCCCATTGATTAGAATATCTATGGGGATTTTGCCCAATTTATGTCCGGGCTATGTAACTTGTCTCATCTTGAGAGATTAGTGCTCAGACTTCAAACTTATCTTTCGGAGTCAACTCCTTCAACCAAATTCTTATAAATTGATTGAAGACATGGGGTATACAACACATTTCTGTGTCGATGGAGTTGAACTCCAATTTTTCCATCCGACTGCAACTACTTTTCTCTACTACGGGAGGGGCACACATATACATATAGCCAGGCCCGATTAAGACCTGTTATGGGCATAAATTCTGTGCTACACATGGTTCTTACAACCGGGATATAAATATATAGATAGGTAATGTCTTTGCTTATCTTTCTATGAACATCATTGTAGGTGTCTTAATTATGCCATATGGCATATTACACATCCTCGTATGGTGGGATATACATATGTCCATAGCCTCTTCATATCAAGGTTTTTTGTCATGAAATCTGTCCGCGCTTTGTCTTCTTCATTGTAAGATAGACCAAAAGGACCATGTATATATTTGATCTTGTCCGGGACCAATTCATGGAACTAAGCCCAATATTAGGCTCCAATCATGTCCTGCTATGGGCGTGGGCCTGTACATAGGCATTTATAGCCTCCTGATTTTATAATCAGAGGGAGATTCTTCATACATTTCTATGGTTGGATATCATAATCTTGTCAAGGCCCGGCTGGCCATCCTCTTCTCAAGTCCTTGCTTTATCTAAGGCTACCCGGGGAATCTTTGGTCCATCATATGGGTTCCAAAGAGGCCGGGTATAACCTTGTTTCCTCCTCTTGGGGTTATCAACTCCCCTTGAACTTCTGCTACATTTTGACCGGATTCTGAGATTTCATGTTTTCAGAATTCTGAGACCAAGGGAAGCTTTTGAAAGGGGGTCGAGAAGGGAATTAGACCTATCCATAATGTTCTCATGCATATATATAAGGAGACCCCATACATGGTAGTGCAGAAGTGCACCCCCGGGGAAGGAAAGTGAGGCCTGTATATCCGATGAGATGATCATCAATTTGGTCCTATTATTATAACCAAATGAAATCACCCCAAGGACTTGCTTATTGGTTGACCTCCTTGAAGCCCGATAGGTGAGATGGTCCTATAATCCTGACCTTCTAGCTCATTCCTCCTGGAATATGTGTGGGATGGGAAGATAGATTTCAAGTTTGGACTTGGGATTCATAGGGAGCCCGCAGGATTCTAACATTGCCCGAGGATTTCTAGGTAAAATGCAAGGTGGTATTGATGGAATTGGACAAGGACCAAGGACATAGACATAAGACTTGGAGGGGGACGGATGAAGAGGTGGATATCAAAATGAAATGATGGACACCATGTCTCACCTTCTAGCCTTTGAGGATCACCTTGAACCCACTGTAAAACAGTGGCCGTAAGACCTCCCTTTGGCTGCCTCTCTTTGCTTGATACTCCGATGGTGAACTTGACTAAGACTGGTATCCCCCTTGCTGTTGAGATGGCCTTGACAGAATTTCCCCTCTTTCTTCTTGCTCTCCCCTCTTGCTGCAGGCCGCGGGATGGCTTTTTATAGGAGATGAAACCCCCCTTGCTCCGGTAGTGGGGGAGAGTGGTGTGCGCATGATTGGAAGTGGGGAGAGTGGGAGATCATGGGGGGGACAGGTGGCAGTCCCCATCTCCTATATTCCCTCTTGCGAGGGAGCATCCAATGAGACATATCCCATTGACTCCCGGCCCTCTATTTGATGGGCATCCTTGATTGACCGGTGGTCTATTTGATCATGGCCCTTCATCTCCTAATTGGACATTAATCCCATTAAGGATCCGGTTGATCCACCATGGTGTACTGCTGGCCATCCAGGAGGTCTATGCTCCATTTGACTTGTTCAACCCTTAATCCCGGCCCTTGATCATGTGTCTCTCCAATTAATCAAAGCCCTTGATCTCTTATTGGATATTAATCCTATTAAGGATTCGGGAGGGACAGGACAATCGATACTTAGCCCTGCTAATGGTTTGTCCATCGGATATCCCACTATGGTGGATCCATTGGACATTATCCCATTAAGGATCCAATAGGGTCACTTCAGTGGACCGGGGAGGATCCATGGATATTAGCTTGTTGATTGGCCAATCCTGGCCATTAGACGGCCCGGGTCTATTTTGAATTCACTAGGCTGTTTTCCTCCCTCGCGGATCATCTTTCTCCCCCTCTTTTTGCTGTTTCTGTTAAGTCTTCCACCGGGAGACAGATTTATCCAACCGCGGGCTCCTTTATAGCTGGCCTTCTCCTTCCCACTGCCGCACCCTTCCTCTTCTTAGCAGGTTCCACAGCCATCTGTCCTTGTCAAGAGAAGCCGCTGCCCCTGCTGTTTGGAGCTCTTGGGTGTCTTCTTCTTGGTGTTAATCCGTGAAGGTGAACATCATCCTAGACATTTCCGGGTGAGCAAAGCTCTACTTATTCATAATTTTATTCATCCATACTATGCCCTCTCATTTGTTTTCTGTCGGCAGCATACCCATGGCCCCAATTATTCCATGTCATACCATATATGCATGGCCGGTTGTATGGAGGTGCCTGATTCTCAGTCCCCCATCTGTTTGGTGTTGATTTGCATATGTATGTGAAGACCCGGCTCCTCAATGTGTTGAATTGCATGAATTTGAGGACCCGGCCCTTCAATATGTTGGATTGGGTCCTTTTGAGTGGGATCCATTGGCTGCCCTCTCTCTTTTTCATATATATATCCGGCTGTGAGCCTTATATTGACAGCATATCACCTAAGTGATTATAGCCGGGTCTATTAAACAGGAGCCAATGTGGCTTCTATTTGTTATTTCTGGCCCTGCCCTCTTCAGGTTTCTATTGGCAGTGTCTCAATTGCCCCATATTATGCTTGTATTTTGCATATAAATGAGTGGCCGGCTATGTTGGGATGTCCCTATATGTCCCTCTCCCTGATTTATATGCAAGGTCCGGCTCTCAATCTCCTATCTGTTTATATCAATCTGAATGCATATGTGAAGACCCGGCTTCCTTATGTGCTGACTGGATCTTCTTCCAATTCTTGAGCCTAATGGCTGCCCTCTACATGTGTTTAACTCCAGGCAATCCATCGACAGCATGTCATTAAAGTAATCATAGCCGGACTTATTATACAGGAGCCAGTTTGGCTTCTGTTTTTTTTTATTTCCGGCCCTCCCTTTTTCAGATTTCTGTTGGGAGCATCCTTTCCATCTCTTATAAGTGTATGTATGGCTGAACATACTCGAGGCCTTGAAGCAGGAACTAAATTGGCTTCTGCAAATCATTCCCGGCCTCCTTTTTGTTTCCTTGGTGTATGTCTAATTGGATTGGGCTTTGAGTCCCCCTTGTATATCCATATCCGGTTATGCATACCCGGCCTTAGACGCATGAACTTGACCCCTTCTTTGATTCATATACCGATGGTAGGCCATAGAGAATTAAGTATTTTTATTCCCCATTGTCTCATTTCACTCCCATCCATGCTCTTATATCATGGTGTCCGGGTGCTGTAGAGGGTGTTGATTGTGGGCCTCTTTTGTGCTCACTACCCTCTGTCCTTGCTTGGACAGATATGTGCCAAACCTACCCGGACCTTCCTTTGTATGGCTTTGCTTCTTTCATGATTTTCCAATCCTCTATTTTCTAAGTTCCTTCAAATTCTGCCCGTGTATATGTGCTGAATTTCATTCTTTATGGGTCCCCTTCACCTAGTTTGCTCCATATAATGGTGTTGGGGTGGGGGGTTAAGCATTTTTGATTCCTTCTTACTTATGTCTGTCTCATATGAAATTTTGAGTGCCAACAGCCAGCCAGCTGGAGATGTAGATTTGCTGGCCGATTCTGGCATAAAATCAAGGGAAGTTGGTGCGCTGGCAGGGCTGTTGGATCTACTAAAAATCAGGCTTTCATAGGCCTCGTTAATGAGCCAGAAGATGGCTTCAATTGAGGCCCAAAAAAGTTAATAAATGAGATTGATTTGGTTTACAATTGAGAAATAAAACAGTCCTGCAAATTGAGCCAAAATGGTTTCTAAAACAGTCCCATGAACAAGCTCTGAAAGGGCTTTAAATAGGCTTTGAATGGATCTGTAATTTTTTTTTTAAAGTGACTAGAGTCACACTTTCATTAATACCAAAGAAAGAAGAAGAAAAAGGTAACAAAAGAGTGGAGTAGAAAAAAAAAAGAAAAAAAGAAACATTACCTCCACACTACCAAAATGGTAATGGAGAACACACTCCCAAGTATAAAGCAACTTCCAAGAGATAAACCAATGGCCAATTTATAGAAGATGGGGAGCAGGATGGCATGATTGATGCCCGGATTTCCAGGGCTGTTGGGACCAACTGGTAAGATATACATTGTATATCTCCTTTGGGTTTGGACCAGGCACTCCCCTCCCGACATCTGCGATCGTGTCGATCATGTTC
Organism: Cryptocoryne crispatula var. balansae; assembly: GCA_036172225.1. Taxonomy (NCBI): domain Eukaryota; kingdom Viridiplantae; phylum Streptophyta; class Magnoliopsida; order Alismatales; family Araceae; genus Cryptocoryne; species Cryptocoryne crispatula. The sequence goes on from CM069928.1 coordinate 23,993,801, forward strand.
TCGTAGTATGGTCCCTTCGCGGCATTTGTCGGAATGCTGTGGTGAAAGAACCACCTTGACGTTGCCCGGCCAATCCTCTCCTTACATAATTTTAAGTTCATCGCTGTCGTGATTGTCGTTTGACGTTGTCGTGGTCTGGTGATTATGGGATCCATGGGACCTACTGCCGGGTCGTCGTCTTGTGTGAAATCATGAACCTCATCTTGCGGTTGGTTATTGGATCCTCTTCCACTTCCTCGACCACTCCCACTTCCAGACCCTTGACCCATCATTCGGCCAGTGCGTCTATGGAACTCTTCGTCGGCGAATGATCTTCGACTTGCTTCCATTCCCCGTAAGAGGTCATCTATTTAAGAAATATTTAAGTATTTAACTACTTAATTATCTTTTAAAATAGAAGAATGAACTACGTTTATTAGTAACCCCTCTCATAGCTTCGTACTCTTCGTCTCCAAAAATATCCGGCCTCTCTTGTCTGGTCCCGTAAATGTGTACGGAACGTCTCCCCGGTTGTTGCAATTCTTCTCAGACGATCTCCTTATGCCGTTTGCTAGTTCCCTTCGTTTGCTCCATCGCTTGTAGGTGCCTACGAAATTGAGCTCTGACCTCCGGCGGAGTCCGTGTGCAAGGAAGAACGTTTCCCTTCATGCCTGCAAGATGAAATTTTAAACGATAAATACCACCGAATATTACTTTGTCGCAATATTTACATTGCACTTTTCTCTCCGCCATGGAGATCAAATTGCAATGTAACCAAGCCGGATCACTCCGGGTCGCGCCGGTAGTTTGGGTTGTTTGGCTTGGAGAAGACATTTTTTAAGTAAATAATTACTTAAGTAATTAACTATTTAAAAAGCTAATGACGTTAATTAGTGACTACTAATATAGGTATACTTTTAATTATGTAAAACGAATGACTAACTAATTATATGATTAAGTAAGTAATTAACTATATACCTTCCAACTAATGATGTGTTAAGTAACTACTAAACTAAATATCTAACTAATCTTCTAGCTAACTAACTATGTAAGTAAGTAAATAAGTATTAAAAAGAAGAAACTACTTAACTAACTAATCAATGAAACAAATATTAAATAAATATACTAAATAAACTAATAAAATGCTTAATGAAATAATTAAGTAAATGAAAAACAAAATGTGAACAATGAGAGCAATGAGAGCAAAATGAGAGCTTGGGAGTGAGAGTGGGGGCTGGGAGTAATGGGAGCCCCTTGGGGGCTGAATGGGGCTAAATAGCCCCCAAGGGGATGAACCGGGCTGCGCCCCCCCATGACCGTGGTCGCGCGACCCGGTCTCTAGGTCGCGCGACTCGCCCGACCCCCGCGCGACCCCGCGACCCAGCCGGGAGAGTTGGCCCGGCCGGGTCGCGACCGGGCCGGTTGGGACCAATCCCGACCGGGTCGGGGCCAGGTCACGACCCGGCGAACATTGCCTGGTCCAAACCCAAAGGAGATATACAATGTATATCTTCCTATGGAGGTGCAAGAAACAAAGAAGTATGTGGCATCATTTGAACGAAAATGGGAGGAACGAGGTTGCACGTTAATGACCGACGGATGGACCGGTAAGTAAATTTTCTTTTACTCATTTATATTAAATGTATAAACATTCTTTTTGGTATAACTTAGTTAATATCTTATACTTAACAGGTATAACTAGGAAGACAATGATCAATTTCCTAGTGTACAGTCAAGCCGGCACGGTCTTTTGGAAGTCGGTCGACGCATCAGGACAGGTAAATAATGCAGAGTATCTTTACCAATTGATAGATGGAGTGATAGAAGAAATAGGAGAGAGCCGGGTAGTTCAAGTAGTCACAGACAATGCGGCCGCATACAAAGCGGCCGGTCAGATGCTTATGGTCAAAAGACCAAAGTTGTATTGGACACCTTGTTCCGCCCACTCTTTAGACTTGATGTTGGAGGATATATGCAAGGATCCTCAAATAGATAGGGTAGTTAAGCTAGCCCAGTTTATTTCTTCATTTATTTATAACCACAACTTTGTCCTTGCACTTATGAGGGAACACACCAAGGGGCGAGAGTTGTTACGGCCCGGTGCAACCCGGTTCGCCTCCCACTATATTTCCTTAGAAAGTTTATTGAGTCAAAGGAGAGCTCTAACTCAAATGGCCATTTCACCGGGTTGGGGTAGTTGGATGGCTAGATGTAACCCATCGGATAAGAGAAAGGGAAGAAAAGTAAAGGAGACAATAGAGAGTGGAGATTTTTGGAAAGTTGTAAAGAAAACGTTAGACATCGTCCAACCCATAGTGAAGGTACTAAGGATAGTTGACAGAGATAGAAAAGCAGACATGGGGTATTTATATGATGCGATTGAGAGAGCGAAGGAAGAAATCTCCAAGACCGTGTCCGACTTCGCCAAGTGGTGGGATATTATAGATCGTCGCTGGGAACGTACATTACATCAACCCATACATGCAGCAGATATATTTTCTTAAACATTTACTAATCTTTTTATTAATGTCAGATATGTATAAGTTGTTTACTAATACTATTTGGTTCGTAAGTTACTTTTTCAACCCAAGATACTGCTATATTCCACATTTCAAGGCAACGAACAAGCTATTAGATGACGTGAAGAGCGTCATCTGACGGTTGCTTGGTGACGACGACCGGGCTATTATCGCTTGCAACAAGATGTATGATTAAAGAATGCGGAGTTTTTCACTTTGAAACGAGCAGAGTTGAACGAGTTGTGATGCTACTAAGTCCGGGTACGTAGAAATGTTTTTCATCACTTAATTAATCAATGTTTACTTAGATAATAATGTAAGACATTCAACTTATGCAGCTGATTGGTGATGGACCATGGTAAAGTACCAGGGTACGAGGACTTGGCGGACGTAGCCATCAGGGTACTAAGTCAAACCACTTCGGCTTCGGGTTGCGAGTGAAATTGGTCTACATTCAGCTTGATTCACACAAAGCAAAGAAATAGGTTGACATCAAGGAGGCTTGAAGACCTCGTGTATTGTCACTACAAATACGAGGTTAAAGTTGAGGAATTTGGAGAGAATGAAGGTAACCGGATGGAACAAAAGAGTTGGATATCACAGCGGCGGGACGATCGGTCGAGGAGCGGCAAATTGAAGAGGAGGACATCGATTTGGATCAAATATTCTACGAGAAGAACTCCTTAGAAGCTTGGGTCAATGACCGAGAAGGGTTGGGAGAACCGGAGTTCAACCCAGACCGACAATAGATCGAAGGAGTGCTCGACGATGTCCCTTTCGTCGAAGAATTCCGTATCCCTCCCTCTCTGAAGAAAGCGCCAGAGGACCGGAGAAGGAACTAGTCAAGGTACGCAAAGTAGGCGAAAAGGTAAACAAGTTATGACTGATCCTTTTGATATTGCAGATGCTGATACGGTCGAAGACGATCGAGAAGATACACCGGAGCCGAACATCCGAGTGCAGTACCAGACGTCCGAGGATTCGTCGTCAAAGAGTAGCAGCGATGATGGTGCTGGATACGGGGGCGCGAACATTTTACAAGTACAAGGGACCTCAGATCCTCCCATATCTCCTACAACGTCGTTACGTTTTACCGGCGATGAGCAATATACTCATGCGACCCAAGATACCGATCATGGTAGAAGGCCACAAGGTAGAGGAGGTCATCGTAGCCATGGAGTTGGAGCAGAATACCACGATGTCTCCGACACTGTGTATGATTCATCCCAAGGCTCTTGGTTCCCTACATACGATGAAGAGTATTGTGAAATGAATTATGTGGAGTCATCGGATACTTCGATCCAATCGACCTATAGTTATGGTGACTCGTTTGGATCAAGTCTTAGGATAGTTTCCCGAGGGACTGACGAATATAATCGTCATATGTACATGTATCAAGCTTTGTACTCAACCCAAATGACATGGAGAGAGTACATCAACTACCTACAAAGTGTACAACACATCACGTTGGAATAAAATTGATGTATTATTTATTTAAATCAAGTCATTTATTTTTTTTCCAATTTTTATGTAATTTTTCAGTTTTTTTTCACATTTTTCTTATTTTTTTGAATTTTTCAAAAAAAAATTTAAAAATGGGGTCGCGACCGGGTCGGCCTGGGGGTCCCACAACCCCTCCATCCTTGGATTAAATAGCCCTTGAATGGATTTGTAAACTTTTTTTGAAAGTGCCTAGAGTCATGCTTCCATTAATATTGAAGAAAGAAAAAAAAGTTACAAAAGAGTAGAGTAGACATGAGCAAGGAAGGTGGGGTCGGGAGTCGGGACCGGGTCGGTTTGGGGCCAAACCGACCCGGGTCGGCCGGGGTCGCGACCCGGGTCGGGACGGGGTCGGCCCGGGTCGCAAAAAATAAAAAAAAATTTCAAAATGGGGTCGGGGTCTTGGGGTCGCGACCGGGTCGGTCGGCCCCAAAACCGACCCGGTCGGGTCTGGGTCGCGACCCGGGTCGCGACCCGGCGAACCATGGACAGGAGAAACAATACTCAATACTACCAAGATGGTAATGGAGAACATCCACCTAGGTATAAAGTAAGGAAGGCTGGATCAAGGGTCGGCCCGCAGTCAGTTGTCCCCAAATCTGACCCAGTTGGACCGGTCAGGACCTGGACAAACCTGGTCGAATTTGGTATTTTAAAAAAATGTTAAAAAGTACATGGGAAATAAAAAAATATCTAAAAATTCTAAAAAAATAGAAAATATGATTGGAAAATATTTCATTGAATTTTCACTCAAATGTTACATTGTATTGATACTCCACATATTGTACGTACTCTCACAATGCCGATTCTGCAATTTCTTTGCAGACAGTGTCCTTATATCTCTTTGACGTTCCTTTTAACTTTCCAAATCCTGTAAATGAGTTGAAAATTGTCTTCACACCTCAAGTGGAATCTGGGTGCATGGTGTCACATTCTATTTGATACCAATAAAATGATGCTTCAACTTGTATGTTCTACCATGAAGAATTTTATCGCAATACTTAAATTGAACTTTTCTTTGCTCCATTGACACTAACGTACAATCGAGCCAAACTAGGTCATTGCAACTCGAACAAGAACTCTCACAACTTAGAGAAGACATATTAAATAATAAAATTTAACAAGCTAAATAGAACACTTAAAAAATGAGATTAACAAGTAAGTAACGAAAAAGAAATTAATAAGAAAGTTAACACAAATTTAAAATAGAGAGCAAGAAAACATAAACAATTTTAGAATGAGAAAGAGTAAGAGAGAAAGTCAACGAGAGATTGAGTGAGGGAGGGGGGTGGAGAGGAAGACTCCCCCTTGGGGGCTATTTAAGGCCAACAGTCAAGCAGGCCGTTGGCAACTAATAATCAATTGACTGTTGACTACCAAACAATGGTCAGTGGACCGTTGGCGACCCAGTCTACTGATTGGCTGACCGGGTTGCAGGGTCGTGTGATCCCGTTTGGGTTGACTCCAGGGTCGGTCCAACCGATTGCCAGCAGACCAGTCAGGGCCAAATCCTACCGAGTTGCTCGACCCGGTCCTACCTAGGACCGACCTGGCTTACCATGGTATAAGGCATCTAGCTCATGACCCATGCAAGCAAAAAACCAATCCTTCACAATAAAAGCCATGAGTTGGAGGATGTTGCACAGAGCCTCAAAGCATGGATTGCAGAATCGGCCGATCCGGATCGGGATCGGCCGATTCTTGGATCGGATCGGACCCCTCCGATCCGATTCCCGGCGGAACTACCGATCCGGACCGAAGATCAATCCGGATCGGTGTTTGTAGGTGGAATCGGTGCCGGAATCGACCGATTGGTCGATTCTGGATCGATTCCGGCGATTCCCTCGCCGGAATCGACCCACAGGCTGCCACGGCGGCCATCCCGCCGCGGCAGCCCTCTTCCCCGCCCTATCGGGCGGGGAAGATGATCCGGCGATTCAAGTGTATCGGGTCCCATGGACCCGATACGCCAACCGGTAGGTTGAGGATCCGGTGACTTAAGTCACCGGATCCTATCGTTACCGGGTCATCGGACCCGGTAAGGTCATCTTCCCCGCCCGATAGGGCGGGGAAGATGTCACGGAGGCAAGCTGCCGCCGTGGCGGTGATTTCGGGCCACTTTTGGGCCCGAAATCGCCCCAAAATGGGGTAGATCGGATCGGAATCCGATCTACCTCCTTATTTAGTTAATTTTTTGGTGTTTTAGGGTTTTTTTAAGGGTCGATCCGGATCGATTTTCCTTCCGACGAATCGGCCTGGATCGGTCCGATCCGATCCGATCCGGATCGGATCGGTCCCCACCGATCCAGGGACCGATTCCGATCCCGCGATCCTTGCCTCAAAGTGATCCTAAAAAGTTCTATTCCTCGTTCCCTATATAGACCACAAGAAAGCTAGCAACGTTAAATTCCAAAGCAAAGTGTTATCCTTGTTCCATTGTTGGATGAAAAGTGTAGCATTCATATGGTCACCCTAGACCATCCACCAACTGCGGAACAAACTACACCATAAGTAGGCAATAACACTGCATCATAAGAAAAGTTGGTCAATGTCCTCGACATAGGAGCCACAGAATACACAACGATCAAAGTCTATCAGGAATAGTCTATTCAAGTAGGATTTAGTGAGGAGTTTTCTTTTGCAGATCTTCCATAAGAACAATATAATTTTAATATGAAAAGCAGGTACCCAAACCACTCTCCACAAAAAGACTTCAATGTCTCCAATGCTAAGTCTATTGCTGACCAATTTCACATGAAAAGAGGAATCCTTTTCCAAAGTCCACACAAGTTGATCCTCCATGCCTATGCATCTAAAACCCGTTCCAAGAGAAGTTCAAATTCAAAGACTTCTTCTTCCTTCAAATTCCTTCTAAATGAAAAAAAAAATCCAATTACCACTTAAAGTTACATCATAATGGGAGCATATAGCAACATCCTTGTTCACAACAATACTAAAAAGATTAGGGCCACTCTGGTGAAGGGGATTATGGCCAGCCCATCAATTCTTCCAAAACATAGTTCTCACTCCATTGCCCAAGCAAATGCAATAAGCAAAGTAGAAAAAAATGCCAATTATAAAGAATACCATTCCAAATGTTGAGTCTGAAGTCCCTAATCCACATCTATACATCGTGTAATGTGTATTTAGAATGGTCAATTCTATTCCACAGTGATTAGCTGCCCATATTCAATTTCCAAATCAACTTTGAGAGAAGAGCATTATTCAAAATAAACAACGGCATAAAATCGACCCCTCCCTCCCTTGAGCTTCTACAAACATGATCTCATTTGACTAAGTTAACCCACTCTCCCCTCCCCTGCCAGAAGAAAGAAGCCTTAAGACTTTCAATTTGTTGCAAACCAGTTGAGAACTTTCAGAATAGAGAAGTACTAGAGAGGAATGCTCTGCAAAATGTGTTTAAACAAAATCCACATGCCACCAACTGATAACAACCTTCCAGCCTTGCAACCTCTTCTCATTGTGTTAGTCCTAAGCTTTGGGTCCACTCTCTGATAGTGGTAATGATGGGGAACAGACTCGACTAAATTAAGGAAGGCTAGCTAGACACAAGCAAATCTGTTTCCCATAGACAGATTCAAGATCTTTTTCAATAATTAGGTGATCTAATTAAGAAATTTTAAACTTAGGGTTGCTTTCTCTTTTAAACTAATCAAAACTGTAAGAAAATGTCTAGTTTGAAAACATGGTTAGATTTTTGAAAATCGACTCTAGCTACTAACGAATCAAATTTAGTTATCTGGATTTGGTTCACTCTAATGATCTCGCCTTGACCAACAGCAATCCAAAGTGCTGGCTATGACCTAAACGCACAAAGGCATGGCATATCGAACTGAATAATAGAAAAATAGAATTCAAACCATGTAAGGTAAGAGATTAGAAAGTACCTCCACACTTTGGTGTGAGAAGAATATTTTTGGCTGGAGAATAGGTGCCTCCTCTTATACAACTTTCTTAACCAAATAACTATAGAGCCAGAAAAAAATAAGACCCACACCTCAAAGGGTGGTAAAAGGTCTACAAAGATTTTGGAGGAGCACCTAAACCCAAGATGTCCAGAACTCCCAAAATTCCTTCAAGCTATTCCACAACTCGTCCGGGTCCCGCTTTGTCCAAATAGCAGATTTGTCTACCGGATCCACTTATCGGCGATTAGGAAGTAAGCTCAGATCATGTTCATATTGTATCATCATTGTCAAATGGCTCAGATCTTATCATCACAGCCATAGGAATCAAAAAACCAATATTTACAGATTTTAGAGTGTCAGCAAGGGGGCAACTCAGCACTAGCGATAATTTCCCAGTTGATACCAGCAACTAATGAAAATCGCTAGGGTACATAACAAGTGGTTTCAACATCATTTTCCAGATTCCAAATGTAGGCAGATCTGGAGATCACCAAAAATGTTGGCTCCATATCATAAATCGAATGTCATGCAGAGTCAGAACTAGATCGAAAGAATCAGTGAACACCACCTGATTTTTCTTAACAGGAATAATTGCAGTGAGTTCTCAAGATAGACAACTTCAAAACAATCTGAGAGGAGTGCTTGAAATAATTCTAGTTCCAAAAAACAGAACCAGGTATCCTTCGTAGTAGTTTAGTAACCAGGAAATCAGAATCAATACCAGACTGGAATTAGGACCAGTCGATATTCCACGTCTAAACTAGATACAGACGTCAGAAAGAGAGGGTTGAGTTATCCAATGATTCTTGAATAGACTGAATGGAAAGATCAAGAACGGACTAAGAGCAGGGACTGGAATGAGGACTAGTCCTAGTTAGAAGGAGCCATCAGTTAAACCATTGATTAGGCCAATCCCAGCCTTAAAACAATACGTAGAACAGTGTTTTCTAAATCTAGACTATCATCGGACTGGAAATCCAAGGCAACTCTGGATCCAGAAAATATAACCAATGCCAACACATTCCAAAACCGAATCTCTCCAGTTAACTAACAGATGTAGGAATGAAGAGATATGCAGATTGAAGCTAAGGAGAAGGAATCGATTTACAGAATATCGTTTTCCAGAGAGAAATGTCACCAAACCGAAGTCCTCTAGTCCTTCAACGGTGGCATCACTAAACCACAACGGAAATAGTTCAAATACCAACCAGCTGAAGTGGAAGAAGAACCAGGAGGTCTTCATCATCGGCAGAGCCGAAGAAGCCTCAAGTAGATGTAACTTTCATCATTGTAAGCAGTTCCAACAGAGAAGCTTCCTCGTAAGGACAACACCAGCAATATTGCCATAGGAGAATACCATGAAGATAACTTCGTGGAAAAGTCATATTCTAGGAATCTTGTCGGAAACAACAATAGATAGAGAAGAACTGTAGCCAAGAAAGAAGAACACCAGCCAAGAAGAACCAACGGAGGAACCGTTGAAGAATATTTTCCACCACAACTGTAGGAGTCGATTCCAACAGAAGGATGCTTGGATGGGGACTAGACTGAAGAGAAAGAGGTAGATCCCGTTGAGTGGAAGAGCACCTTCCACAGGAGCTTGCCAAGATCACCACAAGAAGGAGATCAGGAAGAGAGAGAAGCTCCACTAGGGTTACGCCATTGGAGGGAGGGAGGAGAGGCAGTGGCCGACTGAATTGAGTGTTGCAGAGGAAAGAGAGATGGCGTTTTAAGAGAGCTGGCGGGAGGGCATAAGAGGAAGACAAAATCTCAACAGCAATTTTTACTTCAATGTATCATACCTTACATCGATAGCATCGGGTACTATTTTACTAAATGCTGAAAAGAAATAACTAAAATGCATAAAATGTTTAAAATGCCAAGAAATTGGTCAAATACCCCTAAGCATTTTAAGAAATACTAAAAAAACGTGAAGTCCATTGGTATCATCCAAAAGTTTAAGACACAATATCTCTCAACCAAATAGAACCCATTTGCCTATGTTGTCGACCATAGACATGCCTGAACCGGTGCCAATGTCTAGTGTCCTCACTAGGTAAGCCAAGGTACTTAATAGGTACAAAGCTCATTGTCATCCCAAAGATTGTTAGCAACCTCTATTTAGTGGCATCTTGAAAACTGAAGCCTATTAGCTCTCCTTTTTTTTTGTTAATTTTCAAACTTGCCAATGCCTCCAACAGAAAAAGCAAACTCTTGAACTTGAGACATTTATCTAGAGAGGAAGAGAAGAAAAGAAGAGTGACATCTACAAATTGCAAATGAGTAATGATCTTGTTGGCTCCAACCCCAATCCCCTCGATGAACCCACCAAGAAGAACCTTCTCCCACAGGGTACTGAGAACTTGGGCTACTAAGTCAAATAGTAAAGAAGTGATCGGATCCCCTTGTCAAGTCATCTGGAACTTTTGAAAAAACCAAAAGAATTATCATTAATTTCTAGAGAAAACGTGGTGGTACTAACACAACACAATCCACTTGAACCACCTACAACTAAACTAAACCCCATCAACTGCATAACCTGGCTAAGATAAGTCTAGTTAACTCTGTCAAACTTTTTTGAAATCAACCCTTAACATTGAAAAAACCAAAAAAAATATCATTAATTTCTAGAGAAAACGTGGTGGTACTAACACAACACAATCCACTTGAACCACCTACAACTAAACTAAACCCCATCAACTGCATAACCTGGCTAAGATAAGTCTAGTTAACTCTGTCAAACTTTTTTGAAATCAACCCTTAACATCACACAATCATTCTTTCTAGACTTCTGGTAGTGAATGCATTCAACAACTGCCATAAAATTATCTAGGATATATCTTCCTTAAATGAAAGTAGACTAAAAAAAACTGATCAACTTATCCATGAAAGAACTCATGCTATTAGCAGGTACTTTCATCATAATTTTGTTACTGCAGTTTCAAAGACTAACGGGTCTTAGGTCTTTGATGTCAGAGACACTCCTTTTTAGGCAGCAAGACAAGAGCACAATAGTTGAGGAGCCGAATGCATCGCAACTCGACCTCAAACTCCTTCACAAAAGACAAAGTCATCTTTTATGAAATCCCAACACTTACTGACAGAAATTGACTGAAAAATCATCTAGACTAGGGGCTTTAAAAGGATCCATCAACCGAAGGGCCAAGAACACTTCTTCCTCTAAGATAGTACTAGTAAGGGATTCAGCATCTTTGCTCGACAATTTATTGCATGAGTCAAAATTCAACAAAGGTCTCCAACCTCCCTGCTTCTTGAATAAGTCTTCGTGTAAAGAAACTGCCACCTGACCAATATGCTCAATACCAATCTTATCCTCACTATTAATGCACAAGCTGTTAAGAGTGCTCATTCTATTCCTGGCAGAAGCCTAGGTATGAAAGAATTTTGCATGTTTATCCACTTCCTTGAGCCATAACTCTGACCTATGTTTCCATTTGATCTTCTATGTTATCAGAGGTGATGAAGCCAAAGCCATAGCGCCGCACATCGCTGGCGAATGCTTTGCTTGTGATGCGGGACCGACCGGGCACCAAGCTAATAGCTAGCTATGAAAGCCTAGCAGCACGTTGACTATGCAATTGACTAGCTAAGAAGACACCTCGGTAGACAATTATATCAAGTTTATCCAGCTCGAGAAGCGGTCCCAACTAGAGAGAGGATCGGATACCAAGTGGGGTACCAAGATAGGACATTGCCGACTACCAATGTAACCGATCTAAGTAGTTCGGGACGGGAACTCCACTCACATCGGACAGCGATCGAATGAAAGTAGCTAGGAGACCTAACGTCTCACGACACGGCAATCAAAGTATAATAAACGAGCAAGTAACTTCGGTTAGGAAATCATACCTCCACGCCTAAGCGTGGGATGTCGACCACCGTCGAAGTCCTCCACGCGGCTAATCGCAGCACATGTCATCCGCCGACGGTCATAACACTGCATTCCCGCTCCGTACGGAACATTTACCGAGTTGTCCAAGTCTCCAAACTGTCCGACACCGAAGGGGAACCTGTCGAACAATAGTGGCGGCAGCTAGAAGGGGTGCTGGAGAGAGGGAGAGGGCGGCAGGGAAGGGGCCATGGGGCTGGCAGCTGGTCTGTCAGGGGAAGGGAACTGGTGAGGCTGCCGTAAACAGGGGGCGTACAGGCCTGAAGAGGGGGCTGGACGGGGCTGGGTGCCCACTAGGACTGAAGGGGGGGTTGAGGGGATGAAAACAGGTCTGGACGGACCTATTTGGAAGACCAAATGTGAGGGGGAAAGCTGGTGGAGGAGGGAGGACGGCCGGACATGGCTTCCGGTTCTGGTTCGCCGGAAGAGGGGAAACCGGGTAAGGGGGAGAGGGGAGGGGTGCGCAGGGTGTTGTGGGTCTGCTGGGTGAGAAAGAAAGGTCCGGATGGACCTGCTAGAGGAGCTGGAGACAGGGGGGGAAGCTGAGGTGAGGTCCGGAAGGAGAACCGGGAGGAGGGGTTTCCGGTTGGTGCGCAGGCGGAGGAGGAAGGAGAAGGTGAAGAAGGGGAATCCTACCGAGGGTGCTGGGGGTGCCGAGGGTGCCGTCTCCACCAGAGAAGAAGAGGAGGAGGGCCTGGAAGGGCGTCCGCTGCCGCCGGAAGGAGGGGGAGGGAGATCGCTGCCGTCCGCCCTAGCGGACTCCTGCCAGGTTCGCGAGAGAGAAAGAGAGCTCGGGAGAGGGGTGAGGGAACAGAATCACAAGAATGCCACTGAGCTTTTCATTTCATTCATTCCATCATGCCTCAAAACATACAAGTGTGGGTATAAATAAACTAAGCCCATTACAAGTATACCCCAAAAGACACCTATTTTCCAAATGTCCCCAACTCTAAGTGTAAGGTGTGTGTACACTCAAAATATGTAGAGATTCCCAAAATACATACAAAATGTGTCCCAAAAAGCCCAAAATGAAGTGTGTGCTACACAAAATAAACAAAAAAATAGCACATAATCATCAATCCGAAGTGACACAACCGGTCGTCGACGCCGTCGATAAACTAGGGCGGGGTCGAACCGGTCTCGACCGCGGGTGTCCTCACCAGCTTGCCTTGGTCGCTTGGGTGAGGTGAGACAGATACCTTGACTGCCTTGCTGACCCGGATCTAGGACTTAAGCCCCCTCGTGCGCTTCTACCCCCCCCCCCTAGTCGCTGCCCCCCCCCCCCACACGGCCCCCAAGCTGATGACTTTCGGAGCCCTAGCCCCTCGCCATGGTCGCCGAAGATGCACTCTGAAAAACTCGCCGCCATCAGAGAAGGAACAAAAACCTCTGTATGAAAGAGGAAACCACATTCAGCAGAGAACGGAGTATTTTTTTCTGTTTTTTCTCTTATTATAAACATCTCATTTGCTCTTCTAATATATTCTTTTTACTGAAATCATCGATTTGTTCCTCTTCACATTGGTGTCAATTTTTCTTAGATTTGCACAATCCCTCGAAATGAGTTTGATAGTTTTTGTTTTGTTTTCTTATTTTACTTCAACTTTCAATAGTTCCGACATACCATTTTTGTTGTTATAAGTAAATTGGTTAGCCTTTTTTAGTGGTTCCGACTTCCAATATACCAGTTAGTTGCTTTGTATACATTTAACATACTTGCTATAAAATTTAGAATGGATCTACTTCACTTGCTACTTAATGGTTTAATGTTTTTATGAATATTTCTCAATCTGTAGAGCAAACTCATGGTTCGGGACAAAGTCAAACACCCAACTGATAAGTTCAGTGCCCATGGAGCCTTCAATATCAAGACATGTTCCTAAATCAAAAGGTAATAGATAAAAATATGAAATTTTGGTAAATCCAAAAAATTGGGGCCTAGTTAGATGTACCTTTTACCAATGATTGCAAAGGTGACATCTATAAATTGAAGTAACATATTGCCAATTTGTCTACAAATGTAACGACTTGTAAGAAAGTAACACTGGAGGTAAAGGAAGAGATCAAAGAACATGTGCAACAAGCCAAACAAGCAAAGTTTGAGAAAGTTGTCCTCATAAAAGAGATAGGAAGAGATAATTTCCTTGGTGTCCCATCCTTACTTTCGGAGACAGCACGGAAGAAACTCATCTTGTGATTGATTTTTACTTTATGCTTCCATGTTTCAGAAGTCCTATAGACTGATTTTGAACACCAAATCCAAAAATGTTCAAAAGTAGAAGTGTGAAGGACAAGAAGCACTTGAAAGAAGAAAGAGAAAAAGTAGTTCAATACATTACTTTATAGGTGTACCCAATAAACATTCCTTTTAACACTATACATTTGAATAACTTTCAAATAATGTTGAAAGTAGTTGGCTAATTTGGGCCATGTTTAAAGGGTCCAACTTATCATGAAATTCGTGAAAGTCTACTTGTCAAAGAAATTGAAAAAACTCGTCAATCAATTGAGAAAGAAAAAACAAGTTAAGTGAAGTTTGGATGTGCTATCATCTCTAATACTCGGAGAGATAGAAGAGAGAGGGCAATGATAAATTTTTTGATAAACACACCTACAGGTATAGTATTTTTTAAATCTATAAATGTATATTCACAACTTAAAGATGCAAGATTGTTGGTTGATTTGTTCGATAAAATTATGTTAGAAGTTGAGACACATAATGTCATCCAAATTATCACTGATAATGAGTCTAGTTATGTAGCCATGGAGAGGTTATTAATGTCAATGCATCCTTATTTACTTTGGACACTATGTGTTCCCATTATCTTGACTTCATGTTAGAGTATAATTCAAAATTGTCACTAGTAAAATTTACAATTAGGCATGAAAAACATGGTTTGCCATCTCGCGAAATCTCGCGAGAATCTAGGTCTTGGTGGCCTTGCAAGATCCGGAACAACCGAAATAAGCTATTTCGGAAGTCCAAGAGCCGACATTGGCTAAGAGACGGCGGAGCCGCTGCTGCGGCTCTTACCCACCGTATCGAGCGGGGAAGACAGTCATACCGGGTCCAGAGGACCCAGTACAAGTGGTAAGTGACCGGATCTTGAGATATCAGGTCCTCTTGACCTGATATCTCTTGAAAGCGGGATTCGGCCACTTAAAGTGATCGGATCCTGCTCGTACCGAGTCCTCTGGCGGCAATTGTACACCCTCGATGCCGGAATACAATGCCAATGTGACCCCAAATGGGTCCAATCAAACCATAAGCTCCATAAAAACCTATATGTAGGTTTATTTTTAAGCTTTTTTTCTTGTATTTTAAAATTTATACTATTACATAGTATACCCTACGCAAATGAAATCCGAGATCCGATCTCCCAAGATTTTCCTGAGAATTTTGCGAAATCTCTTCTCTTTCACCCTTCCGAGACGAAGCCGAGATCCGAGATGGCAATCCTTGATGCAAAAGATGTGTATATGACTATATTTAATTATGCTCATACAAAAATGCTTGCAATGATAAGAAAATTCACAAATAGCAAAAATTTGGTAAAAGCACTTGTCACTTGATTTACAACAAACTATCTGAATTTCGAATGCTTTAACAACTGTAAAGATGAGTTGAGAAGAATGTTTGCTTCTGAATAATGGACAACTAGAAACAACTGATGGACAAAAAAATTGCATAAAAGAAATCATGTGAAATATTTTTAAAGAATACATTTTAGAAAGGTGTAGCATATTCTTTGAAGATTTTCAAGCATATTTGATTTTACGTCAAAGAACGACAATGCCCTTGCTTCTGTCAATAGCAGGGGAAAACAATAGACCCAATAGCTTACCAATCTTCAGCCGTTCAACATCTTCTTCATTGGAGAAGTCGCACTTAGTTTCTTGGAGAGCTAATACATCTAGTTGGTGAGAATCAATTATTCTCCGTAGCTCATGAATTTTTTTTTCCAAGTCCATGAATCCCTCTGATATTCTAACAGCTGATGTTCAACATAGATAAATGACAATCTCCTTCCACGGCCTTTTTCTCCTTTTAGAGTTCAAAATGCTACCATTGTTCTGCGGGAACTTATGCTTCCCTGGATCTAATTCTCATCTAAGACTGCTTATTGAAGGCAAAGAGGACATCCGGTACCAAAGAGTTGACCACAATGGCTATTTCCACATCCAAGCTGACTGTCAGGGACATCCCAAAAATATGTAAATGGCACAATAGAAGGCACAAACATATGCTATTAAATACCCTTGAAGGAATAGATTTTAGACCCGAAAATCGACCATTAATTTGCCCAAAAATAGAGTTGATCGTGAGCCAAGAATAGACTGTTAAACAGTCATAGAAATGGGCCATGAATTGGGCTGTGATTAGCCATAAAAATAAATCCATCAAAAACTTGAAATTAGGCTAAAGGATGCCTCAAGGTGGGCCTAAAAATAGAATGTTTAGATGGCTTTTAGGGCCTCAAAACAGCATCTTAGCTCTCATTTTTGTTTATAATTGGTTGAAAATTCTGGGTAACTCAAGAGCTTGATCTCACTATAATTTAAGCAATCTTGTATATCTCTATTTTTCTTAAAAATTGCCATAATGATGCCATTTCTCCATTTATTCAACATTTTCTTAGAGATTATGATTTACTTTAAAAGTCAAATTAACCATTTCACTTTAAATCTTTCGAACATTTCCATATTGTTTCAATAAAGATGCTATCAGGTCCAAATACCTTGTTTGTTTTCATCATCTTCAACACCTTCTTAACTTACTAAAAATTTAATTCTACTAATATAATTCATAGTAAACTTCGTTATATCCTCAGTCTTCTATGGTCCTGATAAAATTGTCTTAAAAATAATATCAAAATAACTTTTTCACATTTTGTTCCTATCACTATTTTTATCGAAAAAATTTCTTTATTATCCTTAATATATATGACTTGGTTAAGATCCTAAAATCATCTCTCCTACTAATCCTTGCTAATCTATAAATAGAAATTAATTATCCAATTATACAATTATTTCCTTCAAATATTTATTTATACGATTATGGTGGTACCTTGGGTGAAAATGACAGAATAAATTAACCATGTAACCACCATAAATGTATAAAATGAAACTGAATACCAAGTGAAGGACTCGCTATGGAGACATCTCCAAGCAGTGCTTTTCTAGAAACAAGCAACACGACATAGCAAGATTGGATGCTCAGTTTGCACTGAACAACATTGTCTGCATGAAGAATACATCCCAAAAGTAGACACCAAATGCAAACATAGAGATAAAGATCAAGATGTCAGATGTGAGATAAAGAACCAGGTGCCAGGCATGCAATAGTGCTCTTATTCTAAATGATGCGATGCCTCACTAAGACCTGTATCTCTACATCAACTTTCCAGTATCATGTTTCTACCCCGCTGTTCACCGTACTTCCTGCTCACTACCTATGGACAAGTCCCCCCCCCCCGCAAAAAAAAAACATGAAATGACGATCATCATCAGCAATGAAAGGTTCAGAAAGCCATCCCAACCACAGCATTTTCCAAGGTCTCCGCCATTGTGCAATCTAGTGCATTCTTGGGTGGGGTGCTGAGCTGAAAACTATCAAAGCTGAAAACTATCAGATTGGATGCTCAGTTTGCACTGAACAACATTGTCTGCATGAAGAATACATCCCAAAAGTAGACACCAAATGCAAACATAGAGATAAAGATCAAGATGTCAGATGTGAGATAAAGAACCAGGTGCCAGGCATGCAATAGTGCTCTTATTCTAAATGATGCGATGCCTCACTAAGACCTGTATCTCTACATCAACTTTCCAGTATCATGTTTCTACCCCGCTGTTCACCGTACTTCCTGCTCACTACCTATGGACAAGTCCCCCCCCCCCCGCAAAAAAAAAAAAACATGAAATGACGATCATCATCAGCAATGAAAGGTTCAGAAAGCCATCCCAACCACAGCATTTTCCAAGGTCTCCGCCATTGTGCAATCTAGTGCATTCTTGGGTGGGGTGCTGAGCTGAAAACTATCAAAGCTGTAAACTATATGTGTGAACCTCTTTTTTTTGTGTCTGTTCTTTAAAAAGAAAGACATTTGTCGCTACCCCGGACTTTTTTAGGAAAAATAGGTGATATCCTAAAAATATTATGTAGTCCGGTGATAGTTTAAAAGATATTAGAACCGAAGTTTGGGTTCTTTGAAAATTTTGATTTTTGACCCTTCTCCGCCGGATGGTGCGAGTATCTGGCGTTAGCTTACATCGAGCAACGACTCGAACGCCTTTGATTATCCGTCGCGGCAACCGGTGTTTGGAGATGTGCACATCCACAAAATAAAGTAAAGAACTCAAAAGGGCAGCGGCCTTTTGGGTCCGGTGAGATGCAAGTCGATTTGGTTCGGGTTTGTTTTATTTCTTTGTTGTGGACTTGAAAGTCGGTTGTGTTGATTTTGTTTGACTTGTTTTTTATTTGATTTCTGTTTTGATTTCTTTTGATTTGTTTTGTTCTGAATTTGTTTGATTCAATTTGTTTTGGTTTTATTTTTGATGTGTTTGAAGTGTTTTAAGCATGTTTGGATTTTTGACTTGGTTGATTTATTAAATTTTTAGATTCTGAATTTTCAGATTCTGGACTCTTCAGAGTTCTGAATTTTTGTTTTAGGTGGATTTTGATCCATGTTTGAGTGTTTGAAGATGGTGCTTATTTGGTTTCTTTGGGGTTAAGCATTCAATTATTCATTTGAGTGAAATTCGGTGGATTTTCAGGTTCATTAAACCAGTCTTATATGTGCAATCGGGGTTGATTAGGATTGGTTTTCTTTTGGACAGATTTATTTAAATCTGGAATTTATGGGTTTTGGATTTAATCAAGATCTGATTTTCCTCCTTTTTTATGTTGACAGATTTAATTGAAATCTGATTTTGTTTTGGCAGATTTTGTTTAAAATCTGATTGCGGTTTGATTTGTTCCAAAACTGGTTCAATCTTGTTGAAGATCAGTTGTTTGTTGAACCGGAATAAGTTGAATTTTAAATTCAGATTTCTTTCTAATTCTGATTCTTTTGTTTTGACTTTCAGATTTGATTTTCCGCTTGAATTCCCAGATTGGGTTTGAAATGATTTTATTTTGGTTTGGCAGTTTGCATCGCTTCCGACCCATCGGGCTACTTTGAATGCCCGGCTTCATACATCAATGTAAACATCAAAGTTTCATTTATTGGAAGTTGGAGTACATGGAGTACAATGAGTGGTGATCCTTCCCCCAACTTAGGTTCTCCACCGGTTTAGAAAAATTTCGGCATTACAACGGCATGCCGACAAGTTTCTAACTTGGTGAAGTTTACCCGTCCAACAAGGCTAGTCGGTGACTTAGCCAAAATTGGGGGAAGGATCGACGGCTACGGGAGCTTGCCCGCGCCCTCGTCCGGATCGACGGCTACGGGAACATGCCCGCGCCCTCGTCCAAGGTGGAGTTCCTTAATTTAAGTATTGCTTTCACGTTCTGATTTTTATTTATTTATTTATTTGAAGGCCACTCCGGGCCGATCTATGTTCCATCAGTGTTCGAAGCCGGGCTTCAATTTGTAGGGCTCGGGATGCCCATCTTGGTCTTCTTGGGCCGGATAGGCCTGCTGGGCTTGTGTTTGCGCCTCCAATGTCTTGATGGTAGGGTAGGGGGTGCCCAGACGAACGATCGGCCCCGTCGCACGGGTTCTGAAAGGGTCCGGGACGTCCACCACTACCCACCATTGCTGAAAGTTGGTAGATTCTGCTCCCTGGTTGAGTGCCGCAGTGCTGCCCACTTCTGGAGCTTCTTGGATTGGTCCCTCTTCTTGGGAAAAAGCCACAAGGGAGCTGCTGGAAGAGACCTCGAGTTTGCTTCTTTCATTTGAGTGAACAGGACCTGTTAGAGGTCTGTCCGACTATGCCACAAAGGGGGCTGTTTGGGACCTGTTTTGAGGTCTGGTTTGGGCTCTGTTATTCGGTGCCAAACTGGGCTAGAAATGGACCGGTTTGGGGTCTGTTTAGAGTGCCTCTGGATGAGCTGAACAGGTCCTGAGTTGGACTGGGCAAGGGCCAGATCTTGGGCCTGATATGTGGGCTCGGACTGGGCCTGTAGGAGGGCCAGTAGGTGGGCCGGACAAGGGCTATCCATGGGCCTGGATTGGGGGTACCTGCAGGTGGTCTAAGCCAGGTTAGGAGGGGACCGAATATGGGCTTAATCTGGGCCTGATTTGGACCTGTGTAGAGAGGTCTGAGAGTGGAAAGGATCGGGTCACAAGGGGACCGGTTATGGACCTGTTTGGTGGTCTGAACATGGGCTGAACAAGGACAGCATTGGGCCTGTTTGAAGGGGCCGGACTGGACCGAAATGAGGACCTGATTGAGGGTCGGTTTTGGGTGTCTTTAGGTGGGCCGACAGGTGGCCAAGATAAGCTGAACAAGGGCCAGCATATGGGTCTGTAAGTGGATTGATTTGAGCCTGCACAAAGGGTGTAATCCGGCCAGAACGTGAGTGTGATTTTTTTTGAGACCGGGCAAGGGAGTGCATAGGTGGGCTTAAATGGGCCGAAATGGGCTTGGATTGAGGTCTGTTTACTAAACAGCTATAGGGACCTGATGAGAACCTGATCAGGGAACCAGAATGGGACCTATCGGGTGCCTAAATTGGAGACCGGAATGGGCTGAAAATACTTCTCCAACAGGGCCTGTTCAGATAGGATGAAGATGGGCCAAATCAGTGAGGCTTTCATCCTGCTAAAAAGGGGGGCGCAAGGGGCCAGGAACAGATTTACATGGGTAGGCTTCAGTTGAACTGAATGGGACTTTGAGTGGAGAAAGAAGGAAAAGGAGGGGAAGGGGGGGGCGCCCATAGAGGGCTACATATTTATGTAAAACTTCACCCACCTGTTCTTCTTCTACTTCTCTTCTTCTCCTGACCGCAGGTAGCTTCCTGCAGTAGGTGTGCAAAGAGGGCAGCAGAGGGGCAGCAGGGGCAGCAGGGGCAGGGTGCAGGCAGTAGAAGCAGGGCGCAATCCAGCAACCTCCCGGCGTCTGAAGCAGCTCTCCAGATGCTGGTGCGCCCCCCTCTTCTTATAGGGGCTGGAGGGGAGGTGAAGGGCCAGCAGGGGCTGCGCATGGGCCTGGGTTTGCACGCAGGCCTCTTGGCCTCCCTCCCATGCAGCCATTGCATTGAATGGGCTTATTAACTGGCTGCCTCTTCTTCCTCCCCCTTTCTTGAACTGACCGCAGGGCTGGGTTGGCTGCATGGTGCGGCTGGTTGCTGAGGTGGCAGGAGACTTTGGCAGGTGCTGTTCACACCTGGCCGCATGTGGCAGCAGGGCGGTTATGGGCCTGCATGTGGGCCGCGGTCCAGTCCCCTCCCCACTGTTGTGGGCTGTGCAAAAAGGCCTTTTCATGGGCTGGATTTATCTGGTTATGGGCTGGCCGGCCAGGGCTGAAAATGGGCTGCCAATTGGGCCCAAATATTGGCTGAATTGTGAGCTGTAAACCCTACACTTAAGCCCATTTTTTTCTTTGGCCCAATTTTCTTCTTTTTTTTTTGAAAAAACTAGATGCCAACACTATATTATTTCAAAGAAACTAGCTATGCATAACAAAAGCAAGAAACTTTTTGGGTATCCCTCCTGATACTGATCCTAACAACCAACTGAAGATCATGCTGCAATTACCATTCTGTGCCAGGGTACACAAAACCGAAGAATAATATACAAACTGCAAGGCAAATGACAAAAAATGGTTTATTAATCAAAATTTCAGAGCTCAAATTTTCTCTGGCTAAAAGTCATACAACTTTGGATGCACACGTTCTGGTGGAATACGGTGGATTTGCAATTGATGCTCAAAAACTAAGTAGCCATGAATCTCATCAGCCACAACTTTTGCCACCTGCACTTACCATCAAATTCAGAACTTTATCAAGTAAATAATCCTGCTAAAAACAAAACAGAAAATGAAAGTAAAAAGTAAAACAATAATTAAAATAGACACAACCTCTGGGTTTTCAAATTCAATGAATCCATAGTGCTTCGATCTTCCTGTCTGTTGTCCATAAAAGAAACATAAAACAATGTACGTGAAAACAAGGATAATTACAGTGATTCAGAAAGATGGACATCAAAAAAAAAAAGAAACGTAGAAGATATTTCTCTATCATTAAAGAGTTATATTTAACTATTTTGAAAAACTAATATAAAATTATATGTAAATTTGTAGGAGTACAAATATTTGATAACAATTAAAGTTGTATATATTTTGATACATGTAGATATTATAGTGTTGGTCAGAAAAGGACGGAATGTGCTAACTTCCAAGATGCCAAAATCCCAATTTCAAATAAGTCCACACGGAAAATATCTACAGTTGACTCAATATAACATGCCACCAAACAAAAGAAGGAAGCAACTTTTCAAGAAAACTCCCCCCCCTGGGCCTTTTTACAATTATCAAAAGGACCCTAAAGCAAGGCAGCTTGACAATGTAGGCTGACTGCCATGCCAAGTCAGCATAAGAACCAGATTGTTCCATGCATGCTCCATTCACTTGGTTATCAACAAAATCAAGAAATCTTGCAGTAAAACATACAGGTATTTCCATTTGGAGGTTCTAAGTACTAGAAAATAGGATAGGCCTAAGGAATGCAAAATTAGAATCAGCCACTGGATTGGCTAGTGCCAATTCCTATTCAATCTGGATCGGATCTGCAGAATCAGACTATTCTACGAAAGAAAAAACAATCTGAAATTGGTCCAAATCGATTCTTCAAACCCCCCCCCCAAAAAAGTAAAGAAACCTATAGAAGAAGCTTTCCCATGAGATTCGAGTCCTATCCAACTCTTTTGGGACCAGAATCAGCCAGCAATCCCGGCGACGGCAGCCCAAGCAGGGAAGGTGGATATGCTACTGAGTCTCCATGGGGCCCGGTATGAGCCGGATCTTCCTACCCGGATAGGAGCATCTTCCCCCACCTGATAGGATGGAGAAAATGTTGCAGCATTGCATATCCGCTGAAATAGGCTGATTTGAGCCAAATAAGTCTCGACCCAAGCCAATCCAGTCTATTCCGGCTGATTCTGCAGGAGGAATTTGGTGATGGATTGGTCCTCCAAAATCAGGAACGGCATCAGCTAATTCCAATACAGATCGACCAATTTCGTGAACCATGGATAGACCTTTGAAAATTAAAAATGGGCAAAAATAAATTAAAATAAGAATACCTTCTTATTTCTTGCGAGCCTTAAATGTTTGATTTTACCAAATTTCCCAAAGAAACCTGCAAAGAAAAAGCTCTTAGTACATGGGCAGCAAAGGCAGAAGCAGAATGTGTAGAGTTCTTCAATTTTTTGTATCATGAGATAACTTTTGTATCATGAGACAACACTTGCCTTCCATCTGATCCTCGTAAAAACCATGAGGTATATGGCCAATGTATAACACAGTGGCGGTCTCCTTCTGTGGCTCAGAAACCTCAGTAATTTGCTTTGCTGGGCCTCCTTCCAAAGGCTTCACATTAACGGCAATAAAAAAACAAAATTGAGTATTTTCTATATGATAAAACAAAGAGAAAAGGATGTTAGACATGAAATGCCAGATCAAAAATGGAACACTAACTTTAGCAATTTAGGCATACCAAGAAGTCAGAAGCTTCGCTCTTCCTTTGAGAAATTGTAAACGTGGAAGATATCTTCTTTAATTTCTTTGTCAAAAGCTTCTTCTTTGCCTTTGCACCCATCTCTCCTTGTCAAAATCTAACAAAGAACGATAGTCTGTCAGGTGAACAATACAGAAACGATAGGTCTAACGTTTAGGAATACTGTCAAATGGCAGTATTCCTAAACGACAGAAACGATAGGTCTAACGTTTTGAGGTAAAAGGTGACAACAAAGAAATCTAAATTGCAAAGTAAATCAAAATTCAAATGAAATTTACTGGACACATCAACCATAAGATCATAGTTGAACCTCACTAGGATTATAGAAATGAAGGTAGTTTCTTTAAAGAGTTGTCAAAGGCAGGTGCCTAAGTGCCAAGGTGTTTTGCAAGGGCACTTAGCCCAAAAGGTCCCCAAGACACCAGCCTAAGCACTCAAAACAACCAAGGACCCCCGCCTTGGCACCTAAGGCATTTGGATTGTGCGTCCCAAGTCGTCTTCATGACTAAAAAAGTTCTTTCAAGAGGCACATAGGGTGATCATTTAATGATAGTGTAAACATATTTAACAAGTCTCTCTGTCGCTTATACTATTAGACGTGTGAAAACTCGTCTTTGGAATTTTGTAAAGAGAATTTTCTTGACATTAGACTATTTAAGAAAATAGGTCATATTCCATTAAGAGTACTAACTAATCTATTGATACGTGTGAATGTATACACCAAGGTTATCAGGTTAAGTGAAAACTTGATTTTTGACATCTCCCCATCGGATAGTACAAATATCCAATGTTAACTATGTCGAGCAACGACTCAAAACCTTTGATTAACCGTCATAACAATTTGATTCAGACAAGGTGCACATCCACATAAAAAAATAAACTCAATGGGACAATAACCTTGTTGACCCGATGAGATGCAAACATTGTTAAGTGATGTTTGTTAATGTTGCTTTTATTTGTTTTGAATTATGTTTTTAGATTTGATATTAAGTTGCATTTGATGTTTAAGTTTTATGTCATTTTGTTGTTTGTGTTTTGATTTGTTTTTAGTTGAATTTAGTTTTAATTCTGAGTTTAGTTGAAATTATTTTTATTTCAATTTTGGATTTGATGAGTGAATAAAGTATTTTCATATTTAATTCACCTGATTGACATGCATTATGAGATGTATTGACATGTATTACGAGATGTTTTGATTATCTCTTCCTTGTGTCAGTTTAATTTTGATATTGGCTTGAATATGTTCAACATGTTTAAAGTGCCTTAAATGTGTTTTTCAATACTTTGATTTAAATTTTGGTTGATTTTATGATCTGATTTTTTTTGTTTTGAGAACTATTTTACTCTCTTTTACATATTTTAAATATTATTTATTTAGTTTTCTTAGAATTATTTAATTGTCACATACTTAAACATTTAATTCCATTCAATTAAATGTGTTTTAAGTGAACTCTCAGATAGTTAATTATCTGATATAAGCATTTTCAAATTTAATTAAATGCATTTTTAGTTTGTTTTATCTTATTTATTTTTGTTTGATAGGCATCCAATCCAATCCACCTGGTTAGCATTAATTGTCCAAACTCAAACATCGGTGTCGGCCAAGAATTCCGAAATCAGAATCGGAATCAAAATCGGTCAATACTGATCCGATCCGATTCGAATTAGATCAACCAGAATTGGCCATCTTCATACAAATTAAAAAAAATAAAAAATCTAAAAAATAGGAAATTCACTAAAAATTTCTTAAGAAAACAAATGTAACATTTAACATGTTTAAAAAAATTAAAGTGTTATCTATATATGATAAACAAATATAACATAATAACATGACAATAATGACACATCTCATGTTTATCAATATCTATAATATTGACCTTCACCCTCTTTCTTCTGCTCCTCCTAGGTCGTCCATTGTTTTCTTGTCAATGCGGACGTATATCCATATGAAAAGAATGTATCGGCCATCTTACTGAAGTCATAGACATCGGACTGTGGCACATAAGTGGGATGTGTAGGTGAAATCCATAACTGTTGGAGCTCATCATATACTGGAGAATCCAGTTCTGTATAATGATGTGGTGACTGCTCATCAAAGAAGTAGAGTTACTGTGAATTAGATGAGTCTCAAACTACTGCACTTATATTTGCTCCATATATGTCTCCTCCTCCTCCAAGTTGGGCGGTTGATCTGCACTTCTCGTCATCATCACCTGAGGAGGGTGCCTCTATGTTGTCATCTGAACTCACAAGATATCGTCTAATATCTAACTTTCTTCTCTTCGCTTCTTCAGTAATACCATGCAATGACCCACAACCCATGAAATTTTTAACTGTGCAAAGCATCCCATTTTTCTTGTTGTCACTTTTGTCTTTATCCTCCCTAGACTATGAATGGGCTATGTAGCTGGAGGTAGGGCAAGAGCCGGGGCTAAGGCTAGAAGCGGTTGTAGGGCTATTGGGGTAGAAGATGGGCCTACCTGAGGAGTACATGGAACATACTCAGCCTCAACGTCATCTAATTCTCCTTCTGCCCATGCACAGTCCTCAAGATCAAACTCAACTGGATAATCTCTAGCTACCCTCTCCTTTATCTAAGAAACAAGTGAGTGCTTCTCCTGAAATATTTGGTCCATATCAACCTCTTCAGGTGGTGTTTGTGCTCTCAGTCTTTGCTCATTGGTTTACCTACAAGCCGTGTAAATCTTTCCTCTAAGATCTTTTGTTAGTTTTTGAAATTCTTGATGTGCAGCCACATGTTATAATGATACAGGCTTCTCCAACCTATCGGATTAGCCAATTCCTCCTCTTTGTGTGTATTAAGTTAAATGTACTCCAGTTCTTCTCACAATAGGAGAAACAAGTGCTCTAGCTCAATATCCTGATAATAACAGTA
The DNA here is from genome assembly GCA_036172225.1 of Cryptocoryne crispatula var. balansae. Classification (NCBI taxonomy): domain Eukaryota; kingdom Viridiplantae; phylum Streptophyta; class Magnoliopsida; order Alismatales; family Araceae; genus Cryptocoryne; species Cryptocoryne crispatula. The sequence goes on from CM069928.1 coordinate 24,020,217, forward strand.
ACTAGTGAATTCCATCCACTCTTGACTTTGACCCAAACCCACCACTCAATTGTAAAAAAAATAGTGAAAATCAGCCCTCTCTAGACAATTAATAGATTTCTAGTTCTAAAAGAAGGTAAAAAAACATGGTCTTAAATAAACATACTAAGAGAAACTTTGCCATTAGAATATTTCAGATCAACATCTAAATATACTCCAACTCTTATCTTATAGTGTTGTATCTGAAATTAATAATTACAAAATGATTAGTGTTCCCAATTATTTCTTCACTCCCAATTAGTAATACAACTTTCACTTCTAACTCAGCTTATGTCCTATCCTGTTGAGATCGACACAAACACTAAACGACTGAGAGAATATCCTGCAACACCACATTATTGTTAGATACCTGTCCTCCTTATTGGATTCGGGGTTTAAAAAATATCTTACAGTCATTGAAACATATTTCATTATTAACAAACTACACATTGACTAGGTAGGAAGTGAATGAGCACAAAGATATACACGAACTTGCATTTGTACACTTTAAGATTTTTCTCTTTGATTTTCAATTTCACATGGTTCATTGCATCATACAAAGTGCTCATCTAGTTCCAGTTATATGAGTCAACTAATCTCAAGGTAACTATAAGTGGCTCAATAATTGCCAAGTAATAGGCAATCCTCTCCCAAAATCTCTTGTCAGTGATTTTTCGTTCAGCCTTGACAAGGATCTCCAACTAATCTTCCTTGTTATATAGATTGTCCACCATATACTAACAATACTTCTCAAACTGGGCGAACCTAACCAGTGCATGCCTATACCGATGCAAACTCTCCAATGTAATGAAATTTGTGGTAAACTTAGTAGGGCCAGGACTCACAATATCATACTCTGCAGTGTACTCTCTCGTGATATGCAGCAGATGGGGATGCGAATATAAGCATTATACATTCTCTTCTCCTGAGTCTTTGATCATGCAAGCACTCATGTGTTGTCATAAAATTACATAAAATGTATCTACCTGGAATAAAGGTTGACTATGAGATACTAGTGAGTTTGTCAACTACCATACTGAGTCTAATGGCAAAAATTATTTTATAACTGCAATTCAGAAGAAACATAATAGCCTGAACTCTAGAAATTGTAATCATCTTCTGATCTTTGTTGTCCTCTACATTCTCCTTTTTAAGTACTAGGACAAGAGTGGTAGAATTAAGAAGCTTGATGTTCCCTGGGTCTCTCTCAAATGCTTTGATGAGATTCATAAAGTCATATTTAATTATATCCCAATAATGGACAAAAACAACTTGTTGAGAACCATCAGGACCTGGAGCTTTGTTGGTTCAATAAACCTATGGGCATATAATACCTTTTGTTCCGAGAAAGTACTGCATCAGAATTGTCAACATGTAGGACCCTGGACAAATTGAACTTGAGAAAAGGTTTCCAACTGTCATCATCAGAAAATAGATTTCTATAAAACTCAAATGCATGAGTTCCAATTTGGTCTACCTAATGCAATCAAAACCAAACACTCCAAGTCCAAGCCTATGAATAATGTTCATTTTCTTTTTGATAGTTGCATGTGTATAAAAATATCTCATATTCTTATCACCCTCTTTGAGTCATAACTGCATTGATCTTTGCTTCCACTTAATCTCCACTATGTAGCACCATTATTTATGCAATCTCTTCGTCGATATCCATTCTGCTCTCTGGTTATCAATGATATGACCCTTATAAATCAGTTGCTTGTAGCTATCAATCTTGGAGATCCACTCCAACTTGACTTGAAAAGATATAGAGAAAGATGTTATAGCCTTAGTTTTAAGGTGTTTCTTAACCCACTTCAACTTGTTGACAAATCTTCAAGTTGCCAAGAAAGAGCTTACATTCTTCTCGTTCTATCATTCACACTGATACTTCGAAATTAGACTCCGTACACCAAGCAAGTTCAAACCAACATTTTTTGGTGTGCCTTAATTTTCCTTTAACAAGAGATACCAACAGCGAAGTTATCCGATACCACTCTGAAAATATAGAAACCATCGAGAGCACCGAAGTCTTGCACCCAAGAAGAAGATACAAAAAAACTGTCTAACTTTGACTTGTTCGATCAAACCACAACCCTTGATCCAATTGTTAAAAAGGGTCATCTCATGAAGCCAAGCTTCCTGACCAACCCTCTCCCTAGGTTTAAGATTGCATTGAAGTCCTCGCACACACCACAGGCATACCTACTAAGACCTCCAATAGCCTTAGTCCAACCAGCAACAAAAATAACTATATCGGACTCACTCTGGGGACCGTTGCAAAAGAACACATGCTACTCATTGCCTTCAACAAAAAATTTAATGATCTGAAAATATCTCTATTTAGTTACATCTTCAACAACAAATTTACTCTCGTCCCATAACATTGCTAGCCCACCACTCCTAGTAGATGGCACATACGAGAAGTCTTATAGGTTACCTTATATCTTGAGATTTGACGTGCCAGATTTAGTTTCCTGCAAAACAAGGATATCTAGTTTATGCCAAGGTCATTAAGTTTTATAATTTTATCTCCACCCAAAATAACCTTTCCTTACAATTCCAGTTGGCGACTGTGATCATGGATAAATGACAATGACTTTTCCATCCCTCTTCCTCCACCTCTCTTCAGATAAGATTTCATTATTAAGAAGAAAAATTGTCCCTCTAGAATTCACTCTCTGCTGGCAGTTCTTTTTACTAATATGAAGATTCCCTAAACAAGGGAGGTCTTGATGCAATTTCCAAAAAAAAAATCTTTGATATCTTGCTTGCAACCCAAGAAATTGAGACCTATAAGGTCCCTAATAACATAAAGGGCCATTCAAAAATAATCCAACCTTCCAATAAAAAATTTGACCATCTATGAAGAGAATTCTTTACCACATTGGTTGGTATAACAACCAATAGCTGGACCTGACGGACTTCTTCAAACTCTATTGGAGATGGATCTTCAAGAGACATGCCGTAGGAGTGATAAATTCGGGAGCACCTGCAACCACCTTCCTCCTAGACTCCAGAAATGACAGAATGATGGGGACATATTTTGAATATTTTGAGTTTTCCTTTTATTTTTATGTCCATACGTGGACAAGTATGTAAATAGGTTGCTTAGAGGTCCTTTCTTTAAATTTGTCCATCCTCTATATAAAGAGGGGTCCGATGTACATATTGAACAATCAATAGAGTGAAGAATTTTTGGAAGCTTCCGCGGTTGGTTCTCCCGTGAGAGGGGCTCTGCCCCGTCTCTTCCCCACCCCGGCCAGTGAGGGCCGTCCCTCTCCCACCTCCGGCATGAGGCCGGCTCCCTCTTCACCTCCGGGAAGGAATCCCGGCTTATCTTCTCCACCTCCGGTATCGTGAGACCGGTTCCTTCCCTCCCCCTGGCCCCGCGCCGTTCACCTCTTCCCCCCCTTCTCGGTTCGACAACCCAGCCAACGATTCCCCGTCTCCCGCCTCTCCTTCGGATCCAGTTTTCGCCAGTCTGCGGCGCGAGATCGACGACGGAAGAAGAGGAAGAAGAAGAAGACTAGGCTACGGGAGGAGGGTCCGGCGATCCCCGGAGCCCTTTCCCCCCCCTGCGGCTTTCTCCCACGAAGACGGCACCGCGAGCTTCCTCTCCTGCTTGTCCCGGCTCTTCCGTCTTCCGCCTGCGATTGGTCGATGGTTGGACAACGCCGTGGGCCATCGAGGGCGGCGCGGGATGGTCGCTGCGGACGCGCGAGGTCACCGCCGGCGTGACGAGGACGACGCCCCTTCCTCCGCCGGCCCTCGCGCACCGCCCGCACTCGCGCGACGAAGACGGCGAAGGCGCCGACGCTCGTGAGGCGCTGCCCCGTCCGCCCCGCGTTTTGTCGCGGCTCGGGCTCGCGAGAGAACCGTGGCGATGCCGCCACGGCATCGGGAGGAGACGTCTGGATCGCGGCCACGCCACCCCGGGGCCTTCCCCCTCCGGACGCCACGACCCCCCCCGCTTCGGCTCGCGCGCGGCCGCGCGGCCCGCGGCCGGCCGGTCCGCGGCCAGACCGGTCGCCAGACCCGGTCCAACCGGGTTCAAGGCCGGTTCAAGCTGGTTTGACCCGGTTCAGCACCTGAACCGGCCGGTTCAACCCGGTTCAGGGTGTTCTGGGCCGGTTTAATCCGGTTCAGTCCATCTCGAGCCCGGTCCGGACCTGTTTGGATCGGTTTGGGCCGATTTAGGCCGATTTTTGGGTTCGTTTAGGTGTTTTAGCGGCGATTAGCGCCGGTTTATTTCGCTTTCGGTCGGTTTGACCCGGTTCGGCCCTGTCCCGCATCGCCGTTTGGTATCGAGCCCGAATCGGCTCGTTCTCACGAGTCGAGTCTTGGGTACGTCCGAACCGGTTTAAAAACTCGAGGTCGAGTTTTCTCCCGGTCGGAGAGAATGATGGGGACATATTTTGAATATTTTGAGTTTTCCTTTTATTTTTATGTCCATACGTGGACAAGTATGTAAATAGGTTGCTTAGAGGTCCTTTCTTTAAATTTGTCCATCCTCTATATAAAGAGGGGTCCGATGTACATATTGAACAATCAATAGAGTTGAAGAATTTTTGGAAGCCTCCGCGGTCGTTCTCCTCGCGAGAGGGGCTCGCCCGTCTCTTCCCCACCCCCGGCCGAGGGCCGTCCCTCTCCCACCTTCCCGGCACGAGGCCGGCTCCCTCTTCACTTCCGGGAAGGAATCCCGGCTTATCTTCTCCACCTCCGGTATCGTGAGACCGGTTCCTTCCCTCCCCCTGGCCCCGCGCCGTTCATCTCTTCCCCCCCCTTCTCGGTTCGACAACCCAGCCAACGATTCCCCGTCTCCCGCCTCTCCTTCGGATCCAGTTTTCGCCAGTCTGCGGCGCGAGATCGACGACGGAAGAAGAGGAAGAAGAAGAAGACTAGGCTACGGGAGGAGGGTCCGGCGATCCCCGAGCCCTTTCCCCCCCCTCGCGGCTTTCTCCCACGAAGACGGCACCGCGAGCTTCCTCTCCTCGCTTGTCCCGGCCTTCCCGTCTTCCGCCTCGCGACGGTCGATGGTGGGACACCGCCGGGGGCCATCGAGGGCGCCGCGGGATGGTCGCTGCGGACGCGCGAGGCCACGGCCAGGGGCAGGCGAGGACGACGCCCCTTCGTCCGCCGGCCTGCGCACCGCCTGCACCTGCGCGACGAAGACGGCGAAGGCGCTCGACGCTCGTGAGGCGCTGCCCCGTCCGCCCCGCGTTTTGTCGCGGCTCGGGCTCGCGAGAGAACCGTGGCGATGCCGCCACGGCATCGGGAGGAGACGTCGGATCGCGGCCACGCCACCCCGGGCCTTCCCCTCCGGACGCCACGACCCCCCCTTCGCCGGTTCGGCGCGCGGCCGCGCGGCCCGCGGCCGGGCCGGTCCGCGGCCGCATCGGTCGCCGCACCCGGTCCAACCGGGTTCAAGGCCGGTTCAAGCCGGTTTGACCCGGTTCAGCACCTGAACCGGCCGGTTCAACCCGGTTCAGGGTGTTCTGGGCCGGTTTAATCCGGTTCAGTCCATCTCGAGCCCAGTCCGGACCTGTTTGGATCGGTTTGGGCCGATTTAGGCCGATTTTTGGGTTCGTTTAGGTGTTTTAGCGGCGATTAGCGCCGGTTTATTTCGCTTTCGGTCGGTTTGACCCGGTCTAGCCGGTTTGTCCTGTGACAACCTCATAGGCATGCTCAATAGTAACAACGCTCTGACGAAATAGCTCTCGCTGATACTCAGGCCGTAGCCCCTTTCGAAATCGAGCGAGTGTCAGAGCACTCTCCTACACATCGCATCTAAGTAGGTAGCTGTCAAAATCAGCGATGTATGCAAATGATCGGCGGCGATCGGTGCCTCGGGTGAGGCTTGCCGGCGGTCGGTCGGCGATATGACGAAGGCATATACTTCTCACGAAGTTTAGCCTTCATCTCATCCCAGGTCTCAATGGGCTCCTGCTGTTGCTGCCTAAGGAGAGCCTCGATATTGAGCCAATGCATCTTGGCCTGACCAGTAAGCTTCATCTTGCCGAATCGCACTCGCCGACCATCAGACATGTCATACCAGTCGAAGTAATGGTCCATGCCAGCCTCCCAATCTAAATAAATACTCGGGTCGAGTGACCCGTCAAAACTGGGGGCATCGACCCTGACATTGCGGATAATCCGATCATCGGCATCCGCACGGTCATGATAAGGATGATGTCCGTGGTCATGGTCGTCAAATCCGACGCGTGGGCCACGTCGATCAGGGCGACCACCTCAAACACTTGTTGTCTTCCACCATTAGTGAAGCACGAGATTCCGCCTGAATGAGAACGAGCTTGCTCAACACTGCGGAAGATGAACCACTGACCCTGAGACATCAATCAACATGAAAAGTATCACCGGCCCAAAGACCAAACCGGGAGGCCAAGCCGAATCGCCGCAACAATCTTCATTAGAATACCCAAAGACCAATTTGGGAGTCCCGACAAAAACACTCTAGCAGGCCGACTCCTATACTAGCTTAGCTAAAAATGACCAGATTCTATACTAACAAGCCCGACAAACCAGGTATCCCCTTAAGACTATTGCTCTTCCTGCCTGATAACCATAACAACACTAACAGTGCTGCTTTTGGCCTCCATTGCCTCAAAAAGCCGGATGACCTTCCCAAACTAGCAAAGTGATGCTGAGACTTAATAAAATGTTGGTTGTCAAAATTATTGATGGAATAAGAAACCCTCACCATTGGTTAAGCCTCTACCACTATCGTGTTAGCATGAAACAAATAAACAATATATTGGACGTCATTCATAATAATTAGGACAGAGAACTCCACACTAAATCTAGGATGCTTTCCACTAAAACTTCGATAGAATCCAATGCTAACCACCGTCTACAGAGATTAATCTACCAAACAGTAAGAAATTTTAGCTGAAGAGACAAAGCGAAAACAGGGAGACCATAGACCTTTAGCCCCGACAAACACTTGTCCCCATTCACCAACCTATTGCAGAGATTCTTCCCAATGACAAACCAAAATCTCCCTCACTCCATTATCAGCACCTTCAATAGAAAACTTCATTGCACCCACCCAATAACCAATGACCGTAAGAGTTATTCCTAACAAAAAAAAACTTTGTATCAAGCACTTCAACCCACCAAGACCTGGTCTCTAGCTAGTTCATCTTCAAGAAGGCATTAACCAAATTCTTCTTGGCCACGTGATTGTCACCACCTAGTAAAGTGATTAACCCACATTGCTTTGACCAACTGCTAAGAGTAAAATCCATCGGGACTTCGACTATGCCGCAAGAAACCATTGGATGGAGAAGAGGACTAGGTTGTGACCTATGTAGTTAGAGGCAGTCGCCTCAACTGCCTAGGTGGTGAGGCGAGGCGAGGCGAGGCGGCTCAAAACCGCCTCGCTCTGGCCGTTGTCGCCTGAGGTGAACGCCTCCAGTGCCTCGGCCGCCTCGGCGGCCGCCTCGGGCGCCTTGTGCGCCTCGCCCGCCTCTTCCCCCTGTCCAGTAAGAACCGGATCCGGTAAAAACCGGATCCGTTTAACTTAAATGTCACCCCACCCTTCGGTTCTCTCTCTCCCCATCGCGCCCAAGCCTCCCGACGGAACAAGGGTTCCCCCCTCTCCTTGTGTTGCCACTGTCGCCGCCGGAAGGTGTTGCTGCCGCCGCCGCAGCTGTCAGACGCCGCAGTTGACGCCGCTTGAAGCCACCGTCGACGCCGCCTCAGTCGATGCCACCGGTAGCCGCCCTTGACGCCACCGGAAGCCTTAGTCGACGCCGCCGCCCTCGACGCCGCCGGAAGCTGCCCTCGACGCGACCAGCAGCCGCTGTCACCGCCGCCAACGTCGGAAGCAGCCAACGCTACTATCGTTGCTGCTAGACACCGCTGTAGGCGTCGGATACCGCCTCTTCTCTGTCGGACAACGTCGCTACCGCAGTTGGACGTCGCCAAAAATTGTCGACGGCTCGACGCCGTTGCCACCAGCAGACGCCGCTGCTATCATGGGTCTGTGCAAAGGTGATTTTTTTTGTTTATTTTTTATTCGTTTGGTTATTTCATATAGCACATATTTGATTAGATATTTATGTTTGTTAAATATTACATCATTTTCATTCGTTGGAATTAAAAGTTAACATTTTTTGAGTTGATTTTTAACATTTTGCTTTGTTCTTTTGTTTTATTATTTTTATTCATTTTATGTTATATTTCATCACGTCTCAAACACGTGAAGACCATAGATCAGGGACAGGTTCTAATAGTCAACCTTCTGCGCCCATGTCTACAACTAAAGCAACCGGTTCCATATCAAGAGCACCTCCTAAATCCAAAGATGTTGAATGGAAATATGAGATTTTAGTAGATCCTCGGAACCGGGATCTTGTTAGGTGTCAATTTTGCCAAAAAGAGTGCAAAGGAGGCATTTATCGTTTGAAGCAACACATTGCAGGCTTGGGGACGAATGTGACTGCTTGCAAGAAAGCAAGCATGGAGGCTAAGGAGGAGATAAAACAGTGTATGCAACAAGCAAAACAAACGAGAGTTGAAAAGGCAATGAACATTAGAGAGATGGAAGGGAGGGACAACCTCCTTGGGCAACGAGTACAATAGATGGAAGATGTCTCACAAAGTGTAGATGAGCTTTCACTCCAATTTCTTCCTCCACGGATCGTTTTTGTGCACCTCCTGAGAAGTCCAAGGTAAAAACAATAAAGAACAAGAAACATTTGAAAGAGGAAAGAGAGCGATGTATTCAGTACATCGCTAGATGGATGTACCAAGCAGGCATTTCTTTCAACACTGTCCGCCTTAATAGTTTACAAACAATGCTAGAGACAGTTAGTCAGTTTGGACCATGGTTTTCCATCTCGCTGAGATCTCGCGAGAATTTCAGTCTCTCCAAGGGGCCGAGATACGAGATCGCCGAGATCTCACCCCATGTAGATTGGTCCATAAAGAATTTTTCTCGGTCGATCTGCAACTACTCTGCATCCCATTTATGATAGTGTAAACACATTTAATATATTTCACTATCACTTATACTATCACATGAAAATGTGTCACAAGTTTAATACCATATTAGTATTTAAATAAAATTGTATACAAGTTTAAATCTTTTAGAAACACAAAGATCATCTTTTTGGTATTGAAAGTGCTTTGAAATTGTTCATTCACACAGTTAATGTACAAAATGTGTTATATATTTTCATGTAAATTCATTGATGTACTCATATTTTTATAAGATATTATGTTATATTTTATATATATATATTTTGATCCGAGATCCGATCTCCTAAGATTTTTCCGAGATCTCTCTGAGATCTCTTCTCTTTCACCCCCCTCCCGAGACGAAGTCGAGATCCGAGATGGCAATCCTTGGTTTGGACCGGGCTTGAAAGGACCTAGTTATCATGAAATAAGAGAGACTGTCTTGTCTAAGGAGATTGAGACCACCCAAAAGTTGGTGGAGAAGAAGAAAGGCAGTTAGGTGAAAATTGGTTGTACTATCATGTCTGATGCGTGGACAGATAGAAGGGGTAGATCATTAATTAACTTTTTGGTAAACACTCCTACTGGTACAGTTTTTTAAGATCGGTTGATGCCTCATCAGAAGTCAAAGATGTCAGGCTGCTAGCAGGTCTTCTTGATAAGATTGTGGAGGAGATTGGTCCATCTAATGTCCTGCAGATTGTTACGAACAATGAGACGAGCTATGTGGCTGCAAGTCGCATTTTGATGGACACACAGCGCCATTTGTTTTGGACACCATGTGCTACTCACTGCCTTGATTTAATGCTTGAAGATATTTCGAAGTTATCACCAATAAAGTCCACAATTCGACATGCAAAATATGTCACAAACTTCATTTATGGCCGCTCCAAGGTTCTAGCTCTTATGAGGAAATACACAAATGATAAGAACCTTGTTCGTGCAGCTGTAACTAAATTTGCAACTAACTATCTAAGTTTGGACAGCTTAAACACATGCAAGGATGATTTGCGACGTATGTTCATTTTGCAGGATTGGACAAATAACAACAATCGATGGCATAAAAAAGTTGAATAAAAAAAGAGTTGTGAAATTATATTGAAGACAAATTCTGGAAAGGAGTGACTTATGCTTTGAAGATCTTCAAACCACTTGTCTGAAGCCATGGATCGTGCCAAGGAAGGAATAAAAAAGGCATTTGATGATAAAATAAATAAATATGGCCCAATTTGGGATATAATTGACAGAAGATGGGATTTTCAGTTACATCGTCCGTTGCATGTTGTAGGGTATTATCTAAATCCACAGTTTCACTATGCCAATCCCGATATTGAGAGCGACAATGAAATCAAGCGAGGGTTGTATGATTGTATTGAAAAGTTGGTACCTTTGCATGAAGACCAAGATCAAATTTTTAGGCAATTGGCAATGTATAGAGGCACAAGGTATGTTTGGTAGGGACATGGCTATCAGGCTTCGAAAGACATCTACTCCGGGTATGATTATTTGCTTATTTATTTCTAAACTTGTATCAATCACTATAGTGTACTTTAATATCAACTTGTTATTTTGTAGCAAATTGGTGGGTAGATTGGAGAAGCACGACCCCTCAATTACAAAAGTTGGCAATACGCATATTGAGCTTAACATGTAGTGCCTCTAGTTGTGAATGTAATTGGAGCACATTTGAGCAGGTAATATTATTTTCCAATTTCAAGGCACCCACGTTCTCTGGCCATTTCGGCACTCTAATACAACAAGATCTCCTCCGTAACATTTACCACAAGCCCATTTTCTTTGTCTACCCACTGACCCACCAAAGACAACCTAAGCATAAGATCTCCAAGGGGCTGAGTTCCCTCTATCGGCAAGGATGACCTTCTCCACACTATAGAGAAGGCGGCCGGTCTTGACCGCATGGAGAGAAACCCTGTTGAAATTGTTAGTACTAAAATGTAATTTTCACTAATAAAAGAATTCCCTTCTAGCTAGTATAAAAAGAAATAATCACTAAGTCAGAAGACTATTTTCGAAGAAAGAAATCACAAAGAAGGTGATGCGATTTGGTGAATCTAGAGAAAAGAAATTTTCTTTATTTCTTTAGAGTAAATGTTCATATCGATTTTTCAACTTAAAGTTTACATTTTATTCTTGATTGACAACTACAAATTATGACAGCATGTGAACAAGAACACGACAACAGTGGTGTGCTAATTAAAGAGATGCATAATTAAATTCCAAATGTATATGAAGATTGCAAGCCAACCTCAAGAAAGATATTTAAATGTTTAGGTGAAGATGAGAAGTTCTACAAAGCAATTGCAAGGAAAGCTAGAATTGGTGTTAGAAATTTGTAAAACGAGTATAACAAGAAAATTGCTTAATTATAATATAAATTTTGTATGTTTAAAAGAAGGATCAACTATATCTTAGAGAGATGTTTATAAATCTAAAATGATATGATGAGGACACTCGTGCACGTGTCCGGTTCGATCCAGCCTACATTTACCGATGGCGTTGACATCCGGTCACATCTTTGTGGATAGATGATGAGTGAGCATATTATTCTTTATTTTATTTTATTGATTAGCTCATGACATATTTTGGATTTTTTTTTGGGATTTATTCGAGTGAAGTCAGCACATTTCACACTTGCATATTTGTTGATATGACATATATACATATGGGATCGGGTACATAGAGGTATAAATAAGAATTTTGGGTTTATTTGATCTTTTGTCGTAGGCCTATATAAGGCCCTCATTTTGTATACGCTGGACATGATGATGAATGAATGAAGTGAGAACGAAATGATTCCTCCTCCTGTGTCTCCAGTTTCTTCCCCCTTCTCTTAGGTCACACACCGCCGCCGCCGCGGCTGTCTTTCACCCCCCGTAGAGACGGGTCTTCCATCGTCCTAGCCACTACTGCCACCCCCTGTTCAAATGGGCTCCTGATCGCCTCACTTCGTTCGGCCGTCAATAGTCTTCCCCACCGTGCGGAATCGCCTTCAACGGCAGCGCGATTCTTGGTCTACCGCAGACTCTCGCATCCCGCAATCGGCGCAATCCCGCAGCGCTGTGTGAGAAGGCACCGCACGCGATAGCTCCGGCTCCAGGCCCGAAGGCAATCGATCCCTCTGGGGCTTATAATAGCGCTACATTCCGAGTCCGATGACATTCGCAGCGCATCCAACGTCTGATTCCCCTTCATCCTCACGCAGCTGCGTATGCTGATCCCTCCGGGGACTCCTACTAGTGCTTCGGTCCCGCCTCTTCCCCTGGCACAGCAGCCCGTCGGCCTCCCCTGCACAGCAACATAGACAGAACAGCAGACCCGCTTCCCGCGCAGCAGACCGGTGGATTCCTACCAGTGTTACAGTCCCGTCATCCTCTGCACAGCGACGGATAAGCTCGCCGTAGTGCTACAGTCCCATGGCTTGTGCTCGCATCCTGCTCCTTTCTGGCATCCGGTGGATAGCGCTCGCCCGAGGCTGTCGAACTATTGAAACTAACCGCGCGTCACCTGTACAGCTCCCGCTTCTTCCTCTGCACAGCATCGGATCAGCCGCATAGTCCCGTGCAGCCCCTTCTCGGCAAATTTATGCTCCGTGCCATAGTCCCGCGCAGCAGTCCGGTGGGACTCTACCAGCGCTACATTCCCGTCGAGCCAATGCTCTATGGTGACATGGGTAGTTGACCTCCCTAGCAACGGGAGCGCAGGTACGTCTTTGTTCAGTCTGCTGCTTGCCCATTTATTATGCACCTGTTTGTCGTGTCGATTTGTGAGCTACGTGTTACACCAATTAAATGTTACGCTGCCAGGTTAATGTGTTTATGTGAGCGTTACCTGATTTCGGTTAAATTAGATCATTTTCATTAGTAGTCGAGTGTCCTAACTCGGTGGCATCCACACATTCGTAAACCCCTCCCACTTTGAGGGATCGATACTCGGGCGTGTTTCTACTTGTACGTAGTCGTTATTCTGGTTATACTACACTTGTTTAGCATATTGGTATATCCGCATTGCTGTTTATTGCTAATTTCAGTTTGGCGGCGGTCGGTCCCGCACCAATTTTGGTATCAGAGCAGGTCGAGTTAGGACATTTGCTTAGTTGATATAGGCATTTGAGTCTCATTTGCATGCACACCCGTAATGGCGCCCACTACCTCCCTGACTTCCCTATGTCTGACCCTTTACCTGACCACCCTAATCTAGCTATAGACCCACACATTGCACAGCTGTCTCACCGGGTCGACACTTCGAAGGTCCTAGTTAGAGATGTCAATGACCGTATCACACACTTAGATGACCGATTTATTCAATTTGAGCAGGTCCTTAGTGACATCACTGGTCAGCTAGCAACGCTTCAGAGGCACCCACCTCCTCCTGATCCTGGTCGGCCTGTTGATCATGTCTTTGTGGCAGCCGATCATAGGCCGCTTCTTTTCCAGGGCCGTCCCCTGACCCCTCCTTGTGCTCCCCGAGGTGGTCGCTGTGACCAACGTGGCCCACACGTTGGATTTGACGACCATGACCATGGACATCATCCTTTTCATGACCATGTGGATGCCGATGATCGGATTATCCGCAACGTCAGGGTCGATGCCACTAGCTTTGACGGGTCACTTGACCCGAGTATTTATTTAGATTGGGAGACTGGCATGGACCATTACTTTGATTGGTATGACATGTCTGATGGTCGGCGAGTGCGATTCGCCAAGATAAAGCTTACTAGTCAGGCCAAGATGCATTGGCTCAATATCAAGGCTCTCCTTAGGCAGCGACAGCAGGAGCCCATCAAGACATGGGATGAGATGAAGGCTAAACTTCGTGAGAAGTATATGCCTTCGTCATATCGCCAGTGTCTAATTGACTGTTGGCAAGCCCTTGCCCAAGGCAACCGGCCAGTCGCTGCATACATCGCTGATTTTGATAGCTACCTAATTAGATGCGATGTACAGGAGGAGAGTGCTCTGACACTCGCCCGATTTCGAAAGGGGCTACGACCTGAGTATCAGCGAGAGCTGTTTCGTCAGAGTATTGTTACTATTGAGCATGCTTACGAGGTTGTCACAGAATATGAACAGTTTTAGGCATTATTTGACTACCCCGCACGCACTAGGCCTCCTGCTCATGTTCAGGGAGACATTCGGGCCACCTTTGCCCCGCCAGCTCGCGCCCCTCCTGTCAGGTTTCAGGAGTTGCCAGCTCGCCCACCCCCTCCTTACCCTATGAGAGGTGCGGGATTGTCAGCTCGCAACCCTCCCCTCTTACTTCCCTCTCTTCCTACTCGGCCCCCTGTGGCTGCTCCTTCCCCTCTCAAAGCCGAAGACAAGGGCAAGGCCCCTATGGTTGGAGAGTCCTCGCGTCCCATACCTCGTGGGAACTGTTTTGGTTGTGGGCAACCTAGGCACATGCGTGCTCAATGCCCCTACTCTCTTTGCCTAGATGGTCAGCCCCTTGATTTCCCCTCAGCCCAGCCCGAGGAGTTCACCTATGTGGCTGACCCTAGCATGTCTGATGAGTTCCATGGGGAGGATGTGATTTCACTTGACGCACCTCCCACTATTCCCCAGTCAAGGATAGAGGAGAGTTCACTTGGGATAGTTCACTGTGTTTTCACACAGCCTATCCCAAGTGATGATTGACGTCGTACCACCATCTTCCACACTCACTTTCGGCTTGGGGGAAAGGCATGTAAGGTCATTATTGACAGTAGAAGTTGCATTAACGCCATTTCCGCTCGTCTGGTTTCATGCCTGGGACTCGCTCCGGCGAACCACCCTCACCCCTACGAGTGTCCTGGGTGGATTCCACTTCCATACCTGTCTATACCCGGTGCTTGGTGCCCCTCCATTTCCCTCCCTACTATGGGAAGATTTGGTGCGATGTTCTACCCTTGGAGGTTGGGAGTATCATCCTCGGTCAACCTTGGCTATTTGATGTGGACGCGACCCTCTATGGTTGGTCCAACACGTGCATCTTTGAACACCAAGGTCGGCGCATCATTCTCTCTCCATCTCCCCCTCCGGTTCCAAAATCTGCTAGTAACTCGCCGCTCCCTCTCCCTTTGGCGGCTCAGTCTCCTTCACCGGCCCCATCGACAGCTGTAGTCACTACCCCCTCTACTGCTTCCACTAGCCCCACTCCTAGTGTTGGTGGTACCCTGCAGCTTGTCACTTCTCCTTCTAACACCCATGAGAAAAGCACCGTGGCGTGTCCTATGCATCTTCCACCTCCTGCTCGACTCCTACACTTGGTCAGTCATCATGAGTTCAAGCATAGCATTCGAAAGGCACCCGTATTTGCTGTGGTCGCTCGGGAGATTCATCCCGAGCCTAAGACCCCGCACTTGCCCGAGGTTGACACACTCTTGCAAGAGTTTAGCGACGTATTCCTTGAGAATCTCCCCATCGAGCTACCTCCAATGAGGGATATTCGGCACGCTATCGACCTTGTACCCGGATCCACGCTCACAAACCTACCTCATTATCGAATGGATCCCTCGTCTCACGAGGAACTGAGAAGGCAGGTTGAGGAATTACTGAGCCGTGGGTTTATTCGGGAGAGCTTGAGTCCTTGCGCGGTGCCCGCCCTGTTGGAACCTAAGAAGGACGGCTCATGGCAGATGTGTGTCGACAGCCGGGCCATTAACCGGATTACTGTCAAGTACCGGTTTCCCATTCCCCGCTTGGACGACATGCTAGACATGCTTGCGGGATCCACTATATTCTCCAAGATTGATCTGAAGAGAGGCTATCACCAGGTCCGTGTCCGACCAGGTGATGAGTGGAAGACAGCCTTTAAGATGAAGGATGGGTTGTACGAGTGGCTAGTAATGCCATTTGGACTGTCCAATGCCCCTAGCACATTCATGAGGTTGATGAACCAGATTCTTCGACCATTTATTGGGTGGTTTGTGGTAGTCTACTTTGATGATATCCTTATTTATAGCCACTCGCGTGAGGACCACTTTAGCCACCTTCGGGAAGTGTCTCACCCTTCGTCGAGAAAGGTTGTACGGAAACCCTAAGAAGTGTGCCTTTTTGACTTCTTCCATTACCTTCTTGGGTTTCATCGTTTCGGCTGATGGTGTCTCTGCCGACCCCGAGAAGATCCGGTCAATTACTGAGTGGCCAGAGCCACAAAGCATTCATGATATCCGGAGCTTCCTCGGCCTTGCTACTTTCTATCGCAGGTTCGTTGGAAGGTTCAGCTCTGTCGCTGCCCCTATCTCGGATTGTCTCCGCAAGGGTGTCTTTTCATGGTCTAAAGCCGTCGCTTCGGCTTTTAACACCTTTAAAGAGATGATGACCCAAGCACCTATACTTCGATTGCCTGATTTCTCTAAGGTGTTCGAGGTTGCCTGCAATGCTTCTGGAGTTGGCATAGGTAGAGTCCTATCTTAGGAAGGCCACCCTGTGGCCTACTTCAGCGAGAAACTGTCAAATGCCAAGCTGAAGTACTCCACTTATGACAAAGAACTCTATGTCGTGGTGCAGGCCCTGAGGCATTGACGGCACTACCTTCTCTCTCAGGAGTTTGTCCTCTTCTCCGATCACGAGGCACTCCGCTTCCTTCACTCCCAGAAGAGACTTAACCCCCGACATAGTCGTTGGGTTGAGTATCTTCAGTCCTTCACCTTCGTCCTCAAGCATAAGGCTGGAGTTGAGAACCGGGTGGTTGATGCCTTGAGTCGGCGAGTACTCTTACTTACTGCAGTTAGTGTTGAGGTCACCGGGTTCGAGAGGATCAGGGACGAGTATCCTAATTGTCCTAACTTCGGCCCCATTTTCTCGACTCTCCAGTCTGGTCCATCCATTGATTTCAGTGAATATCTCCTACAGGACGGCTATCTCTTCCTAGGCACCAGGCTTTGCATTCCTCGGACTTCTGTTCGAGACTTCTTGATTTGGGAGCTCTACGCCGGTGGTTTAGCTGGACATTTCAGTCGTAACAAAATGATTGAACTTTTGGAGCATCGATTTTATTGGCCAAGTCTGAAGCGCGATGTGGCCCGCATTGTTGCCCAGTGCCGCACTTGCGCTTCGGCGAAGCAGAGAAAACAGAATACCGGTCTCTACACACCTTTACCTGTTACAGAGTCACCGTGGCAGGATGTTAGCATGGACTTTGTCCTTGGTTTACCACGCATCTTGCGCCGCCACGACTCTATCTTTGTGGTAGTGGACCGATTTTCAAAAATGGCCCATTTCATTCCTTGCTCCCGGACATCCGATGCTTCTGTGGTAGCTCACATCTACTTTTCTGAGATCGTGCGCTTACATGGGCTGCCTAAGACGATTGTCTCTGATCGTGATGTCCGATTTACCCGTTATTTCTAGAAGACTCTTTGGCATCTCTTGGAGACCAAACTCAAATTCTCCACAGCCTACCATCCCCAGACAGATGGCCAAACTGAGGTCGTCAACAGGAGTCTAGGTGATCTCTTGCGCTGCCTAGTTGGTGACCATGTTCCACGTGGGACCTCATCTTGCCATTAGCAGAGTTTGCATATAATTATTCGGTCAATAGGTCCACGGGGTTGAGCCCATTTGAGATAGTCACCGGTCAGAGGCCTAGGTGACCCGTAGATCCCACCCCTCTGCCACTAGCTACCCGTATGTCAGCCTCCGCCGAGTCCCTAGCTGAGCACATTCGGAGTTTACATGGTCACATTAGGTGCCAAATAGAAGTTAGCAATGAACACTACAAGCGGCATGCCGATTTGCACCGACGAGCTCAGGAGTTCCAGGTTGGTGACTACGTCATGAACAGGGTTAGACCTGAGCGATTCCCATCTGGGGTCGTCAAGAAACTCCAAGCCCGAGGAGCCGGTCCTTTCCGAGTGGTAGAGCGGATTGGGGTCAATGCATATGTTGTGGATTTGCCTACCGAGTACGGGATTAGCTCGACCTTTAATGTTTCTGATCTAGTAGCATACCGAGACCCGGCAGCGATCCCAGGTGAGATTACAGACCCCTACCCCATCCCTTCGAGTGACCCCAGCCACGAGCGTCCACCTCCGGCCCCTGCATCTTCACGACACAAGCAGATCGAGTGTATAATGGATGAGCAAGTTGTGACGACGCGAGCATGGGCGTACCAGCGCTTCCTTGTACGTTGGAGATGCCGACTGCCCTCGGAGGACACTTGGCTGACCCGGGCAAAGTTGCAGCAGTGGGACCCTGACTTGTTGGAGCGCTACCCGAGCGACATCGACCCTTACTCGACGGGGTCAAGTTCCACCCCACCTGGGAAGATTGGTGAGGACACTCATGCACGCGTCCAGCTCGATCCAACCTACGTTTACCGACGGCATCGACATCCGGTCACATCTTTGTGGATAGATGATGAGTGAGCATATTATTCTTTATTTTATTTTATTGATTAGCTCATGACATATTTTGAGTTTTTTTTTGGATTTATTCGAGTGAAGTCAGCACATTTCACACTTGCATATTTGTTGATATGACATATATACATATGGGATTGGGTACATAGAGGTATAGATAAGAATTATGGGTTTATTTGATCTTTTGTCGTAGGCCTATATAAGGCCCTCATTTTGTATACGCTGGACATGATGATGAATGAATGAAGTGAGGACGAATGATTCCTCCTCCTGTGTCTCCGGTTTCTTCCCCCTTCTCTTAGGTCACACGCCGCCGCCGCGGCTGTCTTTCACCCCCCGTAGAGATGGGTCTTCCATCGTCCTAGCCACTGCTGGCCACCCCTCGTTGAGACGGGCTCCTGATCACCTCACTTCGTTCGGCCGTCAATAGTCTTCCCAAACGCGCGGAATCGCCTTCAACAGCAGCGTGATTCCTGGTCTACCGCAGACTCCCGCATCCCGCGATCGACGCAATCCCGCAATGCTGTGTGAGAAGGCACCGCATGCGATAGCTCCGGCTCCAGGCCCGAAGGCAGGCCCCGGACTCCTCCCGCGCCGACGCATCCGTATGATTTCTGCTAGTGCTACAGTCTTCCATCGTTCGCAGCGTCTGATTACGCCTCATCCTCGCACGGCTGCAACGCCAGTGTCTGCTGATCCCTTCAGGGCTTATACTAGTGTCTGATGGCATTCGCAGCGCATCCAGCGTCTGATTCCACTTCGCTGATCCCTCCGGGGATTCCTACTAGTGCTACAGTCTCGCCTCTTCCCCTGGCGTAGCGGCGGGCCGGCAGACTTCTACCCTTCTTCCTTGTGCTACAGGTCCCGCGCAGCAGCCCGCCGGCCTCCCCTGCACAGCAACATAGACGGAACAGCAGGCCCGCTTCCCGTGCAGCAGCCCGGTGGATTCCTACCAGTGTTACAGTCCCGTCACCCTCTGCACAGCGACAGATAAGCTCGCCGTAGTGCTACAGTCCCATGGCATGTGCTTGCGTCCTGCTCCCTTCGGCAATTTTCTGGCATCCGATGGATAGCGCTCGCCCGTGGCTGTCGAACTGTTGAAGCTGACCGCGCGTCACCTGTACAACTCCCGCTTCTTCCTCTACACATCATCAAATCAGCCGCACAGTCCCGCGCAGCCCCTTCTCGGCAGATTTATGCTCCGTGCCATAGTCCCGCGCGGCAGTCCGGTGGGATTCTACCAACGCTACATTCCTGTCGGGCCAATGCTCTGTGGTGACATGGGTAGTCGACCTCCTTAGCAACGAAAGCGCAGGTACGTCTTTGTTCAGTCTGCTACTTGCCCATTTATTATGCACCTGTTTGCCGTGTCGATTTGTGAGCTACGTGTTACACCAATTAAATGTTACGCTGCCAGGTTAATGTGTTTATGTGAGCGTTACATGATTGCGATTAAATTAGATCATTTTCATTAGTAGTCGAGTGTCCTAACTCGGTGGCATCCACACATTCGTAAACCCCTCCCACTTTGAGGGATCGATACTCATGCGTGTTTCTACTTGTACGTAGTTGTTATTCTGATTATACTACACTTGTTTAGCATATTGGTATATCCGCATTGCTGTTTATTGCTAATTTCAGTTTGGCGCCGGTCGATCCCGCATCATGATATAAGATAAAAGTGGTCAATATAAAAATGATGAATAAATCTATTGTGAGCTGCTGAATTAAAAGAATAAAGATGATAAATAAAATCTTGACATCACACAATTAGAAGAGAGAATTGCATGTCTTGTTTAAAAGTCTTAGAGACGAAATTAAAAAATAGAAATTTGTAAAATTTGAAGGTCACAGTTATGCATTACCTACACAAAAGACTCCACTTGAATATGTCAGACAAAGAAGTCACAATGTTACAAAAAACATTTAATCAACACAATTCCTAAGGCAAGCATTTAGACATCACCCATCCTATGTTATCAGAGATGCTTGCCTCAGGCGCCTAGGGGCTGAGGTGAGGCAAGGTGACATGAGGCAAAAACGTCTAGCCTCAATAGTTCTTGCCTCACCCAGATCCGGAGTCGGATCCAGTAACTTAAAATCCTCTTTCCTCCACCCTAAAACTCCCAATGCCCAATCTTCTACCGCGAGACCCTAACATCCTGATGCCCTACAGATTTAAGAAGTGAGTTTTTATGTTTTCTTCAAAAGTTTTAATGTTATATATAATTATATATTATTAAATGTATTAAAAATACATATCTCACCTCAAGTGCCTAAGATGCCTCACCTTAGGCACCTGAGGTGAGACAGCCCTCTCCTCACCTTGGGAGCCTCACGTCTCAGATAACAAAGGCCTCAAGTGCCAAGGCAAGTACCTATGCACTTAAGCTAATCCATACTTTAAACTAGAGGTAACATATAAAAAAGTATTACTATGCTCATAAACATAATAAATTAGGACCTGAAAAGTATCAATAGCTGCAATTTGTTGTTATAAACTATTTATTAATCTAATATATCAAAATAATATTGTAATAATTAACTTTTTACTAATGCAGTGACAAAATCACAAAGGGGGAGGGAGGACCTTTACTCACATCAGCACCTAGACCAGCATCATGGCTGTTGTTTTCCATCTAGGTAAGATCTCTCAATATTATTAATCTAGGCCACTTGTCGAGATCCAAAGGGAGTGGAAAACAGCTGCCGAAGGGGCAGGGAATTGCCACAAAAGATGGCAGCACCATCTTCCCTACCCCATCAGGCGGTGAAGATAGGATCCAGATTCTTAGATCCGACAGCACCAAAAAATCCTAGATCCACAAATTTTGCAACTTTAAGTAGCAGATATGAGCATTTTGGGCTAATGCCAACCACGAATCTAGACCCTGGTGGGAAAGATGCAGACACAACAAAGCTGCCTCCCTCCATGTTGTGGTTCTCTGCGCACTGCCCAAAAGAGGCCAGGCCCTCTCCTCCAGCAAGGTTTTCCTGCTGAACCTCGTGAAAGTCTAGCAAAAATCTCATTTCTCTGTCCTTGTTAGACAAGGTCTCTAGGTAAAACCACGATCCATGATCACAACTGCATTCCATAACATACATCGCTATTAGTTGTGACATCTTCACTGCAAAATGTCCTAATTTATTGCTACTGGTGAACAGTCATTGATTTGTTTCAAGGAACATTGGTAGAAGCATTACCTCAAATTTGGCGTTATTTTATGGAGCTCATGCACGAAAGTCATTACTACTAATGGATAATAGTCCAGACTAACGAGATAACTTACAGCTAGTAAAAGACTCCGAAAGTATACATACCTCGGAATAAAATTCAAGCAATTGCATATTAGAAGCTTAGAGCTTAGAAATAAGCCAGGATGAACACGCTATTTTCCGTTCTAAAGTGGGTGAACTTAGTCAACCAGCTTCGTGCACAATATTGACTGGGCAAACTAAGCAGCCAACGAAATTCCGATTTATCTTTTTCGGCACATCAAGCGACTCTTTGGAAGAAAAAAAAAAAGGTTACGACTTACGAGAGCTTCGCCAAGCTTAGCGAAGCAGGTTAAGTCTGGGGTGTCACCTGCACTGCTGGAAGCGCCGCTAACGTGCGTACAGCCTGGAAGTCCCCAGAAGCCGCCTGAAAGGAGAAGGGGCGAACGGCGAACCGCCCGCAGCTGCCGCGGGGTAGGGCAAAGGTTGGAAGAACCCCCAGCGACGCGCTCTAGAACGAGGGATGTCTACCGAGTAGGGAAGAAATCACCTGGTTGGATGCTGAGCCGTGGGCCCAGATTCGAATTCCTAGATTATAATGTTCTGGCCCATAAACGTTGGGCCCTGGATTACTATTGAAAGACAATAATTTTTTTATATATATATAATAAAAATTATTAAAATAAAATATTAACTAATTAATAACAAAAAATTATAAATTTGATAACTCTAAAAAAATGTGAGTACCGTATATGATCAACAAGGTGGGGATCAGAAGATAGAAAAAAAAAAAGTAAAAACCTTTTTCATCTAACAAGAAAATTTTTTAAAAAATATTAACTTGTAATAGTTGTCAAATACTTCTTTTAGAAAACTTTTTGAAAAAATATAAAATTATAACAAAAAATTAATTTATCATGCAACCAAATAATATATATAATTAGATGTTTGGTTACTTATAGTGGTATATAAATAACAAAAGTGGTTAATAACTACCGCTAAATATGTATACTGAGGATTTTTCTTCACAGGATCGCAGTAGAGAATGTGGCAGAACATTTTTTTCTTTTCAAGTTGTAACAAACTTTATTACCGATATAATCATGTATTTTCGTTGTGATTGCTAGAGTTTACTTTAAAACATGATAAAGTGAAAGTAATATCATTTTTAAAATTATCTCAAAATCGTATTTTGTATTTAATTTTTTGATAAAAATACAATATTTTTTATGATAAGCAGATAACTCATAAAAGGCTTGGCTTTTTGGGCATGAGAAGTACATGCAGCTTCAAACTTTGGTGGTATTTGATTTGACTTTATGAAAATAGTTAAAGTTTTAATTTCATATCCAATTTCTTTCATAGAACACAAATTCTTAATTATCTACCTCTAAAAAAACTATATTGAAGATGATACAGACATTCATTCTTGGAAGCACAAATGAATGTATGATGGAAAGGGTCCTTTGTCTCCTAAACAACTGGCTTTTTCCTTCCTGACATGGTCAAAGATCTTATTGTGGCATACTCCTAGAATTATCATTTAATTTCTTTTTGGTTTGATCAACTGTCTGCTAATCGGATTATTAATATCTTTATTTGTGCAGAATTAGAGCACGACACTCCCATATGTTTTCTTAAAGTCTTCCAAAAGACCAAATTATTTGATTCATTTCTAATCACCAAGCTTATAGTACGTACCCGCAAGACTTGAAGTTGCACGGTCAACGTTAATTTTTAAGTGATTTAGCTCCGGGGGGATTCAAGCAGGTTGGAGAACATCCCCGATTATCTAAGCCAAAATTCAAACTGGTATCCATAGTACGCAACACATTCAGGTATATTTTAAATGGACTTTCAAGAATAGAGTGAAACATAAATTTGCACATTCCTTTTCAAAGATGCCATAAGATGGTTAAAGTAATAGTTCCTAATTTAACCATATGATAGTCTTTTCCCAAAATCTAGTCTAGCCATTTAGCTGGTGCGTTTGGCAACGTCCTGGAAGCTCTTCTAGACCACTTCTCCTTTGACGAGAAGTTTTTTATTTTTTTTCAAGGAACCGTTTGGTTTCACACCGGTACCCACTTCCACTTCACGTTGAAGGTAGAAGCAAGAAGGAGATTTTTTCTCCTTCCACTGTAAAAAGCTCATCCTGGAGTTACGCACGTCTTAACGTGTTTTGGACGTGGGGCTCCTGTGTGTGTGGGGGGGGGGGGGAGAGAAAGACGTGATGATATATATTTTAACTTTAATAAATAGATGATAATATTTGTGGAGAGAGAGACTTGATGATATGTATTTTAACTTTAATAAATAGATAATAATAATATCATAATATGTGGAGAGAGAGACGTGATGATATATGTAATTTAACTTTAATAAATAGATAATAATGATATCATAATGTGTGGAGAGAGAGACGTGATACATTTTGATGTAAAATAATAATAATAACATGGAAACCAAAAACAAGATTATATTTATTTTAACTTAAGGAATAGATTGTCTAAAAAATAAAAATTAATCATACTTGTTTAAAATGAGATTAGCCGACCCACCTTAGGTGGGTTGGCATGGACGTCTGCATGGGATGCAGTGTTCTCGCGTTCGAGCAGCAGCTCGAACATCGTTTCGTCTACCGCTCGAACGCCGTCTATCCCTGGGGATGATCGAGCGTTGGGGCTCGATCGTCTGTCGACGCACTGCACTGTGCGTGCTTCGGCCACTCGGCCATCCGATCAAAAAAAAGAGTTATTTAAATTGAATAAATTTTTATAAATATTTTGAACTAAATATAAAAATTTGTGTATATTTGTTACATTTTGTATTATGTATTTTATTTTAAATATGACATTCAATATGAAATAAAAAATTAAAATAATATGAAGTCATTTTTTGAGATAGTGAAAAAAATATAAAATTATTGTCATAATTTTATTTTTTATATTATTTAAATTTTAATTTCACATGAAAAGTAATATTTTTAAATGGTTACCAAACTGCTTTTACTTCTGTACAATAAAAGTACTTCTCGTTGAAGTACCTTCTCGTAGAAGGCACTTCTAATAGAAGTCCTTCCGTGAAATTGCCAAACGCACGAGCTTATGGACTAGATCCACCCTGACATTTGGAAAGCTGAGGCAATGCTCCATGCAATTCAGTGGGCTTA
Organism: Cryptocoryne crispatula var. balansae; assembly: GCA_036172225.1. Classification (NCBI taxonomy): domain Eukaryota; kingdom Viridiplantae; phylum Streptophyta; class Magnoliopsida; order Alismatales; family Araceae; genus Cryptocoryne; species Cryptocoryne crispatula. Next base: position 24,044,963 of record CM069928.1, read on the forward strand.
TGTCTCTAGAGATTGTAATATTATCTTGCTCATATATACGTTAGTTGGATTTGGTTTAAAATCTATCTGATTATCACGCAAGGATAGAGGGGAGGAGGGAGTGATCATGGTGGTCTTCGTTGATAAAAACCAGATCTTTTCGTTTTATCATGTCGATTAACCGGGAAAGGTCGGAGGTGGAATTAGTCATGCCTTGCCATTTTCGGTTTTCTCCTGCAGCAAAAGAGAAGGAAGAATCGAAAAGGAGGATATTCCTGGACTGTTGCTCTGTTTAGTCTTGTTCTATCTCGTTCTGCGTTCTCGGTTATCTCGTTGGATGAAGAGAACGCCATGGTCCTTGTCGTGGTTCCGGTGGGAATCGATTTTTTTCGTCCTTCCATCCTGGACCATGCGATGGTTTGTTCCTTCCATCTTGCACCATTCGATCGACCTTCGCGAGTCCTCCCATTCGCTCCCTCGGCCGGGAAAATGTTGCGCGCTCGCTCCTCCGCATCCTCCGTCGACATTCGCTCCCTCTGCCGGGAAAACGTTGCGCGCTCACCATCTCCTCCGCATCCTCCGTCGAAGCTGTCCTTCTCTCTCGCCCCCTCACCCGTCTTCCCCTCTGCATCATCTTGCGTCCATTCCGACGATTTCGTCTGCAGCCTCACGAGATTGGCTTTCCTTCTCCTTCCGGGAACCTCCACCTTACGTAATGTTGTAGAGTCCTATCTTCGCAAGGAACAAGGCCGCACGATCTACATCTTCCCCTTTTAACATTAACATTAACATGATGACGCCGCTGCCATTATCTACCCTAGATTTCTCTCCCTCACATCTCTTCCAGAGCCGGACCTATTATTCCTCCAATATTCTTACGCACCGTCCTCCTCCTTCGATTCCTCCCCCTTCGATTGGATTTCCTCCGACGTCTTCCGGTGAAAGATTGATCATCCTCTGCTTGGTAGACTCACGGCCACCGCCACCTACACTGGTCCATCGTCGACTGTTGAGTTTGGAGGTATTTTTTTACAATCTTTTATTTCAAAATGTTGTTTACTATTGTCCAATCGTTACTACTTCCGTTATTAATGTCTTCCTCTTCTATCAGACAGATTTTATACAATAATTCCTCCGTGGGCAATTTGTTCGGCGAAATTTGGTCCAAAGAATATTCAAACGTATCCTTTGGCGAGTTAGTTTTAGTATATCAGTTAGATCATATAGTTTTAGTCTCTCACTTAGATGGTATAGTTTAAACTTCAAATATTCTTTTTTCTTCAACATTAATTAATATGGAATGTATCGTTATGGTGATTATTAAAGCTTAAATGTTTTGAATCTGTAATTTGAAATTCAGTTTAAAAAATCTTTAGAATGAAAACATGTATTGCCGAAATTTGAATCTGAACTCCAAAGCTTCCAAATATGAAATGTGCAGTTTGAAATCTTAAATTAAAAAAATGTTCAAATCTAAAATTGAGATCAGAAACCTCAAATCTGCTCCAAATTCAAAAACTAAATGTTCAAATATGAAAATGAGGTCAGAATGTTTAAATCAGATTAAGAATGTCTAAAACATATCAGTGTAGAAATCATAAAGCAACACATCATAATCTGAATTCTCAAAAGATAGTATAGCTCAATCCAAATGACACGAAGTCTAAGGAATGATACTTCTGGAATCAGATCTGGTGCCAAGGTGACAGCGGTACCGCTGAAGCATCTTCTTATGAGGCAGGGAAGGCTGTATCATATCCAATGGACCGGCTACATACATGAACTTTGGATAGCCATCAGATCTAGCAACAATTGGGTTTGAAAAGGTTAGGAAAAAAGGATATCAGCCGGAGGGAGAAAAAGTTCCAAGATTGGTTTCTTTAATTTCACATGATGCAAAAAATGTGGTAATTTCTTTAATTTCTGGTCTGAAACATATCTAAATCGAATCATAGAATCATAACCGTGAAGGTATAATCCTAGATTGTTCATTTTCAGATATAGCTTAGACCACTTTTAAGAAGCATGACCTTTTCAAAATAGATCTGGAGGGTAGTAGACTCAATAAAAACCTTTAATTAGATGATATGGGATCGATGCTAAGTCTGGATCTTCAGACCTTAGAGCTCTAAGTCACGGTCCGGTCCAGAATCATTGGGGGTTAAATGCTGGTTATGAATACAGGTTCCAGTTGGCTCTGGAGTCAGATCTGAGTTAATAAGACTTGGAGAGTATATGTCCTGGTTTTGGAGCTGGTTTACTTAACAAAGAGAAATCGGGTGTAAGTATGGGTCTTAATATTTAAATATTTTAGCTAAACTCATATCATTTTTTATTGCAGTTTGAACATAATACTGTGTTCTAGGTGGGAAGGACTGAATATGAGAATTCTTTTAAGCTGCAAGTATAGAAATGCTCAGAATCAAATGGGATAGTGGATGTTGGTAAAGTTTGAATTCTGACTATGCACTCAAATTTTGGATTTTTAATCTTTTGTAACTTGAACTGATAGACATGCCTTGAGAATCTGAAATTCAAATTTACAGTATCTTTTCTCAGTTCTTGGAAGCATTTTCAAGAAAACTGTCACTTTTGCTCATTACAAGTAAAACCATTAAGATTACGGGCAAGAGAAAAGAAAAAAAAAGTAGAAAACCAAACTGAAAATACATCAAACAAGTAAGATCCCAAAGGATGAAAAGGAAAACAACACTCTACAATAAAAAAATTCTTCTATGTGTACAAAGGAGAAAAAAATTGGTAGTAGACACACATTATTGGTCTTCTTCGGCTTCCACAACCTTGTTGGCTTGCTGTAAGCCTTGCTGCCTTTAGTTCTAGCAGGAGCCCAACAGCAACCCTTTTATTTATTGGATGGCAGAAGTCAGTAAACTCCAGCCTTTGCCCAACAATTAACATGACCTTTATTACCATATATTTTAAATAATTTAAAATAAGCCACCATTCACATGCAAACTGAATGCTTTTTTACTATGAAGAGTAACCTCCATTAATGCAAATATATGGTACTTGGAGATGATCTGGGTGAGTAACCCAATCCCTAGGCCATCCTACCAGCCCTTGGGCATGTCCATGCTGAAATCCATTAAAAACAGGGGCATATGATCGCCGAAATCTATCTGCACCACACCTACCTGATCACCTATGCATTCTCCCTCTCGGCTGCATGGTTAATGCCCTGTTTGGTTAGAGTTTCATTTTTGATACTATATCAATATTGATATTAATATTTTCAAATGTTGGAGTATCAATATCAAAAGTAATACAAGTTGACACTTGTATTACATGATATGCTTTGTTTGCACTACAAATTTTAAAATTGATACAATTAACCAAACACTTCTTAATGGTTCCTATCAATATCAATTTTAAAATTGATAATGATAGAGGTACCTAATAGTGTTACCAAACAGGGCGTAAATCTCTTTAACTCCAAGGACCAGGCCATGTCAAGACATGCCCGAAGCAAGCAAATCCAGGCTTCTTTGAGCTCCATCCGAAGCCTCCCCTGGCAGCATAAAAGCAGTGAGAAATGGGGACCCGAGAACATCAGATATGCAGCAAAATAACAGCATGAAGGCCCCAATCAGTGGGGTGATAAATTTTGGCAAAAGCTTATGGGGTCTAAATAGACATTGATTTGGCTCTCATAACCATAAAGAATATGTAATTAACAAGATAGAACAATGACCTTAACAATGGTACACATGGATCAAAAATAAAAGAGGAGAGCCCCAATGTCATACCTCTCTACCCCCATATGCCTATAAAAAGCCAGGTTGTTTTCTTTTAGAAACTCCGAAGATAGTCTCTAAATGCCTATCGAGGCAAGGGTAACTCATAAAATTTAATAGAAACACTCTCACTAAAGCCCACAAATTACCCCACATAACACCAAACTCTTAGAAAATAATTACAGTAACACTCTTGTAACTCACATCTCCCTTCATGAGAAAACCTCCCTCGTAATTAATAAAACTTACATCTTAAAGAAATAACTAACAAAACTCCCCTTTTATTCAAGTTTGTAATTCCAAATTTCCAACAATAGAGAGGATGAATTTTCTTTAAAAACTTGCTCATCACTTGAGGACCAGGAAATAGAGTCGCTTGAACAAAACTTTTACCTAATATTATCTACAATCTGGGATTACTAATTTGGATTTACTCTATTTATCGCCATGCATGATATGCCAAACCTTTGAGCAATGTATTTAAGGGCACCGGTAAGCAAATGTATAAAAATTAACATAAAGAACAAGAGGACTTAGATCAAAGTTTTACAAACATTTGAAGTTTTGTAATTAGAGAGGTTGCAGCCATCTGAAAAATCAAAAGTTCTGTTAGATAGAAACCTAAAAATTCAGCATTGACAGGTCAATTAATATTTAAATAATTAAATTCGGATGCTCAGGTATTATCCCAGGCAATATGGCATCTTGCTAAATCTGAAAAATATGGCAATTTTTTGTTTGTTATAGAAATATGTATTTATTTATATCATTAGTTGGCGTATGTTAGATTTATGTTTTATGTTTTGAGTTTGGTTTGAATGCTTTATTTTGAGTTTGTTTTGATTTACGTAGGATCTAAGATAAGAAATAGTAATGCAAAATTTGAATTATAAAGAAAAGGGGCCAACAAAAAATTCAAAACATGAAGGCCATAAACAAAAAAATATCACAAGTAAAGCACCAGTCACAGGCCTTCCAAAAACCAGACTTTCTAGCATCTTAGAGTTATAAGTGTAAACTACAAGATAAACTACTCACCGTGGGTACAAAGATGGAAAAAAAGTTTGTAGCACTGGAAATGGAATCATACCACTAAGACCACATGTGGGAGAGATTCCACAGCCCTTTCCAATTTACTAAGCGTACACTTCACATCCAGTGGGCAGATTCCATTCATTCCTTTAAATTGAAACATTGGAATTGAAACCTCCAAATGTTCAAATTTGGAACATTTGGAAATGAAACCTCCAAATCTTAAAATACTAAATCTGAAATCTGAAATTCAGACTAAGAAGTTTTCAAATATGAAATCTGGTATATATCTTAAATCAGAACAATGCAAAAATATGAAAATTCAGATATTCAGTAAAATCTGAAATCTTCATGAATCAGTCCATCTTGAAGAAGCCTAAATCAGATTTTGTAAGTACATGATTGCTCATAAGCATTAGTTTAAAACCATTTTCTGTATTTGTAATGTTTGGTCTCAAAATACCCTGTTTAACTTACTGCACAAGTGAATTGAAAACTTCACAATTTTCAATTTGGACTGAACACTGGAATTACTGAATACCAAAATTAGATCACAATGAATACCTCAAATCAGATACTTGCCATTTACTTGCAGTTGGGTCTTGTTTGGCTGGGAGAGACATAATGCTTGATATTAACAGCTGTTGCATTTTTTAAGAAGTATGTTTTTTGTTTTCTTTTATTCACTGGACACGTGACTTGCATATTTCTACTATATATTTGCTTCTTGTAGAGTTTTTACACATTGTTGATTCTCATACTTCCTATGTTGATGGCTTTTATAATTTTCAAATGTCATGAGTTTCTTGGATTACAGAACTTTGCAGAAACTATCAAGTTGGGATTGATTTTTGTGGATTTTTCCGGTTGAATTCCTTGGTTCATTGAAGTTATTAGATGATGGCTTCCTAATTCATGATTTTCAGATACTCTTCACTTTCAGATTCTTCCTGCTAAACATAGGTTTATAGATTCATTAGATGTTCAAATGTGCATTTTAGTTTCTTCTTTTTAGACTAGGCATATGTCTAAGAATGAATTTAGTATATGAGCTATCAAATTGGTCATTATGATAGAAATTGGACAGATATATGAACTGAAAATGATCCACTTTCTTTTTGGACTGAGCTCAAATTGGTTTTGGCTGAGAATGATTCTTTTCTTTTTTGGATTAAATTATAGTATCCGGCATTATAAAGCCACGCTTATATGAATCATGGGAAAAAGTGTACTTTTCTCGCATTTCTTCCGACTTTATCCATTATATATTTAAGTTTGATTTATTTGTGTCCTTGTATTTAAAGACGGCTTCTTGCACACTTCTGGCTACTGGTGCATGAATTGTTTCTGGGATGTTTGACAGGTTTAGATGGTCCAACAGGTGTTGGACTGACTTGTTTAAGGGGATTGGATATAGGCATGTTAGAGGTCATTAAAGTGGGTTGGATATAGGCATATCGGAGGCCATGGAGATGGGTTGGATGTAGGCATGTCGGAGGCCATGGAGATGATAAAGATACAGACATGTTGGGGGCATGACTAGAGTATGTGAAGAAGGATTTAGGGAATAGATCAAGAGAGAGAGAGATGGATTCGCGCCCCATAAGATTTGCAACATCATCTCTTTACCCATAAAGTTATAGAGAAGCAAGAGTTGGGTAAGAATCAGACTATCAGCACAACAAGAAACCGATGAAGGTTAAGATGTGATCCAAACTGGATTAGTTGGTCTACTGAAGGTTGGGAATTAGCCTGACTAGCACATCTATCCTTGAAAATAATGAAACGTGATCACCAAAGCTTAAAAGATTATGTTATGCAACTCAAGTCGTACCAACATTTGTCCTTGGGTCACTTGGGTAAAAGTGATACAGTTCTGAACTTATGATGTGTGATAAATAAATACAGTTCAATCAATACTGGACTACCAAACAATATATGTGCTGGACTAAGATAAAAATTAAATTTTATCAAATCTTTAAATAGCATATTAAGGGGTAGATGCCAAAATAGGTCAATGCATCTATAAAATAGGTCAATGCATCTATAAACATATGTACTTCCGATATAATTTACACATCTCTTCATTTACAGGTATTGATCAGGTGATACATAATCACATTTCACAATCAAATCGTGACCTGATAATGTCACCAAATGAATGACAAATATAGTTGTATAAGTTCAGTGAGTCTTCTTTCGTCATACATCAGCTGCATGAATGCTGATATTACTTTTCAGTGCCCATATATTTTGCATACGGAGGCAGGTCATCTTTAGTGAGATGACTACATCCCCAAACCCAACTACTATGACTGCACTGATAATTTTTAGAAGTAACAGTATACTTTCAAATGTCAATTACTTATAGGATGTAAGTGGGTTCATACAAGAAATCCTTTCTAAAGAAGAATGAATGGCACTCATCACACCAATCCAACAAGTCTGGTATTGCCAACAAAAGTTTCCAGAAAGTTCAAGAAATCGGACAGTCTGAAAAATATGGAACAAAATATTAGGATCCCAGAAAAATAAGCAAATCAGAAAATTCTGACAATCCAGAACATGGAAAATAATGAACAGTTTAGGAAATATCATAGAATCTTTTAAAAATCTGATTTGCTATTTTTCTGGGATTGTCATGAAATACCTCAAATCAGATACTTGCCATTTACTTGCAGTTGGGTCTTGTTTGGCTGGGAGAGGCATAATACTTGATATTAACAGCTGTTGCATTTTTTAAGAAGTATGTTTTTTGTTTTCTTTTATTCACTGGACACGTGAGTTGCATATTTCTACTATATATTTGCTTCTTGTAGAGTTTTTACACATTGTTGATTCTCATACTTCCTATGTTCATGGCTTTTATAATTTTCAGATGTCATGAGTTTCTTGGATTACAAAACTTTGCAGAAACTGTCAAGTTGGGATTGATTTTTGTGGATTTTTCCGGTTGAATTCCTTGGTTCATTGAAGTTATTAGATGATGGCTTCCTAATTCAATGGTTTCAGATGCTCTTCACTTTCAGATTCTTCCTGCTAGACATAGGTTTATAGATTCATTAGATGTTCAAATGTGCATTTTAGTTTCTTCTTTCTGGATTGGGCATATGTCTAAGAATGAATTTAGTATATGAGCTATCAAAATTGGTTATTATGACAGAAATTGAACAGATATATGAACTGAAACCTGCTTTTTTGGTTCTTTAATGTCCTGAATTTAGTTCTGGTTTCAATTTTGGTCTGTTTGTTTTATTTATTTTTCTTTCCAGATTGTGTTTTATCTTAACTTACAGTTTTCTTCTTTTTTTATTCCCTGCAACCCTTTTTGCATATCAATTAACTCACAACTTCTGCTAATAGTTTTTTCTCATTATTTGTGTAGAACTTGAAGAAGGTGATTCTAAGATCAAGCAAAGCAAGAATTTTGCTATCTAAGGTAATTAATATAACAAACTTCAATTTTTTACTTCAATTTATTCATTTCGCTTGCACATTTGGATTTTATTTTTTGCATTCAAATTCTATTTTCTGAATTGCCCCCTTTTGGTTTTCTACTAACGTACTCCTTTTTTATATAGTTCAAATTTGTACCATCACCTCTTTCTTTCTTTTTCCGGTTTTAGTCTCTTTTAACCTTTTTTTTTGGTTCTTTGATGCCATGAATATAGTTATGGTTTCAGTTTTAGTTTGTTATTTATTTATTTTTCTTTTCGAACTGTGTTTTATCTTAACCTACAATTTTCTTCTTTTTATATTGCCTACATCCGTTTTGCATATTAGCCTTTTTCATACATCAATTTTAATTTCTTATTTCAACATCTGTCAACTTTGGGTTTTGATTAATCTAATTCGGGTAATGGAATTGGAATTGGGAGCTCAGGAGCAGCACACCTGCAACGGCAGCTTCCTCAACGGCAGTCTCCCTCCTCCTCCTCAGAGGGACACACATCTGTAGTTGTAGCCTCCCTCCTCCCCCTCCTCCTCTGACCAACGCACATCTGCAGCAGCCTCCCCCCTCCGAGCGACACACACCACGAATCCTTGTTCTCCCGACTGTATCCATTATATATTTAAGTTTGATTTATTTGTGTCCTTTTATTTAATTAGGCTCACCAAATTCTTAAAATACTAAATATGAAATCTGAAATTCAGATTAAGAAGTTTTCAAATATGAAATCTGGTATATATCCTAAATCAGAATATATATTTTCGTGGCATATTGATTTTAAATGTGTTAGTATTTGTATTTTTTCTAGGTTGACAAAGCAATTAAAAGGAAACCTGCATTTCTGGTTGGATTTACTAAAAGAAAGCAGGAGATTTCAGATTTAAAGGTATAGGTATTTCATTTATTTTTAAATCATATTTGTTTGTCTTCTTATATATTTGTCATGAGCATGAAGTTCATGATAAATTTTAGTTTTTAAAAGATTGGAGTTTAAATTTCAATACCGTGATGTTACCATGCTATATTTACTTGTATTTTTCAGAATTATGGTCCAAATAATAACATATGGATGCCATTTTAAGAGTTCTTTTTTATTATATCCAGATCCTATTATAATTCATGTGATTCCCATCATGCTACTCTAAAGGTTCTTATATGCACATACATTCTCTCTTTTTTATGAATTGAAACAATTGTGCTTGGTATATTGTAAAATATGAGGGTGGTATTATACGTAATGTAAAACTGTAAATAAAAAACAGTAATAAAAAACTGACAAAATGAGAAGTTCAGATTGTGTATTTGGTCTGGTTCTTGTGTTGTAAGTTGTAACGACACCCTTAATTTATTTTACCGTGGGTCCTTCTGGATTCAAAGACGCAAAAAGGGGAACACCTTTTTGTGCTTGTTTACATCATTTTGCTTGCTACACCCTCTGCATATTTAAAATACTTAATCCATTATAAGACACAAGTATCCAATAAACTTTGTTTGGGTTGAGATACAGAATTATTTTTTTACTCAAATTTATATTATATTACTACCATAAATAGCTAATTCTGACTTTACAATTTAATAGGAAAATAATCAAATGTTAACTTTAACATAGAAGAAACATAAGATTTTTATTTCTTCCTTGTTGTCCGAGCTTTACTCACTGACACCAGTTTGGATTTCTTTGATAGCCTATTCTTTATGGATTTAGGTATTTAACTTTTTTATTATTTAAATTTTATATATATGTCTCTAGACTTATATGGTATTGTGAAACCTCGAAGATTTTACATATAAAAATATATGTGAATATGTGTGTATGGCATAGTATGGTTTGAAAATTCATTTGATTTCCGTTTATTTGGGAAATGAACTTTCCTTATTTTTTTCTTTGGCTACTATGAAAATATATGATATTTCATAGAAGATATTAGCCAAAATATGTGGTATGCCTATAAAATATATATATCGAGGTTAGGGTTCATGAAATTTGTCTTTGGACATCTCTCCATCGGAAGTTGCGAATTTCCGATGTTAATTACATCGAGATTCTCGAACACCCTTGATTAACTGTCGTAGCAAAAAAAAGAAACATTCATCCACATAATATCAGCGTCTGGGGATTATGACCCATAGAAGCAATGGAATGCAAGCTGATAATATAACGACTTATATAGGGTCAAATGCGAAAACTTTTAGGGGTAAGGGCAAGGATGTTGACGATACCTTGCAATATATTAGTCTCTCAACCTAATGTTTTATGATAAGACATTGGTTGAACTATGGAGGCTAATCAAGATCTGAGCACACTTAGATCAAAATCTATATATGAAACCTAGTCCCACATATGGACTCATCAAAGTCTATCACCCTATATTTAAGGATGAAGACAGATATTACGTAAGTCTTTTATGCCTTGACTTAATTATAATGCATGTGCTCGGATTTAGGAAAGGGCCATGATTTTATGTTTTACCTACCTATGAGGCTCATGAGGGTATCTTAGATTTGGGCAGTTGGCCATTTCTTAATGTTCAGTCTTAATGACATATGTGCTTGGTTAAAGTGGGGTCCTTAAACCAAACACCTTATGCTTATTGGGATGTCCGGGTTTAAAATCTGGCCTATGATCCAGATTCTCATATAAAGCTCTACCCCGATAATTCATGCTCCCCTTAGACTCAACACTCGGCCTGCTTATCCATGGGCTCTAGGCCTTGACTATTATTAACCATACTCCCGAGCAATTAACTTCTAAATACTTCATGGATTTGGACCTGCATCTGTCCTGGAAGGTAGATGTAAGATGGTCATGATTCTAACTTCAAGATTCAGAATTCAATGGCCTAGACCCAAACATTGGAACTTAGGCTCGAGCCGATCCCGACTTTGATCTTAGATTGGTTAATATTACCAAACATTAAGATCTATAGAAATATCATGCAAAATAAGGCTTTTATAAGCCTGAAATAAATAATATCCGAACCTCCCAAGTCCGGAGATCAGGTTTGAGCTTTATGGGCATCATTCAGTTTCTAAGTTAAACCCAGAAATTATTCCAGTCTTAACCATACTCCCTGATCTCTCCAATGACTCATCAAAGTCCTGTTCGAGCTGGGCTAGAACTCACATATGGGTTATGGACCTTAGCTATTATCTTAGATGTTCATGGATGAAAGGCTCCGGTTGTCTTTCGGATTCACATAACCATTTATTTGACATGAATGCCAACTGGCCATGATTCTGCACTAAATCATGCCTTAGGGCCTATCCTATAATAGGTGCTACATCTGCCCTACGTAGAACCTAAAATATGCCTATACCCTTAGCTGCCCAGTTCCGGCCCCAGATCAACCATATCAGACCTTTATACGGGCCATGGAGCATTTATCTTAGCCTCTATCACCAGCCTTTAGTAATTTGAATATATATACTCAGAACCATGGCCGGAATCCTCTTTATCCTTTCCTCGGATTAGCTGAAATTAGGGTTCAGACCTGAAGATGATCATAGTCAATATCATTAGACTGACCACCATCCGGTGCAAAACCACATATCAAGGTTAACCCTATGATATGAGTCCGAAATATATGTCAATTATAACACTTGAACCCGGCTATCATTCTATCATATATAGATTGTAGGATATTCATCATGGCCTCCTTCACAAGCTGTCCATGATCTGCTTATGTTCAGATCCCAGACCAACCAAAATTTTATCCTCATCTACCCCTCGGACTAGCTAAACTTAGAATCAAAATCAGAGGACTAAATCATGTATCTATGTAGACCTCTGAGGTAGGGAGATCTCCATATCCTGTCAACAAAGTTGGGACTTATGATGCCCCGGTAGATACTGGGATGCAGACCCAAAATTGGTCCTAAAATTGACTTTAGACTAGTCAACACTCAGCACCAAATTCTGCATTGGGATTTCTTCATGATGGATGTTATTGTCGACTCTGAAAATTCAACGGGGTCCTCTCCTTTTCAGGAAAGTCCGTGAACCCAGATTGTCACCTCAAGAGGGGATGAGAAAAGAAAAGAATAAAACATGGAAAGCAAATCTCACCTCGGTCCCACACTCACATTGATCCCCGAACTTTCATCCCTTGGCATCGCTCGATCACCAAAGAGACGGTTTGTGTCATGTGGGAAGAGGGTGAGAAGAAATAAATGTGGTCGCCAGGAACGATGGGTTCCGATTTATAGAATTAAAATGACCGTGTGTACCTTAGCGTGAAGAATGTGAGTTAAAGCTTCTCCTTCTTCGGCCGGCCGATGAAGAAGAGTCCTCTACGCGGTGGGTGCTTGATATTCTGTGCAACTAGACAAAAAAACAAGTGAAAGAGATTATTAGAACTAGACAAAGTGGAGTATATGTAAAGAGAATGACATAAAACACACCATTGACTAGAAACTGACCGGATTCGGGTTATCTCTAACCCCTTTTTTTATTTTCGGATTAACAGAGTAAAAGTAATGCGAAAAAATGTAAAAAAATGATAGGATGATGTATAATCACTAAATAAAGATATAGGAAAAAGAACTGAAAGATTCTGAGTTGAATAGAGAAAGATATAGCCAAATCTGTGTTGTCGAAAAAGCCGAGTAGCAGTCCAGGACCTGCCAGGTGCGACTTTGCTTCTGCGCTCGTCACGACCAGCCCCGACCTCGGAATCAAGTTCCGTCGATTGAAAACTGAAGAAGACTTGGAGTGGAAGAACTTTGATGAAGAGATCTTGGGAAGCAGACGTCCACACACTGCTGTAGAGGCCGCGGAAGAGAGACTGGGCAGATCCCCTGCAGAACAGCCTTCCTCTCTCTTGAACCGACTTTTCTCTCTCTAAAAACTCGAAATTCTCTCTCTAAAAATCACAAATAGATGCATGAGGGAGATTGGACATCTTGAGATGCCTGGGGAGTCATGCTCATGCCTTTGGAACGACCAGAATCAGAGTCCATTTATAGGAGAACGAGCAGTGCGATCAGAGCTAAAAAATAGGGCTCATTGCGCCCCACCCTTGGGCGCATGCGCCCTGGTGCTGGGCGCATGCGCCCCACTGAAGGGCACATGCGCCCCCCAGTGGGGGCGCATGGGCACAAACCCCGAAAAAAAGTTCTTATCCCATCGGCGGTTCAGTGGTAGAGTCCGGGTGAAAAACTGGGTCCCTCGTGCCTCAAAAGTGGGGCGCATGTGCCCTCAAGTGAGGGCACAAGGCCACGTGCCTCACTGGTAGGGCGCATGGCCACGTGCCCTGGGTCCCGGGCGCATGTGACCAGGAACCCGGGCGCATGGGACTGGTTTCGCGCGTCCTTCTTCCGGAAGCCATTGCGAACACTCCGAAACTCGGAATTCGACGCCGTTTGTTGCGTTGGAAAGATAACAGGCCGAAGAAGCTTTATATAGCATAGGGTCAGCCATCACACCCTCCAAAACTTCAGAATTTTGTCCGTAAGTTAGGGCAGTGAACAGAAGATCCGATACAGGTCAAAATGACTCCGACGGCAAACCGGAGAGGCACGGTATGCAACAAAACTTGTCCGGGGTGTGAATATGACCATAAACTTCAATGAATGATCATTAGGCATTGGTCATTCAGCCAATTTCCGTGTTCACACGATTTACGTGCAGCTTTCGCTCGGAAATTATGGCTTTCTGCGGAAAACGTTGAAAAGCATCCGATTTCGTTCGGCGAAGCTCCAAATCAACTTTAAAAGACCCGGCATCATTATAAGGTCAATCACACATGTTACCCTATAAAACATGAGTTTTATGCTCTGAATTAGGCGAATTTGGCGTGTCTACAGCTTGCCTCGCCTTGATGTCGGCTTTGTAAGGGAGTGGCATTTAATGAAGCGGAATGATTCGTAGTGAACTATAATGGATTGCAAGTGAACGTAGATGAATGTAGCGGAATGGAATGGTGATGGACTGAATAGATGGCATCAAGGTGTAGATATAGACACGCTTATCTACCTGATCCAGCAAAATGAATCTCTCTGAGTATTCTAGATCGCTTTCATGTTCAATCAAAACCTCATATAATTGACTGGTAAAAGACATGCCCTTGGCACGAGAGATGAAAAGGTAAATGATAAAGGATAAAAGGATGTAGCCAACCCTCAGCGTGGTGAGGAGTCCTCGAATTCGTAGGTTCATCATCAGCCAGCAACCCGAACTTTGCGGTGTTCTTGTACTGTGATGGGCTAAAGTTTTTAAAAGAGATTGATCTTAAAATGAAAAGAATACCAATCCATCATATTTGGAATCTCAAGTTCATTCAAGTTTCACCAAAATACTCAGTTTAATTCTGAGTGGAATAATCTCAAGTTCTAAAAGGGTTCATTTAAGCATAACAAAATTGCTCGGGTATCGTGAAAACCATGAATCATGCTCTGGCAGAAAACCCAGTATTCGGAAAACGACAAGACAGATTTAAGCCATAGCCATAGTGGGATTGAAAGATAATGGTGAGACTAACATAGAATGATGGGAAAGAAGAAACAATGGCATGACAATTGCCACGGTGGGTAAAATAAAAGACACGGTGAAATAAAATAAAAGACACGGTGGGATAAAAGAAAGGACAGAATAAAACATGGTGGAATAAAAGAAAGGAATAAAACATGAAGGGATAAAATTAGTAATGATAAAGAATGAAAAGGAGATGGATGTGAAAACATAGAAAATTTTGTAGAAAATAGTTGAAGATATAGATTGTCTATTGGAGGTCAAGACACCTGATTAGGAACCATCGTCCCTCCAATGTTCAATTTTGGCTTATCCGTGAGTGTGAAGAAATGACCAAGCCGTCGTAGATTTTGTTGAAGGGGATCTCGGGCCCAGTCATCTTCACTCTCAAAGTCTTCAACATTAATGCATATAATATGTATCAAATGGACCTAACATAACTAGGTGACAGATAGTAAGAGTGATGTGAAGTGTAAAAAATGAAGTGATGGTGGTGATGTAATGTGAGATTGATGAGAATCCATTTGAGTGAAGTCTTCAGGCGTGGTCTATCGACTTGCATCGACTGCCTGATTAATCAGCATCTCTGGTTCATCCTTGTCTTTCCTTCTGACGGAATACAGCACCACGATAGGTAGCGCTTCCTCTCTTTTCGCCACAAGGTTAGCATGACGTTCCTTGGGGAACACTGATCTCGCCAATTCACCTGTTAGGACTAAAAAGGTTGTCTGCACATTTCTGGTTAGTACCCAACAGACAGAATTGTCATATGAATCAGATTGTTCATGAAATGATCAATTGAAGGTTTTACTATTTGAACCATCATTTGGATGTCAAAACAAAGTTTTTAATGATGGTTCCTTTAGCAAAAATGTCATTTTTAACATTATAGACAATTTCTGAATTTTTGAGATTTTTCTGAATTTTTCAAATTTTTTGTCCATGTGCCCCCGATCGGGGGCACCTGGCCATGCGCCCTGGGGTGGGGCACCTGGCCATGTGACCCCAGATGAGGGCACATGCACCCTGAGGCCATTTTTTTTTTTAGAAAAAATTCTACCTGATTGCCCTTCTCTTTTTGCTTCTTCAGCTCCTGCAAACACTTAATGAAAATGATTAAATTTTTATCATTACTCACCCCTTTGCCTGTATGTCGTATGCCTTGATTTTGAGTCAAAGGGAGGAGCCTTCTTAACAAGGTGGAATAAAACAAATGACTTAAAATGAAATGGGGGGTTGAGAGAACTTACCTGTCATGGTGTGAATCCACTTCTCTCCTATATTGAAATGCCTGAAACACTTGACAGAAGGAGATTAGATCTTCATCAAGACTCATCCCTTTGCCCATTATGGTCAACTTTGACTTAGGTCAAGGGGAAGAGCCTTCTTAACAAGGTAATTAAAGTAAAAATGGATATGCAATGCAGAAATGAAAATATGCACGACAATCAAATAAGCATGGATGCAACTAAGGCAATGATCATGACTAAGCAAAAAAAAAAAATTTTTTTTTTTGGATTTTCTTGAAAACAATCATTTGGATTTTCAAAAGTACTCAGTTTTTTTGGATTTTTGAAATATGTATATATATATTTTTATTTTTGAAATATTCATTTTTTTGGGTTTTTGAAATATTCAATTTTTTTGGGTTTTTGAAATATGCATTTTTTTGGGTTTTTGAAATATGCATTTTTTTGGGTTTTTGAAATATGCATTTTTTTTGGACTTTTGAAATATGCAATTTTTTTTTTGTGGAGAAAATGCTAGTATTTGAGATAATTCATCGGTCTTTGGGGTTTGTCAAGCTTCAAGTGGTAGATGCCACGTGCAAAAATAAAGTTCCCTACCTAGAATCCTTCTAACCTTCTTCCTTTGATCGGCTTGGATTCCACCTGGATTTGGTCGGTTTACCCTACCCAAGGGGTTTAAGGAGGAAGAGTATAGAGGAAGTCCTTGATAGGGTTTGAAGATGTTGAGAGGTATTTCTCTACTCTCACTCAAATTACCCATTGGGGTTCGGCCTCTTTGGGTTTTTCTTTCTTTTTTTGCTCTTTTTTTTCCTTTTCTATGTGGCACATATTTGGACAGGTTTTTGACTCGTGGGGACATTGCCCATCTTTTAGTGCCTTTTGCCTTGACTATCATTCTGGGTACTCATTCGGACGGAGTTGATCATTTTTTTCTAACTTTGAGGGGTTCATTGCCCATCTTTTGGCACCCTTTTGTACCCTCTGAGACGGCCTCCTACTAGGGTGGCGAGTGTTTTCGATACTACCCCTCTCTAATCTTCTCTCCCTATCTTAGACCGAGTAGAAGAGAATAGGGTAAGGGTACTCCTTCCATTTCTAGATTTCTGCCTTGCCTTTCGCAAGTGTCGGGTTGTCTGGATTCTAGGATCGGGAAGTGTTGTGTGTGTAGGATGGTACCTACCCTTGACTTCTCACGAACAACCTAGGATCGATGACTTGAGATTATACCAGTGGTTTCTCCATTTTTATGGAAAGTACTTTTTGAGGTAAACTCCATTCCAAGGATGATTTAATCTTTCTCCATCTGCATTAGTCAATTCATATGCATTACCTGGATACTTTTCAGTGATTACAAAAGGCCCTTCCCAGTTAGGTTGCAACTTGGAGCGGGGACCCCCTAGCTTAACGAATATGCGTTTGACTACCATCTCGCCGATCTCGATTTTTCTCTCGACCACCCTCTTTTGATAAAACCTTTTGAGTCTATTCTGATAAGTCCGGGCATGCTCGGCGGCGGCTAGCCTTCTTTCATCCAAGAGATCAAGCTGTGCAAGGAGAGATTCTCGTCTCTCATCAACAGGAATATCCCTGTCGAGCTGAACTCGGAGAGATGGAAGTAATACTTCGTAAGGGACCACTGCTTCCATCCCATATGCCAAAGCATACGGGGTTTGTCCAGTGGGAGGCCTTACAGAAGTACGATAAGCCCATAGAGCATCTACAAGCTTATCAGGCCAGTCGGCAAATTTGCTAGACTTACAAGATTTCTTAATGATTTTGATTAAGGTTTTGTTGGTGGCTTCTGCTTGACCATTGCCTTGAGGATAGTATGGTGATGAATGATGCAATGAAATGTAATACCTGTTGCAAAGATCACGCAGATCTTGAGAAAGAAATTGTGGCCCATTATCGGTGACGATGTCGCTGGGGATCCCGAACCTTGCCAGGATGTTGCGCTTGATAAAGGAGCAGACTGTTGACGCTTTAATCTCCACGAATGCTTCCGCTTCAGCCCACTTTGTGAAGTACTCCGTTGCCGTCAGAATGAATGATTTTGAGCGCATTTCGGAGTTGAGGTCACTCAAGGGGCCAATGATATCAAAAGCCCACATAGCGAAAGGCCATGGGGCATGAATTGGATGAAGAGAAGATGCGGGAGAGTGAATCTTGTCGGCATGGAGTTGACATGAATGACAGTGCCGGACAAAGATGGAGCAGTCTTCTTCTAGAGTTGGCCAATAATACCCTTGTCGGATGATTTTCTTAGCAAGGGCTTGGGCATTCACATGACCACCACAAACTCCAGAATGTGCTGCCTTCAGCACCAACTCAGCTTCTTCTTCATCAAGACATCTGAGTAAGATTCCACTTAGGCTTCTCTTATAGAGCACTCCTCCTAGGATTGTACACCTCTGGGATACTCTTATGATTGCCTTCTTTTCCTTGGTGGTTGATCCAGGCGGATATGACTGATCTTGACAATACCTCGCAATCTCGTCATACCAAGGTCTCTCACCTTCTTCTAATTCTTCTAACTCAATCAAGGAGATTTCTTCTTTATGTTCTAAGTATTCCTTTACGTTGAACCTCTCCTTAACTTTCGGAAAACGTCCATCCTCAATTCTTTGGAATTGTCCTCTTACGGATGTGTATAGTCCGCACTTGCTCGCCTAGCGGGACAGATAGAGATGAAGCTAGTGAAGCTAAGGCATCGGCGAGAATATTCTGAGAGCGGGGGACATGGACAAAGGTGAGTTTGAAGAATAGCTTGATGTAGCAGGTGGTGAGCTCCTGGTAGGGCTTGAGGTTTGGATGAGAAGTTCGGTACTTGGATAGGACCTGGCGTAGGATCAATTGACTATCACCTATCACCCTCAGTTCGGTGGCACCGTGGAAATGAGCGGCCTCCAGCCCGGCCAGCAAGGCTTCATACTCAGCTATGTTGTTGGTTGCTGGAAAGTTAAGCTGAAAAGCCTGTGGAATGGTGACACCTTCAGGTGACAGAAGGACAATACCTATCCCTCTACCATGAGAGTTTGAGCCCCGTCAAAATATAATGTCCAAAGATTGAAAGATCGGACTGACATTAGTTCGTCATCCGGGAACTCCAATCGGACTGGGTCAAAGATGGGTATGGGATGATGGGCAAGGTGTTCAGCAACAGCATAACCCTTGATTGCCTTCTGTGGGACATAAGTGATATCAAATTGGGATAAGAAACTCTGCCATCGCCCTAACCGATCAGTCAAGACTGTCTTCTCTAACAGAAACTTAATAGGATTGATACGAGCAATGATCTTGACTTGGTGAGCAAGGAAATAATGTTTGAGTTTCTGAACCACACAAACAAGAGCAGCACAAGTCTTTTCTACCACAGTGTACTTCAGCTCACAAGCATCAAACATCTTAGACAAGTAGTAAGTAGCTCGTTCTTTCCCTTCTTCATTAACTTGTGCAAGGACTGCCCCGAGAGAGTTCTCAAGAACCGAAATGTAGGGGACCAAAGGTTTGTCGGGAATTGGTGGTCTAAGGATAGGGGGACTTGCCAGGTATGTTTTCAACCCATCAAACACCTCCTGACACTTCGAATCCCACTTAAACTCGGCCCCCGCCTTGGTTAACTCATAGAAAGGTTTACACCTTTGGGAATGTTGTGAGATAAACCGGCGGACAAATTGTAGCCTCCCAATCAATCCTCGAAGCTCTTTCATATTCTTCGGAGGAGGCATACCAATAATTGCTTTGGCCTTGTTTGGGTCGATCTCTATGCCCCTTTTGCTTACTATAAACCCAAGTAACTTTCCTGATGAAACTCCAAATGTGCACTTCTTAGGGTTCATTTTCAGCTTGTATTCTCTAGCTCGTTGCAAAACTTTCCTTAACACTTCAGAATGATCTTCCCGATTCTTGGACTTGATAACCAAATCATCCACATACACCTCTACAAGGGTGTGCATCATGTCGTGAAAGATAGCCATCATAGCCCTCTGATATGTAGCACCGGCATTCTTTAACCCAAAGGGCATGACAACATAGCAATATGTTCCCCAAGGTGTAGTGAATGAGGTCTTCTCTTGGTCCTCCTCAGCTAACCGGATCTGATTGTATCCAGAATAGCCATCCATGAATGAAAGCATTTCAAATCCAGTTGTGTTATCAACCAAAACATCGATATGAGGCAAAGGGAAATCATCTTTAGGACATGCTCGGTTCAAGTCCCTGAAGTCTATACAAATCCGAATTCGTCCATCCTTCTTCATAACAGGGACTATGTTAGCCACCCATTGCGGATATAGGACAACCTTAATAAATTTTGCTTGATGTAGTTTGTCGACCTCTTCTTTCATTTTGAGTGCAATATCAGGGTGGAACCTCCTGAGCTTTTGTTTAACCGGGGTAGTTCCAGGTTTCAAGGTTAATCTATGTTCAACCAATGAATTATCTAATCCCGGCATGTCTTCATATGTCCATGCGAACGTGTCCTTATATTCTTCCAAAACTTTGATCAAACGTTGTTCTTCTGAGGGAGTGAGGTTTGCACTAATGAGGATAGTCTTAGGATCTTCCAAGGTTCCTAAATTCAGTTCCTTGGTCGGTTCATTCCCTGTGGCTGATGGTTCTTCAAATCTTCTAAGTCCAGATGCATATGCATCAGCCAAGTCCTCAATTTCATCCTCGGATTCGGGATCCTTCTCTGATACCACCTCATATACTCCCAAAGTATGATATATGTTATGCTCATCCTCATATCGGATTTCATCTAGCTGGATGGTATTATCTAAAAAGTTTGGCAGCCTTGCACACTATATGCATTTCTGTGCCAATTGTTGCAGATACCTATTTGAAACTAGCTTACCTCTGACTTTCCTATTCCCTAACCTAACTTGACCTACTGAAGATAAAGCTGGAGAGGTGGTATTTACAGTGGAGGGAGGATCGAGTAAATCGATCAATGATTCAGAAAAGAGGGATCCCTGATTGGGAGCACCCTCTGGGATGAGTAGAGACGTCTCCTCGATGGAAATGTGAGTTTCAGAGAAGACGTTTTTTTTTGGAAATTTCAAGTAAAAAGATAGAATGAGCTTGAGTGACTCGAGGCTTGCTAGAAGATGACTGAATTAATAGAGAGAAAAACTTAAGAATAACAGGGAAAAAGGGGCTCGTGGGCCCAATGGTAATAGAAAGTGGACACATGGGTCCAAAACTGATTAAAAAAGTAAACGGGTACGTGGACCTGATCTTAAAAATAAATGGGCATGTAAGCCCATGTTGGGAAAAGCCCTCGGTTACGAAGTTGATGAGGGAAGCAAATGGGCAAGCGAGGCCCAAGAAGAGTGGAAGGTTGAAGAGGGCTCATGGGCCCAAAGTGGGTAAGTGGGCCCTGAAGCCCATCCAAAAGATCTAGAAATAAAGGTACGAGGTTCAAACATGACATTGTTGTATTTGGGCCTCGTGGAATGGTTTTGACTTGGGTAACATGTTTAACTAGATGATTCAAGATTGGTCTGCCCTTGAGTGGTTCCTGGTGCTCTTCCCCACTTGAAAACAGATGAGTCAGGCATAAGTCTTCCAAGTCTTCTTCTTCTTCATCTGGAGCCTTTCTTCTCTTGACAGCTATCACGGAACTTTTGCCATCTTCAGCCATCGTCATGGTCTCCCCTTTGATAAAGAAGGTGTGGAGTCCCATGGCATATCCTGGCTGGAAGA
This sequence comes from Cryptocoryne crispatula var. balansae, assembly GCA_036172225.1. Taxonomy (NCBI): domain Eukaryota; kingdom Viridiplantae; phylum Streptophyta; class Magnoliopsida; order Alismatales; family Araceae; genus Cryptocoryne; species Cryptocoryne crispatula. Next base: position 24,066,605 of record CM069928.1, read on the forward strand.
TCCTCCTTGGGATGGAACCCTTTTCATATCCCAACCCCTGCCTGCGTGGCCTTTTCGCATTTTCAATTGGCTGAGTGATCCCTTGAAGATCCTTGCCTAAACCTCTTCCAGGCTGATAGCCCAATTTCATCATCATCTGCCATCCCAGTGTGTCTGGTAGAGAGGCGGTCATGCATCTGACTTCTGGCAATTCTCCCACTGAGATATGGGGTTGTATTGACAGACCTAGGGGTAAAGAAGCATCGTTCAGCTCGTCCTTTATAGGCATGCTAGTCACCTTGGCCACCTGTCCTTTAAAGGGAAATTTTATGCACTGGTGGTTTGTTGAAGCCACAACTCCTATTGCCTCCAAGTATGGCCTCCCAAGTATAGCCCGAAAAGTTGGATCTAATTCTAGAACATGAAATTCTGTCGTGACCGTACATGGTCCGAGTTTGACTTCTAGATTGACCACCCCATGTGCAGACTTCTTGGAGTTATCATAGGCTGTCACCATGGCACAAGATGGCTTGATTTCTTGCTCAGAAATACCGCACAACTGCAAAGTTTCTGGCGGCATAACGTTGATAGAAGCTCCAGTGTCAGCCAAACATGATTTTACTTCGACATTGCAGATGATAACAGCCACATGCAAAGCATATCTCCTAAAGTCTGGATCTGCTAATTCTTCCTGAGAGAAAGTGAGTGTTGGGTGCTCACTTCTAGGGGCTAACACTGTAGTTATCTTCTCAGGTGGGAGATCTTCATTCACCATGACCCTTTGTAAGTACTATTGTAGAATCTCCTGGTGCACTTTTGATCTTTTGATCAACTCAAGTATAGAAATACGGGCTGGTGTCTTATCCAAATGTTTTAATAGATCATACGCCGTGCCTGGCAATGGTTCTTCCACTTGTTCCTCCTCCACTGGCTCTTGCGGTTGAGTTCCGGCTTGGGGAAAGAGCCGCTGGAACATCCTCCCACTCCGAAGCACCGGGGCTATTTGGCGGTCGGGTAGAGGTGACGAGTTAACTGGGGTGGGTTGTGGTGGAACAGGTGGTGTAGGTGCGGGTATGATAGGTAATGGGATCGATGGTTACGGGATGATGGGGTTAGTTGGTAGAGGGGTAGGATTTGGAGGTGGTAAGGATGGTGATCCCGGTGGCCTAATAAGAAGAGGCCGGGGTGTAGAAGTGGTTGATGAGCTTAATGAAGGTGTAGGTTGTGAGATTGGTTGTGGTGTTGGTGGTATGATAGGTTCGGGTTTTGAAGTGGTAGAGCTCGTAGGTGGGGGTTCGTGTTTGGTGATGATTGTGGTGGTCGGATGAGCAAGGGCCGGTGTGTAGCAATGGTTGAAGGAGGCATAGTTAGAGAGGGGGCTGGCCTAATGATGGGCCGGCGAGAAGAAGTGGCGGCCAGTGGTTGGGTTATTGAGCTTTGTGGTGGTTGTGGAGTAGCAGGTGCACGGATTATCTGTCTAGGAGGGTTCCTAGCAGGAGACCTAGCTGGGTTGACAGGCATGGTTGCATTTTGGTTTTCTAGTTGCCAACCTTGAGCACGGCTGGCATCTCCCTGGACAATGGAGTGTACTAGACCAATTCCTGGGTTTGGATGTCTTTGGTGCCGGTCTTTGGAGAGGGAGCATGTAATGGGAGCGGATTCTGGACAATCCCCAAGCCAGGTTGTTGTTGAGGTTGAGCCGGTGGACGCTGCCGCTGCTGCTGCCTAGCCTTCATAGCTTGTATGCATTCCCCCATTTGGACCCAATCAATGCTGCCTTGGTCATTCAGATCGTGGATGTAATCCTTGAATTGAAAGCACACTTCTACAGTGTGACCGGGACACCGGTGGTAAGCACGATATCGGGACATATCTACATTTGTTGGCCAAACCTCTCTTTCCTTGGGCAATTCCAACTGTTTCTCCACCATGAGTACATTGAAGATGTCGGTCAAGGAGTAAGGGAGTTGCTGGTAGTTCTCTCTCCTAGGACCTCCCCTTCGTGGTGCCTGATTGGGTAGTGGTGGTGCCCAATTGTAGGTAGGTTGACGAGGTTGCTGGGGTTGTGCTACTGGTTGCGGGGGTTGTTGTGGTTGTCGTGGTTGTGGTGGCCTAACTCGTTCTTTGAGGGGGTAATAGGAAGGGTTACGTGGTGGGTTTACGAATCGGTTTTGACGGTTCCCTCCCCGGTTCCCTACAATATTTACGGCTTCGTTGTTGACCACTCCCTCGGTTGTAGGCCCAAGCGGTGTAGAGGGGTCTTCCCGAAGTTTCTAGGTTGGCGATCAAATGGATTTATCATTGTGGCATCCTTGAAGTGGGCTTGCAAGTATCGGGCACTGTCATAGAGTTCATTCATTGTGGTAGGACGGTGCATGATCAAGACATTCCTCAAGGCAGGTGTAGTGTTGCCAATGAGCATCTTCACTTGTTCCCCTTCAGAAATCACATCTGTCAATTTTTCTGCCATTCCCCTCTAGCGATCAACAAACTTTATGAAGTCTTCCTCTGGCTTCATCTTTTCAGCAATCAAGTCTGCAATGGAGCATGCTGGTGCCACCCGGTCTCTGTATCTTTGCAAGAATTTTGTCTTGACAATGTCGAAGTCTCCTGCCTCAAAGGAGTCGAGTGAGTAGAACCATTCCAATGCAGACCCTTCTAGTGACTGGAATCGTAGAGAAAATCTTTAAGATGAAGAAAAGGATTGCTAGTACCATTGTAGCGGCGATAAACTGGTAGCTCAGAAGGTGGCAGGTGTAGGACTGGCAGAGAAGGAATAGAAATCTCGTGCACGCGACTTGGAGTCCATGCGACATCTCGGCTCTTCATAACGCTCATTCATCCGGGTGAGCCGATCCATGATTTCCCTGGTGAGAGCGAGGTTCTTGGTTTCTTGGTGGGGGTATGTGGTTAGAGACATGGTTCTGAAATTGAGGAGCATGACTTGGCAAATTCACTGAAGATTGTCCCATTACTTGATGGGTCAAGGGAGCAACATGGTTGAAATAAGATGGCTGAACAAATGAGGGTTGGACCATAGACGGTTGAACAATAGATGGTTGAACTACAAATGGTTGTGCTAGTGATGGTTGAATCACGTATTGTTGAACAACAGGAGGTTGAACAAAGGGTGGTCGAACTAGAGGACAAGGAGATAAGGCAACTTGATTGGTTTCAGCCTGATCTGAAGCAACTTTGCCCTTCACCATGGATTGTATACGGGCATAGGTTTCTGGGTCAGTATAGAGAGACAACTCCCTAAAGAGTTGTTTCACATCACGAGGAGCAGATGGTTGAGGGACCTCTTGTGCTTCTGACTCAAACAATGGATTAACACGACCATCTGATGGATTTGGTTGATGACCCATCTCATGTTCTCGATGTTCAGCTTGTTCCGCCATTCCAACGTGTCTTCCAGACCTTAGTTGCATTGAACTTCAAGGAGAAAACAAATAAGTTGACAAAGTAAATAAAGAACTCTTTTTTTTTTAGTATTTTGCAAAAAGTTAGAAATTTGAATTTTTGTTTGACAAGCAAGTGATGCAAAGACTTGAAAGCAAAATTACACAATGATTTTGATTAAACCTTAGGTTTATGAATTTGTTAAGAATTGTTCTCTCAACAAATGGGTTAGGATCCTAACTCCAATCTCCAATGACCTAGGTTTCACACAATCTCACCACGTGTAGGTAACATAGGATGCTTCGGGTTTTGGGGAGTGAACCAACCTGATCGTGAAGAGGAATACTCCACGTATGAGGAATTACGGAGGCCTTGATGAAAGCCAACCAAGTCAACTAGGAAGGAATATCCCAGAAGAGAGGTCAGAATCCACCAAGAGGGTGTTTTGGATGGGAGGGATAAATGGGAGAGTGAGCTCCCGCCTCAAAAAATTGTAAAAGAAGGAGGTAGAGAGAAGGAGCAGAGAATGCAATGAAGTAATAAAGCAAGTAATGAGCAAAGCATAAACTTAAACAAGCAATTAACACCAGACAAGCAATTAGAAACTAGACAAGCAACTAGAAACTAGAATCTAGACTTGTTTCTTATGTGAGCCAAATGGAGATAGTGAAAAGGTGATGGAAAGAAGAGGGTTTAGATCTGATAGCCAAGCAAAAGGGTGGTCCACGTGGGGACCAATGTGGGAACTGGGGTAAAAAGTAAAGGTGGTTCACGTGGGAACCGGTTTTGGGTAAAAAGGGGTGGTTCACGTGGGAACCGGTTTGAATGATCAAAAGAGGGCCACGTGGGGCCAATTAAAGGTGAACAAAGATCTGATCCAAGTGGGGATAGATCTGAAGGAAAGTGGTTTGGTTCACGTGGGAACCGAAGTAAAGAAAGAGATTGGTTCACGTGGGAACCGGTTTAAAAGGAAAAGGGTGGTTCACGTGGGAACCAGTTTAAAAATGACAGAAATTAAATGGCATAGTTGGCACTTCAGATCTGATGAAATATGGGTGAAATAAGAAATTTTGAGATGGCATGAAGTTTAAGAGAGGTGGAAAGAAGGAAAGGCTCACGTGGGAACCGGTCTAGAACTAGAACTAGTTGCAAACAAAACACTTAGCACCCACGGTTGAAGACATTGCCAGTCCCACCATGGTCGCCACAAAGCTGTCGACTCTGAAAATTCAATGGGGTCCTCTCCTTTTCAGGAAAGTCCGTGAACCCAGATCGTCACCTCAAGAGGGGATGAGAAAAGAAAGGAATAAAACATGGAAAGCAAATCTCACCTCGGTCCCACACTCACATTGATCCCCGAACTTTCATCCCTTGGCGTCGCTCGATCACCAAAGAGACGGTTCGGGTTATGTGGGAAGAGGGTGAGAAGAAATAAATGTGGTCGCCAGGAACCATGGGTTCTGATTTATAGAATTAAAATGACCGTGTGTACCTTAGCGTGAAGAATGTGAGTTAAAGCTTCTCCTTCTTCGGCCGGCCGATGAAGAAGATTCCTCAACGCGGTGGGTGCTTGATATTCTGTGCAACTAGACAAAAAAACAAGTGAAAGAGACTATTAGAACTAGACAAAGTGGAGTATATGTAAAGAGAATGACATAAAACACACCATTGACTAGAAACTGACCGGATTCGGGTTATCTCTAACCCCTTTTTTTTATTTTCGGATTACAAGAGTAAAAGTAATGCGAAAAAATGTAAAAAAATGATAGGATGATGGAGAATCACTAAATAAAGAGATAGGAAAAAGAACTGAAAGATTCTGAGTTGAATAGAGAAAGATATAGCCAAATCTGTGTTGTCGAAAAAGCCGAGTAGCAGTCCAGGATCTGCCAGGTGCGACTTTGCTTCTACGCTCGTCACGACCAGTCCCGACCTTGGAATCAAGTTCCGTCGATTGAAAACTGAAGAAGACTTGGAGAGGAAGAACTTTGATGAAGAGATCTTGGGCAGCAGACGTCCACGCACTGCTGTAGAGGCCGAGGAAGAGAGATTGGGCAGATCCCCTGCAGAACAGCCTTCCTCTCTCTTGAACCGACTTTTCTCTCTCTAAAAACTCGAAATTCTCTCTCTAAAAATCACAAAATCGATGCAGGAGGGAGATTGGACATCTTGAGATGCCTGGGGAGTCGTGCTCATGCCTTTGGAATGACCAGAATCAGAGTCCATTTATAGGAGAACGAGCAGTGCGATCAGAGCTAAAAAATAGGGCTCATTGCGCCCCACCCTTGGGCGCATGCGCCCTGGTGCTGGGTGCATGCGCCCCACTGAAGGGCGCATGCGCCCCCCAGTGGGGGCGCATGGGCACAAACCCCGAAAAAAAAGTTCTTATCCCATCGGCGGTTCAGTGGTAGAGTCCGGGTGAAAAACTAGGTCCCTCGTGCCTCAAAAGTGGGGCGCATGTGCCCTCAAGTGAGGGCACAAGGCCACGTGCCTCACTGATAGGGCGCATGGCCACGTGCCCTGGGTCCCGGGCGCATGTGACCAGGAACCCGGGCGCATGGGACTGGTTTCGCGCGTCCTTCTTCTGGAAGCCATTGCGAACACTCCCAAACTCGGAAGTCGACGCCGTTTGTTGCGTTGGAAAGATAACAGGCCGAAGAAGCTTTATATAGCATCGGGTCAGCAATCACACCCTCCAAAACTTCAGAATTTTGTCCGGAAGTTAGGGCAGTGAACAGAAGATCCGATACAGGTCAAAATGACTCCGACGGCAAACCGGAGAGGCACGGTATGCAACAAAACTTGTCCGGGGTGTGAATATGACCATAACCTTCAATGAATGATCATTAGGCATTGGTCATTCAGCCAATTTTCATGTTCACACGATTTACGTGCAGCTTTCGCTCGGAAATTACGTCTTTCTGCAGAAAACGTCGGAAAGCATCCGATTTCGTTCGGCGAAGCTCCAAATCAAATTTAAAAGACCCGGCATCATTATAAGGTCAATCACACATGTTACCCTATAAAACATGAGTTTTATGCTCTGAATTAGGCGAATTTGGCGTGTCTACAGTTATATCCCCCCTATATGAAGTCTGAAATCTCATAGCAAAACCCGAGCATATATGAACCTGAAGTATATGATATTAAGACAACATAAGCTTGATTATGAGTCCGCCATGTAAAACCTATATATATATAGGCTATAAGATCTCCCTCTCGGCTCTCTATACAATCCAGATCAAAGGCCGGACGAAGCCCCTCCATTCCCCTTACTTTAGGCAGGTCAGAACCGGGGTCGGAGGCCCAATATTATGCAGAACTTGATTCTCACCCCTTCATCCCTAAAACATATACTAATGAAGACCTCTGATCTAGGCCACTAGTCTATCATGCAAGACCAAATAAGCTACATGATATGATTTGAAATGGCATATCATTTCATACCATAGGCTTTAGTATATGAAATGGGCAGGTCCTGCCTATGTATTTCATGTGTTCGGTCCCAATATATGAGGTCAATCTTTTTTTTTATTCAGAATCTGAATATTCAGAATCAAGTCAATATATGCTTGGAATCCGGGAGTTAAAGCTCAGTTATGTCCATTGTCGGACTGTACATATGCCTTGCTTTCATTCAGATTTAACCTTCAATCAGCTTTATGATTATCATAAATTGTATAGCCATATACTTGTAGTGATTTTTGATCATCAATCATACACATTTCAATTGTGCCATATGGTGCAGAACACACCTTTATCATACCGGGATCACCTTGTACCTTTTGGGGGTACAGGTTTATATATATATATATATATATATGAAGACCATTCTCCCCTCTTGGTGATTAAACTTATTAGCTCCCTCTCCATTTGTGAGATGGACCAAGTGAATTAATATATAGCTCCGGCCTTCATCAGAATATATGGTCATAGCCGGACCTAGTCATGTGTCATCAATCAATCGGATATCCTATGTATATCCAACTGTGATGGCATAATCAGAAAATTGCCTTTCATAGGGGGGTCGGGTCATAATATCTCCCTATGGAATGAGTTGAGAAGGGATGGGCATACTGTCCTAATTTCTGTTCGAGACAGGTGGGCTGAGTTATGTTTAATTCCACCATGCCCCGGATTAGGAATTATCATCCATAGGCCTTCCCGGCCTTAATCTTCAAAATATGTTATGCATATATTGGTGATCAATATATGGAGGCTTTGCCCAATTATGTCCGGGCTTTGCCATCTTGTTCTATCTTGAGATTTCATTGGTGCTTAGGTCCGGGAACCTGCATATGTTTGTTTAAAATCATGGGGTATGTCGGTGGAGTTAAACTTCAGTTTTATCATATTGAAGTCATCTCTCCTTCTTCTTCACATGGGTCTGCCTTATAGGCGACCCTTTCTATGATCTTACTTAGAACTGGGCCTAATATTAGGCCTTCATACTGTCCTATTATGGGCATAAATCAGCCCTATGATATGAACTCTGGGCTGTATATATTTCTTACAACCGGAGCTTAGATATATAGATATATATATATATATAATGATCTTTGCTCACACATATCAATCATGCCATATGGCATATCTCATATCCTCATATGGTGGGATATACATATAACATTAGCCTCACTATGTTGATACTAACCTTCCCTTCTAGGGAGTACATATAGAGATAGGCCAAAAGGACTGTATGTATGCTTCCAGTCCTGTCCAAGACCTGCTCAAGGGGCTAGGCCCCATATTTGGGCTACAATTATATCCTCGGCCCTCTGATTTTATGATCAGAGGATGATCCTTCACATCTTGCATATTTCTATGGTCGGATATCGTGATCTTGTCAAGGCCCGGCTGGGCCATCTTCTTCCCATGCCTAAGGCTACCCGGGGAATATTTGGTCCATCATGTGGGTTCCAAATAGGCCGGGTATAACCTCACCTTCACTTGCCTTACTGTATTGTTGCTGTAGTTGAACTTTGGGAGACCTTCTCCATGATTTCCAGGCCAGAGAGGACTCGTTATGAGGGAAATGAGGGAGAGATGGCAGGTCTATCCAACAGGTCTATAAAGGTAGATGGGAGTGTATCCGGGGAGCAATATAGGCTCAAGTATGGGGTTAATTTGAGTATTTGGATATGGCTTTCCTCCTGTCCCGGGACTAGGCCCAAATATGTCCGAGAAGATGAAGGGAGGGGGTCTGTGGGGTCCTAGTATATATCTAGGAATTGCAGGTTTAAGTAGGAGGATAGCCTACTGATATAGGAGAGCAATTGAGGGGATTGAGCTCCTGATGGTCATATCATCTAAGGGAGGGGACGGCTTTGATAAAGGCCATGATATCTTACCTCAAATCCCTCAAGACTTGCCCTTAATTCTCCTGTAGAGCCTCTCTACTCACTGCCCTTTCTCTGAGCTGCGCGGGTACCTCTTTTGCAGAATTTCTAAGCTGCGCGGGTACCTCTTTGACATGGCTGCCGGCTATGTGGGGATGTCCATCCCTCTGATTTATGAACAAGGCCCGGACCTTTCATACATCCTCTTCAGTAGGTCTATTAGCTGCCTTATTCCTGCTGCCTCCTCTCATCTGTTTTGTGCTGATTTGAGCATATGTGTGAAGACCCGGCTTCTCTATGTGCTGATGGGGTCTTCTTCCAAACCCTGGGCCAAATGGTTGCCCTCTACATGTGTCTAGTCCATCGACAGCATGTCATTGAAGTGGTTACTGCCGGACCTGTTAAACAGGAGCCAGTTTGGCTTCTGTTTGCTATTTCCGGCCCTTCCCCTCTTCAAATTTCTGTGGGGAACATGTCTCCTTATTTCTCACAAGCATATGTTTACAGGTCTGGCTTCTCCATGGGCCATCATTGGCTGGGGTCTTTATCATATCCCCCTCCTCTTTGGCTAGACAGGACATATGTCCTTAAATATGTATATATGAAAATGAGGATCCGGCTCTTCAACATGCTGAATTGGGTCCCCTAAGATGGGTCTATTCGGCTGCCATATGCTCAACTATAATCATGTCTTTCTATATGAGCATCTCCGAGGCCCTCAAATAAAAGCCAATTTGGCTTTTACAGATTACCCCCGACCTCCCCTCCTTCTTGACTAGGTAGGAGATCTGTCCACAGAATATACTTGAGGACCCGGCCTCCTCCTAGGCTGGATTGGGTCCATTTGAGTGGGATCCATTGGCATGCCCTCTCCCTTTTCACATATATATACGGCTGTGAGCCTTGTATTGACAGCATACCACCTAAGTGGTTATAGCCGGGTCTATCCAACTTGGTTCCTGTTTTGTGATTTCCGGCCCTCTTCTCTTCAGATTTTTGTTGGGAGCATGTCCTCCTATCTCTCACAAGTTTATGTCCAGCTGACCATGCATATCCGAGGCCTTCTAGCAGGAGTTGAATTAGCTTCTGGAGGTTATACCTGGCCTTTCCTCTTCCAATTTCCCATTGGTAGCATGCCTTGGGCATGGTGGGTTGCATTGGGAGGTCCCGATTTAGGGGGGGCATATTCATCATATGCAGGGGCTTCACTTCTTCATATGATGTATTTGGCCGGTCTTGGGCATATGACCTTGGGCCCTTCTTAGTTCATATACCGATGATAGGCCATAGGGAATTAAGTATTTTCATTCCCCATTTACATATGCCTATATTTCATATAGAAATTTTGAGTGCCAACAAATGCCCCCCACGGGTAATCTTCCGAAGACAACATTTCGTAGGGAGATTGCCGGTTTCTTGACCGATGTGCCTTTTATAGTGGCTATATGAACTTGTTTTTGATCTTTATCTTCACTCTGCCGCAGGTGCTATATGGCTGGTGCAGGTGCTTCTGGATCTTCTTCCATGGACCCTGAAGTGCATAGTAGATCGGCTAAGGTATATGTATCGAAGCCGAGTCGTTTGATCCGATCCCAGTATGGGCAGTTCCAGTTTCATTTGGCTGCCAGGGAGCCTACGGATGCCTTAGCTGTCAGGGGGCCAGTCGAGGTGAACAAAATTCATTATGTCGCAGGCTGCTATCAGTATGACAGGTCGGGTGACTATCCTGCCTATTTGCCTTCTGATGAAGAACTACTGGAGTTTATTCGGCTTCCGAGCCCTTTAGGAGATATTCCAGATTCATCCTTTTCACCTCGAGAACGACATTACCTCGAGTGTGCTCAACTCTGTTATAAGCGTGTATTTGCTCAACTTGGCAGGGATAGGACTCGCCTTTTGAGGCTATCGCGTCCTCGTCTTGATCAGACATTTTCTATGTTGGGTGATATTCCCGAAGTTGAAGATCCCTGGGAGCTTGGGGAAATTACACACTTGGCAGCATATCTTGCTTATTGGTTGTCCACATTCTCTGTTCCATTTGGTGATGCAGACTCTATCAGGGCTGGTGTGATATATCCCGCTTGCAGATTGGCTTGCGGGAAACGGCTGTCTATTGCGCCTGCTACCCTGGCGGCCATTTATCATTCTCTGGGAGCCCTGAGTACTCATCCTTTCCCCCGGGATTGCAGAGTCGTCATGGCCACTCATTATATAGGCACGTGGGCATCCTTTCTATTTGACGGCGTACCTCCTCCAGAAGATAACATAGATCCATTTCAAGCTCTGATGCTGAGATCGACAGAACGGCGTATTCGGCGTCCCGTTAATGAGCTTGCTTCTGGGAGACGTGCTCTGGCTCTATTGCCCAAAGAAAATTCTCCAGGCCTGAAGTTTGATCATAGCTGCAAAGGCTTCAGGCCGCATTCAGGAGTACCCAGTGACAGAGGTACTCAATGGGTCAGCCCTCTATCAGGCAGATATTCCGAATGGGCTGGCAGGGAGTGGTATTTGAGCATCCGTCTGAGTGTCTTGGTATTCCATCAAGAGAGTCAGACCATATTGGAGCCATATTTCCCTCATCGATTTGCCAGGAATTTCGGTTTTGATCAAGGAGTGCCGCCCATTGCTGATTTTGACATTCCTTGCGCAAGTATATCGCAAGCCAGACTGTCATTTGGTGGCTGCCGAGTGGTGGAACTATTTCTTGAGGCCTTATACTGAGGCTGCCATTGTTATCCCTCCTATTGGGGCTACTGGTGAATTTGATATATTATATGGCAACTGGTGGCTTCATCGCAGCCACAATTATCGGGAGCTTCTGGCTATCATTTCGAAAGCTGAATTCACCAGGTTGAAACAAAAAGATTGTGCCCCTCCAGACATTGATCATGCCTATCTCGATAGATATTTTTGAGATCTGAAGGGAAAACTTTTGGCGCGATATCAGAAGTGGAGCAGACTTGGCCTCCTTCCTGCACCATTCTTTGAACCGTATTCGGGGCTTATTGACCCTCTATCTGAGCCGCTTCGGTCTGCACATCGAACACGGCAGCCTGCCGCTCCAGCTATCATCGACTGGTATGGGCTTGAATGTGCCCAACTGTCCGAGGCGCTTGACGGGCTATCTACCGAGTCAGAACGGGCAGAGGCCGAGGAGCGGCGCCTGTTGACCGAGCTGGAGGCACTTGAGCAGCTTCGTCCCTCCTGTCGTCCCCCTCTGTAGATTCAGGGGTTACCTCATTATTGTATCTCTTTTTCTTTCTTTTAGGACTCTGTCTGTATAGTCGAGTCAAAGTCATGTATATGGTGAAATCTGCTTCCAGTATTCAGATGTTATGTCAATATATATATGTGCATGCATTCCCCTCTTTCTGGGGTTTTCTTACTGCTTCTCGCTTTATATACTGTACTTCTTTCTATGCGTGGTATTTATGCTTCAGATGGCTTATATAGCATATGTGCTGTCATATGAAGATTGAATAAGAGAATTATGTCTCTCCTGTGCATTGGTTATTGTATATACGCCTTGCTTTATGAATGACTGCGTTTTCCAAATCTGACACTCTTGCTGTTTCTAGATCTGGACCCACTGTCGTCCTTCATGTTGGCCTTAGAAAATATGTGCTTCTGTTAGCCAGTATCTTGTATGTATATGTTCAGCCACTGACATTTTGTATATGGGCTGTAGCTAGGAAGCAAATGGTGCTAACATGGTCCTTCGCTATCCTTTGCTGTTTTATCACCTCGATCTATGATATATGCATGATATCCGCGGTTTTTATCCTTTACGCGTCCATATTGGCATAAGCTTGACATATATATATATATCGTTGCAAGCATGGTATCCCTAGCGGGGGAACATCTCCATATGTTCTACCGGCGTTGTGGGGATCATATCTTCTTTCTGTCCATTGCCCAGGAGGGTAACTGTTCCAATCCTGGGGTTGGATTTATGATTTCTGTATTCATTAGCTGGGTCTATGGTTGCCCGGTGTATATATCTATTGCATTCATTCATTACTCCCCATGGTGAGTGCATCAAATATTCATCGGGAGTTGATGGGTCGCGATAAGACGACTGATGGAGGTGGCGGTTGAATATCAAACGGTGGACATCATAATTGTCTAACCGTTGCCGTGCCCCCCTTTTTTGTTCGCAGTTGTCTATATATTCTCCTGACCCTGATCTTGTTTCTATCACAGGCGAAGATGACGAACACTGCTTCTCACGTGGAATTATCTGATCCTCGTAAGCTTGCTTATTTTCTGTGTATGTTTCGTATTTCATTTCCTTTTCGAAACTTCATATATCTCATCTTTTATACAAGATCGCAGGAAATATTTCGCTCTCCTGAATTGGGCCTGATCTGGCCTGATCCTTCTCCGATTGGCAAGGTATCGTTTTCGCTTGCCGGCAGGGCCTTGCTCAGCGGACTGGAGGCGCTATTGGATCCTCTCCCATCTATTGAGGAATTGCGCGGTAATCTGGCGCGGATGACCGCTTTTTATCATGAGACCGGTGGTGACATGGGCTCCTGGATTGCCGCGGTTGAGGCCTTATGGGGCCGCTTCTGCGATTCTTTGAAGGCCAAACATACCCAAGAATGGTGGGAGACCATATATCTTCCTCGTATGGACAGGAAGCTGCTCGAAATTGAGCAGAATGCTGAAGCGTTATGTCGCGCCAAGATGCGCCTAGGAGAGCTCCAGGGTTTGCTGAATGAGGCAAAGATTCATATAGATCTTGCGCAAGAAGAACTATCTGCTGCTCGTCTTCATCATGCCCAACTGATGGAAGAAATAGCTGATGTTGAATCCAGCCATTCTGTGCATTCTATCACGGCAAAACGTTTATGGAACGAGCTCGAAGAACTGAAGAAACTGCATCCCTCGGTTTAGATTAACTCTTGTATTACCGGGGGATTTATAACCCGGATCTTCTTTTCTTCTGATTGTGAACACTGCTTATGTTGTCATTCTGAAATCTATTTGAACGACCGGGCAGTTTATGCTTCATATAATATCTGTCTTGTCTTGTGAAGCTGCTTATGAGTTGATGGTGTATGCTCCAAAAGCGACGCCAAACGGGATCCTTTATATTGCGAGGATCCATCAGTTTCGATTTCGTAAAACAAAATCGAGGACGGCAGATCTCATAGGACAAGTCTCGATGTCCGAATCTCGAAACCGAAGAAAACATGGCGGAATCGAAAAATCGATCGAAACCGATATATGGTTATATTATTCGGACATGTATGCCCCCTATTTAGGGACGGCAGTATTTGGCACGAAGATGTATGGGTGCCGAATGGCTATATATATACATATGTGAAAAATATGTGTGACGGTATGGTGGGGATGTATTCCCTCAATACGGGCATAAAGCGGCCGTATAGATATGGCTGTGGGCCTTTCGTGTATGAGAAATATTTTTGATATGACGTGGCCTATGAATATAGTATGATGAGGGATATGATATTGTGCCACTGCTATCCCCATAGTTGGGGGCATTTGAAAATATTTCCAATTATTTATGAAGGAAGTGAGGATTGAGGCTTCATTGTTGCCTCAGATAAAAAGTTACCTTCATTAGCAACTAAGACTCTTTTCCCATATAGAGGATTATATCGGGTCATCCTTATGGGACACCTTCCTTACCGATGGTACGGAAAACCTTATAGAGAGCCAGCTTGCATATGGGCAACCGACTCGTGGTACCTGACTTCCTCACCAAATGTCGTGTTTGTGAATTTGGTCTTCCTCCTCAGGCCAACTCCTTCTGAACTCATGCTCGGGAGCGTAGTATTTCTTGATATGTTTGCCATTCAGGGGAGGGAAAGGAATATTGCCTTTACTATCGACCACTGTATAAGCTCCTCCTTCGAACACCCGATCTATCACATAGGGGCCGAGCCAATTAGGAAGGAATTTATTTTTGGGTCGCGCTGCCATTGCATCTTTCTGCTTGACCATCACCAACTCCCCTTTCTGGAATGCCCTTTCCTTCACGAGCTTATCATAAGCCCGAGTCATCCTTGCCTGGTATATTTTCAGGTGTCTATAGGCTTCCAGTCTATCCCCCTCCAGTTTATCCAACTCCATATATCTTCTTTCTATCTCATTGGGCTCATTAGTAGGCAGGCCATGGTGGACAGCTATCCGATATGTGGCCAACTCTACTTCAACCGGTATTACAGCTTCACTCCCATATACTAGGGAAAACGGTGAACATCCTGTAGGGGTCTTATAGATAGTCCGGTAGGCCCATAGTGCCTCTTGCATTTTATCTTCCCAGCTGCTTTTCTTGCTGCCAACGACTTTGACAATTAGTTTGCATAGGGTTTTATTGAACGCCTCTACTAAACCATTTGCCTGGGGATTATAAACTGTCGACGTCCTCCAATCTATGTGAAACTTCGCCGCCAACTTGTATGCAATCTGATTCTTGAAAGGAGTACCATTGTCTGATATGATACGACTAGGTACCCCATATCTATAAATGATGTGGTGCCGGACAAATCGGGCAACCACTGCTCCTGTTATCTCCTTGGCAGCTATTGCCTCGGCCCATCTGGAAAAGTAATCAGTGGCTGCCAGGATGAATTTGCAGCCTCTGGTGGATGGCTTGAAGGGTCCTATTATATCCATGCCCCATTCGGAGAAAGGCCACGTAGGAGTGGTTGGATGTAGCTGAGATGGAGGGCGCCTGGGAATGGGGCCAAACGCTTGACATTCAAAACATGCCTTAGCATATTTCTCGCAATCAGCAAACATGGAAGGCCAGTAATATCCCTTCAATTTGATGGCAATCTTCATCTTTGGGCCAGATTGGTGTGCTCCACATAGACCACCATGGACCTCTTTCATCAATTTGTATGCTTCTTGATGAGAGAGACACCTGGCCAGAATGGCTCTTTCTTTTTCAGGCATGAGCCTATAAAGCTCTCCATCAATGAGCTGATATGAGGCGGCCCTTTTCACCATCTGTATTCTTAGGGCACGCTCTTCTGGTAATATCCCATTCTTGACATCAATAATGGGTTGACGCCAATCATCCTTTTCCTGTGGGGTGCCTTCTATCATATCGAGGGCATCTACTTCCCAATCAGTGAGTCCCTGCTCTTTATCTATTGACGTCAGGAACAATTTTCTATTTCTGATGACCACGTCCATTCTTCCTTCTGGAGGTAGCCTAATGACTGAGGCTAACTTGGCTAAGGCATCTGCCTGCGAGTTTTGCCTCCTTTTGACATGATGGATCTGGAATAGGCAAAATTTATCTGACAGCCTGGAGGCTGCTGCATGATAGGCCACCAGTTCTTGCTTCCTCACTTCAAATATCCCCAACATTTGTTGGACAACTAACAATGAGTCGCCGAACACTTTTATGCATCGCAACCCTATTTCGAGGGCGATTTCAAGTTCTATAATGAGAGCTTCATATTCAGCCTCATTGTTGGTGAGGGGTCCCATTAAAGCATATGAGCTATGGAGAACACCTCCATCTGGATTGAGGAAAACAATGCCTGCTCCTGCCCTTGGCCTTATTTTGCCACCGGGCATTCTTTCCGTACTGGATGCACCATCAAAATATAGCTGCCAGTGGTTGATATCCGTATGCTGGACTTCATGATCTTCCCTCAAAGTTTCTTCATTGGGCAATTAAAAATTTAATGGGGAATCATCTGGAATTGGATGGGCGGCCAAGAAGTCGGCCATCCCTTGCCCCTTTATTGCCCTCTGAGGGACATATTTGATATCAAATTCCATAAGCATTAAGGCCCATTTGCCTAAACGCCCTGTTGGGACAGGTTGTCTCAACATGAATTTGAGAGGGTCAACCTTAGAAATTAAGCTGACCTCATGTGCTAGGAGGTAATGCCTCAACTTTTTTGCGGCAAAGACCAACGCTAGGCACATCTTCTCCATGGGGGAATATCGGTGCTCAGGGCCTATCAAGCGCCGGCTCAAATAATATAAAGGCTGCTCCTTATCTTCATCGTTGACCTGGGCTAGCATGGCGCCCAAAGATGTATCCAAGGCTGTATAAGATTAGGGGTCGACCTCTGACAGGTGCCCCCAGCACCGGAGGATTCAACAGGTATTGCTTGAGTCCATCCAATGCAGCTTGGCAGTCTTTATCCCATCTGAAAACTGCTCCTTTCTTGGCCAACTTTGAAAACGGCTGACATCTGCCTGACAAGTTGGAAATGAAGCGTCTGATATAAGCCAGCTTCCCCTGGAGAGACCTCAGCCGATGCATATTGCGAGGTGGTGGTAAATCTCTGACCGCCCTGATCTTCTCGGGGTCTATCTCAATTCCTCGGTATCTGACTATAAATCCCAGGAATTTGCCACTGGCTACCCCGAAGGCACACTTCATTGGGTTCATTTTGAGCTTGTATGTGCGGAGGCGTTCGAAGACCCTCCTTAGATCGTATATGTGATCATCCCGGTTGACAGTTTTCACCACCAAATCATCAATATAGCATTCGATGACGTCATGTATCATTTCATCGAAAATCTTCGTCATAGCTCTCTGATATGTGGCACCCGCATTTTTGAGCCCGAAAGGCATTCGTTTATAGTTGAAGATGCCTTTAGGAGTGCGAAACGCCGTGCAGTTCTTATCATTTTCTGCCATCAGAATTTGATTATATCCTGAAGAACCATCCATGAATGATAATGCCCCATGCCCAGTGGTTATATCAACCATATTTTCTGGTATCGGCAAAGGGAAGTCATCTTTTGGGCAAACTCGGTTCAGATCTTTATAGTCGATGCAAACACGGATCTGCCCATTCTTCTTCTGAACTGGCACTATATTAGCCAACCAGACTGGGTAGTTGCATGGCTCAATAAATGTACCTCCTGCAATCTATCAACCTCGGCATTCACTTTGAGCTCCAATTCGGCTCTCATTCGCCTCTGACCCTGCTTAACCGGCTTAGCGGATGGAAGTATTGCTAACCGGTGTACTGCTACTTCGGGTGCTAAGCCAGGCATTTCATGATATGACCAGGCGAAGCAATCTTGATATTCTAGAAGTAGGTCCTTGTACATTTTTCTCTCCTCTTCATTTAAGAGAGCACTTATAAATGTGGGCCTGGGATCCTCATCATTGCCCAGGTTGATTTCTATCAAATCATCAACCGTGGCTTGGCGCGGGCTCCAGATCGATGAGCTCTCCTGATTCTTCTGTCTCCTCTGACATTTTTGGCTATATGGGACTGTTATTATCATGAGTCCCTTGCTCTTCATGGCCTTCTTCAGACTGTGTATGTTCAGCCTGCTGTATGGCAATGCTTTCCTCACTCTCGCCCTTATCATCTGACATGTTGTGAGCAGAAGATGCCTCAGAAGACTCATTAGTTGGTTGTATAGTGACCATGTTCACTGCATAATGTACTAAGGCATATCAGCCCTACATTGGGGCTCATATCCCAACCCGGGGTATCTATTCTGGGCAGTAGGTTGGTTAGAAGAATCCCATAGTTTCTGAAACATATCAGCCCTACATTGGGGCTGTTCATGTGGAAATTTCATCTTGGAGGCCATCTGCCGAATGGAAGGTGAGATATCCATCATCTCCTCCACGAGTACCATCACTGAAGCTGGATCATTAGCCCACCCGAAATTATCATCATCTACTGGAAGGCGCGCACCTCCTTCTGAATAATAGACAAGGCGCCGTCCACCAGGAAATGTTACTTCAAAGGTTCTCAGGCTTTCCACCGTCGAACCGTCTTGCCTTTCTAAGCTCCATAATGTCTCAGGAGGCATGCTGACACCATATTCGAGGGCCTTCATCACTGTGTTTGCAGTGTATCTGGTTGAACGCCTGTTCCCACGAGGGGTTGAATTTTGTATCTTGCTTGCATTCGACATTCGCCGATGTATTTATGCCTTGGTTTCATTGACCTTCAGATCATCATCCAGATCAACGACTTGGAAGACTTCTTTCCCCTTATCAGTTCTCGGAATTCTGCCTCCCAGATATAACTCAACATTGGCCAAATGACATTCGGCCACTTCGAAAGGAGCAGGGTCGGCATCGACTCTATGTTGCTTCCCTTCCTTGCTGTATTTGATGCATTGATGTAATGTCGAGGGCACTATCCAGTTCTTATGTAACCATGGCCTCCCCAACAATGCTTTATAGGTGGTGTCACTATCAATGATATAGAATGTGACTTCTGTCCTGGAATCTCCCATTGTTAATTCCACTTCCACCTTTCCTAATGCATCTTCAAAATTCTGATTCAAACCAGAGATCCTGACTCCTGATGCTTTCTGTATATGTGGCATAAGATATAATGCCCTGAAGGTTTTCAGAGGGAGGATGTTGACTGCAGCTCTGGCGTCTATCAGAATTCTATTGACCTCATGCCCATTAATCAGACCCTTCATATATAAAGGTCGATTGTGGAATAGGTTGGGAATCAACATGTCTTCATCCCCGAAGGAGACTGATGTTGCATAAGTGTCATAAGTCACCTCCATTACATGAGCCTCGTATGTTTCTGGCTCCTGTAATACTAAAACCAATGTCTCTCTCAGTTCTTTGCTTAGGGATAACATCTCCCAAACACTGAAAGTGACGGGCATTTTCTTTATGCGGTTCAAGACCTTTTCGTCCATCTTCCTTTTGACCTTGAACGAGGAAGGGAGTCTGTTGGATGCTGGATTATTTTTCACTGCCTCTTCTGGTTCACATATAGGTTGACCTGGCTGTGGTGGTGGAACTACTTCATCAATCTCGTGATCATTTATTTGCTTATCATTTTTCTTAATTGTTTTGTTGGTTCCACTGCTTTCCCCTATCACCGGGTTGACCTCAATGCCCCCTGACTCTTCCTCGGATATGGGAGGAAGACTGACAGTCTTTTTTGGCAACTGCCTGATCATAGGTGGCGCTACTGGCCTGCGTTGCTCTCCCCGAAAATATATGACTTTATCTTGTGTCATTGATTGACCTGCATTCCTGCCTTTTATATTGGGCTGGTTCCGCCGCTGGTATGTCAGTGGACGGTGGGGAGGTTGCTTCTGGGCTCCATTGTTGTTTATGTACAACTTCCTTGGCAGTGGTATATTCACCATATTGCATGTGAGGTTACGGAACTGAGTTACAACCTCATTTTCATCCTCCTCATCAGACCAAAAACCTGATGCTCCTCTATTGATCATTTCCTGCTACAGTTTGACCAGCTTCTGTTTAATCCGGATTTTTCTTGTCCATGATTCCCAGGGGATATAAGCCCCGAGATGAGCTGGTCCCGCAGGCTGCTTGGGCTCATATTCTTCCAATTGGTCTATGACCTATTGTAGTTTCTGCACAAGGGTGAGGATTCCGGGTGCTTCCATTGCCAGCCGCTGCTCCTCCTGTCGCTTGGCTTTTCTTTTGAGTGCCTTCTTCCAGTTTTAAATCTGTTTGCGACGGATGATTGGAGGAACAGGTCTTTTATGATGGACTGACTGATGTTCGTTATTTGCCTTTATGGGCGCGTGAACAGCTTTCTCCTCGGCTTTTATTCTTGCCTTTTCCCTTCTGGCTTCATATTTCTCCTGGCGGGTGGGGACCTTTATCCAGGGTGCTTCCGCCGTCTCTATCTGAGAACTCGCCGTATTTCCATTATCAATAGCTTGTTCATTGAGCCTCACACTCCTCTCTATTATATTAGATGGGAGTGTTTGATATGCGGCAAATATGCGAGGCCGGCCGTTGCCCTGTATCCGGGTTCTATCTTCCCGCTTCCCGAGTGCACTATTGGTTAGAGTGGCGTGGATCACATTGACAGTGAAGTTCTGGGGAACAAACCTATCATGTGGTTGAGGAGGATGAACCAGGTGTCTGCCCAGCTGTATGATGTCTCTTCTTATCAGATGCTCGATCATATTTTTCACTCCCCTACAGTTCCCCAAAATATGCAAATTCGTCCGATGGTATATGCAGCCTTCAGACAGGGTTCTAGGGGAGCCAACATCATATTATGCCAGATGAGGGGCATGTATGAGCCCTTGCTGAATGCAGAAATCCAGGATCCTGCATGTCATCCCTAACGGGAAGGAATAGGCATCATATTGCGGCCGAATTATATGCTGTTCGACGGAGAGGGTATCTGATTCTTCCCTTTCAACATGATCTCTATCTCTGGACTGTACTTCTGAGACATCTGATATGTGACTGCCTGAAGAAACCGACTCTGAGAATGATTCATCCGGAGCCAGCTGTGGTACATTTGGATCGGGCGCCATATCTTCCATCACTATGCGCCCGGACAATATAGCGGGCAAATTGCGCATGGCGAACCCTATCTCCCGGATAAGCGCCTCAGTTCTCCATTGCAACCTCTGAAGCAAAGGCAAGGCTCTCATGGCATACATATATGCTTCCTCCCCCGGGGGCTGCACTCTCTCGGGGGCTTCTCCATGCTCCGCCGCTATTGGGGGTGGTGCCTGGTGAATAACATTAACCGCCACATTCTGCTTTTGGGGCGGCTTCAGATGTGGCTTAGGTGGATTCACCAACTGCTTACCGAGGGTAATTGGGCTGTCTCGGATCAGCTTCTCCACCAAATCCTTAAAAGGATAACATTCTTCAATTGTATGTCCCAACACTCTGTGATACGGACAGAAGTTAGGCTCTGCTGACCTGTTGGCATCTCTAGGTCTCTTGGCTGGAGGAAGGGTGATCAGATCATCTTTGACACATAAGTCAAAGAGCCTCCTGGTGATTCCAATATCGAAGGAATACGGCTTACTCATCCACTCTTCCAGGGTCGGCCTAGGAATGGGGGTGGGTTGATTCCTGACTATTTGTCGAGGTGGGGGAAATGACAAAGCATGGGTTGTCTTTCTGCCCCCATTGCCACCATTGGCTCGTGGAGTCATCTCTATAGTATGCACATCCCGGGTGGCAACCTGCTTATCCTTCGTCATCTTCGGCCTTGCTATAGGCGAAACGGGGTTATCTGCATAGAACATTTCTATATTCGTGACGAACTTGTTCAAATCATCAAAAGTTCGCACGCTGGCTGTTAGCAGCCTTTCATGGAAGTCCGCCCGCAGCCCTCTTTTGCACAACCCTACCGCGTCTTCATTAACGGGAGGATTGGGACATCTCATGCTGAAATTTCGCCAATGTTTGATATAGTCGGCGGCAGCCTCATCCCTTCTCTGCCTTAATGATGTCAGCTCCACAAGTGAAACTGGCCTTTCTGTCATTCTGAAGCGCTCGATAAAGCGCCTCTGCATATCTTCCCAGCCAGCCACAGATCCTGGCTTCAACTTTGAATACCACTCGAAGGCTGCTCCTGTCAGAGTGGTAGGGAAGAACCTAAGGAGGTATGCATCCTCCAAAGCTAGTTCTCCCATATGAGTCATGTACATGGCCAGATGTTCATTCGGAGACCCCCTCCCATCATATTTGGAGCATTTGGGGACCTTCGTCACCTCTGGCGGCAACTTCTTGAACTGGTACTGGATCGGATATGGGACCCGGTACAAGTCCACAGTGGCTAACCCCTCCTCATGCCGGGTCAGCGTAGCTTGAACAATATTTTCGATCATAGCCCTCTGAGACAGGGCTGATAAGTCTTGCAGTGACTAAAATCTCTGTGAATTATGGTAGACTTCATCCTCTGCTTGCCCCCTCTGTATCATCAGGGGGATATTTGGCTGGGCCGCAACCTGCCGGATATGGGGCTGGTTGTGTTGTACAGCCGAGGGTTCGTTTAGAGCTTCCGCTACCTTATGGGGTTGCGGTACCTGCATAGCCAGCAGGCTCTTGATCAACACCTTCAGCTCTTGATTTTCCTTCATAATATCTGCGATATCAATACGCTCAGGCAGAGGCTCTTCATCATCGGTGCGTGCAGCCTCATCTATTTCTTCCTGCCTGGGCAGTTCCTGCTGAGGTGGTCTTGGCAGCTCCTGCTGCGGTGGTTCTATCGTCAGTGGTGTAGCTCTCTGGTCCTGGCTTCGCGTAACTGGCCCAGGACGAGTATGGGGACGAGAAGGTTCCCCGGTCTCATCTGGCCGGTTAGTACTTGACGTTGTATAACAGTTGAAGACGTATTTGCCATCTCCTGCCGCCTTTTTCATCATCCTTCTCGGGGCTGCCCCCGAATATACGAGCTGGGTGGATATCGATTCCCGCTCGACCCCTTCCCGGCTTAGAACCGGTTCTGCTTCATAACCAAAACCAACCACCAATTTTCGGGTGGGTGGGGCAAACTTGATAGTAGGTTGTTGAGAGTGAGAGGATATGTTATGGATCCTCTCGTCATTATGCTGGGGAAATGATGCCCCCATCTTCCTGGATCTGGCGAACTCCTTATTTCTCGCCATCCAGTTGTATTGCTGGGCAGGTGACTTGCTCGCATATGAGCGTATGCCCCCTGCTGAACTGGTAACCATATGTCGGTTCCTTCTGACAATGCATTGAAACAGTTTATGAGGGATGTCATATCCCTCCTGTTTCTGGGACTGGTACCATATGTCCTCCCGGATCTTGAAGTAGGTGTATTTTCCTACTCGCTCGACGATAAACACAGGTCGATCCCTTGATTGGTTGGTCCGACCATTCCTTGGGGAGCTGCCAGCCTGGATCGCAGCTCGAGCATTCTTCTTATTTCTGCGGGCCTGGGTCATCTTCCTGGCCCCATATTTGCTGGCCGGGTTATATTGTATTCTCCCCAGCCTATTCTCACTATCCAGTCGGGCCAAAGTGTCGAACTTATTGAATAGGGGGATCATAGTGATCTTAGGAACATATTTCCTGGGCTCATCCCTGCCCCATACAGGCATGGCCGGACGGCCGTTCCAGTAGATTCTCATTGCGCCGACCAGGAAAGATCGGCGTGAGGAGAATGGTGTAGATGTTCTCCCCGCTCGGAACTTCTTTATCTGCGGTCCCTGTTGAGAAACTGATATTTGGTTGACAGTGACCATCACCTGTTCTGTTACCGGCTCCTCCTGAACCGTGGTTTTTGCCTACGCCTCAGCAACCAGCATGATCTGTTCGATCGGGGATATGACATCATCATCCGCGATCGGCTCGGCGAGTCTGACTCCCAAGCATTGAGCAGTCTGGACCACTGGCGGAAATGACCCGAAAGATAGTGGTTGTGACAGGAATCCTGCCACACAGTGCTCCACGTATCCCTCGGAAAAGTTACTTTTGATTTCATTGCTTCAACTCCCTGCAAAAAGAAGAAAAAGTCTTGCTATTAAATGTAGAGAGTTTTATTTAAAGTAATATAGGATGAATATTCTTCCAACAAATGCTACGACAGAGAGATGAAGGGAAAGAGAGGTCCCACCGGGCGTGCCAATTTGTGAAACCTCGAAGATTTTACATATAAAAATATATGTGAATATGTGTGTATGGCATAGTATGGTTTGAAAATTCATTTGATTTCCGTTTATTTGGGAAATGAACTTTCCTTATTTTTTTCTTTGGCTACTATGAAAATATATGATATTTCATAGAAGATATTAGCCAAAATATGTGGTATGCCTATAAAATATATATATCGAGGTTAGGGTTCATGAAATTTGTCTTTGGACCTCTCTCCATCGGAAGTTGCGAATTTCCGATGTTAATTACATCGAGATTCTCGAACACCCTTGATTAACTGTCGTAGCAAAAAAAAGAAACATTCATCCACATAATATCAGCGTCTGGGGATTATGACCCATAAAAGCAATGGAATGCAAGCTGATAATATAACGACTTATATAGGGTCAAATGCGAAAACTTTTAGGGGTAAGGGCAAGGATGTTGACGATACCTTGCAATAGATTAGTCTCTCAACCTAATGTTTTATGATAAGACATTGGTTGAACTATGGAGGCTAATCAAGATCTGAGCACACTTAGATCAAAATCTATATATGAAACCTAGTCCCACATATGGACTCATCAAAGTCTACCACCCTATATTTAAGGATGAAGACAGATATTACGTAAGTCTTTTATGCCTTGACTTAATTATAATGCATGTGCTCGGATTTAGGAAAGGGCCATGATTTTATGTTTTACCTACCTATGAGGCTCATGAGGGTATCTTAGATTTGGGCATTTGGCCATTTCTTAATGTTCAGTCTTAATGACATATGTGCTTGGTTAAAGTGGGGTCCTTAAACCAAACACCTTATGCTTATTGGGATGTCCGGGTTTAAAATCTGGCCTATGATCCAGATTCTCATATAAAGCTCTACCCCGATAATTCATGCTCCCCTTAGACTCAACACTCGGCCTGCTTATCCATGGGCTCTAGGCCTTGACTATTATTAACCATACTCCCGAGCAATTAACTTCTAAATACTTCATGGATTTGGACCTGCATCTGTCCTGGAAGGTAGATGTAAGATGGTCATGATTCTAACTTCAAGATTCAGAATTCAATGGCCTAGACCCAAACATTGGAACTTAGGCTCAGAGCCGATCCCGACTTTGATCTTAGATTGGTTAATATTACCAAACATTAAGATCTATAGAAATATCATGCAAAATAAGGCTTTTATAAGCCTGAAATAAATAATATCCGAACCTCCCAAGTCCGGAGATCAGGTTTGAGCTTTATGGGCATCATTCAGTTTCTAAGTTAAACCCAGAAATTATTCCAGTCTTAACCATACTCCCTGATCTCTCCAATGACTCATCAAAGTCCTGTTCGAGCTGGGCTAGAACTCACATATGGGTTATGGACCTTAGCTATTATCTTAGATGTTCATGGATGAAAGGCTCCGGTTGTCTTTCGGATTCACATAACCATTTATTTGACATGAATGCCAACTGGCCATGATTCTGCACTAAATCATGCCTTGGGGCCTATCCTATAATAGGTGCTACATCTGCCCTACGCAGAACCTAAAATATGCCTATACCCTTAGCTGCCCAGTTCCGTCCCCAGATCAACCATATCAGACCTTTATACGGGCCATGGAGCATTTATCTTAGCCTCTATCACCAGCCTTCAGTAATTTGAATATATATACTCAGAACCATGGCCGGAATCCTCTTTATCCTTTCCTCGGATTAGCTGAAATTAGGGTTCAGACCTGAAGATGATCATAGTCAATATCATTAGACTGACCACCATCCGGTGCAAAACCACATATCAAGGTTAACCCTATGATATGAGTCCGAAATATATGTCAATTATAACACTTGAACCCGGCTATCATTCTATCATATATAGATTGTAGGATATTCATCATGGCCTCCTTCACAAGCTGTCCATGATCTGTTTATGTTCAGATCCCAGACCAACCAAAATTTTATCCTCATCTACCCCTCGGACTAGCTAAACTTAGAATCAAAATCAGAGGACTAAATCATGTATCTATGTAGACCTCCGAGGTAGGGAGATCTCCATATCCTGTCAACAAAGTTGGGACTTATGATGCCCCGGTAGATACTGGGATGCAGACCCAAAATTGGTCCTAAAATTGACTTTAGACTAGTCAACACTCAGCACCAAATTCTGCATTGGGACTTCTTCATGATGGATGTTATATCCCCCCTATATGAAGTCTGAAATCTCATACCAAAACCCGGGCTTATATGAACCTGAAGTATATGATATTAAGACAACATAAGCTTGATTATGAGTCCGCCATGTAAAACCTATATATATATAGGCTATAAAATCTCCCTCTCGGCTCTCTATACAATCCAGATCAAAGGCCGGACGAAGCCCCTCCATTCCCCTTACTTTAGGCAGGTCAGAACCGGGGTCGGAGGCCCAATATTATGCAGAACTTGATTCTCACCCCTTCATCCCTAAAACATATACTAATGAAGACCTCTGATCTAGGCCACTAGTCTATCATGCAAGACCAAATAAGCTACATGATATGATATGAAATGGCATATCATTTCATACCATAGGCTTTAGTATATGAAATGGGCAGGTCCTGCCTATGTATTTCATGTGTTCAGTCCCAATATATGAGGTCAATTTTTTTTTATTTAGAATCTGAATATTCAGAATCAAGTCAATATATGCTTGGAATCCGGGAGTTAAAGCTCAGTTATGTCCATTGTCGGACTGTACATATGCCTTGCTTTCATTCAGATTTAACCTTCAATCAGCTTTATGATTATCATAAATTGTATAGCCATATACTTGTAGTGATTTTTGATCATCAATCATACACATTTCAATTGTGCCATATGGTGCAGAACACACCTTTATCATACCGGGATCACCTTGTACCTTTTGGGGGTACAGGTTTATATATATATATGAAGACCATCCTCCCCTCTTGGTGATTAAACTTTTTAGCTCCCTCTCCATTTGTGAGATGGACCAAGTGAATTAATATATAGCTCCGGCCTTCATCAGAATATATGGTCATAGCCGGACCTAGTCATATGTCATCAATCAATCGGATATCCTATGTATATCCAACTGTGATGGCATAATCAGAAAATTGCCTTTCATAGGGGGTCGGGTCATAATATCTCCCTATGGAATGAGTTGAGAAGGGATGGGCATACTGTCCTAATTTCTGTTCGAGACAGGTGGGCTGAGTTATGTTTAATTCCACCATGCCCCGGATTAGGAATTATCATCCATAGGCCTTCCCGGCCTTAATCTCCAAAATATGTTATGCATATATTGGTGATCAATATATGGAGGCTTTGCCCAATTATGTCCGGGCTTTGCCATCTTGTTCTATCTTGAGATTTCATTGGTGCTTAGGTCCGGGAACCTGCATATGTTTGTTTAAAATCATGGGGTATGTCGGTGGAGTTAAACTTCAGTTTTATCATATTGAAGTCATCTCTCCTTCTTCTTCACATGGGTCTGCCTTATAGGCGACCCTTTCTATGATCTTACTTAGAACTGGGCCTAATATTAGGCCTTCATACTGTCCTGTTATGGGAATAAATCAGCCCTATGATCTGAACTCTGGGCTGTATATATTTCTTACAACCGGAGCTTAGATATATAGATATATATAATGATCTTTGCTCACACATATCAATCATGCCATATGGCATATCTCATATCCTCATATGGTGGGATATACATATAACCTTAGCCTCACTATGTTGATACTAACCTTCCCTTCTAGGGAGTACATATAGAGATAGGCCAAAAGGACTGTATGTATGCTTCCAGTCCTGTCCAAGACCTGCTCAAGGGGCTAGGCCCCATATTTAGGCTCCAATTATATCCTCGGCCCTCGGATTTTATGATCAGAGGATGATCCTTCACATCTTGCATATTTCTATGGTCGGATATCGTGATCTTGTCAAGGCCCGGCTGGCCATCTTCTTCCCATGCCTAAGGCTACTCGGGGAATATTTGGTCCATCATGTGGGTTCCAAATAGGCTGGGTATAACCTCACCTTCACTTGCCTTACTGTATTGTTGCTGTAGTTGAACTTTGGGAGACCTTCTCCATGATTTCCAGGCCAGAGAGGACTGTTATGAGGGAAATGAGGGAGAGATGGCAGGTCTATCCAACAGGTCTATAAAGGTAGATGGGAGTGTATCCGGGGAGCAATATAGGCTCAAGTATGGGGTTAATTTGAGTATTTGGATATGGCTTTCCTCCTGTCCCGGGACTAGGCCCAAATATGTCCGAGAAGATGAAGGGAGGGGGTCTGTGGGGTCCTAGTATATATCTAGGAATTGCAGGTTTAAGTAGGAGGATAGCCTACTGATATAGGAGAGCAATTGAGGGGATTGAGCTCCTGATGGTCATATCATCTAAGGGAGGGGACGGCTTTGATAAAGGCCATGATATCTTACCTCAAATCCCTCAAGACTTGCCCTTGATTCTCCTGCAGAGCCTCTCTACTCACTGCCCTTTCTCTGAGCTGCGCGGGTACCTCTTTGACAGAATTTCTGCAGAGCTTTTCCTTCTCCTCTTATCTCCTCTCCGACCTCTTCTCATGTACGGGGGCAGTCCTATTTATAAGCCATTGGATGGGTGTTGTTCACCCGGGAGAGTGGGGCTTGAAGGCAGTGTGCGCATGGAGGAAGTGGGGCCACTCCTCCCTGAACGTGGGGAGAGTGGGGTTTGACCAAGTCAGGGCCGAGAGGTGAAAGATCTTGGCCCTCGGTTGCTCCCTGATTTGTAGTGAGTCCATCTCACATTAAGTATAGATCCCGGCCTTTGATTAGATGCCCCGGATCCTCTATCGACAGCCTAATCCAAGCCCTTCATTGATCAGCCTGTAGATGGCAAATTACATCCCATCCATTGATTAATTGGAGCTAGGCCTTGTTGCCTACGTGAAGGGGATCATCTCATTTAATCAAATATCCATTTAAGGATGGATCCAATGGAGAGGATCCAATTGAACCATCCCAATATACTGTCGGATCTGAATCCAGAACATTATGACCCCAATCAAGCCATCCGACAGCCAAATCTGACCCTCGGATGCATGTCCTTTCCATCTCAGCCCTCTATTGGATATATGGTCCATCCGGTTGATGGAGATCCCATTTAATCTAAGCCATCAATCCCTTAATGGACATTAATCCTGTTAAGGATCCAGGAGGGTTTATCATCCGGTAATTTGTCTTGCTTATGGGCATCTACCGGATATCCCATTATGAAGGATCCATTGGATATTATCCCATTAAGGATCCGGTAGACCATCTCAATGCTCCGATGAGGATCCATGGATATTAGGATCCAATTAACTTAAAAAAACAATCAATCCCGGCCATTGGATTGATCCCATTTGAATTCTCCCAACTGTCCTCCCGCGGGTTATCTTCCCTTCCTTTTTCTTTGCTATTTCTGTTAAGTCTCCCATGGGAGACAGATTTCTCCCACCGCGGGCCTTCTTCTAGCCAGCCTTCTCCCTTCTTCTGTCGCACCATCCTGTATCAACAGACCTAGCTGCAGCTTGGGTATTGCTAAGAGAAGCTTCGACACCTGCTGATTGGAGCTCCCAGGTGCTGTCTCTCCCACTTGGGATCAAGCCGAGGAGGTGAACATCCTCCTAGTTGTAATCGGGTGAGTGGAGCTCTATGCATTCATAATTTAATTCTTTTCTTTCTATCGGACCTCAATGCTATACCCCCTCTTCTACTTTCTATCGGCAGCATGACCACTGCTCCAATCATTCCATACCATGCTTGTATCTTGCATATGGATAAATGGCCGGCTATGTGGGGATGTTCATCCCTCTGATTTATGAACAAGGCCCGGACCTTTCACACATCCTCTTCAGTAGGTCTATTAGATGCCTTATTCCTGCTGCCTCCTCTCATCTGTTTTGTGCTGATTTGAGCATATGTGTGAAGACCTGGCTTCTCCTGTTAGCATTAACCCGTAAGGTGGCCTTTATAAAATAAAGCCTTTGTATTATATTTAAGGAGCCCATTAGTGTAAAGGACATATCTACAATTCTAATAACTTAAGGGTTTGAGTCACGATGGGCTGACTCTATTTATTTAAGACTGAGTCTTGGTCCCCCTCATTCTCACGGAAAGGCGCTCTCGAGTTCCCCATCGACTACGAGACTGTACTGGAGACGTGAGGAGGGAAGACCTCGTACTCGCTCGGTCCAACGTGATCGAGAGGTCGTCTCGAACGGTTTGTTTACGATGGATTCAGGTACGCTTCCGCAAATCCAACAATTGGTATCAGAGCCCCGTTGAGATCTAGGGGATTTGATATTTGAAATCGGAGTTCTTTCTTGTCCGATTTCTACTTGTATCGAAGTCGACCCGCTTGATTCCATTCTTGAATCGATTATATGGAATCGAGCATCGTCCTCGGCCATGTAGATCTACTGATTCAGGAGGATACCGCTGTTCCGATTGGCCACGGTAGAAACGGTGCGATAGGAAGCGCCAGCGACGGTATGCCGCGATAGAGCGCTGGGCTGCACCCTCAGCGGCTAAAAATTCCCTCGTTCCCGTTCCCAACCCTTGGCAGCACCGACCGGCGGCACGCAGCACCGAAGATGGCCGTGGTGCCATCTTCTCCGTCACGCGGCGGCGGCGGCCGCGAGAAGGCGAACAGGCGCGGCGCTGCGTTTCCGTGGGGGTGAACAGTGCATTTGTGTATTCCCGTTTTATTCACAAGTTTGCCATCAACTTATCTACGATTATGCCATTATTTCATTTAAATGCTATAAAATGAATATTCATGATGATTTTGGATTCAGATTTTAATATCCGAACTTGGATCCATTAAGGAGGATCCAGACTTTTCAAAATTTCATGCATATTGCTTTTAGAATCATTCAAAATTGCATATATACCCTGTTTTAATAGAAATCATGATTTATGACTTTGTTAATGTTATAATTAGGTCTACTAAGAGTTTAAATCATGGTGTTAGTGATAAATCATGATCATCAGGGATTGATTGACATATTATCATGCTTATTTACTGTGATTACAGATTTACACAGTGAATTAATGTTATTGCATTAATATCCTTTATGTTTTGGATATTACTTTATATATTTAAATTGTCAATCAATTAAGGTATAATTCCTTCATATTTTCATGGTTGATGAGGGATCATGCAATGTTAAAGTTTTGATATACCATGTTCTAAAATTGCATATGAACCTTATGCATTTTATAATTGCTTTCATACCCTTATTCTTATATATTGGTCTATAAGTGTATGAATTAAAGGTTATCTTATTGTGCAATTTTATATATTAATAACTTTGAGTTTCTTTTGTGGTTTTAGTTGCCCCGAAGAGTCTAGAATCATGTTAGTACTTGAAGTAATTGATAGAGAGAATCATGGATACTCTCTCATAAAAGAAAATTGCATAATAATTTGTTTATTCATGTTAAGCAATTGTATTGATGACTTTAAGTTCTTTTATGATTCTAGTTGCCCCGAAGGGTCTTGGATCATGTTAGTACTTGAAGTTATTGATAGTGATAATTAAGGTGCCTCTCTCATCATAAATAAATTGCATTAAGGTATATTCTGTAATGTATACATTGATTCAATGTATATATATTGAAAGGAATCAATAATTAACTAATTACTGCTTAAGCACGGGGAATCTTTTGCCCGAAGGTGAGATATCCCCGCCCTCATGCATTCTTAGTTGATTGTTGAATTAAAGTGAATTGTCATGAATTATTGATTGTCATGATATTATAGATCTTTGCTGTGATATATTATTTTATCTGCATCATGATAGTAATGTGAGCTCTTTATGGTTATTTCAGCTATGACTCCTGCTTCTCTTCATTCTCATTTGTCTATGATTCCTCCACTGAATGGGTCCAATTATAGTGATTGGCATGAGCAACTTCTCATCACTTTAGGTTGTCTAGACCTTGATTTGGCTCTTCGTATCGAGAAACCCGCCGAGATTACGGATGAAAGTAGCAATGATCGTAAGATTCAATTTGAAAAGTGGGAGCGTTCAAACAGATTGTCATTAATGATAATCAAGAGTTCTATTGCAAAAACCATCGGGGGTTACGTACTCGATAGTGAAAGGGCAAAAGAATTTCTTGGTTCCATTGAACAACAACAAAGTGGATCTGATAAGACAATGGCTGGAATGCTCACAAATAAATTGACTTCTATGAAATATAATGGAACCAGTGGAGTGCGCAAGCACATTATGGAAATGTCTGACATTGCCGGAAAGCTCAAAGCATTGGGCATGACTATTGATGAAACCTTCCTAGTTACATTTGTTCTTAACTCTCTTCCATCACAGTTTTCTCAATTTAAAATCTCTTATAACACACATAAGGAATCATGGAAATTGAATGAGTTAATTTCCATGTGTGTGCAAGAGGAAGAGAGATTAAAGCAGGAAGGATCACTGGTGGTCAATTATGCCTCTACTTCTCAGCGGTTTAAACCCAAAAAGGGGAAAGGAAAATTCATTCCACCAAAGAAAGGGAAAGAGGAAATGAAGAAAGTAGCAGAAAAGAAATGCTATTTCTGTCGCAAGACTGGACATTTTAAGGCTGAATGTCCAAAACGTAGAAATTGGTTTGAGAAGAAAGGTAACTCTCAGTTGTATGTTTGCTTTCAAACCAATTTCATTAATGTACCCTCTAATACTTGGTGGATTGATTCTGGTGCCTCTATTCATGTTACCAATTCTATGCAGGTATTCCTTTCCAAAGAAGGCCAACCCTTAGCGAGTCTTCCATCTTTATGGGCAATCTGACCAAGTCTAAAGTCAAAGCTATAGGGTCTTGCAGTCTTCGTCTTGAGACTGGATACCATCTAGATCTTAATGATGTCTTTTATGTTCCATCTGTGTCTAGGAACTTGATTTCCTTACCAAAACTTGATGTATTAGGTTATTCATTTAGTTTTGGTAACTCAAAGTTTAATATGTATAAAGACTCGTTTTTGTTGGTTCAGGATCTTTATGTGATGGTCTTTATAAAATAAATGCAGATTGCTCTTGTTGTGATGTTTTGTCCACCTTGAATGTGAATGTTAGTGTCAAACGTGGTATGATTGATGATAGTTCCTCAATTCTATGGCATAAAAGATTGGGTCACATATCGAGGGAAAGAATGCTAAGATTGGTGAAAGATGGAGTGTTACCCACTCTTGACTTTACTGATTTTGGCACTTGTATCGATTGTATAAAAGGAAAACAAATCAAAACCCAGAAAAAGAATGCCTTAAGGTCTGAGGAACTTCTTGAGTTAATCCACACTGACATTTGTGGTCCTCTTTCTTCTTGCATAGGAGGTGAACAGTATTTTATCACATTCATTGATGATTTCTCACGGTATGGCTATATTTTCCTGCTAAAAGAAAAGTCTGAGTCTTTGAAGTCTTTTAAGATTTTCAAAGATCTTGTAGAGAATAAATTAAACAGGAAAATTAAGGTCGTGAGATCTGATAGAGGTGGAGAATTTTATGGTAGGCAAGGTCAATTAGGTAGAATTCCTGGACCTTTTGCTAAATTCTTGGAAGAGAATGGGATTGAACCTCAGTATACAATGCCAGGTACTCCCCAGCAAAATGGTGTGGCTGAAAGGCGAAATCGTACTCTCATGGATATGGTGAGAAGTATGATTAGCAACTCATCTTTACCCTTAAATTTGTGGAATGAGGCTTTGAAAACTGCTATGTATATCCTTAACAGGGTTCCTAGTAAGGCAGTGCCTAAAACTCCTTTTGAGTTGTGGACAGGTAGGAAACCCAGTTTGAGGCATATGCATGTTTGGGGTTGTAAAGCAGAAGCCAGAATGTATAATCCACAAGAAAAGAAATTGGATCCTAGAACAATTAGTTGTTTCTTCATTGGGTATCCAGAATGGTCTAAAGGGTATAGATTTTATTGTCCAACCCACACTATGAGAATTATAGAAACTGGTACAGCCAAATTTATAGAGAATGAAGAGGTTAGTGTGAGTTCTACACCACGTATTGTGGAGTTTGGGGAAATCACAGATCCATTCCCTGCTACTCCTATTGTGGATGTTAGATCTGATCAAGTAAATTATGACATGATAGATTTACAACCTGATCATAATGTCATTCCCATTGAAGAGGAAAACCTTAATAATGCACCAATTGAAGATCATACTCATAATGAAAATGTAGTTCCTCATCTGGAAGTAAGGAGGTCTCAGAGTCGTGAGACCAGCCTATTTCGTATGACTACATTGTATACTTGCAAGAGGGTGATTATGATATTGGCAATGATGATGATCCATTCTCATTTAAGGATGCCATTGAAGGTAAAAGGTCTGAATTATGGATTGATGCCATGAAAGAAGAGATTGAATCCATGCATAAAAATGAAGTTTGGGATATTGTTGCATTGCCTAAAGGATATAAACTCGTTGGTTGTAAATGGATATTTAAAACCAAACGTGATCCTAAAGGCAAGGTAGAAAGGTATAAGGCCGGACTTGTTGCAAAAGGATTCACTCAAATAGAAGGCATTGATTATAGAGAGACTTTTGCCCCAAGTCT
This sequence comes from Cryptocoryne crispatula var. balansae, assembly GCA_036172225.1. NCBI lineage: Eukaryota > Viridiplantae > Streptophyta > Magnoliopsida > Alismatales > Araceae > Cryptocoryne > Cryptocoryne crispatula. Next base: position 24,101,256 of record CM069928.1, read on the forward strand.
CTAGAAAGGACTCATTCAGAATCATAATGGCATTAGTGGCTGCATTTGATTTAGAATTACATCAGATGGATGTAAGAACAGCTTTCTTGAATGGGGATTTGGAAGAAGAGGTATACATGATGCAACCTGAAGGGTTTGAAATGAAAGGAAAGGAAAATTTAGTATGCAAATTAAAGAAATCCATATATGGACTGAAACAGGCTTCCCGACAATGGTACTTAAAGTTCAATCATATCATTGTGTCCTTCGGATTTACAGAAAACATTGCTGATCAATGTATATATCTGAAGGTCAGTGGGAGTAAGTTCATTGTGTTAATTCTATATGTGGATGATATACTACTTGCTACTAATGATTTGGGGCTATTATATGAAACTAAAAGTTTTCTTTCCGATCATTTTGATATGAAGGATATGGGTAATGCATCATGTGTTGTTGGCATTGAGGTTCATCGTGATAGGTCTAAGGGGTTACTTGGTTTGTCTCAGAAAGCTTATATCTCCAAGGTCTTAGAAAGGTTTGGGATGTCTAGTTGCTCATCTTGTGTTGTGCCAATATTTAAAGGTCATAAATTTGGTCTCCATCGTTGTCCTAAGAATGAGATTGAAAAGCGAGGAAATGAAGGTTCTTCCATATCTTGCTGCCCTTGGGAGCATGATGTATGCTCAAGTTTGTACTCGTCCCGATATTAGCTTTGCATTGGGAATGTTAGCAAGATACCAAAGCAATCCGGGAATGGAGCACCGGAAAGCTTTAAAGAAAGTGATGAGATATCTTCAAGGGACTAAAGATTTTGAGCTCACGTATGGCAAGACTGATCATCTTGAGGTGATTGGTTATACGGATGCGATTTTGCGAGTTGCCCCGACAATAAAGTCTACTTCGGTTATGTGTTCTTATTGGTGGTGGAGTCATTTCATGGAAAAGCACCAAACAAAGCATATAGTTGCCACCTCCACCATGGAAGCAGAATTTATTGGCTGTCATGAGGCATCTTCACATGCATTATGGTTGAGGAAATTCATCTCAGGGCTTACTGTTATAGATTCAATATCTAAACCCTTGAGACTTCATTGTGATAATTCCTCTGCAATGTTCTTCTCCAATTATAGTAGGTCAACTGGTGCTAATAAGCACATTGACATTAAGTATCTTTCTGTTCAAGAAAGGATAAACAATCATCTTGTATCAATTAGTTTTGTTAATGGTGTTGATATGGTTGCTGATCCCATGACTAAGGCCCTTGCACCTAAGGTCTTTTCAGAACATGTAAAGGGCATGGGTCTTCTTGTTTGGGATTAGTGAATGGTATAATTGATACATTAGAGATCTCTGTAATGTGATGATGATTGTGTGTTCTCTTCCATTTTGTTATGGTATTTGTTAACATTTATGGTTGAAATGGAAGAACTTGTCGGTATGACATTAAAGTGGGGACATTATATGTACTCAGATTACAGGCTTAGTTAAGTGAATTTGTTGATATTATGGTGCATGGAAGGAAGTATGTTAATGATTATGTACAACCGCCATGACCTATATTGACAGGTTCTCTTAGCTAGGCATGAAAGGTGAATTGTAGATATACTAATGGGCATGTTTTCAAATGTGCGCACTTATGGAATTTGTTTTCAAATCGATAATCCAAAGGCTGTTTTGAAATATATATTTATTATTTTTTATAAGGCCAAGTGGGAGAATGTTAGCATTAACCCGTAAGGTGGCCTTTATAAAATAAAGCCTTTGTATTATATTTAAGGAGCCCATTAGTGTAAAGGACATATCTACAATTCTAATAACTTAAGGGTTTGAGTCACGATGGGCTGACTCTATTTATTTAAGACTGAGTCTTGGTCCCCCTCATTCTCACGGAAAGGCGCTCTCGAGTTCCCCATCGACTACGAGACTGTACTGGAGACGTGAGCAGGGAAGACCTCGTACTCGCTCGGTCCAACGTGATCGAGAGGTCGTCTCGAACGGTTTGTTTACGATGGATTCAGGTACGCTTCCGCAAATCCAACATCTCCATGTGCTGATGGGGTCTTCTTCCAAACCCTGGGCCAAATGGTTGCCCTCTACATGTGTCTAGTCCATCGACAGCATGTCATTGAAGTGGTTACTGCCGGACCTGTTAAACAGGAGCCAGTTTGGCTTCTGTTTGCTATTTCCGGCCCTTCCCCTCTTCAAATTTCTGTGGGGAACATGTCTCCTTATTTCCCACAAGCATATGTTTGCAGGTCTGGCTTCTCCATGGGCCATCATTGGCCGGGGTCTTTATCATATCCCCCCTCCTCTTTGGCTAGACAGGACATATGTCCTTAAATATGTATATATGAAAATGAGGATCCGGCTCTTCAACATGCTGAATTGGGTCCCCTAAGATGGGTCTATTCGGCTGCCATATGCTCAACTATAAGAATGTCTTTCTATATGAGCATCTCCGAGGCCCTCAAATAAAAGCCAATTTGGCTTTTACAGATTACCCCCGACCTCCCCTCCTTCTTGACTAGGTAGGAGATCTGTCCACAGAATATACTTGAGGACCCGGCCTCCTCCTAGGCTGGATTGGGTCCATTTGAGTGGGATCCATTGGCATGCCCTCTCTCTTTTCACATATATATACGGCTGTGAGCCTTGTATTGACAGCATACCACCTAAGTGGTTATAGACGGGTCTATCCAGCTTGGTTCCTGTTTTGTGATTTCCGGCCCTCTTCTCTTCAGATTTTTGTTGGGAGCATGTCCTCCTATCTCTCACAAGTTTATGTCCAGCTGACCATGCATATCCGAGGCCTTCTAGCAGGAGTTGAATTAGCTTCTGGAGGTTATACCTGGCCTTTCCTCTTCCAATTTCCCATTGGTAGCATGCCTTGGGCATGGTGGGTTGCATTGGGAGGTCCCGATTTAGGGGGGGCATATTCATCATATGCAGGGGCTTCACTTCTTCATATGCTGTATTTGGCCGGTCTTGGGCATATGACCTTGGGCCCTTCTTAGTTCATATACCGATGATAGGCCATAGGGAATTAAGTATTTTCATTCCCCATTTACATATGCCTATATTTCATATAGAAATTTTGAGTGCCAACAGGTATGTTTTCATTTTGGAAAAGTTTGTGTTATTAGTAGTTATCCAAACAATAATTTTAAGACCTGATTTTTCTGAATTTAAAAGGTTACGCTTAAGAAAATAGGTCTATTCCTTTATCTGGCTCATACGTTTTACTTTTGTATTAATAGTATCTGATGCCTCATCTAAAGTTAAAGCAAGAATAAATCAAATCAGGAATCCAAAACAAAAGGAGTTTTGAGACTTGGAGTTAAGGTTTCCAACTCAAAATAATGAGGTGATCCCAAACCAAAGAACGTTTAAATGTGAAAATTTAAGTCATCTTCTTGAATCCCAAATCTGAAACATTAAGCAAAAACCTAAAATTCATTTTCGGACTCGCCCATCTCGGAGCAGCCGCCGTAGTACTTCCAGGCGTTCTTCCAGGAGGCGACGCCGTTGTTGGATTGGACGGGCACTTGATGTTGCTCCAGTGCAGCCGCAGATCGCTCATCTCCTCCTCCAGCTGTGTGGTGTGGTCGATCGATCGCCATTAACATCCAATACGTGTAAGATTACTATGCTCCGAAAGATAAATCACCTTCTAGCTAGCTACATGTATAAAAATGTCATCTTTTTCATCCTCTCTTTTTTTTACGATGCTTGTTTGTTTGATTATGCTGTTGTGAACACTCAATTTCATTAAGAAAAAATGAGGAGGGCTGCTATCACAATTTGGTATTATAGTGTCACCGTTTATTTAAAAAAACAATTCTAACTATCATGTTCACAAAAGTCCCGCATCATTTAGGTGCAATTGGGAGGTTTATTGTTCATTTAAGCCCATTTTCTCAAAGTTTTTTTTTATTCACTTCATTCATATTTTGAGGAGACGGTGAGAGATGTGCAGAAAAAAAAAATAATATTTTTTTTACCAGCCGGACATTTAAGGACCGTTGAGAATTAAAAAGAAGAAAAGAAAATTTTACTTTGGAGCCCTCCCTTCCCTGCCAGCGTAGTCACTTCCATCCTTTTGATTGACTCCTAAAATTTAGGAGTTATTGATTATCTCTCCCCACCATTTTCTAAAATCTGAACCTTTTTTATAAAAAGAAATGGGAAGCAAAAAAATGGCAACGGCAGCCAATTTCTTGCGCACCAGCCGCCTCCCCTTGCTGCCGCCTCTCCCGCTTTAACTCCTCCCCAATCAAATATTTATGAGGAGGGAAAGAGCTACGGGGCAAGAGAATTGGCCCAACCGCACCTCCTATTTTTGGAGCTGAAAAGAAAGAAAGAAGGAGGGCCGCATGGAGGTCTGGCGGAGAGCCAGCGTGGGACTGCCGTGTTTGGGAGGAGCCGGGAGCGGAGGATAAAAGGAAGGAGGGAGTAGGCCGCGCGGGAGGGAGGCCGAGAGGAGAGGTCTGAAAGGGCAGCGAGAGTAGAGGTCGAGCAGAAGATACCAAAATCAAGAGAGGAAAAGAGCACCATCCACCGTTCAGAGAGCTCGTCCACGGGGCGTACAGGAAGGAGAAGAAGAGCAACATAGCAAAGGTGAGAAGAGGATGGATGCCTAACTTCCGACGACGGCGCTCTTCTCTCTGTTCTCGGGTCCTCTTGGCCTCAACTATGGCGTTAGTGATGGACTGCGCTAGCTGTCACGACCCGGATTTTTAACATGCACAGCGGAAGGTAATCCGGCGACGTAACGGGAAAGGATATCGGTCTGGAGCCAAATAATACCAAAATTCACAATTCAATTAAATAATTCCATACTTTACAACATAATATCACCATAAACAAACACTTATCTAAACAAATTAAATACCGACATTGAATGAGAAATTCACTAGCTCCTCGAATTCTACAACACCACTACGCTTCTGCTGCGCTAAACCTGCACTCCTGAAAATATTAACAACGGAAGGGGTGAGTCACAACAGACCCAGTAGGACTTACACCCGAACTACCCCATTATAATAACAATTCTAGTGGTATGATAGAATAATAAGCCTAAAAATCAGATTTAATACATAGGATTTAACTAATCATATATCTTCCATTAAATGATTACAAGATCAAACAACTACCCCATATGATAACCAGACTCTACATGCATTAAAAACCATTACAACCTGCTCATTAACCTACTCTAGGTATGCTCACAATATACACAACCTGACATAAAACCAAAGACACATCTATAACACTACCATCTATGCCAACACACAACTAGACACCTGTCTGAGTAAATATCATGCTCCATCTGATAAATGTAGTCACATCACAAAACTAGCACCAGATTTACCATATAGTAGGAAGTAACATATAGTAACTAAATCCCATAGTACCCCTAGGCAGGGGAGTACTTAGGATAAACCGCGGTATCTGGGATCGAATGATGCACCAGATTCAACTAACCTCCGCTGCCCACGGGCCACTAATTTAGTCTGGTGAAGTACATTTCCATCACAATGCAGCTCACTGCACTAACCACATTCCACACCATGCAAGCATATAATTAACTCAGACAGTAAACACATGAACATTTAATTGGCAATCAAACATGAAATACATAGATGAACACCCATGGTTCTATGCACCACATATTTGCATACCATACCACAATCTAACATGAACAAATGCATATACATGGGATCATGCAATTTACAACCTAAACATGACAATTACATGCTTAAACAGAACTATCTATCTAATAAAAGAAAATAAACTAAATTCTAACAACATTTGGCCTAAACCTTACGTCGGCTTTTTATCAAATCGGGATATATATATTTAAGGTTCACCGCGATGCAAACATTGCTGAACTAACTAGGTTCAACTATAAAGACATACCTAACATGCTAACATGCAAAATTGAATAATTATCTAACACGATGAATAATCATGAATATAGGACAATCTAAACATGTATGATTACACAAGCTAATCTAAACTCTATCTAATCATGCCAATAAATCCAAAACAACCCATTAATCACAATCTTCTAATCCTGGTGATCTAAACATGATTCTTACGGTTTAATAAAAATATTAGAGTGCTAAGGATAGCCGAGACGCCTACCTTGACGGCAACGGCGAACGGCGCACGGAAAACCAAGGAGATTGAATTTGGCGACGAGACTGCCGCGGTTGCGTCGGCGTCGAAAAACTGAGTCGGGTAGGTATTCTCAAAATCTGTTGGTAGAAGAAGAATATTGAAGTAGGGAACTTGATAGAAGATAATAGGAGAGAGAGGATAGGAGAGAGAGGATGTATACCGCGCGGGGGAAGGAGGCGGCGCACGGCGGCGCACAGCGGCGGGGCCGCGTAGGAGGGTGGCGCAGGCGGGCGCACGGCGGCGTGCGCGGCCGGCGTCAACGGCGGGGTGGAGGGGTCAACGGGCGGCGACGGCCGCGCGGGCGGCGGGGCGGCGCGCGATGCGCGCGAGGGCCGAGGCGGCGGTCGGCGTCCACGCGGCCGGGTGACGTCGCGGCGAGGAGGGGTCAACGGCCGGCGTGGTGGCAACGTGGCGACGGCGGTCAACCGAGGCGGCGACGGCCGCGCGGTCGCGAGCGTGCGCGGGCGCGCACGGCGAGGCGACGGCGGTACGCACGGCGAGGCGGTACGAGGTGGCGGCCTCGAGGCGGCGGGCGGCGGCTTCTCGCGGGAAAAGAAGAAGGCGGGGAGGCGGGGCCGCAGGCGGCGCAACCGAGGGGAAAAAAAAAAGAGGTAGGGTTTTCTTGGGGAGGAAGAGCGGCGCGCGGAGAGGAGAAAAAAAAACAGGGTTTCGCCTGGGAAGAGAAGAAGCGGCGCCGGGAGGGTTCGCACGGGAAGGGTTTCTCCCAGGGGAGGAAAAAGGGGATTAAATAGGGGGAGGAGCAGATTAAAATAAGATTAAATATTAACTAATTTTTTTTATTTAAAAAATACAGGGTATTACACTAGCCCTCATCTTTCCGGATGGTGCCCACGATGTCGACGGCCGTCGTAGCAAGCTTCGACGGCATCATCGGCAGCAGCTCCCGCGACCCTGGGCGGCAAGAAAGGTCATGCGGGGCTTCTTAATATCAGCCAACGCCCACATATCTGTCAACCATAGCAGCAAGTTCCAATGTCCCCCCTCACGTTGGCCTCTAGAGGTCGACTGGGTCAGTACTAGCAAGGGCAAACCTCGACGACGACTTCGGCGGCCGTTGCAGGGCCTGGCAAATGCAGTCGACCCCCTCCTCGGCGATCTCCGTGAGCCCTAGCCGGTTGGAGGGCAGCAATAGCGGCTGCATACAGCAGAGAAGGGACATCCTGTTCCTTCCTTCGGCCGCAACGTCTTCTCCGCTGGGCTACACGACTCCGACGGCAGTGGTAGCGGCCGACAATGACAGAGGACCTCCGCGCTTGCTCCGACGGATCTTCATGGTGGCCGCGGTGGCTCCGAATGGGGTCATCGACGACGCCTTCCCCCCTTCGCGACCCCGCTGGCTGCATCTCGCTGTTCCAATGACGCCTCTAGGCTTGCCCCTGGCGTTGAAGGGACCCGCAAGGGGACTTGGTGCCGACAGCCCCGCCGACGATCGCACATCGCGGTGGCCTCTCCGGGCACGAGGACCCCGTGGGAAAATCTTATGTCCGATTGCAACTCCTACAGCAGCAGGGACAAGCCCCGCAGGGGCTTTGGCATCTTCTACGGCAGAGAGGGTTGCTCCCTGCAACCCATCCAGCGGTGGGAGATCGTGAAAAGCTTGCTCTGACGACGGCCAACTTTCACAGACTGCCGCCGTGATGACGGTGCGGCATGACGGCGCACAAGGTTACGGAGAACGGGGCGACCGCCTGGACCGCGATCATCTGCAGCCGTAAGGAGGCCAACCGCAGAGATGGGATAGAGAGGCATCGGCTGGTTGCGCGCCTGGATGGTCCGGGACCATGGCGCCCATCCGGCGGGGCTCACAGACGACCATGGCATTACAAAAGATAGAGCATGGCCGCGCATGTGCGCGACCGCAACCGGGAGCTGCAGTCGGGTCCAAATGGGATCTGCCGCAAGGGGGATCCATCGGAAAGAGGCCCATTGGGCCAACATGGGCTGCCGGATCGCCGGAGGATCATCTCGACTTAGCCGGGTCGACTCGCAGCAAGTCTAAAAGGCTTTGACAAATAAAAAATTAAATAAAAATTGAAATGCGAAATGCCATATTAAACAAAGGGTGAGCTCAAAATTTGAGCGCCCTAGAACGGCTATTCCGACTACGTCTCAGGTAGGCGCTCCTGGACGTAGGCACGGGCTAACTCCCGTTGCAGACGGTTCCGTTCCCCCGGTGCGATAAGTCAAAAAAGACTTAGTTGTATTGGAGGTGATCTCACTCGATTGAGGATCAGCCGGCGTGCTGCCGAAATGCCGATTTTTCCTCCGATCTTGTGGGAATGCGAGCCAGGGGAAGGAACTTCAAACTTTTGACGTCGGCACGACTCGATGTAACCAGACTTGAAATGAAATGATGATGGTTCAAGCGTTGACATATGATGTTCAAACCGGGCACCGAACGTTACCGCAACGGACCGGATGGGATGCGAGCTCAAATTAAATAAATAAGATAAAAATAATAAAAAATCAAATTTGAAAGCATAAAAATAAGATTTTTAAACAACTCAAAATCAATCTAAAATATAGGTAATGCATGGGACTGAATTGCTTAATCAACAGATAATCAAATAATACAAAAAGGAATCAAATAAACAATCTCCAATGCTTTTAAAATTCACCAAAAACAATCTTCAAACATCAAAAATCAGGTCTTAAATTAAATTTCAAAGAAATAAAAAAACATATTTAAACAATCTAATTAAAACTTTAAATTAATGCGTTGAACGTACTTAAATCAATGTCGCAACAAAAGCAACAATATGAAATTAAATAATCTTAACCAATGCGTTAATCAATAAATCCCAAATCATAATATATCTAATTCATTTAAATAAACTTTAAGTCCAAAACAAAAATCTAAATCAAATTGAAATTCAACAAAACAAATAAATCAAACTCAACCCATTAAATCAAAACATTAATGGAAGGATCAAATTAAAAAATAAATAACTTGAAAAATCAAATCTAAATCAATTAGTAAAAATCACGTCTTAATCAATTAAAATCAATGTCAACCAAACATAACGCAACATGTTCGCATCTCATCGGGCCCACAAGGCTACAGCTCTCTAGTTTATTATTCTGTATGGACGTGCATTCTCTACCAAATGGATTGCTATGGCGGTTAATCAAGGGCATTCGAGTACTTGCTCGATGTAAGTTAACGCCGGGTATTCGCACCATCCGGCGGAGAGGGGTCAAAATCAAATTTTCAAAGAACCCGAATCTCGGTTCTAATAATTTTAAATGTATCGTCGGACTATTTAATATATTTATAGGTTATCACCTATTTTTTTAAGTAGTCTAAAGGAGACACGAAAACTATTTTGATAGAAAGAAAAGAGTAAAAACGAGATTCTCACGGCGAGTACCCCCCATTTGAGTATAGCAAAGTAACCACACCCTGGCCTCCAATGCTTTTCGTTCACTTGTATTTCTTATTATATGTACAAGAACTTGCAGCTATATGAATGAATATAATATAAACTCTTTTTATACTTCAAATGCCCTAAAGTTTCAATCTCCCTTATCACTATGTCAGTGTCACCCTCTCTCTCTCTCTCTCATAACAACCTAAGGGTGCATTTGATATAGATTTAATCGGAGAAAAACTTATTTTATCCTTTAAAAATTAAAGATAAACTTACTTATCTCCAAACTAAACTTGTACGAAAGATATGGGGCTCTAACTTTCGGGTAGGTATCGACGGCCGACAACGTGGGTTACACGTAGATTTTTAAATTAATCGTGACAAGGGTGGAGAGCGCGGGAGGGCGCGCATTTCCAATTTCACCCTCCCCCAATTTCCTCCTCTCCCTTGCAAAAGATATAGACTTACCATACTTAGCTTGACCTCAATGCATCCCTGAATACCATGCATATATTGTGATTCGCGAAGGGTAAGTAGAAGTCTTTTGCGCCTCTAGGGTTTCCATCTCCACGTGGCATGGCACGAGAGACAACTTCTCTCCATCAATCTTGCCTAGAGAGACATGGCATGTTTCCTGTAAAGACGTTACTGTTTGTGGTTAATGTTTTATACTTTTAGTTTCTCTTCATAAAAGAATCATTTAAAATTAAGTAAATCTCAATAGATTATTATATGTTTAGACATTTTACCAGCCAGTTTAAATATCTTAAGTGGCATTTGATTAAGTTTAATGTGAAAGCATTTACTCTTAAGTTTACATCTAACCTAATTGATAAAAAAGTATTTAATTTAATTAATACATAAGTGAATTTTGTTGTTTAATAAAAATTTGAATCACTCACTTAAATTTTATGATACATGATATTTCTTTGAAACATTTAATTGTAGAATAATTTAAAAAATCTGAAATATTTTTTTGACAATACAAAAATTACTTTTGCTAATATGAATTAAGAACCAATAAAATCTTTTAAAATATAAATAAAATAGCGTTAAAAACCATTTAAATAATAAGATATAAAAAATAAATTTACGTAGCATTTTTTAAATTCTGCAACAAAGTTTTAAACAGATACGTAAACAAAACCTCTGAAAAAATATAAAAACAAATATATTTCAGTTTATAAAAGAACGAGATCCAATCATAGGCCAATCTTCTTGTATTAGATTTCGTCCCATTAGATTGGCTGAGCTGGCCAATCTAGAGGCTAATCCCAACCCAAAAATCCTTAATCAAGTAGATGTTGATACTATTTCTGTAATATATGGTTAAATTTAAAAAATTATTATTTTTTCTCTTTCTCTTCTCCGGACTCCCCCCCTCACCCGGAATCTCGCCCCTCCCCGCCGTTCGTCGGACTCCCCCTCTCCCGCTTGGACTCTCCTCTCCCCCCTCCGGACATGTGTGTGTGTGTGTGTATATATATATATATATATATATATCTCTCCCCCGGTGAGGTCTCCCTCCCCCCCGGTTGTGCACGTCGAGCTCTTCCCCCCTCTGCACCGGTCGCCGTTGTTGCGTTCGCCGCCATCGGAAGCTGCCCCGCCGAGCTCCGCCTTGCGTGCGCCGTCGACCGCGCCCCCTGCCATCACCATCCTCCCGTCCCTCCTTCCTCCTCCCCTTCGCCATTGTTCCCAGCCCCCGACGGTCCAGCACCTTCGAGCCACCCAGTTCAGCCGGTTGAACTGCCTGGTTCAGCACCGGTTCAGCATTTTCTGATTTTCGAAATTATTAAATCCGGAAATTAGATTTAAGGCCAAGAAAAATAGCAGAAAAATCCATAAAAATCAGAAAAATTCACAGAAGATTCCAGGTAGGTTTCTCAAGCTCTTCTATTTATTTTATCTCATTTTTATTAGAAAATATGCATGATTTAACTTATGGACCTTGATTTGACTAGTTTAACCTTTGGATTTAAGATTAGTAATTCTTCTAAAAAATCCTTGAAACCAGAATCTTAAAATTTCTATTTTGTATATTATGGAACATTTTTAGCTTGATTCTGGATGAGTAGAAATATTTTTCATAAGATTTGACCTTATGTTAGTTATGTATGTGAATATATGCTAGATTGGACCTAGAAATGAAATATAATTATGTGTAAATTTGGAAAAATCATGGATGATCAAATCATACCTTTTAGAACCTGTTTAGGTCAGATTGTGGTTGATTACCTCAGAATTTAATTTGTTTAGTTTATACCAAGCTTGATTTAGGTTAATTGTCTTGCATACGTAATTAAGTATGTCTAGTTCGGCTTGTCATTTCATGTATGTAAGTCATGTAAATTTTGGTTAGTTTGGTTTCAGATTATGTATTATGTCATGCATGTTGTGGTTATGTTCATATGGTCAAGTTTGGTATAGGTTTGATTTAGATATGTTAGCCAGGTTGGTTAGTACAAGTCTTGTCTAGTTTGTGGTAAAATAAGTTGTTTTGCTAAAAAGTCATGTTTATGTCTTGTGTGCATCATGTGTGTCATTATTTGAAACTTGTTATTAATTCTTGTTACGGCATGTTATGAAGGCCTCACCAACCTATTTTAGTCAATTGCCCGTGGGCATCGGGTCACTTAGTTGAATCCGGCCCTCCCACAGATCCTGGATTACCGCAGTTTTTCCCTTTGTGTCACCACTGCCTAGGTGCACTTTGGGATAGCTTAGTATATGTTACTTCTATATATATTAGAGCTGATGAATGCATTTTGTACATGTGATGTGAAGCAAGATGACCAATTCCTTGCTATTTGACTATGTGTTTGAAAGGAATATAAATTTGTGTTAATTGCATGTCATGTATAGGTGTTAATCCATGTTTAAGTTAGAAAAATCAGATCTGTCCTATGTTAGTTTGGTCTTGTTAAGTTAAGTCTTGAGGCCATTTAGATGATTGTTGTCTAGTTTGTATGGTCTTGTGTGTTTTGGTCTAGAAGTGTATAGCATTGGCATAATTGTTTCTTTAAAATTAATTCATGGTTTGGATATGGGTTGTGAGCTTAATATAGAAGACATTCTATATATTTGTATTTACATCTCAATTTAGATATGTTATCTATCATTGCATATTTATATATTAGTATCCGATTGGCGAAAAATAGGTGTAAATCCTACGGAGTCCCCGGACTCACCCCATTGTGGGATAAATTTTTCAGCAAGTAGTGAAGATCAAGAGCTTGTCTTGGAAGCTCAGGAGGAGCTCGTGGAGGAACCAGCATCCCCTGGAGTTGAGGCATAAAGATCTTTTTCTCTTGTTAGGTTGCTTGATTAGGATTTGTTAGTTAATATGTAGTTGAACTATATCTAGTTGTTTCTTTTCTTTTGAGATAGTACTGGTGAATGGATTTGGATTAGTGTTTGGTTATTAATTGTTAAAGTTATGTTGAGATCTGGTGATTTTGGATGTGGACTTAATGTTTGGAGTTGATTCATGCTTGTTGGGTTATGAAATCCGAGTGGTGGATTTCTCCCACTGTCACAACGTTGTGTATTTTCCGCTGCGTAGTTGTGATTGTATTGTGTGTTTTTCCGGGTCGTGACAATTTCTACATATATCGATTAAAGATGATAGTTTTTCAACCACAGAGACAGAAGAAAGATATCAAAGTCCATGATAATGCAAAAGCAAAAGCCGCTCAGCAAGACAAACAAGTTTGATAAAACAAACAGCATAATATGACCCTGAGAAAAATGTGAATACAGAAGAGGATAGGTACATGCACAACAGACATACTCTGAACCAGACTCCAGAAAGACACGGAGATTCAATTTGCAACATTTTCTGGTGTGCACAAAACATATGAGAAAATGAAAGCAAAAACCACAACATAGTATTATGTGAGAAAACAGTGAATATTTCGAAGAATTTGAGGTAATGAACATGTTCAAAGAAATAACTTCATGAATAAAGAACCTTTCCTCCAAGTTGCGATAAAGTAATTCATTAGGTGCCCGTCTGTCGGAGGAATCGACATTACTGTTCTTTTCCATAAGAATCACCCCTAGAATTAATGTGGTAGTCTTCTATGCTTTTTGTAGTGTGTTCATAACTGTAGAACTCATTGGTGCGGCACCAACATCCTCATCCCCCGCTGGCACAATATAAACATTGCTATTTTGTTTATCTTTCTCCGTTATGATTGTTTCTAGAGCTTCTACCAGAGAGGATGCATCTTCCTTTTCTCCGTTGACATTGACTCTTTTCCAAAGTGTCGACCTAATTAATTGTATTCTTTTTGTACTTGCAAAATTTTATCGCCGTAGAAGGTGACACACAAAAAGTAAAAAAAAAACATAAAATGGAGCTGTGGTTGCAACTAGAGGTGTTTTCTCTCATGCCTAAATGAGAAGGATCACGTATACAATTGCAAAGAATGTAAGTAAAAGTTGTTTACCTCTAATAGTAGTAAAAATACTCTCTTTTATCCATGGATAAAATCCTACAAGATAGTATCCAAAAAATTACAAGAACTTCTTTCTCTGCACAAGAAAAATAAAAATGCATAAGCAAAATGGAATCAAAAAATGATAAAGTTTATCAATATTATTGAAAATCCTTAACTTTGTTTACATAGCAATAAATTGGAGAAAATAAATGAAACATGAAGTTTATGATGAATGACAAAGGATATGCATGTGGATAAAGATATTTAACAAACGAATGAAAAGATGGGATGTGCATATAAACATTGCTATCTTGTTTATCTCTTTATCCATTATGACCGTTTCTAGATCTTCTACAGAAAGGCTGCATCTTTCTTTTCTTCTTTGACATTGACTCTCTTCCAAAGTGTTAACCCAGTTAATTGTATTCTTTGCATACTTTTCTCTATTCTTAAAAATAAAAGTTTTATTTGAAAATTTTTATCACCGTAGAAGGTAACACACAAAAAGCAAAATAAAACATAAAATGGAAGAGAGAAATAGGATACATACCATGGGGAAGAACATTAAGATGTTCCTGTTGTGGAGCTATGGTTACAACTAGAGGTGTTTTCTCTCATGTCTAAATGAGAAGGATCACGCATACAATTGTGATCAATGTGAGTAAAAGTTGTTTACCTCAAACAACCATAAAAGTATACTTTTTTATCACTGGATAAAATCTTACAAAATAGTATCCGAAAAGTTACTAAACCTTTTTTCTCTGCTCAAGAAAAAGAAAATTGAATCAAGAAATGATAAAGTTTATCAATATTCTTAAAAATCTATAACTTTGTTTACATGGCAATAAATTGGAGAAAATAGGCGATACTTGCAGTTTATGAGGAAGGACAAAATGATAGTGCATGTTGGTAAAGAAATTTAACAAACAAATGAAAAGATGACATGTTGCATGATGGGATGTGCATATAAACATTGCTATCTTGTTTATCTTTCTCTATTATGACTATTTCTAGAGCTTCTGCCAGTGAGGATGCATCTTTCATTTCTTCTTTGACGTTCTCTTTTCCAAAGGGTCGACCCAATTAATTGTATTCTGTGCATACTCCTGTACTTTGAAAAAGAAGAGTTGTATTTGCAAAATTTTATCACCGTAGAAGGTGACACACAAAAAGCAAAAAAAACAAAACAAAAACATAAAATGGAAGAGAGAGATAGGAGACAGACCATGAGGAAGAACATCAAGATGCTCCTGTTGTGGAGCTATGGTTGCATGCAAGTGGAGGGGTGGGTTTTCTCTCATGCCTAAATGAAAAGGATCACACATACATAGTGAGTAAAAGTTGTTTATTTCTAACTGCCATAAAAATACTCCTTTCATCCTTGGATAAAATCCTACAAAATAGTATCTGAAAAGTTACCATAACTTCTTTCTCTACACAAGAAAAAAGAAATTGCATAAGCCGAACATAACCAAAAAAATGATAGAGTTTTTACCCGTATTCTTGAAAATCCATAGCTTTGTTTACATGGCAATAAATTGGAGAAAATAAATGATACATGCAATTTATGATGAATGGCAAATGATAGTGCATATGGATAAAGAAATTTAACAAACGAATGAAAAGATGACAAGTTTGCTTGATGGGATGTGCATATAGACATTGCTATCTTGTTTATCTTTCTCCATTATGACTGTTTTTAGAGCTTCTACCAAAGACGATGCATCTTCCTTTTCTTCTTTGGCGTTGACTCTTTTCCAAAGTGTCAACCCAATAAGCAAAATAAAACATAAAACAGAAGAGAGAAATAGGAGACAAACCATGAGGAAGAACGTTAAGATGCTCCTGTTGTGGAGCTATGACTGCAACTAGAGGTGTTTTCTCTCATGCCTGAATGAGAAGGATCACGCATACAATCACTCATGGAATGCCGGGTCGGCGACCCGGTCGCCCGACCCGGCCGGATTCCGGGCCGACCGGCCCGGAATCGACCCTGCCGGGCCGACTCCAAGCCGGCCCGGCAGGGGGTCGCGCGACCCGGCTTCGGGTCGCGCGACCCGGCGACCCGGTCGGCGACCCGGCCGACCGGGTCGCGCGGCTCTTTTTGGCCGCCGCCCCCCCACTAAGTTGTTAGTGGGGGGGCTTAGTGGGGGGGGGGGGCTTTCCCCCCCATTTAAGAGAGTTAGTGGGGGGGACTTTCCCCCCCACTCACCCTTCACCATTTACTAAATTGCCCCCCCCTTGGGGGGCTATAAATAGCCCCCAAGGGGGAGGGTTCAACTCACTCCAAGTCTCCAACTCCACACCTCACCTCCTCCCCGGCCCTGGTTGATCACTCTTTCGGTCTTCTTCCTCTCCTACTGATCACTTTTTCGGTCTCCCCCCTCCTCACTGATCACTCTTTCAGTCATCACCGGTCAACGGCTCGTCCCTCCACTCAGTTCTCACCCCTCGCTCGGATAGTTTCCGCTCCACCTAGTGTCGTTCACACCCTTAAAGCGTTATTTTTGACACTGTCAAAGTAGTTTTTTTGCCATTCTAAATTTTATTTCGTGTTATTTATTTTGTGGATTATTTTTCTAACATGTCTTCCCCAAGCCGTGAGACTTCCTGCTCCACCCGGAATGACCCAGCTTGGCTCCATTGCACGGTCGTATCAATGGAGCAAAGGAAAGTAAAATGCAAGTATTGCGACAAAGTTCTATACGGTGGAACTTACCGGTTAAAGCATCATCTTGCCGGTATCAAGGGAGATGTTGCACCGTGCACACGGACTCCGCCTGAGGTAAGAGCCCAATTTAGACAGCATCTTCAATCCTTAGAAAGATCCAAAGGAGCTTCAAAGAGGCATCAAGACACTGTGCGTGAAGAAATTGCGGAACCCGCAAGACGTTCGCTACACATATACGTCACTGGACAAGAGAGACCAGAAAGAAGTGAATACCAAGATATTGACGAAGGTATGTAATAATTAGTATTTAATATTTTTCAAAATTATACGTATTTAACATAGCAAACAGATGACTTAGCAAGAGCCATGGAGGCAAGCCGAAGGTCATTCGCCGACGAAGACATGTATCGACGTACCGGGCGGTTTATGGGTCAAGGTTATGGCAGTGGGAGTGGACGTGGAAGTGAAAGCGGGAGAGGATCAAATCCTGACCCTGAACAACATGTCCACGATCTCACCCGGCATGACGACCCAAATAGTTGGCCCTATAGATCCGGTCATCACACGACCGCGTCAAAGGCAAACCACCATCAACACAGTATTAAAGAACTTGAAATTGTGCAAGGAGAAGATCGGGCGAGCAACTTCCAGATGGTTCTTTCATAGTAGTATACCAGCAACGCTGCAAAGGGGCCTTACTATGAGTCCATGATTGACACAATAGCAAACGTTGGTCGGGGGGTGCCGGGACCAACTCCAAATGAGATATACAACACATATCTTCCATTGGAGGTAGCTGACATTAGAGAATATGTCAAGACGTTCGAACGTATCTGGAACGAACGTGGCTGCACACTGATGACCGATGGTTGGACAGGTTAGTCCTTTTGAGCATAAAATTGTGATACAAATCTTTATGAATTTTAAGCTTAGATATATCATTTTATCCTCTTAATAGGTATTACCAGGAAGACAATGATCAACTTTCTCGTTTACTGTCAAGCTGGGACCGTCTTTTGGAAGTCGGTGGATGCATCTGGACAGGTAAAAAATGCAACATACCTGTTTGATTTAATTGATGGTATTATCGAGGAGATTGGTGAGGATCGAGTTGTCCAAGTGGTGACGGACAACGCAGCTGCCTACAAAGCTGCCGGCCAAATGTTGATGGCCAAGAGACAGAAGTTACATTGGGCACCATGCTCCGCCCATTCCATAGATTTAATGCTAGAGGATATTTGCAAAGATCCTCAAATTGATCGGGTTGTTAAGGCCGGACAATATATTGCATCCTTCATCTATAACCATAATTTCATTCTGAACCTAATGAGAGAGCACACAAAGGGTCGAGAGCTCTTACGACCCGGCGCTACACGGTTTGCATCACACTACATATCTTTGGAGAGCCTATTTGAACATAGGCGTTGCCTAACCCAAATGATACTTTCTCCGGTGTGGGCTAACTGGTTTGCTAGAGCCAATCCATCAGACAAACGAAAGGGAAGGAAGGTGGAACAAACATTAGAGAGTGGAGACTTTTGGCGGCTCGTAAAGAAGACAATGGATATTGTTGGTCCATTAGTCAAAGTCCTTCGCATAGTCGATGGAGATAAGAAGGCGGACAATGGATACCTTTACGATGCACTTGAGCGGGCAACAGAAGAAATTTCGAAAAGGGTGTCAGATTTTAGCATGTGGTGGGATATCATTGACCGTCGGTGGGAGAGAACATTGTGCCATCCTATACATGCAGCTGGTATGTTTTTTACAACTTAATCAAATGAAATTTCTTAATCAAATTGTTACCTTTATGGTCGATGCTGATAGCAAACTTTTCCATGGTCAATTACCAGGTCATTTTTTCAACCCAAGATATTGCTACAGTCCGATCTTCAAGCCTATCAATGAACTGTTGGACAGCGTAAAGGAAGTCATTCGGAGAATGCTTGGGGATGATGACCGTTCAATTATTGCAACAAATAAGATGCATGATTATAGGATGAGGTTATTTCATTTCGGGACAACAAGGGTGCAACGAGCAGTTATGCTTCTTAGTCCAGGTATGTATAGTTAAATTAAGTCAACTTTATAATTAAGTAATTAACTTATTAATAGCATTATGTACTAAGACATAATGATAATGTGCAGCTGACTGGTGGATGGATCATGGAAGGACACCGGGATATGAAGACTTGGCTAGTGTTGCAATCCGAGTACTAAGCCAAACTACGTCTGCTTCCGGCTGTGAAAGAAATTGGTCAACGTTTAGCCTTATTCATACCAAGCAAAGGAATAGGCTAACATCACAAAGACTTGAGCAGCTAGTCTACTGTCACTATAACATGAGGTTGAAGCTAAGAAATTTGGAGAAGATAAGAGAGAACCAGAGGGAGGAGCAAAGGTGGGTACAACAAGCAAGTGGAAGACGAATTGAGGTGCCCACTGTACAAGAACCGGAGATTGACTTAGATGAGATATTTCAACAGAGGCTTCCTCTAGAAGGGAAGATACACCGGAGCCTCAACATAGGCTAACATCACAATTGACGAGACAAGGGAAGATACACCGGAGCCTAACATCCGAGTGCAATATTAGACGTCAGATGATTCAACTTCAAAAGATAGTAGTGACGGAGATGACAACACGTACAGCAGAGGCAGAGGAAGCACCGCCGGCACCACTTCTGGTCAAGGGAGAACCAATCCACAGACACCCCCTTCACAGCAACAGCCGCACTTTACGGAAGAGGAGCAGTTTACCCACGCAACACAAGATTATGACCACGGGGCAAGACAACATGGGTATGGTGCAGAGTTAGAACCATCACAGGGTTCTTGGTGCCCATCTTATCAAGGACAGGATTATGGGATGATGCAGCCTTCATTAGATAGTTCTAGTACGTATTCATATGATAGTTATGGTGGTTCATTTTCGAATTATCGTAGGACAATTGTACGAGGCAGTGAAGAGTATAATCAGTTTGTCTATATGTTTAATGCATCGTACTCTTCCTCAATGTCATGGGCAGAGTACATACATTATGTAGAAGAACAATTTAATGTAATATTTGAATGAATGTTGAATGAATCTTGTTGAATCACATCTCTTATTCTTAAAAAAAAATTTGGGTATTTTTTTCTGATTTTTTTCTAATTTTTGGGTATTTTTTCTGATTTTTTCATGTTTTTTTTTGTTTTTTTTCAAAAATAAAAAATAAAAAAACCGATCCGGTCGGGCCGGGTTGGGGGCCGGCCGACCCGCGGCCGACCCCCGAGTTATCCTTGCAATCACTATCAATGTGAGTAAAGGTTGTTTACCTCTAACACATCTAAAAGTACTCTCTTTCATCCTTGTATAAAATCCTACAAAATGGTATCTGACAAGTTAATAGAACTTCTTTCTCTGCACAAGAAAAAAATTTGCATAAGTAAACGAAACCAAAAAATGAAGAAGTTTATCAATATTCTTGAAAATCCATAACTTTGTTTACATGGCAATAAATTGGAGAAAATAAATACATGTAGTTTTTGATGAATGACAAATGATTGTGCATATGGATAAAGAAATTTAACAAACGAATGAAAAGATGATAGGTTGCTTGATGGGATGTGCATACAAAAGTTGTTCTGATTAGAGTGTTACATGTAAAGAATGGATTAAATTATTGACTATGGCTTTTGAGAGGATCCCTCGTAATTATATTTCATTTAGGTTTCTTTCTTACTTTGAACAGCTTTACCGTTTTATAAGAAAGATAGAGCATTATTTTTTTAGCTTGTACAGGAGAAAGAACAGCCCATAGAACTTTCAAGGAGACCCTTACATGAGGCTTAAATTAAAGATATTGCATGTCTTTAAAAAATATCAAAGAATAGATGATGGAGAGGTCGAAAGTTGCTGACACACTATAGCTGAAACCATGGAAGATAGCAGTATATGAAAATGTGAAACATATGCCTTCCTTCATAGGAAACAAGTGATGTCATCTTCTTACCTCAGGGTCACTGTTATTTTTCTATGTAAACTTAGGCCATTCTTTTCAACTCTCATTGTGTTATGATTATGCTCATTTGTGGTAACTTCTTATCCACTTTCAGCAAAATACATCTTCCTTTAGGAGTAGAGACTCAAAATTACGAACTTCAAAAAGTGGCATATTTTGATTCATTGAACACAATAAATTATATATAGACAGAAAAAATAATAAAGCGAGCAAGATATATCCCATCGGTAGACGCTAAATAGTATATGCATGGCGTTGTGTTTGATCTCTCTCATAAACACAATCAGCAATTAAGTCCATCACCAATGGATGAACTTACAGCTTGAAACATTTAGGAGTTGATAAGTTTCTTTCTAAGCTACTTGCTAAAAATAATTGGTTAAATTGTAATAATTAACACTAGATGCATGCAACCAAGAATGGCAATTCTTTGCTTCTATGTTCTTTTAATGATATTGTGCCACACACCATCCACTTCCCAAAAGCATCCAAGAAAGAGCATCAACTGAATTATTGTTGGCATTAGAAAATATGAAAATGATGAAAAAGCTAAAGAATAATTTTCAAGTAAGCATAAATGTAGAAAATCACCATTATAAGAACACATATGCCCCCAAGAAGAATATGAATTTTTTTGCATTTTTTTTATGGCAAAGACATAGCCACTTCATATAACTATACAACTCTATAAATTCAAAAACAAATGCACTCAAATGAGATTTACCTCAAAACAAGACTTGATGTCCCTTGGGACAAATGAAAGACAAAGACTGGATCTTTTCATATAATAAACTAAGCACAAAATAGAAATGCACATAACATAGTTCAAGATAAATTCATTACCTATTGAGCTCATCATTGTCAACTTTGTGCTTGTCTACTTTTTATTAAGTTGTTAGCCACATGGTCTCATAGCTCATGCATAAATTGTTGATCATTTTGTTGATAGAAATGTATACGTACCCTACATGTCAATCATATATGACATGATTCAACATTTCTATAAATATATCATTCAATTAATTAAACAAAATTTTATTACTAACTATTATTATATATGTACATCATAATGAAGTTCTTGACCACATATAGTGATAATTGAATCATGACGAAATCATGATAATGAGATCAATCATCTATATGTATGTGATATAAACATTTTTAGTCATAGGATCCTATAGATGAGATATCAAGGATTTGGATAAACTAGTATAAGTGATGTCTTCTCATGGGCTAAGGATAACTAATCTCATTGGTTATTAGTGTGGAGATACTGAGATACAAATATAGGTGCTCATTAGATAAATGAGTTCACTATACTTACTGTATTAGAAACCTTAAATAGTATCTTAACAAGTTGTCAATTAGGTTTTCTATCATCATAACTGAATGGTTGGACATTTAATTGGAGTCACCAAAGATGCCTTGATGGATGGATCTTGTGCTTTGACCATTGACTTATGAATCATGATTTGATGATTCTATACAATGATGGATTTGGTACAAGTGAAACCTTGTAGAAAGGACTAAATTCGTAGATGGTGACATTCCATGCTTTTGCTTTTCACCGTAGCCTATACCACCTTTTGGTATGCTCAGTCAAGCAAAAGTGATTAGCGACAAAGCCACATGTTTAAGTAAATAAGAAGGTGCATGCTCTTTGTGAAGTATACTGATCCTATCAGTGTAGCTAAGGTTGTAGGGCATATGAATGGACACAAGATAGAGGTAGTTGAGTTGACAATAAGAGATCATCCATTCTCAGTAAGTGAAAATGAATACCTTATGTGATATTACTCTAAATTCTTGGCCATGGTAGAGGGAATAATTAAAAAAATGATTTTTCTGATTATTCTAATTCTGAGTATGGGATCTTGTAGTGTCGGGATACTAAGTAGTTGATAGTTGATATTGTAATTATATCTGATAGGGATATTGAATGGACGAGAGTTTATACTTTATATCTATGTAGTAATTGATGATGAAAATACTCAATAAAGATAACATTATTCACATAGTAGTTTGGGATCATGAGATGTGACTTATACCCTTCATTATCATAAGACAGTTAAAATTATTATTAGATAACGAATTTAATTTAATTAAATAGAATTGTTCTACTTCAATTAGGCCTCAATAAAATAGGTTATTGGGCCTAATGGGTCACACATATAAGGATTGATTTGTAATTATGGGGCATGGTATAATTTATGGAGAATTTAGTTTTTTATAAAAATTCTAATTTTATATTAATATAAGCAAATTTGGTCAAACTTTATCAAGCCAAGGGAGCTAATTTCAAGGCTATTCTCCTCATGCCTCTCTCTCTCTCTCTCTCTCTTTGGAGCATGATTTTCCATGGTGGAGTGATGTCCAGGACGAGTCAAAAGGTCTGACATTCAAGTGAACCTATTTATAGGATAAGTTCATATGGATATCGCTAGAGATCAGGCACCTGAACAATTTAAAGAGCTCGAGAAGTTCTTCCTTCTCTCCAAGAGATTAGATGAATCCCTAAAAGGTATATTCAATTCTATTTTAATAAGTATTCAGTTTTTATCTTTTAGTTTTGATTGAGATAGGATCAACAAAAACCCTCAGGAATCATCACTTCTGCTACACTAAATGTTATACAGTGATTTATTATAGTGATATGATATCCAAGTTCAAGTTTTAGTAAAAACTAATGTTAAATCAACTTTATTTTATGTATTTTTTGTTTTCCTAAACCTATGCAAATACCTATTTTGTCGAGGCCCACCATAATTAGGATGTAATGCTGATTAGAGTTTGGTTGGAGCTGGTAGAATATTTTGACACAAGGCTTTCTAACATGGCACAATGTTCAAATTTTGGTTCACCGAAGATTCCTATAGAAGGTTTGAAATATGGTAATTTGATTTTATAGAAATCACAATCCAGTTTCGGGGATTTTGTGATGTTGATGTTGTAGTGCATTATGCCTTGGTTGATGCTGCAGTCTCAGTGGTGCAATGCACTGCCTATTTTTCTCTTATTCAAACTATCAAAATTATTTTGAAAATTTTGAAAAAATGTTGAAAAAATTTCTAGAAACATTCTAAAAATGCTGTAACTTATTTGACGGGTTATTGAAGTGTTTAATGACGTATTAGATGATATTTAACCCTGTTGTCATATAATTTTGCAAATGTTAAATTAAAAATGTTTTTTGATTTTAATTAAATTTAATTTAATTCTAAAAAATGTGATTTATCAAAAACATGTTTAGTTTATTATTTATAAGTTTGCATAATGTTTGTGAATGCATGAATATTCTAAATAGTTTAGATATGCTTGGTTGATACATATAAAATATTTATATATTTTATTCATATTATTTATTTCATTAAAATTTTGGCAAGCATGAAATTAAGAATTTCAAAAATTATAAGTTATATTTTGTGGAATAAATGTTATATCATATTAATATCACATATTCACATTAGGTACATGTGATGTTTGATTCTGTGAATGCATGAAGATCATAGACTTAAGATTAGTTATCATGTGATGTTTAATTTATATAGATATGTTTAAAAGAGCCTATGTACCTCCTCCAATCTCTATTCAATTTTGATTGTATATCCTACATCCTTCATTAATGTACTCTCCTTGGTTAAAACCAAAGTTTCTTATTAAATTATGTACATTTGCAGGTCTATATACCAATTAACCACTTACAATAGTTAGAAGCTAGTTTGTAGAGGAGAAGAAAGCATGATCAGTTGGAGAAGCGTTCTTCTGAAAATGGAGACACATCTACATTGGCATTAGATACTAACTATTTTAGTTAGATACTGTTCTGGCTCTACTGTTGCATGTTTAGGATTAAGTCCATGATCATCTATTTAATTGCTTGCATATATGATATGTGGATGTGTGTTACAATTTGTCTTAGATATTTGATACTCCAAAGGTATTTATATTGTAACAAGCATGTATTATTGATGAGATCAAAATAAAATCCCTCCTCATATTAAGTAGGCTAATAAATGTGAGCAATTAAGAATGAAACATGTAGCATTCCATTGTTATGGTTTTAATGATCTAATCTTATATTGGATTGGATTTGTTGTGCTACCACAAGGCTCATTTAGCAAGATATTGGTGATCATTGCTAAAACATTTGTTGAACCTTGAGATGGACCATTTACGTGGCGTTGTTGTGCTACCATAAGGGCTATTTGAAAAATCTGTTCTCATAACGTAATAAGTAGATTTGACTAACTAGAGTATATGGCTTATTATGCTACCACAAGGTCATGCCTCTAGAGGCTAAATGACTAAGAGTTACAACTGACAATAGTTGTCTACCTATTAGGTATGGGGTGATTTGTAGTGATATCTCAAGGTCATCACCATAAGGTTTATAAGATCTTAGTCTCCACTAAGATTTCATCATGATATCCATCTTTGCATAATGAGGGTAATGCAAATTTGCAAAAGATTAGTGAGAGCATGAATTAAGATGAAAGATCATATCTTAATTTCAAATGAGTGTGTGTAATGTTATATTAATGATATTATATCTATATTGTAGAATGAGATAATAAATCACCTAGTAAGGAATACTAGATGCCAAGTAGCTTAATGACTTACATTTATTAGACTAGTTTAGAATCATGAGAAATGTTCCCATGGTTAGCCAATTAACCAACTTATTTAGAAGTAAGTGCCTTCTAGATTATTAAATGATATGAGAGAAGATAATATCTTCATCTTATAGTATTATGTAGTGAATATGCATTGTTTGTCTTATATTAGATGTTAGTCTCTATGAGATATAAATTGTAGAGCCAACATAGATAGATAAATAAGAGACCTATCATAGCTCATGGTGATGAATTGATTAAAGACATGATAAAACAACAATACATCATCAATATTTATTGTTGGTGAGATAAATGGAAAGAAGTAAAATCATCAGATGAATAATAGGACATAATTCAAAGTCAAAGAAGGTGGTCAAAATAATAAATCGTAAATATGGCAGAATTCTTCCGCTATCACGATGATAGTAGGTGGAAGAGGAAGTGAAAAGTATGTTTCAAATAAAGCAAAGATGGAGCTTGAGAAGTTTAATGCTTCTAAGTCACTGATATTTACTTATATTATGTATACAATTAATAGTATTAGATATTATGTGTATATCATAATATTAGATATTAAACATACATCTTGTGACATTAGATACTAGATGCATATATCTTTTATAAGATATTATAAATACATCTCATGGAATGAGATACTAGATATCCATCTTATGTTCGCAAAGAGTTGTAGATGATGATAAGTAAATGAAGACTTAAGGAAGAGGATGTTGACCTACATATGAAAATGGTGCAACATTTGCATCATTACAAGTGGAAGATACAAATCTATAATAGCCTTATGGAGATGTCTTAATCATTAAGATTTCTAGTGAAAATGATAATTGTTATGAAAATGATGATTTATTATGACTTATGGAAATGATAATTGTTGAATGACATTGAAAGGAAAAGTGCTTGCTAGTGAGAGCTTAATAAATTATTTATTCATTTTAAATATGTAAGCTCTCATGTTATGTGTGAAAAGTTCTCTTATGAGAAAATGGGTTGATATAGATCAATCTATTTTAGTTTAAAGTAGATTGGAGGATGGGCTAATGAGTTGTTAGAATTTATATAGCTAGGTGTATGTTAGCCCATGTCTATTAAAGCTAAATGAGAATATTTCTGCTTTATTATTTCAAAAATGATGTCTCTAGGTATAGATATATGTACTTAATAAAGTATAAATATGACACCCTTAAGAAATTATTGGGGATTAAGAATGGAGTAGAGATATTAATTTAAAAATGTATTAGAACCCATTAATAATATCAACGAGTGGAATACTTAAATACATAATTCACACATAATTTAAAGAATAATAGAATCTAATTTTAATAAATATCTCTTTACACATATTAGCTTAATTAAGTAGCTAAAATGAGAAACCATATTGTGTAGGACATAATACAAAAAATGACAACCCTTGCGAAATCTTCTTTACCTATTTAGTGCTAAGTACTTGATATAACCACTTTATCTTATACTAGTTTTCTCTAAGTCTATTCCAATCACTCCATATGGGATATGGAAAGGGTTAGAGATTGACCTTAAGTAAGTTAAGGTTTTGAAATGTTCAACCATATTGAGGATGTATAACCCTAACTTGTTGGAATATAAAACTATGAAGTGTTGGCTTGTGAGATATCCTAAGAAAATTTACATATTTTAATTATACCACTCTTTTAAATAGAGGTATATGTTACTCACCTTACCATATTTCTAGAAGAAGAGTTCCTCTTTAAGAAAGATAGTGAGAGCAAGGTAGATCTAGAAGATACTCTAGTCCCATAACCTAAGGATGCTTCTACAAAGGTACTAGTTAAGAGTAACACATGGGTAATTCATAAGTCTTCACTTGTGCCCATTCAACCTAAGAGATATGTGGGACATATCTTTGATGAAAGAAGTAAGGCATATATAGTGAGGATGATGATCCAAAGACTTGTGAAGAATCAATATAAGATATTGATTTTAAATGAGAAGTGACAATAAAATCTAATATAAACTCTATCTATTTTATTCAAGTTTAAAACTTGATATATCCACCTAAAGGTATAGTATCCATAAGGTATAAGTGAATCACTAAAAGATATATTAGAGTGGATTGGAAGGTAGAGACCTTTGATAGAAGGATGTTTGGAAAGGATATTAGCTACATCAAATGGTTGACTATGATGAGATCCATTACCTATTACCATGGTTTAATCCATTTGAATTTTGATTATTACACTGTGACTATAAGATATGCTAATTGAATGTTAAGATAGTATTCCTCATTGATGATTTTGAGAAATAATTATATATGATACAACCCAAGATAATCAAATCCCGATAATATCCAAATAAAGTGTGTAAGTTGTGAAGGTCCATTCATGTACCAAAATGAACTTTCCATAGTTGGTATAAAAGGTTTAATGAGAATAAATCTTATAACTTAATTAAAAATGAAGAGGAACTTTGTGTGTATAAGAAGATAAGTGGGAGTGCTATTACTTTCTTGACATTTTATGTGAACAACATACTACTCGTTAAAAATGTAGTATGTTATCATCAATGTGCCTAACTATCAAATTAATAGTTATATTTATAGAGATAGATATGAAAGAGTACTTGCCTTGACTTAGTTGATATACATTGTCAGTCAAAGGGTTTAAGATGGTAAACTCCATAATAGGTTTCTTACCTATAAGATATGAAGTTAGTCTCTCTAAAGAGCTGTCCTTATAAGCTTTTTAAGAGATAAAGAGAGCACATGAGCAGAGCCCTTATGCTTTAGCCATAGGGTTTATCATGTATGCGATGCTATGTACAAGGCTTTATGTGATTAATGCCCTAAGTGTTATGAGCATTCATCAGGCAGATCTAGGTGAGAGTCACTAGATCGCTTAGAGATATATCATTAAGTACTTGAGAAGCACTAATGATGTATCTCTATAGAATGGAGGATAAGACTTGAAGCTTTGTAATTTTACAAACACAAGATTCTAGTTAAATAAATTTGATAGCAAGTGAACATAATGGTGGTGCAATGAGTTGGAAGAGTTTCATATGAGAGAGCACTGCAAATTCTACAACTAATGTAAAAATGAATACATAATAATTGCAAATTATTTGAGAAGCAGTCTAGATGAAGATGTTCATCTAAGGTATATGATTGTCTCATTTTTTTTCTAAAAGTGTAACATTGTTTTACGAAAACAATATGGTAGAGCCAATGTCTCATCAGAAGTTTAAAACTTCTATAGTTATACCATAAAATCAGAGAGAATGAGCTCATTAAAAGATAAGTGTATCTTACACTAATAACGTTACAAATTCACTAATTGAAGCATTAACTTAAAGACTATTTGAGCATCACCTCAAGCTAATAGAGATTAGTCAGATGGGTGATTGGTTTTAATGCAAGTGGGAGATTGATAGAAATGTATGCTCTATAAGTTAATCATATATGATATGATTAGACATTTTTAGAAATATCTCATTCAATTAATTAAATAAAATTTTAATACTAGCTCTTATTAGATGTATACATTGTAATAAAGTCTTTGATCACATACAATGATGATTGAATCATGAAGAGATCATGATAATATGACCAATCATCTAAAGGTATGCGATTTAAATGTTTCTAGTCATAAGATCCTTTAGATAAGACATCATGGATATGGATATATTAGTGTATGTGATGTCTTCTTATGTGATGAGGATGACTAATCTCATTGGTCATTAGTGTGGAGACACTAAGATACACATACATGTGCTCATTAGATGAATGAGTTTACTTAATTGACTTCATTAGAAACTTTAATAGTTTCTTACTAAACTGTCAATCAGGTTTTCTATCATCATAGTTGCATAATTGAACCTTTGACTTAAGTCGCCAAAGATGCCTTATTGGGCAGATTTTATGCTTTGGCCATTGATTTATAGATTACCAATTTGACAGTCCTGTACAAGGATGTATTGGGTACAAGTGAAACCTGATGAAGGCAATTGAACAGATAATAATGGAGCCAAAAAAAGTGAAAGAAAGTCAGTTCGTATGGCCTACACTCAGGTGAGTACGGTATTCTGCTGGTGCAACTTTAGTGCAAAGGCTGCTAAGGACGACTCTGATGTCAGAATCAAGTGTCGTTTGTCACAATGAACACAGGACTTAGGTAAGAAGAGATCTTCTGTTGATGACTTCTCCAGAATATGCCCGTGCAGCCTATAAAATTTTGGGAACTGGACGGATGTGAAAAATAGAACCTGATTATGCACTCTCCGTGCAACAATTGCCATGGACAAACGACATCCCAAAATGAAGTTCCATCTGTTGCAAATGAAGGAGGACGTAGAGAGGAAACTTTATACTATTGACCACTCTTGCAGAACATGTCTTGAGGATCTTGTAGAGATTAATGAAGAACATGGATGTCGAGAGCACGAATAGGGCTACCTTTCTCACTTCAGGGATTGATCTCTTGCTGCTGGATCGGAGTTGGACATTGAGAAGAGCTTGGGAGTGTGTAGGAGAGATGGAAGATGAGCTCTGGTCATGCCAATGTGATTGTGGTAACCCCCGGTCATTGAGAATGGCCTTGAATTTATAAAAAATTGGGAGCCGTTGCAAAAGATGGAAAGAAATAGAATGTGCCCTTGGGTTGAGGGCGCACATACCACGCCCTTAGGTGAGGGCACGGTGGGCGTGCCCTCAACCTGAGGGCACGTGTAGCGTGGCCTGCCAAATTCTGGTCGGATCGATTTGGGAGGTTTTCAAAATGGTGTTTTCCAAAATGGACGTGCCCTCGTGTCAAGGGCGCGGTCAAAATATGCATTTTTTGAAGAGGTAAGTTTCCAAAATATATTTAGAAGGTCAAAAAATTGGGTAGGAGAATAGATCTACGGAACTGGACGTGCCCTCGGGTGAGGGCGTACATACAACACCCTCAACATGGGGGCGCACATACCATGCCCTCAGTTGGGGGTGCGATGGCTATGCCCACTACCTGAGGGCGCGCATGCTATGCCCTTGGGTCGAGGGTGCATTAGAGTCTCTCTCCTACGTGCATTCTGATAGAAAGCCTTAACTAACAAATAGGATATTCATTTCGACTTCCGTTTGTTGCGTAAGAATGAGAACTCATAAACACAGCTCCTCAAATTGATAAACCAGCTAGCACACTTTCTAAGATTTCTATATGGAACTTTAACCTTCGGTTTACGATTCTGAGGATGCCAAAGGCTAGAGCGGTGATCCAGAAAGACACAGTTTCGAACAAAAAGTTGAGGGTCAACTTGGGAGAACTTAAAACAAGAACCGAACAAGTCCGGTGTGATCCATAAAACTTGGAATCATTGAAAAAGCCTTGAATGACCCGGTTAACGTTAAATGAACCTCAGAAAAGTCGAGAATAACTAGGAAACCTTAAAATAAATTGAAATGATTGTATGGCACCGGTTGATGATAATAAATGGCCAGGGTTGACCCGGTGTCGACTCTGAAAATTCGACGGGGTCCTCTCCTTTTCAGGGAAGTCCGTGAATCCAGATCGTCACCTCAAGAGGGGATGAGAAATAAAGAAGAAAACATGAAAAGCAATTCTCACCTCGGTCCCACACTCACATTGATCCCCGAACTTTCATCCCTTGGCGTCGCTCGATCACCAAAGAGACGGTTCAGGTCATGTGGGAGGAGTATGATAAATATAAAATTAAAACATGTGGTCGCCAGGAACCGTGGGTTCCTATTTATAGAATTAAAATGACCGTGTGTACCTTAGCGTGAAGAGTGCGGGTCAAAGCTTCTCCTTCTTCGGCCGGCCGATGAAGAAGAGTCCTCAACGTGTGGGTGCTTGATATTCTGTGCAACTAGACAAACAAACAAGTGAAATAGACAATTAGAACTAGAAAAAGTGGAGTATATGTAAAGAGAATAACATGAAACACACAATTGACTAGAAACTGACCGGATTCGGGTTATCTCTAACCCCTCTTTTTTTCTATTTTCGGATAAACAGACT
This sequence comes from Cryptocoryne crispatula var. balansae, assembly GCA_036172225.1. Taxonomy (NCBI): domain Eukaryota; kingdom Viridiplantae; phylum Streptophyta; class Magnoliopsida; order Alismatales; family Araceae; genus Cryptocoryne; species Cryptocoryne crispatula. The sequence goes on from CM069928.1 coordinate 24,132,553, forward strand.
AAAAATAATGAAAAAAATGTAAAAAAATAATAGGAGGATGCATAATCACGAAAAAAAGAGATAGGAAAAAGAACAGAAAGATTCTGAGTTGAATAGAGAAAGATATAGCCAAATCTGTGTCGTCGAGAAAGCCGAGCAGCAGTCCAGGATCTGCCAGGCGCAACTTTACTTCTGCGCTCGTCACGACCAGCCCCGACCTCGGAATCGAGTTCCGTCAATTGTAAACTCAAGAAGTCTTGGAGATGAAGAACTTTGATAAATAGATCTTGGACAGAAGACGTCCACACACTGCTATAGAGGCTGAAGAAGTGAGACCTAGCTGATCACCTGCAGAACAGCCTTCCTCTCTCTTGAACCGACTTTTATCTCTCTAAAAACTCGAAATTCTCTCTCTAAAAATAAAAAAATCAATGCAGGAGGGTGGTTGGACGTCTTGAGATGGCTGGGGGGTCGTGCTCATGCCCTTGGAACAACCGAAATCGGAGTTTATTTATAGGAGAAAACTGTCGCGATCAACACTACAAAATAGGAGACCTTGTGGTCTACCCCCGGGCGCATGTGCCCTACCAACCAGGGTGCATGTGCCTCCAAGTGGGGGCGCATGGCACTGTTCCCGAAAAATTTGACCTTATCCGGTCGATCGGTTCAGTGGTAAAGTGCCGGTGAAAAATTGGTTCCCTCGTGCCTCAAGGGTAGGGCGCATGTGCCCTCAAATGAGGGCACGAGGTCACGTGCCTCACTGGTAGGGTGCATGGGCACGTGCCCTGGGTTTCGGGCGCATGTGACCAGGGACCTGGGCGCATGAGACTGTTTTTGCGCGTCCTTCTTCCGGAAGCCATTGCGAACACTCCCGAACTCGGAATTCGACGCCGTTTGTTGCGTTGGAAAGATAACAGGCCGAAGAAGATTTATATAGCATTGGATCAGTCATCACACCCTCCAAAACTTCAGAATTTTGTCCTGAAGTTAGGGCAGTGAAAAGAAGATCCGATACAGGTCAAAATGACTCCGACGGCAAACCGGAAAGGCACGGTATGCAACAAAACTTGTCTGGGGTGTGAATATGACCATAAACTTCAATGCATGATCATTAGGCATTGGTCATTCATCCAATTTCCGTGTTTACACGATTTACGTGTGGCTTTCGCTCGAAAATTACGGCTTTTTGCGGAAAACTTCGGAAAGCATCCAATTTTGTTCGGCGAAGCTCCAAATCAACTTTAAAAGACCCGGCATCATTATAAGGTCAATCTCACATGTTACCCTATAAAACATGAGTTTTATGCTCTGAATTAGGCGAATTTGGCGTGTCTACAGCTTGCCTTGCCTTGATGTGGCTTTGTAAGGGAATGACATGTAGTGAAGCGGAGTGATTCGTAGTGAACTGTAATGGAATGCAAGTGAACGTAGATGAATGTAGCGGAATGGAATGGTGATGGACTGAAAAGGTGGCATCAAGGTGTAGATATAGACACGCTTATCTACCCGATCCAGCAAAATGAATCTCTCTTAGTATTCTAGATTGCTTTCATGTTCTATCAAAACCTCATTTAATTGACTGGTAAAAGATATGCCCTTGGCATGAGAGATGAAAAATAAAGGATAAAGGATAAAAGGATGTAGCCAACCCTCAGCATGGTGAGGAGTCCTCGAATTCGTAGGTTCATCATCAGCCAGCAACCCGAACTTTGCGGTGTTCTTGTACTGTGATGGGCTAAAGTTTTTAAAAGAGAAATTGATCTTAAAATGAAAAGAATACCAATCAATCATATTTGGAATCTCAAGTTCATTCAAGTTTCATTAAAATACTCAGTTTAATTCTGAGTGGAATAATCTCAAATTCTTAAAGGGTTCGTTTAAGCATAACAAAATTGCTCGGGTATCGTGAAAACCATGAATCACGCTCTGACAAAAACCCGGTATTCGGAAAACGACAAGACAGATTTAAGCCATAGTGGGATTGAAAGATATTGGTGGGACTAACATAGAATAAAGGGACAGAAGAAACAATGGCATGACAATTGCCATGGTGGGGTGGGATAAAATAAGAGACACGGTGGGATAAAAGAAAGGACAGAATAAAACATGGTGGAATAAAAAGAAAGGAATAAAACATGAAGGGATAAAATTAGTAATGATGAAAAATGAAAAGGAGATGGATGTAAAAACATAGAAAATTATGTAGAAAATAGTTGAAGATATAGATTGTCTATTGGAGGTCAAGACACCCGATTAGGAACCATCGTCCCTCCAATGTTCAATTTTGGCTTATCCATGATTGTGAAGAAATGACCAAGCCGTCGTAGATTTTGTTGAAGGGGACCTCGGGCCCAGTCATCTTCACGCTCAAGGTCTTCAACATTAATGCATATAATACGTATCAAATGAACTTAACATATCTAGGTGACAGCTAGCAGGAGTGATGTGAAGTGCAAAAATGAAGTGATGGTGATGATGTAAGATTGATGAGAATGTGGATTTGAGTGAAGTCTTCAGGCGTGGTCTGTCGATTTGTATCGACTGCCTGATTCATCAGTATCTCTGGTCCATCCTTGTCTTGCCTTTTGACGGAATACAGCACCACGATAATGTTCAGTTGGGTGGCGCTTCTTCTCTTTTCACCACAAGGTTGGCATGACGTTCCTTCCGGAACACTAATCATACTACTTCACCTGTTGGACTTAAGAGGTTGCCTAATGGCCCTTCTCTTTTGCTTCTTCAGCTCCTGAAAGCACTTAACAAAGATGATTAGATTTTCATCATGACTCATCCCTTTGCCTATATATCATTTGCCTTGATTTTGAGTCAAAGGGAGGATCCTTCTTAACAAGGTGGAATAAAACAAATGACTTAAATGAAATAGGGGTAAGGGTTGAGAGAACTTACCTGCCGTGGTGTGAATCTTCTCCTCTTCTGCATTGAAATGCCTGAAACACTTGACAGAAGGAGATTAGATCTTCATCATGACTCATCCCTTTGCCCATTATGGTCAACTTTGACTTAGGTCAGAGGGGAGAGCCTTCTTAACAAGGTAATTAAAGTAAAAAAATGGATATGCAATACATGAATGGAAATATGCTTGACAGTCAAATAAACATGGATGCAACTATGGGAACCTCGGGAATCGTTTTGTTTCTTGAAATGTGTTTAAAAGATTTGTTTTTTTTTGAATGTTGAAATATCGTACCTGAATTTTCTAGTAAAATAGGTGATAGACCATAAAAACTACTAGATAGTCCAGGTGATATTAGAAGAGTATAGAACCGAAGTTCGGGTTCTGTGAAAATATTTTTTGACCTCTCTCCATTGGATGGTGCGAATATCCAATGTTCATTTACATCGAGCAAACACTCGAACACCCTTGATTAACTGCCATAGCGATCTTGTTTGACGAGAGCGTGCACATCCATAACATGTAAAGAACACAAAGGGCCCCGGCCTTTCAGGCCCGATGAGATGCAAACAAGTTTGATTAGATTTTGTTTGGAGTTGATTTATGTTTGATTTATGAATGGATTTTGATGTGTTTTTCAATGTTGATTTAATATTCCAATTTGGCTAGGATTTGAATGTTATTTGTTTTGAGCTTGTTTGAATTGTTTGGTTTGTTTTACTTCAATTGGTTGAAGTTTATTTTATTTTTGTTTTAAGTTTTGAATTTTAGATGTGTTGATCAATTTTGACTTGTTTAAATTTAATTGACATGTGTTGAGTCACTTTCATGTGATTTTCTCATGTTGGTTAGTGTTTTAATACCGATTCGGGTGTGTTCAGTATGTTTTAAATGTTTTGAAGTTTGGTTCAAATTGATTAAACTTGAATTTAAGATTGTTAATGATATGAATTTGGCATGTTTTAAGATGAATTTCATATACATTAATGTTTTCTAGATGTGTTCATTTCAATTGGTTTGATTATTTGATTTGCACTTGTTGAGGAAATTGAATTCCAATTGATTAAGTGTATTGAACCAATTTTTCCAGATTGTATTAAACATGATTTTTGTTGAATGTTAAAATTTTAATGATTTGTTTTAAGCATGTTTTAAGATTAGTTTGAATGTATTTTCAGATTTAATTAAGTTAATTTCAGATTTGGTTAACTCTTGTTCGGTTTGCATCACATCCGGTATGTCGGGCTAGTGTCGATGCCCAATCACATGCAATCAACTCGGCACTTGAGATGTTCATTGAAAATTCATGCTCATGCTGGTGTACATTAGGTGTGGCAGTTCATATGCCATGTTCAATGCTGTCAATGGTGCAAATGTGTGAATGTCCTTCCCTTGGTGTAAAATACCACTTGATTGGGAAAATTTTGGCAGCATGCCGCCTTATTTTCCAATCGGTGTGGAATTTTACCCATCCTACAAGGCATAGTAATTTGACTTTCCAAGTAGTGGGAAGGGTCCGTCTGCAGTGGGAAGCGTGTCCCATGCCTACGCCCGGGTCAGCGTTCCGGTGCATGCCGTATGAGCCGCCCAATGAAGCGTCCAGTTGTGGACTAACTCCTTATTTAATTTTGGCATTTCTCCTTCATATTTAATTAAGGTTTATTTTAAGTGTCCAAGGACCAATGGGCCAGCTTCATCAGCACAATGGGCTGGTCTTCATGTCTCATGGCCTGAGAAGGCCAGCTTCATGTCATGTTGGCCCGGTTGGCCCAATTCAAGCTTCATGTCTACATGGCCCGGTTGGCCTACTTTGAGCTTCATGACCCAATGGGCCTGATTTGCACCTCCATGGCCTGATTGACCTGATTTGCACTCCATTTTTGCACCTTGACATCTTGCTGTAGCAGCAGAGTAGGTGAGCCTCAGAGGGGCTGGAATGGGTTGGCTAAGGTGCTGTTTAGGTGGGCTTTTGGTAGGACTGCACAAGGGGCAGGTTTAGGTGTGAACTAGGACTGGTTTAGGAATGCACAAAGGGCATTTTGACATGTAGAAATCAGGGCCACCCGGCTTAACTCTTGGCCCATCCGGCGGATTCCAAGAGGCCCGGGCTGTCACCCCTCCTTCCACACATCAAAGAGGATGTTTGGTTTGTTTGGGGGTGCTGTAGGAGCTGTATTGGGTGTGTTGCACATAGGGCAAACTAGGTGACCATCAAAGGGGCCTGACATGAGTGCTCACAATGGAGGCAGAACTTGGGCCAGCAAGGGGGCCTGTTTTGCATGCCATTCGGGGCCTGATTGGGGGAGGCAGGAGGTGCATGTCCAAGTGACCATCAGTGGGGTCAAACCAAGCATGATAGTAGAAGGTTTAGAGGCCAACATGGAAAGCCAAAAGGGTGCACAAAGGGGCTGGTTCAGAGGCCTGTTTTAAGGGCAACATGGGGCTGTTTTTTTTTGTGATGGCCAAATAGAGGGTACACTTGGGGCTTTCTGTAGACAAACGTGAAGGGCACTCAAAGGGGGCTGAATGGGCATTACTCATAGGGTATGACACCATGGATAGGGGTAGAGAAGAGAAGGGGAAGAGTTAAATTAAAAGGCTACATCGGAACACACTTTTTCAACTCACCGGTTTCTTTTTCTTCTCTCTTGCACTACAGGTGGTGTTGAAGATGATGGGCTGAAGGTGCCACCAAACCCTTATTCTCTTGCTGTTGGATGAGAAAAGGGGGTATTATCCTTGCTGATGTTGATGGATGGAGCAAAGGAATGAAGAGAGCTTGCTGCACTTGCTGAAGTTGGCACACCAATCAGGTGGGCTGGTTGCACCTGCTGCTGGCGCGCCTGCTGGAGGGAGGCCTTTTATCCTTCTTATTCTTCACTTGGAACACCACAAGGAGGCTGGATAGGTTGCTGACTTGCTGATGAAGACGTCCAAGCAAGGAGAAGCTGTCTTGGAGCAGGGTAGAGGGAGGAGAGGCAGGGCTTCCGCAGGGTGATCAGCTTGTCGTGCACATGGTCACCTGAGGGGGCTTTTATAGGGGTGAGAGGCGCCATCTCCAGGAGGAGATAAGGCTGGAGGTTGTTGAGAGGAGATAAGGATAACTCAAGGGAGGTTGGGGATGATAAGGATAACTCAAGGGAGGTTGTTGAGGTGATTGTGTGCAACTAGAAAGAGAGAGAGAGAAGGGTGAGCACCCTCTCCTTCTTTCAAGGAGATGTGCGCACATGACATGTGGCAAGAAGGCTGGTTCGACCAAGGCTTGGATGAGGATAAGCTTGATTAGTTGTAGGATTAGTTAGGATGAAGATAAACCAAGGGAGAGATAGGGATAAGCCATGGGAGGTGGTTGAGGGAAGTGGTTGAGTGGGACCCACCAGCCAAGGAAGGAGGAGGTGGGTGCGCCTCCCTCCCCTATTTTATAGGGCTTCTTGCGCACACATCAGATGAGGGAGGATGGGTTTAGGCCATGACAGGTTGGGTTAGCCCATCTTGGGTTAGGTTTAACCCTGGTTTAATCAAAGTGCTCCCGATCCAACGGCTAGCATTAATTCCGACCAAAACCAATTAAATAAATCTCAAATTGACTTCAAAAAATTCCAGATCATGCCCTGATGGCCATTGATCTTATGCTCTATCCTGATGTGTGGTTGAGATCACTTGAATTGCAACGAATCTCTTAATTTAGCTAGTTTCTCTGATCGGTGCGATCTCGGCCGTCGATAATGTCGTAAACTGTAATTGAATGCAATTGCCTCCTCCCATTGGCCAAATTTATTTTTCATGCATCAATATTCATGAGATCAAAGTTTTGGGTCATGAAAATTGAAAATTTCAGCCCATGGGTCGGTCCAGAGCTAATCGGACCATTATGCCCCTGGTGCGAGAACATACGGCTTTCCGTTCGGATTTGCTCTTTCTTGCATATCTCTTCATCTGGGGGTCGGATTTTTGATCCGTTTCGAGCGTTTCCTAGATCTATCTATCCTTGACAATGTGGTAAAGTTGGAATTCCATGTTAGAGCTCCAATTTGTCCCAAAGTGTCAGGGGCAAAATGGTCATTTTGGCCTTCCGGTGTCCATTTTTCATGTTTTGGGCACCGTTGCGAAGCTCTTGACCGGGGCTATGTAATAAGCACATTATCTTGGCCATTTGTAGCATGTAAAGCCATGCCAATGCATTTACAAAGCCTGTTTACATTATCTATTCATTAATTTTTTGAATCTGGGTCAGATTTTCTGCACCGGCTTCGGCATTGCTGAAACTTGTATCAAGCAAGCTAAGCGGAAAAATTTGATGCCAACAACAACTAAGGCAATGATCATGACTGAGCATTTTTTTTGGATTTTCAAAAGTATTCAATTTTTTTTGGATTTTTTTAAAATATGTAATTTTTGGATTTTTGAAATATGTATTTTTTTTGGATTTTTAAAATATGCAATTTTTTTTGGAATTTTGAAATATGTATTTTTTTAGATTTTGAAATATGTCTCTTTTTTGGGTTTTTGAAATATGCAAATTTTTTTGGACTTTTGAAATATGCATTTTTTTGGGTTTTCGAAATATGCATTTTTTTGGGTTTTTGAAATATGCAATTTTTTTGGACTTTTGAAATATGCATTTTTTTGGGTTTTTGAAATATGCATTTTTTTTAGGTTTTTGAAATATGCAAAATTTTTTGGACTTTTGAAATATCTATTTTTTTGGGTTTTTGAAATATGCATTTTTTTTTAGTTTTTGAAATATTCCTCTTTTTTTTTGGATTTTGAAAATATTTACTTTTTGTGGAGAAAATGCTGGTATTTGAGATAATTCATAGGTCTTTGGGGTTTGTCAAGACTCACGTGGTAGATGCCACGTGGAAAAATAAAGTTCCCTACCTAGAATCCTTCTAACCTTCTTCCTTTGATCAGCTTGGATTCCACCTGGACTTGGTCAGTTTACCCTACCCAAGGGGTTTAAGGAGGAAGAGTATAGAGGAAGTCCTTGATAGGGTCTGAAGATGTTGAGAGGGATTTCTCTACTCTCACTCAAATTACCCATTGGGGTTCGGCCTCTTTGGGTTTCTCTTATTATTATTATTTTTACTCTTTTCTATGTGGCACATATTTGGATAGGTTTTTAACCCGTGGGGACATTGCCCATCTTTTAGTGCCTTTTGCCTTGACTATCATTCTGGGTACTCATTCAGACAGGTTGATCATTTTTTTTCTTTTTCTAACCTGAGGGGTTCATTGCCCATCTTTTGGCACCCTTTTATACCCTCTGAGACAGCCTCCTACTAGGGTGGGAGTGTTTTCGATACTACCCCTCTCTAATCTTCTCTCCCTATCTTGGACCGAGTAGAAGAGAAAAGGGTAAGGGTACTCCTTCCATTTCTAGATTTCTGCCTTGCCTTTCGCAAGTGTCAGGTTGTCTGGATTCTAGGATTGGGAAGTGTTGTGTGTGTAAGATGGTACCTACCCTTGACTTCTCACGAACAACCTAGGATCGATGACTTGAGATTATACCAGTGGTTTCTCCATTTTTATGAAAAGTAATTTTTGAGGTAAACTCCATTCCAAGGATGATTCAATTTTTCTCTATCTGCATTAGTCAATTCATATGCATTACCTGGATACTTTTTAGTGATTACAAAAGGCCCTTTCCAGTTAGGTTACAACTTGGAGCGGGGATCCCCTGGCTTAACGAATATGCATTTGACTACCATCTCACCGATCTCGAATTTTCTCTCGACCACCCTCTTTTGATAAAAACTTTTAAGTCTATTCGATAAGTCCGGCATGCTCGGCGGCGGCTAGCCTTCTTTCATCCAAGAGTTCAAGCCGTGCAAGGAGAGATTCTCTTCTCTCATCAACGGGAATATCCTCGTCGAGCCGAACTCGGAGAGATGGAAGTAATACTTCGTAAGGGACCATCGCTTCCATCCCATATGCCAAAGCATACGGGGTTTGTCCAGTGGGAGTCCTTACAGAAGTACGATAAGCCCATAGAGCATCTACAAGCTTATCAGGCCAATCGGCAAACTTGCTAGACTTACAAGATTTCTTGATGATTTTGATTAAGGTTTTATTGATGGCTTCTGCTTGACCATTGCCTTGAGGATAGTATGGTGATGAATGATGCAATGAAATGCGATACCTGTTGCAAAGATCACGCAGATCTTGAGAAAGAAATTGTGGCCCATTATCGGTGGTGATGTCGCTGGGGATCCCGAACCTTGCTAGGATGTTGCGCTTGATGAAGGAGCAGACTGTTGACGCTTTAATCTCCACGAATGCTTCCGCTTCAGCCCACTTTGTGAAGTACTCCGTTGCCGTCAGAATGAATGATTTTGAGCGCATTTCGGAGTTGAGGTCACTCAAGGGGCCAATGATATCAAAAGCCCACATGGCGAAAGGCCATGGGGCATGAATTGGGTGAAGGGAAGATGCGGGAGAGTGAATCTTGTCGGCATGGAGTTAACATGAATGACAATGCCGGACAAAGATGGAGTAGTCTTCTTCTAAAGTTGGCTAATAATACCCTTGTCGGATGATTTTCTTAGCAAGGGCTTGGGCATTCACATGACCACCACACACTACAAAATGTGCTTCCTTCAGCACCAACTCAGCTTCTTCTTCATCAAGACACCTGAGTAATATTCCACTTAGGCTTCTCTTATAGAGCACTCCTCCTAGGATTGTATACCTCTGGGATATTCTTCTAATTGCCTTCTTTTCTTTGGTGGTTGATCAAGGTGGATATGACTGATCTTGGCAATACCTTGCAATCTCATCATACCAAGGTCTCTCACCTTCTTCTAATTCTTCCAACTTAATCAAGGAGATTTCTTCTTTATGTTCTAAGTATTCCTTTCTGTTGAACCTCTCCTTAACCTTCAGAAAACGTCCATCCTCAATTGCTGGAATTGTTCTCTTACAGATGTGGATAGTCCGCACTTGCCTGCCTAGCGGGACAGATAGAGATGAAGCTAGTGAAGCTAAGGCATCGGCGAAAATATTCTGAGAATGGGGGACATGGACAAAGGTAAGTTTAAAGAATAGCTTGATGTAGCAGGTAGTGAGCTCCTGGTAGGGCTTGAGGTTTGGATGGGAAGTTTGGTACTTGGATAGGACCTGGCATAGGATCAATTGTCTATCACCTATCACCCTCAGTTCGGTGGCACCATGGAAATGAGCGGCCTCCAGCCCGGCCAGCAATTGACTATCACCTATCACCCTCAGTTCGGTGGCACCATGGAAATGAGCGGCCTCCAGCCCGGCCAGCAAGGCTTCATACTCAGCTATGTTGTTGGTTGCTGGAAAGTTAAGCTGAAAAGCCTGTGGAATAGTGACACCTTCAGGTGACAGAAGGACAATACCTATCCCTCTACCATGAGAGTTCAGAGCCCCGTCAAAATATAATGTGCAAAGATTGGAAGATCGGACTGACATTAGTTCATCATCCGGGAACTCTGACCGGATTGGGTCAAAGACGGGTATGGGATGATGGGCAAGGTGTTCAGCAATAGCATAGCCCTTGATTGCCTTCTGTGGGATATAAGTGATATCAAATTGGGATAAGAAACTCTGCCATCGCCCTAACCGATCAGTCAAAACTGTCTTCTCTAAGAGAAACTTAATGGGTTTGATACGAGCAATGAGCTTGACTTGGTGAGTAAGAAAATAATGTTTGAGTTTCTGAACTACCCAAACAAGAGCAGCACAGGTCTTTTCTACCACAGTGTACTTCATCTCACAAGCATCAAACATCTTAGACAAGTAATAAATAGCCCGTTCTTTCCCTTCTTCATCAACTTGTGCAAGGATTGCCCCAAGAGAGTTCTCAAGAACTGAAATGTAGAGGACCAAGGGCTTGTCGGGAATTGGTGGTCTAAGTACAGGGGGACTTGCCAGGTATGTTTTCAACCCATCAAATGCCTCCTGGCACTTCGAATCCCATTTAAACTCGACCCCCGCCTTGGTTAACTCATAGAAAGGTTTACACCTTTAGGAATGTTGTGAGATAAACCGGCGGACAAATTGTAGCCTCCCAATCAATCCTTGAAGCTCTTTCATATTCTTCGGGGGAGGCATACCAATAATTGCTTTGGCCTTGTTTGGGTCGATCTCTATGACCCTCTTGCTTACTATGAACCCAAGTAGCTTTCCTGATGAAACTCCAAATGTACATTTCTTAGGGTTCATTTTCAGCTTATATTCTCTAGCTCGTTGCAAAACTTTCCTTAGCACTTCAGAATGATCTTCCTGACTCTTGGACTTGATAACCAAATCATCCACATACACCTCTACAAGGGTGTGCATCATGTCGTGAAAGATAGCCATCATAGCCCTCTGATATGTAGCACCAGCATTCTTTAACCCAAAGGGCATGACAACATAGCAATATGTTCCCCAAGGTGTAGTGAACGAGGTCTTCTCTTGGTCCTCCTCAGCTAACCGGATCTGATTGTATCCAGAATAGCCATCCATGAATGAAAGCATTTCAAATCCAGCTATGTTATCAATCAAAACGTCGATATGAGGTAAAGGAAAATCATCCTTAGGACACACTCGGTTCAAGTCCCTGAAATCTATACAAATCCGAATTCGTCCATCCTTCTTCCTAACAGGGACTATGTTAGCCACCCATTGCGGATATAGGACGACTTTAATGAATTTTGCTTGGTGTAGTTTGTCGACCTCTTCTTTCATTTTGAGTGCAATATCAGGGTGGAATCTCCTGAGCTTTGTTTAACCGGGGTAGTTCCAGGTTTCAAGGTTAATCTATGTTCAACCAATGAATTATCTAATCTCGGCATATCTTCATATGTCCATGCGAACGTGTCCTTATATTCTTCCAAAACTTTGATCAAACGTTGTTCTTCTGAGGGAGTGAGGTTTGCACTAATGAGGATAGTTTTAGAATCTTCCAGGGTTCCTAAATTCAGTTCCTTGGTCGGTTCATTCCCTGTGGCTGATGGTTCTTCAAATCTTCTAAGTCTAGATGCATATGCATCAGCCAAGTCCTCGATTTCATCCTCGGATTCAGGATCCTTCTCTGATACCACCTCATATACTCCTAAAGTATGATCTATATTATGCTCATCCTCATATCGGATTTCATCTAGCTGGATGGTATTCTTTAGAAAGTTTGGCAGCCTTGCACACTCTACGCATTTCTGTACCAATTGTTGCAGATACCTATTTGGAACTCGTTTACCCCTAACTTTCCTATTTCCTAACCTAACTTGACCTACTGAAGATAAAGCTGGAAAGGTGGTATTTATAGTGGAGGGAGGATCGAGTAAATCGATCAATGATTCAAAAGAGAGGGATCCCTGATTGGAAGTGCCCTCTTGGATGAGTAGAGATGTCTCCTCAATGGAAATGTGAGTTTCAGAGAAGACGCTTTTTTTTTGGAAATTTCAAGTAAAATGATAGAATGAGTCAGCATGGCTCGAGGTTTGCTGGAAACTGACTAAATTACCAGAAAGAAAAACTTAAGAATAAAAGGGAAAAAGGGGCTCGTGGGCCCAATGGTAATAGAAAGTGGACACATGGGTCCAAAACTGATGAAAAAAGTAAACGGGTACGTGGACCCGATCTTAAAAATAAATGGGCATGTAAGCCCATGTTGGGAAAAGCCCTCAGTTCTGAAGTTGATGAGGGAAGCAAATGGGCAAGCAGGCCCAATAAGAGTGGAAGGTTGAAGAGGGCACATGGGCCCAAAGTGGTTAAGTGGGCCCTGAAGCCCATCCAAAAGATCTAGAAATAATGGTACGAGGTTCAAACATGGCATTGTTGTATTTGGGCCTCGTGGAATGGTTTTGACTTGGATAACAAGTTTAACTAGATGATTCAAGATTGGTCTGCCCTTGAGTGGTTCCTGGTGCTCTTCCCCACTTGAAAATAGACGAGTCAAAGATAAGCATAGGTCTTCCAAGTCTTCTTCTTCATCTGGAGCCTTCCTTCTCTTGACAACTGTACTCTTGTCATCTTCAGCCATCATCATGGTCTCCCCTTTGATAAAGAAGGTGTGGAGCCCCATGGCATATCCTGGCTGGAAGATCCTCCTTGGGATGGAATCCTCTTCGTATCCCAACCCCTGCCTGTGTAGCCTTTTCACAGTTTGAATCGGCTGAGTGATTCCTTGAAGATCCTTGCCTAAACCTCTTCCAGGCTGATAGCCTAGTTTCATCATCATCCGTCATCCCACTGTGTCGGGTAGAGAGGCGGTCATACATCTGACTTCTGGTAAATCTCCCATTGAGATATGGGGTTGTATTGACAAACCAAGGGGTGTAAAAGTAGGATCATTCATCTCGTTCCTTATAGGCATGCTAGTCACTTTCACCACTTGTCCTTTAAAAGGAAACTTTATGCACTGATGGTTTGTTGAAGCCACAGCTCCTATTGCCTCCAAGTATGGCCTCCCAAGTATAGCCCGGAAAGTCGGATCCAATTCTAGAACATGAAAATCCATTGTGACCGTACATGGTCCAAGTTTAACTTCTAGAGTGACCACCCCATGTGCAGACTTCTTGGAGTTGTCATAGGCTGTCACCATGGCACAAGATGGCTTAATTTCTTGGTCAGAAATACCGCACAACTGCAAAGTTTCTGGCGGCATAACGTTGATAGAAGCTCCAGTGTCAACCAAACATGATTTCACTTCGACATTGCAGATGATAACTGCCACATGCAAAGCATATCTCCTGACCTCTGGATCTGCTAATTCTTCTTGAGAGAAAGTGAGTGTTGGGTGCTCACTTCTAGGGGCTAACACTGTAGTGATTTTCTCAGGTGGGAGATCTTCATTCACCATGACCCTTTGCAAGTACTGCTGTAGAATCTCTTGGTGCACCTTTGATCTTTTGATCAACTCAAGTATGGAAATACGGGCCGGTGTTTTATCTAAATGCTTCAACAAATCATAGGCCGTGCCTGGCAAGGGTTCTTCCACTTGTTCCTCCTCCACTGGATCCTGCGGTTGAGTACCGGCTTGGGGAAAGAGCCGCTGGAACATCCTCCCACTTCGAAGCACCTGGGCTATTTGGCGGTCGGGTAGAGGTGAAGGGTTAAGTGGGGTGGGCTGTGGTGGAAAAGGTGGTGTAGGTGTAGGTATGGTAGGCAATGGGATTGGTGGTTCTAGGATGATTGAGTTAGTGGGTAGAGGGGTAGGATTTGGAGGTGGTAGTGATGGTGATACTGGTGGCCTAATAAGAAGAGGCCAGGGTGCAGGAGTGGTTGATGGGTTTAATGAAGGTATAGGTTGTGGGGTTGCTTGTGGTGGTATGATAGGTTGGGGTTTTGGAGTGGTAGAGCTCGTAGGTGGGGGTTCGTGTTTGGTGGTGATTGTGGTGGTCGGATGAGCAAGGGTCGGTGTGTAGCAATGGTTGAAGGAGGTGTAGTTAGAGAGGGGGCTGGCCTAATGATGGGTCGGCGAGAAGAAGTGGCGGCCAGTGGTTGGGTTATTGAGCTTTGTGGTAGTTGTGGAGTAGAAGGTGCACGAATTATTTGTCTAGGAGGGTTCCTAGCAGGAGACCTAGCTGGGTTGACTGGCATGGTTGCATTTTGGTTTTCTAGTTGCCAACCTTGAGCACGGCTGGCATCTCCCTGGACAATGGAGTGTACTAGACCAATCCCTGGGTTTGGATGTCCCGGTGCCGGTGCTGGAGCGGGAACATGTAATGGGAGCGGATTCTGAACAATCCCCAAGCCAGGTTGTTGTTGAGGTTGAGCCGGTGGACGCTGCCACTGCTGCTGCCTAGCCTTCAAAGCTTGTATGCATTCCCCCATTTGAGCCCAATCAATGCTGCCTTGGTCATTCAGATCGTGGATGTAATCCTTGAATTGAAAACACACTTCAACAGTGTGACCAGGGCACCGGTGGTAAGCACAGTATCGGGACATATCTACATTTGTTGGCCAAACCTCTCTTTCCTTGGGCAATTCCAACTGTTTCTCCGCCATGAGTACATTGAAGATGTCGGTCAAGGAGTAAGGGAGTTGTTGGTAGTTCTCTCTCCTAGGACCTCCCCTTCGTGGTGCCTGATTGGGTGGTGGCGGTGCCCTATTGTAGGTAGGTTTACGAGGTTGCTGGGGTTGTGCTACTGGTTGCGGGGGTTGTTGTGGTTGTCGTGGTTGTGGTGGCCTAACTTGTTGTTGAGGGGGGTAATAAGAAAGGTTCTGTGGTGGGTTTCTGAACTGGTTTTGACGGTTCCCTCCCTGGTTCCCCACAGTGTTTATAGCTTCGTTGTTGACCACTCCTTCGGTTGTAGGCCCAACTGGTGCATAGGGGGTTTTCCTGAAGTTTCTAGGTTTAGGATCAAAAGGGTTTATCATGGTGGCATCCTTGAAGTGGGCTTGCAAGTATCGGGCACTGTCATAGAGTTCATTCATGGTGGTAGGACGGTGCATGATCAAGACATTCCTCAAGGCAGGTGTAGTGTTGCCAATAAGCATCTTCACTTGTTCCCCTTCAGAAATCACATCTGTCAATTTTTCTGCCATTCCCCTCCAGCGATCAGCAAACTTTATGAAGTCCTCTTCGGGCTTCATCTTCTCAGCAATCAAGTCTGTAATGGAGCATGTTGGTGCCACCCGGTCTCTGTATCTTTGCAAGAATTTGGTCTTCACAATATCGAAGTCTCCTGCCTCAAAGGAGTCGAGTGAGTAGAACCATTCCAATGCAGACCCTTCTAATGATCGGCGGAACAAGAAGGCAAGAACCCTACGATCATTTTTCCAGAATGAGGACTCGTAAATAAAATCTTTTAAGTGGAGAAAATGATTGCCAGTACCATTGTAGCGGCGATAAACTGGTAGCTCAGAAGGTGGCTGGTGTAGGACTGGCAGAGAAGGAATAGAAATCTCAGGAACTGACTTGGAGTCTAGGCGATATCTCAGCTCTTCATAACGTTCATTCATCTGGGTGAGCTGATCCATGATTGCCTGGGTGAGAGAAGGTTCTTGGTTTACTAGATTGGGAATGTGGTTAGAGACAGAATTTTGGAATTGAGGAGCATGACTTGGCAAATTTACTGAAGATTGTCCCATGACTTGATGGGTCAAGGGAGCAACATGGTTGAAATAGGGTGGCTGAAGAAATGCGGGTTGAACCACATGTGGTTGAACTATAGATGGTTGTGCTAGTGCCAATGATGGTTGAATCACAGAATGTTGAACAATAGGTGGTTGAATGAGTGGTGGTCGAACCAGAGGACAAGGAGATGAGGCAACTTGGTTAACTTCAGCCTGATCTGAGGCCATTTTGCCCTTCACCATGGATTGTATGTGGGCGTAGGTTTCTAGGTCAGTATAGAGAGACAACTCCCTAAAGAGTTGTTCAACATCACGAGGAGCAGATGGTTGAGGGACCTCTTGCGCTTCTGACTCAAACAATGGATTAACAAGACCATCTGACAGAATTGGTTGGTGACCCATCTCATGTTCTCGATGTTCAGCTTGTTCCGCCATTCCAACGTGCCTTCCAGACCTTAGTTGCTTTGAACTTCAAGGAGAAAGTAAAACAAACAAGTTGACAAAGCAAACAAAGAACTTTTTTTTTGTTTTTTTTAGTATTTTGCAAAAGGTTAGAGGTTTGAATTTTTGTTTGACAAACAAGTGATGCAAAGACTTGAAAGTAAAATTACGCAATGATTTTGATTAAACCTTAGGTTTATGAATTTGTTAAGAATTGTTCTCTCAACAAATGGGTTAGGATCCTAACTCCAATCTCCAATGACCTAGGTTTCACACAATCTCACCACGTGTAGGTAACGTAAGATGCTTCGGGTTTTGGGGAGTGGTACAACCAACCCGATTGTGAAGAGGAATACTCCACGTATGAGGAATTACAGAGGCCTTGATGAAAGCCAACCAAGTCAACTAGGAAGGAATATCCCAGAAGAGAGGTCAGAATCCACCAAGAGGGTGTTTTGAATGGGAGGGGTAAATGGGAGAGTGAGCTCCCGCCTCAAAAAAGTGTAAAAGAAGGAGGTAGAGAGAAGGAGCAGAGAATGCAATCAAGTAATAAAACAAGTAATGAGCAAAACATAAACTTAAATAAACAAGCAATCAACACCAGACAAGCAATTAGAAACTAGACAGACAACTAGAAACTAGAATCCAGACCTTGTTTCATATGTGAGCCAAATGGAGATAGTGAAAAGGTGATGGAAAGAAGAGGGTTCAGATCTGATAGCCAAGCAAAAGGGTGGTCCACGTGGGGGACCGATGTAAGAATAAGCTGGTTCACGTGGGAACCAGGGTAAAAAGTAAAGGTGGTTTACGCGGGAACCGGTTTTGGGTAAAAAGGGTGGTTCATGTGGGAACCGGTTTGAATGGTCAAAAGAGGGCCACATGGGGCCAATTAAAGGTGAACAAAGATTTGATCCAAGTTGAGATAGATCTGAAGGAAAGTGGTTTGGTTCACGTGGGAACCGAAGTAAAGAAAGAGATTGGTTCACGCGGGAACCGGTTTAAAAGGAAAAGGGTGGTTCACGTGGGAACCGGTTTAAATAAAATGACAGAAATTAAATGGCATACTTGGCACTTCAAATCTGATGAAAGATGGGTGAAATCATAAATTTTGAGATGGCATGAAGTTTAAGAGAGGTGGAAGGAAGGAACGGCTCACGTGGGAACCGGTCTAGAACTAGAACTAGTTGCAAACAAAACACTAAGCACCCACGGTTGAAGACATTCCTTGTCCCACCATGGTCGCCACAAAGCTGTCGACTCTTAAAATTCGACGGGGTCCTCTCCTTTTCAGGGAAGTCCGTGAATCCAGATCGTCACCTCAAGAGGGGATGAAAAAGAAAGAAGAAAACATGAAAAGCAATTCTCACCTCGGTCCCACACTCACATTGATCCCCGAACTTTCATCCCTTGGCGTCGCTCGATCACCAAAGAGACGGTTCGGGTCATGTGGGAGGAGTATGATAAATATAAAATTAAAACATGTGGTCGCCAGGAACCGCGGGTTCCGATTTATAGAATTAAAATGACCGTGTGTACCTTAGCGTGAAGAGTGCGGGTCAAAGCTTCTCCTTCTTCGGCCGGCCGATGAAGAAGAGTCCTCAACATGTGGGTGCTTGATATTCTGTGCAACTAGACAAACAAACAAGTGAAATAGACAATTAGAACTAGACAAAGTGGAGTATATGTAAAGAGAATAACATGAAACACATAATTGACTAGAAACTGACCGGATTCGGGTTATCTCTAACCCCTCTTTTTTTCTATTTTCGGATAAACAGACTAAAAATAATGCAAAAAATGTAAGAAAATTATAGGAGGATGGATAATCATGAAACAAAGAGATAGAAAAAAGAACAGAAAGATTCTGAGTTGAATAGAGAAAGATATAGCCAAATCTGTGTCGTCGAGAAAGCCGAGCAGCAGTCCAGGATCTGCCAGGCGCAACTTTGCTTCTGCGCTCATCACGACCAACCCCGACCTCTGAATTGAGTTCCGTCGATTGTAAACTCAAGAATACTTGGATATGAAGAACTTTGATGAAGAGAGCTTGGACATAAGACGTTGACACACTGCTATAGAGGCTGAAGAAGAGAGACCTGGCTGATCACCTGCAGAACAGCCTTCCTCTCTCTTGAACCAAATTTTATCTCTCTAAAAACTCGAAATTCTCTCTCTAAAAATAACAAAATCAATGCAGGAGGGTGGTTGGACGTCTTGAGATGGCTGGGGGGTCGTGTTCATGCCCTTGGAATGACCGGAATCGGAGTTTATTTATAGGAGAAAACTGTCGCGATCAACACTACAAAGTAGGAGACCTTGTGGTCTACCCCCGGGCGCATGTGCCCTACCCCCCAGGGCGAATGTGCCTCCAAGTGGGGGCGCATGGCATTGTTCCCGAAAAATTTGACCTTATTCGGTCGATCGGTTCAATGGTAGAGTGCCGGTGAAAAACTGGTTCCCTCGTGCCTCAAGGGTAGGGCGCATGTGCCCTCAAATGAGGGCACGAGGTCACGTGCCTCATTGGTAGGACGCATGGGCATGTGCCCTAGGTTCTGGGCGCATGTGACCAGGGACTCGGGCGCATGAGACTATTTTTGCACGTCCTTCTTCCAGAAGCCATTGCGAACACTCCCGAACTCAGAATTCGACGCCGTTTGTTGCGTTGGAAAGATAACAAGATGAAGAAGCTTTCTATAGCATTGGATCAGCCATCACACCCTACAAAACTTCAGAATTTTGTCCGGAAGTTAGGGCAGTGAACAAAAGATCCGATATAGGTCAAAATGACTCCGACGGCAAACCGGAAAGGCACGGTATGCAACAAAACATGTTTGGGGTGTGAATATGACCATAAACTTCAATGCATGATCATTAGGCATTGGTCATTTAGCCAATTTCCGTGTTTACACAATTTACGTGTGGCTTTCGCTCGAAAATTATGGCTTTTTGCGGAAAACTTCGGAAAGCATCCGATTTCGTTCGGCGAAGTTCCAAATCAAATTTAAAAGACCCGACATCATTATACGGTCAATCGCACATGTTACCCTATAAAACGTGAGTTTTATGCTCTGAATTAGGCGAATTTGGCATGTCTACACCCGGAAGACCCGGAAAGGCCCAGTGACGATTGGAAAGACATAACACATGGTCTGGAATAGTTGTGATTATACAAATTGAAAAGCCATGACATAAGTCGACATAGACATGTGACCGCTGAAAAGACTTGTTGGAAACCAATATGTTGCAGAATTCATGCAGGACTTCTGTGACCTTCAATTGTGAATAATTAAGGGTTAGTCATTGAGCAGGTTTCGTGTTGCCATGATTAACGCACGGCTCTCGCTTAAAGGTTACAACATTGCTTTGGAAATCTTTGGTCAAATTCTTTGAAGTAAATTCAATCTCATATTCTTCTTTGAAGTAGTAGTTTGACAATCACCAAAGATTATTTCAAGAAATAGTTGAATGCCTGACTCGATATATGAGAATATCAGTCAAAGATTCTTGGGACCAAATAGGACGACAACATCAATGCCGCCTACAAGACAAATCACAGGGAGCTACGACGAGAATGATGAAGAGGGATCTTTTGGGAAGGATGATGAGTGATTGTATCCCTTCCCCATTTTATTGTATACAAAAACTATGCCCACTTATATTACTTTAATATATGCAATGGATTTTTTGGAATGTTTGTTTTATAAAAGTTTTAACTTATAATTTATATTACATTATGTTTGAATGTGTATGTTTTGGCATGGATATGTGTATGGAATGAGTGTATGTTTCAACATTAATATGTGTATGGAATGGGTGTATACATATATGACATTCATTTATGGAATGGATGATGTTTTGGCATAAAATAATGTTGCATCAATAGATATGTATGTATAAAATGGAAGTTTTTGGCTTCGTTGTATGTAGTAAATGTATGAAATGAATGTTTTGGTATGATTGATAGATCAAATGTATAGAATGTTTGTATTAGTCCATTTTGAATCATAGATTTTCTAATTTAAAAAGGCAATTTATTTTTGTGAAACAGGACTATTAACAATCGCTAAAACCATCACTAATCCTAAACTAGTGACGGTTTGAGCCGTCATACATGAATATTGGGGACGGCTTAACCTGTTGCCAAAAATCAACTATTCATTCAAACTATTTGGCTATTACAACAGCTTCTTATTCCATTGCACATAATATTAATTATGACAGCTTAAGTCATTCCTAATACTTATGTACAACAACTTCATGGCTGAAGCCATCACCAAACGAGATCAATTTGACCCGCAGGTATTTTAAATTTTGATTTGGCGATGATTTAACCCATTGCTACTATAATCATAAGCTTAAAAAAGTTGCTTATATAATTGGTGGCGGTGGCTTACTAGCCGTCACATATACCACTATTTGTGATGGCTTCTTAAACCACCAGTTTATAGGTTAGTTGGGACAACTAGCCATTTAGCCAGCACTTATACAATCAACAATAAGTTTATTTGCAATGGCATGGTGACGACTTTTCTCATTTTGGTGGCAACTATTCTTGTAGTGAATTTAGTGTCTATTCCTATAGCAAAAATCTTTACTTGATAACTTCCTGATATCAAGGCGAGAGAGTTGTGTAAAGGGGCATCAAATACCTAAAAATCTGAACACACTTGTGGGCTTGAAGTTGAATGCTCAAACCTAAGAAAATAATTTGGTGAGGTAAAGGGCAATGAATAAAATTCACCACTACTGATATCTATCTTAAGGATCTGAATTTGCCCCACCAATGATAACCTTTATCCTTTCTCATGGCACCTTTATGTGGATGCATGGAATTATTCAAGAAGAATGCTACAAAACTAGCAACATATGCTTCCGAGGAAAGTATGATTTTAACGATGTCAATGAACTACAATCACATGCATGTTTATTTTTAATGTAGAAGAAAAGTAAGAAATTTCAGATGAAACATCAAAGCAAAGAGCAAATATTGTCTCTATACCCACCTAGCGTGCATATGGACTGGACTCACAAACATATATATGCATAGATATGAACTTTTGATGTGAAATTAGTTGCAAAACTGAAGGAAGCTCAAACTTGCCACACTTGTATGTTAAAGATAAACAAAAATATAGCTAGGAAAAGGGAGATGTTTGTTTGAGAGGTAAAGACTTGGATAATCAGTAAAGAAAGGTCCAGACTATGCTAATGTTGTCCATGATAGAGAATTATATATGCTATCATCTTTCACATTTGGACATTGACAAATGGAAATATGCCATCTTGAAAGTTGTCAACTTTTCCTCTAATTCACCATAGGCATTTAATTTCTACCTGTTGAAGCCCAAAATGTTCTCAAAGATCAAGTATTTGAGGCCAAACAATAGTTGGTAGTATTATGACATTATTGTCTCATCAAAATGTAAGAGTACTAAAAGGATCTTCTGTAAAAGGCTACATTTTTATAAATAAAAAACATAATTTACACAAAACATAATTATAAAATGATCATATTAATTTTCTTGACTAATTCAATGTGATCATAGAAAGAAAACAAAATAAGATTACCAATTGAACCTGGATAAGAAAAAAATCTCAATATGTTATTATATGTATATATGCTAAGTGATTTAATATTTTATGTTAATGTGCAGATTTTTTCTTCTCCAGTCTTTTATATTTTTGTACTTATCCTTCTTACTTTTCATTTTTTTTATTTTTATTAGATATGAAGCATTTCATAGAGGAGAAGCCGAACAGGTGATCGTACATAGAGCTACCCAATTAACTGTAGCTTCGATTTTATCTGGTTGGAGCTAATAGAAATGTATGCCCTATAAGACAATTATATATGATATGATTCGACATTTATAGAAATATCTCATTCAAATAGTTAGGTAAAATTTTCATTACAAGCTCTTATTAGATGTGAATATTATAATGAAGTCCTTGACCAAATGCAATGATGATTAAATTATGATGAGATCATGATAATGAGATTGATCATCCAGAGGCATTTGATCTTAATGTTCCTAGTCATAAGATACTTGAGACGGGACATCAAAGATATGGATAGACTAGTGTATGTGATATCTTTAAGGAATCATCTATAAAAATTTGGTGCAGCGGAAGTGATGATTCCTATGGATTTCTTTAAAATCTGTCTCAATCAGAACTGAACAATAAAAACCAAAAATGATCAAATCGAGTTCGAATATACCTAATAGAGATTCATATAATCCCATGGAGAGGAAGGAGATGAGATTCTTAAGCTCTTCAAACATTTTAAATGTCTGGCCTCTAGCAGTATCCACACGAACTTTATCCACAATTGTTCTCCCTTCGCGCTAGCCTTGAGAACTCTTCCTGAACGGAGCTCCGTCGACCATGGACACTTTCTAGAAAGAGGAGGACGTAGGGAGGAGGTTAGGGATGTGGTTTTCACCATTGTCTTGATGGTGTTTGGCTGAAACCATTAGTATTTATAGAGAATTTTGAAAATTTTCATAAAAACCTAAAATCTCCGTAAATTACGCCTTTGCCCTTGTACTTGTGGATAAGTCCTTTTGTGTGTGACCCACTTGGCCCAATAGCATATTTGGTTGAGGACTAAGTAAAATAGAGCAATTCTATTTAATTTAATTAAATCTGTTACCCGATAACAGATTAATCGACCTACCAATCATGAAAGGTACAAGTCACATCTCATGATCCCAAATGGCTATGGGGATAATCTCATCTCCATTGAGCATTTCCATCATCAGTTACCGCATGGATATAAACTCTCATCCATCTAATGTCCCAGTCAGAAAGGAGTACGGCATCTACTGTCAACTTAGTGTACCGACTCTATAGGATCTTGTACTCAGAATTGGATCAATTAGAAAACTTCTTTTCCAATCATCCTATCTAACCTAGTGTAGACACGCAATTTTGGTCTAGTTGGAGAGCCTAAATTCTTATTTTCATGAAGTATGTTTGAGTATTCTTTCAAAGAAACCAAGTTTTTCAGAAAATCGGAACTTCACTGCGCGTTTCAGCCAAATTAGGCTTAGTGCCCCCTTAACAGGGCACTTTGACCAAGTCAAAGCGTTATATAAACAGGGCATTAGGCACCCTGTTAAAAGGGCACCAAGCGCCCTGTTAATAGGGTGCCAAGCACCCCACTAGTGAGGCACCTGCACCTGGTCTGACTAACTGGACAGATTGATGGGACAGTTTTGCAGATAAAGTTGCCCTCTTCTTAGCTATAAAAGGACCCCCATTTAGAGGGTTTAGGACACACCAAGGGCACCCCCCAAACACTCTCATCTACCACAACACTCCCAATGCCTTACAACCCCTTTCAAAGCTTTCAAACCATTCCAAAACTTTCTCCCAAAACTCAAAAAACCATAGTTGCTTCTTGAAGGAATAGTCTAGCAGAATGAAGTTACTATCTTTTGGGCTGTAGAAAGACCCACATATGGAGGTTTAGGAGGTTCCAAGTCCATCCCTCACTCCTTCTTATCCACCACTACATTCCTAAAACCTCATAACCTCTCCCCAAGCCCTTAAATCATCTTGAAATCTTTCTCTAAAAACCCGAAAACCCACAGTTTCCTTCTTCAGAAATATGATTTTTCTCAAAATTTGAGGGCCTCTACACTTCATTTCCCTTACATATAGTGCCAAAACACTCTTACATTAGCTTCACTTGAGTATTGGCTGCTTGAAGAAGTCCTTCTTCCATCTTGGAGGTCTTCCTACACTCCGGGGCAACGCCGCGAAGAAAGGAAGAAAATCTGCCAGAACCAGTCCCTACTGCCCCATAAATAGGGTGCTTTGATTTTGGTCAACACATTCCATAAAGGGGAAACCTACAACTAGCGCCCCATATATAGGGCACTACCAGGGGCAGACCCTGTTTTTCATTTTTTGAGTTTCTTTTACTCTCCCGTTTGATCCTTTGCTCCCCCCTTTCATTTTAACTTTCATTAACATGTCATTTAGCATGTATTAGGCCACATCTTTGCATCTTCATACCTCTTTAAAAATCTATCAAAAATAGGGGTTGGGATTTAGTCCCAATCCGGTCAGTTCCTTCCCTTTTGCATGTTTAAGTTCGAATTTGAGTATGATTCTACACTTTCACTAGAACTAATGATCTTTTCACTCATTTCTATGTTTTCTTATGGACATTTTTAGGTAAATCCGGCCTAGGTGGAGCTTCAACCGGATTGAAGACGAATGACTCACTAAGCTCTCTTCTTTCAGTCGGCCGAGAGAGGATAAGTAAGAACTCAACAATCTCTCCGCTTCCAAAGGTATGACGGTCATTTCTTCATTTCATTTCTTTTTCATTCTACTATATTTTGGAGTCTTTGGCTCCTGGCGACCACAAAAACTAACATCCCATCCACCAAGTCCCCAAAGAAAGCAAGCATAAGGACCGGAAAAGGAGATCCACAGATTCTGTTCCGAGTGCTTACACCTTTTGGCGACCACGGTGGGACCGACTTTACTTTAGTTAGTTCTTCTTTTCCTTCCTAAGAATGTCCACTTGAAAACATGTTTATTTTCACTCTAATTCTTGTTTGAGCCATTTCCATTTCCTTGCATTTTTTTACTTGCTTACATGCTTGTTTATTACTTTGGAGCATCATCTAGTTTCTTCCGATTTACTTGCTTTCCTTTGGTCCTATTAAAAGCATAGCAATTTGATTTCCAACTTTGTTTATAAACTTATTTCACCTTAGCATCTTAAGATATCATCTTCTTTCATCTCTTGTTAAGTATATTTGCCTGTTTCCTTCTAAGTCTTGTTCTTCTTTAGTAAATTTTCAAAGCATGCTTAGCTAAAATTAGTTTGATTTCATATCATTGTCTTGTTTACTTGCTTCCTACAACATCTCATTAATCATTGTATGCTTTTATTTTCTTCTTTCTTGCTCCTTAATTCCTTGACATTTCACTCGCATTTAGTTTGCATTGGGGTTTCGGCTCCTTAGGTCATCCGAGAAGGGAGGCTCTCTCCTCCCAAAGCCCCACACATCCAAACACCCCTCTTGGTGGTTGCAAACTCCTCCTCTGGGGATTCCCTCACTGATCGGGCTGGTTGTACCATTTTATCCCAAAACCCAGAGTACCTATTACCTATCGTTGTGAAAAGAGTGACAACCTTAGATTACTCGGTGTTGTGAGAGCATAGGGTCCTACCCATTTATTTGAGTGGACAATATTTCTCTTAACAAGCCATTAATTTGAGGTTGAAACAAAAAAAATTACATTAATCATTCCAAGTTTTTTCTATCACTTGTTTGCAAACAAAAATTGAAAATTAAACAAAAATTCCAAAATCACCGAAAAAAACAAAACAAAAAATTTGCTTGAGGCTGATTTGCTTGATAACTTGCTTGTCTGACAAAAGAAAATCAAAACAAAAAAGTGGTCAAAAATCAAAACCAAAAAAATCCTTGAGCTTTTATTTGTCAACCTTTTTTTTCTGTTGTGTTTATGAATTTAAGGTCAGGACGGGTTATCAGAATGTCGAATCAAAGATACGAGCAGTTGCAATTGGAGTATGACCAGTCTTATTTCTACCCTGATGCCGTATGTGTCGTTAATGAACCTGAGGTTCTCCCCGAACCTAGTCAAACTTCTCCTCAACCCAATCAAAATTCACTTTGGGAGGCATTCTCTCATGCCGACCCTACCAAACTTCAGGCTATCGAAGCCATCCTCAAGGGCAAGTCGCCCGCTAACCACATTCCTCCCGAAGGTGGTCTTCACATCTCTACCCCTTGGTCAATGGCATGTCAACCCAATGTGCCCATTCATGGCCATTCTTATACCGGGCTCGTAGCCCCAACTTCTCCTCATCCGGTGGCTAATCTAGATCATCCCGATCCGAATGTTGTTGTTCCTTCTAGGCCACCAATTTATTCTTCTTATCATCTCAACTCTTCTCACCCTTTGGTGAATCCCCAATGTACCCTTCTTATCCGGCCACTTTGGCCCATCCAATCCCAATTCCAATGCACCTAGCACCCACTCCTCCTCCTCCTCTTGGGGAACCTTTTGTTGATCTGGCGATGATTAACAAAATCAATCGCATGGATGAGCATTATAGAAAGCTTAGACGTTTAATTGACATAAAGGAAGCCCCTGAACTTTCTCTTCCTTCCCTCTTTACTTTTCATCTACCTCCCTCTGAGATGCCGGTATATCACCGTTACAACGGGACCGGTAATCCCTTCATTCATATCAAGGACTCTTTTTACGAGTCAGTAATGTGGCAAGATGATCCAAGGGCCCTTGCTTTTATTTTAAGAAGATCATTAGAGAGTTCAGCTTTAGAGTGGTTCTACTTGCTTGACACTTTGGAGGCGAGTAACTTTGAAACTATCAATGCTAAATTCTTGCAGAGATACCAAGATAGGGTCGGACCAACATATTCCATCACCAACCTCATGGCAGAGAGAATGAGGAATGATGAAAACTTTATCAAATATGCTGATAGATGGAAGTCAATGGCAGAAAGGCTTACTGATTCTATTTCAGAACCGGAGCAAGTGAAGATGATCATCACCAATGCCACTCCGACCTTAAAGAATATGTTGGCTTTGCATCACCCCACCTCCTTGAGTAAACTCTATGAGGAGGGCATAATATATTCAGACACAGCTTAGGGACTCACCTATCATGAACTTGTTTGATCCTAGACCCCGAGCTATCAAGAAAACCACTTTTACCACAACCGGCCCAGTGACTGAGGGCGTAGTGACAAATGAAAACCTCAATGTTGTAAGGAACCCACCTAGCAATTATCAACACCAGTTTAGGAACCCTCAACAAAATCAACCATTTAGAAATCCTCGTCAACCTCAACATCAACCTCAGTTCCAGCCTTGTCAACAACGAGCTCCGATCCCTCGGTGACCGCAAGCTCCAATTCCCCAACCACCATGGCAACAACTGGCCAACTACAACCAAGCACCCCCTCTCATGGCCTACAAACCCCGAAAAATAGGACCTAAGATAAACCATTATCTGTCTCTACCATACTCTCTCATGAACATGAACATCTTTAATGCACTCATGGCGGCAAGGCAAATTAAATTGCCAAGGGAGAAGTTAGAGTGGCCTCAAAATGCCAACGCAGAGTGATACTGCCTGTTTCACAGATATCCTGGGCACACCGTGGAAAATTATTTTCAGTTCAAAGACTTCATCCACGACCTTAATGAGCAAAGTAGTATTGACTGGGACCAGATGAGGGAATACATCAGAACAGTGAAAGATCAACCTCAATGGCAGCACGCACCAGCTCAAAGAATAACAACAACAACCTTGGCAGGGGATTATCCAAAACCTTTTACCTCCACATTGTAGACACGCAATTTTGGCCTAGTTGGAGAGCTTAAATTCTTGTTTTCATGAAGTATATTTGAGTAACCTTTCAAGGGAACCGAGTTTTCCGGAAAAATTGAGGTTTTTGGCACATTTCAAAGAGGGCGGTGCCCTGTGTATAAGGGCACCTGGCACCGTACTTATAGGGCACCAGGCGCCCTATAAATAGGGCACCAGGCGCCCTGTTTATAAGGCACCAGGCGCCCTGTATACAGGGCACCAGGCGCCCTATATACAGGGCGCCTGGAACCAAATCAAATCGATTCAACGGCTGATTTGACCCCCCGCAGTGACTCGTCTTGTCGACCTGACAGACCTCATGATGCTGGCGCCCCATATATAGGGCGCCATGCCGCGTGGCACTATTTTTTGGAAATGGCCAAAGCGCCCTCTTTTGAGCTATAAATAGACCTCCATTTGGAGCTTGGAGGAAGTTCCAACTTCGTGCCACCCTAGAGCTCATCCAACACCATGTTTGTAAGCCATTTTCACTCCCCATAAACCTTCAAACCGATCCAAAACCCTCTTCCAAAAACCCCAAAAACCTGCAGTTTCCTTCTTCATAAATATGATTTTTATCCAACTTTGAGAGCCTCTACCCTCCATTTCCCTTACATCTAGTGCCAAAACACTCTTCCATTAGCTTCACTTGAGTATTGGCTGCTTGAAGAAGTCATTTTTCCGTTTTGGAGGTCTTCCTACGCTCCGGGGCGACGCCGCGAAGAAGGGAAGAAAATCTGCTGAAGCCAGTCCCTGGTACCCCGTATATAGGGCGCTTTGACTTTGGTCAATGCACCCCATCAAGGGGACACCTGCAGAAGGCGCCCCATATATGGGGCACTAGCAGGGGCAGACCTCGTTTTACATTTTTTTTTGAGTTTATTTATCTTTCCGGCCGGTCGATCCTTTACTCCCCCCTTTCATTTTAACCCTCATTAACATGTCATTTAGCATATATTGAGCCACTCATTTGCATTTTTCATGCATATTTAAACCTTCTAAATAGGGGTTGGGATTTAGTCCCAATCCGGTCAGTTCCTTCCCTCTTGCACGTCTACATTCGAATTTGAGCATGATACTACACTTTCACTAGAACTAATGATCTTTTCACTTGTTTCTATGTTTTCATATGGACATTTGTAGGTAAATCCGGCCGAGGTGGAGCTTCAACCAGATCAAAGACGAAGGACACACTAAGCTCTCTTCTTTCGGCCGGCCGAGAGAGGAGAAGTCGGAACCCAACAATCTCCTCGCTTCCAAAGGTACGATGGTCATTTCTCCATTTCATTTCTTTTCATTCTACCATATTTTGGAGCCTTTGGCTCTGGCGACCACACCCACTAACATCCCATCCACCAAGTCCCCAAAGCAAGCGTAGGGGCCGAAAGAGGGGAGATCTACGGATATCCCCGTTTCGGGTGCTTACACCTTTTGGCGACCACGGTGGGACCGACTTTGCTTTAGTGAGATCCTATTTTCTTTCCTAAGAATGTCCATTTTAAAAGCATGTTTACTTTCATTTCCATGTGAGTCATTTCCATTTCCTTACATTGTTGCTTGTTTACGTTGCTTACTACTTTCTTTGAAGTATCATCTACTTTTCTTCAAGTTTACTTGCCCTCCCTTTATCTTTTTAAAAGAATGGCAATCTGATTTTTAGCTTTGTTTATCATCTTATTTCAATTTAGTATCTTGAAGATCATCCTATTTCATGCCTTGACAAACATGCTTGCCTATTTCCTTCCATGTCTAATTCCGTTCTTGTAAATTTGCTAAGCATTTCTAGTCAAGGTTAAGTGCTCCTTTCCATTTTAGTTTTTATTTTATATTATCTCATTGTCTTGTTTACTTGCTTCCTACAACATCTCATTAATCATTGTATGCTTTTATTTTCTTCTTGCTTGCTCTTTATTCCTTGACATTTCACTCGCATTTAGTTTACATTGGGGTTTCGGCTCCTTTGGTCATCCGAGAAGGGAGGCTCTCTCCTTCCAAAGCCCCACACACGCAAACACCCCTCTTGGTGGTTGCCAACTCCTCCTCCGGGGATTCCCTCTCGGAAGGACCGGGTAGCTTCCATCAAGACCTCCGTAAGTCCCCAGACGTGAAGGATTCCCTCTTCACTGATCGGGCTGGTTGTACCATTTTATCCCAAAACCCGGAGTACCTATTACCTATCGTTGTGAAAAGAGTGACATAGGGTCCTACCCATTTAGATTGCTCGGCATTGTGAGAGCATAGGGTCCTACCCATTTATTTGAGTGGACAATATTTCTCTTAACAAGCCATTAATTTGAGGTTGAAACAAAAAAATTTGCATTAATCATTCCAAGTCTTTGCTATTACTTGTTTGCAAACAAAAACTGAAAATTAAACAAAAATCCCAAAATCACCTAAAAAGAACCAAAACAAAAATTTGCTTGAGGTTAATTTGCTTGACAACTTGCTTGTCCGACAAAAGAAAATCAAAACAAAAAGGGGTAAAAAAAATCAAAACTAAAAAAATCCTTGAGCCTTTATTTGTCAACCTTCTTTTTACGTTGTGTTTTTGAATTTAAGGTCGGGACGAGTTATCGAATGTCGAATCAAAGATACGAGCAACCGCAATTGGAGTATGACCGGCCTTATTTCTACCCCGATGCCGTATGTGTCGTTAATGAACCCGAGGTTCTCCCCGAACCTAGTCAAACTTCTCCTCAACCCAATCAAAATTCACTTTGGGAGGCATTCTCTCATGCCGACCCTACCAAACTTCGTGCTATCGAAGCCATCCTCAAGGGCAAGTCGCCCGCTAACCACATTCCTCCCGAAGGTGGTCTTCACATCTCTACCCCTTGGTCAATGGCATGTCAACCCAATGTGCCCATTCATGGCCATTCTTATACCGGGCTCGTAGCCCCAACTTCTCCTCATCCGGTGGCTAATCTAGATCATCCCGATCCGAATGTTGTTGTTCCTTCTAGGCCACCAATTTATTCTTCTTATCATCTCAACTCTTCTCACCCTTTGGTGAATCCCCAATGTACCCTTCTTATCCGGCCACTTTGGCCCATCCAATCCCAATTCCAATGCACCTAGCACCCACTCCTCCTCCTCCTCTTGGGGAACCTTTTGTTGATCTGGCGATGATTAACAAAATCAATCGCATGGATGAGCAGTATAGAGAGCTTAGACGTCTAATTGACACAAAGGAAGCCCCTGAAATTTCTCTTCCTTCCCTCCTTACTTTTCATCTACCTCCCTCTGAGATGCCGGTATATCGCCGTTACAACGGGACCGGTAATCCCTTCATTCATATCAAGGACTCTTTTTATGAGTCAGTAATGTGGCAAGATGATCCAAGGGCCCTTGCTTTTATTTTAAGAAGATCATTAGAGGGTTCAGCTCTAGAGTGGTTCTACTTGCTTGACACTTTGGAGGCGAGTAACTTTGAAACTATCAATGCTAAATTCTTGCAGAGATACCAAGATAGGGTCGGACCAACATATTCCATCACCAACCTCATGGCAGAGAATGAGGAATGATGAAAACTTTATCAAATATGCTGATAGATGGAAGTCAATGGCAGAAAGGCTTACTGATTCTATTTCAGAACCGGAGCAAGTGAAGATGATCATCACCAATGCCACTCCGACCTTAAAGAATATGTTGGCTTTGCATCACCCCACCTCCTTGAGTAAACTCTATGAGAGGGCATAATATATTCAGACACAGCTTAGGGACTCACCTATCATGAACTTGTTTGATCCTAGACCCCGAGCTATCAAGAAAACCACTTTTACCACAACCGGCCCAAAGGATCGAGGGCGTAGTGACAAATGAAAACCTCAATGTTGTAAGGAACCCACCTAGCAATTATCAACACCAGTTTAGGAACCCTCAACAAAATCAACCATTTAGAAATCCTCGTCAACCTCAACATCAACCTCAGTTCCAGCCTTGTCAACAACGAGCTCCGATCCCTCAGTGACCGCAAGCCCCAATTCCCCAACCACCGCGGCAACAACTTGCCAGCTACAACCAAGCACCCCCTCCCATAGCCTACGAACCCCAAAAAATAGGACCTAAGAGAAACCATTATCCACCTTTGCCATACTCTCTCATGGACATCTTTAATGCACTCATGGCGGCAGGGCAAATTGCATTGCCAAGGGAGAAGTTAGAGTGGCCTCAAAATGCCAACGCAGAGTGATACTGCCTGTTTCACAGATATCCTGGGCACACCGTGGAAAATTATTTTCAGTTCAAAGACTTCATCCACGACCTTAATGAGCAAAGTAGTATTGACTGGGACCAGATGAGGGAATACATCAGAACAGTGAAAGATCAACCTCAATGGCAGCACGCACCAGCTCAGCAATAACAACAACAGAACCTTGGCCTGGGGATTATCCAAAACCTTTTACCTCCACATTGTAGACACGCAATTTTGGCCTAGTTGGAGAGCTTAAATTCTTGTTTTCATGAAGTATATTTGAGTAACCTTTCAAGGGAACCGAGTTTTCCGGAAAAATTGAGGTTTTTGGCACATTTCAAAGAGGGCGGTGCCCTGTGTATAAGGGCACCTGGCACCGTACTTATAGGGCACCAGGCGCCCTATAAATAGGGCACCAGGCGCCCTGTTTATAAGGCACCAGGCGCCTTGTATACAGGGCACCAGGCGCCCTATATACAGGGCGCCTGGAACCAAATCAAATCGATTCAACGGCTGATTTGACCCCCCGCAGTGACTCGTCTTGTCGACCTGACAGACCTCATGATGCTGGCGCCCCATATATAGGGCGCCATGCCGCGTGGCACTATTTTTTGGAAATGGCCAAAGCGCCCTCTTTTGAGCTATAAATAGACCTCCATTTGGAGCTTGGAGGAAGTTCCAACTTCGTGCCACCCTAGAGCTCATCCAACACCATGTTTGTAAGCCATTTTCACCCCCCATAAACCTTCAAACCGATCCAAAACCCTCTTCCAAAAACCCCAAAAACCTGCAGTTTCCTTCTTCATAAATATGATTTTTATCCAACTTTGAGAGCCTCTACCCTCCATTTCCCTTACATCTAGTGCCAAAACACTCTTCCATTAGCTTCACTTGAGTATTGGCTGCTTGAAGAAGTCATTTTTCCGTTTTGGAGGTCTTCCTACGCTCCGGGGCGACGCCGCGAAGAAGGGAAGAAAATCTGCTGAAGCCAGTCCCTGGTACCCCGTATATAGGGCGCTTTGACTTTGGTCAATGCACCCCATCAAGGGGACACCTGCAGAAGGCGCCCCATATATGGGGCACTAGCAGGGGCAGACCTCGTTTTACATTTTTTTTGAGTTTATTTATCTTTCCGGTCGATCCTTTACTCCCCCCTTTCATTTTAACCCTCATTAACATGTCATTTAGCATATATTGAGCCACTCATTTGCATTTTTCATGCATATTTAAACCTTCTAAATAGGGGTTGGGATTTAGTCCCAATCCGGTCAGTTCCTTCCCTCTTGCACGTCTACATTCGAATTTGAGCATGATACTACACTTTCACTAGAACTAATGATCTTTTCACTTGTTTCTATGTTTTCATATGGACATTTGTAGGTAAATCCGGCCGAGGTGGAGCTTCAACCAGATCAAAGACGAAGGACACACTAAGCTCTCTTCTTTCGGCCGGCCGAGAGAGGAGAAGTCGGAACCCAACAATCTCCTCGCTTCCAAAGGTAGGACGGTCATTTCTCCATTTCATTTCTTTTCATTCTACCATATTTTGGAGCCTTTGGCTCCCGGCGACCACACCCACTAACATCCCATCCACCAAGTCCCCAAAGCAAGCGTAGGGGCCGAAAGAGGGGAGATCTACGGATATCCCCGTTTCGGGTGCTTACACCTTTTGGCGACCACGGTGGGACCGACTTTGCTTTAGTGAGATCCTATTTTCTTTCCTAAGAATGTCCATTTGAAAAGCATGTTTACTTTCATTTCCATGTGAGTCATTTCCATTTCCTTACATTGTTGCTTGTTTACGTTGCTTACTACTTTCTTTGAAGTATCATCTACTTTTCTTCAAGTTTACTTGCCCTCCCTTTATCTTTTTAAAAGAATGGCAATCTGATTTTTAGCTTTGTTTATCATCTTATTTCAATTTAGTATCTTGAAGATCATCCTATTTCATGCCTTGACAAACATGCTTGCCTATTTCCTTCCATGTCTAATTCCGTTCTTGTAAATTTGCTAAGCATTTCTAGTCAAGGTTAAGTGCTCCTTTCCATTTTAGTTTTTATTTTATATTATCTCATTGTCTTGTTTACTTGCTTCCTACAACATCTCATTAATCATTGTATGCTTTTATTTTCTTCTTGCTTGCTCTTTATTCCTTGACATTTCACTCGCATTTAGTTTACATTGGGGTTTCGGCTCCTTTGGTCATCCGAGAAGGGAGGCTCTCTCCTTCCAAAGCCCCACACACGCAAACACCCCTCTTGGTGGTTGCCAACTCCTCCTCCGGGGATTCCCTCTCGGAAGGACCGGGTAGCTTCCATCAAGACCTCCGTAAGTCCCCAGACGTGAAGGATTCCCTCTTCACTGATCGGGCTGGTTGTACCATTTTATCCCAAAACCCGGAGTACCTATTACCTATCGTTGTGAAAAGAGTGACATAGGGTCCTACCCATTTAGATTGCTCGGCATTGTGAGAGCATAGGGTCCTACCCATTTATTTTAGTGGACAATATTTCTCTTAACAAGCCATTAATTTGAGGTTGAAACAAAAAAAATTACGTTAATCATTCCGAGTTTTTTCTATCACTTGTTTGCAAACAAAAATTGAAAATTAAACAAAAATTCCAAAATCACCTAAAAAAACAAAAAAAATTTGCTTGAGGCTAATTTGCTTGATAACTTGCTTGTCCGACAAAAGAAAATCAAAACAAAAAAGTGGTCAAAAATCAAAACCAAAAAAATCCTTGAGCCTTTATTTGTCAACCTTCTTTTTCTGTTGTGTTTTTGAATTTAAGGTCAGGACGAGTTATCAGAATGTCGAATCAAAGATACGAGCAGCTGCAATTGGAGTATGACCAGTCTTATTTCTACCCTGATGCCGTATGTGTCGTTAATGAACCTGAGGTTCTCCCCGAACCTAGTCAAACTTCTCCTCAACCCAATCAAAATTCACTTTGGGAGGCATTCTCTCATGCCGACCCTACCAAACTTCAGGCTATCGAAGCCATCCTCAAGGGCAAGTCGCCCGCTAACCACATTCCTCCCGAAGGTGGTCTTCACATCTCTACCCCTTGGTCAATGGCATGTCAACCCAATGTGCCCATTCATGGCCATTCTTATACCGGGCTCGTAGCCCCAACTTCTCCTCATCCGGTGGCTAATCTAGATCATCCCGATCCGAATGTTGTTGTTCCTTCTAGGCCACCAATTTATTCTTCTTATCATCTCAACTCTTCTCACCCTTTGGTGAATCCCCAATGTACCCTTCTTATCCGGCCACTTTGGCCCATCCAATCCCAATTCCAATGCACCTAGCACCCACTCCTCCTCCTCCTCTTGGGGAACCTTTTGTTGATCGGCGATGATTAACAAAATCAATCGCATGGATGAGCAAGATAGAGAGCTTAGACGTCTAATTGACACAAAGGAAGCCCCGAAATTCCTCTTCCTTCCCTCCTTACTTTTCATCTACCTCCCTCTGAGATGCCAGTATATCGCCGTTACAACGGGACCGGTAATCCCTTCATTCATATCAAGGACTCTTTTTATGAGTCAGTAATGTGGCAAGATGATCCAAGGGCCCTTGCTTTTATTTTAAGAAGATCATTAGAGGGTTCAGCTCTAGAGTGGTTCTACTTGCTTGACACTTTGGAGGCGAGTAACTTTGAAACTATCAATGCTAAATTCTTGCAGAGATACCAAGATAGGGTCGGACCAACATATTCCATCACCAACCTCATGGCAGAGAGAATGAGGAATGATGAAAACTTTATCAAATATGCTGATAGATGGAAGTCAATGGCAGAAAGGCTTACTGATTCTATTTCAGAACCGGAGCAAGTGAAGATGATCATCACCAATGCCACTCCGACCTTAAAGAATATGTTGGCTTTGCATCACCCCACCTCCTTGAGTAAACTCTATGAGAGGGCATAATATATTCAGACACAGCTTAGGGACTCACCTATCATGAACTTGTTTGATCCTAGACCCCGAGCTATCAAGAAAACCACTTTTACCACAACCGGCCCAAAGGATCGAGGGCGTAGTGACAAATGAAAACCTCAATGTTGTAAGGAACCCACCTAGCAATTATCAACACCAGTTTAGGAACCCTCAACAAAATCAACCATTTAGAAATCCTCGTCAACCTCAACATCAACCTCAGTTCCAGCCTTGTCAACAACGAGCTCCGATCCCTCAGTGACCGCAAGCCCCAATTCCCCAACCACCGCGGCAACAACTTGCCAGCTACAACCAAGCACCCCCTCCCATAGCCTACGAACCCCAAAAAATAGGACCTAAGAGAAACCATTATCCACCTTTGCCATACTCTCTCATGGACATCTTTAATGCACTCATGGCGGCAGGGCAAATTGCATTGCCAAGGGAGAAGTTAGAGTGGCCTCAAAATGCCAACGCAGAGTGATACTTTGTTTCACGTATATCCCGGGCACACCGTGGAAAATTATTTTCAGTTCAAAGACTTCATCCACGACCTTAATGAGCAAAGTAGTATTGACCGGGACCGGATGAGGGAATACATCGAACGGTGAAAGATCAACCTCAATGGCGGCACGCACCAGCTCAGCAATAACAACAACAGAACCTTGGCCTGGGGATTATCCAAAACCTTTTACCTCCACATTGTAGACACGCAATTTTGGCCTAGTTGGAGAGCTTAAATTCTTGTTTTCATGAAGTATATTTGAGTAACCTTTCAAGGGAACCGAGTTTTCCGGAAAAATTGAGGTTTTTGGCACATTTCAAAGAGGGCGGTGCCCTGTGTATAAGGGCACCTGGCACCGTACTTATAGGGCACCAGGCGCCCTATAAA
Source organism: Cryptocoryne crispatula var. balansae (assembly GCA_036172225.1). Lineage (NCBI taxonomy): Eukaryota > Viridiplantae > Streptophyta > Magnoliopsida > Alismatales > Araceae > Cryptocoryne > Cryptocoryne crispatula. The sequence goes on from CM069928.1 coordinate 24,169,336, forward strand.
TAGGGCACCAGGCGCCCTGTTTATAAGGCACCAGGCGCCCTGTATACAGGGCACCAGGCGCCCTATATACAGGGCGCCTGGAACCAAATCAAATCGATTCAATGGCTGATTTGACCCCCGCAGTGACTCGTCTTGTCGACCTGACAGACCTCATGATGCTGGCGCCCCATATATAGGGCGCCATGCCGCGTGGCACTATTTTTTGGAAATGGCCAAAGCGCCCTCTTTTGAGCTATAAATAGACCTCCATTTGGAGCTTGGAGGAAGTTCCAACTTCGTGCCACCCTAGAGCTCATCCAACACCACGTTTGTAAGCCATTTTCACCCCCCATAAACCTTCAAACCGATCCAAAACCCTCTTCCAAAAACCCCAAAAACCTGCAGTTTCCTTCTTCATAAATATGATTTTTATCCAACTTTGAGAGCCTCTACCCTCCATTTCCCTTACATCTAGTGCCAAAACACTCTTCCATTAGCTTCACTTGAGTATTGGCTGCTTGAAGAAGTCATTTTTCCGTTTTGGAGGTCTTCCTACGCTCCGGGGCGACGCCGCGAAGAAGGGAAGAAAATCTGCTGAAGCCAGTCCCTGGTACCCCGTATATAGGGCGCTTTGACTTTGGTCAATGCACCCCATCAAGGGGACACCTGCAGAAGGCGCCCCATATATGGGGCACTAGCAGGAGCAGACCTCATTTTACATTTTTTTTGAGTTTATTTATCTTTCCGGTCGATCCTTTACTCCCCCCTTTCATTTTAACCCTCATTAACATGTCATTTAGCATATATTGAGCCACTCATTTGCATTTTTCATGCATATTTAAACCTTCTAAATAGGGGTTGGGATTTAGTCCCAATCCGGTCGCTCCTTCCCTCTTGCACGTCTACATTCGAATTTGAGCATGATACTACACTTTCACTAGAACTAATGATCTTTTCACTTGTTTCTATGTTTTCATATGGACATTTGTAGGTAAATCCGGCCGAGGTGGAGCTTCAACCAGATCAAAGACGAAGGACACACTAAGCTCTCTTCTTTCGGCCGGCCGAGAGAGGAGAAGTCGGAACCCAACAATCTCCCTGCTTCCAAAGGTACGATGGTCATTTCTCCATTTCATTTCTTTTCATTCTACCATATTTTGGAGCCTTTGGCTCCTGGCGACCACACCCACTAACATCCCATCCACCAAGTCCCCAAAGCAAGCGTAGGGGCCGAAAGAGGGGAGATCTACGGATATCCCCGTTTCGGGTGCTTACACCTTTTGGCGACCACGGTGGGACCGACTTTGCTTTAGTGAGATCCTATTTTCTTTCCTAAGAATGTCCATTTGAAAAGCATGTTTACTTTCATTTCCATGTGAGTCATTTCCATTTCCTTACATTGTTGCTTGTTTACGTTGCTTACTACTTTCTTTGAAGTATCATCTACTTTTCTTCAAGTTTACTTGCCCTCCCTTTATCTTTTTAAAAGAATGGCAATCTGATTTTTAGCTTTGTTTATCATCTTATTTCAATTTAGTATCTTGAAGATCATCCTATTTCATGCCTTGACAAACATGCTTGCCTATTTCCTTCCATGTCTAATTCCGTTCTTGTAAATTTGCTAAGCATTTCTAGTCAAGGTTAAGTGCTCCTTTCCATTTTAGTTTTTATTTTATATTATCTCATTGTCTTGTTTACTTGCTTCCTACAACATCTCATTAATCATTGTATGCTTTTATTTTCTTCTTGCTTGCTCTTTATTCCTTGACATTTCACTCGCATTTAGTTTACATTGGGGTTTCGGCTCCTTTGGTCATCCGAGAAGGGAGGCTCTCTCCTTCCAAAGCCCCACACACGCAAACACCCCTCTTGGTGGTTGCCAACTCCTCCTCCGAGGATTCCCTCTTGGAAGGACCGGGTAGCTTCCATCAAGACCTCCGTAAGTCCCCAGACGTGAAGGATTCCCTCTTCACTGATCGGGCTGGTTGTACCATTTTATCCCAAAACCCGGAGTACCTATTACCTATCGTTGTGAAAAGAGTGACATAGGGTCCTACCCATTTAGATTGCTCGGCATTGTGAGAGCATAGGGTCCTACCCATTTATTTGAGTGGACAATATTTCTCTTAACAAGCCATTAATTTGAGGTTGAAACAAAAAAATTTGCATTAATCATTCCAAGTCTTTGCTATTACTTGTTTGCAAACAAAAACTGAAAATTAAACAAAAATCCCAAAATCACCTAAAAAGAACCAAAACAAAAATTTGCTTGAGGTTAATTTGCTTGACAACTTGCTTGTCCGACAAAAGAAAATCAAAACAAAAAGGGGTAAAAAAAATCAAAACTAAAAAAATCCTTGAGCCTTTATTTGTCAACCTTCTTTTTCTGTTGTGTTTTTGAATTTAAGGTCAGGACGAGTTATCAGAATGTCGAATCAAAGATACGAGCAGCTGCAATTGGAGTATGACCAGTCTTATTTCTACCCTGATGCCGTATGTGTCGTTAATGAACCTGAGGTTCTCCCCGAACCTAGTCAAACTTCTCCTCAACCCAATCAAAATTCACTTTGGGAGGCATTCTCTCATGCCGACCCTACCAAACTTCAGGCTATCGAAGCCATCCTCAAGGGAAAGCTGCTCGCCGACCACATTCCTCCCGAAGGTGGTCTTCACATCTCTACCCCTCGGTCGGTAGCACATCAACCCAATATGCCCACTCATGGCCATTCTTATACCGGGCTCGTAGTCCCAATTTCTCCTCATCCGGTGGCTAATCTAGATCATCCCAATCCGAATGTCGTTGCTCCTTCTAGGCCACTAGTTCATTCCTCTAATCATCTCAACCCTACTCACCCTTTGGTGCATCCCCCAATGTACCCTTCTTATCCGGCCACTTCGGCCCATCAAATCCCAATTCCGGTGCACCAAGCACCCACTTCTCCTCCTCCTCTTAGGGAACCTTCTGTCGATCAGGACATGATTAACAAGATCAATCGCATGGATGAGTAGTATAGAGAGCTTAGAAGTTTGATCGACACAAAGGCAGCCCCTGAAATTTCTCTTCCTTCCCTCCCTGCTTTTCATCTACCTCCTCTGAGATGCCGGTATACCGTCGCTACAATGGAACCGGTAATCCATTCATTCACATCAAGGACTTTCTTTATGAGTCGGTAATGTGGCAAAATGATCCAAGGGCCCTTGCTTTTCTTTTCAGAAGATCATTAGAGGGATCAGGTTTAGAGTGGTTCTACTCGCTTGACTCTTTGGAGGCGAGTAACTTTGAAATTGTCAAAGCTAAATTTTTGCAGAGATATCAAGACAGGGTCGGACCAACATATTCCATCACTGACCTCATGGCCGAAAGAATGAGAAATGATGAAGATTTTACCTGATATGCTGATAGGTGGAGGTTCATGGCAGAAAAGCTTACTGATTCCATTTCAGAACCAGAGCAAGTGAAGGTGATCATCACTAATGCCACTCCGGCCTTAAAGAATATGCTGGCTTTGCATCACCCCACCTCCATGAGTGAACTTTATGAGAGGGCACGGTACATTCAGACACAGCTTAGGGACTCACCTATCATGAACTTGTTTGATCCTAGACCCCGAGTTGTCAAGAAAACCACTTTTACCACAACTGGTCTAGTGACTGAGGGCGTAGTGACAAACGAGAACCTCAATGTCGTAGGGAACCCATCTATAAATTATCAACACCAGTTCAGGAACCCTCAACAAAATCAACCATTTAGAAACCCTCAACCTCAACATCAACCTCAGTTCCAGCCTCGTCAACAACAAGCTCCAATTCCTCAGCGACTGCAAGCCCCAATTCCCCAACCACTGCGGCAACAACTGGCCAACTACAACCAAGCACCCCCTCCCATGGCCTACGAACCCCGAAAAGTTGGACCCAAGAGGAACCATTACCCGCCTTTGCCGTACTCTCTCGTGGACATCTTTAATGCACTCATGGTGGCAGGGCAAATTGCATTGCCATGGGAGAAATCGGAGTGGCCTCAAAATGCCAACACAGAGCGATACTGCTTGTTTCATAGATATCCTGGGCATACCGTGGAAAATTGCTTTCAATTCAAAGACTACATCCACGACCTTAATGAGCAAGGCAGTATTGACTGGGACCAGATGGGGGAATACATCAGAACAGTGAAAAATCAACCTCAACGGCAGCATGCACCAGCTCAGCAGCAACAACAACAGAACCCCGGCCTGGGGATTATCCAAAACCCTTTACCTCCACATGCACCCGCGCCTGGGAATCAACACGTTAATCCCATCATGATTTCTTCCGAGGAGTATTATGATCGGGGCCAGAATTGGCAAGTCGAGGGAGCCGCCTCCTCCATGCACATCAACTTACTTCACCCTCCTAACCGAACTGTCCATTCTATACCCCGAACAACTATGTCACATAATCCCATCACATTAAACATAATGCCCATCATCTGAACGCCATCACAACCCATCATCACACCACCAGCCATTCAACTCCAATCGGGACGGACCCTAATCCACCTGGCTAATCCACCACAAACATCTCCACCACTAGGACCTATCATCATCCCGCCCCGTGCAAACATACCTACCTACTTTACCATGCCTCAAACCACCATCATTACACCCGTCGCAAGAGCTCCCATCATTCGGCCTAACCCACCACCCACCACTACCACCCCAACTATAACTCCTCAACTTGCCACAGTACTCAGGAGTGGGCGCATGTTCCAAAGGGTCTTCCCCCAGGCCGGTCAGTCAGGGTTGGTACCAGAAACAGAAGAAGAACACATCGAAGAACCGTTGCCTGGGACATCCTATGACTTATTGAAGCATCTTGATAAAACCCCGGCATGAATCTCTATCTTAGAGTTGATCAAAAGATCCAAAGTCCATCAAGATGTTCTCCAACAATACTTACAGCGAGTGATGGTGAATGAGAGCCTCCCCCCAGAAAAAATCTCATCAGTTCTGGTCCCGAGAAGTGAGTACCCGGCCCTCACATTCACAAAGGAAGAGTTAGCCAACACAGAAATAAGGAAATGTGCCTTGTGCTTCACAGTCCACATCAATGGTGTAGGCATTAAGTCATGTTTAGTTGATACTGGAGCATCCATTAATGTTCTGCCACCAGAAACATTACATCTTTGTGGATTCTCCGAGGAAGACATCCGGCCATCTCAAATAACAGTGACTGTATATGACAATTCGAAAAAGCCTGCCGATGGTATGATTACATTAAATGTGAAGCTTGGACCTCGAACGGTCACTGTTGACTTCCACATACTTGAGATGGATCCAACTTACAAAGCTATTCTGGGACGGCCCTATTTGGAAGCACTAGACGCAGTCGCCTCCACCAATCACCAGTGTCTTAAATTCCCTCACAAGGGACAAGTGATTAAGGTGACGAGCATGCCCTTAGACCATCCATCTTCTCCACCACCACCCCTTGGGTTGCCAAACGAGCCAATTTTGACAATCTTGGATCTTCCAGAAATGAGTAGGCAACCCAAGCAAGTGTGGAGAAGGAAAAGAGAGGAAAATGAAACCCTTGGGTGGCATATAATGAAGATTTTGGGATACCAGGAGGGCCGAGGACTAGGCAAAGAACTGCAAGGCATAGCTGAGCCAATCAATCTAGTGAAGTTACAACCAAAAAGCAGGGTTGGGTATGATGGAACGACAGCGAATGGTTAGAATTTCAGAAGCAGATATTTTTCTGGATGCTTACAAAAGTTTTTCATCAAGAAAGAGACCATTCAATTGGCTGAGAACAAAGAGGAGCAAGAACTAGGACAAGACAAGAGAAGAAGAACTGATGACCCTGAAGATGACGTGTATCCTGAAATATCTCTTTTGTTTTCCACCGATGAAGAAGGGTCAAGCAATGAACCACTCCAGGCTGAACCACCTGTCGACCCACCCAAGGGTCATATTGCCAAACCGACTCGAGAAAAAGTCCAACCAATTCCACGAGGGCCTTCCCTCATTATGTCATCTTTTAGGGCCGACGCCCCAACGCACTGTGATGCTCTCCCCGGGCTTCTTGGCCCGATCCCTATTTCTAGGCCGTCAGGCCCAACTTATGGGTCCGCGTACCCACTTGTTGCTCTTGGGCCATCGAGCCCCTCTACTGAATCCGGGCCTCTACGCCCATTTCATCCAATTCTCGGGCCCTCAAGCCCATCTCCTAAACCCAGGCCCTCGAGCCCACATCCTCCTCTTATTGGGTCCATGAACCCACCTTCTTCCATGATCATCCGGCCTACTGGCCCATCACCTCTTTCTATCAACATTGGGCCCGAAAGCCCCCTTTATCAAACATTACTCGAAGTCTTCCCCTCTTTATCAATATCTTTGCCTACTCTGACTCCTGTAGTTAATCTCAACCCAAATCGGGCACCCGAAGCCCATTCTGTCTTTATGTTTAGCACTCCCCAAAAAACAATGCCCTCCTCGAAACTCAAATTTCGATCGAGGAAACATCTCAACTTGCCTCGGAAGGGCATTCGACCCAAGGAGCCACCAGATCCTTAATTGACCTTCTTTGCCCTCCATCCTCTCCAATAAATTCCACTCCATCCACCTCCTCTTCCTCCTCTTATTTACCTTCTTCTTCTTTAGGTTTAGTTTCCAATAAAAATAGGACAAAAAAATCAGAGGTAGGAGAGTTCCAGAAAGATACCTGCATCGGTTAGCTCAGAAAAGCTTAGAATGTGCCAAGCTACCGGAGTATCTAGAAAATGCGATTCAGCTGAATGAAATCCGATATGAGGAGAAGGATAACATTGATCAAACTTTGGGGGTTTCTTTCTCTCTCAATACGACATCACCTACATCCAACAGAAGGCAATCAAGGGCTATGCAATTGTTGAACACCTTGCCCATCATCCTATCCCAATCTTTGACCCTATCCAATCAGAATTTCCCGATGAAGAATTGATGTCCATTCGATCTTCCAATCTATGAACTTTGTATTTCGACGGGGCATTAAACTCCCAGGGTAGAGGGATAGGGATTGTGCTTCTATCATCCGAATGTGTCACCATTCCACAGGCTTTTCAGCTCCATTTTCCAGCAACAAACAATATAGCTGAATATGAAGCCTTATTGGCCAGACTGGAGGCCGCTCACTTCTATGGTGTCACTAAACTAAGGGTGATCGGTGATAGTCAGTTGATTCTCCGCCAAGTACTGGCCAAATACCGCACATCTCATCCCGGGCTCAGACCATACCAAGAACTCACCACCTGTTACATCAAGCTATTCTCGAAACTCGAATTCATTCAAGTTCCTCGTGCTCAAAATATTCTTGCCGATGCTCTCGCTTCTCTGGCATCTTCACTATTTGTCCCGCTAGGCAGACAAGTTAGGACGATCTATGTCTGCCGACGTACCATTCCGGCAGTGGAGGATGCACAATTCTTGAGGGTTAAAGAAAAATTTGAAAGGAAAGAATACAGTGAGCAGAAGGAGGAAGTATCTCTGATTGAGTTGGAGGAATTAGAAGAGAGTGAGAAACCATGGTATCATGAGATTGCAAATTACTGTCAGGATCAAATATATCCACCGGGATCAACTGCCGAAGAAAAAAGAGCCATAAGGAGGGTCTCCCAGAGATACACCATCTTAGGTGGAGTACTTTACAAAAGGAGCTTGGCTGGTGTTCTATTAAGATGCGTAGATGAAGAAGAGGCTGAATTGGTGCCAATTTTGGCCTAGTTGGAGAGCTTAAATTCTTGTTTTCATGAAGTATATTTGAGTAACCTTTCAAGGGAACCGAGTTTTCCGGAAAAATTGAGGTTTTTGGCACATTTCAAAGAGGGCGGTGCCCCGTGTATAAGGGCACCTGGCGCCCTACTTATAGGGCACCAGGCGCCCTATAAATAGGGCACCAGGCGCCCTGTTTATAAGGCACCAGGCGCCCTATAAATAGGGCACCAGGCGCCCTGTTTATAAGGCACCAGGAGCCCTATAAACAGGGCACCAGGCGCCCTGTATACAGGGCACCTGGAACCAAATCAAATCGATTCAACGGCTGATTTGACCCCCCGCAGTGACTCGTCTTGTCGACCTGACAGACCTCATGATGCTGGCGCCCCATATATAGGGCGCCATGCCGCGTGGCACTGTTTTTTGGAAATGGCCAAAGCGCCCTCTTTTGAGCTATAAATAGACCTCCATTTGGAGCTTGGAGGAAGTTCCAACTTCGTGCCACCGTAGACCTCATCCAACACCACATTTCTAAGCCATTTTCACCCCCCCATAAGCCTTCAAACCGATCCAAAACCCTCTCCCAAAAACCCCAAAAACCTGCAGTTTCCTTCTTCAGAAATATGATTTTTATCCAACTTTGAGAGCCTCTACCCTCCATTTCCCTTACATCTAGTGCCAAAACACTCTTCCATTAGCTTCACTTGAGTATTGGCTCCTTGAAGAAGTTATTTTTCCGTTTTGGAGGTCTTCCTACGCTCCGGGGCGACACCGCGAAGAAGGGAAGAAAATCTGTTGAAGCCAGTCCCTGGTGCCCCGTATATAGGGCGCTTTGACTTTGGTCAACGCGCCCCATCAAGGGGACACCTGCAGCAGGCGCCCCATATATGGGGCACTAGCAGGGGCAGACCTCGTTTTACATTTTTTTTGAGTTTATTTATCTTTCTGGTCGATCCTTTACTCCCCCCTTTCATTTTAACCCTCATTAACATGTCATTTAGCATATATTGAGCCACTCATTTGCATTTTTCATGCATATTTAAACCTTCTAAATAGGGGTTGGGATTTACTCCCAATCCGGTCAGTTCCTTCCCTCTTGCACGTCTACATTCGAATTTGAGCATGATACTACACTTTCACTAGAACTAATGATCTTTTCATTTGTTTCTATGTTTTCATATGAACATTTGTAGGTAAATCCGGCCGAGGCGGAGCTTCAACCGGATCAAAGACGAAGGACACACTAAGCTCTCTTCTTTCGGCCGGCCAAGAGAGGAGAAGTCGGAACCCAACAATCTCCATGCTTCCAAAGGTACGCCGGTCATTTCTCCATTTCATTTCTTTTCATTCTACCATATTTTTTAGTCTTTGGCTTCTGGCGACCACACCCACTAACATCCCATCCACCAAGTCCCCAAAGCAAGCGTAGGGGCCGGAAGAGGGGAGATCTACGGATATCTCCGTTTCGGGTGCTTACACACATGCATCCGCGCTTGGGAATCAACACGTTAATCCCATCTTGATCTCTTCCGAGGAGTATCATGATCGGGGCCAGAATTTGCAAGTCGAAGGAGCCACCTCTGCCATGCACATCAACTTATCACCCTCCTAACTGAACCATCCACTCTATACCCCGAACAGCTATGTCACCTAATCCCATCACATTAAACAGAACACCTATCATCCGAACGCCATCACGACCCATCATAACACCACCAGCCATACAACTCCAATCGGGACGGACCCTAATCCGCTCGGTTAATCCACCACAATCATCGCTACCATTGGGACCCATCATCATCCCACCCCGAGCAACTGTATCTTCACAACCTACCTACCCTACCATGCCTCAAACCACCATCATTACACCTATCCCAAGAGCTCCCATCATTCGACCTAACCCACCACCCACCACTACCATCCCAACTATAGCTCTTCAAATTGCCACAGTACTTAGGAGTGGCCGCATGTTCCAAAAGATCTTTCCCCAGGCTGGTCAGTCAAGGTTGATACCAGAAGCATAAGAAGAACACATCGAAGAGCCGTTGCCTGGGACATCCTATGACTTGTTGAAACATCTTGATAAAACTCCAGCACGGATCTCTATCTTAGAGTTGATCAAAAGATACAGAGTCCATCAAGAGGTTCTCCAACAATACTTACAGCGGGTGATGGTGAACGAGAGCCTCCCCCCTAGAAAAAATCTCATCAGTTCTGGTCCTAAGAAGTGAGTACCCGGCCCTTACATTCACAAAAAAGAGTTGGACGACACGGAAATAAAGAAATGTGCCTTATGCATCACAGTCCACATCAATGAGGTTGGCATTAAGTCATGTTTGGTTGATACCGGAGCCTCCATTAATGTTTTTCTACCAGAAACATTACATCTTTATGAAATTTTTGAAGAGGATGTCCAGCCATCTCAAATAATAATGACTGCATATGATAATTCAAAGAAGCCCGCTGATGGCATGATTACATTGGGTGTCAAAGTCGAACCTTGGGCAGTCATTGTCAACTTTCACATGCTAGAGATGGATCCAACTTACAAAGCTATTTTGGGACGACCCTATTTGGAAGCACTAGAGGCAGTCGCCTCCACCAATCACCAGTGTCTCAAATTCCTTTACAAGGGACAAGTGACTAAGGTGACTAGCATGCCCCTAGATCATCTATCTTCTCCACCACCACCCCTTGGGTTGCCAAATGAGCCGATTTTGACAATCTTGAATCTTCCAGAAATAAGTAGGCAGCCCAGGCAAGTGTCGAGAAGGAAAATAGAGAAAAATGAAACTGTTGGTTAGCACATAATGAAGAGTTTGGGATACCAGGTGGGCCAAGGACTAGGCAGAGAACTACAAGGCATAGCTGAGCCAATCAATCCAATGAGGTTACAACCAAAGAGCAGGGTTGGGTATGATGGAACGACTGCTAATGGTCAGAATCTCAAAAGCAAATACTTTTTCTGATGCTTAGAAAAGTTTTTTATCAAGAAAGAGACCATTCAACTGGCTGAGAACAAGGAAGAACAAAAGCTGGAACAAGACAAAAGAAGAAGAATTGATGACCCTGAAGATAACTTGTATCCTGAAATATCTTTTTTTTTTCCACCAATGAAGAAGGGTCAAGCAAAGAACTACTCCAGGCTAAACCACCTGTTAAGCCACCCAAGGGTCATATTACCAAACCGACTCAAGGAAAAGTCCAACCAACTCCACGAGGGCCTTCCCTCATTATCTCATCTTTTGGGACCGATGCCCCAACTCACTGTGATGCTCACCCCGGGCTTCTTGGCCCGGTCCCTATTTCTAGGCCCCCAGGCCCAACTTATGGGTTAGTGTACCCACTTGTTGCTCTTGGGCTATCGAGCCCCTCTACTAAATCCGAGCCTTTGTGCCCATTTTCTCCAACTCTTGGGCCCTCAAGCCTATCTTTTAAACCCAGGCCCTTGAGCCCACATCCTCCTCTTATTGGGTCCATGAACCCACATTCTTCCATGATCATCCGGCCTACTGGCCCATCACCTCTTTCTATCAACATTGGGCCCGAAAGCCCCCTCTATCAAACATTGCTCAAAGTCTTCCCATCTTTATCAATATCTCCGCCTACTTTGGCTCCCACTGTTAATCTCACCCTAAATCGGGCACCTAAAGCCCATTCTATCTTTATGTTTAGCACTTCCCAAAAAAAATGTCCTCAAAACTCAAATTTCGATTGAGAAAACGTCTCAACTTGCCTCGGAAGGGCATTCACCTCAAGGAGCCACCAGATCCTTAATTGACCTCTTTTGCCCACCATTCTCTCCAATAAATTTCACTCCCTCCACCTCATCTTCCTCCCCTTATTTACCTTCTTCTTCTTTATGTTTAGTTTCTTATAAAATCAAAACAAAAATTAGAGGTAGGAGAGTTTCAGAAAAATACCTACATCAGTTAGCTCAGAAAAGCTTAGAATGTGCCAGGCAACTAGAATATCTAGAAAATGCAATCCAGTTGGATGAAATACGATATGAGGATATGAACAACATTGATCAAACTTTAGGGGTCTATGAGGTTGTGTCAAAAAAGGATCCTGACATTGAGGACGAAGAAGAGGATTTGGCTAATGCTTATGCATCCGGTTTAAGAAGATTCAAAGAACCATCAGCCATGGTGGATGAACCAACTAAGAAACTTAATCTTGGAACACCGGAAGATCCTAAGAATATTCTCATTAGTGCCAACCTCACCCCTTTGGAAGAGCAAAATCTAATGGGGGTATTACAAGAATATAAGGAGACGTTTGCTTAGACATATGAAGATATGCCGGGGTTAGACAAGTCATTGGTAGAACATCGATTAACTTTAAAACCTGAAGCTACCCCAGTCAAGCAAAAGTTAAGGAGATTCCACCCAGACATAGCATTGAAGATGAAAGAAGAGGTCGATAAGCTATACCAGGAAAAATTCATTAGAGTTGTCCTCTATCCACAATGGGTGGCAAATATAGTCTCGGTCATGAAGAAGGATGGAAAGGTTCGAATTTGCATTGACTTCAGGGATTTAAATCGAGCGTGTCCAAAAGATGATTTCCCTCTTCCTCATATCGATGTTCTTATTGATAATATAGCTAGATATGAAACCCTATCATTCATGGATGGATATTCAGGATATAATTAAATCCGATTAGCAGAAGAGGATCAAGAGAAGACCTCAATTCACTACACCTTGGGGAACTTATTGTTACGTCATCATGCCATTTGGATTAAAGAATGCCAGAGTAACTTATCAAAGGGCCATGGTGGCAATATTTCATGATATGATGCATAAATTTGTGGAGGTGTATTTGGATGATCTGGTAGTCAAATCATGGACCCGAGATGAGCATGCTGAGGTGTTAAAAAGGGTTTTGCAGCGAGCCAGAGAATATAAGCTTAAGATGAACCCTAAGAAATGTGTGTTTGGAGTGTCATCAGGCAAGCTACTTGGGTTCATTGTCAGCAAAAGAGGTATTGAGATTGATCCAAACGAGGCCAAAGCCATCATTGATATGCCTCCTCCAAGGAACTTGAAAGAGCTAACAGGGTTGATTGGTAGGCTATAGTTTGTTCACCGGTTTATCTCACAACACTCCCAAACGTGCAAACCTTTTTATGTGTTGACCAAGGCGAATGCCAAATTTAGATGGGATTCAAGATGTCAGGAGACATTTGATGGTCTAAAAAAGTATTTGTCAAGCCCACTTGTGCTCAAACCTCCGATCCCAGGCAAACCCTTAATCTTGTACATCTCAGTTCTGGAAGGATCTCTTGAAGTAGTATTGGCACAACTAGATGACGAAGGGAAAGAGCGAGCTACATATCAAAAATATTTGATCCTTGTGAACAGAAGTACACAACCATGGAAAAAACCTGTGCCACCTTGGTTTGGGTAGTTCAGAAGCTTAAGCATTACTTTCTGGCTCACGAGGTTATTCTTATAGCTTGCATGAATCCCATCAAGTTTCTTATCGAAAAATCTGTCCTGACTGATCGATTGGCACGCTGGCAAAGCTTTCTTTCTCAATTTGACATCACCTACATCCAACATAAGGCAATCAAGGGCTATGCAATTGCTGAGCATCTGGCCCATCATCTCATCCCAATCTTTAACCCCATCCAATCAGAATTCCCCGATGAGAAATTTATATCTATTCGATCCTCTAATCTGTGGACTTTATACTTTGATGGGGTCTTAAACTCTCAAGGTAGAGGGATAGGGATTGTTCTTCTGTCACCCGAAGGTGTCACCATCCCACAGACTTTTCAGCTCTATTTTCTAGCAACAAACAATATAGCCAAGTATGAAGCCTTGTTGTCCGGACTGGAGGCCGCTCGCTTCTACGGTGCCACCGAATTGCGGGTGATTGGTGATAGTCAGTTGATTCTCTGCCAAGTGCTTGCCAAATACCGCACATCTCATCCTGGGCTCAAACCATATCAAGAACTCACCGCTTATTACATCAAGTTATTCTCTAAACTCGAATTTGTCCATGTTCCTCATGCTCAAAGCATCCTTGCTAATGTCCTTGCCTCTCTAGCATCTTCATTGTCTGTTCCGCTAGGTAGGAAGGTTAGGACAATCTATGTCCTCCGACGTACCATTCTGGAAGTGGAAGATGCATAGTTCTTGAAGGTTAAAGAAGAGTTTGAAAGGAAGGAATCCATTGAGCAGAAGGAGGAGATATCTTTGGTCGAGTTGGAGGAATTAGAGGGAGGTGAGAAGCCTTGGTCTTATGAGATTGTGAATTACTGTCAGGATCAGACGTATCCGTCGGGAGCAACTGCTGAAGAAAAGAATGCCATAAGAAGAGTTTCCCAGAGATATACCATCTTAGGAGGAGTGCTTTACAAAAGGAGCTTGGCCGGCGTACTATTAAGATGCGTAGATGAAGAAGAGGCTGAATAGGTTCTTAAAGAAGCACATTCCTGAGTGTGTGGAGGCCACATAAATGCTCAAGCCTTTGCCAAAAAGATAATCAAGCAAGGGTATTACTGGCCCACTCTGGAAGAAGATTGCTCAATCTTTGTCCGGCATTGTCATCAATGTCAAATTCACGACGACAAGATTCACTCTCCCGCATCTTCCCTTCACCCAATTCATGCCCCATGGCCTTTCGCTATGTGGGCTTTTGATGTTATCGGACCCCTTGGTGACCCGAACTTCACAAACAAAACCAAATCATTCATCCTAACGACAACAAAATACTTCACCAAGTGGACAGAAGTAGAAGCGTACATGGAGATCAAGGCATCAACAATCTGCACCTTCATCAAACACAACATCATTGCCAGGTTCGGTATCCCAGGCAACATCATCATCGACAACGGACCTCAATTCATCTCTCAGGAGTTGTAGGATCTTTGTAATAGGTATTACATCAAATTGCATCATTCATCTCCATATTATCCTCAAGACAATGGTCAAGTAGAAGCTACAAATAAAACTCTTATAAAAATCATCAAGAAAATGTGTAAGTCTAGCAAGTTTGCGGACTGGCCAGGTAAGTTAGTTGATGCTCTATGGGCCTACCGCACTTCTGTTCAAACCCCAACGGGTCAAACTCCCTATGCCTTGGCATTTGGGATGGAGGCAGTAGTCCCATACGAAGTACTCATTACTTCCCTTTGAGTCTAGATCGATTGAGATATCCCAATGGATGAATGCCGAGATTCCCTTCTCACGCAACTCGAACTCTTGGACGAAAGGAGGCTGGCCACTGCCGAACATGCTAGGTCTTACCAGGATAGACTTAAAAGATTTTATCAGAAGAGGGTTGTAGAGAGAAGATTTAAAGTTGGTGAGGTTGTGCTTAAAAGGATATTTGTTAAGACGGGCAGTCCCTACTCCAAACTTCAACCTAATTGGGAGGGTCCATATGTAATCTCAGCCATTTATCTTGGTAACTCATACAAGCTAATTAATGCAGAAGGTGAAGAACTAGCTCATCCCTAGAATGGTGTATACCTCAAAAAATATTTTCCTTAAAAAATTACAAAAAATCTGTAAAATTCAAAGGTGTGAAGGATGGTAGTAACATCTAATGCTTGCTTGTTCGATGCCCCAACTTGTCACTTAGAGAAATAAGGATGGGCACCATACTGCACACACTACACGCCTAGATCTTGGGATCCGACGATTGGAAGTCAGAGAGAAAGCTAGGCAACACTTGGCAAAAGAAGGTCGACCCCATCCTATTCTCTTCTTATTTCGGTATCGAAAGCGCCCATTGCCTTAGTAGGAGGATGTCTCTGAAGGTCTGACTTCTTAAACGAAAAGGTATCAAAAGATGGGCAATGACCCCTTAGGTTAGCAAAAGAATAGACCTGTTTGAATGTGTACCAACAAAAGCCTAAAAAATAAAAAGGCTCCAAAAGATGGGCAATGAACCCCTTAGGTCAATATTAAGCAAAAGAGAAAACATGTTTGAATGTGGGCCATCAAAGAAAACGGGCTAGAA
This sequence comes from Cryptocoryne crispatula var. balansae, assembly GCA_036172225.1. Lineage (NCBI taxonomy): Eukaryota > Viridiplantae > Streptophyta > Magnoliopsida > Alismatales > Araceae > Cryptocoryne > Cryptocoryne crispatula. The sequence continues at coordinate 24,185,022 of CM069928.1, forward strand.
AGAAGGACTCGAGGAGGTCAAATCCCAACAGGCAATGTGGGCACTAGTAGAGAAATAAGTTCGGCATCCCTGAACCCTACTAAGGACTTACCACCAATCCTCTTCCTTATTTAACCTTGGAGGTAGGGTCGACCAACTAGGTCCAAGAAGAGCCATAGCTTATCAAAGGCAGAAGGTCAGAAGATTCCGAACAAGGCACTTTCTCACATGTGATGCCTACTCTTAACTCTTAGAAAACGATGAGAGACACTTACAACAAGCAAGGCAAAGGATGAGATGGTCGTGTCCTTGACACCGAATAAAAAAATGAATATTTCAAAAATACCAAACAAATTCATAAAATCAAAAATCTTAAAAATTAAATATCCAAAACAACAAAAAATCATGAAAATATCAAAAAACATTATAAAACCATCAAAACCCAAACAAATCAAAATTTTTCGAAAACACTTAAAAATTTGCTCTCTAAATTGACTAGTTGTCGTTGCATTCATGTTTAATTTTAGTCTTGTATATTTCCTTTTATACATACTTATGTTTTCCTTGTTATCTTTACCTTGATAAGGCTTATGTCCCTTGACAAAAGATCAAAGCAACTTTGCCCTCTCCTCGCAAGGGACTAAGCCAAAATAAAGTTTTAATATCTTCTCTCGAGTGGATGTAGGAACAAGAGAAGGCATACCAACTTCATATCCTCAGACACTTGGAGGAAGCAAAAATGACAAAAAAATCATGAATTAGAAAAAAATAAAAGTGGACTACCCCGACCCCTATTAGGACTTGCATTTAGTATTGCATCTATCAAAATAAATAATATTTAATATGTTGAAGACCTTAAGTTTAGAGGGGGCTGAGCCTGAGAACCCCTTCAACAAAATCAGTGAAGGCTCAGTCATTCCCTAGGCTTGCGAATAGGCCAAAGTTGAATATGCGGGGACAACAATTTCTTCGTGGATGTCCTGACCCGTTATGTTCAACCTATATCTTCAACTATTTTTTATACTTATTTGTATTTCTTTAAACCCAACATGCATCATTTGATACATTATCATGCATCATCCCACCATAACCACTCTCTGCTTTCTCCTTCTAGTCCCACCATGAACCTTCTAAAGATGGTTTTTGATAGCACCTAGAGGATGCCTTGATTTTTCGTAGAATTGGTTTCCACCATGTTTTAACAATGATTTCATCAAAACAAGAAGTTATTTCATTCCGAATTGCACCGGTATTTCTGAGTAAACCTTATGAATTTGAAAAACCCAACCTTCGTTGATTGACTGTCTCCTCTTTACTTTCATAATTTACTTTTCAATGCATTTCTACCGAGTCCAACACACTATGCAGTTCGGGTCCTGGCCGGTAACAATTCTCCCCCACGTGGGATTTTAGTTATTTACTTTTAGTACTGTTCTTCTCTTTAGCCAATCAACCAGAGGGAAGGTTTCGATATGACAAAGGGTTATCTCGAAGTTTGGTAAAGTTTTATTCCACTCAAGTAGGACAATGAGGGGATGTCTAAATCTACACCTTGGCGTCACCTTTTCAGTCTGTTACCACTTCATTCCATTGTGCCTCACTACGCTTCACTACATTCGCCTACATTTCATTCATGTCACTCCCTTGAAAAGCCGATGCCAAGGCGAGGCAAACTGTAGACATGCAATTTTGGTCTAGTTGGAGAGCCTAAATTCTTTTTTTCATGAAGTATATTTGAGTATTCTTTCAAGGAAACCAAGTTTTTTGGAAAATCGGAACTTCCCTGCGCATTTCGGCCAATTGGGCCTAGTGCCCCCTTAACGGGGCACTTTGACTAAGTCAAAGTGCCTTATAAATAGGGCACTGGGCGCCCTGTTAATAGGGCACCAGGCGCCCCACTGGTGGGGCACCTGCACCTGATTTGACTGACTGGACAGATTTATGGGACAGTTCTACAGATAAAGTTGCCCTCTTCTTAGTTATAAAAGGACCCCCATTTAGAAGGTTTAGGACACACCAAGGGCGCCCCTCAAATCCTCTCATCCACCACAACACTCCCAAGGCCTTACAACCCCTCTCAAAGCTTTCAAATCGTTCCAAAACCCTCTCTCAAAACTTCAAAAAACCATAGTTGCTTTCTGAAGGTATAGTCTAGCAGAATGAAGTTACCATCTTTTGGGCTGTAGAAAGACACACATATGGAGGTTTAGGAGGTTCCAAGTCCATCCCTCACTCCTTCTTATCCACCACTACATTCTCAAAGCCTCATAACCTCTCCCCAAGCCCTTAAATCATCCCGAAATCTTTCCCCAAAAACCCTAAAACTCACAGTTTCCTTCTTCAGAATTATGATTTTTCTCCAACTTTGAGGGCCTCTACACTTCATTTCTCTTACATCTAGTGCCAAAACACTCTTCCATTAGCTTCACTTGAGTATTGATTGCTTGAAGAAGTCCTTCTTCTATCTTGGAGGTCTTCCTACACTCAGCGGCGACGCCGCGAAGAAGAGAAGAAAATCTGCTGAAACCAGTCCCTAGTGCCCCATAAATAGGACGCTTTCACCTTGGTCAACGCACCCCATAAAGGGGACACCTGCAACTAGCGCCCCATATATAGGGCACTAGTAGGGGCAGACCCCGTTTTTTATTTTTTTGAGTTTCTTTTACTCTCCCGTTTGATCCTTTGCTCCCCCTTTTCATTTTAAATTTTATTAATATGTCATTTAGCATGTATTAGGCCACATCTTTGCATCTTCATACCACTTTAAAAATCTATCAAATATAGGGGTTGGGATTTAGTCCCAATCCGGTCAGTTCCTTCCCTTTTGCATGTTTAAGTTCGAATTTGAGTATGATTCTACACTTTCACTAGAACTAATGATCTTTTCACTCATTTTTATGTTTTCTTATGGACGTTTTTAGGTAAATCTAGCCAAGGCAGAGTTTCAACCGCATTGAGAATGAAGGATTCACTAAGCTCTCTTCTTTTGGTCGACCGAGAGAGGAGAAGTCAAAACCCAACAATCTCTGCTTCCAAAGGTACGACGGTCATTTCTCCATTTCATTTCTTTTTCATTCTACTATATTTTGGAGTCTTTGGCTCCTAGCGACCACAAATACTAACATCCCATCCACCAAGTCCCCAAAGAAAGCAAGCATAAAGGCCGGAAAAGGAGATCTACGGATTCCGTTCCGGGTGCTTCCCACCTGGCCAGGGATTTAGAGTACTATCCCCTAGGACAATCACTCTCACTTACCGAGAGTGGACAATTCCTTGTTTTCTGCTCAATTGCCTCCATTACGTTTTTCTTATACCCGTTCCATCGCTATACTGGACGATCTATACGGTGATTCATAAGACAATAGTCAAAGTACAAGTTCAACCCAATAAGGCATTTTTGGCGACTCAGGTCAAAGGTTCAACCATGCAACCGTGATGATAGAAAACAGTAATTGACAGTTCAGTAAGATACCATTCAGGGTTTCTAATTTGGTCAGTTTAGTGAACTCATTCAACTAATGAGCACTTGTATGTGTATCTCAGTGTCTCCACACTAATGACCAATGAGATCAGTCATCCTCATCACATGAGAAGATATCACATACACTAGTCTATCTGGATTCTTGATGTCCCATCTCAAGTATCCTATGATTAGGAACATTTATATCAAATACCTCTAGATAATCAATCTCATTATCATGATCTCATCATGATTTAATCATTATTGCATTTGATCAACGACTTAATTATGATATTTGCTTCTAATAAGAGCTTATAATGAAGATTTGCCTATTAATTGAATGAGATATATATAGAAATGTCAAATCATATCATATATGATTGGCTTGTAGGGCATACATTTCTATCAATCTCCCACTTGCATTAAAACCAATCACCCATCTGGCTGATCTGTATCAGCTCGAGGTGAAGCTCAAACACTCTTTGAATAACTGCTTCAGTTAGTGGATCTGCAATGTTATTAGCGGTAGATACTCTATCTTTAATTATATCTCTATAAGTTACAATCTCTCTAATTTTACGGTATTGCCACAGAAGTTATAAACTTCTGATGAGACATTGGCATTATTTTATTGTTTTCTCAAAACAATGGTACATTTTCAGAGAAAATTGGGACAATCCCATATCTTAGATGAAAATCTTCATTTATACTACTTCTCAAGTAGTGTGCAACCACTATGTAAACTTGTTTACATTTGTTGTAGAATTTACAGTGTTTAATCACATAGAACTCTTCCAGCTCACTGCACCACCATTATTCTGATTTAATATCAAACTTATTTGATTAGAAGCTTGTATTTGTAAAACTACAAGACTTCAAGTCTTATCCTCTAGTGTATAGAGATACATTCTTAGTGTTTCTCAAGTACCAAATGATATATCTATAAACTATCCAGTGACTCTCACCTGGATCTTTCTAATGAATTCTCATAACACTTAGAGTATTTATCACATCATGTATGTAGCATCATATTAATGATAGACTCTATGACAAAGGCATAAGAGCTCTATTAATGTGATCCCTTTATCTCTCAAGAAGTCTTCAAAGATATCACTTTACAGAGATCAACTCCATACCACATAGGTAACAAAACCTATTTTTGGAGTTTATCATGTCAAACCCTTTGACCATGGTCACTACGTACATTAACTGGACATTGCTTTTAGATCTATCTCCGTAGATCTCAAAACCCAAATTATGTTTGAAGGATTAATTTGATAGCTAGGCTCACTTATGATAACACATTTACTTCATTCTCAATGAGTAGTGCGTCATCCACATAAAATGTCAAGATAGTAACAGCACTCCCACTTATCTTGTTGAATACACAAGGCTCTTCTTCGTTCTTAATGAAGTCATAAGATTTAATCTTATTAAACCTTATACATGATCTATGGGAAATTTTCCTTCAGTCCATAAATGAACTTAATACACACTCTTCTTAGATGTTATTGGGACTTGATTCTCTATAGCTGTATCATATACACCTATTCCTCAAAATATCTTAGAGGAACACTAACTTAACATCCAATTAGCTTATCTTACAATCATAGTGTGTAACAATCAAAATTCGAATGGATTAATCCATGGAATAGATAAAAGATCTCATCTAGTCAACCATTTGACTTTGATGATATCCTTCTCAACTATTCTCACCTTTTAAGGTCTCTACCTTCAAATATACTCCAATCTATTCTTTAGTGTTCCATTTATTCCTTATAGATACTGTAGACACGCCAAATTCGCCTAATTCAGAGCATAAAACTCATGTTTTATAGGGTAACATGTGTGATTGACCTTATAATGATGCCGGGTCTTTAAAAAGTTTATTTGGAGCTTCGCCGGACGAAATCGGATGTTTTCCGCAAAAAGCCATAATTTTCGAGCGAAAGCCACACGTAAATCATGTAAACACGGAAATTGGCTGAATGACCAATGCCTAATGATCATTTATTGAAGGTTATGGTCATATTCACACCCCGGACAAGTTTTGTTGCATACCGTGCCTTTCCGGTTTGCCGTCGGAGTCATTTTGACCTGTATCGGATCTTCTGTTCACTGCCCTAACTTCCGGACAAAATTCTGAAATTTTGGAGGGTGTGATAGCTGATCTGATGCTATATAAAGCTTCTTCGGCCTGTTATCTTTCCAACGCAACAAACGGCGTCGAATTCCAAGTTCGGGAGTGTTCGCAATGGCTTCCGGAAGAAGGACGCGCAAAAAATAGTCCCATGCGCCCGGGTTCCTGGTCACATGCGCCCAGGACCCAGGGCACGTGCCCATGCGCCCTACCAGTGAGGCACGTGACCTCGTGCCCTCACTTGAGGGCACATGCGCCCTGCCCTTGAGGCACGAGGGAACCAGTTTTTCACCGGGACTCTACCGCTGAACAGATGACCGGATAAGATCGATTTTTTTGGAAAAAGTGCCATGCGCCCCCACTTGGAGGCACATGCACCCTGGGGGGTAGGGCACATGCGCCCAGGGGTAGACCACAAGGTCTCCTATTTTGTAGTGTTGATCGTGCCGTTCGTTCTCCTATAAATAAACTCCGATTCTGGTCATTCCAAAGGCATGAGCACGACCCCCCAGGCATCTCAAGACGTCCAACCTCCCTCCTGCATTGATTTTGTGATTTTCAGAGAGAGGAAGGCTATTCTGCAGGTGATCTGCCAAGTCTCTCTTCCTCGGCCTCTACATCAGTGTGTGTACGTCTTCTGCCTGAGCTCTCTTCATCAAAGTTCTTCCTCTCCAAGTCTTCTTCAGTTTGCAATCCACGGCACTTGATTCCGATGTCGGGGCTGGTCGTGACGAGCGCAGAAGAAAAGTCGCACCTGGCAGATCCTGGACTGCTGCTCGGCTTTTTCGACAACCCAGATTTGGATATATCTTTATCTATTAAACTCAGAATCTTTCAGTTCTTTTTCCTATCTCTTTTTTTAGTGATTCTCCATCCTCCTATCATTTTTTATATTTTTTTGCATTACTTTTATTCTGTTATTCCTAAAATAAAAAAAGGGGTTAGAGATAACCCGAATCCGGTCAGTTTCTAGTCAATTGTGTGTTTTATGTTATTCTCTTTACATATACTCCACCTTGTTTAGTTCTAATAGTCTCTTTGACTTGTTTGTTTGTCTAGTTGCACAGAATATCAAGCACCCACACATTGAGGACTCTTCTTCATCGGCCGGCCGAAGAAGAAGAAGCTTTCACCCACACTCTTCACGCTAAGGTACACACGGTCATTTTAATTCTATAAATCGGAACCCACGGTTCCTGGCAACCACATGTTTTAATTTTATATTTCTCATACTCCTCCCACATGACCCGAACCGTATCTTTGGTGATCGAGCGACGCCAAGGGATGAAAGTTCGGGGATCAATGTGAGTGTGGGACCGAGGTGAGAGTTACTTTCCGAGTTTTATTCCTTTCTTTTCTCATCCCCTCTTGAGGTGAAGATCTGGGTTCACAGACTTCCCTGAAAAGGAGAGGACCCCGTCGAATTTTCAGAGTCGACAGATACTATACCCTTAGGTGGATATATCAAGTTCTAAACTTGATTAGAATAGATCTTCCCATTTATGAATCAATATCTCATATTGGTTCTATGTAGATCTTAGGATCAATATTCTTATTATCTTATGCCTCATTTCATCCATTAGAGATATGTCCCACTTATCTCTTAGGTTGAATGGACATAAGAAAAGACCTATGAATTGTCCTTGTGTAATAATTAATTGGTACCTCAATAGAAGTGTCATTGGTTGTGAGACTAGAACATCTTCCATATATATCTTATTCTCACTATCTTTCTTAAGAAGGAACTTTTCCTCTAGAAATATAGTGAGCTGAGCAACACATACCCTTATACATAAGAGTGGTATATTAATATCCAGAAGTTTTCTTTAGGATATACCACAAGCCAACACTTCATAGTCTTATATTCCAACTAATAAGGGTTATACTGCTTCACTATGTCAGACATTCTGAAACCTTAACTTACTTATGGTCAAGTTTTAACCCCTTTTCCATATCATATATGGAATAATCAGGACAAACTTAGAACGTACCTATTAAGATCAAGTGGTTATAATTAGTACTTAGCCAAAAATAGACAAAGAGGAACTTTTCCAAGCTTGTCATTGCTCATATTATGTCCTACATAATGTGACTTCTCATTTTATCTACTCAATTAAGCTACAATGTGTAAAGAGGTGTCCATTAGATTCTATTATCTTTCAATTATATGTGAATTATGTACTTAAGTATTCCCCTCCTTGATCTCATCAAAGAGTTCTAATACTCTTTTCATTAGTATCTATGCTTCATTCTTAATCTCAGATAATTTCTCAAAGATCTTAAATTTATACTTTATAAAGTACATATATCCATACTACCTAGAGACATCATTTTTGAAATAATGGTGTAGAAATATTCTTCTTTAGCCTTACTAGATATGGGCTAACATACAACTAGATGTGCGAGTTCTAACAACTCATTAACCCATTATCCATGTCTACATAAAGCTAAAGTGTAAATTGATCTAAATCAACTCATTTTCTTTTAAAAGGATTATTCACACACAACATGAGAGCTAACATATCAAATATGATTAAACAATTTATTAAGCTCCCACTGGCAAACACTTTGTCATTCAATCTTTTAGAACATCTATTGATTCCATAGCTTAGAATAAATCAACATTTATTCAAGTAGGAAATCATATAATGTTCTTGCAGAAGGATATAATAGCAATCTTAATATTAAGACATCTCCATAAGGCTATTAAAGAATTGTGCCTCTCACTAATAATGATGCAACTTTTGCACCATTTCATATGTAGGTCAACATCTTCTTTATTAAGTCTTCATTTACTTGTCATCATCTACAACTCCTTATAGATATAAGACCCATATTCAGTATCTCATACCATTAGATGCATCCATAGTTTTAATATTATGATATACACATATAGTATCTAATACTATTAAGTGTATATTTAAAACAAGTAAATGTCAATGACTTGGATGCATGAAGCTTCTCAAGCTCCACCTTTGCATTATATACAATACACTTTGTACTTCCTCTTCCACTTACCATCATCATGACAATGTAAGAATTTTGTCTTATTCTGGCTTTATTATATTGACCACTTTCTTTTACTATTAACTATCTCCTATTTCTATCTAACAATTTTACTTCTTTCTATTGGTCTCACCAACTAGAAGTAATTAAGATGTATTGTTATTCTAACTTGCCCATAGTTTGCTCATCACTATGAGCCATGATGGATCTCATATCTATCTATCTATGTTGTCTCTACAATTTATATCTCATAGAGACAAACATCTAGTTTAAGGTAAACAATGCATCTTGTCTATAAGATAAGATCTTATCTTTCTTTCACATCATTAGATAATCTAAGAGACACCTACTTCTCAAGCAGGATAGTTAATTGGTCGACTATGAGAACAATTCTCTTAGTTCTAAACTTGTCTAAGAAGTGTGAGCCGTTAAGCTATTTGGCATCTAGTATGCCACACTAAAGGTGGTTTATTATTGTATTCTACAATTGAGATATAATTTTATCAATATAACATTGCAGACATTCATTAAAATTAAGATATGGTGTTTCATCCTAATTTATGCTCCCACTAATTTTCGACGAATTTGCATAACCCTCATTATGCAAAGACAGGATATCATGATGAAATCCAAGTGGGGACTGAGACCCTATTAACTTTATGGTGATGACCTTGTGGAAAACACAACAAGTCATCCCATACTTAATAGGTAGGTAACTTTTACCAATTGAAACCCATGCAATTCTTAATCATTCAGCCTCTAGAGTTGTAATCTTTTGGAAAACACAACAAGCTATATATCTAGTTAGGTCAAATCCACTTGTTACGTTATGAGAATGGATTCTTAACATATCCTTTGTGGGAAACACAACAAGGCCATACAATGGTCCACCCCAAAGTTCGGTAAATGCCTTAGCCATGATCACCATCCCTTGCTGAATGAGTCTTGTGGGAAACACAACAAACCCATCCAATCTAAGATTGGCTCATCAAGACCATAACAACGAAAGGCTATGTGGGTCATTCTTAATGTCACACGTATCGACCTAATTAAAACAAGGAGGGATTTTATTTTAGTCTCTTCAATAATATGTGCTAAGTATTTATAATACCTTTGAAATATCATATATCTAAGGTATAACCTGTAGCACACATCCACATATCAAATATGAATAAAAATAGGTGATCATGGACTTAACCCTAAGCATGCACCTAAGGCACCCCTATAGGTGCAAATCCTTACTTCAAATGCTTGAGTTGGCATGCTCCCACTTCATAAGGGTACTTCTCCAAGTGGTCCCACTCTCCAACCTTCCATGAACCGGCTTCTAACTCTTATAAGTGGCTGAAAGGTATGCAGACCCATAAATGTACATAACTTAATAAGAAACCTTGGTTATAACCAAAAGAAGTACATTAATGGAGGGAGGTAGAATGTACAATCAGATTGTATAGAGAGAGGAGACACACGCAGGCCCCATTTAATAATATAACCAACACAATTAAAAGTAATCACAAGCCAAGTATAATTAAGTCCATGATCACCTCCATACACATACTAACATTTATCACATGAACATAGAGCGCATATGTGATAATTATATGAGATATATCATATATATCAGCATAAAATTACATACTATATTTTTGAAATTCTCAATTTCATGCATGTCGAATTTTAATGAAATAAATAACATGAAAATAACATGACAACAATATACAAACAATTTATATGAAATAAACATGCACATCTAAATTATTTAGAACATTCATACATTCCCAATACTGTGCAATGTCATAAATTAATTTCCCAATTTTTATTCTGTAAAATCTCATTTAATAGAATTAATTAAGACACTAATTATTTTAAGTTAAACTTTTAAAATAATTTTAAAGTTTAACCATGAGTGAATCTATGTAAATAGAGCTTAACATCATATAACATGTCATTAAACACTTTAAAACATGTTAAATAATATTATTAAATTTTTCAAAAAATTTAGTAAATTTTTAATTTTTGTGATTTTAAACAATTTAAAAGCAATTAATAAAGTGTCTGGCGCATTGCACCGCACGTGCCGGTGCATTGTGCCACGCCGGTGTGCGCCGCCATAGGTCAATGGCGCTGACGCATTGCGCTGCTAGCGCTTCCGTGGCGTTTGTGCCGCTGATGCGCTCGCGCACGCGGCCGCCTCTCTGCGGCTCCGCCCGTTGACACTGTTCATCGGGGGATATGTCTCCCCTTAACTCAGATATATCTCCATATCTCGTGCTCAGAAAAATCTGCAAAAATATGCATTGAAATCCTCATTGAATAATAAATCCAAAACAGCCAGCCTAATATTCAGTAAAAATCCTAATCGATTGAAAAATGAGGAAGGAGAGGCGGCGGTCACTGAGAATCCATAGCAGAAATCATTATTTTGCAATGAGGATAACTCTTTATCTCGAAAGCCAAATATTCTCCAAAAATACAATTTCGAATCTTCATTAAATGAAGTTTTTAAAACAGTTTATATCCCATTGTATAAAAATTCTATAGCAACAGGAAAACAGGGAGAAACAGGTTAGTGCCGCCAGACTCCGCAGAACCCTAGTTTGCTGAAAAAAATCAAAAATTCTCTCCCTCCGCCGCCATTCAAAGTTGGAGATCCAGAGAAAAGGTTAGGTAATCACATTAACCATATCATAAAACCATTTCCAAGCCTCAATTTCTTCTGTGGACGGAGATTTCACAAAATCCCCAAATCCGAGTGATGGTTCAGGCATGACAGAAACACCAAAATTTGGGGCTTCTCCTAAACTCTACAGAGATCAAAACATCAAATGGTTTGTGACGTTGGAAAGCCCTATCTCACGAGATTTTATCAGAGCCAACCAATCTTTTATCTAGATCACATATAGATTATGGTGGCCTTGATAAAACAGACGTTTGCACAGATTCATGAACACATAAATAACATGAAATAGTGTCGATTCGACGTAAATTTCAACTAAGACTTGAATCAAGCTATGATACCACTGTAAGGAATCGTCCATAAAATTTGGTGCAGTGGAAGCGACGATTCCCATGGGTTCCTTTAGAATTTGTCTCAATCGGAATTGAACGACGAAAACCAAAAACCGATCAAATTGGGTTTGAATATACTTGATAGGGATTCATATAATCCCATGGAGAGGAAAGAGATGAGCTTCTCAAGCTCTTCAAACCATTCAAATGTCCGGCCTCCAACAGTATCCACACGAACTTCATCCATAGTTGGTTCTCTCTTCGCGCCGACCTCAAGAACTCTTCCTGAACGAAGCTCCATCGACCATGGACACCTTCTAGAGAGAGGAGGAGGTAGGGAGGAGGCTAGGGACCTGGTTTTTACCCTTGGATTGATGGGTTTGGCTAAAACCATTAGTATTTCTAAAGAATTTTGGAATTTTTCATAAAAACTCAAAATCTCCATAAATTATGCCCTTGCCTTTGTGTGTGACCCACTAGGCCTAATAGCCTATTTGGTTGAGACCTAAATAAAATAGAATAATTCTATTTAATTTATTTAAATTTGCTATCCGATAACAGATTAATCGACCTACCGATCATGAAGGGTACAAGCCACATCCCATGATCCCAAATGACTATGGGGAAAATCTCATCTTTATTGAGCCTTTCCATCATCAGTTACCGTATGGATATAAACCCTCAACTATCTAATATCCCAGTCGGAAATGAGTATGGCATCGCCTGTCAACTTCTTAGTGTATCGATTCTATAGGATCTTGTACTCGGAATTAGATTAATTGGAAAACTCATTTTCCAATCATCCTATCTGTAAGGAATCGTCCATAAAAATATGGTGCAGCGGAAGTGACGATTCCTATGGGTTCCTTTAGAATCCGTCTCAATCAGAACCGAACGACGAAAATCGAAAATCGATCAAATCGGGTTCGAATATACCTGATAGGGATTCATATAATCCCATGGAGAGGAAGGAGATGAGCTTCTTAAGCTCTTCAAACCGTTCAAGTGTCTGGTCTCCAGTAGTATCCACACGAACTTCATCCACAGCAGGTTCTCCCTTCGCGCCGACCTCGAGAACTCTTCTCGAACAGAGCTCCATTGACCATGGACACCTTCTAGAGAGAGGAGGAGGTAGCGAGGAGGCTAGGGACGTGGTTTTCACCCTTGGCTTGATTGGGTTTGGCTGAAACTATTAGTATTTATAGAGAATTATGAAATTTTTCATAAAAACCCAAAATCTCCATAAATTACGCCCTTGCCCTTGTACTTGTGGATAAGTCCTTTTGTGTGTGACCCACTAGGCCCAATAACATATTTGGTTAAGGCCTAAATAAAATAGAACAATTCTATTTAATTTAATTAAATCCGTTATCTGATAACAGATTAATTGGCCTACCGATCATGAAGGGTACAAGCCACATCACATGATCCCAAATGGCTATGGGGATAATCTCATCTCCATTGAGCCTTTCCATCATCAGTTACCACATGGATATAAACCCTCATCCATCTAATGTCACGGTTGGAAAGGAGTACGGCATCGACTGTCAACTCCTTAGTGTACCGACTCTATATGATCATGTACTCGGAATTGGATCAATTGGAAAACTCCTTTTTCAATTATCCTATCTACCCTGGCCAGGGATTTAGAGTACTATCCCATAGGACATTCACTCTCACTTACCGAGAGTGGACGATCCCTTGTTGTCCGCTCAATTGCCTCCATCAAGTTTTCCTTGTACCTGATACATCGCTATACTAGACAATCTATACGGTGATCCATAAGACAATGGTCAAAGTACAAGTTCCACCCAACAAGGCATCTTTGGCGACTCAGGTCAAAGGTCCAACCATGCAACCATGATGATACAAAACACTGATTGACAGTTCGGTAAGATACCATTCAAAGTTTCTAATTTGGTCAATTTAGTGAACTCATTCAACTAATAAGCACATGTATGTGTATCTCAGTGTCTCCACACTAATGACCAATGAGATCGGTCATCCTCATCACATGAGAAGATATCACATACACTAGTCTATCCGGATCCTTAATGTCTCATATCAAGTATCGTGTGACTAAAAACATTTAGATCAAATACCTTTAGATGATCAATCTCATTATCATGATCTCATCATGATTTAATCATCATTATATTTGATCAAGGACTTTATTATGATATTCGCTTCTAATAAGAGCTTATAATGAAGATTTGACCAATTAATTAAATGAGATATATATCTAAAAATGTTGAATCATATCATATATGATTGGCTTGTAGGGTATACATTTCTATGAATATATTTTCATGAGATGAGGATGACTAATCTCATTGGTCATTAGTGTGGGGACACTGAGATACACATATCGGTGCTCATTAGTTGAATGAGTTCACTGAACTGACCGAATTAGAAACCTTGAATGGTATCCTACCGAACTGTCAATCATGGTTTTCTATCATCACGGTTCTATGATTGGACCTTTGACCTGAGTCATCAAAGATACCTTGTTGGATGGAACTTATGCTTTGATCCTTGACTTATGGATCACCGTTTAGATGGTCTAGTATAGTTATGGATCGGATACAAGCAAAACTTAATGGAAGCAATTGAATGGACAACAAGAGATAGTCTACTCTCGGTAAGTGAGAGTGAATGTCCTATGGGATAGTACTCCAAATCCTTAGCCAGGGTAGATAGGATGATTGGAAAAGTGATTTTCCAATTAATCCAATTCTAAGTACAGGTACCTATAGCGTCGGTATACTAAGGAGTTGACAGTCGATGTTGTACACCTTTTCTACTGGGATATTGATGGACGAGGATTTATATCCATGTGGTAACTGATGATGGAAAGACTCAATAGAGATCAGATTATCCCTATAGCCATTTGGGATCATGGGATGTGGCTTGTACCCTTCATGATCGATAGACCGATTAATCTGTTATCGGATAACAAATTCAATTAAATTAAATAGAATTGGTCTATTTTATTTAGTCCTCAACCAAATAGGCTATTGGGCCTAGTGGGTCACACACAAATAGGCAAGGGCGTAATTTATAGAGATTTTGGTTTTTTAAAAAAATTCTAAAATTCTTTAGAAATACTAATGGTTTCAGCCAAACTCGATCAAGTCAAGCGTGTTAACCATGTCCTCAGCCTCCTCCCTACTTCCTCTTTCTAGAAGGCGTCCATGGGCGATGGAGCTCTGTTCGGGAATAGTTCTCGAGGCTAGTGCGAAGTGAGAACCTACTTTTTATGAAGTTCGTGTGGATACTGCTGGAGACCAGACACTTGAACAGTTTGAAGAGTTTGAGAAGTTCATCTCCTTCCTCTCCATGGGATTAGATGAATCCCTAACAGGTATATTCGAACCCGATTTGATTAGTGTTTGGTTTTCGTTGTTTAGTTCTAATCGAGACATATTCTAAAGTAACCCATAAGAATCGTCGCTTAGGCTGCACCAAAATTTTATGAACAATTCCTTGCTGTGGTATCAGAGCTAGTTCAAGTCTCGGTCGAAACTGACGTTGAATCGACATTATTTTTTGTAATTTATGTGTTCCCGAATCTGTGCAAACGTCTATTTTGTCGAGGCCACCATAATCTGTATGTGATTAGGACAAGATATTGGTTGGCTTCTATAGAATCTCATGATATAGGGCTTTCTGATGCCAAAAACCGTTCAAAGTTCATATCTTTGTAAAGTTCGGGAGGAAGCCCCAAAAGTTGGCGTTTCTATCATGCCCGAACCATCGTCCGGATTTAGAAATTTTGTAAAATACCCATACATATACAAAATTGAGGCTTGGAAAAGGTTTTAGGAGATGGGTAATATGATTGCCTAGCATTTTCTTATGATACCATGTTTTGAATAGCGGTGGAGGAAGAGAATTTGAGATTTCTCCGACGAACTAGGGTTTTATTGGGTTTGGCAGTGCTGACCTGTTTATCCCTGTTTTCCCATCGTTAGAAATTTTTTATGAATGGATATATACATGTTTGGAAACTTTATTTGATTAGTATTCCAAATTATATTTTTATAGAATTTTTGGCATGCGGGATAAGGAGTTATCCTCATTGCAAAATGGTGATTTCTACTACGGAATCTCGATGACCGCCGCCTCTTCTTCCTTATTTTATAGTTGGTTGAGATTTTTCCTGGATATTAGGCTGACTGTTTTGGATTCCTTATTCGACGAGGATTTCAATGTATATTTTTTAGGATTTTTTGGAGTTCTGAATAAGGAGAGAAGGCTGATTATATGGGGAGTCAAATTCTTCGATGAATGGTGTCATCAGGTGGAGGGGGCAGCCGCTCACACGGGCGCACTGGTGGTGCACATGCCATAGCAGCGATGGTAGCGCATGGCTGAATGGTGCTGTGCGCTAGTACGCTTAACGCAATGCGCCCATCTTAATTTGAAATAATTTTAAAATGTTTAAAATCATAAAAAAATTGAAAGTTACCAAAAAATTCCAAAAAAATTTGAAAACTTTTATAATATTATTTAAAATGTTTTAAAGTGTTTAATAGCATGTTAGATAATATTAAGCCCTATTTACAAATATTCACTCACGGTTAAACTTTAAGATTATTTTAATGGTTTAAGTTAATTAATTAGTGTCTTAATAAATTCTATGAAATAAGATTTTACAGAATGTCCATTGGGACATTAATTTCTGACTTTGCATAGTTTTGGGATTGCATAAATGTTCTAAATAGTTTATATATGTATGCTTATTTCATATAAATTGTTTATATGTTGTTATCATGTTATTTTCATGCTATTTATTTCTTGAAAATTCGACATGCATGAAATTGAGAATTTTAAAAACAAAGATTATAATTTTATGTTGATATATGTGATATATCTCATATAATTATCACATATACGCTCTATGTTCATGTGATAAATGTTAGTGTGTGTATGGGGGTGATCATGGACTTAACTATACTTGGCTTATGATTATTTTTTAATTGTGTTTGTTATGTTATTAAATAGGGTCTGTGTATGCCTCCTCTCTCTATACAATCTGATTGTACATTCTATCTCCCTCCATTAATATACTCCCCTTGGTTAAATCCAAGGTTTCTTATAAAGCTATGTACATTTGTGGGTCTACATACCCTTAAGCCACTTGTAATTGTTAGAAGCTAGTTCGTAGAAGGTTGGAGAGAGAGATCACTCGGAGTAGTACCCTTCTAAAGTGGGAGCATACCAACTCAAGTATCTGAAGTAAGTATTTGCACCTATAAGGATGTCTTAGGTGCATGCGTAGGGTTAAGTCCATGATCACCTAGTTTTTATGCATATTTGACATGTGGATGTGTGCTACGGTTTATACCTTAGATATATGATATTACAAAGGTATTATATGTACTTAGCACATGTTATTGGTGAGACTAAAATATGATTCCTCTTTGTTTTAATTAGGTCGATAAGCATATAACATTAAGAATGACTAATGTAGCCTTCCGTTGTTATGATCTTGATGAGCCAATTTTAAATTGAATGGGTCTATTGTGTTTCCCACAAGTCTCATTCAGCAAGGGATTGGTAATCATGGCTAAGGCATTTGCCGAACTTTGGGGTGGACTGTTGCATGGCCTTGTTGTATTTCCTACAAGAGCTCTTAGTAACAAGCAGATTTGACCTTACTAGAGTATATAGTTTGTTGTGTTTCTCACAAGGTTATAACTCTAGAGGCTGAATGACTAAGAGTTGCAATAGTTGCAACTAGCAATAATTGCCTACCTATTAAACATTGGGTGATTTGTTGTGCTACCACAAGATCATCACTAAAAAGTTAATATGGTCTTAATCCCCACTAGGATTTCATTGTGATAGCCCATCTTTGCATAATGAGGTTATGCAAATTCATCGAAAATGAGTGGGAGCATAAATTAGGATGAAAGACCATATCTTAATTTTAATGAATGTCTGCAATGTTATATTAATAAAATTATATCTCAGTTGTAGAATACAATGTTAAACCACCATTAGTATGGCATATTGAATGTCAAATAGTTTTAATGGCTAACACTTCTTAGACCAATTTAGAACTATGAGAATTGTTCTCATAGTTGATCAATTAACTATTCTATTTAAGAAGTAGGTGTCTCCTATGTCAACTCCGAAAATGGGTTCCGGATCGGCACCTCAAGAGAAGGTGAAAGATAGAATAAGGGAAAGGGAGTGAATCAGAAAACACTCGGAATGCGGTAAAATAAATCCTCACCTGTGTCCCACACTCACATTGATCCCCAAACTTTCATCTCACGGCATCGCTTGAGCACCGGAGACAGTTCGGGTCATGTGGGAGGAGAGTGAGGAAGATATGAACTTAAAACATGAATAAAAGAGGTGGTCTCCAGGAGCCGCGGGCTCCACTTTATCTTCTAGTTGCACAAATAAAGATAAGTTGATTTGACCGTGTGTACCCTAGTGAGGGAGAGAATGTGTGTTGGTTCAACCATCTTTATCTTCGGCCGGCCGATGAAGAAGAGTCTCCAACCAATGCTAGCTTGATGTATTTGTGCAACTAGAAGACAATAAGATAAGTAAACAAGTGAAGAAGGATTAGAACTGAGTGAAGTGCAGTAACTTGTAAAAACAATAACATATAATGGCAATTGGAAACAAACTCACTGGATTCGAGATTAGCCCTAACCCCTTTTTTTGGTTTTTTGTGATATATGAAAAGATGAAAAATAGAATAAAATGATGCTTAAATATGAAATAAATGATTTGAATGAAGAGTTAGCAAAGAGAATATGAATAGTTAAAGACAACACAACCCAGGAAAAGTGGCAACCGGGTTGGATAGATTCAATGTAAACTGGCGGCTCTGATGCAAAGACCATAATGAACAGTAACAATGTTAGAATAAAGTGATGCTTTTTTCAAAATAAAGACGACTCACCGATGGTGGTTTTATATGAAGACAAGTTTGCTTGAATATTTTGATAAGTAATTTCAATTTATCTGATAAGCCAGATCTTGGACAGTGAAGATCTGGAAACTCCCAGCACAATGTCGATGTAGGACATGCTATAGGCACCACAGATATCTGAATTGAATTATTTTTGTTGTAAATAAAATATGACTCACCATGAACAATTTCTATGAAGTATGTATAGGCTTAATCCACCATTAAATGAACTGAAATGGACAAAGAAGATGATGACTTAGAAGAGAAGACTTTGGATCTGTCTGTGCAGCACCGATGTTGAAGCCGTAACAAGCCAAGGGAATGTCAGAATTGATCTCCGTTTGTTGTAGATGAAATATATATTGATTAAGCACACTTCTTTTGCAGGAAGTCATGCCGGAAAATGACTATAAAGATCTATAGAAGCCAATGATCAGCAGTGCAACATGTTAGAGCATAGATCAGTTTCTTCTTCACTTTGGGATGATCTCCGAGCACCAGGACAAAGAGAGAACGATTTAGGGAGGTTGGAATGAGCCTAGGGTTTCAGGAAGATGAGGATAAGAGTGCTAGAGGATGGGGATGCCCTCCTTAGTTTGTTCATATGAGTCTCCCTTTATAGGAGATGAAAAACAGGTCAAAAATAGCAAGTTTTGATACATCCGACCATAGGTTGGATTTCCTCTATTTAATGTTGCTAATTTTCATCCTGAGGCATCTAGAAACTTACCCAAATTATTGAGAGGGATTGGAAACCGTGGATCACCTTCCCCATATTCAAAATATGTCTCCACTTGAAGAGGAAACAAATCTGATCTAAAAATAGCAAGTTTTGATGTATAAGACAACAAGTTGGATTGCCATCATTTGATGATGCTAATTTAAACCAAAAAGCTTCCAGATACCTTACCAAGTGATATGGAGAAATAAAAAGGAAGGTAAGGTCATGAATTGGTTAGATATGTGTCCAATGGGCTGGGCTTACATGCAATTGGGCTTGGTCAGGGGTGCGTGCAGACAGAATTGTGCGTCTGATTTCTGAAGGACGCTGCAGATAGATGAAAGATCAGAATTGAATGCCGTTTATTTCATTGAAAAGAGGACTCATAGAGGAAGATTATTGATGTTGAAGACTTCTTCATTGGACGTCCACAGGATCCTATGAAAAATTTTAAAATAGAGTATATACTGGGAAAAGTATAATTTGGCACACAACCAAGCGGCGCGACCTTGGTGCAAAGGCCACCAAGAGCAACATGGAAGTTAGAATGAGCTCTCATTTGGAAAAAATGAATTTGATTAGAGATCAACAACTCTTTCTTAGATTTCTAGTGAACTCCTTGGCTCATCCAAAAGGATCGTTCAACTTGATTTTGATGGTCTAAAAGAGATGTTGCCAATGGAATAAGAGTTTAAGCCCCAAATAAGGCCAAATTGGCGTGTCTACAACTTTCCTCACCTTAATGTCAGCTTTGCAAGGGAATGTTATGTAGTGAAGTGAAGTGAAATGTAGAGGAATGTAGCGAAGCGAAATGAATTGTAATGGAATGCAGTGGAGCGAAATAGCGATGGACTGAAAAGGTGGCATCAAGGTGTAGATATAGACACGCTCAACGACCAAATTCGGCAAAGAGAATCTCTTCATGTTTCTTGGATTACTACCGCATTTCACCAAGCCTTCTTACATCCGATTGGTAAAAGATGTGCCACGGGCATGAGAGAAGAATAGCCAACCCCCAACGTGGTGGGGAGTCCCCGAATCATGGGTTTGTGGGTTCATCATCAGTCAACAACCCAATTTTTGCGGTGTTCCTGTACTGTGATGGGCTAAAAGTTTAAAAAGAGAGTTGTTTTGTAAAATAAAAGAATACCAATCGAGCATATTTAGGCTCTCAGATTCATTTAAGGTTTTTAAGAAATAGGATTTGATTCAGAATAGAATGATCTCAGATTCCAAAGGGCAAATGAGAAAACTCAATCAACAGACCGTGAGGATAATGGTAGTGCAAGAATGATGATCAAAATGGGTGCCCATGGTGGGATGAGGTGACTGCCATGGTGGCATGAATAGTGTTGCGGTGGCCATAATGGGGATAGAAATGAAAGATTTGGAGGCACAAAGTGATTATCGAACACGGTGGGATTAATAGACATGGTGGGATTATCAAACACGGTGGGATTAGAAAACACGGTGGGATATTAGAAAGATCAGAATCAGGGTAAATGATGGGTGAGTACACCCGGTGGGGATTCAGAGGAAGTGATGACCACAGATGGATGCAGAGATGATGAGCAAGGATGCAATGAAACTAATGCAAAACTACATGATGCATGATGGGCTTAAAAAATCAAAACTTTACTTAACAAACTAGTTGAAGATATAGATTGAACATCAGAGGTCAGGATACCCAATCGGGAACCATCATCCCTTGATATTTAATTTTGGCTTATCTATGAGCACAAAGAATGACCCAGCCGTCATGGATTTTGATGAAGGGGATCTCGGGCCCGGTCTTTTTTTGCACTTGCGGTCTTCAACATCAATGCATAAATAAGTAGTAATGTATCTAATATATTCTAAGAAGTAAAATGATAATGGTGAGTTTGCGGTGTGATGACACGCATTCTCACAAAAGAGTTCATGTGCCTTGATGAAGACACATAGCAAAAGTTCCTCAGCAAAGTAGAGGCCGAGGTAATGATGGCACCTCCTCCTGAGAATCTTTAGGGGAGGGAAGTGGCAAGCATCACCTTGTTGAAGTCTTGCAAAAGGTTCCTCAGCGAAGTTGATGCTGAGGTTATGGTGACACCTCCTCCTAAGAATCCTCAGGGGAGAGAAGTGGTGAGCATTACCTTGTTGTGCAAAGTTCTCCATGTTTGTTCCTCGTGCCTGAAACACTTAGAAAAAAGGGAATAGAATGCCAGTATGGCTTATCCCCCTTGCAATGTGCGGTCTGCCTTGACCTTTGTCAAGGGGTGATAGCCTTCTTAAGAGTGTAAAAATAAAACAGAAAATATGCAATGAAAAAAATTTGAAACATGAGAGGCTAAAAGTAAATATGAATGTGAAGACGAAAATTCAAACAAAGCATGGTGAAATAAATTTTTTTGGAATTTGAAACAGAAGTTTTTGTAAAAAGATTCATTTTTTGGAGATTTTAAAAATATTCATTTTTTTGAAGTTTTAAAAATATTTGATTTTTTGGGATTTTTGAAGATATTCAATTTTTTTGGAATTTTTGAAAATATTTTTTTGAAAGTTTTGAAATTATTCAATTTTTTGGAGTTTTGAAAAAATTCAATTTTTTTAGAGTTTTTGAAAATATTTAGTTTTTTGGGGAGAGAAACATCAGCATTGACACAAGTTCTCATCACTTGGTTGTTTTTCTAGGTTCACTAGTAGACACTATGTGCAAAAGGGGTTCCTTACCCAGAATCTTTCTGACCTTCAACCACTGATTGGCCAGAGTTTAGCTTTGATTTGGTTGGTCCACCCATACCCTGGGGGTTAAGAATGAAGAATTGATAAGGAAGTCCTTGATAGACTTTGGAGATGTCAAGAGGGATTTCTCTACTTGCACCCAATTGCCCATTGGGGTTCGGCCTCTTCGGGTCTTTTCTTCTTTATTGACAAACCTATTTTTGTGGCACACATTTGGACAGGTGCTTTGACCTGTGGGGTCATTGCTCATCTTTTGGTGCCTTTTTCATTTTCTACATTTTTGTATACTCATTCAAACAGGCCCATATTTGTTTAAACCCGTGGGGTTCATTACCCATCTTTTGGCACCCTTTTTCTTTCATTGAGAAGTTAGACCTTATGAGACGGCCTCCTACTAGGGCGGCGGATGCTTTCGATACTCTCCCCCTCTAGTCCCCTTCACCTATCTTGGACCAAACAGAAGAGAATAGGGTGAGGGTTTTCCTTCCATATCTAAGCCTTGCCTAACTTCTCTCAGTTGTTCAGTCATCCAGATTCTGAGATCGGGACGTGTTGTTTATGGGATGGTGTCCACCCTCGACTTCTAGAGAACAACCACATGTGGACTCAAGTCATACTGGTAGTTCTCTCCATTTTTGAGGTAGATTACATTCAATGGGTGAATCAATTGAAAACATGCCTTGCATTGTAAAGAATTCATTAGGATAAAATAAAAAGTAGTTATCGTCAATTATAAATTTCTCTCAAGTAAGATTGTCATGTGAGATTCAAAATCATTTTTAAAAAACATTGCCTTGTGGATGACATAATGATGATGAATGCAATTTTATGTAATACCTAAGAGAAGGAATTCATTGTTGGTGACGATGTTGCTTGTGCTTGCCTTGCCTTGCCATGCTGCTTCCACTTTTGATATGCTCCATATCGCATTGGATTGAAGATTCAGAGTCATAGGATGAGGTGAAAGATGTGGAGGATCTGATTTAGCATGGCAGAACTACGATTGATGATGTAGAAAGCAAAGATTGGGGTATCACCCAGGAAATTTCTCTACCTTGATTTTTTTGTTAAAAGTAAAACATGGAAAAACAATGAGAATTATGAAAATAAGAAAATGTGCTTGAAAAATAAAAGTGAATTAAAATGGGCTCTTGGGCCCGGAAATGGTTGGAATCAAGAGGCACGTGTGCCCAAGGGTTGAATGCAGGCCAGAGGGCCCAGTTGATGGGCATGAGGGCCCAATTAGAGGTGATGGGCTCGAAGACCTGATTGGAGGTTGAGCCCGAGGTACTCAATGAAAAGAGCGGGCACATGGACCCGATTTAAATGGTTTGGAGCAAGATTGTGATTTGTGATGGGCTCGCTGGCGCCATTGAAGTGTATGGGTGCGCAATCCCAAAGTTGAAGAAGTGAGGGCACGGGGGCCCAATTTCGAAGAAGTATGGGCACGTGGGCTCGATGGTGAAGAAATGGGGGCATACAGGCTTGAAGTTGAAGGAGTGTGGCCATGTGTGCCTGAGGTTGATGGAAGGTGGGCACGTGGGCCCGATTTAAAAGAAATTTGGCCAAATGGGCCCGGTTGCAAAAAACATGGGCATGTGACCAAGTTGAGGTGAATTACGGGCACGTGGGCCAGATTTAGAAAAACTAAGGGCACATGGGCCCAATTGGGGAGAATTATGGGCACGTAGGCCCGATGGAAGGAAAGGGGCACGTAGGCCCAGTTGGGAAAAAGGGGAGCATGGGCCCAGTTGAAGGAAAGGGGCATGCAAGCCCGATTGATTAAAAGGGGCACGTGGGCCCAGTTAAAGAAAAGGGGCATAAGAGCTCAGTTGATGAAAAGGGGCACATGGGCCCGGTTGGATAAAAGGGGCACGTAGGCCTGGTTGATGAAAAGGGGCACATGGGCCTGATTGAAGGAAAGGGGTGCAAGAGCCCGATTGATGGAAAGGGGCACATGGGCCCGGTTGGATGAAAGGGGTATAAGGGCCCGATTGTAGAAGAGGGGCATGAGGGCCCAGTTGAGTGGGATAAAGTGTGGACTGTGGCCCTAAGATTGAAGAATTGGGAGCCCATGGGCCCATTCGATGGTGGTTGTGAAGAGAACAAGGTCGTGGCCCTAAGATAGATGAATTGTAGGCCCATGGGCTGGATTGTTGCTTAGGAGGAGAATGGGGTAAGGGTCGTGGCCCTAAGATTGATGCTAAGTGATTTATCTGCCTAGCTGGAGGAGGTCCCAGTATGCCTTTGCTAAGGTCTATGCCCTTCTAGAGGCTTGTTGATTCCTTCTCCATTTCACTGACCAATTCGGTCTCCTTACTTCTCAGTTCAGGGGTCAATTCAATCTGACCAACATTAGGGATTAATTCCAATGATTGTAATGGTTGATCCATACCTGATGAATCCTTGCCTAGTCCATCATTGGAATGACAGTCAACTAAATTTGTGATTTTTTTCATCTAAGCTCCCTACAGCAGGCTTCTCCTCAAGATGTTCTATGGAAGATGGCATGCCTAGTCTAGGGGATTCCAAAATGGTGGAAGGGTTTGGTTCAATCTTCCCTACTGGCTGACTTTGATCCTAAGATATGGCAATGACATGATGAGAAGTTGATTCCTCTACCATGGCAAGAGCACAAATGGTTGGACTGATTGATTCCTCTGTCAGGGCAGGAGCATGAAGGGTCAGAGTAACTAAATCGTCTACTGTAGTAGGAGTAGGAATGATCAGATTAATTGGTTCCTTTGCTAGGGTAGGAGCATGAATGATAGGAGTGACTGGTTTTTCTGCCAAGGTAGGAGTAATAGAAGAAACAAGGGCCTTAACTGACTTAGGGTGAACCCTATTTTGAGGGGTTGATTGAATAGCCAAGGGTTGTTCAATTGGTGTCGGCATAGAAGTTGGTTCAAGCTGAGGAGCTATTGGTGTAATTAGTTGAGGAGTCAAGGCTTGTGTGGTTAGCCAAAGAGCTGATGGTGAAGTAGACTGAGAAGCTAAGGGCCGGATGATTGGCCGAGGGGCCTTTGGAAATGTTGGTGAGGTCAAAGGCTGGGGAGCCAGTTTAGGTAATGAAATATTTGCATAACCGACAAGAGAAACTTGATTGTGCACAGTTGGTTTCGCCATTTGCACAGGTTGCATGATCGGTTGAGGTTGGGACATGGGTGTCCTAATCAACTGGCATCGAGGAGTCGGTCGATGATGATGAACTGAATGATATTACATTAATTCCACGTCCTCTTTTGCTTCCGTAATTATTGAATAGCTTAGCCCATATCGTTGCAAGAATTTGGACTTGACAATTTTAAAATCTCATATTTCTATTTCCTCTAGTAAAAAAACCATTCTAGGGATGCACCATCCAATGATCGCTTAAAAGGAATAGCAAGAGCTCTTCGATCATTTAGCGATCGAGATGATTTGCTCAAGAAATCATTGGCATGGGTGAAGGGATCACCTGAGCCATTGTAGCGATGGTAGGCTAGTGTTTGTGATGGAGGGATATATGGGACTGGGAAAGATGGAGCAGATATTTCAGGGATGGCCTTTGGGTCCAAACGGTGCCTCAGCTCTTCAAAGAGCTCATCCATTTGGTTGAGTTTGTCCATGAATGCTTGAGTGAGGCTGGGTTCCTAAGCCACCGGTGCAAGGTATTTAGATGAATAGGTTGGAAGAGGTGGCTTCAAAGTAGGAACTAGCATAGAATTATATGAATGCCCCACAATGGGGTGAGTAGAGGCACGACAGGGTTGCCCAGGAGAGGAGATGATGAGGAGCCTGACTATTGATTGGGGTGGTGAGGGGGCTTGATTTCCCTCGACCGGATCTTGATTGGTGGTCATCTTGCCCTTTGTTAAAGATTGCACAAGTGAAAAGGATTCAGGATCTAAATGGAGGGATAGACCCTGGAGGATTTGTTCCACACTAAGTGAAGTAGTGGATGAGTAGGATTTTGAACTTCAGGTTCTTTGACGGCATTGACATGGCCCTCTGGTTGGACCATGGGTTGTTGCAGCTCGTAGTGGCCCGTCTCGTACTCCTCTTCTTGTCCATAGTAGTCCGACATCGTAACGTGTCTTCCGGACCTTAGCATCATGGGAATCCTGTCGAACTTTCTAAAAAGATAGTTAAAAAAGAGAGCAAGCAAAGCACACAATTAAAGATTTTTTGTTATGTTTTGTTTTGTTTGAATTTTTTGTTTCAATTTAGTTGTTTGGAAATCAAGTTGAACACAAAATAAAAAAGGTTTGTTTGTTTTGTATTTTTAGGTGTTTTGAAAAAAGGAATTTTTTATTGTTTTCAATTGTGGTGAGCAAGCAAGTTATGCAGACAAGTTTTTAAAATGACTACTCGACAATTTTTGGATTCAAACCTTAGATTAGAGCAATTGTTCACTCAAATAGGTATGGTTCCTATTGCTTCAATCTACAAGACCTAAGGTTGTCACACAATCACCACGAGTAGGTACTTGGGTTCTTCGGGGATTTGGAAAATGGTACAACCAGCCCAATCGTGCAGAGAGAAATACTCCATGGATGGGGACTTATGGAGGCCTTGATGGAAACAACCAAATCAACTAAGAAGTAATATCTCAGAAGAGAGGTTAGAATCCACCAAGAGAGTGTTTGGAGGGTGAGGGTGTGTTGAGAGAGAGAGAGCTCCCACCTCGAATGCCCTACAGATCGAAACAAGTCTGGTAACCATGCAGAAAGCTAATGCAAAAGTAAAAATGGAGTGTAAGAGGAGAAGGAGAAATCAATATGCAAAAAAATGAAATGAAAAGAAGTAAGTAAATCGAGAATGCGATATGCACACGAGACAAGCAATCATGCAACAAAACAAACAATCTAGTGACTAGAACCAAATTAGAATGAAACTAGTTGCACAAAAAAATCAAGCTAGCAAGGTTTAAAGACATTGGTTGTCCCACCATGGTCGCCAAAAAGCTGTCGACTCCGAAAATGGGTTCCATATCGACACCTCAAGAGAAAGTGAAAGATAGAATAAGGGAAAGGGAGTGAATCAGAAAACACTCAGAAAGCAGTAAAATCCTCACCTGGGTCCCACACTCACATTGATCCCTGAACTTTCATCTCACGGCGTCGCTCGAGCACCGAAGATGGTTCGGGTCATGTGGGAGGAGAGTGAGGAGGAGATGAACTTAAAACATGAATAAAAAAGGTGGTCTCTAGGAGCCGCGGGCTCCGCTTTATGGAATAGAAACCAGAGATAAGTTGAGTTGACCGTGTGTACCTTAGCAAGGGAAAGAATGTGTGCAGGTTCAACCTTCTTCTTCTTCGGCCGGCCGATGAAGAAGAGTCTCCAACCGATGCTAGCTTGATGTATTTTAGCAACTAGAAGACAATAAGACAAGAAAACAAATGAAGAAGGATTAGAACTGAGTGAAGATGTAGTAACTTGTAAAAACAAGTAACATATAACGGCAATTGGAAACAAACTCACTGGATTCGGGGTTAGCCCTAACCCCTTTTTTTGGTTTTTTGTGATATATGAAATGATGAAAAATAGAATAAAATGATGCTTAAATATGAACTAAATGATTTGAATGAAGAGTTAGCAAAGAGAATATGAATAGTTAAAGACAACACAACCCAGGCAAAGTGGCAACCGGGTTGGACAGATTCAATGTAAACTGGCAGCTCTGATGCAGAGACCGTAAAAAATAGTAACAATGTCAGAATAAAGTGATGTTTGTTTCAAAATAAATAGGACTCACCGAGGGTGGTTTTATATGAAGACAAATTTGCTTGAATCTTTTGATAAGTAATATGAATTTACCTAATAAGCTGGATCTTGGACAGTGAGTTCTGAAAACTCCCAGTACAATGTCGATGTAGGACATGCTATAGGCACCACATATATCTGAATTGAATTATTTTTATTTTAAATAAAATATGACTCACCGTAGAACAATTTCTATGAAGGATGTATAGGCTGAATCCACCATTAAATGAACTGAAATGGACAAAGAAGATGATGAATTAGAAGAGAAGACTTAGGATCGCAGCACCGGTGTTTAAGCCATAACAAGCCGAGGAAATGTCAGAATTGATCTTTGTTTGTTGTAGATGAAATATATCTTGATTAAGCACACTTCTTCTGAAGGAAGTCAGGCCATAAAATGACTAGAAAGATCTGTAGAAGCCGATGATCAGCAATGCAGCACGTCAGAGTATAGACCGGTTTCTTCTTCACTTTGGGATGATCTCCGAGCACCGGGACGAAGAGAGAATGATTTGGGGAGGTTGGGATGAGCCTAGGGTGGCTGTAAAACAAGGATAAGAGTGCTGGAGGATGGGGATGCCCTCCTTAGTTCGTTCATATGAGTCTCCCTTTATAGGGGATGAAAAACAAGTCAAAAAATAGCAAGTTTTGATACATCCGACCATAGGTTGGATTTACTCCATTTAATGTTGCTAATTTTTATCTTGAGGCATATAAAAACTTAACCAAATGATTGAGAGGGATTGGAAACCATGGATCACCTTTCCCATGTTCAAAATATGTCTCAACTTGAAGAGGAAACAAATCTGGTCTAAAAATAGCAAGTTTTGATGTATAAGACAACAAGTTGAATTGCCATCATTTGATGATGCTAATTTAAACCATGAAGCTTCTAGATACTTTACCAAGTGATATGGAGAAATAAAGAGGAAGGTAAGGTTGTGAATTGGTTAGTGATGTGTCCAATGGGATGGGCTTGCATGCAATTGGGCTTGATCAAGGGTGCGTGCGGACAGAATTGCACATTTAATTTCTGAAGAATACTGCAGACATATGGGAAATCAGAATTGAATGCCGTTTGTTGCATTGAAAAGAGGACTCATAGAGAAAGATTATTAATGTTGAAGACTTCTTCATTGAACATCCACAGAATTCTGTGAAAATTTTTAAAGTAGATGATATGCTGGGAAAAGTATAATTTGGCACACAACCAAGCGGCGCGACCTTGGTGCAAAGGCCACCAAGAGAAACATGGAAGTTAGAATGGGCTCTCATTTGGAAAAAATGAATTTGATTCGAGATCAACAACTCTTTCTTAGATTTCTAGTGAACTCCTTGGCTCATCCAAAAGGATCGTTCAACTTGATTTTGATGGTCTAAAAGAGATGTTGCCAATGGAATAAGAGTTTAAGCCCCAAATAAGACCAAATTGGCATGTCTACATCCTAGACTATCTAATAATATGAAAAGAAAGATAAGATCTTATCTTATAGAAAAGATATATTGTTTGCCTTAAAATAGATGTTAGTCTCTATGAGATATAAATTGTAGAGACAACATGGATAGATGGATGTGAGATCCATCATGGCTCATAGTGATGAGCTAACTAATGGCATGTTAGAACAACAATACATCTTAATTACTTCTTGTTGGTGAGACCAATAGAAAGAAGTAAAATCGTTAGATAGAAATAGGAGATAGTTAAAAGTAAAAGAAGGTGGTCAAGATAATAAAGTCAGAATAAGATATAACATTCTTACACTATCATGATGATGGTAAGTGAAAGAGAAAGTGCAAAGTGTATTGCATATAATACAAAGGTGGAGCTTGAGAAGCTTCATGCATCCAAGTCATTGACATTTACTTGTTTTATATATACACTTAATAGTATTAGATATCATATATGTATATCATAATATTAGAGACTATAGATGCATCTAATGGTATGAGATACCGAATATTGATCTTATATCTACAAGTTGTAGATGATGATAAGTGTAGACACGCAATTTTGGCCTGGTTGGAGAGTTTAAATTCTTGTTTTTATGAAGTATGCTTAAGTACTCTTTCAAGGAAATCGAGTTTGTCAAAAAATCAAACTTTTAATGCAGGTTGAAGGCACTTTGACTAAAGTCAAAGTGCCCTGTATACAGGGTGCCAGGCGCCCCATATAAAGGACGCTAGGTGCCCCATATATAGGGCGCCAAGCACCCTCTTAACAAGGCATCTGGCACCCGATCAAACCAGTTTGACAGCCCACTTGACCTGTCTGATGGGCGTCTTGTTGAGATGAATTGGCTCATGATGCTAGCGCCGCGTTAACGGGGCGCTTCGCCGCGTGGAACAATTTTTTTAGATATTCCCAAAATACCCTTTTATTGGCTATAAAAGGGGACCTATTTGAAGGTTTTAGGGACCCCAAGTTCGTCCACAACTTCATCTCATCCACCACTACGTATTTGAGCCTTTACAACACCCTCTCAAGTTCTTAGATCATCCCAAAATCCTTCTCCAAAAACCTAAAAACTCATAATTTCCTTCTTCAGAAACATGGTTTTTCTTCGAGTTTGAGGGCCCCTACATGTTATTTTCCTTACATCTAGTGCCAAACCACCCTCTCATTGACTTATCTTGTGTATTGACTACTTGAAGAAGTTCTCCTCTCACCTTGAAGATTGTTCTACACTCCGGGGCGGCACCGTGAAGAAGGGAAGAAAATCTGACGGATCCAACCCCTAGTGCCGGATAAGTGGGCACTTTGACCTTAGTCAACACGCCCCATTAACGGGGCACCTGCAACTAGTGCCCCATTAGTGGGGCACTAGCTGGGGAAGAAACCGTTTTTGTGCTTTTCTGAGTCCGATCGTCCATCCAATCGAGCCTTTACTATTTTTTTTCATTCTAGATTCTATCATAATGACATTTAGCATGCATTAGGTTATATATTTTTATCTCCATACATCTTTAAAACCTACCAAAGTAGGGGTTGGGATTTAGTTCCAATTTGGTTAGTCTCACTTCTTTTGCATGTTTAAGATTTACATTTGAACATGATGTTATATCCTCACTAGAACTAATGATCTTTTCACTTGCTTCTATGTTTTCTTTCGTACATTTTTAGGTAAATCTGGCTGAAGCGAAGTTTCAACCAGATCGAAGATGAAGGACTCACTAAGCTCTTTTCTTTCGGCCGGGCAAGAGAAGATAAGTCAGAACCAGCATTCCCCCGCTTTCAAGGTATAATGGTCATCCTTATTCACTATTTCATTTCCTTTTACCCTACTACTTTGGAGTCTTCGGCTCCTGGCGACCACGACTACTAACGCATTCTCTAAAGCTTCCACCGAATGAAAGCATAGATTCACCTTTTCCATAAACGGACAGGGGGATCTGGATCCGTTCTAGGTTCTCACAATAAGTAAATGAAGGCTTAATAAAGAAGATGTTGACCTACATATGAAATGGTGCAAAATTTACATCATTACTAGTGGGAGATACAAATCTTTGATAGTATTATGGAGATGTCTTAATAATTAAGATTGTTATTATATCCTTCTACAAGAATATTATATGATTTCTTACTTAAATAAATGTTGATTTATTCCACGCTATGGAATTGATAGATATTCTAAAAGATTGAATGGCAAAGTGTTTGCCAGTGGGAGCATAATAAATTGTTTATTCATATTTGATATGTTAGCTCTCATGTTATGTGTGAATACTCCTTTTAGAAGGAAATGGGTTGATTTAGATCAATCTACACTTTAGCTTAATGTAGATATGGAGAATGGGTTAATGAGTTGTTAGAACTCGTATATCTAGGTGTATGTTAGCCCATATCTAGTAAGGCTAAAAGAGAATATTTCTACTTCATTGTTTTCGAAGATGATGTCTCTAGGTATGGATATATGTACTTTATGAAGTACAAATCTAAGACCTTTGAGAAATTATCTGAGATTAAGAATGAAGTAAAGATACTAATGGAAAGAGTATTAGAACTCTTTGATGAGATCAAGGAGGGAAATACTTAAGTACATAATTCACATATAATTAAAGAATAATAGAATCTAATGGACACCTCTTTACATATTTTATCTTAATTGAGTAGCTAAAATGAGAAGCCATATTATGTAGAACGTAATATGAACAATGAGAAGCTTTGTAAAATTCCTCTTTGTCTATTTTTGGTCAAGTACTCAATATAACCACTTTATTTTAAATTGGTACCTTCTAAATCTATTCTGACTACTCCATATAGGATATGAAAAGGGGGTTAAAACTTGGCCTTAAGCAAGTTAAGGTTTTAAAATGTCTGACCTGGTGAAGAAGTATAACCCTAACAAGTTAGAATATAAGATTATAAAGTGTTGGCTTGTGGGATATCCTAAGAAAACTTCTGGATATTAGTATACCACTCTTATGAATAAGGGTATGTGTTGCTCTACTCACTATATTTCTAGAAGAAAAGTTTCTTCTTAAGAAAGATAGCGAGAGCAAGGTATATATGGAAGATGTTCCAATCCCACAACCCAAGGACACTTCTATTAAGGTACTAATTAATAAGTACACAAGGACAATTCATAAGTCTTTATTTGTGTCCATTCAACCTAAGAGATATGTGGAACATATCTCTGATAGATGAAATGAGGCATAAGATAGAAAGAAAATTGATCATAGGATCTATATAGAAGTAATATGAGATATTGTTTCTAGAATGAAAAGAGACAATAAAATACGATATAAACTCTATCTATTCTAAACAAGGTTAGAACTTGATTGATCCTTTTAAAAATATAGTATCTATAAGAAATAAATGGATTACTAAAGAATAGATTGGAGTGGATTAGAAGGTAGAGACCTTTATGCTGAGAATAGTTGAAAATGATATCATCTAAGTCAAATGGTTGACTATGATGAGATCTTTTACCCAGTCTATGGATTAATCCATTCGGATTTTGATTGTTACACACTATGACTATAAGATATGTTAACTAGATGTTAAGATAGTGTTCCTCTAAGGTATTTTAAGAAACAGGTGTATATGATACAACCATAGGGAATCAAGTCCTAATAGCATCCAAATAGAGTGTGTATTTGGTCCATTTATAGACTGAAATAAAA
Organism: Cryptocoryne crispatula var. balansae; assembly: GCA_036172225.1. Lineage (NCBI taxonomy): Eukaryota > Viridiplantae > Streptophyta > Magnoliopsida > Alismatales > Araceae > Cryptocoryne > Cryptocoryne crispatula. The sequence continues at coordinate 24,217,861 of CM069928.1, forward strand.
CTTTCCATAGATAGTTTATAAGGTTTAATGAGATTAAATCTCATGACTTTGTTAAGAACGAAAAGGAGCCTTGTGTGTTTAAGAAGATAAGTGGGAGTGATGTTACTTTCTCGACATTTTATGTGGATCACATACTACTCATTAAGAATGAAGTATGTGTGTTATCATAAGTTAGCCTAGCTACCAAATTAATCCTCTAATCATAATTTGGGTTTTGAGATCTATAGAGATAGATCTAAAAGCAATGTCCAGTTAATATACATAGTCACCATAGTCAAAAGGTTTGACATGGTAAACTCCAAGATAGACTTCTTACCTATGTGGTGTGGAGTTGATCTCTCTAAAGTGTTGTCTTTGTAGACTTTTTGAGAGATGAAAAGATCACATTAACAGATCTCTTATGCCTATGTCATAGGGTCAATTGTTTATGTGATGCTGTGTACATGATGTGATTAATGCTTTATGTGTTATGAGCATTTATCAGGAAGATCTAGGTGAGAGTCACTAGATAGTATAGAGATGTATCTTTTAGTAGTTGAGAAGTACTAAGGATGTATCATTGAACAATGGAGGATAAGACTTGAAGTCTTGTAGTTTTACAAACACAGGCTTCTACTCAAAATATTGGTGGTGCAGTGAGCTGGAAGAGTTCCATACGATAGAACACTATAAATTCTACAACATATGTAAACAACTTTACCTAGTGGTTGCACACTACTTGAGAAGGATGCAAGATCAAGATGCTCATCTAAGGTATGAGATTGTCCCAATTTTATCTGAATGTGTACCATTGTTTTAAGAAAACAATGGGATAGAGCCGATGTCCCATTAAAGGTTTAAAACTTCTGTGGTGATACCATAAAATCAGAGAGATTGCAACTTATAGAGATATAATTAAAGATAGAGTATCTACCACTAATAACATTGTAGATCCTCTAACTGAAGCAGTTACTCAAAGAGTGTTTGAGCTTCACCTCTAGTTGATAGAGATTAGCCTAATTGGTGATTGGTTTTAGTGCAAGTGGGAGATTGATATAAATATATGCCCTATAAGTCAATCATATATGACATGATTCGACATTTCTAGAAATATCTCATTTAAATAATTAGGTAAATTCTTCATTACAAGCTCTCATTAGATGTGAATATTATAATGAAGTCCTTGATCAAATGCAATGATGATCAAATCATGATGAGATCATGATAATGAGATTGATCATCTAAAGGTATTTGATCTTAATGTTCCTAGTCATAGGATACTTGAGACGGGACATCAAGGATCCAAATAGACTAGTGTATGTGATATCTTCTCATGTGATGAGGATGACTGATCTCATTGGTTATTAGTATGGAGACACTGAGATATACATACATGTGCTCATTAGTTGAATGAGTTCACTGAACTGACCAAATTAGAAACCCTGAATGGTATCTTATCGAACCGTCAATTAGGTTTTCTATCATCATGGTTGCATGGTTGGACCCTTGACCTGAGTCGCCAAAGATACTTTCTTAGGTGGAACTGATAGAAATGTATGCCCTACAAGCCAATCATATATGATATGATTCGACATTTCTAGAAATATCTCATTTAATTAATTAGGCAAATCTTCATTATAAGCTCTTATTAGAAGCGAATATCATAATGAAGTCCTTGATCAAATACAATGATGATTAAATCACGATGAGATCATGATAATGAGATTGATCATCTAGAGGTATTTGATCTAAATGTTTCTAGTCATAGGATACTTGAGACGGGACATCAAGGATCCGGATAGACTAGTGTATGCGATGTCTTCTCATGTGATGAGGACGACCGATCTCATTGGTCATTAGTGTGGAGACACTGAGATACACATACAGGTGCTCATTAGTTGAATGAGTTCACTGAACTGACCGAATTAGAAACCCTGAATGGTATCTTACCGAACTGTCTATCGTGGTCTTCTATCATCACGGTTGCATGGTTGGACCTTTGACCCGAGTCGCCAAAGATGCCTTGTTGGGTGGAACTTGTGCTTTGACCATTGACTTATGGATCACAATTTAGATGGTCCTATATAGCGATGGATCGGGTACAAGGAAAATCCGATGGAGGCAATTGAGCGGACAACAAGGGATCGTCCACTCTCGGTAAGTGAGAGTGAATGTCCTATGGGATAGTACTCTAAATCCCTGGCCAGGGTAGATAGGATAATTGGAAAAGGAGTTTTCCAATTGATCCAATTCCGAGTACATGATCTTATAGAGTCGGTACACTAAGGAGTTGACAGTCGAAGCCGTACTCCTTTCCGACCGGGACATTGGATGGATGAGGGTTTATATCCATGTGGTAACTGATGATGGAAAGGCTCAATGGAGATGAGATTATCCCCATAGCCATTTGGGATCATGGGATGTGGCTTGTACCCTTCATGATCGGTAGGCCGATTAATCTGTTATCGGATAATGGATTTAATTAAATTAAATAGAATTGTTCTATTTTATTTAGGCCTCAACCAAATAGGCTATTGGGCCTAGTGGGTCACACACATAAGGACTTATCCACAAGTACAGGGGCAAGGGCGTAATTTATAGAGATTTTGGGTTTTTATGAAAAATTCCATAATTCTCTATAAATACTAATGGTTTCAGCCAAACCCAATCAAGCCAAGGGTGAAAACCACGTCCCAAGTCTCCTCCCTACCTCCTCCTCTCTTTAGAAGGTGTCCATGGTCGATGGAGCTCGGTTCGGGAAGAGTTCTCGAGGCCGGCACGAAAGGAGAACCTGCTGTGGATGAAGTTTGTGTGGATACTGCTGGAGATCGGACGCTTGAACAGTTTGTAGAGCTTGAGAAGATCATCTCCTTCCTCTCCATGGGATTATATGAATCCATATCAGGTATATTCGAACCCGATTTGATCGGTTTTCGGTTTTCGTCGTTCGGTTCTGATTGAGACGGATTCTAAAGGAACCCATAGGAATCGTCGCTTCCGCTGCACCAAATTTTAATGGACGATTCCTTACAGGAACTTGTGCTTTGGCCATTGACTTATGGATCACCATTTAGATGGTCTAGTATAGCGATGGATTGGGTACAAGGAAAACTTGATGGAGGCAATTGAGCGAACAAAAAGGAATCGTCCACTCTCGGTAAGTGAGAGTGAATGTCCTATGGGATAGTACTCTAAATCCCCGGCCAAGGTAGATAGGATGATTGGAAAAGGAGTTTCCAATTGATCCAATTCCAAGTATAGGATCCTATAGAGTCAGTATACTAAGCAGTTGACAGTCGATGCCGTACTCCTTTCCGACTGTGATATTGGATGGACAAGGGATTATATCCATGTGGTAACTAATGGTGAAAAGTCTCAATGGAGTTAATATTATTTCTATAGTCGTTTGGGATCATGGGATGTGACTTGTACCCTTCATGATCGGTAGGCTGATTAATCTGTTATCGGATAACATATTAAATTAAATTAAATAGAATTGTTCTATGCTATTTAGACCTCGACCAAATAGGTTATTGGGCCTAGTGGGTCACACACAAAAGGACTTATCCACAAATATAGGGGCAAGGACGTAATTTATAGAGATTTTGGGTTTTTACGAAAAAATTAAAAATTCTCTATAAATACTAATGGTTTCAACCAAACCCGATTAAGCCAAGGGTGTTAACCACGTCCTCAGCCTCCTCTCTACCTCCTTCTCTTTCTAGAAGGCATCCATCAACGATGGAGCTCTGTTCGGGAACAGTTCTCAAGGCCAGCGTGAAGAGAGAACCTACTATGGATGAAGTTCGTATGGATACTGTTCGAGACTGGACATTTGAACGGTTTGAAGAGCTTGAGAAGCTCATCTCCTTCCTCTCCATGGGATTAAATGAATCCCTATCAGATATATTTGAACCTAATTTGATCAATTTTAGGTTTTCATCATTCGGTTTTGATTGAGACAGGTTCTAAAAGAACCCATAGGAATCCTCACTTTCGCTACGCCAAAGTTTTATGGACAATTCCTTATGGGAGCTCCACAAGCTGTACAAGAAAGAGAAGTTGACTAGCTATCTCGATAGCTACATATGCTCCTCCTCAATCCTCCCTACTATTGTTGATGTCTACAACCTTAGTTGGATTGATGTATAACATGGTTAAACATCATCTCACACACTCGACAAAGCATAGTATTTTCTAAACCCATGTTTGATAATTGTATTGAGCAGCTCAGTTAAAATCAATTTGAAATTTAGCTCAATGGTTATTTGACTATCGGTCACACTATTGAAAGTCTTGCAAACAATAATGATATATAATAAAGTGTCTACTTATATCAATTTTGATATTGATACTCTATTTTTTTATAAATATCAATATCAAAATTTATGTGGTATCATTTTTGATACGTTAACCAAAGATAACATAAGACACTAATCAATGGTTTTATATGGAGGTAGACCGCAAGTAGAAAATAGCCTGGTGGGATTAGAAAATTAGATTTGATTAGAAGGAAAATCACCTCTTGACGAGCAACTCTCTGACCCCACCCCTCCACAACAATAGGCTGTAGTTAGGGATGTTGATAGTTACCAATAATCCAATTAATTGATCTGTTCATTAAGCTAATGAACACTTGTAGGATTATGAATATACTATAAGTTTTGATGAGTTAACAGTTTCAGAAACGAATTTTCTCTTATGTTAACGGTTTGATTATGAATATACTATAAACTGAACCCGGAAAACTCTATGCGTATCCACGCTCCTCAGCCCCATTCGGAAACTGGCTGGTCACCTCCTCTCTCCTCGGCTTGCCTCCTCCCTCTTGCTCCCTTTAAGATTGTCCAATTCTGTCCACAGGCTCTAGTTTACAGGGTTACCACCGGTGGTGCCCATCTCCCGCCACACAGTGCTGCTACGCAGGAACCCAAATCAAAGGCCAGTTGCAGCACCACACTATTCACCCCTCTAGATGCGACTCTTCACTTCCAAGTCCGCCAACCCATACCAGACACTTCCAACTCCTCTATTATATACATCAACCTATTTATTTTGCATCTGAGAAACAAACAAAATGGTTCATGAAATCATATGATAGGTCTATCACAAGTGGAAGATGGTTCAAAGAATCATATGATAAAAATGAAAAAAATCAACATTGATGTGTTTTTTATATTATAGTTTATGTTGGATATGTAACTAAGAACTTTTTTTAGTATATTGATATATGCAAATGATTTTAATTGTAACATGTATTTTCTTTTATGTTGTGTTCTTATTTATAAAATTATCTTTATTTCTTATTTTGATGTGTTAGATCATTTATATGTTGTCTTTAAGTATTCAGTAATTATTTGTTTCTGATTGTAAACTATTTTTAAGTGGATAGTATAATGCAGTTTGTGGATAAACTCTATTTCGATAGTTAACGAACAATTGCGTGCTCATTGATGTGAGGAAAATGACAGCAATAAATGCTCATGATGACAAATGCTGATAGGGTGTTTGGTTCCACGTTAAATTTTTTTACACTTTTGTAATAAAACGTTACATATAAATAAAGTATAAATTAGTCAACGAGGTAAGATTCTCAATGTTTGGAGATATAGGATAGCAAAAAGAAGTTTCACCTCTTTTTTATCTAAGAAGGAAACCTCTATAAAAATATATTTGTAATTATTGCTAAATATCTCTTTTAACTAGGTTTGTTATAAAACTATAAATTTGTAACAAAATTTTAATTTATCATCGCCAACAAACACCCGGTAAACGAGCCTCAAAGATTTCAAGTGAACCCAAAAATAACCCATTACCTATCACATGTTACCTTAAATCAGCCCGTAATAGGTCCGACCTGCTAGTTTATGGCCCGTTTGGTTAGAGTTTTAAATTTGATACTATATCAATATTGATATTGATCATTTTAGAGGTTGGAGTATCAATATCAAAATTGATACAAGTTGACACTTGTATTACATAATGTGCTTTGTTTTCACTACCAATTTCAAAATTGATATTACTAACCAAACACTTCTTGGTGATTACTTGGAATATCAATTTTAAAATTGATAGTGACAGAGGTGTCAAATAGTGTTACCAAACAGGTCCTTAACCATTGCCACCTGTACCATGTAGTATGAGATGTGAGATGTTTGAGACAAGGGAAAAGGGGCATTGCCTCAAGCACCCTAATCTCACTCTTTTTGCTAACAAAAAAAAGAACAATATAACCATATGAATGGTCTCATATTTTTTATTCTATAAAATATATTTTATAAAAAAAAATTTAAACATTTCTTAAACAAATTTTCTTATAAAATATACCTTTTTAATAAAATTTCAGTTTGTCATCTAACCAAACACCGCCCCACCCCCAACATTGGCTTTAAAGAAGAGAATTGTTACAAAGGTGAGAGGAAGGGGAAATTGTTCACTAAGAGTTTGTTTGGTAGAGATTTTTTGTCAAAGATTCATCCTAAAATCTCTAAAAACTCATGTCCATGAGATTTGAATAAATTTTTATCATAGATTCTCTATGTCTATCTCTCTCCAATTCTCAAACTTTTTTTACTTTTTAATCACACAAGTCAATGCAAATCTATTATATTTGTTTGGGGTTTTAAGTTGTCAGAGATTTTTACCACTACAAGAAATCATGTTATTAAGGACGGGTTAATGGCAACGGCTTCATTAAGTCCTCGCTATAACATTTAATGGCAACGGCTCAAGCCGTCCCTATTAAAGTTGTCGACAATTACAAAGTTATAGGCGACGGCTTAATGAAATTGTCGCAATTACCTTATCAGCAATGGCCCAAGCCATCGCCAAACCAGAAAATGCACCCGAAAAACCCATCGGGTCGAGTAAATGGCGATGACTGGTTAAAGCCATCGCTAGTTTAGTTAATAGCGACGGCTTCCAACTGTTGTAATAAATTTTTTTGACTGTTCAACGGTCGACTGGTGTTTGCGACAGCTTGAGCCATTGCTATTGTACTTAAACGTACCAATGGCGACAACTTAGTCATCGCCAATAAGTCAAGGGTTTCCCAAATACCCCGTCGGCCCCCTCCCCTCCCCCCCCCCCCCACTTCGTGCACTTGCTTCTCGACGCCATGCCACCGCTGCCTTGCTACGCCGCTACTGCTACCGATTTCGCCTCCATCGCACTGCCGCCGCCGCCGCCTCCTCCTCGTGCCACTGCGGCCTCTTCCTCACTGCTGCCTTTGCCTCCTTGATCCGTCGCCACCACTGCCTCCTTGCGCCGCTGCCAGCACTACCAACGCCCTCCCTACATCCATACGGCCGACCTCCTCCATCTCTAGGTATATTTTAACCTCAAAAATTTTATTCATTAGTTTCTACTTAAGAATTGGCTTGGTACGATGCATGTTTACTGGTTTAGATTAGCCTAATTGGCTACAAATTGAATTTTAACTCAATTTTGAGATTTTTATAGTCGGTTAGGTCAATCCAATACCGTTACTAGTTTGGATTGGCCTAACCGACCACAAATTGGGTTCTAACTCAATTTTGAGATTTTCATGGCCAGTTAGGCCAATCTAATCTAGTTATGGATTTAAATTGGCTTAATCGGCCACAAATTGGATTCTAACTCAACTTTGGAATTTCATGACTTGTTAGGCTAATCCAAACCGGTAGTCCAATCCAAACCAGTTGGCCACGAATTGGTTTCTAATTCTATTTTGGGATTTTCATGGCCGGTTAGCTAATCTAAACTGATTTAATCGACCTAATGGATCATGAATTAGGTTCTAATTTCGTTGATTTAGATTGACCTAACCGGCTATGAATTGGATTTCAATTCCATTTAAATATAGTTTATTGCACATAGATCATAAACCAAGAGGATCTCAAAGTGCCATTTTTGTTAATTATTGGTTCATGCTTTTTTTTCTTGAGTCAGTTAATTGTTAAAACTCTTTGATATATCATGGTGATTGTTTTAGTTAGGACTTATTTATTCTAATATTAATAATTTTAAGTACTGACTATGTATAAATGTTTAATGTTTACCATCTTTATCATATAAAAATGTCATTAGGGTTGTCAATAACATGTCCACAAAACATTTAACATTGCTCCCGGGAGGCTCTTGTGACTACGTATTCTAAGAAAAATTGTTTTCTTTTAGGTTTAATGTCTGATTATTGTCAGGGTAGTTTAAAGTGGTACTTGATGGTAGGATTTAAAATATTATCTCAAACCTAATATAACATACAAATATATATATAGTATTAAAAGGTTCGCATTAGCTTCTCCAAACAAATCTATTTTTAATTATTTAATAGGACGACGCCCACAAAAATAATTTAAAAAAATTTATTTTTGTATGTTGATGGTCAAGAGAGATAAGACGACATTTTAAAATGACTAAAATCAGAAAACTAATTTGATTTGTCCAAAATTGTGGTTATAGAGCAATGGAAGTTTCAAATTGGTTTGAATTAGTTAAAATGTCAATGGGACAAATCAAACCAGTCTTCCATTTGGTTAAAATGCTAATGGGACTTACATTAATTGCCAATAGGGGTTTAAATTGGCTAAGAAGGGTACGGAAAACCAACTCAAACTGGTTTTCTGGTTTGACCGAAATTGGCGTTATAGGACAATCAACATATTTTAATTGAACAAAATGCCGTGGAAACTGAATAAAACCAAAAAGCCGATTTGATTTGTCCCAAATTGTCTTTATAAGTAAATGAATTTTCCAAATCGGTTTGATTTGGACAAATTACATGCCGTGGAAATGGAGTCAAATCAGAAAAATGGTTTGATTTCTCCCAAGATTGGGTTAGACATATATTAATTGCCAAGAGGGTTTAAATTGGCTAAGAAGGTACGGAAAATCAACTTTAATCAGTTTTCCAGTTTGGTTTGACCGAAATTGGCATTATAGGCCAATCAACTTGTTTTAATTGAATAAAATGTTGTGGAAATCGACTCAAACCGGAAAGTTGGTTTGATTTGTCCCAAATTGGCATCATAGGCCAATGAATTTCTCAAACGGTTTTGTTTCTTTTTCTCCCAAATCGGTGTTACCTACAAAATCAATTTTGCTCTTTGAAACGCAATGTCATTGATATGTTTATCTGATGTCGGCTTTATTTCTTATTTTCAGGTAGTTTCAAATGACACTCTCGTTCGAGTCTTTCTTCTCTTGGAGGTGGTTCAATTTGTGTTTATTTTATTTCATTTATATCATTGTTTATTTTTGTGCATGTATATCTTTATTTATATTAACCCACAAGGAGTCACATGACGAGTAGCTTAGATAAGTCTTGGATAGATATTCCTAACAGATAAAGTCCTAGGTATCTTCAAGGAGTAGAAGAATTCTAGATAATGCTTTCGATGAATGTAGGACTTGATTTAGACATGGACTAGACAAAACTTTGATTCAATGTCCATGTAGATGGTGTTGTAACACATTTTCTTTAAAAAGAGATGTAGTTAAAGAACATCTAATATGTGATGGCATATGGTCCAATTATCGAATGTGGATAAGTCACGAAGAAATTGAACCTAATGAAGTTCGATTAGATGAAGCACAACATGAGAATTTAAATGATGAGGTGATAGAAATGCTTGAAGACATTCAAAATATTCAAGGACCATCTATACATCATGAAGGTGAATCAAGTATAGAAACATACAAGCATTTCTTACTATTAAGAGATGCAAAAACACCATTATATGAAGGATGCACAGAAATATCTAAGTTAAAATTTATTTTAAAGTTGATTCAGTTGAAGTCAGTAAATGGTTTGACTAGAAAATGTATGAATAGTATACTATCTCTATTTAAGGATGTATTACCCAAGGATGCAAGTGTTCCTAACACTTGGTATGAACTTAAGAAAATTATTAAGGACTTAGGACTTAGTTATGAAAAGATAGATGCATGTAAGAATGATTATGTTCTCTTTTGGAAAGAGAATGCATATAGAATTAGTTGTCCACAATGTGAGTCTCCCAGATACAAAGATGATCAAGAACATAAGAGTAAAAAAGTGGCATGGAAGATATTGCATTACTTCCCTTTAAAAGATAGGTTGCAGCGTTTGTTTATATCAACAAACACTGCTAGGTGGATGTCATGGCATAGTGAGCAACGTTCGTACATATCGAGAGGTGAAATGCACCATCCTACCGATTCTCCCACTTGGAAAATAGTGGATGAACTTTATCCGGATTTTGCGTCGGAAAAACGCAACATTTGGCTTGGATTGGCTGCCGATAGTTTTAACCCATTTGGCAACATGTCTTCAAAGCATAGTGTGTGGCCTATAGCTACATTGGTTTATAACTTACCACCATGGATGTGTATGAAAGCGGCTAACACGATGATTTCATGTCTAATACCGGGTCCAAGAGCCCCCAAAAATGATATTGATGTATACTTACAGCCGTTGGTGGAAGAGTTAAGGTATTTGTGGGAGATCAAATTGGAGACATACGATATTTTAGCGAAAGAGAATTTTCTATTGAGAGCCATATTGCTGGGTACCATAAACGATTTTCTAGGTTATGCCAACCTATCCGGATGGAGTACTAAGGGAAAATTAGCATGTCCAATATGTAATGAGGAAACAAATTCAGTTCGACTAGTTCATAGTTGGAAACACTGTTATTTAGGATATCGACGATTCTTACCCATAGCACATCAGTGGAGAAATAATCATTACAGACATCTATTTGATGGCTGACGGTGTGAGAGGGGTACACCAAAGATGCTAATCGAACATGAGATTTGGAGACAACAACAGGAGATTGACCCTATAAGATTCAGAAAATCATTTAAGAAAGATTTAAAGAGCTTGAAAAAGAATTTGGCAAAAAACAAGAAATGGAAGAAAAGAAGTATCTTCTTTGAGCGACTGCCATATTCGACGTCCCTGATTGTCCGACATCATTTAGAAGTCATGTACATCGAGAAGAATATGTATGACAATATTTTAGATATGTTCAACCGATCAGGATTAGATAAAGACAACCTGAACTCGAGAAAAGACTTGGTAGAGTTAGGAATCCGTCCAGAGTTGCATCCACATGAGAGTTCAACTAAGTTTCCAGATGCTACTTATAAGCTGAGTAACGCACAAAAATCTCACATCCTCGAATTTGTAAAAAGTTTTCGAGTGCCGGATGGCTATTCATCAAATTTGAGTAGGTGCGTAGATCTAAGTAGTAAGATCATTAGTGGACTAAAAGCCCATTGTAGAGTTATGTCAATATTTTAAAGTCATTTGTGTTAAGGTGTTATAAACTAGTATTTTAAGGGATTGGGAATCATAGATTGCAATCACAATGTGTAAGTTAGAACAAATCTTTCCACCATCATTCTTTGATATTATGGTTCACCTTGTTGTGCATTTGGCTTACGAAGCTAAAATGTCCAGACCAATTCAATACTAGTGGATGTATCCGATTGAAAGATATTTAAAGAGATTGAAAGATTATGTTGGCAACAAGGCAAGAGTTGAAGGTTCCATTGCCCAGGGCTATTTGGTAGAGGAGTGCACATAGTTTATGTCTTTGTACATGCGACATGAAAATGAAGATGGGAGAGATCGGAACTACGATGGTGGTCCCTATGATGATGATTGTGAGCAGGGTTCAATGTTTAAGGTAGTTGGATGTCCGTTAAGATGCACCTGTGTCCCTAGAATGTTGACGGAAAGAGAACAAGCTTTAATCCACTCATATGTGTTAAATTAAATTGATGATATCGATTATTTTCTTCAGAAATATAATGATGCTCTTATTAACGGAGGTAGGAACGGCTGTAGTTTTTCGGTTTGGTTTAGAGCACACGTTACAGAATTGAGAAACATAGAGTCTTCTAGGTAGAGTAAGGATCTAGAGATTTTATCTCTTGGTCCATCCTATTTTGCATTTTCATTATCCAGGTATATTTGCAATGGATTTAGATTCCGAAAGATGAATTTGGATTCAACCAAGTCAACTCAACTATGTGGGGTCATTGTAAGCGCAGAACTTCCATCTGGTTGTGATGGATATTATGGATGAATTTTAGATATAGTTGAGGTATCGTTTGATAAGAATAGTCATTTAGTATTGTTTGAATGTCAATGGTGGGATGTGTATAATAAGGATAGAGGATTTAAGATTAATGAGTACGGATTTATTTCATTGAATGCACAAAGGCAATTAGGGACAAATGAACCATTTGCACTTGCAAATAAAGTCGAACAGGTTTTTTATGTGGAAGACAATATGAGTAAGGGATGGGTGATACCGGTGAAATCACTTCCCCGTAACTACTATAACTTATCAGAAAGGAGCGATGATGAAGTAGAACCATATCAAGATGAACTTGTGAGCGTACCCGTTGCATTTGGTGTAGCCGATGAAGATGTACAACTACAAACAACCAATCACATAGAAGTGGAAATGTGATTGGCCGGAAATCGGCATGGATTGGTTTGGCCGATTTGGCCGGTTTGCCCTACCAAGGCCGGATTCTAGCTTGGATCAGCCAAACCGGCCAATTCATTTCGAAAAAAGGAACCACACCCCATGGCTGGTTTGGCCGATCAAAGCCGGATTCCGGCTTGGATCAGCTAAACCGGCCGATTCATTTGGAAAAAGGAAAGAAACCACACCCCATAGTCGGTTTGGCCGATCTAAGCCGGAATTCGGCTTGAATCGGCCAAACCAGCCGATTAGTTTGGTAAAAGGCAAGAAAGCCCACCCCAAGGCCGGTTTGCCCGATCCAAGCCAGAATTCAGCTTGGATCAGCCAAATCGGCTGATTCATTTGGAAAAAGGCAAGAAACCACACCCCATGGCTAGTTTGGCCGATCCAAGTCAGATTCCGACTTGGATCGACCAAACCGGCCGATTCATTTGGAAAAAGGAAAGAAACCACACCCCACCAGCTTGGATCGGCCAAATTGGCTGATTCATTTGGAAAAAGGTAAGAAAGCCCACCCCAAGGCAGGTTTGCCCGATCCAAGTCAGAATTTGGCTTGGATCAGCCAAACCAACCGATTCATTTGGAAAAAGGCAAGAAACCACACCCCATGGCTGGTGTGGCTGATCCAAGTCGAATTTCGACTTGGATCGGCCAAACCGGCCGATTCATTTGGAAAAAGTCAAGGAACCACACCCCATGGCCGGTTTGGCCGATCAAAGTTGGATTCTGACTTGGATCGGCCAAATCGGCCGATTCATTTTGAAAAAGGAAAGAAACCACACCCCATGGCCGATTCGGCCGATCCAAGCCGGAATTCAGCTTGGATCGGCCAAATCGGCCGATTAATTTGGAAAAAGGCAAGAAAGCCCACCCCAAGGCCAGTTTGCCTGATTTAAGTTAGAATTCGGCTTAGTTGGCCAAACCGGCCGATTCATTTAAATAAAGGAAAGAAACCACACCCCTCCGGCTTGGACCGGCCAAACCGGCCGATTAATTTGGAAAAAGGCAAGAAAGCCAACCCCAAGGCCGGTTTGCCCAATCCAAGCCAGAATTTGACTTGGATCGGCCAAACCGGCCGATTCATTTGGAAAAGGGAAAGAAACCAGACCCCATGGCCAGTTTGGCCGATCCAAGTCAGATTCTGGCTTGGATCGGCCAAACCAATCGATTCATTTGGAAAAAGTCAAGGAACCACACCCCATGGCCGGTTTGGCTGATCAAAGTCGGATTCCGGCTTGGATCCGCAAAACCGGCCAATTCATTTGGAAAAAGGAAAGAAACCACACCCCTCCGGCTTGGATCGGCCAAACCGGCTGATTAATTTGGAAAAAGGCAAGAAAGCCCACCCCAAGGCCAGTTTGCCCAATCCAAGCCGAAATTCGACTTAGAACGGCCAAATCAGCCGATTCATTTGGAAAAGGGCAAGAAACCAGACCCCATGGCCAGTTTAGCCGATCCAAGTCAGATTTTGGCTTGGATCGGCCAAACTGGCCGATTCATTTGGAAAAAGTCAACAAACCACACCCGATGGCCAATTTGGTCTATCAAAGCCGGATTCCGGCTTGGATTTGCCAAACCGGCCGATTCATTTGAGAAAAGGAAAGAAACCACACCCCATGGCCGGTTTGCCCGATCCAAGCCAGAATTCAGCTTGGATCAGCCAAACCGGCTGATTCATTTGGAAAAAGGCAAGAAACCACACCCTATGGCTGGTTTGGCCTATCCAAGTCAGATTCCGACTTGGATCGGCCAAACCGGCCGATTCATTTGGAAAAAGGAAAGAAACCACACCCCACCAGCTTGGATCGGCCAAATTGGTTGATTCATTTGGAAAAAGGTAAGAAAGCCCACCCCAAGGCAGGTTTGCCCGATCCAAGTCAGAATTTGGCTTGGATCAGCCAAACCAACCGATTCATTTGGAAAAGGCAAGAAACTACACCCCATGGTGTGGTCGATCCAAGTCGACTCGACTTGGATCGGCCAAACCGGCCGATTCATTTGGAAAAAGTCAAGGAACCACACCCCATGGCCGGTTTGGCCGATCAAAGTTGGATTCTGACTTGGATCGGCCAAATCGCCCGATTCATTTTGAAAAAGGAAAGAAACCACACCCCATGGCCGATTCGGCCGATCCAAGCCGGAATTCAGCTTGGATCGGCCAAATCGGCCGATTAATTTGGAAAAAGGCAAGAAAGCCCACCCCAAGGCCAGTTTGCCTGATTTAAGTTAGAATTCGGCTTAGTCGGCCAAACCGGCCGATTCATTTAAAAAAAGGAAAGAAACCACACGCCTCCGGCTTGGATCGGCCAAACCGGCCGATTAATTTGGAAAAAGGCAAGAAAGCCCACCCCAAGGCCAGTTTGCCCAATCCAAGCCAGAATTCGACTTGGATCGGCCAAACCGGCGGATTCATTTGTAAAAAGGCAAGAAACCACACCCCATGGCCGGTTTGGCTGATCCAAGTCGGATTATGGCTTGGATCAATCCGGCTTGGATTAGCCAAACTGGCCAATTCATTTGAAAAAAGTCAAGGAACCACACCCCATGGCCGGTTTGGCCGATCAAAGTCGGATTCCAGCTTGGATCCGCAAAACCGGCCAATTCATTTCGAAAAAGGAAGGAAACCACACCCCTCCGGCTTGGATCGGCAAAACCGGCTGATTAATTTGGAAAAAGGCAAGAAAGCCCACCCCAAGGCCAGTTTGCCCAATCCAAGCCGAAATTCCACTTAGATCGGCCAAATCAACCGATTCATTTGGAAAAGGGGAAGAAACCAGACCCCATGGCCAGTTTGGCCGATACAAGTCAGATTCTGGCTTGGATCGGCCAAACTGGCCGATTCATTTGGAAAAAGTCAACAAACCACACCCGATGGTCGATTTGGCCGATCAAAGCCGGATTCCGGCTTGGATTTGCCAAACCGGCCGATTCATTTGAGAAAAGGAAAGAAACCACACCCCATGGCCGATTCGGCCGATCCAAGCCGGAATTCAGCTTGGATCGGCCAAATCGGCCGATTAATTTGGAAAAAGGCAAGAAAGCCCACCCCAAGGCCAGTTTGCCTGATTTAAGTTAGAATTCGGCTTAGTCGGCCAAACTGGCCGATTCATTTCAAAAAAGGAAAGAAACCACACGCCTCCGGCTTGGACCGGCCAAACTGGCCGATTAATTTGGAAAAAGGCAAGAAAGCCCACCCCAAGGCCAGTTTGCCCAATCCAAGCCAGAATTCGACTTGGATCGGCCAAACCGGTGGATTCATTTGGAAAAGGGCAAGAAACCAGACCCCATGGCCAGTTTGGCCGATCCAAGTCGGATTCTGGCTTAGATCGGCCAAACCAGTCGATTCATTTGGAAAAAGTCAAGGAACCACACCCCTTGGCCGGTTTGGCTGATCAAAGTCGGATTCCAGCTTGGATCCGCAAAACCGGCCAATTCATTTGGAAAAAGGAAAGAAACCACACCCCTCTGGCTTGGATCGGCCAAACCGGCTGATTAATTTGGAAAAAGGCAAGAAAGCCCACCCCAAGGCCAGTTTGCCCAATCCAAGCCGAAATTCGACTTAGATCTGCCAAATCAGCCGATTCATTTGGAAAAGGGGAAGAAACCAGACCCCATGGCCAGTTTGGCCGATCCAAGTCAGATTCTGGCTTGGATCGGCCAAACTGGCTGATTCATTTGGAAAAAGTCAACAAGCCACACCCGATGGTCGATTTGGCCGATCAAAGCCGGATTCCGGCTTGGATTTGCCAAACCGGCCGATTCATTTTAGAAAAGGAAAGAAACCACACCCCATGGCCGGTTTGGCCGATTCATTTGGAAAAAGGCAACAAACCACACCCCAAGGCCGATTTGGCCGATCCAAGCTAGAATTCAACATGGATCAGCCAAACCGGCCGATTCATTTGGAAAAAGGAAAGAAACCACACCACACCAGCTTGGATCGGCCAAATTGGTTGATTCATTTGGAAAAAGGTAAGAAAGCCCACCCCAAGGCAGGTTTGCCCGATCCAAGTCAGAATTTGGCTTGGATCAGCCAAACCAACCGATTCATTTGGAAAAAGGCAAGAAACCACACCCCATGGCTGGTGTGGCTGATCCAAGTCGGATTTCGACTTGGATCGGCCAAACCGGCCGATTCATTTGGAAAAAGTCAAGGAACCACACCCCATGGCCGGTTTGGCCGATCAAAGTTGTATTCTGACTTGGATCGGCCAAATCAGCTGATTCATTTTGAAAAAGGAAAGAAACCACACCCCATGGCTGATTCGGCCGATTAATTTGGAAAAAGGCAAGAAAGCCCACCCCAAGGCCAGTTTGCCTGATTTAAGTTAGAATTCGGCTTAGTCGGCCAAACCGGCCGATTCATTTCAAAAAAGGAAAGAAACCACACGCCTCCAGCTTGGATCGGCCAAACCGGCCGATTAATTTGGAAAAAGGCAAGAAAGCCCACCCCAAGGCCAGTTTGCCCAATCCAAGCCAGAATTCGACTTGGATCGGCCAAACCGGCGGATTCATTTGGAAAAGGGCAAGAAACCAGACCCCATGGCCAGTTTGGCCGATCCAAATTGGATTCTCGCTAGATCGGCCAAAAACCGGGCCGATTCATTTAGAAAAAGTCAAGGAACCACACCCCATGGCCGGTTTGGGTGATCAAAGCTCGATTCCAGCTTGGATCCGCAAAACCGGCCAATTCATTTGGAAAAAGGAAAGAAACCACACCCCTCCGGCTTGGATCAGCCAAACCGGCTGATTAATTTGGAAAAAGGCAAGAAAGCCCACCCCAAGGGCAGTTTGCCCAATCCAAGCCGAAATTCGACTTAGATCGGCCAAATCAGCCGATTCATTTGGAAAAGGGGAAGAAACCAAACCCCATGGCCAGTTTGGCCGATCCAAGTCAGATTCTGGCTTGGATCGGCCAAACTGGCCGATTCATTTGGAAAAAGTCAACAAACCACACCCGATGGTCGATTTGGCCGATCAAAGCCGGATTTCGGCTTGGATTTGCCAAACCGGCCGATTCGTTTGAGAAAAGGAAAGAAACCACACCCCATGGCCGGTTTGCCCGATCCAAGCTAGAATTAGGGCCAGATCGGCCCAAACCGACGATTCATTGGAAAAAGGAAAGAAACCACACCCCACCGCTTGGATCGGCCAAATTGGTGATTCATTGAAAAAGGTAAGAAAGCCCACCCCAAGCGAGTGCTTGCCCTCATCCAAGCGAGAATTTGGCTTGGATCACCCAAACCAACCGATTCATTTGGAAAAAGGCAAGAAACCACACCCCATGGCTGGTGTGGCTGATCCAAGTGACTTGGATCGGCCAAACTGGCCAATTCATTTGGAAAAGGTCAAGAAATGACACCCCATGGCCGGTTTGGCCGATCGAAGCTGGATTCTGGCTTGGATCAGCCAACCCGGCCGATTCATTTGGAGAAAGGAAAAAAACCACACCCCACGGCCGATTTGCCCGATCCAAGCCGGAATTCAGCTTGGATCGGCCAAATCGGCCGATTAATTTGGAAAAAGGCAAGAAAGCCCACCCCAAGGCCAGTTTGCCTGATTTAAGTTAGAATTCGGCTTAGTCGGCCAAACCGGCCGATTCATTTAAAAAAGGAAAGAAACCACACGCCTCGCGTTTGGATCGGCCAAACCGGCCGATTAATTCGAAAAAGGCAAGAAAGCCCACCCCAAGGCCGGTTGCCCAATCCAAGCCGACCCGACTTGGATCGGCCAAACCGGCGGATTCATTTGGAAAAGGGCAAGAAACCAGACCCCATGGCCAGTTTGGCCGATCCAAGTCGGATTCTGGCTTAGATCGGCCAAACCAGTCGATTCATTTGGAAAAAGTCAAGGAACCACACCCCATGGCCGGTTTGGCTGATCAAAGTCGGATTCCGGCTTGGATCCGCAAAACCGGCCAATTCATTTCGAAAAAGGAAAGAAACCACACCCCTCCGGCTTGGATCGGCCAAATTGGCCGATTAATTTGGAAAAAGGCAAGAAACCACACCCCCATGACCAGTTTGGCTGATCAAAGCTAGATTCTGGCTTGGAATAGCCAAATCGGTCGATTCATTTGGAAAAAGGCAACAAACCACACCCAAAGGCCGATTTGGCCGATCCAAGCTAGAATTCAACTTGGATCAGCCAAACCGGCCAATTCATTTAGAAAAAGGCAAGAATACCCACCACAAGGCTGGTTTGGCTGATCCAAGCCAGAATTCGGCTTGGATCGGCCAAACCGGCCAATTCATTTGGAAAAAGGATGGAAACCACACCCCATGGCCGGTTTGGCCGATCCAAGTCGGAATTCGACTTGGATCGGCCAAACCAGCTGATTCATTTGGAAAAATGCAACAAACCACACCACAAGGCCGGTTTGGCAGATCCAAGCCGGAATTTGGCATGGATCAGCCAAACCAGCTGATTAATTTGGAAAAAGGCAAGAAACCCCACCCCAAGGGTGGTTTGCCTGATCCAAGTCGGAATTTGGCTTGGATCGGCCAAACCGGCCTCTTAATTTGGAAAAAGGAAAAAACCCCACCCCAAGGGCAGTTTGTCCGATCCAAGTTAGAATTCGGCTTGGATTGGCCAAACCTGCCAATTCATTTGGAAAAAGGCAAGAAACCACACCCTATTGCCAGTTTGACCGATCCAAGCCAGAATTTGGCTTGGATCGGCCAAACCGGCCGATTAATTTCAACTTGCTTTAGCAACTTTATTTTATTGTAGATGAAGAAATTTAGCAAGAGTCGATGCACATCTAGGAGTGGGATAGCCGGTGGATCCACTGATCAGTCCGATGGTTCTTAGGGCCCATCTTAGCCTACCCAGGATGTGATGCCATCTGGTGGACCATCCCAAGCGGTTGACACTCACCCTACTGCGGTGATGCCCCCTACAAACTGCCCATCTTCTTCCGCCTCAAGTAAATATTTAATTTTTTAGATTTTTTAGATTTATAAACATCAAATTTTAAATTTGTTCAAACTTTTGGCATGTAGCTACAGTTGCTAGACGTGAAAGAGGTCCTACAAAGGCGTATAATGTGCAAACATTAGCGCCTGGGCAGACCTTGAACGTCTGGGTCATTGGAGGATCGGGTGTAGGCCCGAATGGCCAGGAGTTCACCTCACATCTTGGAGTCTGCAATATGGTACATTGTAATTTATGGCAACAGGATTACATGACCATTCTAGATGACAAAAAAGAGGCGATATTTAGAGATCTCGAGGTAAATAAAAGTACTTCAGCTTATTTGTTTTTTTACTTGAAAATTACTAATCTATATATTCTTCTTGCTTGTAGCAACATTTTACATTTGAGCGATCTCCATCCATAGATGCGGAAATTTTATGGCATATGGGGAGATGCAAAGAAAACAAATGGGTCATCTGAAGAAGAAGGTAAAATTTTCATATTTATTGTTTTAGTAAATGATTGTGTACTATAACTAATACAATTTCGGTGTGCAGTATTTTACAGGATGCTCACTGGAGGAGGCACTTGTCGTTGTGCCTCCACAATGTGATCCGAACTAATGGCGTCATATGTGTGAGATATGGCAGAGGGACGACAATAAGGTAAAGAATCTATTTAATTTAAAAGTTATTCACATTTGATAACTCAATTTTTTTTCTAAAAAAACTATCGTGTTAAGAACTTATTTGCAGGCACTTAGCGAAAGGAATAAAACAAACATGGCTAATTTGAGCATGCCTTATAGGCAAGGAAGAACCAACATTCATTAGCTTCAGATAGACTTTGTAAGTTTCTAGATTTTTTATTCACTATTGAATATCTCTATAATAGTACTGATATTTTCATAATGATTTTCTTTGAACAGACATAAAAAGAAGGGCGCCGTCCTACATGTCCAGAGGTCTTCGAGATGACCCAGATGAAAGAGGCGGAAGATGGATCTCTCATATGGAGCAACAAGCAAAGTCGTCAAGTTATGGTAAAAATACATTTTATTTGTATCATTAGAAAATTTTCATTTCATATAGCAACTGACTTTATATTTACATTATGTAGGACGACATGCGTCAGTTGATGAATACTCCCCAGTTAGAGGAATCGGATGCTGGGAATTCTGAGCAATCGTTCTCTCCCGAGGATGCATTCATCACCATGTTTGGCAGAGATAGGCCGGGATGAATCTGATGTGGGGGGAGAGGACAAACCCGCAACACCTGGTATGGTATAAGCAGTGGAAGTGCGAATACCTCTGCGGGTCCGGGCTATCAGGAGTTGGTAGACAAAGTCGATACTCAAGCTAGTCAAATTGAGAAACAAAACTCGATGATCGACTCGCTCCAACAAAAACTGAACGCTCAATGTCAACAATTTCAGGAGTTAATGACATGACTAACACAAGAAATGTTAGCCCAATTAAATAGTAGACTCCCCCCACCTGCGGATCCGTCGAGTTTGAGGCCACCTCCACCACATAGAGGCGCACGGAGAGACAAGGAGGAGGAGGAAGACAACGATGAGGACGAGGAGCGTTCTTTTGGGGAGGATGAGTGAGAGTTTTCTCCCTATTTTACTATTTTTTTGTATTTGAGATATTTGTTGTGTATAGAACAAATTTTATAAATGTGAATCTTTCTTGTTAAAGAATGTGAATGTTTCTTATTTATGAATGTGAATAGTTATAAGTCAATGAATGTATGGATGAATGTGTGATTGTTTATCCTCGAGTGTCTATGAATGTATTAAATTTGGGAGCGATGGCTTCAATGTGTTGATTTGAAAGTGTACAAGAAAAATTGTATATTCACGTATGGATGTGTTTCTACGTGAATACATTCATGTGCGGGGCATTTTTTTTAAAAAAACTGTAAGTTAATGGCGATGGCTCCTTCTAGCTGTCGCCAAAAAAGTTTTAAGCAACAGCTGATTACGTAATGGCGACAGTTGGAAGCCGTCGCAAAACTAGAAAATGCACCCCAGGATCACTTCCGACGGTGCAAAAGTGGGGTTTGGCGACGGCTCCCAACTGTCGCTTATAGTCGCTGTAAGTTAATGGTGATGGCTCCTTCTAGCCGTCCCAAAAAACCTTTTAAGCAACGACTTATTACATAATGGCGACGGTTCTCAGTTATCATAAAACCAGAAAATTGCACCCCGATATCCTTTCCGATGGTGGAAAATTAGGTTTTGGCAACGGCTAACTGTCATTGCTAATAGTTGGTCGGGTTTTTAAGTTTACTTGCGACGGCTAAAAGCCATAGCCAAAAAACTTATTAGTGACGGCTATAGCCGTCCTTATTAACTTAACTGTGACGGCCCAGAGCCGTCGCCAATAACATTAACAGCGACGGCTTGCATTTAGCCATCGCCATTATTATTGACGATGGCCTCCAGCTTATAAGTTGTTGCCATTATCATTTGGCGACGGCTTTTCAGTTATTGGCGATGGCGAGCAGCTGTCACCAGTGATCATGTTTCTTGTAGTGTAACAAGAGTCTCTCTGACATAATCCCTACCAAACATCACCTAAACTGCCCTCATATCTTCCATGTTTAGTGACAAAAAGGACGATTTTCGTGAACTTGCCACAATGGTCAGCACTAGGGCCGTAAATGGGTCGGATTCGGTAGCGAAATCACCAGAATTTGATTTCAATTTCAATAAGGGTTAAGGGATTTCAATTTCGATTCCGATTTCAGAATCATTATGTTTCGATTTCAATCTGATTCCGATTCCGTTATCAAAATCGGATCCGAATCCGATAATTTCTGAAATACATATTAAATATTAATTTTTATTTAAAATAAATTAATAATTTACATATAACTACAAAAATTTATTATTATCTCTTTAAAATTTTATTTTTATTATTTTATTATTTTATATAATTAATATTTTAATTTATTTTAATTTATTTTAATTTATTTATTTTAATTTATTTATTTATTATCAAAATTGGATTAATCGAAATAGAATTAATTAATTTTTGATTCTGATTTCGATAAATTACTGAAAATATCTTATTATAATTTAGATAATTTATAAGATATAAAAGTAAATTTAAAATTTTATAATTTTATAATTTTTATCAAAATTAAATCAAAATATTAAAATATCAAATTCTGTTTACACTCGTAGTCAGCACCCTGCCAACATAAGCACACCACGATTTGCGGACCGTGTGGTCCCGTGTTCAAGCCCGTGACATCTTCCCAAACAAAGGAATGGGCCTCCACGAGAGAGGCGATGTTCCACCACCACGCATAGGGGTGTCAATGGGCCGGGCTTGGGCTGGCCCGGCCCAGGCCCACTTCAGCCCATATATATAGAGCCCAAGCCCAAGCCCATCTAGAAAGCCCAACGGGCTTAAATGGTGTAATTGGGCTTTAGCCCGCCAAAGCCCGTTAGCCCAATGGGCTTGAGTTTTGTAAACCAGTCATAAATAAAAAAAATTTAAAAAAATCATAAAATTAATACAAATATGAAAAATTTTAAGAATCACAAAGATATTATAAAATTATCCGTAATTTTCATAATTCAGCTAAATGTAAAATATAAAAAATAGAATGCCTATCAATTTGTGAATTGCGATAATTTAAGAAATAAAAACAATACAATAGAAGTGATGATGCTGGTCTGAGAAGCTACGGTAGTCCTATGAACTTGAACAATGCAACTATGCAAGCATCAACAATGTGAATAACTAGTTAATCTGGTGATAAAAAGAATCACTTGTGTTTCCAAAACTAAAGACCATAATTCAAAGAATTTTTCAAGCACTGAGAGCTTTGTAATCTGCAAAAACTTGAAATAAAAAGTTGTTGTGTGAAATTGAAAACCAATTGGGAATGCAATCAACATACAAATCTGAATCAAGTCAAGTCTCATCCAATCAACATACAACGTACAGATATAGAACATGAATAAATACAAATCTGAGCCAAGTACTAACAGAAAAAATTTTCCAACGTACAGATATAGAAAAAAAATTACATAGTTGTATTTCAATAGTACATCTTTCATTTGATCTCTGAAAGTTCTCCTCCCTCTCTATTTCTCTGATCATATGCAGGCAAATAATATATATATAGGAATCAATTATTGACCACTTGGAACTGAAACCAGCCGCATCAGCCATCAGCTCGATGACTAGTTCAGATGCCAAAACCCCATGTAGGTTGGATTGCAGCAGCATCACAGTAGCATGGATTCATGGAAGAGCCCTCGGCTTCTTTGTTCTCCTTGTCCTTTGGTCTATAGCAGCCGCAGGGGCATCAGCAACAGCAACACAGCATCATGGGGTGGTTTTGGTGACTGGTTTACAGGCAGAACAAGACTTATTCAGGTTTTGGGCCCTCTTTGTAGGTCCAAACAGGGGCGTTTGCAAATAGCATTTAGGGGCTTTAACGGGACATAATAGGGTACTTTGAGGTGCACATATGGATTGTTGAAAGGGGCTTCTGCTGGTCTGTTCTAAGGTCAACTTTTGAGTCCAAACATGGGGTTTTTTGGATCTGTTATAGGGCTGTTTTAGGGGCCTGTATAGAGCTGAAAACAGACCCGTTTTAGGATATAACCATGGGGGTTTCTTGTCCTGTTTATAGGGGTCCAAACAGGGGTTTGATATTGAGTGATTTGGGGCTGCACACAGGACAAAGCAGAGGATGTTTAGAAGGGTTGAGGGAGGAAGGGTGAAAATAGATTATTTCTGTGACAGAATATAGGAGGGGGGCTGCCCCCCCTTTTTTTTCTTCTTCCCTCTACCTTTTTTAGTCTCTTCCTTTCCTCTTGGCGCAACAACAAAGTAGGATGGCCAAGAGTCTTCCTTCTTCCTTTCCCTCCTTTGGCCTTCCTTGGCAGGTACTAAGCGAGGGGAAGGTTGGGCTGAGAGATCTTAAAATAAATTTCAATTGATTCAAGCAAACCAAAACAACCTCCAATCTGCACAGTCTGAATAGATCTGAAAAATTCCAAGATTTAAAGAAATCAAATGATCTCAAACGAACTTTAAGTTTAAACAACCTGTCAAGCACCAAATTCAATTCAATTTCAACTCAACAAATTCAAATTGAAATGCTCAACTAGGCTATCACTGACAGGAACGGTAAAATAATGTAAAGGAGCAAAATTCTGCAACACCACGGGTAGCCTATGGGCTCAAACAAAGACTTTCCTACTGCCGCCTGTTGTTGGGTCATGTTGTCACTTTTGCAGCTAGGCTGCTAGCCGTGGTCTTCATCTCCAGGCCCTGTGTATTGGTTTTTTCCTATCTTGTTTGTACAAATGAACATTCTTTTAGCTGTAGAGCACCATGTCCTTGTCTTTGGTTCAAAAAGCTGGTTCACAAAGCCCGGTTAACCACTTGATTAAATGTTCACTTACAAAATAAATTATGGTATTCAACAGTTGTATGGTATCTAACACAAATACGAAAATAAAGCAACATAAAAGAAAGAGTCAAAATGTACCTGAAAATCATGAGATTATAAATAGACATTTAGTCATAAGTCCTGCTCAATTACTTGAAGACAATGTGAGCTCTAAAAAAAAGAAAAAAGTTAATTGGTGTAAAAAGCAAAAAAGATAATACGAAGAAGTTAATATACCTGCCATGCTATCTTTTAACCAATCTTGTGCACAGATTAAAGTCTTTACAGTCTCTGGAGACAACGAACTTCTATATTGATCAATAATTCTTCCACTTGTGCTAAATGCAGATTCTGAAGCAACTGTAGAAGCTGGAATTCCCAAAATATCTCGTGCCATTTTTGAAAGTAATGGATACTTGATCATATTATCTTTCCACCAAGTTAAAATGGTAAAACCTTTTTGACTTCGAGATACAACGCTCTCCTCTAGATATCGATCCAATTCAGATTTTGAGTCTTGCAATAAAATTTGTGAATGAAGAAATTGGTCAAACCCACTCAAAATATCAACTTCCTCATTTTCTCCTAATGATGGATCCTCATTTTCTTGCATTTGAAGATTGCATTCATTCATACTTGTGGAAGCAAATTGTTGTGAATATACATCAAAAAGATCATAGATGCCTTGTTTAATACGAATTAAATTCAAAGAAGCCTCGGAGCCAAAAAGATCCATTAATGCACAAGTAACAAACATCAACTTGTACCTAGGGTCAAGCACCGTTGCAATAGCAAATAATAATGTAGAATCTTCTATTTCTGACCAATATTTGTCAAATTTCTCTTGCATCTTGACAATCATATCATGAACAAAATCATGTGAATTTTGCATTTCTTGTCTCAACAATTTCTTGACATTACAAATTTCAATCAAAGCTATGTTTGAACTAGGTTCATCAGTCGTCGAAAATGTATTTGTAGCATTATAAAAGACTTTTAAGAATTTGCACATAAACTCTGCCTTTGACCATTCCTCAAGTGTGGGAGCACAATTAAAACCTGTATCCCATGTCTCCAATGCCATAAAAGCTTTTTTGTAGGAAAGTGCAGCATCCAACATCATGTAAGTAGAGTTCCATCGGGTGGGAGTGTCATATGGAAGACCTTTCTTCCCAGATAATCCAACTTGTTGCACAATTTCATTAAACTTTTGTTTTCGTGCTTGTAATGATTTAACATACTTTACAGACTCACGAACACTAGAAATTGAAGAACGAGCCTCATTTAAACCATCTTGCACAATTAAGTTCAAAATATGTGCATAACATCTCACATGAAAAAAATTTCCATTCAGAACAAGAGATTGTTTCTCTACAAGATTTCTTCTCACTAGTCTACAAAGTACATCATTACTGGATGCATTATCCAAAGTGAGACCAAATATTTTTCTATCAATTCCCCAATCCATAAGAGATTTTAAAAGAACTTTTGCAAGTGAAGAGCCAAAGGTGGTGATTCAACCATCGAAATTCAATAACTCGCTTATGTAATTTCCATTCAAGATCAACAAAATGAACCGTGATACTCATATATCCCAATGTTTGATTTGATGTCCATAAATCTGTAGTAAGACTTAACCTTCCACATTCATTACTCAATATTTTTCTCCATTTTTCTCTCTCATTCTCGTATATCTTCTCACAATCAGCCTTAATTATGTTTCGAGACACACTGTCAAATTCTGGATTAAGACTTCTAGCAAAATTTTTAAATGCCACACGCTCTACAAATGTGAAAGGTAATTCTAACATAATAACCATTTTTGCTAATTCAAGTCGTGAAAATGCTTGATCAAATTTAAAGTTCAAAATTTGACTAATCCGTGGGCTC
The DNA here is from genome assembly GCA_036172225.1 of Cryptocoryne crispatula var. balansae. Taxonomy (NCBI): domain Eukaryota; kingdom Viridiplantae; phylum Streptophyta; class Magnoliopsida; order Alismatales; family Araceae; genus Cryptocoryne; species Cryptocoryne crispatula. The sequence continues at coordinate 24,244,541 of CM069928.1, forward strand.
TTGCTTTGTGAAGGACGTTTAGAACACTGAGTAGTATGCCGTGACAAATGACTTGTCCCCACAGATTTTGAACATGCAAAAGTGGCATTGCAATAATTACATATTGCTCTTTTACTCCCATCTTCTAAAACTTTCTCATTAAAATGCAACCAAACTTTTGAAATTCGTTTACGAGGACGTGATGAGGAGGAATGTGTCTCAAGTTCAGTGGTTGACAGATTTATGCTAGATTCAATATTCAAACTCTCATTTAATTCCATATGAAATATAAAAAAACTAAATAAATATGACAGACCACATACGGATTTGAGGATAAATGTACTTTAAGAATACAATATAAATTGGAAATAGGACAATAGCTACCTAGATAATTCAAAAGTAATTAACATGAAACCATCACTGTTCATTCACACGACTTAGCAACTACCTTTTGTCTCTTGACCTAGATAACCTGAAATATATCTAATTTCTTGCTGTTTTGTTTATAAAATTACATATTATAAGTCAGATACGAGCAGGGATTATGTTTAGAACATAATTGAATAGTTTAGAACATAATTGAAGGCATACATAATTGAGCAGGGATTATGTTTTGATTATATATAGTATTCAAGGCAACAACACCTAGTAAACAGTTTAGAACATAATTGAAGGCATACATGATAATCAGAGATCTTCAAACTGTTAAGCACCAGACCTACACCAAAGCAAACACTTGACTGAACCACCTTCTGCAAGCCCCCCCCCCCTAAAAAAAGGTTTCCTACCCAAAAAGCATGTATTCTATTTCTGACCATGCTATACACGTAATGGCTAGCCCAATAGAATTTCATTCCCTATGAATAGGTACGTATAAGAGAGGATTGAAGCCAGTCTCACCAAGAATGGAAGTAGGTGCTAAAGAGGGAAATGCGGGAGCATGACACTTGATTAAGATCCATCTCAACATCCAAAAGTCTGTACACAAAAGGGGTAAATTATGGAATTCCTTTCTAGAGGTTCAATGGTCTAGTGTAGTTAATAATAAAAGAAGAGAATTTAAACAAGATCTTTTCATTGTGAAGAGCTAGGAGGCAACCATGTAAAGCCTTAAAAATGTGTCATTTTCATATAATGGATGGAATTCACAAGCTTTAACTTAGTTTGATTCTGCTCACATATCTTTTTCCGTCCATGCGCTGTTAATCAAAAGCTAGAGAGGAACCGACTCGTTGTTTTGTTGTTTTCTTCTTGTTATATATCCGGGTAAGGCGAATTTGTATCATATGTCATTCGCCTTAAGGGTGTAAAGTTATTAAAATGGGCAACCTCTTGCTGTAGACATTTGCTATGTTCAATTTTAATACAATTATACTTGAATGCGAGCACCGTGTTAATTTTTCTTTAATTTAGAAATCTGAATCTGATGGTGTCTCAAACACATCTCTATAGATGGTGTTTGACCTAAGCATCCTCTACTAAGCATTGAGTAGTTAATGTTCTTCATCTCAACAGGGTTCCTAAAGAAATTAGTGATGCGGATATGTGCAGAGATTCCAGCATTGGAGGAAGTAGCAATATTGCAATAAATCCGTGCATATCGTAAATAGTGAGCAAGGCTTCTTTGGGAGACAAACCCAACTATGTTCAAGATGGTTCTTCAAGTGAATTTTGTAACCCTACTCGGGACTCTTTTTTTTGAGTACTTGGAAAGAGATCCACCATATGGCAGTAGAACCTTTAGGTGACATATATACAAAGTAGTTGTATAGAGAGTGATAATACAAGAAAAATCTTAGCATGGCATGCAAACGGGTGATTTTTTTACGGTATCTATATCCGTCTTAGGCTTACCGAGCTTTTGCCACTCAATCTATGTCCTTATATACATGGAAAATAAGGAGTGCATTCGTAAACAAATGCCCTGGTTGTCCGCCATTTCTCGGTCATTTTCATTTTTTTTTTTTTGCAGAGGATGCAAGAAGCCAACAGAATTATGATAAGGAACGGAGTAGTTCGGATAATTTGATCAGTATCACGGAAGATAATTTGATCAGTATCACCTAGATAAATTCAGACTTTTTCAAACACGATATAACATCAACAGATGAGAAAAGCGACAGTGAAAAACAGGAAAAAGCGAAATTTTAACTAAGAAGGCTAACCAATAAAAACTCCTAACCTTGTTCAACCAAATTGGCGAGATGACTTTGATTTCAGAACGAAAGGATGACACGAACGGACTTGGCCCTGTTTATCCAGTCCCCGCAGCCAACAAAGATCAAGGAGAGGAGTGAAACAGTGAGCCAGCAACCTATAAACAAAAAAATCGGTGAAATCTAGTCCTGTAGAAGGACGGGGGTGGGGATCCTAATAGGATTCACCTGCTGGATGGCGTTGCTCACTGCAGTCGCCGTTGTGCTTAGAATCCCGCTGCGAGTTGTGCTGCTACTCAAGGAAGAGGGGGAGGAAGCTGATGAACGGGAGGAAGGTTGGACGGTGGCGGACAGCCGGTGGAGCTCCCTCCGCATGTCCAATCACAGATCCACACCGACGGGCGACAGTCGCCGAAACCCTACGCAGGCATTGAGCTTGGGGTGCCGGGCCGCCGGCTGCCGGCCGCCGGGTGCTACGGGATGCCGTGGTCGTGGACTCGCGGGCGCTTCACTACGGGATGTCGTGGTCGTGGCCCGACGGGCTTTAGATGGGCCAGCGGGCCGTGCTCACCGGGCCAGTCGATAAAACGAAAATGGGAATGGATTTGTTAGTTAAGCCCGTTTCAATTTTTTGAGCGCTCAGAGCCCGGCCCGCGATGGGTTTTTTGACGGGCCAACGGGCCCAGCCCGTTCATTTGACACCCCTAACCACGCATGGCCGCATGGGGAACGGTGACAAAAGAATTTCTCAAATCAGTGAACGTGGGTGAACAGGGATGAAGCTCCATTTTAAATGGGAGAGACGATGGATAACCATTAAAGAAGAAGAGGGAAACGTCATATGCAATTAAGAGGGGTGAATAAATGAGAATAGTATCAACTATTAACCTATGGGTAGGCTGAGGAAGAGGCATGTAGAGTAGAAAAATGCCATATACAATTAAGAGGGATCAATAAATGAGAATATTAAGTGATAACCGGTTAAGAAGGGAGAAATACTTGTGGTGTTACGGGATGCCTTGGACTTAGGGGTGTGCATAAAATAAAACCTCCAAACGGTTGAAATTGAATTTAACCCACTTAGCTTGGTTGGGTTCAACTGATTTAGACTTCTCCAAAAACTTAACTAAGTCCCTATTTGGTAACACTATTTGACACCTCTATCACTATCAATTTTAAAATTGATATTCTTAGTAATCATTAAGAAGTGTTTGGTTAATAGTATCAATTTTGAAATTGGCAGTGAAAATAAAGCACATTATGTAATACAAGTGTCAACTTGTATCAATTTTGATATTGATACTCAAACCTCTAAAATTATCAATATCAATATTGATATAGTATCAAATTTGAAACTCTAACCAAACGGGTCATTAAGCCAACCAAAGAATTATTTGATCAAATTAAAATATGATAACAAATCTTACTATATTATTGATAAATACGTATATAGTTTTAAAGATAAAATCATATGTATATTAATCATTTACAAATAAAACATCAATTTATACATGTATGAATAACTAATTATTTTAAACATTTAATTATTTTTTGGTCTCAAATTGAATTAACATGTTTTTGTTCAATTCGATTTATGAGATTTGTTAGGTTCGATTTGGTTTCAGAAAACAATCTAAAATCACATCAAATCAAAATAGCTAAGAAAATTTGTCATCATAGAAGAAAAGAAAAGTTTGTTATGCAATTAAGAGGGGTGCATAAATAATACTATTAAATATTAAATGGTTAAGAAGTGAGAGAAAGTGGTGTATGTGGGGGGGAGGGAAAGTACTCTAATGGGGTGTTTGGTTGCATGATAATTTTTTGTACATTTTCATGATAAAAAATTGTATTAAAATAAAAAGTAAACCAACTCATGACATAAAATTATCATGTTTGGAGGGATGTGATTACAAAAAAGAGTAACCACCGCACATGACCAAATAAAGTGGGGGACCACAAGAAAAAAAAGAGAGGTGAGACCCTCTTTTTTGTTTAAGAAGAAAATCACTTTCAAAACATAAAATTGTCATGGTTGTCAAACACCTCTTTTAACAAGTTTTCTTACAATTTTTAGAAATTAAAATAAAAACCTCAATTATCATGCAACCAAACACCTCATAAATGTTTTTCTTTTGACACCATGGTGAAGTGACCTCACAGGCATATTGCACTGTGTGCGACCAGGGATCTAGCTCTCCACTCGATCCCCACATAAAACCTTCCCCTCCCCTGCTCACGAGAATGGGGGGGGGAGGTCATGTAATCGACCTACGGTCCATCAGCACTCTAAATGTTACCAACGTACTCGTACCGAAAAAAGAGTCATTGGGGGCACCAAGAAAAGCGCACGCGCTTCCGACAGTTAATGGGTCTTGGTTGCGTGACATGTTTCATGTTTGCTGTTGTTACAAAATAGCAATTATTATAAATTTATATTTTTTAAAAAAATTTGTACAAAAACGTGACGCCTTGTTCTTACACTCATTGTCCCATAACTTTCATGGTAATACATGGACACCACTTTTTTTATCATATCTCAACAAACATGATAATTTTATGTCCTACGTTATAAAAGATTTTATTTTAATATGTTTTTTATCAAGTGTGTAAAAAATATCATTTAACTAAAATGATATTTTTGAAAAAAGTTGTTAAAACATATCAGTGTGATATATTGTTACTCAAGTTTGTTCATTTATTGTTAGTTGCATTAAGGAGCTTATGCCTTGTTTGGTTAGAGTTTCATTTTTTGTACTATATCAATATTGATATTAATATTTTCAAATACTGGAGTATCAATATCAAAATTAATATAAGTTAACACTTGTATTACATGATATGTTTTGTTTGCACTAAAAATTTTAAAATTGATACAATTAACCAAACATCTCTTAATTGTTCCTATCAATATCAATTTTAAAATTGATAGTGATAGAGATACCTAATAGTGTTATCAAACAGGGCATTAAGTAAGCAAATAAACTTGAACAAGTTTATAAAATTTTAGTCTTAGTAAATATAAAAGGTGTATTCAATTAATTAAAACATAAATACATCCTATGAGAAGCATGTCTTTATTTGTCGATTCATCTAACATGATCATTCTGATTAAAATATTGTAAGGAATCAATACATGACAGCGAAAAATTTTTGATTCCATAAAACCATGATCTTTGCCTTGATCGATGCCGAACGAGTAAAATCGGGAACCGAATATGAAGTAAAACGAGAGTACCTCATGGGAATTCTCAAATCCCTCACCATGGATGAAGAGAGGACATTCCTCCTTGCTGAAAACCGTTCAAGTGTCCGGTCTCTAGCGGTATCCACACGATCTGCTTCAATAGACGAGTTCTCCCTTCCTTCGGACCTCCAGAAACCTTCCAGATCCAAGCTTGACCATGGGAGATCGCCTTCTAGAGGAGAGAGGAGTAAGAGAGGAGGCTTGGGACGTTCTCCAGCCCTATGGCTTGTTAGGGTATGGCTTCATAAGCCATTTATATATAGAAGATGGAATTTTTCACAAAAACCCAAAACTTCTATAAAATTGCATCCATGCCCTCATCTCATTGACCAGATCTATTGTGTGTGACCCACTAGGCCCAATAGTCAATTTGGTTGAAGCCTTAATTAATTTAAAAGAACAATTCATTTAAATTAAATCAAAACTGTTACCCGATAACAGTTTTTACGGCTTTCTGATCATAAAGGGTACAAGCCACATCCTATGATCCCAAATGACTTTGGGGAGTTAAATAACATCCATTGAGCCTTTCCATCATCAATTACCACACGGATTTAAATGCTCGTTCATACAATATCCCGGTCGGTCGTGGGTTCAAGACGATCGTCAACCCCTAAGTATTCCGACTCTATGAAATCTTGTACTTAGGAATGGATCAACTGGAAAACTCCTTTTCCAATTATCCTATCTACCTTGGCCAAGGATTTAGAGTACTATCCATAGGACATTCTCTCTCTCCTACCGAGAGTGAACGATCCCCTATTGTCCGCTCAATTGCCTCCACCAGGTTTCCCATATACCCAATCCATTAACTATATAGGACCACAATACTAAGTGATCCATCGATCAATAGTCAAAGTACATAGTACGCCCGGCAAGTCATCTTTGGCGACTCAGGTCAAAGATCCAACCGTGCTATTGAGATGTAAGAATAACCTGATAGACAGTTCGGTAAGATACCGATCAGGTTTTCCTAAATTGGTCAGTTCAGTGAACTCATTCCAATAATGAGCACCTGTGTGTGTATCTCAGTGTCCCCACACTGATGACCAATGAGATCGGTCATCCTCATCATATGAGAAGACATCACACACACTAGTCTATCCGGATTCTTGATGTCCCGTCTCAAGGATCCTATGACTAGGAACATTTAGATCACATACCTCTAGATGATCGATCTCATTATCATGATCTCATCATGATTCAATCATCATTGCATGTGATTAAGGACTTCATTACGATATTCGCTTCTAATAAAAGCTAGTAACGAAGTTTTGCCTATTTAATTGAATGAGATATTCCTAGAAATGTCGAATCATATCATATATGATTGGCTTGTAGGGCATACATTTCTATCAAATATATTTATACATTAAATAACCAAGATACTAGTGTGCTTATTTGTAGTCAAAGCAACTCATGTATGAATTGAATCCAACATATTATTTCATGTGCATTTATTTAACCAAATAAAAGTGTCACATTAAAGAGATAGAATTGCCAATTACCTCTCTCTCTCTACATATATAAATAAATATGTATATAATATATATAAAGTAATCCCGAAATTTTTCAAAACGAACGTTCGGGTGTAATCTGCTTCCAAACGAACTTTTTATTTCTATTCAAGCTCTTCCACTTATACTTTAATAAACAAGTCTAGTCGAATTATTAACTTTTTTGTAAAACATAACTATTCATAACAAAAACACAAAAAGTACATAATATTACAAACGAGCTAAAAGAGAAAAAATAATAACCACACGGGAGAAGAATAATAACCACATGGGAGAAGTTTTGTTGAAAATTATGTTTTTCAAGAAACAAAGATATAGTCACGTCTCAATCAACACACAAGAATGTATATCCGATCGAATAACAAAATAAAAGATTTCGTTAGCGAAATTCGACAATTGTCACAAAATTACTTGATCACATCAAAAAATTGTAAATATCATTCAAATTAACAATCTCAAGATAAAATTAACGAATATAAAACTAACAAGAAAGATAACAAGATAGAATTTGATCATGCCACGGTAGACGGTAACAAAGATAAAAAATATACGAAACAAACATAGATAAATCGAATTTCACAAATCTAGTATTATAAAAAAGATAAAAAGCTTAAAATCATATTTAGGCAAATTACATGAAAGGGAACGTGAGAGGGAGGGAGGGTTCCTCTGCTACCACAAAAATTCCCAAGCGACTACTAGGGAAGGGAGTTTGAGAGCGGGAGGGGGCAAAAGGGTCTACAGGAATGAGGGGGGACTCGGGTGGAAGAGGGGGTCTACTGAAGGTGGGGGCGAAGGAACGCCAATGAAGGGGTCAGATAGGAAAGGGAGACCGGGCGGAGGAGGGGAGGGGAGCCAAGAAGGCAGCCGTGGAGGGCGATGGAGTAAGCCGAGGTGAGGGTGTCGGGGAGTGGGGGTCCACTCGGGGCGAGGGATCCACCAAGAGGAGGGCTCTGTCAAGGCGAGGGGTCCTCCTAGGCTAGGGGGCTGCGTCCGGGAAGAAGTTTCATCGGAGAGAGTTGAAGTCCACTAGGGCGAGGGGGTTTGCCCAGGACGAGGGTTCCACATGGGTGGAGCTTCGCCACTGAGCGCTGGAGTCCATCGGGGCAAGGGGGCCTCCAAAGCCTTTCCGGCTAGTAAAATTAGTATCTTTTTTTTTTGTACACGTACTGGCCTGAACGGCCCAGAGCCTGCCGCTCGCACAGGCGACAAGGGGTCGAGCCCCCACTAACTCGGTCCCCACCTGAAAACTCTCCCCCGGGCACCCATGGCCACCTTGAACCCTACCCTCATGCTTAAAACTACGGGAGGGATGCCAATCGAACTATGCTCGGTTCAAACTATTATCAATTACCCTATTTTTACTCGCGTGATCTTCAATATACGTTATTTAAATATTAGATGGAAATTTTTTCGGTACTCCGCATTTAAACAATGCAAAGCAGAGGCCAATATATAATTATTATAGCACAAGTGGACCCGAATGCTCTCATTACTGAAACAGTAAATGATTAATAAGAATCATAAATCCAAGTAAACGCCACCTTTCATACCCAGCCGAGAGTGCCAAACAACCATATTGAAAACAAATGATTATCTGGTGTTTGGTTGGGCATTTAATTTTTAAACACTTTAACGTTAAAATTTTATATTAAAATAAAATTTAAAAATATATTAAAATTAAATTTAAACTAGCCAAAGATATATAAAAGATATTATAACAAAAAAAACAGTGGGGATCACGCCTAACTAAAGAAGGTGAGCCACCCCAAGGGAAAAAAAAGTCTCATCTTTTTATTGACCAAAAAAATATAAAACTGTAATGTCCGCCAAACACCTTTTTAGCTTTTTTTACAAAAAAAATAAGATATGATGCAACCAAATATCTCCTTAGAAACAATATCACTAACCAAACTTCTCATTAGAAAATATCATATAGAGAGAGAGAGCGCGTGCGCAATAATACTAGGGTAATAAAAATAAATCCAAGAAATTTAAAAATCAAGAATATAAGGGTACGTTTGGAATTGAGACAATTTATAGGGATGGGTTTACAAAAAAAATCATAAACAAATCAAAGACATAAGTTGACCAGAATACTTTTATTACACCCATAAATATACCTGAAACATCCATACATAATGAAATAAAGATCGTAGCACCAACTCCAAGTAATTAAACACCATCTTCCTTACCCAGCTGAGCGCTGAACAACCTCGAAAACAGCATCACTTGGATGAGAGAGTGAGAGAGATGGGGAGTTCAGAAGTTCATGAGGTTTTCGAACGTTTCCATGGCCCTGGCCGGTAAGCCCAGGAGCACGTTTATGCTCTTCCTCTCCTTGCCATGAGAGAGGAACAGGACAACCTCCTTCTCCGGCAGGGTCACCGGGCCGGACTGCACCGGCTCTCCCCACCCGAAGTCCGTCGTGTGGAACCCCAGCCGCGACCACGTCGTGATCAGCAGCGTCGAGGAGAGCGACGGCCTCGCCCTCGTCGTCTCGAAGTAGTCGATGGCCGACATCATGTAGCCGTCCGTCACCATCCCCACCGCCTCCTGCACCAGCGCCACCGCGTGCGACAGCGGCCTCTCCATCAGCTCCCCGGCGCCGCACAGGGCGTTGGTCAGCACGATGCCGTTCCCGAAATACCCCCTCGGCAGCGGCGGCTCGAACCGGTCCCTCCCGTCCACGGCAAAGAGCAGCTTCGTCTGCTGCTGCGGCTTCAGCCGCAGGGCCGCCGTCCGCGCCCGCCAGACGAACCCCGAGAGGGCCTCGAACGTCGTGCACCGGCGGAGATCGCCCCCCTCCGCCGCCCTCTTCTTCAGTCTCTCCAGCTTCTCCGGGTCGAAGCAGAAGGAGCGGTGCAGAATCTTCTCCTGCTGGTACAGCGCCGCGGAGTCGGAGACGTCCTCTATCTCGGCAAACTCGTGGTGGGGGTTCTCTATCTTCGGGGGTACCCTGGCCTTGAGGATAGTCCGGTCGACGACGGGGGGCACAGACAGCGGCAGCCCCCTCGCCGTCTCTCCCCACGAGTTCACGAACTCCATGGCGCCGATGCCGTCGAACATGCAGTGGTTCATGGCGAGGCCGAGGGTGAAGCCCCCGCACCTGAACTTGGTTATCTGCAATGCGGTGCCGGTGGATAAGTTCCAAAACCCTAAACCAGCACACGCTTTAAAAATTAATCTCTAAAATTAACACACACGAAAATTTATTTCTAAAAATAGCATATTTTTCAAAAAGTTCAATTGCTCGTTTTCAGGAGAAAATTAAGAAGTCTGGCACATTTTTTTTAAATGAATTTTAAAACTGACGGATAAAAAAATTGTTTCTAAAATAACGCACTCCTTGACTATCATAACTTCTATAAAAAAGTAAAGTCGGATTTTAAGCATCCTAGTTACAAAATAAAGTCAGATTGAAACAATTAGCTAGGTAGATTTATAGAAAATCAAGTGTGTTAGTTTGAAAATAAACTTTTTTGTAACTTTTAGCTTTTATGAGCTAAATCACTGTATCTTATTATTTCAATATCAGATTTTCAAATTTTGACTTTATTTTTCAATATTAGTTAAATTGCTTGAATCTGACTGGATTGCCAACTTCTAATAAGGCATGTTAGTTTAAAAAAAAGCTCAAATGCACACTGGGTCCATTTTAGAACATATCCTTTTATCATAAGTCCGTTTTCAAAATCACTTTATCATTAGGTCCATCTTTTCAAAATGTCATGGCGCGCGCTCCATTTTGATTTAAAAATGTCTTTTTTACCCTTCCTCTGTCGGAAGGCATTGTCGGACCCGCCATGCCGCCCAACCTCCCCAGCGGCCCATTTCGGGACCTCTTCTGAGGATCCCCCGCCGTCAGCGTGCTCCGCCACACCCCCTCTGCCGCCATCTACCGTCACCTTGCCGGTAAGTGTGCACCTGCTCATCCCTCTCCCCCCTGCTCCCTTTTCCGGCATCTAGATCAGAGCCTCATACTCCCGGCATCTCTATGTCCAATTAGGATTCTGGGGGAGGACATATGGTGGGCGGCAGACGACGGTCGGATAGGGGGGAGGACAAGAGCAGGCCGCAGGTGGACAAAGGCGTGCTGACGGTGGTGGTTCCCAGGGACGCAGACGAGCCTAGGCTCTCCGGCGTCGCCATCCCTAGCAATCTCTGAGGCAGACGCGGCGAAGGGGGCCAGAAAGGGCAGAGTGACCACTATGGGAAGTGACTTGCCATGGCCGGCTGACGGAAGACAACTTGCCCGCCGGATGGAGGACAACTTGCCGGCGACGGAGGACAACTTGCCGGCCGGCGATGCAGAATTTCTGGATGGCAAGCGCGGCGACGGAAAGAAGGATGGAGAAATGGAGGGATGAGGACGGAGCGACTAAACGGGGGTAAAATTGAGATTTGATAATGGAGTATAGGAAAATTGGATTGGGTGTTAAAAAAATTCAGTGTCGACGGACTAAATAGGATCGAAATATGGTCCTTAAATGGACCTATTAGTAATTCTCCTAAAAAATATATGTTAATCTTAGAAAATAAGTAGAAATTGTGTTAATTTAAAATGTTTTCTAAATACTCTGATCAGAGAGAGAGAGAGAGAGGTGCGGAGATGGCGGTCGGCGGGGGCGTAGATGACCTGAGCGACCAAAGGAGGGATCTCCAGGATGTTCTTGGCACCGGGGATGTTGTAAACGAGCTTCCCGAGAGCCGCGGGATCGGGCTTGGTGATATCCCCCATCTCCTGCAGGGTGCACCCGGCGTCGGCTTCGACGAAGACGGCGCCCTCGCCGGTGCAGTCGACGGTGAGCTTCATCTCCGGGCTGATGGCGAGCCTCCCGGCGAGCGGGTAGTAATGCACGAGCACCTTCGCCAGGGCCTCCTTCATCACCTCGGCCGCGCCCTCGTTGCCCTTGTCCTCTGCCTTGAAGCAGTACACCGTCTGGATCACCACGGCGATGTTCTGGTCGAGGTTGGAGAGGAAGTAGAGCCCCTTCGCCGTCTCCTCCGCCGGCGCCACCAGGGTCGGCTGCCCCCGCTGCTCCACGACGAGCTCGAAAGCCATGCCGTTGGATTCCCTCATCGCGGCAACTTCCCCCGCCACCTGCGCGCACATTATTAAAACCTCGCACGATCAGAGAAACCCAGCCGTCAATGGCTGCCGACGATCGACCGCCCCTTACGTACCATGTTATGTGAGGCCCCTGTGTCCGAGAACCACGCCGGAGAAATTAACCCTGGAGCAGGAAACGAAGATGAGGAAGGCTAGGGCAATTAAGCCGCTATATATATAGAGGGTCGAGAGGAGCCCCGGCCGCATAGAAAACAGGGAATTGAAAGCCATAACCGACACGAAAGTGACCGATCAAGCACGCAAGCTCCTCCGGTTTCAAGAAACGGACTGCTCGCCGGCCGCCGCCAGTCAAGTTGATATTGACAAGGAAGGGGGGAGGGCTGAAGGAGTAGCGGCGGCAGGCTGTGCCTCGATCGTCGTCATCCCCGTGCAGGGTTGGCCACTGAACATGCCACCAACCCTCCATTTCTGGTTACAGGAGTTGTTAAGGTTGGCATCCCAACACGCCGGCCACGGGCTGCTGACTGGTCGACGGCGTGCAGCGAGGACGGAGGTAGATGGGTCCGCCGGCCGTTGTCATGGGTCCGACCAAGAATGCCCAAACTGGCAACCACCGATTGGAGTGTGTTGGGTTGCATAAGAACAACTAGTTAGATTCTCTTTTTTTTTAAAGATAAAGTTGTGTGTTAAAATGAAGAATGATAAGATGCTCGGTTGCACGCTTAACTTGTACATTTCTGTCATCGAAAAATATGTATTAAAATAAAAAAATAACTAAAGATAAAATTACCATGTTTTTTGTCTCTTGGTGTGATAAAAACAAAAAGGTTGGAGATTAATATCGTATCACTATAAAGACAGCATCGTCTCGTCTCTTTCTTGTCTCACAAGAAACGCTCGGCAAACTTACATTCTTGCCATGGCTACCAAACATATTTGTTTAACAATTTTGTTACAAAATTATTTTTTATAGATAAATTTTAATTTATCGTGCAACAAATCACACCAAAAGGTAACTAAAACCACAAATCATGTTTAGAGAGGTAAGATAACAAAAAGTGTGGAGACCTACATAACTTAAAAAAGTGGGGGACCGTGGGAAACAAAAAAACAGGTTTCACCTCTTTTTACTTCCAAGAACAAAATCTCTATAAAAATTATATTTTTATCATAAATAATGTCAGACACCTTCTTTATAAGTTTTGTTGAAACAAATATTTTTTAGAGAAATTATTTTATCATGTACCCAAACACTACTCTATGGCCCATCTATAATGAGATAGAGAAGAATAATCTAGGTTAATTCTTCCGGTCGGTATCAATTACAATTTATTAGGTGTCTCCAAAGTAACAATCTACATTAACTCTTGAACTATCGTATGTTAGATTAATAAAATAAAACTCAAATCTAATTTAACTTAATAATAAATTGTTAATTTTTACGTTGATTGGATGATCGAGTTAAAGATCAATAAAATCTAGGAGGATCAAAAACTCGTCGTATGGAGTTCCATAGTTTGATATAGAAAGATCGATGTTTAATGTACTCTCTTTAATAATATTCACAATAATCATTCACTAATGACGGTCTTCTCGAAACCTCCTAGATGTGCAAGCCTAGCTAATAATAAGCAACCGGGCTTCCATAGATATGGAAAAAAAAAAGAGATTGTCGCTAATGGGATGTTTGGTTGCATGATAATGAAGACTTTTATTTTAATTTTTAAAAATTATAAGAAAATTTTTAAAAGAAGTGTTTGGCAACCATGATAATTTTATGTTTTGAAAGTGATTTTCTTCTTAAACGAAAAAAAGAGGGTCTCACCTCTTTCTTTTTGTTGTGCCCCCCCCCCCCCCACTTTGTTTGGTCATAAATGGTAGTTACTCTTTTTTATTATCACATCCTTCCAAACATGATAAATTTATGCCATGAACTAGTTCACTTTTTATTTTAATATAATTTTTTATCATAAAAATGTACAAAAATTATCATGCGACCAAACACCTCATAATCTTAGATGATTGTTTGACCCATCGTTTGGCTAATTCTTCATTTATATAAGAAATTTAAAAACACTAATAAGTTATATCGGTTTGGGATTATATTAAATTGACAAATCACATATAGTTGAAATCCTCGAGAGATATAGACTTGTAACTAAGCAAAAGGATAACCTAATATCAGGATATAAACATAGTAATACATTAGAAATATAATTAACTCATGATTTAACAATGAGTATCATAGAAATATATGACCTACAAATTAATCAAATTTAATATCTTTCGACATTTTTTTAAAATATCTCATTCAATGTAAAGAGCAATTTTTTATTTATACTATTTAGATACTTATATTGTAATAAAGTCCTTAATCATATGTAATGATGATTGAATTTTGATGAGATAATAATAATAATAAGATTAATTATCTAAAAGAATATGATTTAAATATTTCTAATTATAAGATTATTGAGATGGGACATTGATAATCATGATAAACTAGTATATGTGATATCTTCTCTTATGATAAAAATAATCGATCTCATTGATCACTAGTATGTAGACACTGAAATACATGACATGTGCTCATTAATGAAAATAGTTCACTGAACTAACCAAATTAAAAACTCTAAATGATGTCTTACCTAGTCATCACTCTAAGTTTTCTATCACCACGGTTGCACGATTAGATATTTGACTTGAGTAGCCAAAAACGTCTTATTAGATATATATCACATACTTTGGTTATTTACTTATGGATCACTTTATTCGATGATCTAGTATAGTTAATAGATCAGATACAAAGAAAACTCATTAGAGATAATTGAACAGACAACAAGAGATCGTTCACTCTTAGTAAGTAAGAGAGAATACCCTATGGGATAGTACATTAAATCTCTGGTCAAGGTGAAGAAGATAATTGAAAAAGAGTTTTTCAATTGATATAATAGTAAGTACATGATATTTAAGTGTCAATATACTAAGAGATTGACAAACAATGTCATATTTCTATCCAACTAAACCATTGAATAGATGAAGATATTTATATCCATGAGGTAGCTAATGATAGACAGGCTCAATGGAGATGTGATTATTCCCAAAGTCATTTAGTTAATGGGATGTGTGGCTTGTACATTTCATGATTACAAAATTGTTAAAATCTGTTATTAGATAATGAATTTAATTTAAAACAAGTTGTTATTTTAATTAGATTTCAACCAAATCAACTATTGGACTTAGTAGATCACATACATAAAGATTGATCCATAAGTACAAGGGTATAGATGTAATTTATAAAAATTGAGGAGTTTTTATGAAAAATTTGATTTCTATAAATACTAGTAAATTGTGCTAAACCCTATCAAATTAAGGTGTCAAATTTGTGGTCAACTCTCACCTTCACGTTTTCCCACTTTGGAGGCCACTAAGAGTCAATGGAGCTCTGTCTGGGATGACTCATAAGGTCCAACTCATAGAAGTATTATCTACATAGGAGGTTTATATAAATTCTTCTAAAAGTTGCACACTTGAGTGGCTCAGAGAGTATAGAAATGTTTGCTCTTCTCTAATCTTGATGAATATCTTGAATCCCACAAAAGTATATTCAAATTTATTCAAATTTGATTTTCGTTACACAGTTCAGTTTTGATCAAAATAACAGCTATAAAATCCAATGAATCAATTGCTTCCACTACTATGATATGATTTCTTATAGTGGTATTTGAATCAGGTTGAAATTGCGATTGAAACCAGCATCATTTCTATGTTATTGTTTGTATTTTATATGTTCCCAAAATTGCATGAACATTTGTTTGATAGCACAACCATAAATGGTATGTGATGTGAAATTAAGATTAGATAGCTTTAGATGAATCGAGTGACATAGGGCTTTTGATCACCACCCTTCATTTGACTTTTGGATCCCCAGATTGCCTGGTATAATGTCAAAAACATGCCATTTCAATTTGTTGAGCGCCAACTTCCAAAATTGGGAATCTTCTGATTTTATTCTTCCATGGAGGCATGGAAAGCCATGTGAAGGCTTGAATACACAAATAAAATGATTCTATAATTTTTCCCCAACTTATCCGATGGATATGGCAAAGGACGTGGCAAATTTAGATTTTTTTCCAGTGATAGAGACCTTCTTGATGATGTCCTCTTTCATCCTATGTTTTCAGCAATGGTTGTCTTTTAAGAAATGAAAATGATAGATTTGGAATCCTTATTAGATTAGGACAAAAATTCTAATTTTTAAAGATTTTCTTGCACCCCCATATGAGGGGATATGGCCTCCAACCAAGAAGGGGTAATATCGCTACCACTGGAATGTTCCTCCACTCTTATCAAGTAGAGGGAACAATTCAGTCAAGATTTGATTTGAGACACTCCTGGATCTAGTTGAAACTTGATTAGATTGGGAGTTTGACCACAAGTCATGGCTGCATGCTATGCAACACAAAGCAAGAGACAAAATGAGCTGGGGAGCAACATTATATGCCATCCAATTTTTCAAATAAAAATTTTAAATAGTTTAAAATTTATATAAACTTTAAATAAATTTCCATAAAATTTTTTATTTTTACAAATTTATATAATACATTATTAAAGAGTTTAATGATTTTTATATGATTTTAAGCTTAGTTATCATAGAACCATTCATAATTTGACTTTAAAATGTTTGTAAAATTGACGTCTAAATTAATTCAATAAAATGAGATTTTGTAGAATTGTGATTAAGACATTAATTTAATGCTCTGTACAATTTTGTGAATGTATGAATGTTTTAAATAATTTAGATTTACTTTTTTATTTATATAAATTGTTTGTATGTTTTGTTCATGTTATTTACTTCATGAAAATTATGATAAGCATGAAATTGAGAACTTCAAAATGTATAAGTTATAATTTTATGGTATAAATGTTATATCATATAATTAACACGTATTCACACTATATTCAAGAGATGTTTAATGGTATGGATGATGAATGGTGACTATGAACTTAGGTGTATTATAATGTAATGGTAGTTATATTGTGTGAATGCATTTAATGATGCATGTGTAGACACGCCAATTTGGCCTTATTTGGGGCTTAAACCCTTATTCCATTGGCAATACTCTTTATTTGACCATTATCTGATTTGGATCACCTTGTGGAGACGAGCCAGGGATGTCAGTGGAGAGCCGTGTGAGTTGAGAATGGACCAAAGATTTTCGAAGCAATGCCATAACCTTCAAGTGAGAGCCGCGTGTTAACTATGGAAACATGAAGCCTGCTCAATGATCGACCCGTAATGATCCACAATTGAAGGTTCTAGAAGTCCTACATGAATTCTGCAACATTCGGGTTTCCGACAATTCATTTCAGCAGTTGCGGGTTTAAATAAACTTTTATCATGGCTTTTCAATCTGTACCATTACGGCTATCCCAGACCACGAGTTAGGTCTTTCCGGTCATCACCAGGTCTTTCCGCATCCTCTAGGTTGACCCTAGCCATAATGGTTTGGGCATGACGGTTTGGGCATGACAGAAACACCAAATTTTAGGGCTTCTCCTGAACTCTATAGAGATCCAAACATAAAACAGTTTGTGGTGTTGGAAAGACCTATATCATGATATTCTACAAAATCCAATCATCACTTTTTTGAATCGCATATTGATAATGGTGGCCTCGATAAAATAGACGTTTACACAGATTCGGGAACATAAATTACATGAAATAATGTTGATTCGACGTCGATTTCAACCAAGACTTAAACCGGGCTCAGATACCACTGTAAGAAATTGGCCATAAAAATTTGGTGCAGCAGAAGTGATGATTCCTATGGGTTATTTTAGAATCTATCTTAATCGGAACCAAACGATGAAAACCAAAAATCAATCAAATCGGGTTCGAATATACCTGATATGGATTTATATAATCCCATGGAGAGAAAGAAGACAAGCTTCTCAAGCTCTTCAAACCATTCAAGTGTCTAGTTTCCAGCAGTATCCACATGAACTTCATCCACAACAAGTTCTCCCTTCGTGCCGGCCTCGAGAATTATTCCCAAACGGAGCTCCATCGCCTATGGATGTCTTATAGAGAGAGAAGGATGTAGGGAGGAGGTTGAGGACATAGTTAAAACCCTTGACACGATAGGGTTTGGCTGAAATCATTAATAATTATAAAAAATTTCAGAATTTTTCATAAAAGTCAAAAAACTTCATAAATTACTCTTTTGCCCCTGTACATATGGATAAGTCCTTATGTGTGTGACCCACTAGGCCCAATAGCCTATTTGGTTAAAACCTAAATAAAATATAACAATTTTATTTAATTTAATTAAATTTGTTATTCGATAATAGATTAATTGGCCTACTGATCATGAAGGGTACAAGTCACATCTCATGATCCCAAATGGCTATGGGGATAAACTTATCTCCATTGAGCCTTTTCATCATCAGTTACCACATAGATATAAATCCTGATCCATTCAATGTCCCAGTTCGATAGGAGTACGGCATCGACTGTCAACTCCTTAATGTACCGACTTTATAGGATTATGTACCTGGAATTGGATCAATTGGAAAACTCCTTTTCCAATTATCTTATCTACCCTGGATAGAGATTTAGAGTACTATCTCATAAGACATTCACTCTCACTTACGGAGAGTGGACGATATTTTATTGTCTGCTCAATTTCTTCCATCAAGTTTTCCTTGTACCTGATCTATCGCTATACTAGACCATCTATATGATGATCCATAAGACAATGGTCAAAGCACAAGTTCCACCCAACAAGACATCTTTGGCGACTCAGGTCAAAAGTCTAACCATGTAACCGTGATGATAGAAAACTCTGATTGACAGTTCAATAAGATACCATTCAGGGTTTCTAATTTAGTCATTCTGTGAACTCATTCAACTAATGAGCATCTATATGTGTATCTCAATGTCTCTACACTAATGACCAATGAGATCGATCATCCTCATCACATGAGAAGATATCACATACATTAGTCTATCCGGATCCTTGATATCCCATCTCAAGTATCTTATGACTAAGAACATTTAGATCACATACCTTTGGATGATTAATCTCATTATCATGATCTCATCATGATTTAATCATCATTATATATGATCAAAGACTTCATTATAACATTAACATCTAATAAGAGTGAGTAATGAAAATTTGCCTAATTATTTGAATAAGATATTTCTAGAAATATCGAATCATATCATATATGATTGGCTTGCAGGGCATACATTTCTATAGGTTTTGTACTTGATAGATTCACTTGAGGGTATAATATTTATAAGATATAACGGATCACTAAATAAAAGATTAGAGTGTTTTAGAAGGTAGAGGTCTTCAAAGCAATGATAGTAGAAAATATATAATCTAAGTTAAATAGTTGACTATGATGAGACCTTTTTACCTATGTCATGGTCTAATCCATTCAGATTTTGATTATTACACACTATGAATATAAGATAGGTTAGTTAAATGTCAAAAAAGTATTCCTCATTGATGATTTTGAGAAAGAGATGTATATAATACAAACTCATAAAATTTTGATTTCCAAGAACATCCAAAAGGTAATGTGCAAGTTATTAAGGTCGATTCATGGACCAAAAAAACTTCCCATAATTGGATTATATGATTTAATAAGATTAAATCTTATAACTTCGTTAAGAATGGAGAGGAGCTATGTGTGTATAAGAAGACAAGTGGGAGTGTGATAATTTTCTTGACAAGTTTATATTGGTGACATACTAGTCATTAAGAGTGAAGTAAGTACGTTGTCATCAATAAGCATAGCTATCAAGCTAATCCTCCAAACACAACATGGGTATTAAAATCTATAAAAATAGATTTAAAAAAATTTTTAGCTTGACTTAGTTGATGTACATAGATATCGTAGTTAAAGGGGTTAACATGGTAAACTCCAAGATATGTTTCTTACCTATAAGATATAGAGTTAATCTCTCTAATGAGATGTCTTTAAGGACTTCTCAAGAGACAGAGAGAGCATGAGTAGAGCTCTTATGATTTAGCTATAGGGTCTATCATATATGTGATGCTATGCACATGGCTTGATGTGATTAATGTTTTAAGAGTTATGAACATTCATTACTAGATAATTAAGAGATATATCCTTAAGTACTTAAAAAGCACTAAGAAAGTATCTCTATAGAATGGAGGATAAGACTTAAAGCTTTGTGGTTTTACAAACACAAACTTTTAATTAGATAAGTTTGATAACAAGTCAACATAATAGTGGTGCAGTAAGCTGGAAAAGTTTCATGCAAGAGAACACTGCGAGTTCTACAATAAACATAAAGTAGAATACATATTGGTTGCAAATTACTTAAGAAGCGGTCTAGATGAAGATGTTCATCTAAAATATGAAATTGCTCTGATTATCTATGAAAGTGTGCCATTGTTTTATGAAAACAACGGGATAGAGTTGATGTCTTTTAAGAAAGTTTAAACATCTACAGCAATATCATAAAATTAGAGAAATTACAGCTTAGAAAAATATAATTAAAAGATAGGTATCTTTTGCTAATAAGATTGTAAATCCACTAACTGAAGTAATAACTCAAAGACTATTTGAGCATCACCTCGAGCTGATGTCGATCAAGTAGATGGGTGATTGGCTTTAGTGGAAGATTGATAGAAATGTATACCTTATAAGCTAATCATATGTGATATAATTCAACATTCCTATAAATATATCATTCAATTAATCAAGAAAATTTTCATTATTAGTTCTTATTAGATACATACATTGTAATGAAGTCATTGATCACATACAATAGTGATTTAATTATGATGAGATCATGATAATGAGATCATTCATCTAGATGTATGTGATCTAAATATTTCTAGTCATAGGATACTTGAGATGGGACATTAAGAATCAAGATAGATTAGTGTATATGTTGCCTTTTCATGTAACGAGAATGACCAATCTCATTGGTCATTAGTGTGGAGATACTAAGATACACAAATAAATAATTATTAGTCGAATGAGCTCATTAAACTAACCGAATTAGTAACCCATAATGGTATTTTATTGAACTGTCAATCATGGTTTTCTATCATCATACTTGCATGGTTGGACCTTTGACTTGAGCTGCCAAGGATGCCTTGTTGGGCAAATCTTATGTTTTGACCATTAACTTATGGATCACCAATTCGATGGTCATGTATAGTGATGAATTGGGTACAAGGAAAATCTAGTAGAAGCAATTAAGTAGATAATAAAGAATCGTTCACTCTCAGTAAGTGAGAGTGAATGTCTTATAGTATAATACATAAAATTGTTAGTCAAGATAGAGAAGATAATTGGAAAAAGAGTTTTCCAATTGATCTAATATCGAGCACAGGATCTTGTAGAGTCAGTATATTAAAGAGTTAACAATCAATGCCATACTCCAATCTTACTAGGACATTGAATGCACGAGGGTTAATATTCTTGCAATAACTAATGATAGAAAGGCTCAATGGGATCATAAGATGTTACGTGTACCCTTCATGATTGGTAGACCATTAAATCTGTTATCAGATAATAGATTTAATTTAATTAAATAAAACTGTTCTATTTTAATTAATTCAAAACAACATAGGCTATTGGACCTAGTAGGTTACACACATAACAATTTATCCATTAGTATAGGGGCATAGATGTAATTTATGACTATTTTGTGTTTTTATAAAAAATTAATTTTTCTATAAATAGTGGTGGTACAAGACAAATACTATCAAGCCAAAGATGAGAACCATATCCCCAGTCTCTTCTTTCCTTCCTCCTCCCTCTGGGGGACATCCTTGGCCTAGTGGAGCTCCATTCAGGAAGAGTTCTTGAGTCTGATGCAAAGGCGAACATGTCTTTGGAGGAAGTTTGTATAGATACTACTAAACATGGTTCACTGGGTTGCGACCACCCCGCCTCGACCCGGTCGATTTTGGGGCCGACCGACTCGGTCCCGACCCTAAGACCCCGACCCGATAATTAATATTTTATTATTATTTTTGGAGACTCCGGCCAACCCCGTCCCGACCCGGGTCGCGACCCCAGCCGACCCGGGTGGGGTTTGGGGCCAAACCGACCCGGTCCCGACTCCCGACCCCACCTTCCTTTCTACTAAAACTGTGCACTTGTATGGTTTAAAGAGTTTGGAAGATTCTTCATTCTTCTCTTCATAGAATTAGATGATTCCCTATAGGGTATATTTGAACATGATTTAATTAGTATTTGATTTTTATTGTTTAGTTCTGATCAAGACAAGATCAACATAAACACATAGGAGTCATAGCTTCTACTGCACTAAATCTTATAAAGCGATTCCTTATAATATGTTATCTACATAGTTTTATATGGCATAGGCTCTAAAAGTTATAAGCAATTATTAGGTGGATCCAAGTGAGAGTCACTAGAGAGTTAAGAATTGTATCCTTAAATACTTGATAATAACTAAGGATAAATTTTTAGTATATGGAGAATAGGACATGTAGCTTTTAATATTTTACAAACTCAAGCTTCTAGCTGGACAAGTTTGAAAGCAAGTCAACATTAGGGTATGTGTTCACTCTAAATAGTGGTACAATGAGCTAGAAGTGTTCCATGCAAGTGAACACTATGAATTATACAATTGATGTAAAGTACATATCTTCCGCAAACGATAAGAGATTGCTCTATAAAGTTTGGTGTAGTAGAAGTGATGATTCCTATGTGTTTATGTTGATCTTATCTTGATTAGAACTAAACAATGAAAAATAAATACTAATTAAAACATGTTTGAATATACTTTCTAGAGATTCATCTAATTTTTAGAGATAAGAAGGAAGAACTTCTCAAGCTTTTCAAATAGTCGATGTGCATGGTCTGTAGCGGTATCCACATGAACCTCCTTCGCATATAGGTTCTCCTACATGTTGGACCTTTCAATTCATCTTAAATGTCTCTACACCATGAAAAAACATGCTTCAGAGAGAAATAAGGTAGGAGGTGTAGACATGCCAATTTTGCCTAATTAAGAGTATAAAACTCAGGGTTTTGGGTAATATTTTGGACCGTCTGAGATTGATCCATGCTAGTCTGCTTCATATGCCCCTGGAGAACAAACTTCATTAGTAAAATCAATTCCAATTGAAGGGAGCTTTTTCTTGGCTAAATAGCTTCCATTTGCTACAAATAGGGAGTTAATCTGATTTCTCATTTGGTTGTACCAAGCACTGAAAAGTTTCATCTTTTGACACTTGCTTATTTTTCCAAACTTATAAAGGATAGGCTACCCATATTTTGCCCAATATAACTATACTACAATCTTCCTCGGCATGTTAGCTTTCATATGCTACAAACAGGGGTGCAATCCAAGCTCTCATTTGTTCGTAGTAGCCTCAAGGAGAAACTCATGTAGTTGTAGGTCCCTGATGTTCCGGTCACCATGACACTTGGCAACTCCCCAGATAGGTCATCTGGTGTCCCCGTAGATGGGTCACCTAGCAACCTTCTAGAAGGGTCACTTGATGACCCCCTAGATAGGTCATTTGGCAAGCTCTAGGTAGGACACCAAGTGACCTAGCACCTAGGTCATCACCCAATTCCCGCATGAACCCAACAACTCTAATCGTGGTAAGTGGGCATTAACTTTCTGTTAAGTAATCTTGGAACTTGAGATGCTAGGTATCATAGCGTACAAACTAACCAAATTGACCTATGAGTGGCGCATCACCAGGCACAAACAATACGGTAGCATCCTCTCAACCAGGATGCCAGGTACTATAGTAGGTGGTTATCGAGCATGCCACCTACTTTAGGTGCACGCGCAATTCATAGCATTTATGGGTTTGCAGATGGCACCCTAGGCAAGTTGCATGATGACCCGACAGATGGGTCATCTTTTGTCTCCCCTGACACTTTCAATTACACCTTAAATGCCCATACCTTTGGGTCTATAAAAAGACACCCCCTAACTGCATTTTCAAGGTTCCAAGAGACTATCCCAAAGGGCTGAAAGAGAGATTTCAAGTGCTTCAAGCCATCTCCTCTCCACGCTTCATGGCAAGAGAGTTTTGAGAGCTTCTCACCCCCTCCACCATCAGGAACCAACCTTTTTTACATTGTTTCTTCATCATCATCCATTCCGAATCTTATTAAGTCTCTACATCTAAGACAAGATCATCATCCACAATTAAGAGTCCCATTAGGGTCACCATCAAGCCTAGATTGTCTAGGAGGGTCATTGGTGTGTTCGAGTGCAAATTGGTCACTAGAGGACCTAATGACCTATCACCAAAGATGCCAACCTTGATTACCCGTTGCTAGGGATGCCAACCCTAATGACCCATTGCCAAGATGCCAAGCCTGATGACCCACCAACTAGGATGCCAACTCTCATGACCCATAACCAAGACACCAACCCCGATGACCTGTCACCAGGTTGCCAAGCTTGATGACCCTGGTGCAGGGATGCCAACCACTCCAAATAGCCATCTTTGGAGCCCAAATATGTCTCCCTTTCCCCGTTATCTTACATCATTTTGCTTTCATGTTTTCACTTTGAGATCATCATGTTTGCATGCATACTTTAACTTAATCATCTCATCTTTCATTATCCAAAATACATAAAAAGGGGGTTGCGAGTTATTCCTAATATAATTAGTTTAACTCCTTTTGTGATTTCAATTTATTTCTTTTGCAAGATGCTTCACTTCCTTAGTTACAACTAATTTTCACTTGTTTTCTTTGCTTAATTGATTTTGTAAGAACAACCAATCACTGCTTCAAGCTCTTTCTCCTTAACCAACCAAGAAGGAAGAAGATGGAACTCATAATCTCTCGTCACAATCTCTCCGCTAAGGTATGTATGGTCATTTTTTTTAACACTTGCATTTTATTTTCTCTACCACTTTTAGAGCCTTCAGCTCCTAACGACTGTAGACATGCCAAATTGGCTTGATTCGGAGCCCCAAACTCTTATTCCATAGGCGATATCCTTTATTTGACGATTATCTGATCCGGATTACCTCGTGGAGATGAGCTAAGGACATTGGTGGAGCCCCTTGTGAGTTGAGAATGGACCAATGATTTTCGGAATTATGCCGAAACCTTCAAGCGAGAACCGCGCGTGAACCATAAAAACATGAAGTCTGCTCGATAACCGACCTTGAATGGTCCATAATTGAAGGTCTCGGGAGTCCCGCATGTGTTCCGTAACATTCAGGGTTTCCGAGAAGTCATTTCGGTAGGCGTCGGTCAATGACGGCTTTCATTACGGCTTTTTTGATCTGTGCTGACACGGCTATCCCGGACCACATGTTAGGCCTTTCCGGTCATCACCGGGTCTTTTCAGGTCATCCGGATCGATTCTAGCCGAATATTTTCATCAACCGGGGCCATATGGCCATTTCGGTCAATTTTAGGGTTTCCCAGCTTTTCCAAGTTTCGGTTCATGTTTACCGGGTTAATATCAAATTTTTCGATGACTTCGGGTTTTTCGGTCGTACCGGACTTGTTCGGTCATCATTTTAAGTCATCCCGAGTTGACCCGAGATTTCTCGATCGGAACCGTGCTCTTTCGGTTCTTTGCCCCGGGTTTCGGCTTTCCGCGAGAGGGTAAACCGGTAGAAAGCCCCGTGTGAACATATCGGGAGTCATGCCGGCTGGTTTACCGACTTGAGGAGGTGCGGTTGAAGGCCCTCTTTCCAACGCGACAAACGGGAGCCGAATCGGACATCCCGTTTGCAAGATACGGCTCGCGGAACACGCGCGTAGGAGAGAGAGTGTACTGCGCCCCCGCTCCCTTTGAAAGAGGAGGGCGCGCCCTGCGCGCCCTCAACCCGGGGGCGTGCCCTGCGCGCCCTCAAACTGGGGGCGCACCCTGCGCGCCCCCGGTTCCTTTGAAAGGCGGGGGCGCGGTCAGTTTCTTTAAATCACAAATTACCTCGATTAGCACCTTCTAAACCGGATTTTTGGAAGGTTTCCACGGAGGATTTTTGATTATTTGTACCGCGCCCCCAGTTTGGGGGCGCGTTACGTATGTCAAGTCGATTTTTAGCAATTTTTGGAAGATTCCGTCGATTTTTAGCAGTGAGACGCGTAACGCGCCCCCGCTCCCTTTGAAACAGGGGGGCGCGCATACCGCGCCCCCGAACTAGGGGCGCGCCCTGCGCGCCCTTGGTTTGAGGGCACGCCCTGCGCGCCCTCGTCCCCTTTGAAAAGCGGGGGCACGGTCGGTCCAGTTTCCAAATTTTGCACCGGCTTCCTTCCCCTATAAATTGAGGGCCATTCTCAATAACCCAAGGTTAATGCCCGGTACCTAGCTCGTCCAGAGGTCGTCCAAGCTCTTCTCCAAATCCGTCCCGACGTCCAAAGGCGATTCGAAGTCAAGAGATCAATCCCGAGGTGAAGGAGAAGGCTCGATCCGGGTGTTCTGCATCAGCCAACTTCATCGACTTCTGTAGAAAATTAGAGACTCCTGATGCAAAAGTCTTCAACCAAGAAGATGTTCATCTCTTCGTCCTCTTTCATCTCCAACTTACGGCACTCAATTCTGACTTGCCGTTTGTTCGTGGCAATTGCTACACTAAGGGCGCACATCCAGGTTCTGTTTTCTATATCCGCCCACTTTCAGAATTTTTACTGACTTATAAAGGAGGATTTCTGAGAAGTAATAAACATAGGAACTCTTCCTCTATGAGTCCTCTGTCTACTCCAACAAATGGCACTCGATTCTGACATCGGGGTTGTCCATAGAATCCTCTGTACCAAAGTCGCGCCAGAAGGGTGCAAAGGCTACCCGAACCGGCCTTCTTCAACCAACTCGGCTTCAACTCAAGCCGATCCATTCCATAAGCTTTCTCAACTCCCTTAACTCAGTTTATTTATTGTTTTAAATCATATTTTAGTTTATTTAAATCATTTTTACATAATCAAAAATACAAAAAAACAGGTTAGGACTCGCCCCAATCCGGTGAGTTCGATTCCAATTGCTTCTTTCTCATCTTCTTACTACAGTTACTACACTTCCCATAGTTCTAATTATTTTCTTCACTTGATTTATTGTTCTAGTTGCACAGGTTGAACAAGCTAGCATTGATTGGAGACTCTTCTTCATCGGCCGGCCGAAGAAGAAGAAGGTTGAACCCATATCACGATCTCCCACGCTAAGGTACACGGTCAAATCAACTCATCTCTTGTTTTTATTCTACAAAGCGGAGCCCACGGCTCCTGGCTACCACATCTTTCATGTTTTAATTTCATCTCCTCCTCACTCTCCTCCCACATGACCCGAACCATCTCCGGTGCTCGAGCGACGCCGTGAGATGAAAGTTCGGGGATCAATGTAAGTGTGGGATTGAGGTGAGGACATTTTACCGCTTTCTGAGTGTTTTCAATTCACTCCCCTTTTTCCCCCTTCACCTTCTTATCTTGAGGTGCCGATCCAGAACCCATTTTCGGAGTCGACAATGACCACCCGCACCCTACACCTAACGTCAAACCCCCAAGTGAGCGAGACAATGCCAAGCCGAGAGATCGACGAGGCAATGACCCATAGAGGATGCTGGCCATGAAATTGCCTCTCTTGGCTTGATAAGGTTTAGCCAAATTCACTTATATTTATAGATAAATTATAATATTTTATAAAAATCTAAAATCTTCATAAATTATGTCCATGCCCTTATACTTATGGATCAATCCATATGTGTGTGACCCACTAGGCCCAGTAGCCTATTTGGTTGATGTCTAATTAAAAAATAAAAATTGTATTAAATTAAATTAAATTTATTATTTGATAACAAATTAATTGACTTACAGATCATAAAGGGTACGAACCATATCCCATGATCTCAAACAACTATGGGGATAATATTATCTTCATTGAGCCTTTCCATCATCAGCTACCTCACAAAGATAAACTTTCATTCATCTAATGTTTCAATTGGATACGAGTATAGTATTGGCTGTCAACTCCTTGGTATACTGACATTATAGAATCATATACTCAAAATCAGATCAAATGAAAAACTTTTTCCAGTTATCCTCTCTACCCTGGCCAGAGATTTAAAGTACTATCCCATAGGATATTCACTCGCACTTATTGAGAGTGGATGATCTCTTGTTGTCCACTCAATTGCCTTCACCGAGTTTCTCTTGTACCCAATTCATTGTTATATAGGATCATCGAATCGGTGATCAATAGCTAATAGTCAAAGCATAAGATTTGTCCAATAAGACATCTTTGGTGACTCATGTCAAAGATACAACCATGTAATTATAATGATAAAAAGCTCTAATTAATAGTTCAGTTAGATACCATTCAATTTGATCAGTTCAATGAACTCATTCATCGAATGAGCACATGATTGATCCGTAAGTAATAAAAAAGATATGCTCATTTAATTGAGTGAGATATTTTTAAAAATATTGAATTATATCATATATGATTGGCTTATAAGGTATATACTTTTATCAATCTCTCACTTGCATTAAAGTCAATCACCCATCCAACTGATCTCCATCAGCTCAAGGTGATGCTCAAGCTATCTTTGAGTTACCACTTCAACTATTGAATCTGCAATCTTAATAGTAGAAGTTACTCATCTTTTAACTATATCACTTTGAAATGCAATCTCTCTGATTTTATAGTATCACTATAGAAGTTTTTAAACTTCTAAAAGACATTGCTCTACCCATGGTTCTCATAAAACAATGGCACACTTTCAAAGATAGTCAAGACAATCTCATATCTTAAATGAACATCTTCATCTAAACTGCTTGTTAAGCAATTCGTGACCATTATGTATTCTTTTTTTACATTAGTTGTGGAATTCAAAATGTTCTCTCACATGGAACCTTTCTATCTTACTACTCCACCATTATGTTGACTTGCTATCAAACTTATCTAACTAGAAGTTTGTGTTTGTAAAACTACAAAACTTCAAGTCTTATCTTCTATTCTATAGATATTCAACCTTAGTGCTTCTTGCGAATTTAAGGATACATTTCTTAACTATCCAGTGACTCTCCTAGATCAACCTAATGAATACTGAAAACCCATAACTCTTAGAACATTAATCACATCAAACCATGTACATAACATTACATACATGGTAGACCCTATGACTAAAGCATAATGTAAGGAATCATCCACAAAAATTTGGTGCAGCAGAAGTGATAATTCCTATGGGTTCCTTTAGAATCTGTCTAAATTGGAATTGAACGACGAAAATAAAAAATCGATCAAATCGAATTCGAATATACCTGATAGAGATTCATATAATCCCATTGAGAGGAAGGATATAAGCTTCTCAAGCTCTTCAAACTGTTCAAGTGTCCGGTCTCCAGCAGTATCTACACAAACTTCATCCACAGTAGGTTCTCCCTTCGCGCCGGCCTCAAGAACTGTTCCCGAACGGAGCTCCATCAACCATGGACACCTTCTAGAGAGGAGAAGGTAGGGAGGAGGCTGAGGACGTGGTTAACACCCTTGGCTTGATTAAGTTTGGCTGAACCATTAGTATTTATAGAGAATTTTAGAATTTTTCATAAAAACCCAAAATCTTCATAAATTATTCCCTTGCCCTTATACTTATGGATAAGTCCTTTTGTGTGTGACCCACTAAGCCCAATAGCCTACTTAGTTGAGGCCTAAATAAAATAAAATAATTTTAATTAATTTAATTAAATCTATTATCCGATAACAAATTAATAGACCTACCGATCATGAAGGGTACAACCCACATCTCATGGTCCCAAATGGCTATGGGGATAGTCTCATATCCATTGAGACTTTCCATCATCAGTTACTGCATGGATATAAACCCTCATCCATTCAATATCTCAGTCGGAAAGGAGTACGGCAGCGACTGTCAACTCCTTAGTGTACCAACTTTATAAGATCTTGTACTCAGGATTGGATCAATTGAAAAACTCCTTTTCCAATCATTATATCTATACTGGCCAGGGATTTAGAGTACTATTTCATAAGATATTCACTCTCACTTACCGAGAGTGGACGATTCCCTGTTGTCCGCTCAATTGCCTCCATCACGTTTTCCTTGTACCCGATCCATCACTATACTGGACCATCAATACGTTGATCAATAAGACAATGGTCAAAGCAAAAATTCCACCTAACAAGGCATCTTTGGCGACTCAGGTCAAAGGTCCAACCATGCAACCATGATGATAGAAAACCCTGATTGACAGTTCGGTAAGATATCATTCAG
This sequence comes from Cryptocoryne crispatula var. balansae, assembly GCA_036172225.1. Classification (NCBI taxonomy): domain Eukaryota; kingdom Viridiplantae; phylum Streptophyta; class Magnoliopsida; order Alismatales; family Araceae; genus Cryptocoryne; species Cryptocoryne crispatula. Next base: position 24,274,750 of record CM069928.1, read on the forward strand.
GGTTTCTAATTTGGTCAATTTAGTGAACTCATTCAACTAATGAGTACCTGTATGTGTATCTCAGTGTCTCCACACTAATGACTAATGAGATCGATCATTATCATCACATGAGAAGATATCACATACACTAGTCTATCTAGATCTTGGATATCCCGTCTCAAGTATCATATGACTAGAAATATTTAGATAAATTATCTCTAGATGATCAATCTCATTATCATGATCTCATCATGATTTAATCATCATTGTTTTTGATCAATGACTTCATTATGATATTCGCATCTAATAAGAGCATATAATGAAGATTTGCCTAATTAATTGAATGAGATATATCTAGAAATGTCGAATCATATCATATATGATTGGCTTGTAAGACATATGTTTCTATCACATAAAGGCTCTACTTATGTGCCCATTCTATCTTCAAGAGATATAAAACTCCATACCTCATAGGTAATAAATCTATCTTGAAGTTTTCCATGTCAAACCCTTTGACTATAGTCAAGCCAATCTATCTTGAAGTCTTCAAGAGATATAAAACTCTATACCTCATGGTCAAGCCAAGCAACCTTTCATATCTATCTTTACAAATCTTAATACCCAATTTATGTTTAGAGGATTTGGTTGATAGCTAGGCTCACTAATGATAACATACCTACTTTATTTTTAATGAGTAGTATGTTATCAACATCATTGTCAAGAAAAATTATTGTACCCTTATTTGTCTTCTTATACACATAGAGCTCCACTTCGTTCTTAACAAAGTCATATGATTTAATCTTATTAAACCTTTTATACCAAGTGTGAGAAGTTTATTTCAATCCATTAATGGATCTTAACAACATACACGTTCATTTTGGATGTTATTGGAACTTGACTCACTAGGGTTTTATCATATACACCTATTTCTCAAAATCACCAATGAGGAATACTATTTTAATAGCCAATTGATATATCTTATAGTCATAGTATGTTACAATCAAAATATGAATAGATTAAACCATGTCATAGATAAAAATAAGTCTCATCATAATCAACTATTTAACTTAGATAATATCATTTTCAACCATCCTTGCCTTGAAGGTCTCTACCTTGCAATCAATTACAATCTTTCATTTAGTGATCGATTTATACCTTATGGATATTATACCCTCAGGATGATCTATCCATTTATAAACTTGATTAGAATAGATAAAGTTTATTTCATATTTTATTGTCACTTCCCATTCTAGAATCAATATCTCATATTGCTTGTTTATAAATACTTGGATCAGAATCCTCATTATCTAGCATCTCACTTATTCCATCAAAGATATGTCCCACATATCTCTTAGGTTGAATGAGCACAAGTGAAGACCCATTAATTATCTATGTAACACTCAACTAGCACCTTTGTAGAAGCGTCCTTGGGTTGTGGGACTAGAATGTCTTCCTGATCAACCTTGCTCGTACTATCTTTCTTAAGAAGGAACTTTTCCTCTAGAAATATAATGAGTTAAGTAACATATACCCTTATCCACAAGAGTGGTAGAATTAATATTTATAAGTTTTCATAGGATATCCCACTAGTCAACACTTCATGGTATTGTATTACAACTAATTATGGTTATACATCTTCACCAAGGCTAGACATTACAAAATCTTAACTTGCTTAAGGTTAAACTTTAACTACCTTTATGTTTTCCATATTAAATAACCAAAATAGAATTTAAAAAAAAACTAGTTTAAGATAAATTGGTTATATTGAGTACTTAACCATAAATAGACAGAGAAAATATTTTGAAGATTGTCATTGTTTGTATTATGTCATACACAAAACAGTTTCTCATTTTAACTTCTCAATTAAGATAAGATGTGTAAAGAGATATTCATTAAAATTGGACTCTATTATTTTTTAAATTATAAGTGAATTATGTACTTAAAGTATTCCTCTTCTTGATTTTATCAAAGAGTATAATACTCTTTTCAATAGTATCTCTACTTTATTTTTAATCTCCAATGATTTCTCAAAGGTCTCGAATTTGTACTTCATAAAATACATATATTCATACCTAGAGATATCACCTTTAAATATAATAAAGTAAAAATATTCTTATTTAGCCTTAATTGACATGGACCAACATATACCTATGGGGGTGTTTGGTTGCATGATAATTTTTTGTACACTTTCATTATAAAAAATTGTATTAAAATAAAAAGTAAACCAACTCATGACATAAAATTATCATGTTTGGAGGGATGTGATTACAAAAAAGAGTAACCACCGCACATGACCAAATAAAGTGGGGGACCACAAGAAAAAAGAAAGAGGTGAGATCCTCTTTTTTTGTTTAAGAAGAAAATCACTTTCAAAACATAAAATTGTCATGGTTGTCAAACACCTCTTTTAACAAGTTTTCTTACAATTTTTAAAAATTAAAATAAAAACCTCAATTATCATGTAACCAAACACCCCGTATATGTATGAGTTCAAACAACTCATTGTCTCTTTACCTATGTCTAACAAATAGAGAGTTGGTCATTTTGTTCAATGGGATAAGACTCACATTTGGTTAATGATTCAAAATCATTTACCTATATACTTCCATTTGTATAGAACTCCTTTAGTCTTTTTCTCATTAATATGATCATGTCTATATTATGCTAAAGAATAGATTGATCTATATCAACCCATTTATTCTTAAGAAGAGTATTCACACATATCATGAGAGCTAACATATCTAATATGATTAAATAATTTATTCAGTTCCCACTAGCAAACGCTTCACCATTCAATGTCATAGAACAATTGTCATGTCCATAGCTCAAAATAAATCATCATTTATTCAAGTAGGAAATATAGATAATGTTCTCTTAGAAGGATATAATAACAATCTTAATTAGTAGGACATCTCTAGAAGCTTTTTAAATATTTGTATCTCCCACTAATAATCATTTCATATGTAGGTCAACATCTTCTTCATTATACTTTCATTTACTTGTCATTATCGGTAACTTTTTGTAGACATAAAATGCATATCCAATATCTCATACCAAGAGATGCATCTATAGTATCTTATAGAAGATATATACATTTAGTGTCTAATACCACAAGATGTATGTTTAGTATCTAATACTATGATATACATATATAGTTTCCAATACTATTAAGTATATATATATGAGACAAGTAAATCAATGACTTGGATGCATGAAGCTTCTCAAGCTCTACCATTGCTATATTTGTAACACACTTTGTGCTTCCTCATCCACCTACTATCATCATGATAGTAGAGTAATTCTTTCTTTTATTCAGGCTTTATTATCTTGACCGCATTCATTGACATTTAACTATGTCCTTCTATTTCCATCTAATGATCTTACTTCGTTTCAATGGTCTCATCAACAAGAAATATTGAAGATGTATTTTTTTCTAACTTATCTTTAATTAGCTCATCACTCTAAGCCATGTTGGATCTCATATCCATCTATCCATGTTGCATTTACAATTTATATGTTATAGAGGCTAACATCTAGTATAGGACAACTCTCATCTTATAAAGCCATTCCATCATCAGAAGATTAGTTATTTGGTCAACCATGAGAACAACTTCATGATTCTAAACAAATCTAAGAAGTGTGAACCATTAAGCTACTTAGCATCTAATATGCCTTAATATTGGTGGTTTATTATCTTATTCTACAATGAAGATACAATTTCATTAATATAACATTGAAGACATTCATTGGAAATTAAGATATGATGTTCCATCCTAATTTATGCTTCTACTAATTTTCATTGAATTTGCATAGCCCTCAATATGTAACCTTATGGTGTTGACATTGTAGTAGCACAACAAATCACCCCATACTTAATGGAATGACAACTTTTTGCAACGCTTAACTTTTAGTCATATTTAGCCTCTAGAGTTATAACCTTGTGGTAGCATAATAAATCATATACTCTAGTTAAGTCAAATCTGCTTGTTACATTATGGGAATGGATTCTTCACATAACCCTTGTGGTAGCACAACAAAATCATGCAAATGGTCCACCTCAAATTTTGGCAAATGCCTTGGTCATGATCATCAATCCCTTGTTGAATGAACATTGTGATAGCACAATAAACCCATCTAATTTAAGAATGACTCATCAAGACCATAACAATAGAAGGCTACGTAAGTCGTTCTTAATGTCTCACATTTATCAGCTTAATTAAAATAAGGAGGGATTTTATTTTAGTCTCATTGATAATACATGCTAATTATAATATATATATTTGGAATATCATATATTTAAGATATAACCTAGAGCACACATCTATATATCATATATACAAGCAATTAAAGGAATGATTATAGACTTAACCCTAATTATGGAACACCATAGCCAAAATAATATGCAACTAAAAGAGATAGCATTTGATGCCAATATAGGTGTGTCTCCACTTCTAGAAGGACACTTCTCCAAGTGTTCCCAATCTTCCTCCTCCACGAATTAGCTTCTTGTCATTACAAATGGCTTTAGGGTATGTAGACTTGCAAATCTACATAATTTAATCAGAAACTTTAGTTTTAGCCAAGGGGAGTATATTAATGAAAGAAAGTAGAATGAAAAATCAAATTTAATAAAGAGGGGATGAGGCATGTAGTCCCTATTAAATACATCCACATAAATTAAACATCATCACATGATAATTAAAACCAAGTCCATGATCTCCATACATTCATACCATCAAACATCACATGTAAATAGTGAAAATACGTGATATTAATATGATAGAACATTTATACCATTAAAATCTAATTCAAAATTTTTGAAAATTTCAATTTCATGCTTGTCAAATTTTCATGAAATAAATAATATGAAAATAGTGTATAAAAATTACATAAAATAAACAAGCATATCTAAACTATTTAGAACACTTATGCATTCCCAAAATCATACAATGTATGGAATTAATGTCTTAGTATGTAAAATCTCATTTTAAAAAATTAATTAAGACACCTAACTTTAAAAGTTAAGTTTTTAAAATAATTTAAAAGCTTAACTATGTATGAATTTTTGACAATAAGGCTTAAAATCATATAACATATCATTAAGGACTTTAAAAATCCATCATATAATTTTAAAAATTTCTAATTTTTTTTAGAATTTTTAAAACATTTTTAAATTATTTTTTATTTTAAATAAATTAAAATATGTTTAATATCTGGAGGGCACATTGCCCTGCTTAGTGTAAGCCACTGTATGTGCCACGCACATCGTTACCCTATGTCTGCTCCCTCGCCACCATGTGCTTGTGCTTGTGAACGTGCCCGACTACATCAGCTATCCTCATGTAGGATCATGCACATCGTCCAAGGGCCACCGCCATGCGCAGTCACTTGATCACCTACTTGGCTATACCTAGTCAACATGGGAGGCTCCATGTTGACCAAGCCAAAAAGGATGGAACCTTGACCAGTGCCCTTTCAGAATCACGAATGATCTATAGAAATCACCTTCTTCACCTAATAAGGTCAGGATGGTGCTCATTCTAGCCACCGCACATTGGCGATCTTATCCCCACTAATTTGGCCGCAAAAAATACTAAAAGATAAGCATTAGAATCCTCATTGAATTAGGATTCTAAATATGTCAGCCTTATCCCTGAATACTCACCAAATGGTGAAAATCGCAATGGGAACTTGTCGCCGCCGCTAGGGTTCCTATAGCCAAAAAAAAGACCCCAAATCCTCTTCCTATACTGCCATTCGAAGTAGGAAATTTTAGGGAAACATCAGGTAGTCTTATTATCCATCTTTTAAAGTCTTCACAATGCTTCAATTCTTTCCATAGATGGATATTTCATGAAATCCTCAAATCCGAACAGTGATGTGGACGCCCAAGTCGGTTCTCCCGGCTAGAATGCCACTCCTCTTCCAGTTTCATCGGTGTTGTGGGGTTGTGGTCACCAAAATTTTGTGAGTGGTTTGTGTGGTCGCCAGAAGCCACGGGCTTCAAAAGTAAACAAGAGAAAGTGTAAAATGTTTGAAAGTTGACCGAGCATACCTTAGCGGAGAGATTGTGTTTGAGAGATCGTGAGTTCCAACTTCCTTCTCTTCGGCCGGCCGAGAAGAAGGAGCCTAAGCTTACTTTTTATGCCGAATGATGTACTTTGTCATGGATTAGGACTAAATCCCAACCCCTTTTAGGTGTGTTTAAAATGCTTAAAATGTAAAATATATGCTTAAATGCATGTAATATGATTCAAACATGATAAAATATTGTTAAAGTATGAATTCATAGAAAAAAGGAAGCAAATCTTGGCTGATTTGGTGAAAGATTGATGAAGCTCGGTGCCGATGTAGGTGTCCGGTCCGAAACTAGAAGGCTGAAGCGTGACTTCACTCTGCAGCTTGCCATGGATGCTACAAAAGTTAGAATTGATTGTCATTTGTTGAAAATGAAATATAACTCATAGAGGAAGATATTTTGTAAATATAGGTCAGCCTGAATCTATCTCTAGAATGTTGTAAATTTTTTGAGAACGTAGTGGTCGAAAGTTGCAGAAACTGGATTCTGTCTGCACAGTCTTGTTGTAGAAGCCGTTGCAGATGAAGAAGAGGTCAAAATAGACCCGTGTTTGTTTCAAATGAAATTAGACTCACCAAGGGAGATTTTATGTGAAGATAAGTTTGGTTGAATCCGCTAGGAAAAGGTAGAATATTTTCTGAGAACACATAATAGTAGATGGTGGAATCCTGAATCTGCTGGCGTGATGTTGGTACAGGAACCACCACGAGCCAAGGAGATGTTGGAATCAAGCCCTTTTTGTTGGAGAAGATATAGGACATCCCAATGAATAACTTATATGAAGACAATATTGGCCGAATTCTTCTAGAGCAGCCTGTGGAAGTAGAAGAACAACAGATAGCACTGTGGAGCACAGATCAGACTTCTCATTCTCTTTGGACAAACTTCTTGGCACTGGGGCAAGAGGAGGACGTTTGGAGAAGCTTTGGGATGTGCTAAGGATGCTTTAGAAAAGAAAGGTGAAGAAGGATGTGTTTGCTAAGAGAGGAGATGGAGAACCTTCAAGGGTTGAGAGGAAGGTAAAAGGTAGGAGGGCTTAGAGCCTCTTGGGAGCTTGGGACCAACCTCCTTTCATGTAGGTGTAAGTGTCCTTTTAAAGGAGATGCATCTTACTTTGAGAAGAAAGAGAAGAAGCTTGTGGAGGAAGTAAAGGCGGTAAGGTGGTAAAGTGAAAAAGGTGACAAGGACAAAAGTAAGATGGCAAGGTGGTAAGGTGAAAAAGGTGACAAATAAGGTGACAAGGTCAAAAGTGATAAAGGTGAGAAGTCAAAAAGGTGAAACTTATGGAGGAAGTAAAGGTGACAAGGTGGAAAGGTGACAAGGTGGAAAATGTGAAAAGTTAAGAAAGTGAAATTCATAAAAGAAGTAATGGTGATGAGGTGGAAAATGTGACAAGTCAAAAAGGTGAATTTATAAAAGAAGTAAATGTGATGAGGTGAAAAACTTGGAGATGTGTCTCCTCTTATAGTCACTCGGAGGGCAAATTTGGAATATTGAAAAAGATGTGCATGTGCAAAATGTCCCGATAGACTGGGTGCCCAAACTGGTATTAATGACGTGTGTGTATATTGCCGATGACATCCTATTGACCAGTCAACATAATGAATGCACCACATGTGTGCCTGACACGGCACCGTTTGTGCAGTTAGATCTAGACACAAAATGCCCCAATGAAGGCATCATTGGGGTTTTTGTTCCAACTGATGATCATATGCGTATTGGTGAACGAAAAATTGTATCAAATCCCGGAAGTTCGAAAATGCACCAAAAGTGCCATTTTTTTAGAAAACTTCGTTTCTTTGATACGGTACTTAAATACACTTCACAAAAAAAAAGGTTTTTGAGCTCTACAATTAGGCCAAACTTGCGTGTCTACAAATGATTTTCATAAAATTAAATAACCATTTGTAGTCCTTCTACCACATTATCTGGGGATCCAAAATTATAATAGTTTATAGCATTGCAAATCCCTATGTCACTAGATTCTATCATAGCCAACAAATCTCAAATTGGCATCACACACAAATTATGGTGGCCTCATCAAAATGGACATTTGCAAAATTTTGAGAAAACATAAAATACATGAAATCACATCGATTCGACATTATTGTTGACAAAAACATTAACTTGGCTCTAATATCACTATAAGGAATTGCCCTATAAAATTAAGTGCAATGAAAACTACAATTCCTATGTGTTTATGTAGATTTTGTCTTGATCAAAACCTAACAATAAAAACTGAACACTAATTAAGACAGGTTTGAACATCCTTCTAGAAATTCATCTAATACCTTGGAGAGGAGAAAGAAAATTTTTACAAGCTCTTCAAACTATTCAAGTGTACAGTCTCTAGCGATATCCACAACTTCCTCTATAGACAGGTTCTCCTACACATCAGACCTTCTAACTCTTCTTGAACATCGCTCCACCATGAAGAAATGTGTTGTAGAGAGAGAGAAGAGATAGAAGGAGGTTGGTCATAAAATTTGATCCCTTGGGTTGATAGGGTTTGACTTATATTTATAAATAAATTTGATTTTTTATAAAAACCTAAATTTTTTATAAATTATGTCCATGCACCCATACTTACGAATCAATCTTTATATATGTGACCTACTATGCCCAGTAACCTATTTGGTTGAATCTTAATTAAAATAGTATGATTCTATTTAATTAAATGAAATATGTTATTCAATAATAGATTAACCAATCTATCGATTATAAAGGGTACAAGTCATATCTCATGATCTCAAACAATTATGGGGATAATCTTATCTCTATTAAGTATTTCCATTATTAGTTACCGCACGGATATAAACCTGATACATTCAATGTTACAGTAAGATAGGAGTGTGGCATAAAATGTTAGCTCATTAGTATACCGACACTATGAGATCATGTACTAAAAATTAGATTAATTGGAAAACTCTTTTTTCAATTATTCTCTCTACCCTATGTAGACACCCACCCCACGATGTCAGGTCTCCCCAACTTCCAAGAATGCCGCCACTCCTCTTCTTCCAACTTCAAGCTTCGGTGGGTGTTGGTGTGTGTGTGGTCACTAGGAACTGCAGGCTCCAAGAGTAGAAAGAAAAGAGATCGTGTTGGGAGATTATGGGTTCTATTTTCTTCCTTTTCGGCTGGCCAATAAGAAAGAGCTTGAAGCACTTTTAGTTATTCCTACAAAATCAAGTAAGCCACAAAATAAATGTGAAAGTGGATTAGGACTAAGATAGTGAAGTATCTTGTAAGAGAAATAAACTAAAATCATAAAAGGAAATGGACTAACCAGATTGGGAATGACTCCCAACCGGTTTTATGTGTTTTGAATGATGATAGATGATATGATTAAGCTAAATATGCATACAAACATGATGATCTATGGTGGAAAAATATAGAAATAAAGTAATGCTAGAAGATAGGAGAAGAAAAATTGATTTCAGCTCCAAAATGGCAATCTGGAGCCTTGGACGACCTGGCAGGCGGGTCACTGTGCGACTCGGTAGGGAGTCACTGGGAGACCAAACAGGGGGGTCACTGGGCAACCTGGCAGATGGGTCACCAGGCGACCTGGCACTAGGTCATCTCCTACACCAGAACCCAGGTTTCCCTCGGATGCTCACATGATGCTTTCGGATGGCCTTCAAAGATTGATGACAACTCCCAAAAGCTCCTAGGATGTGGATGATGATCTCCTCTCAGATGTAGAAGGTTGAGAAGCTTCAAAATGGATACTGGTGAAGAAATAGAGTGGAAAACATTGATTTATGGAGGTGGATGGAGTGGGAAGCTTTCAATCTCTTAGGCAACGAAGTTTGGAGAATGAAGATGACTTGAATCTCTCTAGGGCTCTCTCTTAGGAGTTTAGGACGTCCTCAACTTTCTCTCATTCTTTCAACCCTTGAAAATGTGATTAGGGGGTATCTTTTTACAGACAAAGAGGCCATAGGGGCATTTCAGGAAAAAAGGTGTCATCCGGAACAGCAAATGACCTGCTTGCCGAGTCATTGGGCGACCCGACAGGTGAGCCACCAGGCGACCCGTTTGGCGGGTCACCTGCGGAACCATAAATGCCATTAAATACATGTGCGCCGAAAGCCAATCCAGGCTTACTACAGTGGCAGGCATCCTAGCTGATGGGATGCCTATGTCTAGTTGGTCCTGACCATCCGGATGAGTGTGCGCTACTCATGGGTCACTTTGGTCAATCTGTATGCTATAGTGCTGGGCAACCCGTTGACCGGGATGTTTTCGTACCTGACCGAATTTGACCTCCAACCTACCACCATTAGAGCGGGCAAATTTAGCAGGAATTGGGAAATGACCTATTAACCAGGTTGCCTGGTGACCCGACAGGAAGGTCGCCTGGTGACTCGGTAGGCGGGTCACCTAGTGACCCGACAGAGGAATCATCTTTCCTTCAAGAGCCTATTCTTTTGCCATCTTTTTGGAGATCCGATTTGTTACTGTAAAAATCAAGTATCTCTTAAGAAAACATGAATCTTAAGCTTCTCAAATAGGCAAAATTTGTGTGTCTACACCCTGGCCAAGAATTTGGACTACTATTTCGTAAGACATTCACTTTCAGTTACTAAGAGTGGATGATCCCTTATTATGCACTTAATTATCTTCACTGGGTTTTTCTTGTACCCAATCCAGCCCTATACAAAACCATCAAATCGGTGATCCACAAATCAATGATCAAAACACAAGATTCACCTAACAAGACATCTTTAGTGACTTATGTCAAAGGTCCAACCATGTAACCGTGATGATAAAAAACTCTAATTAACTATTCGGTAAAATACTATTCGAGATTTCTAATTTAATCAATTTGATGAACACATTAATTAATGAGCACCTGTATGTGTACTTTAGTGTCTTCATACTAATAACCAATGATATTAGTCATCTTTATCATATGAGAAGATTTCACATACACTAATAAATCCAAATGCTTAATATCATGTCTAAAGAATTCTATGACTAAGAATATTTAGATCACATATCCCTACATGATTGATCTCATTATCATGATCTCATTATGATTCAATCATCATTGCATATGATCAAAGACTTCATTATGATGGATGTATCTGTTAAAATCTAGTAATTAAAAATTTTCTATTTAATTGAATGAGATATTTCTAGAAATATCAAATCATATCATATATGATTAGCTTGTACGATATATATTTCTATCAAAAATCACTTAGGAAGTGATGCAGATGAAGAAGTTCATCTCAAGTAAGGGATTGTCTCTTCTAACTATGATTGTGTTTCATCGTTGTATGAAAATAATATACTATTACATATGTAATGGAGCCGATGCCTTATTAAAAGTTTAAACACTTTTAAGGCAATACCATTTGGTCAGAGAGATTGTAGCTTATAGATATGTAATCAAAAATGGTCTATGTTATGTCATTAATATTGTAAATTCACTAACTACGGTGTTAATTAAAGTGTGTTTAAGCATCACCTAGAGTTGATGGAGATCAGACAGATAAGTGATTAATTTTAGTGCAAGTGAGAGATTGATAGAAATGTATACCCTATAGGTCAATCATATTTGATATGATTCAATATTTCTTCAAATATCTTATTCAATATAAAAGGTATTTATTCATTACTTACACTATTTAGATGTGTACATCATAATGAAGTTCTTGATCACATATAATAATAATTGGGTCATGATGAAATCATAATAATGAGATCAATCATCTAAGGGTATGTGATATAAATATTCCTAATCATAAAATCCTCGAGATATGACATTGAGGATCTAGATAGACTAGCATATGTGACATCTTTTCATATGATAAAAATGATCTATCTCATTAGTCTCTAGTGTGGAGACACTAAGATACACATACAGGTACTCATTAATGAAATAAGTTCACTGAACTGACAAAAACTCTGAATGGTATCTTACCTAACTATCACTCAAGATTTTCATAGTTGAACATTTGACCTAAGTCACAAAAGGATATCTCATTGGATGTATCTTACGCATTGGCTATTGACTTATAGATAACCCTATTTGATAGTTTAGTACATTTAATGGATTGGATACAAGAGAATTTTGGTTAAGATAATTGAGTGGACAACAAAAGATCGTTCACTCTCGATAAGTGAGAGAATATCTTATAAGATAGTACTTTAAATCTCTATTCATGTTAAAAGGATAATTAAAAAATAAATTTTCTATTTCATCCGATTCTGAGTACTTGTATCCAAGAGTCCATATACTAAGAGGTTAACTCTACTAAATGTTTAATGAATAAACTTGAAAAAAGGAAAAAAGTCGAGTTATTTCACGTGATCTTTGAGTAAGCTCCTATTTGGCTAGATAAAACTCACCAGAAACTCACTAGTACTCAATTAACTACTTAGATAAAGTTTTATTTATAAAAATAAATTATGAGAACCTAATAATTTTATTATTCTTATAATTAAATTTATTATATGATCTCAAGTCCAAACTTTATGAATAGGCTTAAATTTGAGCTTTATAAATAAATATAAACGAAGCTCAAGTTAGTGTTTTCAAAAGAACTTAGATAGAGCTTGAATCTATCAAACTCTTAATACGTAACTCAACTTGTGCATCAAGTATCAAGTAGAGCTTGAGTGAAACACATATAACTCTTTAGAAATTTCACACGAGTTTATATCCATCACTATAGGAATTGGGTTTAAGTTTTCCCTTGGCCTTTTCATCAATGGACTCCCAACATATACGAAGTGCAGTTCATTTGACAAATTCCAGTCTCAATATTTAGCTATGAAAAGTTTGAAAATTTCAAATTTTCATAGACCAAGATATAACTTCTTTGTTCAAATAACAATTAAGGAGATGTTGGGAGAGGAAGATGAATCTCTTCATGATAATAGTTTGTTATTTCAAATAGTTTTTAGTAAAAAGAATAGGAAAAATGACATATACAATACTTAAATTATCTATATGGATGCTACATATATACATAGTTGGTTCTCTTGCTTCAAACTACAAGTCTGATTGGAGCATCTGTCAATAAAAGAATCATGTAAGATGATCATCTCATGGCTATTGAGAACGAATCAAATTAGATACAGTTATATTTTTAAATTTTCTTACTTACTCTTATGCAACCAAAGTTGACAAGATTGAATAAATTAGTTATTCACAACCGCCCATGGAGGATTCCTCCAAAAGTTAAGGATTAGTAATACTTTTTAAAAATCTAATAGATGCAGTTTTATAGATATGTGGAAAAGATAATCAAAAGAAAAGATGAGTTTTTCTTTCTTTTATCAATTTCAACCAAGGAGCACAGAGATCGCAAAAACACCAGTTTCTCCTCCTAAAGTTCTCTCTCCAGTCATGGAATGCGCTATAGTTTTACTTAAACCAGCAGGTCCTTGGCCAGACCCCACGCTGTCCCCTAGGCGTTGATTTCTAACAACATATATAGTGCTTGCCTCAACTAGTTTGCCCTCTTAATTCAAATAGACATGTAAAACAGGCACAAGAATAATTGCTTGCTTCGTGCAACATTTTTAAATTCTACTGGGGTTATCAAGTAATATCCATGATATCTTTTTATTCTCTCCTCTTCATTCTGCATTTGGAGAGTTCTATGCTTCACTTTGTACTCCACTTGGGATCGAGTACCTTCTTTTTTAAAAAGAAACATTCATTCTTTTCATCCTACCACTAACCCATGTATTTAATAAAGGGGCATGGAGCATCAGATAGAATATTCTAATTGGAATGCGCTGGGGATATTATTCATGCTTTTAGTTAGTTCAATAGTGTAACACAAACGTTTACATTATGTTTGGTTTGAGTTAGAATGTTTAGAGGGTAACTTTGTCCTATGTTTGATATGATATATGATTATTAATTTTAAAATTAATATGATATATATAAATTATTTGATGGTTAATATAAAATTTATAATTTATATTATAAATAATATACAAACAATACATAAATAGTAATACAAAACATTTCATGTATTAAATGGGATGACTATCCCCTGAAAAAAATTTAGAGAAAAATTATTCCATGTACTAAATGGGATGACTTATTTCTCACTTTATCTTCATATTTTGAGATAAATTAGATTAAGTTAATCCATGTTAAATCTCTTTTTGTTTACAAAACAAACAAGGAACTAAGAATAAACCAGATTTATCGGTGCTTATCACCGTACCAAACATAGCCTTAGGTTGCATTCCATGACACTTGTTTGGTGATGTATCAATAGTATACAATCTCTCTTTTGCCAAAAAATAGTTTATAATCTCTAGTAGGGGTATCAATGGGCCAGGACCGGCTCGGCTCATAGTCAGCCCAACCAAGGGCCACTCCAATATATAAGTCGGCCTGACCTGGCCCACTTTATGTAGTTGGTCCAACTCAACCTAACTCGTATAAAATATAGATTTGGCCCAGCCCAGCCCAATTTTTCAAATTTATATATACATCATTTTTTTCTTTTAAAATATCTCCTACCAAAATCTTGATATGACATACAAAATTAAAAGCAAGATTCTTTTTTGAAATATTAGAATATGGGTTTGACAAAAAAAACTCTAAAATATGATTAAAATAAGAACAACTTTTTAATTTATAGTAAAATATATACATTTGACCTGGTTACTTAATTTTTCTAATTTATAATAAAATGTATATCATATTTTTAAAAATTTTTAAACCTCAGCCTGCGCCGGCTAATATCCTCGCAGTGCTGCAACCTATGCCAGGCCACCTATGACGACCGGAGCTAGGGCTGTAAACGGAGCGGATATGGATCGGATATGCCGTTTTCGTATCCGCTCCGTTTAGCTATTCGGATAATCCGTATCCGGTCCGAATCGGATACGAATACGGATCGGATATTATAAGTCGGATAATCTTCGGATTCGGAGCGGATACGGATAATATCCGCTTCGGAATGTTAATTAAATATTATTTAATTAATATATTTAATAATATACAAATATATAGAAATAAAAATATTAAATATTAAAGTTATCATATATTTATCGACATTAACTTAGTATATTAATATATAATAAAGAATACTTAATCATATTTATAAATATAATGATTTTAAATATATAACTATATATATTATGTATATATTATCAAAGATGGATTCGGAGCGGATCTTAAACGAAGCGAAGCGGGCATTTCCATGTCCGCTCTGATTAACATTCGGATAATATCTGTATCCGGATATCTGCTCCGACAGATATCTAAAATATGATATTATCCATCTAAACGGATACGAATTCGGAGCGAATCCGAATTTTATCCGCATCCGTTTACAGCCCTAACCGGAGCTCCCCGATACTGCAGCAGCATGACCCGTCAACCCCATGGGCAACCCACTCACAGCCGGCGGGCCAAAATTGAAGGCCCAGGTATTATCCTAATGGCCCAGCCCGTAAACCCACGGATCAGCCCAACCCGTTGCCACCCCTAATCTCTAATAACTTTTTGATATGGATTTATAGAAAAAAGAATTATCTTATCCCAAAATTATAATCTACACTTAATAGGCCGTAAGACAACAACTCAACCAAGATCTGTGTTAGAAAGCACCGGTCAGATTTCCGTCTGATTTGGTTTTTAATAAAAAATTTGAATTCAAGTTTTTTGCTTTCTGAACCAAAATTTATCTAAAATGCATAATTTAAAAATATATAACTTTATGAATATATTACAATGTAAAACAAACTAGCTTCAACCAAATAGCAAGATAGCCTAGCCTTTAAATGATCTTGTGTATATGTGCACAAGGAAATTGCAGTAAAATCTTGTACATAAAATATTTTTAGGTAACGAATTATTCATTGATAAAAAATGATTGTGATTTTAATATTTTGTGAAATCCCCCCATTACAGAAACGTTG
Organism: Cryptocoryne crispatula var. balansae; assembly: GCA_036172225.1. Taxonomy (NCBI): domain Eukaryota; kingdom Viridiplantae; phylum Streptophyta; class Magnoliopsida; order Alismatales; family Araceae; genus Cryptocoryne; species Cryptocoryne crispatula. Next base: position 24,290,720 of record CM069928.1, read on the forward strand.
GCTTTAGATATAATTTAAGTCCGTGTTAAATGTTGCTTGAAAGTAGGGGTGTCAATGGGCCGGGCCCGGCCCTGCCTAGAGTCGGCCCGTTTACGGCACAGTTCAAAATATATTGGTCTAGTCCGACCCGGTCCATACTACATTGTTGGCCCGGCCCGACTCGACTCGCAAAAATTATTAACTTAGCCCAACCCGACCCAACTTTATATTTTATAAATAAATATTTATTAAATATGATAAATTTAATTATTTAAGATAACATTATAAAATTGAGAATAATTTAATTAAAATATATTTTTAAAAAGTAAAAGTGATTTTCTTGACATAAAAAGTTGAAAACCTTTTGGTCCGCTTTGGCCCGCATCGGCCCGCTTCAAGTTGTATGTTAACCCGACTAAAGCCCGCAGGCCAAAACTTTTGACCCGTCAAATGACCCGTAGTTCACCCGGACCGCGAACCCACGGGCCGGCCCGGCCCATTGCCATTCCTACTTGAAAGTGGCCTAGGAAAATGCAGGTATAAGATACGATTAGACCTAAAGATAGAAAAAGTGGGTATATCAGGGTCAGTTAAGCCCAGTTTAAGCCTGATAAGAGAAGTGAGCTAATGTTTGGTTTGAAGCTCGAGTTCTATATTATAAATGGGCTTAATACCTAATAGGGTGTTTGGATATAGTTTTTTACCTTTTTTCTCTAAATTTTAAAAACGGAGAAGGAATCGTGTTTGGTTCCTTTTTTAGAGAGCTCCACAATTTTTGAAAATGAGAAAGTCAAGCAGTATTGGTTCCCCCGAAAACAAAACAAGGCAGGGGTTGTTTTGTTTTCGAGAGAGACGCGGCCGATCTCACGGCCCCGCATCCAGATGGTTTCCACCGACGCCCCCGTGCCTTTCTCTCTCAACGCAGCCGTCTCCCTCTCGCTGCTCGCCATCTCCCTATCGTCCAACCCAATCCTGCTCGTCGTCTCCCTCTCGCGATGGACGCCTTGCGCGACAGGACCTGGTGACTGTCCTGTCCCCCACGCTGGGAGCTGCTCCACGCCTTGCGCGACGGACGCCTTGCCCGGACCTGCTTGTCTCTCCCTGTTGCGGTGAAAGAGTGGTGGACGACCTGCTCGACGTCTTCCTCTCAGGCAGACGAGCACACGACGACAAGCTCTTTCAACCGCGGCGCACTCCTATGTTCTCAGCGGCCGGAGCATGTATCTTCTCTCTCTCTACGGCCCCATCTTCATCGTAGACAGGACCTTCTTCACCTCCCTCTCCCAGCGCCGGCCCACCGCGTTGATGCCGCAGCCCCTTCTGCAACCTCGCCGCAGCCCCATCTTCAACCTTGCCGGCCCACCGTGTTGGTGCTCATCATCTCGGCCGGGAAGCCCGCCCCTTCTCCTCGACTCTCTTCGCCAAAAACTCCCCTCCGCCGGAAGGCCCCTCGACTTCATCCTCCGCCGGAAGCCATCTCGACCAGAAGTCATCTCTGTTTGGAATCCGACGGCGGGACCCCCCTATTATCGGCATGACTGGCTGGATCCAGCCATTACTCACTCCCGAGGGCGACAAGGCCATCGCTCCTTCCACCCGTTCAAGACAGAACGTCGGGTGCTGTACGCTGTGGGTGGGGGTGTTCGGGGGAGATGAGCCCAGCGATGAGGGGGGTGGGGTGTTCAGGGGACATGAGCTGGGTGATGAGTTTGGTAGAGAGAGAGAGAGGGGATTGAAAGTTGAAACCAGTTTACGCTGTGGGTGTGCTGCCAACCCTGCCAAGCCATCGACCAGCTCGGCGCCGAATGCTTCCCCATGTTCGGAGTGCCAGGTTTCGACCCGTCCTTCGGCCGCCTGCTCAAGGGGTTCTGCTACTCCCTTCTGCCCCCGAAGCCACCCCCTTGTGACGCCGCAAGCGCTGAGAAACTGAGGAAGGAGATGCAACTAGCCCCATGCCAAACGCATCTACCAGGACAAATAAATGATAGATATATATAGTGGGGCGACAGCTGATCCGAGTATTGAGACTCCATCGATATATTCATCTTTTGTTGCCTGGTCTCTCCTCCTGCCTATGAACTGAGATCGATTTATCATTTAAGTGTGCGTGTGTATGATTACCACCATATTTATTTAGAATAACACATATCGATTGATTGTCAGGTACAGTACGTACGTATGCATAGTTACTCTAATTGATAATTGTGTATTAATATTGTTAATATTTTTTATAAGTCAATTTGTGTTATTTTTTCTATTTTTTAAAAATTTATATTATGTAATATATACTTGATTGTGTTTATACTAAATTTTTTGCCAGTTTCTAATTGTTGAGAGGGGGGGAGGATCATCGATGTTACATGGGTATATCTCTTATACCTTTTTAACTATTTTAAATCAATCATTATTACTTGTATGCTGAATGGGAGGATTCAGTTGGCTCCATTGGCACCGGGGGGGGGGGGGGGTAAATTTTAAAAATTGTGACAGTTTTGCCAAACACAAAATGGTTAGACTCTTTTGATTTTAAAATTAAAAATGAGCAGTCAAGTAGTCTTGATTTTAAAAACGAGATTGACTCAGAATTAAAAGAGCTGCCAAACACCCTATAAGCCCGTTTGTACGGGATTAATTAGTGCTTAAACTTGGTTTCTCCCATAAGACCTAAGAATAAATTGGGTTTATCGCCAAATTAATTTTGTACTAAACAACCCCTAACCGTCCCTTTATTTACATTGGAAACTTGTTGCAGGTAGTTACTAATCCCAAAAATATCACCATTAACCAGTGCACTTTTTTTAACTTTTACACGTAAAAAAAGTTCCATGTGAATGATTACATTGGACTTGCTAAAAGCCTAAAATCTTGATTCTGCATCCCACCGTTTTGGTATCACAGTTTAAATTGTTTAAAAATTTATTTTTTTAAATAAATATTTCTATTTTAAATAAATATTACTAATTTTAATTACTTCAAAAATACTTTTATTTAAAATTTATACTAATAGATAAAAAATTTATTAATTAAAAATAATTTGGATATATATCTGTATATGGACACAAGTGTTCCAACTAATATTCTTTTCATAAATCAAATAATAGATCATGTATTAATCTATTTTAAAATTTTTATATTATTTAATTTCTTTTAAAATACTTTATGTTTACATGTCATCGAATGAACTAAATAGATATTTTAGTGAATAACTAAATTCATATTTGATTATTACTTTTTATTTAAAGTTTAAGATTGTAAATATGAAGAGCTTGTTTTATCGACTAAAATAATATTTCTTGTAAGCTATTGTGAGAACCTCGTTTTTTCGTTTTAAATTAATTTTCAAAATCATTTTTGTATCTCCTTTGGACTACATAAAAAATAGGTGATAACCTATAAATATATTAAATAGTCCGACGATACATTTAAAATACATAGAACCGAGGTTCGGGTTCTTTGAAATTTAATTTTTGACCCCTCTCCGCCGGATGGTGCGAATACCCGGTGTTAACTTACATCGAGCAAGTACTCGAACGCCCTTGATTAACCGCCATAGCAACCCGTTTGGTAGAGAGTGCACATCCACACAAAATAATAAAACTAGAGGGCCGTAGCTGTGCAGACCCAATGAGATGCGAACGCGTTACATTATGTTTGGTTGACGTCGATTTTATTTGATTAAGATGTGATTTTTCCAATTGATTTAGATTTGATTTTTCAAGTTGTTTATTTTTCAATTTGATCTTTCCATTAACGTTTTGAATTAATGGGTTGAGTTTGATTTATTTGTTTTGTTGAATTTCAATTTGATTAAAATTTTGTCTTGGACTTAAGGTTTACTTAAATGAATTAAATATCTTATGATTTTGAGATTTAATGGTCAACGTATTGATTAAGATTATTTAGTTTCATGTGCTACTTATGTTACAACGTCGGTTCAAGTACGTTCAATATATTTTAATTGACTTAATACTTTGATTAAGTTATTTAAGAGTATTTTTTATTTATGTTCTTTGCAATTGATTTTAAGATATGATTTTTGGTGTTTACGGACTCTTTTTTTTAGTGGATTTTAATGCATTGGAAGTTGTTTATTTAATCCTGTTGGTGTTATTTAATTATCGTTTGATTAAGTAATTTGATTTCATGCGTTGAATACATTTTAGATTGATTTTTAGTTTGTTTAAAAAAAGGTTTTATACGTACAGATTTAATGAATGTTTTTTTTTATTTTATCTTATTTATTTAATTTGAGTCCGCACCTCATCCGGTCCATCGGGCTAACTTTCGATGCCCGGTTTGAACATTCGCGTCGACACTTGAACCATCTTTATTTCATTTCAAGTTGGGTTACATCATGTCGTGTCGACGTCAAAAGTTTGAGAATTTGTCCTCCCCTAGCACGCGTTCCCATAAGATCGGAGGAAAAATCAACATTTCGGCAACATGCCGGCCGATCCTCGATCAAATGAGATTGCCTCTAATACGATTAAATCTTTTTGACTTATCGCACCGAGGGAAGGAACCGTCTGCAATGGGGGTTAGCCCGCGCCTACGTCCAGGAGCGACTAACTGGGACGTACCCGAGTTCGCCGTCCAAGGGTGGTCAAAATTTTTGGCTCATCTTTTATTTTGTATGGCATTTTGCGTTTCAATTTTTATTTAAATTTATTTTGTGTGTCGAGACTTTTTAGGCCTGCTGCGGGTCGACTCGGCCGATCGAGTCGAGATGGCCCAGCGGTTCCAACAGCTCCTGTTGGCCCGATGGGCTTCTTGCGGCAAATGAAAGTTGAGCTAATTGGGTTCGGCAGCCGCTCCCGGTCGCGCCCGCGTGCGTTGGCGACCTCTCTCCCTTTTTCTTTACGTCTAGACTCGCAAGCCCCTCTTGGCAGCCGACGAAGGCCTGCCCCTTATCTCTTTTTTTCTTTTTTTTTTTGACGGCGGCCAGCACTCGGAGGTCTATCCACGCCGTGAACGGGCACCGCCATGACCACGGCTGACTGGGAGTGATCGTGGTCATCGCGTGCGCAACCAAGAGCCCCTGTGCGGCTCTGGCTTTCGTGGCGAAGGCCCTTCGGAGGCCTCCCCCGCCGTCGCACCTCGCCGTTGGCGCCGCCGCAGTGGCTCATGGAGGAGTCCACACCTCCGGCCGCGGTCCAGAAAACTGGAGGAGCACAACCGGAGCCCCCGCAATCGGGCATCCACTAGAACCGTCGTGGGCATTCAGAACTGGGACCCCTCACAAGATCTCCCGTCGCCGGAGGATCCCGGAGGTCCCCTTGCGGGCTGAGGCCGTGGGCGGGGGAGCTGGCATTCCCCCCTCCCCCTCCTTTTTTTTTCTCTGCGGGATCTTTCGCTGACGATGCCATCGGAGCTAGAAGGGGAGAGCCATCGCGAGGATGCGAGGGGCGTCTTCGTCGACTCCTTCAAGCCTGCCTGAGACCGCCGTGGGGGTCGATTGGGACCACCACCGAAGTCCCCCGCCGCTGTCGGCTGTTGTCGCGGCAATAGTTGCTGTCGCCGGCGTCGCAAAGGGGCGACAAGGAAATCGTTGATGTCGTGGGAACTCCTTGGAGCGTTGTCGCGGGGGGCCTAGAAGGGAGGGATACCGAGCGATTACTTACTCTTTTTCCGTCCTCATCTTCTTCTTCCTCTGATGTGCCGCTGCTGCCTTGGTTGAAGGAGAACCAGGTCCTCCTCTGGTACAGTTTCTACCGAGGGGGGCTAGAACCATGGGAAGGAGAGAGATCGCAGGAGAGAGAGAGAGAAGCCCTCGCCTGCTGGAGCTTCAGCCGAGGGGAGTTGTACCCGGGGGTGCTGCTGCCGTCGTCCTGCTCTTCTGGCGGATGGGTGGCCGCTGCTTCTACCCCAAAAGGAAGCTGTCCGCCGGAGACAGAGCACCGGCCCTTTCTAATTTTTTTATTCCCCCCCCCTCCCCCTTGCTACCGTTCCCCCCTTCCTTTGTTATGTGTTTGCTGGCTCCCAAAACCGGGAAACTCATCCCCATCTTGCTGTAATGCCTCATCTCCTGATCAATATTTCTTAAATTTACAGAGGCAATTACGCAGGTAATAGAAGGAAGGGAACTCTCGCATAGAATTTCAAATTGATTGGTTCCGGGTACTAAAAAAATATATTAACATTTGGCATTTTGATCCTCCCATATAAATGTAAGGTGAGTGGACTTAAATGGGCTACCCTCTCTCTGATTGGGCTTAATTAACATAAACGTGAAATGAAGTGTTGTTAACAGGCTAAGTTAAGATAACAGCTCTCTCAAAAATAATGAGTGTCGACAAATGCCCCCCACGGGCGGTACGTTGGAGGTGTGAGTTGACGTCGGCAACGAACGCTGACATGGAATCGCCCGTGTAAATTATTGTTCCATCTTCTCTTTCACCGTCGAATGATTAGCTTGACATTGCTCGAACGTCATGAGAATCGGGAAGGGCTTGGCCCCTCGGACGTGACTAAACTTGGCCAATTTTCTGTTCAGCATTTTTTTTTATCTCCCTAATGGGGTGTTTGGTTGCATGATAATTGAGGTTTTTATTTTAATTTTTAAAAATTATAAGAAAACTTGTTAAAAGAGGTGTTTGACAACCATGACAATTTTATATTTTGAAAGTGATTTTCTTCTTAAACAAAAAAAGAGGGTCTCACCTCTTTCTTTTTTCTTGTGGTCCCCCACTTTATTTGGTCATGTGCGGTGGTTACTCTTTTTTGTAATCACATCCCTCCAAAGGTGATAATTTGATGTCATGAGTTGGTTCACTTTTTATTTTAATACAATTTTTTATCACGAAAGTATACAAAAAATTATCATGCAACCAAACACCCCATAATTGTTTTCTCTCTCTTTCTTTGTTTTTAACTAGTCACCTCAAGTCTATCTTCTTCCCTCTTGTTTTATTTCACTTCTTTCTTTCTCTTTTGCATGACTACTTAGAGCCCTTGGCTACGTGAAGTCTTCGTCATTTTCTGTTTCTCTCTCTGTTTTTTTTTTTTTACACTAGCCAACTCAAGTCTATCTATCTCTCTCCCGCGTGATCTGTTTGCCACCTTTGTGCAGAGTTCCCGTTCTTTCCCCCTGTTGGCGAGGGTGCGTCACGATCTGAGCTCGCCACCCCCCGTACATCTATCCATCCGCAGCTGTTGCGGAGCCCGTGAGGGGCTGTTGCTGTCACCAGCATGCAAAGGGGCTTCTGAGGGACGTTGCCCAGGCTGCCGTGGGTCCGATTAAGGGCCGTTGGCCCTTCCCATCGTGCGACTTGTCGCCGCGGCCGGAGGAACCATAAAGGCCTGCCTCCCTTTGCTGTCAGAATTTGAATTGAATAATTTGAAGGGAGATTAGGCAAGTCTGAATCGTGGTCAGACTTGGATTGAGTAGGTTAAATAGAGCAGGTCTTTCTTATCTCTCCGTCCTTCTCCTTCTTCCTCCCGCACGACCTGCCGCGCTAGCAAGGGGTTCCCCTCGGACGACGTTCTCCTGCGCTGATTGCTCACCAGCGCTGAAGTCGACGACGCTTGTGAAGAGCGTCATAGCGGTCCTGGGTACTACGCGTCGTCTCCCCGCCTCGACCGCGCAGTTTTGACGGCTGCCCAAGGATCTCTGGGGCGAACGCCGCCTCTATCCGGCTTAGAAACCGTGGCCCTCGTTGCTATAGTAAGTTGAAAATCTATTTACCCATTAATGATGGGGACAAGGTCATGTCTTGACACCCCGAAGTGTTCTCCGTTGCTTGCATGATGATGAGACTATTCCGTGGTAGAACGTAGAACTTCCAGATCTCCCTCAGCCGCGCAACCTGCCGCAAGGTATCTTTTTGCCAACACCCGTCGTCGTGCCCATCGGCTGGTCCTGCTGCTGCGGGATTTCGCCAGAGACGCCGTCCAGGTCTCAGGAATCGAGTCCCAATCCTAGTTAAACTGGGATCATGTATGTTAAATATGGCTGGCATTTTTTCTTTATGTCCTTTTCCCTATTTGTTCGCACGACTTGCTTCCGGTAATTTCTTCCGCTGGGGTTGCTGCAGTGAAGTCACTAGGCTCTTTGGTCTCTCTCGACCTGCATTTTTCTTGTGCGGCCAGCGCAGAACGTCGTGACCACCTGTTGGTCTTGCGGCCGCAACTTAGTACTTTTGTTACGTTTGTCGACAGGGGGTACCGCGGGATTAACTGTTGTTGCTGCTTCTACTGTGGGAGCAGCCTGGGGATTGCCGTTGCCGCCTAGAGTAAGAAGTCCCATTCTCATCGGGAGGTGCGGGGGATCAGCCGCGAGGGCTGCCGTATCATCTGCGTCGGTCACCGTTCCCCCTCCTCTCTCTATTACGTACATTCATCCTTTGTCCTCTTTTAACCGGCCATTGCATTCACTGCTCAATTTTTCGGATGTTTAAATCCAATTCCACTCGGTCAGCGACGTGATAAACTTTTTGTTGTTGTTTTTTTTAGGTGATTTATGGCCCAACTTGTGTCTGCACCCAAAGTGCTCGCCCGGTCTCAATTCGGGCGTCATCAGTTGGATATGGTGGAAGAGGAGCCAAGTGGAGTTGCTGTGGCCGCTGGGCATGTGACGATTGAGAGGATCTGCCGTGTCGATGGTTGTTTTCAATATGACCGGTCGGGCGACTATCCAGTTGACCGTCCTTCTGAGCAAGAGTTGTTAGACTTCATCCGACTACCTTGCCCTGTGCCGGGGCTTGCTTCTGAGCAATTGTCTCCTGAGGAGCGGCATTTTCTAGAGTGCGCCATTCTCCAAGGTCGTGATTTGATGAGGGGGACAACAGTCTTTTCTTATCCGTCCTTCCCACTGGGGTTGGAGCACCCCCACTCGCAACTCCATACACAGCGTTCCATGGGGTTGATTGGCACTCTGCTCGGTACACACTTGACGGTGCAATTTTTTCGCCCTGGTATTTGGAGATTGGATCGTATAAATGCGACTCAATGGCTGGTTCGGACAGAGAGGGCTTGTTTCTGGAACCATGTTGTCCCAGATATAGTGGCGAGGGTTTTGACGGCCGTTGCTTGGTGGACAACTTCCTGGCATTGGAAACTGATGACTGGTATGGACAGTTGTTTGTACGATGCTCACATCGTGCTAGGTTTGGTGCATGTGAGTGGTTAGAGTACGTGTTGGCCAATTTCTCTTCCCGCCTAGAGAAGGTGGGCTTGGTGTCAGCAGTTGAGGCAGCACTTTACGCGTACCCACGTCGGGAGGGGTACATTCAGGCTCTGGCGGAGCGCTTTAATCGTCGATGGAACACTTTCGTCACAGCTCAGGGGGAAACCTCATTAGACTTGTGGGGGTTCCACATGCTTTCTGGTCTGCCGATCCATGGAGCTCCTTACGAAGAGGTCATGCTGAATGACCTTCACCGCTGCCAAACTGACTCATCCGGCAACTACTGTTTGGCGTTTTGTCAGCGATTTCTGGTGAAGGTGTGGCGCGACTTGGCACTAGCCGGTGGGCTGAGAACTCCAGACGAGCAATACAGGGTTAGTGCGGACTCTTGGCTGCGTTACTTCTACGGCGGGCCGTTCTGTCACAAGTGCACTTTTGTTCGACCGGGCAAAGGGCGCATGGGTCTTGTTGTTCGACCACGACCATCACCTGACACACGCTTTGCTAGGCTTGAGGCTCCCACCGAGACGGAAGATCCTTGGGAGCTAGGCGAGATTACACATCTAGCGGCCTATCTCGCTTACTGGTTGGCAACCTTTGCCCTCCCTTTTGGCGACGACTACAGCATTCGAGTTGGGGTTATCTATCCGGCTTGCAGATTGGCATGTGGGAAGCAGTTAGCGATTGCCCCAGCCGCGCTTGCTGCTATCTACCACTCATTTGGAGCCCTAGTGACCCATCCTTCACCTCGAGACTGTGATGTTGTGATGGCAACTCACTATGTCAGTGCTTGGGCAACCTCTCTCTTTGACGGGGTGCCGCCTCCGGCCGATGGAGCACCTACTCACCAGTCTTTGCTAGTCAGGCTGACAAGTAAGCCTAGTCTTCGCATGAAGAAGGACCTACTGAGAGGCCGGCAGGCTTTGAGCTCGTTGCCGAAGACGAAAGGTCTGCCCCTGCCATTCGATCATTGTTCACGGGGTTACCGACCACACACTGCTCGAGAGTTGGGGAGGAGTACCCAATGGGTCAATCCTCTTTGTGGTGATTATAGGGAGTTCGTCGGTTGGGAGTGGTGTCTGAGCACGCGGGCCAGCGTGTTAGTGTTCCGACAAGGACGCCAACTGGTATTAGAGCCTTACTTTCCGCATCGCTTCGGGAGAAACTTTGGTTATGATCAAGGTGTCCCTCCTAATGCAGACTTCGATATTCCCAGCCGAATATACACCGATTTGGATCACCATCTTGTCGCTGCCGAGTGGTGGAATTTCTTTTTTAGGGGAGATCAGCATGCAGCAGTTACTATTCCCCCTTTGGGAGCTGTAGGTGGCTTTGACATTACTTACGGCAACTGGTGGGTTCACCGTAGTCATGACTACAGGAGGCCACCAATAGCACTTGAGGAGGCTGCGATGAGTCGGTTGGCATCGAGGGATCGTTGTCCTCCAGATATCGATCTTGGTTACCTGGATACGCACTACAAAGAGTTGAAGAATAGAGTACTTGCTCGTCAAAAGAAGTGGGCCGAGAAGGGCCTCCCGCCTACACCTTCCCCGGGGCCATACAATGGTGCGGTTGATCTGTTGTCTGAACCAATCCGATCTTCGTATCGAGCTAGGCTGCCGGCTCCTCCGCGGGCTCTTGACTGGTACAAAGAGCTTGTAAGGGATTGCACAGGACATGCAACGGTACCCGCTGGCGAGGCGTTAGAGCTTCATGACCGCTCCTCCTTCTGGCGACGGCGTCTCTCTACACTAGTGACTGCCTGGGGTCCTTTGACACATGCTCTGGCCATAGCACAAGCATTTTGCTTTGACGACATCCGTCAGGCCGTGACACAGGCCGCCCGGGAGATTGGCCGGGATGCTGGTTACTTGATCCCACCTTTGTTAGAGACAACTCCGGCGGGTGCGTGCCTTATTTGTTTTAGCATACTTTGACTTATTTGTGCATCCAGGTATCTGACATTTGTTTACCCTTTTTTTGTAGAGGTCGGTGCGTCGGCCGCATCCTCTAGTGATTTCAAGAGGTCTAAGCTGTTCTCATGTGACGCTCGTCCCCAGAAGAAACACCGCATGGAGGAGAAATTCCCCTCTCCTACGCCAGGTTTGACTCATTTCTGGTTCTCTACTCTTATTCCTTACTCTTTGGAATTAATGGCCTTTTTTAATTCTTGCTTGTTCCCAGCTTCTCCAGAGCTAGAGTTGCCGAGTGGTGGTGCAGTTGCTGTTTCCCCCACCTTTGAGGAGGAGGCTCGCTATCCATTCATGTTGGAGTTAGACCAGCCTGAGGGAGAAGTCGAGGTGATTCCTGACGTGGTTACTGCCTTGTCACCTTTGCCGACGAAGGCAGATGAAGAGGTGGATTGTGCGGGTCCCCGAGTGAACGAAGCTTCAGATTATATTGACCTTTCGGCCGGTACAATGATCTATGACTCCTTTTGATCCTAGTCAAGCTTTCTCTTCATAACCCGTTGGCTTTCCCCTTTTTATTTTCATGGTGCAGCTTCAGGAGGCTCTCCTCTGTTGGAGGACATTGCTCCCCTTGCAGTTTTATCCGAGTGGGATGTCATCTTGGCTTTACCGGCGGCACCGCTTGAGCCTACTGCCGCCGAGGTGCTTGTTGCTGTGGCCGAAGAGGAGGTAGTTGAGCGTGGGGGCAATGAGTCTGAGGGTGAAGTGGTTGCTCCCGTAGCTATGGTAACTCCTAAACCACTGTCGTTGTCATCATCCTTGCTCTTGAAGTTCGACATTTTCTTTAATTCATCTCTATATTTTCCTTTCTTCTCTTACAGGTTGTCCCTGTGGAGGATTACAGAGAAGTTTCCCCTTTAGCAACATTGCCACCTACTTCACTACCCCTCGCAGATGTAGCGGCCTCGGGAGATGACGTCCATCTTCCAAAGTTGGGCTTGATTTGGCCTGAGCAGCTCTCCGGCGACAAGTTCTCACATCTCATAGGAGAAGGCATGATTGGAGTTTTCAAGGCTATGCTAGAACCACTTCCCTTGACTGAAGACTTGCGCGAGGGCTTGAGGGGTATGACCTCACACTACCACTAGATGGGCTGTCCCATGGCTCCTTGGGTCGCAGCCGTTGAGAGCCTCTGGGGTGACTTTTGTACCCGTTGGCTTGAGGAGCGGCAGCATAGAGAGTGGGCAACCATACACTTTCCACAGGTTGAAGCCTATCTGGCACGTCTTGACGTTGTCACCAAGGAACGTGCGCAGGCAGTCCAGCTCCTCAACCACCTTCGAGGTGACATTTCTGAGGCTCAGGGACATGTGACTCATCTAGAGGCCGAGCTGGCATCGGCTATCACTTGCCGTGACCAACTGGTTGAGCAGGTGAATTCCCTAGAAGGAGAGTGCTCTTCTCATGGACAGGAGGAGCTCGAGCTTCAGAACCGACTGACAGCTTTAGACAAGAAGCGCCCGGCAGGTCTCCCTAGTTTTCTTCCTTAGGTGTTGTCTTTCCATTATTTCTTCTCTTTTTCTGAATAGTTAAGACTCATAAGGCTTGTCTTGGAGAGCCTCTTCACTGATGTCTATATGGAAATCATAATGAATGAAAGTTATATCGCTATTTTTTTCTTTGGCACATGGTATTCAAATTGTATCCTCGTTCTTGCTCTTATTTCTGCTATCTCATTCTTCTCTTTCTTTCTCTTCTTTTTTTTCATTTTTTTTTGCATTGCTATGTGAAGTTTTTCCTTCTATTTTTGCATTTTTTTTGCATGGCTACGTAGAGCTTTTCTTCTATTTTTGCATGGTTTTTTTTTTCATGCTACGTAGAGCTTTCTTCTATTTTTGCATGGTTTTTTTTGCATGCTACGTAGAGCTTTCTTCTATTTTTGCATGGCTAGGAGGAGCCATTATTTATGGGAGCCCTTAAAACAATGAAGAAGAAAGCAAGGGACGCTAGCATTCTCCTTTCTTCTTCTTTTTTTGCTTTATTATTTCTCCTTTTACTTTTCTTTCTTCTATCTTTTCTTTTTCTTTTTTTTCTTCTTCTTTTTTTTCTTTTTTCTTCTTCTTCTTTTTTTCTTCTTTTTTTTTCTTCTTTTTTTTTCTTCCTTTTTTTCTCAGGGAATTGAGGCTTCCCTCAAGCCGTATACAGATGATAATGTCGAATCAGATTAGGTATGGATTTCATCCTAATCTATGGACCATGATGTGTGTCTGGGTCTTGAGAAATATTGGAGTCCTAAGGATGAGTTCTCTCTCTCTCTCTCTTTTTTTAGGTCCCAAAGGAGCTGTGTGGCCTTAATGACAAAACTTGAAGAAGCTGTTGTGGCCCTACAAATCCACTTTGGGTTCCAAAGGTGCTGTTATGGCCCTGGGGAAAGGTTTGATGCCCGAAGAAGGTGTAACGGCTTTAAGGGAGAATCCAAAGGAGCTGTGATGGCTCTAAGGATAGGTTTTTGGGTTCCATAGGTACTGTTATGGCCCTGGGGAAAGGTTTGATGCCCTGAAGAAGCTGTAACGGCTTTAAGGGAGAATCCAAAGGAGCTGTGATGGCTCTAAGGATAGGTTTTTGGGTTCCACAGGTACTGTTATGGCCCTGGGGAAAGGTTTGATACCCTGAAGAAGCTGTAATGGCCCTAAGGGTGAATCCAAAAGAGCTGTGACGGCTCTAAGGATAGGTTTTTTTTGGGTTCCGAAGGTGCTGTTATGGCCCTGGGGAAATGTTTGATGCCCTGAAGAAGCTGTAACGGCTTTAAGGGAGAATCCAAAGGAGCTGTGATGGCTCTAAGGATAGGTTTTTGGGTTCCACAGTGCATCGTTATGGCCCTGGGAAGAGGTTTGATACCCTGAAGAAGCTGTAATGGCCCTAAGGGTGAATCCAAAAGAGCTGTGACGGCTCTAAGGATAGGTTTTTTTTTTGGGTTCCGAAGGTGCTGTTATGGCCCTGGGGAAAGGTTTGATGCCCTGAAGAAGCTGTAACGGCTTTAAGGGAGAATCCAAGGGAGCTGTGATGGCTCTAAGGATAGGTTTTTGGGTTCCACAGGTACTGTTATGGCCCTGTGAAGAGGTTTGATACCCTGAAGAAGCTATAATGGCCCTAAGGGTGAATCCAAAAGAGCTGTGACGGCTCTAAGGATAGGTTTTTTTTGGGTTCTGAAGGTGCTGTTATGGCCCTGGGGAGAGGTTTGATGCCCTGAAGAAGCTGTAATGGCCCTAAGGGTGAATCTAAAAGAGCTGTGATGGCTTTAAGGATAGGTTTTTGGTTCCAAAGGTGCTGTTATGGCCCTTGGGATAGTTGAATCTTTTTGAAGGTGCTGTTGTGGCACCATGGAGAGTATTGGAATCTCAGGAAAGTTTAGGCTCCTTGGACAAATCCTAGGAGGCTTCGGGGACCTAGGAGGGGTTTTCTTCATAGATCGTCAGGACCGGAGTGGTAAAGACGATATGGAACTTTATGAACCATCGAGATCGGAGTGGTTAAGATGGTGAGGGATTTTAAAGACGCGCAAGCCAAATGGGGCTTAACACGATGTTAAGTTGCAAAACCATGGTGATCAAAGGATCTTGACGGTGCAAGTTTTTTTGTTTGGGTTGTGTGGGTTGACTAGCCAAGATCAAGAGAGAGTTTTTTTTTTTTGCTAGACCATCAGGATCAGATTGATCGGGATGGTGAGAATTTCAAGTGTGATTGGGTTTGAATAGACACAAGTCATAGAGCTTTGTAGCACCATAACCGAAATGGTTAAAATGGTGCAGATTGTTTGAAATTGCTATGGTCGAGAGGACTCTAAATGGCAATACTGTGTCGAGGGGTTGAAACGGGATTTTGCCCTATGTCCCTTCCAAGATGGGTTGTGGGAGCTTCCCCCAAATTTTATAGGCGGGAGGTGGTCTTCCTCGTTGCCTCGGGTATGGTCTCCCCAGCATATTTCTACTACCAGGTAGATATACCTATGGGAGCCGTTTCGTCATCGGCAACTCCAACCTCCTCCCTAATAAAATTAGGGGGAAGAACCAACCCAACTCGTCAAGTTGAGGGCTCATCCTCGCTGATTGATTGATTGATTTTTTATCAACCTGACTGCTCTTTGCAGAGTTTTCACCCAGGCTGACCCCTTTTATGTTTTGCATGTGCGCCTCTTTGCGGGGTTTTCACACAGCGGAGTTTATCCAATTTTACCCGAGGTGCCCTCTTGAGTTTTCACCCCGACCGGATTTTATTGACGCTTTTACCCTTAGCTGACCGTTGTGTTTAGTCAACCAAGTCCGTCGGGCCTCTCTATTTTTAGCCCAGTTTCTTTTTCTCTCTTCTTTTTTTTATAGTGTGTGGCATTCAACCTCCATCTTTGAGATAATTCACCTGAAATTCATGATCTGGAGCATAATATCTCTTGATGTGCTTGCCATTGAGTGGTGGGAGTGGAGCCTTCCCTTTGTTATCTATCACTGCATAGGCACCCCCTTCAAAGACCCGGTCGACAACATAGGGACCAAGCCAATTTGGGAGGAATTTGTTCTTGGGATGCCCCGCCATGCTATCCTTCTGTTTGACCATGACAAGATCCCCTTTCTGAAAAATCCTATCCTTAACCATCTTGTCGTAAGCGCGAGACATCCTGGCTTGGTAGACCTTGAGATGTTGGTAAGCTTTAAGTCTTCTACCTTCAAGTTTCTCTAATTCCATGAATCGCCTGTGTACTTCATCGGGTTCATCAGAGGGAAGACCGTGGTGAACTGCCACCCGATACGAGGCCAATTCTACTTCCACTGGTACCACCGCTTCGCTCCCATAGACCAAAGAAAAAGGGGAGCAACCTGTAGGTGTTTTGTACACTGTGCGGTACGCCCAGAGAGCTTCTTGCATCTTTTCATCCCAGTTGCATGTCTTACTTCCGACTACCTTAACCAAAAGCTTGCAAAGAGTTTTATTGAAGGCTTCTGCTAGGCCATTTACCTGTGGGTTGTAAACAATGGACGTTCGCCAGTCAATGTGTAATTTGGCCACCAGCTTGTATATTGTCTGATTTTTTAAATGGTGTCCCATTGTCTGACACAATTCTACTTGGAACACCGTACCTGTAAATGATATTTTGTCGAACGAAGCGGGACACCACTTCACCTGTGACCTTCCTGGCTGCTATGGCCTTGGCCCATCTGGAGAAATAGTCTGTGGCAGCCAAAATGTATTTACAACCCTGTGACGAGGGTTTGAAGGGGCCGACTATATCCATCCCCCACTCGGCGAAGGGCCATGTCGGTGTAGTGGGATGCAACTGAGTGTGTGGGCGCCTGGGGATGGTTCCAAAAGCCTGACATTCATGGCATGCTCTGGCGTACTTGTTGCAATCAGCAAACATGCTCGGCCAATAGTAGCCTTTCAACTTAATAGCAATTTTCATCTTTGGCCCGGGCTGATGAGCTCCACATAGCCCGGTGTGGACCTCCTTCATGATTTGGATGGCCTCCTTCTTAGATACACATCTGGGAAGGACACCTCTTTCTTTCTCTGGCAAGAGGCAATACAACTCCCCACCAATTAGCTGGTAAGAAACTGCCCGTCGCGACAATTGTACATGCTCAGCACGATTTGCGGGGAGGATGCCATTCTTGACGTCAATGATGGGTTGTCGCCAATCAGCTTCTTCGGGACCTTCCTCATTGTCTTCTACAATGTTCGCTTCCAAAGTAGTGAGACCGTCATCTCGCTCGCTCCTGCTCAGGAGGAGTCGCCTACGTTTGACTATGATTTCAAGTTTCCCCGCAGGCGGTAGCTTGATCACAGAAGCAAGCTTGGCCAATGCATCGGCTTGTGAATTTTGTCCCCTTATGACGTGTTCAATGTCGAACATGTAGAACTTTTCTGACAGGCGGGTAGCCGCTGTATGATATGACACCAGCTCATTCTTACGGACCTCGAATACCCCAAGCATTTGCTGTATGACAAGCATCGAGTCTCTGAACACTTTGATGCATCGTATGCCCATGTCGAGGGCAATCTCCAACCCGGTGACAAGCGCTTCGTATTCAGCTTCGTTGTTTATATAAATCCTCTGGAGGGCGCATGACTCGTGGAGCACATCTCCCTCAGGGCTAATCAACACGATGCCTACCCTTGCCCTAGGCCTAGTTTTCCCATTCGGCCCTTTTTCCACACTAGCTGCCCCGTCGAAGAAAAGCCGCCAATGCTTGACATTAACCTATTGTACCTCCGTTCTTTCTTCCCTCAGTGTCTCCTCATCATGTAACTAGAGGTTGAGGGGGGAGTCCTCCGGGATTGGATGTGTGGCAAGAAAATCTGCCATCCCCTGACCTTTTATTGCCTTCTGGGGGACATATTTGATGTCAAACTCCATAAACATGAGCACCCACTTTCCCAGACGTCCAGTAGGGACGAGTTGTTTCAGCATGTATTTTAACGGATCAAACTTGGAAATCAAACTGACTTCATGCGCCAAGAGATAATGCCTCAACTTTTTTGCCGCGAATACCAGGGCTAGGCACACCTTCTCCATGGGGGAGTATTTGTGCTCAGGACCAACCAACCTTCTGCTAAGGTAATACAACGGTTGTTCCTTCCCTTCATCATTTAGCTAGGCTAGCATTGCCCCCAGAGAGGCATCAAGTGCCGTGATGTATAAAATCAGGGGATGGCCTTTAATCGGTGCCCCCAACACCGGGGGGTTGAGGAGGTACTGTTTCAGCCCATCCAGGGCTGTCTGACAACTATCATCCCAATAAAATGGCGTACCCTTCTTAGCTAGCCTGGAGAAAGGTTGGCATCTACCCAAAAGGTTGGCAATAAAACGCCGGATGTAAGCAATCTTCCCTTGGAGGGACCTCAGTTCTCGTATGTTCCGTGGTGGGGGCAATTTCCTGATTGCTTTGATTTTTTCGGGGTCTATTTCAATACCCCGATAACGGACTATGAACCCTAGGAATTTGCCAATGGAGACGCCGAATGCACATTTCATTGGGTTCATCTTCAGCTTGTAGAGGCGGAGACACTCAAAAACTATTCTTAGGTGGCCCAAATGATTTTCATGACTTTTAGTCTTGACTACTAGATCATCAACATAACACTCCACCAAGTTGTGTAGCATTTCATCAAATATCTTGGTCATGGCCCACTGGTAGGTTGCCCCTGCATTCTTCAAACCGAATGGCATTCACTTGTAATTGAAGATGCCTTTTGGAGTGCGAAAGGCCGTGAAATTCTTATCTTCGTTAGACATCAGAATTTGGTTGTACCCAGACGATCCATCCATGAAGGACAAAGCCTCGTGCCCCATGGTCACATCCACCATGTTTTCTGGAATAGGCAAGGGAAAGTCATCTTTCGGGCATGCTTTATTCAAATCTCTATAGTCGATGCATACCCGAATTTGCCCGTTCTTTTTCTTCATAGGTACAATATTTGCGAGCCAAACTGGATAAGTGCAGGGCACAATAAAATCTACATCTCTCAACTTGTCGACCTCTGCATTGACTTTCAACTCTAAATCTGCCCTCATCCGTCTTTGCGCTTGCTTGATTGGTTTGGCCGTCGGGAGGATGGCCAAGTTGTGGACAGCCACCTCAAGGGAAAGCCCCGGCAATTCATCGTAGGACCAGGCAAAGCAGTCTCTGAATTCATACAGTAGTGCCTTGTATTGATCTCTCTCGACTTCAGTGAGAAGAGCGCTGACAAACGTCGGCCTGGGATTGTCTGCGGTACCCAAGTTGACTTCTAGAAGGTCATCAACCATGGCCTGGCCACCATCTTCAATTTCCTCAGGGGCTGGTCGAAGATCCATGAAATCGATGTCATCCTCCTCTGCATTTTCTGCATTGGGATCATTTGCTTGTTCTAAATCAACATTAGCCGGTTGTGAGAGCGGCTCATCTTCTACCTTGGGGTCACCACCAGGGCTTTCCTCTTGATTTTCATCTTCCTCGGATGACTCTCTGTTCTGTATGCTGACCATCTCTACGGCGTAATGAACTGGTGCTTCGTAATAAGAGTCGTACGCCACACCTGGGTGTCTACCATGTGTATTTAGTCCCTCCGTGGGATACCATATCCTATGGTACATTCGGGCTTTCTTCCAAGGCTGCTTCTGAGGGATCTCCATTTTCCGATACATGTGTATTATACCCGGGGCTATCCCAGGTGATGGTGCAATTGTTACTAACTGGGAGTCAGAGTGTCCCGGGTGCCCAAAACTATCTTCGCGGGCTCGTTTTTGTAATGCTTTTGCCTTGTAGAAGGTGAGGTCAAGGGGGTGCGGATAGGTAACCTTGAAAGTTGTTAATTTCTCTACCGTTCACAGTTCTCGGTCTTCTACTAGCCACAATAAATCTCGAGGCATACCAATGCTATCCTCGATCTCCTTGGTGATTGAATTGGTGTTGAACTGGACTGGTCTCCATTCTTTACGGTACATCTGGGTGGAAGTCCCTTGTGACCTTAAGGTCAGCCTGAGCATCTTAGCCTTGACTTCGTCGATCGTGATCTCATCCTCGGACAGGTCTTCGACTACCACCTTCCCTTTTCCTTTGTTAGGTACAGTGGCTTGGAAATACGGCATGGCATCAGCAAGATGGCATTCTGCAACTTAGAAGGGGGCTTGGTCGGCGTCAACTCTGAATTGTCTCCCTTCTTTGTTGTACTTGAGGCACTGGTAGAATGTAGACGGGACAACACAGTTCGCATGAATCCACGGGCGACCCAGTAGTACTTTGTATGTGGTGTCGGCATTAATAACATAGAAGGTGGTTTTCGACTCAAGGCCTTCTATGGCTAGCTCTACTTCAACCTTGCCCAATGCCTCCTCGGAATCTTGGTTGAAACCGGATATGGTGACCCCAGGGGCCTTTTGAAGATAAGGTGTCAAGAAAAGGGCCTTGAATGTTCTTATGGGCATAAGATTGCAGGCGGAACCAGGGTCAACCATGAGCCGGTTCATCTCATACCCATTTATTAAACCTTTCATATATAATGCCTTATTGTGAAAGGTGGAGGGGAACACCATGTCTTCCTCTGTGAAAGAAACGGAAGCAGCATATGCTTCGTACTAGCCTAGCTCGGCGAAGTGAGCTTCATACGCTGTAGGTTGTTGCAAGACCGCTATTAGAGTCTTGCGCAGCTCTTTACTCAAAGACAAAACCTCCCACATGCTCAAATGTATGGGGAGTCTTTTCAGACGTCAAAGGACCCTATCATCAATTCTTCCTTTGACTTCTGCTTCGGGAGGGAGAAGGTTTAGCAACGGATCTATAGGCCATTCTTCTTGCGAGTCCGATGTCAAAAGGGGCTGAGAAGGGCTTGGGCCCTCATCCTCCTTGGATTGTTGCTGCGCATGAGAAGATTCAGGTTGATCAGCCTGTCGCATAGTTGTGTGGCCAAGGGCACTATCTGATGTTGTTGGCACTGTTGGAGTAGTATCAAGTGTCCTTTCCCCTTCGTCAGATAAAAGTGGACCGACATCGATCATATGTCGTGGAGGTTGCTGAACAACGGGGCAAGGCACTGGACCGGGTTCCTCACCCTCAAGGTAAATGACCTTCCCATAATATGGGGTACGACCCCCTCGCTTTCCTCGAGTGTTTCTGGTACTTCTCCGTAGGGGGGTGGTAGTGGGGTTAGGTTGATGTGCCTGACTAACCAAGCCTTGACTCTGGTAGGAGGTTGGTGGAGCGTAGTTCACCATGTTGCAGGAGAGCCTCTGAAACTGTGCCATTAGCTCTTGAACATCTGGTTCCCTCTTGCCATCTTCCCAAAAGTTGGTAACTTATATCGTTGCCGCCTCATCGCCGCTTGCCACCTTCTGCCTGAAATCGAGTAACCAATTGGTAAAGTTTTGATGTCTGGTCCACTCGTCCCATGGAATGTAGTCATCAAGAGTCGCCGGTCCCGACGGCGACTGTGGAACATAGTACTCAAGCTGATCAATCAGTCTTTGTAATTTCTGCAGCGGTGTTGGCTCCTGGAGTTGGTCATCCATTTCATGCTGACGCTCCTCTTCACGCTTTGCTTTCCTTTTCTCAGCTTTCCTCTGATTCTTAAGTAACCTTCTCAAGTGGGCGGCGTTGGAGGGTCCGCATGGCGGGGCCACCCGTTTATTATGCTTTTGGATAGGTGCGAACTCAACCGCCTGCTTCTCGGCTCTCCGACGGGCCGCTTCTGCCCTGACTTGGGCTTTTTCCTCCCGAGTGGGAACTGTCTGCCACGAACGCTTGGGGTCTTCTTTCATGGCCTCGATTTCTTCTAGGAGCCAAGCCTCTTCTTGCGCATCACTCACCTTGGACTCTTGGGGGATTGCTAGACTGCTGGGGACTTCATTGGGGCATGTAGGACCTTGCGAGCTCTCCCCAGTCTCGAACCTCCTTCATGCTTTACTCTCTAGAGTGGCCTGGATGACGTAAGAAGAACCAGCTGTCCCCATGTTGACGTGGGGGCGCGGTGGTTGAATTAAATAACGGCCTAGACATAAGACTTCACTCCTAACCAAGTCCTCCAGGTGTCCCTTGACGGCTTGACAGTTCTCAATTGTATGATTCTCCGTGTGGTGATAACCACAACCACCTCTCGGGAATGAAAGGATGTGATGTTCCCTGCCAAAGCATGGTTCTATCAAATTTCTTCTTGCGGCCAATTCATACAACTGCCGTGTCATCCCTTGGGGGAAGGAGTATCGTGTATATGTAGAATATCGAGGGCGTTTCCTTGGTCATCTCTCTCTCGGCCTTCTATTAGGAGCCGCCGTGGAGCTCCCGTCGGACTCTTTCAGGCTCAGGATCATCCCTACTCAGATTATCCCATACATCGTCCGGTTGGTCAACTGTCTGCTCAGGCGTAGGGTGTGAACCAGCACTTGATGCCCCTTGAAGATTGGGTTGAGGCGGGCATATTTCTTCCTCGGTCACCTCTCCAGTCATCAGCTCAGTTATATTGGCCATAGTGGCCATGATGTCAGCTTCCAGGTGCGTACACCTCACTCTAAACTTTTCAAGCATTGAACAAACTCTGGAGGCCATCCGATATACCTCGGGATGAGCTATCCGTGATGAATCTACCCGTGGCCGTGGAGGATGGGATGACCCAGCTACCGGGTGTGACGGCCGGTACTGCACCATGTTGACGGCAAAATTTTTTATCGGCCCCACCGTGTAATGAGGTTGCAGTGGGTTGACTAACTATTTCCCCAAGCCAAGGACCTTGTCATGGATCATGGTTTCGACAATGTCCTTGAATTGATAGCAATCTTCAATGACGTGCCCCAATATCCTATGGTAAGGACAAAAGTTGCCCTCCCCGCTCCTGTCGGCATCCTCGGGGCGCTTACTCTAGGGCAAGCTAATCAAGCCGTTCTTCATGCAGATGTCGAATAGCTTCTTCGTGTATTCCTTGCCGAAGGAGTAAGGTTTCGCCATGCGCTCCTCCCACGAGGCTCTCGGCCTCAGAGTGTTGGTTGTTCTTTGCGGGGGCATAGTAGAAACTTTTCTGCCCCCATTGTTGTTGTATTTTGAGGTGGGAGAGACATCCACCGTGTTGACGTCCCTGGTCGCCGGCTGCTTGTCCTTTATGAGCTTCGTCCGGGCTGTCATCATCACTGGATTATTGACATAAAAATGATCTATATCAGCCACCGTCACGTTCAGATCGTCAAAAGTCTGTATCCGCGTTCCCAACACTTTCTCTTGAACTTCGGTGCATAAGCCTCTCTTGCATAGTGCCACCGCTTCTTCATTCAATGGCGGATTAGCGCATTTCATGCAAACATTTCTCCACCTGCGGATGTAATCAACAGTCGACTCGTTCTGTCCTTGGAACATTGTAGTCAGCTCGACAACAGTGTGGGGTCGCTTCGAAAAGCTAAATCTTTCCACGAACTTTCTTTGCATGTCTGCCCAGTCGGCCACTGAGCCTGGCTTCACTTTTGAATACCACTCAAAGGCTGTGCCCGTGAGAGTGGTGGCGAAGTACTTAAGCAAGTACGATTCGCGATGTGAAAGCTCTCGCATATGGGTGTAGTAAAGGGCCAAGTGCTCCTTCAGGGATCCTCGCCCATTGAACTTAGAGAACTTAGGAATTTTGGTGACATCTTGCGGAAGTTTCACAAACTGATGGTGAGGAGGGTACGGCACCCGGTAGAGACCTACCGCACTGTGTCCTTCATCGTGTTGCGCTAACCTCACCGTTATCAATTGTTCAATCATAGCCCGCTGGGAAGGCTCCATATACTCCTGAGGTGGTGGTGGTGGTGGTGGTGGCTGAAAGTGTGGCAACACATACACTTCTTCGTCGGACACCATCCTTTGCACTGGCGGCTGATGGGTAGGTGGCTGAGGTGGGGGCACAGGCGGCAGGTCCACTCGAGCAACACGAGGTTCATCTGGCACTTCGGCAGCGCCCGAGCTTTGAGCCTGTTGTTGTTGGAGCAAGTCAGAATTTGCTAGGAGGGCTCGTAGCTATTGGTTCTCACGCCAGAGGTCTTCCAACGTCAGAGTAAGAGGGGCGACCCCCTGCGTGTTGTTATTCTTTTGTGCGATTTCCCCCACGTTGTTGTGCAACACAGCTTCAGCAACGACGGCAGGCTGGCGGTCGCCTTGACTACGGGTCCAAGGCCTAGGACGAGCTTCGGATGCCTCGGGGATGTCCTCGGGATGATTGGTCCCCGAAGTATAGCAGGTGAAAATTTGCATCTTGCCTGTAGGCCTCTGCATCACTTGTCGTCTGGGAGCATTATCAGGGACAATCAAATGATTTAAAATCACATCCTTTCGGTGAGGCAACTCGTGCGGAATCGTAGCTTCAATACCATTGTCGAAATGGTAGAATTGCCGCCGGTGAGGCGGGGGAAAATGAGCCTTAGGCTGATTTGGAGTAGCCTTAGGCGAAGGTTCAAGGATAACCTCCGGCTCAGGCTGAGGTCGGGGTCTTGACCCAGAGGAGCCTACGTCCAAGGGATGCGGGCAATTGGACTTCAAAGGAAGAAGCTCCGGTGGCGGAATAGTCATCTTCGGCAACCACATTTGTTTTGTGACCGGGGCAGAGGGTTTGGCTCCTTGCCCCCGGTCGACACGAGAGTCCGCTGTCCGGGGCTCTCGACTTGGCTTAGCTTGGGTGGGGAGCTTGCCCCCGGTTGGCAGGTAAGGTAGTAGGGATGGTTGACCAGCGCGCCGACCGACCATGGGAATTTCTGGTGCGGCAGGTACTTGCACCTGCCGAGGCTTCTGTGGCAGAACCATTGACCGGTCCAGTTGAGAAGTGTGGGCCAAGGGCTGGCCCCTTGCCCGAGTTGTTTCCTTTCGAGCCACTGTTCGGCCCGAGCGTCCAATCTTCTTGTCAGAGGGCTGCCCCCTCTCCTTTGTTGCCATGGCCGCTGGTCGGCCGAACTTCTTCGGGCAGGCGGAAGGCTTCTTTCCCCAAATAGGGACGGTGGCCACAGGTTTAGATCTAACCCGGTCATATTTATCCAACCGACCCAAAATGGCAAACATGTTGGCTAAGGGCAAGACAGTAGGTTGAGGCCTCTGACGCCTCCCTCCACTCGTCTTGGTAGGGGTGCGAACTAGCATGGCGCACCGGGTCTTCCAGTCCCAATGCACCCTCATGGGGCCTGTCACGACGCACTGACGTGAGCTAGCTCGGGGTTTAAGCTTCTCGACTCTAGTCTGCTGAGATGCCGATCCAGGGCAGGTTGAAATTTGGTTGACGGCGGGGGCTGCCTGCGGAGGTGCTGATTGCTTCGCCTCTTTGACAGCTGGGACCGCCATCGGTGCGTTCAACTGTTGAGGAGTTGGCTTGATCCCCTGGTATGTGCCGAAGGAGACCATGACACGTTCAGTGTCGACCGCCGGGCTTCGGAGTGACTCGCAGAAGATGACTCCAAAGTTGGTCGACATTTTGCTTCTTACTGCAACAAGGAAGACAAACTTCATTAGATGCTGATAGTTTAACGGGTCGCAATAGATGCGCACTTTCTTGGTTTGCTATGGCGGAGAGATGAAGGGAAAGAGAGGTCCCACCGGGCGTGCCAATTTGTGAGAACCTCATTTTTTCGTTTTAAATTAATTTTCAAAATCATTTTTATCTCTCCTTTGGACTACATAAAAAATAGGTGATAACCTATAAATATATTAAATAGTCCGATGATACATTTAAAATACATAGAACTAAGGTTCGGGTTCTTTGAAATTTAATTTTTGACCTCTCTCCGCCAGATGGTGCGAATACCTAGTGTTAACTTACATCGAGCAAGTACTCGAACGCCCTTGATTAACCGCCATAGCAACCCGTTTGGTAGAGAGTGCACATCCATACAAAATAATAAAACTAGAGAGCCATAGCCTTGCATACCCAATGAGATGAGAACGCGTTGCATTATGTTTGGTTGACGTCGATTTTATTTGATTAAGATGTGATTTTTCCAATTGATTTAAATTTGATTTTTCAAGTTGTTTATTTTTCAATTTGATCTTTCCATTAACGTTTTGAATTAATGGGTTGAGTTTGATTTATTTGTTTTGTTGAATTTCAATTTGATTAAAATTTTGTCTTGGACTTAAGGTTTACTTAAATGAATTAAATATCTTATGATTTTGAGATTTAACGGTCAACGTATTGATTAAGATTATTTAATTTCATGTGCTACTTATGTTACAACGTCGGTTCAAGTACGTTCAATATATTTTAATTGACTTAATACTTTATTAAGTTATTTAAGAGTATTTTTTATTTATGTTCTTTGCAATTGATTTTAAGATATGATTTTTGGTGTTTACGGACTCTTTTTTTAGTGGATTTTAATGCATTGGAAGTTGTTTATTTAATCCTGTTGGTGTTATTTAATTATCGTTTGATTAAGTAATTTGATTTCATGCCTTGAATACATTTTAGATTGATTTTTAGTTTGTTTAAAAAAAGGTTTTATACGTACAGATTTAATTTAATGAATGTTTTTTTTATTTTATCTTATTTATTTAATTTGAGTCCGCACCTCATCCGGTCCATCGAGCTAACTTTCGATGTCCGGTTTGAACATTCGCGTCGACACTTGAACCATCTTTATTTCTTTTCAAGTTGGGTTACATCATGTCGTGTCGACGTCAAAAGTTTGAGAATTTGTCCTCCCTCAGTGTGTGTTCCCAAAATATCGGAGGAAAAATCAACATTTCGACAACATGCCGGCCGATCCTCGATCAAATGAGATTGCCTCCAATACGATTAAGTCTTTTTGACTTATCGCACCGAGGGAAGGAACCGTCTGCAACGGGGGTTAACCCGCGCCTACGTCCAGGAGCGACTAACTGGGACCTACCCGAGTTTGCCGTCCAAGGGTAGTCAAAATTTTTGGCTCACCCTTTATTTAGTATGGCATTTTGCGTTTCAATTTTTATTTAAATTTATTTTGTGTGTCGAGACTTTTTAGGCCTGCTGTGGGTCGACTCGGCCGATCGAGCCGAGATGGCCCAACAGTTCCAACAGCTCCTGTTGGCCCGATGGGCTTCTTGCGACAAATGAAAGTTGAGCTAATTGGGTTCGGTAGCCGCTCCCGGTCGCGCCCGCGTGCGTCGGCGACCTCTCTCCCTTTTTCTTTACGTCTGGACTCTCAAGGCCCCTCTTGGCAGCCGACGAAGGCCTGCCCCTTATCTCTTTTTTTCTTTTTTTCTTTTTTTTTTTACGGCGGCCAGCACTCGGAGGTCCATCCACGCCGTGAACGGGCACCGCCATGACCACGGCTGACTAGGAGCGATCGTGGTCATCGCGTGCGCAACCAGGAGCCCCTGTGCGGCTCTGGCTTTCGTGGCGAAGGCCCTTCAGAGGCCTCCCCCGCCGTCGCGCCTCACCGTTGGCGCCACCGCAGTGGCTCATGGAGGAGTCACACCTCCGGCCGCGGTCCAGAAAACTGGAGGAGCACAACCGGAGCCCCCGCAATCGGGCATCCACCAGAACCGTCGTGGGCATTCAGAACCGGGACCCCTCACAAGATCTCCCGTCGCCGGAGGATCCCGGAGGTCCCCTTGCGGGCTGAGGCCGTGGGCGGGGGAGCTGGCATTCCCCCCCTCCCCCCTCCTTTTTTTTTTTCTCTGCGGGATCTTTCGCTGACGATGCCATCGGAGCTAGAAGGGGAGAGCCATCGCGAGGATGCGAGGGGCGTCTTCGTCGACTCCTTCAAGCCTGCCTAAGACCGCCGTGAGGGTCGATTGGGACCACTACCGAAGTCCCCCGCCGCTGTCGGCTGTTGTCGCGGCAATAGTTGCTGTCGCCGGCGTCGCAAAGGGGCGACAAGGAAATCGTTGATGTCGTGGGAACTCCTTGGAGCGTTGTCGCGGGGGGCCAAGAAGGGAGGGATACCGAGCGATTACTTACTCTTTTTCCGTCCTCTTCTTCTTCTTCCTCTGATGTGCCGCTGCTGCCTTGGTTGAAGGAGAGCCAGGTCCTCCTCTGGTACAGTTTCTGCCGAGGGGGGTTAGAACCGTGGGCAGGAGAGAGATCGCGGGAGAGAGAGAGAAGCCCTCGCCTGCTGGAGCTTCAGCCGAGGGGAGTTGTACCCGGGGGTGCTGCTGCCGTCGTCCTGCTCTTCTGGCGGATGGGTGGCCGCTGCTTCTACCCCAAAAGGAAGCTGTCCGCCGGAGAGAGAGCCCCGGCCCTTTCCCTTTCTATTTTTTTATTCCCCCCCTCCCCCTTGCTACCGTTCCCCCCCCCCCCCTTCCTTTGTTATGCGCTTGCTGGCTCCCCAAAACCGGGAAACTCATCCCCATCTTGCTGTAATGCCTCCTCTCCTAATCAATATTTCATAAATTTACAGAGGCAATTACGCAGGTAATGGAAGGAAGGGAACTCTCGCATAGAATTTCAAATTGATTAGTTCCGGGTACTAAAAAAATATATTAACATTTGACATTTTGATCCTCCCATATAAATGTAAGGTGAGTGGACTTAAATGGGTTACCCTCTCTCTGGTTGGGCTTCATTAACATAAACGTGAAATGAAGTGTTGTTAACGGGCTAAGTTAAGATAACAGCTCTCTCTCAAAAAAAAGAGTGTCGACAACTATACAATTAAAAATAATTACAGTTAATTATTTTAAAAAATAATTTACAAGTAATTAAATAAAATAAATATTTTTCTGTAGAATATTTGTTTGAGTGAATGGTGCCATCATAATTTTAAATTTCTGAGCATTATATTGCATGTGCTTTCAATAATTTTATTTTTACATGAATCCAAATAGACCCTAAGTTCAACCTTGGGTAGGATCTAGTTTTGGGTTTTTGGAGCCCATCAACCCGCATCCTGATAAATGTAAGAATCGTGATGAAAAAGAGACTTGAGATGATAGTAAACAAATAAGAAGCTTAGAGAAAGAAAGAAGAGTTATATCTAAAATATCATATCTCCAAAGTTAAACTTGTGCCAAGCAAGTCCGTTTATTTTAAAGGGTAGCGACAAACCAAAGAAAATGAAACATACGTACAAGTCATCTAGAAGACATATCATGGGGGTGTTTGGTTGCCCGAAAATTTGAGTTTTTACTACAATTTTTTATTTTTGTAACAAAACTTTTAAAAGTGGTCTTTGACAACTATTACAATTTTCTATTTTTAAAGAGATTATCTTCTTGGACAACAAAAAGGTGAAACCCTCTCTTCTTTTTATCTTGTGGTCGTCCACCTCCTTTGATCACATATACTCGCACTCTTGTATGCAACCAAACACCTTATTGCCCAAATTTTGTGCGCACTGGTAACCAAATGCATTTGAAAATAGGCTTAACACACTGTAATTTTATTAGAATATAAAGCTATTACTCCTAGGGGGTGTTCAAGAAAAATAAAAAAATCGGTAGACTGAACTTAAATAAAATAACTAGTTTGGTTCAAATCAAAATAATAGACGTTCAGTTTTCTAAACCGAATCAATATCATTTTATCAATTTGGTTCAATTAAGCACCTCCCCAAATCAAACTAGACCAATAAATCAATTTGACCCTATTTATTTATAGTTTAAATTAGTTTAAATATATATTATTATAAATACATATTACTTAATATAAAAATATAATTATTTATTAAAATTATAAAGTGTTAATCTTAATTAATTGTCACAATTTAATTTATTTTTATAAATAAATAACACATTATGTTCTTCGGTTTACAATTGGTTCAAGCTTCAGCCGAACCGGTTCGTCCTGTTTCAAAAAAAAAAAAACAAAAACAAAAAGGGGCTCAAAACTGAACCGTCAACCGCCCTAATCACTCCCACCGATAATCTCATTTCTTAAGCTGAACTTACTTCCATATATCCACGTTCTTGAATAAAACCATGGACTTGGTAGCCCAAACCCGTTTTTGTTCGGCATCAAATTGGCAATGAACGAGAAGTCGTACGTCATACGAATTCTCGTACGACTGCGCCGTCTGTTCTGTTAAAAAAAAAAAAAAAAGAGAAGTCGTACGAGAAAAAGAAGGCAGATCTCCTTTCTGCTGGTACGTCTGGTCCGGCGTGTTAAGGCCCAAGGAACATAGTGCCATATCGGTACAGAGGCAGTGTCGGGGATCCCGGGGATGCCTATTTGAGAAAGCCAGGGCCGCTCTGCCGAGAGACCACGCAGCCGCGTGGTGAGCACAGAGTGAACTATTCTTTCGCCTTTTACTAAAGAATACCGTGTGCTCGCCGCATTCCAGCGGCATACGCTAATTTTTTGAGGGCCCACGGTCCACGGATCGAAGGCCCAACAAGCCTAAACAAAGTTTCTAGTCTTACCGGGCTACAACGCCCTTTAATCCTATTATCGGTAAGTTGTGATTAAGCTTTTCGCATGATAAACGAAACATGTTTCGAATAGTCTGCGGTCCGAGGACCCAAACAATCTCAGAAAGTGATTTTTTTCTTTAACAAAAAAAGAGGGAATTTTTTTCTTAAACAAAAAAAGAGGGTTTTTACTCTCGCTTTGTTTTTTGTTGATCGTTTATTACTTCTGGTGCTTTATATGGTATTGTAAAGTATTTTGTTATTTAAGGGTCTAAAAGAAATGATGGCAGTACACTGATGTTTATATTATTTAGCCTGAAAAGTTAATCATGAGCTTATAAGGAAACGAGAAGAATGCATTTCTAACTAAACGAACAAACTAGGGAAGTTTCTTATATTGAAAGATGAGAGTTTTCTTTTGGCGTTTTATAGCATTACAAACTACAAAGTAATGCTGTTACTAGTAAGGATCTTAAAGAAATGGTGGAAGTACACTGAAAGTCTATTTAGCTTGAAAAATTAGCCATGAACTCCGAACGAAAATTAGAACAATGTATAACTAACTCAAAGAACAATCTCTTTAAATGAAATGAAACGGCATATATACATACATCTGATTCGGTTCATGAGTCACCTCTGCATTTTTGTTTATGATTCACATCTATCATCATGAAGTCGAAGCTTTTATTTAGATTTGTAATAACTAGTTTTTTAGTTGTTTGGTGTCGAAGAATTGTTACCAAGATTAGTCAGTAATATCCAGACAGTAATATGCCACGATGACAATGCTTGCTGATTATTAACATGATATAGGTTTTTTTTTTGTAAAAAAGGATGCGGTTTTTACTTTCTAGATCAAATGTTTTAAAATATATAATTTTACAATTATATAACTATATAAAAATGTTTCAAAATAAAATAGACGAGTTTCAACTGAATAATAAGATAGCCTTTAGATCTTGTGTAAAAACAATTAAATTAAAATACAAGAAATTCCCTTGCATGTTGGGGTAGGGGTGTCACCAACCGGTAATTTGATTTTGTTAGGTTTGGTTTGGCCTACAAATCTGTTTGGTTTCACTCCTAAGGTCCTTCAAACCAAACCAACTAAATTAAATAATGTGAATCAGATTAAATATTTATTTTAATTTAGTTATATTAATATCATTTATACATATTATTAAAATTTTAAATTTATTTCAAGATTTTTTAAGATAGAACTAATGAAGGCTATAAAAATATACATTATATTTTAATATAATGCGATTTAAAGCGAATCAAATAAAATTATACATTTACATATATACTACATCATAGTAAAATCTGGTTTGAATCCGGACAAGCAAACTTCATTTGATCGGTTTCGGATGTGATTTGGCTTGAGAAAAAAAAATCCTTAAAACCCAAGCTAAACCAAACAATAAACACCCCTAGGTTTGGCCATCAAAAAATTTTAACAACGTAAACTAAAGGGTCAGTTAGAAAGAATTATAAAATGACACGTATCATTTTATTATTATTTTTGACATTTTGACATTTTCTCAAAATTATTTATTTTAAAATTTAAGATTAAATGGTACATCAAATAAAATTTGAGACTATTTTATAATATATTACATCTAGGTTTAAAATAAATGTAAATTCAAATTACATATTTCATATGATCGAAAATAAAAAAATTAGATATATTCCAAGGACAAATTGATAGAATAACTTTTTTTTCAAAATAATATGACAAGAAAAGGTGTATCAATAAAATATCAAAATTTTATTTATCTAACAAGGTGATATTGAATGGTGATTTTAAATTTTCAATTTTAATTTAATCCCCAAATATTTACAATTATGTATATATTTCTCTGTTAAATCTTATTAAAATAAAAAATAAATATAATATCACAAATAAGTAAACCTTATTTATAATTTTTGTTAAGTGTAACTATATAAAGAAGGGCAATTTTGGTAGTAGCAAAAAAAAAAGAATAAAAGGCATGAAATTTAAAAAAAATCAAAGGGCTAAAGCGAGTGTTAAATATATTTGGTCAAATCATACTACGTCATGTTTATTTAAAATATCAAAAATAATATTATATCAATTTTATATTAATATTTATAGAAGATGAAATATCAAGTATATATTTGTATTATGTATCATGTTTCATTTTTACAATACAATGTTTCAATATTGACATTGATAGTTAAACATCTAATTGATAATTTTATCACTATTAATTTCAAAATTGACAGTGATAGAAACACTTAACCAAACAGGGCTGATAATAATTCAGTTCCTTGACACACTTGACACTTTTTATACCAATATTTTATCTCCTTTTGTACCTGAACACTGACATTTATTGGCATACACAGAAAAGGCATAAAATGACTGATCTCTCTACCAGAATGAAATCAGTCAGAGCTTAAAACATCGGAACATTACACCATGATAATGGTTGCAGCATTATTTACCACATGCATACAGCGCTAGCGTGATCTTAGTAGCTCAAAAGCTTGTTATTCATTTCCCGGACAGATCTCCGAGTCCCAGGTACGGATAGCTTAGAAGAAACACCACCATTACTTAGAGAAGTCAATCTTGATAGTGCTCTGCGCTGATATCGCCCCACCGGACATTGTATTTGGCAGCAAGATAGTGGGCGCCGACAGGTCCACGGCTGCCATAGGGGTAGAGCTCCGGGACGATCCTTTTGTCTTCGAGCTCTTTCAGCACAGGAGTGAAAAGCTCCCAAGCTGCATCCAGTTCATCAGAACGTATGAAGAGGCGCCTTTCCCCCTCGACTGCATCTAGGATAAGTCTCTCATAAGCATCCGGTATCTCCTTTAGATATCTGGAAGACAATGAAGAAAAAGAAACATCTGAATGTTTAGGCATGAAAATAAATCATTTAGCCAATGTGAAGGCCATGATTATCATGGCATTAACAGATTTTGGAGTTAGCATGAGTTGTGATCGTTGAAAGCATTGAAAACAAGGTAGGCCAAGTCGGGGGTCAGGAGCAGATCAGCCCAACCCTAACTGACTGTCACCTGGGGTTGGCGACCCAGCTCGATCTGGATCAGACTGGGTTAGCCGAGACAACATGGAGCCATTGGGTTTGTCAAGGCCAACCTGGGTGTACTGACCTGACCAACTACATGCTGGATCGGCCAATTTGGATCCCAATCGGGATCAAATTCGACAGGGTTGGATGATCAAATCTGACCGGATCGGCTGATCCGACCCTGACCCAGAATTCCATGATTGAAACTAACAGCCAATTTAAATTTTCTTTCTTTTGCTTTCAAGTTATCTTACCTTGCAGCATAATGGAGATTCAGTCTACTGCGATCCAATCTCATACCCAAACCTGGGATCTTATTGTTTATCTTCAAATAGATGGCCTCATCTGGCTGCACGCGGATAACAAGTTCATTGGTAGCACGATCAAGATCTGTTCCAAAGTTCCTTTTGTACAAGTTTCCTGGGACATGCCTGAATTGCACCCTTATTTCCGTCCTGAAAAACAGTTCAATTATACTAATTATAACCTAATTAGTTAAAACAGCCTTTCAGATAACTAATATCTGACTCATCTACAAGAAAGACCCACCTTCTAGTGTGTAGAGCTTTCCCAGCTTTCATTAGAAAAGGAACGCCGTCCCACCTAGCGTTATCTATAAAAAGAGCCGCTGCAGCAAAAGTTGGAGTCAAGCTGTCCTTGGGCACTGTTTTATCATCTATGTACCCTGGATATGTAATACCACCTTTGGTGTGACTCTTGTATTGCCCAACAACTACATTCTCCAATTGCAGAGGCTTCATCGATCTTAAAACTTTGACCTGAATACAAGTTCAATTTGTGTCAGATGACATGTTTCCATCGTCTAAGCATGAAAATTGAAAACATTCGCAATTATTTGTTTCCCGTGCGAACCTTCTCGTTTCTGATGTCTTCTGCATCTAAGCTGACAGGAGTTTCCATGGCAAAGAGTGCCAATATTTGAAGAAGATGGTTCTGCATAATATCTCTTATGATCCCATAACTATCGAAATAGCTGCCAATGCCAAAACCATTACAAAGCATTTTCTTAGAAACATTGGCTCCAGTCACATGAAATGGTATATGTTCACACAAATGAGACTTCGTTCTTACCCTCCACGTCCTTCTGTGCCAAAATCTTCAGAAAAGATCAACTGCACATTTCTTATGTACTTTCTGGACCATAGTGGTTCAAAGACGAGATTTGAAAAGCGGAGGACTGACAAGTTTTCAACAAGTTCCTTTCCCAAGTAATGATCAATTCTATTAATAAAAACCACAACTTATGAGAAAATGTCTACAAAATAAAACAAAAGATCCACTTGCTTAAATAATGTCACCTAAAAATTTGATCCTCGTGTAGATACTGCTTCAAGCCTCTAGTTAAAGTAGCAGAGGATTCATAATCTCTCCCAAAAGGTTTCTCAACAATAACCCTTGTCCAGCCATAAGCAGCAGACGCTGCAGTACTGGTGCACTTCACCACATCCATAAAAATGTTTGGTGGAATTGAAAGATAGAACAAACGGTTTGAAAGCCTCCCAGCCTGCACAGAAATGAGTGAGAGAGTAGACTAGTGAAAATCCTATGACTAGAAAAAAACATGAAATAATATTTATTTATCATCATTTGGTTATGTTCTCTAAAACACAACTGCTGCACTGTCTTTATGTATACTGTCATCTATTTAAAACTGAACAGCATTTCTGGTTTTTTACATCCATGACACATTATTCATATCTGATTAAATTTAAAAAATGACGGGCAACATTAAAAAAATGAAAACTAAAAGTATAAATCCCTGCCCTTCAGTACAACTCAATGAAAATCTGATGCAAGACAGTGAGAAAAAAATCAAAATAAGCTAAACCAAACCAGTTCGAACCAGCCCCAAACTAAGCTAACCCATGTGCAAACAGATTAAACCAGCTCTGAACTGGACAAAGTCTGGACCAGGTTAAACCAACCTGAAACTGGTCAGAACAGGGTGAATGGCCTGAACCGGGTCTCCTGGGTGTTCCGAGTATACAGGGCTGGGGCAGGAGTTATGGAGGGTGATTGGTGAGAATGGAGAAAGAAAGACCATGCTAGGGGGGAGGGGTGGATAGCCAGGAGAGAGAAAATGGAGGAGAAGCGAAGATGATGCTGCTGGTCCAAGAGGTGGGCAGGCACATGAAGGAAAGGAAGAGGGAGACGTAAATTGGGAATTGGAGGCCCTGGCATTGGCTTTGCAGACATAAGCTATGTTATCAGAGGCGATCGCCTCCGGCACTAAGGTGCTGAGGTGGTCGCCTTTTCTGCCTCGGCCGCTTAGGCGGTCGCCTCAACTACCTTAAAGCATATACTTTTCTATTTTTCCCTATTTTACGATTCAATTTTTGGTTTGTTGTTTAGTTCAACTTAAGACAATATCTTATATATTGTATTTTTTAAAATTAATGAAATAGTAATCTTGTGTCACATTCAAAAAAACTTAAGATCAAAAAAGACAGACTTGAAAATTATTGTTACTTCTATGTTATTTTACAATTATTAACATACTTCCATGTATGTTTTAAAATTATTGTTCAATTGTTGTCACTTGACATTGATGTAACCTCAAAAATCTCTCTTTTTAAAAGATTTAAGTTTTGGAAATTTATTTTCGTTTTTGAATTTGAATTGACTTGACCTTAGTATTGACTTCGTAAGAAAATAGATGGTATTTCATAAAAGTACTAACTAGGGTCAATGATATGTATAAAATTATAATTTGAGGTTGTTAGGTTCTTTGAAATTAATTTTTGACATCTCCCCGTCGGATGGTGCGAAGATCCGACGTTAATTACATCGAGATTACTCGAATACCCTTGATTAAGCGTCATAGCAATCCATGAAAGTAGAAGACATGCATCCACACAAATGAACATTCACACAAACACACATAGAAGAAAACAATCCCAATCCCATGAACTTGATGGAATGCAAGCATTTAATTTGGTTTGAATTTGATTTGAATTGAATTGGTTTTGATTAAAATTGATTTGAGTTGAATTGGTTTGATTAAATTTGTTGGTTTGAATTTGTTTGATTAATTTGAATCTATTTGAGTTTAGTTTGAGTTGAATTTAATTGGTTGAATTGCTTTTCAGTTTGGATTGAAGTTTGATCTGTTCATTTAATTGAATTTATTTAAATTTGATTCAATTTGGATTTTTTTGGTGATTTAAATTTGGTTTGAGTTTGAGACAGTCTGTTTTAAGATTTGATTTTGAATGGGATTTGTTGGGATTGAATTAATTAAATTTAGTTTGATTGGAGTTGAATTTGAATTTTGCCTTGATTAATTTGGATTTACTTTATTGAGTCTGACTTTGATTTGGAAAGTTTGATTTGTATTTGAGTTGATTTGATTTAGTTTGAATTTGTTTGGATTTGTGTCGAATCTAGTGGATTTTATTTGGGCCGATGTTTGGTGGATTGTTTGATTTAATTTGAGTTGAATTGGATTTGACAGATTGTTTAAACCTGGAATTTTTGTTTAACAGATCTGTTATCAATTTTGGTTTAATGTTCTGCTTTGAGATTTAATGAGTTAAAATTTATTGATCTTTCTGGTTTGAGAGTCTAATTGGAGTCTTCAGGTTTTCTTGAAACTTTTAAATTTCTGATTTGCTTGAGCCTCTTTTTATTAATGTTTGGATCTTACCCGGTCTGGAGAAAAATTAGTTTGGATGTATGATACCAGGATTGGATTTGGTTCAATTATGGTTCAACCAGATTTGAACGTTTTGGATGAGATTCAGTTTGAATTGAGGCCTAGTTACAGAATTCTGGTTGAATTCAGAACTGGGTGGAGCTTGATGTTCAATCGGTTGGAAATGACATGGATTTAGTCTTCAGTTTTGGATATTTTAAGTTTCTGATTTCTGTTTGTGAGTTCTGCAGGTTGGTAGATTTCACATTTTTTTGTTATCTCCTTCTTGACTTGCTGATTACTTTAGAATTTTCAGATTTTAGATCAGGCTGTACTTCAGATTCTGCAGGCTTCAGATTTAATTGATCTGATTTTGAATTTCAGACTTGGCCGACTTTAGATTTCAAATTCTGCAGATTTTAAAACTTTTAGATTCCGGATTCTGCAATTTTACAGGTTTCGGTTTGCAATTCTCAAGTTTGTTCAGATTTCAGATTTCAAATTTACAAGTTGGCTTGGATTTCAGATTTTGGAGTTCAGATTCTGCACTTCCTATTTTCAAATTTGGAGTTTCCAGATTTGTTTCAAATCTCGGACCTCAGTTGCAAGTTTGAATTTCAGGCTTCTTACAAATTCTGTACATTGCAGACCCCTTTAATTTCTGATTTTCGTCTACAGGCTTTGTGAGCTTCAAACTTTCAGAATTAAAATTCTGCACTTTTCAAAGATTTTCAGATTTCAAATTTTATGGTGCACTAGGATTTTCAATTTCCAGATGTTTCAATTGCAGATTTTTATGTTTCAACCACTGTTGTCAAGGCGCGCGCCTAAGCGGCGCTTAGGCGCTAAGGCGCCAATTTGAAGACGCCTAGAAGGGGCGCCTTCTTGTTACTGAAGAAGGCGTACGCCTTGGCCCGCCTTGGCGTCGCTTGGCCAAGGCGGGCCGGTTTTTTTTCTTTTCTTTTGAACCGGCAGCGGTTCAAATCGGCCGGACTTAAGTTGGATTGAACCGCCTGGCCCCCTCGCGACTTCAGCACTCGGCCCCGCACCGCATCCCTCCTGCTCCCGAGCGGCGAACACGGACGGCAGAGACCCCGACGCCCTCAGCCGCCGCCGCCGCCCTCAGCCGTGGAAGCCGCCGCCGCCGCCTCCTCGCGACGGAGTTGGTCTCCTTGGCCACGCAGGAAGCAGCTCTCCCCGCCGGATAGTTGTCCTCCTCTCCATCGTTCTCCTATTCCGGTATTTGTTAAGTTTTGTGTTTTTTTATTTTTCCACCTATATCTTGGCATTTCTCCCTTCAAGTTTAGTCTTGTACATTTATTGGAGTGTTCTTAAACCTAATGTACATATACATTGCTTAAATTTCGAATATATCAAGTGGTTTGGACGTGTTTGGTGCATCGGAGATTTACGACTTTGTTGTTTTTTAATTCTTTTGCTATTTCTTAGCATCTACGTATTATGTAGACACGGTTTGAAGTTTGTTTATTATAGTTTGAGTACTGTTTGACCGGAAGTTTGTTTATCTACGTTATTAAGTAAATTTTAAGCTTTTGTAATGTGTTTTCAATTTTATATAAATTGTATTCTTGCTATGCCAATTGTATTACTTTTATTTTTCTATCCAACTTTGTATGATTGTTAGTTGTATAAATCATTTTTTGTACCCACATTTAGAGTACATATGTACATATATATGTATATACACATATATAAGTAATTATGTATATACATAATTACATATATATAAACACAATAATGTCACCGCCTTGACCGCTTAGGCGACGCCTAAGCGGCCGCCTAGTCGCCTAAGCTTATTCTGCACCCTCCAACGCCTTGGGCGCCTTGTCGCCTTGACAACTATGGTTTCAACATTTCAGTTTCCAGACTCCAGATTTTAAGCTTTTGAATTTCAGAGATGATTTCAGAGATTTTTTTTTTCAGATTCTGGTTTTAAATTACAGTTTCAAGCCTTAGACCTCTGGTTCTGTAATTTTGCAGTTTTAACAGATTTCGGATTTGTACAGGTTCAGAATTTCTTGTGAAGTTCAAATTTTTGGATCTCCTGCAGATTCCAGGCTTAGGAACTCTTCAGATTTTTAGATTTCAGGTTTTGAAATAGGTTATGCACATTTCAGATTTTATGGGGTATTCAGATTCAGTTTTCTGGATTTCGTGCACACCTGCACACTCAAATTGAAGATTTTTATATTGCAAACCTTGTGTATTTCAAGTTCAGAGGTTTTTTTATTATTTCAGGTTCAAAACTTTTACAGTTTTCAGGTTTTCGGATTACAGATTTCCCCCTTTATTTGAACATTCAATTAACATTTATAGATCCCCCACCGGAGTCTCAAGCTTCTGCCACAGATTTTATTTCTTTTTGTTATTATTTGCATTCCAATCATTTCATGAAGTCATTGAACTCCTTTTTCCATTGAATTTGCACCGAACATAATCTCCACATTGTTTGAAATACAGTATCATGACATTTATTTTGGAATCAAGCATATGTCGGTCTTGAGATCAACTTGAGTTTGTTGTCTTGAACATGTCCCAGCCTTTAATAGGCATCCTGAAATTTGTTCAATGTCTTGAGCATGTCCCGGCCTTTGATAGACTTGTGGGAAATTAGCTCATGTTGATCCTCAGACTCCTTCATGAGTTGTTGAACTGTTTGTCAAACCGGTAAGACATTGGGGTCTGTTAATGACCTTTGTATGTCCACCTTAAGAAGAGTGTCAGGAGGTGGGTTTAGAACCGGCCTCCTGGTTTTCCTTTGTTTTGAATTCTTTTAAGTTGAGCCGAAGTCATGAGGTGGATTTAGAACCGGCCTTATGCTTGCCTCGGTTTGTTTGAATTAAATAGATTTTTATTTAATTTAAATTGATTGTTTATTTTATTATTATTTTTGGAATTAATCATGGGTCAGGAGGTGGGTTTAGAACCGGCCTCCTGGTTTCCCTTTGTTTTGAATTCTTTTAAGTTGAGCCGAAGCCATGAGGTGGGTTTAGAACCGGCCTTATGCTTGCCTCGGTTTGTTTAAATTAAATTGATTTGAAAATTTAAATTTTTAATGTCCCGGCACTGTTCATCAGGGGGCAAATGGGCCCTCGCGGCCCACCACAGCCTGACCCTGCGCGGTTCTTCCCTTCTCCTTTTCTCCTTTCTCTTCTTTTTTTTTAAACAATCTTAACTGGTGGGCCCCACCGTCCTGTTGACCCGAAGGTCAACAGGCCTCACGCGGCCACCCGCGCGCAGGCGTGGCTCCTCCTCACTCGGGCCGATTCTTCTCTTCCTCTTCTTTTTTTTTGAGTGGGCCCCGTCCTCTTTTTTCCACCGTGGAGCATAGTTGGGAGATATATTTCTCCCATAGCTACAGTGCTTGCTCGGCCCTCTCCGGCACTCGACGGCAGCGACAGCCTTTCCCGGCGGCCTCCGGCTTCATTCGACAGCAACAGCGCCGGCAGGAGGGGAAGAAGGGGCCGTCGGCCATAGGGGAGGAGGAAGAAGCTCTCACCGGTGGTCACAGGAGGTCGTATTGACCTCTATGGTGTCCTCTGCAGCGTGCTGTGGAGGCTCCGGCGTCCGGCGGAAGAAGAAACCCGGCGGAGGAAGAAGGGGACGCTCCAAGGCTCCGGTAAATCTCCTCCTGCTCAATGCTCCTCTCTTTTCTCTCTTTTTTGATCTCACGGCCGCTCCAATCTGGCTCCCCCAACCTCTTCTCTCCCTCTATCGCGCGACTGCCTCCGAGGGCTTTTATAGGCCCCTCGGTTCTTCTTCTCCCGTTGGGGACCTTACCAAACAGGAGCTTCCGGGCTCGAGCCGGACTCGGAGAGGTCCGGGATTTGTGGGATTTACTCCCGTTCTCTTCTCCAACTCCTGCCGCGTTGGAAAACCTCCGTAGAGTAGGACTCTGCTCCCCTTCCTCCGTCCAGATACCTGCCGAACAAGGTCGTTTGATCCGCGCTGGAATCGGAAGGCCCCAATATCCACCGGGATTTCCTCCTTCGAATATCCTCATTTCTTTAATCAGAATTGCGGGAGAAGACATCTACTATTAGATGAGTCCCGCTTGAAATCGAACCCCCCTTGCTTGTCCGGATTTCTTTCTATCGGAAGAGTCCTGATTTGATGTGAAGATCGACCGAAAGTCCATCCCGCCTCAGTCTCCTGACCACCGTAAACACTGGGCTTCGGATGCCCATGTTCTAGCCTCCCTAAATGCCAAATGGGCCTGGTCTTGTTCTCCCTCAGCCCACGGTCTTGAAGCTGGTCACCCCTTTGTTTGCCCCTTTTTTTTCTTCTTCTGAGCGCTGTTGACACTTCCAACCACTATCTCCACACAGGAAGCTATACCGAGCAAGCCATTTTCTCCTATCCTCTTGTTCCATCGTATGTTTGCTCCTATAAGGAGATGTCTTCGTTGTCCCTCTTTTTTTCTTTTCAAAATATGGGTGTCAACAGACATATTAATGTATTTTAATCGTTGTTTCAAAGTATGATAATATAAAAATGGTGTCTTTCCCACATTTTTTATGTATTTTCTACATTTGTTTGATATATTTCTTGTTTTCTTAAATATATTTCTTACATTTTCGATATATTTGCTGTTTTCTTAAATGTACCTCTTGTATTTTATAAACATTTTTTACTTTTTTAGAAGTATTTCATACTTTTACATGTATTTCCCATCTTTTTAAAAATATGTCTGATTTTTTTTCACTTTCAAATATTGTATAAAGCATAAAAATATATAATATTAATAAATAAATAATGCACCTCAAGCACCTGAGGGAGGCACCCTCGCCTCAGTCGCCTCACGCCTCTAACTACATAGGACATAAGTGTGGGTGGGCACACTGAAGGCCTTCTTCATATCATCGAGGATGACGATCAGGTAGTGTAGAATCGAGAACACGGAGTCATCTGAGGTGAAGGTCCTCGTATCCAGCAGCCGGCAACAGGATGTTGCGCACAAAATCAGTGCGAGGACAGCATGAATCTAGGAATCACAAGGAGCTGTGGGGAATGGAGGTTTGATTTGTCTGCCCAGAAGCCACCTTGCACTGCTGTCAGGGGTGCAGCACCATTCGTGCTGAAATAGCACACGTGCATGGCCGAGCAAGGAAAGGGAAGCACAGGAACTGGAAGAAGAAGCTGACAAGAAAGTGATCATGGTCACATGATCAAGCAGAGAGGAAACCGGAATCAGAAAGAAGGAAGGAGAAGAATGACAGACTGCCAAGGGTGAGAAGGAAGAATTTCTAGAAGAGCGAGGAGGAATGGCCTCCTTGACCAAACCAGGGAGGAAGAGAACAAAGACCAGGGCAGAGCCCCTAGGGAGACCAAATGCAACAACATTTTCTCTATTCCTTCGTTGCCATGGGGTTACATGAAAGGCTCATTATATAAAGCGAGAATTTTAAAAATCCCTAAAGAAAAGATATTTACAAACATGTCCTTCATGACAAAAAGGAACTAAAAGGTCAAAAGGTTACATGCAAAGATGTCCATCTTAATTTCCCATCAAAATCAGGTTGTAGAATGAATGAGCAGATACACAAAAATATTTGAACTACTTAAATATAATTGCTTTAAAAGCTACACAACAGAAAGTTAATATTTTTTAATCCAAAGTGAAGTTGGTTGTTTACTTTCTAAAGTAAAATCCATCTCACATATCCATTCCTATCTGAATCAGAACCATAGTTGTCAACACGACAAGATGTTGAAGACATTGAAGGGTGTTAATTCCACTTAGGCGACAAGACGGCCGCTTAGACATTGCCTAAGTAGTCAAGGCGGTAACATTAAATGTTTATATATGCGTGTATATACATATACATAATCATATATATATAATTAAATATTAGTATTATATATTTATACATATATACAAATATATATACATAAATACAATTATATTTGCATGTTATAATTGAATGTGTATGTGTATGTTTATGCGTTTATACATTTAAATGTAATTTTATTTATGTAATAATGTATGCATAGGTATATATTTATTTAGAAAATAATTAATCTTAATAAACCTGATTTGTGTGTGAGAAAGAAAAAAAGAGTTAAAATAGATATTTATAAATTTTAAGTATATAATATATATTTATAATTATAAATTATATATATGTGATAGTATAATTGATAAGGAAATATATTAATATGTTTACACTATCATAAATGGGCACTCAGAAATCGCGGATCAATCTGCACAGTCAAGTTGCGAGGGTTAAGGGGATAACGCCCCTTGTGGGGGGTATTAGGAGGGCAAAGTCCCCGAAAGGAAATTTTTTATTGTATATAAAGATATGGGGCACCTAACTTGGGTGCCTTGGGTGCCAAGGCAGGCAACTTGAGTGCCTTGGGCACCTTTTGGGCTGCCCAAGAGGCGCCCTGGCAAGGTGCTAGTAGAAAAGCACCTCGCCACCTAGGCACTGCCTGGTGCCTTGACAACTATGATCATAATTGATTAAGAACTATTCTAAATCACTCAAGAGTATGTTTTCACGAATAGTGATTCCCAATAGTACAAAACCATACGCATTTCTTCTTGCTACTGATCAAATCACCTTGAAATATAATGGATTAGATTTGACATTATACTCCCGAAATAAGCAGATTGACTTTGGATTCTGACATAAAAACTGCTGCTATCATTTCTTACTACAAACAAAAAAATGCTTTCAGCCCTAAGCTGAATCAGAATAAATTCACATCAGCCAAAGCCTATTCTCATCAATAGTAACGATTTATGACACCGTATCAAACACATCACTGTTGCATTTGCCCCAATATGAACAAGTTGATCTTTGTTCTTGACACCCAAATTGTTTACAAAATGGAAGAATGAATGAGGTGACAAGGCCAGACATTTGCCATATTCTCTTTGGTGAGGTATGAAACACCCATGTTGTTCTAGACACTAATATTAAATATCCCAAGGGGGAAAAGCGATGAAGTATCTGCAATTAATGATTGTGACAAGGATATAAGTCTTTTCTTATATTGTTTTCTTTTTGGATGGTCATGGTAGGCTGGTCTGTTTCCCCCTTTTTCCCCGTTTCCCACGCCAGCTAGACAAGTAGTAGCCACCATGTAATTGGTATAAGACGGGTTAACAATGTAGAAACAACGAGCATAATCATGTATGATTTTTATTTTGCAGGTCAAAAGACCGATTGTATTAAAACTCAAAATAAATAAAGATACAGAGCAATTGAAGAGAGACACTGAGACAATCTACCAAGGAGGTAGACAGGGTAGTTACAAGAAGTAAATCCATCAATCATATTTTATTTCAGAACATAAACCAGAGAATGAGAAGACAGGTATCAGGCACTTGGTGCATATCCTACGACTACGATCTTAATGTTCATAAGCCTAAACATACAATAAAGTTAACAAAGTCTCTTCTATTGGAGATAATTGCAATGTACATAAATTTTACCAATGAAACGGTACTTTACTATTCTGAGATTTCAATTATCTAGAATCAATTGTCTGAGCAAGATTCTGCCACAAAGCCAGTAATGTTTAGATGTAGTCAAAGTTGAAAGGTGACCAAGGCACCTAAGGTGTTGGAGTGCGGAGGAGTGCCAAATCTGTTTGGGTGACAAGGCGGCCGGTGGTCAAGGTAGTAGCATTAGATGTTTATATATGTGTGTGAATATACATACGTGTATATGGATATATACGAATATA
Source organism: Cryptocoryne crispatula var. balansae (assembly GCA_036172225.1). Lineage (NCBI taxonomy): Eukaryota > Viridiplantae > Streptophyta > Magnoliopsida > Alismatales > Araceae > Cryptocoryne > Cryptocoryne crispatula. The sequence goes on from CM069928.1 coordinate 24,334,966, forward strand.
TATATATATATAATTAGATGTTAATACTATATATTTATATATACATACAAATATATATACATAAATATTATTATATTCATATGTTATAATTGAATATGTGTGCATATATATGATTTTATTTTTTTTATTATGTATGTATTGGTATATGTTTTATGGGAAAGAGAATCTCAAGTGAAGAAAAAGAGGGTTAAGAGAAAACTTTATAAGTTTTAAGTATACAACATATAATCATAAATCTTAACTATATTCAACAGTATAAGTGAAATATGTTTACACTATCATTAAATGAGTGCCCACAAATCGTGGATCGACCAGGGGGTATTAGGGGGGCAAAGCCCCCAATAAATTTTTTTTTTAATTTGTAGTCATGAATGAGACCTGGGACACCTAATCGTGGCCCATGGGCACCCATGAAAGGTGCCTTGCCGCCTAGGGGCCGCCTAGACGGGTGCCTTAACAACTATGAATGTAATCAGAAAAGACCACGATGGCTGACAGTACAAATAACATTACTATACCGATAAGTATAAAAACTTAAAGGTATAATGCAACTAAAATAACTAAAGCCATCCATTTATTATAATCATCAAAACATATTCAAAAATTTTATTTTAAAATTTTTTTGAAGATAAAGGTCATAAAGGTAGAGACAAGATGGATCAAGCTCCATCATTCAACTTACCCTTAAATATTGCCATTCCTTGCATGACTGCACGAGGCATTTGACTTGTTTTAGTGTGGACATGTAATATATTCAAGTGAATTGAAGTAATAACTAGAATAGTCAAAATTGAAGTAATAACTAGCATAGTCAAAAATAACTTAGATTTTATTTTTTGTCTAGTAATAACTGAACCAATAGAACATGACCAATCATGATTACCTCGAGTATCAAAGATAGAATGCAATCAAATATATCCTTCATGAACATTTTAACCAGCCACTAAAATTTGCAGGTACCATTTATGATAATAAATGAAAATCAAACAACATTAAACAGATAGGTGCATAAGAATGGTCTGTAATAGTTTAGATTTTAGATTCCTACCTAGTAATAACTGAATCAATAGCACATGATCAATCACCAGCACCTCTTGAGTATCAAAGAAAGGATGAAATCAAATAATCCTTCATGAACACTTTAACCAGCCACTAAAATTTGCTGGTACCATTTACAATAAAAATTAGAAATCAGACAACATTAGACAGATAGTTGCACATGTTTACCTCGTGTTCCTTCAGCTTTTTGTCAAGCTGAGTGAAATTCTCAACAGAATTGTATTGACCAGAATGGTAGAAGCATCTTTTAAGAAACTCATCCATTTTGTCACTACAGTTCTCCCTGGAAAATAATAAAAATACTTGAATCTATAAGAGCAGTGTAAAGATACACATGAAACAACATAAAATAGAAAAAAAATCAAACAATAAAGTAAGTGGCAGAGAAGTAAGTATAAGATGAAGCTCCAGTGATTCTAGATGGAAGGTGTTGGAGCTTCTCTTGGGGTTTGTCCCCTGTTCAATGGAACAACACTGATGGGAGCCAGCCAAGAGAGCTGAAGGCCAGAGAGCGGTGGGAGTCAATGGGCCTCGTCTGCTAATAGGATCATTGCCAGAGACCCTACTGCAAACTATTATGAGAGGCCCTCGTGAGGCGAGGTATCGCAAAATTGCCTTCCTCACCTGCCTCACCCAATACACAATCTTCCACCCTGGAAGATATCGTGACACCCTGCAGGCTATAGAAGTGAGATTTTGTTTTTATATGTTCTACAAAAAATTTAATGTTATATAATTATATATATGATTAATATATTTAAAAATATCTCACCTCAAGCAAGATGACTCTCTCCTTGCCTCAGGTGCCTCGCACCACAGATAACATAGACTACGAAGGTACCAGATGCAGTGGTTGGGTCTCTCCTAGTGACTTCATTGGGCCTTCCAGAAGTGATGGGCCTTCTAGGGAGCCTCCCTCGGCGGTTGGGATGGGTTCCCAGAACCACTCAGTGGTGAAGGCTGTTCTTGCCATAGGCCTCTATTGTCCACCGGAAGACCTACAGGGGGGTGTCGGGAGCTCGTAAGTGGTGGAACTGTGGTAGATGTTTCGGGGTTGATCACACTTTGTATGAATGCAAGAATGGGTGCTGGTGCCAGAAATGTTAGGGTGCAGGCCACCGCGAGCTTGGATGTATGTTTCTGGCTAGGAAACCAATCGGTCGTAAGCTGTTGGAAGCAACGCATCCTCCTACAGTCGCGAATAGAGTTTCCTTCATCCCATGGTTGCAGGTCTTGACTGAGAAGAAGGGTTGGCTTAAGCAATGCCAGATTGTGACTATATTGGGAGAGGACAGCCCCGATAACAAAAAAACATTGTCGGTGTCCTTCTGTGAAGGAACTCACCAATTCTGGGTCTTGGTGGGTTGGAATTCTTTCGGAATTCTTTCACACGATGTCTTCATTGTGAGGAATAACTTGGATAGGCGTTGGATGCTTGCTGTTGGGGCAACAAGTTTTTAGATTCAAGGCCTTGATTCAGCAGCTCATGAGGTCTGCATCCAGCCCTGGGAGGATTGCACAGTTGCCGGGGGCTAAGGCAAGGGAGTCCAGATAGATCCAATTGAATGTTCATGGCATCCCAGTTTTTGCTTGGACAATGATGTCTATTGCTAGGATCATCTAGCCTTCTGAGATCTTAGTGCCTGTTTCTTCTGAAGATGTTATTTTCTCCATAAAACTCATCAAAATATCTTCAGAGCCTCCAGATGGTGTTCATTCTCTGGGTCCAAGGAAGGCAATGGAGGCTTTCTCCATTTGGAACTCTAATATCTCCTCTAACAGGAAGGGCAGGTGGGATGTGGGGTAACAAGTATATGAAGTATTGTGGCTATCTTCAGCAATGGAAGCCACAATAGGTGGCACCCCTTCTGTTGGGCTTATCATGTGGTGGCAGAGGCACTGTTGCTGCGGTTTCAGGTCTATTGGACCTTGGTGGGATCTGAGTCTCACCGGATCCAGATAACTGAAAGCCAGTTCAGTGTAGTGGTACGGTGGTTTGATTTACAGGAGGGCCCAGTTTGCCCAAGTCAGGTGATACTACTCGTCTTCAGAAGATGGAGGCTGGGCCGGTTCATCCAGCTAACTGGAGCAAGCCAGTGACGGGTCTGCTTCGCCCAGCCAGCTGTTTTAACTTGAAGACGATGGTTGCAGGACCGGCTAATCTCCCTCCCCAAGGTTCGTCAACAGTGATACCGGCCAAGCAATCATCCCCTTCCTCGCTCTGGAAAAACTGTTCTTGGGCTTTGTCAGAGTCACCCTCTTGGGGTCCACCAGACCCCCAAGATGATGAGCTCAACCTGAATGTGCTGATGGATACTGAAGCTGCCATGTCACTAAGAGGACTGATCTGATCTTGAGGGTTGACGTGTCTGCCAGTAGCAGCCACTTGCTTCCCTTTTGACTGGTGATATTGGCAATTACAGTTCATATTGGGCAGATGATCTGGATAAGGCGTGGTATATTTCTGACAAGACTCTCAGATCCATTGGGGAGCTTAATGGTTTAAGCTTCTTGGGCCAAGAGCATGATGTAAAGAGCTTATTTGCAAGTCTTCGTCAAAACCTCGGGTGTCAAAGGGTTCCACCAGCTTTTTATAGAATAAAATATTTGTACTAATTCAGCCACTTGGAGATTTGTTTGCAAGCATAAGAAGATCAGAAGAAAATCAAAAATCTGGGCTAGGGATACCTTCTGAGTTTCTTCCCATATAAGGGGGAATGTGATGCGGGACGGGACCGGGGGTCCCATGGAAACCAGATAAACCGGATGATATCACCCAACAGATATAATGCTAAACAGAAAATAACAGGAACCAGCAGTCTGATATGAACCAGCAGGTAACAGACCAGAAAATGAAGAACCCAGCAGTTTCAAACCGAACAGGATATGCAATTAATCATCATCATAATGTCAATCAGTAAAGGGAGGATATATCGAAAGCACACAATCCTCATAAAAATGATAAGCAACTCAATAGTCATGAGAGCAGTAGATAAAGGGACATGGGCTCAGATTAAAATCATCACAGCCAAATGATCTGCACCTTGCTTGATTTTCCAGCAATGATATTGATTTCCAGCAATAGGGACAGCAACCAGGATGTTAGGCTCAGAAAATTATTAAGTCCTCATAGCCTTGGAAATCAGGAGACCAGAATTTAAAGACTATCTCCCAGTGGAGAACTAAGCTCACTGCCGGCAACTACAAGAAGCTACCAAGGCCATAGGAGAGTCGCTGGTCATCATCACATTCCCCTTTAAAATAACTGTAGGCGGATCCTGTATTCTATCCGCCAATTTCTATGGCTAATTGTTGTCGACAAATGAACTGAGGTGAAAACAAATCACTGTATATGACTTAAAAGGAATCAACTGCTCAGAACATAAAACTTCAAGGAAGCAATAATCGACTAGAACATGACTGGAAGTGGACCAGTCTCAACACTCATCGTATGACGAAGAAGCAACAGTAACAGTGTCTAACCGTATGACCCACAAATATCAGCAGAGATAAAGAAATGCTGGATTCAGACTGGAACCAGGACCAGTCTCGCTTCCCATAAACTGTCAAAATGTAATGCAGCAGCAAACAATGACCAGATCCGGAAGAACTCAACCCTTGGACTGGAAGGGGACCAGTACCCAAACCGGAACGGATCAGCAAGTTAAGACTGAAGTTAAGCAGCTCGGAGAGAAGTATTCGAGAACTAGAAGTGAGGATCTGTTCTCATCAGGACCTAAATTCCACAGCAGTTCCAATAGTCGAACAGAAAACCTCCTCGATCTCCAACACTTGATAGAAACCAGAACTCAACTCAATCGGAAACGTTGAATCATTCCGAATATGAAGCCAATCCCGGAATGGAAAATACCGATGGTCCTTTGTTCAGCTTTTGACAACAATAAGCCAAGGAAAAATGAAATACCGGAAACAGTATTTGCGAGACTAATTCCAAAACCGGAAATCAACCAATATCCTCCAGCCAGACTCAAAGAACAAGCTGATATCTGCTCGAACTTAGCAATATTAAGACATAGATCTCATCATCATAGATCACAGACCTCGGATCCAGAAACTTCCGCGGACGGAGCTCAACAGTTCTTCAATCGACTAGAACGGCAACAACGAAGGATCCACATCCAAGCGAGTAGATCTCCGGCTACTAAAGACAAACCGATCTCAAGATCTAGCAACACTCTACGAGAAGATGGCGTAAGAACCGGAACCACAGGTAAGAGGTTCCAGCGAACACTGTACATCTCGCAAGAGACAGAACCAGATGACAGAGAGTAGAGAACGAGCCGTTCGCAAGGAAACAATGAAGAAGGGAGGACTAGCTATCCTCTAGAAGAAGAAGAAAAGAACGAGAAGTCCTCAAAGTGTAGTGATGGAAGAAAAACCGCCGTAGAGAACGTATGGTTGATCCAATGAGGTGAGATTCAAGACAAACCGAGTAGATCCCGAAAGAGAAGAAACAAACTCTCCAAAGGTGCTATTCATCTTCTCCACCGGAGGAAGGAGATCCCCGAAGAGGAAGAAGATCGCGCTAGGTTCGCCGCCGGGAGAAAACGCGGGCCAGCTACTCGCGAAGAGGGAGAAGACTCCTAAGAAGGACACGCTTGAGTTCTCCACCGGAAGGAGCTCCCAAAGTGCAGACTAGCCGTCCGCCGCCGGGAGAGTCGCCGACCAGCCGCCGGAGAAGAGACGCGAGCCAGCCGCTCGCGAGTGAAGACGGGGGAGAGAGGGGAAACCCTCGCGGGTTTAAGTCGATCGCCACATACACAGGGGCAAAACCGGGAGATAAAAACCAACGGGCTTCATTTCATTGCATCATGTAATCATCATCTCATTACAAAGGGGTCCGGTCCTATTTATAGGGCCGAACAGCATATCTCTAATAAAACGTGAAAGAAATTCATTTTAAAACTAGAAATTTGAAACTAATGACTCTAAAATGCCTAAAATAATGGAAAAAGACTAGACATCTTAGAAAAAAAATTCTAAAACTTAGAAAATTATTCAAATGGACCTAAAATCAATCTAAAAATCAAAATTTACATGAAATTGAATTCTAATAATCGGTTCTTGCATCCCGATTCAGTTATTAACATGAATCGGTTCTTGTCCCTCAATTTGATTCCCATCAGAATGGTTGTTATAGATGATGGAATATGATCTCCCGAGAATCTCTCGAGATCTCCCGAGAATCTCTTTTCTTCTGTGCGTCCGAGAAACGAGATCACCGAAACAAGAATATCTATGTAGTACTTGTGATACCTTGATCTTCTCCGCCTATTATTATCCCCAGCTTGTTAGATGATCTTGTTAAGTTTATTTCTTATATTGTCAATTTTATCATGGAATTCATCCAAATATTCATCTAAACATTATTATTTGATAAAATTTCATAACTTAATATTTTAATGACTATATATGTACAATTGACCCAAAATGTTATCAATCTCCTATCCATATTGTTCAAGATGAAACTTTGATCTGACATAAGATCCTTTATATGTCTCATACTAACAATAGTTCACCATCTCTATCTCTATATTATGCTTTTAATTCTCTCATAACTTATTTTAATATTTAATATAAGTTCTCTTGTCGTTTTTAAAGAAATTTTATGACATTCTACATTTAAACATGCACATTGATTGGTATTTCCAAACTCTAATCCCTTGAGATTTTTTCGAGATCTTTTATCTTCAATCTCCGTGAGATAAAATATAGATGTGATATAGCAATCATTGGGTAAAGTATACTTTGCATAAATGAAATCCGAGATCCGATCTCCCGAGATTTTTTCGAGAATCTCACGAGATCTCTTCTCTTTCACGCTTCCAAGACGAAGTCGAGATCCGAGACGATAATCCTTGAGATGGAGTGTTCCGAACAATTAAATGATGCAAGAGTCATTGATGAAAATCAAAGAGCAGAGTGGAATAACTCAAAACAGCTTACAAAGAATGGAATTTCAAAGAGGTGTTTAACTGGAAACATAAATCGAATGAAGTATGGCTGAAGAAAGGTGACAAAAATACAAGGTTCTTTCTTACGCATGCTTCAAGGAAGAGAAAAGAAGAACACCATTCATCATAAGCTTATTGTGCATGGTACTGAATACATTGGGACATCAAATTGGACAACAAGCTGAAGAATGTTACAGGAAACTCTTAGAAGACGATCTTTATCGGAGGCCGCTCATCAACTTCAACATGCTTAAGACCAAAGAGGAATCAGAGTCTGTAGTTTGTTCCTTAATGGAGCAAGAGATGTTTCATGCAATCAAGGGACATGGATCCTTACAAAGCACCAGGCCTTGATGGATTTTTCTGTTGACTTTTATATTCACTGCTGGGTTACCATTAAGGATGACTTCTTGACCGTTAACAGAGAAATTGAGACTGACCCTGAGTGCATTAACCTGTTGAATTCCACACTGTTAGTCCTTGTGCTGAAGAAAGAATGTCACCGATATAAAGGACTTAAGGCCAATCAGCTTATTAAATTACACCTACAAGATAGTCACATATGTTCTCTCCTCTAGGCTCAGTAGGTACACAGACAAGTCGACTAACTCATCTCACTCAACTTTCATCATAAAAATATTCATTTTAGATTATTTTATGGTCGCCATGAATGCTTACATGAACATAAATGTAGTAGGTGAGAATGCATTCTTTTGAAACTAGACTTGAGAAAGATTATGACAAGGTCAAATGGTATTGCCTTCTAAAAATTATGCAGCTTTTGGGTTTCAACAAGTGGATCAAGTCCTGTATTTTGACTGCTAAATTTTTAGTTGACATTAATGGGGTGTTTGGTTACGTGATAATGGCTCTTTTTTTATTTTTGAAAATTGTAGTGAAAATGCTAGGAAGTTTCGTTTGGCTCGTTTTATCAGTTTTTATTTTTAAAACGTTTTTGATCGAATGGGCAACGTAAAAAAAAAGTGGTCGAGACCACTTTTTTTTTTTGAAAATGAAACGGCGTCTCCCAGCGAAGCCCTCGCGACCCTCGCGAAGCCCTCGGCGACCTCCCGGCGGCGGCACTCTCCTCCTCCTCCCAGCGGCTCCCAGCGCTTCCCAGCGACGCGAGCTCCTCCTCCCAGCGGCGCCCGCTCCTCCTCCCGGCGCTTCCCAACGGCGCGAGCTCCTCCCGGCGCCCTCTTCACTCCTTCAAGAGCTCTTCAATAAGGTAACATTCTCCTCCCGGCGCGAGCTCGGGCTCGTTTTCCCTCTCTGTGCGACGAAGGCGGCGGCGGTGGCGGCGGCGAGCGCGGGGTGGATCGTCGCGGCGGTGGCGAGCTCCGTTCCTTGTTCCTCGCTCTCGCTCGTTCTCGGCGTCCGATTCGTCTCCCGGTTGAGAATATTCGGGTTCTGTGGTTTTCTCCTCTCATAAGTGTGGGGATTCGATTCGTTTCTCTCCTCCTTTCGATCGTTGTTCCATTCGGTACATACGATCGAGGTGCGCATACGTGCTCGGAATCACGTCCCCGGCTTTCTCTGCCTCGCCTTGCACTTCGATTTTGATGTCCCCAACATCTCCCTATCCGAAGGAAGCTGAAGCTCCTACTTCCCGGTGATCCGCTCCTCCTCCGTCTTCATCTAACCCTCGCCGCCAATTGATTGTTGTTGTTTCTTCGAGGTGAAGTTTCCTCCATTGGCAATCCGATTGATCTGTCATCTATCTGTCTTGGGATTGATTGGGGAGGAGGGGATTGAGTCCTGATCGGCATCTCTATTTCTAGACTATCTTCAAAATTGGGCTGTAGTTCCTCTTGGCTGACATCGAGGATGCCATCCTCAACCGATCTTGTGGACAAGGACTCTGAGCCCTTCGTTGAGGTGGACCCCTCGGGGCGCTACGGCCGCTACGCCGACCTGCCGGGTTCCGCGTGCAACCATCCGGGTTGATTCCGGACGGATGCCTCGTGAGTCGCCGCGGGAATCACAAGCCGCCGACACCAAAAAAATGCCTTGGATAACTACATGAGTAGCTACGGTAGTGCTACAGCAACCCGCCGTATAGTTCGTAGGCTCTTTTGGGTGTACCGAGGTGAAGGTGGTGCCTCTTCAAAGAAGCTTGGATGCTTCGAACGAATTGTGAAAAACGGGGCCATCTAATTTATTGGTCGAACCGACATAGGATCCTGGGTCTCCCATCACCCCCCGTGTATGTATTATCGAAATCCGCGATGCACAGGTCATCTCTACAAGGAGGGTGTCAAACATATCTCAATCTAAATTTGCACAGAAAATTATATATTTTTAGTTGATTGAATTCTTGTATGACATGAAATACTTGTTTTTTGATGTTTATGAAGTTGATGAAAATTGAATTTAAAATGCTACCAAACACCTCATTATCATTTTTAAAAATTAAAATGTTTTTGCCAAACACATTCATTGTCACGTTTTCACTTTTAAAAATTATCTTGTTTGGCATTATATTTTAATTTTTTATCATGAAACCTTTTTAAAAATTAAACTGCAACCAAACACCCCATAATGAAAAAACTTTTGGTTTCTTTGCTTCCTCTAAAGGACTCAAACAAGGTGATCCCATTTCCCCCCTTTTGTTTGTGTTAGTTGGCCAAGACCTTAACATCATTTAGGATAAGGCAAAACAAGCAGGTCTGGTCAAAGGCATTGAAGTAGGGGCAAATGGAGAATGAGTTTCTAATCTCCAATTCACGGACAACACTCTATTGTTCTCCTCGGGGAAAGACAAATGCTTTCATTTAAGGATCATGCTCTTTTTACTACAGGCTATCACAGGTTGAAAAATCAACGAAGACAAATGTGAACTCATTGGGCTTAATTTGAATGAGACTCATCGAGCTTATCTTCAGAATATTTTTAGCAAGCCATCGGCTTCCTTCCCAATAACATACCTCGGATTACCTCTCTTTGATAAGGGAACAAAGAGTAGAGACGGGTAGTGCGGGGTTCACAAGGTAGAGGGTAAATTTCAAGGTTGGAAGAGCATGATACTTTCTACTGGTGTAAGATGGGTGTTATTGAAGACAGTATTGCAAAGCATCCTATTATATTTCTTCTCTATTCTCAAAATCTCAAAGGGAATTGTAACAAGTTGGAAAGCGTCAGATCTAAATTCTTCTAGCAAGACATCAATGAAAGAAAGGACCTCCACTTAATCAAATGGGACCATGTTTATAGATCGACAAAAGACGGGGGGTGTGGGCATGGCCTCTTTGAAAACTATAAATAATGTTCTTCCATATAAAGGCTCCTATATGATCGCAAGTGTATTGAGAATCAAAAGGATAAATTGGTCATGCTTCCTTGCAACAACTCTACTTTCACATTGAAGTCAAATCTATGTAAATTGGCCTTGGGGAGTGTGAAGGTTCCATGACATAAGAGTGTTTGGAGAATTTCCTTGCCAATCAAAATAAAGCTCTTTTTGTGGAAGCTTGGCAAGTATTCTTTGCTAATCAAAATCAAGCTCTTTTTTGGAAGCTTGGCAAGTATTGTCTACCTACCGATGTCATCTACATAAGATTTTCCCCAATATTTCAACTACTTGTGCTTTATGCGGAATGATGAAAGAAACAATGGATCACCTTTTTATTAAATGTGGGGTCATCAACCTTCTCTGGGCTACTCTCTTCAGAAGCTGGAATCTACAGTGGCCAGAGCCTGACAACATCAAGTCTCTATTGCAAATGTGGCCCTCTATTAATCCTTGGCCAAAAGAATCAACATTATGAATATTCATTCTACCTGCGATGCTTTGTTACACTTAGCATACCAGGAATAGAAGATTTTTTTTATGAACAATTTGAGCACCCAAGATTGATTCTTCATCTTATGGTGAACTGTGTTAAAGACTGGATTTTCTCCCTCTCAGGTGTTTATTCGGATGCTGCTGCTAGCAGGGATAAACTACTGAACTTTCTATTTTTTTCTTCTATTTTTATTCTCATATTTACCTACTTGGTAGATGAGTCTTTATTTCTTGTCTGCTTGTAGGGAATACTTCCTTCCCTCTCTGTACTAGGTACTTATTTTTGTTTCAACAGAAATGTTGTCCTTACTAAAAAAAGAGAAATAAGTATAATTCATAAGCATAGAATTTTTTAATTCAAAGCATATATTTGATGATTCAGTATTATCTGTTCAAAGTGTAAGGTTTCAGTTAATAAGCATTCTATTAATTTCATTGATTAAACTATCTGACAGAGCTACCTGATCATGTCATATATTCATCTTGATGCTAGCTGTATACTTGGGTCCATCAATATAAGACAAGTAGAGATGCAAGATAAACATCTCAATACTAAAACATGTGAAGATGCGAACTCTACCAATTATGCAAAGCACAACAAGATATAAGAAACTAGATTTCTAGACAAAATTACAACTTCTTTATTAATTAGACCAGTAAGAAGAACCTATACTAGTAGCATATATTGATTACAAAATCGCAAATGTGTAAATTCCCGGTTGGAACCAAGGTAGGTGGGGTCGGGAGTCAGGACAGGGTCGGTTGGGCCCAAACTGACCCGGGTCGGCTGGGGTCGAGACCTGGGTCGGGTCAAGGTCGGCCGGGATCACAATAAAAAAATAATAAAATAATAATTTTAAAATATCCACCAGGTCAGGGTCGAGACCAGGTCAGTCGGCCCAAAAACCGACCGCGTTGGGCCCAAGTCGCAACCCCACATTCCATGATGGAACACATAGTGTAAGAAAAACTCACAAAATTACAAGTGCTTTTCATTTCACCTATAAAGAAACATCTATAAGAGTACCAAATTTTAAGTCCTTCACCGTTTTTAACTTATGGAACTTTAGAAATTTGCAATATTTAAAATTTTCATGCAAACCAATAAATAAGATAACAAAAACTTCAATTTCAAATGCCATCTTACAAAACATTGATATGATTAATAATTACTATTTAAAACTCTGTTTGAAACGTCAAACTAAATCGTCTATCTTAATTGTTTTATTTCTACATCTCTAGAACCAACCAAAAGAAGAAAGCCTTTTTATTTTCATTTTAAAACATATGAAAGTAATTGATCCAGATTGGTGAAAGTAGATTGAACTGAATATAAGAAACTAGACAAAATAACTCCAAAGTTGCAGCTTGGACACGTGCAGTAGAGTTAATGTAGTTTTGTGTATGCTACTAACTTTCACACAAAATGTGTTTGAATTTCAAAATGCAGCACCACATGACTCTTGTATCGAAAAAGCCATAAATAGCTCAAAAAATTTGCACAAGAGGTTATTTGCTAGGTAACAATCCCTAACCATATTGTTGACTTCTACTTTCAAGCATTTAGCCATAAGGATTTTCCTATTTCTAGCAAAATCATACATCAAATTCAAGATTGGACATATGAACGTTTAAGATACTTCTTGCTTAAAATTTGTGCTTCTCCTTGTATTGCTTTTTTTGTCAAAAGATCAAAATGCACATAAGAAATAATTAAAAAACACAATGAAATTATCTATGTATTGATCTGAGAAGTAACTCCATTTGAGTATAAATTTATTTGTGATTTGTTGGTTTCAAGTTTGGATAAAGGAGGGTTGCGATGGGTGATAGCTTACAAAAAAATATCATCACATCTTATGATATAAATGTTGGGACATCCCTTACTTACGACACATTGCACTACAGCTCGAGTGTAATGAAAATACTTTGGAGAAACACTTACAATTAACACAAAATACATGCATGGAAATTTTAATGAAAGCCAGAGGAGAAAAAATGTGAGTTAGTTTAAATGGAGTAATATTATTTCAAAGTACTCAGTTTAAATATCTTAGTTTAACCATCTAAAAAATAGAGAATGTGATGAGAACATCAACCATAGGATTAAAGTATGATGTATGGTGAAGACTGGCTAAGGAGATCTTATATGATCCTAAGATTTCGCTAAAGTCGAAAGAAATTTTTTTTTTGTATAACTATAAGACATATACTGTTGTACTATAGTGAGTAAACATACTTTTCATATAATTGTGCTGAAATAAGAATATTAAGATGAATTTGTAGACATACTATATTAGATAACATACATAATAAATATATAAGATAAAATGAGAGAAAAGTAGTAATTCTAGACAAATTAAAAATATAGATATTAATATTATTTGGACACATTAAGCATGGACCTAAGAACTTCCAACAAGAAAAGTGAAAACTATCACGATAGCTGAAACACAAAAACCATATAAGACCTAATCTAACTTGGAAGAGAGTACTTCAATATAATTTGGATGATTTAAATAACTCTGAAAAAATAACTAAAAATCGACATGATTAGAGAAAGAGAACCATGTGACTGACCAAAAATAATTTGGGATTAAAGCTAGATTTGAGTTTGAGTATTTAGTATTGATCTAAGAAAAAAAACTAGTGGGACCATATTGATGACTGCACTTTTCAGGCCTTCATTTGCTTGGCAAGTAGGTTTTCCTGGGATCTCTTGAGCAACTGACAAACATCCTGGCAGTGATGCACAGGTCCAGCCACAAGTTTGAGGAGAGATTTTTTCCCAAAGCTCCGAGAAGAATGCACAACTACTGTAAATCTTGTATTGAGATTTGCAAGGGAAGACTTAAATCTTGGATTGCTCACTTACCTTTTATCAATTCTGCACGTTAGAGTCTTGCTGACCATAGTTCTCAACTCAGCATCAGTCATCTTACTCCTCGCATAACCAAAGATTGTAAAATGCTGTACGCATAATACAAATATTACTGATCATCTTGACAGATCAAAAGCCGACTAAGCATTCATAGAAAGTTAAAAGCACAAGTCAGAACGAACACCACACCTTCGGGAGGCAGCCTTCGTAGTAAAGTGCAAAGAGAGCAGGGAATATCTTTTTCTTGGCCAGGTCTCCAGAGGCCCCGACCACAGTGATGCTAACTGTGGATTCATTTCCCTCAGAACTGAAACCGCTGATATCAGTTTGTTCCTTGGATGTTATAGATGTAAACGGACCATTCTTGGATTCCGCTGCAGCACTCTCTTTCAGAGAAGGCGCCGACGCAGTTGCAGCTGTTATCACACGAAAATTGCAAGTTTTATCTACATAAATCAGAATGATGTCACTTTTCGGGAAGTCGACTACCTCCTAGCAGAACCGGATATGCATGTAAAAGGGAATCGAAGTAATCCAGAAGAGCTCCCGTAAGGCGGAAAAGGTACAAACTTTTGAGAAACTGAAGCAACGAGTTAACCAGAAGATACCGCAGAGAAACAGAAGAACGGCACAAACCTTCTTGTGCGCACACCACGTTTAGCCGCCGGCTCCGCTCTCTCGGCGACGGAGCCAAAGACGTCCTCGCAACCAGACGCTTAGACTGGCAATTGAGAGAGGAGATGGAAGTGGGCGCGCCGGAGGAGGAGGAAGAACCCCCACGGCACTGGCTACTGCGCCGGCGTGGATGGCGGGAGGTGGAAGGCGCGAGGCGAGTAGACGAGGGGCACTTCGCACAGGACAGGGCCATACCCTTCCCCTTCTCTCCCTATCCCTCTCTGCACAACCGGCCGCCGCTGATGGTGGTGGTGGCCGTAATCGCTAAGGGGGGGAGAGAGAGAAGGGGGTTATGAGGGAGAAGGCCAAAGGGGGCGTCTTGTCCCCTCGTGATCTCCGAGAGACGTTTAAGCTCGGCGAGGTGTTTGCAGCGCTTGCCGGGTTGTTGCGGCCTTTTCAGATGCGCTGACGGGCGTATGTTGCGACTGCAACCCCTAGACGGTATTTGTATTGGGATTAATGGCTGATTGATTGATACAACCCTAGTTAAACAAGGTGATCTCCTGGTGTAGGGTACTATTTTAGTTAATTCCCCAAAACTCTATTTGTTCTAGGGTTTAATGGCTGATTCATTCTCCCTAATTAAACAAGTGACCTTCTGATGTTCTTCTGATGTAAGGTATTATATTAATTAATTTCCCCAAACTCCCATTGTTTTAAGGTTTAATGGCTGATTCATTCACCTGTAATTAAACAAGTGACCTTCTGATGTCCTTGGTATATTTTTGTTAATTCAGACAATATATGATGGTGGAGCTCTCAAAGTACGGGTGTGGAAGGGTCGTGCCAGGCTTACTTGAACAGAAACTTGTGGCATGTTTGATAACCGTATTAAGGGACATTATCAATATCAATTTAGATGATAAGAATGTGTTTGAATATGAATATTATTTTTAAAATTGATAATGTAAAAATATAACAATTTCAATACAACTCCTTACTTGTATTGAAAATGATATTATTTCTCTTTGCACTTCTCATTCAATCGGTCGAAGTCTGCATCTAGAAACTCTCATCCCCATCGGAAACCCTCCTGCTTCTCTCTTGGTTGGTCAACGACCGCATCCAAAAACCTTCATCCCCTCCGAAAACCCTTGTCCCTCTGCCAAAAGTCCTCGAGTCTCTCGGTCGGTCGAAGCTCGCATTTGTAGTTGAAGCCATTGTCTCTCCTTATTGAAAGCCCTCATTTTTCTACTAGAAGCCCTTAGTCGAAGCCATCATCTCTCCATGGCCGACGATCACATTGAAGGTCCTGATCATGTTGAAGATTTTGCAGCCGAAGCTCCCTATTGCATTGAAACTCTAGCAGCCGAAACTATCACGTTGCTTATGCGAAATCAAAGGTATCATCTCTAGAGTGTGGGAGATTGCGGTCCTCTGCTTTAGCCTATTGATCAAGGATTACTACCGATGCCTCCTCCACGGGATGGGTCTCACTAGTAGCAACCATCCAGGATCTTCCTCTATGTGGAATCTCTACTGCCACCTCTTCTCACTTTGACTCCTTGGAAACAGCCTCACGGGATCCCTCCCGAAGCCACGTATATAGCCTGAGCTAAGTTGTTGATGGGGTTGTTTGGCCAACCTGGCTACTGGTGCCAACGCACAATGGAAGGAAGAAGGTAGGAGGTGTTGCTAGGATATGGAGCCTTCATGGGCTTGCTTTGCCGGTGGCTGTAGTAGAATCCCTCTCCATGGCTTCCTTTCAGAATGGGCCTCCCGAAAATTTGACTTGTTGTCTTTCATCTTTCGTTCGATCTTCTAGGTTGTGCTCCTCTACACCTCCCAGCTCAGCAATAAAGCTACATTTGAGCGAATAAAGCCTTTGCTTGTGGGGAGGGGGGATTTGAGGGTTCCCAGATTTTGTGGCCTACTGCTCCATGAATGCAACTATTTAGGTCAAATTCTGATGGGAAATTTAATCCCAATTTTAATTTGAATTAGCCTAGATTGTGTATAATCTACGGTCTACGAGTCAGTTCCATGAATAATCTTGATCCGAATATGGATATACCATCTTGTCACTCTGTTAATCTTGATAAATGAGCATGTTTATGATATAGTGATGTGCCTATCGGCAAGAAAAGCCAAGAAGCCCATTCTTATGACCTGTCTTATTATTGTTTACTAAGAATGTAAATTTGGGCAACCTTTCTTTTCCAAATTTGTGGAAATCTTATAAAAAAATTTACAAATATGTTGTGACCGCTTGAAAATCTTGTCTATTTTATCCTACTATAACCATCTACTTTCATTTTTTTGGGCACAACCCAACTTGTTTGATATAACACTGGTTGGTAGGGCATTGTACATTTTAGCTTTGGAGCTTTAGATGTAAGTTAGATGTAAGAACCAATTCTTATAAATCTTGTCTATTTTAATTTTACTTGTTGAAGACTTTGGTACGTAATTTTGTGCTCCTTTGTCTTTTTTCGACTCTACTCCTTCTGGGTGTATATTGAATAGGGTGTACTAACTATCGTGCCCCTTTTCTTTGTTGCTCATGATAAGGGTATGCTTCTTATTGCTACTCATGATGAGTGTATGTTTCTTACTGTCATCTATTATAAGTTATAACATTGCATTTATTGGTCTGGTGTCTATGGATCAAAGTGTTGTAGACCTTGATATTCCTTTTTCTTCAATCTTGTAGCAATAGAGTGGTTGTGCTTACGTATGGAGTTGCTATCAACTTCTGTATTTACCTTTTGAACGACTCTCATTGTTACATGGCGCTGCAACTCTAAGTTTGATGAAAGTGAATAATATGTGTTCTTTCTTATCCATTAATATTCTATATTTATTTTTGATTTATGGGAGAAGTTTGGCCTCCTTGTCTTTGATCTTGATTGAGCTAATCATAGAACCTATTATCTAATGCTAGCATCTAATTATATTTTTCTTGTAGTTCTCCCATCTTACATGGGTTCAAATAGATAGGAAATAATTATGTGTTGCACAAAGTCTTCTATACAAGAAATGTCGGGAACAACTGATCCTTCTCATCTGATGTATGCTACAACCTCAATCAATCCATGTAAAATTGGAGGAATGTTGATTCAGAATCTAATATTATTTTCTTTGTTTATTAATAAACCAAATGTTAGCTCTATTGGTTATGTTAGTTTTATTTCATTGTTGTGGATGTTATTAAAATTTAATCGAGTATTTTTTTGGTTTGAGGAGAAACTGGCGGGCATCATTTTTAGTGCTATTTTTTCATTGTTCAGCTTCCAACTTGTGGGAAAAATGAATTTTCTTTTTCCCATGAATCTAGGCTTGAAGAATCATAAGAGCTCAAAGTTGATGTATATGTATTTTTATCGATTCTATTGATATATCTCAATGTTTGTTATATTGTCATCATTTTTGTAAAGTTTTTATTTACTAAATATGAAAAATTGATTGGAGAGTCAAGTGATGATATTATACTTTAATTTTGTTAAAAAAATTAAAAATTTATTTTGTATTTTTGTAAATATCATTAATATTTTATATTTTTAATAATAAATTTTTATATTAATATTTTATTTTGTTATTAACAATAATTTTGTGTCTAATCAATCAAGTAGTAATGATTTTGATATTAATATAGCTTTATCAAATATTTAATATCAATTTTAATAAAAATATAATATTATCAAGCACTGACGAGTTTTGATGCTATCACTTTTAATACTAATAATCTATTCTCTTAAAATATCAATATTAAAATTGATATAGTGTCAATTTTGAAACTCTAACCAAATGAGCCATTAAGTAAGGTCAAACAAAAATATATTGCACTGGTCCCACTTCATCAAGCTTTATTTGTATTATATTGTTGACTCCGTTAGTAAAAATAATTAACAAGGTTTAATTTTTATATTTCATAAATGTGTTATTAATAAATTTAATTATTTAAAATAATATTGTAAATTTGATAATAATAAAAATTAAAATTATTTTTTACGAGTAGATATAATTTTTAATTAAATTATGTCATAAAACTTTGAGATCAATTTGACCGATTTCAACCCTCTTTTGATTTGTTTGATAATCCCATTAAGACTCAATGGTCAAAATCTTGAGCCCGTACATTAACCCACGGCTATCTTGACCCACACTGCCACCATGTCTCAAAACTTGTTGCTAGAATGTCACCCTATTGTTGAATTAGGTCAAGCAAAAGTGATCAACTTTGAGAAGAGATCCTCTTCAATAGGTAAAAAAGTTTCTTTATCTTGGGTACAAAAAAGAGAGACTCATATTAAATACAATATATTTTTGTGTATAAAGTTGAGTCATTTTCCTCCAACTGACTCATAAATATATCATATACACTATATTTTTGTGTATAAAGTCGAGAGGTTTTCCTCTAACTGGGGTTATAGGAGATATTTTTTCCACGTGAACTGTAGGGTGGATTATTTACCGATGATGTGTTTTTTTTTATGTCACTACAAAAAATAGGCTATTGGGGATGGCTTGACACCGTCCTAAATAACCAAAAAGCTGTCGCCAATATATATTGGCGACGGCTATCCAACTGTCGCCAAGTCGTCGCAAATAACTCCGTCGCCACTGTTATTAACGACGACCAAATGTAAGCTGTCACAAATAAATTTATTTGCGATGGTTAAAAAGGCCATCATAAATAATTGTAAGACAGTAAGCTTATCGACGATGGTTGAGCATGTAAGGAATCAATAAAAGACAGCGGAAAATATTTGATTCCATAAAACTATGATCTTTGCCTTGATCGATGCCGAACGAGTAAAATCGGGAACCAAATATGAAGTAGAACGAGAGTACCTCATGGGATTTCTAAACTCTCTCACCATGGATGAAGAGAGGACATTCCTCCTTGCTGAAAACCGTTCAAGTGTCCGGTCTCTAGCGATATCCACACGATTTGCTTCAATAGACGAGTTCTTTCTTCCTTCGGGCCTCTAGAAACCTTCCAGATCCAAGCTTGACCATGGGAGATCACCTTCTAGAGGAGAGAGGAGGAAGAGAGGATGCTTGGGACGTGCTCCAGGACTACGGCTTGTTAGGGTTTGGCTTCATAAGCCATTTATATATAAAAGATGAATTTTTTTACAAAAACCCAAAACTTCTATAAAATTGCATCTATGCCCTCGTCTTATTGACCAGATCTATTGTGTGTGACCCAGTAGGCCCAATATTCAATTTGGTTGAAGCCTTAATTAATAAAAAAGAACAATTCTTTTAAAATAAATCAAAACCGTTATCCGATAATAGTTTTTATGGCATTCTGATCATAAAGGGTACAAGCCACATCCTATGATCCCAAATGACTTTGGGGAGTTAAATAACATCCATTGAGCCTTTCCATCATCAATTACCACATAGATTTAAATCCTCGTTCACACAATGTCTCGGTCGGTCAGGGGTTCAGCACTGACTATCAACCCCTAAGTATTCCAACTCTATGAAATCCTGTACTCGGGAATGGATCAACTGGAAAACTCCTTTTCCAATTATCCTATCTACCTTGGCCAAGGATTTAGAGTACTATCCATAGGACATTCTCTCTCTCCTACCGAGAGTGAACGATCCCCTATTGTCCGCTCAATTGCCTCCACCAGGTTTCCCATATACCCAATCTATTAACTATATAGGACCATAATACTAAGTGATTCATCAGTCAATAGTCAAAGTACATAGTACACCTGGCAAGACATCTTTGGCGACTCAAGTCAAAGATCCACCTGTGCTATTAAGATGTAAGAATAACCTGATAGACAGTTCAGTAAGATACCGATTAGGTTTTCCTAAATTGGTCAGTTCAGTGAACTCATTCCACTAATGAGCACCTGTGTGTGTATCTCAGTGTCCCCACACTGGTGACCAATGAGATCGGTCATTCTCATCATATGAGAAGCCATCACACACATTAGTCTATCCGGATTCTTGATGTCCCGTCTCAAGGATCATATGACTAGGAACATTTAGATCACATACCTCTAGATGATTGATCTCATTATCATGATCTCATCATGATTCAATCATCATTGCATGTGATCAAGGACTTCATTACGATATACGCTTCTGATAAAAGCTAGCAACGAAGTTTTGCCTATTTATTTGAATGAGATATTCCTAGAAATGTCGAATCATATCATATATGATTGGCTTGTAGGACATATATTTCTATCAATCTCCCACTTGCACTAGAGCCAATCACCCATCTGGTTGATCTCTATCAGCTCAAGGTGAAGCTCAAACACTCTTTGAGTAACTGCTTCAGTTAGTGGATCTGTAATGTTATTAACGGAAGATACTCTATCTTTAATTATATCTCTATTAACTGCATTCTCTCTTATTCTATGGTATTGCCATAGAAGTTTGAAACTTCTAATGAGACTTTGGCTCTACCCCATTGTTTTCCTAAAATAATGATACACTTTCAGAGAAGGTTGGGACAATCCCATAAGTTAGATGAACATCTTCATCTAGTCAGCTTCTCAAGCAATATATAGTCATTATTCAATTTACTTTAGATTAGTTGTAGAATTAGTAGTGTTCTCTTGCATGGAACTCTTCCAGCTCACTGCACCACCATTAGCTTGTCTTATTATTAGACTTGTCTAATTAGAAGCTTGTGTTCATAAAACTACAAGACTTCAAGTTTTATCCTCCATACATTAGAGATATATCCTTAGTGCTTCTCAAGTACTCAAGGACACATCTCTAAATTATCCTGTGACTCTCACAAGGATTTACTAGATGAATGCTCATAACACTTAGAGCATTAATGAAGTCATGTGCGTAGCATCACAAATGTGATAGGTCCTATTGCAAAAGCATAAGGGCTATACTAATGTGATCTCTTTATCTCTCAAGAAGTCTACAAAGACATCTCTTTAAAGATATCAACTCCACACTACATAGGTAAGAAACCTATCTTGGAGTTTACCATGTCAAACTCTTTGACTATGGTAACTATGCACATGAATTGGGTAAGGACAAGAAACCTTTTAGATCTATCTCCATAGATCTTAAAACCCATATTAAGTTTGGAGGATTAATTGATAACTAGGCTCACTTATGATAACATACTTACTTCATTCTTAATGAGTAGTATGTCATGCATAATCATGTCAAGAAGATAATAGCACTCCCACTTATCTTATATGAATACATAAGGCACATCTTCGTTCTCAATGAAGTCATAAGATTTAATCTCATTAAACCTTATCTACCATCTATGGGAAGTTTTACTTGAATCCATAAATGGACCTTATGCACACACTATTTGGATGTATTGGAACTTGATTCCCAAAGGTTGTATCATATACATCTGTTTCTCAAAATAACATAGAGAAACACTATCTTAACATCCATTTGACATATCCTATAGTCATAGTGTCTAACAATCAAAATCCGAATGGATTAATTCCATGGCATAGTTAAAAGGTCTTATCATAGTCAACTATTTGACTTAAATAATATCCCTTTTAACTATCCTTACTTTGTAGGTCTCTACCTTCTAATATACTTCATTCTATTCTTTAGTGATCCATTTATACCCTATAGATACTAAATCCTTAGGTGGATGTATCAAGTTCTGAACTTGATTAGAATAGATAGAGTTTATATCAGATTTTATTGTTTCTTCCCATTTTGAATCAATATCTCATATTGCTTCAATATAGATCTTAGGATCATTATCCTTTTATCTTATGTCTCATTTCTTCCATCAAAGATATGTCTCACATATCTCGGTTGATTGGACATAAGAAAAGATCTATGATTTGCCCTTGTGTAAATATAAGCTAGTACCTTAATAAAAGTGTTCAAGGATTGTGGGACTGGAACACCTTCCATTTATACCTTGCTCCCACTATCTTTCTAAAGGAGGGACTCTTCCTCTAGAAATATGGAGAGATGAGCAACTCATACCCTTCTCCCTAAGGGAGACATTAATATCCTTAAATTTGTTTAGGATATCCCACAAGCCAACACTTTATAGTCTTATATTCCAACTTGATAGGGTTATACTTCTTTACCAAGATAGACATTTTGAAACCTTAACTTGCTTAAGGTCAAGCTTTAATCCTTTTCCATATCTGATATGGAATAATTGGAATATATTTGGAAGGTACCAATTTAAGATCAAGTGCCTATATTGAGTGCTAACCCCTAAATAGACAAAGAAGAATTTTGCAAAGGTTGTCAATATCCATATTATGTCCTACACAATATGGCTTCTCATTTTAGCTACTCAATTAAGCTAAAATGTACAAGAGGTGTCCATCAAAATTAGATTCTACTATCCTTCATTTATGTGTAAATTATTACTTAAGTATCCCCTCTTTGATCTCATCAAAGAGTTCTAATACTCTTTTCATTAATATTTCCTCTTCATTCTTAATCTCAAATAATTTCTCAAAGGTTTTGGATTTGTACTTCATAAAGTACATATGTCCATACCTAGAGAAGTCATCTTTGAAAATTAATGAAGTTGAAATATTATCCTCTATCTTTAATAGATATGGGCTAACATGTATCTAGATGCATGAGTTCTATAAACTCATTAGCCCTCTCTCCATGTCTAACAAATGAAGAGTTGGTCATTTTGCTTAATAAGATAAGACTTACATATAGTTAATGATTCTAAATCATTTACCTATATGTTACTATCCGAATAGTACTCTTTAAGTCTTCTCTTATAAATATGACCATACTACTAAACAATAGATTGATCAATATCAATCTATTTCACCTAATGAGGATTATTCACACATATTATAAGAGCATACATATCTGATATGAATAAACTCTTTATTATGCTTCTACTGGTAAACATTTTACCTGTTATCATTTTCATACCATAGAATAAATCTCCATTTATTCAACTAGAAAATGAAAAAAAAATTCTTTTAGAAGGATAATTAAGACAACTCTAGAAGGCTATAGAAAATTTGTATCTCCCACTAGTAATGATGCAACATTTTGTACTATTTCATATGTAGGTCAACAATCTTCTTTAAGCTTTCATTTACTTGCTATTATCTACAACTCATTGTAGATATATGATGCATATCTGGTATCTCATACTATTATATGCATTCCTAGTATCTTATACTAGACATATATAGTATCTTATACTATTGAATGTGTATATAAGACAAGTAAATTTTAATGACATAGATACATGAAGCTTCTCAAGTTCCACCTTTGCATTATGTGCAATACACTTTGCACTTCTTCATCTATTTACCATCATCATGATAGTAGAAGAATGCTATGTCAAATTTGGGTTATAATATCTTGACATACTTCTTTGACTTTTAACTATCACCTTCTATTTCTATCTAATGATCTTACTTCTGTCTATTAGTCTCACCAATAAGAAGTATTCGAGATGTATTATTCTTATTTATCTTTAATTAGCTCATCTCCATGAGCCATGATGGATATCATATCCATCTATCCATGTTGCCACTACTATTTTTATTTGATAGAGAGGCTAACATCTGATATAAGGTAATTTATACATCTTTTCAATGAGATAAGATCTTATCTTCTCTCTCATTATTAGATAGTGTAGGAGATACCTACTTCTCAAGTAGGATAGTCAATAGGTCAACTATGAGAACTATTCTCTTAGTTCTAAACCAATATAAGAAGTGTGAGCCATTAAAATACTTAGCATCTAGCATGCTAGATTAATGGTGGTTTATAATATTCTACAACAGAGATGTAATTATATCAACATTACAGACATTCATTAAAATTAAGATATGGTCTTTCATCCTAATTTATACTCCCACTAATTTTCGACGAATTTGCATAACCCTCATTATGCAAAGACAGGATATCACGATAACATCTTAGTGGGGACCAAGACCCTACTAACTTTAAGGTGATAACCTTGTGGGAAACACAACAAGTCATCCCATACTTAATAGGTAGGTAACTTTTACCAATTGCAACCCATGCAATTCTTAGTCATTCAGCCTCTAGAGTTATAACCTTGTGGGAAACACAACAAGCTATATACTCTAGTTAGGTCAAATCCGCTTGTTACGTTATGAGAATGGATTCTTAACATAGCCCTTGTGGGAAACACAACAAGGCCATGCAATGGTCCACCCTAAAGTTTGGCAAATGCCTTAGCCATGATCACTAATCCCTTGCTGAATGAGTCTTGTGGGAAACACAACAAACCCATCCAATCTAAGATTGGCTCATCAAGACCATAACAACAGAAGGCTACGTGAGTCATTCTCAATGTCTCATGTTTATCGACCTAATTAAAATGAGGAGGGATTTTATTTTAGTCTCATCAACATAGGTGCTATATATAAATATTAATATACCTTTGGAATATCATATATTTAAGGTATCATTTGTAGCACACACCACATATCAAATATGCATTAAAACATAGGTGATCATTGACTTAACCCTAAGCATACACCTAAGGCACCCCTATAGGTGCAATTCCTTGCTTCAGAAGCTTGAGTTGGTATGCTCCCACTTCAGAAGGGTGCTTCTTCAAGTGGTCCCACTCTCCATTCTACCATGAGCAAGCTTCTAACAATTACAAGCAGCTAAAGGGTACACAGACCCACAAATGTACAACTCATAATAAGAAACCTTGGTTTTAACCAAGAGGAGTACAAAAATGGTGGGGGGAGGTAGAATGTACAGTCAGATTGTATAGAGAGAGAGATGAGACACACGCAGGCCCCATTTAATAACATAACCAACTTAATTAACCAAGCAATCAAAAGTCAAACAAATTTAAGTCCATGATCACCTCCATACACACACCAACATTCATCACATGAACATAGAGCGTATACGTGATAATTATATGAGATATATCATATATACCTTTATAAAATTATATACTATAATTTTGAAATTCCAAATTTCATGCTTGTCAAATTTTCTTAAAATAAATAACATGAAATGCACATATAAACAATTTACATGCATAAGACAAGCATATAAAATATTCATATGATTTATACTTTTCCAAAATTTCTCAGAGCATTAAATTAATGTCCAAATCATAATTCTTCAAAATCACATTTTTCAGAATTTATTTGAACACTAATTTAATCAATAAAGATTTTTAAAACAATTTTAAAATCATTTATAAAATGATTCTATGGCAACCAAAGTCCAAAACTATTTAACAGGTTTATAAATATTTTACAAACCTATTAAATAATTTCTCAGAACTTAAATAATCATTAATTTCATTAATTTTGATCTTAAAACAATTTCAAAATCAAAATAATAGAATTCAATGATAAAATAGTAAAACTCTATTTAATAAGTCAATTCGATTTTATCTTTATTATCTCTCCAAAAATGAATACAATCATTTTTACACGCATGAATTTTCTTATAAGTCCTAATTCCTTAACTATTTTCTTAAGCTTATACCTATTATCGGGAGCACATGCCTCATCAGGTAAGAACTCTTTGAATAAAAATAATATCATATCCATACATTTTCTAGTGAGACCATTAATGGACTTAAGTTGAATCAACTTTAAAATAAAATTTAATTTAGATACATCTTTTACACCTTCATATAGAGGTGTTTCAGAATCTTTTAATAATTTATAATATTGTAAATTTTTTTCATTGTGTTCTTCCTCGTTATGTCGAATAGAAGATTCATTATTTTGAATATCTTGTAACATTTTCATTAATTCATCAACTACATGATCATCTTGTGGTTCGTTTAAATTTGTAACATCTTTGCTTTTAATATTAACTTCAATTTCACCATGGCATATCTATGTTTGATAATTTAACCATATGCCATCACATATTAGGTGTTCTTCCACAATATTTCTTTTTAAAATAAATGTATTACTAATTTTTTTACAAGGACATTGTATTAGATCGTTATACTGTCCATGTCTAAATTATATTATAGAATGATGAAAAGCATAGTCTAAAAAAATCTTCGATCTCTTGAAGATACCTATAATCTAATCTATTAGAAATATGCATCCATGATTTGTCTAAGTTACTCATTTATTTTAATAAATAATTTAAGCACAATAAAAATGATAATTTAATAAAGAAATAAATATATAACCGAACTTTCACCGAAAGAAACAACTCTCGAGTGAATATCTCGTTTGAAGCTTCTTGAAAAAATGATAAAACAATATATATTAGACTTGATGTTGAACAACAAATGTTTATACATGCCAATTAAACAATTTAAGTCATAAAAGTATTTAATCATTTATAATATTTAAAATAGGCATAAGCCATTTAATTATTAACTCATGTCATATATTACTAACTTAGCTTATAGGTTACTAATAGGGTGTTTGGTTACGTTTTTTTCCTCTTTTTGATCTAAATTTTAAAAATAGAAGAGATGAGGTGTTTGGTTGCAACTTTTAACTACTATCACATTTTTAAAAGTGAGAAACTCTATGTACATGATCTCTTCTGAAAAAAAAACAAGGCAGACGTTGTTTTATTTTTGAGATAGATGCGGAACGTGGAGGCGTGACGCGAGACGTGGCGGGGGCTTCGCGGGGGGGGGGGGGGGGGGGGGGGGGGCGCTCGGTGCGCCGGGGGAGGGGAGGCCTTCGCGGGCGGGGGGGGGGGTTCGTGGACGGGGCGGTGCACGGGGTGGGGGAGGGGCTTCGCGGGCCGTTGCCGCCGCGGGGGGGGGCTTCGCCGGCGGGGCGGTGCGCGGGGGAGGGAGGAACGCCGCGGGGAGGGCGCTCGGTGCGCCGGGGGAGGGGAGGCCTTCGCGGGCGGGGGGTTCGCGGACGGGGCGGTGCACGGGGTGGGGGAGGGGCTTCGCGGGCCGCCGCCGCCGGCCGGGGGGGGCTTCACCGGCGGGGTGGTGCGCAGGGGGAGGGAGGAACGCCGCGGGGGAGGGTGCTCGGTGCGCCGGGGGAGGGGAGGCCTTCACGGGCGGGGGGTTCGCGGACGGGGCGGTGCACGGGGTGGGGGAGGGGCTTCGCGGGCCGCCGCCGCCGCAGGGGGGCTTCGCCGGCGGGGCGGTGCGCGGGGGAGGGAGGAATGCCGCGGGGGAGGGCGCTCGGTGCGCCGGGGGAGGGGAGGCCTTCGTGGGCGGGGGGGGGTGGGTTCGCGGACGGGGTAGTGCGCGGGGGGCCGCCGCCGTCCGCGAGGGGGAGTGTTCCGGCGGGCCGCCGGGGGGGGGGTGTTCCGCCGAGCCACCGGGAGGGGATCGGGCGGAGGGCCGCCGCCGACGGCGAACGGCCTCTTCTTTCCGTGCTTGCCGGAACTCGCATCTCCACCGCAGCGTCCTCCTCTAAAAGCCCCCCCCCCCCCCCCCCCCCCCCCGCGCGGACACCCGGACACCCACCTCCCACACCGTGGCTGGACTGCCGCCCGCCGTGTCCCCACCCGACGCATCCGAAAAAATCGAGTTCTTCGGCGAGCCCGCCCCTATCTGGCCACCGGCCGACGCTACCCCACCCCGCCCCTCCTCCAAAACCGAGCCCGTCGCTCTTGGCGACGTTCTTCGCGAAGTTGCTCTGGGTTTTCACCCCGCCGTCGCAGTAGCTCTGTGGCTGCCGCTGAACGCGCTCAAACTCTAACATCGCCTCGTCCGAGGTCCACCGGTAGAGCAATGCCGGGAGAAGAGGCAGTGCCACTCCGCCCCGCGTCTCAAAGACGACATCCTCGAGCGTCCAGATTTCGCCGAGCGACTCCTCTATGCCCACTCCGTCACCCTTCTCCTCCACAAGTTGCCCGCGCCCGCCGCTAGAGCAGTGTCATGAATTTAAATTCATAACCAAACACTATTGTCTAATTTTTAAAAATTGTGATAGTTTTGCCAAACACAAAATATTGGACTGTTTTGATTTTAAAAACAAAACTGAGAAGTCAAGTTATCTTGATTTCAAAAATGAGGTTGTCGTAAAATTAAAAGCACTACCAAACACCCTATAAGCCATCCAGACTAGGGTTTATTAGCCAATGTCATAATCACTAAAATAGACATAAGCCATCCAAACATAGCTTATAGGGACGTAGAAGATGCATACCTTAAATGAGGCCCGGTTAACCCTAGCTAGGGTTTATCTCCTAGTAATCTTGCACAGGGGTAGTGGTGTTAGCAGCGGCCGAGGCAACAGTGGCCACGGTCGTGGCGATGGCGGCCTACGCGGTAGTAGTAATGGAGGTAGTGGTGGCAGCTGTGATGATGGCGTCGGCCATGGCGGTGGCGATGGCGACAGCGGCGACAACAGCGACAATGGCAGTGGTGGCTCCTGAGCGGTGAGGGCGGTGTCGACAGCGAGAACATGCGTGAGAGGGAGAGAGTCGAGAGTGCGTGTGGGGGGAAGGGGAAAGGAGGGGCGATCGAGAGTTTTAAGACCAAATTATTGGCGACAGTTCCCTAAAATCGTCGCCAATAATGCGATAAGTCACATTGGCGATGGCTACAGCTGTAGCCGTCGCCAACTCGACTTGACCGCTAAACAGTCGGATGGTACTATTAGTGACGCTTAAGCCGTCGCTAATACTCTTACTAGCTCGATAAGTTGTCGCCAAACGGGAAATTCGCGTTGTAGATTTTATTTTCTAAGTATTGCGACGACTTTGACTATCGCTAATGATTTTATTTGCGACAGCTAATAGTAGCCGTCGCTATTTATCATCTTAGCAACGGCTTGTTTGAAGCCGTCACTTTAAAGTTATTGACGACGGTTGTTGATAGCCGTCGCTATTAACTTGTCGCTAATAATCTATTCTCTTGTAGTGTGTTGATCACTTGCATCTTAGTATAAGACTTAATTTGTGGAATAATAACAACATAAAGCATGTAACTTAGAAAGTTTTTAGGGGGCTGTGGTCGTTAATTATATAATAGCCTAGTCATATGGTTGTTAAATGTTAGAGAAAGAGCTTAAATTTCATGGACACATGGCAGGTATATTTTATGTATGTAACGTATACATGTATTTACGTATATGTATTCTAATCTAATGAATAAAGATAAAATATTATATATTCAAATAAAGATATTTTAAAAACATAAATTTGTAATGGTTGTCACAAACTTTTTTAAAATTTTATTGTAAAAACATAAAATTATAATAAAAATTAAATTTATCACGTAACCAAACATCTCATAAATATAAAAACATACTAAAATGATATTAGGTAAAGATGAATAGAGGTCTTCATTATTTGGTTCAAAAGTCAAATCTCATTATTTGGCTCAACATGGAAGGTCAAATCAAACTAAGGGTCCATTTGTTTCACCCTAAAACAGATTGGATGTATCGAGCTTTCCCGATTAATAGTTACAGAGCTTTGTTTGGTTAGCTGTAGATATGGGGTCAATAGAAAACATTTTACTTTGACGTCTACGTAATTAGGATTTTAGCATTCATGGAATTTTTGCAGACGCCGTTTTTCGATACGCAGTCGATTTTGTAAAATGACATTATTTCACCGTATATATATTACAATTCAAACATTAGATATTTAATAACATTTTGTTTAAAATTTGAATTTATATTAATATCTAAAGTTCTATTAAAAAAGTACATTAAAAATTAAATTACTGTATATTAGCTAAAATGTATATATTTTCTCTAAATTAAAATAAAAGTTGTATTTTTTTTCTTATAAAGAATGAATTAAAATATTTTCTCTAAATTTTTCTCTACAACAAAGTAAATACACTTTAGTATTCAAATTACTTAAAGTAAATACTGACAAAACAACAAACAAATAACCTTTTAATTAATTTAATATATTTTTACATAATAAATTTATTTATAATATTTTAAAAATATTTTTTGTGTTTTATTTTCATACAAATAAATTTTATTAAATTATTAAAATTTATAATTTACCTATATTAAAATTTATAATTATATAACTATATGTTACTAGACTTTCAAAGTTAATAAGCTAAAGGAAAGTGTGTGTAATCAATCAACCGAAAGCATTTTCTAATGTACCAAACAAAGTATTTGCATTTACTTTTCTTGGAAAAGTTAATCCCAGTAAATTATTTTTAATGTTTCTTGTTTTACGTTAAACCAAATGCACCCTAACTGAATTTGATTTGGTAGAATTCTATTCAGATCAACTATCATGGGGTGGTTGATTGTATAATAATTTATTAAGTATTTTTATAATAAAAATTTTAAGGTTAAAGACAAAAAAATACATCATGTGTTGATGAGATATGACAACAAAAAAGTGGGGACCACATACAACTATAACAGGTGAGGGATCACAAGGAAAAAAATATTAACACCTTTTTGTCTAAGAATAAATCTTTTATCAAAATGCATGTTTGTCATAAAAACTTAATTCATCAAGCAACCAAATAAAAACTTCGTTAGTTTGTTTTCATTTGGAGAATGTTTTAAACCAACATAAATACTCTGATATTATATAGAATATACTAATATCATTTATATATTATGATATATACGATTATTTAATCATTAACAAGGTAAATTTACTTAATATCTAAATATCAATTTGGTTCAATTTGAAGGAAAAGAATCATTCAATATATGAACCAAACCCCGAATACTTTTAAGCCAAGTCTAAGAAGAAAAGGTAGTATTTGGAGTATTTTCCTCGTCTTCTCATGTGAAGAAATTCCTTGAGGATTTTAGCACTAATTTCTAAATTAATACAATAGCGAACCTTTCTACTGCCCAAGGACCAGACGCCCCAACCTTTTATTATTATTAGAGTCCAAGCAAATGCTTCCCTTTTTGACTTCACAATATTCAAATCTGCAATTCATATATGGCTCGGTCACTTCATCTCAAATAATCATCTTGTTCTCCTCTCTGAACTAAAATGTCTTTGATTGCATGTAAACGTTTTTTTTTTCTTTTTTTGGGCACCATGGCCAAGTGGCCTCACATGCGCGTTGCACTACGCACAGTGAGGGATCGAGCCCCCCGCTTGATCTCCATATGAAACCCTTTCTATGGCTATCTAGGCAAATCCAAACCAATGAGCATAAACTTATCCTATGGTTGTTTAAGTCAATTTAAAATAATTTTTGGTTTGAATTAGCCTAAATGGCCATACATACCCTAAAATGAGTATCAACTCATTTTATGACTATTTTGGCCAAAAAAAATATATTTTATTATGTGGTAAATGAAAGAATTTAGAAACAATTGGAGGACATCTCAAGTTGGGAGATCTCAGTCCAGTGCCACTCGACCAAATGCATCTTAGTCTTGTGTTAATTGGTCGGATTCACCTCGGCCAATAACTTCCCAACCTACTCCATCTCCAGCATCTCAGTTAGGTGCTTCTCAGCCTATTCCATCCCTAGTACCTTAGTAGTTTGGAAATCTATCTTCATTTGCCTCATGTTTATGTTTGTCACAATGTCAAACACCAATATACATATGTATATATATTAATGATGCGTTTACTTCTTATTTTAAATTAGTTGCATCTACTAGGCATGGCAGAGATCCTACCAAATCAAATAATGTCATGACATTATCACTTGAATAGACCTTGCAAGTCCATTTGGTAGGCGAATCATCTATTGGCCCTTATGAATTAGATTTTACTACTTATCGGAGTTTGTAATAGAGTACACTATAATTTGGGACAACAAAAGTACATCACTCTCTCTCTAGAAGAAGAAAGCTTTCTTTTGAGATCTATAGATAAATAAATTATTATTTTTGGTAGATACTAATTATGCATAGCAATTTTCAAATAATGTTATGATTCTAATACATGGTCATTATGCAACAACATTTTAAGTTTTAGCGGGATCCATTTACTGATGCCCAGATATTAAGATATATAGGTGAAATATAAAGAAAACAAAGAAATCACTTGAAAATAAAATTGTTTAACATATTTCTTTTCATTGTTGTCAATTATTACTAATAATTATTGTATAATCGATATTTTGTTGGTCTTCTGTTGGAGGAAGCATATCAGTTTGTGCCTCCATAAATCAAGTCAGAGCAATGGCATCACATATGTGACTTATGGGGGGTGAGATGACCATAAGGTAAAAAAATTCTTCCCACTCTAAAATTTGTTAATGTATTTTTTAAAATCTTATGAATGTGATTGTGGAGGGAGGTGAGAAATTTGGCATAAGAGAAGGTGAGAACGATATTTACCAATTAGCCAGGAGGAGGGAGAGGAGATCTCAGAATCTAAGACAAGTTTGGTGTATTGAAAGACAGGAAGTGGAGGGTGTTAACCCAGAATGAGGACATCTAGAATGGGTGGAAACATTTCTTTGAAACACTCTTCAATGAGCCTATCTTGAAAAGTACAAAGGAGTTGGAAGGGGACTAGGGGCAAAGGTCCGAGTTTGCCCTAAAAATTATCTCTCTAGAAGTGTGCCTAGCACTAGGAAGAATGGGGACCTCAAAAGCGTGTGGTCCTGCTAACATCTCGATTGAAGTCTAGCAATGTTTGGGTGTGACAGGAGTGAATTGGCTAACACTTCTTTTTAATAAAATAAATATCTCCAGGATGATGCCAAATGAATGGAGAAAGAGAGTCATCATACCACTATTTTAAGAAGAAATGGGATGTTCAAGATTGTGAGAACTATAGAGGTTTCAAGCTTATATGTAGGACAATGAAGTTGTGGGAGAAAGTTATAGAGAGGAGACTTTGAGAGTGTACTAAGATCTTAGACAATCAATTTGGATTCATGCCAAGTAGATCAACTATGGAGGCCATCTTCTTAGCTAGATATTTAGCGGAGAAATACAAAGACCTAAAAAGAGATTTACATGTGGTTTTCCTTGATTTAGAAAAAGCCTATGACTGAGTCCTAAGAGAGATTCTTTGGTGGGTGCTAATAACGTAAATGGTACCTAGTGGGTTCATTAACATCATCAAAGACATGTATAAAGATGCGACCACCTAGGTTTCCTTCCTAATAGAAAAGTCAAAAGCCTTCCTAGTGTCAGTCAGGTTACAACAAGGGTCCGCTCTCAGCCCGTATCTTTTTGTCCTAGTCATGGACAAAATAACTAAAAATATACATGAGAGTTTACCTTGGTGCACGATGTTCATAGATGATATGGTTTTGATTGATGAGACTTTAGACAACATTAACAAGAAACTTTAATGATGGAGAACCAAGTTATAAACTAAGGGGTTCAAAATTAGAAGAATAAAGATAGAGTATATGGACTTTAGATACAGTGAAACCGCAGGAGCTCAAGAGATTGAAGTAACCTTGGACAGAAAGGTCCTCGCACCAAGTACTCAATTTAAATACTTGGGGTTCAAGCTTACACATGGAATGAGAATGAGATGAAGATGTCAACCATAGGATTAAAGTGGGATGATGGGGCTTATATGTGATCATAAAATCTCTTAAAAATTGAAAGAAAAATTTTATCGCATGGTTATAAGACCTACCATACTTTACAATAATGAGTGTTGGACAACTAAGAAGAAATATATTGTTAAATTGAGTGTGGCTAAAATGCGGATACTATAGTTGATGTGTTGCCACACACTAGTAGACAAAATCCACAATGAATGCACCAAGTATAAAGTGAGAGTTGCAAGAATCCGGGATGTAGTAAAAGAAGAAAGACTTCATTGGTTTGAACATATCAAGTGGCATCCTCTCAAAGCACCTATTAGACAAATAGAGGCCCTGATGTCGGTGGTGTGGAAAAATAGAGAGGTAGGCCTAAGTTAGTGTGGCATAAGTGTATCCAATATGACTTAGAGGAGCTAGGCATATAAGAGGAGTTAGCTGATGATCATGTAGAATGGAAAAGATGAATCTATATAGTCGACCCAATCATTTGAGATTAAGACTTTGAGTTTGAGTTTGAGTTTGATAAATTTGATTGTAGGCACTAAGTGGCAGAAATAAAGGCAATATACCTCTCCATGACTTGTAGAAGAGGAAGGACCAACATTCATCAATTACAAAGAGATTTTGTAAGTATGTATTCCATGCATTTAATTTATTGTTTAGTTAACATCTCTTAAACTAAGCTAAAATCTATAATTGCATGTATCAAAAGAAGGTCATCCTTCTACACGTCCAAAGATTTTCTAGATGTCTCAAATACACCAAGTGCCTGATGGAAATGTTATATGGAGCAATGAAAAAAGTCATCTATTGGTGGCAATTTATTTTAAATTTTATTTTATTTATTTAATTTTTTATCTTATTCAAAAATTTGATAGTATGTCTTTTATAAGTTAAAATGACACAATTGCCCCAACATTTGAGTATCATTATCATTTATTATTTATCATTTATTACCGAGGATGCTTTATTAGCATCATGGGTAGAGATAGACCAGGCTGGGTTCATTGTACAAAGCAATGACAAACTCACACCACCTAGTACGATGAAACAAGTGGATGTGCTTCTTCAAGCTTCACTGTTCATGAATTGATAGATAAGGTGGAGAGGTTAGAAAAATATACTGAGATGATTTCGTGGTATAAATCTTGGGTTGCCGCTTTGCAGCAACAACTTTGGATCAATAAAAGTCATTTGACATATTTGAATGACTAAATCAACAACTTAAGTTAACCCAATTATTAAGATCAGTTGATCTAAAGAGACCGCAACCATCGGTGAGACACATAGTGGAGGAGGAGGAAGAGGAGTCATTTGGCGAGGATGAATGACTTTTATCTATTTTTTTATCATATGTAAATTTATTAGAATTACTTTGAATAGTTTGTAAGAATGATTGAATAGGTCATTGTGAACCCATTTGATCTGTGCATGTCCATGTTATATGAATGTTGATGTTTGTTAATGTTAATTTAGTTTTATAAATGAAATATGTAGAATGATTTTATTTGTATGAAATGTGATTGTGAGTCAATGTGGACCCATTTTAATTGTGTACGATGAATATAATGAATGGAATCAATTATGGTATTTATTTATTTCAAGTTGATTGTATGAATGTGAATGATTGAAATGAATGAATGGAATGTGCAGGAAACTAGCATTTGAATGAAATGTGTTTGCAGGTCATTGTGGACCTATTTTAATATGTAAATGTATATGACAAGTTTATGTAAAATCTAGGTTATTGTGAGCCCATTTTAATAATTCAATTTATTTTTTATTTTCATTATTAATGCAATGGCGATGGCTCTACTAGTCACCAATAAGTGCGAGTGATGGCTAAGAGCTGTCGACAAGCCATATCAAAAAACCCATGAGCAGTTCTGATCTAGTTTGGTGATGGTTGCTAGCCATCGCCAATTATGAATGGTGACATCACCAATAAATACTGGCGATGACTATGCACTATTGTCAAACCATATCAGAAAATCTCGCACGGGGGTTCTAGTCTAGTTTGGCAATGACTATAGCCATTGATGATAGAAATGTATGTCGTATAAACCAATCATATATGATATGATTTGACATTTTTAAGAATATCTTTCAATTAATTAGGAAAATCTTCAATACTAGCTCTTATTAGAAGCATACATCGTAATAGAGTCCTTGATCACATGCAATAATGATTGAATTATGATGATATCATGATAATGAGATCAATCATCTACAAATATGTAATCTAAATGTTCCTAGTCATAGGATTCTTGAGATGAGACATCAATGATCCAGACATACTAGTGTGTGTGATGTATTCTTATGTGATGAGAATGATCGATCTCCTTGGTCATTAGTGTGGGGACACTATGATACACACATAAGTGCCCATTAGTGGAATGAGTTTACTGAACTGACCAATTTAGAAAATGTTGATTAGTATCTTACTGAACAGTCTATCAAGTTATTTTTACATCTTAATAGCATGGTTGAATTCTTAACCTGAGTCGTCAAAGATGTCTTACCAGATATATTTTGTACTTTGATTATCGACTTATGGATCACCATTTTGTTGGTATAGTATAGTTGATGTGTTAGGTGCAAGAGAAACCTGGTGGAGGTAATTGAGCGGACAATAAGAAATCGTTCACTCTTGGTAGGAAAAATAGAGGGTCCTATAGAATAGTACTCTAAATCCTTGACCGAGGTACTCAAGATAATTAAAAAAGGAGTTTTCAATTGATCTGAACTCGAGTACAGGATCCTATAGAGTTTGAATTTTTAGAGGTTGACAGTCGGTGCCAAACCCTATACCGACTGAAACATTGTATGAATGAGAATTTAAATCCATTTGGTAATTGAAGATGGAAAAGCTTAATGGATGTTATTGAACTCCCCAAAGTCATTTGGGATCATAAGATGTGGCTTGTACCCTTTATGATCAGAAAGTCATAAAAACTGTTATCGAATAACAGTTTTGATTTTATTTAAAAGAATTGTTCTTTTAAATTAATTAAGGCTTCAACCAAATTGACTATTGGGCCTAGTGGGTCACACATATTAGATCTGATCAATAAGATGAGGATGAGCACACTTTTATAGAAGTTTTGGATTTTTGTAAAAAATTCCATCTTCTATAAATAAATAGCTTATAAAGCCAAACCCTAACAAGCCATAGGGTTGGAGCACAGCCCAAGTAGCCTTTCTTCCTGTTCTCTCCTTCTAAAGGTGATCTCCCATGGTTAATCTTGGATCTAGAAAGTTTCTCGAGGTATGAAGAAAGGAAGAACTCATCTATTTAAGCAGATCGTGTGGATACTATTAGAGACCATCCACTTGAATGATTTTTAGTAAAGAAAATCATCCTCTCTTCATCCATTATTATAGATTTTACAAATCTTATGAGGTACTCTCGTTCTACTTCATATTCGGTTCTCAATTTTACTTGTTCACCATCGACCAAGGCAAGGACCATGATTTTAATTAATCAAATTTTTTTTTGCTACCATGAATTGATTTCTTACCATTTCCAGTTTATACTAGTGATGGCTTTTGAAGCCGTTGCTTATACTTTAATAGTGACAACTTCACTACCATCACTTATCCACTTAATGGCGACATCGGTAGAAGGCGTCACTTATAGGTTTATTGGCAACAACTACCGCATAGTGATTGCCAATATCATTTGCAATGGGCTTTTTTGTGACAACTGGGCAACTACTTTGAAGCCATCGCCAATTGCTTTTCACTGTGTCACATTAACCTTCATACTTGTAGTGTGTAACTTGATCAATATCATTAAAAGCTCATGTATTATTGTAAAGAGACAATATTTGAGCGATCTAGGCCTAGCGGTCGATTGAAAAATTTAAAACATGGTTTCTTTTCCTATGATGTCTATCCATTGAAATTGTTAGATTTGAAGATTTCTAAGAAAATATTCAAGATGCTTCTTAGGATATGGTGAGATATGGTCTTAGTATGAAATCCATTCAAACTAGCAGCTAGAGGGAAGTGTGGATAGCAAAAATAAGGTTTAATTGGTATTTTATTTTATGATTCATTATCCATATTAGGCTCATCCTTGCAGTAATAAGATGAACTTGGTGTGAAAAGAAGATGAAAATAGGTCATTACCTCATATATATCATACATACAAGCCTCTCCATTAACTCAAAGCTACAAAAAGGAGTACTATAAGTCAAATTTTACTTAATCTTCTCAATTCCTTTTATGTTATTGAAGTATCTAATAGAAATGTATGTCTTACAACCAATCATATTTGATAGGATTCAACAACTCTTGAAATATCCTATTCAATTAACTTGGCATATATTCACGACTAGCTCTTATTAGATGTGTATATCATAATGAAAGTATTAATCATATGTAATGATGCTTGAATCATGATGATATCATGAAACTGAGATCAATCATTTATAAGCATGTGATCTAAATATTCATAGTCATAGGATCTTTGATATGGGACATTTAGGATTAGGCCGATTAGATTAATGTATGTGATACCTTCTCATAAGATGAGGATGATCAATTGTATTGATCATTAGTGTGGAGACATTGATATATGCATACATGTGACTATTAGTGAAATGAGTTCACTGAACTGACCAAATTAGAAATTCTGAATAATTTCGTACCTAAGTATTTATCTGGTTTTCTATTATCATAGTTGCATGATTTGACCTTTGACATGAGTTGCCGATGATGTCTTACTAGGTGTATATCGTGCTTTAGTTATTGACTTATGGATCACCGAGTTCAATAGTTTAATACAAATAGTTAATGGATCAAGTACTAGGGAATCCCAATGAAAGTAATTGAGTAGACAACAAGGGGTTGTTCACTCTCAGTAAGTGAGAGAGCATGTCCTATGAGATAGTTCTCTAAATCCATGTGTAGGGTAAAGAGGATAATTGAAAAAGAGTTTTCCAATTGATTTGATTTTGAGTACATGATCCCAAAGTGTTAATATATTAACAGGTTGATAGTCAATGCCACATACCTATGACTAAGGCAATGGATGGAAGATGGTTTATATCTATGGGTAACTAAAGAAGAAAAGGCTTAATAGAGATGGCATCATCTTCAAAGTCTTTTGGGATTATGAGATGTGATTTGTACTCTTCATGATCAGAAAAATGTTAAAATTTGTTAACATATAATGGATTTAAATTTAATTTTTTTTATTTATACCTCTACCAAATAAATTATTGGGTCTAGTGGGTCACACACAATGTAAATGACATGTTAGTACAATGGTTGGGGTGTAATTTATAGAAATTATGAGTTTTTATAAAAATTTCCAATTTTTATAAATAATAGTAAATTAAGTCAAACCTTATCAAGCCTAGGGTGTCAATTTTGTGGCTAGCCTTCTCTGGCATGATCTCCCACCTCGGAGGCTGGTGGTGGCTAGTGGAGCTCCATCTGAGACGAGTCAAAAAGTCTGAAGTGTAGCAGAACCCATGTATGAAAGAAGTTTGTGTGGATGTTGTTAGAGGCCATGGATTTGGACAACTTAAAGAGCATGGATTGTCTTATGCTCATTCTTCTCCAATTTTAAAGAAATTTGTTGAATCTAGCAAAAGCATATCTGAATATGTTCGAATTCAATTTTTAGTTATGGCATTCAGTTCTGATTGAGGCAACAACAATGGAATTTGAGAAATAGTCATTTCTACTACCTATGGTACGATTCCTTACAATATCTTTGCAGAGTTTGTTTCTTTGAGAAGAATGGTGTGCAAAAAGGTTTTTTTACATGTGTGTGTAGAATATTACACCTTGATCATGTGTGTGAAATGATTTCTTAGTTTACAAGCATGTGTGGTTAGAAATTGAACTGGTGCAATTTAGAAATCCTTACATAAGTGTAGTGAGGTAGTAGATTGATAGATGTGTATGTCCTATAAGTCAATCATATATGATATGATTTGATATTTTAAAAATATATCATTCAATTAAATAGGCAAATCTTCATTATTAACTCTTATTAAATACATATATCGTAATGAAGTCCTTGATCACATGCAATGATAATTGAATCATGATGAGATTATGATAATGAGATTAATCATCTAGAGGAATATGATCTAAATGTTTCTAATCATAGGATCTTTGAGATGGGACATCAAAGATTCAGATAAATTAGTGTGTGTGATGTATTCACATGTGACAAGGATGATCGATCTCATTGGTCATTAGTGTGGAGACATTGAGATATCTATACAAGTGCTTATTAGTGGAATAAATTCACTAAGCTGACTAAATTAGAAATCTTAAATGATATATTACCAAACAATCAATCGAAGTTTTCTATCAGCACATTACAGTTGGACCTTTGGCCTAAGTTACCAAAGATACCCTATTAT
Organism: Cryptocoryne crispatula var. balansae; assembly: GCA_036172225.1. Taxonomy (NCBI): domain Eukaryota; kingdom Viridiplantae; phylum Streptophyta; class Magnoliopsida; order Alismatales; family Araceae; genus Cryptocoryne; species Cryptocoryne crispatula. Next base: position 24,375,023 of record CM069928.1, read on the forward strand.
GAGAATATTATGCTTTAACCATTGACTTATAAATCACCAATTCGATGGTCCTAGTGGATGCAATTAAGCAGACAACAAGAGATTGTCTACTCTTAGTAAGTGAAAGTATCTTATAGGATAGTAGTTTAAATCCTTAGCCATGGTAGATAGGGTAATTAGAAAAGAGTTTTCTAATTGATCAGATACCAAGTATAGGATCCTGTAGTGTCAGTATATTAAGGAGTTGATAGTCGATGATAAACTCTTATCCGACCAAGACATTGAATAGATGAGAGTTTATATGCATGTGGTAATTGATGATGAAAATGCTAAATGAAAATAAGATTAACCCCATAGTCATTTAGGATCATGGGATGTGACTTGTACCCTTTATGATTGGTAAGTTGTTAAATCTATTATCGGCTAATAGATTTAATTTAATTAAATAGAATTGTTCTATTTTAAGTAGGCTTCAATTAAATAGGCTATTGGGCCTAGTGAGTCACCTACATAAGGACTGATCCATAAGTATGGGGGTATGGGTATAATTTATAGAGATTTTGGTCTTTTAAAAATTCTAATTTTCTATAAATATAATTGAATTGGCCAAACCCTATCAAGATAAAAGAGCCAATTTTTTGGCTAGCCTTCCTCTCTCTCTCTCTCTCTCTCTCTCTCTCTCTCTCTCTTTGGAGTACATTTTTCCATGGTGGAGCGATGCCCGAGATGAGTTGGAAGGTCCGACATGCATATGTGGAGAAAGTTATTGTGGATACCTTTAGAGACCATGCACTTAGATGGTTTGAGGAGCTTGTAAAGTTCTTCCTTTTCCTCACCAAGGTATTAGATAAATTCGTAGCATATATATTCGTACATGTTTTAATTGGTATTCGATTTTTGCCATTTGATTCAAACCGTGAAAAAATCAACATAAACACATAGAAATCATCATTTTCACTACACTAAATTTATAAGATGTTTTCTTACATAGATATAGGTTTGTTGGCACAAAAATTTTCCACTTAGCTTGCCCAGATTCGAAAAATCCGACCCAGATTCGGAAAATTCAAGAACAGATAATGCAAATAGGCTCTAGAATTGCCTTGGCATGACTTGACATAATAAAAATTGCCAAGATAATTTGCTCATTGCATAGCCCCAGTCGAGAGCTTCACAATGGTGCCTAAACATGGAAAACGGACACCGGAAGGCCGAAATGACCATTTTTCCCCCGACACTTTGGGACAAGTTGGGACTCTAACATGGAATTCCAAATTTAACACATTATCAATATTGGATATATCTAGGAAATGCTCAAAACGGATCGAAAATCCGACCACCGGATGAAAAGATATGCAAGGAATATCAAATCTGGCCAAAGTCTGTGTTAAATGACTCAAGGGGCATAATGGTCCGATCAGCTCCCGGATCGACCCATGGGTTAAAAATTCAATTTATTGGCCTGAGACATAGATCTCAGGAATATTGATGCATGAAAAATGAAATTTGTCTAATTGGATAATTTAATTGCAGTTAATTGTAATTTCTAGATTATCGACGGCCGAGATCGCACAGATCGGAGAAACTGGCTAAATCAGGAGATCTGTTGAAATTCAAGTGATCTCAACCACACATCATGATGGAACATAAGATCAATGGTCATTGGGGGCATGTTCTGGAATTTTTTGGAGTCAATTTGGGATTTATTTAATTAGTTTTGGCCATAATTAATGCTAGCCATTAGATCGGGAGCAGTTTGATCAAACCAGGGTTAAACGTAACCAAGATAGGCTAACCCAACCTGTCTTGGCCAAACTTACCATTCTCCCTCATCTTATGGGTGCGCAAACAGCTCTAGAAAGTAGGGGAGGGTGCACAAGGCTTTCCCAACTCTCTCCATCTCTCTTTGGTTTATCATTATCTCATCCTCAACCACCTCAACTTCCCATGGCTTATCCTTATCACCCTCAACCACTCCCTTGATTTATCCTCATCCCAACTAATCCTACAACAACCCAAGGCCTATCCCCATCTGATGGCTGGCCGAACCACCCCTCCCCATTTCCTTTTTCGCCCAATCTCCTACAATGTAGGGAGCTGGCCGAACATGCTTTCATTCCCTCTCTCCCTTGATGGGTGCACACCCTCTAGCTCACACAACCACCTTTGGTTTATCCTTATCACTCTCAATCTCCCCCTTGGCTTATACCTATCCACCCTCAACAGCCCATGAGTTATCTCCTCCTGGAGATGGCACCACCCACTCTTATATAAACCCCCCTGCTGCCATGTGCGCCAGAAGGACAAGCTGATCACCCTGCGAAAGCCCTGCCTCTCTTCCCCCTACCCTACTTCAAGCCATCTTCTTCTTGCTTGGACATCTGGAGAAGCAAGTCAGCAACCTCTCCATCTCATTTGTTGTGCTCCAAGTGAAGAAGAAGAAGGAGAAATCTTCTCCCTCTTGCAGGTGTGCCAGTAGCAACCCATTCTGGGATACATCAACTCCAATAGCAAGTGTTCCATCTTGGTGCGCCAATTCTGGCCCCATACATAGCAAGAAAAGAATAAGGAGAAGAAGAAAAAAGGGACAACCATTTTCTCCTTCAATCTCTAATAAGAATTGTGCCAAAAATGTGAGGGAAGATGTAGTACTTTCTAATTCTATTCCTCCCCACTTCTTTCTCTTCCCCTAGGCCTCCTCCTTGGCCATTCAAATGTTTAAAAAAAAACCCAGACATGTTGGTACCATTAAAGACATGTTAGACCTCTCAATGTTGGCTTCATAAGCATTCTTTGATCAGCCCCTTGAGCCCCTCATTTCAGACCCCTTTGCTGTCCATGTGTGCACAACCCATAGGTGGCCTGTAAACAGCCCATTTGGCATCCCCAAGCAACCCCATGCTGTCACCTAACACCGTGCCCCTTGTTGCCATCCCTCTAGCAACCAATTAGGCTCCTGAACATGCTCCTATTCAGGCCATGTTTGACCATTCTTGTTGCCCAAGTGAACAAACTTTAGAACATACCCAAATCAGGCCCCACTGCTGGCCCTGAAATTAGGCCCCTTTGATTGCTTTGAAACCAACACCTGTTTAACCCCTCCGATGGTCATCTAAAAAGCACCCTAAACAAACCAAACATCCTCTTTAATGTGTGGAAGGAGGGGTGACAGCCCGGGCCTCTTGGAATCCGCCAGATGTGCCAAGAGTTAAGTCGGGTGGCCCTAATTTCCATCCATCAAATGCCTTTGCATAGCCCCTTGACTTCCCTATTTGGCCATCCAAATAGTCCAAGTTCTACCCACCTGAGCAGCATCCGATTATAAGCCCTCTTTCAGCCCATGTTTGGCCTATCAAAACACACCTTAATCAGGTCCTTGTGAGCCCCCTTAATGGCCCTTCAGCATAGCACCTAAATGGCAAAAGAAGTCAACCCATTGGCAGCTCTCAAAACATCACCAAAATAGATCCTTCTTCAGCTCTCTACATGGAGGTTTGCACCATCTACATGGAGGTTTGCACCACCTGCTGCTGCTGCAAGAAAAAACAAAAAAAATGGCAAAGGCATACAAGTTATGAAACTGGCCATTTTGGCCTTGAAGTGCTGCAAACAGGCCATGCTGGCCTTTGAAGAGCAAATCAGGCTACTAGGGCCCAAGATGTTCAAAATAGGCCAACCAGGTTGACATGACTTGAAGACCGGCCTCACCAAACTGACATGACTTGAAGACCGACTCATTGTGCTGTTTACATGAAGCTGGCCCATTGGGCCTTGGACACAAAGCACACTTAACTAAATCTGAAGGCGAAATGCCAAAATTAAATAAGGAGTTAGCGCCACCACGTGGGCACTCCACCTTGGGCAGCTCATCCAGCTTGCACTGAAATGCTGACTCGGACGTAGGCACGGGCCGGCTCCAGTTACAGACGATCCTTCCCAATACTTGAAAATGCAAAAGTCTATGCCTTGTAGGACAGGTAAAAATTCCACACCAATCGGAAAATAAGGCAGCATACTACCAAAATTTCCCGGTCAAGTGAGATTTTTTTCACCAAGGGAAGGACTTTGTCACATTTACTCTTTGATAGCATTGAACATGGCATATGAACTGCCACGTTTGATGTACATTGACACGGAATACTTTGAACATGAATATTTCAAGTGCCGAGTCATTTGTGTGTGATCGGGCATCGACACTAGCCTGACGAGCTGGATGTGATGCGAACCGAACAAAAGTTAACCAAATTTGAACATAATTTAATCATATATGAAAATACATTCAAACCAAACCTAAAATACACTTATAACAAGTCATTAAAACCTTAACATTCAACAAATATCATACAATCTAAAAAAGATGATTTAATGCACTTAATTCATTGGAATTCATTTTTTTTAAAACAAGTGAAAACAAAATGATTCCTAGCCAACTGAAATGAACACATCAAAAACACATTAAAGCATCTAAAATACATCTTAAAACATGTAAATTAGATTCATTAACAATCTGAAGTTCAAGTTTAATCAATTTGAACCAAACTTCAAAACATCTAAAACATACCAAACACACCCGAATTAGTATGAAAACACCAACCATTATGAGAAAATCACAAAAAAATGACTCAACACATGTCAATTAAACTTAAAAAAGTCAAATTGATCAACACATCTAAAATTCAAAACTCAAAACAAAAAATAAATAAATTTCAACCAATTGAAGTAAAACAAACCAAACAATTCAAACAAGCTCAAAACAAATAACATTCAAATCCAAGTCAAATGGAAATTTGAAATCAACATTTCAAACTATATCAAAATCAATTCATAAATCAACATAAGTCAACTCCAAACCAAATCTAATCAAAACTTGTTTGCATTTCATCGGGCCCGAAAGGCCGGGGCCCTCTATGTTCTTTATATGTTGTGGATGCGCATACTCTCATCAACAAGATCGCTATGGCAGTTAATCAAGGGTGTTCGAGTGTTTGCTCGATGTAAATGAACATCGGATATTCTCACCATCCGATGGAGAGAGGTCAAAAAATATTTTCACAGAATTCGAACCTCGGTTCTATACTCTTTTAATATCACTTGGATTATGTAGTATTTTTTTATGGTCTATCACTTATTTTACTAGAAAATTTGGGTATGATATTTCAAACATTCAAAAAATAACAAATCTCTTAAACACACTTTAAAATACAAAAGATTCTTGAGGTTCCCACAAGGTTCCATTGGTGTTATCTAATCATAGTCGAACCACAATAAATACCATGTTTTTGTGTGGTTTGGTTCATCTCTTCTACAACCACCACGGTTATAACATATTGAGTGTATCATGTTAGCCCCATTCAATCTAAGTGATTAGTTATTTAAATTTGAGAAAAATTCGAAAGTTGGGGACAAAATCAATTCTGGATTCTATAATAAGTGTTAGAGTTTGGGACTCAATTTTATTTATTTTAACCATAATCCAAACTTTGATACAACGATAATAACTTTTTTATGGGCCCCTCAATTGGCTGAATTTTGCTTTTTAATGGTTAAAATTATTCTTATTAGAGAAGTACAATGGTCATTTTTCTTCTATCTCTAGAATACGATGTTTGGAAAGTGATTGAATATAGTCCTTACGTGTCTGTTCAAAGGTGGTGATAGATGAAGTATGGTGATAAATAAAATAGTGAACATATATTATACAATGTGCTTTACATCATCATGATGAATATTATCATGTTTCTATTTTTTAATAATGCCAAAGAAATGTGGGACACCTCGAGTTGATCTATGATGGCACAATCAAATTAGAGAAAAATGGGGATTTTTTTTCCAAAGGACTGGTTGTTATATAGAATGTTGGGAAGGTACGTTTGATAGGAAAAGTCATTTAAAGGGTTATTCAATAGATCATGAGAAAAGATATTGTTGACTTAAAATTTTCACTTTTTACTATTATTTTTAAATGTTTAGATATTTTCTTTGAGAATGTTTATAAAAATATAAGAAAGTAAAAAAAAAAGATGTTTACATAGAAGCTTGAAAGCATGGATGATATAAATGATGAGAAATGGACTTATTGCTAGGGGTGGGCACAAAACGGTTCAAACCGAGAAACCAAATCGAACCAGCCCATTCGGTTCGGTTTGGTTCGGTTTGGACCCCCCTTCGGTTTGGTTCGGTTTGAAAAATCTCCAAACCGATTTAAACCAAACCAAACCGTTTAAACCGATTTAATCAAAAAATATAAAAAAACTATTATAGTATCAATAAAAATGATATTTTTATAAATTTTATAATAAAATAATATTTATTTTCATTATTTTTAACATAAAAACTAGTATATATATGTAAAAATAATTAATTTAAATATTTTTATTTATTTTCGGTTTAAACCGAACCAAACCGAATTGATTCGGTTTGGTTCGGTTTGATTTGGGAGGGTGATTCGGTTTGGTTCGATTTGGGAAAAAATGGTCCAAACCGGACCAAACTGAACCGTGCCCACCCCTACTTATTGCACATGTTAAGCGAATCTCTTAAAAATGGAAAGAAAATGTCTTAAAAAGAATAACAAGTTGCCTGAAGGTGAGATTTCAAAAGTTCGCCAGCATGTCTTAAACTATTCGGCGATTTAAATGATGCATTATCTAGATTCCTTAAGAGGCAAGGATAACTTAAATAACGAACTAGAAAACTGCGTTTAACTTCCAAAGAAGAGCAGGGCTATTATACAAGACACAAAAATAAAACAAATCATTGAGAAAACACATCCCATGGATCAAGCTGCTATAAAAACAAATACATGATTGAATCTCCATACATAGGTAACAGATCCATGCCAAGTGTTTCTTTTGTAACTTGTAAATATATTGTTGTATGAAAGGATATTCCTCTAGGAGTTGTTAGTGAAAAACGAATATTTCAAATATCAAAACTATATGTATTAGAAAAGATATTATTGGGGATTGTGCTAACGAGGATGGACCCAAACTAATTTGGGTAGCAAAATTTTCTAAAGTTTTCCTCAGGTGCCTCTTCAAAATAATGAAGCAAAAATTGTTATTTGGCAGTTGGTGCTCTAGACACATGATGAATATATATTTGCTTATGATGGTAAGACAAGAGATGAAATTTTCAATAAATTTATAAAGTTGATAAGTCATTTTTACACTCAATAGACATTGGTAAGTCAATTTTACACTCACTAGACATTAGTACTTTGTTTACCTTTTTTTTCGATGAATAGCCATAGTGATTGCGGCTAACTTGTGTGAAGCATAAAGTCAAGATTGATCTCTTGCCTCCTCGTGGCTTACATCTGATGTTAACGAATGTCCACTTCATTAAAAGAGACTAGTACTTCATCTACTTATCACATCCAATCCTGTCATTCAAATTATATTGATGTTTCACGTTTAAAAATTAAAGTTTTAAGTTAAGGTTTACTATACCATGGGCCAAATCTATCTTTACACCATTAATAAAGAATCTCACCTATTTGAAAAGAGTCCATAATGTGTATGTGAAACTGACAAAGGTGATACATGGAATTGTGTAAGTTATGAACTTGGTATTTACTTTTGTCTCATTTGATATTATGATTTGAATGAATGCTTAACTGTCATTCCCATCTTAATGATGTCTCAAAAGGGGGAGAGTTATGGATAAGTGTGGCTTATTATCTTTTTAGATAATTTTATTGGAGAAATTATTAGGGGATGCTAATCTTTTATTTTCAAAAAATTTTACAATTTGCATGATCGTAGTACTACAAGAAATTTGCACTTTACCTATGCAAAAAAACGTAAGTATATGCCATTTTTCTATAGGTAAAAGTGTTACCTACGGACTCATTCGTAGGGCTAGTACATGTAGGTAAATGTTTTACCTACGGACGGATCCGTAGGTATAGTACCGATATTATACATACAGGTAAACATACGTCCGTAGGTATAATTCATACTATACATACAAATTCGTCCGTAGGTAAAACATTTATCTACATGTACTAGCTCTATGCGTCCAATCCGTAGGTAACTCCGTAGGTAATGCTTTTACCTACAGGAAAATGGCCTATACCTACGTTTTTTTTTTGCGTAGGTAAATCACAAGAATATGATGTATACCTACAGACATTCTTCTCTTTACCTACGGGTGTAATATCCATAGGTAAACATAACCAACTACATAACTAAAGCCTAATCTTCGATCAGAATACATTTCACTCATTGCACTCCATACATTCCACTCATTCCACTTAATACAACATAATTCACACAAAAACTCATACAACTTTCAAAAGACCTCATCACTTAATCTAATCCAAATTTTGACAACACTTCACAAACAAAACACTGGAAAAAATAGAACCTGCTCATTGCAATTACTACTTGATCAAAAACATGACTTCATTCACCTAAACATTCCTATATACACCATTTACAACCTGAGCAATGATTATAAGCACAAGACTTTGTTGATATAGAAACCAGAGCAGTACTTTGTTGATGCATTCTAATAAACAAGCAAAACATGTTTACCAATCGGCATTAAAAATGGATCAATATAAGCACAAGCTAAATTCTACCACCATCATGACTAAAATTGAGAAATGACTAATATTTTACCTGTTGTCCTCACATACGCAGGCATCAACATTTTTGGAGTTGTATTGTTGTTTCAACTTCAACAGTAGAAACTACAGAGCTCCAGCACAAAAAATGAAAGTAATGAATAACATAAAAAATGATCACAATAGCAACAACAATGCCACTTACATTTTATTTTCTCTTTTTGTTCACATCAACACCAAGAGGCTTTATTGTCCTTGCATTAGCATCAGTACCCAAAAGACCATTCACGTTCATATTAGAAGGTGGTAGAGGTGGTGATGGTGGAAGTCTACATAAAAGGAGCCAAATCAAGATTGGTGTTCCAGACTTAGTCAATTCCTACATTTAGAGCACAGCAATGAAGAGAAAAAAAACTTAACCATTTCATCAGGCAACATGAAAAAACTGCATAAAACATCTTTTGTTGAATGTGAAGAAAGAAAGTACTACACAAGGAGACCTAACCAACCACATATCTATACGTTTACATTAGAAGGATATCTCATAGAATAAAAAAAATATTCCATGTTGACATAAAGAAAAGATGCGGAGTAGAAACTTTACCTATGATAGCACTGATAGAAATGTATGCCCTACAAGCCAATCATATATGATATGATTCAACATTTCTAGAAATATCTTATTCAATTAATTAGGCAAATCTTCATTATAAGCTCTTATTAGATGCGAATATAATAATGAAGTCCTTGATCAAATACAATGATGATTAAATCATGATGAGATCATGATAATGAGATTGATCATCTAGAGGTATTTGATCTAAATGTTCCTAGTCATAGGATACTTGAGACGGGACATCAAGGATCCGGATAGACTAGTGTATGTGATGTCTTCTCATGTGATGAGGACGACCGATCTCATTGGTCATTAGTGTGGAGACACTGAGATACACATGCAGGTGCTCATTAGTTGAATGAGTTCACTGAACTGACCGAATTAGAAACTCTGAATGGTATCTTACCGAACTATCTATCAGGGTTTTCTATCATCACAGTTGCATGGTTGGACCTTTGACCTGAGTCGCCAAAGATGCCTTGTTGGGTGGAACTTGTGCTTTGACCATTGACTTATGGATCACAATTTAGATGGTCCTACATAGCGATGGATCGGGTACAAGGAAAATCCGATGGAGGCAATTGAGCAGACAACAAGGGATCGTCCACTCTCGGTAAGTGAGAGTGAATGTCCTATGGGATAATACTCTAAATCCCTGGCCAGGGTAGATAGGATAATTGGAAAAGGAGTTTTCCAATTGATCCAATTCCGAGTACAGGATCCTATAGAGTCGGTACACTAAGGAGTTGACAGTCGATGCCGTACTCCTTTTTCGACCGGGACATTGGATGGATGAGGGTTTATATCCATGTGGTAACTGATGATGGAAAGGCTCAATGGAGATGAAATTATCCCCATAGCCATTTGGGATCATGGGATGTGGCTTGTACCCTTCATGATCGGTAGGCCGATTAATCTGTTATCGGATAACGGATTTAATTAAAATTAAATAGAATTGTTCTATTTTATTTAGGCCTCAACCAAATAGGTTATTGGGCCTAGTGGGTCACACACAAAAGGACTTATCCACAAGTACAGGGGCAAGGACGTAATTTATAGAGATTTTGGGTTTTTATGAAAAATTCCATAATTCTCTATAAATACTAATGGTTTCAGCCAAAACCCTATCAAGCCAAGGGTGAAAACCACGTCCCAAGTCTCCTCCCTACCTCCTCCTCTCTCTAGAAGGTGTCCATGGTCGATGGAGCTCCGTTCGGGAAGAGTTCTCGAGGCCGGCGCGAAGGGAGAACCTGCTGTGGATGAAGTTCGTGTGGATACTGCTGGAGACCGGACACTTGAACGGTTTGTAGAGCTTAATAAACTCATCTCCTTCCTGTCCATGGGATTATATGAATCCCTATCAGGTATATTCGAACCCGATTTGATCGGTTTTCCATTTTCGTCGTTCGGTTCTGATTGAGACGGATTCTAAAGGAACCCATAGGAATCGTCGCTTCCGCTGTACCAAATTTTAATGGACGATTCCTTACAAGCACACTATCTATAGTACGCCTTGCCAATATCCTCCAATACATGAAGCATCTCCAATTATCCTATAATGCTATTTTATTTCATGAATGAACAAATTGTGACCCTGTAATGTTGTTAGCATAGACAAATAAACATTACTCATAACATGAAGAAATAACCAACCTGGTCTCGGATAGAACTAAGAAATATGAAACTGAAGAAATCTATACTCTTTTATTAGACTGAAAGATTGTGCAAAATCCTTAGCAGTTTCTCCTGAGAAACCAAGCATGCAGTTTTCTTAGGTGTCTTTATTGTGATAAGTGGTTGTTACCAAAAAATACATAAATGTAAGTATAGGCCATAAAACAAAAATATTAATGTAGAGGATCTATAACAACACAAAGAGATGCCCCAGAAAAAAGTTAACTGAAACTCTCATCACTAAATAAAGACGAAAAACACTTGGAGATCCCAACTGAAAGAAACCATCAAGTTCACAATATCCTCAGCTATGAGTAAAGATACATTCCTACAGAAACACCCTTCTTGTGATCTTGAACCAGATAGAGAAATAAACCACAAGAAGCTCTTAGGGCTCTTAAATCTTTAAGTTTAATATGATGAGGAATAAACCTTAAATGAGAAGTCACTGTCATACATGACAATAAACACAAGATTAAAAAAAACATTTGGATTATCTAGCGATTTGATGATCAAGGATGATTGATGCAACTATAAACTAGGGAAACATATAGAAGAACAATGTAACAAATGTGAACTAAATAAATATACTTACCTTCGGCTTTGGATGATCATAAAAGATATGTAAGGTAATACCCAACAGTTGACACTATCTTCCATCCATCCTACTGAGTGAAAACACTCAATTTTCTTACAACATAACTTGCTAATTACAAACTGCAATTGGAAAAAGATCTAAAAGAATAAAACTTACTCATCAAATATTTATACATCTGTTATATACACCATTCACAACTTTCCTATATATAGACCATCCTCAAATTAGAGTGATACAACAACTAGGTCTAATTTATAAAGAACAATTCATAAACGAAGTACACATCACAAACTTGAAATATATAAAATAAGAACATGAAACCACCCACAATCCACCAGAAGTTACATGAGTTTGAAATATCACCACAATCATAACATGACCTTCAAAATCACCACAACAAACAATCAATTTCAATGATAAAAGACTTAGTTGTCAACCATCCACAGTTCTCACTGATCATTTATCATAAAAAATAACCTAGAATGTAAAATCAAAAAAATTTTAAAAATAATTATCTAATTAATTAATGATTGTGAGTAAAATATATAATTAGAATAACTTACATAATTCTTGAACCATATAATATGGCTTTCAATGGCATCACGCATTTTCTGTCTATGATCATCCTTAACGAACAATGGGGCATTTGGCTTATGAACACGAACAAGAGACACCTTGCAGAATACATCTCCGAGATGCCTTGACATCACCATTTTCTTGGCATCGTTGCTTATGAACAAACTTTCAACAACACAGTCCCCTTCCATGTCCACCAACTTAACCTTCAGCAACACAGTCCCCTTCCATGTTTACCAACTTAGATGTCATCAATATACTTTATTTTCTTCAGTTGTGGTGGGTTGGATGAATTACCTGGACCCCACAAACCTTTATCCTTTGAATCCTTAGAGCTGCCACCGTTTGACTTAACTGACAAAGACTCCATAACCTTCTTTCTCCTGTTTGCATAAAATACATTAATCAAATTTTAGTAATTGATAAAAAAATTATAAATGAAAGTCACCATATAAATAAGACTTTGTAAATGAAATCATCATATAAAGGCAACTTACATTACACTTTGATGGCATCTATATCTAACCTACGAACAAGCATTTCATCCAAATCATTGTCGTTTAGATTTATTGTTGTTTTCTCATGAGGTGAGACTTGTATATCAAGGAATTCAGCACTTTGTTTGGAATTATCACTTGATAAGCTGTAAAAATCATGTGGGATCGTCTTACAAACAACAAACTAACTAGTATTCTTCGGGTCCTCTACATACCAAACTTGTTCTGCCTGTGATGCCAAGATATAAGGCTCATTTGTTCTTAACTTACATGCTAGATTTACCAGAACAAGAGGTCCATCATGTTTCACCCCCGGTGCACAGTTACCCAATCACACTTAAGCAACACTATCCTCATATGACCATAGTAGTCAACTTCAAAAATTTCATCAACCACACCATAGTAGGTAACATTTTCCTCCATGTTCCATGACTATAAAGGTCCACTTGCAGTCAATACAACACTGGAGTTTTGAGTAACTCGTTGTTGTTCAACATTTCTTGTGTGAAATCTAAATTCATTAACTATACATGATTTATACTTCTGAATCACATCAAGTGGTAAATCTTTAACCCAAATAAGATAAGATGACATGTCACCCTTAGTCAACTATTGTAGCTTATGCACATAATGAAAACAAATAATTTGTATACATGTTACAAAAATATCACCACATCCTACCACAAACATAATAAGATACAAAAATAATAATTATCTTAGCTTTTAGCTATTGTCTGAATTTAGATGTATGAATATACTCAACCTCGCTTTCGTTCAACTCAGGATACATCTCTCTAAGTTCAGTGACATGATCTCTAAATTGAATATGATTAGTTTGGATATGTATATACGTTTGTTATACTCTAAAATTGTAAATGAAAATTTAAACTTACTTGGCGTACTGGTTCAATGCTATATAGTTGAATATGATATAATTATGTACTTGCAAAAATTTCTTTGTAGTCTCTTGTTCCTAGATGCTCCACATGGACAACAAGTCTCCATGAAAATTTCTCATCCTTCCTCTACCATCTTTGGACGATATTCCTTGTCGTCGTGGTCTATTTAACCATGTCTCCACATCATCATTTAAATATTGAGATGCAAATATCATTATTTCAGACATAACATATCCTTCGGTAATTGAGCCTTCATGGTAGGTCTGATTCCTTACATAAGATCTTAATTTGGCCAGGTACCTGAAGAGTTAGTAGCAATAAACATTGATTTAAATCAATCGACAAAATTAAATGTATAAGTGAAAGTAATACCTCTCAAATGGGTACATCCATCTATACTGAATTGGTCTAGCAATCCTAGCCTCATCTGCTAAATGAATGATCAAATGAACTATTATATCAAAGAAACTTGGAGGAAATATCATCTCCAGATGGCATAATGTCCTTGCAACATTTAAGCCTTATTGGTAGAAGTCTTCAACAGAAGAAACTTTTGAACAAATGTTTAAGAAAAATTGACAAATGTCACTTAGTGATGAAGAAACATTTTTGTTTGGGATTGCTTTAACAGAAAATGGAAGTAATTGTTACATAATGACATGGTAGTCATGAGTCTTCAATGCCCATACTTTTTATCTTTGTTGACAAATCGCTTTGCAATATTTGAGGAGTAGCCATCAGGAACCTTAACAGATTGAAATAACTTGATGATAGTTTCCTTCTCTGTCTTACTACATGTGAATTGGGCAAGTGGTAGCACTGTCCTACTTGGCCCGACTTCTTGTGGGTGAAGAGATTCTCGAATGCACATCTTTTGTAAGTCTTGACGAGCTTTCAGCCCATCTTTATTCCTCCCTTCAATCGAGAGAAGGGTGCCTACTATACTCTCGCATGCATTCTTCTCAATGTGCATCAAATCTAAATTGTGGCGATGCAACAAAGATTTCCAATATGGTAACCTGAAGAAAATACTCATTTTTCTTACTTTTTCTTTTCCTCTTGCCTTTTTTCTTTTCAAGGCCTTTTGCAATGTGTGAATTAAAATCATCTAGTTGTTGTATTATTTCAAGTCCAGATAACGTCAAAGGCTTGTCACCACATTCTTTATGACCATCAAATTGTTTACTCATTTTTTGAAACTTATGTTTGTTTGCTAGCTATCTTTGATGACCCATGTAACAAAAATTTTCACTACATTCTAGCCAACTTGAAGAGGTGTCCTTATTACAAGTAGGACAAACCAATTGACTTTTTATACTCCAACCTGACATGTATGCATATGCTGAGAAATCGTTAATAGTTCATAATAACACTGTATGTAGATGAAATTGCTCACATTTAGCTGCATCATATATATGTACACTGTGCCAAAGAATCTCAAGTTCCTCTATAAGCGGTTGCAAAAAGACATCAATTTTGATATCAGGACCTTTCAGACTAGAAATTAGAAGGCAAAGCAAAATATTTGTACTCTTCTTACACTCCCAAGGTGATAAGTTATAAGGAACAACTAACACCGGCCATGTACTATGAGTGACATTCATGTTTCCATAAGGGTTGAACCCATCACTCGCCAGTCCAAGTCGTACATTCCAACATTCTAACCCAAAATCATCAATGGCATCCAGTTTTTTCCAACAATCTGAATCAACTTGATGTCTTTGGATACCATCTTCTTCATATTCCTCTTCATGCCATCTCATACTCAGATGTTTTAGATCATGTGAAGAGTCTCTTCAAACGTGAAATGGGTGAAAAATGATGAAGAACCTTTTGTGCTACTCTTTTATTTTTTACCACACTACTTGACTTATATGACTTCCATCGAGATTCTCCACATTTTGGAAAATATTCGGAACGTATCATGCTCTTTTCAAAATAAGATACAATTATTCGGACATGCATGCATCTTTTTATAACCATACCCTAACTGGTCAAGTATTTTCTTGATCTTATAAAAGGATGGCAATAATGATGACCCGTCTAGGAGCACCTCAATCAATAGCTTCAACAGAATATCAAAATTTCTATTACTCATACCACTCATACATTTAGTATTAATCAACCTAATGAGAAATGAAAGTTTGCTAAAATTTTTGCATCCGGGATAAACATGTTGGCTGACATCGTTCAGCATGTCAAAAGAGCCCTTAGAATCTTTATCATGTGTTGTTTCATAAGTAAATGTAAGAAAGACATCATCTAACATCTGATGCATATTTGAATCGACCCAACTCTCTTGGAGGTTTTCATGACTTGATTCTTTGCCATAAAATTTTCAAAAATTTTTGTTCTTTATAACACCATCGATATAAAGGTGTTGTCTAACAACATCCTTCTCACATTTATTCATACATGTACAATTCACACATGAACATCTAATCTTATGACTCGATGGTATATTTGCATATGTAAATTTTATAAAGTTGTCAACACCATCATAGTAACCCATCACATTTTTTGGCAAATCCATCTAGCTCCAATCCATATCACTACAAAGCAAAAGATAAAAATTAATTACAATTTAGTATAAAAGTGTCACACTTAAGAATTGTACGAGTCACATGATTCATAGGTAGGTCTGATTTTTACTCATGTCATCACATAAAATGATTAGTAATCAATTTGGGAACAAAGCAATTTTAACTAAAGACTGACTTCGGTCCTGTGGCAAATAAAAATGAAGAGACAATGATAGCAAGAACCTAGAAGAATAATTGCTTCACATAAAAAGATCTAATAGTTGAAAATCATGTATAAGTCGTCTAAAGAATGACAAAGGAATCACCTAACAGAATTGGAAATTAAGTACACATTACTTGACAGCATATTGTTGAAAATAGACTACCAAGAGGAAAAGAAAACAAAAACAACTTGCTCTATAGGGAAAGACAACTATAAAAGGCCTACCGTTAATGACAAGACAAAAGACAAAACATAGCCGACATATGAGAAGATGAATAAATCACAAAAACCCATAGAATAAAATATGATGTATAAATGTGTTACCTCATTTTATTCAATATTCAAATAGTGATTCGTAATCCCACCTATCACCTGATACATCATAATACAAATATGTTAGTAATATAGTTAAACAACAAGGTAATAAGAGGATAACGGTTGACAACAATATATGATGGGCATACCTCTTCTAAGTACCCGTGGAAAAGACCAACTCCTCTATCGTCGACATCTTCCTCCATATGCAGAAGAACTAACTGTGGGCCGGCCTAGGGCACAGAGAAGGCAATGTCGATGGTTGAAGATGCAGCCGAGAAGGGAGGAGGCAATGCCGAGGGTTCGAAGTCATTTGCGCGGAGGAGAATCACAGAGGAGGGTTCGAACAACATAGAGGGAATACGCCAGTTAGGAGGGTTCGCAGTGGTTTGCACGGAGGAGAAGCACGGAGGAGGGTTTGAGCAACACAAAGGGGATATGCCGATCGAGAGGGTTCGAAGTGGTTTATGCGGAGGAAAAGCACAGAGGAGGGTTGTGGGAGGGTTTAGAGGGCAGTGCTGTCGAGGGTTCACACCGACTGAGGGCGGTGCTGTCGGGAGGGAGACACGAAGGTGGGCGCAGTCGATCGGGAGGGGTTACGAAGGCGGGAGTGGGGTTTGGACAAAAAATTAGGGTTAAGTTATTTTATCATTTAAAATATTTATTTAATATGGATCTAATAAATATTAAAACATTGAGTATATAAGAAAAAAAATATATACAAAAAGTTATAAAATTTTCTTTGTACTTATATATTTATTTAATATATTAAACTATTATTAATATTATTGCATTAGTTTAATTATGAAAAATATTTAATTATATATTATTTAAGTTTTAAAATTTAATATAATTATTACATTACATATTATAAAGTAATGTTAAATTATCACTAAATAAATTTTGTTATTATATTATTGTATTTATATATATTTAATATTATACTCAATTATTATTTAAATAATTTTATTAATAATAATATTTTATTTTATATTCATATAAATATTAAATTATGTGTATTATTATATTACTCTTTTTATTATATATTATACATTTTTATATTTATTTTTTATTTTATAATTTTATTAATATTAATAAATAATAGATTATTAATATTATTAATAGGCATCATTTTATTTTATTGAACGAGATTACACATTTATGTAACAATTTATTTACCTATGGAGATGAATCTGTAGGTACTTCGTAGGTATTGTAAGATTTATCTACGAATCATCAAATCATTAGGTATAGCGAGTAGGTGAACATAACATTTACCTACTAATTATTGTACCATGAGCCAAATATATCTTTAAACCATTAATAAAGAATCTCACCTATTTGGAAAGAGTCTAGAATGTGTATGTGAAACTGGCAAAGGTGATACTTGGAATTGTGTAATTTATGAACTTGGTATTTACTTTTGTCTCATTTAATATTATGATTTGAATGAATGCTTAATTGTCATTCCCATCTTAATGATGTCTCGAAAGGGGGAGAGTTATGAATAAGTGTGGCTTATTATCTTTATAGATAATTGTATTAGACAAATTATTAGGGGATGCTAATCTTTTATTTTCGGAAAATTTTAGGATTAGTTAACATCGTGTTGATCGTGTGTACCCATTATATATATTAAGTGATTTGTAAATACTTTCATATCTTCTTGATATTTCATATTTAAAAGAGCTTTTAAATTTATATCATTGGAAATTTTAGTCATCATAAAAAGGGAATGATTGTTAAGATATTTATTGTGATTTTTAATGAAGACTAAAATGATTCTAATGATACTTTATCATGCAAGAAAAGGTTGTCAAAAACGTGTGTTTTGCAAAGTTTAGATAAAAATTGGATACTCGTAGGAAACTATATCGACCTGATTATTATAAATAAGTTGGCCAACACTAAGCATAGGTTCATTTGTTTAGTTAACCATAAAATGGGTTATCTGGTCGCCTCTTCTAGAAAACTCTCACAACACCTTTATTAAATGCCATGAAAATGGTGAGTTAACGTAAAATGTCATGACTTGGATTTTAACCTGCATAGCGGAACATAATTTGACAACATAATCGAGGAAATAACTCTTAAATTATATTGATTTGAAACAATAGGAGACTCCTATCACAATTCTGATGATTCTTTCTAAAATATCATGCTAATAATATAATCTAATAAAACATATACCAGTCTAAGACATAAGAATCATCCAAGTGCCTTCTAAGAAATTGATTCACCATGCTTCTGGTGCATTAAACTTGATTACCTGAAAATTGTTAAAAATATTAGAATGAGTATGACAACTCGGTTAACAACAAAAAGAGTACGACAACTCAGTAGACACTCCATCATTACCCAAATTGGATAGTCAAATGGCCTTATAAGATAATAAATAGATACCTAGACCTACACTCATTATATATAAGTATAGAACTAGTAAATATATTAAATGTCTAACTTAATCCATATGTTTTACATCACCAACCATCACCTATAAACACCGTAAAATGACATGAAATTATGGGATAAACACATGCATAAACACCTACTATATGCTCCATATGATGGTACCACCACAAGTAATACATAACATGCATACACCATGCAACGTGACCTCATAAATGACAATATAAACCACACCACTAGGCCACATTTACAATTCCATAAAAAATGCACCTATCCTCTATTGAAAGATCACATTCACAATATCATGCAATAAATGCAACTATCCTTTAATAAGAGACCACATCTTTTTTTATTGGTAAGGAATGTGTCGTCTTGCCACCTCAATTAGCTAACACCAAATCTACCATATATAACAATACCATATAGCTAAATGAAATCTCATAGTGCACCTAGATAATGGTGACACTTAGGATGCTCGCGAGATATGGGATCAAAGGATGCACTAGAAGGTTCTAATCTCCGCTACCCTCGGGTCACGACTAATTAGTCTGGTGTAGCTCAGTCTTCCATTCACATTAATGCAGCATGCATCCACATAACTCATGTCATGCTATGACCAAATACATGCAAATTCTATGAACATAAAATGAACGTATACACATTTGATGCATTCAATATCTATAAAAGGAATACACCTAAAACATGACATATCCATACTAATCACACTCTAACTATGATGTTTAAACAAACGCCATCCTACATATACATTCACCTGATATGCTAACATACAACACAAACACCTAAGATAACCACAATCTGCATAAATGAGAGAGCTACAAGAAAAATCAAATTAAATAAAATAATCTAGAACATCATCTAATCTTATTAACTTGCAACCATAAATATATATCATGGACTCAATCGAGTTAAACATAACTAGAAAGTCACACATACGTCTAGGACATAATCGGAATAATCAAATACTAAGATAACCAATGATGTTGTATGCATCTACAAGATTAACCAAATACATACAACAACAAACAATCACCATGTCCAATATCAACCCAATACATATAATTCAAGATCTACCGATGATTGGTAATTATTGAATATTAAATTTAGTGATATTAGACGTGTTCGGAATGTCGACCTCAAAGACAGTGATTGACTAACCAAAGTTCAAGAAGATCTAGCTAGAAATACAGACGTGAAACGACAACGATGATGAAAAATCAGAGAAGATATTGATCTTCGATGAATTCTGTTAAATCGAGAAGGATGAGAGAAATAGAAAGAAATATGAGAGAGAGAAAGTGCTTACGATGTTAAGATAGGGAGAGTGGTACACCGACGCAGGAGGCAGCGCTCGCAGAAAGGGGGCTGCGCACAGTGGCCAGCAGGTGCACTGGCGCGGCGCACTAGAGAGCAAAGATGGACGCACGAGGAGGGAGACAGCGGTGGCCACTACACTATGGGCATGGCTGAAGTGGGTCGGGGCGGTGCTCCTCACGGGTAGCAGAGCGGCTAATAGGGTGTTTGGAAGCTATTTTAAATTTGAGATAAATTTTTTTTTGAAATTGAAAATATCTACTTTCTCAGTTTTAAATTTAAAATAAAAAAGAACAACTCTTTAGTGTTTGGTAAAATTGTCATCAACTTTAAAGTTAATAGAACAGTGTTTGACTATGTCCCCTCCCTCCCGGGCGCTCCCCTCTATCTCTGCTTGGCCATCACGCTGTCGTCAATGCTCGACGAACGCAAGAACTCCATTCTGCGGCAACAGAAGCCCCCCTCCTGCTACCGTTTCCGTGCCCCCTCGGTCGGGACATGTTGGCTCCCCCATCCCCCAGCTTCTAGCGAACAAGTCCCCCCTCCCAGGTGCTCGCCTCGGCCCCGACCCCTACTTCTACTTTCCGACCGGGGCACGCTGCCCCGCTTCCACCTTCAGCCTCCAGGTTCCGCCTTCCGCACCCCCTTTGTGGAACTGCTCCCTCCCCCGCTCCCCGCGGTTCCTGCTTCCTACTTCCGCCTCCCCTACGGTCGGGAAGCGCCGCCCCGTGGCAGCGCCTACTTCCGCCTTCTGCCTCCCCCGCGGTCGGGAAGCACCGCCCCCACCCCCTAGCGGCGCCTACTTCCGTCTTCCGCCTTATGCCTCCCCCGCGGTCGGGAAGCGCCACCCCCTTCCCCCTCCCCCGGCACGCTTCCGCCTTACCGCCCCCCTAGCGGCGCACCTTTCGCCTTCCGCCTCCCCCCGGTCGGGAAGCGCCGACCCCCGCCCCCTCCCCGCCCTCGCTTCTCGCCTTCCGACCGGGGGCACGCTGTCCCCTGCTTCCACCTTCCGCCCTCCTCCGGGTTCCACCTTCCGCACCCCCCCAGGTCGAAGCGCTGCCCCCCGGCCCCCTGGCGGTGCCTGCTTCCGCCTCCCCCACGGTCAGGAAGTGCCGCCCCTTGCTGATCGGGGGCGTGCTGCCCCCCGCTTCCGCCCCCTTCCCCCGGTCGAGAAGCGTCTTCCAGGACATCACGAGGAAGTCGACTCGCTTTCAGAAATAAAACAATCGCGGGGTTGTTTTGTTTCCAAAATAGAAGAAGTAAAGAAGTGAGACTATTTTTAAAAAAGGAGCACTAAAAAAATTTAACCAAACACCATATCTTCTCTATTTTTAAAAATAAGATAAAAAAGGTAAAAAACTGGATCCAAACACCCTGTAAGGTTTTTCGATGGGGGCGGCACTGCGACGTTTGCGCAGTCATGTCGGACGAGGTTCTTGGCGGCGTGGGTCCACACTCACACGTGGGCGGCCGATGAGGCCATGCGGCCAGCGGGGCGAGGCGACGATAGGATGCTGGGCATGGCGATCGAGGAGGTGACGCGGCAAGGCTGAGGAGGCGGAAGAGCGGCTGTGGACAAGGTGGCGTTGACCGGACGGCCACGCGGCGGGACAGCGTCGGGCGCGGCTGCATGGCACGGGAAAGCCGTGGGCGGCTGGCGGCATCACCGGCGTTGTCAACGCGCGAGGATGCATCAGGCGGCCATGCAGGCGAGGGTGGGTGGCCCGTCAACGTCAGGGACACGCGGCGCCGCGCGACGACGGTGGGATGGTGCGAGGCTGCTGGGGTTAGGGTAGAAAATAGGCAGATTCATCATTAATGACGGAGAAAATAGGCAGATTTAAATGGAAGGGGCATTAGGGCTCAGAGAAGATAAAAACGGAAAGAGTTAGAGAGGAAGGAATATAAGAAATATATTGATTCATCATTAATATTATAATAAATATTATTTAATCATAAAATTATACTGAACGTTACATAAAACATAATCAGTTGACTCCGTATATCTTAGATTTTGGCAATTGGTCAATCAATCAGGATGCCATTTTTAGACCAAAATTTCCAAGGTTAGTAGCACTTACAATTTTATTTTTTAAATAAAATAATTATAAAAAATTAAATTTTAAAATATTATATATTATAATATTTTAGCATAATAAACAAGATAGAAATTGTAAAAATAATTTACAAATATTTATATATCAAGTTTTAAAATATAGATTTGTTGAGAATGATTTCAAAACAATAGAGCAATTTAAAATATTTAAAAAGATACTCAAGTAAAAAATTGTATTTTCAAGAAAATGATTTACGTGTAACCAAATAGTATAACCTGTTTTTCATTTTCTTGGACAACTTGATTCAGGAAAACTATTTTCACTTGAACTTTCTTTTACATGGAATCAAATGGACCTAAATAGGTGTTTGGTTGCATGATAATGGAAATTTTTATTTTTATTTTTAAAAATTATAAGAAAACTTGTTAAAAGAGGTATTTGACAACCTTGACAATTTTATGTTTTGAAAGTGATTTTCTTCTTAAACAAAAAAGAGGGTCTCACCTCTTTTTTTTTCTTGTGGTCCCCCCACTTTGTTTAGTCATGAATGGTAGTTACTCTTTTTTGTTATCACATCCCTCCAAACATGATAATTTTATGTCATGAGTTGGTTCATTTTTTATTTTAATACAATTTTTTATCATGAAAGTGTACAAAAAATTATCATGCAACCAAACACCTCATAAAGTGTGGATAAAAAAGTAAGGTTTGAGGCAAAAACCCTAATAATTTTGTGCTTAACATTTGAAAAGGTAATGCATTTCTCTCCAAGTCCAAACATTCAAGGCACAAAAAGAAGGCAGGGAGAAGTCAGTCCCTCATATACATAAATATATGTATATCATGCAAGACTCTTTATTGAATTTCAAGAATACAAGAAAGAATATTGTAAGCCAAAATTTATTTATTCATCTCAATCTTCTTTAATTTGATTAACATATCTTTGTTGAGTTTGTATTATTGAAAATATTAGTGTGAGAAGAAGTTTTCTCAATGTGTGTGCAGAGTATTAAATCATCAATGGTTGAGAAATCTTCATTGGCGTGACTGTAATATATTAAGTGATTAGTTTGGTCAAATTTGAGAGAAAACCTAATTCACCTCCTTCTTTGGTTTGCCATACTGAGTTCTACAAATTTTTTTTGCATAAATTCAAAATTATCAAATGTCTCCTTGACATACACTATGTATATAAAAATATCTTATAAAGTTAATGTCTAAAAAATTTTAGACCAAATAAAGAGCCACAAGAAAATATTTTTTAGATGTACCAAATGACATGCTTATGGGGTGTTTGGTTGCATGATAATTTTTTGTACACTTTCATGATTAAAAATTATATTAAAATAAAAAGTGAGCCAACTCATGACATAAAATTGTCATGTTTGGAGGGATGTGATAATAAAAAGGGATAACTACCATTCATGACCAAACAAAGTGGGGGACCACATGAAAAAAGAAAGAGGTGAGACCCTCTTCTTTGTTTAAGAAGAAAATCACTTTCAAAACATAAAATTGTCAAGGTTGTCAAACACCTCTTTTAATAAGTTTTCTTATAATTTTTAAAAATTAAAATAAAAATCTTCATTATCATGCAACCAAACACCCCATTAGATATGATTTTTCCAGAAAAATTATTCTCATAAAAAGTAACTCAACTGTTTTTCTTTTTACTAGTAAGCAAATACACTCTTACTTTGACAACATTATTAGGAATATAATATTTACTGAAATAAAATATAAGACTTAGAAATGTTACAAAATTGTGCATTATATGGCCAGGTTGTTTATGAAAATAATAAAATCAATTGTTTCCTTTGTATCTTTTCTGGTTGAAAATAGTAAATAAAATTTGCTTCCAGCGGTGCTCAATTACAACTAACAAGCTCACTACACGAAATCAGACTTTTACCCACTAAAACACTCCCCGTAGGTAAGGTTTGGTGGGTATAAATAACTTTTACTTACTCCCTATACCTACTAAAAATGATTTCGTTGGTAAATTTATCATTACCTACAAAATACCTACGGAAAACGCTTCGTAAGTAAATAATATATCCACAGATTCAATCTGAACCGTCCATTACGATATAATCCAATGACCCAGATTTAATCTCTTTTGCCCTTATCTCCACCGTCCATTGACAACACATGGACGGACCAGATTGAAGCAGACGGGTTAAACCCTCCCGATCGACCCTCTCCCACCTCATCGCACTCAGCCCCAAATCGACCGTCTCTCCTGTGGGAACCCTCCAACGATGCGGCACCTTCGGTTCCTCCTCCTCTGACGGCAACGCCTAGGCCTTGCGCCCTTACGTCAACCATCCACGTCGTCCCCTCCTGCTCCTCCAAGGTTCAACTCCCGCAAGAAGCTCTCGAAGCTATCTCCATGAGAAGCCCTCGAAGGTGAGTCCCCATCTCGTCTCCTTTTCCTATGCGCGAGAAAGCTCCATCGCTTCTTCCTCTTTACAAAGGTCGTTTTACAGATCCTGAGCTTGTTCTACGTAATCGTCTGTACAAAGCCTTAGTCGTCAGCTCGTAGTTTGCTTAGTCGTTCATGGACCATCCCCCCTCAAGGTCGATTTTGCATGTCCTGTAGTTTTTTTTACTTTGGAATGCCATCTTTTGTCTTACGAACGAGCCCTATGTCATGGTAGTCATGCGAAGACGAGCCCTATGTTTATTTCTGACATGTCTCGATTTAGTCTTAAATTGTGTGTTGTTGGCAGGTTCTACTGCAGATTGTCTGTTGTTGGCCTTGTTTGGCGTATTGCTTTCTTGTTGAAGACATATTCTGGTAAGACTTTGCTTGATGTACGTGACTTTATTATCTTGCTGTATGAACTATGTAACTAATATGTTTCCATTCTGATAGATCAGAACATAAGCGTGATCAGCAAGGGATTTATAAGTGTCAACAAATATTTTCAAGCACAAAATGAGGTAATACATGTTTTTTTATAGCGATGGATGTTCATGAGAACTAGTGTCTGATTGTGTAATTAATGTTTGTGTGTTTCTTTATAGTGATATGGATTGGAGTTGGATGGATTTACCAAAAAATGTGGTTGGTTACTATGATGGTGTTGATAACTTTCTCAATTTTGCATTTGCAAACTTACCACCAACTCATCCGATTAGATGTCCATGTGTGAAATGTACATGCTTGAATAAATGTAAAAAAGAGATGGTTAGACAACACTTGTACATTGATGGTGTTATAAAAGGCAAATATTTCTGGAAATTTTATGGTGAAAGACTAGGTCATGTTAAGTTGGAAGAAAGCCAACATGATTCAAATATGCATGACATGTTAGTTGATGTTTTTCCTATGTGTAGTGATGAAACAACAAATGATAACGATTCTGAAAGTTTTTTTGCATTGTTAAATGATCTCAACCAACCGGTTTATCCTGGATGCAAAATGTTTAGCAAACTTTCATTTCTCATTCGGTTGATTAACATTAAATGCATGGATGGAATGAGCAATAAGCATTTCAATATTTTGTTGAAGTTATTGATTGATGTTCTCCCTGATAGGTCATCAATACCGTCTAGCTTTTATGAGATTAAGAAGATACTTGATAAGTTAGGGTATGGATATAACAAGATAGATGCATGTCCAAACAATTGTATTTTATATTGGAAAGAAAATGAGAAGTATGAATGTTGTCCAAAATGTAGAGAATCACGGTGGAAATCTTGTAAGTCTAGTAAAGTTGTAAAAAAGAAAAGAGTGCCTCAAAAAATTTTGCGTCATTTTCCACTCATTCCATAGTTAAAGTGACTGTTTACATGCTCAAAGACTTCTGTCAACATGAGATGGCATGAAGAGGAGCATGAAGAGGATGGTATGCTAAGACATCCTGCTGATTCTCCATGTTGGAAAACATTAAATAGCATTGATGATTTCGGGTTAGAAACTCGGAATGTACGCCTTGGATTAGCCAGTGATGGGTTTAACCCGTTTGGAAACATGAACGTCACTCACAGTACATGGCTAGTGTTAGTTGTACCTTATAACCTACTGCCTTGGGAGTGCATGAAGAGTACGAATATTTTGCTTTGCCTTCTTATTTCTGGTCAAAAAGGTCCCGGTAACAATTTTGATGTTTTCTTGCAACCACTCATAGAGGAACTTAAGATTCTCTGGCACGGTGTTGATACCTATGATGCAGCTAAAGGTGAGGTATTCCGTCTACGTGCAGCACTATTGTGGACTATTAACGATTTTCCAGCATATGCCTACTGTAGACACCTAATTTTGGCCCAGTTGGAGAGTTTAAATTCGTGTTTTCATGGAGAATACTTAAAGAAGATCATGTTTTCCGGACGGATCAAGTTTCTGGCACGTTCCGAAGGGGATCAATAGAGAAATCAGCCGAGCCAAACACCCTGTGTATAGGGCACCTGGCGCCTTGTATATAGGGCACCTGGCGCCCTGTATATAGGGCACCAGGCGCCCTATAAACAGGGCACCTGGCACCCTGTATATAGGGCGCCAAATCAAATCGATTTGACCGGCTGATTTGACCCCCCGCAGTGACTCATCTTGTCGACCTGACAGACCTCATGATGCTGGCGCCCCCTATATACAGGGCGCTATGCCGCGTGGCACTGTTTTTCGAAAATGGCCAAAGTGCCATCTTTTGAGCTATAAATAGACATCCATTTGGAGCTTGAAGGAGGTTCCAACTTGGTTCCACCGTAGAGCTCATTCAACACCACGTTTCTAAACCATTTTCACCCCACATAAGCCTCCAAACCGATCCAAAATCGTCCACCAAAAACCGAAAAACCTTTTGTTTCTGTCACCCAGAAACATGTTTTTTCTCCAACTTTGAGAGCTTCTACCCGTCGCTCCTCTTTTATCCAGCATCCAAACCACATTCCATTGGCTTCATTTGCATATTGTCTACAAGGAGGAGCCCCTACTTCGTCCCGGAAGCCACCCAGCACTCTGGAGTGGCGTTGCGAAGAGGGGAAGAAAATCTGTTCGGGCCAGACTTAGTGCCCCGTATACAGGGCGCTTTGACCTTGGTCAACGCGCCCCATAAGGGGGGCACCTGCTCCTAGCGCCCTATATATAGGGCACCAGGAGGGGCAGAAGCTCGTTTTGTCATTTTTCGGAGTCCGATCGCCCGTTTAATCGAGTTTTTGCATTCCTTTTTCGTCTTAGCATTGTTCATCATGTTATTTGGCATGTCTTAGATCATTTTGCATCTCATATATGTTTAAAAACCTACCAAAAATAGGGGTTGGGATTCCGTCCCAATCCGGTTAGTTCATCCCCTTTTGCATGATTCAGAGTCGTTCTCAAGCATGATGCTATACTTGCGCCAGAGCTAATGATTTTCATTTGTTTTTCTTCATGTTTTGTGCAGGACATTCTTAGGTAGATCGACCGGAGTGAAGCTTCAATCCGATCGTAGGTGAAAGAACTCCCTAAAGCTCTCCCTTCTCGGCCGGACTAGAAAGGAGAAGTTAGAACCTAACAATCTCTCCCTGTTTACATCCCCAAGGTACGACGGTCAAACTCTCTCTTCTTCTAGTTCATTTGCTTAATACTCAATCACACTTTGGAGCCTTCGGCTCTTGGCGACCACACTTTCCACCTTACACCACACACACTCCTTCTCCTCTTCTTCTCTCTCCCTCGCCGACGCGCACGCGCGAGCCGAGCCGGCTCATCCGGGTGCGTACACCTTTTGGCGACCACGGTGGGACAACTCTTGCTTAAGTGAGTTCTTTTCACCTTTTAAAAGAATGTCCAACATATTCATCCTTGCTTTGGCTCTTGCTTGAATCCCTACACCCTCCTAGCATTCCTATTCA
Organism: Cryptocoryne crispatula var. balansae; assembly: GCA_036172225.1. Taxonomy (NCBI): domain Eukaryota; kingdom Viridiplantae; phylum Streptophyta; class Magnoliopsida; order Alismatales; family Araceae; genus Cryptocoryne; species Cryptocoryne crispatula. Next base: position 24,403,130 of record CM069928.1, read on the forward strand.
CTTGCTTGCTTGTTTACTTGCTTCAACTTAGCATCACTTAGTTTCTTCCGGTTTACTTGCTTTCCGTGGGTCCTCTTTTAAAAAAAGAAAAAAAAAAAGAAAAAGGGGGGGGTACCATCTAATTTTAGGCTTGCTTTAATCAATTTACTTTGACTTTGCATTATCTTGCTAAGCATCTTTGCTCATTTTCTTTTTCTCAAAAAGGAAGTCTAAGTTCTCCTTTAAAGCATCTTTAGTGAATTAATATTTGCTTTCACCTTACATTGTTGCCTGGCTTACTTGTTTTCCAATATTTTCTTGATCATTGCATGCTTTTATTTTCTTCTTGTTTGCTTCTCGCTCCTTGATATCTCACTTGCATTTAGTTTGCATTAGAGTTCTTTCGGCTCCTTTAGGTCATCCGAGAAGGGAGGCTCTCTCCTCCCAAAGCCCTACACACCCAAACACCCCTCTTGGTGGTTGCCAACTCCTCCTCCGGGGATTCCCTCTCGTAAGGACCGGGTAGCTTCCATCAAGACCTCCATAAGTCCCCAAACGTGAAGGATTCCCTCTTCACTGATCGGGCTGGTTATACCATTTTATCCCAAAACCCGGAGTACCTACTACCTATCGTTGTGAAAAGAGTGACAACCTTGTAGACACGCAATTTTGGCCTAGTTGGAGAGCTTAAATTCTTGTTTTCATGAAGTATATTTGAGTAACCTTTCAAGGGAACCGAGTTTTCCGGAAAAATTGAGGTTTTTAGTACATTTCAAAGAGGGTGGTGCCCTGTTTATAGGGCACCTGGCGCCCTACTTATAGGGCACCAGGCGCCCTATAAATAGGGCACCAGGCGCCCTATAAACAGGGCACCTGGCACCCTGTATATAGGGCACCAGGCGCCCTATATACAGGGCACCAGGCGCCCTGTGGATCCAAATCAAATCGATTCGACGGCTGATTTGACCCCCCGCAGTGACTCGTCTTGTCGACCTGACAGACCTCATGATGCTGGTGCCCCATATATAGGGTGCCATACCGCGTGACACTGCTTTTTGGAAATGGCCAAAGTGCCCTCTTTTGAGCTATAAATAGACCCCCATTTGGAGCTTGGAGGAGGTTCCAACTTCGTGCCACCCTAGAGCTCATCCAACATCACGTTTCTAAGCCATCTACACCTCCCATAAGCCTTCAAATCGATCCAAAACCCTCTCCCAATAACCCCAAAAACCTGCAGTTTCCTTCTTCAGAAATATGATTTTTCTCCTACTTTGAGGGCTTCTACACTCCATTTCCCTTACATCTAGTGCCAAGACACTCTTCCATTAACTTCAATTGGGTATTGGCTGCTTGAAGAAGTCCTTTTTCCGTCCTGGAGGTCTTCCTACACTACGGGGCGATGCCGCGAAGAAAGGAAGAAAATATGCTGAAGCCAGTCCCTGGTGCCCCATAAATTGGGCGCTTTGACTTTGGTCAACGTGCCCCATCAAGGGGACACCTGCAGCAGGCGCCCCATATATGGGGCACTAGCAGGGGGAGACCCCGTTTTGCATTTTTTTGAGTTTATTTACCTTTCCGGTCGATCCTTTACTCCCTACTTTCATTTTAACTCTCATTAACATGTCATTTAGCATATATTGAGCCACTCATTTGCATTTTCATGCATATCAAAACCTTCTAAATAGGGGTTGGAATTTAGTCCCAATCTGGTTAGTCTCTTTCCTTTTGCATGTTCGAATTCAAATTTGAGCACGATACTATGCTTTCATTAGAACTAATGAACCTTTCACTTGTTTCTATGTTTTCTTATGGACATTTTTAGGTAAATCCGATTGAGGCGGAGCTTCAACCGGATCGAAGATGAAGGACTCACTAAGCTCTCTTCTTTCGGCCGGCCGAGAAAGGAGAAGTCGGAACCCAACAATCTCCCCACTTCCAAAGGTACGACGGTCATTTCTCTATTTCATTTCATTTCATTCTACCATATTTTGGAGCCTTTGGCTCCTGGCGACCGCACCCACTAACACCTCATCCACCAAGTCCCCAAAGCAAGTGTAGGGACCGGAAGGGAGAGATCTACGGATATCCCGTTTCGGGTGCCTACACCTTTTGGCGACCACGGTGGGACCGACTTTGCTTTAGTGAGATCCTATTTTCTTTCCTAAGAATGTCCATTTGAAAAGCATGTTTACTTTCATTTCCATGTAAGTCATTTCCATTTCCTTACATTGTTGCTTGTTTACGTTGCTTACTACTTTCTTTGAAGTATCATCTACTTTTCTTCAAGTTTACTTGCCCTCCCTTTATCTTTTTAAAAGCATGGCAATCTGATTTTTAGCTTCGTTTATCATCTTATTTCAATTTAGTATCTTGAAGATCATCCTATTTCATGCCTTGACAAATATGCTTGCCTATTTCCTTCCATGTCTAATTCCGTTCTATTAAATTTTCTAAGCAATTATAGCCAAGGTTAAGTGCTCCTTTCCATTTTAGTTTTTATTTTATATTATCTCATTGTCTTGTTTACTTGTTTCCTACAACATCTCATTAATCATTGTATGCTTTTATTTTCTTCTTGCTTGTTCTTTATTCCTTGACATTTCACTCACCTTTAGTTTGCATTGGGGTTTCGGCTCCTTAGGTCATCCGAGAAGGGAGGCTCTCTCCTCCCAAAGCCCCACACACCCAAACAACCCTCTTGGTGGTTGCCAACTCCTCCTCCGGGGATTCCCTCTCGGAAGGACCGGGTAGCTTCCATCAAGACCTCCGTAAGTTCCCAGACGTGAAGGATTCCCTCTTCACTGATCGGGCTGGTTGTACCATTTTATCCCAAAACCCGGAGTACCTATTACCTATCGTTGTGAAAAGAGTGACAACCTTAGATTGCTCGGCATTGTGAGAGAATAGGGTCCTACCCATTTATTTGAATGGACAATATTTCTCTTAACAAGCCATTAATTTGAGTTTGAAACAAAAAAATGTGCGTTAATCATTCCAAGTCTTTGCTATTACTTGTTTGCAAACAAAAACTGAAAATTAAACAAAAATCCCAAAATAACCTAAAAAGAACCAAAACAAAAATTTGCTTGAGGTTAATTTGCTTGACAACTTGCTTGTCCGACAAAATAAAATAAAAAAGGGGTAAAAAAATCAAAACTAAAAAAACCCTTAAGCTTTTATTTGTCAACCTTCTTTTTCTATTGTGTTTATGAATTTAAGGTCATGTCGAGTTATCGGAATGGCGGATCAAAGATACGAGCAACTACAGTTGGAGTATGACCAATCTTATTTCTACCCTGATGCCGTATGTGCCGTCATTGAACCCGAAGTTCTCCCCGAACCTATTCAAACTTCTCCTCGACCCAATCCAAATTCGCTTTGGGAGGCATTTTCTCATGCTGACCCTACCCAACTTCAGGCTATCAAAGCCATCCTCAAGGGAAAGCCTCCCGCCGGCCACATTCCTCCCGAAGGTGGTCTTCACATCTCTACCCCTCGGTCGGTAGCACATCAACCCAATGTGCCCACTCATGGCCATTCTTATACCGGGCTCGTAGCCCCAATTTCTCCTCATCCGGTGGCTAATCTAGATCATCCCAATCCGAATGTCGTTGCTCCTTCTAGGCCACTAGTTCATTCCTCTAATCATCTCAACCCTACTCACCCTTTGGTGCATCCCCCAATGTACCCTTCTTATCCGGCCACTTCGGCCCATCAAATCCCAATTCCGGTGCACCAAGCACCCACTTCTCCTCCTCCTCTTAGGGAACCTTCTGTCGATCAGGACATGATTAACAAGATCAATCGCATGGATGAGCAGTATAGAGAGCTTAGACGTTTGATCGACACAAAGGCAGCCCCTGAAATTTCTCTTCCTTCCCCCTACTTTTCATCTACCTCCCTCTGAGATGCCGGTATACCGTCGCTACAATGGAACCGGTAATCCATTCATTCACATCAAGGACTTTCTTTATGAGTCAGTAATGTAGCAAAATGATCCAAGGGCCCTTGCTTTTCTTTTCAGAAGATCATTAGAGGGTTCAGCTTTAGAGTGGTTCTACTCGCTTGACTCTTTGGAGGCGAGTAACTTTGAAATTGTCAAAGCTAAATCTTTGCAGAGATATCAAGATAGGGTCGGACCAACATATTCCATCACTGACCTTATGGCTGAAAGAATGAGAAATGATGAAGACTTTACCAGATATGCTGATAGATGGAGGTCAATGGCAGAAAAGCTTACTGATTCCATTTCAGAACCAGAGCAAGTGAAGATGATCATCACTAATGCCACTCCGGCCTTAAAGAATATGCTGGCTTTGCATCACCCCACCTCCATGAGTGAACTCTATGAGAAGGCACGGTACATTCAGACACAGCTTAGGGACTCACCTATCATGAACTTGTTTGATCCTAGACCCCGAGCTGTTAAGAAAACCACTTTTACCACAACCGGCCCAGTGACTGAGGGTGTAGTGACAAACGAGAACCTTAATGTCGTAGGGAACCCATCTATAAATTATCAACACCAGTTCAGGAACCCTCAACAAAATCAACCATTTAGAAACCCTCGTCAACCTCAACATCAACCTCAGTTCCAGCCTCATCAACAACAAGCCCCAATTCCTCAGCGACCGCAAGCCCCAGTTCCCCAACCACCACGGCAACAACTGGCCAACTACAACCAAGCACCCCCTCCCATGGCCTATGAACCCCGAAAGGTTGGACCCAAGAGGAACCATTACCCGCCTTTGTCGTACTCTCTCATGGACATCTTTAATGCACTCATGGCGGCAGGGCAAATTGCATTGCCAAGGGAGAAGTTGGAGTGGCCTCAAAATGCCAACACAGAGCGATACTGCTTATTCCATAGATATCCTGGGCACACCGTGGAAAATTGTTTTCAGTTCAAAGACTATATCCACGATCTTAATGAGCAAGGCAGTATTGACTGGGACCAGATGGGGGAATACATCAGAACAGTGAAAAATCAACCTCAACGGCAGCACGTACCAGCTCAGCAGCAACAACAACAGAACTCCGGCCTGGGGATTATCCAAAACCCTCTACATCCATATGCACCCACACCGGGGAATCAACACGTTAATCCCATCTTGATCTCTTCTAAGGAGTATCATCATCGGGGCTAGAATTGGCAAGTTGAGGGAGTCACCTCCGCCATGCATGTCAACCGAACTGTCCATTCTATACCCCAAGCTACATCAGCCAACCCCATTACTCTCAACCGGACACCCATCATCCGAGCACCATCACAACCCATCATCACACCACCAGCCATTCAACTCCAATCGGAACGGACCCCAATCCGCCCGGCTAATCCACCACAAACATCACCACCACTAGGACCTATCATCATCCCGCCCCGTGCAAACATACCTACCTACTCTACCATGCCTCAAACCACCATCATTACGCCCGTCCCAAGAGCTCCCATCATTCGACCTAGCCCTCCACCCACCACTACCATCCAAGCCATAGCACCTCAACTTTCCACAGTACTTAGAAGTGGGCGCATGTTCCAAAGGGTCTTTCCCCAGGCCGGTCAGTCAGGGTTGGTACCAGAAGCAGAAGAAGAACACATTGAAGAGCTGTTGCCTGGGACATCCTATGACTTGTTGAAACATCTTGATAGAACCCCGGCACGGATCTCTATCTTAGAGTTGATCAAAAGATCCAGAGTCCATCAAGAGATTCTCCAACAATACTTACAGCGGGTGATGGTGAATGAGAGCCTCCCCCCAGAAAAAATCTCATCAGTTTTGGTCCCGAGAATGAGTACCCGGCCCTTACATTCACGAAGGAAGAGTTAGCCGACCCAGAAATAAGGAAATGTGCCTTATGCATCATAGTCCACATCAATGGAGTAGGCATTAAGTCATGCTTGGTCGATACTGGAGCATCCATTAATGTTCTGCCACCAGAAACATTACATCTTTGTGGAATCTCCGAGGAGGACGTCCGGCCATCTCAAATAACAGTGACCGCATATGATAATTCAAAGAAGCCCGCTAACGGCATGATTACATTGGGTGTCAAACTCGGACCTCAGACAGTCACCGTCAACTTTCACATACTAGAGATGATCCGACATACAAAGCTATTCTGGGACGACCTATTTGGAAGCATTAGAGGCAGTCACCTCCACCAATCACCAGTGTCTCAAATTCCCTTACAAGGGACAAGTGATTAAGGTTACAAGCATGCCCTTAGACCATCCATCTTCTCCACCACCCCTTGGGTTGCCGAATGAGCCAATTTTGACAATCTTGGATCTTCCAGAAATAAGTAAGCAGCCCAGGCAAGTGTGGAGAAGGAAAAGAGAGAAAAATGAAACTATTGGTTGGCACATAATGAAGAGTTTGGGATGTCGTGAGGGCTGAGGACTAGGCAAAGAACTGCAAGGCATAGTTGAGCCAATCAATCCAGTGAGGTTACAATCAAAAAGCGGGGTTGGGTATGATGGAACGACAGCGAATGGTCAGAATCTCAAAAGCAGATACTTTTCTGGATGCTTACAAAAGTTTTTCATCAAGAAAGAAACCATTCAACTGGCTGAGAACAAGGAAGAACAAGAGATGGAGCAAGACAAAAGAAGAAGAACTGACGACCCTGAAGATGACGTGTATCCTGAAATATCTCTTTTATTTTCCACCGATGAAGAAGGGTCAAGCAATGAATCACTCCAGGCTGAACCACCTGTTGACCCACCCGAGGGTCATATTGCCAAACCGACTCGAGAAAAAGTCCAACCAACTCCACGAGGGCCTTCCCTCATTATGTCATTTTTTGGGGCCGACGCCCCAACTCACTGTGATGCTCTCACTGGGCTTCTTGGCCCAATCCCTATTTATGGGCCCCCAGGCCCAACTTACAGGTCCGCATACCCACTTGCTGCTCTTGGGCCATCGAGTCCCTCTACTGAATCTCGGCCTTTGTGCCCATTTTCTCCAATTCTCGGGCCCTCGAGCCCATCTCCTAAACCTAGGCCTTTGAGCCTGCATCCTTCTCTTATTGGGTCCATGAACCCACCTTCCTCTATGATCATCCGGCGTACTGGCCCATCACCTCTTTCTGTCAACATTGGGCCTGAAAGCCCCCTTTGTCAAACATTGCTCGAAGTCTTCCCCTCTTTATCAATATCTTCGCCTACTTTGGCTCCCGTAGTTGATCTCAACCCAAATCGGGCACCTGAAGCCCATTTTGTCTTCATGTTTAGCACCCCCCAAAAAACAATGTCCTCCTCGAAACTCAAATTTCGAGCGAGAAAATATCTCAACTTGCCTCGGAAGGGCATTCAACCCAAGGAGCCACCAGATCCTTGATTGACCTTCTTTGCCCTCCATTCTCTCCAATAAATTCTACTCCATCCACCTCCTCTTCCTCCTCTTATTTACCTTCTTCTTATTTAGGTTTAGTTTCCAATAAAAATAGAACAAAAATCAGAGGTAGGAGAGTTCCAGAAAGATACCTGCATCAGTTAGCTCAGAAAAACTTAGAATGTGCTAAGCTACCGGAGTATCTAGAAAATGCAATTCAGCTGGATGAAATCCGATATGAGGAGAAGGATAACATTGATCAAACTTTGGGGGTTTCTTCCTCTCTCAATTCGACATCACCTACATCCAACAGAAGGCAATCAAGGGCTATGCAATTGCCGAACATCTGGCCCATCATCCCATCCCAATTATTGACCCTGTCCAATCAGAATTTCCCAATGAAGAATTGATGTCCATTCAATCTTCCAATCTGTGGATTTTATATTTTGACGGGGCATTAAACTCCCAGGGTAGAGGGATAGGGATCATTCTTCTATCACCTAAAGGTGTCACCGTTCTATAGGCATTTCAGCTCCACTTTCCAGCAACAAACAATATAGCTGAGTATGAAGCCTTATTGGCCGGACTGGAGGCCGCTCACTTCTATGGTGTCACTAAACTAAGGGTAATCGGTGATAGTCAGTTGATTCTCCTCCAAGTACTGGCCAAATACCGCACATCTCATCCCGGGATCAGACCATACCAAGAACTCACCACCTGTTACATCAAGCTATTCTCCAAACTCAAATTCATTCGCGTTCCTCGTGCTCAAAATATTCTTGCCGATGCTCTCGCCTCTCTGGCATCTTCACTATCTGTCCCGCTAGGCAGACAAGTTAGGACGATCTATGTCCGCCGACGTACCATTCTGGCAGTGGAGGATGCACGATTCTTGAGGGTTAAAGAAAAATTTGAAAGGAAAGAGTACATTGAGCAAAAGGAAGAAGTATCTCTGATCGAGTTGGAGGAATTAGAAGAGGGTGAGAAACCATGGTATCATGAGATTGCGAATTACTGTCAGGATTAGACATATCCATCGGGATCAACTGCCGAATAGAAAAGAGCCATAAGGAGGGTCTCCCAGAGATACACCATCTTAGGTGGAGTACTTTACAAAAGGAGCTTGGCTGGTGTTCTATTAAGATGCGTAGATGAATAAGAGGCTGAATTGGTGCTTAAAGAAGCGCACTCTGGAGTATGTGGAGGCCATGTAAATGCTCAAACCCTCGCCAAGAAGATCATCAGGCAAGGGTATTATTGGCCTACTCTAGAAGAAGATTGCTCGATCTTTGTCCGGCACTATCATCAATGTCAACTTCACGCCGACAAGATTCACTCTCCCGCATCTTCCCTTCACCCGATTCACGCCCCGTGGCCCTTCGCTATGTGGGCTTTTGATGTTATCAGACCCCTCGGTGACCCAAACTCCACAAACAAAACCAAATCCTTCATCCTAACTGCAACGGAGTACTTCACCAAGTGGGCGGAGGAGGAAGCATACATGGAGATCAAGGCATCAACAGTCTGCACCTTCATCAAACACAACATCATTACCAGGTTCGGGATCCCGGACGACATCATCACCGACAATGGACCGCAATTCATCTCCCAGGAGCTGTGTGACCTTTGCAACAGGTATTGCATCAGATTGCATCATTCATCTCCATATTATCCTCAAGGCAACGGTCAACCAGAAGCCACCAATAAAACCCTGATAAAAATAATTAAGAAGACTTGTAAGTCTAGCAAGTTCGCTGACTGGCCAGATAAGTTAGTTGATGCTCTATGGGCCTACCACACCGCTATTCGAACCCCAACGGGTTAGACCCCCTATGCCTTGGCATTTGGGATGGAGGCGGTAGTCCCATATGAAGTAATCATTCCTTCCCTCCGAGTCCAGATCGATCGAGATATCCCGATGCATGAACTACGAGATTCTCTTCTCGCGCAACTCGAACTCTTGGACAAAAGGAGACTGGCCGCTGCCGAACATGCTAGATCTTATCAAAACAGACTTAAAAGATTTTATCAGAAGAGGGTGGTGGAGAGAAAATTTTAAATCGGTGAGGTTGTGCTTAAATGAATATTCGTTAAGCCGCGCGGTCCCTGCTCCAAACTTCAACCTAATTGGGAGGGTCCATATGTTATTTCGGCTGTTTATCCCGGTAATTCATATAAGCTAACTAATGCAGAAGGATAAGAACTAGCTCATCCCTGGAATGGTGTGTACCTCAAAAAATATTTCCCTTAGAACAAAAATCACAAAAATCTATAAAATCCAAAGGTGTGAGGAATAATGACAACATCTAATGCTTGCTTGCTCGGTGCACCAACTTGTCACTTAGGGAAATAAGGATAGGCATCATACTGCACACACTACACGCCTAGTTTTGAGATCCGATGATCGGAAGTCAGAGAGAAAGCTAGGCAACGCTTGGCAAAAGAAGGTCAACCTAATCCCGTTCTCTTCTCGTTTCGGTCCAGAATAGATAAAAGGGGTTAGAATGAGGAAAGTGCCCATTGCCTTAGTTGGAAAATGCCTCTAAAGGTCTGGCTTCTTAAAAAGAAGAAAAAGGTGCCAAAAGATGGGCAATGACCCCTCAGGTCGGCAAAAGAATAGACATGTCTGAATGTGTACCAACAAAAGCCCAAAAAAAGGAGGAAAAAAGGCTCCAAAAGATGGGTAATGAACCCCTCAGGTCAAAATCAAGCAAAAGAAAAAAAAAGACCTGTTTGAATGTGGGCCATCAAAGAAAAGAGCTAGAAGGAAGGACCCTAGGATGTCAAATCCCAAACGGGCAATGCGGGCACTAGTAGAGAAACAAATTTGACACCCGCGAATCCTATTAAGGACTTACCACCAATCCTCTTCCCTCTTTAACCTTGCAGGTAAGGTTGACCGACTGGATCCAAGAAGAGCCATAGCCTATCAAAGGCGGAAGGTCAGAAGATCTCGGACTAGGCACTTTCTTACACGTGATGCCTACTCTTAACCCTTAGATAACAATGAGAGGCACCTATGGCAAGCAAGGCAAAGGATGAGATGGTCGTTTCTTTCACACCAAACCAAAAAAATTAAAAACTTCAAAAACATAAAAAATCTATAAAGTCAAAAATCTATAAAAATTAAAACACTAAAAAAATCATAATAGTTCCAAAACTTCAAAAACATTATAAAACCATCAAAATCCAAACAAATCAAAAATTCTGAAATGCCTAAAAATTTGCTTTCTAAATTGACTAGTTGTCGTTGCATTCATGTTTAATTCCAGTCTTGCATATTTCCTTTTATGCATACTTATGTTTTTCTGTTATCTTTACCTTAATAAGGCCTATGTCCCTTGACAAAAGATGAAGGCAAGGGACTAAGCCAAAGTAAAGTTCTAATATCTTCTCTCAAGTGGATGCAGGAACAGGAGAAGGCATGCCAGCTTCATATACCCAAACACTTAGAGGAAGCAAAAACAACAAAAAAAAATCAAAAATTGAAAAAAAAAAGTGGACTACTCCGACCCCTATTAGGACTTGCATTTAGTATTGCATCTATCAAAATAAAAAATATTTGAGATGTTGAAGACCTCAAGTCTAGGGGGGCTGAGCCTAAGAACCCCTTCAACAAAATCAGTGAGGGCTCAGTCATTCCCTAGCCTTGTGGATAGGCCAAAGTTGAAAATGCGGGGACAACGGTTTCTTCATAGATGTCTTGACCCATTATGTTCAACCTATATCTTCAACTAATTTCTTATACTTATTTGTATTTCTTTAAACCCGGCATGCATCATTTTATACACCAACATGCATCATCCCACCATGACCATTCCCCGCTTCCTAATCCTACCATAACCTCCTTCCAGTCCCATTATGAACATTTTAAAAATGGTCTTTTATAGCTCCAGAGAAGGTCTTGTTTTTTCAGGGAATCGGTTTCCAACGGGTTTTAACAATGTTTTCATCGAAACAAGAAGTTTTTCCATGTCGAACTGAACAGGTATTGTTGAGTAAAACCTTATGAATTTGAAGAACCCAACCTTGGTTGATTGGCTGTCTCCTCTTTACTTTTCATAATTTACTGCATTTCTACCGAGTCCAGCACACCATGCAGTTCGGATCTTGACCGGTAACAATTCTCCCCCACGTGGGATTTTAGTTATTTACTTTCAGTACTGTTCTTATGTTTAACCAATCAACTAGAGGGAAGATTTCGATAAGACAAAGGGTAATCTAGGAGTCCGGTAAAGTTTTATTCCACTCAACTAGGCCAATGAGGGCGTGTCTAAATCTACACCTTGGCGTCACATTTTCAGTCCATTACCACTTCATTCCGCTACGCCTCATTACGCTTCGCTACATTCGCCTACGTTTCATTCGTGACACTCCCCTACAAAGCCAACGCCAAGGCGAGGCAAGCTATAGACACGCAATTTTGGCCTAGTTGGAGAGCTTAAATTCTTGTTTTCATGAAGTATATTTGAGTAACCTTCAAGGGAACCGAGTTTTCCAGAAAAATTGAGGTTTTTAGAACATTTCAAAGAGGGCGGTGCCCTGTGTATAAGGGCACCTGGCGCCCTACTTATAGGGCACCAGGCGCCATACTTATAGGGCACCAGGCGCCCTATAAACAAGGCACCTGGCGCCCTGTATATAGGGCACCAGGCGCCCTATGGATCCAAATCAAATCGATTCGACGGGTGATTTGACCCCCCGCAGTGACTCATCTTGTCGACCTGACAGACCTCATGATGCTGGCGCCCCATATATAGGGCGCCTTGCCGCGTGGCACTGCTTTTTGGAAATGACCAAAGTGCCATCTTTTGAGCTATAAATAGACCCCCATTTGGAGCTTAGGGGAGGTTCCAACTTCGTGCCACCCTAGAGCTCATCCATCATCACGTTTCTAAGCCATCTACACCTCCCATAAGCCTTCAAACCAATCCAAAACCCTCTCCCAAAAACCCCAAAAACCTGCAATTTCCTTCTTCAGAAATATGATTTTTCTCCGACTTTGAGTACCTCTACACTCCATTTCCCTTACATCTAGTGCCAAGACACTCTTCCATTAGCGTCACTTGGGTATTGGCTGCTTGAAGAAGTCCTTTTTCCGTCTTGGAGGTCTTCCTACACTCCGGGGCGACGCCGCGAAGAAGGGAAGAAAATCTGCTGAAGCCAGTCCCTGGTGCTCCATAAATAGGGCGCTTTGACTTTGGTCAACGCGCCCCATCAAGGGGACACCTGCAGCAGGCGCCCCATATATGGGGCACTAGCAGGAGGAGACCTCGTTTTGCATTTTTTTGAGTTTATTTACCTTTTCGGTCGATCCTTTACTCCCTCCTTTCATTTTAACTCTCATTAACATGTCATTTAGTATATATTGAGCCACTCATTTGCATTTTCATGCATATCTAAACCTTATAAATAGGGGTTGGGATTTAGTCCCAATCCGGTTAGTCTCTTTCCTTTTGAATGTTTGAATTCAAATTTGAGCACGATACTATGCTTTCATTAGAACTAATGAACCTTTCACTTGTTTCTATGTTTCTTATAGACATTTTTAGGTAAATCCGATTGAGGCGGATTTTCAACCGGATCGAAGACGAAGGACTCACTAAGCTCTCTTCTTTCGGCCGGCCGAGAGAGGAGAAGTCGGAACCCAATAATCTCCCCACTTCCAAAGGTACGACGGTCATTTCTCTATTTCATTTCATTTCATTCTACCATATTTTGGAGCCTTTGGCTCCTGGCGACCACACCCACTAACACCTCATCCACCAAGTCCCCAAAGCAAGTGTAGGGGCCGGAAGGGGGAGATCTACGGATATCCCGTTTCGGGTGCCTACAAACCTTTGACTGCTCGGCATTGTGAGAGCATAGGGTCCTATCCATTTATTTGAGTGGATATTATTTCTCTTAACAAGCCACTAATTCAAGGTTGAAACACAAAAAAATTTGCGGTAATCATTCTAAGTTTGTGCCGTCACTTGTTTGCGAATCAAAATTGAAAACCAAAAACCAAAAATTTGAAAACACTTAACAAAAACCCAAAAGAAATATTTGTTTGAGGTTAATTTGCTTGAAAACCTGTTTGTTCAAAAAAAAATCAAAAGCCGAAAAAAGGAGGAAAATTTTAAAACCAAAAAAAAGGAGTCTTGTGTTTTTCGTCACCTTTCCCTTGCATTTATGAACTTGAGATCAGGGCGAGTCATTGGGATGACGGACCAAGGATACGAACCGTTGCAGTTGGAGTATGACCAATCCTATCCCCACCCGGATGCCGTATGTGTCGTTAATGAACCCCAGATGCTCCCTGAAAACAGTTCACCTCGACCCCACCCAGATGCTTTGTGGGAGGCATTCGCTCATGCCGACCCAACTCAATTACAAGCCATTGAGGCCATCCTGAAAGGGAAATCTCCTGTCAATCACCCCCATGCCGAGGGTGGTCACCACACTTCTACCCCTCAGTTAGCAACTGACCAACCCGGCACACCGGTACTAGGCCATTCTCACAATGGACCATTGATTCCAAACTCACCCCATCCAGTGGCCATCTTGAACCACCCGGACCCAAACAACACCACACCACTTAGGCCACCGGTCTATTCTTCCGCACATTTCAATCAAGCACGTCCTCAAGTGCACCACCAGATATACCCTCCTTGCCCGGCCGCTTCAGCCTATCCGATGGCCATGCCGGCAAACCAAGCATCTGTCCCCCCTCCTCTTGTCCGAGAATCCTCCGTTGATCAGACTGTGCTTAACAAAATCAAAAGGTGATTGAAATGTATGCCCTACAAGCCAATCATATATGATATGATTCGACATTTCTAGAAATATCTCATTCAATTAAATAGGTAAAACTTCGTTACTAGCTTTTATTATAAGCGTATATCGTAATGAAGTCCTTAATCACATGCAATGATGATTGAATCATGATGAGATCATGATAATGAGATCGATCATCTAGAGGTATGTGATCTAAATGTTCCTAGTCATAGGATCCTTGAGACGGGACATCAAGAATCCGGATAGACTAGTGTGTGTGATGTCTTCTCATATGATGAGAATGACCGATCTCATTGGTCATCAGTGTGGGGACACTGAGATACACACACAGGTGCTCATTAGTGGAATGAGTTCACTGAACTGACCAATTTAGGAAAACCTGATCGGTATCTTACCGAACTGTCTATCAGGTTATTCTTACATCTCAATAGCACGGTTGTATCTTTGACCTGAGTCACCAAAGATGTCTTGCTAGGCATACTATGTACTTTGACTATTGACTGACAGATCACTTAGTATTGTGGTCCTATATAGTTAATGGATTGGGTATATGGGAAACCCGGTGGAGGCAATTGAGCGGACAATAGGGGATCGTTCACTCTCGGTAGGAGAGAGAGAATGTCCTATGGATAGTACTCTAAGTCCTTGGCCAAGGTAGATAGGATAATTGGAAAAGGATTTTTCCAGTTGATCCATTCCTGAGTACAAGATTTCATAGAGTTGGAATATTTAGGGGTTGACAGTCAGTGCCGAACCCCTGACCGACCGGGACATTGTATGAACGAGGATTTAAATATGTGTGGTAATTGATGATGGAAAGGCTCAATGGATGTTATTTAACTCCCCAAAGTCATTTAGGATCATAGGATGTGGCTTGTACCCTTTATGATCAGAAAGCCGTAAAAACTGTTATCGGATAATAGTTTTGATTTAATTTAAAGGAATTGTTCTTTTAAATTAATTAAGGCTTCAACCAAATTGACTATTGGGCCTAGTGGGTCACACACAATAGATCTGGTCAATAAGATGAGGGCATGGACACAATTTTATAGAAGTTTTGGGTTTTTGTGAAAAATTCTATCTTCTATATATAAAAGGCTTATGAAGCCAAACCCTAACAAGCCATAGGGCTGGAGAACGTCCCAAGCATCCTCTCTTGCTCCTCTCTCCTCTAGAAGGCGATCTCCCATGGTCAAGCTTGGATCTGGGAGGTTTCTGGAGGCCCGAAGGAAGAGAGAACTCGTCTATTGAAGCAGATCGTGTGGATACTGCTAGAGACCGGACACTTGAACGGTTTTCAGCAAGGAGGAATGTCCTCTCTTCATCCTTGGTGAGGGATTTTAGAAATCCCACGAGGTACTCTCGTTCTACTTCATATTTGGTTCCCAGTTTTACTCGTTCGGCATCGATCAAGGCAAAGATCATGGTTTTATGGAATCAAAATTTTTCCGCTGTCATATATTGATTCCTTACAATAGGATGGATAAAAAATATCGGGAGCTCAAGCGATTGATCGACACATGAGCTCTCCCCAAGATATCCCTTCCCTCTCTCCCCGTGTTCCATCTTCCTCCTTCTGAAATGCCCATTTACCGCCGATATAATGGAAATGGGAACCCTTTCATTCACATCAAAGATTTTCTCTATGAGTCTGTCATGTGGCAAAACGATCCGAAGGCCCTTGCATACCTATTTAGGAGATCATTAGAGGGCTCTGCGTTGGAATGGTTTTATTCACTTGACCCCTTGGAAGCTAGCAACTTTGATACCGTCAAAGCAAAGTTCTTGCAAAGATACCAAGATCGAGTCGGTCCTACCTATTCGATCACAGATCTTATGGCTAAAAAGATGAGAAACGATGAGAATTTTATAAGATACACTGATAGATGGAGGGCAATGGCAGAAAGGTTGACAAATGCACTGTCAGAATCAGAACAAGTCAAGATGATCATCACCAATGCCACTCCGGCTCTGAAAAATGTATTGGCATTACATCACCCTGTCACAATGAGCGAACTCTATGAGAGAGCACGGTACATCCAAATCCAACTCCGAGATTCTCCCATCATGAACCTCTTCGACCCTAGGCCCCGAATCACCAAAAAGACAACCACCACCACCGCTGGGCCCGCGACCGAAGGCGTTGTAACCAATGAACATGTCAATATCGTAGGGAACCCGCCCAACAACCACCAACAGCAGTACATAAACCCCCAATACAGAAACCCCCGCCAAACCCAACCAGCACCTCGCCGTCAGATCCAACCCCAACTTTTTCGCCACCAAACACCAAACCAGTATCCCTAACAATCAATGCAGACACCAGTCCCCCAGCAACCCCGGCAACTGGCCGTACAAACCTTTGCACCTCAACCACCCCGCCAACCAACCACCTATAACCAGGCACCTCCCCCCGCCACCTACGTGCCACGAAGACCAGGGCCTAGAAGAAACCATTACCCGCCGTTACCATACTCTCTCTCAGACATTTTTAATGCTCTTATGGCGGCAGGGAAGATCTCATTGCCAAGGGAAAAGTTGGAGTGGCCGCAAAATGCCAACACAGACAAATATTGTCTGTACCATAGATACTCGGGGCATACAGTGGAGAATTGCCTTCAATTTAAAGATTATATCCATGACCTCCACGAGCAGGGAAGTATTGACCGGGGTCAAATGGGCGAGTACATCAAGGCAGTAAAGAACCAGCCTCAGTAGCAGCAACAGGCACCAGCCCGACAACAACCACAAGAATCCGGTCTGGGGATTATTCAGAACCCGCTACCCGCGCATGCACCCGCGATAGCACCAGAAAACCAGAGGGTTAATCCTATTCTAACCTCCACCGATGAACCTCGCAATAGAGGCCAAAATTGGCAAATCAAGGGACCAGCTTCTTTCATGAACATTAAACCTCTAAACCACGTTAACCGAACCGTTCACTCCATACCGCAAGCTATCCCCACCAGAAGAAGCCAACCACCAGTTATCCGCACTCTATCACAACCAACAATAACGCCACCAGCCGTACAACTCCAACCGGGTAGGACCTTGATTCGCCCGGTCGAGCCTCCGCAAATACCATCGCCATTAGGAACCATCATCTTACCACCTCATACAACCATGCCACCACAACCTACCCTCATCTCTACAACCCGAACTATCATCACTACACCCCTACCTAGGCCTCCCATCATCCTACCTAACCCTCCGTCTACCTCCGTTACACCAACCATAGCCCCTCAGCTCGCCACGGTGCTTAGAAGAGGGCGCATGTTTCAAAGAATTTTCCCCCAGACCGGTCAACCAGGACGGTCACAAGAAGAAGAAGAAGAGCACCCAGAAGAACCAGTGCCAGGGACATCCTATGATTTGCTGAAGCACCTTGACAAAACCCCTGCGCGGATTTCCATTCTGGAGCTGATCAAAAGGTCCAAAGCTCATCAAGAAGTTCTTCAGCAATACTTACAAAGAGTGATGGTCAATGAAACCCTTCCCCCCGAGAAGATTGCATCGGTTTTGACCCCGAAAAGTGAACACCCCGCTCTCACTTTCACCAAGGAAGAGTTGGTCGAACCAGAAGCAAGAAAATATGTACTTTGTATCACTGTCAGTATTAACGAAACAGATGTTGAGTCTTGTCTAGTCGATACCGGTGCATCCATCAATGTCTTGCCGCCAGAAATGCTACAGTAGTGTGGAATCCCAGAAGAGGATATTCGGCCATCACAAATCACTATAACAGCATATGACAATTCCATGAGGCCCGCCCGTGGCATGGTCACACTTGAAGTCAAACTCGGACCCCGGGTTGTTACTGTCAACTTCCACATCTTGGATATGGATCCAACTTACAAAGCTATCTTGGGAAGGCCTTACCTTGAGGCATTGGAGGCCGTAGCTTCAACCAATCACCATTGCATTAAATTTCCCTTCAAGGGACAAGTCGTCAAGGTGGTAAGTATGCCCGTGGACTGCCTGGTTACTCTCCCTCCTGGCTTGCCAAATCAACCGGTCTTCACAATCCTTGATCTATCGAGGGATGGAAGGCAGCACAAGCAAGTTTGGAGAAAGAAGAAGGATGACGCCAAAACTCTTGGGTGGCGTATGATGGAGAATATGGGATATCAGGAAGGCCAAGGGCTGGGGAAAGAACTGCAGGGTATCATAGAACCCATCCAGCTGGTAAAGACAACATCAAGGAACGGGATAGGGTACGATGGGACATGTGATAATGGCCAAAAGACCGGCCAAAAATACTTCCGGGGGTGTTTACACAAGTTCTTCGACAAGAGAGAAACAATACAGATGATTGAAGAGCAAGAACCACAAGAACAAGCAAAGAGGAAGAAGGTGGACAACCTAGAGGATGAGACATATCTCGACGTATCATGGTTATTTTTTGAAGAAGGGTCAAGTAATGAATCATTCCGCAACGAGCCTTCTGGCAGTCATAATCCAGGGCATTCACCCCATGTCGTCTCTTTAAACCGGTTTCCAATAAATTCACCATTAGATCCACCATATTACCCATCTTTGCTTGATGTGTTCCCCTCTCTGTCAATATCTCAACCCGCGTTGGAAACTACGACCAACCAAACCCCTTCTGTGTTCATGTTTAGTACTTACCCAAAAGATCAAAAAAAAAAACGTCCTCTTCTCAACCCAAATTTCGCTCGAAGAATCATCCCAACTCGCTCCGAAGGATGACCCGAATCAGGAGGCCACCTGGTTTCTAATCGATCTCCTTTGCCCTTCATCAATAAATTCCACTCCATCCACCTCCTCTTCCTCTCCTTATTTACCTTCTTCTTCTTTAGGTTTAATTTCCAGTAAAAGCAAAACGAAAATCAGAGGTAGGAGAGTTCCAGAAAGGTACCTGCATCGGTTAGCTCAAAAAAACTTTGAATGTGCCAAGCTACCGGAGTATCTAGAAAATGCAATCCAGATAGATGAAATTCGATATGAGGAGAAAGACAATATTGATCCAACTTTAGGGGTCTACGAGGTTGTATCGGAAAAGGATCCTGATACTGAGGATGAAGAGGAGGATTTGGCTGATGCTTATGCATCCGGTTTAAGAAGATTCGAAGAACCATTAGCCACGGTGGATGAACCAACTAATGAACTTAATCTTGGGACACCGGAAGATCCTAAGAATATCCTCGTCAGTGCCAACCTCGCCCCTTTAGAAGAGCATAACCTAATGGGGGTGTTGCAAGAATACAAAGACACGTTCGCTTGGACATACGAAGATATGTCGGGGTTAGATAAGTCATTAGTAGAGCATCGACTGACTTTAAAACCTGAAGCTACCCCGGTCAAGCAAAAGTTAAGAAGATTCCACCCAGACATAGCATTAAAGATGAAGGAAGAGGTCGATAAGTTACACCAAGCAAAATTCATTAGAGTCGTCCTCTATCCACAGTGGGTGGCAAATATAGTCCCAGTCATGAAGAAGGATGGAAAGGTTCGAATTTGCATTGACTTCAGGGACTTAAACCGATCATGTCCAAAAGATGATTTCCCCCTTCCTCATATCGATGTTCTTGTTGACAACACGGTGGATACGAAACCCTATCATTCATGGATGGATACTCTGGGTATAATCAAATCCGGTTAGCAGAAGAGGATCAAGAGAAGACCTCGTTCACTACACCTTGGGGAACCTATTGCTACGTCATCATGACCTTCGGACTAAAGAATGCCGGAGCAACTTATCAACGGGCCATGGTGGCAATATTTCATGATATGATGCATAAATTTGTAGAGGTGTACGTGGATGATTTAGTGGTCAAATCTCAAACCCAAGATGAGCATGCTGAGGTATTGAAAAGGGTTTTGGAACGAGCCAGGGAATATAAGCTCAAAATGAACCCCAAAAAGTGCGTGTTTGGAGTATCATCTGGAAAGTTACTTGGGTTCATCGTCAGTAAAAGAGGCATCGAAATTGATCCCAACAAGGCCAAAGCCATTATTGACATGCCTCCACCAAAGAACCTAAAAGAGCTGAGAGGGTTGATTGGTAGGCTACAGTTTGTTCGCCAGTTTATCTCACAGCACTCCCAAAGGTGCAAACCTTTCTATGAATTAACCAAGGCGAAGACCGAATTTAGATGGGATTTGAGATGTCAAGAGGCATTCGATGGTTTACAGAAATATTTGTCAAGACCACCTGTGCTCAAACCTCCGATTCCTGGTAAACCCTTGATCTTATACATCTCAGTTTTGGAAGGATCCCTGGGAGCGGTATTGGCACAATTAGATGATGAAGGGAAAGAGCGAGCATCATACTATCTATCCAAAATCTTTGATCCTTGTGAACAGAAGTATACAACCATGGGGAAAACCTGTGCCACCCTGGTTTGGGTGGTCCAAAAACTTAAACACTACTTTCTGGCCCACGAGGTTAATCTCATTGCTCACATAAATCCCATCAAATTTCTTCTTGAAAAATTTGTCCTGACTGACCGTTTGGCACGCTGGCAGAGCTTTCTCTCTCAATTTGACATCACCTACACCCAACAGAAGGCAATCAAGGGCTATGCAATTGCTGAACATCTTGCCCATCATCCTATCCCAATCTTTGACCCTATCCAATCAGATTTTCCCGATGAAGAATTGATGTCCATTCGATCTTCCAATCTATGGACTTTGTATTTTGACGGGGCATTAAACTCCCAGGGTAGAGGGATAGGGATTGTTCTTCTATCACCCGAAGGTGTCACCATTCCACAGGCTTTTCAGCTCCATTTTCCAGCAACAAACAATATAGCTGAGTATGAAGCCTTGTTGGCCGGAGTGGAGGCCGCTCACTTCTATGGTGTCACTAAACTAAGGGTAATTGGTGATAGTCAGTTGATTCTCCGCCAAGTACTGGCCAAATACCGCACATCTCATCCCAGGCTCAGACCATACCAAGAACTCACCACCTGTTACATCAAGCTATTCTTAAAACTCGAATTCATTCATGTTCCTCGTGCTCAAAATATTCTTGCCGATGCTCTCGCTTCTCTGGCATCTTCACTATCTGTCCCGCTAGGCAGACAAGTTAGGACGATCTATGTCCGCCGACGTACCATTCCGGCAGTGGAGGATGCACGATTCTTGAGGGTTAAAGAAAAATTTGAAAGGAAAGAATACATTGAGCAGAAGGAGGAAGTATCTCTGATTGAGTTGGAGGAATTAGAAGAGGGTGAGAAACCATGGTATCATGAGATTGCAAATTACTGTCAGGATCAGATATATCCACCAGGATCAACTGCCGAAGAGAAGAAAGCCATAAGAAGGGTCTCCCAGAGATACACCATCTTAGGTGGAGTACTTTATAAAAGGAGCTTGGCCGGTGTTCTATTAAGATGCGTAGATGAAGAAGAGGCTGAATTGGTGCTTAAAGAAGCACACTCCGGAGTATGTGGAGGCCATGTAAATGCTCAAGCCCTCTCCAAGAAGATCATCAGGCAAGGGTACTATTGGCCTACTCTGGAGGAAGATTGCTCGATCTTTGTCCGGCACTGTCATCAATGTCAACTTCACGCCGACATGATTCACTCTCTCGTATCTTCCCTTCACCCGATTCACGCCCCATGGCCCTTCGCTATGTGGGCTTTTGATGTTATCGGATCCCTCGGTGACCCAAACTCCACAAACAAAACCAAATCCTTCATCCTAACTGCAACGGAGTACTTCACCAAGTGGGCGGAAGCAGAAGCATACGTGGAAATCAAGGCATCAACAGTCTGCACCTTCATCAAACGCAACATCATTGCCAGGTTCGGGATCCCAGGCGACATCATCACCGACAATGGACCACAATTCATCTCCCAGGAGCTGCATGGCCTTTGCAACAGGTATTACATCAGATTGCATCATTCATCTCCATATTATCCTCAAGGCAACGGTCAAGCAGAAGCTACCAATAAAACCCTGAAAAAAATCATTAAGAAGACTTGTAAGTCTAGCAAGTTCGCGGACTGACCAGATAAGTTAGTTGATGCTCTATGGGCTTACCGCACTTTTATTCGAACCCCAACGGGTCAAACTCCTTATGCCTTGGCATTTGGGATGGAGGCGGTAGTCCCATATGAAGTAATCATTCCTTCCCTCCGAGTCCAGATCTATCGAGATATCCCGATGCATGAACTACGAGATTCTCTTCTCGCGCAACTCGAACTCTTGGACGAAAGGAGACTGGCCGCTGCCGAACATGCTAGATCTTATCAAAACAGACTTAAAAGATTTTATCAGAAGAGGGTGGTGGAGAGAAAATTTGAAATCAGTGAGGTTGTGCTTAAAAGAATATTCGTTAAGCCGGGCGGTCCCCACTCCAAACTTCAACCTAATTGGGAGGGTCCATATGTTATTTCGGCTGTTTATCCCGGTAATTCATATAAGCTAACTAATGCAGAAGGATAAGAACTAGCTCATCCCTGGAATGGTGTGTACCTCAAAAAATATTTCCCTTAGAACAAAAATCACAAAAATCTATAAAATCCAAAGGTGTGAGGAATAATGACAACATCTAATGCTTGCTTGCTCGGTGCACCAACTTGTCACTTAGGGAAATAAGGATAGGCATCATACTGCACACACTACACGCCTAGTTTTGAGATCCAATGATCGGAAGTCAGAGAGAAAGCTAGGCAACGCTTGGCAAAAGAAGGTCAACCTAATCCCGTTCTCTTCTCGTTTCGGTCTAGAATAGATAAAAGGGGTTAGAATGAGGAGTATCAAAAGTGCCCATTGCCTTAGTTGGAAAATGCCTTTGAAGGTCTGACTTCTTAAAAAAAAGAAAAAGGTGCCAAAAGATGGGCAATGACCCCTCAGGTCGGCAAAAGAATAGACCTGTCTGAATGCGTATCAACAAAAGCCCAAAAGTAAAAGACTCCAAAAGATGGGCAATGAACCCCTCAGGTCAAAATCAAAAAAGAAAAAAGAAAAAAGAAAAGACCTGTCCGAATGAGGGCCATCAGAAGAAAAAAGGGCTAGAAGGAAAGACCCAAGGATGTCAAATCCCAAACAGGCAATGCGGGCGCTAGTAGAGAAACAAATTCGACACCCCCGAATCCTATTAAGGACTTACCACCAATCCTCTTCCCTCTTTAACCTTGCGGGTAAGGTTGACCGACTGGATCCAAGAAGAGCCATAGCCTATCAAGGGCGGAAGGTCAGAAGATCTCGGACAAGGCACTTTCTTACACGTGATGCCCACTCTTAACCCTTAGGTAACAATGAAAGGCACCTATGGCAAGCAGGGCAAAGGATGAGATGATCGTGTCCCTCACACCAAACAAAAAAAAATCAAATACTTCAAAAAGTACCAAACAAATCTATAAAGTCAAAAATCCTAAAAAGTGAATATCCAAAACACCCAAAAAATCATAAAAAAACCCAAAATACCGAAAACATTGTAAAACCATCAAAACCCAAAACAAATCTGAAAATCTTGAAACACCTAAAAATTTGCTTCCTAAATTGACTAGTTGCCTTTGCATTCATATTTAATTTCAGTCTTGCATGTTTCCTTTTGTGCATACTTATATTTCTCTGTTATTCTACCTTGATAAGGCCCATGTCCCTTGACAAAAGATTAAGGCAGTTTTCCCCTTTTCTTGCAAGGGTCTAAGCCTAAATAAAGTTCTAATCGCCTTTTGAGTAAACGCAGGGAGTCAGGAAAAGAAGCCAACAACTATCACTATGAAAAGAAAGGTACATCAAAGATAGAAGGGGCCGACACATCACAAATCGTCGCCTCCCTCTACTGGGGCCTGATCACCCGGAGGTGGCATGGCAAGTCTCTCCTCACCTCTTCTCCTATGACTACTAGTCTGAGAGGAACCCGAGTGGGTAGGTCCCCTCAGCGTGGTCCCACGGGAGTCAGAGCGGTGGGAGTGGCTCCAAGATCGAGACTGCAACGCCTGCATCATCAACTGACGATGCTCCGCCTCCACCCGATTGAGCTCTCTGGAGTGCTCAAGGCGAAGATGGAGGATCTGCTCGGACTCTGGTCGTGACAGCTCGACCACGCGAGCTTCCAGTCTCCCGACCTACAAGATGACAAAGAGATGCATCAGCTACAGGAAAAGCAGTTTAAGGAAAAGAATCAAACTTGTACCTCCTGTGTCAGCTCCTCTATTCTCTGAGCAGTATGTAGAAACCAAAAAGAAGCGTCAGTCCTTGAATTCCCAGTTTAAAATGTAATATCTGGCGTAAAAAAAAAAGTAACCGCCCACCCCGCCCTGCCCTCTCTCTCCCTCTCGCCGGTCACCCACCCCGCCCCGCCCGCTCTCTCTCTCTCTCTCGTCGGTTACACCCGCCCGCCCCGCCCTCTCTCTCTCTCTCTACCCGGTTACGGAAGCCCCCCCCTCCTGTATATCTTCCTCCCCGGAACCCCCCCCCCCCCCCCGTCGAAGCTCCCTCTCCCTCTCCCTCCTTGTCCGCCGCCATCCACGCTGGGTGCCATCGTCTTCCCGCGCCAAGCACCAGCGCCTGCGTGACCTGCGGGCCACCCTCCTGCTTGCTCATCGTCGCCGTTCCCCCCGTAGGCCGGCCGCCCGGTCCAGCTCCGCCCGGCCCAGCTCCACCCGGTCCAGCCGCCGGTTCTGCCGGTCGAACCGCCCGGTTTGGCGCCGGTCCATTCATTTCAGATTTGTTGATTTTATTAATTGCAGAAATCAGAGAAAATGCCATAAAAATATGCATAAAATCCAAAAAAATCCTAAAAATTCACAGGAGCTTCCAGGTAGGTTTCTCAAGCTTGTCTATGTATTTGATCTCATTTTTATTAGAAAATATGCATGATTTAACTTATGGACCTTGAATTGACTAGTTTAGACTTTTGACTCATGATTAGTGAATTTTCTCAAAAATCCTTGAATCCAGAACTTTGAAAATGATATTTTGAATATTATGGGACATGTTTGGCATGATTCTGGACACGTAGAACTATTTTCTCATGAGACTTGACCATATGTTATTTATGTATATGTTTATGTGCTAGAATGGGCCTAGAATTGAAATATAATTATGTGGAGTTTTGGAAAAATCAAAAGTCATCAAATTTCACTTTTTGGAACCTGTTTAGGTCAGATTATGGGTGTTTACATCAGAAGTTAGCTTGTTTTGATTATGCCAAGCTTGATTTAAGTTAATTGTCTTGTATATGTGATTAAGTATGTCTAGTTCGGTTTGTCATTTCATGTATGTAAATAAAGTAAATTTTGGTTAGTTTGGTTTCAGATTATGTAATATGTCGTGCATGATATGATTATGTTCATATGGTTAGGTATGGTATATGTTTGATTCAGAATATGTCAATCAAGTCGATTAGTACAAGTCTTGTCTAGTTATGGCAAAATATGTTTAATTTTGGTTTCAGATCATGGGCTATGCTATGCATAGTTAGTCATGTCAATTTGGTCATGATTAGTACGAGTTGTCATTCGTAACAAGTTCAATTATGTCGGGTTATCATATGTCTTGTCAAGTTCGTGGTGGATGTTATGTCTTGCATGAAGGGCTATGAAATTGATGGTTATGTCATGTATGCATGGTATGATCAAGTATGTCATGATTTGAAATTATGTTATGAACTCTTGATATGACGTGCTATGAAGGCTTCACCAGCCTATGTTAGTAAATTGCCCCGTGGGCAGCGGGTAACTTAGATGAATCTGGCCCTCCCACAGATCCCGGATTACCGCGGTTTTCCCTTAGTGTCACCACTGCCTAGGTGCACTTTGGGCTAGCTTATTATATGTTACTGCTATATATATTAGAGCTGGTGAATGCATTTTGTACATGTGAAGCAAGACGACCAATTCCTTGCTCTTTGGCTATGTGTTCTGGAAAGGATATGAAATATGTTACTTGTGTGTCATGTAGGGATGTTAAACCATGTCATGTTAGAAAAAAATCAGATTTGTCTGTTTTAATTTGGTCATGTTAAGTTAAGTCTTGAGGTCATTTAGATGATATTTGTCTAGCTTGTATGGTCTTGTGTGCATTGGTCTAGAATTAATTGGCTTTGGCATAATCTTTTCTTTGAAGATAATTATGTTTCAGATATGGGTTGTGAGATTAATATAGAAGACATTCTATACTTTTGTATTACATCTCAAGTTAGATATGTTACGTACCATTACTTGATTATATGTTATTTACTCGATCGATGGGTGAAGGGTGTAAATCCTACGGAGTCCCCGGACTCACCCCTTTGTGAGTTAAATTTTTCAGCAGGTTTCGAAGATTTAAGAGCTTGAAGATGAGGATCAAGTGGAACCAAGGGAATCAGAGTCATTTTCACATAGAGATTCTTTGTATTCTCTACTTAGGTAGATGATCTTGATTGTTTTTGAACAAGAGTGTGGATAGACTTAGAAGTATGATTCTATTATCTTGTTTTGATGGATCTTAGAAAATTAATTGTTTAAGTTTGGGTTGTGGAATCCAAGTGTTGGGTTTCATTCCACTGTCACGACATTGTGTATTTTCGCTGCGAATTTGTGGTTATGTTATTTAAATTCCAGGTCGTGACAGAAGTTGGTATCAGAGCATTAACCCGGCCGGAAGGTCTATATTGACCTGCCCGGGTGTTTGATATTGATTTGGTGAATTAGATTTGATACTTGGATTATCTATTTGAATCAATTAGATCTGATTTTAGACTTTGAAGATTACATTATTGGATGTCTAGATTGGATAATGGATTGAATCTATTTATGAGGATCAATTTTCAGATTTTGGTGAATATTGAAGCTTCAATTTATGACAATAGGAGGAGATTATCAATTTGGGTCAATTTGATTTTGATATTAGATGATGATTTAATATGTAGAGATTCAAATTGGATGATCAATCAATATATGATAATCAACTTTTAGATTTGGTTGATCTTGAAGTTCAGATTGATAGAATCAATTTATCAATTGAGGCAAGATTTTATTGTCCTTGGTGTAGAGAATTTTAGTATTTAATAGTTGATGGATATCATATGGTTTAGTATCTTTATGAGATGAAGTTCAAATTTTGTGTAACTGGTGAATTGTATTGATTAAATGAATATGATTAAGTCATGATGATATGATTTCTTATTTAAGTGAAGATAGAAAGCTAGTTAGATCGGTAGATTTTCATATTGATAAGTAAGGTGGGTTTTATAATGATTTCATAGGATGATCTTCATGAGAATAATTGAATTATTGGTGTCAGTTAATTGGGATATACTTATGATAAGAGGATATAATATGTATTATTGGAAGGAATGAGATCAATTACTCATAGAATTGAAGGTGAGATTTGTAGAAGATCATGTATATTAGATTGTTTAAGTGGTGCTTTGCTTAGATATTTATAAGATATCACAATCTAATTTATATTATGACCATAGTACCTAGAATCTCTTTTATTAATTACCGATCTAGAATCTGAGTAATTACTCTCCCAATCAATATCCTTGTTTAAGGACTTGAAATCTTTCATCTTTGAATTATTGAATCATAGGAAGTATATAGGCTCTAGGTGATCTAGCTTGATGATTATGAGCTAATTTTGTATCATGGACAATTTGGTTAGATATAGATTTGTTAAGATTTTGATTCATACTAAGAGTATCAATTAAGTTATTTGGAGTAATTGAGAATTGTGATATAACTTCTTTTGAGAAAGAAATTAGATATTATGATATGCTTGTAGAGGTTTAAGGGAATTGGAAATATCTTTGGCATTAAATTGTGGCTCTATAAGTATGGGAATAATTTGGTTATTATTTAAGAGAATACAATGATCAGAATTGAATTCCAAGTTATAAGAAAGTGAATGTTGGTGATAATTTGATGATAATGGTGTTTAGGTCTATCATTTAAAAAAAGAAAATGAATGATGAAGAACGATTGATACTCTTGTTTTAAAAGGATAATAGAATTTCAGTTGTTTTGGATAATGGTCAGATATGTATGATATGAGGATGACATCATCTGATAGATTGATGGAAGAGAGATTGTTGAATCATTATAAGGATTTCATTAGGTAATATATGTGGAATAGTTTGAATTATTCAATTCTATCTATGTGAGAATAATTTGATTTATGCATATTTATTTGGAATAATACTTATATGCGGTCTGAGGTTAGAATGGCATATATTACCTGGAGTATGATGTTGAGTCTATCTTAGGAAAGAACATTTTTGAAATATTACTTGATTAAGAGGTTCGAATGGAAGAGTTGGATATGGAAACGAGATTATAAAGCTAAACTTGAAGAAGAATTAAAATGTTTAGTGTGATTGTATTAGTAGTATTCTTGTGTTATTAAAGATAAGATATTGTAGTATAAGTTTTGAGGATTGGTACTTGTTTTAGGGTTCTGATCACTTGTAAGTTATCAAAAATCTAGTTGATGTCATCGCATGACATCCAAGATTATAACCTTATTCTTTTCGAATCATGAACTTGAGAATTATTCTATCTATCATCATCTTTGCAAAACCTCTCCAATCAAGGAGTACTTGTTACCACTCATCCCTGATTTGTCAATATTAAGTGGAATTATGTTTTGAGTGAATGTAGATTATGTCAGATGATTGTGAATATTTAGTTCAGACTTTGGTTTAGTTGAGAAAATCTTCAAGTCAAATAAAGATAGAAGAATGAGTTAGTGATATCTTGCTAATTGTTTGAAAGCGGTTAGAATTTGGTAAATTTATCAAACATCATAATTGTTTAGAGTTTTAGTTCTTGCTGGTGGTGATTAAATGAGTATGTAAGAATCACAATAGAATAATTATGGTTCCTTAAGATTTGGAATGAATTGATAGTTGAGGAAGTGCGATGCATGACAAATAGATCCCAAATGTATTAGAAAGAAAATATTAGAGATCTTTGTGAAAACTTGATAATTATTTAGAAGATATTAGGGGATTATCATTGGAAAAAAATGGATAAGAGGACTAGGTTGATAACCTTGTCTCATATGGATAATATAATCTTCATTGTTTTAGATAATTTTCAATGATGAGTATGGCATGTTTGAGATATGATAATAAGGATGAGATTTAAGTATTATAATTGCTAAGAAGATTGAAGAATATTGATGTATAAGGAGATTAGAATTGTAAATGATGATTGGTGATGATATTTGAAGATCAAAATTTTAGATAAAGTTAGAGGTTGGAGAGTTATTTTACTATGAAAGAAAGGTATAGAGATATGATTAATTAGAGGAAGATGAATATGATAATTTTGTTAAAGTTGATATGGGATAATTAGATTATCATGCATGATATGATATAGAAGGAAGAGCGCATAACTAGAAATTTTGATACGGATAACATTAGTGGATGATGAGAATTTTGGCACATATATTGTGTATCGTGGTTTGAGAATCTATTTATGAGTGTATGAGAATTGAATCATCTTGACTTCCCCCTTCGACTAGATAGTAAGATTTTGAAATTTCGAGGTCGAAATTTATTTTAAGGGGTGAAGAATGTAATATCTGGCGTAAAAAAAAAAGTAACCGCCCACCCCGCCCTGCCCTCTCTCTTCCTCTCGCCGGTCACCCACCCCGCCCCGCCCGCTCTCTCTCTCTCTCTCTCTCTCTCGTCGGTTACACCCGCCCGCCCCGCCCTCTCTCTCTCTCTCTCTACCCGGTTACGGAACCCCCCCTCCTCCTGTATATCTTCCTCGTGGAACCCCCCCGTCGAAGCTCTCTCTCCCTCTCCCTCCTTGTCCGCCGCCATCCACGCTGGGTGCCATCGTCTTCCCGCGCCAAGCACCAGCGCCTGCGTGACCCGCGGGCCACCCTCCTGCCTGCTCGTCGTCGCCGTTCCCCCCGCAGGCCAGCCGCTTGAGCAGCACCCCCCTGCTGCCTCCCTCCGCACGAGCGCCAGCCTCCAGCGATCGCCGCCGTTTGCCGCCGCGTTGCCTTTGCCTTCGCCGGGACGTCCCTGTTCCGACCGGAACCGCTGCGAGCCGCCCTCTCATCATCACCACCAAGGCCAGCCCTCCTCTTGCCGTCGCCGTCGCCAGGCCAGCGCCGTCGAGCACCGCCGGCAGCCTCCTCAGCCGCGAGCCTGCCCGCCGTCGCCGCCGTCGCGATCTCCACCCGCCGTCGCCACCGTAGACACCGCCGTCGCTGCCGTCGCGAGCCACCAAGGTGAACCGGCCAGCAGCCGCCCGGCCCAGCTCCTCCCGGTCCAGCCGCCAGTTCAGCCGGTCGAACCGCCCGGTTCGGCGCCGGTCCATTCATTTCAGATTTGTTGATTTTATTAATTGCAGAAATCATAGAAAATGCCTGGAACATCTGCATAAAATCCAGAAAAATCCGAAAAATTCACAGGAGCTTCCAGGTAGTTTTCTCAAGATTTTCTATGTATTTTATCTCATTTTGATTAGAAAATATGCATGATTTAACTTATGAACCTTGAATTGACTAGTTTAGACTTTTGACTCATGATTAGTGAATTTTCTCAAAAATCCTTGAATCCAGAACTTTGAAAATGATATTTTGAATATTATTGGACATGTTTGGCATGATTCTGGACATGTAGAACTATTTTCTCATGAGACTTGACCATATGTTATTTATGTATATGTTTATGTGCTAGAATGGGCCTAGAATTGAAATATAATTATGTGGAGTTTTGGAAAAATCAAAAGTCATCAAATTTCACTTTTTGGAACCTATTTAGGTCAGATTATGGGTGTTTACATCAGAAGTTAGCTTGTTTTGATTATGCCAAGCTTGATTTAAGTTAATTGTCTTGTATATGTGATTAAGCATGTCTAGTTCGGTTTGTCATTTCATGTATGTAAATAAAGTAAATTTTGGTTAGTTTGGTTTCAGATTATGTAATATGTCGTGCATGATATGATTATGTTCATATGGTTAGGTATGGTATATGTTTGATTCAGAATATGTCAATCAAGTCGATTAGTACAAGTCTTGTCTAGTTATGGCAAAATATGTTTAATTTTGGTTTCAGATCATGGGCTATGCTATGCATAGTTAGTCATGTCAATTTGGTCATGATTAGTACGAGTTGTCATTCAGAACAAGTTCAATTATGTCGGGTTATCATATGTCTTGTCAAGTTCGTGGTGGATGTTATGTCTTGCATGAAGGGCTATGAAATTGATGGTTATGTCATGTATGCATGGTATGATCAAGTATGTCATGATTTGAAATTATGTTATGAACTCTTGATATGACGTGCTATGAAGGCTTCACCAGCCTATGTTAGTAAATTGCCCCGTGGGCAGCTGGTAACTTAGATGAATCCGGCTCTCCCACAGATCCCGGATTACCGCGATTTTCCCTTAGTGTCACCACTGCCTAGGTGCACTTTGGGCTAGCTTATTATATGTTACTGCTATATATATTAGAGCTGGTGAATGCATTTTGTACATGTGAAGCAAGACGACCAATTCCTTGCTCTTTGGCTATGTGTTCTGGAAAGGATATGAAATATGTTACTTGTGTGTCATGTAGGGATGTTAAACCATGTCATGTTAGAAAAAAATCAGATTTGTCTGTTTTAATTTGGTCATGTTAAGTTAAGTCTTGAGGTCATTTAGATGATATTTGTCTAGCTTGTATGGTCTTGTGTGCATTGGTCTAGAATTAAATGGCTTTGGCATAATCTTTTCTTTGAAGATAATTATGTTTCAGATATGGGTTGTGAGATTAATATAGAAGACATTCTATACTTTTGTATTACATCTCAAGTTAGATATGTTACGTACCATTACTTGATTATATGTTATTTACTCGATCGATGGGTGAAGGGTGTAAATCCTACGGAGTCCCCGGACTCACCCCTTTGTGGGTTAAATTTTTCAGCAGGTTTCGAAGATTTAAGAGCTTGAAGATGAGGATCAAGTGGAACCAAGGGAATCAGAGTCATTTGCACATGGAGATTCTTTGTATTCTCTACTTAGGTAGATGATCTTGATTGTTTTTGAACAAGAGTGTGGATAGACTTAGAAGTATGATTCTATTATCTTGTTTTGATGGATCTTAGAAAATTAATTGTTTAAGTTTGGGTTGTGGAATCCAAGTGTTGGGTTTCATCCCACTGTCACGACATTGTGTATTTTCGCTGCGTATTTGTGGTTATGTTATTTAAATTCCAGGTCGTGACAGAAGTTGGTATCAGAGCATTAACCCGGCCGGAAGGTCTATATTGACCTGCCCGGGTGTTTGATATTGATTTGGGTGAATTAGATTTGATACTTGGATTATCTATTTGAATCAATTAGATCTGATTTTAGACTTTGAAGATTACATTATTGGATGTCTAGATTGGATAATGGATTGAATCTATTTATAAGGATCAATTTTCAGATTTTGGTGAATATTGAAGCTTCAATTTATGACAATAGGAGGAGATTATCAATTTGGGTCAATTTGATTTTGATATTAGATGATGATTTAATATGTAGAGATTCAAATTGGATGATCAATCAATATATGATAATCAACTTTTAGATTTGGTTGATCTTGAAGTTCAGATTGATAGAATCAATTTATCAATTGAGGCAAGATTTTATTGTCATTGGTGTAGAGAATTTTAGTGTTTAATAGTTGATGGATATCATATGGTTTAGTATCTTTATGAGATGAAGTTCAAATTTTGTGTAACTGGTGAATTGTATTGATTAAATGAATATGATTAAGTCATGATGATATGATTTCTTATTTAAGTGAAGATAGAAAGCTAGTTAGATCAGTAGATTTTCATATTGATAAGTAAGGTGGGTTTTATAATGATTTCATAGGATGATCTTCATGAGAATAATTGAATTATTGGTGTCAGTTAATTGAGATATACTTATGATAAGAGGATATAATATGTATTATTGGAAGGAATGAGATCAATTACTCATAGAATTGAAGGTGAGATTTGTAGAAGATCATGTATATTAGATTGTTTAAGTGGTGCTTTGCTTAGATATTTATAAGATATCACAATCTAATTTATATTATGACCATAGTACCTAGAATCTCTTTTATTAATTACCGATCTAGAATCTGAGTAATTACTCTCCCAATCAATATCCTTGTTTAAGGACTTGAAATCTTTCATCTTTGAATTATTGAATCATAGGAAGTATATAGGCTCTAGGTGATCTAGCTTGATGATTATGAGCTAATTTTGTATCATGGACAATTTGGTTAGATATAGATTTGTTAAGATTTTGATTCATAAAGGAAGAAGACAGCATAAGAAAGAAACAGTAATCACCTCAAGAAGAAAACCCATCTCTGAAGAACTGCTCCCGGGGTTGGTAGGTATGAAGGAAGGAGGATCGACCGGCAGATGGTGAGAAGGGAGCTCAGGACCCATGGGCTGGCCGAAGTCAAATTGCTCGAAAGAGGCCTCTGGAGGCTCATCAAAGACCGTCGGCTCGGGGGCAGCTGGGTGGGAACCCAACTCCAGCTCGGCCACGCGCTCGCGGAGCCGTGAGATCTGAAAAGAGGCAAGGGAAACAGTCAACAACATTCAAAGATATTAAAGAAAGGCAAGGAATGTTACCTCATCGTCACGCCCACGCAACTGTTGGCGTGCACCTCGATAGCGGTGTCGCTGAAAGAAAGAAAAGAAGGATCAGTTACCGGCAATGGAAAGGTGCAAAGTACAGAAAATACCTGTCGCTCCAGCTCAGCCTCCAAAGATACTGTCCCTACCCTCAAGCGAGACAGCTCCTCCTGAATACTCTTAAAACAGCATACGGTTAGACATCAAGAAAAGGAAGGATGGTAATGAAAACAACAAGTGCATACCTCTCCACCCTCAGTAAAAAGGTGGGCAAATGTCGCCATATAGCGACACAGATAATCACCACTATCAGATGTGCTGGAAGTCACTGGGGTGCCACCCCTCTTCCAAATCCGAACAGCAAACTGGCCCTCCTTCTTCCAGTCGATCTCCTGGATAAGGCCGCGGGTAGAACGACCCAGGCGCGGGTAAGGGGGGAGGTCTACCCACTCCTGGTGAAGCCCCAATGAGAGCATCATGAGATGCACCCACAGTGGCTCCATCTCGTTCAGGCAGATCAGAAAGGTGTCACGGCCAAAGACCGGACGACCCTCCGATACCCACGGCTACCGATCCAGATGAAGGTTTGAGTATGGGCACCAAACCACCTGAAAAAGCAAGGCAAGACAGTGAATAAGAAGAATCGAGACTGAAAAGAAAAGTAGCAGAATACCTCATGGTGGGGGAAGCAGAGCAGCTGCCTCCTTAGGTTTTCCACCTGGTAGGGGTGGGAAGAAGTAGACCGAGTGGCAACCCAGCTGCTGATGAGCGGGTACTCGGGGTCTGCCTTCAACAAGGCACGACCTAAGGGGATGTAGTAGTAACTCCATACCTGTCAATGAAAACTCAGTTAGTCACCAAAAGACAAGGCAGAATTAATGATGAACAAGAGAGCAAGGCATACCTGAAGGAATGGAGTAAAGCCGACTACTGAAACCGGACCGCTCTCCATCGCTAGTGAGGAGAACAGATACGCCAACATAGCAGCACCCCATGCATACTCACCAACCTTCGACAGGTCGGCAAGAAAGGGAAGGAACCGCAAGTGCACCCTGTCCGTCTTCGAGGCCAGCAGAAGACGGGTGAGGAAGAAAAGGAGGAACCGGCGGAGATCCTGGTCGGCCTGGACGGTGCCCTCCTCACCGACCAAGTAGCGCTCGACGCGTTTCGTCAACACATCGAGTACATCCGCCACCAGGTCATCCTTCCCCACACTGGCATTGCCCAGACCTAGCAAGTTCCTGACGTCTGTGCGCTTCATAACGCGCAATCCGCCGGGGCAGTGTGGGATCGGATGACCCAGAAAGTCCCGGACCATAGCCGAGTAATCGCGGTAGGTCTTGCCGGTGACGGCGCGACGATGGACGCGAAGACCCGTAATCCGGGAAACGTCCTTCAACTTGGGAACCATATGCCCCCAGGGGAAGAGGAAGGAATGGGTAGTGGAATCCCATCTCTCCCTCAAAGCCTGGATGAGGGGGAGGTCTTCCCAGAAGGCAGAGCAGCGGAGCAATGGGCCGAAACCCATTGCATCCAGTCGTACATTCTGGAAATCCTTCAACCCCTTGTAGGCATGGAAGACCATCTCCCAGGATATCCGGGATTTGATCTTCCCCTGCACAAACAAACAATCATGTTAGAAACAATCATCATGAATAATTCAAAAGGGGAAGTTAAGATTTGGTTACCGAGACGGTCGGAGGAGGATGGAGGGAAGGCAGCTCCGTTGGGCCAGGGTCGGCCGAACAAGAAGCCCCAGTGGAGGAGGAAGCGCCGGCGGAAGAAGAGGCTCCGGTGGCGCCAGAGGCACCGCCACGCTCGACACATGACCTCTTCATCATATGCATCATTTCAAAGTGTTAGAACGGGCCCAAAACAGCAAAACAAGGAAGACGGGGGTCTGGTGACTAGGTGCCCCATTTATGGGGCGCCTGGACCAGGCGCCCTCTTGATAGGGCACCTGGCGCCCCATTGATGGGGCGCCAGGCAGAGCCTAGAGCCCCATCAATGGGGCGCTAGGGGGTTTGGCCCCTTTCTCTCTTCCCGTTCCGATCCGGAACGACTCCGGATCGGTTTGGTCCCTTCTGCAAAAGCGAAGATAACAAAATAAACTACAAGTTTGCAGTTTGAAGAGACTTACTATGGTATCCGCACAGCACACTACACACCCCGAGAAGGTCCCACTCAGTAGAAAAACTAAAAAGTTGATGGTGAAATGAAGAAAAGGTGCAGGGGTGAAAATATAAAGTGTCATGGTTAAAATTTTCAAAATTTTTAGAACATGTCTACAAGTAATATTCTTCTTGAAAAACACAAATTCATCAGGAAAACATTGATATTCAATTCTTTTTTGCATATTTTTGCTGGATACTAACACTGACAGGATACATACACGACTTGAAAAGGAACTACATCGAGCAAACCCTAGACCTACACTGATCAAGTCCTAGACACAACAAAAGCAAACAACATATGACTGGACACAATCAAAAGCAGATACAAGTCATCCACCGCGCAGCTTCCTCAGCTTCACCACGTATCGGCTCTTCCAGACCTCGTCTTCGTCCATGTAGGCACTCAGTGAGAAACTCTTGCAGATTCCCCAGATGGCAAGAATGCTCTGGCATTCTTCATCGTCAGCCGCCGTGCCCATCTGACGATCCTTGACAGATGGAATATGGGAGAGACGAGGAACCTTGAGCCGTGGTTGGCCCAACTGAAGAAGACACCGATGTGGGTTGTAGATGATGAAGGAGGTGCTGGTGATCAACCGAAGATCCACCCCAGGAGTGGTAGAGGTACGGACATTCTGGCGCATGACAGCATTGGTAGGACGAACAAATCCACCACTGCTCATAGCCTAAAAGTACAAACGCCAGTCAGCGCGGGTCTTCACCGAAGGGCACTTGTTCATCACCTTGTATTCCATGCAGGGACGGATGGTAAGAGGCTGGAGGGGGCTTCGAGCAAAATGTCGGGAAGCCGTGGCTGGTCCAAAGCACACGTCAAACTTGAAATGCCAGTCAGCTCAGCACATGAACAGAAGGATGCCGCTGAACATGGGCCTACCAATGCTAGCAGAGGTCATGCCATCATAGAGATAGCCTAACACTGAGTGGGCTATGCACTCGTTAGACCAGATACCCTTGATGCAAGGAAGGTAGGTAGGATCGAGCCACCCGTCCTCACATGGGTAAAGGAGCACCAAGGCAAGGCAAGCAGCAACACCTTTGGCACCGGGCAGCAGTAGGTCCTCATTGTCACCGGCGCCTTGAATCACGCCAATGGACCAATCCGCTAGTGCCTCGGTGTAAATATGCCCACCTACCATGATGGACTGAGCCTCTCCGGTGGTCATAAAGCCACGGAGGAAATCCAAACCGGTGACCGGCCCAACAGGAATAAACATGGCCTGACCGTACCCAGGCATGGCACGAAGCCCCAGGAATAGCTCCACCTCTTCTAAGAGGATGGTACACTCAAAGGAGTCAAAAACAAAAGTGTGAGTATCAGGGTGCCACATCTCGAGAAGCGCACCCGCCAGGGAAAAGTCCCAGAAATATTTGAGGAGGTGGTTGGAGTGGACTAGGATGCCGGAGAAGCCCCATCCGCTCAGAATAGTCTGCACATGGATGTTGATGGCGGCCATCAGACGAGCTATCCACGACTCGACCATAACGGCGAGCGCCGGGGAAATTTGAAAGGTCCTGCAGAATAATCACGCGATCAGAAAAGAAGGTTTCGGAACAAAACAAAAAGGGGTTCCTAATAAAGCCACTACCACTCCCATGGACACTCGGTTCCAAATATGGCATGGGACTTCAGAAAAACTTTTCATCTCGATTGAACCGGTCAGACGAGAGGAGGAGGATGCCATCGAAGTGAAGGAAGAAGAAGAACACTGTAGCTGGTGTGGGGGAGAAGAAGGGGAGGTCCCCCTTCTTATAGAGCACAAAAGACTGCCTCGGGAAGGAGCGAGCTTAAAGTCCGCGCAGGTGCCCCACTTATAAGGCGCCTGGCGCCCTATAACGAGGGCGCCAGGCGCCCTGTAAACGGGGCACCAGGCGCCCTATAAGTAGGGCGCCTGGAGCCTTGCGTGGGCCATGGATAAGCCACACCCACGTGGGTTATCATATATATCTTGCATATATATCATTGAAGAACTCGGGTCTGAAAGGGCTGAGTCGGAGAACCCCTTCAAAAAAATCGATGAAGTACTCAGTCACCTTTTAGGCCCGCGGATAAGCCAAAGTCAGATAAACGGGGACGACAGTGTCTTCACGGATGTCCTGACCCATTGCGTTTGACCTATATCTTCAACTATTTTCTTATATTTATCTGTATTTCTTTAAACCCAGCATGCATCATGCATCATCTCATGCATCATCATACTCATACCGACCTTTCTGTTACGATCTTTCTATGGCTTTCTAAGGAGGCTTTGGTCTTCCCAGAAGACACAGTTTTAACCGTGTTTCAATGATTTCATCAAAACAAGAAGTTATTTCATTCAAACCACACCGGTATTCCTGAGCAAAACCCGATGAATTTGAAGAGCCCAACCTTGGTTGATTACTGGTTTCATATTTACTTTTTCGCAACTTACCTTCCACCGAGCCCAGCACACCATGCAGTTCGGGTCCTGGCCGGTAACAGTTCTCCCCCACGTGGGATTTTAGTTATTTACTTTCAGTACTGTTCTTCTCTTTAACCTATCAACCAGAGGGAAGGTTTCGATAAGACAAAGGGTAATCTCGGAGTCCGGTTCCACTCAACAAGGCCAATGAGGGCATGTCTAAATCTACACCTTGGCGTCACCTTTTCAGTTCATTACCACTTCATTCCGCTATGCCACATTATGCTTCGCTACATTCGCCTACGCTTCATTCGTGTCATTTCCCTACAAAGCCGACGCCAAGGCGAGGCAAGCTGTAGACACGCAATTTTGGCCCAGTTGGAGAGTTTAAATTCTTGTTTTCATGGAGAATACTTAAAGCAGATCATGTTTTCTGGACGGATCAAGTTTCTGGCATGTTTCGAAGGGGATCAATAGAGCAATCAGCCGAGCCAAACACCCTGTGTATAGGGCACCTGGCGCCCTGTATAGAGGGCACCAGGCACCCTATATATAGGGCACATGGCGCCGTATTTATAGGGCACCAGACGCTCTATAAACAGGGCACCTGGCGCTCTATATATAGGGCACCAGGCACCCTATAAACAGGGCACCTGGCGCCCTGTCTATAGGGCACCAGGCGCCCTATATACAAGGCGCCAGGCGCCCAATATACAGGGCGCCTGGAACCAAATCAAATCGATTTGACCAGCTAATTTGACCCCCCACAGTGACTCGTCTTGTCGACCTGACAGACCTCATGATGCTGGCACCCCATATACAGGGCGCTATGCCGCATGGCACTGTTTTTCGAAAATGGCCAAAGTGCCCTCTTTTGAGCTATAAATAGACCTCAATTTGGAGCTTGGAGGAGGTTCCAACTTGGTTCCACCGTAGAGCTCATCCAACACCACGTTTCTAAACCATTTTCACCCCCCATAAGCCTCCAAACCAATCCAAAATCGTCCACCAAAAACCCAAAAAACTTCTGTTTCTGTCACCCAGAAACATATTTTTTCTCCAACTTTGAGAGCTTCTACCCGTCGCTCCTATTTTATCCAGCATCCAAACCACCTTCCATTGGCTTAATTTGCATATTGTCTACAAGGAGGAACCCCTACTTCGTCCCGGAAGCCGCCCAGCACTCCGGAGCGGCATTGCGAAGAGGGGAAGAAAATCTGTTCGGGCCAGACTTAGTGCCCCGTATACAGGGCGCTTTGACCTTGGTCAACGCGCCCCATAAGGGGGGCACCTGCTCGTAGCGCCCTATATATATGGCACCAGGAGGGGCAGAAGCTCGTTTTGTTATTTTTCGGAGTCTGATCGCCCGTTTAATCGAGTTTTTGTCTTCCTTTTTCGTCTTAGCACTGTTCATCATGTTATTTGGCATGTCTTAGATCATTTTGCATCTCATATATGTTTAAAAACATACCAAAAATAGGGGTTGGGATTCCGTCCCGATCCGATTAGTTCATCCCCTTTTACATGATTCAGAGTCATTCTCAAGCATGATGCTATACTTGCGCCAGAGCTAATGATTTTCATTTGTCTTTCTTCATGTTTTGTGCAGGACATTCTTAGGTAGATCGATCGGAGTGAAGCTTCAATCCGATCGTAAGTGAAAGAACTCCCTAAAGCTCTCCCTTCTCGGCCGGCCGAGAAAGGAGAAGTTAGAACCTAACAATCTCCCCCTGTTTACATCCCCAAGGTACGACGGTCAAACTCTCTCTTCTTATAGTTCATTTGCTTAATACTCAATCACACTTTGGAGCCTTCGGCTCCTGGCGACCACACTCTCCACCTTACACCACACACGCTCCTTCTCCTCTTCTTCTCTCTCCCTCGCCGACGCGCACGCGCAAGCCGAGCCAGCTCATCCGGGTGCCTACACCTACATGTCAGGTTGGAGTACAAAAGGTCGATTAGCTTGTCCTAATTGCAATAAAGAAACATGTTCAACTTGGTTAGAGTGTAGTGGTAAATTTTGTTATACTGGTCATCGGAGATGGCTAGAAAACAATCATAAATTCCGAAAGATGAGTAAGCAATTTGATTGTCATGAAGAATAGGGTGAAAATCCATTGATGTTGTCTGGAGATGAAATCCTACGTCAATTAGGATATTTTAATTCACGTGTTGCAAAAGGAGACACGAAGAAGATAAGTAAGAGGAAGAGACGAGTTAAGAAGGGGGATAAGACCAAGTATCTAGGGTGGAGGAAAGTCAGTATTTTCTATAGGCTACCTTATTGGAAATCTTTGTTGCTCCACCATAACTTAGATGTGATGCATATAGAGAAGAACGTATGTGAGTATACTAGGCACCCTTCTATCGATTGAAGGAAAGAATAAAGATGGCTTGAAAGCCCATCAAGACTTACAGAAGTTGGGAATAAGAGAATGCCTTCATCCACAAGAAATTGGGTCAAGTAAAATATTGCTTCCACCAGCACAATTCACATGTAGTAAGAAAGAAAAGGAAAAAAAATTTCAAGTTCTTTCAATCCGTGAAGGTTCCTGATGGATACTCCTTTAATATTGCAAGGCGATTTCTCAACAAAGGTAATAAGTTATGAGGGCTGAAGACACATGACTACCATGCGATTATGCAACAATTACTTCCAATTGCTGTTAAAGCACTCCTAAATATTCATGTATCTTCATCATTAAGTGGCATTTGTCACTTCTTCTTAAACATATGTTCCAACGTTGCTTCCACCGAAGACTTTTACCAACAAGGCCTACATGTCTCAAGGGTATTATGTCAACTAGAGATGATATTTCCTCTGTGTTTCTTTGATATAATGGTACACTTAATCATTCATTTAGCAGATGAGGCTAGGATTGCTGGGCCAGTTCATTATAGATGGATGTACCCATTTGAGAGGTATGACATTCACTTCTATATGTAAATTTTCCATTTAAGATAGACCGATATTTATTGTTGTTATTTTTTCAGGTATCTGGGCAGATTAAAGTCTTATGTGAGAAATAGGACTTATCCAGAAGGGTCAATTGCTGAAGGTTATATTGTTGCTGAGACAATTACATTTGCAGCTCGATATCTTGACGATGATGTGGAAACCGATTTGACCGATTTTCGATATTCGTCGTTCGGTTCTGATTGAGATAGATTCTAAAGGAATCCATAGGAATCGTCGCTTCTGCTGCACCATATTTTTATGGACGACTCCTTACACTACAATCCCAAATGACTTTGAGGAGTTAAATAACATCCATTGAGCCTTTCCATCATTAATTACCATACGGATTTAAATCCTCGTTTATACAATGTCTTAGTCGGTCAGGGGTCCAGCACTGACTGTCAACCCCTAAATATTCCAACTCTATGGAATCCTATACTTAGGTTTGAATCAATTGTAAAAATATTTTTTTAATTATCTTAAGTACCTTGGCCAAGGATTTAGAGTACTATTCCATAGGACATTCTTTCTCTCCTACCGAGACTAAACGATCCTTTGTTGTCCGCTCAATTGCCTCCACTGGGTTTCTCTTGCACCCAATGCATCAACTATACTAGGCCATCAAGATGGTGATCCATAAGTCAATAATCAAAGTAAAAGATATATTCGGTAAGACATCTTTGGTGACTCAGGTCAAAGATCGAACCGTGCTATTAAGATGTAAGAATAACCTGATAGACAGTTTGGTAAGATACCGATCAGGTTTTCCTAAATTGGTCAGTTCAGTGAACTCATTATACTAATGAGCACCTATGTGTGTATCTCATTGTCCCCACACTGATGATCAATGAGATCGGTCATTCTCATCACATGAGAAGACATCACGAACACTAGTCTATCCGGATCCTTGATGTCCCATCTCAATGATCCTATGACTAGGAACATTTAGATCACATATCTTTAGATGATCGATCTCATTATCATGATCTCATCATGATTCAATCATCATTGCATGTGATAAAGGACTTCATTACGATATACGCTTCTAATAAAAGCTAGTAACGAAGTTTTGCCTATTTAATTGAATGAGATATTCCTAGAAATGTTGAATCATATCATATATGATTAGCTTGTCGGGCATACATTTCTATCAATCGACTATTAACTCCTTAATATACCAACTATATAGGATCCTATACTCAGAATTGGATCAATTGAGAAACTCCTTTTCAAATTATTCTATCTACCCTAGATAATGATTTAGAATACTATCTCATAGAACATTCACTCTCACTTACCGAGAGTGGACGATCCCTTATTGTCTGCTAAATTGTCTCCATCGGGTTTTCTTCGTACCTAATCTATCATTACACTGAACTATCTAAATAGCGATTGATAAGTCAATGGTCAAAGCACAAGTTTTATCTTTGGCAACTTAGCTCAAAAGTTCAACCATGCAACCGTGATAATAGAAAACCCTAATTGATAGTTAGATAAGATAACATTTAGAGCTTCTAATTAAGTCAGTTCA
Organism: Cryptocoryne crispatula var. balansae; assembly: GCA_036172225.1. Lineage (NCBI taxonomy): Eukaryota > Viridiplantae > Streptophyta > Magnoliopsida > Alismatales > Araceae > Cryptocoryne > Cryptocoryne crispatula. The sequence goes on from CM069928.1 coordinate 24,445,832, forward strand.
GTAAACTCATTCAACTAACACATATATATGTATATCAGTGTCTTCACACTAATGACCAATAAGGTCAATCATCCTCAACATATGAGAAGATATCACATACACTAGTCTATCTAGATCATTAATGTCTCATATTAAGGATTCTAAGACTAGGAACATTTAGATCACATACCTTTAAATGATCGATCTCATTATTATGATATCATCATGATTCAATTATTATTGCATGTGATTAAGGACTTTATTACAATGTACACATCTAATAAGAACTAGTAATGAAAATTTACATAATTAATCAAATGTGATATTTCTAGAAATATAGAATATTATTATATAAAATTAGCTTGTAGGGCATATATTTCTATTAATATCCCACTTGTAATCACTCATCTGGTTGATCTCTATCAGCTTGAGGTGAAGCTTAAACATTGAGTAACTGCTTCAGTTTTTGGATCTGCAATTTTATTAATGGAAGATACTATATATTTAATTATATCTTTATAAGCTGTAATCTCTTTGATTCTATGGTATCACCACAAAAGTTTTATACTTTTGATTAGACGTCGGCTCTGCCCTATTATTTTCTCAAAATAATAATACACTTTCAAAGAAAATTAGAATAATCTCACATTTTACATGAACATCTTCCTCCAAAACTATTTCTCAAGTAGTGTGTAGCTATTATGTAATTATATTTATATTAGTTGTAAAATTTACAAGGTTTGATTACTTTGAACTCTTCTAGCTCACTGAACCATCATTTTAGACTTATTATCAAACTTATTTGATTAGAAGCTTGTATTTGTAAAACTACAAAACTACAAGTTTTATCCTCAACAATATAGAGATACATTTTTAGTGCTTCTCAAGTACTAAATGATACATATCTAAACTATCCAATGACTCTCACTGAGATCTTCCTAATGAATGCTCATAACACTTAGTGTATTAATCATATCATGTATGTAGCATCACATACATGATAGACCCCTATGGCAAAAGCATAGGGGTTTTACTCATCTGCTCTCATTATCTCTCAAGAAGTCTATAAAGACATCTCTTTAGAGAGATCGAGTTCACACTACGTAGATAAGAAGCCTATCTTGAGTTTACCAAGTCAAACCCTTTGACTATGTTGACTACATATGATAACTATGTATTTCCTTTAGATCTATCTCCATAGTTCTTAAAACCCAAATTATGTTTGGAAGATTATTTTGATTGCTAGGCTCATTAATGATAACATACCTACTTCATTATTAATGAGTAGCACTTCATCCACATAAAATGTCAAGAAAGTAACATCACTCCCACTTATCCACTTGAATACACAAGGCTCCTCTTTATTCTTAACGAAGTCACAATATTTAATCTCATTAAATATTTTTATACCATCTATGGAAAGTTTCATTCAGTCTATAAATGGACCTTATACACACTCTATTTGGATGTTAATAGGACTTGATTCCATAAGGTTGTATCATATACACTACTTCTTAAAATACCTAAGAGGAATACTATCTTAAGATCCAATTGACATATCTTATAGTCATTCTATGTAACAATCAAAATCCAAATGGAATAATCCATGGCATAGATAAAAGGTCTCATCATAGTAAACTATTTGACTTAGATGATATCCTTTTCAACTATCCATACCTTGAAGGTCTCCTCCCTACCTTCTAATTCATTCCAATCTATTCTTTAGTGATCCATTTATACCTTATAAATACTATATTCTTAAGTGGATCTATTAAGTTCTAAACTTGATTAGAATAAATAGAATTTATTTTGAATTTTATTCTTTTCCCATTTTAGAATCAATATCTCATATTGATTCTATATAGATCTTAGGATCGATATCTTTTTATCTTATATATCATTTTTCCATCAAAGATATGTCCCATATATCTCTTAGGTTGAATGGACACAAGTAAATACCTATGAATTTTCCATGTGTAATTTTTAGCTAGTACCTTAATAGAAGTGGCCTTGGGTTGTGGGATCGGAATATCTTCTATATTTTCCTTGCTCCTACTATCTTTTTTAAAAAAGAACTCTTCCTCTAGAAATATGGTGAGCTGAGCAACATATACCCTTCTTTATAAGGGTGGTGTATTTAATATCAATAAGTTTCCTTATGATATCTCACAAGCAAACATTTCATAATTTTATATACTAACTAGTTAGGGTTATACTTTTTCACTAGGCTGACATTCTAAAATCTTAACTTGCTTAAAGTCAAGTTTTAACCCTTTTCCATATCCTATGTAGAATAATCAGAATAGATTAAGGAGGTACCAATTTAAGATAAAATGGTTATATCGAGTACTTATCCCTAAATAGACCAAGAAGATTTTACAAAGATTATCATTGTCCATATTATGTCCTACACAATATGGCTTCTTATTTTAGCTATTCAATTAAGCTAAAATATATAAAGAGGTGTCCATTAAAATTAGAATTTATTATTCATCAATTATGTGTAAATTATGTACTTAAGTATTTTCCTCATTGATTTTATCAAAGAGTTCTAATACTCTTTCCATTAGTATCTTTACTTCATTGAATAATATCAAATAATTTCTCAAAGATCTTGGATTTTCACTTCATTAAATACATAGCTATCCCTAGAGTCATCAATTTTGAAATAATGAAGTAGGAATATTCTTTTTTAGCTTTAATAAATATGGGCTATCATACATCTAAATGTATGAGTTCTAACAACTCATTAGCCCATTCTCCATTTCTACATTAAGCGAAAAAGTAGATTTGTCTAAATAAACCCATTTCCTTTTCAGAGGAGTATTCACACATATCATTAGAGCTTACATATATAATATCATTAAATAATTTATTAAGCTCCCACTAGAAAGCACTTTGCCATTTAATATTTTAGAACATCTATCATTTCCATTACAAGCAAGAAATAATATAATGTTCCTATAGAAGGATGTGATAGAAATCTTAATAATTAAGACATCTTCAAAAAACTATTAAAGATATGTATCTCCTACTAGTAATGTGGAACTTTTACATCATTTCATGTGTAGGTCAACATCTTTTTTATTAAGTCTTCATTTACTTGTCATCATCTACAACTCCTTGTAAATATAAGATGCATATTCAATATCTTATACTTTTATATGCATCTCTAGTATCTAATATTATGATATACATATATAGTATCTAATACTATTAGGTGTATATTTAAGACAAAGTAGATTTCTATGACATAGATGCATGAAGCTTCTCAAGCTCTACCTTTGCATTATGTACAATATGCTTTGCACTTCCTCTTCCACCTACCATCATCATGATAGTGTAAGAATTCTATCTTATTTAGATTTTATTATCTTGACATTTTTCTTTGACTTTTAACTATCTCCTATTTCTATTTAATGATCTTACGTCTTGCTATTAGTCTCACCAACAAGAAGTATTTAAGATATTATTGTTCTAACCTACCTTTAATAAGCTCATCACTATGAGCCATGATGGATCTTATATCCTTCTATCCATGTTGCCTCTATAATTTTTGTATCTCATAGAGGCTAATATCTTGTATAAGGCAAACAATGCATCTTTTCATTTAATTTTATAAGATAAGATCTTATCTTGTCTTATATTATTAGATAGTTTAGGAGATACCTACTTCTCAAGTATGTTAGTTAATTGGTCAACCATAAAAACAATTCTATTGGTTCAAAACCGGTCTAAGAAGTGTGAGTTATTAAACTACTTGGCATCTTATATGCCTTACTAGGTGCCTTATCATCATATTCAACAACTGAGATATAATTTTATTAATGTAACGTTGCATTCATTCATTAAAATTAAGATATGGTCTTTCATCATAATTTATGATCTCACTATTTTCGGTGAATTTGCATAATCCTCATTATGCAAAGATGGTATATCACAATGAAATCTTAGTAGGGACTATGACCCTTTTAATTTTATGGTGATGACCTTGTGGGAAACATGGCAAGCCATTCCATACTTAATTAATAGGTAACATTTGTCAATTGCAAGCCATGCAACTCTTAGTCAATTAGCCACTAGAGTTATAACCTTGTGGGAAACACAACAAACTATGTACTCTAGTTAGGCCAAATCCACTTGTTACATTATGAGAATCAATTCAGAACATAGCCCTTGTGGAAAACACAAGAAGTCCATGCCAATGGTCCACCCCAAAGTTAGGTAAATGTCTTGGCCATAATCACCAATCTTTTGCTGAATGAGTCTTGTGGAAAACACAATAGACTCATCCAATCTAGGATTGGCTCATTAAGACCATAATAGCAGAAGGTTATATGAGTCATTCTTAATGTTTCATGTTTATCGACATAATTTAAAATGAGAAGGAATTATATTGTAATCTCATTAATAATATGTGCTAAGTATATATTACCTTTGAAATATCATATATATAAGGTATACCCTATAGCACACATCCACATGTCAAATATGCATAAAAATGGGTGATCGTGAACTTAACCCAAAGCATTCACCTAAGGCACCCCTATAAGTGCAAATTCTTACTTTAGACGCTTAAGTTGGCATGCTCTTACTTCAAAAGGGTGCTTCTCGAAGTGGTCTCACTCTCTAATCTTTCATGAACTGGCTTCTAACCATTACTAGTGACTTAAGGGTATGTAGACCCACAAATGTACATAGAAACCTTGGTGTTAACCAAAGGGTGTACATTAATGGAGGAAGGTAGAATGTACAATCAGATTGTATAGAGAGAAAGGAGGCACATGTAGGCCCTATGTAATAATAAAATAAACATAATTAAATAAGCAATCACAAGTCAAGCACATTCTAAATCTATGATCACCTCCATACACACACTAACATTCATCACATGAATATAGAATGCATATATGATCATTATACAAAATATATCATATATACCAGAAAAAAAAATATAATGTAATTTTAAAATTTCCAATTTTGTGCATGTCGAATTTTTATGAAATAAATAGCATGAAAACAACATATAGATAATTTATATGGTATAATCAAGCATATCTAAACTATTTAGAACTTTTATGCATTCTCAATACTGTTTAGAGTAAAACATAAATACCATATTTTCTATTATGTAAAATTACATTTTACAGAATTAATTAAGACATTAATTAATTAAGTTAAACCTTTAAAATAATTTTAAAGCTTAACTATAAATGAATCTATGTCAATAAGACTTAATACCATACAACATGTTATTAAATACTTTAAAACATGTCAAATAATATTTTGAAACTTTTCATAATTTTTTTGGAAACTTATGGGAATTTTTAATATTTTCTATGATTTCAAAAGAAATTAAAATCAAATAATACAAAGTTTTTGGTGCATTATGCCATCCAGCGTGCTCGCTCGACTTCACCACCTATGCACCACGGGCACTAGTGCATTGCCCCATTGCCATGACTGCAGGGCTAGCATCGCCCAAGCGTAGTCCCCTGTGCGTGCGACTACCCAATGGCTATCAACTCCTGGCCAAACCAGGATCCGCGCTATAGTGTCTTGCTAGGTCTACTTTACGCCCTGTTTGGTAACACTATTAGGTACCTCTATCACTATCAATTTTAAAATTGATATTGATAGGAACTATTAAGAGGTATTTGGTTAATTGTATCAATTTTAAAATTTGTAGTGCAAACAAAGCATATTATGTAATACAAGTGTCCACTTGTATTACTTTTGATATTGATACTCCAACATTTGAAAATATTAATATCAATATTGATATAGTACCAAAAATGAAACTCTAACCAAACAGGCCATTAGACTCTATCTTCTTCACTTGTTAACAACCTATTTGGTAACTATATTAGTTACTTGTGTCAGTATTAATTTTAAAAATAATACTGATACATGACATTAATATGTGTTTGGATAACAGTCACAATTTTAAAATTAATAGTAATAACTCATCAGTTTTAATACAGCCATGTACCTGTATTAAAAATGATATTATTTGCTCTCACCTACCCTCGATCACGACTCTCCACCCGCGGCTGCCTCCGTCGAAACCCTCGTGCTCGCGATTGTTGTCGAAGCCCTCAAGCCAGTGCCTCACCGCCTGCAGCGCTTCTCCCTCGATCGGTCGAAGCTCGCATCTGGAAACCGTCGTCCCTTCCGGAAACCTCACACGTGCTTCTCTCTTGGTTGGTGGGAAGCTCACATCCAGAACCCTCCTCCTCTCACGCTTCTATCTCAATCAATTGAAGCCTACATCCAAAACCCTCGTCCTCTCACACTTCTCTCCGTGCCGACGATCACATTGAAGGTCCCGATCGAGTTGCAGCCAAAGCTCCCTGTTGCATCAAAGCTCCAGCAGTTGAAGTGCTTATCCACAATCGAAGGTATAGTGTTTCAATCGTCCAACTTTTTCACTCCCTGGGACTCCCCCGTCCGCTCCCGACACGAGGACAAGGTGATCGTGATTGGGTGGAAGCCTAGCCGGTGTCGGTGAGTAGCAAATCGTACCATCGAATCTCTGCCTTCCCCTATTTTCGGCCATGGCGAACCGTCACCAGACCCGTTTGGCCGGGAGTATGAGGGCGCCAGCACGTAACTTCTTTGATGCTACTCTGGGAACTTCACCGCCACATGTTCCTTTCTTGCAGTTGCCTCGACTCCTTCTATCGACGCAAGATCAGCGCCGTTCCATTCCTTGGCAGCACTCTCAGCGGCTGGTGGTGCCTCTACTTCAAAGACAGTCGGGCTCTGTTCCTTCTCGGAAAGAAGTGCCTTTAGCTTGGTGTTCTCTCTCCTACAGACTTCCATACTTGTTTTGGCCACATTAGCCTCGTTCGACGCCCACTTCATGATATCTCTCATCTTGGCATGCTCCTCCTTGGCTTCTTGCTGTAGTTCTAGCAACCCCCTGTTCTCCTGAGCCAAGTATGCAACTTCCGCCTTCGACTCCTTCAGGCAGTTGACAAAGCCCTCTTCTGTTGCCGTCCACTCCACCGCCGACTCCTCAGCTTAGGCCCTCAGCCTCTTGACCTCCGTCAACACTACCCGAAGTTCATCTTCCTTGGTTCTCAACCTCAGTTCAGGTGGTTGGCTTCCCGACGCGCCTTCTCCAGCTCCAACGATGACTGTGTGATCAACTGCCGACTTCAAAGAGATGCATCCCATACTTTGTAAGTCAAAGTACTAGCGTGCAGCAAATTATGTCAAATTTGGTCTCTTTAACCCATATATTCTATGCCTTCTTTTCTTAATTTGTCTAAAAAAGTGTCCGTAAAAGTATTAAAATAAAAGAGGTGGCATTGAGAAACCAGTGCAATGAACCAACCAAGACTTCATGATCTTTGGTCACATCAACATGCATCAAACCCTGCAATTTCTGAGAAATTTGTCTTGTTTCCACTGCAATTATATGACTCAAGATCATGTCTATGTGGCATGCCATTTAAGGGACAAAGACTTTTAGAGATACTATTTAACGTACAATTTCTCTAGGGACAAAAAAAATTCAATTCAATTGGAATGAAATCTTCTCTTAGGATATGATTCCATCGTACCTATATAAATGCTTCCATGATGTAATAGGTGATGCCTTCCAAGTGAAGTGTTCAACATGAATCAATGGCTTGTCTTTTGGAAGTTTTATGGCTTATATTTTGCCCATTTCTGGTGAACATAAAAGCTTTCATCATCCTGTATCACATCATTTTATTCATCATACCTTGTTTTTAATTGTAGTCATGCATATCCCCCATCTTTTGTACCTTGACTTTGCCCATTGCTATTAATTATGAAGGCTTAATTGCACATGTATGATCACATGACAACTAAAGGTACCTCCTTTTATATATGTTCTTATTCTCTTTTGTTGTCTTTATTATTGTTTATTTGTTGTTTGTTTGGTTTGCCTATATCCTTTATTATTGAACTTATTAATATCTGATTTTTTCCAGTACTTGGACTGTTGAAACATCTTATTCAATCTTTTTGAAGTTTATAAAAATCTTCACCTCCAAGCTCTACGCTCAAGAAGTAAAATTTCCTATTTATTTACTTGGACTATTTTTCTTTATAGTACTTGGACCGGTTTTGATGTCCTTGTTTCAGCTCGTCATCTGTGGACTTCAGGTGTATTTATCCTACATGGTTGCGGCATATAAAGGAATATTGATCCCATTTATTGTGCTTGCCCAAGAAACATTTCAGGTGCTTCAAATAGCAAGTAATTGGCGGATGGCCTAGGCAAACCCACAAACCTCGGGAGAGAAGCCAAAAACAAGCAGCATGGTTCTTCTTTTTGTTTATATGTTCCACACATTTGGGAGTTCATGCTGTGGAGTATCTTTTGTGCTCCTATGTCTTTTTTTGGACTCTACTCCTTCTAGGTGTATAATGAACAAGGTGCACTATCGTGCCACTTTTTTTTGTTGGTCAATATAAGTGTATGTGTCTTGTTTGTTACTCATGATAAGTGTATGTTTCTTACTGTCATCTATTATAAGTTACAACACTTTATTTATTGGTCCGGTGTTTGTGGATCAGAGTGTTGTAGACCTTGATATTCTTTTTTCTGCAGTCTTGCAGCAAGAGTGGTTGTGCTTGCATATAGAAATGTTGTCATATTAGATGAAAAAATTTCTGTTGATATACCTCAAGGTGTTATAATGTCATCATTTTTGTAAAGACTTTTTTATTTACTAAATACATGAAATTGGTTAGAGAGTCAAGCAATGATGATATATCTCAAAATGTTATGTTGTCATCATTTTTGTAAGGATTTTATTGGTTGGAGAGTCAAGCAATGATAATATTATCATATTTTACTTTAAATTTATTATAAAAAGTAAAATTTCTAAACATATTTTGTATTTTTATAAATATCATTATTTTTTTATATTTTTAATAATATTTATATTTATATTTTATTATTAATAATAGTTTGTGTTTAATTAATCAAATAATAATAACTTTGATATTGATATTACATTATCAAACATCTCATATCAATTTTAATATTGATATAGCATTACCAAACGGTTAAAGAGATTTGATACTATCATTTTTGATATTGTTACTCCATCATCTTAAAATATCATTATCAAAATTGATATTGTATTACTTTTAATACTCTAACCAAATAGGCCATAAGGCACTACAGTTGATAGACTTGACATTGTTCATTCGATAGGATAATACACCACAATACCAGTCCTTATCTCCTTATCTCGAGATTCAAAAAATCTTAAAAAAATATGCATTAAAATTTTCATCAAATGAGGATTCTGAAACAGGTTGGCAATATATCAAAAAAAAATCAAAGTGAGGAAGAAGAGAATGTAGTCGACCATATTTCTAAAAAGAAATCACTATCTTTCAAATTGGATAACTCTTTATCTTGAAGGCCAAAAATTCTCAAAACATACAATATGGAATTTTCATCAAATGAAGCTTCTAAATATGCATATATCTCTTCATATAAAAAAATTATAACAATAGGAAATCATGGAGAAATAGTGCGGCACCGCCAAACGTAGTAGAACCCTAGATTGTTAGAAAAAATTGCAAATCTTCTTCCACCGCCAACATAAGAAGCAGGAGATCATGGATAAAAATAAAGTATATTACCAATCCTCTAAAACTTTTTCAAAGCTTCAATTCCCTCCATGGCCGGAGATTTCACAACATTCCCAAATCTAGGTGATGCTTCGGGCATAACAAAAATAAAAATTTTGAGGCTTCTCTTGGACTTTACAACAATAAAAAGTTTGAAAATATTATGGCCTTCAAAACCCCTACATCACTATATTTTACTAGATCCAACCAATCTCTTATCTGCATAATATACAAATTATGGTAGCCTCGACAAAATAGACATCTACATAGATTCAAGAACACATGAAATAACATCGATTCAATGTCAGTTTTGACCGAGACATGAACCTAGATTTGATACCACCATAAGGAATTGTTTCATAAAATTTGGTGCAACGTAAGTAACGATTCCTATGAGTTCATATTGATATTGTCTCAATCGGAACCAAATGATAAAACTGAAAGCTGATCTCTACAAGTTCGAATATACCAAATAGAGATTCATTTAATGTCATGGAGAGAAATAAGAAAAACTTCTTAAGCCCTTTAAACTATTCAAATATCCGGTCTCTAGCACTATCCATATGAATTTCATCCACAACATGTTCTCCTATCAGACCGGACTTGATAACTCTTCCTGAATTGAGCTTCATCACCCATGGACGCCTTGCAGAGAGAGAAGAAGGTAGGGAGGAGGCTGAGAAAGTGGCTTTCACCCTTAGCTTGATAAGGTTTGGCTAAAATCATTGATATTTATAGAAAATTTGATATTTTTTAAAAACTTAAAATCTCCATAAATTATGTCTTTGCTCCTATACTTATGAATAAGTTTTTATATATGTGACCCACTAGGATTAATAGCCTATTTGGTTGAGATATAATTACAATAGAGCAATTCTATTTAATTTAACTAAATCCGTATTGTATTGACATATTCTAAACTTAGACAAAAATAGTGTACATGGAAAAACATTATTCACACATCATACACATACATGCTCCACAATTACAATATATGTAATGACACTATTCTCAGACACAACCACCCACAGGACATACTAAGAATCCAAATAAATAGAGAAAATGCATAAAAATCATCCACATGAACACACATACTCTAATGCACATATTTATAGTTTTCTAATTTCATGTGGTATGGTTCATTTAATTTAATTATTCACTTCATCCAAAATTTAACCATAATTACATGCCACCTAAACATTTCTACTTATTATCCAAGTGATTTCAACTGAAAACTTAATTATTTAGTTATAGAACAATTTTCATGCCATTAAACATCAGATATAATTAAAATATCATTTCTTGAATCATATCATATTTCTAGCCTTATCGTACTCTAATTAATTTATAATCACAAGAAGAATTCAATATATATTTAACACCTAATTATCAATCAAATAAAATATTTTAAATATTAAAAATAAATGTTAACGATATAACAGGTATGAACGTAGCAATGGGCCTTTGGGTGGATGGTGCTGTCCGGGCGGACTGAGCAAGTGTTGGGCTTGATAGGCATGGGCCGGCCTGGTCTGGATGCTGAGCCCACTGGTGACAGGTGGCGCCAGCCATGCACGTGGCACAGCTGTGTGCTCTCAGGCCCCACCGTGCTGGGCCGCGAACACGAGAAGAATTCATGTACTTCTTTAACATTATAAATTTCATGTCTCCCAATTTTTTATCTCTTATGCAAGTGTACTTCTTCTGAAACACAATCCAGAAAGCTGGCGTCCGGCGACCGCCTGGCGGATCTCTCGCGCCCGGCGACTGCCTGGCGGAACCCTCGCGTCTGCTGGAACTCTGGCGTCCGGCGACCGCCTGGCGGAACCCCCGCTGGCGAAACTCTCGGCTGATATCTCATCTCTTGCCCAGGTTTTTCCGGTTGGTGATCTTCGGAAGGCAGCTCCATGTTCTGAGTTTATTTTTTCCTGGTGTTGCTTTCTTCAGAGGGTACTCTTTCAGTCTATTTCCTCATTTCGCGATGCATCCTCCGGTTCTCTCAGTTTGATCCGATGTCTATCAAGTAATATCTATTGAGTTTTTTTTATCAGTTTTTTCTTTCCCCCTCTTTCGATTGTCTATAGGTGGTCATAGTCTGTCTTCCTCTTCTTTCCCATCGTCGTTGAAGATGCCCTTGGTGTTTTTGGGCTGGTCTGTTTCTTGGCTGTAGATCTCTCTGGTTTTCGTAGGTTTTGCTCGGATTACCAGTCCCTCTTCTTGGTCTTTTACCCTGGTTAAGCTAACTCTAGTTATCCTCTATTTCTCCGCCTATCTCTAGCGAGGTCTGTTTGTAACCCCGAACCGCTTCAGCTTTATCTCGGTCCTTCCAGATTTTTCTCTTCTCTCTACCCTTCGTTGTGTCGTTTTTTAGGGCTCTGTCTCCATCGTCTTCAAGGCTCTTTGTGCGTTTTCCCTCTGGATTACTCTTCAGGGAGCACCAACTAGCGTTTTTTCCTTTCTCCAGCTATCTCTGTCCCGTCTACATCTTCCCTTAATCTCCTCTCCTTTACTTGTACTTATTTATACCTCAGTAGTTGTTCTTTTCGGTTTGATTCGTGGCCGATGGCGGAAGATCACATCCTTTCTCAATTCCAAAAATTGCTTCTGCCCCCAAATCCGTCGGAACCCTTGCGTTTAGACCCCCCTATGGTCTCTGGTGACAATCGCTGGAAGAAGAGCCTGGTGTTAAAGATTTTATCTCATAATACTGTTCGGCCGGCTGGGCTTAAGGAGTGGATTCGTCGTATGTGGAATCCCACTCCGACTTGGTCTTTGCTGGATTTTCCGGATGCTGCTTTTCTTCTTACGTTTCAGACTGAAGAGGAGGTGGATCGGGCCTGTCGGCGTACACCTTGGTTCTTCAATTCAGACCTCCTTTTGATTGAAAGAGCTCGACCTTTCACAGCCCCTTCGGACTACAAAATACACCATGCTGATCTATGGGTTCGCATATATGATTTACCTCAAGAGCTATTAGTCCGACATATTGGTATGACTCTTGCTTCTCAGATAGGGACACCGTGGGATCCGCCTTCTGACATTGTGGCTTCCTGGAGTTTGTGTGCACGCATTAAAGTCAGATTTAATGTTTTGCATCCCCTTCCTTCTGAGGTAACCGTGAGACTTCCAGATGGTACTGTCAAACCTTTTGAGTTAGCTTATGAACGGATAAGCAAATTTTGCTACTTTTGCGGTCATTTAGGTCATAATCATGGAGATTGTGCTGCTTTATCTCACTGTCTCGCTTGTATCAAGCCTGAATATTCGGATCGACTTAAGAAATCAATGAAACGACAACTGGTATTCAGATTTGGAGACTGGCTTACTACTACTGGAAGACAAGCCCTTGGAGGTATTCGACCTTCTGATCATGCCAAGACGCCTGTGTTCCCAAAAGATCAGTTAGAAGATTCTTCAATGGCTCATCAGGAGGCCAACATACCAGATCATATGCCTCCTTCCATCACATCGCTGTTGGCTCTTCCAGCCCCAAATACGTCTGAGTTTTCGCAAGGCATCTCTTCTAATATCTCCACGGCACCAGGCAATTCTGTGCTTATTCAGTCTTCAACCAGTTATACTCGGCAAGCTTTGGATCATGAGGACAGTTCAGTGCTTTATCCTGTTCCTTTATCCGACATTAGTCCGCCCTCTTTTACTTTACTTTCTGATCCTGATTTCCCAATGGATTTCCAATCGGCCCGAAAAGCAGGGTTGTCTAAATTTTCAGTCTCTCCAGTCAAAGCTCCTATGAAAAAACAGCATGTTAAAGATAAACAGAAGTGGAAGACATATAAACAGGTGCTTCAGCACTCTTCTTCTGAAGGCTCTCTAGTCCTTCCACTTAAAATTGAGGTGATTTCCCAATCAGCCCAAGATTTTCAGGGTGAGGCAGCTGGCCCTCCACAGCTGCCCGCCTCTCAATGAAGCTTATTGTTTGGAATTGTCGGGGAGCGAATGGACACCCGACAATTCGACACATTGATTGTTTGGTCCATTCCATACAGCCTCATATGGTTTTTCTCTCTGAAACTAAAAGTTCTCTCCCAGCTGCTGAACAGTTTTTTAAAGTCCGATCACTCACAAATTACTTTATAGTTCCTTCTAGTTCCAGGAAAGGTGGTCTCTGGTTATGGTGGGACTCGAGTCTCCATGTTCAGGTGATCTCACATTCTGACTCTTGGATTGCAGCCATCGTTCAGATTTCTGATTTTCAGTCTCCTTTTTTACTCACGGGTGTATATGCTCCTACTCTGGATGATGGACGGGTGTCTATGTGGAATAATTTGTCCTTGCTTATAATGGAAATTTCACTTCCTGTTTGTCTTATTGGCGACTGGAACTGCATTAGGAGAAATTCGGATAAATGGGGAGGCCGTCCACCCATTCCAAACCATATAGCTCATTTTAACTACTTTGTGGATTCTAACTGTCTTTTGGAACTCCAGAATGACGGGCCAGTTTTTACTTGGAATAATAAACGTATCCTCTCTCAACATGTTCGTGAAAAACTTGATAGATGTTTGACTTCTTCTTCATGGGTTAGCTTATTTCCTCAAGTGCAACTTCATGTGTTACCTGCATGCAATAGTGACCATAGTCCTTTTTATTTGAATACTAATCCACCTATGCAGAAATCTGGTTACTGGTTCAAGATGGAAGCCATGTGGTTGAAGCATCCAGCTTTTAAGTCTTATGTCCAACAAGTCTGGAAGAACTCTCCTGATTTGAATATACAATATGGTCAGAAGATGAAGGTTATCAGGTGGCGACTGTCCCTGTGGAAGAGAGAGATTTTTGGCAATTTCCAGCAACAATTAAAGCAAGTTCAGAAGGAATTTTCAGATCTGCAAAATCAGTCCCCCTCACCTGATTTGTTGTTGCAGGAAGCTAGTTTGGAAAAGAAATTACATTACTTGGAGGATTTGGAGGCAACATATTGGAAGCAACGTGCAAAAGCCTACTGGCATACTTCAGGGGACCGGAGTACAAGATTTTTCCATACTAAAGTGTTAAACAGAAGAAGATGGAACAGAATTCAGGGAGTGTACAAACCAGATGGTTCCTGGTCTTCTCAACCAAATGATATAAAGTCAGTTTTTTGGAAATACTTTACCTCTCTTTATTCTGATGACTCCTCTTCCTCTTCAGCTTCAGGACATGCTCAAGATATCCGGCTCTCTACAATCAGTACGGATCATCAAGTTGGCCTGCTGGCTTCACCATCAATTGCAGAAGTTAAGGAGGCGGTTTTTTCAATGAAACCAGATACGTCCCCAGGATCAGATGGTTTACCTCCCTCCTTTTTCCAATCTTTCTGGTCTTTTTTAGCTCATGATATTCACTGCTTTATTAGTCAAATGTTTCACTTGGCTTGGGTTCCTCCATCACTTAATCACACCATTGTCACTCTTATTCCGAAAAGAGAAAATGCTTTCTTGCCTGAACATTATAGGCCTATTAGTTTATGCAACGTGTTGATCAAGATCCTTACCAAGGTAATTGCTGCCAGAATTAAGCCCATGTTACCAGATTTGATTTCTGAAGACCAATCAGCCTTTGTCTCTGGCAGACATGGTATTGACAATGTGATTATAGCTCAAGAGATTCGGCATGCTTTTAGGTTTAAATCTGGCAGACTAGGCTATTTCATGGCCAAATTGGACATTCATAAAGCTTATGATAAGCTTAATTGGGACTTCCTGAAATGGGTTCTAATCAAGCGAGATTTTCCAACCCACTTGGTTCACACCATTATGCACTGTATCACAACTACTACTTATTCCATTAACCTGAATGGTCACTTTTCGGATAAAGTTTATCCTCAGAGAGGGATCCGCCAAGGCTGTCCTTTATCTCCTTATTTGTATATTCTGTGTTCTGATGCATTGTCTTCCATGTTTTCACATGCTGCTCAATCAGGCCAGATATGTGGGGTAAAAATATCTTCTAGAAGTCCTACTATTACCCATCTCACTTTTGCTGACGACTTGATTATTTGTGGGACAGCAACGGATCAGGAGATTGGTGCTTTCATGCAGATCTTAGACCATTATCGTCAGCTATCAGGTCAGGCCATCAACTACTCCAAGTCAAAAATTTGCTTCAGTAAAAATGTTCCAAGAATCTTAAAAGAAAACATATGTCTTTCTTCGGGTTTTCAATTAGCTTCTATGGAGGATTTCTACTTAGGCCTTCCTTGGGACCCTTCTGGCGGCAAGAAAACGTTATCTGAACATCTTGTTCAAGTCTGCAAGAACAAGTTGGCTGGTTGGAAATCCAACCTATTGTCTACAGCCGGTAGATCCACCCTGATTACTTCTACTTTAGGTTCTATCCCTATGCATGCAATGTCTATCTCCAAACTCCCGGTTAGAACTTTAAAAGAACTGGAACGTATACAATGCAGGTTTTGGTGGGGTTATAATCCTTCACAAAACAGAAAAGTTCACTTTATTAGCTGGAAGGCCATTAAGCAACCCAAAGTGTTAGGTGGAATGGGCATTAAGGATTTACAGGTCCTGAATATTGCTTCTGGCATGCGGCTGCTGTGGGCTTTCTTATTACATAAGCAGGCCCTTTGGGTTAGATTACTCTCTTCCAAATATCTTCATAAGTTCAATATATGGCAAGTTCAAGCTAAACCATCGGACTCTCCTACATGGAAATTTCTACTTATGGTTAGATCCTTTCTTTTCCCAGTTGTGGTTTGGCAAGTTAAGGATGGTGCATGTCTCCTTCCTTGGAAGCATAAATGGGTCGGAGAGGATACCAGTCAACTTCGGCCAAGAGTTCCTGGCAGGTATTTTCCAGGATATGTTAAAGACTTACTTGTTCACAGTTCATGGAATTATCAATTGGTTTTTGAATGGTTTGATTATAATTCAGCTCTTCGTATTCTCAATACTCCTATCCATAAGGATCTGGACCAGGATAGGCCCATCTGGCCCTTCACCTCTCATGGCAACTTTACATTGAAGTCTGCTTATAGACTGCTAAATGAAGCTAATATTCCTCCAGGCTCGTCTAGAGTTCAGATTTGGAGGAAACTTTGGCATCCTAAAGTCGCACGGTCACTCTCCCAGCAGATGATGGTCCATCTTTGGAAAATTCTATCTTATGCTATTCCTACTAACTGGGATGTACATCGCAGGTGTCCCAACATTAATCCGCTATGTACTATCTGTGGTTTGGAGAAGGAGACACAGGAACACCTATTCTTCCAGTGCCCGCGAAGTAAAGCAGTATGGATGCTTTCTCCTTTGGGCAGTAATCCTTTCTGGCAAGCCATTTCCTTATACGATTTGATTTCTCAATGGCTTGATTGGGCTATTGGCAAGGACTGCTATATGATCAAGATAGGTGTTACTGCTCTTTCTATTCTCTGGCATTTATGGACAGCTCGATGCCGATTCATCTTCCAGTCGAAGCATGAGACTCCTGAACAGATCTATAATGCAGTCCTGAATACAGTGGCTTTCTGTCGGTCTCAATCTCCGGATTCCCTTACAGAGTCCACACCTCCTTCTTGGATCCCACCAGATATGTTCCACTTGAAAGTAAATGTTGATTGTGCCACTTCTTATGTTGCAGGTGCTTTTAGCTTGGTAGTTCGGGATACAGCAGGCCAAATACTCTTCTGGCGTACGCGTCTCTCTACTGATACTCGTCCAGAATCTTTGGAAGCCAAAGCTCTTCTGGAGGCTATCCTTTGGGCAACTACCTCATCAAGACCAGTTCAAGTGGAAGGAGATGCTAAGGCAGTCATCGATGCTATCTTGGGCAAGGGAGATATTCTCTGGCGAGCTCGCTCCCAAATTTCAGATTGTATAAAGC
The DNA here is from genome assembly GCA_036172225.1 of Cryptocoryne crispatula var. balansae. NCBI lineage: Eukaryota > Viridiplantae > Streptophyta > Magnoliopsida > Alismatales > Araceae > Cryptocoryne > Cryptocoryne crispatula. The sequence continues at coordinate 24,463,274 of CM069928.1, forward strand.
TTCTGGACGCTTACCCGCATATTTCGGTTGCATATACCAGTAGATCTTGTAATTATCTAGCCCACACTCTAGCTAAATGGGCCTTAAATTGCTCGAAGGAGGACTGTCATCCTTCGCATCTGCCTAAGTCTGTTTGGCTAGCTTTTTGTAAAGACCTTCCTGTTTATATATAGTATGTTTCTGTTATTCTCAAAAAAAAAGAAAGAAACACAATCCATATACTCATGTGAATATACATCTAATAAACCTGGATCTCCTAGTCAAGCTTTTAAAGGACACCCATCATTTGATTATCTCGTCCCTTTGGAAACCTTTGTAATTTGCACTCCAGCTGGCTTGAAGAATATCGTTTCTTCTCTCCAGCTTTCCCCTTTTTCTCGAGTGTAATGAACGAAGCTTCCCCCAGGGACACGTGAACACACGCACACATGCAGATGCTCGAGTCTTCGTACAGACGAAAGAAGCTTTGAAAGCTGTTTGATACGAGATTAACTTGGAGATAAAATCTGGTTTATACGCTGTTTGGTTAGAGTTTTATTTTTGGTGCTATATCAATTTCAATATTAATATTTTTAAATGTTGGAGTATCAATATCAAAATTAATACAAGTTGACACTTGTATTACATGATATGTTTTGTTTGCACTACAAATTTTAAAATTGATACAATTAACCAAACACCTCTTAATCGTTCCTATCAATATTAATTTTAAAATTCATAGTGACAGAGGTACTTAATAGTGTTATCAAACAGGGGCGTTAGCTTTTAAATTTATCTCCAAAATAATATTGTACCTACCAAATAAATCTTCGGTGTTTCAATTATTGCTCCTCTCTCTCTCTCTCTCTGCTGTCTGAAATATATCAACGGTCAATGTCGCATATATAATTGGTGTAAAATTCTTTTCGATTTAGTTTCTTCGACCTAAACCAATGTGCTTCGCTGTCTTTTTCTTGGACAAACTCCGCTCTACATATAGCATTATAATAAGGCTATATTACTAATGCAGTTACAGAGACCGTCAATGAGAGCTTCCACTCATAACAGCTCAGAAAACTCTCTATAATGCATGCTTTTGAGGTTAGAGTGAACTGAAGGATTCTCTTACTCAGCTAGACGTATGTAAATAAGATGAGGACCCACAAATATAATGATTGCAATATATGAAATTAATTCAAGGATGTTCCTTCAACTATGAGATACGTGACCTCTTAAATTAGAGATATCGATGTTAAAATAGCCAAAGAACTCAAGCACTAACCCTGCGCCACTGAAGCTGGGTTACGAGGATGACACAAATAACCAAAGAGGGCCTCATGGACATGCCATCTCAAGTGGCATTATACATTAGCAAATGGGCTAGCATTTACCGGTCATTCCCCATGTAGCAAATGGGCCTCATTAGAGATTCAGTTGCTTAATATATTCTGAGCACTTCATCATCAACATCATAAGTTTTGGATTATCAAAAGATGACAACATTATTATGATATTTGACCCCATAATTTTGAGGTTATTAAAGAATGACAATTTTATTATAATCTTCAATTATCTTGACCCTTATTTTCATTGCATATATTGAATTGAAGAGGAAGTGTCAAATTAGTGGGTATGAGAATGCTAGCTGCTTAACATATGTCTTGAGTCATTCAACAACATAATTTTGGGGTTATCAAAAGATGACAACTTTGTTATAATCTTTGATTATCTTGTTTCTTATTTTTATTGCACATATTGAAAGTGACGGGAAGCGTCAAAATAGTGGATATGAGAAAAGTAGCTTCTTAATACATGTCTTGAATCTTTCAACATCATAAATTTAGGGTTTGTAAGACACCTCATAAGAAATAGTAGGAGATTACACCAAGATATGTTGAGTTCGAATCACCTTAGTTCAATGAACTATTATTGAAAAGAATTAAACTGTTATTGTCAATAGCAAATTGTACTAAACTCAGTAACAAATTAGTAGAAAGGTCCGTAACGACTCACTCTATGCACTTATAAATCATTGTTGAACCGTAAGTGATAGTGAGCTATTGTTCTGACTCTTTACTAATATATTATTGAATATAGTATCTCTCGTTATTAACAATAATGATTCAACTATTTTCAATAATAATTCAGAATCTTCGTTTAAGTGGTTTGAGAATTGTGATCATTTCTAATTAGGTGCTGAGGCTATTCTCTTCTCTAGAGACATAAGGTGATCCACTCTCATGTATGTTACACCTCCTCCTTCAAGTTCTCTTCAAAACAACTTTACATGGGCTCTCTGTCTCTCTTATGGGGTGTTTGGTTGCATGATAATTGAAGTTTTTATTTTAATTTTTAAAAATTGTAAGAAAACTTGTTAAAAGAGGTGTTTGACAACTATGACAATTTTATGTTTTGAAAGTGATTTTCTTCTTAAACAAAAAAAGAGGATCTCACCTCTTTCTTTTTTCTCGTGGTCCCCCACTTTATTTGGTCATGTGCGGTGGTTACTCTTTTTTGTAATCACAGCCCTCCAAACATGATAATTTTATGTCATGAGTTGGTTTACTTTTTATTTTAATACAATTTTTTATCGTGAAAGTGTACAAAAAATTATCATGCAACCAAACACCCCATTATTTTTGAAAAGTTGGTTCCTCATACACTGAGGCAGAGAAGAGGGGATTGGAGAGGGGTAGGGATAGTTCAAGTCCCATCTAGTTAAGAGATGAGTCACCTGGTTAGAGGATCTAGGGACAAAAACCAATAGCAACAAGCTTGAAGAGAAGAACTCCCGGCAGTCGGTGATCTCTCTCTCTCTCACCGTGCGTACGTACACACCCATCTGTACGAAGGATCCATTTTTCCTTTTGATCAACGTGGGCAAACTTAAGCACAAAGCTCTACTATGATAATCCAACTAAACTAATTAAGATACCCCAAAAGCAGCTAGCCCCCGTGCATGGTGACCACAGGCCACCTCTTTTTCACTACCTAATAAAGCCGCCGCTCCTTTCTTTACATGGCAGGCCTCCCATCTGTGGACTTGGACGCCGGCGGGGACCCCCCGCCCGGCTGATCTCCATCGCAGTCGTCCAGCGGAGATCAGGTGGCCAAGATCCCCACATCCTCCGGGCACTTGCCGGAGCCTCCGAGCCGATATTGAGTTGTTGATAAGGACCGGAACCCAGCTACAGAGGAGCAGCTAGCAGTGTCGGCTCACGGTGGAGGAGGGAGCGACTGCGCTATTTGTCCATTTCGGTCCAATTATGGAGATGAGGTCGGTGTGCAGGAAGAAGAAGAAGTAGAAGGAGAGCACCTGGTTCTCCCACGCCTCTGCAACATGTCTCTTCCTTAGTCGCTAAGTTTCGGCGAGAAGAGACAGAGAGAGAGAGACAGAGAGAGAGACAGAGAGAGAGAGAGAGAGAGAGATTTTCCTGCGTGCGACATCCCAGGGGGCGCTGGCTAACCCAGCCGCCATGCATCACCCCCTTTAAGAAGATCAGCAAGAAACGCAACCAAAAGAAAAAGGAAAAAAGCAAGAGAAAAAAAACAAGAGAGGTGTTGGAAAGAAATTATTTATCCACAGCAGTAGAAATAAAACTATTTAGTCCAATTAATGTTAGAGATATGTGGCGGTGTGGAGGTAGTCGAAAGATCAGACTAAGCACAGTGCTTATTCAGAACAATGTCATGTTAGATGTTAGAAAAGTTTATCGAAATATAAGTATAATGTCTACTTTGACAAGGCTTTTAAATAGACATTCGAAAAAATTGTAAAATGATTTCAAATCTTATAGTTCAATTGGAGTGTTTTGGGTGACTCGTATTTGCAAATGAGTTACGTACACTTGATATGACATGTTAAAATAATCTCAGATATTACAAATAAGTTCATCAAAATACAACTAGTATATATCTATTCTCTCTCATTACGTACCTTAAGACTTCAAATTAAATATTCCAATAAATTTATCACTTAAAAACCGACTTAATGCTACCAAGAGGAGTATTTGGCCAACCATTTAATTTTCTCGTTTATCTTTCCTCCAGTTTATTTTATAATCCATTTTAGTTAATTATGACACCACCATTTTGCAGTTTGTCGGGGTACTGCATGTAAGAACACAAAGTAAGAGTCAATGGGAGAAAATATCGTTGTCCTTCACAATAGAAGTTATGTATACAACCATGCTAAATGCAGCCAATTAAAAGAAGAAGAAAAATAGAAATGTTCTTAGAAAATTTATAGGTTTTATATTTCCAACGAAAAGAAATGCATTTATATACGGTGCCTCTTACTTACCTGCTAAGCCTTGAGAGGAGGGTGAAGGAAACGGATACATTAATCAACAAGATACTCCTACACGTAGAAAAAAGTCCAAGCGTATATATATCGACACATATGTAGGATTCTGTGATGTGTTCTACGTGTAGAATGGAGAGCCAGACAGGTGGTGACACGCACCTAAATACGTCCCCATCAGAACTCACCCACCATACAAATGTTACGCATGAGTGGGTCGAGTGCTTTGCCCAAAGCTGAAGAGAATACCCTCGCCTTTGAAGAAAAGCGGGGGCTTGTGCTTAGCACTGCAAGACACCGGCAGTCAATCAGAACATCTCAGTCTCCACCCCAATGCAACACTGACCCCGGCAGATGCCTTTTGGGGAGATTACTATACATACGGAGGTGGCAGTTGGATCATAGAGAAAGATGCATCCTTCAATTGCTAATCAATTATGTGTTTACGAAACCCATTTAACTCAAACAGCGTATATATGACTACTGGCAATTACAATTTTTTTTTAATCATGGCCGTTGGCCAGGAAACCCGCTGTGCACACGGACGACGGGAGATCGAGCCAGGGAGGAGGGCCGGGCATCTCCAGACGCCCTCGTACCCCTGCCCTCCCGCAAACCCGGCGGGAGGAGGTGTCAACCGAGCTATGCTCGGCCAGGGGCAACTACAATTTTTTACTAATATCTGTCCATACTTTTCTTAGTCTCATCTATATTTTATTTATTAATTCTTTTTCATATTCTATTTGATCCCCTTATCTATATTTTATCAACTCTATACTCTAGATATGTTTTACTATCTCCGTTAATTAGTGATCATAAATATACCACTAATTTGAGTTAAATATGAGTTGAAAGCACGGCGAACCTTTATTAAAAAGTTTAAAACTCTACCTCCAAAGGATTCTATCAATAATGTGACCTTCTGTCTACAAAACAACTTAACGAAAATGATTAACAAGAGTGAGAGAAGACAAATCAATATATGAAGGCCCTGGTGACAGGAGTTCAGATAATCTCTGTCGATCTAGAAGAAAGATTTCTTGGTTGCTAATAGAAATACTGTACCACATTTGCAGCTTGCATTTGATCACTAATAACTACAAATGAAATTAAGAAAATATGGATTGGAGCTGAAAAATTAGATGGAATTACTTAAATATATAATTAGAAGATTTGTCCTTACTACCTTTCTTTGTGCCCATCGACGACATCACTCTAAAAATGGATTTGAGTCGTTGAAATTCGCAACTATGTTAACACCAATTGGTAATTAGAACAGGGCATAGGGTGACCACGCAAGGTGTGTATTATTATCCAAATGAAAACAGGCAAACATGGTGGAAGCCTGGATGGCGGAAAAGTACGTATCTAGCAAAGAGAGAGCCGCCTTCTTGTAAATGAATAATACTAAGGCAAAGTGCAGAGTGCATAGGCAGCTGCAAAATATAACGTAACTCAGATGGGGCCATGTGCCGAATCACTACCCCCACCCCCCTCTTTTTCCCCTATAAAAACCTAATCGTGCGAAGCCCTACGTTCTGTCGTTCGGCGGAAGGACATCCTCGCCGCAGTCGTAGTCAAAGAAGAGCTCTACCTCTCCGGCGCACCGCATCTCCTGGCCTCGCATGCCCGCATCGTCCTCCCCTCTGCTTGCAGCGGCAAACCCTGTGGCTCGATTGGGCGGCGAGCTCGTCGGAGATGGACCCGGTGAAGGTCGAGAAGCTGCAGGCGATGAGGAGGTACAGGGCTTTGCAGTACCGCTTCGTCGTCAACCTCGTTCAGTACTGCCTCTCCCTCGTGTGCTTCGGCTTCTTTCTCTCCAGCCCCCTGTGGCTCCCCAAGCTTTTCGCGGCTCTCCGGCAGTTCGCCGCCGTCGTCGTCCCCGGCATGGGGGCGTACCTGTTCTGCCCCAAGTGCTTCTTCGTGCTGGGCAACGTCATTGTCGTCTTCCTCGTCGGCGAGTCGAAGCTGTCGGGCGCCGCGCCCGCCGCCGACATCTACGACGAGTACATGCAGCACAGCAAGGGTGCCGGCAGCCCGAGGGCGTCGGTTCCGAGCTACGGGCAGGAGGAGGAAGCAGAAGCAGCCACGCCAGCTAGTGCGGACGGATCAGAAGAGGAAACGAACTCAGAGGAGGAAGAAGACTACGAGGAAGAAGAGGAAGAAGAGGCACCCGAAGAAGAACATGAAGAAGACATTTCGGGGGAAGAGGGGAGAGAAAGCGAGTGCTTCGACGGCGAAGAAGAAGCCCTGCCTTCCGACGAGCTCAACAGGCGAATTGAAGACTTCATCGCCCGGGTTAACCGCCAGAGAAGGATTGAGGCGGCGCTGTTTGCTTGTTGTGGCTGAGCAGGATGACGATGGTGACATCATTAGGGAACGAGACAAGGACCGTCGCCCGTGTATAGAATACAGAAACGAGAGAGAGAGAGAGAGAGAGAGAGAGAGAGAGAGAGAGAGAGAGAGAGAGAGAGAGAGAGAGAATGAATGGGGGGGGGGGATTTACTGTCACTACTGGACCAGTAAATTAATAGCGAAGAACTCCATGATGGAGATTCCACTCTTCGTCTGAGCTTTGATCTTCTATTAGCTCAAGATCCCCAGCTAAGGTCCATTTGGTCGTATTAAAACTAGAATCTGAAATATATTTTTCGTGAATGACATTTTCCAAGAGAAACTGAAAATGCTACCAGTAATTTTGGTCGATGGCACCTCATTTTCAAAAGAAAACATAATATTTTTTATTTAATGATTTAGTTTTGTCTACATCATTTTCGGAAAAATTCAGCTATATATTTATTTATTTGTGAATCAATTTTTATAAATTTCTAAAAGATTCTGTGTATTTTAACACATGCGAATGTTACGATGATGTAAAATAAAATGAAGGCGAAATCAACCCCCCTTTTCCCGCACATCTTTATTTTTTCAGTCTCATTGATTTCCAACTTAAATTTTCAGTTTCTAATCTTTTTATCTGAAGACCTCTGCCCGGTGGCCAAGCACAGGCGCAGCACTGCGTCGGAGGGCGGTGCAGCGCTCGAATCCAGTGGATACCACCAGGGGTGGTCCCGGCTGTACTCAGACTGAAAATTAGAAAATTTTCAGTTTCTAATCTCAAAAAGTTATTACTGCCCCTATATGTCTATCACACCGTCGCTCTTGACGGGAGTTTACCCTCTCTCTCTCCCCAGTACGCCCCAAGACTGCGCAAATGATAGGTGCTGGGCTCGGTTACCGTTGTGCTCTTCTCTCCCCAGTACCCCAGTATGCCCGGCACGTGACTGTCCGTTGTTTGACTGAGCGATCAAATGAATACATGAATTCATGTTAACCTGTCAAACATAATCTTTCTAACAAAACATTATACCAAATGAATGAGCGCACGACTGTTTTATGGCAAACATAACCTGTCAAGAGATAGAATATTGAACAAATCTTATGAAGCTAACAAGTTATAAGAAAATAATAGAGATTCAACATACATAGCCTAGAATTCATACAGGTTCAAAACTTTTCCATTTAAAACTTAACGAAAGATAACCGTACGAACCTCGCGATCTCTTACCCCCGCCCCCGCCTCTTTTCTTTTAAAACTCTTGTTCGACGGAAATTGTGGTTAATCTTTGGTGAAAAAATTATTTGAGGGATAAAATAAAATTTTATATTGTGCGGGTGCGACAACCTTTTCCCTCGTTTATCGTTTTTGGCGCGAAAATCATCAGCAACGATGATGACATGATTCTCGCTCTACCCCTTTCGGTATTAAAAATAATTTTATGATTATTAGAGTTATCATAAATAACATAGCGAGGTTATGGTGTGGGTTCTTTAAATTATGGTTGGACCTCCCTCCATCAATCCACGAATGGATTCGATGTTAATTACACTGAGCGACGGCTCAGTAACCCCTGATTAACTGCCATGGTAACACATTCAAGACGGGACAAATGCAAGAAAAAAATGTGTTTATTATTTTTTTGAATATAAATAATAAAATAACAAGCAGGAGTATCGGCACTGCCTCCCCTCTCCCATTATTTCTTTTTCATGTCTCCTTTCTGCTTCCCTCTCTTTTTTTTTGGACTAGATCCGGGGCTAGAAGGCGGCATCTGCCTTGAATCTAGCCTCATGGTCTCCTCCTTTTTTTTCATTGCTTTGTGATTCTACATCCAACAAGTGGTATTTTCCCGATCGGGGATTAACCGACTTGCTAGGTCTTGGACTTGATACCCATGACCCGGCATTTCCTTTTAGGGATTGGCCGGATTGATAGGCGCTGGAGATTTTCATCCATTATCCGGTATTTCCCGATCGGGGATTAACCGGATTAATGGGGCTTGGAATTTTCATCCATTAACTGGTATTTCCCGATCGGGGATTAACCGGATTTATGGGCCTTGAAATTTGTTCGTCGGCATTGCTCGTTTGGGAGCGAGCCGAGTTGATGAATTTGGGGGTTTTTCATCCATTACCCGATATTTTCCCGATCGGGGATTAATCGGATTAATGGGTCTTGGACTTTTCATCGGCATTGCCCGTTTGGGAGCAAGCCGAGTTGATGAATTTGGGGTTTTTTCATCCATTACCCGGTATTTTCCCGATCGGGGATTAACCGGACTAATGAGTCTTGGACTTTTCATCCTTTACCCGGTATTTCTCGATCAGGGATTAACCGGATTAATGGACCTTGGAATTTTTGTTTCTCGGCATTGCCCGTTTGGGAGCAAGCCGAGTTGATGGAACTTGGGGTATTTTTTTTGGGTGAGCCGTTGGGGCTTTCTCTCTCATCCACTGACTGGTGCCTCCGATCAGGGATTGACCGAATCGGTGGGTCTTCACGGTCCATTGGGGGTTTCTCTCTTATCCGCCAGTCGATATCTCCCGATCGGGGATTAACCGAGCTGACGGGCCTTGATGGTCCGTTGGGAGTTTTCTCTTTCCTCCACCAACCATTGAGGGTGTTCTTTTTCCAACCGTTGGGGGCTTTCTCTTTCATAGTGGAGTTGGATTTTTGTTCATGTTGGTTCAATTGGAGCTTTGATCATCATGGACTTAATGGGCCCACTTTTCATGTTAATGGGCCTTGAGTCGATCTCATGTTCATCTCGGTTAAGACCGAATTGGGCCTTAGTGGACCGAGTTTGATGTGCTTGGAATGGAGTCTCATGGCATTGAGCTTCTTTTAAAACATGGTTAATTGGGCCTTGTAGACCTTAATGGGCCTAAGTCCCACCTTGACGGGCCTTGGACCGGTCTCTTGTTCATGTTGGTCAAGGCCTAATTGGGCCTTAGTTGATTGGACTTGGTTCATTTGAAATGGGAGCACATGGTCTTGCACTTCATTTGAAGATGGTCAATTGGGCCTTGAAAGCCTTAATGGGTTTTGATGAGTGATTTTTCTCCTTAGGGCCTTAGTTAATTGAACTTAATTTACTTGAGGTAAGGACACATGATCTTGATCCACATTGATGATGGCCAATTGGGCTTTGAGAGCCTTAATGGGCCTTGATGAAATGGGTGATATTCCCCCTTGCCTAATAGGCCATTGATTGCTTGATGCTTCACATGCCATCATGGTATGAGATGATATGATTGAGCCCATGGTATACCTTGATACCTAGCCAATTCCATGAAAAATGGAGCTCGGACTCTCTTCCCTCCTTACACTCTCTTGGACGATGGGACAAAGGGGGGGCTCTTGCACTCTACGTATGGGGAATGCCTTGGGGAATGTTGCCTCTCTCCTCTCCAAGAGGATTTCATGGCTTTTTATATGCCAAAAGAGAGGGGCATTTTGGTCCACAAAATGCCCCAACTTCTCCTTGTTTTTGAGGGTGTGAGGAGAGGGGAGGGTAACTTTGGAAATACTTCACTATGTCTTTTGCTTTATGGTAGGTGTGAGGGAAAAAGGTGGGGGCATTTTGGGCTTTGGTCACCTTTATGGAGGGTTGGGGTGGCCGATTACACAAAATGTCCTTCAAATCATTTTTCAAGAGGATTTTCGGATGTCCCATTTGGGATAGATTTTGGGTCTTCCCCTTCTGAAAATTTGAGGCCCAAATGGCCAAAATAGAGGCCCAAATGTATGTGCATGGATCCAATGAACAAATCAGCACCAATTGGGCCCATTTGCGGACTATTAGGGGGGTTCTATTTCCTCCTTACAAATTTAAACGAATTTAAATTTACTAATGAATACCGTGCTTAATGACATAATCCAATGAGAGGAATCTCTCACTTCTTTTTCTTTTCTTTCCTTTCTTTTTTTTGACCGAAGAATATCATCATTTTTTTTCTTTTTTTTTACAGAAACCATCCGCTCTTTTTTTATCTTCTTTTCTCTTCCTTCCTTTTTTCTTCTCTTTTTTTTGCTGCCTTTTACGGACACCATTTTTTTCTTATCTCCTCTCTCTTTTTTTAAACGGAAAAGAATATCCCCCTCTCTTTTTTTGCTCTTCTTTTTTTTATTCTCCCCCTCCTTTTTTATAGGAACCATCCTCTTCTTCTTCCTTTTTTTTCATCTTCTTTTCTCTTCCTTCCTCTTTTCTTCTTTTTTTTTCTTTTCTTTATACATGTTTTTTTGTCAACAAACATCATCTCATTCTTTTTTTTTCTTTTTTTTTATTTCTCTCTCTCCTCTTTTTATCGGACGATATCATCACCTCTAAGAACAAAAAACATCCTTTCTTCTCTCTTCTCTTCTTTTTTACCTTCTCTTCTTCTTCTTTTTTTTATTTCCTTCTCTTTTTTTTCATCATTTTTTTTACGAGAAAGAACATCCTTCCTTCTCCTCTTTTTTCTTGACTTAAATGAAAAATTCCATTGCATACATATGTGCCTAGTTTTAGTACATTGTAATTCCTCCCTTTTGAAATAAGCATTTCCGTAAGCAATTGTCCAAGAAGGGGCTCCTGGCGTTCCTTGCACCTTCTAATTTTGACCATGGTCAAAATTGCCCATGCACAACTTAATGTGTGTATGGCCTCACGGCGGATCAGTCCCATGGGTATATATGAAAACATATATATCAATTGTATGGGGGGGTCGTGGCCTGGCATTAGCCCATAAGCCCACTTGATTTTGACCTTGGTCAAAATCACCTAGCCGGCTAAACTATCCAGCGCGTCCCGACAGAGAGTGACCGGAGGAGGGAGCGTGCGACAGACTCTCGGCGGGGGTAAGCTTCGCGAAGGGGCATTTCCGCCCTTTCCCTCTCTGCGACTTGCCCCTCCTCCGCCAGGCGACGGCCAGCCCTGACAGTGGACAGGCGAGGCAGCGGCGGGTTTGTTTAGAGCCGGAGCAGGGGTGTCCGAGGGCATCGCGGCAAGCAGCGCTCGGCGACGGCTGGGGGGAACTTCCTTCGTTTGGACGGCAGCACCCTCGTCTTCCTCCTCTGCGAACTCCCTTGCCATGCTCGGTCCGGCGCGCGACCAGTCTGTGGACGACTCGCAGCAGCACCTCCTGTCGTCCCCCGCGAAGCCTTGTCCAGCGGCTACAACATCGGCGCATCGGACGGAGGACGCAGAGACGCAGCTCTATAGGGGAGACATCCCCCTGCATCTGCTCCCCCGCAGGTTTCTCCCTCGGCAGTCGAGCTTCACGGAGGCGTCTGGAGCTTGGGGGAAGGGAAGCTCTCGCTTCTGGCTCCTCCGCACCGGCACCCTGCAAGCCTCCCTACGGTTCCGTGAGCCCCCCTTTGGAGAGTTCTTCTTCCCGGCGCGCTGCCAAGTCTTCTCGTCCTCTTCTCCCCGACGACTGGTCGGCGCGAGGGGCTCCACCTTCTTCTTGCGCCCGTCAGCCGCGGTGAGAGCTCCTTCAGGTTGGGCTTCGTGGGAGCTCTTTCTCCTTCTCTTTACCTCCCGCTGCCCCGTCCCTTTTGCAGGCTTGCCGACGCTCCCAGGCCTTCCTGTGGGTGCGGCGTGCCGCATTGCTTGCTACCCCGCCGCCCCTTTCTATTCTGATCGATGGGTTGGCAGGCTTGAACTTCGTCGGCAGCGTTAGAGAGGGGGAGATGGACACCGTCCTACTGCACTAGGCTGCCAAAGTTGCTTCCGGCACTTCCATCGTCGGTTCCCTTGTCTACGGGCTGGGACCGCTCTCAGCTAGGTTTTTTTTTTTATTCTCCTTTTATTTCCCTTTGTTCGCTGTACGCCTCCCCTTTTTTTCTTCAGAACTAGCCTGACCGCAGCTTCCCCATCTTCATCGCTCCTCTTTCGCAGGTCTCTTTTTTTTCTCTAGGAGAGCACCTTTCCAGTGCCCGGTCCTCCCACTTGCTAGGCTTGTTGGTGCAGGGAATCATCTCGGCTTCAGGTATAGACTCCCGCTTCCCTTTCTTCTGCCGATTCTTTGATTTGGGTGAGCCGCTCCTTCTTTTTCCTTAGCTGCTTCTCATCCGCTCGCAGGAAGAGTGGCCTCCTTCTTGAACAGATTGTGTGGTGTTACACGTACATGTGTAGATGTGTTTTTTTTTTAAATACTGCCTTGACAGGATGAGGGACTACCAGAGATCTCTCTTGAATTGCTTTTGTATAACATGTGTGGTGGGTTTGCTAAACTAAAATGGACAGGCCTGTCGAGTTCATGACATGACCTAGTAAATGAATACGGTCGTCGTCGACCCCTCGATCGGAGGACCGTCGGCGTTCGACTTAGAAGAAGATGACATTTGTCATCGACCACCCCTCCGGGGAACCATGGCCGATTGACCTAAAAAAAAGATAATAATCATTGAAAAGGCAGTCGTCGACCCCTCCATTGGAGGACCGTTGGCGTTCGGCCTATCAGAAGATGACATGTGCCGTCGGCCCCCTTTTCGGAGGATCATGGTCGATTGGCTTAATGAATAAACCATAAACATGAGCTGCTCCGTCTGGTTGTGTGCTTGATGAACATTTTTTCTTTGAATGGCAATTGCGTTACTTGCAGTCGCTTTTTCCATTCTCACATTGTGCATATATCTCTTATTTTTCTGCCTCATAGGACCACGCTAATTCAAGCTGATTGGACCTAATTAATTCAATACATGTTGTATTCTTCCTGTACTTTGCAAGATTATTTTGATCATCTTCTTTTTTTGGCGAAGTTAACAATAACACAAACAACTTAAATAAAATTTCTTCACACAAACATAAAACCTAATCAACCATGACTAAAACATGACATAAGTGACTAACATAATGCAACAGACTCAAAGATAAGATCCAATTATGTTAGTACAAGTCATTTTCCCAAACTAACAATATGCTCCTTCTTACAATCTTCATCACTCACATTATTCTCATCATCTCCAATATTCAAAAAGTCAAATACATCTAGTAACGATTACATAGTTGATTTGATCTTCTTAAGTATAACATTTTGGTGTCTCATCTTCTTTTCTAACTCACTACAAGAAATTCGCGTTTTACCTATGCAAAAAATGTAGGTATAGGCCATTTTCCCGTAGGTAATGATCTTTACCTACGGAACCATCCATAGGGCTAGTACATGTAGGTAAATGTTTTACCTACGGACGAATCCGTAGGTATAATACAGGTACTATACTTACGAATGAACATACACCCGTAGGTATAGGTCATACTATACCTATGGAACTGTTCGTAGGTAAATAATTACCTACATGTACTAGCCCTACACGACCAATCCGTAGGTAGATCCGTAGATAAAGATTTTACCTACAGGAAAATGGCTTATACCTACATTTTTTTTTGCATAGGTAACCTACGCAAAGGTAGTCTATACCTACAGACAATATTCTCTTTACCTACTGGAGTAATATCCATAGGTAAATGTTTCATATCTAAAGCCTGATCTCAATCCATTTGACCTGGATACATTTTATTCATTGAACTCAAAAACAAAGTCTATGTAAAAATGAAGTCACAAAATTTCAAGCATTGTCCCATCTATAGAAATAAATATATAAAAAAATATTTAGTATTTGTGATAACAAAAGCACAATCGAAAACTACATATATAAAAAAGGAGAAGTCCGAAGTAGTGCACCTGCCCAATACAAAGTAAATGACGGTATCTCCTTGGGAAACTTGCTTGAGCGGACAGAGGCTTGGAACACAGCCTTACGATTCTTACCAGTTATACCACCTAAAACAAGCAAAGGAAATGTCATTAGAGTCCATATGAGAACAATCGTAAGATGGTTCCAAAAGATAGTATTGTAGTAGTTGTATAAGCAATTGCAATAGTATTCAAAAAGTAGAATCTTAGGAAAAGTGGGTTACAGAAGAGGCATCCGATCAATAACAAGTTCCATAAGTTCATAAATAACAACCATGACTATGAAAAGTGCTCCACTGTTGTATAAATAAAAAACATCACTAGCACAAGAATACAAATAAAAATGGCACTGTAACGTAACATTCATGATTAGTTACGAGAGATTATTCAAATACATAGAAGAATACCTGATTTAAAGGACTTCGAGGTTAAGAACAAACATTCCATAGATAGAGTATAGAGTAGAGCTGCAAAGAGGGAGCTTAAATACTATATCATGCATCAACATGCTATAAATGGAAGCACATACATTCCACGGATCAACAATTGCAACGTGTAGATATCTTACAGTATACAGGAAAGCAAAAGTGGTGAGTCGTGACTGAGAAAGCCATGGGAATGAAAGTGCACAGGTAGCTTCCTGATGTTCCTGATGCTGCACAGAGAAAAAGTGGAGTAGCTAACAGGAGCCCGACCAAACCCAAGTCAATTCTTGTGGGTTTCATCTCTGAAGTCAGCGGTGGGAAAATTCAACAGAGCGACCAAGTGCAGTAATTAGATAAGTAAAGAAAATGTGTGATGTTTAGCAACATAGTTTACTTTAGGATTCAAAAGGAGAATCACCATGCTCCAACAAACAAAGAAGATATCTGCAAAACAACATGCATACTCAACTTTGCAAATAGATGCCACCATAAATCACACAAAAAAATCTAAAAAAAATAAAACTTACTCATGAAACATTCATACATCTGTTATATACACCGTTCACAACCTTCCTATATAAAGACCATCCTCAAATCAGAATATATGGATCTGTCTACAAATCTAGCTCCAAGAGACATTTAGAATGGCATCCATTCTAGAATAATCAAAGAAAAATTAAATGGGAGACATGGTAATTAGTTAGATTAATATACCTAATATGTCAGAATAACAAGAAATTTAGATTTACTCTCATTCTTTTCTTTTCTTTTCTCTTGTTTCCATTCACCTCTACATATTCTTTTTTAGCAATAAATGATACATTTAGAATGAGAGAAGAGAGATAGGCTCATAAAGTTGAAAACAGTACCTCATAAATGATGTATTATGCTGTAAAAGTTCCTCATTTCTGTACACCTGACATACTTTGAAGAAAAGCTTTGGCAAAAGTACATTAACAAGCAGAATTTACAAAGAAATAAGTACCTTGTAGACCTTTGAGTTTGAATATGTCAACTTCCAATTTAGTTGGTATGCAACTTGAATCTGGATGTTAAGATAAAATTAAGTTACCACATAGGGCAAAATTTTCATCCAAAACCAGTCATATCGGACAAAGTGAAACTTGAAGGGCAAAGAGAACATAAAATTCAACAGAGCAACCTAGTGTAGTTATTAGATAAGCAAAGAAAATGTGTGATGTTCAGCAACACAGTTTTCTTTAGGATTCAAAAGGAGAATCACCATGCTCCAACAAACAAAGAAGATGTCTGCAAAACAACATGCATACTCAATTTTGCAAACAGATGCCACCACAAATCATACAAAAAATCTAAAAAAATAAAACTTACTCATGAAACATTCATACATCTGTTATATACACCATTCACAACCTTCCTATATATAGACCATCCTTAAATCAGAGTGATACAACAACCAGGTCTAATTTAAAAAAAATCATAAACGAAGTACACATCACAAAGTTGAAATATATAAAATAAGAACATGAAACCATAACAATCACCCACAATTCACCATAAGTTACATGACTTTGAAATATCACCACAAACATAACATGACCTTCAAAACCACCACAACCAATCATCAATTTCAATGATAAAAGACTTGGTTGTCAACCATCCATAGTCCTCATTGATCATTTTTCATCAAAAATAACCTAGAATGTAAAGTCAAAAAAATTTTAAAAATAATTTTTTACTTAATTAATGATTGTGAGTAAAATATGTAATTAGAATAACTTACATAATCCTTGAACCATATAATATGGCTTCCAATGGCATCACGCATTTTCTGCCTATGATCATCCTTAATGAACAATGGGGCATTTGGCTTATGAACATGAACAATAGACACCTCGTAGAATACATCTCCAAGGTGCCTTGACATCACCATTTTCTTCGCGTCGTTGCTTATGAACAAACCTTCAGCAACGCAGTCCCCTTCCATGTTTACCAACTTAACATTCTTTTCTTTTCCCTATTAAAAATAAAAAGAAAATTTGAAAGGACAGGAAAGATTCAGAATTGACTGACAGGAAAGGCGGATTATATATGAAGCACAACTCATACACTGCAACAATAAAAAAAAGAAACGCAGATCATATATGAAAGGCAGGTCATATATGAAGATAAATAACTTCACTTACATTAACTTCGGCCGAACTCGACAATTTGCTGGCCACCGAAAATCGAAGTGCAAACTACACAACAATGCATAAAAAACAATTAACATGACTTACTGGTTTTGTGCATTTTTCATAAACATCTTTGTATAATTTAAATTCAAAATTTTGTACCTCGGCATTGGGATGAGGAGCATCCTCAAGTTTAGCCACTTTTGATTCCAAAAGCTAAAGACGTGCATGTAAGGACTTAACTTCAATTTTGGACTTTTCAACTTTTCCCTCCCCCATAGTTGCTTTGGTGTGGCCCTATGCCAATACCCCTAATTCTCTCATGTTTGTCTTCACCAAGAACTTTGGCGAAGACATCTTCCTTTGTGGCCATTGAATAAGAACTAGTAGATGGTTGACATTGTTTGATTGCCTTAAGTTTTCCCTATAATGCTCAAAGTATCTTAGACAATACATACGAAATATATGTACATAACGCAAAGGCATCAATGTTACACAGTCCTCTGCTAGGTACTTCATATATATAGGTAAGTGGTTCAGTATACACTTACGATTGCTATTGCACATTCATCGTTGACAGTCTTGCCATCCTTTTTGGTATGACTGATGATGAAGATGTCTGTTCTATTCACCTCTTTACCAGTTTTCAACTTCTAAAATTTTAATACTTATAGGCATTTAAGAATTGACATTAAACATCTGTAATGCATAAAAATAGTTGGTACTAACCTCTTTTGTTATGATATCTACATATGTCTGAGTTCCAGCACAATAAAAGATCTTTTGAAGGCTCTTATTTTTCTGATTCACCTCACTCTTCCTCTACAAGTTACAATTCACAAGAGATAGTAATTTAATGCACAAATTATGAATACTTATGATGAAAATAACAGTTTACCTGGAAATCATTAGAAGTCCAGGCTGTCCTTGTTGACTCCCACATTTCATGGGTAATGTGTAATCCTTGAGGTGGCTCTTTCTCATTTATGTACTTCTTCCAAAGTGAATACTTATGATATTTCCATTTCATCCCAAGATCTTTCAATATAAACATCTTTTGTAATTCATCTCCGTCATCAACATCATATTTTCTCTAGAAAAAAATTATAAGTATGTTGTTTGGTAGTCATTGACAGGTCATAATACATAACTATAAGATACCAAGACAAGATAATTATTTAATTTACCTTGATAAATGCCCATATGTCGTTAACATTTGATTGTGGCATCTTATCCCAAGATGCCACATTGATCGGGCATTTCTCACAATTCCTTGCAACTATCCCCAAAAAGGTCCTTAGTGACCTTCCACCGGTCCCAATCGGCTGTCCAAGTTCATTCCATTCAACAGCAATTAGTTTATCATCCTCCAATGCCTACACATCATGGCAGTATGTGCGACCCCGAGTTTTCTTTGGAGGAACAGAATTTGCGATTGTTTTGTCTTCGATATTCTGGTCCCCTGTTTCAGCATCTGCATTCTTATCACTGGAGGATGTAGAGGATGGTATGGAAGATGATGCAGAGGAGATCAAGCAGTCTCCATCTCGACCATATTTTAAAAGTTTGACAATAAAAAAGTCAATATTGGATACTGGAAACCAATCTTCTGTCATCTACAAGAAAAATTGTTAAATACCTTATGAACATAAGAATTTAAATAATATTTTATATTCTAAGAGACACTGAGTTCACAGTGTGTACAAAATATGGGTACGAAGACCAAGAAAAGGCTTGTGGGGCACCCTTTATGAAAAGGTAGGCGAAATAGAGTGAAAAAAACCCACACTCCAATCCATCCCTTTGTTATGGTACCTAGATGAAGCAAATGCTCAAACAATGCAAGTAATTAAATTACTATAAATATAAATAAAACAGATAATTCATAAACCATTAAATGCATACTTAAGGTATATAGTATGGAATGGATGCCAAACTCTTCTTGCTGACCAATTTACCATCACTCTTGTATAACTCTTTCAAAAGCATGAAAAAAAAACACTCTTCTATGAATTTAGATGTACGAATGATGAAATTGAAAGTGGAACTCATACATTACCTTCTAACTGTTGGCTCTTGACTTTGTGACTCAGTCATGTGAAGACAGTCCAACATGATTGTACATGGTCCAAAATCAGAGTCAATGGAATTTGCCAAGTTGCATAATATTAATAGTCTCCAGTGTCCCCTATAATAAATTGTTAGTAACTTAGAAAGAAAATAGTCCATCTTAGAGTGAAATGCCCTATTAATTATGACTTACCCATCAACTATGGAGACAATGACATATGTCTTGGAGAACACTTCTCGATCTCTAAGTACTTCTATAATCCTATTCCTACCATTAAGATACATAAAAAACAGCAAACAATATATTACTGTGGCATTTATTTTGTGGGTCATTTGAAGTTGATCTCACATGTGGCTGAAAAATTTCAACGATAAATGGTTAGATGAATAAGTAAAGCCAAAGGATTCTAATTCACACATAACACATCCCCATAGACCATGAGTTCTGTCACTTGCTGATAAGTGCTATCTGTCCAAACAATTACAACTTTCTCATGCATCAAAAATGTGAGGAACATGTGAATAAGTAAAGTCAACTATTGCATAAAACACATAAAATTAATACAAAGTTGTAAGTCACCAACGATCCATATATCCATAACAATCTGAAACATGACAAGAAGCACCTCTGCACCAAAAGAAAAAAACATATATGTAAGATTCCATAGTAGATAAATAATAACAACCACCAAGCAACTAACTGTGCTTGTTTAATACTACTCTACAACCGGTAGTCATGTTTTTCAAGTATCTGTATTGCAAAATGTCAAGCCCCGGATTTTAACAAGCACAGCGAGATAATCCGACGACGCAATCGGGGAAGATTAACCCCGTAAAAACATCGGTTTGGGAAAAAAAATGAAGACAACTAGGTCCCAGTTTATACATCCATAGAATCAAATTAAATACACTACTATGCTATAATCTAAACAAATCTAATTACCATCTAAATTTCAAGAATCATTCAATTTGCTTTCTCGGGAATCAATCCATCACGCTTCTGCTGCGCTAAACCTGATTACCTGAAAATTGACAAGAGGATTGGAATGAGTACGATGACTCAGTAGACACCCCATCATCCGCCAAATCGGATAGCCAGAAGGCCCTAGATGTTAATGATGGAAATGTATGCCCTACAAGCCAATCATATGTGATATGGTTTTACATTTCTTGTAATATCTTATTCAATATTAATGGCATTGTCCTCATTACTTGCACTATCTAGATGCGTTTATTGTAATGAAGTCCTAAATTGCATGCAATGACGATTGGATCATGATGAGATCATGATAATGAGATCAATCATCTAGAAGCATGTGATCTAAATTGTTCCTAGTTGTAGGATTCTTGAGATGGGACATCAAAGATCCGATAAGACTAATGTATATGATATCTTCTCATATGATGAGGATGACCAATCTCATTGGTCATCAGTTCGGATGACCGATCTCATTGGTCATCACTGAACTGACCAGTATAGAATCCCTGAATGGTATCTTACCGAACTGTCGATCAGGGTATTTTATCATCACAGTTGCACGGTTGGATCTTTGACCTGAGTCGCCAAAGATGTCTTTCCAGGCTTACCATGTACTTTGACTATTGACTTATGGATCACTTAGTATTGTGGTCCTATATAGTTAATGGATTGGGTATATGGGAAACCTGGTGGAGGCAATTGAGCGGACAATAGGGGATCGTTCACTCTCGGTAGGAGAGAGAGAATGTCCTATGGATAGTACTCTAAAATCCTTGGCCAAGGTAGATAGGATAATTGGAAAAAGAGTTTTCCAGTTGATCCATTCCAGAGTACAAGATTTCATAGAGCCGGATTATTAAAGGGGTTGACAGTCAGTGCCGAACCTCTGACCGACCGGGACATTGCTTGGACGAGGGTTTATATCCATGTGGTAATTGATGATGGAAAGGCTCAATGGATGTTATTTAACTCCCCAAAGTCATTTGGAATCATAGGATGTGGCTTGTACCCTTTATGATCGGAAAGTCGTCAAATCTGTTATTAGATAATAGATTTGATTTAATTTAAAAGAATTGTTCTTTTTAAATTTGGCTTCAACCAAATTGACTATTGGGCCTAGTGGGTCACACACATTAGAACTAATTCTAAGAACAGGGGCAAGAATGTAAATATATAGAAGATTTGGGTTTTTGTGAAAAATTGCATCTTCTATATATAATATGCTTAAGAAGCTAAACCCTATCAAGCCAAAGGGTTGGAGAACATCCTTGGCAGCCTCCCTCTCTCCTCTCTTCTCTAGAAGGAGTCCCCGCATGGTCCAACTCCGTTCTGGTAGAGTTTTCGAGCTTGGAGCGAAGGAGAACCGGTCCTTGGAAGAAGTTCGTGTGGATACCGCTAGAGGCCGTCCACTTGAACGGTTTGAAGCAGCAAGGAACATCCACTCTTCATCTTTGGTGAGGGATTTTTCAAATCCCAAGAAGGTATATTCGATCTCCTTCTTAATCGGTTCCCGATTTTGTCGTTTTGGTTTCAATAAAGGCCAAGACCATGGTTTCAAGGAATCAAAAATATTTTTAATGCTTAGAATGATTCCTTACAGTTAATTAAATAGGTACCCAGACCTACACCAATTATATGTAAATATAGGCTAGTCAATACATTAGATATATGACTTAATCCATGTGTTTTACACCACCAACCAAAGCCTATAATCACTCCGACCAGCACCTATATGCACCATAACATGACCTAAAAAGATGGTATGAACATATGCATAGACACCTACTATATGCTCCATAAGATGATATACTATAAATGGGACAAACCATGCATACACCATGAAACACAACATGATAATTTACAAAATGAAATACATCACTAGACCACCTCTACAATACCATGCAATAAGTGTATCTATCATCTAATGAAGGACCACATTCACAGATATGCACCTATCATCTAATAGATGCACATATCCTCTACAAAGATTTTCATTAGCAAGGAATGCGTCGTCTTGCCACCTCAACCAACTACCACCAGATCTATCATATATAAGTACCATATACTAATCGAAATCCCATAGTGCACCTAGGCAGTGGTGGCACGTAGGATGCCCGCGGGATCTTGGATCGAAGGATGCACCAGACGGTTCTAACTCCTCACTGCCCTCGAGTCACGACTAACTAGTCTGGTGTAGCTTAGTCTTCCATTCACAGTTTCAATGCATCATGCATGCATCCATATCAATCATGCCATGCCATGACCACAAATGTGCAAGATCTATGAACATAAAATGAACATATACACAACTATTGCCATGCTAGACAACCATGTTAGAAATGAACCAAAATGAGACGATATCCACATATAACTAACTAAACATGATTGAACATGAATATAACTAGGTGCTGGAAAAACTACTCACCACACCATCTAATCTTGTTAACCTATCACCATTATTTAACAAGGTTAACATAATCTATACATGTTAAAATGTAATTGGATGACAAGCTAAAATGAAGCATATTACACTACTAGCTAAACGTGATCTCATATACACATAATAGAGACATAAACATATATATATATCATCACATGATACTATGCACATCTATCTAACTAACCCATGTCGACTCACAATTTAAGTACAAAAACATACCTACACACACCCTTTAATTAAAAAGGTCAACTCTAACAATCATGGAGGATTAAATATGAATTTTTAATGAAAATAAACACATCAAGGATGCCTACCAGAATCGATGCTGGATAAATCAGAAACTGGTGACTGAAAAGGATATCAAACGTTGACAACACGATGCACAGCTTGAA
The DNA here is from genome assembly GCA_036172225.1 of Cryptocoryne crispatula var. balansae. NCBI lineage: Eukaryota > Viridiplantae > Streptophyta > Magnoliopsida > Alismatales > Araceae > Cryptocoryne > Cryptocoryne crispatula. The sequence continues at coordinate 24,486,035 of CM069928.1, forward strand.
CCGGTTGAAAAGGGTTAATTCTCACCACTTAGGCTGCTGGAAAAAGAGTATACACAATGAAAAAAGGCTGTTGGATCAAAAGAAAATTTAGAGAAATATTTGAAGAGAATAATATCATGATATGGACAATAGATAGAAGAGAGAGAAGGAGAGAATAGGAGAGAGAGGAGGACTCACAGCGGCGGATAGGGGGTGGCACACAATGCTGGCGGGCGCAAGGCACCGCGCGCGGCGAGGCCGGTCGCGGCGAGGCAGCGCTGACCGAACACGGCACGCGGGCGACCGCGTGGGCGGAGGTGGCTTTTTTCGCGGTGGCTGATCACATGGAGGCGTGTTGACCGGGGGGCCGGTGCCGAGCGAAGACGCGTACACACGCGAACGAGGGCAGCGGTGCGGACGGAGAGGCGGCGACGTTGACGTCGGCGATGACTGGTGGTGGTGTGCACATAGGGGTGGGCGGGTGACTGGCCGCGGCGCTGCGCGGGTGGCAGCGTAGGCGGGTGGCCGCGCGGCATGGGCGTATGGCGATGGAGAGAGAGAGAGAGAGCGGCGACGGGGAAGGCAATGAAACCGAGAGGAGAAAGATAGGGCGCTGATCAGTTTCGGGGGAAAACGGAGATGGTTCCGGGAGGAGAAAAATGGCGAAAAGAAGAAAACAGAGAGAGGCGGTGGTTTAGAAGGATGGTTAAGGTATCAAGAGGGATAAAAATGAAAGGATAGAGAGAGATTAAATTGGGGAAGATCAGAGAAAAAATTAAGATGAGATTAAATAAATAACACCTATTATAAATAAAATATAGCGATCTACCAAATTAATAAGACACAATATAAATAAATAAAAATACTTACTTATCTATATAAATATATTAAAAATAATTTAAGCACATTACGGAAATAAAAAAAACACTACAATAATAGCCTAAACAATGCTACAGAAATCCAGAATATTATACAAAAGATATCTTTGCTTATGTCCTATAAGGAACATCATAAAATAAGTAGGGTTCTAACATGCTTTCAGATTTGACTGAACATGACAGGTCTTTCATGTTGGAATTAGATACATTGAATTAACACATAAAAATAGGGTGTAATTCTATGAACTCATACATCTAATGACATTTTGGATTGGGATGGAAACAGTCTGGAGTCACTTATTTTTAACTAAATCAAGTCATACCGAGATAGTGTATCCTCTTCCTTTTTTTTGACTAAACTTGGTTCTAACCTTTTATCAGATACATTGAACTAACACATATAAAAATAGGGTGCAGTCCTATGAATTCTGCCAAATAAAATGTTTTATAGAAAACTTACTCCATGAACTATTGAAACAAGTCAGAATCCAACTTTTGCAGTGCCTTTGGCATATCGTAGATGTCATCAATGTGCTTTATCTTCTTCGGTTGTGATGGGTTGGATGAATTACCTGGACCCCACAAACCTTTATCCTTTGAATCCTTAGAGCTTCCACCGTCTGATTTAAAAGACAAAGCCTCCATAACCTTCTTTCCCTTGTTTGCATAAAACACATCAATCAAATTTTAGTAATTAATAAAGATATGGGAAATTTTAGTATAATAAATGAAATTTTAGTAACATAAATAGGACATTATAAATGAAATGATCATATAAAGGCAACTTACATCACACTTCGATGGCATCTATATCTAACCTACGAACAAGCATTTCATCCAAATCATTGTCATTGAGATTTATTGTTGTTTTCTCATGAGGTGTGGCTTGTATATCTAGGAATTCAGCACATTCCTTGGAATTATCATTTGATAAGCTATAAAAATCACGTGGGATCGTCTTACGAACAACAAACCAACCAGCATTCTTTGGGTCCTCTACATACCAAACGTGTTCTGCCTGTGATGCCAAGATATAGGGCTAATTCGTTCTTAACTTACATGCTAGATTCACCATAACAAGAGGTCCATCATGTTTCACCCCTCGGTGCACATCTACCCAATCACACTTAAGCAACAATATCCTCATATGACCATAGTAGTCAACTTCGAAAATTTCATCAACCACACCATAGTAGGTAACATTTTCCTCCATGTTCCATGACTTTAAAGGTCCACTTATAGTTAATACAACATCGGAGTTTTGAGTAACTCGTTGTTTGAGTAACTCGTTGTTGTTCAACCTTTCTTGTGTAAAATCTAAATTTATTAACTATACATGATTCATACTTCTTAACCACATCAGTAGATCTTTAACCCAAATAAGATAAGATGACATGTCTCCCCTAGTCAACTCTTGTAGCTTATGCACCTAATGAAAACAAAGAAATTGTATGCATGTTACAAAAATATCGTCACATCCTACCACAAACATAATAAGATACAAACATAATAATTATCTTAGCTTTTATCCATTGCCTAGATTTAGATGTATGAATATGCTCAACCTCGCTTTCATTCAGCTCAGGGTACATCTCTCTAAGTTCAGTGACATGATCCCTAAATTGAAAATGATTAGTTTGCATATTCATATATGTTTGTTATACTCTAAAATTAAAAAATAAAATTTAAACTTACTTGGCATACTGGTTCAAAGCTGTACAATTGAATATGATATAGTTATGTACTTGCAACAAATCATTTCTTTGTAGTCTTTTGTTCCTAGATGCTCCACATGGACGACAAGTCTCCATGAAAATTTCCCATCCTTCCTCTACCACCTTTGGACGATATTTCACTTGTCGTCGTGGTCTATTTAACCATGTCTCCACATCATCGTTTAAATATCGGGATGCAAATATCATTGTTTCAGACATAACATATCCTTCGACAATTAACCCTTCAGGGTATGTTTGATTCCTCACATAAGATTTTAATTTGGCCAGGTACCTGAAGAGTTAGTAGCAATAAACATTGATTTCAATCAATCGACAAAATTAAATATATAGGTGAAACTAATACCACTCAAATGGGTACATCCATCTATACTGAACTGGTTCAGCAATCCTAACCTCATCTGCTAAATGAATGATCAAATGAACCATTATATCAAAGAAACTTGGAGGAAATATCATCTCCAGATGACATAATGTCCTTGCAACATCTAAGCCTTGTTGGTAGAAGTCTTCAGCAGAAGCAACTTTTGAACAAATGTTTAAGAAAAAATGACAAATGTCACTTAGTGATGAAGAAACATTTTTGTTTAGGATTGCTCTAACAACAATTGGAAGTAATTGTTGCATAATGACACGGTAGTCATGAATCTTCAACCCTTATCTTTGTTGACAAATCGTTTTGCAATATTTGAGGAGTAGCCATCAGGAACCTTAACAGATCAAAATAACTTGAAGATAGTTTCATTTTCTTTCTTACTACAAGTGAATTGGGCAGGTGGTAGCACTATCCTACCTGGCTCAACTTCTTGTGGGTGAAGAGATTCTCGAATGCATATATTTTGTAAGTCTTGACAAGCTTTCAGCCCATCTTTATTCTTCCCTTCAATCAAAAGAAGGGTGCCTACTATACTCTCGCATACATTCTTCTCAATGTGCATCAAATCTAAATTGTGGCGAAGCAATAAAGATTTCTAATATGGTAACCTGAAGAAAATACTCATCTTTCTCCACCCTAGATACTTATTATCATCCTCCTTACTTTTTCTTTTTCTCTTGCCTTTCTTCTTTTCAAGACATTTTGCAACGTGTGAATTAAAATCATCTAGTTGTTGTATTATTTCAAGTCCAGATAATGTCAAAGGCTTGTCACCCCATTCTTCATGACCATCAAATTGTTTACTCATTTTTCGAAACTTATCTTTGTTTGCTAGCCATCTGCGATGACCCATGTAACAAAATTTTTCACTACATTCTAGCCAACTTGAAGAGGTGTCCTTATTACAATTAGGACAAGCCAATCAACCATTTATACTCCAACCTGACATGTATACATATGCTGGAAAATCGTTAATAGTCCATAATAACGCTGCACGTAGATGGAATTTCTCACATTTAGCTGCATCATATGTATCTACACCGTGCCAAAGAATCTCAAGTTTCTCTATGAGCGGTTGCAAAAAGACATCAATTTTATTACTAGGACCTTTCGGGTTAGAAATTAGAAGGCAAAGAAAAATATTTGTACTCTTCATACACTCCCAAGGTGGTAAGTTATAAGGAACAACTAACACCGGCCATGTACTATGAGTGACATTCATGTTTCCATAAGGGTTGAACCCATCACTCGCTAGTCCAAGTTGTACATTCTGACATTCTAACCCAAAATCATCAATATCATCTAGTTGTTTCCAACAAGCCGAATCAGCTGGATGTCTTAGGATACCATCTTCTTCACGTTCCTCTTCATGCCATCTCATACTCACAGATGTTTTAGAGCATGTGAAGAGTGTATTCAAATGTGGAATGGGTGGAAAATGACGAAGAACCTTTTAAGGTACCCTTTTCTTTTTTACCACACTACTTGACTTGTATGACTTCCATCGGGATTCTTCACATTTTGGACAATATTCAGACGTATTATGCTCTTTCCAAAATAAGATACAATTGTTCGGGCATACATATATTTTTTATAACCATATCCTAGCTAGTCAAGTATTTTCCTGATCTCATAAAAGGATGGTGGTAATGATGACCTATCTAGGAGCACCTCAATCAATAGCTTCAACAGAATATCAAAATTTTTATTACACATACCACTCATACATTTAATATTAATCAACCGAATGAGAAATAAAAGTTTGCTAAAATTTTTGCATCCGGGATAAACAGGTTGGTTGACATCGTTCAGCATGTCAAAAAAACTCTAAGAATCTTTATCATGTGCTCTTTCATCAATAAATATAGGAAAGATATCAGCTAACATCTGATTCAACCCAACTCTCTTGGAGGTTTTCTTGACTTGATCCTTCGCCATAAAGTTTCTAAAAATTTTTGTCTTTCATAACACCATCGATATAAAGGTGTTGTCTAACAACATCTTCTCACATTTATTCATACATGGACATCTAATGTTATGACTCGATGGCATATTTGCATGTGCAAATTTTATAAAGTTGTCAACACCATCATAGTAACCCATCACATTTTTTGACAAATCCATCCAGCTCTAATCCATATCACTACAAATCAAAAAATAAAAATTAATTAAAATTTGGTACAAAAGTGTCGCACTTAAGAACTGTACATGTCACATGATCCATAGGTAGGTTTAATTTCTGCTCATGTCATAACATAAAAAGATTAGTAATCAGTTTGGGAACAAAGCAATTATAACTAAAAGCTGAATTCGGTCCTATGGCAACTAAAAATGAAGAGAGAATGATAGCAAGAACCTAGATGAATAATTGCTACACATAAAAAGATCTAATAGTTGAAAATCATGAGTAAGATGTGTCGACTTTGAAAATTCAACGGGGTCCTCTCCTTTTTAGGGAAGTCTGTGAACCCAGATCGTCACCTCAAGAGGGGATGAGAAAAGAGAGGAATAAAACTCGGAAAGCAAATCTCACCTCGGTCCCACACTCACATTGATCCCCAAACTTTCATCCCTTGGCATCGCTCGATCACCAAAGAGACGGTTCGGGTCATGTGGGAGGAGTATGAAAAGTATAAAATTAATACATGTGGTCGCCAGGAACCGCGGGTTCCGATTTATGAAATTAAATTGACCGTATGTACCTTAGCGTGAAGAATGTGGGTTAAAGCTTCTCCTTCTTCGGCCGGCCAATGAAGAAGAGTCCTCAACGTGTGGGTGCTTGATCTTATGTGCAACTAGACAAATAAACAAGTGAAAAAGACAATTAGAACTAGACAAAGTGAAGTATGTGTAAAGAGAATAACATGAAACACACAATTGACTAGAAACTGACCAGATTCGGGTTATCTATAACCCCTCTTTTTTATTTTCGGAATAACATAATAAAAGTAATGAAAAAAATTTTAAAAAAATTATAGTAGGATGTAGAATCAGGAAATAAAGAGATAGGAAAAAAAAGAAAGATTCTGAGTTGAATAGAGAAAGATATGGCCAAATCTGTGTTGTCGAAAAAGCTGAGCAGCAGTCCATGATCTGCCAGGCGCGACTTTGCTTCTGAGCTCATAACAACCAACCCCGACCTTGGAATCAAGTTCCGTTGATTATAAACTCAATAAGACTGGGAGAGGAAGAACTTTGATGCAGAGAGCTTGTGCAGAAGATGTCCACACGCTGCTGTAGAGGCTGAAGAAGAGACACTTGGCTGATCACCTGCAGAACAACCTTCCTCTCTCTTGAACCAACTTTTATCTCTCTAAAAACTCGAAATTATCTCTCTAAAAATCACAAAATCAATGCAGGAGGTAGGTTGGACGTCTTGAGATGCCTGGGGGGTCGTGCTCATGCCTTAGGAACAACCAGAATCAGAGTTTATTTATAAGAAAACGAACAGACCTATCCAGACTAAAAAATAGGGCACATTGCGCCCTACCCCTGGGCGCATGCGCCTTGGTGCAGGGCGTATGCGCCCCTCCTGGAAGGGGCGCATCCTATCCTGTCCGAAAAATTCGACCTTATCCGGTCGATCTGTTCAGCGGTAGAGTCCTGGTGAAAAACTGGTTCTCTCGTGCCTCAAGGGTAGGGCACATGTGCCCTCAAGTGAGGGCACAAGGTCACGTGCCTCACTGGTAGGGCGCATGGGCACGTGCCCTGGGTCCCGGGCGCATGTGACCAGGAACCTAGGCGCATGGGACTGTTTTTGCGCGTCCTTCTTCCAGAAGCCATTGCGAACACTCCCGAACTCGGAATTCAATGCCGTTTGTTGCGTTGGAAAGATAAAAAGACGAAGAAGCTTTATATAGCATTGTATAAGCCATCACACCCTCCAAAACTTCAAAATTTTGTCCGGAATTTAGGTCAGTGAACAGAAGATCCGATACAGGTCAAAATGACTCCGCCGGCAAACCGGGAAGGCACGGTATGCAACAAAACTTGTCTGGAGTGTGAATCTGACTATATCCTTCAATGCATAATCATTAGGCATTGGTCATTCAGCCAATTTGCGTGTTTACACATTTTACGTGTGGCTTTCGCTTGGAAATTATGGCTTTTTGCGGAAAACTTCGGAAAGCATCCGATTTCATTCAGCGAAGCTCCAAATCAACTTTAAAAGACCCGGCATCATTCTAAGGTCAATCATACATGTTACCCTGTAAACTATGACTTTTATGCTCTGAATTAGGCAAATTTGGCGTGTCTACAGCTTGCCTTGCCTTGATGTCGGCTTTCTAAGGGAGTGGCATGTAATGAAGCGGAGTGATTCGTAGTGAACTGTAATGGAATGCAAGTGAGCGTAGATGAATGTAGCGAAATGGAATGGTGATGGACTGAAAAGGTGGCATCAAGGTGTAGATATAGACGCGTTTATCTGCCCGATCCAGCAAAATGAATCTCGCTGAGTATTCTAGATTGCTTTCATGTTCTATCAAAACCTCATATAATTGACTGGTAAAAGGCATGCCCTTGGCACGAGAGATGAAAAAGTAAATGATAAAGGATAAAATGATGAAGCCAACCCTCAGCGTGGTGAGGAGTCCTCGAATTCGTAGGTTTATCATCAGCCAGCAACCCGAACTTTGCGGTGTTCTTGTACTGTGATGGGCTAAAGTTTTTTAAAAGAGAAATTGATCTTAAAATGAAAATAATACCAATCCATCATATTTGGAATCTCAAGTTCATTCAAGTTTCACCAAAATACTCTGTTTAATTCTGAGTGGAATAATCTCAAATTCTTAAAGGGTTCATTTAAGCATAACAAAATTACTCGGGTATCATGAAAACCATGAATCATGCTCTGCAGAAAGCTCGGTATTCGAAAAATGACAAGACAGACTTAAGCCATAGTGGGTTTGAAAGATAATGGTGGGACTAACATAGAATGATGGGAAAGAAGAAACAATGGCATGACAATTGCCATGGTGGGATAAAATAAAAGACACGGTGGGATAAAAGAAGGAAAGAATAAAACATAGTGGGATAAAAGAAAGAGTAAAACATGAAGGAATAAAATTGGTAATGATGAAGAATGAAAAGGAGATGGTTATGAAAACATATACAATTATGTAGAAAATAGTTGAATATATAGATTGTCTATTGGAGGTAAAGACACCTGATTAGGAACCATCGTCCCTCCAATGTTCAAATTTGGCTTATCCGTGAGTGTGAAGAAATGACCATGCCATCGTAGATTTTGTTGAAGGGGACCTCGGGCCCAGTCATCTTCACGCTCAAGGTCTTCAACATTAATTTATATAATATGTATCAAATGGACCTAACATAACTAAATGACGGATAGTAGGAGTGATGTGAAGTGCAAAATGGAATGCTGGTGATGATGTAAGTTTGATGAGAATGTGGATTTGAATGAAGTTTTCAGGCATGATCAACTTGCATCATCCGCCTGATTCATCAGCATCTCTGGTCCATCCTTGTCTTGCCTTCTGACGGAATACAGCACCACGATAGGTAGCGCTTCCTCTCTTTTCGCCACAAGGTTGGCATGATGTTCCTTGGGGAACACCGATCTCACTACTTCACCTGTTGGACTTAGGAGGTTGCCTGATGGCCCTTCTCTTTTGCTTCTTCAGCTCCTGAAAACACTTAACAAAAATGATTAAATTTTCATCATGACTCTTCCCTTTGCCTGTATACTGTTTGCCTTGATTTTGAATCAAAGGGAGGAGCCTTCTTAACAAGGTGGAAGAAAACAAATAACTGTAATGAAATGGGGGTAAGGGTTAGGAGAACTTACCTGTCGTGGTGTGAATCCTCTCCTCTCCTATATTGAAATGCCTGAAACACTTGATAGAAAGGGGATTAGATCTTCACCGTGGCTCATCCCTTTGCCCATTATGGTCAACTTTGACTTAGGCCAAAGGGAAGAGCCTTCTTAACAAGGTAATTAAAGCAAAAGGATATGCAATGCAGGAATGGAAATATGCATGGCAGTCAAATAAACATGGATGCAACTAAGGCAACGATCATGACTGAGCAAATTTTTTTTTGGATTTCTTAGAAATATTCATTTTTTTAGATTTTCAAAAATATTTGATTGATTTTTTTTAGATTTTTTTGAAATATGCATTTTTTTGGATTTTTGAAATATGCATTTTTTGGATTTTTGAAATATGCATTTTTTTGGGTTTTTGAAATATTCAATTTTTTTTTGTTTTTTTTGAAATATTTAACTTTTTTTGTGTGGAGAAAATGCTAGTATTTGAGACAAGTCATCGGTCTTCGGGGTTTGTCAAGACTCAAGTGGTAGATGCCACGTGCAAAAATAAAGTTCCCTACCTAGAATCCTTCTAACCTTCTTCCTTTGATCGGCTTGGGTTCCATCTGGATTTGGTCGGTTTACCCTACCCAAGGGGTTTAAGGAGGAAGAGTATAGAGGAAGTCCTTGATAGGGTTTGAAGATATTGAGTGGGATTTCTCTACTCTCACTCAAATTACCCATTGGGGTTCGGCCTCTTTTGGTCTTTCCTATTTTTTTGCTCTTTTCTATGTGGCACATATTTGGACAGGTTTTTGACCCGTGAGGACATTGCCCATCTTTTAGTGCCTTTTGCCTTGACTATCATTCTGGGTACTCATTCAGACAGGTTGATCATTTTTTTTTTCTAACATGAGGGGTTCATTGCCAATCTTTTGGCACCCTTTTGTACCCTCTGAGATGGCCTCCTACTAGGGTGGCGAGTGTTTTCGATACTACCCCTCTCTAATCTTCTCTCCCTATCTTGGACTGAGTAGAAGAGAATAGGGTAAGGGTACTCCTTCCATTTCTAGATTTCTGCCTTGCCTTTGGCAAGTGTCGGGTTGTCTGGATTCTAGGATCGGGAGGTGTTGTGTGTGTAGGATGGTACCTACCCTTGACTTCTCATGAGCAACCTAGGATCGATGACTTGAGATTATACCAGTGGTTTCTCCATTTTAATGGAAAGTACTTTTTGAGGTAAACTCCATTCCAAGGATGATTCAATTTTTCTCCATCTACATTAGTCAATTAATATGCATTACCTGGATACTTTTCAGTGATTACAAAAGGCCCTTCCCAGTTAGGTTGCAACTTGGAGCGGGGACCCCCTGGCTTAACGAATATGCTTTTGACTACCATCTCACCGATCTCGAATTTTCTCTCGACCACCCTCTTTTGATAAAACCTTTTAAGTCTGTTCTGATAAGTCCGGGCATGCTCGGAGGCGGCTAGCCTTCTTTCATCCAAGAGTTCAAGCTATGCAAGGAGAAATTCTCTTCTCTCATCAACAGGAATATCCCTGTCGAGCTTAACTCGGAGAGATGGAAGTAATACTTCGTAAGGGACCACTACTTCCATCCCATATGCCAAAGCATACGGGGTTTGTCCAGTGGGAGTCCTTACAGAAGTACGATAAGCCCATGGAGCATCTACAAGCTTATTAGGCCAGTCGGCAAATTTACTAGACTGCCCCAAGAGAGTTCTCAAGAACCAAAATGTAAAGGACCAAGGGCTTGTCGGGAATTGGTAGTCTAAGTACAGGTGGACTTGCCAGGTATGTTTTCAACCCATCAAACGCCTCCTGGCACTTCGAATCCCATTTAAACTTGGCTCCAGCCTTGGTTAACTCATAGAAAGGTCTACACCTTTGGGAATGTTGTGAGATAAACCGGCGGACAAATTGTAGCCTCCCAATCAATCCTCGAAGCTCTATCATATTCTTGGGAGGAGGCATACCAATAATTGCCTTGGACTTGTTTGTGTCGATCTCTATGCCCCTTTTGTTTACTATGAACCCAAGTAGCTTTCCTGATGAAACTCTAAATATGCACTTCTTAGGGTTCATTTTCAGCTTACATTCTCTAGTTCGTTGCAAAACTTTTCTTAACACTTCAGGATGATCTTCTCGGCTCTTGGACTTGATAACCAAATCATCCACATACACCTCTACATGGGTGTGCATCATGTCGTGAAAGATAGCCATCATAGCCCTCTGATATGTAGCACCAGCATTTTTTAACCCAAAGGGCATGACAACATAGCAATACGTTCCCCAAGGTGTAGTGAACGAGGTCTTCTCTTGGTCCTCCTCAGCTAACCGAATCTGATTGTATCCAGAATAGCCATCCATGAATGAAAGCATTTCAAATCTAGCTGTGTTATCAACCAAAACATCGATATGAGGTAAAGGAAAATCATCCTTAGGACACGCTCGATTCAAGTCACTGAAGTCTATACAAATCCGAATTCGTCCATCCTTCTTCATAACAGGGACTATGTTAGCCACCCATTGCGGATATAGGACAACTCTAATAAATTTTGCTTGGTGTAGTTTGTCGACCTCTTCTTTCATTTTGAGTGCAATATCAGGGTGAAACCTCCTGAGCTTTTGTTTAACCGGGGTAGTTCCAGGTTTCAAGGTTAATCTATATTCAACCAATCTAATCCCGACATATCTTCATATGTCCATGCGAACGTGTCCATATATTCTTCCAAAACTTTGATCAAACGTTGTTCTTCTGAGGGAGTGAGGTTTGCACTAATGAGGATAGTCTTAGGATCGTCCAGGGTTCCTAAATTCAGTTCCTTGGTTGGTTCATTCCCTGTGGCTAATGGTTCTTCAAATCTTCTAAGTCCAGATGCATATGCATCGGCTAAATCCTCAATTTCATCCTCAGATTCGGGATCCTTCTCTGATACCACCTCATATACTCCCAAAGTATGATCTATATTATGCTCATCCTCATATCGTATTTCATCTAGCCGGATGGTATTCTCTAGAAAGTTTGGCAGCCTTGCACACTCTACGCATTTTTGTGCCAATTGTTACAGATACCTATTTGGAACTCGCTTACTTGTAACTTTCCTATTTCCAAACCTAACCTGACCTGCTGAAGATAAAGCTGGAAAGGTGGTATTTACAGTGGAGGGATGATCGAGTAAATCGATCAATGATTCAGAAAAGGGGGATCCCTGATTGGGAGCACCCTCTGGGATGAGTAGAGATGTCTCCTCAATGGAAATGTGAGTTTCAGAGAAGACGTTTTTTTTTGGAAATTTCAAGTAAAAAGATAGAATGAGTCAGCATGACTCGAGGTTTGCTAGAAACTGGCTGAATTACCAGAGAGAAAAAATTAAGAATAAAAGAGAAAAAGGGGCTCGTGGGCCCAATGGTAACAGAAAGTGGACACATGGGTCCAAAATTGATGAAAAAAGTAAACGGGTACGTAAACGCGATCTTAGAAATAAATGGGTATGTGAGCCCATGTTGGGAAAAGCCCTCAGTTCTGAAGTTGATGAGGGAAGCAAATGGGCAAGCAGGCCCAATAAGAGTGGAAGGTTGAAGAGGGCACATGGGCCCAAAGTGGGTAAGTGGGCTCTGAAGCCCATCCAAAAGATCTAGAAACAATGGTATGAGGTTCAAACATGGGATTGTTGTATTTGGGTCTCGTGGACTGATTCTGACTTGGGTGGTATGCTCAACCAGATGATCCAAGATTGGTTTTCCCTTGAGTGGTTCTTGGTGCTCTTCCCCACTTGAGAACAAACGAGTCAAAGATAAGCATATATCTTCGAAGTCTTCTTCTTCATCTAGAGCCTTTCTTCTCTTGACAACTGTAACGAAATTCTTGTCATCTTTAGCCATCATCATGGTCTCCCCTTTGATAAAGAAGGTGTGGAGTCCCATGGCATATCCTGGCTGGAAGATCCTCCTTGGGATGGAATCCTCTTCGTATCCCAACCCCTGCCTGCGTGGCCTTTTCACAGTTTGAATCAGCTGAGTGATTCCTTGAAGATCCTTGCCTAAACCTCTTCCATGCTGATAGCCAAGTTTCATCATCCTCTGCCATCCCACTGTGTCGGGTAGAGAGGCGGTCATACATCTGACATCTGGTAAATCTCCCATTGAGATCTGGGGTTGTATTGACAGACCTAGGGGTGATGTAAAAGCATCATTCATCTCGTCCCTTATAGGCATGCTAGTCACCTTGACCACTTGTCCTTTAAAGGGAAACTTTATGCACTGGTGGTTTGTTGATGCCACAGCTCCTATTGCCTCTAAGTATGGCCTCCCAAGTATAGCCCGAAAAGTTGGATCTAATTCTAGAACATGAAAATCCGTTGTGACCGTACATGGTCCAAGTTTAACTTCTAGAGTGACCACCCCATGTGAAGACTTCTTGGAGTTGTCGTAGGCCGTCACCATGGCACAAGATGGCTTTATTTCTTGCTCAGAAATGCCACACAACTGCAAAGTTTCTGGCGGCATAACGTTGATAGAAGCTCCAGTGTCAACCAAACATGATTTCACTTCGACATTGTCGACTCTGAAAATTCGACGGGGTCTTCTCCTTTTCAGGGAAGTCCGTGAATCCAGATCGTCACCTCAAGAGGAGATAAGACAAAGAAAGGAATAAAGCACGGAAAGCAACTCTCACCTCGGTCCCACACTCACATTGATCCCCGAACTTTCATCCCTTGGCGTCACTCGATCACCAAAGAGACGGTTCGGGTATGTGGGAGGAGAGTGAGAAGTAGAAAATTAATACATGTGGTCTCCAGGAACCGCGGGTTCCGATTTATAGAATTAAAATTGACCGTGTGTACCTTAGCGTGAAGAATGTGGGTTAAAGCTTCTTCTTCTTCGGCCGGCCGATGAAGAAGAGTCCTCAACGTGTGGGTGCTTGATATTCTGTGAAACTAGACAAACAAATAAGTGAAAGAGACTATTATAACTAAACAAAGTGGAATATATGTAAATAGAATAACATAAAACACACAACTGACTAGAAACTGACCGGATTCGGGTTATCTCCAACCCCTTTTTTTATTTTCGAATAAACAGACTAAAAATAATGAAAAAAAATTTAAAAAAATGATATAAGGATGGATAATCATAAAACAAAGATATAAGAAAAAGAACAGAAAGATTCTGAGTTGAATAGAGAAAGATATAGCCAAATCTGAGTTGTCAAAAAAGCCGAGCAGCAATCCAGGATCTGCCAGGTGCGACTTTTCTTCTGCGCTCGTCAGGACAAGCCCTGACCTTAGAATCAAGTGCCGTCAATTGTAAACTCAAGAAGACTTCGAGATGAAGAACTTTGATGAAGAGAGATCAGGAAGAAGACGTCCACACGCTTCTGTAGAGGTTGAAGAAGAGAGACCTGGCTGATCACCTGCAGAACAGCCTTCCTCTCTCTTGAACCGACCTTTCTCTCTCTAAAAACTCGAAATTATCTCTCTAAAAATCACAAAATCAATGCAGGAGGGTGGTTGGACGTCTTGAGATGCCTGGGTGGTCGTTCTCATGCCTTTTGAATGACCGGAATCAGAGTTTATTTATAGGAGAACGAACAGCGCGATCAATACTAAAAAATAGGGCTCCTTGCACCCTACCCCTGGGCTCATGCGCCCTGGTGCAGGGCGCATGTGCCTCCCAGTGGGGGCGCATGGTACTGTTCCCGAAAAATTTGTCCTTATCCGGTCGATCGGTTCAATGGTAGAGTCTCGGTGAAAAACTGGTTCCCTCGTGCCTCAAGGGTAGGGCGCATGTGCCCTCAAGTGAGGGCACAAAGTCACGTGCCTCACTGGTAGGGCGCATGGGCACGTGCCCTGGGTCCCGGGCACATGTGACCAGGAACCCGGGCGCATAGGACTGTTTTTGCGCGTCCTTCTTCCGGAAGCCATTGCGAACACTCCCGAACTCGAAATTTGACGCCGTTTGTTGCGTTGGAAAGATAACAGGCCGATAAAGCTTTATATAGCGTTGGATCAGCGATCACACCCTCCAAAATTTCATAATTTTTTCTGGAATTTAGGGCAGTGAACAGAAGATCCGATACTAGTCAAAATGACTCCGACGGCAAACCAGAAAGGCACGGCATGCAACAAAACTTGTCAGTATAGACACGCCAATTTGGCCTTATTTATAGCTTAAACCATTATTCCATTGGCAACATCTCTTTTAGGCCATAAAAATTATGATGAATCACCCTTTTGGATGAGCTGAGGTGCTTATTGGAAATATGAGGATGATTTTCTAATTTCTAATCAAATCCGTGTTTGCCGAACAAGAGACTCTTGGTGGTGTGCCAGATTATGTTTTTCCCAACATATCATCTATTTGTAAATTTTTCACAGGATTATATGGACGTCTAATGAATAAGTATTCAACATGAATAATCTTCCTCTCTGAGTCCTCTTTTCAATGCAACAGACGACATTCAATTCCGATCTACCATTTGTCTGCAGCTCCTTTTAGAAGTCAGACGCGCAGTTCTGTCCGCACGCAGCACCAATCAAGCCCAATTGCATGCAAGCCCAGCCCGTTGGGCACATATCTTACCAATTCACGACCTTACTTTCCTTTTTCCTCCTCCATATCACTTTTATAACATCTGGAAGCTTCATGGTCGAAATTAGCATCATCTAATGATGGCAATCCAACTTGTTGTCTTGTATATCAAGACTTGCCATTTTTAGACTAGATTTGTTTCCTTTTCAAGTGGAGGCATATTTTGAGCATGGGGAAGGTGATACACGGTTTCCAATATCTCTCAATCATTTAGGTAAGTTTTTAGATGCCTCAAGATAAAACTTAGCAACATTAAATGGAGGAAATCCAACCTATGGTCGGATGTATCAAAACTTGCTATTTTTTGACATGGTTCTCATCCCCTATAAAGGGAGACTCATATGAACGACCTAAGAGGGGCATCCCCATCCTCCAGAACTCCTATACTCGTCCTCCAGCCACCCTAGGCTCTTCCAAATCTCCCCAAATCGTTCTATCTTTGTCCCGGTGCTTAGAGATCATCCCAAAATGAAGAAGAAGCCGATCTATGCTCCGACGTGCTGCACTTCTGATCATTGGCTTCTACAGATCTCTATAGTTATTTTAAGGCCTGAATTTCTTCATAAGAAGTGTTCTTCATCAATATATATTTCATATGAAACAAACATAAATCAATTCTGACATTCCCTCGGCATGTTATGGCTTCAACACCGGCGCTGCACAGACAGATCCGAAGTCTTCTCTTCTAAGTCATCATCTTCTCAGTCAATTTCAGTACATTTAATGGTAGATTCAACCTATGAATCCTTCATATAAATTGTTACCCGGTGAGTTATCTTTTATCTCCAATAATAATCATTCAATTTGGATATCTGTGGTGCCCATAGCATGTCCTACATTGACATTGTGCTGGGAGTTTCCAGAACTTCACTGCCCAAGATCCGGCTTATCAGGTAAATTCAGATTACTTATCATAATATTCAGGCAAACTTGTATTCATATCAAACCACCCTCGGTGAGTTATCTTTATTTTTAAATAAATTTCACTTGATTCTTACATCGGTGCTGTTCTCTATGGTCTCTGCATCAGAGCCGCGCAGTTTACATTAAATCTGTCCAACCCGGTTGCCACTTTGCTTGGGTTGTGTTGTCTTTAACCATTTATATTTTTTTTCATTAAAATCATTTAGTTCATATTTAAGAATAATTTTTATTAAATCTTGCATCATTTCATACATCATAAAAAACCAAAAAAAGGGGTTAGGGCTAACCCCGAATCCGGTGAGCTTGTTTCCAATTGTCGTTTTATGTTATTACTTTTACAAGTTACTACACTTCACTCAGTTCTAATCCTTCTTCACTTGTTTTCTTGTCTTATTGTCTACTAGTTGCACAAATACATCAAGCTAGCATTGGTTGGACTCTCCCTCATCGGCCGGCCGAAGAGGAAGAAGGTTGAACTCACACACTCTCTCCCACGCTAAGGTACACGGTCAAAACAACTCAATCTTGTTGTTATTCTATAAAGCGGAGCCCGCGGCTCCTGGAGACCACTTCTTCTCTTATTCATGCTTTAAGTAAATTCATTCCTCACTCTCCTCCCATATGACCCAAACCGTCTCCGGTGCTCGAGCGACGCCGTGAGATGAAAGTTCGGGGATCAATGTGAGTGTGGGACCGAGGTGAGGATCTTTTACAGCTTTCCGAGTGTTTTCGATTCACTCCTCTTTTCCCCAATTTCATCTTCACCTTCTCTTGAGGTGCCGATCTGGAACCCGTTTTCGGAGTCGACAGCTTTTTGGCGACCACGGTGGGACAACCAATGTCTTCAACCGTGCTAGCTTGATTGATTCGTGCAACTAGTTGTTTTCCAACTTGGTTCCCGCGTGAACCGGCTTGTCCTTCACCTCTTCCATGTCAATTTACCTTTAAACTTGCTGTTTACTCTTTCTTTAACATTGTTCCCCATGTGGACTTGACTTGCTTGTTTTTAATTTCAACTTGGTTCCCACGTGAACCACTCTTTTCTTCTTATAAACCGGTTCCCGCGTGAACCACCTTTCTTTCCAACCTGGTTCCCACGTGAACCAACTTATTTTCAGATCGGTCCCCACGTGGACCACTCATTTGCAGCACCTTTAGATTGGCCCCACGTGGACCTCCTTCCCTTTTTTCCAATCAAACAAGCCGGTTCCCGCGTGAACCACCTTTAGTTGCTACTTGCTAGTTATTTGTTTTACTTTATCATTACTTGTCTTGCTTGCATTCACTTGTTTGATTTATTAAATAGATTTTATTCATGTTTGCATATTGATTGCTTCTTCTCCTCCTACCCTCCATTTTTCATTTTTGCATTAGCTTTTTGCATCGGGTACCGGACTTACTCCGATCCGTAGGGCATTCAAGGTGGGGGCTCTCTCTCCCAACACACCCTCACCCTCCAAACACCTTCTTGGTGGATTCTTACCTCTCTTCTGGGATATTCCTTCCTAGTTGATTTGGTTGTTTTTATCAAGGCCTCCATAAGTCCCCATCCGTGGAGTATTCCTCTCCGCACGATTGGGCCGGTTGTACCACTTCCCAAAACCCGAAAACCCAAGTACCTACTCGTGGTGATTGAGTGACAACCTTAGGTCCTGAAGATTGAAGCAATAGGAACCATGCCCATTTGAGTGAACAATTTCTAACAATCTATCTAATCTAAGGTTTCAACCCAAAAATTGTCGAGTAGTCATTTTAAAAACTTGTTTGCACAACTTGCTTGCTCACAACAATTGAAAACAAGCAAAAAAAATTTTTTTTCTTAAAAAACACCTAAACAAAACAAAGCAAAAACATTTTTAATTTTGTGTTCAACTTGTTTTCCAAACAACTGTAGATACGCAATTTTGGCCTAGTTGGAGAGCTCAAATTCTTGTTTTCATGAAGAATATTTGAGTAACCTTTCAAGGAAACCGAGTTTTCAGGAAAGATTAAGGTCTTTTGCACATTTTAAAGAGGACGATACCCTGTGTATAAGGGCACCTGGCGCCCTACTTATAGGGCACCAGGCGCCCTATAAATAGGGCACCAGGCGCCCTGTTTATAGGGCACCAGGCGCCCTATAAACAGGGCACCTGGCGCCCTGTATACAGGGCACCAGGCGCCCTGTATACAGGGCACCAGGCGCCCTATATACAGGGCGCCTGGCGCCCTATATACAGGGCGCCTGGATCCACATTAAATTGATTTGACAGGCCGATTTGACCCCCCGCAGTGACTTGTCTTGTCGACCTGACATATCTCATGATGCTGGCGCCCCATATATAGGGCGCTATGCCACATGGCACTGTTTTTCGAAAATGGCCAAAGTGCCCTCTTTTGGGCTATAAATAGACCCCCATTTGAGACCAAAGGGAGGTTCCAACTTCGTGCCACCCTATAGCCCATCCAACACCACGTTTCTAAGCCATTTCCACCCCTCATAAGCCTTCAAACCGATTCAAAACTCTCTCCCAAAAACCCAAAAAACCTGCAGTCTCCTTCTTCAGAAATATGATTTTTCTCCGACTTTGAGAGCCTCTACCCTCCATTTCCCTTACATCTAGGGCCAAAATACTCTTCCATTAGCTTCACTTGACTATTGGCTGCTTGAAGAAGTCCTCTTTCCATCTTGGAGGTCTCCCTACACTCCGGGGCGACGCCGCGAAGAAGGGAAGAAAATCTGCCGAAGCCGGTTCACAGTGCCCGTATATAGGGCGCTTTGACTTTGGTCAACGCGCCCCATCAAGGGGGCACCTGCAGTTGGCGCCCCATATATGGGGCACTAGCAGGGGCAGACCCCGTTTTGCATTTTTTTGAGTTTATTTACCTTTCCGGTCGATCTTTTACTCCCCCCTTTCATTCTAACCTTCATTAACATGTTATTTAGCATGCATTAAGCCACTCATTTGCATTTTCATGCATATTTAAACCTTCCAAATAGGGGTTGGGATTTAGTCCCAATCCGGTCAGTTCCTTCCCTCTTTTATGTTTATATTTGAATTTGAGCATGATTCTACACTGACACTAGAACTAATGATCTTTTCACTTGTTTCTATGTTTTCTTATGGACATTTTTAGGTAAATCCGGCCGAGGCGGAGCTTCAACCGGATCAAAGACGAAGGACTCACTAAGCTCTCTTCTTTCGGCCGGCCGAGAGAGGAGAAGTCGGAACCCAACAATCTCCCCGCTTACAAAGGTACGACGGTCATTTCTCCATTTCATTTCTTTTCATTCTACTATATTTTGGAGCCTTTGGCTCCTGGCGACCACACCCACTAACATCCCATCCACCAAGTCACCAAGGCGGGCGTAAGGGTTCCGGGGAGGGGGGAGATCCGCGGATGTCCCGTTCCGGGTGCTTACACCTTTTGGCGACCACAGTGGGACTGACTTTGCTTTAGTGAGTTCTTCTCTTTTTTTTCCTAAGAATGTCCACTTGAAAACATGCTTCTTTTCAATCTAGTTCTCATTTAAGCCATTTCTATTTCTTTGCATTTCTATTTGCTTGCTTACATGCTTGTTTGTTTCCTTGAAGCATCATCTTGTTTCTTCCAAGTTTACTTGCTCTCTATTTATCTTTTTAAAAGCATACCGATCTAATTTCCAACTTTGTTAATCAACTTATTTCACCTTAGTATTTTAGATATCATCTTCTTTCATCCCTTGTTAAGTATACTTGCCTATTTCTTTCTAAGTCTAGTTCTTCTTTAGCAAACCTTTCAAAGCATGCTTAGTTAAATTAGTGCTTTCTTCCATCCTAGTTTAATTTCATATCATTGTCTTGTTCACTTGCTTCCTACAACATCTCATTAATCATTGTATGTTTTTATTTTCTTCTTGCTTGCTTCTTATTCCTTGACATTTTACTTGCATTTAGTTTGCATCGGAGCTTCGGGTCCGCCCGTCTCCTTAGGACATCCGAGAAGGGAGGCTCTCTCCTCCCAAAGCCCCACACATCCAAACACCCCTCTTGGTGGTTGCCAACTCCTCCTCCGGGGATTCCCTCTCGGAAGGACCGGGTAGCTTCCATCAAGACCTCCGTAAGACCCCACACGAGAAGGATTCCCTCCTCACTGATCGGGCTGGTTGTACCACTTTATCCCAAAACCCGGAATACCTATTACCCATCGTTGTGAAAAGAGTGACAACCTTAGATTGCTCGGCGTTGTGAGAGCATAGGGTCCTACCCATTTATTTGAGTGGACAATATTTCTCTTAACAAGCCATTAATTTGAGGTTGAAACAAAAAAAAATTGCGTTAATCATTCTAAGTCTTTGCTATTACTTGTTTGCAAATAAAAACTGAAAATTAAACAAAAATCCCAAAATCACCTAAAAATAACCAAAACAAAAAATTTGCTTGAGGTTAATTTGCTTGACAACTTGCTTGTCTGACAAAAGAAAATAAAAAAAGGGTAAAAAAATCAAAACTAAAAAAATCCTTAAGCTTTTATTTGTCAACCTTCTTTTTTTATTGTGTTTATGAATTTAAGGTCAGGACGAGTTATCGGAATGGCGGATCAAGGATACGAGCAACTACAGTTAGAGTAAGACCAATCTTATTTCTATTCTGATGCCGTGTGTGCCGTCAATGAACCCGAAGTTCTCCCCGAACCTAGTCAAAATTCTCCTCAACCCAATCCAAATTCACTTTGGGAGGCATTCTCTCATGTCGACCCTACCCAACTTCAGGCTATCAAAGCCATCCTTAAGGGCAAGTCGCCCGCCGACCACATTCCTCCCGAAGGTGGTCTTCACATCTCTACCCCTCGGTCAGGAGCACATCAACCCAATGTGCCCACTCATGGCCATTCTCATACCGGGCTCATGGCCCCAATTTCTCCTCATCCGGTGGCTAATCTAGATCATCCCAATCCAAATGTTGTTGTTCCTTCTAGACCACCAGTTTATTCTTCTAATCACCTCAACCCTACTCACCCTTTGGTGCATCCCCCAATGTATCCTTCTTATCCGGCCACTTCGGCCCATCACATCCCAATTCCGGTGCACCAAGCACCCACTTCTCCTCCTCCTCTTAGGGAACCTTCTGTCGATCAGGCCATGATTAACAAGATCAATCGCATGGATGAGCAGTATAGAGAGCTTAGACGTTTGATCGACACAAAGGCAGCCCCTGAAATTTCTCTTCCTTCCCTCCCTACTTTTCATCTACCTCCCTCTGAGATGCCGGTATACCATCGCTACAATGGAACCGGTAATCCATTCATTCACATCAAGGACTTTCTTTATGAGTCGGTAATGTGGCAAAATGATCCAAGGGCCCTTGCTTTTCTTTTCAGAAGATCATTAGAGGGATCAGCTTTAGAGTGGTTCTACTCGCTTGACTCTTTGGAGGCGAGTAACTTTGAAACTGTCAAAGCTAAATTTTTGCAGAGATATCAAGATAGGGTCGGACCAACATATTCCATCACTGACCTCATGGCTGAAAGAATGAGAAATGATGAAGACTTTACCAGATATGCTGATAGATGGAGGTCAATGGCAGAAAAACTTACTGATTCCATTTCAGAACCGGAGCAAGTGAAGATGATCATCACCAATGCCACTCCGGCCTTAAAGAATATGCTGGCTTTGCATCACCCCACCTCCATGAGTGAACTCTATGAGAGGGCACGGTACATTCAGACATAGCTTAGGGACTCACCTATCATGAACTTGTTTGATCCTAGACCCCGAGCTGTCAAGAAAACCACTTTTACCACAATCGGCCCAGTGACTGAGGGCGTAGTGACAAACGAAAACCTTAACATTGTAGGGAACCCACCTATAAATTATCAACACTAGTTCAGGAACCCTCAACAAAATCAACCATTTAGAAACCCTCGTCAACCTCAACATCAACCTCAGTTCCAGCCTCGTCAACAACAAGTTCTGATCCCTCAGCGACCGCAAGCCCCGGTTCCCCAACCAGCGCGGCAACAACTGGCCAACTACAACCAAGCACCCCTTCCCATGGCCTATGAACCCCGAAAGGTTGGACCCAAGAGGAACGATTACCCACCTTTGCCGTACTCTCTCATGGACATTTTTAATGCACTCATGGCGGCAGGGCAAATTGCATTGCCAAGGGAGAAGTTGGAGTGGCCACAAAATGCCAACACGGAAGCGATCTTGCTTGTTCCATAGATATCCTGGGCACACCGTGGAAAATTGTTTTCGGTTCAAAGACTATATCCACGATCTTAATGAGCAAGGCGGTATTGATCGGGACCAAATGGGGGAATACATCAGAACAGTGAAAAATCAACCTCAACGGCAGCATGCACCAGCTCAGCAGCAACAACAACAGAACCCCGGCATGGGGATTATCCAAAACCCTTTACCTCTACATACACCCGCGCCTGGGAATCAACACGTTAATCCCATCATGATTTCTTCTGAGGAGTATCATGATCGGGGCTAGAATTGGCAAATTGAGGGAGCCACCTCCGCCATGTATGTCAACCGAACCGTCCATTCCATACCCCAAGCTACATCAGCCAACCCCATTACTCCCAACCGGCCACCCATCATCCGAGCACCATCACGACCCATCATAACACCACCAACCACACAACTCCAATCGGGACGGACCCTAATCCTCCCGATTAATCCACTACAAACATCACCACCACTAGGACCCATCATCATCCCGCCCCGAGCAACTGTACCTTCACAACCTACCTACCCCACTATGCCTCAAACCACCATCATTACACCCATCGCAAGAGCTCCCATCATTCGACCTAACCCACCACCCACCACTACCACCCCAGCTATAGCTCCTCAACTTGCCACAGTACTCAGGAGTGGGCGCATGTTCCAAAGGGTCTTTCCCCAGGCCGGTCAGTCGGGGTTGGTACCAGAAACAGAAGAAGAACACATTGAAGAGCCGTTGCCTGGGACATCCTATGACTTGTTGAAACATCTTGATAAAACCCCGGCACGGATCTCTATCTTAGAGTTGATCAAAAGATCCAGAGTCCATCAAGAGGTTCTCCAACAGTACTTACAGCGAGTAATGGTAAATGAGAGCCTCCCCCCAGAAAAAATCTCATCAGTTCTGGTCCCGAGAAGTGAGTACCCGGCCCTCACATTCACAAAGGAAGAGTTAGCCGACCCAGAAATAAGGAAATGTGCCTTGTGCATCACAGTCCACATCAATGGAGTAGGCATTAAGTCATGCTTGGTCGATACCGGAGCATCCATTAATGTTCTGCCACCAGAAACATTACATCTTTGTGGAATCTCCGAAGAGGACATCCGGCCATGTCAAATAACAGTGACCGCATATGATAATTCAAAGAAGCCCGCAGACGGCATGATTACATTGGGTGTCAAACTCGGACCTCAGACAGTCACTGTCAACTTTCACATACTAGAGATGGATCCGACATACAAAGCTATTTTAGGACGACCCTACTTGGAAGCACTAGAGGCAGTCGCCTCCACCAATCACCAGTGTCTTAAATTCCCTTACAAGGGACGGAGTGATTAGGGTGACTAGCATGCCCCTAGATCATCCATCTTCACCACCACCACCCCTTGGGTTGCCAAACGAGCCAATTTTTACAATCTTGGATCTTCCAGAAATGAGTAGGCAACCTAGGCAAGTGTGGAGAAGGAAAAGAGAAGAAAATGAAACTATTGGGTGGCATATAATGAAAAGTTTGGGATACCAGAAGGGCCGAGGACTAGGCAAAGAACTGCAAGGCATAGCTGAGCCAATCAATCTAGTGAGGTTACAACCAAAAAGCGGGGTTGGATATGATGGAACGATAGCGAATGGTCAGAATCTCAGAAGCAGATACTTTTCTGGATGCTTACAAAAGTTTTTCATCAAGAAAGAAACCATTCAACTGGCTGAGAACAAGGAAGGACAAGAGATGGAGCAAGAAAAGAGAAGAAGAACCAACGACCCTGAAGATGACTTGTATCCAGAAATATCTCTTTTGTTTTCCACTGATGAAGAAGGGTCAAGCAATGAACCACTCCAGGCTGAACCACCTGTCGACCCACCTGAGGGTCATATTGCCAAACCGACTCGAGAAAAAGTCCAACCAACTCCACGAGGGCCTTCCCTCATTATGTCATCTTTTGGGGGCGATGCCCCAATTCACCGTGATGCTCTCCCCGGGCTTCTTGGCCCGATCCCTATTTCTAGGCCCTCAGGCCCAACTTGTGGGTTCACGAACCCACTTGTTACTTTTAGGCCACCGAGCCCCTCTACTAAATCTGGGCCTTTATGCCCATTTTCTCCAACTCTTGGGCCATCGAGCCCCTCTATTGAATCTGGGCCTTTGTGCCCATTTCCTCCAACTCTTAGGCCATCAAGCCCCTCTACTGAATCCGGGCCTCTGCGCCCATTTTCCCCAATTCTCGGGCCCTCGAGCCCATCTCCTAAACCCGGGCCCTTGAGCCCGCATCCTCCTCTTATTGGGTCCATAAACCCACCTTTTTCTATGACCATCCGGCCTACTGGCCCATCACCTCTTTCTATCAACATTGGGCCCGAAACCCCCCTCTATCAAACATTGCTCGAAGTCTTTCCCTCTTTATCAATATCTCCGCCTACTTTGGCTCCCGTAGTTGATCTCAACCCAAATCAGGCACCTGAAGCCCAATCTGTCTTTATGTTTAGCACTCCTCAAAAAATAATGCCCTCTTCGAAACTCAAATTTCGATCGAGGAAACATCTCAACTTACCTCGGAAGGGCATTCGACCCAAGGAGCCACCGGATCCTTAATTGACCTTCTTTGCCCTCCATCCTCTCCAATAAATTCCACTCCATCCACCTCCTCTTCCTCCTCTTATTTACCTTCTTTTTCTTTAGGTTTAGTTTCCAATAAAAATAGGACAAAAATCGGAGGTAGGAGAATTCCGTAAAGATACCCGCATCGGTTAGCTCGAGAAAAGCTTAGAATGTGCCAAGCTACCAGAGTATCCAGAAAATGCGATTCAGCTGGATGAAATTCGATATGAAGAGAAGGATAAAGACTGCTCGATCTTTGTCCGGTACTATCATCAATCACTCACCGGCATCTTCCCTTCACCCATGGCCTCTCGCTATGTGGGCTTTTGATGTTATCAGACCCCTTGGTGACCCGAACTCCACAAACAAAACCAAATCCTTCATCTTAACTGCAACGGAGTACTTCACCAAGTGGGCGGAAGCAGAAGCATACGTGGAAATCAAGGCATCAACAGTCTGCACGTTCATCAAATGCAACATCATTGCCGGATCCGAGGCCACATCGTCACCAACAACGGACCGCAACTCATCTCCCAGGAGCTGCGCGACAGGTATTGCATCAGATTGCATCATTCATCTCCATATTATCCTCAAGGCAACGGTCAAGCAGAAGCCACCAATAAAACCCTGATAAAAATCATTAAGAAGACTTGTAAGTCTAGCAAGTTCGCAGACTGGCCAGATAAGTTAGTTGATGCTCTATGGGCCTACCGCACTTCTATTCGAACCCCAACGGGTCAGACCCCCTATGCCTTGGCATTTGGGATGGAGGCGGTAGTTCCATACGAAGTAATCATTCCTTCCCTCCGAGTCCAGATCGATCGAGATATCCCGATGGATGAAAGCCGAGATTCTCTTCTCGCGCAACTCGAACTCTTGGATGAAAGGAGGCTGGCCGCTGCCGAACATGCTAGATCTTATCAGAATAGACTTAAAAGATTTTATCAGAAGAGGGTGGTGGAGAGAAAATTTGAAATCGGTGAGGTTGTGCTTAAAAGAATACTCGTTAAGCCGGGCGGTCCCTGCTCTAAACTTCAACCTAATTGGGAGGGTCCATATGTTATTCATATAAGCTAACTAATGCAGAAGGAGAAGAACTAGCTCATCCCTGGAATGGTGTATACCTCAAAAAAATATTTCCCTTAAAACAAAAAAAAAATCACAAAAACCTATAAAATCCAAAGGTGTGAAGAATGATGGTAACATCTAACGCCTGCTTGCTCGGTGCACCAACTTGTCACTTAGGGAAATAAGGATAGACACCATACTGCACACACTACACGCCTAGATTTCGAAATCTGATGATCGAAAGTCAGAGAGAAAGCTAGGCAACACTTGGTAAAAGAAGGTCGACCCTAACCTATTCTCTTCTTGTTTCGGTCCTGAATGGATGCAAGGGATCAGAATGTGGAGTATCAAAAGTACCCGTTGCCCTAGTAGGTGGATGCCTCTAAAGATCCGACTTATTAAAAGAAAAGGTGCCAAAAGATGGGCAATGACCCCTCGGAGTCGGACACATGCGAATGTGTACCAACAAAAGTCAAAAAGGGAAAGGCTCCAAAAGATGGGCAATGACCCCTCGAGTCAAAATCAAGCAAAAAGAAGAAAGACCTGTCTGAATGTGGGCCATCAAAGAAAATGGGCTAGAAGGAAGGACCCGAGGATGTCAAATCCCAAACGGGCAATGTGGGCACTAGTAGAGAAACAAAGTTCGACATCCCTGAATTCTACTAAGGACTTACCACCAATCATCTTCCTTCTTTAACCTCGAAAGGATAGGGTTGACCGACTAGGTCCAAGAAGAGCCATAGCCTATCGAAGACGGAAGGTCAGAAGATTCTGAACAAGGCACTTTCTTACACGTGATGCCTACTCTTAACCCTTAGGTAACAATGAGAGGCACCTATGGCAAGCAAGGCAAAGGATGAGATGGTCGTTTCTTTCACACCAAATCAAAAAAAAAATTAAAAACTTCAAAAACACAAAAAAAAAATCTATAAAGTCAAAACTCTTAAAAATTAAATATTCAAAACACCAAAAAATCATAAAAGTTCCAAAACATCAAAAACATTATAAAACCATCAAAACCCAAACAAATCAAAAATTTCAAAACACCTAAAGTTTGCTTTCTAGTCTGCTTAGTTGCCTTTGCATTCATGTTTAATTTCAGTCTTGCATATTTCCTTTTGTGCATACTTATGTTTTTCTGTTATCTTTACCTTAATAAGGCCGATGACCCTTGACAAAATATCAAGGCAACTTTGCCTTCTCCTTGCAAGGGACTAAGCCAAAATAAAGTTCTAATATCTTCTCTCAAGTGGATGCAGGAACGGAGAAGGCATACCGACTTCATATCCCCAGACACTTAGAGGAAGCAAAAACAACAAAAAATTCAAAAATTGAAAAACAAAAGTGGACTACCCCGACCCCTATTAGGACTTGCATTTAGTATTGCATCTATCAAAATAAATAATATTTGAGATGTTGAAGACCTCAAGTCTAGAGAGGGGGCCGAGCACGAGAACCCCTTCAACAAAATCAGTGAGGGCTCAGTCATTCCCTAGGCTTGCGGATAGGCCAAAGTTGAATATGCGGGGACGACGGTTTCTTCATGGATGTCCTGACCCGTTATGTTCAACCTATATCTTCAACTATTTTCTTATACTTATTTGTATTTCTTTAAACCCAGCATCCATCATTTCATACAACAACATGCATCATCCCACCATAACCATTTCCCGTTTCCTAATCCTGCCATAACCTCCTTCCAGTCCCATCATGAACCTTTTTAAAGATGGTCTTTTATAGCCCCTAGAGGAGGTCTTGTTTTTCCGAAAAATCGGCTTTCAATATGTTTCAACGATGTTTTCATCAAAACAAGAAGTTTTTCATGTCAAACTGAACCGGTATTCCTGAGTAAACCTCATGAATTTGAAGAACCCAACCATGGTTGATTGGCTGTCTCCTCTTTACCTTTTGCAATTTACTTTTCAATGCATTTCTACCGAGTCCAGCACACCATGCAGTTCGGGTCCTGGCCGGTAACAATTCTCCCCCACGTGGGATTTTAGTTATTTACTTTCAGTACTGTTTTTCTCTTTAACCAATCAACCAAAGGGAAGGTTTCGATAAGACAAAGGGTAATCTCAGAGTCCGGTAAAGTTTTATTCCACTCAACTAGGCCAATGAGGGCGTGTCTAAATCTACACCTTGGCGTCACTTTTCAGTCCATTACCACTTCATTCCACTACGCCTCATTATGCTTCGCTACATTCGCCTACGCTTCATTCGTGTCACTCCCCTACAAAGCCGACGCCAAGGCGAGGCAAGCTGTAGACACGCAATTTTGGCCTAGTTGGAGAGCTCAAATTCTTGTTTTCATGAAGAATTTTTGAGTAACCTTTCAAGGAAACCGAGTTTTCAGGAAAGATTAAGGTCTTTGGCACATTTTAAAGAGGACGATACCCTGTGTATAAGGGCACCTGGCGCCCTACTTATAGGGCACCAGGCGCCCTATAAATAGGGCACCAGGCGCCCTGTTTATAGGGCACCAGGCGCCCTATAAACAGGGCACCTGGCGCCCTGTATACAGGGCACCAGGCGCCCTATATACAGGGCGCCTGGATCCAAATTAAATTGATTTGACAGGCCGATTTGACCCCCCGCAGTGACTTGTCTTGTCGACACGACATATCTCATGATGCGGCGCCCCATATATAGGGCGCTATGCCACATGGCACTGTTTTTCGAAAATGGCCAAAGTGCCCTCTTTTGGGCTATAAATAGACCCCCATTTGAGACCAAAGGGAGGTTCCAACTTCGTGCCACCCTATAGCCCATCCAACACCACGTTTCTAAGCCATTTCCACCCCTCATAAGCCTTCAAACCTATTCAAAACTCTCTCCCAAAAACCCAAAAAGCCTGCAGTCTCCTTCTTCAGAAATATGATTTTTCTCCGACTTTGAGAGCCTCTACCCTCCATTTCCCTTACATCTAGGGCCAAAATACTCTTCCATTAGCTTCACTTGACTATTGGCTGCTTGAAGAAGTCCTCTTTCCATCTTGGAGGTCTCCCTACACTCCGGGGCGACGCCGCGAAGAAGGGAAGAAAATCTGCTGAAGCCAGTTCCTGGTGCCCCGTATATAGGGCGCTTTGACTTTGGTCAACGCGCCCCATCAAGGGGGCACCTGCAGTTGGCGCCCCATATATGGGGCACTAGCGAGCGGCACCCCGTTTTGCATTTTTTTGAGTTTATTTACCTTTCCGGTCGATCTTTTACTCCCCCCTTTCATTTTAACCTTCATTAACATGTTATTTAGCATGCATTAAGCCACTCATTTGCATTTTCATGCATATTTAAACCTTCCAAATAGGGGTTGGGATTTAGTCCCAATCCGGTCAGTTCCTTCCCTCTTTTATGTTTATATTTGAATTTGAGCATGATTCTACACTGTCACTAGAACTAATGATCTTTTCACTTGTTTCTATGTTTTCTTATGGACATTTTTAGGTAAATCCGGCCGAGGCGGAGCTTCAACCGGATCAAAGACGAAGGACTCACTAAGCTCTCTTCTTTCGGCCGGCCGAGAGAGGAGAAGTCGGAACCCAACAATCTCCCCGCTTACAAAGGTACGACGGTCATTTCTCCATTTCATTTCTTTTCATTCTACTATATTTTGGATCCTTTGGCTCTGGCGACCACACCCACTAACATCCCATCCACCAAGTCACCAAGGCGGGCGTAAGGGTTCCGGGGAGGGGGAGATCCGCGGATGTCCCGTTCGGGTGCTTACACCTTTTGGCGACCACGGTGGGACCGACTTTGCTTTAGTGAGTTCTTCTCTTTTTTTCCTAAGAATGTCCACTTGAAAACATGCTTCTTTTCAATCTAGTTCTCATTTAAGCCATTTCTATTTCTTTGCATTTCTATTTGCTTGCTTACATGCTTGTTTGTTTCCTTGAAGCATCATCTTGTTTCTTCCAAGTTTACTTGCTCTCTATTTATCTTTTTAAAAGCATACCGATCTAATTTCCAACTTTGTTAATCAACTTATTTCACCTTAGTATTTTAGATATCATCTTCTTTCATCCCTTGTTAAGTATACTTGCCTATTTCTTTCTAAGTCTAGTTCTTCTTTAGCAAACCTTTCAAAGCATGCTTAGTTAAATTAGTGCTTTCTTCCATCCTAGTTTAATTTCATATCATTGTCTTGTTCACTTGCTTCCTACAACATCTCATTAATCATTGTATGTTTTTATTTTCTTCTTGCTTGCTTCTTATTCCTTGACATTTTACTTGCATTTAGTTTGCATCGGAGCTTCGGGTCCGCCCGTCTCCTTAGGACATCCGAGAAGGGAGGCTCTCTCCTCCCAAAGCCCCACACATCCAAACACCCCTCTTGGTGGTTGCCAACTCCTCCTCCGGGGATTCCCTCTCGAAAGGACTGGGTAGCTTCCATCAAGACCTCCGTAAGTCCCCAGACGTGAAGGATTCCCTCTTCACTGATCGGGCTGGTTGTACCACTTTATCCCAAAACCCGGAATACCTATTACCCATCGTTGTGAAAAGAGTGACAACCTTAGATTGCTCGGCGTTGTGAGAGCATAGGGTCCTACCCATTTATTTGAGTGGACAATATTTCTCTTAACAAGCCATTAATTTGAGGTTGAAACAAAAAAAAATTGCGTTAATCATTCTAAGTCTTTGCTATTACTTGTTTGCAAATAAAAACTGAAAATTAAACAAAAATCCCAAAATCACCTAAAAATAACCAAAACAAAAAATTTGCTTGAGGTTAATTTGCTTGACAACTTGCTTGTCTGACAAAAGAAAAAAAAAAATCAAAACTAAAAAAAAAAATCCTTAAGCTTTTATTTGTCAACCTTCTTTTTCTATTGTGTTTATGAATTTAAGGTCAGGTCGAGTTATCGGAATGGCGGATCAAGGATACGAGCAACTACAGTTGGAGTATGATCAATCTTATTTCTGTCCTGATGCCGTGTGTGCCGTCAATGAACCCGAAGTTCTCCCCGAACCTAGTCAAAATTCTCCTCAACCCAATCCAAATTCACTTTGGGAGGCATTCTCTCATGTCGACCCTACCCAACTTCAGGCTATCAAAGCCATCCTTAAGGGCAAGTCGCCCGCCGACCACATTCCTCCCGAAGGTGGTCTTCACATCTCTACCCCTCGGTCAGGAGCACATCAACCCAATGTGCCCACTCATGGCCATTCTCATACCGGGCTCATGGCCCCAATTTCTCCTCATCCGGTGGCTAATCTAGATCATCCCAATCCAAATGTTGTTGTTCCTTCTAGACCACCAGTTTATTCTTCTAATCACCTCAACCCTACTCACCCTTTGGTGCATCCCCCAATGTATCCTTCTTATCCGGCCACTTCGGCCCATCACATCCCAATTCCGGTGCACCAAGCACCCACTTCTCCTCCTCCTCTTAGGGAACCTTCTGTCGATCGAGGCCATGATTAACAAGATCAATCGCATGGATGAGCGAGATAGAGAGCTTAGACGTTTGATCGACACAAAGGCAGCCCCGAAATTTCTCTTCCTTCCCTCCCTACTTTTCATCTACCTCCCTCTGAGATGCCGGTATACCATCGCTACAATGGAACCGGTAATCCATTCATTCACATCAAGGACTTTCTTTATGAGTCGGTAATGTGGCAAAATGATCCAAGGGCCCTTGCTTTTCTTTTCAGAAGATCATTAGAGGGATCAGCTTTAGAGTGGTTCTACTCGCTTGACTCTTTGGAGGCGAGTAACTTTGAAACTGTCAAAGCTAAATTTTTGCGAGAGATATCAAGATAGGGACGGACCAACATATTCCATCACCGACCTCATGGCTGAAAGAATGAGAAATGATGAAGACTTTACCAGATATGCTGATAGATGGAGGTCAATGGCAGAAAAACTTACTGATTCCATTTCAGAACCGGAGCAAGTGAAGATGATCATCACCAATGCCACTCCGGCCTTAAAGAATATGCTGGCTTTGCATCACCCCACCTCCATGAGTGAACTCTATGAGAGGGCACGGTACATTCAGACACAGCTTAGGGACTCACCTATCATGAACTTGTTTGATCCTAGACCCCGAGCTATCAGGAAAATCACTTTTACCACAATCGGCCCGATGACCGAGGGCGTAGTGACAAACGAAAACCTTAACATTGTAGGGAACCCACCTATAAATTATCAACACTAGTTCAGGAACCCTCAACAAAATCAACCATTTAGAAACCCTCGTCAACCTCAACATCAACCTCAGTTCCAGCCTCGTCAACAACAAGTTCTGATCCCTCAGCGACCTCAAGCCCCGGTTCCCCAACCAGCGCGGCAACAACTGGCCAACTACAACCAAGCACCCCTTCCCATGGCCTATGAACCCCGAAAGGTTGGACCCAAGAGGAACGATTACCCACCTTTGCCGTACTCTCTCATGGACATTTTTAATGCACTCATGGCGGCAGGGCAAATTGCATTGCCAAGGGAGAAGTTGGAGTGGCCACAAAATGCCAACACAGAGCGATACTGCTTGTTCCATAGATATCCTGGGCACACCGTGGAAAATTGTTTTCAGTTCAAAGACTATATCCACGATCTTAATGAGCAAGGCAGTATTGACTGGGACCAAATGGGGGAATACATCAGAACAGTGAAAAATCAACCTCAACGGCAGCATGCACCAGCTCAGCAGCAACAACAACAGAACCCCGGCATGGGGATTATCCAAAACCCTTTACCTCTACATACACCCGCGCCTAGGAATCAACACGTTAATCCCATCATGATTTCTTTTGAGGAGTATCATGATCGGGGCCAGAATTGGCAAATTGAGGGAGCCACCTCCGCCATGCATGTCAACCGAACCGTCCATTCTATACCCCAAGCTACATCGACCAACCCCATTACTCCCAACCGGCCACCCATCATCCGAGCACCATCACGACCCATCATAACACCACCAACCACACAACTCCAATCGGGACGGACCCTAATCCTCCCGATTAATCCACTACAAACATCACCACCACTAGGACCCATCATCATCCCGCCCCGAGCAACTGTACCTTCACAACCTACCTACCCCACTATGCCTCAAACCACCATCATTACACCCATCGCAAGAGCTCCCATCATTCGACCTAACCCACCACCCACCACTACCACCCCAGCTATAGCTCCTCAACTTGCCACAGTACTCAGGAGTGGGCGCATGTTCCAAAGGGTCTTTCCCCGAGCCGGTCGGTCGGGGTTGGTACCGAAACGAAGAAGAACACATTGAAGAGCCGTTGCACAGGACATCCTATGACTTGTTGAAACATCTTGATAAAACCCCGGCACGGATCTCTATCTTAGAGTTGATCAAAAGATCCAGAGTCCATCAAGAGGTTCTCCAACAGTACTTACAGCGAGTAATGGTAAATGAGAGCCTCCCCCCAGAAAAAATCTCATCAGTTTTGGTCCCGAGAAGTGAGTACCCGGCCCTCACATTCACAAAGGAAGAGTTAGCCGACCCAGAAATAAGGAAATGTGCCTTGTGCATCACAGTCCACATCAATGGAGTAGGCATTAAGTCATGCTTGGTCGATACCGGAGCATCCATTAATGTTCTGCCACCAGAAACATTACATCTTTGTGGAATCTCCGAAGAGGACATCCGGCCATGTCAAATAACAGTGACCGCATATGATAATTCAAACAAGCCGGCAGACGGCATGATTACATTGGGTGTCAAACTCGGACCTCGACGATCCTTGTCAACTTTCACATACTAGAGATGGATCCGACATACAAAGCTATTTTGGGACGACCCTACTTGGAAGCACTAGAGGCAGTCGCCTCCACCAATCACCACTGTCTTAAATTCCCTTACAAGGGACAGGTGATTAAGGTGACTAGCATGCCCCTAGATCATCCATCTTCACCACCACCACCCCTTGGGTTGCCAAACGAGCCAATTTTTACAATCTTGGATCTTCCAGAAATGAGTAGGCAACCTAGGCAAGTGTGGAGAAGGAAAAGAGAAGAAAATGAAACTATTGGGTGGCATATAATGAAAAGTTTGGGATATAGAGAAGGCCGAGGACTAGGCAAAGAACTGCAAGGCATAGCTGAGCCAATCAATCTAGTGAGGTTACAACCAAAAAGCGGGGTTGGATATGATGGAACGATAGCGAATGGTCAAAATCTCAGAAGCAGATACTTTTCTGGATGCTTACAAAAGTTTTTCATCAAGAAAGAAACCATTCAACTGGCTGAGAACAAGGAAGGACAAGAGATGGAGCAAGAAAAGAGAAGAAGAACCAACGACCCTGAAGATGACTTGTATCCGTAAATATCTCTTTTGTTTTCCACTGATGAAGAAGGGTCAAGCAATGAACCACTCCAGGCTGAACCACCTGTCGACCCACCTGAGGGTCATATTGCCAAACCGACTCGAGAAAAAGTCCAACCAACTCCACGAGGGCCTTCCCTCATTATGTCATCTTTGGGGACGATGCCCCAATTCACCGTGATGCTCTCCCCGGGCTTCTTGGCCCGATCCCTATTTCTAGGCCCTCAGGCCCAACTTGTGGGTTCACGAACCCACTTGTTACTTTTAGGCCACCGAGCCCCTCTACTAAATCTGGGCCTTTATGCCCATTTTCTCCAACTCTTGGGCCATCGAGCCCCTCTATTGAATCTGGGCCTTTGTGCCCATTTCCTCCAACTCTTAGGCCATCAAGCCCCTCTACTGAATCCGGGCATCTGCGCCCATTTTCCCCAATTCTCGGGCCCTCGAGCCCATCTCCTAAACCCGGGCCCTTGAGCCCGCATCATCCTCTTATTGGGTCCATAAACCCACCTTTTTCTATGACCATCCGGCCTACTGGCCCATCACCTCTTTCTATCAACATTGGGCCCGAAAGCCCCCTCTATCAAACATTGCTCGAAGTCTTTCCCTCTTTATCAATATCTCCGCCTACTTTGGCTCCCGTAGGTGATCTCAACCCAAATCAGGCACCTGAAGCCCAATCTGTCTTTATGTTTAGCACTCCTCAAAAATAATGCCCTCTTCGAAACTCAAATTTCGATCGAGGAAACATCTCAACTTACCTCGGAAGGGCATTCGACCCAAGGAGCCACCGGATCCTTAATTGACCTTCTTTGCCCTCCATCCTCTCCAATAAATTCCACTCCATCCACCTCCTCTTCCTCCTCTTTTTTACCTTCTTTTTCTTTAGGTTTAGTTTCCAATAAAAATAGGACAAAAATCGGAGGTAGGGGAATTCCGTAAAGATACCCGCATCGGTTAGCTCGGAAAAGCTTAGAATGTGCCAAGCTACCGCAGTATCCGTAAAATGCGATTCGAGCCGGATGAAATTCGATATGAAGAGAAGGATAAAGACCGCTCGATCTTTGTCCGGTACTATCATCAATCACTCACCGGCATCTTCCCTTCACCCATGGCCTCTCGCTATGTGGGCTTTTGATGTTATCAGACCCCTTGGTGACCCGAACTCCACAAACAAAACCAAATCCTTCATCTTAACTGCAACGGAGTACTTCACCAAGTGGGCGGAAGCAGAAGCATACGTGGAAATCAAGGCATCAACGATACCGCACGTTCATCAAATGCAACATCATTGCCGGATCCGAGGCCACATCGTCACCAACAACGGACCGCAACTCATCTCCCAGGAGCTGCGCGACAGGTATTGCATCAGATTGCATCATTCATCTCCATATTATCCTCAAGGCAACGGTCAAGCAGAAGCCACCAATAAAACCCTGATAAAAATCATTAAGAAGACTTGTAAGTCTAGCAAGTTCGCGGACTGGCCAGATAAGTTAGTTGATGCTCTATAGGCCTACCGCACTTCTATTCGAACCCCAACGGGTCAGACCCCCTATGCCTTGGCATTTGGGATGGAGGCGGTAGTTCCATACGAAGTAATCATTCCTTCCCTCCGAGTCCAGATCGATCGAGATATCCCGATGGATGAAAGCCGAGATTCTCTTCTCGCGCAACTCGAACTCTTGGATGAAAGGAGGCTGGCCGCTGCCGAACATGCTAGATCTTATCAGAATAGACTTAAAAGATTTTATCAGAAGAGGGTGGTGGAGAGAAAATTTGAAATCGGTGAGGTTGTGCTTAAAAGAATATTTGTTAAGCCGGGCGGTCCCCGCTCTAAATTTCAACCAAATTGGGAGGGTCCGGTAATTCATATAAGCTGACTAATGCAGAAGGAGAAGAGCTAGCTCATCCCTGGAATGCTGTATACCTCAAAAAAAAATTATTTCCCTTAAAACAAAAAAAAAATCACAAAAACCTATAAAATCCAAAGGTGTGAAGAATGATGGTAACATCTAACGCCTGCTTGCTCGGTGCACCAACTTGTCACTTAGGGAAATCAGGATAGACACCATACTGCACACACTACACGCCTAGATTTCGAAATCTGATGATCGGAAGTCAGAGAGAAAGCTAGGCAACACTTGGTAAAAGAAGGTCGACCCTAACCTATTCTCTTCTTGTTTCGGTCCTGAATGGATGCAAGGGATCAGAATGTGGAGTATCAAAAGTACCCGTTGCCCTAGTAGGTGGATGCCTCTAAAGATCTGACTTATTAAAAGAAAAGGTGCCAAAAGATGGGCAATGACCCCTCAGGTCAGACCTGTCTGAATGTGTACCAACAAAAGTCAAAAAGGGAAAGGCTCCAAAAGATGGGCAATGACCCCTCAGGTCAAAATCAAGCAAAAAAGAAGAAAGACCTGTCTGAATGTGGGCCATCAAAGAAAATGGGCTAGAAGGAAGGACCCGAGGATGTCAAATCCCAAACGGGCAATGTGGGCACTAGTAGAGAAACAAAGTTCGACATCCCTGAATTCTACTAAGGACTTACCACCAATCATCTTCCTTCTTTAACCTCAAAGGATAGGGTTGACCGACTAGGTCCAAGAAGAGCCATAGCCTATCGAAGGCGGAAGGTCAGAAGATTCTGAACAAGGCACTTTCTTACACGTGATGCCTACTCTTAACCCTTAGGTAACAATGAGAGGCACCTATGGCAAGCAAGGCAAAGGATGAGATGGTCGTTTCTTTCACACCAAATCAAAAAAAAAATTAAAAACTTCAAAAACACAAAAAAAAAATCTATAAAGTCAAAACTCTTAAAAATTAAATATTCAAAACACCAAAAAATCATAAAAGTTCCAAAACATCAAAAACATTATAAAACCATCAAAACCCAAACAAATCAAAAATTTCAAAACACCTAAAGTTTGCTTTCTAGACTGATTAGTTGCCTTTGCATTCATGTTTAATTTCAGTCTTGCATATTTCCTTTTGTGCATACTTATGTTTTTCTGTTATCTTTACCTTAATAAGGCCGATGACCCTTGACAAAAGATCAAGGCAACTTTGCCTTCTCCTTGCAAGGGACTAAGCCAAAATAAAGTTCTAATATCTTCTCTCAAGTAGATGCAGGAACAGGAGAAGGCATACCAGCTTCATATCCCCAGACACTTAGAGGAAGCAAAAACAACAAAAAATTCAAAAATTGAAAAACAAAAGTGGACTACCCCGACCCCTATTAGGACTTGCATTTAGTAT
This sequence comes from Cryptocoryne crispatula var. balansae, assembly GCA_036172225.1. Classification (NCBI taxonomy): domain Eukaryota; kingdom Viridiplantae; phylum Streptophyta; class Magnoliopsida; order Alismatales; family Araceae; genus Cryptocoryne; species Cryptocoryne crispatula. The sequence continues at coordinate 24,523,727 of CM069928.1, forward strand.
TGCATCTATCAAAATAAATAATATTCGAGATGTTGAAGACCTCAAGTCTAGAGGGGGCTGAGCCTGAGAACCCCTTCAACAAAATCAGTGAGGGCTCAGTCATTCCCTAGGCTTGCGGATAGGCCAAAGTTGAATATGCGGGGACGACAGTTTCTTCATGGATGTCCTGACCCGTTATGTTCAACCTATATCTTCAACTATTTTCTTATACTTATTTGTATTTCTTTAAACCCAGCATCCATCATTTCATACACCAACATGCATCATCCCACCATAACCATTTCCCGTTTCCTAATCCTGCCATAACCTCCTTCCAGTCCCATCATGAACCTTTTTAAAGATGGTCTTTTATAGCCCCTAGAGGAGATCTTGTTTTTCCGAAAAATCGGCTTTCAATATGTTTCAACGATGTTTTCATCAAAACAAGAAGTTTTTCATGTCAAACTGAACCGGTATTCCTGAGTAAACCTCATGAATTTGAAGAACCCAACCATGGTTGATTGGTCGTCTCCTCTTTACCTTTTGCAATTTACTTTTCAATGCATTTCTACCGAGTCCAAGACACCATGCGGTTCGGGTCCCGGCCGGTAACAATTCTCCCCACGTGGGATTTTAGTTATTTACTTTCGCATCGTTTTTCTCTTTAACCAATCAACCAAAGGGAAGGTTTCGATAAGACAAAGGGTAATCTCGGAGTCCGGTAAAGTTTTATTCCACTCAACTAGGCCAATGAGGGCGTGTCTAAATCTACACCTTGGCGTCACTTTTCAGTCCATTACCACTTCATTCCGCTACGCCTCATTATGCTTCGCTACATTCGCCTACGCTTCATTCGTGTCACTCCCCTACAAAGCCGACGCCAAGGCGAGGCAAGCTGTAGACACGCAATTTTGGCCTAGTTGGAGAGCTCAAATTCTTGTTTTCATGAAGAATTTTTGAGTAACCTTTCAAGGAAACCGAGTTTTCAGGAAAGATTAAGGTCTTTGGCACATTTTAAAGAGGACGATACCCGTGTATAAGGGCACACAGCGCCCTACTTATAGGGCACCGGGCGCCCTATAAATAGGGCACCGGGCGCCCCGTTTATAGGGCACTGTGCGCCCTATAAACAGGCACCCGGGCGCCCGTATACGGGGCACCGGGCGCCCTATATACAGGCTCCTGGATCCAAATTAAATTGATTTGACAGGCCGATTTGACCCCCCGCAGTGACTTGTCTTGTCGACCTGACATATCTCATGATGCTGGCGCCCCATATATAGGGCGCTATGCCACATGGCACTGTTTTTCGAAAATGGCCAAAGTGCCCTCTTTTGGGCTATAAATAGACCCCCATTTGAGACCAAAGGGAGGTTCCAACTTCGTGCCACCCTATAGCCCATCCAACACCACGTTTCTAAGCCATTTCCACCCCTCATAAGCCTTCAAACCGATTCAAAACTCTCTCCCAAAAACCCAAAAAACCTGCAGTCTCCTTCTTCAGAAATATGATTTTTCTCCGACATTGAGAGCCTCTACCCTCCATTTCCCTTACATCTAGGGCCAAAATACTCTTCCATTAGCTTCACTTGACTATTGGCTGCTTGAAGAAGTCCTCTTTCCATCTTGGAGGTCTCCCTACACTCCGGGGCGACGCCGCGAAGAAGGGAAGAAAATTTCTTGAAGCCGGTTCACGGTGCCCCGTATATAGGGCGCTTTGACTTTGGTCAACGCGCCCCATCAAGGGCACCTGCAGTTGGCGCCCCATATATGGGGCACTAGCAGGCGGCACCCCGTTTTGCATTTTTTGAGTTTATTTACCTTTCCGGTCGATCTTTTACTCCCCCCTTTCATTTTAACCTTCATTAACATGTTATTTAGCATGCATTAAGCCACTCATTTGCATTTTCATGCATATTTAAACCTTCCAAATAGGGGTTGGGATTTAGTCCCAATCCGGTCAGTTCCTTCCTTCTTTTATGTTTATATTTGAATTTGAGCATGATTCTACACTGTCACTAGAACTAATGATCTTTTCACTTGTTTCTATGTTTTCTTATGGACATTTTTAGGTAAATCCGGCCGAGGCGGAGCTTCAACCGGATCAAAGACGAAGGACTCACTAAGCTCTCTTCTTTCGGCCGGCCGAGAGAGGAGAAGTCGGAACCCAACAATCTCCCCGCTTACAAAGGTACGACGGTCATTTCTCCATTTCATTTCTTTTCATTCTACTATATTTTGGAGCCTTTGGCTCCTGGCGACCACACCCACTAACATCCCATCCACCAAGTCACCAAGGCGGGCGTAAGGGTTCCGGGGAGGGGGGAGATCCGCGGATGTCCCGTTCCGGGTGCTTACAACAACCAAATTGAAACAAAAAAAATCAAACAAAACAAACATACAAAAAATCTTCAATTGTGTGCTTTGCTTGCTCTTTTTTTAACCATCCTTATAGAAAGATCGACATGATGCCCATGATGCTAAGGTCTGGAAGCCACCTTGGGAGGTCGGACTACTACAAGCAACAAGAGTACGAGCCGGGTTTCTACAAGCTTCAACAACAACCCATGGTCCAACCAGAGAGCCATGTCAATGCTGCTATGGAACCTGAAGTGCAAGGGGATGCCCATCAGTCCGCTTCATTTAGTATAGAACAAGCTCTTAAGGATTTATCTTTTCATATTGATCCCAATACCTTGTCATTCATACAATCTCTAGTGAAGGGCAAGATGCCTGCTAATCAAGGTCCAACCAAAGTCAACCGAGCTGCCTTGCCTCCCCAATCGACAGTTCGACCTCTTGTCATAACCCCACCTGGGCAGCCCTGCCATGTTACTTCACCTACTCACCCCATTGTGGGTCATTCTTCAGCTCGCACACCAACCCACCTCCCTCCCATCCAGGTGCCACATGCACACCCCCTGGTGAATTCCTCCCCACCTGTTGCCAAGGATAAAGAAACCATTGAATTCCCCCTCTATACTATCTACATACCCCAATCACAAATGCCAACATACCATCGCTACAATGGCTCAAGTGATCCCTTCACCCATCTCAATGATTTCCTAAGCAAATCATCTCGATGGCAAAGTGATAGAAAGACCCTTGCCTTTCTTTTCAGGAGATCTTTAGAGAGTGCGGCCCTAGATTGGTTTTTTTCATTGAGCGAAGTAGAGATATGGGATTTCGAAATTGTCAAGGCCAAATTCTTGAAACGATATGGGCCAGGCTATTCAATAATTGGGGAAGTAAAAGAAGATATGAAATTAATTCAATATTCTGATGAATTGAGGCCTAGGCTTGAGAGGAGCATTGATGCTATGCACCAACCTAGGAGCCCTCTCCAACCCCATCCAGATCATCATCATCGGCCAACTCCTCAACGCCAGTTGATTAGGCCACCCATGCCCCAATCTCAGCCAGTCATGCAACCCATGTCAATGGCACAACCAACCACGCTTAATAAAGCTCCTCTTGTTGCTTGTGCGAATACTCTATTACTTCAACCGGCTCCCCAGCCTTTGACTCCACCAAAATTTCTTAAGGTCCATCGGCCAATCATCCAGCCATTGGCTTTTCAGCCTATTCCAACAGCAACCCCTCAGCTAGCAACGCAAGCCTTGGCCTCTCAACCCACTTCACCAACAGTCCCTCGGCCAATCATTCATCCTAAGCCGATCGAGCAAACCCCGGCTTCTCAACCAATCCCACCGCATAGGGCTCCTCCTCAGTTGGTTGCACAACAACCAATCATTTCTTCTAATACTCTTGCCTTAACGAAGGAATCAATCACTCCTACTATTCTTGCTCCTGCTGTAGTAGAAGATTCAGACACTTCGACCCTTCAAGCTCCTGCCATGGTAGAGGAACAAGCCACTCCGATCATTCATGCTCCTGCCATGGTAGATGATTCAGACACTTCAACCCTTCAAGCTCCTACCCTGGCAGAGGAATTAATAACTCCAACCATTTGTGCTCCTTCCATGGCAGAAGAATCAACTCCTCAACATATCCTTGCTCTCTCTCAAAATCAAAGTCAGTCATTAGGGGAGGTCGAACCAAACTCTTCTATCATTCTAGAATCCCCTAGACTAGGCATGCCCTCTTCCATAGAACATCCCGAGGAGAAGCCTACTATAGGGAGCTTAGATGAAGGAATCATAAACTTAGTTGATTGTCAAGGACTAGGCAAGGATTCGCCAGGTATAGATCAACTATCGTCATCATTGGAATTGATCCATGAAGTTTGTCAGATTGAATTGACCCCTGAGCTGGGAAGTAAGGAGACCGAATTGGTCAGTGAAATGGGAAAGGAATATATAAACCTACAGATGGAAGATGCAGACCTTAGCAAGGGGATACTAGGACCTCCTCCAGCTAGGCAGGTAAATTCCTTAGCATCAATCTTAGGGCAACAACCCTTACCCCATTCTTCTCCTAATCAACAATCTGGCCCATGGGCCCACGATCAATCAATCTTAGGGCCACGACCCTTTCTTTATTCTCCTCCAAATCAACGATCGGGCCCATGGGCCCACAATTCCTCAATCTTAGGGCCACTGCCCTTTCTTTATCCTTCTTACAACCATCAATCAGGCCCATGGACCCAAAATATGTCAATCTTAGGGCCATGACCCACACTTTATCCCACTCAACTGGGCCCTTAGGCCCCTTTCTCAGGCTCTTATGCCCCTTTTCATCAACTGGGCCCATGTGCCCCTTTCCATTAGCCGGGCCCACGTGCCCCCTTCATCCAACCGGGCCCATGTGCCCCTTTTAATCAACCGGGCTCTTATGCCCCTTTCCATCAGCCGGGCCCACGTGCCCCCCTTATCCAACCGGGCCCATGTGCCCCTTTTAATCAACCAAGTTCTTATGCCCCCTTTATCTAACCGGGCCCATGTGCCCTTTTTAATCAATTGGGATTGCATGCCCCTTTCCTTCAACTGGGCCCATATGTCCCTTTTCCCCAACTGGGCCTTCATGCCCCTTTCCTTCCATCAGGCCCGCGTGCCCATAATTCTCCCCAATCGGGCCCATGTGCCCTTAATTTTTTAAAATTGGGCCCACTTGCCCACAATTCACCTCAATCGGGCCCACATACTCACAATTCACCTCAACAGGGCTCACATGCCCATGTTTTTCTGCAATCGGGCCAATGTGCCCAAATTCCTCCTAAATCGGGCCCACGTGCCCACCTTCTATCAACCTTGGGCACACATGCCCACACTCCTTCAACCTCGGGCCTGTATGCCCCCATTTCTTCACCATCGGGCCCGCGTGCCCAAACTTCTTCAAAATCGGGCCCCCGTGCCCCCACTTCTTCAACTTTGGGATTACGCACCCATACTCTTCAATGGCGCCAGCGAGCCCTTCACAAATCACAATCTTGCTCCCAACCATTTAAATCGAGTCCAAGTGCCCACTCTTTTCATTGGGTCCCTCAGGCTCAACTTCCAATCGGGCCCTCATGCCGATCAACATCAACCGGGCCCTCTATGCCACATTCAAATCTTGGGCTCACGTGCCTCTTGATTCCAACCCTTCCCGGGCGTGCAATCCCACTATCAACTCATGGGCCCAAGACCCCACTTTAATTCACTTTTCTTTTCAAGCATTCTCTTTCCTTTTCCAAATTTTATTTTTAAAAAAATCAAGGTAGAGAATTTTCCTGGGTGATACCACAATTTTTGCCTTTTACATCATAAATTTTGACTCCTCCATGCTAAATTAGATCCTCCACATTTTCACTTCTTCCTATGACTATGAATCTTCAATCAAATGCAATATGGTGCATATCAATAGTGGAAGCAGTTGGGAAAGGCAAGGCAAGGCATGGTAGACAAGGCAACGCAAGCATAAGCAAAGCCGTCATCAACAATGAACTTCTTCTTCTCTCAGGTATTACATGAAATTGCATTCATCATCATTATGTCATCCACAAGGCAATGTTTTTCTTGAAATGATTTTGAATCTCACATGACAATCTTACTTGAGAGAAATTTATGATTGACGATAGGTACTTTTTATTTTATCCTAATGAATTCTTTACAATGCAAGGCATGTTTTAAATTGATTCACCTCTGGAATGTAATCTACCTCAAAAATGGAGAGAACTACCAGTATGACTTGAGTCCACATGTGGTTGTTTTCTAGGAGTCAAGGGTGGATACCATCCCACACACAACACATCCTGATCCCAGAATCCAGTTGACCCAACACCCGAGAGAAGCTAGGCAAGGATCAGAGGTGGAAGGAAAACCCTCACCCTACTCTCTTCTATTCGGTCCAAGATAGGTGAAGGGGATTAGAGGGGGAGAGTATCGAAAGCATCCGCCGCCTTAGTAGGAGGCTGTCTCGAAAGGTTCAACTTCTCAAAGAAAAAAATTGGGTGCCAAAAGATGGGCAATGAACCCCATAGGTTTAAACAAATATGGGCCTGTCTGAATGAGTACCCAAAAATGCAGAAAATGAAAAAAGGCAACAAAAGATGGGCAATGACCCCACAGGTCAAAGCACCTGTCCGAATGTGTGCCACAAAAATAGGTTTGTCGATAAAGAAGAAAAGACCCGAAGAGGCCGAACCCCAACGGGCAATTGGGTGTGAGTAGAGAAATCCCTCTCGACATCTCCAAAGCCTATCAAGGACTTTCCCTCAATTGTTCATTCTTACCCCAAGGTGTGGGTGAACCAACCAAATCAAAGCTAAACTCTAGCCGATCAAAGGTTGAAGGTCGGAAAGATTTTGGGTAAGGAACCCCATTTTGCACATGGTGTCTACCAACGAAACTAGAAAAACAACCAAGTGATGAGAACTTGTGTCAATACTGATTTTTCTCTACCCAAAAAATATTTTCAAAAAAAACTACAAAAAGTTGAATATGTTCAAAAACTCCAAAAAAATAAATATTTTCAAAAACTCAAAAAAAATAGCATTTTCAAAAATTTCAAAAAAATGAATCTTTTCAACAAAAAAGAAAACTTCATTTTCAAATTCCAACAAATTTTTTTAAAAAAATCACCATGCTCGGTTTGAATTCTTGTCTTTACATTCAATGTCAACTTCACGTAGACAAGATTCACTCTCCTACATCTTCCCTTCACCTAATTCATGCCCCATGGTCTTTCGCTATGTGAGCTTTTGATTTCATTGGACCTCTTGGTGACCCAAACTCCAGAAATAAGCCAAATCTTTCATTATAATAGCAACGGAGTACTTCACCAAGTGGGCAAAAGCAGAAGCATACATGGAAATCAAGACATTAACAGTCTGCACCTTCATCAAATGCAACATTATTGCCAGGTTTAGAATCCCAGACGACATCATCACCGACAACGAACCACAATTCATCTCTCAAGAACTGTGTGACCTTTACAACAGGTATTGCATCAAATTGCATCACTCATCTCCATATTACCCTCAAGGCAATGGTCAAGTAGAAGCCACTAATAAAACTCTGATAAAAATCATCAAGAAAATGTGTAAGTCTAGCAAGTTCACGGACTGGCCATATAAGTTAGTTGATGCTCTATGGGCCTACCGCACTTCGGTTTGAACACCAATGGGTCAGACCCCCTATGCCTTGGCATTTGAGATGAAGGCTGTAGTCCCATACGAAATACTCATCCCTTCCCTCTGAGTCCAGATCGATCGAAACATCCCTATAGATGAATACCAAGAATCCCTTCTCACGCAACTTGAACTCTTGGATGAAAAGAGGTTGGCCGCTATCGAACATGCTACATCTTACCAAAGTAGACTTAAAAGATTTTATCAGAAGAGGGTGGTGGAGAGAAAATTTGAAGTTGGTGAGATTGTGCTTAAAAGAATATTTGTTAAGCCGGGTGGTCTCCGCTCTAAACTTCAATCCAATTGGGAGGGTCCGTATGTGATCTCAGCAGTTTACCCTGGTAATTCATATAAGCTAACTAATGCAGAAACAGAAGAATTAACTTATCCCTGGAATGGTGTCTACCTAAAAAAATATTTCTCTTAAGAAAAAATTACAAGAAATACAAAAATGTGGAGGATGGTAATTAGCATCTATTGCTTGCTTGATGCCTTGATTTGTCACCTGGGGAATTAAGGATAGGCACCATACTACACACACTACACGCCAAGATTTTGGGATCCAACGACTGGAAGCCGGAGAGAAAGCTAGGCAACACTTGGCAAAACAAGGTTAGCCCTATCCTGTTCTCTTCTTGTTTCGGTCCTAAATGGATGTAAGGGATTAGAATGAAGAGTATTGAAAGTGCTCATCACCTTAGTAGGAGGCTATCTCCAAAGGTTTGACTTTTTTAAAGAAAAGGTGCCAAAAGATAAGTAATGACTCCTCAGGTTGGCAAAAAGAATAGATCTGTTTGAAAGAGTACTAACAAAAAGCCCAAAAATAAAAGAAGAACGCTCCAAAAGACGGGCAATGAACCCCTTAAGTCAAAATCAAGAAAAAGAATGAACTTGTTTGAATGTGAGCCACCAAAGAAAATGGGCTAGAAGGAAGGACCCAAGGAGGCTAAACCCCAACGGGCGATGAGGGCATTAGCAGAGAAACAAATTTGGCATCCCCGAACTCCACTAAGGGCCTACCATCTATTCTCTTCCTTCTTGAACCCTATGGGCAAGGTCAATCGACTAGGTCTAAGGGGAAGTCATAGCCTATCAAAGGTAGAAAGTAAGAATATTCTGAATAAAGGCATTTTCTAACACGTGATGCCTACTTTTAACCTTTGGGAAACAATGAGGGACACCTATGGCAAGCAAGGTCATTTCCTCCACACCAAACAAAAAAATCAAATATTTCAAAATATAAAAAATTTAGAAAATAAAAATATTTAAAAATTAAATATTCAAAACACCAAAAAGTCATAAAACCATCAAAACCCAAACAAAAAATTTCTAATAAACACCTAAATTTTGCTTTTTAATTGACTAGTTGCCTTTGTATTCATATTTAATTTTAGTCTTGCATGTTTTCTTTTGTGCATACTTATGTGTTTTTTACCTTGATAAAGCCTATGTCCTTTGACAAAAGATCAAGGCAACTTCGCCCTCACCTCACAAGGGAAAAAGCCAAAATAAAGTTCTAATCTCTTTTCTCAAGTGGATGCAGGAACAGGAGAAGGCATGGAAACTTCATATCCCTAGACACTTGGAGGAAGCAAAAACAACAAAAAAATCAAAAATTGGAAAAAACCAAAAGTGGACTACCCCGACCCCTATTAGGACTTGCATTTAGTATTGCATTTATCAAAATAAATAATATTTAAAATGTTGAAGACCTCAAGGCTACATGAGGCTGAGCTTGAGAACCCCTTCAACAAAATCAGTGAGGGCTCAATCATTCCCTAGGCTTGCAGATAGGCCAAAGTTGAATATGCGGGGACGACAGTTTCTTCATGGATGTCATGACCTGTTATGTTCAACTTATATCTTCAACTATTTTCTTATACTTATTTGTATTTCTTTAAACCCAGCATGCATCATTCCTTACATCATCATGCATCATCCCACCATAACTGTTCTCCGCTTCCTAATCCTGCCACAACCTCCTTCTAGTCCCACCATGAACCTTTTAAAGATGGTCTTTTATAGCCTCTAGAAGAGGTCTTGTTTTTTGAAGAATCGGTTTCCACCATGTTTTAACGATGATTTCACCAAAATAAAAAGTTATTCCATTCTGAACTGAAACCAGTATTTTGAGTAAACCTTATGAATTTGAAGAACCCAACCTTGGTTGATTAGTTATCTCCTTTTTTAATTTTCGCAATACATTTCTACCGAGTCCAACACATCATACAGTTCGGGTCTTGGCCGGTAACAATTCTCCCCCACATGAGATTTTATTTATTTACTTTCAGTATTGTTCTTCTCCTTAGCCAATCAACCAGAGGGAAGGTTTCAATAAGACAAATGGTAATCTCAGATTCTAGTAAAGTATTATTCCACTCAACTAGGCCAATGAAGGCGTGTCTAAATCTACACTTTGGAGTCACCTTTTTAGTCCATTACCACTTCATTCCACTACATCTTATTACGCTTCGCTACATTCGCCTACGCTCCATTCATGTCACTCCCCTACAAAGCCAACACCAAGGTGAGGCTAGTTGTAGACACGCAATTTTGGTATAGTTGAAGAGCTTAAATTCTTGTTTTCATGAAGAATATTTGAATAACCTTTCGAGGGGACCGAGTTTTTTGAAAGATTGGGGGCTTTCGATGCATTTCGAGTAGGATCGGAGGGGCTTTGACTAGGGTCAAAGCACCCCATATATGGGGCACCAGGCACCCCATATAGAGGGCACCAGGCGCCTTGTATACAGGGCACCAAGCACCCCATAAACAAGGCACCTAGCACCTGCTCAGACTGACTTGGCAAGCTGATCTGACATCTCTGATACCCATCTTGTTGAATGGGCATAGCTCATGATGTTAGTGCCTCGTTAACAGGGCACTTCGCCACGTAGAACAGCTTTTTAAATATTCCCAAAGTACCCTTCTTTAGGCTATAAAGGACCCCCATTTGGAGGTTTTGGGGTACCCAAGCCTGTCTACTGCCTCATCTCATCCACCACTATGTGTTTAAGCCTTCACAACACCCCCTCAAGCCCTTAAATCATCCCGAAATCCTCTCTCAAATACCTGAAAACTCACAGTTTCTTCTTTAGAAACCTGGTTTTTCTCCATCTTTGAGGGCATCTACACTTCATTTCCCTTACATGTAGTGCAAAACCACTCTCCCATTAGCTTCACTTGAGTATTGGCTACTAAAAGAAATCCTTCCGTCTTAAAGGTCATCGTACACTCTGAGGCGATGTCACGAAGAAGGGAAGAAAAACTTTCAGAACTAGTCCCTAGTGCCCCATCAGGGGGGCACATTGACTTTGGTCAACATGCCCTAATACAGGGCACCTGCAGCTAGTGCCCCGTTAGCGGGGCACTAGCAGGGGCAGACCCTGTTTTACATTTTTTCGAGTTTGTTTACCTTTCCGATCGCTCCTTTACTCCCACCTTTTACTCTAGCTTTCATTAACATGTCATCTTGCATACATTAAGCCATTCGTTTGTATTTTTATTCATCTTTAAACCTTTCAAATAGGGGTTGGTATTTAGTCCCAGTCCGGTTAGTTTCCTTTTCTTTTGCATGTTTGGATTCAAATTTAAGCATGATGCTATGCTTTCACTAGAATTAATGATGCTTTCACTTGTTTCTATGTTTTCATATGATCATTTTTAGGTAAATCCGATCGAAACGGAGCTTCAACCGGATCAAAGAAAAGAAAATCACTAAAGCTTTCTTTTTTTGGCCAACCGAAAGAGAAGTCGAAACTCAACAATCTCTTCGCTTCCAAAGGTACGGCAGTCATTTTTATTCTCCATTTCATTTCTTTTCATTCTACTATATTTTGGAGTCTTTGGCTCCTAGCGACTACCAACACTAACATCCCATCCACCAAGTCTCCAAAGAAAGCATAAGGGTCAGAAAAGGAGATTTGGATCTAGGAAGGATAGTGGAAAGAGTCCTTAATAGGATTTGGAGATGTAAAGGAGGGTTTCTCTACTCATGCCCAAGTTGCCCGTTGGGGTTCGGCCTCTTCGGATCTTTTCTATATGTGACACTCATTTAGACAAGTCTTTGACCTATGTGGTCATTGCCCATCTTTTTGTGCCTTTTCTTCATTTTCTACTTTTCTGGGTATTCATTCAAATAGGCCCATATTTATTTAAACATGTGGGGTTCATTACCCATCTTTTGGCACCCTTTTTCACCCTATGAGATGGCCTCCTATGAAGGAAGTGAGCATTTTTGATACTATCCTCTTCTAATCTCCTTCACCTATCTTGGACCGAACCAAAGAGAATAGGATAAGGGTCCTTTTCTGCCTTCAAGGTTCTGTCTTGCCTATCTAGAGTGTCAAGCTATCTGGATTCTTGAATCAAGAGGTGTTGTGTGTGTAGAGTGTTGTTTACCCTTGTCCTCTAATGAACACTTCAAGATTGATGACTTAATATCATACCAAAGATTCTTCATTTTTTTAAGGAAAATATTTTTTGAGGTAAACATTGTTCCACTGATGATTTAATTTCTCTTCATTGGCATTGGTTAGCTCATTTGCATTGCCTAGATATTTTTCAATGATAATGAAAGGCCCTTCTCAGTTAGGCTACAACTTGGAGTGGGGACCACCCGGCACGAATATATGTTTAACTACCATCTCACTGATTTTGACCTTTCTCTCCACCACCCTCATTTGATAAAACCTTTTGAGTTTGTTATGATAAGTCTGGGCATGCTCGAAGGTGGCCAACCTTCTTTCATTTAGGAGTTCAAGTTGTGCAAGGAGAGATTTTCGTCTCTTATCGACGGGGATATCCCTATCTAGCTAAACTCAGAGTGATGGAAGATGTACTTCGTATGGGACAACTACTTCCATCCCAAATGTGAGGGCATCAACAATCTTATATGGTCAGTCCACGAACTTGCTATACTTACAGGTTTTTTTATAATCTAAATCAAGGTTTTATTAGTGGCTTCTGCTTGACCATTGCCTTGCGGATAGTACATAGATGAATGATGCAATGCGATGTGGTACCAGTTGCAATGATCACACAAATCTTGAGAGAGAAATTATGGTTCGTTGTCGGTGATGTTGTTGCTAGGAATCCCAAACCTAGCGATGATGTTGTGCTTGATAAAGGAGCACGTTGTTAATGCTTTGATCTCCACGAATGTTTCACTTCGACCTACTTGGTGAAGTACTCTATAGCCGTCAAGATGAATGATTTGGAGCAGACTTTAGAGTTAAGATCACATAGAGAGCCAATGATATCAAAAGTCCACATAGTGAAGGACCATGGGGCATGAATCGGGTGAAGGGAAGATGCAGGAGAATGGATCTTGTCGGCATGGAGTTGGCAAGAGTGACAGTGCCAGAAAAAGATAAAGCAGTCTTCTTCTAGGGTTGGCCAATAATACCCTTGCTGGATGATCTTTTTGGCAAGAGCCTGAGCATTGACATGGCCCCCATAGACCCCAGAATGTTCTTCTTTAAGCACCAACTATGCTTCTTCATCAACACATCTGAGTAAGATTCCGCTTAGGCTCCTCTTATAGATCACCCCTCCTAAGATGGTGTATCTCTGGGATACTCTTTTGATGTCCTTCTTCTCTTTTGCATTGGATCCAGGTGGATAAGACTGATCTTGACAATACCTTGCAATCTCATCATACCAAGGCCTCTCACCCTCATCTAGTTCTCCCAACTCGACCAGAGAGATTTCCTCTTTCTGCTCTAGGTATTCCTTCCTGCCAAATTTTTCATTGACCTTCAGAAATTGTCCATCCTTAATTGTCGACATTGACCTTCTATGAACATGGATAGTTTGCACATGTCTGCCTAGCGGGACTGATAGAGAAGAAGCTAAGGAGGCTAGGGCATCAGCAAAAAAATTATAAGCTCGAGGAATATGGACAAAAGTGAGTTTGAAGAATAGCTTGATGTAGCAAGAGGTGAGTTCTTGGTAGGGTTTGAGGTTCGGTTGAGAAGTTCGATATTTGGTTAGGACTTGGCACAAAATCAGTTGGCTATCACCTATCATCCTCAGTTCAGTGGCACCATAGAAGTGAGCAGAATAGAAGTGGTTAGGACTTGGCATCATATTCAACTATATTGTTGGTTGCTGAGAAGTCCAGCTGAAATGCCTGTGAAATGGTGACACCTTCGAGTGACAGAAGGACGATTATGATTTCCCTACCGAGTGAATTCAGAGCCGCGTAAAATATAATGTCAAAAGATTAGAATATCAGATCAACATTAGTTCGTCATCCGGGAGCTCTGATTGGATCGGGTCAAAGATGGGCACAAGATGGTGGGCAAGATGTTCAGCAATGGCATAGCCCTTAATCACCTTCTGGGGGACATAGGTGATATCGAACTGTGAAAGAAAGCTCTACCAATGACCTAATCGATCAATTAGAATAGTCTTCTCCAGAAAGAATTTGATGGGATTGATGCGAGAAATAAGGTGGACCGCATGAACAAGAAAATAGTGTTTAAGTTTCAGAACTACCCAAACTAGTGCAGCACATGTCTTCTCCATGATAGTATACTTCTGCTCATATGGATCAAAAATCTTGGACAAATAGTAAGTTACCTGCTCTTTCCCTTCTTCATCCACTTGTGCAAGGATTGCCTCAAGAGAATTCTCCAAAACTGAGATATATAGAACTAAAGGCTTGCCAAGGACTAGTGGTCTAAGCATAGGAGGACTAGCCAGGTATCTTTTCAAACCATCAAATGCTTCCTGGCACTTCAAATCTCATTTAACTCGGCCCCCGCCTTAGTTAACTCATAGAAAGGTTTATACCTTTGGGAATGTTGTGAGACAAACCAATGGGCAAACTATACCCTCCTGATTAATCCTCGAAGTTCTTTCATATTTTTCGGAGAAGGCATACCAATGATTGCTTTGGCCTTGTTTGGGTCAATATCTATGCCCTTTTTGCTCACTATAAGCCCCAACATTTTTTTTGAGGATACTCAAAATGTGTATTTATTTGGGTTCATCTTCAATTTATATTCCCTAGCCCTTTGCAAGACCTTTCTTAACACTTCAGGATGATCTTCTTGGCTTTTGGATTTAACGACCAAATTGTCCACATACACCTCTACAAGGGTGTGCATCATGTCATGAAAAATAGCCATAAGAGCCCTTTGATATGTAGCACCAGCATTCTTTAGTCCAAAGGGCATGACGACATAGCAATAAGTTCCCCAAGGTGTAGTGAACGAGGTCTTCTCTTGGTCCTCTTTGACTAACCAAATTTGATTATACCCGAAATAGCCATCCATGAATAAAAGAATTTCAAATCCAGAGATGTTGTCAACCAATACATCAATATGAGGTAGAAGAAAGTCATCTTTAGGACACACTCAGTTTAAGTCTCTAAAGTCTATGCAGATTCGAACTCGTCCATCATTCTTCATGACAGGGACTATGTTTGCCAGCCATTGTGAATAAAGGATGACCTTAATGAATTTTTCCTGATACAACTTATTGACCTCTTCTTTCATTTTAAGTGCAACATCAGGGTGGAATCTTCTTAATTTTTGTTTGACCAGGATACCTCCAGGTTTCAAAGTTAGATAATGTTCAACCAATGAGTTGTCTAACACCAACCTATCTTCATATGCCTATGCGAATGTGTCCTTGTATTCTTCTAAGATTTTGATTAAGCTCTGTTCCTCAATGGGAGTGTGCTTTGCACTTAAGAGATGGTCTTGGGATCTTCCAGTGTTCCGAGATTTAATTCTTTTGTTGGCTCATCCATTAGGGCTGATAGGTTTTCAAATCTTTTAAGTCCAGATGTATATGCATCAGCCAAGTCCTCAGATCCTTCCTCGAAATCAGAATCCTTTTTTGATACCACCTCATAGACTCCTAGTATATAATCTACATTAAATTCATCCTCATATTGAATTTCACTGAGCTGAATAGCATTTTCCAAGAAATTTGGTAGTCTTGCACATTCTTTGCATTTCTGAGCTAGTTGCTGGAGATATCTTTCTGGGACTCACTTACCTAAAATTTTCTTTTTTTATAACCTATCTACTCCTACAAAAGATGGAATTGGAAAGGTGGTATGTACAATGGGTGAATGATTGAATAGATCAATCAATGATTCAGAGAATAGTGGTCCTTGGTTGGGAGCACCCTCCAAGATAAGTAAAGATATCTCCTCAATGGAAAGGTGAGTTTGTGAGAAGATGTTTTTTTGTTTTTTTCAATAAGAAAAAGAGTATGAGACAGTGGGGCTCGAGCATAAAGTAAAAGATTAAGCAACAATAAGAAAAATGGGCTCGTGGGCCCCACAATAACAAGAAATGGGCATACGGGCCCAAAACTAGGGAAAAACTCTAAGGGGCACATGGGCCCAATTGGTGGGCACGCGGGCCTAGTGTTGGCTTCATGCGGGCATAAAAGCTGAGTAGGGTAAGAAAAATTGAATGGCCTCTCAAGCCCAGTGATCAATTTAGGTGGCCATACCGGCCAGAGGTGGGAATCGAGCTAGAAAGCCCATCAAGTGCATTCAAGAGGAGAGGCATGAGGACCTTGAAATACGTGACCATAGGATATGGCTCATGCGGGATACTAGATGGAGGTTTGCTTGAGTTAACGAGTTGTTTAGAAATGGACTCGCCCTTGAGTGGTTCTTTCTTCTCTTCCTCCTCCATGAACAATTGAGCCAGAGATGAACTCAGGTTATGCACTTCTTTCTCATGTTCCGGTGCCCTCCTTCTCTTGGTTGTAGTGACTAGTTCTTCTTCGTCTCAAGCCATCATCATGGTCTCCCCTTTGATAAGGAATTTTTGGAGTTCCATAGCATGTTTTTGCCGGTAAACCATCCATGGAACAAAACTTGGCTCATAGTTGAGCCCTTGCCTTCTTGTTCTTTGCATAACTTCGATGGGGTGTACAACTCCCTGCAGCTCCTTACCCAACCCTTTTCCTGGTTTATATCACATTCTCTTCATCATCTACCAAACAACCATATCTGAGGGCAAGGTCGTCAATGTCATGACCCCAGGAAATTCTGTAGATGAGACTAGTGGCAGAACATATACTGACAGTGGCAATGTAGAAGAGAGATCACTCACATCATTCATAATTGGGATGTTGGTTACTTTGATGACCTGCCCCTTGTATGGGAACTTCACACATTGATGATTGGTCGAGGCAATAGCTCCTATTGCCTCAAAATACGGGTGTCCCAATATGGCTTTAAATGTGGGGTCCAATTATAGAACATGGAACTCGGTGGTGACAATACACGGTCCAAGCCCTACTTCCAACCTAACCACCCCTCATGCTGGCTTCGTAGAGTTGTCATAGGCTATCACCGTAATGGCGGAAGACTCGATTTATTCATCAGAGATGCCACAAAGTTACAATGTTTATGGCAGCATGACATTTATGGATGCTCTGATTTCAATCAAGCAGGATTTGAATTCTATGCCTCTGATGACTACTGCAACACGTAGGGCATACTTTCTAATCTCTGGACATGCCAACTCTTCTTGTGTGAATGTGAGTGATGGATGCTCACTCCTCGAGGTCAAGACAGTGATGATTTTTTTTGGGTGGGAGGTCCTTATTGACCATGACTCACTGCAAGTACTACTGTAAGATATCTTAGTGAGTCTTTAATCTTTTTATAAGCTCTAGAATTGAAATCCTTGCTGACATTTTATCTAGATGCTTTAACAAGTCATATGCCATGCCAGGCAACGGTTCTTCTGTCACCTCCTCCTAGGCCTGCTCCTGTGAATGCATCCCAGCTTGGGGAAAGACCCGTTGGAACATCCTCCCGCTCCAAAGTACCGGCACCAGCATGGTAGGGGAGTGGTGAAGGTGGTGATGGTATGGTTGGTTTGGGTGTTAAGGGGATGAGGTGGGTAAGGGTTGTGAGGGTTGTATTATGGTGGTGGTTGATAGGTTAGGCTATAATTGAGGCATTGGTGTTGATGATCGGATGATGAGAGGTCATGGAGTGGTGGTGGTTGGTGGGTTGGGTGATGGTCGGATGATAATGCGTTGTGGAGTGGTGGTGGTTGGTGGGTTAGATGATGGTTGGATGATGAGAGGCCGTGGAGTGGTGGTGGTTGGTGGGTTAGGTGATGGTTGGCTTGTCGGGAGAAGTCTAACTATTAGGTGTCGGGGAGGGTTAATGGTTGGTGATGGCAGTGTTGGTGAGGTTGGGTTTTGGGGTGCTTGGGTAAGTTGTTGGCTGGTGGTGGTTCTTAGTATGAAGAGTATGATACGGGTTGTGGGTGGAGCTGGTCTTGCAGGCATGGTGGCGGTTTGATTCTCCACCTGCCAACCCTGGGAGTGATTGGTTGACTCCCTGATGGTAGAGTGTACGAGGCTGATTCATTGGTTTGGTGGGGCTGGTGCCAGTGCTTGAGCGGGTGCATGTGCTGGGAGCGGGTCTTGAACTATGCCCAGGTCGAGCAGTTGCTATGCTAATTATTGTTGGCGTTATGGTTGATTCTGTCGAGCTTTCATTGCTTGTATAGACTCCCCCATATGTGCCCTATCAATGTTCCCTTGATTATTAAGATCATGAATGTAGTCCTTGAATTGGAAGCAAACATCCACAATATGCCTTGGGTACCAATGGTAGGTGCAATACTTTGACATGTCTGCATTTATTGGCTACGCCTCTCTCCTTTAGGAGCTCCAACTGCTGTTCAGCCATTAATGTATTGAAAATATTAGTGAGGGAGAATGACAACTGAGGGTAATACTCTCTCTTTGGTCCCTTTCCTAGGTCAGTTGGCTAGTGGTGGCACTTGGTTATAGGCAGGTGGTGCTCGGCTATAGGTAGGTTGTTGCTGTGGTGTTTGGTTGTAGGTAGGTTGTTGTGGTAGTGCTCAGTTGCAGGCAGGTTGTTGCTAAGGTTGTTGGGCTAGCTGAGGAGCTGGTCGATACTATTGGTTTGGTGGGGGGGTTCTAGTATTGGTTCTGGTGATTCCCACCCTAGTTCTCCATGGTGTTGACACTCTCATTGTTTACAACCTCCTCAGTGGTAGGCCCTACAGATGCGGGTTTTCTAATGTTGCGGGGTTTAAAGTCAAATGGGTTTATCATAGAAGCATCCCTAAAGTGGGCTTGGAGATAACAGGCACTTTCGTAGAGCTCACTCATGGTGGTTAGGCTGTGCATGATTAGGAGGTTGCGAAGGGATGGTGTGGTATTCTTGATGAGCATACCCACATGTTTCCCCTCTGAAATGGTGTCAACCAACTTTTCTATCATTTTTTCCACCAATCAGCAAATCTGGCAAAGTCCTCATTTGGCTTCATCTTTTTAGCAATTAAGTCTGTGATCAAGTAGGATGGCCCCACTTGGTCTCTGTATCTCTGTAGAAACTTTGCCTTCACTATGTCGAAGTCTATCTCCTCAAAAGAATCAAGAGAGTAGAATCATTCAAGGGCGGATCCCTCCAATGACTGACAGAATAGAAAACAAGGGTTTTGCGGTCATTTTTCCAGAAGGCAAATTCATATAAGAAATCCTTCAGATGGGTGAAAGGATTTCTAGTCCCATTGTAACATTGGAAGACTACTATCTCTTAAGGAGGAAGGTGTAGAACTGAAAAAGATGAGATTGAAATTTCAGGAGCAGTCTTGAAGGCCAAACGGCATTTTAATTCTTCAAAATGCTCATCCATTCGGTTGAGCTTATCAATAAAAGCTTGAGTGAGGTTGGGTTCCCAAGCCACTAGTGCTAGAACATGAGTGGTAAGATAATTAGAACGAGATGGGAGTGGGGGGTTGGAGGTAGGAATCTGCACAGAATTTGACAGGTGCCCCATGACTGGGTGAGTTGGCAAGGAGACACAGCAGTGTTGCCTTGGAGAAGAGATGATAAGAGGCCTAACTATTGATTGGGGAGGTGAAGGGGCTTGGTCGCCCTTGACTGGACCATGTTTGGTGGGCATCTTGCCCTTTGCCATGGACTACACGATTGACAAGGATTCAGGATCAAAGTGGAGAGATAGATCTTTAGTAACTTGCTCCAAATTACGTGGAGAGGGTTGGTGAGTGGGATCTTGAACATCGGGTTCAATGATGGCGTTGACATGGTCCTTTGGTTGGACCACGGGTTGCTGGAGCTCATAGTGACCCATCTCATACTCTTCTTTCTCATAGTAGTTTGACATCCCAATGTGTCTTCTGGACCTTAGCATCATGGGCATCTTGTCAAACATTCTAAAAAAATGGTTGAAAGAGCAAGTGGAATGTGCAAAAAGAATTTTTATTGTGTTTTTTTGTTTGATTTTTTTTGTTTCAATTTTGTTGTTGGAAAACAAGTTGTACATAAAATTAAAGAGATTTTTTTTCTTTTAGGTGTTTTGAAAGAAGGAATTTTTTTGTTGTTTTCAATTTGGGTGAGCAAGCAAGTTGTGCAAACAAGTTCTTAGAATGACTACTTGACAATTTTTGGGTTTAAACCTTAGACTAAATAGATTGTTAGCAATTGTTAACTCAAGTTGGGTATCGTTCATATTTCTCCAATCTTCAAGACCTAAGGTTATCACACAATCACCACGAGTAGGTACTTGGGTTCTTCGGGATTTTGGGATGAATGGTACAACCAACCCAATCATGTGGAGAGGAATACTCCACAGATGGGGACTTATGGGGGTCTTGATGGAAACAACCAAATCAACTAGGAAGGAATATCCCAGAAGAGAGGTTATAATCCACCAAGAAAGTGATTAGAGGGTGAGGATGTGTTGGGAGAGAGAGCCCCACCTCGAATGCCCTACGAATCGGAACAAGTCCGATACATGATGCAAAAAGCTAATGCAAAAGTAAAAATGGAGGGTAAGAGGAGAAGAAGCAATCAATATACACAAACGTGAAAATAAATTAAGCTATAAATGCAAGTAAAATAAGCAATCATAGAACAAGACAAGTAACTAGAAACAAGTAAATAAAAGGTGGTTTGCGTGGGAACCAGTTTGTGAATAAGTGTCCACGTGGGGAAAAATCTGAAGTGGAAGTAAAATGGTGGTCCACGTGGGGACCGATCTAGAAATAAAGTGGCTCATGCGGGAGCTGAGTTTTGGAAAGGTGGGTGGTTCATGTGGGAACCAATTTTTGAAAAAAGGGGTGGTTCACGCGGGAACCGGTTTGTTTGGTTGAAAAAGGAAAGGAAGGCCACGTGGGGCCAATTTAAAAGTGGTGCAATGGGGTGGTCCATGCGGGGACCGATCTGAAAGTGGGTTGGTTCATGCAGGAACTGGTTCAAAAAAAGAGGTTGGTTCATGTAGAAACTGATTTCTAAGAAGAAAAGGGTGATTCACGTAGAAACTTGTGTAAAAGATGACAAAAAGGAAAGAGGGCCATGTCGGGCCTATTTGAAGGTTTTTCAATGGAGTGGTCCATGCGGGGACCGATTTGAAAGTAGGTTGGTTCACGCAAGAACCGGGTTGAAAGTTGGTTGACGCAGGAACCGATTTTTAAGAAGAAAAGGGTGGTTCACGCAAGAACTGATGTAAAAGATGACAAAAAGGAAAGAGGGTCACTTGGGGCCAATCTAAAAGTATTTCATTGGGGTGGTCCACGTGGGGACTGATCTGAAAGTGGGTTCGTTCACGTGGGAACCGGGTTGAAAAAGAGGGTTGGTTCACACGGAAACTGGTTTTTAGGAAGAAAAGGGTGGTTCACGCGGGAACTGGTTTTGAAATTAAGAGAAAGAAAATCAAATACACATGGGGACAATCTTAAAAGGAAAGGTAAATAGGAAAGCTTTTAAGGTAAATGAGAATGGGAAAGGTGAAAGATGAATTGGTTCGTGCAAGAACCAAATCAGAAAACAACTAGTTGTACGGATGAATCAAGGTAGCATTGTTGAAGACATTGGTTGTCCCACCATGATTGCCACAAAGCTGTCGACTCCAAAAATAGATTTGTCATCTTCTAGATCACCACCTCAAGAAAGAGAATGAGAAAGAAGGATAGGAAACACGGAAAACTACACTTACCTCGGTCCCACACTAACATTGATCTCCGAACTTTCATCTCCCAGTGTCACTCGAGCACCATAGAGACGATTCCAGTCATGTGGGAGGAGAGTGAGGATAGAATAAAAGAACATAATGCATAAAGTAATTGGAGGATGTGGTTGCCAGGAACTGGGGGTTCTGATGTAAATGAAATAAGAGAGAGATTTGACCATGTGTACCTTAGCACTTAAGAGATTGAGTGTGGGTTCAACATTCTTCTTCTTCGGCCTGCCGATGAAGAAGAGTTTCCAACTGATGCTAGCTTGATGTATCCATGAAACTATAAGACAATAAAACAAGAAAACAAGTGAAGAAAGTTGATTAGAACTAGGTGTAGTGTAGAAACTGCAAAAAGAAAGATAAGAAAAACAACAATTGGATTTGAACTCACTGGATTGGGGCGAGCCCGAACCCCTTTTTTATATTTTTCAGATAATAAAAATGATGAAAAAATAAATTAAAATGATATAAATATTCTCTAAATAAAATATAAAATATTAAAGAGTAGGATGGCTCAGATCAGAGCCAGAACGAGAAAAAGAAACCGGTTCAGATGGCCTACTCTCGGGTGAGTGCAGCATCCTGCTGGTGCAACTTCGGTGCAAAGAATGCTATGGTCGACCCCAATGTCAGGATTGAGTGACATTTGTTTTTATGGATAGAGAACATTAAGAGAAAGAGATCTTATGTTGATTACATCTCCAGAATATTCTTTTACAGACCTGTATATTTTATGAAAATGAATAGATGTGAAATCATAACATGGTTGTGCGCCCTCAGTGCAATAATCATCACAAACAAATGACATGTCAGAATTGAGTGCCGTCAGTTGAAAATGGAAGAGTACGTAGATATACAGATTTGTTATGTTGACTACTTTAGTAGAACATGTCTCAAGAATTTTGTAGAAGCAGATGAAAAATGTTGATGTAGAGAGTATGAATCAGACCTCCTTCTTCACGTCGGGGTTGATCTCTCACCACCAGATCGGAGTAGAACATGAAAGAGAGCTTGGACGACCTCTAGACGTGCTAGAGTATACGTGGTAACCCCCGGTCATTCTGAATGGCCCTCAATTTATAGGGGAAGCAAGACCGGTGAAAAACATGGAAAGAAAATGACCGCACCCCAGGTTGGGGGCACGCAGGCTGCGCCCTCAATCCATATTGGGGACGCGTTTGGCACATTACTTCTAAACATTCCATAAAAATTCTATAAAATTACTAAAAATGGACTTGACAAAATGAATGCACCCCCGACTCAGGGGCACGGTCAAAATAAACATTTTTAAGTGAAGAAACCTCCCAAAAATTAATTTAGAAGGTCTAAATGGAGGAAGGTTTCCAGTTTCAAGAACCGACCTCACCCTTAGTATGGGGGTGCACAGACCACACCCTTGGTCTAACAGTGCATAGACTGTGCCCTCATAGTGAGGGTGCACTAACTGCACCCCCGGTTCGGGGGCATGTTCATTTCTCTCTCCTGCGCACCCTACGTCTGCGAGCCATAACTTGCAAACGGGAGGTCTGTTTCGACTTCTGTTTGTTGCATTACAAAGAGTTCTCACAAATGCAGCTCCCCAAATGGGTAAACCATCTGGTACATATCCCAACACATCTGTACTAGATTTTAACCTCTAGTTTACAATTCTGAGGATGTCGAAAGTCGGAGCGGTGATTCGAAAAGACATGGTTTCGACCAAGGAGCCTAGGGTCAGCTTGGGATGACTTAAAATGATGAATGAACAAGTCCGGTATGATTGGAAAATTCAGAATCATCGAAAAAGCTGAGAATAACCCAGTAAACATGACACAAACCTCGAAAAGGCCAGGAATAACTAGAAAACCCTAAAATCAACCGAAACGATGGTACAACACCTGTTGATTACAGTATACGACTAGGGTCGACCTAGAGGACACAAAAAGGCCCGGTGATGACCGGAAAGACCTATCATGTGGTCCAGGATAGCCATAATGATACAATTGGAAAGCCGTGATAAAAGCCATTATAAACCCGCAACTACCGAAATAACTTGTAAGAAACCTGAATGTTGCGGAATTCACACGAGAATTTCAAGACCATCAATTGTAGATCATTAGGGATCGGTCATTGAGCAGGCTTCGTGTTTCCACGATTGACACATGGCTCTCACTTGAAGGTTACAACACTGCTGCTAAAATCTTCGGTCCATTCTCAACTCACGCGGCTCTCCACTGACATCCTTGGCTCATCTCCACAAGGTGATCTAGATCAGATAATGGTTAGATAAAGAGTATTGACAATGGAATGAGGGTTTAAGCTCCAAATAAGGCCAAATCGCCATGTCTACACCAAGGAACAGCCACCGAACGCCGACCACCTACATCTCCCCATAGAAGCACAGATTCTGCTAGAGAGTGTAGACACGTTGATTTGGCCTTATTTGGAGCTTAAAACTCTTATTTCATTGGAAACATCTCTTTTAGACCTTTAAAATTAATCTGAATCACTCTTTTGGGTGAGTCAAAAAGCTTACTAAAAATTTGAGGATGAATTACTGATCTATGGTTGAATCCATGTTTGTCAAGCGAGGACCATTGTGTCGTGTCCTTTTGTCAAGTCATTGTACATTTTTTCTGCTTACTGGTAGAGTTTCTCAGTCACCATTTGGTCATCTCGGTCAGTACCGGGGGGCCCAGGACATACCGAATTGGTCCAACCATTTCTTCACCATTAAGTTGGGCATCTCCGGGTCACTTGGTCATTAATTTTTATCTTTTTAGATTTCTCTGAGTTTTCCAGGATCCTCCCATCATTTTTGGTTGTCAACCCTTGTTGTATGGGTTACTGCTAGATTTACCAATCATTCTAAGTTCTCTGGGTCATCCGCAGCTCTTCCGAGTATCTTTCCAAGTTGTTCGAGTTCCTCCCATCATTTCAGGTCATCAACCCTAGTTGTATGGGTTACCATCAGCTTTTTCAGTAATTCTGTGTTCTTTGGGTCATCCTCGGCTCTTCTGAGTATCACTCCCAATTTTTTTAGTTCCTCCCATCGTTTCTGGTCATCAATCCGTGTTGTACGGATTACTGTCAGTTTTTTCGATCCATTATGAGTTGTTCAGGTCATCCCCTACTCTTCTGAGCACCTTTCTAAGTTTTCTAGGTTTCTCCTATCATTTATGATCAGCAACCCGAGTTGTATAGTTTGCCACCAACTTTCTGGGTCATTCCAAAGCTTTACACATTATTGCGTGCTTTTCTGAGTTTCAGGTCACCATTCGAGCTTTCAGAGCCACTAAAAAGATAAACCGAAAGTTATATTCCCATACAGAAGTCTCAAGATATATATTAGCTGGTTTGTTTATTTAGGGAGCTATGTTTGCAAGTCCTCTTTCATACGCAACAAATGGGAATTGAAATGAACATCCTATTTGTAAGTTGCGGCTCGTAGACGTATGGCGCACAAGAGAGAGAAATGAGCATGCCCACAAACTGGGGTCGCGGTCAGTGTGCCCTCATCTTCAGGGCGCGGTTTGCATGCCCTCAGTCTGAGGGCACAGTCAGCGCGCTCCCAGACTAAGGGAGGATTTAGTTTCAGAAACTGGAAATCTACCCTGATTTTCAACTTTCCAAACCGATTTTAGAAGATTTCCCCTCCATAAAAACTAATTATTTTGACCATGCCCCTGGGTCAGGAACGTGCGTTCATTTTCTCAATCCGATTTTTAGCATGTTTACAAAATTTTTTGGATTTTTTTAGCAATGACGTGTTGAATGTGCCCTCGAAGTGAAGGCGCACCCACTACGCCCTCAGTCTGAGGGCATAGATTGTGGGCCCCTAGGTTGAGGACGCAGTCACCGTGCCCCCAACCCGGGGGCATGTTCAGTATGTTTCCCTATTTTGGACCAATTTTGATTCTCTATAAATTCCAGCCATTGGGGTACAATCCAAGATTCTTCTCCTCATCCTCCAGCCACCCTATGCTCATCCCAACCTCTCCAAGTCATCCTCTCTTTGTCCTGATGTTCGAAGATCATTCCGAAGTAAGAGAGAAGCCAATCTATGCTCCAAAGTGCAGCTGTATTGATCATCAACTTTCACATAATTCTATTAGCATTTTCTAGTCAAATTTTTTTTATAAGAAGTGTTCACCATCAAGCAACCTTCCGTCTCCAACAAATAGTTATCAGTTCTAACATCTCTACGACTCATGATGGCTTCTACACCAGTGCTACACAAACAAATTCGAAGTCTCTACTACTCGATCATTGTATTCTCAATCAATTTAATTGCACTTACTGGTAGATTCAGCCTATACATCTTTCATAGAAACTATTCCCCGATGAGTTATCTTTCATTTCTAATAAAAACATTCAATTCTGACATCTGTGGTGGCCATAGCATATTTTTTATCGACATTGCGCTGGTGATTTCTAGAACTTCATTGTCCAAGATCCGACTTATCAGGTAAATTTAGATCACCTATCATAGGATTCAATCTAAATTGTCTTCATCTTAAATAACTATTTGTAAGTCTTTTTTATTTTAAAACAAACGGGATCCATTCTGAGTTCCGGATTGTCTGTGGTGATCATTTAAACAAAGTCACATAATCTAGTACTATTTCAAGTTTTTATCTACTTCCATAATTTCTATAGGTGTGTATGGACATATTCTGGAGAAGTAGTAAATAGATAAAATCTTCCTCTCCAAGTTTTCTATCCTTTGGAGGGCTTTGCATCAAAGTCACACTAGATAGTGTCAACGTGCCCCCAAACTAAGGGCACACCCACCGCGCCCTCAAACCCAAGGCGTGCCCACTGTGCCCTCAAGTCAAGGACGTGTCCACACCTATGTGTTGTCTGGCCAGATCTGTGATATCTTCTCTGTTTTAACTCCAATTTAGGCCATTCAAGTTTCTACTTCTTAGTCATTCATCCAGCATCATTAATAAATTATTTTTATTTAGTTTTTGCATCATCTTATATATATATTAAAAAAACTAAAAAAAAGGGGTTAGGGCTAACCCCAAAATCGGTGAGTTTCTTTTTGATTGCTATTTTTCATGCCACTTTTTTTATGATTACTACACTTCACTCAATTTTGATCCTTTTTTCACTTCTTTTCTTATTTTCTTATCTTCTAGTTGCACAGGTACATCAAGCAAGCATTGGTTGAAGACTCTTTTTCATTGGCCAGCCGATGAGGAAGAAGGTTGAACCTAAACATCAATCTCCCACGCTAAGGTACACAGTCACTTTCTTTTTATTTCCATTACGTAAAGCGGAGCCCGAGGCTCTTGGCGACCACATCTTTTAAATTTCTATATGCATTAAGTTCTTTCTATTTCGTTTTCATTCTCCTCCCACACGACCTGAACCATCTTATCGGTGCTCGAGTGACGCCGAGGGACAAAAGTTTGGGGGATCAATGTGAGTGTGGGACTAAGTTGAGAGCTTTTTTGCTTTATTTCCATTTCTTTCTCATTCCTTCTTGAGGTGACAATCCAGATTACGATAAACTTGTTCTCAGAGTCGACAGCTTTGTGACAACCACGGTGGGACAAGCATTGTCTTTAAGTGTGCTTGCTTGATGTTCTAGTGCAGCTACTCTCTTTTTCAAACTAGTTACCACATGAACCACCCTTCGGATGTTGGTTATTAGTTGTTTGCTTTGTTGCATGTCTCATTCACATGCTTGTCTTGTTTGCATATCTCATTCACATGCCTGATTTGCATCATTGATTTCTTTCATATCATTCATGTTATTTTATTTTTGTGTAGGTTGATTGATCCTCTTCTCCTTTCTCTTCTTCATTTGTATTAGATTTGCATCAGGTCCCAGACTCTGATCCGTAGGGCATTTAAGGTGGGGGCTCTCTCTCTCCCAACACACCTTCACCCTCCAAACTCCTTCATGGTGGATTCCAACCTCTCTTCTAGGACATTTCTTCCTAGTTGACTTGGTTTGTTTCCATCAAGGCCTCAAGTCCCCATCCGTGGAGTATTCCTTTGCACAATTAGGCGGGTTGTACCATTCATCTCAAACCTCGAAGAACCTAAGTACCTACTCGTGGTGAGTTCATGATAACCTTAGATCATCAGTGATTGAAGTGATAGGAATCAATCCTACAAGTGTTGAGTGAACAATTCTTAAAAATTCATTAATCTATGGTTTGAACAAAATCATTATGTAATCATTCAAGAGTCTTTCATAACTCCTTTGTCAAACCAAATTCAAAACAACAACAAAATTGAAAAACACCAAAATAACAAATAAAAAGAGTTCTTTGCTTTAAATTTGGGTCCAACTTGCTTGTCTACAAGAAGTGAAAGAAAAATTACTCAAAGAAAGAAAAACCACAACAAAAGAAGAAAACTTTGCTTTCTGGTAATTGCTTGCTTGTCCACCACAACCAAAAGCAAAAAAGGTCTAAACTAACACACCATCAAAATAAAACCAAAGAAGAACTATTTGAAATCAAAACCTAGTCAAGGCAAAGCTAGGTTCACTTTTTATGTCTATGATGGTAAGGTCGGTTGAGATGCTTGGTAGGGTAAATTGCTACACCATAGAAGCCAAAGAACAACAAAGGAGGACACAGGGATGGGCCTATGAGCAAAGTTCTACTTTGGCATCACATGATACTTTTCAAGATTGTAATAATCAAGATCATTCCTCCTTTGATCATCAATCAATCATACAAGAGTTACATCAATTTGATCCTGATCAAATCATCCATGCCATTCAGACTATAATGGGTGACAAATGGCTTGTCGACCATGGAATGAGTTCACTTGGCTTGACTCTGAGTCACCCTAATCTCCCTCAACCATTAGCTTGCACACCAACCCACCTTCATCTCATCCAGGTGCCACGTGCACACCCCCCGGTGAATTTCTCTCCACCTATTGTCTGCGATCAGGGAGCCCTAGAATTTTCCATCCATAGTATCTACATCCCTTCATCAAAAATGCCAACCTACCATCGCTACAATGGCTCAGGTGATCCCTTCGCCCATGTCAATGATTTCTTGAGCAAATCATCTCGATGGCTAAATGATAGAAGAGCTCTTGCTTTTCTTTTTAGGCGATCTTTAGATGGTGTAGCCGTAGAATGGTTTTTCTCATTGGGAGAAGTAGAAATATGGGATTTTGAAATTGTCAAGGAAAATTTCTTATGAATGTATGGGCTGGGCTATAGAATAATCGATGAAGAAAAGGAGGAGATGAAATTTACACAATTTCTTGATGAATTGAGGTCCATGGCTAGGAAAAGGATAGATTCAATCTCTAAGTTGCAAATTGATGCCAGGAGTGTTAGGCACCAACCTGGGAGCCCTCCCCAACCCTATTCAGATCATCATCATCGGTCGACTCCTTGATGCCAGTTGATTAAGCCACCCATGCCCCAACCTCAGCCCGTCATGAAACCTATGTCAATGGCACAACCAACTATGCATAATCAAGCTCCTATTGTCAATTGTGCAAATACCTCATTACCTAAACTAGCTCCCAAGCCTTCGTCTCCACCAACATTTCCAAAGACCCTCGGCCAATCATTCAACCTTTGACTTCAAAATCTACTTCACCAACATCCCCTTAGCCAACCAGACATGCCTCGGCCCCTCAACCAATTTCTCCAACAACTTCTTAGCTTGAATTGACTTCTATGCCAACACTAACTGAATATCCCTTTTTCCTTTATTTTTTCACTTATTTTTAGTTTTGAATTTTGATTTTATCAAAAAAGTAATTATCGAAATCAAAGTTTTTTTCTTTTTTTTGAGTTTGTTCCTTAAGGGTTTTTTTTCTTTTGATTGTTGTGAACAAAAAAGTATTACCTGAAGCAACGATTTCTTTTCAGGAATTTTAAAGACTTTTGTGAAAGAGTTTCCCTTTTCTTTTCTTTTCTTTTTTCACTTTTGTTGTGAAAACAAGTTAAAGCAAAGACTTGAAATGATTAAACGTATTTTTTGTTTAATCTTTAGATTAGTGGGTTTTTAGAGAATATTGTCCTATCAATGATAGGTCAGACCCTACGCTCTCACAACGCCGAGCAACCTGGGATTAACACTTTTCTTACAATGATTAGGTGATGGGTGACACCGAGTTTTGGTATAAATGGTACAACTAGCTTGATCGATGAAGAGAGAATCTTTCACTTTTGGGGACTTACAAAGTTCTTAATGAAAACTAATCTAATCAACTGAGGGGGAATCTCTGAAAGAGAGGTTGGAATCCACTAAGAGACACGGGTAGGGTGGAGACATCTTTTGGGAGGAGGGTGAGCCTCCCGTCACGAATGACTTAGTGAATCGGGCGAACCCGGTACTCAATGCAATCTAATGCAAGAAATAAGCAAGGATGAGATGGCATGCAATAAGAAAGAAAAGCAATATAATGATCATCAAGCAATAACTAATATGATGATTAAACTAATAAAGACAATAACTAAAGCAAGTCCAAGTTGCTGGAGAGTATTATTTTTGCAAACTTGATTGAAAAAAATGAACAAGAACAAGTAAAACTAAAGACTGCAATAAAATAGAGTTTATGGAAGAAAAGATGATCCGTCTCTTGGGTCACCAAGCAACCTAGCAAGGGGGACGCCTGGTGACCTGGCAGGGGGGTCACTGGGTGACCTGACAGGGGGTCACAAGCGGAAATACAAAAATGAAACCAAAAGAAACTTCTAACAAATGAGGTCCTATATGGACTGAAATAGCATGGATCTTGAAGGTAAATTAAAGGCAAGATGCTCAGCAACCATGGTAAATGTAAATGCAAGTGGGTCCACATGGGGAACCAAAGAAAATGGAAAACTTAAAGCACAGGAAGCAGGAAGTGACCCGTCTGGCGGGTCATCTGGTAACTTGGCGGTCACCTATGAAAACAAAACACTTTTAGGAGTTTGTTCCTTCAAATTGGAAGGAGGTCCACGCAGGGATCGGCTAGATAAAAGAAATCAAAGATGATATGAAGATAGTGAAAGTGGAAAGAGGCTTACTTGGAAATGGAAGAACAACTAAAGTTGCTTCAGCATGAGATGGTCTCACCATGGTCACCAAAAGATGTGGATGTCGCCTTGTGGTCAGGTCTCTCCAACTCCAAGAACGCCTCCACTCCTCTCCCGGCTCCAGGCTCCAGTGGGTGTTGGTGTGTGTGTGGTCGCCAAGAACCACGGGCTCTAAGAGTAAAAAGAAAAGAGACAATGTAAGTATTAAAAGAATTGACCGAACGTACCTAAGCAGAGAGATCGTGTTGGGAGGTTATGGGTTCCATATTATTCCTTTTTGGGTGGTTGAGAAGAAAGAGCTTGAAGCATTTTTAGTTGTTCATACAGAAACAAGTAAGCCACAAAAATAAGAGAAAGTGAATTAGAACTAAGACAATGAAGCATCTTGTAAAAGAAATGAACTAAAACTATAAATAGAAATGGACTAACCGGATTGGGAATGACTCCCAACCCCTCTTTTTATGTGTTTTAGATGATGATATATGATATGACTAAGCTAAATATGCATGTAAACATGATGTTATATGATGGAAAACATAGAAACGAAGTAATGTTAGAAGGTGGGGGAAGAAAATTAGGTTTCGGCTCCAAAAATGATAATCTGGGGCCTTGGGTGACCAGGTAGACAGGTCACCATGTGACCCGACAAGGGGGTCACTAGGCGACCCAAATAGGGGTCACTGGGTGACCCGACAGACGGGTCACTAGGCGACCTGGCACCGGGTCATCTCCTACACCAAAACCTTTTTTGCACCTGGATGCTCCCAAGATGCTTTTGAACAGCCTTCAAAGCTTAATGATGACTCCCAAGAGCTCCTAGGAAGTGGATGATGATCTCTTCTTAGATGTAGGGGCTTGAGATGCTTCAAAATAGATGCCAGTGAAGAAACAAAGTGGAGAATGTCAGTTTATAGAGGTGGATGGAGTGGGAAGCTCTCAATCTCTTGAACAATTAAGCTTGGAAGATGGAGATGGCTTAAAGCTCTCTAGAGCTCTCTCTTGAGAGTTTGGTACGTTCTCAACCTTCTAACACTTTTTCGACCCTTGAAAATGTGGTTAAGGGGTCCCTTTTTACAGACAAAAAGGCCACAGAGGCATTTTAAGAATAAAAGTGTCATTCGGAATGGCAAATGACCCATCTGATGGGTCACCTGCAGAACCATAAATACCATCAAATGTGCATGCACCAAAAGCCTGGTGCGCATTGTCTGGACCTACATCGTCTGGATGGTTGAGACCAACTGGATATAGGTATCCCATCAGTTGGTTATGGGTTCCATAAAAAGAAAAGAGACAATTTAAGTATTAAAAGAATTGACCGAACGTACCTAAGCAGAGAGATCGTGTTGGGAGGTTATGGGTTCCATATTATTCCTTTTTGGCTGGTTGAGAAGAAAGAGCTTGAAGCATTTTTAGTTGTTCATACAGAAACAAGTAAGCCACAAAAATAAGAGAAAGTGAATTAGAACTAAGACAGTGAAGCATCTTGTAAAAGAAATGAACTAAAACTATAAATGGAAATAGACTAACTGGATTGGGAATGACTCCCAACCCCTCTTTTTATGTGTTTTAGAT
This sequence comes from Cryptocoryne crispatula var. balansae, assembly GCA_036172225.1. NCBI lineage: Eukaryota > Viridiplantae > Streptophyta > Magnoliopsida > Alismatales > Araceae > Cryptocoryne > Cryptocoryne crispatula. Next base: position 24,555,857 of record CM069928.1, read on the forward strand.
GATGATATATGATATGACTAAGCTAAATATACATGTAAACATGATGTAATATGATGGAAAACATAGAAACAAAGTAATGTTAGAAGGTGGGGGAAGAAAATTAGGTTTCGGCTCAAAAAATGATAATGTGGGGCCTTGGGTGACCCGGTAGACAGGTCACCATGTGACCCGACAAGGGGGTCACTAGGCGACCCAGCAGGGGGTCACTGGGTGACCCGACAGACGGGTCACTAGGCGACCTGGCACCGGGTCATCTCCTACACCAAAACCTTTTTTGCACCTAGATGCTCCCAAGATGCTTTTGAACAGCCTTCAAAGCTTAATGACGACTCCCAAGAGCTCCTAGGAAGTGGATGATGATCTCTTCTTAGATGTAGGGGCTTGAGAAGCTTCAAAATAGATGCCAGTGAAGAAACAAAGTGGAGAATGTCAGTTTATAGAAGTGGATGGAGTGGGAAGCTCTCAATCTCTTGAACAATTAAGCTTGGAAGATGGAGATGGCTTAAAGCTCTCTAGAGCTCTCTCTTGAGAGTTTGGTACGTTCTCAACCTTCTAACACTTTTTCGACCCTTGAAAATGTGGTTAAGGGGTCCCTTTTTACAGACAAAAAGGCCACAGAGGCATTTTAAGAATAAAAGTGTCATTCGGAATGGCAAATGACCCATCTGATGGGTCACCTGCAGAACCATAAATACCATCAAATGTGCATGCACCAAAAGCCTGGTGCGCATTGTCTGGACCTACTATAGTGGCAAGCATCCCAGCTAATGGGATGCCTATATCCAGTTGGTCTCAACCATCCAGACGAGCGTGCGCCGCTCATGGGTCACTTCGTTAAGTCCGTACGCTATCGTGAGAGGCAACCCGTTGATCGAGATGCCTCCCGTACCTGACCGCATTTGGCTCCTCACCTACCACTGTCAAAACAGGGATTTGGCAAGACTTGGGAGACAACCCATCTAATAGAAATGTATATCCTACAAGCCAATCATATATGATATGATTCGACATTTCTAGATATATCTTATTCAGTTAATTAGGCAAATCTTCATTATAAGCTCTTATTAGATGCGAATATCATAATGAAGTCCTTGATCAAATACAATGATGATTAAATCATTATGATATCATGATATTGAGATTGATCATCTAGAGGTATTTAATCTAAATGTTCCTAGTCAGAGGATACTTGAGACGGGACATCAAGGATCTAGATAGACTAGTGTATGTGATATCTTCTCATGTGATGAGGATGATCGATCTCATTGGTCATTAGTTTTGATACACTGAGATACACATACAAGTGCTCATTAGTTGAATGAGTTTACTGAACTGACCAAATTAGAAACCCTGAATGATATCTTACCGAACTGTCAATTAGGGTTTTTCTATCATCATGGTTGAATAGTTGGACCTTTGACCTGAGTCGCCAAAGATACATTGTTGGATGGAACTTGTGCTTTGACCATTGACTTATGGATCACCGTTTAGATGGTCCAGTATAGCGATGGATCGGGTACAAGGAAAACCCGATGGAGGCAATTGAGCGGACAATATGGGATCATCCTCTCTCGGTAAGTGAGAGTGAATGTCCTATGGGATAGTACTCTAAATCCCTGGCCAATGTAGATAGGATAATTGGAAAAGGAGTTTTTCAATTGATCCAATTCCGAGTACATGATCCTATAGAGTCGGTACACTAAGGAGATAACAGTCGATGTTGTATTCCTTTCCAACCGGGACATTGGATGGATGAGGATTTATATCCATACGGTAACTGATGATGAAAAAGCTCAATGGAGATGAGATTATCCCCATAGCCATTTGAGATCATGGGATGTGGCTTGTACCTTTCATGATCGGTAGGCCGATTAATCTGTTATCGGATATCAAATTTAATTAAATTAAATAGAATTATTCTGTTTTTTAGGCCTCAACCAAATAGGCCATTGGGCTTTGTGGGTCACACACAAAAGGAGTTATCCACAAGTATAGGGGCAAGGACATAATTTATAGAAATTTTGGGTTCTTATGAAAAAATACAAAATTTTCTATAAATACTAATGGTTACAGCCAAACCCTATCAAGCCAAGGGTGAAAACCATGTCCCTAGCCTCCTCCCTACCTCTTACTCTCTCTAGAATGTGTCCATGGTCGATGGAGCTCCATTCGGGAAGAGTTCTCGAGGTTGGCGCGAAGGGAGAACTTGTGGATGAAGTTCGTGTGGATACTACTGGAGACCGGACATTTGAACGATTTGAAGAACTTAATAAGCTCATCTCCTTCCTCTACATAGGATTATATGAATCCCTATCTGGTATATTCTAACCCGATTTGATCAGTTTTTGATTTTCGTAGTTAGGTTCCGATTGAGACAGATTCTAAAAGAACCCATATGAATCGTTGCTTTCGCTACACCAAGATTTTATGGACGATTACTTACAATGGCATCAGAGCCAGGATCATGTCTTAGTCGAAACCAACGTCGAATCGACACTATTTCATGTAATTTATGTGTTTCTGAATCTGTGCAAATGTCTGTTTTGATGAGGCCACCATAATCTGTGTATGACTCAGATAATGAATTGGTTGGCTTTGATAGAATATCTTGATATAGGGCTTTCCAGCTCTGCAAACCGTTTGAAGTTTCAATCTCTGTAGAGTTCGAGAGAAGCCCCAAAAGTTGGTGTTTCTGTCATGCCCGAACCGTCACCCAGATTTGGGGATTTTGTGAAATCTCCGTCCATAGACAAAATTGAGGTTTTAAAAAGCTTTTAAAGATGAGTAATGTGATTACGTACCTTTTTCTCTTTATCTTTGGTTTTGAACGGCAGCGGAGGAAGTGAATTTGAAATTTTTTTGGCATTCTAGGGTTCTGCGGAGTCCAACAGTGCCGAACTGTTTCTCCCTGTCTTCCCATTGCTAAAGAATTTTTACTTGAAGGTATATTACATATTTATAAACCTAATTTTATTAGGATTCTAAATTGTAGTTTTAGAGAATATTTGTCTTCTGGGATAAAGAGTTATCCTCATTGCAAAATGAAGATTTGTGCTACGGAATCTCGGTGACCTCCGGCTGTTCTTTCTCATGTTATAGTCGTTTGAGATTTTTTTTGGATATGAGGCTGACTGTTTTGGATTATTTGTTTGATGAGGATTCCAACGCATATTTTTTAGGATTTTTCTGAGAACGGAATAAGGAGATAAGTCCAATTCTATGGGATGGACTTCCTCCCGATGAACAGTGCTTCGACCACATCCTTATCGGGTGGTGAAGGAAAGTGATTTGGACCCGGTCGCTACAGTACCCGCTGGCCAATGCACCAGGCGGGCACACAAAGGCGGCGCAGTGCCTGCAAAAGGCCGGCGCAGCCGGCGCACGCCGAACGGGCGCAGTGCACCAGCGATGCGGTTCAATGCGCTGGTTTCTTTTTCTTATTGATTTTAAAGTGTTTAAAATCATAAAAAAATCTGAAAATTTCTAGAAAATTCTATAAAAATTATGAATAATTCTAGAATTATTATTTAACATATTTTAAAGTGTTTAATGGCATGTTAGATAATTTTTAGCTCTGTTTACATAGATTCACTCATGGTTAAACTTTAAATTTGTTTTAAAGGTTTAACTTAAATAATTAGTGTCCTAATTAATTCTGTAAAATGAGAATTCACAAAATAGAAATTGAGACATTAATATCTGACTTTGCACAGTATTGGGAATGCATGAACGTTCTAAATAGTTTAGATGTGTACTTTTATTTCATATAAATTGTTTATGTGTTGTCATGTTATTTCCATGCTATTTATTTTATAAAAATTTGACATGCATGAAATTGAGAATTTCAAAAATATAGTATGTAATTTATTCTGATATGTATGATATATCTCTTATGATTATCACGTATGCGCTCTATGTTCATGTGATGAATGTTAATGTGTATGGAGGTGATCATGGACTTAATTGTACTTGGCTTGTGATTGCTTTTAATTATGTTGGTTATGTTATTAAATGGGGCCTGTGTGTGCCTCCTCTCTATTTATACAATCTAATTGTACATTCTACCTCCCTCCATTAATGTACTCCCCTTGGTTAAAACCAAGGTTTCTTATTAAGTTATGTACATTTATGGGTTTGCATACCCTTAAGCCACTTATAAGAGTTAGAAGCCGGTTCGTGGAAGGTTGGAGAGCGGGACCACTTGGAGAAGCACCCTTCTTAAGTGAGAGCATACCAACTCAAGCATTTGAAGCAAGCATTTGCACCTATATGGGTGCCTTAGGTGCATGCTTAGGGTTAAGTCCATGATCACCTATTTTTATGTATATTTGATATGTGGATGTGTGCTAAAGTTATACCTTAGATATATGATATTTCAAAGGTATTATATATACTTAGCACATATTATTGATGAGACTAAAATAAAATCTCTCCTTGTTAAAATTAGTTTGATAAATGTGTGACATTAAGAATGACTCACGTAGCCTTCCGTTGTTTTGGTCTTCATGAGCCAATCTTAGATTGGATGGGTTTGTTGTGCTACCACAAGACCCATTCAGCAAGGGATTGATGATCATGGCAAAGGCATTTGCCAAACCTTGGAGTGGACCATTAGCATGGCTTTGTTGTGCTACCACAAGGGCTGTGTGAAAAATCCATTCTCATAATGTAACAAGCGGGATTGACCTAACTAGAGTATATGGCTTGTTGTGCTACCACAAGGTCATAACTCTAGAGACTAAATGACTAAGAGTTGCAACTAGCAATAGTTTCCTACCTATTAAGTATGGGGTGATTTGTTGTGCTATCACAAGGTCAGCACCATAAAGTTAATAGGGTCTTAGTCCCCACTAGGATTTCATCATGATATCTCGTCTTTGCATAATGAGGGTTATGCAAATTCGTTAAAAATTAGTGGGAGCATAAATTAGGATCAAAGACCATGTCTTAATTTTAATGAATGTCTGCAATGTTGTATTGATAAAATTATATCTCAGTTGTAGAATACGATAATAAACCACCATTAGTATGGCATACTAGATGCCAAATAGCTTAATGGCTCACACTTCTTAAACCAGTTTAGAACTAAGAGAATTGTTCTCATAGTTGACTAATTAACTATCCTACTTGAGAAGTAGGTGTCTCTTAGATTATCTAATGATGTGAAAGAAAGATAAGATCTTATCTTATAGACAAGATGCATTGTTTGTTTTAAACTAGATGTTAGTCTCTATGAGATATAAATTGTAGAGACAACATAGATGGATATGAGATCCATCATGTCTCATAGTGATGAGCTAACTATGGACAAGTTAGAACAACAATACATATTAATTACTTCTAGTTGGTGAGACCAATAAAAAGAAGTAAAATCATTACATAGAAATAGGAGATAGTTAATAGTAAAACATGGTGGTCAAGATAATATAGCTAGAATAAGACAAAATTCTTACACTATCATGATGATGGTAAGTGGAAAAGGAAGTACAATGTGTATTGTATATAATGCAAAGGTGGAGCTTGAGAAGCTTCATGCATCTAAGTCATTGACATTTACTTGTTTTAAATATACACTTAATAGTATTCGATACCATATGTGTATATCATAATATTAGATACCATGGATGCATTTAATGGTATAAGATACCGGATATGCATCTTATATCTACAAGGAGTTGTAGATGATGACAAGTAAATGAAGGCTTAATAAAGAAGATGTTGACCTACATATGAAATGGTGCAAAAGTTGCATCATTATTAGTGGGAGGTACAATTATTTAATAGCCTTATGGAAATTTCTTAATAATTAAAATTGCTATTATATCCTTCTACAAGAACATTATATGATTTTCTACTTGAATAAATGTTGATTTATTCTAAGCTAGGGAATTGATAAATGTTCTAAAAGATTGAATGGCAAAGTGTTTGCCAGTGGGAGCTTAATGAATTGTTTAATCATATTTGATATGTTAGCTCTCATGTTATGTGTGAATACTCCTTTTAAGAGGAAATGGGTTGATTTAGATCAATCTACACTTTAGTTTTATGTAGACATGGAGAATGGGTTAATGAGTTGTTAGAACTCGTACATCTAGATGTATGTTAGCCCATATCTAGTAAGGCTAACGAAGAATATTTCTACTACATTATTTCAAAGATGATGTCTCTAGGTATGGATATATGTACTTTATGAAGTACAAATATAAGACCTTTGAGAAATTATTTGAGAATAAGAATGAAGTAGAGATACTAATGGAAAGAGTATTAGAACTCTTTGATGAGATCAAGGAGGAGAATACTTAAGTACATAATTCACATATAATTGAAGGATAACATAATATAATGGATACCACTTTACACATTTTAGCTTAATTGAGTAGCTAAAATCAGAAGCCATATTATGTAGGACATAATATGAACAATGACAAGCTTTGTTAAATTCCTCTTTGTTTATTTTTAGTTAAGTACTCATTATAATCACTTAATCTTAATAGGTACCTTCTAAGTCTGTTTTGATCTTTCCATATAGGATATGGAAAGGGGTTGAAACTTGACCTTAAGCAGGTTAAGGTTTCAGAATGTCCGACATGGTGAAAAAGTATAACCCTAACAAGTTGGAATATAAGATTATGAAGTGTTGGCTTGTGGGATATCCTAAGGAAACTTCTGGATATTAATATACCAACCTTATGTATAAGGGTATGTGTTGCTCAGCTCACTATATTTCTATAGAAAAAGTACCTTCTCAAGAAAGATAGTGGGAGCAAGATATATATAAAAGATGTTCAAGTCCCACAACCCGAGGACACTTCTATTAAGGTACCAGTTAGTAATTACACAAGGATAGTTCTTAGGTCTTTACTTGTGTCCATTTAACCTAAGAGATACGTGAGACATATCTCTGATGGATGAAATGAGACATAAGATAGAAAGGATATTGATCCTAGGATATATATAGAACCAATATGAGATATTGATTCATAAATGGGAAGAGACAATAAAATCTGATATAAGCTTTATCTATTCTAATCAAATTTAGAACTTGGTAGATCCACCCAAGGGTATAGTATCCATAAGGAATAAATGGATCACTAAAGAATAGATTGTAGTGGATTAGAAGGTAGAGACCTTCAAAGGTGATAATAGTTGAAAAGGATATCATCTAAGTCAAATGATTGACTATGATAAGATCTTTTACCTATTCCATGGATTAATCCATTCGTATTTTGATTGTTACACACTATGATTGTAAGATAAACTAATTGGATGTTAAGATAGTGTCCCTCTAAGGTATTTTGAGGAACATGTGTATATGATACAACTATAGGGAATGAAGTCCCAATAACATCCAAGAAGAGTGTGTATTAAGGTCTATTTATGGACTGAAGTAAAACTTCCCATAGATCATATATAAGGTTTAATGAGATTAAATCTTATGACTTCGTTAAGTACAAGGAGGAGCCTTATGTATTCAACAAGATAAGTGGGAGTGTTATTACTTTCTTCACATTTTATGTGGATGACGCACTACTCATTGAGAATGAAGTGGGTGTATTGTCATAAGTGAGCCTAACTATCAAGTTAACCCTCCAAACATCATTTGGGTTTTGAGATCTATGGAGATAGGTCTAAAAGCAATGCTCAGTTAATGTACGCAGTCATCATAGTCAAAAGGTTTGACATGATAAACACCAAGATAGGTTTCTTACCTATGTGGTGTGGAGTTGATCTCTCTAAAGTGATGTCTTTGAAGACTTCTTGAGAGATAACGAGATCACATTAATAAAGCCCTTATGCATTAGTCATATGGTCTATCATTAATGTTATGCTACGTACATGATGCGATAAATGCTCTAAGTGTTATGAGCATTCATTAGGAAGATCCAGGTGAGAGTCACTAGATAGTTTAGAGATATATCATTTGTACTTGAGAAGCACAAAGAATGTATCTCTATACATTGGAGGATAAGACTTGAAGTCCTTTTTTATAAACACAAACTTTTAATCAAATAAGTTTGATATTAAGTAAGAATAATGGTGGTGCAGTGAGCTAGAAAAGCTCTATGTGACATAACACTATAAATTCTACAACATATGTAAACAAGTTTACATAGTGGTTACACACTACTTGAGAAGTAGTCTAGATGAAGATTTTCATCTACATCTTAGATATGGGATTCTCCTAATTTTCTCTAAATGTATACCATTATTTTGAGAAAACAATGGGGTAGAGCCGATGTCTCATCATAAATTTAGAACTTCTGTGGTGACACCATACAATTATAGAGATTGCAGCTTACAAAGATATAATTGAAGATAGAGTATCTACCACTAATAACATTGCAGATCCACTAACTGAAGCAGTTACTCAAAGAGTGTTTAAGCTTCACCTTGAGCTAATACAGATCAATCATATGGGTGATTGGCTTTAGTGCAAGTGGGAGGTTGATAGAAATGTATGCCCTACAAGCCAATCATATATGATATGATTCGACATTTCTAGATATATCTTATTCAGTTAATTAGGTAAATCTTCATTATAAGCTCTTATTAGATGCGAATATCATAATGAAATCCTTGATTAAATACAATGATGATTAAGTCATTATGAGATCATGATAATAAGATTGATCAACTAAAGGTATTTAATATAAATGTTCCTAGTCATAAGATACTTGAGACGGGACATCAAGGATCCGGATAGACCAGTGTATGTAATGTCTTCTCATATAATGAGGATGACCGATATCATTGGTCATTAGTGTGGAGACACTGAGATACACATACAAGTGCTCATTAGTTGAATGAGTTTACTGAACTGACCGAATTAAAAACCCTGAATCGTATATTACCGAACTGTCAATTAGGGTTTTTCTATCATCATGGTTGCATAGTTGGACCCTTGACTTGAGTCGCCAAAGATACCTTGTTGGATGGAACTTGTGCTTTGACCATTGACTTATAGATCACCGTTTAGATGGTCCAGTATAGCGATGGATCGGGTATAAGGAAAACCCGATGGAGGCAATTGAGCAGACAATAAGGGATCATCCTCTCTCGGTAAGTGAGAGTGAATGTCCTATGGGATAGTACTCTAAATATCTGGCCAGGATAGATAGGATAATTGGAAAATGAGTTTTCCAATTGATCAAATTTCGAGTACAGGATCTTATACAGTCAGTACACTAAGGAGTTGATAGTCAATGCCATACTCCTTTCCGATCGGAACATTGGATGGATGAGGGTTTATATCCATGAGGTAACTGATGATGGAAAGGCTCAATGGAGATGAGATTATCCCCATAGCCATTTGGGATTATGGAAAGTGGCTTGTACCCTTCATGATCGGTAGGTCGATTAATCTATTATCGGATAACAGATTTAATTAAATTAAATAGAATTGTTCTATTTTATTTAGGTCTCAACCAAATAGGATATTGGGCCTAGTGGGTCACACAAAAAAGGACTTATCCACAAGTATAGGGGCAAGGACGTAATTTATGGAAATTTTAGGTTTTTATGAAAAATTACAAAATTCTTTATAAATACTAATGGTTTTAGTCAAACCCTATCAAGCCAAGGGTTAAACCACATACCAAGCCTCCTCCCTACCTCCTCCTCTCTCTATAAGGTGTCCATGGTCAATGGAGCTCCGTTCGGGAAGAGTTCTCGAGGTCAGCGCGAAGGGAGAACCTGTTGTGGATGAAGTTCGTGTGGATACTGCTAGAGATCGGACATTTGAATGGTTTGAAGAGCCTAAGAAGCTCATCTCCTTCATATCCATAGGATTATATGAATCTCTATCATATTCGAACTCGATTTGATCAATTTATTGTTTTCGTAGTTCGGTTCTAATTGAGACAGATTCTAAAAGATCCCATAGGAATCGTTGCTTCCGCTGCACCAAAATTTTATGGGCAATTCCTTACACCATCGACCACGTTGCTTCGCAACCTGGTAGGGGGTCGCCTGATGACCCGTCAGACAGGTCACCTAGTGACCTAGTTAGTAGGGAGGTCATCTGCCCCTCTAGAATTTGTTTTTTTGCTATTTTTTGGTGATCCAGTTGTTTATCAAAAAACTCAAGTATCTCTTAAGAAAACATAAATATCAAGCTTTTTAAATAGGAAAATTTGTGTCTACAGACAAAATAGATTTTCTTCTCTAGTACTGCGCAGCTTATGGACATCTATTTGACTTTACTCGCCAGGTTAGCTTTTTTCACCACTCTTTGTTACCAAACTACATTGCCTTATCTCACAAAATTTTTTTAGGACTCCCATGCCATGCTTGCTCAGTACCAATCATAGATTCGGGCTCTAGAGGAGTAGGTTGCCTTTCTTCAAATGGCCTTAGAGGTAGAGGTATGCGTGTTTCTTGTGTTCTTTGCATTCTTTGATTGTATTGTCACATATCCTGTCTTGTTTTGTTTCTTTTCTCTTAACAGCACAAGGCTTGTGCAGCAAATGTTTCCTCTTCCAAGGAAGTGAGGGCTTTGCGTGATGAGCTTGCTACCACAAAGCAAACCCCGATGAATAAGGAGATTGAGGTAACTTTTTGATAGCTTCTATTACAGTTGTTCTTTCTATTTCTAAACTACACATCTTGCTTGTAGGTGGCTGACTTGGAGCAATCAGCTGCCACTTCTTCTTCAAAGTTTTCTTCCTGGATCTAGGCTTTGGAGGCTGAGCTGCAATCTCGCATTCCTATTGTAGAGATTGCTTAGCTTTATCTTGACTATGAGGCAGATTTGTTGGCTCAGGACCGGTGCTACTTTAAGGTGTAGAGTCAGCACACAGTTTCCCTCCGCAAGAGGGATGCCACGATTCGAGTAGAGACAGTACCAAACATAGATCAACCTCATCTTTGCTCAGGCAGAGTTGCACTATCATCACAAGATGGCACACGCCAGCCAACTTGGAGACAGACCCACCAGAGTGGCACCCACCAGAGCGGCACCCATCAAAGTGGCACCTGGACTCAACAAAGTAGTTCACACCATAGTTGGAGCCATACAACACAAGATGGAGCAGCTCCAGAGAAAAGTCATACTCCGAGTGTGACCAACTATTTAGTTTCTTCCCCAGATCGACGAAGGGATGAGTAGGCCACCACCTTGTATGCCTCGCATCTTGTACTTGTATCAGGATTATGATTGGACTAGTGCTTGTGTTTACCTATCTTTCTTTGCTCTCATTTGTGGCATCACTTCGACGGTGTTGGTTAGTACGACTTCATGGCTTGGCCCTCTACTTTTGTCAAAGGGCCCAACCTTCTTAACATGGCAAAGAAAGAAGTAATAAGATAAAGAAATGTGAAGATGGGTAAAGAGCCTTAACAAGGTATTATGAAATAAATTATTGAAGAACGGATTAAGGGTGGAGGGAACTTACCTACCGTGGTGAGATTCTTCTCCTCTTACCGTAAAATCCTTGAAACACTTGATAGAAGGGGGATTAGATCTTCATAGCAACTCATCCCTTTGCCTATTATGGCCAACTTTGATCTAGGTCAATGGGAGGAGCCTTCTCAACAATGTAATTAAAAATAAAAGTAGATATGCAATGTAGAATTAGAAATATGCAAGAGAGAAAATAAACATGGATGCAACTAAGGAAATAGTCAAGGTTAAGCTAAATTAAATGAGGCATTTTCTTGATTTTTCTTTAAAATACACTATGTTTTGAATTTTTGAAATTATTCATTTTTTTTGAATTTTCGAAAATATTCAATTTTTTTAGAATTTTGAAAATATTCGATTTTTTTATTTTTATGGAGAAAGCACTAAAATTTGAGACAATTCATCAGTCTTTGGAATTTTTCAAGATTTAAGTGGTATATACCATGTGCAAAATAAAGTTTCTACCCAAAATCTTTCTAACCTTCTTCTTTTGATTGGCTTCAGTTCCACTTGGATTTGGTCAGTATACCCTACCCTAGAGGTTTAAGGAGGAAGAATAATAAGGGAAGTCCTTGATAGGGTTTAGAGATGTTGAGAGAAATTTCTCTACTCACACCCAAATTACCCATTGAGGATCGGCAACTTCAGGTCTTTCCTATTCTTTTGCTCTTTATGTGGCCCACGTTCGGATAGGTCTTTTTGGCTCGTGGGGACATTGCCCATCTTTTGGTGCCTTTTGCATTGACTATCATTTTGGGTACTCATTCAAACAGATCAATCATTTTATTTTTAACCTGAGGGGTTCATTGCCATCTTTTGACACTCTTTTGCACCCTCTGAGACGGCCTCCTACTAGGGTGGTGGGCATTTTCGATACTATCCCTCTCTAATCTCCTCTCTCTATCATGGACCGAGTAGAAGAGAATAGGGTGAGGGTATTCTTTCCATTTCTAGGCTTCTTCCTTGCCTCTTGCAGGTGTCAAGTTGTCCGGATTCCAGGATCAGGAGGCGTTGTGTGTGTAGGATGGTGCCTACCCTTGACTTATAGCGAACATCCTTAGATCGATGACTTGGAACCATACCAGTATTTTATCTCTTTATGTAAAATACGTTTTGAGGTAAACTCTGATTCAAGGATGACTCAATTTTTCTCCATCTGCATTAGTCAATTTATATGCATTACATGAATATTTTTCAGTGATTACAAAAGGCCCTTTTTAATTTGGTTGCAACTTGGAGTGGAGACCTCCCAGCTTAATAAAAATTCTTTTAATAACCATCTCACCAATCTCAAATTTTCTCTCAACCACCATTTTTTGGTAAAACCTTTTAAGTCTATTCTGATACGTCCGGGCATGCTAGATGACAATTAGCCTTCTTTCATCCAGGAGTTCAAGCTGTACAAAAAGAGATTCTCATCTCTCATTAACAAGAATATCCCTGTGGAGCTGAACTCTGAGAGATGGAAGTAATACCTCGTAGGGGACCACTACTTCCATCCCATATCCCAATGCATATGGGGTTTGTCCAGTGGGAGTCCTTATAGAAGTACAATAAGCCCATTGAGCATCTACAAGCTTATCAGGCTAGTCGACAAACTTGCTAGACTTAGAAGGTTTCTTAATGATTTTGATTAAGATTTTATTGGTGGCTTCTAGTTGACCATTGCCTTGAGGATAGTATAGTGATGAATGATGCAATGAAATGCAATACCTATTGCAAAGATCACGCAGATCTTGAGAGAAAAATTGTGGCCCATTATTGGTGACGATGTTGTTGGGGATCCCAAATCCTACAATGATGTTGCTCTTGATAAAGGAGCAAACTGTTGACACTTTAATTCCACGAATGCTTCCACTTCAACCCACTTTGTGAAATACTCCATTGTCATCAAAATGAATGATTTTGTGTGCATTTCGGAGTTGAGGTCACTCAAGGGGTCAATAATATCAAAAGCCCACATGGTAAAAGGTCATGGGGCATGGATTGGATTAAGAGAGGATGCGGGAGAATAAATATTGTTGACATGAAGTTGACATGAATGACAGTGCCGAACAAAGATGGAGCAATCTTCTTCTAGAGTTGACCAATAGTACCCTTGTCGGATGATTTTCTTAACAAGGGCTTGAGCATTCACATGGCCTCCACAATCTCCAAAATGTGCTTCCTTTAGCACCAACTCAGTTTTCTCTTCATCAAGGCATCAAAGTCCACTTAGGCTTCTCTTGTAGAGCACTCATCCTAAGATCATGTATATCTGGGATACACTTCTGATTGCCTTCTTTTCCATGGCGGTTGATCCAGGTAGATATGACTGATCTTGGCAATACCTCACAATCTCATCATACCAAGGTCTCTCACCTTCTTCCAATTCTTCCAACTCAATTAAGAAGATTTCTTTCATATGTTCCAAATATTCTTTTCTGTCAAATCTCTTCTTAACGTTCAGAAAAATGTCCATCCTCAATTACCAAAATTGATCTCTTATGAACATGAATATTCTATACTTGCCTGTCTAGCGGGACAAATAAATACGAAGCTAATGAGGCTAAGGCATCGGCAAGGACATTCTGAGAATGAGGGACATGGACAAAGGTGAGTTTAAAGAATAGCTTGATGTAGTAGGTGGTGAGCTCCAGGTAGGGTTTGAGACTTGGATGAGAAGTTCGATACTTGGATAAGACTTGGCATAAGATCAATTGACTATCACCTATCACCCTTAGTTTGGTGGCACCATGGAAGTGAGCGGCCTCCAACATGGCCAACAAGGCTTCATACTCAGCTATGTTGTTGGTTGATGGAAAGTCAAGTTGAAAAGCCTATGGAATGGTGACATATTCAGGTGATAGAAGGATGATACCTATCCCTCTACCATATGAATTTAGAGCCCCATCAAAATATAATGTCTAAAGATTGGAAGATAAGACCAAAAGAAACTTCAACCGAATTGGGTCAAAAATGGGTATGGGATGATGGGCAAGATGTTCGGCAATAGCATAGCCCTTGATTACCTTCTGTGAGACATAGGTGATATCAAATTGAGACTAGAAGCTCTACCATCGCCCTAATCGATCAATCAAAATGGTCTTCTCTAGGAGAAACTTGATGGGATTGATACAAGCAATGAGCTTGACTTGGTGAGCAAAAAAATAGTGCTTGAGTTTCTGAACTACCCAAACAAGAGCAGCACAAGTCTTTTCTTCCATAATGTATAGCTCACAAGCGTCAAAGATCTTAGACAAGTAGTAAGTAGCCCACTCTTTCCCTTCTTTATCAACTTGTGCAAGGATTGTCCCAAGAGAGTTTCTCAAGAACCGAAATGTAGAGGACCAAGGGTTTGTCGAGAATTGGTGGTCCAAGTACAGGGGGACTTGCTAGGTATGTTTTCAATTCATCAAATACTTCTTGGCACTTCAAATCCCATTTAAACTTAGCCCCCTCCTTGATTAACTCATAAAAAGGTTTACACCTTTGGGAATGTTGTGAGATAAATTGGTGGACAAATTATAGCCTCCCGATCAATCCTTGAAGCTCTTTCATATTCTTTGGAGGATGTATACCAATGATTGCCTTGGCCTTGTTTAAGTCAATCTCTATGCCCCTTTGGTTACTATGAACCCTAATAGTTTTCCTGATGAAACACCAAATGTACACTTCTTAGGTTTCATTTTCATCTTGTATTCTCTATCTCATTGCAAAACTTTCCTTAGTACTTCAGAATGATCTTCCTGACTCTTGGATTTGATGACCTAATCATCCACATCCACCTCTACAAGGGTGTGCATCATGTCATGAAAAATAGCCATCATGGCCCTTTGATATGCAGCACCATCATTCTTCAACCCAAAGGACTTAACAACATAGCAATATACTCTCTAAGATGTGGTGAACGAGGTCTTCTCTTTGTCCTCTTCGGCTAACCAGATCTAAATGTGTCTAGAATAACCATCCATGAATGAGAGCATTTCATACCCAGCTGTGTTATCAACCAATACATCGATATGAGGCAAAGGGAAATCATCTATAGGACATGCTCGGTTTAAGTCTCTGAAATCTATGCAAATCCAAACTCGTCCATCTTTCTTCATAACAAGGATTATGTTAGCCACCCATTGCGGATAAAGAACAACTCTAATAAATTTTTTCTAGTGTAATTTGTCGACCTCTTCTTTCATTTTGAGTGCAATGTCAGGGTGGAACCTCCTGAGCTTTTATTTAACCGGGGTAGTTCTAAGTTTCAAAGTTAATCTACGCTCAACTAATGAATTATATAATCCCAGCATGTCTTCATATGTCCATGCGAATGTGTCCTTGTATTCCTCTAGAACTTTGATCAAACATTGTTCCTCTGAATGGGTGAGTTTTGCACTGATGAGGACAGTCTTAGGATCTTCTAGAGTTTATAAATTTAGTTTCCTGGTCAGTTCATTCCCAGTGGTTGATTGTCCTTCGAATCTTCTAAATCTAGATGCATATGCATCAGCCAAATTCTTGATTTCATTCTCAAATTTAAGATCCTTCTCAAATACTACCTCATATACTTCCAATGTATGATATATGTTATGCTCATCATCATAATGAATTTCATTCAACTGGATAGCATTCACTAAAAAGTTAGGCAACCTTGCACATTATATGCATTTATGTGCCAATTGTTACAGATATCTGGTTGGAACTCGTTTACCTCTAACTTTCCTATATCCTAACTTAACCTAACCTACTGGAGACAAAGCTAAAAAGGTGGTATTTATAGTGGAGGGAGGATCAAGTAAATCAATCAATGATTAAGAAAAGAGGAATCCTAATTGGAAGCACCATCTGGGACGAGTAAGGATGTCTCCTCGATGAAAATGTGAGTTTCAAAGAAGATGTTTTTCTTTTTGGGATTTTCGAGCAAAAAATAGAATGGGTTAGAATGACTCGAGACTTACCAGACATTGATGGAATTAGTAAATAAAAAAACTTAAGAATAAAGGGAAAAAAGGGGCTCGTGGCCCTAATACTAGCAGAAAATGGACACATGGGCCCAAAACTGATCACAAATGCAAATGGGTACATGGACCCAGTTCTAGATATGGATGGGCATATGACTTCATAGTGGTTATGTTGGAAAGGACCCTTAGTCTTGAAGCTGATGAGGGAATTAAATGGGCAAATAGGCCCGGAGAGAATAGAAGGCTCGAATGGGCCAATGAGCCCACAATGGTTTGAAAGATGAATGGTCCCAAAGTGAGTTGTTGGTCATGATGAGCATGTTGGTTTAGTGAAAGAAAGTGGGCTTGGAAGCCCATCCAAAAAGATACAAGAACAATGGCATGAGGTTTTTAAAATATGTGATTATTGGGTACAGGCCTTGTTGAATACTTCTAACTTGGGCAGTGGTTAGCTCAATTGGATGATCTAAGATCGGTCTGCCCTTGTGTGGTTCTTGGTGCTCTTCCTCTCTTGAGAATAAACATGCCAAAGACAAGCATAAGTTTTTCAAATCTTCTTCTTTTTCTGAAGCCTTCCTCCTCTTGATAGCTATAATTGGTTCTTTGCCAACCTCAGCCATCATCATGGCCTCCCCTTTGAAGAAGAATGCTTGGAGTCCCATGGCATATCTTGGCTATATGACCCTCCTTTGGATGAAATTCTCTTCATATCCTAACCCCTGCCTACGTGGCCTTTTAACAATAGCAACCGGTTGAGTAATTCCTTGAAGATCCTTGCCCAAACCTTTTCCAGGTTGATAGCCCAATTTTATCATCATTTGCCATCCAACAATGTCTAGCAGAGAAACAGTCATACATCAAACTGCTAGCAATTCTTCCACTAATATCCAGGGCTATATTGATAATTTTAGGGGTGATATAAAAGAAGCATTGTTCACTTCATCCCTTACAGGCATGCTAGTTACTTTGACCACTTGTCCTTTAAAGAAAAACTTTATGCATTGATGGTTTGTTGAAGCCACAGCCCCTATTGCTTCTATGTATGGCCTTACAAGTATAGCCAAAAAAACTTGGATCTAGCTCTAGGACATGGAAATCAATAGTAACAATACCCGGCCCAAGTCTCACTTCTAGAGTGACCACCCCATGTGCAGATTTCTTGGAGTTATCATAGGTTGTCACCATGGCACAGGATGGCTTAATTTCTTGTTCTAAAATGCCGCATAACTGCAAGGTTTCTGGCAGCATGACGTTGATGAAAGCTCTAGTGTCAATCAAATAGGATTTTACTTCAACATTAGAGATAATAACAGCCACATGCAAAGCATATCTCCTGATTTCTGGATCTTCCAATTCTTCCTGAGAGAAAGTGAGCATTGGGTGTTCACTTCTGGGGGCTAACACAGTGGTGATCTTCTCAGGTGAAAGATCTTCATTCACCATAACCCTTTGCATATATTATTCTAGAATCTCCTAGTGAACTTTTTATCTCTTGATGAATTCAAGTATAGAAATACAGGCCGGTGTCTTATCCAAATGCTTCAACAAGTCATAAGCCATACCAAGCAATGGTTCTTCTACTTGTTCCTCCTCGATTGGCTCTTGTGGTTATGTCCCAGCTTGAGGAAAGAGTCGCTGGAACATCCTCCCACTCTGAAGCATCAGGGCTATTTGATGGTCAGGCAAATATGGTGAGTTAACTGGGGTGGAATGTGATAGAAATGTATGCCCTACAAGCCAATCATATATGATATGATCCGACATTTCTAGATATATCTCATTCAATTAATTAGGAAAATCTTTATTATAAGCTCTTATTAGATGTGAATATCATAATGAAGTCCTTGATCAAATGCAATGATGAGTAAATCATGATGAGATCAAGATAATAAGATTGATCATCTAGAGGTAATTGATCTAAATGTTCCTAGTCATAGGATCCTTGAGACGGGACATCAAGAATCTAGATAGACTACTGTATGTGATATCTTCTCATGTGATGAGAATGACCGATCTTATTGGTCATTAGTGTGGAGACACTGAGATACACATACAAGTGCTCATTAGTTGAATAAGTTCACTGAACTGACCGAATTAGAAACCCTGAATGGTATCTTACCGAACTGTCAATCAGGGTTTTTTATCATCACGGTTGCATGGTTGGACCTTTGACCTGAGTCGCCAAAGATACCTTGTTGGGTGGAACATGTGCTTTGACCATTGACATATGGATCACCGTTTAGATGGTCCAGTATAGCGATGGATCGGGTACAAGGAAAACCTGATGGAGGTAATTGAGCGAACAACAAGGGATCGTCCACTCTCGGTAAGTGAGAGTGAATGTCCTATGGGATAGTACTCTAAATCCCTGGCCATGGTAGATGGGATAATTAGAAAAGAGTTTTCCAATTGATCTAATTCTGAGTATAAGATCTTATAGAGTCAGTACACTAAGGAGTTGACAGTCGATGCCGTACTCCTTTTCGACTGGGACATTGGATGGATGAGGGTTTATATCCATGCGATAACTGATGATGGAAAGGCTCAATGGAGATAAGATTATCCCCATAGCCATTTGGGATCATGAGATGTGGCTTATACCCTTCATGATCAGTAGGCCGATTAATCTGTTATCGGATAACGAATTTAATTTAATTAAATAGAATTATTCTATTTTATTTAGGCCTCAACCAAATAGGATATTGGGTTTAGTGAGTCACACACAAAAGGACTTATCCACAAGTATATGGTCAAGGGCATAATTTATGGAGATTTTGGGTTTTTATGAAAAATTCTAAACTTCTCTATAAATACTAATGGTTTCAACAAAACCTCATCAAGCCAAGGGTGAAAACCATGTCTCTAGCTTCCTCCCTACCTCCTCTTATCTCTAGAAGGTGTCCATGGTCGATGTAGCTCCGTTCGGGAAGAGTTCTCGAGACTGGCACGAAGGGAGAACCCGTTGTGGATGAAGTTCTTGTGGATACTGCTGGAGACCGGACATTTGAACGGTTTGAAGAGTTTGAGAAGCTCAACTCCTTCATCTCCATGGGATTATATGAATCCCTATCAGGTATATTCGAACTCGATTTGATCGGTTTTCGATTTTCATCGTTCGATTTCGATTAAGACAGATACTAAAGGAACCCATAAGAATCGTCGCTTCCGCTGCACCAAATTTTTATGAACAATTCCTTACAGAATGTGGTGGAGCAGGTGGTGTCGATGTTAGTATGGTGGGCAATGGGATTTGCGAGATGGCTGAAGGTTTTGAGGTGATTGGGTTTGTTGGTGGAGGGCTAGGATTTGGGGATGGTGGTGATAGTGGTGGCCTGATAAGAAGAGGCCTAGATTCAGGAATGGTCGGTGTCGACTCCAGAAACGGGTTCCGGATCGGCACCTCAAGATAGAATGTGAAAGATGGATGGAATTGGTGAAAAAAGGGAAGTGAATTTAAAACACTCGGAAAGTGGTAAAATGTCCTCACCTCGGTCCCACACTCATTGATCCCCGAACTTTCATCTCACGGCGTCGCTCGAGCACCGGAGATGGTTCGGGTCATGTGGGAGGAGAGTGAGGAGGAGATGAACTTATAACATGATAAGAGAAATTGTGGTCGCCAGGAGCCGTGGGCTCCGCTTTATGGAATTGAACAAGATTGAGTTGATTTGACCGTGTACCTTAGCGTGGGAGAAAGTGTGTGCGGGTTCAACCTTCTTCTTCGGCCGGCCGATGAAGAAGAGTCCAACCGATGCTAGATTGATGTATTTGTGCAACTAGAAGACAATAAGACAAGAAAACAAGTGAAGAAGGATTAGAACTGAGTGAAGTGTA
Source organism: Cryptocoryne crispatula var. balansae (assembly GCA_036172225.1). Lineage (NCBI taxonomy): Eukaryota > Viridiplantae > Streptophyta > Magnoliopsida > Alismatales > Araceae > Cryptocoryne > Cryptocoryne crispatula. The sequence goes on from CM069928.1 coordinate 24,576,026, forward strand.
GTAACTTGTAAAAGTAATAACATAAAACGACAATTGGAAACAAACTCACCGGATTCGGGGTTAGCCCTAACCCCTTTTTTTTTGGTTTTTTTATGATGTATGAAATGATGTAAAACTGAATAAAAATGTTGCTTAAATGTGAACTAAATGATTTGAATGAAGAGTTAGCAAAGAGAATATAAATGGTTAAAGACAACACAACCTAGGCAAAGTGGCAACCGGGTTGGACAGATTCAATGTAAATTAGCGTGACTCTGATGTAGAGACCGTAATAGACAGCACTGATGTCAGAATCTAGTTCCATTTGTTTCAAAATAAAGATAACTCACCGAGGGTGGTTTGATATGAAGACAAGTTTGCATGAATCTTACGATAAGAAATCTGAATTTACTTGATAAGCCGGATCTTGGACAGTGAATTTCTGGAATCTCCCAACACAATGTCGATGTAGGACATGCTATGGGCACCAAAGATATCCAAATTGAATTATTTTTGTTGGAGATAAAATATAACTCACAGGGGAAAAATTTATATGAAGGATGTATAGGCTGAATCTACCATTAAATATACTGAAATTCACTGAGAAGATGATGACATAGAAGAGAAGACTTCGGATCTATCTGTGCAGTGCCGTTGTTGAAGCGGTAACAAGCTGAGGGAATGTCAGAATTCATTTATGTTTGTTGGAGATGAAATATATCTTTATGAATCACACTTATTATGAAGAAAGTAAGGCTGTAAAATGACTATAAAGATCTATAGAAGCCAATGATCAGCAGTGCAGCACGTTGGAGCATAGACCGGCTTCTTCTTCACTTTGGAATGATCTCCGGGCACCGGGATGAAGAGAGGACGATTTGGGGAGGTTGGGATGAGCCAAGGGAGTCTGGAGGACGAGGAGAGGAGTGATGGATGATGAGGATTCCCTCCTTAGGTTGTTCATATGAGTCTCCCTTTATAGGGGATGAAGAACAGGTCAAAAAATAGCAAGTTTTGATACATCCAACCTTATGTTGGATTTCCTCCATTTAATGTTGCTGATTTTCATCCTGAGGTATCTAAAAACTTACCTAAATGATTTATAGAGATTGAAAAGCGTGTATCACCTTCTCCATGCTCAAAATATGCCTCCACTTGAAGAGGAAACAAATCTAGTCTAAAAATGGCAAGTCTTGATATACAAGACAACAAGTTGGATTGCCATCATTAGATGATGCTAATTTCGACCATGAAGCTTTCAGATACTCTAAAAAGTGATATGGAGGAGGAAAAAGGAAGGTAAGGTCGTGAATTGGTCATATATGTGCCCAATGGGCTGGGCTTCATGCAATTGGGCTTGATAGGTGCTGCGTGCGGACAGAACTGCGCATCTGACTTCCAAAGGGTGCTGCATGAGACAAATGGGAGATCAGAATTGAATGCCGTTTGTTGCATTAAAAAGAGGACTCAGAGAGGAAGATTATTTGTTTTGAAGATTTCTTCATTAGATATACAAATAATCCTGTGAAAAACTTTTAAGTAGAGGATATGCTGGGAAAAGCATAATATGGCACACCACCAAGAGTCTCTTGTTCGGCAAACACGGATTTGATTAGAAATTATAAAATCATCCTCATATTTCCAATAAGCACCTCAGCTCATCCAAAAGGGTGGTTCATCATGATTTTGATGGTCTAAAAGAGATGTTGCCAATGGAATAATGGTTTAAGCTCTAAATAAGGCCAAATTGGCGTGTCTACAGCTTTCCTCACCTTGATATCGGCTTTGCAAGGGAATGGCATGTAGCGTAGCGGAGTGAAATGTAGAGGAATGTAGCGAAGCAAAATGAGTTGTAATGGAATGCAGTGGAGTGAAATAGTGATGGACTGAAAAGGTGGCATCAAGGTGTAGATATAGACACGCTCAACGACCAAATTCGGCAAAGAGAATCTCTTCAAGTCTCCTGGTTAACCGCCATGTTTCATTAAGTCTTCCTATATTCGATTGGTAAGAGATGTGCCATTGGCACGAGAGAAGAATAGCCAACCCCCAACGCGGTGGGGAGTCCCCGAAACATGGGTTCGTAGGTTCATCATCAACTGGTAACCCGATCTTTGCGGTGTTCCTGTACTGTGATGGGCTAAAGTTTAAAAAAGAGATTTGTTTTAAAAAATTAAAAGAATACCAATCGAGCACATTCAGGCTCTTAGATTCATTTAAGTCTTCCATGAGACAAGATTCAATTCGGAATGGAATGATCTCAAATTCCGAAAGGCAAATGTTACAGCACAGACCGTGAAGATAATGACGGTGCAAGTTCTGACCAAATAGAAGGCCCTTGGCGGGATGAATTGGCTGCCATGGTGGGATGAATAGCAAAGAAGTTTCAATGGCCACAGTGGTGAAAAGAAATGAAATATTTGAGGGCACAAAGTGGTTACCGAACACGGTGGGATTAATAGACACGGTGGGATATTAGAGAGGTTGGTGGGACTAGAGATCATGGTGGGATTAGAGAACACGATGGGATTAGAATGATCGGAATTAGGATAAAAGATTTAGAGACTAAGGTGAGAAGGTGAAGATTTTGAAAGAATGTATGCAATGATCATGAAATATGCAATGCAACTAATACTATATGATGCATGCTGGGTTCAAGAAAACAAAAACAAAACTTGTCTAACAATTAGTTGAAGATATAGATTGTCTATGAGGTCAGGATACCCATTTGGGAACCATCATCCCTCACTGCACAATTTTGGCTTATCCGTGAGCACAAAGAATAACCTGACCGTCGTGGATTTTGATGAAGGGGATCTCGGGCCTGGTCTTCTTTGCATTCACGGTCTTCAACATCAATGCATAAAATAAATAGTAATGCACCTAATATATGCTAAGAAAGGAAATGATAACGGTGAGTTTGCGGTGTGATGACATGCATTCTCACAAAAGAGTTCATGTGTCCAAATGAGGACACAGACCAAAAGCTTCTTGGCAAAGTTGAGGCCGAGGTAATGATGACACCTCCTCCTGAGAATCCTCAGGGGAGGTAAGTGGCGAGCATCGCCTTATTGAAGTCTTGCAAAGAAAGCTCCTCGGTAGAGTTGAAGCCGAGGTTATGGTGACACCTCCTCCTAAGAATCCTCAGGGGAGGGAAGTGGCGAGCATCGCCTTATTGAAATCTTGAAAATGCTCCTCGACGACCTAAGAATCCTTAGGGAGGGAAGTGGCGAGCTTTGCCTTGTTGTGAAGTTCTCCTCATTTGTTCTTCGTGCCTGAAACACTAGAAAAAGGAGATTAGAATGCCAATATGACTTATCCCCCTTGCAAGATGCAGTATGTCTTGACCTTTGTCAAGGGGTGTAAAGTTTTTCAGTGCCACGAAACACTTAGAAGGAAGAGAATAGAACAACAATGCGGCTTATCCCCCTTGCAAGTTGCAGTATGCCTTGACCTTTGTCAAGGGGTATAGCCTTCTTAGGAGTGTAAAAATCAAGTAGCAAATATGCAATGAAGAATTTGAAACATGAGAGATTGAAACTAAATATGAATGTAAAGACGAAAATTCAAACCAAGCATGGTGATAAAATATTTTAAAAAGTTTGAAAATTTTTGTTGAATTTGAAAAAGAAGTTTTCTTTTTTGTTAAAAAGATTCAATTTTTTTTGGTATTTTTGAAAATGCTATTTTATTTTTTTTTGAGTTTTTGAAAATATTTATTTTTTTGGATTTTTTGAAGATATTCAACTTTTTTTTGTAGTTTTTTTTGAAAATATTCGATTTTTTTGGAGTTTTTGAAATGTTCAACCTTTTTTTTTGAGATTTTTTTTTAAAATATGTTTTTTGGAGAGAAAAATCAGTATTGACACAAGTTTTCATTACTTGGTTGTTTTTTCTAGGTTCGTTGGTAGACATTGTAGACACGCCAATTTTGCCTTATTTAGAGCTTAAACCATTATTCCATTGGTAACATCTCTTTTAGACCATCAAAATCATGATGAACCACCATTTTGGATGAGCTGAGGTGCTTATTGGAAATATGAGGATAATTTTCTAATTTCTAATCAAATCCGTGTTTGCCGAACAAGAGACTCTTGGTGGTGTGCCATATTATGCTTTTCCCAGCATATCCTCTACTTGAAAATTTTTCACAGGATTATGTGTACATATAATGAAGAAATCTTAAACACAAATAATCTTCCTCTCTGAGTACTCTTTTTAATGCAACAAACGGCATTCAATTCTGATCTACCATTTGTCTGCAGCGCCCTTTGGAAGTCAGATGCGCAGTTCTGTCCGCATACAGCACCTATCAAGCCCAATTGCATGCAAGCCCAGCCCATTGGGCCCATATCTGACCAATTCACGACCTTACCTTCCTTTTTCCTCCTACATATCACTTGTTATAGTATCTGGAAGCTTCATGGTCGAAATTAGCATCATCTAATGATGGCAATCCAACTTGTTGTCTTGTATATCAAGACTTGCCATTTTTAGACTAGATTTGTTTCCTCTTCAAGTGGAGGCATATTTTGAGCATGGAGAAGGTGATCCATGGTTTTCAATATCTCTCAATCATTTAGGTAAGTTTCTAGATACCTCAGGATGAAAATCAGCAACATTAATTGAAGGAAATCCAACCTATGGTCGGATGTATCAAAACTTGCTATTTTTTGACCTGGTTCTCATCCCCTATAAAGGGAGACTCATATGAACGACCTAAGAAGGGCATACCCATCCTCCAGAACTTCTCTCTTCGTCCTCCAGCCACCCTAGGCTCATCCCAACCTCCCCAAATCGTCCTCTCTTCGTCCCGGTGCCCGGAGATCATCCCAAAGTGAAGAAGAAGCCGGTATATGCTCCAACGTGCTGCACTGCTGATCATCAGCTTCTACAGATCTTTATAGTCATTTTCTGACCTGACTTCCTTCATACAAAGTGTGACACATCAAGATATCTTTCATCTACAACAAACGGAGATCAATTTTGACATTCCCTCGGCATGTTACGTCTTCAACACCAGTGCTGTACAGTCAGATCCGAAGGCTTCTCTTCTAACATGTCCTACATCGACATTGTGCTGGGAGTTTCCAGAACTTCACTGTCCAAGATCTGTCTTATCAGGTAAATTCAGATTACTTATCATAATATTCAGGAAAACTTGTCTTCATATCAAACCACCCTCGATGAGTTATCTTTATTTTTAAATAAATTTCACTTGATTCTTACATCGGTGCTGCTTGTTATGGTCTCTGCATCAGAGCTGCGCAGTTTACATTAAATCTGTCCAACCCGGTTGCCACTTTGCCTGGGTTGTGTTATCTTTAAGCGTTCATATTCTCTTTGCTAACTCTTCATTCATATCATTTAATTCATATTAAAGCATCATTTTATTCAGTTTTACATCATTTCATACATCATAAAAAACCAAAAAAAGGGGTTAGGGCTAACCCCGAATCCGGTGAGTTTGTTTCCAATTGTCGTTTTATGTTATTACTTTTACAAGTTACTACACTTCACTCAGTTCTAATCCTTCTTCACTTGTTTTCTTGTCTTATTGTCTTCTAGTTGCACAGGTTTATCAAGCTAGCATCGGTTGGAGACTCTTCTTCATCGGCCGGCCGAAGAAGAAGAAGGTTGAACCCACATCCCAATCTCCCCCGCTAAGGTACACACGGTCAAATCAACTCTTCTCTTGATTTACATTCCATAAAGCGGAGCCCGCGGCTCCTGGCGACCACCTTTCTTTTTATTCATGTTCTAAGCTAATTCACTCCTCACTCTCCTCCCACATGACCCGAACCATCTCCGGTGCTCGAGCGACGCCGTGAGATGAAAGTTCGGGGATCAATGTGAGTGTGGGACCGAGGTGAGGAGTCTTTACCGCTTTCCGAGTGTCTTACGATTCACTCCCCTATTTTCCCTCATTCCATCTTTCCCCTTCTTATCTTGAGGTGCCGATCCAGAACCCATTTCTGGAGTCGACAGACATCATATGCAAAATGGGGTTCCTTACCCAAAATCTTTCCGACCTTCAACCTTTGATCGGCTAGAGTTTAGCTTTGATTTGGTTGGTTCACCCACACCTTAGGGGTAAGAATGAAGAATTGAGGGAAAGTCCTTGATAGGCTTTGGAGATGTCGAGAGGGATTTCTCTACTCACACCCAATTGCCCGTTGGGGTTCGGCCTCTTCGGGTCTTTTCTTCTTTATCGACAAACCTATTTTTGTGGCACACATTCGGACAGTGCTTTGACTGTGGGGTCATTGCCCATCTTTTGGTGCCTTTTTTTTCATTTTGCATTTTTGGGTACTCATTCGAACAGGCCCATATTTGTTTAAACCTGTGGGGTTCATTGCCCATCTTTTGGCACCCTTTTTTTATTTGAGAAGTTGGACCTTCTGAGATGGCCTCCTACTAGGGCGGAGGATGCTTTCGATACTCTCCCCCTCTAATCCTCTTTGCCTATCTTGGACCGAACAGAAGAGAATATGGCGAGGGTTTTCCTTCCATCTCTAAGCCTTGCCTAGCTTCTCTCGGGTGTTGGGTCATCCGGATTCTGGGATCGGGACGTGTTGTGTGTGTAGAATGGTATCTACCCTCGACTCCTAGACAACAATCTAGAACATGTGGACTTAAGTCATACTAGTAGTTCTCTCCATTTTTTTTGAGGTAGATTACATTCCATAGGTGAATCAATTGAAAACATGCCTTGCAATGTAAAGAATTTGTTTAATAAAAACAAGGTAGTTACAAATATCATCAATCATGAATTTCTCTCAATTAAAATTGTCATGTGAAATTCAAAATCATTTTTTTTAAAAAAAATATTACTTTGCGGATGACATAATGATAATGAATGCAATTTCATGTAATACCTGAGAGAAGAAGAAGTTCATTGCTGATGACGACTTTGCTTGTGCTTGCCTTGCCTGCCATGTCTTGCCTTGCCTTGCCTGCCATGCCTTGCCTTGACTTGCCCAACTACTTCCACTTTTGATATGCACCATATTGCATTGGATTGAAGATTCATAGTCATAGGATGAAGTGAAAATGTGAAGGATCTAATTTAGCATGGCGGAGTCAAAATTAATAATGTAAAAGGCAAAGATTGTGGTATCACCCATAAAATTTCTCTACCTTGATTTTTTTTGAAAATAAAATTTTGAAAAGGAAAGAGAATGCAAAAAGGAAAAAAACATGTTTGAAAACAAAAGTGTGCTAAAGTGGGCTCTTGGGCCGAAGAGTTGATAGTGGGCTTGAAAGCCCGTGAAGGGTCGGAATCAGGGGGCACGTGGGCCTAAGAGTTGAATGCGGGCCGAGAGGGCCCGATTGATGTTGATGGGCATGAGGGCCCAATTGGATGTGATGGGCTCGAAGGCCCGATTGAAGGTTGAGCCCGAGGGACCCAACGAAAAGAGCGGGCACACCAGCCCAATTTAGATGGTTGGGAGCAAGATTGTGATTTGTGATGGGCTCGGCCGGCGCCATTGAAGAGTATGGGTGCGCAAACCCGAATTCGAAGAAGTGGGGGCACGGGGGCCCGATTTTGAAGAAGTATGGGCACGTGGGCCCGATGGTGAAGAAATGGGGGCATACAGGCCCGAAGTTGAAGTGTGGGTATGTGTGCCCGAGTTTGTTGGAAGGTGGGCACGTGGGCCCGATTTAGAAGAAATTTGGGCACATGGGCCCGGTTGTAGAAAAACATGGGCATGTGAGCCCGGTTGAGGTGAATTGCAGGCACGTGGGCCCGATTTAGAAAAATTAAGGGCACATGGGCCCGATTGGGGAGAATTATGGGCACGTGGGCCCGATGGAAGGAAAGGGGCACGTAGGCCCAGTTGGGGAAAAGGGGCGCATGGGCCCAGTTGAAAGAAAGGGGCATGCAAGCCTGATTGATTAAAAGAGGCACGTAGGCCCAGTTGAAGAAAGGGGGCACACAGGCCCGGTCGATTAAAAGGGGCACATGGGCCCAGTTGGATAAAGGGGGCACGTGGGCCCGGCTGATGGAAAGGGGTACATGGGCCCAGTTGATGAAAAGGGGCATAAGAGCCCGATTGACGAAAAGGGGCATATGTGCCCTAAAATGGGGCATAAGGGCCCAAAAATGGGGCATAAGGGCCCAATTGAGTGGGATAGGGTGTGGGCCATGGCCCTAAGATTGACAGATTTTGGACCCATGGGCCTGATTGATGGTTGTGAAAAGGATAAAGAAAGGGTGGTGGCCCTAAGATTGAGGAATTGTAGGCCCGTGGGCCTGATTTTTTATTGGGAGGAGGGTAGAGAAAGGGTCGTGGCCCTAAGATTGATTGATCGTGGGCCCATGGGCCCGATTGTTCTTTATAAGGAGAATGAGGCAAGGGTCGTGGCCCTAAGACTAATTTCAAGGATTTTGCCTGCCTAGCTGGAGGAGGTCCTAGTATCCCTTTGCTAAGGTTTACATCCTTCAGGAGGCTTGTCGATTCATTCCCCATTTCACTGACCAATTTGGTCTCCTTACTTCCTAGCTCAAGGGTCAATTCAATCTGACAAACTTCATGGATCAATTCCAATGATGACGATAGTTGATCTATACCTGGCGAATCCTTGCCTAGTCCTTGACAATCAACAAAATTTATGATTTCTTCATCTAAGCTCCCTATAGCAGGCTTCTCCTAAGGATGTTCTATGGAAGAGGGCATGCCTAGTCCAGGGAATTCCAAAAAGGTAGAATGGTTTGGTTCGACCTCCCCTACTAGCTGACTTTGATCTTGAGATATAGCAATGACATGATGAGAAGCTGATTCTTCTGCCATGGCAGGAGCACAAATGGTTGGAGTTATTATTTCCTCTGCCAACGTAGGAGCTTGAGGGGTCAGAGTGTCTAAATCATATACCATAGTAGGAGCATGAATGATCGGAGTGACCGGTTCCTCTACCAAGGCAGGAGCAACAGACGAAACAAGTGGTTTGACTGACTGAGGGGGAACCCTATGTTGAGGGATTGATTGAAGTGGTGCTGGCATAGAAGTCGGTTCAGGCAGAAAAGCTATTGGTGTAATTAATTAAGGAGTCATGACTTGGATGGTTGGCTGAGGAGTTGTTAGTGGAATAGGCTGAGAAGCCAAGGGCCGGATGATTGGCCGAGGGGTTGTTGGTGGAATAGGTTGAGAAGCCAAGGGCCAAATGATTGGCCGAGGGGTTGTTGGTGAAATAGGCTGAGAATTTGATTTTGATAGTGAGGTGTTGGCACAATTGACATGAGGAGCTTGATTGTTCACAATTGATTGTGCCGTTGACACGGGTTGCATGTCCTGCCGAGATTGTGGCATGGGTAGCCTAATTAACTGGCGTCGAGGAGTCGGCTGAAGATGATGATCTAGATGAGGTTGGAGAGGGCTCCTAGGTTGGTGCATAGCATCAATGCTTCTCTCAAGCTTGGGCCTCAATTCATCGGAATATTGTATTAATTCTACATCTTCTTTTACTTCTCCAATTATTGAATAGCTTGGCCCATATCGTTTCAAGAATTTAGCCTTGACAATTTCGAAATCCCATATCTCTACTTCATTCAATGAAAAAAACCAATCTAGGGCTGCACCCTCTAAAGATCTCCTAAAAAGAAAAGCAAGGGTCTTTCTATCATTTAGCCATCGAGATGATTTGCTCAAAAAATCATTGACATGGGTGAAGGGATCACCTGAGCCATTGTAGCGAAGGTAGGCAGGTGTTTGTGATGGAGGGATATGTGGGACTGGGAAAGATGGAGTAGATATTTTAGGGATGGCCTTCGAGTCCAAACAGTGCCTTAGCTTTTCAAACTGCTCATCCATTTGGTTGAGTTTGCCCATGAATGCTTGAGTGAGGCTAGGTTCCTGAGCCACCGGTGCAAGGTATTTAGGTGAATGGGTTAGAAGAGGCGGGTTGGAAATAGGAACTAGTGCAGAATTATGTGAATGCCCCACAACGGGGTGAGTAGAGACACGACAAGGTTGCCTAGGAGAAGAGATGATCAAGGGCCTAACTGCTGATTGGGGTGGTGAGGGGGCTTGATTTCCCTCGATCGGATCTTGATTGGCGGGCATCTTGCCCTTTGTTAAAAATTGGACAAGTGAAAAGGATTCAGGATCTAAATGGAGGGATAGACCCTGGAGGATTTGTTCCACACTAAGTGAAGTAGGTGAATGAGTAGGATTTTGAACTTCAGGTTCTCTGACGGCATTGACATGGCCCTCTGGTTGGACCATGGGTTGTTGTAGCTCGTAGTAGTCCGACCTCCCAACGTGGCTTCCAGACCTTAGCATCATGGGCATCATGTCGATCTTTCTACAAAGATGGTTAAAAAAAGAGCAAACAAAGCACACAATTAAAGATTTATTGTTATGTTTTGTTTTGTTTGATTTTTTTGTTTCAATTTGGTTGTTTGTAAAACAAGTTGAACACAAAATTAAAAAAGTTTTTGTTTTGTTTTGTTTAGGTGTTTTGTAAGAAATTTTTTTTTTGCTTGTTTTCAATTGTTGTGAGCAAGCAAGTTATGCAAACAAGTTTTTAAAATGACTACTCGACAATTTTTGGGTTGAAACCTTAGATTAGATAGATTGTTAGCAATTGTTCACTCAAATGGGCATGGTTCCTATTGCTTCAATCTTCAGGACCTAAGGTTGTCACTCAATCACCACGAGTAGATACTTGGGTTCTTCGGGTTTTGGGAAAGTGGTACAACCAGCCCAATCATGCAGAGAGGAATACTCCACGGATGGGGACATACGGAGGTCTTGATGGAAACAACCAAATCAACTAGGAAGGAATATCCCAGAAGAGAGGTAAGAATCCACCAAGAAGGAGCTTGGAGGGTGAGGGTGTGTTGGGAGAGAGAGCCCCCGCCTCGAATGCCCTACGGATCGGAGCAAGTCCGGTACCCGATGCAAAAAGCTAATGCAAAAATGAAAAATGGAGGGTAGGAGGAGAAGAAGCAATCAATATGCAAACATGAATGAAAGCTATTTAATAAATCAAACAAGTGAATGCAAGAAAGTCAAGTAATGATAAAGTAAAATAAATAACTAGCAAGTAGCAACTAAAGGTGGTTCACGCGGGAACCGGCTTGTTTGATTGGAAAAAAGGGAAGGAGGGCCACGTGGGGCCAATCTGAAGGCTGCAAATGAGTGGTCCACGTGGGGACCAATCTGAAAATAAGTTGGTTCATGTGGGAACCAAGTTGGAAAGAAAGGTGGTTCACGCAGGAACCGGTTTATAAGAAGAAAAGAGTGGTTCACGTGGGAACCAAGTTGAAATTAAAACAAGCAAGTCAAGTCCACATGGGGAACAATGTTAAAGAAAGAGTAAACAGCAAGTTTAAAGGTAAATTGACATGGAAGAGGTGAAGGACAAGCCGGTTCACGCGGGAACCAAGTTGGAAAACAACTAGTTGCACGAATCAATCAAGCTAGCACGGTTGAAGACATTGGTTGTCCCACCGTGGTCGCCAAAAAGCTGTCGACTCCAGAAACGGGTTCCGTATCGGCACCTAAAGATAGAAAGTGAAAGATGGATGGAATTGGGGAAAAAAGGGAAGTGAATTGAAAACACTCGGAAAGCGGTAAAATGTCCTCACCTCGGTCCCACACTCATTGATCCCCGAACTTTCATCTCACGGCGTCGCTCGAGCACCGGAGATGGTTCGGGTCATGTGGGAGGAGAGTGAGGAGGAGATGAACTTATAACATGATAAGAGAAATTGTGGTCGCCAGGAGCCGTGGGCTCCGCTTTATGGAATTGAACAAGATTGAGTTGATTTGACCGTGTACCTTAGCGTGGGAGAAAGTGTGTGCGGGTTCAACCTTCTTCTTCTTCGGCCGGCCGATGAAGAAGAGTCCAACCGATGCTAGCTTGATGTATTTCTGAAACTAGAAGACAATAAGACAAGAAAACAAGTGAAGAAGGATTAGAACTGAGTGAAGTGTAGTAACTTGTAAAAGTAATAACATAAAACGACAATTGGAAACAAACTCACCGGATTCGGGGTTTGCCCTAACCCCTTTTTTTTGGTTTTTTTATGATGTATGAAATGATGTAAAACTGAATAAAAATGATGCTTAAGTGTGAACTAAATGATTTGAATGAAGAGTTAGCAAAGAGAATATAAATGGTTAAAGACAACACAACCCAGGCAAAGTGGCAACCGGGTTGGACAGATTCAATGTAAATTAGCGTGACTCTGATGTAGAGACCGTAATAGACAGCACTGATGTCAGAATCAAGTTACGTTTGTTTCAAAATAAAGATAACTCACCGAGGGTGGTTTGATATGAAGACAAGTTTGCATGAATCTTAAAATAAGAAATCTGAATTTACTTGATAAGCCGGATCTTGGACAGTGAATTTCTGGAATCTCCCAACACAATGTCGATGTAGGACATGCTATGGGCACCAAAGATATCCAAATTGAATTATTATTGTTGGAGATAAAATATAACTCACCGGGAAAAAATTTCTATGAAGGATGTATAGGCTGAATCCACCATTAAATGTACTTAAATTCACTGAGAAGATGATGACATAGAAGAGAAGACTTCGGATCTGTCTGTGCAGCGCCGTTGTTGAAGCGGTAACAAGCTGAGGGAATGTCAGAATTCATTTATGTTTGTTTGAGATGAAATATATCTTGATGAATCACACTTATTATGAAGAAAGTAAGGCCGTAAAATGACTATAAAGATCTATAGAAGCCAATGATCAGCAGTGCAGCACGTTGGAGCATAGACCGGCTTCTTCTTCACTTTGGAATGATCTTCGGGCACTGGGATGAAGAGAGGACGATTTGGGGAGGTTGGGATGATCCAAGGGTGGCTGGAGGACGAGGAGATGAGTGCTGGATGATGAGGATGCCCTCCTTAGGTCGTTCATATGAGTCTCCCTTTATAGGGGATGAAGAACAGGTCAAAAAATAGCAAGTTTTGATACATCCGACCTTAGGTTGGATTTCCTCCATTTAATGTTGCTGATTTTCATCCTGAGGTATCTAAAAAATTACCTAAATGATTGAGAGAGATTGAAAACCGTGGATCACCTTCTCCATGCTCAAAATATGCCTCCACTTGAAGAGGAAACAAATCTAGTCTAAAAATGGCAAGTCTTGATATACAAGACAACAAGTTGGATTGCCATCATTAGATGATGCTAATTTCGACTATGAAGCTTTAAGATACTATAAAAAGTGATATGGAGGAGGAAAAAGGAAGGTAAGGTCGTGAATTGGTCAGATATGTGCCCAATGGGCTGGGCTTCATGCAATTGGGCTTGATAGGTGCTGCGTGCGGACAGAACTGCGCATCTGACTTCCAAAGGGTGCTGCAGACAAATGGGAGATCAGAATTGAATGCCGTTTGTTGCATTAAAAAGAGGACTCAGAGAGGAAGATTATTTGTTTTGAAGATTTCTTCATTAGATATACACATAATCCTGTGAAAAACTTTTAAGTAGAGGATATGCTGGGAAAAGCATAATATGGCACACCACCAAGAGTCTCTTGTTCGGAAAACACGGATTTGATTAGAAATTAGAAAATCATCCTCATATTTCCAATAAGCACCTCAGCTCATCCAAAAGGGTGGTTCATCATGATTTTTATGGTCTAAGAGAGATGTTGCCAATGGAATAATGGTTTAAGCTCTAAATAAGGCCAAATTGGCGTGTCTACAGTCGGTGGATTTAATGGAGGTGTTGATATGGGTGTTTGTGGAGTTGATGGTGTGGTAGGTTGGGATTTTGGGGCAATGGAGCTCATGTAAGGAATCAATACATGATAGTGGAAAATTTTTGATTCCATAAAACCATGATCTTTGCCTTGATTGATGTCGAACGAGTAAAACCGAGAACCGAATATGAAGTAGAACGAGAGTACCTCATGGGATTTCTAAAATACCTCACCATGGATGAAGAGAGGACATTCCTCCTTGTTGAAAACCGTTCAAGTATCCGGTCTCTAGCGGTATCCACATGATCTGCTTCAATAGATGAGTTCTCTCTTCCTTCGGGCCTCTAGAAACCTTCCAGATCCAAGCTTGACCATGGGAGATCACCTTCTAGAGGAAAGAGGAGGAAGATAGGAGGCTTGGGATGTGCTCCAGCCCTATGGCTTGATCGGGTTTGACTTCATAAGCCATTTATATATAAAAGATGGAATTCTTCATAAAAACCCAAAACTTCTATAAAATTGTGTCCATGCCCTCATCTTATTGACCAGATCTATTGTGTGTGACCCACTAGGTCCAATAGTCAATTTGGTTGAAGCCTTAATTAATTTAAAAGAACAATTCTTTAAATTAAATCAAAACCGTTATCTGATAATAGTTTTATGGCTTTTTGATCATAAAGGGTACAAGCCACATCCTATGATCCCAAATAACTTTGGGGAGTTAAGTAACATCCATTGAGCATTTCCATCATCAATTACCACACGGATTTAAATCCACGTTCATACAATGTCCCGGTCGGTCAGGGGTTCGGCACTGACTGTCAACCCCTAAGTATTCCAACTATATGAAATCTTGTACACAGGAATGGATCAACTGGAAAACTCCTTTTCCAATTATCCTATCTACCTTGGCCAAGGATTTAGAGTACTATCCATAGGACATTCTCTCTCTCCTACCGAGAGTGAACGATCCCCTATTGTCTGCTCAATTGCCTCCATCAGGTTTCTCATATACCCAATCCATTAACTATATAGGACCACAATACTAAGTGATCCATCAGTCAATAGTCAAAGTACATAGTACGCCTAGCAAGACATCTTTGGCGACTCAGGTCAAAGATCTAACCGTGCTATTGAGATGTAAAAATAACCTGATAGACAGTTCGGTAAGATACCGATCTGGTTTCCTAAATTGGTCAGTTCAGTGAACTCATTCCACTAATGAGCACTTGTGTGTGTATCTCAGTGTCCCCACACTGATGACCAATGAGATCGGTCATTCTCATCATATGAGAAGACATCACACACACTAGTCTATCCGGATTCTTGATGTCCCGTCTCAAGTATCCTATGACTAGGAACATTTAGATCACATACCTCTAGATGATCGATCTCATTATCATGATCTCATCATGATTCAATCATCATTGCATGTGATCAAGGACTTCATTACGATATATGCTTTTAATAAAAGCTAGTAACAAAGTTTTGCCTATTTAATTGAATGAGATATTCCTAAAAATGTCGAATCATATCATATATGATTGGCTTGTAGGGCATACATTTCTATCAGCTCATAGGCTGGGATTTCATGTTTGAGGATGATGGTGATAGTAGTGGTCGGATGAGAAGGGGCCGTGGTGCAGCAATGGTTGAAGGGTTTGATGGAGGTATAGCTGATGTGAGGGCTAGCCTAATGATAAGTCAGCAAGAAAAACTAGCGTCCAATGGCTAGGGTGTTAAGCTCAGTGGTGGGTGTGTATTTTGAGAAGGTGGCACATATTATATGTTGGGTAGTGGTCCTAGCAGGAGGCTTAGCTAGCATGGTTGCATCATGATTTTCTAGTTGTCAGCCTTGAGCACGGCTGGCAACTTCTTGGGCAACAGAGTGTACTAAGCCAATTCTTGGATTCGGTGGTGCTAATGCTTGTGCCATAGCGGGAGCATGCAATTGAAGTGAGTTATGTACAATCCCCAATCTAGGTTGATGTAGAGGTTGAGTTGTGGGCATTGTCGCTATTGTTGTCTAGCCTTTATTACATGTATGCATTCCTCCATCTGGGCTCAATCAATGCTGCCTTGGTCATTAAGATCATGGATGTAATCTTTGAACTAACAACACACTTCAACAGTGTGACCAAGGTACCGGTGATAAGTACAGTATCGGGACATATCTACATTAACTAGCCAAACCTCCCTTTCCTTGAGCAATTCCAACTGTTTCTCCGCCATGAGTACATTGAAGATATCGGTCAAAGAGTGAGGTAGTTTCTGGTAGTTATCTCTCCTAGGACCTCTCCTTCATGGTTTTTTATTAGGTGGTGGTGGTACCATGTTGTAGGTGGGTTGACATGGTTGCTAGGGTTGCACTACTAGCTAAGAAAGTTGTTGTGGTTGTTGTGGCCTAACTTTAACTCTTTAACTTGCTGTTGATGGGGGCTCTAAGATGGGTTCCATTGTGGGTTCCTATACCGGTTTTGACGATTCCTACCCTGGTTCCTACAATGTTCACAGCTTCATTATTAACTACTCCCTCAGTTGTAGGTCCAACTGGTGCAGAAGTAGTTTTCCTGATGTTTCTAGGCTTGGGATCAAAAGAATTTATCATTGTGGCATCTTTAAAGTGGGCTTGTAAGTATCGAGCACTGTCATAAAGTTCGTTCATAGTAGTAGGATGGTGCATGATCAAGACATTCCTTAAAGTTGGTGTAGTGTTTCCAATAAGCAGCTTTACCTATTCCCCTTCTGAAATAACATTTGCCAATTTCTCTGTCATTTCTCTCCAATGGTCAGCAAACTTTATGAAGTCCTCCTCAGGCATCATCTTCTCAGTAATCAGATCTATGATTGAACATAATGGTGCCACCCAGTCTCTGTATCTTTGTAAAAGCTTGGTCTTAACAATGTAGAAATCTCTTGTCTCAAAGGGGTCGAGCAAATAGAACCACTCCAATGTAGACTCTTCTAGTGATTGGTAGAACAAGAAAGCAAGGACCCTACGATCATTCTTCCAAAATGAAGACTCATAGAGAAAAATTTTAATGTGTAGCAAAGGATTGCCGATACCATTTTAATGGTGATAATCTGGCAATAAGAAGGAATAGAAACTCAGGAGTTGACTTGGAATCCAAGTGACATCTCAACTCTTCATAACGTTCATTCATTTGGGTGAGCTGATCTATGATTGGCTGAGTGAGAATAGTTTCCTAGGTTACTGGTGCTAATATGTGATTAGATGTTTGATTTTGGAATTGAGGATGAGAAGCATGAACTGGCAAATTATGTGATGATTGTCCCATAATATGATGGGCAAACAAAGCAATGGCGTTGGAGTACGATGGCTGGACAAATGATGGTTCAACCACAGATGGTTGAGCAAGTGATGGTTGAATCACAGATGGCTAGACAATAGATGGTTGAACCAAAGATAGTTGAACAAGTGGTGGTAGAACCATGGAACAAGGGGGAGAGGCAACCCGATTGGCTTCAACAAAAGCATGATCAAAGGATGTTTTGCCCTTCACCAAGGATTGTATGTGTGAGAAGGTTTGTAGGTTTGTATAAAGAGATAACTTCCTAAAGAGTTGTTCAACATATCGTGGAGCAGATGGTTGAGGGACTTCTTACACTTCTGACTCAAATAGGAGATTAACATGACCATCTGACAGAATTGAGAGTTGTTGTTGATGACCCATTTCATTCTTTTGATTTTCAACATGTTTTGCCATTCCAACGTGTCTTCTAGACCTTAATTGCATTGCCACCCTATCAACTTCAAAAGGAGGGTAAAACAAACAAAGAACAATTTTTTTGTTTTTTTAGTATTTTATAATTTTTTATAGTTTTCATTTTTTGTTTAACAAGCAATTGATGCAAAGACTTGAAAACAAGATTACACAATGATTTTTTTATTAAACCTTAGACTTATGAATTTGTTAAGAATTTTTCTCTCAATAAATGGGTTAGGATCCTAACTTCAATCTCTAATGACCTAGGGTTCACACAATCTCACCACGCATGGGTAACTCGGGATAATTCAAGTTTTGGGGAGTGGTACAACCAACCTGATCATGAAGAGAAATACTGCACATATAAAGAATTACGGAGACCTTGATGAAAGTCAACCAAGTCAATTAGGAAGGAATTTCTTAGAAAAGAGGTCAGAATCTACCAAGGGGGTGTTTTAGATGAAAGGGGTATATGAGAGAGTGAGCTTCTGCCTCAAAATAAAAAAGGTGTAAAAGAAGAGGTAGAGATAAGGAGCACAATGCAGCCAAGTGATAATGCAAATAATAAGCAAAACATAAACTTAATTAAACAAGCAAGCACACAAGACAGGTAACTAGCAACTAGACAAGTAACTAGAAACTCGAATCTAGACCTTGTTTTTCACGAGAACCAAATGGAGGTGGTGAAAAGGGATGGAAAGGGGAGGGTTCATATCTGATAGCCAAGCAAAAGGGTGGTCCACGTGGAGACTGATGTAAAAATGAGTTGGTTCATGTGGGAACCGGGGTAAAAAGTGAAGGTAGTTCACGCGGGAACCGGTTTTTGAGAAGAAAAGGGTGGTTAACGTGGGAACCGGTTTGAATGAATAAATGAGGGCCACATGGGGCCAATTTGATGATGAATAAGGATCTGATCCACCTGGGGATAGATCTTATGAAAGAAGTTTGGTTCATGTGGGAACCAAAGTAAAGAAAGAAATTGGTTCACACGGGAACCAATTTAAAGTAGAAAAGGGTGGTTCGTGTAGGAACCTATTTAAATAGCAATTGGAAATAAAAGAGTTGAAAGTGGGATACCTAAAATAAACGGGGAAAAATCTAATTTTAAGGACTTAAAATAAATTTTTGTTCACATGAGAACCGACTTTAAAAGCAAAGGATGGTACACACAGGAACCGGCTAAAATAAAATGACAGAACTTAATTGAAATACTTGGCACTTCAGATCTGATGAAGGAAGGTGGAATCAGAAATTTTGAGATAGAATCAAGTTAGGAAAGGTAGAAAGGAAGGAAGGCTCATGCGGGAATCGGTCTAGAATTAAAACTAGTTGCACAAAACACTAAGTACCCGTAGTTAAAGACATTGCTTGTCCCATAGTGGTCACCAAAAGAGTGTTGTCAACTCTGAAGAACGGGTCCCTCGGTTCATCACCTTGGAAGAAAAAGAAGTACAGTAGTGGTGATAAGAAAGGGAAAAGCTCTCACCTCAGTCTCACACTCACATTGATCCCCAAATCTTCTTCTCTTGGCATCGCTTGATCACCAAAGAGACGGTTCGAGTCATGAGGGAAGAGAATGAAGAAAATAATAACTTAAAGCATGTAGGATGTGGTCTCCAAGAACCAAGGGCTCCATTTTATGCAATGGAAATAAATAGAAAAGTGACTGTGTGTGTACCTTAACAGGAAAAGTGTGGGTTAAAGCTTCTCCTTTTTCAATCGGCTGATGAACAAGAGTCCTCAACTCATGGGTGCTTGGTTTTCTATAAAAATAGACTATAAAACAAGTTAAAAGATAATTAGAACTTAATAAATTGAAGTATATGTAAAGAAAATAACATGAAACAGACAATTGAAAAGAACAAATAAAAAAGAAGAAAATTAACAGATATAGTTCTAATCCCCATTTTAGATTTTCAAATTAACAGACTAAAAATAATAAAAAAATTTAATAATAATAATATATTGATGTATAAAAACAAAATAAAAAATAAGAAGAAGAACATATCAATTCTGAGCCCGATTGATAAAGATATGGCCAAATCTGGGTTGTCGAAAAAGCCAAATAGCAACCGGGATTTGACAGGTGTGACTTTTCTTTAGAGCTCACCACGACCAGCACTAACCTTAGAATTGTTTGTTGTCAGCTGAAAATGAAAGAGGACTCGGAGAGGAAGAACTTTGCTTCAGATGGCTCAGGTAGCAGACGTCCACACGCTTTTGTAGAAGTCAAAGAAGAAAGACCTGGTTGAACACGTGCGGACCGACCTTTCTCTCTCCAGACAGACTTTTCTCTCCCTAAAACCATGAAATTCTCACTCTAAAAATGACCAGAATGATGCAGGAGGGATTTTGGACATCTTGAGAAGCCCGGGGGGTCATGAACCACTCTGGAATAACTGGAATTAGAGTCAATTCAAAGGGGAAAGACTGGCTCGATTTGACATAAAAAATAGGGCCAATGCGCCTTGGCCATAGGTGCACGTGCCGCCTGTAGACACGCCAAATTCACCTAATTCAGAGCATAAAACTCATGTTTTATAGGGTAACATGTATTATTGACCTTAGAATGATACCGGGTCCTTTAAAGTTGATTTGGAGCTCCGCCGAATGAAATCGGATGCTTTCCAAAGTTTTCCGCAAAAAGCCATAATTTTCGAGCGAAAGCCACACGTAAATCGTGTAAACATGGAAATTGGCTGTATGACCAATGCCGAATGATCATGCATTGAAGTTTATGGTCATATTCACACCCCAGACAATTTTTGTTGCATACTGTGCTATTCTGGTTTGCCGTCGGAGTCATTTCGACGAGTATCGGATCTTCGGTTCACTAACCTAACTTCCGGATAAAATTATGAAGTTTTGGAGGGTGTGATGACTGATCCAATTCAATAGAAAGCTTCTTCATCCTATTATATTTTCAACGCAACAAACAGCGTTGAATTCCGAGTTCGGGAGTGTTCGCAATGGCTTCCGAAAGAAGGACGCGCAAAAACAGTCACATGCGCCCGGGTCCCTGGTCACATGCGCCCAAGACCCAAGGCACGTGCCCATGCGCCCTACCAGTGAGGCACGTGACCACGTGCTCTAACTTGAGGGCACATGCGCCCTACCTTTGAGGCACGAGGAAACCAATTTTTCACCAGGACCCTACCGCTGAACGGATTACCGGATAAGGTCAAATTTTTTGTGAAAAGTGCCAAGCGCCCCCACTTGGAGGCACATGCACCCTGGGGGGTAGGGCACATGCGCCCTGGGGTAGGGCACAAGGTCTCCTATTTTTTAGTGTTGATCGCGACAGTTTTCTCTTATAAATAAACTCTGATTCCGGTTGTTCCAAAGGCATTAGCACGACCCCCCAGGCATCTCAAGACATCCAACCACTCTCCTGCATTGATTTTGTGATTTTTAGAGAGATAATTTCGAGTTTTTTAGAGAGAGAAAAGTCGGTTCAAGAGAGAGGAAGGCTGTTCTGCAGGTGATCAGACAGGTCTCTCTTCCTCGGCCTCTAAAGCAGTGTGTAGACGTCTTCTGCCCAAGCTCTCTTCATCAAAGTTCTTTATCTTCAAGTATTATTCAGTTTGCAATCGACGGCACTTGATTCTGAGGTCGGGGATGGTCGTGACGAGCGTAGAAGCAAAGTCGCACCTGGCAGATCCTGGACTGCTGCTCGGCTCTTTCGACAACCCAGATTTGGCCATATCTTTCTCTATTCAACTCAGAATCCTTCTGTTCTTTTTTCTATCTCTTTGTTTCGTGATTATACATACTCCTATAATTTTATTACATTTTTTGCATTACTTTTAGTTTGTTATTCCAAAAATAAAAAAAGAGGGGTTAGAGATAACCCGAATCCAGTCAGTTTCTAGTCAATTGTGTTTCATGTTATTCTCTTTACATATACTCCACTTTGTTTAGTTCTAATTATCCTTTTCACTTGTTTATTTGTCTAGTTGCACAAAAAATCAAGCACCCACACGTTGAGGACTCTTCTTCATCGGCCGGCCGAAGAAGGAGAAGCTTTAACCCACACTCTTCACGCTAAGGTACACACGGTCAATTTTAATTCTATAAATCGGAACCCACGGTTCCTGGCGACCACATGTCTTAATTTCCTTCTTCTCACTCTCCTCCCACATGACCTGAACAATCTCTTTGGTGATCGAGCGACGCCAAGGGATGAAAGTTCGGGGATCAATGTGAGTGTGGACCGAGGTGAGATTTGCTTTCCGAGTTTTATTCCTTTCTTTTCTCATTCCCTCTTGAGGTGACGATCTGGATTCACGGACTTCCCTAAAAAGGAGAGGGCCCCATCGAATTTTCAGAGTTGACAGCTTTGTGGTGACCACGGTGGGACAAGCAATGTCTTCAATCATGGGTGCTAAGTGTTTTGTTTGCAACTAGTTCTAGTTCTAGACCGGTTCCCACGTGAGCTTTTTCTTCTTTTCACCTTTCTTAACTTCATGCCATCTCAAAATTTCTGATTTCACCCATATTTCATTGATCTGAAGTGCCAAGTATGTCATTTAATTTCTGTCATTTTATTTAAACCGGTTCCCACGTGAACCACCCTTTTCTTTATAAACCGGTTCCCGCATGAACCAATCTCTTTCTTTACTTCGGTTACCACGTGAACCAAACCACTTTCCTTCATATCTATCCCCACTTGGATTAGATATTTATTCACTTTTAATTGGCCCCACGTCGCCTTCTTTCAATCATTCAAACCGGTTCCCACGTGAACCACCCTTTTTTACCCAAACAGGTTCCCACGTGAACCAGCTTATTCTTACATCGGTCCCCCCACGTGGACCACCCTTTTGCTTGGCTATCAGATCTGAACCCTCTTATTTCCATCACTTTTCACTATCTTCATTTGGCTCACATAAGAAACAAGTCTAGATTCTAGTTTCTAGTCGCTTATCTAGTTTCTAATTGCTTGTCTTGTGTCATTGCTTGTTTATTTAAGTTTATGTTTTGCTTATTACTTATTTTACTACTTGATTGCATGCTCTACTCCTTCTCTCTACCTCTTTCTTTTACAATTTTTTGAGGCGGGAGCTCACTCTCCCATTTACCACTCTCATCCAAAACACCCTCTTGGTTGATTCTAACCTCTATTCTGGGATATTCCTTCCTAGTTGACTTAGTTGGCTTTCATCAAGGCCTCCGTAATTCCTCATACGTGGAGTATTACTCTTCACGATCGGGTTGGTTGTACCACTCCCCAAAACCCGAAGCATCCTATGTTACCTATGCGTTGTGAGATTGTGTGAAACCTAGGTCATTGGAGATTGGAGTTAGGATCCTAACCCATTTGTTGAGAGAACAATTCTTAACAAAATCCATAAACCTAAGGTTTAATCAAAATCATTGCATAATTTTGCTTTCAAGTCTTTGCATCACTTGTTTGTCAAACAAAAATTCAAACCTCTAACGTTTTTTTTTTGCCAGATACTAAAAAACAGAAAAAAGTTCTTTGTTTATTTTGCCAACTTGTTCAAATGCAATTAAGGTCTGGAAGGCATGTTGGAATGGCGGAACAAGCTGAACATAGAGAGCATGAGATGGGTCACCAACCAAATCCATCAGACGGTCATGTTAATCCATTGTTTGAGTCAGAAGTGCAAGAGGTCCCTCAACCATCTGCTCCTTGTAATGTTGAACAACTCTTTAAGGAGTTGTCTCTCTATACCGACCCAGAAACTTATGCCCGCATACAATCCATGGTGAAGGGCAAAATTGCCTCAGATCAGGTTGAACCCAACCAGGTTGCCTCATCTCCTTGTCCTTTGGTTCAACCACCACTTATTCAATCACCATTTGTTCAACCACCTATTGTTCAACAATCTGTGATTCAACCATCACTAGCACAACCATCTATAGTTCAACCATCTGTGGTCCAACCATCATTTGTTCAGCCACCCTATTTTAACCATGTTGCTCCCCTGACCCACCAAGTCATGGGACAATCTTCAGTGAATTTGCCAAGTCATGCTCCTCAATTCCAAAATCATGTCTCTAACCATATACCCCCACCAGTAAACCAAGAACCTGCTCTCACCCAGGCAATCATGGATCAGTTCACACAAATGAATGAACGTTATGAAGGGATGAGATGTCGCCTAGACTCCAAGTCAGTTCCTGAAATCTCTATTCCTTCTTTGCCAGTTCTACACCTGCCACCTTCTGAGCTACCAATTTATCGCCGCTACAATGGTACTGGAAATCCTTTTCTCCACTTAAAAGATTTTCTCTATGAATCCTCATTCTGGAAAGATGATCATAGGGTTCTTGCTTTCTTATTCCACCAATCACTAGAAGGGTCTACATTGGAATGGTTCTACTCGCTTAACTCCTTTAAGGCAGGAGACTTCGATATTGTCAAGACCAAATTTTTGCAAAGATACAGAGACCAGGTGGCACCATCATTCTCCATCACGGATTTGATTGCTGAGAAGATTAATCCTGAAGTGGACTTCATAAAGTTTGCTGATCGCTGGAGGGGAATGGCAGAAAAATTGACAGATGTGATTTTTGAAGGGGAACAAATAAAGATGCTTATCGGCAACACTACACCTGCCTTGAATAATGTATTGATTATGCACCATCCTACCACAATGAATGAACTCTATGACAGTGCCCGGTACTTGCAAGCCCACTTCAAAGATGCCACCATGATAAATCCTTTTGATCCCAAACCTAGAAACTTCAGGAAAACCACCTATGCACCAGTTGGTCCTACAACCGAAAGAGTGGTCAACAACGAAGCTATAAACATTGTGGGGAACCAGGGAGGGAACCGTCAAAACCAGTTCAGAAACTCACCACAAAACCTTTCCTATTACCCCCCCTCAACAACAGGTTAGGCCACCACAATCACGACAACCACAACAACCACCTCAGCCAATAGCACAACCCCAGCAACCTCGTCAACCTACCTACAATAGGGCACCGCCACCACCCAATCAGGCACTACGGAGGGGAGGTCCTAGGAGAGAGAACTACCAACAACTCCCTTACTCCTTGACCGACATCTTCAATGTACTCATGGCAGAAAAATAGTTGGAATTGCCCAAGGAAAGAGAGGTTTGGCCAGCAAACGCAGATATGTCCCGATATTGTGCTTACCACCGGTGTCCTGGTCACACTGTAGAAGTGTGTTTTCAAATCATGGATTACATCCACGATCTGAATGACCAAGGAAGCATTGATTGGGTTCAAATGGGGGAATGCATACAAGCTTTGAAGGCTAGGCAGCAGCAGCGGCAGCGTCTGTCGACTCCGAAAAGGGGTTCCGGATCGGCACCTCAAGATAAGAAGGTGTGAAAGATGGAATTGGGGAAAAAAGGGGAGTGAATTGAAAGACACTCGGAAAGCGGTAAAAACTCCTCACCTCGGTCCCACACTCACATTGATCCCCAAACTTTCATCTCACGGCGTCGCTCGAGCACCGGAGATGGTTCGTGTCATATGGGAGGAGAGTGAGGAGGAGATGAAATTAGAACATGAATAAAAAAAGAAATTGTGGTCGCCATAAGCCGCGGGCTCCGCTTTATGGATTAAAAGACAAGATTAAGTTTATTTGACCGTGTACCTTAGCGTGGGAGATAGGGATGTGAGTTTAACCTTCTTCTTCTTCGGCCGGCCGATGAAGAAGAGTCCAACCAGTGCTAGCTTGATCAACCTGTGCAACTAGAACAATAAACCAAGTGAAGAGTTTGGTTAGAACTATGGGAAGTGTAGAAACTGTAGAGAGAATATGAGAGAGAAGCAATTGGAATCGAACTCACCGGATTGGGGTGAGTCCTAACCCCTTTTTTTTGTATTTTTTTGATTAGGTAAAAATGATGTAAATAAACTAAAAGATGCTTTAAAACAATGAATAAACAGAGTTGATGGAGTTGAGAAAGCTTATAGAATGGATCGGCTTGAGTTGAAGCCGAGTTGGTTGAGAAAAGGCCGGTTCGGGTAACTTGGTACCCTTCTGGCGCGACTTTGGTGCAGAGGATGTTACGGACGACCCCGATGTCAGAATCGAGTGCCGTTTGTTGGAGTAGACAGAAAACTTATAGAGGAAGAATTCCTATGTTGATGACGTCTCCGAAATCCTCCTGTAGAAGTCAGTAAAAATTATGAAAGGGGGGCGGATGTGGAAAACAGAACCTGGATGCGCGCCCTCAGTGTAGCAACCGCCACGAACAAACGGCAAGTCGGAATTGAGTGCCGTCAGTTGGGGACGAAAGAGGACGAAGAGAGGAACAATTTGTATGTTGAAAACTTTTGCAGCAGAAGCCTCAGATTTTCTCCAGAAGTCGATGAAGATGGTTGATGAAGAACACCCGGATCGAGCCTTCTCCTTCACCTCGGGATCGATTTCTTGACTTCGGATCGCCTTCGGACGTCGGGACGGCTTTGGAGAAGAGCTTGGACGACCTTGGGACGAGCTAGGCACCGGGGGTTCAACCTTGGGTCGTTGAGAATGGCCCTCAATTTATAGGGGAAGAGAGCCGGTGCAAAATTTAGAAACTGGATGTACCGCGCCCCCGCGTTTCAAAGGAGAGGAGGGCGCGCAGGGCGCGCCCTCAAAACAAGGGCGCGCAGGGCGCGCCCCCAGTTCGGGGGCGCGGTCTGCGCGCCCCCCTGTTTCAAAGGGGGCGGGGGCGCGTTCGGCGTCTCACTGCTAAAAATCGACGGAAACTTCCGGAAATTGCTAAAAATCGACTTGACATACGTAACGCGCCCCCGAACCGGGGGCGCGGTACAAATAAGCGAAAATCCTCCCCGGAAACCTTCCAAAAACCCGGTTTAGAAGGTGCTAATCGGGGTAATTTCCGATTTAAAGCAACTGACCGCGCCCCCGCTTTTCAAAGGAACCGGGGGCGCGCAGGGCGCGCCCCCAGTTTGAGGGCGCGCAGGGCGCGCCCCCGGGTTGAGGGCGCGCAGGGCGCGCCCTCCTCTCTCAAGCAAAGTGGGGGCGCGGTACACTCTCTCTCCTGCGCGCGTGTTCCGCGAGCCGTATCTTGCAAACGGGATGTCCGATTCGGCTCCCGTTTGTCGCGTTGGAAAGAGGGCTCTCAAACGCACCTCCTCAAGTCGGTAAAACAGCCGGAATAACTCCCAATATGTTCGTTTTCTATCGGTTTACCCTCTCGCGGAAAGCCGAAACCCGGGGCGAAGATCCGAAAGAGCACGGTTCCGGTCGAGAAATCTCGGGTCAACTCGGGATGACTTGAAATGATGACCGAAAAAGTCCGGTACGATCGGACAATCCGAAGTCATCGAAAAATCTAAGATTAACTCGGTAAACGTGAATCGAAAGCCGTAAAAGCCGCGAAACCCTAAAATTGACCGAAATGGCCGCATAGCCCCGGTTGATAAAATATATGGCTAGAATCGACCCGGATGACCCGAAAAGACCCGGTGATGACCGGAAAGGCCTAGCATGTGGTCCGGAATAGCCGTGTCAGCACAGATCGAAAAAGCCGTAACGAAAGCCGTCATTGACTGACGCCTACCGAAGTGACTTCTCGGAAACCCTGAATGTTACGGAACACATGCGGGACTCTCGAGGCCTTTAATTATGAACCATTCAAGGTCGGTCATCGAGCGGGCTTCGTGTTTTTACAGTTCACGTGCGGCTCTCGCTTGAAGGTTACGACAATATTCCGGAAATCATTGGTCCATTCTCAACTTACAAGGGGCTCCACCAATGTCCTTAGCTCATGTCCACGAGATAATCCAGATCAGATAATGGTCAGATAAAAGATATCGCCTATGGAATAAGAGTCTAGGGCTCCGAATCAAGCCAATTTGGCGTGTCTACAGCGTCCACTGGCTCAACCTCAACAACAACCTAGCTTGGGGATTGTCCATAATCCACTCCCATTACATGCTCTCACTCCAGCACCAGCACCAGCACATCCAAACCCAGGAATTGGTCTAGTACACTCCATTGTCCAGGGAGATGCCAGCCGTGCTCAAGGTTGGCAACTAGAAAACCAAAATGCAACCATGCATGTCATCCCAGCTAGGCCTCCTGCTAGGAACCCTCCTAGACAAATAATCCGTGCACCTGCTACTCCACAACCACCACCTAGTTCAATAAGCCAACCACTTTTCGCCACTTCTTCTTGCCGACCCATCGTTAGGCCAGCCCCCTCCTTAACTACACCTCCTTCAACCATTGCTACACACCGGTCCTTGTTCATCCGACCACCACAATCACTACCAAACCTGAACCCCTAGTCTATAAGCCCTGTCACTCCAAAACCTCAATTTATCATACCACCAACCCCACAACCTACCACATTACCAACACCTTCATCAAACCCATCAACCACTCCCGCACCCCGGCCTCTTCTTATCAGGTCACCAACATCACCATCACTACCACCTCCAAATCCTACCCCTCTACCCACTAACCCAATCATCCTAGAACCATCAATCCTATTGCCTACCATACCTTCACCTACACCACAGTCCACCCTAGTTAACCCATCACCTCTACCCGATCGCCAAGTAGCCCCGGTGCTTCGAAGTGGGAGGATGTTCCAGCGGCTCTTTCCCCAAGCTAGTACTCAACTGCAAGATCCAGTGGAGGAGGAACAAGTGGAAGAACCATTGCCAGGCACAGCCTATGATCTGTTAAAACATTTAGATAAAACACCGGCCCGTATTTCCATACTTGAGTTGATCAAAAAATCAAAGGTGCACCAGGAGATTCTACAGCAATATTTGCAAAGGGTCATGGTGAGTGAAGATCTACCACCTGAGAAGATCACTATAGTGTTAGCCCCTAGAAGTGAGCACCCAACACTCACTTTCTCTCAGGAAGAATTAGTAGATACAGAGGTCAGGAGATATGCTTTGCATGTGGCTATTATCATCTGTAATATCGAAGTGAAATCATGTTTGGTTGACACTGGAGCTTCTATCAACGTTATGCCGCCAGAAACTTTACAGTTGTGCGGCATTTCTGAACAAGAAATCAAGCCATCTTGTGCCATGGTGTTGGCCTATGACAACTCCAAGAAGTCTGCACATGGGGTGGTCACTCTAGAAGTTAAACTTGGACCATGTACGGTCACAACAGATTTTCATTATTCTAGAATTAGATCCAACTTTTCGGGATATACTTGGGAGGCCATACTTGGAGGCAATAGGAGCTGTGGCCTCAACAAACCACCAGTGCATAAAGTTTCTTTTTAAAGGACAAATGGTCAAGGTTACTAGCATGCCTATAAGGGATGAGATGAATGATGCTACTTTTACATCACCCCTAGGCTTGTCAATACAGCCCCAGATCTCAGTGGAAGATTTACCAAAACTCAGATGCATGACCGCCTCTTTACCTGGCACAGTGGGATGGCGGATGATGATGAAACTAGGCTATCAGCATGGAAAAGGTTTAGGCAAGGATCTTCAAGGAATCACTCAACCGATTCAAACTGAGAAAAGGCCACGTAGGCAGGGGTTGGAATATGAAGAGGATTCCATCCCAAGGAGGATCTTCCAGCCAGGATATGCCATGGGACTCCACACCTTCTTTATCAAAGGGGAGACCATGATGATGGCTGAAGATGACAAGAGTTCTATGATAGCTATCAAGAGAAGAAAGGCTCCAGATGAAGAAGAAGACTTGGAAGACCTTTGCTTATCGTTGACTCATTTGTTCTCAAGTGGGGAAGAGCACCAAGAACCACTCGAGGGCAGACCAATCTTGGATCATCTGGTTGAGCATACCACCCAAGTCAGAACCATTCCATGAGGCCCAAATACAACAATCCCATGTTTGAACCTTGTACCATTGTTTCTAGATCTTTTGGATGGGCTTCAAAGCCCACTTACCCACTTTGGGCCCATGTTCCCTCTTCAACCTTTCACTCTTACTAGGCCAGCTTGCCCATTTGCTTCCCTTATCAACTTCAGAACTGAGGGCTTTTCCCAACATGGGTTCACATGCCCATTTATTTCTAAGATCGGGACCACGTACCCGTTTACTTTTTTCATCAGTTTTGGACCCATGTGTCCACTTTCTGTTACAATTGGGCCCACGAGCTCCTTTTTCCCTTTTATTCTTAAGTTTTTCTCTCTGGTAATTCATTCAGTTTCTAGTAAACCTCGAGTCATGCTGACTCATTCTATCTTTTTACTTGAAATTTTCATAAGAAAAACGTCTTCTCTGAAACTCACATTTCCATCGAGGAGACGCCTCTACTCATCCCAGAGGGCACTCCCAATCAGGGATCCCCCTTTTCCAAATCATTGATCAATTTACTCAATCCTCCCTCCACTTTAAATACCACCTTTCCAGCTTTACCTTCAGTAGGTCAAGTTAGGTTAGGAAATAGGAAAGTCAGAGGTAAACGAGTTCCAAATAGGTATCTGCAACAATTGACACAGAAATGCGTAGAGTGTGCAAGGCTGCCAAACTTTTTAGAGAATACCGTCCAGTTAGATGAAATCCGATATGAGGATGAGCATAACATAGATCATACTTTGGGAGTATATGAGGTGGTATCAAAGAAGGATCCTGAATTTAAGGATGAAATTGAGGACTTGGCTAATGCATATGCATCTGGACTTAGAAGATTTGAAGAACCATCAGCCACAGGGAATGAACCGACCAAGGAACTGAATTTAGGAACCCTCGAAGATCCTAAGACTATCCTCATCAATGCAAACCTCACTCCCTCAGAAGAACAACGTTTGATCAAAGTTTTAGAAGAATATAAGGACACGTTCGCATGGACATATGAAGACATTCCAGGATTAGATAATTCATTGGTTGAACATAGATTAACCTTGAAACCTGGAACTACCCCGGTTAAACAAAAGCTCAGGAGATTCCACCCTGATATTGCACTCAAAATGAAAGAATAGGTCGATAAACTACACCAAGCAAAATTTATTAAAGTTGTTCTATATCCGCAATGGGTGGCTAACATAGTCCCTGTTATGAAGAAGGATGGACGGGTTCAGATTTGCATAGACTTCAGGGACTTGAACCGAGCGTGTCCTAAGGATGATTTTCCTTTACCTCATATCGATGTTTTGGTTGATAACATAGCTGGATTTGAAATGCTTTCATTCATGGATGGCTATTCTGGATACAATCAGATCCGGTTAGCTGAGGAGGACCAAGAGAAGACCTCGTTCACTACACCTTGGGGAACATATTGCTATGTTGTCATGCCCTTTGGGTTAAAGAATGCTGGTGCTACATATCAGAGGGCTATAATGGCTATCTTTCACGACATGATGCACACCCTTGTAGAGGTGTATGTGGATGATTTGGTTATCAAGTCCAAGAGTTGGGAAGATCATTCTGAAGTACTAAGAAAAGTTTTGCAACGAGTTAGAGAATATAAGCTGAAAATGAACCCTAAGAAGTGTACATTTTGAGTTTCATCAGGAAAACTACTTGGGTTCATAGTAAGCAAAAGGGGCATAGAGATCAACCCAAACAAGGCCAAGGCAATTATTGGTATGCCTCCCCCAAAGAATATGAAAGAGCTTCGAGGATTGATTGGGAGGCTACAATTTTTCCGTCGATTTATCTCACAACATTCCCAAAGGTGTAAACCTTTTTATGAGTTAACCAAGGCAGGGGCCGAGTTTAAATGGGATTCGAAGTGTCATGAGGCATTTGATGGGTTGAAAACATACTTGGCAAGTCCCCCTATACTTAGACCACCAATTCCCGACAAGCCCTTGGTCCTCTACATTTCAGTTCTTGAGAACTCACTTGGGGCAGTCTTTGCACAAGTTGATGAAGAAGGGAAAGAACGAGCTACTTACTACTTGTCCAAGATGTATGATGCTTGTGAGCTGAAGTACAATGTGGTAGAAAAGACCTGTGCTGCTCTTGTTTGGGTGGTTCAGAAACTCAAACACTATTTTCTTGCTCACCAAGTCATGCACATTGCTCGTATCAATCCTATCAAGTTTTTGTTAGAGAAGACAGTCTTGACTAATCGGTTAGGGCGATGGTAGAGTTTCTTATCCCAATTTGATATCACTTATGTCCCATAGAAGGTAATCAAGGGCTATGCTATTGCTGAACACCTTGCCCATCATCCCACACCCGTCTTTGACCCAGTCTGGTTAGAGTTCCCGGATGACGAACTAATGTCAGTCCGATCTTCCAATCTTTGGACATTATATTTTGACGGGGCTCTGAACTCTCGTGGTAGAGGGATAGGTATTGTCTTTCTGTCACCTGAAGGTGTCACCATTCCACAGGCTTTTCAGCTTAACTTTCCAGCAACCAACAACATAGCTGAGTATGAAGCCTTGCTGGCCGGGCTGGAGGCCGCTCATTTCCATGGTGCTACCAAACTGAGGGTGATAAGTGATAGTCAATTGATCCTACGCCAAATCATATCCAAATACTGAACTTCTCATCCAAACCTCAAACCCTACTGTCGACTCCAGAAACGGGTTCCGGATCGGCACCTCAAGATAAGGTGAAAGATGGAATAGGGGAAAGGGAGTGAATCGAAAAACACTCGGAAAGCGGTAAAATGTCCTCACCTCGGTCCCACACTCACATTGATCCCCGAACTTTCATCTCACGGCGTCGCTCGAGCACCGGAGATGGTTCGGGTCATGTGGGAGGAGAGTGAGAAGGAGATGAAATGAAAGCATGAAAAATGTGGTCGCCAGGGGCCGCGGGCTCCGCTTTATGGAATTGACAAATAAAAGAAGTTGAGTTGAATTGACCGTGTACCTTAGCGTGGGAGATCGGGATATGGGTTCAACCTTCTTCTTCTTCGGCCGGCCGATGAAGAAGAGTCTCCAATTAATGCTAGCTTGTTCAACCTGTGCAACTAAAAAAAATAAACCAAGTGAAGAAGATAATTAGAACTATGGGAAGTGTAGTAACTGTAGAGAGAAGATGAGAAAGAAGCAATCGGAATCGAACTCACCGGAT
Organism: Cryptocoryne crispatula var. balansae; assembly: GCA_036172225.1. NCBI lineage: Eukaryota > Viridiplantae > Streptophyta > Magnoliopsida > Alismatales > Araceae > Cryptocoryne > Cryptocoryne crispatula. The sequence continues at coordinate 24,608,349 of CM069928.1, forward strand.
TGGGGTGAGCCTTAACCCCTTTTTTTGTTTTTTTTTTGATTATGTTAAAATGATGCAAATAAACTGAAATATGCTTTAAAACAGTAAATGAACTAAGTTAAATGAGTTGAGAAAGTTTATGGAATGGATCGGCTTGAGTTGAAGCCGAGTTGGTTGAGAAAAGGCCGGTTCGGGTAGCTTTGCACCCTTCTGGCGCGACTTCGGTGCATAGGATGCTACGGACGACCCCGATGTTATAATCGAGTTCCGTTTGTTGGAGTAGACGAAGGACTCATAGAGTAAGAGTTCCTATGTTTATGACTTCTCAGAAATCCTCCTGTATAAGTCAGTAAAAATTCTGAAAGTGGGCGGATATCGAAAAGAGAACCTGGATGCGCGCCCTCAGTGTAGCAACCGCCACGAACAAACGGCAAGTCAGAATGGAGTGCCGTTAGTTGGAGACGAAAGAGAACGAAGAGAGGAACAATTTGTATGTTGAAGACTTTTGAAGCAGAAGCCTCGTATTTTCTGCAGAAGTCGATGAAGATGGTTGATGAAGAACACCCGGATCGAGCCTTCTCCTTCACCTCGGGATCGATTTCTTGACTTCGGATCGCCTTTGGACGTCGGGAAGGCTTTGGAGAAGAGCTTGGACGACCTCTGGACGAGCTAGGCACCGGGGGTTAAACCTTGGGTCGCTGAGAATGGCCCTCAATTTATAGGGGAAGGAAGCCGGTGCAAAATTTAGAAACTGGACCGACCGCGCCCCCTCTTTTCAAAGAGGAGGAGGGCGCGCAGGGCGCGCCCTCAAACCAGGGGCGCGCAGGGCGCGCCCCCAGTTCGGGGGCGCGGTCTGCGCGCCCCCCTGTTTCAAAGGAAGCGGGGGCGCGTTACGCGTCTCACTGCTAAAAATCGATGGAAACTTCCGGAAATTGCTAAAAATCGACTTGACATACGTAACGCGCCCCCGAACCGGGGGCGCAGTACAAATGATCGAAAATCCTCCGCGGAAACCTTCCAAAAATCCGGTTTAGAAGGTACTAATCGGGGTAATTTGCAATTTAAAGAAATTGACTGTGCCCCCGACTTTCAAAGGAACCGGGGGCGCTCAGGGCATGCCCCCGGGTTGAGGGCGCGCAGGGCGCGCCCTCTCCTTTCAAGCGGAGTGGGGGCGCGGTACACTCTCTCTCCTGTGCGCGTGTTCCGCGAGCCGTATCTTGCAAACGGGATGTCCGATTCGGCTCCCGTTTGTCGCGTTGGAAAGAGTGCCTTCAACCGCACCTCCTCAAGTCGGTAAACCAGCCGGCGTAACTCCCGATATGTTCGCATGGGGCTTTCTACCGGTTTACCCTCTCGCGGAAAGCCGAAACCCGGGGCGAAGATCCGAAAGAGCACGGTTCCGATCGAGAAATCTCGGGTCAACTCGGGATGACTTAAAATGATGACCGAACAAGTACGGTATGATCGGACAATCCGAAGTCATCGAAAATGTGAGATTAACCCGGTAAACGTGAATCAAAAGTCGTAAAAGCCGCGAAACCCTAAAATTGACCGAAATGGCCGTATAGCCCCGGTTGATGAAAATATTCGGCTAGAATCAACCCGGATGACCTGAAAAGACCCGGTGATGACCGAAAAAGCCTAATACATGGTCCGCGATAGCCGTGTCAGCACAGATCGAAAAAGCCGTAACGAATGCCGTCTTTGACCGACGCCTACCGAAATGACTTCTTGGAAACCCTGAATGTTACAGAACACATGCGGGACTCCCGAGACCTTCAATTATGGACCATTCAAGGTCGTTCATCCAGCAGGCTTCGTGTTTTTACAGTTCGCGTGCGGCTCTCGCTTGAAAGTTACGGCAATATTCCAGAAATCATTGGTCCATTCTCAACTAACAAGGGGGGCTCCACCAATGTCCTTAGCTCATCTCCACGAGGTAGTTCGGATCAGATAACGGTCAAATAAAAGATATCTCCTATGGAATAAGAGTCTAGGGCTCCGAATCAAGCCAATTTGGCGTGTCTACAGCTTGCCTCGCCTTGATGTCGGCTTTGCAAGGGAATGGCATGTAGCGGAGCGGAGTGAAACGTAGAGAAAGCGTAGCGAAGCGAGATGGATCGTAGTGGAATGTAGTGGAGTGAAATAGTGATGGACTGAAAAGGTGGCATCAAGGTGTAGATATAGACACGCTCAACGACCAAATTCGGCAAGACGAATCTCTTCAAGTCTCTTGGTTAACCGCCATGTTTCATCAAGTCCTCCTATGTTCGATTGGTAAAAGATGTGCCATTGGCACGAGAGAAGGATAGCCAACCCCCAACGCGGTGGGGAGTCCCTGAAACATGGGTTCGTAGGTTCATCATCAGTCGGTAACCCGATCTTTGCGGTGTTCCTGTACTGTGACGGGCTAAAATTTTTTTAAAAAGAGATTTGTTTTGAAAAAGTAAAAGAATACCAATAAAGCACATTCGGGCTCTCTGATTCATTTAAGTCTTTCAAGAGAAAAGATTCAATTCGAAATGGAATGATCTCAGATTTCGAAAGGGAAATGTTTAAGCATAGACCGTGAAGATATTGACGGTGCAAGTTCTGACCAAATAGAAGGCCCTTGGCGGGATGAATTGACTGCCATGGTGGGATGAATAGCAAAGAAGTTGCAATGGCCATAGTGGTGAAAAGATTTCAGGGGACAAAGTGGTTACCGAACACAGTGGGATTAATAGACACGGTGGGATATTAGAGAGGTTGGTGGGACTAGAGATCATGATGGGCTTAGAGAACACGATAGGATTAGAAAACATGGTGGGATTTAGAATGATCGAGAGAGTGAGAAGGTGAAGTTTGGGAAATGTTGTATTTAATGATAAAACAAAATGTAATGCAATTAATGCTACATGATGCATGTTGGGCTCAAGAAAACAAAACAAAACTTGTTTAACAAATAGTTGAAGATATAGATTGTCTATGAGGTCAAGATACTCATTCGGGAACTATCGTCCCTCACAGCACAACCTTGGCTTATCCGTGAGCATTAGAGATGACCCGACCGTCGTAGATTTTGATGAAGGGGATCTCGGGTCAAGTCTTCTCCGTGCTCATGGTCTCCAACAAATAATGTATAAGATAATAACACACGACTAGCGACATATATGCTAGTCAGCAAGTTATGGGGGTTTCCCATGTTGATTCTTCTGTTTTCGCAAGCAATTCCTGTCTTTCATCAAAATGTTAGTTTCGAATGAACAATGATGTTCACTCGAGCTTAATAAAAATCAAGCATAAATGTATTTGATTTTACAAAATTTTTCTGAAATTTTTTTTTATGAATTTTTCTGATTTTTTCTTAATTTATTTGAGAAATTTTGGAAGAATTTGATCGAATGTGCCCCCGAACCAGGGGCGCGGCCTGCGCGCCCCCACTTTGGGGGCGCGGCCTGCGCGCCCTAGGTTGGGGGGCGCAGCCTGCGCACCCCCACTTTGGGGGTGCGTTCGATATCCCAGTTTCCTGTTTTGACCGGATCCGAATCCGGTTCAAATCGGGACCGATTTCCCCTATATAAGCACCTCTTAGGACGACCAAATCGTCCTACCAACACCCAGGATGGATCCTCCTTTGAAAAAGCAGTGTGTTGGCTCGGTTCGAGGTATTTCAAGCGTCCCGGGTCATCTGAAGGCCAGAATCGGCGCCGACTTGGTAAGTTCGCTGCCAATTTTAGCTTTCAACCACTCTCTTTTTCTTTTTATTAAAAAAATTTTCTCTTACCTTCAGTTTGGGTGTAGGATTACCCAAACTTCCCTGGTCCTCGCCGGTATTGCTTTCCTCCCTGGCTTTCCGACTTGATTGACGTCCTCGGCTTGTCGGTTAGAGCGATTCTTCGAGATTGGGGCTTAACCGGGCTCTTGATCCATGCCAAGCAATATTCAGGCTACTCCCTTGATTTCGGTTTGATGGGAGTTCTTGTTGAGTTGTGGCACCCCGACACTCACACGTTCGTGTTCGGCAGCTTTGAGTGTACAGTTCTTCTTGAAGAAGCAGAGCTCCTTCTCGGCCTCCCTCGGACTAAGAAGGGAGAAACCGAAGGTATGTTCATCCCTTCAGGACCCCTCTCTTGCTTGGAATTCTTGCAGGATTTTGTCGAGGCTCGGCAGATCAGCACCTTGTTGGTCGGCAAGCGAATCAGTGTTCCCAAGTTGGTGGCTTGGACAATCTCTCTTCTGACGGCTCCTGGTCTGGATGAGGACTGGATTCTGCGCGGTGCAAAGGGTTTCACGGCTTGCCTTGTCGCGGTGTTCTTGTTTCCTGCGGAGGATGGTTTCCTGGAGGTTGATCAACTCTCGTGCATCCGCGGCATCTGGAGCGGTGCGCGGTTGGGGCCTTCAGTTCTGGGCTTCTTGTACTGCGGATTGTCCGTAGCATGCGTGGGCCGTCCTCCCTTCGGCAGTGCGCTTTTACTTGCTTGCTGGGCCGATCTTCACTTTAAGTTTGATCCAGCCGGTGAGGTGGCCACCAGGTCGTAGCTCTTCCGCCGTAGCCCCTTGTTCCCATATGCCGATGAGCTTGGCTTCGGCGAGAGAGTCACCAATAGGTGTACATCAGTGAAGAAAAGGCCGGACTGGCGTGCTCACTTTGCCTCCATGAACCGTTCTATCTTCTTGAACTCTTCTTCTTCCTTGATGCAGAAGGACTTCCAGGTGTGCTTTGTGCCCGGCGTTGATATCCGCCTGGTTACAGGTTCGGCCTTTGTGTTGTACAACGCTCACCGTTGCCACTCCCTGATCGGCTTGCCTCGGTACGAGTTTCCCAAGCTGTCCCACTTGCCACCTATCAAGGGTAGGTAGCTTGGCTCTGTGGATGACGAGGAGGAGGTGATCTCAGTCATTGCATTGTGGGAGACGAGTCGGGTGTGCCGCCCAAGCCTCCTGATTGAGGAGGACCCTGACCGGAAGCGCCGCCACATCTCTGCATTGAAGCTTCTACTTGCCTGAGAGTCTTCTTTTCCTGCTTTAACTTGTCAGCCACGTTGTTTTTATTTTGAATAAACAATGAATTATTTATAGCAAGTTTGAGTGAAAATTCAAAAGAAATTTACCTTGTTTCAAAAAAATGCAAGACAAATGTTGACAATTATGATGAATATGCCTTGTTATTTTTCAACAACTTGAATATTTTTTAACATGAAACAAGATATTTTTGAAAGGTTTTAACATGCCTTTTTTCTTTAGGTAATTTTTCAGAGCAAACCATGAGTCTGATGAATTTTCTTTCGGTGACTCCTTGATCGGCTCGATTTTTTGAACGACTTGGCGCTTTCTGAAATTTTCGCCATTTTTATCAGTTTTGCTTCTGAAAAATACATTTTCAGCCATTTCTGACTAGTAAATGTATAGAATTTTCTCCTAACCCCTGAAAAATGTTAGCTAGTGATGATAAAAAACATGAATATGTCTAGATAATTTAGCAATTGAGACATTCAAAGTTATGTGAAAAGAGGGATTTTTGGTGAGAATTTAAAGAGAATTTTTCTTCACAAAATTATTTTGAGCAAACCGTGCATCAGATCGGAATTCTTTCAGTGGCATTGCGATCAGCTCGATTTTGTAAACCTTGAGTGATATTTTCAAATTTATCCTATTTTCACATTTTTACTCTCTATAAATACCCCCTTGGGGTAAGAATATCTCACTTCCACCTGTTCACTATCTCTCCTCGCACTAGAAGCTCCAGAGTTCCAAGTCATATCCGGAGTCTGAAACTCCGTCAAAGGTTAGTTCCCCCATTACAAAAAATGTAGATTGGCTTATGCTCTTCGATTTGGTTCAAGTTTCACGCGATTCAGAGTTGATTTGACGAAGTTATCGCGAAAATAAGAATCAAGCAGGTGAGAGGGTGCGGTCAACGCAAAAATGTTGACCGCGCCCTCGGACCGGGGGCGCGCTGAGCGCGCCCCTAGTTCAGGGACGCGCAGTCCGCGCCCCCAATATTAGGGCGCGGTCTGCGCGCCCTCACTCTTCTCTCAGAAAAGGGGCGCGCAGAGCGCGCCCCTATTGTGAGGGCGCGCTGAGCGCGCCCTCCCTCTCCAAAGGAGGGGAGGGCGCGTTCGGCTAATTTTATATATATATATATGAAATAAATAAAAATGTATGTAACAATGTTTAATATCAACTTCCCTTTTGGCACAGATGCCGAGACGTGTTCGCCGCCATGACTCCGATTCTGAGGAGCCCGAGCTTCCGGCAGTCCGAGAGGTACATTTTATTTTCCTGCACTTAATGATTAGCTCCTTTGCATTTTGTCAATAATAATTGAGTGAACTAATGAAATGATTCTATTGCAGGCTTGGATAAAATCCCGTATCTCGTGGGACCTGGTGCATGCTGCCTACCTAGGCCTACCGGACTTCCAGCAGGTTCGGTTAGAGGAGATGGGGTTTGGGCCCATCCTCCGGGTGACTCCTTTTTGGGAGGACCTACCACTGGTGCAGGTCCTCCGTGAGTCCTGGGACCCAGACTCCTTTGTGTTTCTCTGTTCCCATGGGGGCACATGGTGCCCTCATTAGAGGATGTTGCACACATCACCGGTCTTCGTGTTTACGGTAGGCCGGTGGTGTGTGCCACCTCTTCTGACTATTCGCGGGAGTTCCGGGCCCTCTTCGCATATGAGCCTGAGTTCGACCCGGAGGATGGCCTACGCACTATCGCCAGACTAGAGGCTGGTGAGATGGTAGGCTTGGTGGATGCCGAGCGTGTCCGTGGCGAGAGCCAGGACAGCTTCTTCTGCCGCATGGTCGGCCAGGCTGCAGCGGCATTTGCGGGTTACCTGGCTCTTTAGAGGCGGATGTAGACCTGCGCCGCTTCCTCCTCTTCTTCTTCGGGCGCCTTCTGTTGGGCTCGAAGACGGACCGCATCCATCTGCGGTTCCTCCCTTTGCTTGCTGACCTGGAGCAGGTTGGCACGTACGCGTGGGGGGCAGCGATGCTCGCCCATTTGTTCTGTGGCCTCCAGCCTGAGGCGGGTTCTGTTTCGGTTGCCGGCTTCTCTCCTTTTCTTCAGGTGACTTTTAGCAGCTTTCCTTTCTTGTACACTTGTGTTGCTCTGCTTTGCTCTGACGAGTTGTGCCTTTTACAGGTCTGGAGCTACCTCTACTTCCCCCTGGGTCGGGTACAGCAGTCCTACCCCGACATCCTCCCCCTGATGGCTCGTTGGGAGCCTATCCGCCCTACTGGTGGTCATCGCGGCCGATTGGCTTCGATTCGTGCACGTATTCTCCGCTTCCTACACACTGAGGTATGTGTTTAATTTGTGTATCAATATTCTCCTGTTGAAATAATAATCATGATTTTGCTTCCCACAGGTGTGTTGGAGGCCATATCTCATGACCGATGACCATCTCCAGCCCTGGATTGCCCACGCTGGTCGTGTCTTCGGCCGCGATCTTCATCTTCTGTGCGTCAATGAGCTGGCGCCACTGTGGCTTCAGTTCTCGGCACGTGCCCTTGGTCTGGAGCAGGACTGGTTGGAGCCTCCTCCTCCACTTCCCCTAGTTGGTGCTTCTCCCAGGCGCCTTCTCCTCCCCGTGGACTGGGTGGAGAGGAACCACACCTCGATCACTTTGTGGTATGAAGGTGGCGAGGTAGTTATTGGCTGGGTAGAGGATAGCCGAGACTACCTTCGCCGATACGCGGAGGCGTACGGCCACTTGTTCATTCCAGAGGGTCAGGTAAATGCTTCTCACTCTCCTTGAATTATGTGTTGTTGTTCTCTTCTGACCTTTATGTCATTTCAAGAGGCTCGGGCTCTACTGCTACGCCAACAGCTGGAGATTGTTGACCTTCAGCAGGAGGTGGCCACTCTTCGCGGCATGCTGGAGACTGAGGTAGACATTGCCTTTGACCTTCATTTGTATCCTCAACATATGATTGCCTTGATGTGTTTTTCTTCTGTTCACAGCGGAAGGCTCGTGATGAGGGTTCACCTCCTTCTCTGTCGAGGGAAGAGGTGGCTGAGCTCCGCCAGCGTCTTAGTGAGGCGAGAGAGGCCTTGACGACCAAGGAAGGAGAGGTATCTTTCATTGTTGTCTATTCTGGTTGTTGATTTTTCTTGGTTCATATACTTCCTCTTCTCCCAGGTTGTCGAGCTTCAAAGTAGCTTGTCCTCCCGTATCCAATCCTTGGAGTCTGAGGTGGAGACATTGCGGTCTGCCCCAGCCGATCTTCATTCCCAGATGATCGTCTCAGATCTCCGCCTTCAGCACGAGAGAGCCATGCGCGAGATGGAGCGCCAACATAGCCAGGCCATGCGATCTCTGGAGCAGATGCACCTGCAGGCACAGGTTCGTTTGTCGGCAGCAGAGGCGACATTGCAGGTTTACCGCCAGGGCATCCCTCCACAGCCGAGTCAGAGTTTCACCCATCAGAGCAGCTCCCATCGGAGTGGCACGCATCGGAGTGGTGGCGTTGCTCGTAGTCGGGGTCACCACGGGCGGAGCCAGCAGGGGCAGAGTGGCCAGAGCCAGAGCCACGAGCACGGTGCTTCTGCGTTCCTGGCCACTTCTTCAGAGCGTCGCCGCAATGAGGCGGCTGCAGCAGCTTTGGCGGACACGGCTACCATGCCTCCTCCACATGGTCATTCTCCTGGAGGGGGTAGCAGCAGGCACTGATTTCTGTAGCAGGCTTAGCTTTTCTGATGTTGTAGCTGCTTTTCTTCTTTGTTGTAGCACTTAATGGCATAATCAGATCTTCACTTGTTTGCTTCAGTGTTTATTTGATCTGTTGGCGAGATTCTCACCCCTCCTTGACTTGTGTTTCTTTTCTGAAATACTCAATAGAAGGGTTAAATCGGTTCTATGGCTTACCCCCTTGCCTATTGTTATCTTGCCTTGCTTATATGTCAAGGGGGCAGCCTTATCAACCAGGTAGAATGTACAAAATGACAGACAAGGTAAAAGTTGAGAGAGCTTACCTGCTATGGTGAGAGTCGCTCCCTTCTTGATCTCAGAATCCTGTCGTTGAGAGAACTTTCTTCTCTTATTTTAAAGTCCCTGAAAACACTTGATAAAAGATGATTAGATCTTCACAATGACTCATCCCTTTGCCTATTATGGCCAACTTTGACTTAGGTCAAAGGGAGGAGCCCTCTTAATGGGGTGATAATGAAGGTAAATATGCAATGCGGAAATGAAACATGCAAGACATAAAGATAAACATGAATGCTAGCAAAAGCAAAAATCAAGGTTATGCCAAGTTAGATGATGCATTTTTTTTAGATTTTTGGAAACTATTCAATTTTTTTTGTTATTTTTGAAGATATTCAATTGTTTTTTTTTTGAAAACATTCAATTTTTTTTTTGAATTTTTTTGAAAATATTTGATTTTTTTGGGTTTTTTGAAAATATTTATTTTTTTGGATTTTGTGGAGAATGTGCCAGTATTGAGACCATTCATCGATCTTTGAGTGTTGATCAAGATTCAAGCAATAAGCACCACGTGTGAATAAGGTTCCTTACCCAGAATCTTTCTTGCCCTCTTCTCTTGATCGGTTTGGATTCCCCCTGAGTTTGGATAGTTTACCCTACCCTAGGGATTTTAAGATGGAAGAATAATAGAAGAAGTCTTTGATAGGATTTGGGGGTGTTGAGGAGGGTTTCTCTACTCATGCCCAAATTGCTCGTTGGGGTTCGGCCTCTTCGGGTCTTTTCTACATGTGACACTTACTTAGACAAGTCTTTGACCCGTGGGGTCATTGCCCATCTTTTGGTGCATTTTCTTCATTTTCTATTCTTTCGGGTACTCATTCAGATAGGCCCATATTTGTTTAAACCTGTGGGGTTCATTGCCCATCTTTTGGCACCCTTTTGCACCCTATGAGACGGCCTCCTACTAAGGCGGCGGGCATTTTCGATACTATCCTCCTCTAGTCCCCTTCACCTATTTTGGACCGAACAGAAGAGAATAGGGTAAGGTTTCCTTTCTGCCTTCGGGGTTCTGCCTTGCCTCTCTCGAGTGTTGGGCTATCCAGATTCTGGGATCGGGAGGTGTTGTGCGTGCAAGGTGATGTCTACCCTTGACTTCTAGCTAACACCCTTGGATCGATGACTTAATATCATACAAGAAATTCTCCATATTTTTTTTTCTAAGGAAAATGTTTTTTGAGGTAAACGCCGTTCCATGGATGATTCAATTTTTCTCCATCGGCGTTGGTTAGCTCATATGCATTGCCTGGATATTTTTCAGTTATAACAAATGGCCCTTCCCAATTAGGTTGCAACTTGGAGCGGGGACCACCCGGCTTAACGAATATATGTTTAACTACCATCTCACCGATTTCGAACTTTCTCTCTACCACCCTCTTTTGATAAAACCTTTTCAATCAGTTCTGATAAGTCCGGGCATGCTCGGAGGCAGCCAACCTTCTTTCATCTAGGAGTTCAAGTTGTGCAAGGAGAGATTCTTGTCTCTCATCGACAGGGATGTCCCTATCGAGTTGAACTCGGAGTGATGGAAGAAGTACTTCGTATGGGACCACTGCTTCCATCCCATATGCGAGAGCATACGTGGTTTGACCAGTGGGGGTCCGTACAGAAGTACGATAAGCCCATAGGGCATTTACAAGCTTATCTGGCCAGTCTGCGAACTTGCTAGACTTACAGGTTTTCTTGATGATTTTAATCAAAGTTTTGTTGGTGGCTTCTTCTTGACCATTGCCTTGCGGGTAATAAGGAGATGAATGATGCAATGCAATGCGGTACCTGTTGCAAAGATCACGCAGATCTTGAGAGAGAAATTGCGGTCCGTTGTCGGTGACGATGTCGCTGGGTATCCCGAACCTGGCGATGATGTTGCGTTTGATGAAGGAGCATAGTGTTGATGCCTTGATCTCCACGAACGCTTTCGCTTCTGCCCACTTGGTGAAGTACTCTGTTGCCGTCAGGATGAACGATTTGGAACGGATTTCAGAGTTAAGATCACTTAGAGGGCCAATGATATCGAAAGCCCACATGGCGAAGGGCCATGGGGCATGAATCGAATGAAGGGAAGATGCGGGAGAATGGATCTTATCGGCATGAATTTGGCAAGAATGACAGTGCCGGACAAAGATGGAGCAATCCTCTTCTAGGGTTGGCCAATAATACCCCTGCCTGATGATTTTCTTGGCAAGAGCTTGAGCATTGACATGGCCTCCACAGACCCCGGAATGTGCTTCCTTAAGCACCAATTCTGCCTCTTCTTCATCAATGCATCTCAATAAAATTCCACTCAGGCTCCTCTTGTAGAGCACCCCTCCTAGGATGGTATACCTCTGGGATACTCTCCTGATGGCCTTCTTTTCTTTTGCATTTGATCCAGGTGGATATGTCTGATCTTGACAATACCTTGCAATCTCATCAAACCAAGGCCTCTCACCCTCATCAAACTCCTCCAACTCGATTAGCGAAATATCCTCTTTCTGCTCTAGATACTCCTTCCTGCCAAATCTCTCCTTAACTTTCAGAAATCGCCCATCCTTCATCGCTGGCATCGACCTTCTATGGACATGAATAGTCCGCACCTGTCTACCTAGCGGGACTGATAGAGATGAAGCTAAGGAGGCAAGGGCATCAGCAAGGATGTTCTGAGCTCGAGGAACATGGACGAAAGTTAGTTTGGAAAAGAGCTTGATGTAGCAAGAGGTGAGTTCTTGGTAAGGTTTGAGGTTTGGATGAGAAGTTCGGTATTTGGTTAGGACTTGGCGAAGAATTAGTTGGCTATCACCTATCACCCTCAATTCCGTGGCACCATAGAAATGAGCGGCCTCCAGCCCGGCCAGCAAGGCTTCATATTCAGCTATATTGTTGGTTGCTGGGAAGTCAAGCTGAAATGCCTGTGGAATGGTGACACCCTCGGGTGATAGAAGGACGATTCCTATTCCCTTACCGTGTGAATTCAGAGCCCCGTCAAAATATAACGTCCAAAGGTGGGAAGATCGGATCAACATTAGTTCGTCATCCGGGAGCTCCGATTGGACCGGGTCAAAGAGGGGTATAGGGTGATGGGCTAGATGTTCGGCAATGACATAGCCCTTAATCGCCTTCTGGGGGACATAGGTGATATCAAACTGGGAGAGGAAGCTCTACCAACGACCTAACCGATCAGTTAGAACAGTTTTCTCCAGAAGGAATTTGATGGGATTGATGCGGGCGATGAGATTGACCTCATGAGCTAAGAAATAGTGTTTAAGCTTCTGAACTACCCAGACTAGTGCAGCACAGGTCTTTTCCACTACAGTATACTTCTGCTCACATGGATCAATGATCTTTGACAAATAGTAAGTTGCCTTCTCTTTCCCTTCTTCATCAACATGTGCAAGGACTGCCCCAAGAGAATTCTCCAAAATCGAGATATATAAAACTAAGGGCTTGCCAGGGACTGGTGGTCTAAGCACAGGGGGACTAGCCAGGTATCTTTTCAAACCATCGAATGCATCCTGGCACTTCGAATCCCATTTGAACTCGGCCCCCGCCTTGGTCAACTCATAGAAAGGTTTACACCTTTGGGAGTGTTGTGAGATGAACCGGCGGACAAACTGTAGCCTCCCGATTAATCCTCGAAGTTCTTTCATATTTCTCAGAGGAGGCATACCAATGATTGCCTTGGCCTTGTTTGGGTCGATCTCTTTGCCCCTTTTGCTCACTATGAACCCCAACAGTTTTCCTGAGGATACTCCAAACGTGCATTTCTTTGGGTTCATCTTCAATTTATATTCCCTAGCCCTTTGTAAGACCTTTCTTAACACTTCCGGATGATCTTCTCGGCTTTTGGACTTAACGACCAGGTCGTCCACGTACACCTCTACAAGGGTATGCATCATGTCATGGAAGATAGCCATCATTGCCCTCTGATAGGTAGCACCAACATTCTTCAGTCCAAAGGGCATGACGACATAGCGATAGGTTCCCCAAGGTGTGGTGAACGAGGTCTTCTCCTGGTCCTCTTCGGCCAACCGGATTTGATTATATCCAGAATAGCCATCCATGAATGACAACATCTCGAATCCAGCAGTGTTATCAACCAATACGTCAATATGAGGTAGAGGAAAGTCATCTTTAGGACACGCTCGGTTCAAGTCCCTGAAGTCTATACAGATCCGAATTCGGCCATCCTTCTTCATGACAGGAACTATGTTTGCCACCCATTGCGGATAAAGGACGACCTTAATGAATCTTGCTTGATGTAACTTGTCGACCTCCTCTTTCATCTTAAGTGCAACATCAGGGTGGAATCTCCTTAATTTTTGCTTGACTGGGGTAACTCCAGGTTTCAAAGTTAGACGATGTTCAACTAACGAGTTGTCTATCCCCGGCATGTCTTCGTATGTCCATGCGAACGTGTCCTTATATTCTTTCAAAATTTTAATTAAACTCTGTTCCTCAGTGGGAGTGAGGTTTGCGCTTAGGAGGATTGTCTTGGGATCTTCTGGTGTTCCAAGATTCAGTTCTTTTGTCGGTTCATCCACCGTGGCTAATGGTTCTTCAAATCTTTTAAGTCCAGATGCATACGCATCAGCCAAGTCCTCAATTCCAACCTCGAAATCCGGATCTTTTTACGATAAGACCTCGTAAACTCCCGATTGTATGATCTACATTGAATTCATCCTCATATTGGATTTCATTAAGCTGGATAACATTTTCTAAAAAACTTGGCGACCTTGCACATTCCTTGCATTTTTGAGCTATTTGTTGGAGATATCTTTACGGCACACGTTTACCTCGAATTTTCTTCTTTCCTACCCTAACTACTCCTAAAGAAGACGGAATTGAAAAGGTGGTATTAACAATGGGTGAAGGATCGAGCGGATCGATCGGTGAGTTGGAGAAGAGGGGTCCCTGGTTGGGAGCACCCTCCGAGACAAGTAGAGACGTCTCCTCAATGGAAAACTGAGTTTGTGAGAGGACGTTTTTTTTGGGTATTTTGGGTATTTTCAATAACAAAAAGGGAATGAGCCGATGTGGCTCGAGCAAAAATAGAAAGCTTAAGTAAATGGAAGAAAAATGGGCTCGCGGGCCCGATGATGACAAGAAATGGGCAGATAGGCCCAAAGCTGGTGAAAAGATCAAAGGGGCACGTGGGCCCAAATGGTGGGCACGCGGGCCCAAAGCAAGAAAATAAATCTAAAGGGCACGTGGGCTCGACTGGTGGGCACGCGGGCCCAAGTTTGTTGGATTGGAATGGGCATAGAAGCCCAGTGGAGTAAGAAGATTTGAATGGGCTCTCAGGCCCATTGATCAGTTCAGGTGGCCATTTTGGCCCAGAAGTGGGAATTGGGCTAGGTAGCCCATCAAGTGAATCCAAGAGGGATAGAGTGAGGATTTTGAAATACGTGACCGTAGGATACGGCTCACGCGGGATGTTGTTTGGAGGTGGGTTCGAGTGGACAAGTTGTTTAGAGATGGACTTGCCCTTGGCTGGTTCTTCCTCCTCTATGAACAACCGAGCCAAAGATGAACTCAGGTTGTCCACTTCCTCCTCTTGCTCTGGTGCCTTCTTCCTCTTGACTTGTTCTTCTTCTTTGTCCCCGGCCATCATCATGGTCTCCCCTTTGATAAAGAATTTTTGGAGTCCCATGGCATTTTTTGGCCGGTAGACCATCCGCGGAGTGAAACTTGGCTCATAGCCAAGCCCGTGTCTCTTTGGTCTTTGTACGGCTTCAATGGGGTGCACAACCCCCTGCAGTTCCTTTCCCAGCCCCTTTCCTGACTGATAGCCCATCCCTTTCATCATCTGCCACGCAACTGAATCTGGAGGCGTCGTCAATACCATGACCTCAGGTAGCTCTGTAGTTGAAACCAATGGCTGGGCAGATTTTGATATTGGTAGTGCAGAAGAGGGGTCATCCACGTCATTCAGAATGGGGATGTTGGTTACTTTGATCACCTGGCCCTTGTATGGGAACTTCAGACACTGATGATTAGTGGAGGCAACAGCTCCTATTGCCTCAAGGTACGGGCGTCCCAAGATAGCTTTGAATGTAGGGTCTAATTCTAGGACGTGAAACTCGGCGGTGATAGCACACGGCCCGAGCCCTACTTTCAATGTAACCACCCCTCGTGCCGGCTTCCGGGAGTTGTCATATGTGGTCACCGTGACGGCAGAAGGCTCGATTTCTTCATCGGAGATGCCGCAAAGTTGCAATGTTTCTGGCGGCATGACATTTATGGATGCTCCGGTGTCAATCAAGCAGGACTTGATCTCCACGCCTCAGATGACTACTGCAACGCGCAAGGCGTACTTTCTGATCTCTGGCCGTGCCAACTCCTCCTGTGTAAAGGTGAGTGTCGGATGTTCACTCCTCGGGGTCAGGACAGTAATGATCTTCTCAGGCGGGAGGTCCTCATTGACCATGACCCGCTGCAAATATTGTTGTAGGATGTCCTGATGGTTCTTTGACCTCTTTATTAGCTCCAGGATTGAAATCCGTGCCGGCATTTTGTCCAAGTGCTTCAATAGGTCATATGCCGTGCCGGGCAACGGTTCTTCTACCACCTCCTCTTCTGCTGTTCTGTGGTTGTATCCCGACACTGGGGAAGACCCTTTGGAACATCCTCCCGCTATGAAGTACCGGCGCCAGCGTGGTAGGGGGAAGTGGTGATGATAGTGATGGTAGGGTTGGTTGGTAGGTTGAGGAGCCCATGGTAGGTAGGGGTGGTGAGGATCGGATGATGAGGGGTCGTGGATTGGTGGAGGCCGGTATGTTGGGTGATGGTTGGGGTGTTGGTGGTGATGGTCTAATGATGAGGGGTCGTGGGGTGGCGGTGGATCGGTAGGTTAGGTGATGTCTGGGGTGCTGGTGGCGGGCTAATGATTAGATGCCGGGGGAGATTAATGGTGGTTGGTGGGTTAGGTTGGGGGGCTAGGTGGGAGGCTGGTGGCGGGCTAAGGATTAAGCGTCGTGGAGGGTTAATGGTTGGTGAGGGTAGTGGTGTTTGGATAGTTTGTGGGCTGGGGGAAGCTCTCGGTATGGAGAGTATGGTGCGGTTTGTAGGTGGGGTTGGTATGGCGGGCATGGAGGTGATTTGATCCTCGACCTGCCAACCCTGGGAATGGTGGGTTGACTCCTCGATGGCGGAGTGGACGAGGCCGAGTCGTTGGTTTGGTGGTGCTGGTGCCGGTGCTTGTATGGGTGCATGTACCGGGAGCGGATCTTGGACTATGCCCAGGACGGGCTGCTGTTGTACTTGTTGTCGCCGTGGTTGATTCTGACGTGCCTTCATTGCTTGAATAGACTCCCCCATCTGTCCCCAGTCGATGTTCCCCTGATCGTTGAGGTCATGAATGTAATCTTTAAACTGGAAACAGACATCCACCGTGTGCCCAGGATATCGATGATAAGAATAGTACTTGGTTGTGTCAACATTGGCCGGCCATCCTTCTCTCCTTTGGAAGTTCCAACTGCTGTTCAGCCATCAATGCATTAAAGATATCGGTGAGGGGGAATGGCAGTTGAGGATAGTATTCTCTCTTGGGTCCCCCCTCCTAAGTCGGTTGGCTGGTGGTGGCACTTGGTTGTAGGCTTGTTGTTGTGGTTGGGGTCGGTTGTAGACATGTTGTTGTTGAGGCGCTTGGTTGTAGGCATTTGGGGGCTGGGGCGCTCGGTTGTAGGCATTTGGTTGCTGAGGCGCTCGGTTGTAGGTGGGATGCTGTGTTGGAGCTCGGTTGGATGCAAGATGCTGGTGGGGCTGAGGAGCTGGTTGAGGAGTTGGGCGGTATTGTTGATTGGGTGGTGGGTTACGGTATTGGCTTTGGCGATAACCACCCTGGTTACCCATGGCATTGATGCTCTCATTGTTTACTACCCCTTCGATGGTGGGTCCTACAGGTGTAGGCTTTCTAGTGTTACGGGGCTTGGTGTCGAACGGGTTGATCATGGATGCATCCTTAAAGTGGGCTTGGAGGTAGCGAGCGCTATCACACAACTCACTCATGGTTGTTGGCGGTGCATGATCAGGAGGTTGCGAAGATTGGGTGTGGTGTTCCCTATGAGCATCCTCACCTGCTCCCCCTCTGAGATGGTATCTACTAGCCTCTCAGCCATTCCCCTCCACCGATCAGCAAATCTGGCAAAGTCCTCATCCGGTCTCATCTTTTTGGCAATCAAATCAGTTATTGAGTAGGCTGGCCCCACCCGATCCTTGTACCTCTGTAGAAACTTTGCCTTGACGATGTCGAAATCTGCCGCCTCAATGGAATCAAGAGAATAGAACCAGTCCAGGGCGGATCCCTCCAATGACTGACGGAATAGGAAGGCAAGGCCTTTGCGGTCATTTTTCCAGAATGCGGAGTCATAGAGAAAGCTTTTTAGATGGTTGAAAGGATTACCAGTCCTGTTGTAACGTTGGAAGACTGGTATCTCTGAAGGAGGAAGGTGTAGAACTGGGAAGGATGGGACAGAGATTTCAGGGATGGCTTTAGAATCGAGGCGATGCCTCATTTCTTCGAAACGCTCATCCATCTGGTTGAGTTTGTTCATTAATGCCTGGGTGAGGCTAGATTCCTGAGCCACAGGAGCAAAGTGTTTAGGTGGATGAGTTGGAGGAGGTAGGTTGGAAACAGGAATTGGAACAGAATTATGTGAATACCCCATAATAGGGTGAGTGGAGACACGGCAGGGTTGCCCAGGAGAAGAGATGATTTTGGGCCTAACTGCTGATTGAGGTGGTGAGGGGGCTTGATTTCCCTCGACCGGATCTTGAGTGGCGGGCATCTTGCCTTTTGTCAAAGATTGCACAAGCGAAAAAGATTCGGGGTCTAGATGAAGAGATAGACCCTGGAGGAGTTGCTCCACGCTAAGTGATGCAGGTTGATGAGTAGGATTTTGAATTTCTGGCTCCCTGACGGCGTTGACATGGCCCTCTGGTTGGACCACGGGTTGCTGAAGCTCGTAGTGACCCGTCTCGTACTCCTCTTCTTGGCCGTAGTAGTCTGACATCCCGACGTGTCTTCCGGACCTTAGAGTGGGCATCCTGTCAAATTTCCTTACAAAATGGTTGAAAGAAAGCAAATGAAGGGTGTAAATGCAAAGAGAGTTTTTTTTTTGTTTGGTTATGGTTGTTTGTTTGATTTGATTTGGTTTCACTTTGGTTGTTTGACAAGCAAGTTGAACATAAAAATTAAAGGGATTTTTTTAGGTGTTTTGAAAGAGGAATTTTTTCTTTTCAAATGTTGTGAGCAAGCAAGTTATGTAAACAAGGTTTTAAAATGACTACTCGACAATTAATGTGTTGAAACCATAGATTAGATAGATTGTTAGCAATTGTTCACTCAAGTAAGTATGGTTCCTATTGCTCCAATCTTCAAGACCTAAGGTTGTCACTCAATCACCACGAGTAGGTACTTGGGTTCTTCGGGTTTTGGGAAGTGGTACAACCGGCCCAATCGTGCGGAGAGGAATACTCCACGGATGGGGGCTTACGGAGGTCTTGATGGAAACCACCAAATCAACTAGGAAGGAATATCCCCGAGAAGAGAGGTTAGAATCCACCAAGAAGGTGTTTGGAGGGTGAGGGTGTGTTGGGAGAGAGAGCCCCCGCCTCGAATGCCCTACGGATCGGAGCAAGTCCGGTACCCGATGCAAAAAGCTAATGCAAAAATGAAAAATGGAGGGTAGAAGGAGAAGAAGCAATCAATATGTAAACATGAATGAAAGCTATTAAATAAATCAAACAAGTGAATTCAAGCAAGGCATGTAATGATAAAGTAAAACAAATAACTAGCAACTAGCAACTAAAAGGAGGTTCACGCGGGAACCGGCTTGTGATGGAGTGTCCAAGTGGGGACAAATCTGAAGTTAGGGTAAAAGGATGGTCCACACGGGGACCGAATTGAAAATAAAGTGGCTCACGCGGGAGCCGAGTTTTGGAAAAGTAGGTGGTTCACGCGGGAACCGGTTTTTGAAGGGAAAATGGGTGGTTCACGCGGGAACCGGTTTGTTTGATTGAAAAAAAAGGAAAGGAGGGCCACGTGGGGCCAATCTAATTGGTGCAAAGGGGTGGTCCACGCGGGGACCGATCTGAAAGTAAGTTGGTTCACGCGGGAACCGGTTTATAAAAGGGTTTGGTTCACGCGGGAACCGGTTTTAATGAAGAAAGGGGTGGTTCACGC
This sequence comes from Cryptocoryne crispatula var. balansae, assembly GCA_036172225.1. Classification (NCBI taxonomy): domain Eukaryota; kingdom Viridiplantae; phylum Streptophyta; class Magnoliopsida; order Alismatales; family Araceae; genus Cryptocoryne; species Cryptocoryne crispatula. Next base: position 24,627,461 of record CM069928.1, read on the forward strand.
GGGAACCGGTGTAAGAGTTGAAAAAATGAAAAAGAGAGCCACGTGGGGCCAATATAAAGGTGCTGTAAAGAGGTGGTCCACGCGGGGACCGATCTGAAAATAAGTTGGCTCACGTGGGAACCGAGTTGGAAAAGAAAGGTGGTTCACGCGGGAACCGGTTTATAAGAAGAAAAGTGATTCACGCGGGAACCGGGTTGAAATGAATGACAAGCAAATTAAGTCCACATGGGGGACAATCTTAAAGAAAGAGTAAATAGCAAGTTTAAAGGTAAATTGACATGGAAGATGAAAGACAAGCCGGTTCACGCGGGAACCAAGTTGGAAAACAACTAGTTGCACGGTTGAATCAAGCTAGCACGGTTGAAGACATTGGTTGTCCCACCGTGGTCGCCAAAAAGCTGTCGACTCCAGAAACGGGTTCCGGATCGGCACCTCAAGATAAGGTGAAAGATGGAATAGGGGAAAGGGAGTGAATCGAAAAACACTCGGAAAGCGGTAAAATGTCCTCACCTCGGTCCCACACTCACATTGATCCCCGAACTTTCATCTCACGGCGTCGCTCGAGCACCGGAGATGGTTCGGGTCATGTGGGAGGAGAGTGAGAAGGTTATGAAATTAAAGCATGAAAAATGTGGTCGCCAGGAGCCGCGGGCTCCGCTTTATGGAATTGACAAATAAAAGAAGTTGAGTTGAATTGACCGTGTACCTTAGCGTGGGAGATCGGGATATGGGTTCAACCTTCTTCTTCTTCGGCCGGCCGATGAAGAAGAGTCTCCAATTAATGCTAGCTTGTTCAACCTGTGCAACTAAAAAAAATAAACCAAGTGAAGAAGATAATTAGAACTATGGGAAGTGTAGTAACTGTAGAGAGAAGATGAGAAAGAAGCAATCGGAATCGAACTCACCGGATTGGGGTGAGCCTTAACCCCTTTTTTTGTATTTTTTTTTTTTTGATTATGTAAAAATGATGCAAATAAACTGAAATATGCTTTAAAACAGTAAATTAACTGATTTAAATGAGTTGAGAAAGCTTATGGAATGGATCGGCTTGAGTTGAAGCCGAGTTGGTTGAGAAAAGGCCGGTTCGGGTAGCTTTGCACCCTTCTGGCATGACTTCGGTGCAGAGGATGCTACGGACGACCCCGATGTTAGAATCGAGTTCCGTTTGTTGGAGTAGACGGAGGACTCAGAGAGGAAGAGTTCCTATGTTGATGACTTCTCCAAAATCCCCCGTTATAAGTCAGTAAAGATTATGAAAGTGGGAGGATATTGAAAACAGAACCTGGATGCGTGCCCTCAGTGTAGCAACTGCCATGAATAAACGGCAAGTCGGAATGGAGTGCCGTCAGTTGGAGACGAAAGAGAACGAAGAGAGGAACAATTTGTATGTTGAAGACTTTTGCAGCAGAAGCCTCCGATTTTCTTCAGAAGTCGATTAAGATGGATGGTTGATGAAGAACACCCGGATCGAGCCTTCTCCTTCACCTTGGGATCGATTTCTTGACTTCGGATCGCCTTTGGACATCGGGAAGGCTTTGGAGAAGAGCTTGGACGACCTCTGGACGAGCTAGGCACCGGGGGTAAAACCTTGGGTCGCTGAGAATGGCCCTCAATTTATAGGGGAAGGAAGCCGGTGCAAAATTTAGAAACTGTACCGACCGCGCCCCCTCTTTTCAAAGAGGAGGAGGGCGCGCAGGGCGCACCCTCAAACCAGGGGCGCACAGGGCGCGCCCCCAGTTCGGGGGCACGGTCTGCGCGCCCCCCTGTTTCAAAGGAAGTGGGGGCGCGTTATGCGTCTCATTGCTAAAAATCGATGGAAACTTCCGGAAATTGCTAAAAATCGACTTGACATATGTAACGCGCCCCCGAACCGGGGGCGCGGTACAAATGATCGAAAATCCTCCGCAGAAACCTTCCAAAAATCCGGTTTAGAAGGTGTTAATCGGGGTAATTTGCAATTTAAAGAAATTGACCGCACCCCCGACTTTCAAAGGAACCGAGGGCGCTCAGGGCGCGCCCCCGGTTTGAGGGCGCGCAGGGCGCGCCCCCGGGTTGAGGGCGCGCCCCCGGGTTGAGGGCCCCCGGGTTGAGGGCGCGGTACACTCTCTCTCCTGCGCGCGTGTTTCGCGAGCCGTATCTTGCAAACGGGATGTCCGATTCGGCTCCCGTTTGTCGCGTTGGAAAGAGTGCCTTCAACCGCACCTCCTCAAGTCGGTAAACCAGCCGGCGTAACTCCCGATATGTTCGCACGGGGCTTTCTACCGGTTTACCCTCTCGCGGAAAGCCGAAACCCGGGGCGAAGATTCCGATCGAGAAATCTCGGGTCAACTCGGGATGACTTAAAATGATGACCGAACAAGTCCAGTATGATCGGACAATCCGAAGTCATCGAAAATTTGAGATTAACCCGGTAAACGTGAATCGAAAGCCAAAAGCCGCGAAACCCTAAAATTGACCGAAATGGCCGTATAGCCCCGGTTGATGAAAATATTCGGCTAGAATCGACCCGGATGACCTGAAAAGACCCGGTGATGACCGGAAAAGCCTAATACATGGTCCGGGATAGCCTTGTCAGCACAGATCGAAAAAGCCGTAACGAATGCCGTCTTTGACCGATGCCTACCGAAATGACTTCTCGGAAACCCTGAATGTTACGGAACACATGCGGGACTCCCGAGACCTTCAATTATGGACCATTCAAGATCGTTCATCGAGCAGGCTTCGTGTTTTTACAGTTCACGTGCGGCTCTCGCTTGAAAGTTACGGCAATATTCCGGAAATCATTGGTCCATTCTCAACTAACAAGGGGGGCTCCACCAATGTCCTTAGCTCATCTCCACGAGGTAGTTCGGATCAGATAACGGTCAAATAAAGGATATCGCCTATGGAATAAGAGTCTAGGGCTCCGAATCAAGCCAATTTGGCGTGTCTACACCTACCAGGAGCTCACCACCTACTTCATCAAGCTATTCTTTAAACTCACCTTTGTCCATGTCCCTCGTTCTCAGAATATCCTCACCTATGCCTTAGCTTCACTAGCTTCATCTCTATCTGTCTCACTAGGCAGGGAAGTGCGAACTATCCACATTTGTAAGAGGACAATTCTAGCAATCGAGGATGGACATTTTCTAAAGGTTAAGAAGAGGTTCAATAGAAAGAAATACTTAGAACATAAAGAAGAAATATCCTTAATTGAGTTGGAAGAATTAGAAGAAGGTGAGAGACCTTGGTATGACGAGATTGCGAGGTATTGCCCAGATCAGTCATACCCGCCTGGTTCAACCACCAAATAAAAGAAGGCAATTAGAAGAGTATCCCAAAGGTATACAATCCTAGGAGGAGTGCTCTATAAGAGAAGCCTAATCTTACTCAGGTGTCTTGATGAAGAAGAAGCCGAGTTGGTGCTGAAGGAAGCACATTCTGGAGTGTGTGGTGGTCATGTGAATGCCCAAGCCCTTGCTAAGAAAATCATCCAAAAACGGTATTATTGGCCAACTCTAGAAGAAGACTGCTCCATCTTTGTCCGGCACTATCATTCATGTCAACTCCATGCCGACAAGATTCACTCTCCCGCATCTTCCCTTCATCCAATTCATGCCCCATGGCCTTTTGCCATGTGGGCTTTTGATATCATTGGCCCCTTGAGTGACCTCAACTCCGAAATGCGCTCAAAATCATTCATTCTGACGGCAACGGAGTACTTCACAAAGTGGGATGAAGAGGAAGCATTCATGGAGATTAAAGTGTCAACAGTCTGCTCCTTCATCAAGCGCAACATCATTGCAAGGTTCAGGATCCCCAGCGACATCCTCACTGATAATGGGCCACAATTTCTCTCTTAAGATCTATGTGCTCTTTGCAACAGGTATTATATTTCATTGCATCATTCATTACCATACTATTTTCAAGGCAATGGTCAAGCAGAAGCCACCAACAAAACCTTAATCAAAATCATCAAGAAATCTTGTAAGTCTAGCAAATTTGGTGACTGGCCTGATAAGCTGGTAGATGCTCTATGGGCTTATCGTACTTCTGTAAGGACTCCCACTAGACAAACCCCGTATGCTTTGGCATATGGGATGGAAGCAGTGGTCCCCTACGAAGTATTACTTCAATCTCTCCGAGTTCAGCTCGACAGAGATATTCCTGTTGATGAGAGACGAGAATCTCTCCTTGCACAGCTTGAACTCTTGGATGAAAGAAGGCTAGCCGCCGCCGAGCATGCCCGGACTTATCAGAATAGACTCAAAAGGTTTTATCAAAAGATGGTGGTCGAGAGAAAATTCGAGATCGGTGAGATGGTAGTCAAACGCATATTCGTTAAGCCAGGGGGTCCCCGCTCCAAGTTGCAACCTAACTGGGAAGGGCCTTTTGTAATCACTGAAAAGTATCCAGGTAATGCATATGAATTGACTAATGCAGATGGAGAAAAATTGAATCATCCTTGGAATGGAGTTTACCTCAAAAAGTACTTTCTATAAAATGGAGAAACCACTGGTATAATCTCAAATCATCGATCCTAGGTTGTTCGTGAGAAGCCAAGGGTAGGTACCATCCTACACACACAACACCTCCCGATCCTAGAATCCAGATAACTTGACACTTGCGAAAGGCAAGGAAGAAATCTAGAAACGGAAGGAGTACTCTTACCCTATTCTCTTCTACTCGGTCCAAGATAGGGAGAGAAGATTAGAGAGGGGTAGTATCGAAAACACTCGCCACCCTAGTAGGAGGCCGTCTCAGAGGATACAAAAGGGGGACAAAAGATAGGCAATGAACCCCTCAGGTTAGAAAAAGAAGAATAATCAACCTGTCTGAATGAGTACCCAGAATGATAGTCAAGGTAAAAGGCACTAAAAGATGGGCAATGTCCCCACGGGTCAAAAACCTGTCTAAATATGTGCCACATAGAAAAGAGCAAAAAAATAAGAGAGACCCAAAGAGGCCGAACCCCAATGGGTAATTTGAGTGAGAGTAGAGAAATCTCTCTCAACATCTCCAAACCATATCAAGGACTTCCTCTATACTCTTCCTTCTTAAACCCCTTGGGTAGGATAAATCGACCAAATCCAGGTGGAATCCAAGCCGATCAAACGAAGAAGGTTAGAAGGATTCTAGGTAGGGAACTTTATTTTTGCACATGGCATCTACCACTTGAGTCTTAACAAACCCCAAAGACCGATGAATTGTCTCAAATACCAGCATTTTCCTCCAAAAAAAAGTGAATATTTTAAAAATAAAAAAATAAATATTTCAAAAGTCAAAAAAAATGATAATGAATATTTCAAAATCCATAAAAAAATTGAATATTTCAAAAATAAAAAAGATGAATATTTCAAAAATCCAAAAAAATTTATATTTCAAAAATCCAAAAAAATTGAATATTTAAAAAATCCAAAAAATGAATGTTTTAAAGAAAAAATTTTGCTCAGCCATGATCATTGCCTTAGTTGCATCCATGTTTATTTGATTGTCATGCATATTTCCATTTCTGCATTGCATATCCATTTTACTTTAATTACCTTGTTAAGAAGGCTCTTCTCTTTGACCTAAGTCAAAGTTGACCATAATAGGCAAAGGGATGTCAAGTGTTTCAGGCATTTTAATGCAAAAGAGGAGAGGATTCACAACACGGCAGGTAAGTTCTCTTAACCCTTACCTCCATTTCATTTTAGTCATTTGTTTTATTCCACCTTGTTAAGAAGGCTCCTCCCTTTGACTCAAAATCAAGGTAAACGATATACAGGCAAAGGGATGAGTCATGATGAAAATTTAATCATCTTTGCTAAGTGTTTTCAGGAGTTGAAGAAGCAAAAGAGAAGGGCTATCAAGCAACCTTTGAAGTCCAACAGGTGAAGTGATGAGATCAGTGTTCCCCAAGGAACGTCATGCCAACCTTGTGGCGAAAAGAGAGGAAGCGCTAGCCAACTGAACATTATCGTGGTGCTGTATTCCGTCAGAAGGCAAGACAAGGATGGACCAGAGATGCTGATGAATCAGGCGGTCGATGCACTATGCCTGAAGACTTCAAATCCACATTCTCATAAATCTCACATCATCACCATCACTTCATTTTTGCACTTCACATCACTCTTACCATTTGTCACCTAGTTATGTTAGGGCCATTTGATACATATTATATCCATTAATGTTGAAGACCTTGAGAGTGAAGATGACTGGGCCCGAGATTCCCTTCAATAAAATCTACGACGGCTTGGTCATTTCTTCACACTCACGGATAAGCCAAAATTGAACGTTGGAGGGACGATGGTTCCTAATCGGGTGTCTTGACCTCCAATAGACAATCTATATCTTCAACTATTTTCTACATAATTTTCTATGTTTTCACATATATCTCCTTTTCATTCTTCATCATTACCAATGTTATCCCACCATGTTTTATTTTTTTCTTTCTTCTTTTATCCCACCATGTTTTACACTTTTTTTGTTATCCCATCATGTTTTATTCTTTCCTTTCTTTTATCCCACCGTGTCTTTCACACTCACGAATTCTAGGGCTCCTCACCACGCTGAGGGTTGGCTACATCCTTTATCCTTTACTTTTCATCTCTCGTGCCAATGGCATGTCTTTTACCACTCAATTATATGAGGTTTTGATAGAACATGAAAGCGATCTAGAATACTTAGCTAGATTCATTTTGCTGGATCGGGTAGATAAGCGTGTCTATATCTACACCTTGATGCCACCTTTTCAGTCCATCATCATTCCATTCCTCTACATTCATCTACGCTCACTTGCATTCCATTACAGTTCACTACGAATCACTACGCTTCATTACATGCCATTCCCTTACAAAGCTGACATCAAGGCGAGGCAAGCTGTAGACATGCCAAATTCACCTAATTCAGAGCATAAAACTCATGTTTTATAGGGTAACATGTATGATTGACCTTAGAATGATGTTGAGTCCTTTAAAGTAGATTTGGAGCTCTGCCGAATGAAATCGGATGCTTTCCGAAGTTTTCTGCAAAAAGCCATAATTTCTGAGCGAAGGCCAAACGTAAATTGTGTAAACATGGAAATTGGCTGTATGACCAATGCCTAATGATCATGCATTGAAGGTTATGGTCATATTCACACCCTGGACAAGTTTTGTTGCATACCATGCCTTTCTGGTTTGCCGTCGGAGTCATTTCGACGAGTATTGGATCTTCTGTTCACTGCCCTAACTTCCGTATAAAATTATGAAATTTAGGAGGGTGTTATGGCTGATCCAATGCAATATAAAGCTTCTTCAGCCTGTTATCTTTCCAACGCAACAAACGGCGTCGAATTCCAAGTTCGGGAGTGTTCGCAATGGCTTTCGGAAGAAGGACGCGCAAAAAACAGTCCCATGCGCCCGGGTCCCTGGTCACATGTGCCCAGGACCCAGGGCATGTGCCCATGCGCCCTACTAGTGAGGCACGTGACCTCGTGCCCTCACTTGAGGGCACATGCACCCTACCTTTGAGGCACGAGGGAACCAGTTTTTCACTGGGACTCTACCGCTGAACGGATTACCGGATAAGGTCAAATTTTTCGGGAAAAGTGCCATGCGCCCCCACTTGGAGGCACATGCGCCCTGGGGGTAGGGCACAAGGTCTCCTATTTTGTAGTGTTGATCGCGACAGTTTTCTCCTATAAATAAACTCCGATTCCGGTCATTCCAAAGGCATGAGCATGACCCCCCAGGCATATCAAGACATCCAATCACCCTCCTGCATTGATTTTGTGATTTTTAGAGAGAGAATTTAGAGTTTTTTAGAGAGAGAAAAGTCGGTTCAAGAGAGAGGAAGGCTGTTCTTCAGGCGATCAGCCAGGTCTCTCTTCTTCGGTCTCTACAGCAGTGTGTAGACGTCTTCTGCCCAAGCTCTCTTCATCAAAGTTCTTCCTCTCCAAGTCTTATTCAGTTTGCAATCAACGGTACTTAATTCTGAGGTCGGGGCTGATCTTGATGAGCGCAGAAGAAAAGTTGCGCCTGACAGATCCTGGACTGATGCTCGGCTTTTTCGACAACCTAGATTTGGCCATATCTTTCTCTATTCAACTCAGAGATCTTTCTATTCTTTTTCCTATCTCTTTGTTTCTTGATTCTACATCCTCCTATCATTTCTTTTACATTTTTTGCATTACTTTTAGTTTCTTATTCCGAAAATAAAAAAAGAGGGGTTAGAGATAACCCGAATCCGGTCAGTTTCTAGTCAATTGTGTGTTTCATGTTATTCTCTTTACATATACTCCACTTTGTTTAGTTCTAATTATCCTTTTCACTTGTTTATTTGTCTAGTTGCACAAAAAATCAAGCACCCACACGTTGAAGACTCTTCTTCATCGGCCGGCCGAAGAAGGAGAAGCTTTAACCCACACTCTTCACGCTAAGGTACACACGGTCAATTTTAATTCTATAAATCGGAACCCACGGTTCCTGGCGACCACATGTCTTAATTTTATTCTTCTCACTATCCTCCCACATGACCCAAACCATCTCTTTGGTGATCGAGCGACGCCAAGGGATGAAAGTTCGGGGATCAATGTGAGCGTGGACCGAGGTGAGATTTGCTTTCCGAGTTTTATTCCTTTCTTTTCTCATTCCCTCTTGAGGTGATAATATGGATTCACGGACTTCCCTAAAAAGGAGAGGGCCCCGTCGAATTTTCAGAGTCGACACCCCCCTCTAGGTGCGCATGTGGATGTCTCCCCGAACTAGGGTGCATTGGGATGTGTCCCCGAGCCGAGGCGCATTGCACTATTTCTACGTGTATGTGTTCCAAAAGCCATTGCAGACACTCCCAAACTCAGAATTCAATGTCGTTTGTTGCGTTGGAAAGATAATAGACCAAGAAAGTTTTTTACAATGATACATGAGCCACTACACATTTTAAAACTTTAGATTTCATCTGAAAGTTAGGATAGTGATCAGAAGATCTAACTCTGGTCGAAATGATTCCGATGGCCAACCAAAAAGACTTAACATGAAATAAAACATGTTCAGAGAGAGAATCTGACCATAACCTTCAATGCATGATCATTAAGCTTTGGTCAACCATCCAATTTTTGTGTTTAAGTGTTTTATGCGTGGCTTTCGCTCAAAAATTATGGCTTTGTTCAAAAAACTCTGGTAAACATCCGATTTCACTCGGTAAAGATTCAAATCAATAATAAAAAAACCTGGCATCATCTTCGGATCAAATACTCATGTTACCCTATAAAACATGAGTTTTAAGCTCTGAATTAGGCAAATTTGACGTGTCTACCCACGTTCTACTTAACAAGGCATTTTTGGCAATTCAGGTCAAAGATCCAACCATACAACCATAATGATTAAAAAATCCTAATTGACAGTTCAGTAAGATACCATGTAGGATTTCTAATTCAGTTAATTCAGTGAACTCATTCGACTAATGAGCACCTGTATGTGTATCTTAGTCTCTCCACACTAATGACCAATGTCATATCTGAACACATCACACACACTAGTCTATCTTGCCCCTTGATGTCCCATCTCAAGGATACTATGACTAGAAAATTTTAGATAACATATATCTAGATAATTAATCTCATTATCATGATTTCATCATGCATCAATCATCATTGCATGTGAGTAAAGACTTCATTGCGATGTACATATCTATTAAGCGTTATTAATGAAGATTTATCTAATTAATTAAATAAGATATTTCTAGAAATGTCGAATCATATCATATATGATTTACTTGTAGGCATACATTTCTATCCATCAAAACAAACATTCTAAAACTTTACAAATCAAACCAAACTAATTTAATGGTTTTGTTTAGTTTCTAAGGCCTTAAAAATTAACTAAAAGGCCTTAAAAATCAAACCAAACCAACTTGGTTTAAAAGGCTACCGGTTTGGTTTGGTTTCAAAGGCCTTTGGTTTAAAAGGCATTAGAAGTCAATTCATTTTAGAAGCCTTAGAAATCCGGTTTAAAGGTCCTTTGAAATCGAAGTTTCATTTGGTTTCTAAAGCCTTGAAATCAATCAAAATGGTTTAGTTTAAAACGTTGACAATATACTCAAACATGATATTACCATCAAATTAAACCTACAAAAACAACTAAACAAATATCAAAACAATTAAGTTAACAATATTCTAAACATTTTTACATATTTTAAGCATATTTTAAACATACAATAAAATTTAAAAAACAAATCAAGACATATTTTAATACTTCTTCAAAAATGCTAAAATGGATCTAAACATATGTAAACATGTTTAAAAACTTCTCTAAATATGTAAACTTCTAAATAAACCTAAAATAAAAATTTTAAAAGTTACTCTAAAACTCAAAAGCTTATAACATACTTTATATACTAGTCTAAATATTCTTAAAGAATACTTTAAACTATTTTTAATATGTTTAAACAAATTTAATCATCTCTAAAATTTTTAAAAGTGAGAAAATTAAAATAACTCATACTAGGGTTTACTTTGTATCTTAATGAATATGGAGGATGAAGATCGGCAAGGGGAGTGATGAATATTGATAATAGAGAGGTCCCAATAAGCAGCGGCAGTGATGAACAAGTGTAACAGAGACGACAATGACAGTGGTGGCAACTGACAGTGGTGACCCTAGTGGCATTGGAGCTTTGGCTCAAGAGAGATCTCCGAAGCATGGTCAGGAGCATGCGAGAGAGGGAGAGAACACATTAGCAATAATAGTGATGGCTGGCGATGGCGAAGATGATTGCGAACTACAGTGGTATCAGACGATGTTGGTGTGGACAACAATAGTGAGAGCGAGAGAGAGAAAGATGGACATGAGAGTGAGTTGGGGAGAAGAAAGGGGGCTCGCAAAAGTATTAAAAGAGGGTTACTAACGATGGTTGCATAGTCGTTGCCAATGGTGCTTTTATGATAAGTTGCGACTACCACTGTCATCGCAATTGAATTTTGATTGTTTGATGGTTGATTCTAAACATTGGTGATGGTTGGCATTGTTGCTACTACATTGTACTAGTGATGACTTCTATAGTCATCACTAGTAGTCACCTCAACTTGCTCAACCAACATTTTAGGCATTTTTTCCTATTTTTGCGATTGCTTACGCCATCCTTGATGTCCCGTCTTAAGTATCTTATGACTAGGAGCATTTAGATCAAATATCTCTAGTTGATCAATCTCATTATCATGATCTCATCATGATTTAATCATCATTGCATTTGATCAAGGACTTCATTATGATATTCGCATCTAATAAGAGCTTATAATGAAGATTTTCTTAATTAATTGAATGATATATATCTATAAATGTCGAATCATATCATATATGATTGGCTTGTAGGGCATACATTTCTATCAATTTCCCATTTGCACTAAAGCCAATCACCTATCTAGCTAATCTCTAACAGCTCAAGGTGAAGCTCAAACACTCTTTGAGTAACTGCTTCAGTTAGTGGATATACAATGTTATTAGCAGTAGATACTCTATCTTTAATTATATCTCTATAAGTTGCAATCTCTCTGATTTTATGGTATCGTCATAGAAGTTTTAAACTTCTAATGAGACATCGGCTCTACCCCATTATTTTCTCAAAACAATGGTACACTTTCAAAGAAAATTGGGACAATCTCATATCTAAAGATGTAGATAAAAATCTTCATCTAGACTACTTCTCAAGTAGTGTGCAACAACTATGTAAACTTATTTACATATGTTGTAGAATTTACAATGTTGTATTGCATGAAACTTTTTCAGCTCACTGCACCACCATATTCTAACTTAATATCAAACTTATTTGATTAGAAGCTTGTGTTTGTAAAACAAAAGACTTCAAGTCTTATCCTCTAGTGTATAGAGATACATTCTTTGTGCTTCTCAAGTACAAATGATATATCTCTAAACCATCCAGTGACTCTCACTTGGATCTTCCTGATAAATGCTCATAACACTTAGAGCATTTATTACATCATGTACGTAGCATCACATTAATGATAGACCATATTGTAGGCACCCGGATGAGCCAGTTCGGCTCGCGCGTGTCGGTGAGAGAGAGGGAAGAAGAAGAAGAAGTAGGGTGTGTAGTGAAAAGTGAAGTGTGTGGTCGCCAGGAGCCGAAGGCTCCAAAGTGTGATTAGGTGTTAAGCAAATGTGCTAGAAGAAGAAGGAGTTTGACTGTCGTACCTTGGGGATGTAAACAGGGGGGAGATTGTTTGGTTCTAACTTCTCCTTTCTCGGCTGGCCGAGAGGGGAGAGCTTTAGAGAGTTCTTTCACCTACGTTCGGATTGAAGCTTCACTCTGGTCGATTCATCTAAGAATGTCTTGCATAAAACATGAAGAAAAACAAATGAAGATCATTAGCTCTGGCATAAGTGTAGCATCATGCTTGATAAAGACTCTGAATCATTCAAAAGGGAATGAACTAACCGGATCAGGACGGAATCCCAACCCCTATTTTTGGTAGGTTTTTAAACATATATGAGATGCAAAATGATCAAATGCATGCTAAATAACATGATGAACAGTGCTAAGATGAAAAAGGGAGACAAAAACTCGATCAAACGAGCGATCGGACTCCGAAAATGGCAAAACAAGCTTCTGCCCCTGCTGGTGCCCTATATATAGGGCGCTAGCTGCAGGTGCCCCCCTTACGGGGCGCGTTGACCAAGGTCAAAGTGCCCTGTATACGGGCACTAAGTCTGGCCCGAACAGATTTTCTTCTCCTCTTCGCGGCGCTGCTCCAGAGTGCTGGGCGGCTTCCGGGATGAATTAGGGGCTCCTCCTTGTGGACAATATGCAAATGAAGCTAATGAAAGGTGGTTTGGATGTTGAATGCAAGAGGAGAGACGGATAGAAGCTCTCAAAGTTGGAAAAAAAACATGTTTCTGGGTGACAGAAACAGAAGGTTTTTTGGGTTTTTGGTGGACGATTTTGGATTGGTTTGAAAGGCTATGGGAGGTGAGAGCGGCTTGGAAACATAGTCTTGGATGGGCTCTAAGATGGTACGGAATTGGGACCTCCTCCAAGCTCCAAATGGAGGTCAATTTATAGCTCAAAAGAGGGCACTTTGGCCATTTCCGAAAAGCAGTGCCACACGGCAGAGCACCCTATATATGGGGTGCCAGCATCATGAGGTCCGTCAGATCGACAAGACGAGTCACTGCGGGCGGTCAAATTAGCCGATCGAATCGATCTGATTTGGTGCCAGGTGCCCTGTATATAGGGCACCTGGTGCCCTATATACAGGGCGCCAGGTGCCCTATATACAGGGTGTTCGGCCCGGCTGATTGCTCTATTAATCCCCTTCGGAATGTGCCAAAAACTTGATCCATCCGTAAAACACGATTTGCTTTAAATATTCTCCATGAAAACAAGAAACTAAACTCTCCAACTAGGCCAAAATTGCGTGTCTACACATGACAAAGGCATAAGGGCTCTATTAATGTGATCTCTTTATCTCTCAAAAAGTCTTCAAAGACATCACTTTACAGAGATCAACTCCACACCACATAGGTAAGCAACCTATCTTGGAGTTTATCATGTCAAACCCTTTGACTATGGTGACTACGTACATTAACTGGGCATTGCTTTTAGATCTATCTCCATAGATCTCAAAACTTAAATTATATTTGGAGGATTAATTTGTTAGCTAAGCTCACTTATGATAACACACCTACTTTATTCTTAATGAGTAGTGTGTCATCCACATAAAATGTCAAGAAAGTAACAACATTCCCACTTATCTTGTTCAACACACAAGGCTCCTCTTTGTTCTTAATGAAGTCATAAGATTTAATCTTATTAAATCTTATATACGATCTATGGGAAGTTTTACTTCAGTCCATAAATGAACTTAATACATACTCTTCTTGGATGTTATTGGGACTTGATTCCTTATAGTTGTATCATATACACTTGTTTCTCAAAATATCTTAGAGGAACACTATCTTAACATCCAAATAGCTTATCTTATAATCATAGTATGTAACAATTAAAATCCGAATGGATTAATCCATGGAATAGGTAAAAGATTTCATCATAGTCAATCTTTTGACTTTAATGATATCCTTTTCAACTATTCTCACCTCTGAAGGTCTCTACCTTCTAATCCACTCCAATATATTCTTTAGTGATCCATTTATTCCTTATGGATACTATACCCTTAGGTGGATCTATCAAGTTCTAAACTTGATTAGAATAGATAAAGTTTATATCATATTTTATTGTCTCTTTCCATTTTAAAATCAATATCTCATATTGCATCTATATGGATCCTAGGATCAATATCCTTTCTATCTTATGTCTCATTTCATCCATCAGAGATATGTCTCACATATCTCTTAGGTTGAATGGACACAAGTAAAGACCTATGAACTGTCCTTGTGTAATTATTAACTGGTATCTTAATAGAAGTGTCCATGGGTTGTGAGAGTGAAACATCTTCCCTATATATCATTCTCCCACTATCTTTCTTAAGAAGGAACTTTTCCTTTAGAAATATAGTGAGCTGAGCAACATATACCCTTATTCATAAGGGTGGTATATTAATATCCAGAAATTTCCTTAGAATATCCCACAAGCCAACACTTCATAGTAATATATTCCAACTTGTTAGGGTTATACTTCCTCACCATGTTGGACATTTAGAAACCTTAACTTGCTTAAGGTCAAGTTTTAACCCCTTTTCCATATCTTATATGGAATAATCAGAACAGACTTAGAAGGTACCTATTAAGATCAAGTTGTTATAATGAGTACTTAACTAAAAATAGATAGAGAAATTTTGCAAAGCTTTTTATTGTTCATATTATGTCTTACATAATATGGCTTCTCATTTTAGCTACTCAATTAAGCTAAAATGTGTAAAGAGATGTCCATTATATTCTATTATCGTTCAATTATATGTGAATTATGTACTTAAGTATTCCCCTCCTTGATCTAATCAAAGAGTTCTAATACTCTTTCTATTAGTATCTCTACTTCATTCTTAATTTCAGATAATTTCTCAAAGGTCTTAGATTTGTACTTCATAAAGTACATTCATACCTAGAACATCATCTTTGAAATAATGAAGTAGAAATATTCTCTTTTAGCCTTAATAGATATGGGTTAACATGCACCTAGATGTATGAGTTCTATCAACTCATTAACCCATTCTCCATGTCTACATTAAGCTAAAGTGTATATCAACCCATTTCCTCTTAAAAGGAGTATTCACACATAACATGAGAGCTAACATATCAAATATGATTAAACCATTTATTAAGCTCCCACTGGCAAACACTTTGCCATTCAATCTTTTAGAACATCTATAAATTTCATAGCTTAGATTAAATCAACATTTATTCAAGCAGAAAATCATATAATATTCTTGTAGAAGGATATAATATAAATCTTAATTATTAAAACATCTTCATAAGGCTATTAAAGATTTGTACCTCCCATTAGTAATGATGCAAATTTTGCACCATTTCATATGTAGGTCAACATCTTCCTTATTAAGTCTTCATTTATTTGTCATCATTTACAACTCATTGTACATATAAGATCCATATCCGATATCTCATACCATTAGATGCATCTACAATATCTAATATTATGATATACACATATAGTATCTAATACTATTAAGTGTATATTTAAAACAAGTAAATGTCAATGACTTGGATGCATGAAGCTTCTCAAGCTCCACCTTTGTATTATATACAATACTCTTTGTACTTATTTTTCCACTTACCATCATCATGATAGAGTAAGAATTCTGTCTTATTCTGGCTTTATTATCTTGACTACCTTCTTTTACTATTAACTATCTCCTATTTCTATCTAACGATTTTACTTCTTTCTATTGGTCTCACCAACTAAAAGTAATTAAGATGTATTGTTGTTCTAACTTGCCCTTAGTTAGCTCATCAAAGGATCTTATATCCATCTATCTATGTTGTCTTTACCATTTATATCTCATAGAGACTAACATCTAGTTTAAGGCAAACAATGCATCTTGTCTGTAAGATAAGATCTTATCTTTCTTTCACATTATTAGATAATCTAGGAGACACCTACTTCTCAAGTAGGATAGTTAGTTGGCAACTATGAGAACAATTCTCTT
Source organism: Cryptocoryne crispatula var. balansae (assembly GCA_036172225.1). Taxonomy (NCBI): domain Eukaryota; kingdom Viridiplantae; phylum Streptophyta; class Magnoliopsida; order Alismatales; family Araceae; genus Cryptocoryne; species Cryptocoryne crispatula. The sequence continues at coordinate 24,643,536 of CM069928.1, forward strand.
AGTTCTAAACTGGTTTAAGAAATGTGAGCCATTAAGCTATTTGGCATCTAGTATGCCAAACTAATGGTGGTTTATCATCGTATTCTACAACTGAGATATAATTTTATTAATATAACATTGCAGACATTCATTAAATTTAAGATATGGTCTTTAATCCTAATTTATACTCCCACTAATTTTCGAAAAATTTGCATAACCCTCATTATGCAAAGACGGGATATCACGATGAAATCCTAGTGGGGACTAAGAAACTTTAAGGTGATGACCTTCTGATAGAACAACCAATCACCCCATACTTAATAGGTAGGCAACTATTTCCAGTTGCAACTCTTGCAACTCTTAGTCATTTAGCCTCTAGAGTTATGACCTTGTGGTAGCACAACAAGCCATGTACTCTAGTTAGGTCAAACCCGCTTGTTACGTTATGAGAATGGATTCTTCATATAGCCCTTGTGGTAGCATAACAAAGCTATGCAAATGGTCCACCCCAAAGTTCGGCAAATGCCTTAGTCATGATCACCAATCCCTTATTGAATAGGCCTTATGGTAGCACAACAAACCCATCCATTCTAAGATTGGCTCATCAAGACCATAACAACGAAAAGCTACGTGAGTCATTCTTAATGTCACACGTTTATCAACCTAATTATAACAAGGAGGGATTTTATTTTGGTCTCATCAATAATATGTGCTTATATATAATGCCTTGATATATCTAAGATATAACATGTAGCACACATTCACATATTAAATATGCATAAAAACAGGTGATCATGGACTTAACCTTGAGCATGCACCTAAGGCACCCCTATAGGTGCAAATTCTTGCTTCAGATGCTTGAGTTAGTATGCTCCCATTTCAGAAGGGTGCTTCTCCAAGTGGTCCCGCTCTCCAACCTTCCAAGAACTAGTTTCTGACTCTTACAAGCGGCTTAAGGGTACGTAGACCCACAAATGTATATAACTTAACCCTGAGCATGCACCTAAGGCACCCCTATAGGTGTAAATCCTTGCTTCAGATGCTAGAGTTAGTATGCTTCCACTTCAGAATGGTGCTTCTCCAAGTGGTCCCGCTCTCCAACCTTCCAGGAACTGGTTTCTAACTCTTACAAGCGGCTTAAGGGCACGTAGACCCACAAATGTATATAACTTAATAAGAAACCTTGGTTTTAACCAAGGGGAGTACATTAATGGAGGAAGGTAGAATATATAATTAGATTGTATACAGAGAAAGGAGGCACACACAGGCCCCATTTAATAATATAACCAACACAATTAAAAGTAATCACATGCCAAGCATAATTAAGTCTATGATCACCTCCATACACACACTAACATTCATCACATGAACATAGAGTGCATACGTGATAATCATATGAGATATATCATATATATCAGCATAAAATTATATACTTTATTTTTGAAATTCTCAATTTCATGCATGTCGAATTTTCATGAAATAAATAGCATGAAAATAACATGACAACAACATATAAACAATTTATATGAAATAAACATACACATCTAAACTATTTAAAACATTACTACATTTCCAATACTATGCAAAGTTAGAAATTAATGTCCTAATTTCTATTCTATAAAATATCGTTTTACAAAATTAATCAAGACACTAATTATATAAGTTAAAGCTTTAAAACAATTTTAAAGTTTAACCATGAGTGAATCTATGTAAATAAGGCTTAGCATCATCTAACATGCCATTAAACACTTTAAAACATGTTAAATAATATTATAAAATTTTAAAAAAAATCTGAAATTTTTTGACAATTTTTTAGATTTTCTATGATTTTAAATAATTTAAAATCAATTAATAAAATATTTGGTGCATTGCGCTACGCGTGCCGGCGCACTGTGCCACACCGGCGTGCGCTAGTGTGCACCAGCGCAGCCCAATGGCACTGGCGTGTTGCGCCACAGCGCTTCTGCTGCATCTATGCCACCAATGCGCCCGCACGCGCGGCCGTCTCTTTGCGGCTCCGCCCGATGACACTGTTCATTGGGGGGATATGTCTCCCATTAACTCGGACATATCTCCATATCCAGTGCTCAAAAAAATACAAAAAAATATGCGTTCGAATCCGCATCAAATACGGAATCTAAAAAAATTGGCCTTAGATCCAGGAAAATCGCAATAGATGGCAAAATGAGGAAGAATAGGCGGTGGTCACTAAGATTCCGTAGCAGAAATCACCATTTTGCAATGAGAATAACTCCTTATCCCGGAATCCAAATAATATCCAAAAATAAAATTTAGAATACTCATAAAATTAAGTTTCCAAATATGTATATATCTTTTCATATAAAAATTTTCTAACAATGGGAAGACATGGAGAAATAGGTCGGCGCCGCCAAACTCCGCAGAACCCTAGTTCGCCAGAAAAATAAAAAAATTATCTCCCTCCGCCGCCGTTGAAAGCTAGAGATCAAGATAAAATTTTAGGTAATCACATTACCCATCAAGGATTTTCCAAGCCTCAAATTTTTATGTGGATAGAGATTTCACAAAATCCCCATATCTGGGTGACGGTTCGGGCATGACAGAAACACCAACTTTTGGAACTTCTCCCAAACTCTACAGAGATTGAAACTTTGAACAATTTGTGGTGTTGGAAAGACTTATATAACAAGATTTTACCGGAGCCAACCAATATTTTATCTGAATCACATACAAATTATGGTGGCCTTGAGAACACATAAATTACATGAAATAATGTTGATTCGACGTCGGTTTCGACCGAGACTTGAAAAGAGCTCTGATACCACTATAATGAATCATCCATAAAAATATGGTGCAGCGAAAGCGATGATTCCTATGGGTTCCTTTAGAATTTGTCTCAATCGGAACCGAACAACAAAAACCGAAAACCGATCAAATCGGGTTCGAATATACCTGATAGGGATTCATATAATTCCATGGAGAGGAATAAGATGAGATTCTCATGCTCTTTAAACCGTTCAAATGTCTGGTCTCCAGCAGTATCCACACGAATTTCATCCACAGCAGGTTCTCCCTTCACGTCGGCCTCAAGAACTCTTCTCGAACGGAGCTCCATTGACCATGGACACATTCTAGAGAGAGGTGGAGGTAGGGAGGAGGCTAGGGACGTGGTTTTCACCCTTGTCTTGATAGGGTTTGACTGAAACCATTAGTATTTATAGCAGTGGCGGATCTAGGATCTTAGGTTAGTGGGGTCATCTTAAATTTTTAGTGGGGTCATTCTTTATAAATACTTCATAATTCATTTTATTTTTGATAAAATCATTTAAACTTGTAATATATTTCTCAAATTTTAGTGGGGTCACTTGACCCCACTATGCTCAACATAGGTCCGCCACTGATTTATAGAGAATTTTGGAATTTTTCATAAAAACCCAAAACCTCCATAAATTATGCCCTTGCCGTTGTAATTGTAGATAAGTCCTTTTGTATGTGACCCACTAAGACCAATAGCCTATTTGGTTAAGGCCTAAAAAAAATAAAACAATTATATTTAATTTAATTAAATTTGTTATCCGATAACAAAATAATCGGCCTACCGATCACGAAGGGTACAAGCCACATCTCATGATCTCAAATGGCTATAGGGATAATCTCATCTCCATTGAGCCTTTCCATCATCAGTTACTGCATGGATATAAATCCTCATCCACCAATGTCCCGGTCGGAACGGAGTACGGCATCGACTGTCAACTCCTTAGTGTACCAACTCTATAGGATCTTGTACTCAGAATTAGATCAATTGGAAAAATCCTTTTCCAATTATCCTGTCTACCCTACCTAGGGATTTAGAGTACTATCCTATAGGACAGTCATTCTCACTTACCGAGAGTGGTCGATCCCTTGTTGTCTGCTCAATTACCTCCATCGAGTTTTCCTTGTACTTGATCCATCGCTATACTGAACCACTTAAACGGTGATCCATAAGTCAATGGTCAAAGCACAAGTTCCACCCAACAAGGTATCTTTGGTGACTCAGGTCAAAGGTCCAACAATGCAACCATGATGATAGAAAACCTTGATTGACAGTTCTGTAAGATACTATTCAGGGTTTTTAATTTTGTCAGTTCAGTGAACTCATTCAACTAATGAGCACCTGTATGTGTATCTCAATGTATCCACACTAATGACCAATGAGATCGGTCATCATCATCAAATGAGAAGATATCACATACACTAGACTATCCGGATCCTTGATGTCCCATCTCAAGTATCCTATGACTAGGAACATTTAGATCAAATACCTCTATATGATCAATCTCATTATCATGATCTCATCATGATTTAATCATCATTGCATTTGATCAAGGACTTTATTATGATATTTGTATCTAATAAGAGCTTATAATAAAGATTTACCTAATTAATTGAATGAGATATTTCCAAAAATGTCGAATCATATCATATATGGTTGACTTGTAGGGCATACATTTCTATTATATAGGATGTGACTTGTATGATTTATTATCGAAAAGCCATAAAAACTGTTATCAGATAACGATTTTGATTTAATTAAAAGGAATTGTTCTTTTAAATTAATTAAGTCTTCAACAAAATTGACTATTGGGCCTAGTGGGTCACACACATTAGATTTGGTCAATAAGGTGAAGGCATGGATGCAATTTTATAGAAGTTTTGGGTTTTTGTAAAAAATTTCATCTTTTATATATAAATGGCTTATGAAGCAAAACCCTAACAAGCCATATTGTTGGAGCACGTCCCAAGCAGCCTCTCTCTCTCCTCTCTCCTCTAGAAGGTGATCTCCCATGGTCAAGCTTGGATCTAGAAGGCTTCTGGAGGCTCGAAGAAAGGGAGAACCCGTCTAATGAAGCAAATTGTGTGGATACTGCTAGAGACCATACAATTGAACGATTTTCAGCAAGGAGGAATGTCCTCTTTTCATCCATGGTGAGGGATTTTTGAAATCCTATGAGGTTCTCTCATTCTACTTCATATTTGGTTCCCAATTTTACTCATTCGGCATTGACCCAGGCAAAGATCTTGGTTTTAAAGAATCAAATTTTTCCCGCTGTCATGTATTGATTCCTTACATCGATGACATACTCCTTTCTTATTAGAACCTTGAATTGATAAGGGTTTATATCTATGTAGTAACTGATGATGGAAAGGTTCAATGGAGATAAGATTATCCCCATAGCCATTTGATATCATGGGATGTGGCACGTATCTTTCATGATTGGTAAGCCAATTAATATGTTATCAGATAATAGAATTAATTAAATTAAATAGAATTATTCTATTTTAATTAGGCCTCAACTAAATAGACTTTTTGACCTATTGGGTCATACATATAAGGACTTATCCTTAAGTACAAGGGCAAGGACATAATTTATGGATATTTTGAGTTTTGATCAGCCAGAATTGTTGATCTTTAGGAAAAAAGGCTTGCTCCCTCTCTCCAATAATAACTGAGACCGCTGACCAGCCAGGTTTAACTTGACGGGTGAAAGATTTCTTCTCTCCCCGAGTGGGCCTTGTAGCAGTGTTGGTGGAAGGCTAGAAAGAAACCTTGTCCTTTTTGTCCAACCCTGCCAAAGTGACATATGGGGATTATCTTTGGCTCATGTTGTTATGGTGTAGCTGGGCAATTGCCCCCAGCCAAGTATGAAATTATGAATTGTGTTTTTTTTTGTTGTTTTTTTATCTATATTGAGTTTGATGAGCCTTCCATCAAGTTGGTTGCAGCATGGGCACCTGATTTCTACTTTGCCCAAAAAATTTTCTTGGGCTCAGCTGAGAATTAGTTGACCACGACATATGAGTGGACAAAGGATTTATTCCAAGCCGTTGGTAGGCATGACTTGTTGGGGGTGTCTGGCTGAAGATTGACCCCTCACCTGACCAATAACATTATGGACCATTGATCGGCCTTCCCTCCTTGGACTGAGGAGCAGAGGGCTGCCCCCTCATCTTGGTGGTGGCAGTTCGTGTTGACTTGTTGTCGAATTAACATAGCATGTATAAATGAGCATCTTGCCCCCTGTTGAATAGATGACATGAAGATACTAACCAGCAGATCGGGGAATGGCTACTGTATAGAGGGTGGGGGATTGATTCCATACCCAAGTAGAGTGTGATGATGCCCTGCATATGTAAGCTTTAATGTGAGCATCGGATTTATTCCTAGCCCGAGGGATACTTTGGTGTTGTGCCACTAACTGAATAGCCTGGGCCATGAGACAAGTATGGGATTATTTCACAACTGCTGGTTGATTAGGCTTGGTTGAGATTGTGGGTTGAGGGCTGGTCCCTCACCCAGCAACAACATGGCGGGATATTGCTTGGCCCAAGTCACCAATTTTCAGATTAGAGAGCTGATCCCTCACATAATTTTGACTTGTTCGTCGGCTAGACAGCCACAATGCATAGCATCTCGAGACTAAGCCCATGATTGGTAGCCCTCGGCATTTCAAGAGCAGAAGATTGACTCCCTTACTTGGTTAACCAGCCATAAAGACTTCATGTCATGGAGTGAGGATTGATTCCTCATGGAAATGGTATTCATGTGGCATATGCCGTTGACTGGGCTCTCCATTGCATGTTGTGGATGAAGGCCACTAATGGCAGCATTGTGGATTGAGGGTTGTTCCCTTCTTGAAGCAGTTTTGACATGAACCTATTGATTGGTTTATCATGGTACTCTCATAGATTTGTGGGTTAATCCCTCTTGAAACATCTTTGGTATATGCCATTGACCGGGCAACCATGCTTTGATGATGATTTTTTTTTCTTGGGCATAAGATTTGTTCTTTTCCCAAGTGGCATTTGAGGCTAAAATGAAGCCACACTATTTTCCCGAGTCAAGGGTTAATCCCTTACCCAGTTGAAATACCTCATGATTTGAGCTCTCAATTTAACTAGCTATAGTGAATCAAAAGATGGCACCTCAATGAAATGTGGGCCACCAACCAATCTGAGCAAATTTCTCTCAGGTGATGGATTTGTTCCTTACCCAAGTAGCATTTGTTTGGAGCCAAACTGATATTCGGTTGGCCAAAATTTATTTCTAGTTTAGAAATAAAGGATTGATTCATTGTCCTTGAATATGCCGAACCTCTGGTAGGTCAGCCATGATAGTTTTATGAGTTGAGAACTGATTCCTTCTTGACATGTCATTTGGCTTGGCCATTGCTTGACCAGATATGACTTTTGGGTGAAGGATTTGTTCCTTGCCCCCATTTGATTGACGAAGTTCATCCGGATTTAAAGATTTATTCCCTGCTGAATGACGACAACACCAACTTGAGTTTGAGAGATTTCTCTACCAGTTGGCCAGCAATGGTAATCTCACAAATTGAGAATATGTCTTCGGCATGGTCATTGTTTGACCAGATATGAATTTTGGGTGAAGAATTTGTTCCTTGCCCCCATTTGGTTGATAGAGTTCTTTTGGACTTAGGGATTTGTTCCCTGTTGAATGACATTGTTGCCGGCTTGAGTCCGGGAGCTTTCTTTGCCGGTTGGCCAGCAGCCCATTTTTTATTTGTGGTCAACCTTCTCTTGTTGTGGTTGCCCTGGTGCCATGCACTTGTTGGCATGGAGGAATTGGACTTTGCCTTGGCATCGTCTTCCTCTTGCTTTGGTCGGTTATAAAGGACCGATCCTGGTATATAATTGATGGGTCTTGAGACGGCATGTTTGGTGCCTCTTTGACTTCTTTGAGGGTTGGTGGTGACAAAATCCATAACCACCTGCCCCCAGAGTTGTTTGTGGGGGAGCTTCCATGGTAAGCCCTTTGAAAATAAGATCAAGTTGTTTGACCCTTGAAATATTCTCGGTGCTGGATAAACTCCGAGAGTGGCTTCTTGAGATGTTTGCAACATCAGGATGAGGTCCTCATGGCGAGGTCATTGGACCCCATCGGGTCTCATCCTTTGACATTTTTCGTCTCCTCCTCGCACAAAAAGGAAAGAAGCACGTGGTAGATATATATGGGATTTGGGATGTATGCCTTCTTGAATTGCTATGACGGAGAGATGAAGGGAAGGAGAGGTCCCACCGGGCGTGCCAATTAATGTAACCTCAAAATTCTCTTAAATTTAAAAGATTTTTAAAGTTTTGGAAATTCATTTTCCTGTTTGAATTTGAATTAGACCTTAGCATTGACTTCTTAGGAAAATAGATGGTATTCCATAAAAGTACTAACTAGGGTCAAAATTATATGTTGAGGTTGTTAGGTTCTTTGAAATTGATTTTGACCTTTCCCCGTCGGATGGTGCGAAGATCCGACGTTAATTACATCGAGATTACTCGAATACCCTTGATTAAGCGTCATAGCAATCCATGGAGTAGAAAACATACTTCCACAAAATAAGCATTCACACATAGGAGAAAACAGCCCCATGAATTTGATGGAAGGCAAGCACTTAATTTGTTTTGAGTTTGGTTTGAATTGCATTTTTTATTTAAGTTTAATTGAATTGATTTGAATTTTGGTTTGATTAATTTGAATTTTATTTGATTTATAATATTTTGATTTGTATTTGAGTTGATTTGATTTAGATTGAATTTGAGTTTTGTTTAGATTGGTTGAAATTTAGATTTGGTGTGTGAGTTTTAATTTGATTTGAATTTGATTTAATTTGAGTTGATTAATTGATTTAAGTCTGCCTGGAATGAATTTGTTTGGAATTTAAATTTTGGCTTGTTTGATTAATTTGAATTTGTTAATAAGTTTTAACTTAATTTGTGTTGAATCTGATGGGTTTAATTTGGGCAAGTGTTCGGTGGATTGCTTTCAGGTTTGTGTTTGATTTGAAATTATTTGGGAGATTTAAATCTGTTGATTAGGATTGGTTTACAAGTTCAATTTGATTTGGTTTAAATTGAATTTATTTCATTTGAAGTTATTTGAAATTATTTAATTGAAATTGAACTGAATTTGGTGCTTGACAAATTGTTTAAATTTGGAGTTTTGTTTGATAGATCTATTATCAAGTTTGGTTTAATGTTCTGTTTTGAGATTTATTTGGATTTGTGGTTTGCTTTATGGCTCGGTTCAGATTCTGTTTGTTTGATTGATTCCACTTAATTTGAATTAAGGTTGTCTGACTTAAATATAGATTTGGATTAATTTAAATATTTTGATTTGAGTTTGATTTAATTTAATTGATTTGACCATGTTTGGAATGGAATTTAATTTTGAATTTGAAAATTGGGTTCAACTTAATGTTTGACAGGTTATTAAGTTCACTTGGTTATGATTGGTTTTGATTTGGATTTTTTGTTTGTTTGATTTTTAAATCTGATCTGATCTTATTTGTTGAGATTGGATTGTTTAGATTTAGTTTGATTTGAACCTGTTTTATGCAATTATGACTTGAATTCATGTACATATTTTACTGTTTTGAACTGATTACGGGCGGCCAGATTTGAGTTGGCTAGGAAGTTTGGCTTGTTTACAGATTTGGTTTGCTTAGGAATTTGTGATTTGCTTGGAATTGTTTGATTTATGCATTATGTGAAGACTTAGATTCCATATTTTGGGGTTTACAGGTTTCTCAGATTTATAAGTTTGCTTGAATCCCAGATTTTTACCCTCAGATGTGACATTCAAATTCTAAATCCCTGGAGTTCGGATTTTTTTGAATTAAAAACTCCAGATTTCAATTTCAAGTTATGTTTCAGATTTTTAATTTGTGGTCCATGAGTTAATTGCAGTTATTCGAATTAAATCTTCAATTCTCGGATTTTTTTAATCAACTCTTACTCCAGAATTCTGCACGTTCTCAGATTTTTGTTTTGAATGTGAGATTCAGATTTGCAGATTTCAGATTTTGGAGTTCATATTTCAAAATTTTAAACCACCGGATGTTAGACTTACACATTTCAGATTTTCAAATCCTGCATGTTTCGATTTCATATTCAGAGATTGACAGAACTTTCTTTTCTCGGCTGCAGGTTTTTATGAATGATAGTTTCTGGACCTTTTAGGTTCTGATTTCAGATTTTACAATTTTCTGGATTTGCAGATTTTACAGGCTTCGGTTTTAAATGTGAAGTTCATATTCCTTTTTTTCTGCGGATTTTGATTTCTGATTCTACATGTTTCAGATTCTTTTAAATTTCAGATTTCAGACCTTTAAATTTCTGATTACATGTTTCAGATTCTTTACAAGTTTTATCGACCCTTTCTTCTTCTCTTTTTTTTTTAGATTCACAGGTTTCGGCTTGAATTTTAGAATTTTAGAATTTTACAACTTTAGACTTTTTTATTTAATTTTTTGTTGTTGTCTTGCCTTCCAATTTATTTCATGCAGCTATCCTCTCCTTGTAGCATAACATAGGCACCGAACATGAATTTTATTTATTTGGTCTCTCAACATGAGACATGATTTACAGTTATGGCCAGAAATCTGGTCCCTCTTGATGAACTTGTCATTCATGGACGGCATGTACCCGGTCTTGATAGACTTATGGGCATCCCCCACTGTTTTGAGAATGAATGCACCCGGCTTTTGACAAGCTTATGGGCAATCAATCAACTCACTGATTTGAGATTGAGCACACCCGACTTTTGATAAGCTTGTGGGGACTCATCTCATACCTCATGAACCTCATTAGCTCATAGTTTGACATATCGGCATGTTGATCATGCATAGCCTTCCCATGGCATAATGGGTAAGTAACTCCCTCTTGGGGCATGGTAAGACATTGGGGTCTTTTTAATAGACCTTTGTATGTCCACCTTAAAAAAAATAAGGGTAAGGTTTGAAATCGACCCACAAATTCTTTTAAGTTTAGCCAAGACCATGTGGCGGGTTTTTAGCTGGCCAGATGCTCGCCTCGGTTTGTGAAATTAACTTAGTGGATTTTTATTTAATTTTTGTTTGTTGTTTGTTTTATTTGGTTTTTGAATTATGGGTCAAGAGGCGTGCTTGAAGCCGGCCTATTGCTTTCCCATTTGTTTTGATTCTTTTAAGTTATGTCGAGACCATGTGGCGGGTTTTTAGCCGGCCAGATGCTCGCCTCGGTTTTTTTAATTATTTAATGAATTTAATTTAGATTTCACTTGAATGTGTATTTTAATAGATAAATTATTTCTTTTTTAGCTACTCTGTCCGTAGGCTTCAACTTAATTGGCCAGGCCCATTTCCTTCCTTCGCGCCCGCTGGCTGGTCCGGCGGGCTCCCCCTTCTATTTTTTTCAAACTCTTTTAATAGGTGGGCCCTGTAGACACGCCAAATTTGCCTAATTCAGAGCATAAAACTCATGTTTTATAGGGAAACACGCATGATCGATCATATGATGATGCCGGGTCTTTTTAAGTTGATTTGGAGCTTCGCCGAACGAAATCGGATACTTTCCGAAGTTTTCCGCGAAAAGCCGTAATTTCCGAGCGAAAGCCACACGTTAATCGTGTAAACACGGAAATTGGCTGAATGACCAATTCCTAATGATCATGCATTGAAGTTTATGGTCATATTCACACTCCGGACAAGTTTTGTTGCATTCCGTGCCTTTCTGGTTTGCCGTCGGAGTCATTTTGACCTATATCGGACCTTCTGTTCACTGCCCTAACTTCCGGATAAAATTCTGAAGTTTTGGAGGGTGTGGTGGCTGATCCGATGCTATAGGGAGCTTCTTAGGCCTGTTATCTTTCCAACGCAACAAACGGCGTTGAATTTCGAGTTCGGGAGTGTTCGCAATGGCTTCCGGAAGAAGGACACGCGAAACCAGACCCATGCGCCCGGGTTCCTGGTCACATGCGCCCGGGACCCAGGGCACATGGCAATGCGCCCTACCAGTGAGGCACGTGACCTTGTGCCCTCACTTGAGGGCACATGCGCCCCACCTTTGAGGCACGAGGGACCCAGTTTTTCACCGGGACTCTACCACTCAACCGACGGACCGGATAAGATCGAAATTTTCGGAGAAGATAAGATGTGCCGTCACTGGGGGGCACATGCACCCCTCAGTGGGGCGCATGCGCCTGGCACCAGGGCACATGCGCCTGGCACCAGGGCGCATAGACCCTATTTTTTAGTCCGGATCGCGCTGTCTGTTCTCCTATAAATGGACTCTGATTCTAGTCATTCCAAAGGCATGAGCACGACCCCCCAGGCATCTCAAGACGTCCAACCACCCTCCTGCATCAATTTTGTGATTTTTAAAGAGAGAATTTCGAGTTTTTAGAGAGAGAAAAGTCGGTTCAAGAGAGAGGAAGGCTATTCTGCAGGGGATTAGCCTAGTCTCTCTTCCTCGGCCTCTACAGCAGTGTGTGGACGTCTGATGCCCGAGCTCTCTTCATCAAAGTTCTTCCTCTCCAAGTCTTCTTGAGTTTACAATCGACGGCACTCAATTCCGAGGTCGGGGCTGGTCGTGAAGAGTGCAGAAGCAAAGTCGCGCCTGGCAGATCCTGCACTGCTACTCGGCTTTTTTCGACAACACAGATTTGGCCATATCTTTCTCTATTCAACTCAGAATCTTTCAGTTCTTTTTTCTATATCTTTGTTTAGTAATTCCCCATAATAATATCATTTTTTTTACATTTTTTGCATTACTTTTACTCTGTTAATACGAAAATAAAAAAAGGGGGTTAGAGATAACCCGAATCCGGTCAGTTTCTAGTCAATTGTGTGTTTTATGTTATTCTCCTTACATATACTCCACTTTGTCTAGTTCTAATTGTCTATTTCACTTGTTTATTTGTCTAGTTGCACAGAATATCAAGCACCCACACGTTGAGGACTCTTCTTCATCAGCCGGCCGAAGAAGGAGAAGCTTAAACTCACACTCTTCACGCTAAGGTACACACGGTCATCTTTCATTTTAATTCTATAAATCGGAACCCACGGTTCCTGGCGACCACGTTTATTTGTTCTCACCCTCCTCCCACATGACCTGAACCATCTCTTTGGTGATCGAGCGACGCCAAGGGATGAAAGTTCGGGGATCAATGTGAGTGTGGGACCGAGGTGAGAATTGCTTTCCTTTCTTTTCTCATCCCCTCTTGAGGTGACGATCTGGGTTCACGGACTTCCCTGAAAAGGAGAGGACCCCGTCGAATTTTTAGAGTCGACAGCTTTGTGGCGACCACGGTGGGACAAGCAATGTCTTCAACCGTGGGTGCTTAGTGTTTTGTTTGCAACTAGTTCTAGTTCTAGACCGGTTCCCACGTGAGCCTTTCCTTCCTTCCACCTTTCTTAACTTCATGCCATCTCATAATTTCTGATTTCACCCATCTTTCATCAGATCTGAAGTGCCAAGTATGCCATTTAATTTCTGCATTTCCCTTAAACCGGTTCCCACGTGAACCATCCTTTTCCTTGTAAACCGGTTCCTGCGTGAACCAATCTCTTTCTTTACTTCGGTTCCCACGTGAACCAAACCCCTTTTTTCCAGATCTATCCCAACTTGGATCAGATCTTTATTCACCTTAATTGGCCCCACGTGGCCCTCTTTTGACCATTCAAACCGGTTCCCACGTGAACCACCCCCTTTTACCCAAAACCGGTTCCCACGTGAACCACCTTTACTTTCTACCCCAGTTCCCACATCGGTCCCCACGTGGACCACCCTTTTGCTTGGCTATCAGATTTGAACCCTCTTCTTTCCATCACCTTTTCACTATCTCCATTTGGCTCACATAAGAAACAAGTCTAGATTCTAGTTTCTAGTTGCTTGTCTAGTTTCTAATTGCTTGTCTGGTGTTGATTGCATGTTTATTTAAGTTCATGTTTTGCTCATTACTTGCTTTATTACTTGATTGCATTCTCTGCTCCTTCTCTCTACCTCCTTCTTTTACACTTTTTTGAGGCGGGAGCTCACTCTCCTATTTACCCCTCCCATCCAAAACACCCTCTTGGTGGATTCTGACCTCTCTTCTGGGATATTCCTTCCTAGTTGACTTGGTTGGCTTTCATCAAGGCCTCCGTAATTCCTCATACGTGGAGTATTCCTCTTCATGATCGGGTTGGTTGTACCACTCCCCAAAACCCAAAGTATCCTACGTTACCTACACGTGGTGAGATTGTGTGAAACCTAGGTCATTGGAGATTGGAGTTAGGATCCTAACCCATTTGTTGAGAGAACAATTCTTAACAAAATTCATAAACCTAAGGTTTAATCAAAATAATTGCGTAATTTTGCTTTCAAGTGTTTGCATAACTTACTTGTCAAACAAAAATTCAAACCTCTAACTTTTTTTGCAAAATACTAAAAAAAAAAAACCAAAAAAAGTTCTTTGTTTACTTTGTCAACTTGTTTGTTCCTTGAAGTTCAATGCAACTAAGGTCTGGAAGGCACGTTGGAATGGCGGAACAAGCTGAACATCGAGAGCATGAGATGGGTCATCAACCAAATCCATCAGATGGCCGTGTTAATCCATTGTTTGAGTCACAAGCGCAAGAGGTCCCTCAACCATCTGCTCCTCGTGATGTTGAACAACTCTTTAGGGAGTTGTCTCTCTATACCGACCCAGAAACCTATGCCCGTATACAATCCATGGTGAAGGGCAAAATTGCTTCAGATCAGGCTGAAACCAATCAAGTTGCCTTATCTCCTTGTCCTCTGGTTCGACCACCACTCATTCAATCACCCTTTGTTCAACCTCCTGTTGTTCAACAACCTATGATTCAACCATCTGCAGTTCAACCATCTGTGGTCCAACCCTCATTTGTCCAACCATCTTATTTCAACCATGTTGTTCCCCCAATCCACCAAGCCATGGGACAATCTTCAAATCATGTTCCTCAATTCCTGAACCACGTCTCTAACCACATACCCCAACCAGTAAACCAAGAACCTGCTCTCACCAGGGCAATCATGGATCAGCTCACTCAGATGAATGAACGTTATGAAGAGCTGAGATGTCGCCTGGACTCCAAGTCAGTGCCTGAGATTTCAATCCCTTCTCTGCCAGTCTTACACCTGCCACCTTCTGAGCTACCAATTTATTGCCGCTACAATGGTACTGGCAACCCTTTTCTCCATCTAAAATATTTTCTCTATGAATCCTCATTTTGGAAAGATGATCGTAGGGTTCTTGCCTTCTTGTTCCGTCGATCATTAGAAGGGTCTGCATTGGAATGGTTCTACTCACTCGACTCCTTTGAGGCAGGAGACTTCGATATTGTGAAGACAAAATTCTTGCAGAGATACAGAGACCGGGTGGCACCAGCATGCTCCATTACAGATTTGATTGCTGAGAAGATGAAGCCCGAGGAGGACTTCATAAAGTTTGCTGATCGCTGGAGGGGAATGGCAGAAAAATTGACAGATGTGATTTCTGAAGGGGAACAAGTGAAGATGCTCATTGGCAACACTACACCTGCCTTAAGGAATGTCTTGATCATGCACCGTCCCACCACAATGAATGAACTCTATGACAGTGCCCGATACTTGCAAACCCACTTCAAGGATGCCACAATGATAAATCCATTTGATCCTAAACCTAGAAACTTTAGAAAAACCCCCTCTGCACCAGCTGGGCCTACAACCGAAGGAGTGGTCAACAATGAAGCTGTAAATATTGTGGGGAACCAGGGAGGGAACCGTCAAAATCGATACGAAACTCACCACGGAACCCTTCCTATTACCCCCTCAACAACGGGTTAGGCCACCACAACCACGACAACCACAACAACCACCTCGGCCAGTAGCACAACCCCAGCAACCTCGTCAACCTACCTACAATAGGGCACCGCCACCACCCAATCAAGCACCACGAAGGGGAGGTCCTAGGAGAGAGAACTACCAGCAACTCCCTTACTCCTTGACCGACATCTTCAATGTACTCATGGCGGAGAAACAGTTAGAATTGCCCAAGGAAAGAGAGGTTTGGCCAACAAATGTTGATATGTCCCGATACTGTGCTTACCACCGGTGTCCTGGTCATACTGTAGAGGTGTGCTTTCAATTCAAGGAGTACATCCACGATCTGAATGACCAAGGCAGCATTGATTGGGACCAAATGGGGGAATGCATACAAGCTATGAAGGCTAGGCAGCAGCAGCGGCAGCGTCCACCGGCTCAACCTCAACAACAACCTGGCTTGGGGATTGTTCTGAATCCGCTCCCATTACATGCTCCCGCTCCAGCACCGGCACCAGCACATCCAAACCTAGGAATTGGTCTAGTACACTCCATTGTCCAGGGAGATGCCATTCGTGCTCAAGGTTGGCAACTAGAAAACCAAAATGCAACCATGCCTATCAACCCAACTAGACCTCCTACTAGGAACCCTCCTAGACAGATAATCCGTGCACCTGCTACTCCACAACCACCACAAAGCTCAATAACCCAACCACTTGCCGCCACCTCTTCTCGCCGACCCATCATTAGGTCAGCCCCCTCCTTAACTACACCTCCTTCAACCATTGCTACACATCGGCCCTTGCTCATTCGACCACCACAATCACCACCAAACCTGAACCCCCAGCCTACGAGCTCTACCAGTCCAAAACCCCAACCTATCATACCACCAACACCACAACCTACCACATTACCAACACCTTCATTAAACTCATCAACCACTTCTGCACCCCGGCCTCTTCTTATTAGGCCACCGGTATCACCATCACTACCACCTCCAAATCCTACCCCTCTACCAACTAACCCAATCATCCCAGAACCATCGATCCCATTACCTATCATACCTGCACCTACACCACCTATTCCACCACAACCCACCCCAGTTAACCCGTCACCTCTACCCGACCGCCAAATAGCCCCGGTGCTTCGGAGTGGGAGGATGTTCCAGCGGCTCTTTCCCCAAGCCGGAACTCAACCGCAGGAGCCAGTGGAGGAGGAACAAGTGGAAGAACCAATGCTAGGCACAGCCTATGATCTGTTAAAGCATTTGGATAAAACACCAGCCCGTATTTCCATACTTGAGTTGATCAAAAGATCAAAGGTGCACCAGGAGATTCTACAGCAGTACTTGCAAAGGGTCATGGTGAATGAAGATCTCCCACCTGAGAAGATCACTACAGTGTTAGCCCCTAGAAGTGAGCACCCAACACTCACCTTCTCTCAGGAAGAATTAGCAGATCCAGAGTTTAGGAGATATGCTTTGCATGTGGCCGTGGTTATCCGTAATATTGAAGTGAAATCATGTTTGGTTGACACTGGAGCTTCCATCAACGTTATGCCGCCAGAAACATTGCAGTTGTGCGGTATTTCTGAGCAAGAAATCAAGCCATCTTGTGCCATGGTGACGGCCTACGACAACTCCAAGAAGTCTGCACATGGGGTGGTCACTCTAGAAGTCAAACTTGGACCATGTACGGTCACAACAGATTTTCATATTCTAGAATTGGATCCAACTTTTCGGGCTATACTTGGGAGGCCATATTTGGAGGCAATAGGAGCTGTGGCTTCAACAAACCACCAGTGCATAAAGTTTCCATTTAAAGGACAAGTGGTCAAGGTGACTAGCATGCCTATAAGGGACGAGCTGAACGATGCTTCTTTACCCCTAGGTTTGTCAATACAACCCCAGATCTCAATGGGAAAATTGCCAGAAGTCAGATGCATGACCGCCTCTCTACCAGACACACTGGGATGGCGGATGATAATGAAATTGGGCTATCAGCCTGGAAGAGGTTTAGGCAAGGATCTTCAAGGGATCACTCAGCCAATTGAAAATGCGAAAAGGCCACGCAGGCAGGGGTTGGATATGAAGAGGGTTCCATCCCAAGTAGGATCTTCCAGCCAGGATATGCCATGGGGCTCCATACATTCTTTATCGAAGGGGAGACCATGATGATGGCTGAAGATGGCAAAAGTTCCATGATAACTGTCAAGAGAAGGAAAGCTCCAGATGAAGAAGAAGAAGACTTGGAAGACATGTGCTTATCTTTGACTCGTCTGTTCTCGAGTGGGGAAGAGTATCAAGAACCACCCAAGGGCAGACCAATGTTGGATCATCTGGTTGAGCATACCACCCAAGTCAAAACCATTCCACGAGGCCCAAATACAACAATGCCATGTTTGAACCTCGTACCTTTATTTCTAGATCTTTTGGATGGGCTTCAGGGCCCACTTACCCTCTTTAGGCCCATGTGCCCTCTTCAACCTTCCACTCTTATTGGGCCAGCTTGCCCATTTGCTTCCCTCATCAACTTCAGAACTGAGGGCTTTTCCCAACATGAGCTCACATGCCCATTTATTTCTATGATCGGGTCCACGTACCCGTTTACTTTTTTCATCAGTTTTGGACCCATGTGTCCACTTTCTATTACCATTGGGCCCACGAGCCCCTTTTTCCCTTTTATTCTTAAGTTTTTCTCTCTATTAATTCAGTCATCTTCTAGCAAGCCTCGAGTCACTCAGGCTCATTCTATCTTTTTACTTGAAATTTCTAAAACGTCTTCTCTGAAACTCATATTTCCATCGAGGAGACATCTCTACTCATCCCAGAGGGTACTCCCAATCAGGGATCCCCCTTTTCTGAATCATTGATCGATTTGCTCGATCCCCCCCTCCACTGTAAATACCACCTTTCCAGCTTTATCTTCAGTAGGTCAAGTTAGGTTAGGAAACAGGAAAGTCAGAGGTAAAGGAGTTCCGAACAGATGTTTGCAACAATTGGCATAGAAATGTGTACAGTCTTGACTGATCGGTTAGGGCGATGGCAGAGTTTCTTATCCCAATTTGATATCACTTATGTCCCACAAAAGGCAATCAAGGGTTATGCTATCGCTGAACACCTTGCTCATCATCCCATACCCATCTTTGACCCAGTCCGGTCGGAGTTCCCGGATGACGAACCAATGTCAGTCCGATCTTCCAATCTTTGGACATTATATTTTGACGGGGCTCTGAACTCTCATGGTAGAGGGATAGGCATTGTCCTTCTGTCACCTGAAGGTGTTACCATTCCATAGGCTTTTCAGCTTACCTTTCCAGCAACCAACAACATACCTAAGTATGAAGCCTTGCTGGCCGGGCTGGAGGCCGCTCATTTCCATGGTGTCACCGAACTGAGGGTGATAGGTGATAGTCAATTGATCCTACGCCAAGTCTTATCCAAGTACCGAACTTCCCATCCAAACCTCAAACCCTACCAGGAGCTCACCACCTGCTACATCAAGCTATTCTTCAAACTCACCTTTGTTCATGTCCCCCGCTCTCAGAATATCCTTGCCGATGCCTTAGCTTCACTAGCTTCATCTCTATCTGTCCCGCTAGGCAGGCAAGTGCGAACTATACACATTTGTAAGAGGACAATTCCAGCAATTGAGGATGGACATTTTCTGAAGGTTAAGGAAAGATTCAACAGAAAGGAATACTTGGAACATAAAGAAGAAATCTCCTTGATTGAGTTAGAAGAATTAGAAGAAGGTGAGAGACCTTGGTATGACGAGATTGCGAGGTATTGTCAAGATCAGTTATATCCACCTGGATCAACCACCAAGGAAAAGAAGGCAATCAGAAGAGTATCCCAAAGGTATACAATCCTAGGAGGAGTGCTCTATAAGAGAAGCCTAAGGGGACTCTTACTCAGGTGTGTCTTGATGAAGAAGAAGCTGAGTTGGTGCTGAAGGAAGCACATTCTGGAGTTTGTGGTGGTCATGTGAATGCCCAAGCCCTTGCTAAGAAAATCATCCGACAAGGGTATTATTGGCCAACTCTAGAAGAAGACTGCTCCATCTTTGTCCGGCATTGTCATTCATGTCAACTCCATGCCGACAAGATTCATTCACCCGCATCTTCCCTTCATCCAATTCATGCCCCATGGCATTTCGCCATGCCCCATGGCCTTTCGCCATGTGGGCCTTTGATATCATTGGCCCCTTGAGTGACCTCAACTCCGAAGTGCGCTCAAAATCATTCATTCTGACGGCAACGAAGTACTTCACAAAGTGGGCTGAAGCGGAAGCATTCGTGGAGATTAAAGCGTCAACAGTTTGCTCCTTCATCAAGCGCAACATCCTGGCAAGGTTCGGGATCCCCAGCGACATTGTCACCAACAACGGGCCAAAATTTCTTTCTCAAGATCTGCGTGATCTTTGCAACAGGTATTACATTTCATTGCATCATTCATCACCATACTATCCTCAAGGCAATGGTCAAGCAGAAGCCACCAACAAAACCTTAATCAAAATCATCAAGAAATCTTGTAAGTCTAGCAAGTTTGCCGACTGGCCTGATAAGCTTGTAGATGCTCTATGGGCTTATCGTACTTCTGTAAGGACTCCCACTGGACAAACCCCGTATGCTTTGGCATATGGGATGGAAGCAGTGGTCCCTTACGAAGTATTACTTCCATCTCTCCGAGTTCAGCTCGACAGGGATATTCCTGTTGATGAGAGACGAGAATCTCTCCTTGCACTGCTTGAACTCTTGGATGAAAGAAGGCTAGCCGCCGCCGAACATGCCCGGACTTATCAGAATAGACTCAAAAGGTTTTATCAAAAGAGGGTGGTCGAGAGAAAATTCGAAATTGGTGAGATGGTAGTCAAACGCATATTCGTTAAGCCGGGGGGTCCCCGCTCCAAGTTGCAACCTAACTGGGAAGGGCCTTTTGTAATCACTGAAAAGTATCCAGGTAATGCATATGAATTGACTAATGCATATGGAGAAAAATTAAATCATCCTTGGAATGGAGTTTACCTCAATAAGTACTTTCCATAAAAATGGAGAAATCACTGGTATATAATCTCAAGTCATCGATCCTAGGTTGTTCGTGAGAAGTCAATGGTAGGTACCATCCTGCACACACAACACTTCCCGATCCAAGAATCCAGACAACCCGACACTTGCGAAAGGCAAGGCAGAAATCTAGAAATGGAAGGAATACCCTTACCCTATTCTCTTCTACTCGGTCCAAGATAGGGAGAGAAGACTAGAGAGGGGTAGTATCGAAAACACTCGCCACCCTAGTAGGAGGCCGTCTCAGAGGGTACAAAAGGGTGCCAAAAGATAGGCAATGAACCCCTCAGGTTAGAAGAAAAAAAAATTGATCAACTTGTCTGAATGAGTACCCAGAATGATAGTCAAGGCAAATGGCATTAAAAGATGGGCAATGTCCCCACGGGACAAAAACCTGTCCAAATATGTGCCACATAGAAAAGAACAAAAAAGAAAGAAAAACCCAAAGAGGCCGAACCCCAATGGGTAATTTGAGTAAGAGTAGAGAAATCCCTCTCAACATCTTCAAACCCTATCAAGGACTTCCTCTGTACTCTTCCTCCTTAAACCCCTAGGGAAGGGTAAACCGACCAAATCCAGGTGGAATCCAAGCCGATCAAAGGAAGAAGGTTAGAAGGATTCTAGGTAGGGAACTTTATTTTTGCACGTGGCATCTACCACTTGAGGCTTGACAAACCCCAAAGACCGATGAATTATCTCAAATACCAGCATTTTCTCCACAAAAAAGTTGCATATTTCAAAATCCAAAAAAAATACATATTTCAAAAATCCAAAAAAATACATATTTCAAAAACCCAAAAAAATGAATATTTCAAAAACTCAAAAAAAATGCATATTTCAAATATCCAAAAAAATACATATTTCAAAAACCCAAAAAAATGCATATTTCAAAAACCCAAAAAATTGAATATTTCAAAAACCCAAAAAATGAATATTTCAAAAATTCAAAAAAACGCACATATTTCAAAAAATACAAAAAAATTGAATACTTTTGAAAATCCAAATGATTGTTTTCAACAAAATGAAAAAAAAAATTGCTTAGTCATGATCATTGCCTTAGTTGCATCCATGCTTATTTGATTGTCATACATATTTCCATTTCTGCATTGCATATCCTTCTACTTTAATTACCTTGTTAAGAAGGCTCTCCCCCTTGACCTAAGTCAAAGTTGACCATAATGGGCAAAGGGATGAGTCCTGATGAAGATCTAATCTCCTTCTGTCAAGTGTTACAGGCATTTCAATACAGGAGAGGAGAGGATTCACACCATGACAGGTAAGTTCTCTCAAACCCCCATTTCATTTTAAGTCATTTGTTTTATTCCACCTTGTTAAGAAGGCTCCTCCCTTTGACTCAAAATCAAGGCATACGATATACAGGCAAAGGGAAGAGTAATGATAAAAATTTAATCATTTTCATTAAGTGTTTGCAGGAGCTGAAGAAGCAAAAAGAGAAGGGCAATCAGGGACAATTTTTTCGAAAAAAAATTGGCCTCGGGGCGCATGTGCCCTCATGCAGGGGCACATGGCCGGGTGCCCCACCCACAGGCGCATGGCCAGGTGCCCCCGATCGGGGGCACATGGACAAAAAATTTTGAAAAATTCAGAAAAATCTCAAAAATTCAGAAATTGTCTATAATGTTAAAAATGACATTTTTGCTAAAGGAACCATCATCAAAAACATTGTTTTGACCTCCAAATGATGGTTCTAATAGTAAAATCTTCAGTTGATCATTTCATGAACAATCTGCTTCATATGACAATTCTGTCTGTTGGGTACTAACCAGAAATGTGCAGGCAACCTTTTTAGTCCTAACAGGTGAATTGGCGAGATCAATGTTCCCCAAGGAACGTCATGCCAACCTTGCAGCGAAAATGAAGCACCACCCAGCTGAACATTCTTATGGTGTTGTATTCCGTCAAAAGGCAAGACAAGGATGGACCAGAGATGCTGATGAACCAGGCGGTCGATGCAGCATACCTGAAGATTTCATCCTCAGCTTCTCATCAATCTCACACCATCATCAGCATCATTTCATTTTTCACTTCAAATCACTCCTACCATTTGTCACCTAGTTATGTTAGGTCCATTTGATACATATTATATGCATTAATGTTGAAGACCTTGAGAGTGAAGATGACTGGGCCCGAGGTCCCCTTCAAAAAAATCTACGACGGCTTGGTCATTTCTTCACACTCACGGATAAGCCAAAATTGAACATTGGAGGGACGATGGTTCCTAATCAGGTGTCTTGACCTCCAATAGACAATCTATATCTTCAACTATTTTCTACATAATTTTTTATGTTTTCACATCCATCTCCTTTTCATTCTTCATCATTACTAATTTTATCCCTTCATGTTTTATTCCTTTCTTTTTATTCCACCATATTTTATTCTGTCCTTTCTTTTATCCCACCGTGTCTTTTATTTTATCCCACCATGTCATATTGGTCATTCCATTGTTTCTTTTTTCCCATCATTCTATGTTAGTCCCACCTTTATCTTTCAATCCCACTATGGCTTAAATCTATCTTGTCGTTTTCCGAATATCGAGTTTTCTGCTAGAGCGTGATTCATGGTTTTCATGATACCCGAGCAATTTTGCTATGCTTAAACAAACCCTTTTAGAATTTGAGATTCTTCCACTCAGAATTAAACTGAGTATTTTGGTGAAACTTGAATGAACTTGAGATTCCAAATATGATGGATTGGTATTCTTTTCATTTCAAGATCAACTTCTCTTTTACAAACTTTAGCCCATCACAGTACAAGAACACCGCAAAGTTCGGGTTGCTGGCTGATGATGAACCTACGAATTCGAGGACTCCTCACCACGTTGAGGGTTGGCTACATCCTTTATCATTTACTTTTTCATCTCTCGTGCCAAGGGCATGTCTTTTACCAGTCAATTATATGAGGTTTCGATAGAACATGAAAGCAATCTAGAATACTCAGCGAGATTCATATTGCTGGATCAGGTAGATAAGCGTGTCTATATCTACACCTTGATGCCACCTTTTCAGTCCATCACCATTCCATTCCGCTACATTCATCTACGTTCATTTGCACTTCATTACAGTTCGCTACGAATCACTCCGCTTCATTACATGCCACTCCCTTACAAAGCCGACATCAAGGCGAGGCAAGCTGTAGACATGCCAAATTTGCCTAATTCAGAGCATAAAACTCATGTTTTATAGGGAAACACGCATGATCGATCATATGATGATGCCAGGTCTTTTTAAGTTGATTTGGAGCTTCGCCGAACGAAATCGGATACTTTCTGAAGTTTTCCGCAAAAAGCCGTAATTTCCGAGCGAAAGCCACACGTTAATCGTGTAAACCCGGAAATTGGCTGAATGACCAATGCCTAATGATCATGCATTGAAGTTTATGGTCATATTCACACTCTGGACAAGTTTTGTTGCATTCCGTGCCTTTCCGGTTTGCCGTCGAAGTCATTTTGACTTATATCGAACCTTCTGTTCACTGCCCTAACTTCCGGATAAAATTCTGAAGTTTTGGAGGGTGTGGTGGCTGATCCGATGCTATAGAGAGCTTCTTCGGCCTGTTATCTTTCCAACACAACAAACGGCGTCGAATTCCGAGTTTGGGAGTGTTCGCAATGGCTTCCGGAAGAAGGACGCACGAAACCAGACCCATGCGCCCGGGTTCCTGGTCACATGCGCCCGGGACCCAGGGCACATGGCCATGCGCCCTACCAGTGAGGCACGTGACCTTGTGCCCTCACTTGAGGGCACATGCGCCCCACCTTTGAGGCACAAGGGACCCAGTTTTTCACCGGGACTCTACCACTCAAACGACGGACCGGATAAGATCGAAATTTTCAGAGAAGATAAGATGTGCCCTCACTGGGGGGCACATGCGCCCCTCAGTGGGGCGCATGCGCCTGGCACCAGGGCGCATAGACCCTATTTTTTAGTCCGGATCGCGCTGTCTGTTCTCCTATAAATGGACTCTGATTCTGGTCGTTCCAAAGGCATGAGCACGACCCTCCAGGCATCTCAAGACGTCCAACCACCCTCCTGCATCAATTTTGTGATTTTTATAGAGAGAATTTCGAGTTTTTAGAGAGATAAAAGTCTGTTCAAGAGAGAGGAAGGCTATTCTGCAGGGGATCTGCTCAGTCTCTCTTCCTCGGCCTCTACAGCAGTGTGTGGACGTCTTCTGCCCGATATCTCTTCATCAAAGTTCTTCCTCTCCAAGTTTTCTTGAGTTTAAAATAGACGGTACTCAATTCCGAGGTCGGGGCTGGTCGTGACGAGTGCAGAAGAAAAGTCGCGCCTGGCAGATCCTGCACTGCTACTCTACTTTTTTCGACAACACAGATTTGGCCATATCTTTCTCTATTCAACTCAGAATCTTTCAGTTATTTTTTCTATCTCTTTGTTTAGTAATTCCACATAATCCTATCATTTTTTTTACATTTTTTGCATTACTTTTACTCTGTTAATCCGAAAATAAAAAAAGGGGTTAGAGATAACCCGAATCCGGTCAGTTTCTAGTCAATTGTGTGTTTTATGTTATTCTCCTTACATATACTCCACTTTGTCTAGTTATAATTGTCTATTTCACTTGTTTATTTGTCTAGTTGCACAGAATATCAAGCACCCACACGTTGAGGACTCTTCTTCATCGGCTGGCCGAAGAAGGAGAAGCTTAAACTCACACTCTTCACGCTAAGGTACACACGGTCATCTTTCATTTTAATTCTATAAATCGGAACCCACGGTTCCTGGCGACCACGTTTATTTGTTCTCACCCTCCTCCCACATGACCCGAACCATCTCTTTGGTGATCGAGCGACGCCAAGGGATGAAAGTTCGGGGATCAATGTGAGTGTGGGACCGAGGTGAGAATTGCTTTCCTTTCTTTTCTCATCCCCTCTTGAGGTGACGATCTGGGTTCACGGACTTCCCTGAAAAGGAGAGGACCCCGTCGAATTTTCAGAGTCGGCAGGCCCCACCACAGTGTTGACCCGCGGGTCAACACCCCATTCGCTCGGCAGCTTCACGCGCACGCTCACGGCGCCTTCTTCTTCTCCCTCCATTTTTTTATGCTGGCACAGTTCATATGTCCACCGTGGACATAAGTGGGAGAAAAATAACCCCACGACCTCCACTGTTCACCCATCCACTCGCGGAAGAAGCTTAAGGCGGGGAGGGAGAGGCTCGCGGCGGCGACGGCAGTGTCCGGAGGAGATTCCGGCGGCGCTAGCTTCCTCCGGAAGGGATTCTGGTGGCGACGGCAGGGTCTGGAGGCTTGTCCGGCGACAATAGCAAGCTTCGGAGGGGATTCCGGAGGGTGCCTAGCGATCGCGGCCACCGCAGGAAGACCTCCGGCGATCGCGGCAACTCCAGGAGGGCTCCCGGCGGACGCAGCAGCTTCGGGAAAGAGGTCCGACAGCGGGGAAGATTCCGACGGCTTCCGCAAGGACTTCCGGTCTGCTCTCTTTCTCTCTCGTGCTCCTTTCTCTCGCTTGCTCCGGGGGGATCCTCCTTTTTTTTTCCCTTTTCTCCGTGGCTCGACCTTCCTGTGTTCTTATAGGCCTTCCGGTTTCCTAACTGCTGAAGGAAATCGGGGCGGCAATTTGAGTCCGTGTGGGTACCTATCTTCCCGAAACAGTAGGACTTCCGCGGATAAGCTTTACCCAAAGAATCCTACCTGGATTCGGACTGCCCAACAGCCACCGGCTTCCTCCTCTTCTTGCGGTAAGAATCCCAGCCTGCCGCATTTCATTTATTTTCTCCTCTTTTTTATTTTATTTTTACCGGCACCCCCCCCCCCCCACTTCTCCCACATATCTTATCTTTGCCATTTTGGGTGAGCATCGAATCAGGACTGGCTGCTATGCACATGAACCAATTTGAAATTAGACCTTGCCTAGGACAGAACTTGACCCTGTTTAACTTTGGCCGCAATAGGCTTCCCCCTTTTTCTTTTTTTTTTCTAATTTCTTTTCATTCCTGCTTGACCACCCATCCGAATAGACTTATTGTGTCCATTCTTAATGGGCCAAAACCATCGTGAGCTTCAATCGCTAGGGTAGATCCAAAAATTGGCAATGTAGACCAATGAGAGATTGGACTGGACTTAATCTCACTCTAATAAATTTTGAGAATTTTCGGTGTCATCAAAATACTAATAGTTTTAACCAAACCCTATCAAGCCAATAGTGAAAACCATGTCCTCTGCCTCTTCCCTATCTCCTCCTCTCTTTATAAGGCATCCATAGGTGATATTGCTTAATTCGGGAAGAGTTCTTGAGCTTGGTGAGATGGGAGAACCTATTGTGGATGAAGTTCTTATGCATATTGCTAGAGACTGGATGCTTGAACGGTTTGAAGGACTTAAGAAGTTTTTCTTCTTTCTCTTCATGGTATTAGATGAATCCCTATTAGGTATATTCGAACTCATAGATATTGGTTTTTAATTTTCATCATTTGGTTCAGATTGAGACAAGATCAACATATACTTGTAGGAATCATCACTTCTATTACACCAAAATGTATTGGACAATTCTTTAAATCTTGTGGAAAACACAACAAACCAATCCAATATAGAAGGCTACATGATTTATTTTTAATGACTTACATTTATTGACTTAATAAAAATAAAGAGGGATTTTATTTTAGTCTCATCAATAACATATGCTAATTATAATATATATACACCAATGGAGTATCATATATCTAAGGTATAACATGTAGCATACATCCACATTTTGTATATGCAAGAAATTAGATGAATGATCATGGATTTAACCCCAAACATGCAACATTGGAGCTAGAACTATATGCGACTAAAAGAGTTAGCATTTAACATTGATGTAGATGTGTCTTCGCTTTTCAATGAATGCTTCTCCAAGTGGTTCTAATCTCTTCTCCTTCATGAACTGGCTTCTTGTCATTACAAATAGTCTAAAGGTATATTAATGGAGGAAAGTATAATGTACAATCATAATTGAATAGAGAGGGAAGAAGGCATGCAGATCTCATTAAACACATCCACACAATTTAAGCATCATCAAATGATAATTAAACCTAAATCCATGATCTCCATACATTCACACTACCAAATATCATATGTACATAATGCAAATATTTGATATTAATATGATATAACATTTAAACATTAAAATAATATAATTTACAATTTTTAAAAATTTCAACTTTATGCTTTTTGTAATATTTAGAAATGTATAACATGAAAACAACATATCAACAATTTACATAAAACAAATAAACAATATTAAACAATTTAGAGCAACCATGGATTTCCAAAACTCTACAAGGTATGAAATTAATGATATAATCATTGTAGACATGCAATTTTGGTCTAGTTGGATAGCTTAAATTCTTGTTTTCATAAAGAATATTTGAGTAACATTTCAAGAAGACTGAGTTTTCAGGAAGATCAGGGGCTTTCGACACATTTTGAGCGGGATCGGAGGGGCTTTGACTAGGGTCAAAGCACCCTATATATGGGACACCAGGCGTCCCATAAATAGGGTGCCAGGTGTCCTATACATAGGGCGCCTGGCACCTAGTCAGACCTACTTGACAAGCCAATCTGACTCCTCTGATACCCATCTTGTTGAATGGACATAGCTCATGATGCTAGCGCCCCGTTAACAGGGGCGCTTCACCGCGTGGAGCAATTTTCTATTTTTTTCCCAAAGTACCCTTCTTTTGGCTATAAAAGGACCCCCATTTGGAGGTTTTAGGACACCCCAAGTCCATCCAGAGCTTCATCTCATCCACCACTACGTGCTTAAGCCTTCACAACCCACCCTCAACCCCTTAGATCATCCCGAAACCCTTCCCCAAAAACCCAAAAACCCACAGTTTCCTTCTTCAGAAACATGGTTTTCCTCCAACTTTGAGAGTCCCTACACATTATTCTTTTTACATCCAAGGCCAAAACACCCTCCCATTGGCTTCCCTTGTGTATTGGCTACCTGAAGAAGTTCCCCTCTCATCTTGAAGGTCGCTCTACACTCCAAGGTGGTGACGTGAAGTAGGGAAGAAAATCTACCGAAGCTAGCCCCTAGTGCCCCATAAGGGGGCACTTTGACCTTAGTCAACGCACACCATTAATGGGGCACCTGCTCCTAGCACCCCATTAGCAGGGCACTAGCAGGGGCAGAAACTATTTTGGTGCTTTTCGGAGTCCGATCACCTATCCGATCAAGCTTCTTTTCCTTCATTTGAGATTCTATCATCTTGACATTTAGCATGCAATAGGTTATATATCTGCATCCCCATGCATCTATAAACCCTACCAAAGTAGGGGTTGGGATTTAATCCCAATCCGGTTAGTCTCTCTCCTCTTACATGTTTAAGATTTACATTTGAGCATGATGCTATATCCTTACTAGAACTAATGATCTTTTCACTTGTTTTTGTGTTTTCTTTTGGATGCGTTTAGGTAAATACGGTCGAGACGAAGCTTCAACCGGACCAAAGATGAAGAACTCGCTAAGCTCTTTTCTTTTGGCCAGTCGAGAGAGGAGAAATCAGAACCCGACAATCCCCCGCTTCCAAGATACGACGGTCATTTTTTTATTCCCTATTACATTTCTTTTCATTCCACTATACCTTGGAGTCTTCGACTCCTGGCGACCACAACCATTAACATACCATCTACCGAGTCCCGAGAGAGTATAGGTTCTCCCACAAACGAACAGAAAGGAGATCTCCATATCTGTTTCGAGTGCAAATCATTATTCTGCAAAATATTATTTCATAAAATTAAATAAGACACTAATATTACATGGTAAGTCTTTAAAACAAATTAAAGTTTAACTATATTTGATTCTATGACAATAGAGTTTAAAAATCATATAACACATCATTAAACTCTTTAATAATAAATTATATACATTTTCAAATTTTTTATAAATATTTTGGAATTTTATGCTCATTTCATCAAATTTTCTTTGATTTTAAACTTTTTAAAATATAATATGATAATAAAATAATATCATTTTATTAATAACATCATGCATAGTAGAGTGCGGGTCAAATGGCATGTCTTCGTTAACAAACTGGATCATGTAAGCGTCTCCTCCTCCGCTAGATAAGGGAGAAAATGCAAAAATCGCAGGGTTTATGGGAAACCTATCGAAAATCAGACATTTCAGTCTTGAAAAATCGTAAAATATAATATTCCAAATTTAAATAAAATGAGGATTCCAAAATAGGTGTTCTTATACCAAAAATTCTCTCCAAAAGATAAAAATCATAAGGGGAAGTTTCCATCACAGCTTGGGTTCCGCCAATGAAAACATGCCAAATTCTTTTCTTCCACCATTGTTTAAAACAAGAAATCTAAGGAAACATCAAGTAATTTTATCACCCATCTTATAAATCCAACATAAGGCTTTAATTGTCTCCATGGATAGATATTTTTTTGAAATCCCCAAATTTGGACAGTGACCATAAAACTAAATCACAATATTTCAGACATTCAACTAGACTCTTGGGTGATCCCGAATGGTTTGATGCATTCAAAAGGCCTATGTCACGAGATTCTAAAAAGGTAAATCAATATCAAATTCTCATCAAATATGAATTATGGTGGCCTCACCAAAACAAACATTTTCACAGTTTCAAACAAACAAAAAAATATAAGAAATCACATTGATTAAATGTTAATTTCTATCAAAACTTGAACCTGGCTCTGATAACACTATAAGTAATCACCTTATAAATTTTGGCAAAGTGTAAGCAACAATTGCAATGTGTTCATGTTGATCTTGTCTTGATTGGAATCAAATGATAAAAATCGAATATTGATTAAAATGGGTTCAAATATACCAACTAGGGACTAATATAATCCTTGGAGAGGAGAAGGAAAAACTTCTCCAGCTATTCAAACCATCCAAGTGTATGGTCTACAGTTGTATCCGCACAAACCTCCACCATAAATAGATTATCCTGCATGTTAGACATTCTGACTCATCCTAAATGACACTCCACCATGGAAAAACATGCTCCAAGAAGAGAGAGAAAAGCAAGAGGAGGCTATCCATGAATTTGGCTCCCTTAGCTTGATAGGGTTTAGCTAAAATAACTTATAGTTATAAAAAAATTCAAATGGTTTTTAAAAACTCAAAATCTTTTTAAATTATGTCTATGCCCACATACTTATAGATTAGTTGTTATTTGTGTGACCCACTAAGCCAAATAGCTTGAGACATAATTAAAATAAAATAATTCTATTTATTTAAATTAAAGACATCATTTGATAACATATTTAACGGCCTATGGACCGTAGAGAGTACAAGTCACATCCCATAATCTTAAATGACTATCGAGATAGTATTTTTTTCATTGTGCATATCCATCATCGATTACTACATAGATATAAATTCTTGTCTCTTCAATGGCCCATTCAAATAAAATAAATTGAAGATCTTGTTCTTAGCATCAGATCAATTTAAAAATTCTTTTTCTAATTATTCTTTCAACCTACGCCAAGGATTTAGAGTACTATCCTATAAGGTATTCACTATCACTTACCAAGAGTAGATGATTTCTTGTTATCTGCATCTATTTCCCTTGTACCCAATCTATCGTTATACTAGACCATCAAATCAGTGATCCATAAGTCAATTGTCAAAGTACAAGATCTGTCCAACAAGGCATCTTTGGCTACTCATGTCAAATGTCGAACTATGCAACCGTGGTGATAGAAAACCATAATTGACAATTAAGCAAGATACCATTCAAGGTTTTAAAATTGGTTAGTTTAGTAAACTCCTTTGACAAATAAGCACTTGTATATGTACCTAATTACCTCTACACTAATGCCCAATGGAATCAATTATCCACAACATATGATAAGATATCGCATATACTAGTTTATCTAGATGCTTGATATCCCACCTCAAGGATCCTATAATAAGGAACATTTAGATCATATATCTATAAATGATAGATCTTAGCATTATGATCTTATCATGATTTAATCATTATTATATGTGATTAAAGACTTTATTATGATATATGCATCTAATAAGAGCTAGCAACCAAGGTAGGTGGGCTTGAGGGTCGGGACCCTGGTTGGGTCAGGGTTGGCTAGGGCCATAATAAAAAATAATAATTTTAAAACATACACCGGTCAATGTTGTAGGGTCAAGATCAAGTCGATAGACCCAAAAACTGACTGGATCCGGCCCAAGTCGCGACCCCGCATTCCATGCTAGTAATGAAAGTATGTTTATTTAATTGAATTAGATATTCCTAAAAATGTCAATTCATATCATATATTGTTAGTTTGCAGGATATATATTTCTGTCAAGAGTACTATTCCATATAACATTCAATTTCACTTTCTGAGAGTGGATGATCTCTTATTGTCTACTCAATTATCTCCACTAAGTTTTCCTTGTACTCAACTTATTAACTATACTCGACAATCATATTGGTGAACCATAAGTCAATGGTCAAAGTATAAAATCCACCCAATAAGGCATCTTTAGTGACTTAGATCAAAGGTCTAACTATGTAGCCGTGATGATTTGAAACCCTGATTGACAGTTTAGTAAGATTACATTTAGAGATTTTAATTCAATCAGTTTAATAAACACATTTTACTAACAATCACTAGTATATGTATCTTAGTAGATCCATATTAATGACCGATGAGATTGATCATCTTCCCTTATGAAAAAACATCACATCCATTAGTATATCTGGATCCTTAATGTTCTATCTCAAGAATCATATGATTAGGACATTTAAATCACATATCTTTAAATGATTGATCTCATTATTAATATAAATATATTTTCTACAAGTCAATAATATTTGATATTGACATTTTTGAAATATCTCATTCAATTAAATTAACATGAGTTCATTACTAGCACGAATTACATGCGTATATGATAATGAAATCATTGATCACGTACAATAATAATTGAATGATGATAATGAGATCAATCATCTAGTGTATGATCTAAATAGACTAGTGTATGTGATTCTTGAGATGGGACAATAATGATGATAATGAGATCAATCATTTAGTGTATTAATATATCACAACTATGTTTTTAGTCATATGATTCTTGAGATGAGATAATAATGATCTAAATAGACTAGTGTATATGATGTCTTCATATAAAATGAGGATGACCAATCTCATTGGTCATTAGTGTGAAGGTATAAAGATACACATATAGGTGCTCATTAGTAATCCTGAATGGTATCTTACGTAACTGTTGATCAGGATTTTTTATCATCATGGTTGCATAGTTGGACCTTTGACTTGAGTCTCCAACGATGTCTTACTGGGCATACCTTATGCTTTGGCTATTGACATATAGATCATCAATATGATAGTCTAGTATAGTTAATATATCAAGTATAAGGGAAAATCAATGAAGGCAATTGAGCAAACAAGAAGGGATTGTTTACTCTTGGTAAGTGAGAGCAAATATCTTATGGGTTAGTACACTAAATCCTTGACTAGGGTAGAGAAGATAATTAAAAAAGGAGTTTCCAAATGATCTGATTCTAAGTATATGATCATAAAGTGTCTATCTATTAAGGGATTGATAGTCAGTGTCATATCTCTATCTAACTGGGGCATTGACTAGATGAGGGTTTATATCAATGTGCTAACTGATAATGAAAAAGTTCAATGGACATAAAAACATCCCCAAAGTCATTTGAGATCATGAGATGTGACTCTTACCATTTATAATTGAAAAATCAATTAATATATTATTAGATAATAGATTTAATTTAAATTATGTTTTATTTTAATTAAGCTTTAGCCAAATAGACTATTTGGCTTACTAAGTCACACACATAAATATTGATCTATAAATACAGAGTAATGACAGTAATTTATAGAAATTCAAAGTTTTTATTAAAATTCTAACTTTTATAAATATAAATGAATTTGGTCAAATGCTATCAAGCCAAAGAAGATAATTTTATGGCCAACTTTTCTTGGTCTCTCTCTCTATAGCATGTTTTTCCATGGTGGACCTCTATCTGAGATAAATGAAAGCTATAGAATGCCTTCAATCTTTTTTTATGGTTTTTTGGGGCAATCCAAACCGACTTTTCGTTTGGATTGCCCTGAACGACCAATAAATGGCTTCGTTTGATTTTTTGCCATTCTATGGCCATTTTGGGCAATCCAAACCGATTTCATATTTGGATTGCCCTGAATGGTCTTAAAATGGCTTCTTTGGGTTTTTTTGCCATTCTATGGCCATTTTGGACAATCCAAATTGATTTTTAGTCAAGATTGCCCCAGACGGCTATACAATGGCGTCTTTGGATTTTCTATGGGTGTTTTATAGCCATGTGGCCAAAATGGCCATTCTATGCTGCTGGGGCAATTCAAACTAGGGATTGCACCTGGTTTGGATTGCCCTATATACCCATAAAATGGTTTCATTTGATTTTTTTTTGTCATTCTATGGCCATTTGGCATGATCCAAATTGAATTTCAGTTTAGATTGCCCACGGTGGCTATAAAATGGCTTTGTTTGGTTTTATGCGATTCTATCACCATTTAGGGCAATCCAAACTGATTTCTAGTTAGGATAGCCCCTAATGGCTATAAAATGGCTTCTTTGAGTTTTTGCCATTCTATGTCTACCTGAGGCAATCCAAACTAATTTCTGGTTTAGTTTGTTTAGAAAGATCTTATACGCTAAACCAAACCAGTAATGGGTTTGATTTGGCCTTACAACAATGTTTTGGGTTATATCTCCTTTAATTTAGTTTTATGATAGTTTAAACTAATCCAAACGAAAAATTGGAAACGGGATTAGATTAGCCTAACCGGTCATGTTTTGAGTTTCAGCTCATTATTTTAGGTTTTATTACCATCAAGCCAACTCAAACTAGAAAGGATTGGTCTAACCAACCATGTATTGAGTTCTATCTCCTTGTTTAGGTTTTTAATAATCGTTTAAAATATTCAAGATAAAAATTGATTTGGATTGGCCAAATCAGCCATGTTTTAAGTTTTATGTCATCTTTTTTGGGTTTAATGGTTGTTTAAGCCAATCCAAATAGAAACTAGAAAGGATTGGCCTAAGCGGCCATGTTTTAGGTTCTACATGAACTTTTTGGATTTTATGGTCATTTAAGCCAATCCAAATTGGAAACCGATTTGGATTAGCCTAATCGATAGTGCTTTGGTTCTATATCCTTATTTGGATTTTACAAATATTTAAGTAAATCCAAACTAGAAAATGGTTTAGATTGGTCTAACCTCATTTTTAATCCAAATAGAGAAGTTCTATACAAAACATATTTTTGTAATAATTGTCAAAAGCCCCTTTTAACTACTTTTGTTACAAAATATATATTGTTAAGAAAAACCCATTTTATCTTGCAATCGAATACATATATATAATACAACAATATCTTCTCTCCAATCAAATACTAATGTTAAACAAATATATAAAATATAAAATCTTTAATTAACATAATTTGATGTTAATGTAAACCTAATAGTTTGTTCTCACCATTCACATTTAAAAAGTATTAACCTCGGTTTTTCGATTTGGTTTGGCTTGACAAGACTTAGAAATCAAATTTGAAAGGTTTTAGAAACCAAACCAAACCAAAACGGCTTCATTTTATCCCACAATTCACATTCAAATAGTATCAGCCTTAGTTTACCAACAAGCCATGGATTGAAAGGACTTAGAAACCTACCAATTGGGTTTGGTTTGAAATAGCCTACAAATCAAATTTGTAAGGGTTTAAAACCAAACCAAACCAATTTGCTCCCTTTACCAACTTGGTTTGTTCTCACCATTCATATTCAAAAAGTATTAACCTTATTTTACTGGCTTGGTTTGGTTTGAAATAATCTATTTGGTTTGATCTGAAAGGACATACAAATCAAATTTGAAAGGTTTTACAAAGGGCTTAGAATTACTACTTTGGTTTGGCTAGTTACAAATTTTCGCTTTGTTTTTGTTTGAAAGGGTTTAGAATTACTAGTGTCATTTGATTACATAGGGCAACCAAATCAGGTTTGGTTTGAAATGCCTTTACAAAACTATAATATGTATACATATAAATGATTTAATGTTAAGGACTTTAAATATTGATAACTTTATCTTTATTTTTTATTTATATAGTTTAATTTTTTAGGTTGAATCAAATAGTGATGACTTCATTCTTCTTTAGTTCTTTGACATGAATCAACTTGTGGCAGTCGGTGGCGACGACAGCAATGACAAAGGTGGCGCAAGCAAAGCCCTCAGCCAAGAGAGGGAGATAGTGCTGGAGCTAGAGCAGTCAATAGGGAGGGAGAGAGATGTAGCACCTAGTGGCAACAATGACGGCGATAAGCAGAGCATCGAGAGGAGATAGATAGATAGAGAGAGAGAGAGAGAGAGAGAGAGTGAAAGGGGAGAGGGAGAAATGAGGCCATAGGATCTATAAACGAAAAATTTATTGGTAAAGGTTTGTCTGCCATTGCCAATGGTATATTTATAATCACTAGTGATGAAGCCAAGTATCATCACTGACTTTCGACTTTTGAATGGTCAACTTTAACCAAAATACAATGGGCAAAGCCGTAGCAACTATAATATATCAGCAACACCAAGAAAAGCCATCATCAATATCTTGACATATATGCCATATCAACGATTTTGAACTTTTGGTTTTACACTGCGCAAGTCGTTGCCAATATCTCATATTGGTGATGACTATGTTTCTCTATCATCATTTTGATATTAGTAATGGGTATGAGCCTTCATCAATAATTTTATTATGACGGTATGTTCCAACCATCGCCATTATGCACTTATTGGCGAAGCATCTGAGATGCCGTCACAAATAATTTTATTGCATATGACTTTTGGAACTCTCTCTTTCTCTCCTCCCTCCTCTCCGCGTACAAAGCATACCAGTTGGCTAATTACGCTAGCTATCTTCTTCTTGCCGATTTTAAAGCCACTCTTGGCTGGAACCTTTAAGCCTTTGTGAAGTCTACCGATTGGGCTCTTTATTAACCAGACTGTCCCTTCCTATCGATCATCAATTATCTAACAGGATGTTGTCAATCTTAGACACAATCTGCTAAACTAAAAGAGTGAAAAAGATTTCATGTGTCAAAAATCAATAAGTAAGAAATAGCTTCATAATAGAGTATTTTATATGGCCAATGACAAGATTCTACATGAAACCAATACAGAATAGACTATAAAAATAAAAATAGTATATTTTGTAAAAAAGAAATATTTTAATCCGTTGGGAAGGTCCCAACTGAATGAAGCGAAAGGTTTCCCCTGATCTAACAAGGTGTTGTCAATCTTAGAGACACAACTGCTCAACTAAACGAGTGGAGAAGATTTCATGTCCAAAAAAAATCACTAAATAAAGAATAACTTCAAGATAGGGTATTTTAATACGGCCACAAGATTTTACATGAAACCAATGTAGATTTTACTTTTGAATTAAAATAGTATATTTTGTACAAAGAAATATTTTAATGTGGGTCGAGGGTCTCAACCGAAACAACCGAAAGGTTGACCCATACCGAACCTACAGGCTATTCTGTTCGTCGGTTCGACCAGGAGATGACCACTCCTACGGACCTAGCAAGGGCCCAGTTAAGGCCTACTTGCGTGTTTGATCTGCAACAAATCTTCAGATTGGGCCCACCAAAGATCCGGTTAATGGGCTCCCTTGTCCCATTATCTCGTCAGGACTTTGCATTCTACAGTAGTTGCTACTAGTTGCCGAGTCCAAACAGGTTCTCGCGGGCCCATTGTCCTCTATGACATTTGGCACTTTAAACATCCTGAAATTTACAATTTTTCATATTTGTCCTCGCCCTCCGTACATTTGTTCTTACTTTATTCTACTGACCAAAATCAGATCGAACGGACAAGTAAAGGTACAAGCAAACTATTACATTCTACCAGTAATTTGATACTAAGACTCATTAAAAATTCGATTCGAATCATGTGTTAAGTTAACTTAATGAGTTTGAACAAAAAAACTCGGCTCGTAAATAAGACGATTCTGATCAGAGACTTATTCGACTGGATAAATTCACGAGTAATTTGTTTAAATATTCTATTAAATATTTATTTATTTATTTATTTATTTAAATAATTAAATTATAAATAATTAAATTATAAATATATTTATTTTTTATATTATGTAAAATTATATTTTTATGTCTAAACAATAATTTAAACATGTTGTAAATCGAGTTCAAGTTTGAACTCAAATTTTAAGTAAACCGAGTACGATCTCGAGTTTAAAAACGAATTTTAATATGAGTATGATTTGATTTCGAAAATAATTTTTATTTGAGTTCGACTTAAGTTGGTTTGTTTGCATAAACGAGCGATTCCATCCACAAATCGAGCTCAAATTTGTCCAAGAGTCAAATTCAAACAAAAATTTTAAAAATTTATCAAATATCAAGTTAAAGTTCAAACTATTAAATAATCGATCAAGTTAAATTTGAATTCGACTCGATTGCATCCCTACAGATAAATCAGAGGGGGAGCAGCAGCCTTTTTATTTTGTCTCCTGCGCATCATTAATCGCGTAGCCTACGCCCTTTTCTCGCACCAACAACTACCTTGAAGTACTGCGTTCTGTGAGGTGTGGGATCGCCGGAGCAGACGGTTGTTATGTTCGGCAGCGCATTAAAGTAGGGTGTTCATAATTTAATTTTTTTTACTTAAATCAAATCAAATACAACATACCTCTCAAACTAAATCAGATCGGACTCAACTAATTCGTTTGATGTGATTTCGGTCTATTCAAACCATATTTTCTTTAAATTATTTATGGGTTTGTCTGATTTTATTTTGGTTTGATTTTTATTATATTTTATAACATATAGTTTTATGTATTCATAATTTTATATATATATAAATTTACCAAAATAGTTTAAAATATTTATGTCTACATAAAAAATTAGACTAATAACGTTAATATATCTAAGTTAGGGTAAATATTCAATTTAATTTAGATTATTTGATTTATCTAGACGAACTTTTGAAAACAAATCAAACTGATCGTTAGCCCAAGCTGACTGTGATTTGATCTGACTTTTGGTTGTACTGAATAATCAACACTCTTAGACAAATTTAAAAATGCAGGGGTATCCACTTGAAGCCCATCAAACTTACCGATCGATTAACACAGTGCAACGCTTTTGTATATATTTTCAAAAAAAAAAAGTTATTAAGGCTCATCAACGAAGAATCGGTCATATTTTTATTGAAAGCATCACTTGATTTAAACTAGTTCTGTTGCCGTAAACCTACTTGCTATTTGATTGGTCTTAACACAACTTTGACCTCTGATTTAGTAAGTTTCTTGGATTCACGCTATTTTGCTTTAATATATTAGTTGACTTCTAAAAGCATCTATATCTTAATAGCTTTTCTCTTTTTAACAATTTGTTGCACGATTTAGTTTTTCAATTTTTATATGTAATCATTTTATAGAGAATAGTCATGTATTCTCTATAGCTTAAGTAAAAACGAAAGGGATTAATAAGAAAGTATTTTAATCAAAGTATACACTTAATTTAGCAATAAATTAAGATTCTGGACATAAAATTAAGAATTTATGCGGGGTTAATCTTAACTCTTAGATGTTGTTTGGTATGGGGATAACTTGGGGATAAACTTAGGTTATCCCCTAATTTAGGGGATAACTCAAGTTTATCCTCAAAATTTTATGATACCAAACAGGTTCTTAAGTTTCATATCTAATCTTTTTTATTATAAGTTAAGCACTTAATTTGAATAATATTTTTATATATTAATTAATTTTATGTTTATTTAGAGACGTATGATATATGTTACATTTTTATTAAGGATAACCTCAGAAAAAAAGTAAAAACTCAGACTCCACAGTTTACTTTTAGGGCATGTTTAGTATCATGAAATTTTGGGGATAAACTTAATTTATCCCCTAAATTTTAAGAATAAACCTAATTTATCCTCAAGTTATCCCCGTATCAAACAGCACCTTAGAATTTTTATTAACATGTAAGAGAAAAGCTTAGAAATTAATTAAGTAAAAAAACTCAAACTTCTTAAATCTATAACCTCGGAATCCAATCTATAACCTCGGGTCCATTTGGTCTCCTGTAAAACTAAAATTCCGGAAAATTTTTGTTGAATATACTTTTCATGGAAAAAGAAATCATTATCTGACATTTGGTTATCGGTAAAATATTTTCATAGAACATTTTGTAGATATTTTGCAGAATGCTTCAATGAGAGCACAATAATTGTAAGTAATTTTGTCAATATTTTTATAATAAATTTATTTATATATAGTAAATTATTAATACAAAAAAATTAAAATAAAAAAAATTATATAAAATTATTTTGTTAAAAATTCTAAAAAATATTATTGAGATGCTTATAAATTATTTTTATTAAAAAAGCATTTAATTTTATCATTTTTATCAATTTATTACATTATTTAATTTCTATTTGGATCCATGGAAAAGTTAAATTGTTGGAAATCATTTACATGTAATCAATTTTCCATGTAAAAGAAGAAACAAATATAATATTTGGTACCTATAAAATGATTTTCCTAAAAATATTTTAACTTATTTTGTTGTAAAATATTTTCATAATATTTATTGCTTAATTCAATAGAAGATATTTTGAATTTTATAATTTTTCTATGGTTAGTAGTTATTGAGTTTATCATTTAAAAATAATTTTATAATAATAATTTTAAAAATAAAACTTTTACAAAATTTTTATTTTAAAATTTAATATTTATTAATAACTAAAAAACACAAAACTCACAATATTTATTTTAGTACAAACTCCTACTGCCCGTTACTTCGAAAAATGGCGTCAGAATAGAGATTGCGGATGGCAAAATCCACAATTTACGAGAGTTAACGAATTATATTTTACGTTGACTCCCATTTTCCGGGCATCCAAATAAGAGCGTGCGGAGGTTTTCAGGAAAACACGACGCAGACAGCCCATTTTACGGTTAACCAAATGGGCCCTAAATCTAAAGTCAAAGATCACACGGGGGTCTCAGCAAAAGAAGCATCCGGCTTGTTTTTCAGAAACTAGTACTTATGGGTTTAAATAATTTTATAGAATTTTATTTTTGGCAATAAATGACTTTATAGACGTTGATATATACTTCATATTATAATCCACGTAGCAGATGGTTTACCGCGTCACGCTGGCAGGCTGGTACAATGCTGACCCGTCATCCTGTCTCACAAGCGTACAAAGCGGGGCCCGCAGAAGCCAAACGCTGTAAAGCGCGGGCGAAGTTTTGTAACCTTCCGCGTGGTGCCGCGTCACCGGCGGGTCCACCGCTGCGCAGCTGCTGCGTCCACAGTGGGTCCCACCCCAGCGGCTGCATCCTTCGACACAGAGAGGTGCGGGGACCAGACTTCAGTACGGTTAGGCGTAAAGGTGTTCATCTCAGTACAGTTTCACCCGGTTAAAAACTTTGACTAGATAAAATTTTGATTGATCTTGTTTAAGTTGTTTATTATGTTAACTGAATAAATTTAAATAAAAAATAAATATGATTAATTAAACTAGTCATTTTGAATAGATTCATGCTAGTGATTAAATATTAGGTTAAATATATTTTTTAAAATTAATTATAAATATTAATAGTCATATATTATCACTTAATATATAAAATAAATACAATATTGTGATTAAATTTACATCAAAATTTATAAATGATTTAAAATTATAATTTCACAAATAATGCTGTATTGATTTTAAATTTTATAAATAATTTTGAATTGAATTTGATCTTGATTGAACTTGAGTAGAACTACTACTCATGTTGCTTAAGTAAAAATTTTTTTGAATAAGAGTTTAATATACACGTAAAAACTCAACTTTGAACTCAATTTTTTATAAAATAAATGAGTTGACTTTAAACAACATACTATTCGACTTAGATTGACTTGTTTCCATCCCTTAACTCCTAACTAGAGGTGCAAATAAATCAAGACATTCAAAATATCTCAAAATTAGAATCCATAGAAACTTGGCTCAACTCATTTAGTGTGATAAATGAATAAATTTATATAAAAGAATAAAACTTTGTTAATTGAATCAATCGAGCTTGAATAAAATCATACATTACTTGATAAACAAATGAGTAAGCCGATTAAATATTCAATTAAATATTTATTTAAAAATTTTAATTATGAATATTATAATTATATATTATCACTTAAATATTTAAAATAAGTAAGAATAACATTTGATTTGAGTTTAAGTTTATATCAAATTTCACGAATGATTTTTTATTTATTTTGTATTTTATAAACTAGTTTATATCAAAATCGCAAGTGAATGTAAAATAAACTTGAGTCAAATAATGAGTTCATTTCTAATAAATGATTTTGAGTTCAAAATTATCAAATAACAAATTAAATTTGAATAAGAATTTACCATATTGATAAGTACTTCAACTCGAACTGGTGAAACATCAATGCGGTGATGAGCAGATTGAAAAGAAAAGGGTGGGAGAATTGTGGCACGTGATCATCACCTCAGGCCTGCCCTTTACGTGGTCTTTTACGTCCACGGATGCTGGATAAGCTGTTAAAATTTGGTTATTTCATTTTACTCTTGTACTAATTCTAGCGCGAGTTCTCATGAGTATATACAAAAAACTGAATAGTAATAAATAAAACAGAATATTTTTAAATTTATAGATATATATATACTATATTTTTATAAAATATGACCTGAAATAGACCTAATGAAACTACATATAGATCTTTATTACGTACAAACAAAGTAAAACTTGAACCGGAGCAAATTGAGCTGTTCGATTTAGTG
This sequence comes from Cryptocoryne crispatula var. balansae, assembly GCA_036172225.1. Taxonomy (NCBI): domain Eukaryota; kingdom Viridiplantae; phylum Streptophyta; class Magnoliopsida; order Alismatales; family Araceae; genus Cryptocoryne; species Cryptocoryne crispatula. The sequence goes on from CM069928.1 coordinate 24,686,032, forward strand.
TTCAGGATGAAGGTGAAACCAAACCAGATCAATTTGGTTTGGTTTAGTTTAAGAGTGAATCTTCAAAAATTTTCTAATTGTCCATTTGGTTTATACCACTAGCTCTTAAAACTAAATCAATCCAAAAATTAATCAACATGTAAACATTTGAATTATGTATCTAGGTAAATATTTAACAAAAATTAACAACTAAAACACCTAAATAAGAATCTAAAGATTCAAATAAACAAGTTTAGCACTACTCCACATGATTGAAAATCTATTTAACCCTACTCAAAATCTTTCTAGCTAATCAACATTTGGTTTCAATTTTTTAAACTATCACTAATAAGAAAAAAATTAGCGATGACTAAGGAAAGTCATCACTTCTAATCAACAATTGGTGTTGATTTTTTATAACTGTTTAGTGACGACTAAGAAAAATCACCCTAATAATCAACAATCGGAGACGATTTTCACTACCATCCCTAATAAAATACTTTTGGAGATAGGTATGTCATGGTAGTCCCTAATAAGATTTTTGGGGATGATTCTTTTATGTCATCCCAAATAAAATGTCACCAATGATACTTTTCCTTATAATGACACTAATTTAAACATATTTAAACTAATATATATACTAACATTCAAACAATGCTCAAACAATAGATCAAATATAACATGAAACTATGGTCAAGTTTATACCCTAATAGAAGAGATATAGTGATGATCAATGTCATTTGATGGTGTGGTGGGGATTGATAGTGGCCGATGGTGACATTGACAGTCACCGTCGTGTTGGGCAATTCTCAACTTGGCACAGATCATTAACTAGAAAAGAAAAGAGAAAGGACAAGGGGAAAGGGGGTGGACATCACAGAAGATATTGATGGTTAATGGAAAGCTTGTCAAGAAAAATAAAGATAGTTATTTAGATTTAAGAACCTATCACCCAATGGTAAGCCATTGTTAATACTTTTAATTTTGACTGGTTTAAATTAAGTTGCCACAAATAATTCTTATTTACATTGGCTTCATTTAGTCACAAATTACCACTTACTTGTAAGTTGTATAGGGATGGCTTGTGATAGCCCTCCCCAATAATAGGTCCCTAATAATGCCTTTTCTTATAATGTAAGCATCAACATCTTGAACAATCAATTTGTTATTATATCACTACAATAAAAGAGCTTATTGGTGACAGTTTCAAAAAATCATTTGTAGACATACAAATTTACTTTAGTTGTGGAGCTCAAGAATCTTGTTTTTAAGAAGGATATTTAAGAATTCTAACAAGAGAACCAAGTTTTCAAAGAAATGGGACTTTCGACACAATCTGTATTGTGAAAGCCTTAGTACACTTTTAAGGAGGTGACTAGAGCAATTTCCTAGTGTCTCATTGGTGGAGTGTCAGGTGCCCTATAAGTAGGGCACTTTCCTCTTCCGAAATGCATTTTCAAGCTTTTCCACACCCACTTTGATTCCTATCTTATTGGGGGCTTAGCACCTCATTAGGGGGGCACCTGCACCCTATTGAAGGGGCGCTTGTGGAAAGTAGACCGTGTTTTAACTATTTTTGGACAATTCACTTCTTTAGAAAAAGGTGTTCTATTAAGAAAAGAAATTTTTGGCCACCCCACTAATCCTCCATGTCCTTGAGCAACCCAAGAGCCCTCCAAGAGCTTAGAAAGCCCAAAATCTCTCAAAAGACCTACTCTTTCTTAGATATTTGTCTATTTCTAAGCCTTAACATTTGGTTGTTGCAAGAAGAGAGTACTTCTTTCTAAGTGGTTTTTCTTTTATTTTCTATTTTCTTTTATCTTTGAGCATCATTTCATCATGTTCAACATCATCTCCATGTTTGTCTACTCATCTTTTCATTATATTACATCTTATAAAGTGGTTAGGCATTAGCCCCTATTTAGTATGTTTTTTCCATTTGTCATTTATGCTTATTTCTTTTATAGATATTGCATTTCTCTTTTAGTTATAATATTCTTTCACTTAGTTTTGTTTTGTTTTGTGTAGCATGAACATCACATCCAATAAAAGAGCAAGTTTGGGCTCTTGGCCTTTGGCTAGCTAAAGGAGAAAAAGTTGCAACTCACTCATATCTCCCCCATCAAAATACACGGTCATTAAAATATAAATATTGTTTTCCATTTTCATCTTCAATTTTACTTTTGGAGCTCATGGCTCTTGGAGACTACTTTCTTTCTCCTTTGAAACCTCCCTTTCCCCTTTCATTCACCATCTCTTTTCACATGACCCGAATTGCTCCTCTAGCTCCCGAGTGATGCTAAGAGATGGAAGTTCAAGGATCAAGGTGAGTGTGAAAGAACAAGAGATGGAGAGATAGCAAAAAAGAAAATGGAGGGTGAATTCCCCATTCACAACTCTTTGGTGGCCACGGTGAGGATGGCTAATGCCCAAAATTTTCTCTTTCACCCAATCCTCTTTTTCTTCTATCACTTTGCATTGTCATTTCCTTTACTTTACACTTTAAATCCTAAAAGATTTCATGTCATTTACATTTCACTTTCTTTTTAAGCACTTTTCGGTCTATGTGAACCTACATTTTCCTTGAGTCCCCAAGTGCATGATGTTGTCCGACTTCCAAGTGAGATATTTACTTTCTTGCACTTTTATTTATTTGCACTTTCATTTACTTCCTTGCATTGTTTTTTACTTCCTTGCATTTCCATTCCATGCATTTCTTTTTATTTCACTTCCATTTATGTTACTTGCATTGTTGTTTACTTTCCTTGCATTTCCACTTATCTTTTCACACCATTATTCACTTTCTTTGCATTGCCATTTGCTTTGCTTGCATTGGCATCTTATGTTTCTTGCAATGTCATTTACATTTGTTTCATTATAATTTAATTTCCTTTAAAATTCACTTGCATTTCTAGTTCCCAAGCGAACCAACTCTCTTTCTTAATTAATAATGCACTTTAACACATTCTCTTGAGTTTCTTTGCATTACACTTTTATCCTCACCCCATCTAGGGGCATCTGTCTAGAAATCCAAGAGCCCCCTAAACATGGTACAAAGTGCTCCCCAGAAAGGTGCCAAGATCTCAATAAGGTATTCTCCTTGTTTTGCTACTCTAGTTTAGCCCATTTCATTCTAGTCTTTTTACTTAGTTGTTTTATTATCTTTACATTTAATTCTCAAGCATATGTTCTTGTTTTAAAATCATCTACTATCATTGTTTTCTTCTCCCATTCCATGCTTAGTTTGAGTTAGTTTAATTTCTTTCATCTTGCACACCATCTTGCTAAAATTTTGAACTAGTATTGCATAGGTAGATCATTGCTTTCTTCTCATCCTTGTCATCATCTTTTGCATTAGATTGCATTGGGGTATCAGATTTACCTAGCTCCATAGGTCATCTAAGTAGGGGCCTTATTCTTGTCCTAAAATTACTCTCATCCAAACATCTTTCTTGATGGTTACAAATTCCTCATCTAAGGATCCTCTCTTAGATTGACTAATTAGTTTCCATGAATATCTTTATAAGTCCCCATACATGAAAGATTCCCTCTTCATTGATAGGGTAGGTTATACCATTTTATCCCAAAACCAAAAGTTACCTATCACTTATCATTGTGAAAAGTGTCAACCTTAGATTGCGCACATTGTGAGAGCATAGGGTCCTACCCATTTCTTAAGTGAACAATATTCCTCTAAAAGCCATAACATAAAGGTTAAAACAAAGACAATTATGTGTTAATCATTTTCAAGTCTTTGTGTTGCTTGTTTGTTAACCAAAATTCAAAACTCAAAAATTTTTTAATACACTAAAAATAACAAAAAGAGAACTTTGTTTGAGGTTCTAAATTACTTGTTTGTCAAACACAAATAAAAACTAAAAAAATTTCAAAATCACCAAAAAATCAAAAGAAAGATTTGCTTGAGATTAATTTGCTTGGTAACTTCTTTATCAAACAAAATCCAAAACCAAACAAAAAATGTCAAAAATCAAAACCCCAAAGAAGGAGAACTTTTTACCTTACTTGTTATTACCAGTCTTTTATATCAATGATTCTAAAGTTGGGATGCACCATTAGTATGGTAGATTAACACTACGAGCAAGTGGAGTAGGATTAGGCCTACTATGGGCCATATGATGCACCATCACTTTACCTTGATGCCATACATGCCATCAATGAATCGAATGCCCCACCCAAACCTTGTCAACCTTTTCCTTCACCACCCCCCAACCCACCTTGGTATGCATTCTCTCATGCCAACCCCACTCATCTCCATGCCATTGAGGCTATCTTAAAGAGAAAGTCACCCACCAACCATATTCCTCCTAAAGGTGGTCTTCATATTTCCACTCCCCCGTTGGTGGCTGGTTAACTCAATTTGCCAACACATAGCCATTCTTACACTAGGTTCGTGACTCCCAATTCTCCTCATCTAGTGTTATCCTAAACCACCTGAATCCAAACATCACCACACCATCTAAACCCTTGGTTCACTCTTCTAATCATCTTAATGCCACTTATCCTATTGTACATGTCCCAATGTAGCCCTCCTATCCGGCCACCTTGGCCTATCTAATTCTTTCTCTGGTGCACCAAACACTAACTCCTCCTTCTATTATTTGGGAAACCACTATTGACTAGGTAGTGATAAATAAAATCAACCAAATAAATGAACAATACAAGAAGTTCACAAGATTTCACTACCCTCTCCCCACTCTTTACTTAACTCCTTCTGAGATGCTAGTTTACCATCGTTATAATAGCACTAGCAATCCTTTCATTCATATCATGGACTTCCTCTAGGAAACCATCTTTTAGAAAAAAGACCAAAGGGTCCTTGCATTTTTATTAAGAAGATCATTGAAAGGTTAAGCTTTAGAGTGGTTCTACTTACTTGATCCTTTAGAGGCACGCAGTTTTGAAAATTTTAAAGCAACGGTTTTGCAAATGTATCGGGACTGGGTCGACCCAACTTACTATATCATTGACTTAATAATATAGGGAATAAAAAATGATAAAGATTTTATGAAATATGCTGATATGTGGAGGGCAATGGAGCAAGTGAAAATGATAATCAAGAATACCACTTCGACTTTGAAAAATGTATTGGCTTTGCATCAACCTATAGACATGTGGATTCGGCCTGATTAAGGAGACCAAGACTCTTAATTTTATAGACAACACTTTTCTTTTCCACCTGAGGGAACTGATATTGCCAAAACAAATAAAATAAAAGGCAAGGAGCCCGATGCTCTGATTCTGGATTTCCTGCCTGATTTCATTTAATTTTTGGATCGACTAGTAACGAAGTAGCATCATACAAAGATGTAGGTGTCCCAATATCATGGCATCAAGAATATATCCTAACAATTGACACCTGAGATCATGCCTGGCTGAGAAGGATAGAAGAATCTGTTAGATTCAATTACAAACTGTTTGCAGGCGGGACTCCTAGCATCCCAGTCAGGGAGTGCCTGAGACTGAATCTAACAACTGACACCTAGTCATTGAAAATTAGAGGTATATGCCTGCCATAGTCAAAAGGATTGTGAACATCCTAGTAGTGCGCCATCTAGAGCTCTCTAGGCGGGATGTCTGGTATTGTAATAGAGGAGCACCTGAGTCATCTCGCAAGCCTATAAAAGGGGATTTTATCCAACATTTTGAAGAAAAACCATGGGTGGAGAAAGAGGTCCCTAGAGCCTTTTGAGCACCCCTAGCAAACCAAGGAGGCCTTGGAAGCTCCCCTCTCTTCATTTTCACCCATCCAAGTTGCCAAGAAAACCTTTGTAGCATCCATCCTACTCCCATCATCACACCCTCTCCATCACCACTAGAGATCATCTCTAAACATCCAACACCATTAGGAGGAGCTTCTAAAACCATCTAGAAACTATTAGGTACATGAAGAACCAACCTCAGCAATAGTAGCAACATGCACCGGTTTAACAAGGGAAGTAGTAGAAACCTAGCCTAGGGATCATTCAACACCCATTACCTATATATGCTCCCACACCTGCACCTAGGAACCAACATGTCAACCCCATTTTGTTCTCCTTCGAGGAGTGCCATGATAGGTCAGAATTGGCAAAGTGAGGGATTTGTCTCCACCATGCATATCAGCCAACCTCCTCCGACTAACTGAGCCATCCTCTCCATACCGCGAGTCTCCCCATCATCCTGAATTGACCACCCATCATCTGTGCCCCACCATGGCCTATCATCACACCCCCAACTACCACATAGCTCCATCTAGGTCAAGCCATAATTCGCCCAGTCGAGTCACAACCAACACCTCCACCATTAGGGCCCATGATCATTCCACCATGTATGGCCACACTTCCACAACACAATTACCCTAACATACCACAAACCACAGCTCTCGTCATTATCCTAAGAACCCTAATCAAAATTTAATTTTACCTACTACCCACAACTACCATCTTAATCGTTGCCTCTTAACTTGCCATGGTGCTCTATAGTGAGCACATGTTTCAGTGTGTCTTCTCCCAGATTGATACATTAGGAACAACATCACCATAGGACTTAAAAGAGAAACACATCAAGAAACTATTGCCAAGAACATCTTGTGATTTATTAAAAAATCTAGATAAAACTTTGGCATGGATCTTAATTTTTACTAAAAAGATTCAAGATCTATCAAGAGGTTCTCCAATAGTATTTGCAATGAGTAATAGTTAGTGAGAGCCTCCCACTAGAGAAGATCACATCAGTCTTGACCACCAGAATTGAATATATGTCTCTCACTTTCACTAAAGAAGAATTGCTACTTTAAAAATAAGGAAATGCACCTTATGCATCACCATTAAGATCAATGGAATAAGAGCTAACTCATGCTTGTTTGATATCGGGGCATCCATCAATGTCTTACCACTAGAAACAAATATTTGTGAAACATTTCAAAAGAGATGTGTGGCCTTCTCAAATAACGGTAGTTACATATGACAACTCAAAGAGCCCTGCACATGGCATAATCACACTTGATGTTGAGGTTGGGCCACAAATAGTCACTATGGACTTCCATGTACTAAAGATGGACCCAACATACATGGCCATTCTATGATGGCCTTATCTAGAAACATTGGGAATAGTCACCTCCACCAATCACTGTAGACACGCCAAATTCGCCTAATTCAGAGCATAAAACTCATGTTTTATAGGGTAACATGTACGATTGACCTTATAATGATGCCGGGTCTTTAAAGTTGATTTGGAGCTTCGCCGAATGAAATCGGACGTTCTCTTATGTTTTTCGCAAAAAGACAAAATTTCCGAGCGAAAGCCACACGTAAATCGTGTAAACACGTAAATTGTCTGAATGACCAATGCCTAATGATCATGCATTGAAGGTTATGGTCATATTCACACTCCGGACAAGTTTTGTTGCATTCCGTGCCTTTCCGGTTTGCCGTCGAAGGCATTTTGACCAGTATTGGATCTTCTGTTCACTACCCTAACTTCCGGACAAAATTCTGAAATTTTGGAGGGTGTGATGGCTGATCTAATGCTATATAAAGCTTCTTCGGCCTGTTATCTTTCCAACGCAACAAACAGCGTCGAATTCCGAGTTCGGGAGTGTTCGCAATGGCTTCCGGAAGAAGGATGCGCGAAACCAGTCCTATGCGCCCGGGACCCGGGGAACGTGCCCATGCGCCCTACCAGTGAGGCACGTGACCTTGTGCCCTCACTTGAGGGCACATGCGCCCCACCCTGGAGGCACGAGGGACCCAGTTTTTCACCGGGACTCTACCACTGAACCGCCGATCGGATAAGGCCTCTTTTCTCGGGATTTGTGCCCATGCGCCCTCATTGGGGGCACATGCGCCCCTCAGTGGGGCGCATGCGCCCTGCACCAGGGCGCATGCGCCCAGGGGTGGGGCGCAAGGCCCCTATTTTTTAGCCTTGATAACGCTGCTCGTTCTCCTATAAATTAACTCTGATTCCGGTCGTTCCAGAGGCATGGGCACGACCCCCCAGGCATCTCAAGACGTCCAACCACCCTCCTGCATCGATTTTGTGATTTTTAGAGAGAGAATTTCGAGTTTTTAGAGAGATAAAAGTCGGTTCAAGAGAGAGGAAGGCTGTTCTGCAGGTGATCTGCCAAGTCTCTCTTCTTTGGCATCTACAGCAGTGTGTGGACGTCAGATGCCAGTGCTCTCTTCATAAAAGTTATTCCTCTCCAAGTCTTCTTGAGTGTGAAATCCACGGCACTTGATTCCGAGGTTGGGGCTGGTCGTGACGAGCGCAGAAGCAAAGTCGCGCCTGGCAGATCCTGGACTGCTGCTCGGTTTTTTCGACAACCTAGATTTGGCTATATCTTTCTCTATTCAACTCAGAATATTTCTGTTCTTTTTTCTATATCTTTGTTTAGTGATTATACATCCTCCTATCATTTTTTTACATTTTTTTTCATTACTTTTACTGTCACGACCCGGAATTTAAAACAACACAAAATCACAAGTACGCAGCGGAAAACATAACGCCGTGACGGTGGGAGAAATCCATCATTCGGATTTCATAACCCATACAAGCATGTAATTCAACCAACCCAATCAAGTCTACAAAAATTCCACAAGATTTCCAAAACCTGGAGTCAATAACTTAAAGAAATCAAGCCAACTTCATATAGTCCAACTCCAACCAAGAACTTAAACATTTTAAACAACTAAAATTCAAAACCAAGTCTGTTCATATGCTCCAACTATAAATCAAATCCACTAGATTGTTTAAGTACACATCAACCTAAAAGTCCAAAACAAGCAACATGATAAAAATGAAATATATCACTCCGCTCCAACTCCAGGAAATTCTGGTTCTTCCACGGCCTCTGCTTGAGCCTCCAAGCCAATCTCCTGATCTTCAAAACCTGCTGAAAAATATTAACCCACAACGGGGTGAGTCCGGAGACTCCGTAGGATTTACACCCTTCACCCATCAATAGGGTAATTAACATATAAACAAGCAGCGGTATATAACATATCTAATTTGAGATGTAATACAAAAGTATAGCGTGTCTTCTATATTAATCTCACAACCCATATCCAAACATAATTATCTTCAAAGAAAAGGTTATGCCAAAACCAATCAATTCTAGACCAATGCATACAAGACCATAAGACTAAACAAAAATCAACTAGATGACCTTCATACTTAACTTAACATGACCAATCTAACATGAGACATATCTGAATTTTTCTAACTTATCATGCTTTAACATCTAAACATAACATGCAATGAGCATAATTTCATGTTCTTTCTAAACTCATAGTCATATGGCAAGGAATTGGTCATCTTGCCTTTTCACATCACATATCCAGATCACTTTCACCAGCTCTAATTTATATAGCAATAACATTACTAAGCTAGCCCAAAGTGCACCTAGGTAGTGGTGATACCAAGGGAAAAACCACGGTAATCCAGGATCTGTGGGAAGGCCGGATTTATCTAAGATACCCGCTGCCCACGGGCAATTTGACTGGAATAGGCTGGTGAAGCCTCATAACATGTGGTACAAGAATTCATAATAAAATTTTCACATCATGACACACCTGCATACCATGTACACAAGACATAAACATCTCATTCTAATGTCATCCATGCAAAACAAATTGTTTTTATCATAAACTAGACAAGACTTGCACTAACCGACATGGTTAACATATCCTAATCAAAACTCATATCAAACTTGATAACATGAACCTAGCCATATCATGCAAGACATATTACACAATCTGGAACCAAACCAAATAATTTTTACATGATCTATGCACATGCAATAATAAACCAAGTCTAGACATGCTTAACTACATACACAAGACAATTAATCAAACCAAATTTTGGCATAATGAAAGCAAGCTAACTTCTGATGTCAACACCCATAATCTGACCTAAACAGGTTCCAAAAAGTGAAATTTGATGACTTTTGATTTTTTCCAAAACTCCACATAATTATATTTCAATTCTTGGTCCATTCTAGCATATAAACATATACATAAATAACAAATGGTCAAATCTCATGACAAATAGTTCTACCCATCCAGAATCATGCCAAACATGTTCTATAATATTCAAAATATCATTTTCAAAGTTCTGGTTTCAAGGATTTTTGAGAAATTCACTAATCATGATTCAAAAGTCTAAACTAGTCAAATCTAGGTCCATAAGTTAACTTATGCATATTTTCTAATCAAAATGGGATCAAATACATAGACAAGCTTGTGGAAACCTACCTGTAATAATCTGTGAATTTTCCTGAATTTTATGGATTTTCTTCTATTTTTCTTGGCCTTTTTATAATATCCGGATTTAATAAATCTGAAAAATCGGAATTTCCTGAACCGGCGCCGAACCGGGCGGTTCGACCGGCTGAACCGGGCTGGTTCGGAGGTGCTGGACCGCGGCTGGACTGGCGGCTGGAACGGCTGGACCGGCGGCTTCACGACGGTGGTTCGCGGGCGGCGCCGGCACTGGCGGTGGCGGTGCTCGCGACGGTGGAGGCGGCGCTCGCGATGGCGGAGGCGGCCGGCGGCGCTCGACGGCGACGGCGATGGGCGGGGGAGGGTCTGGCCACGACGGCGACGATGAGAGGGAGGCGACGGCCGGCGATGGCGGCGGCGAGAGGGAGGCGACGGCCGGCGATGGCGGCGGCGAGAGGGTCTCCCGCGGCGGTTCCGGCCGGAACAGGGGAGGTCGACGGCGGCGTTGGCTTCCGGCGGCGACGACGACGGGTGGCGTGGGATGGCTGGACGGCGATGCTCTCGCCGGCAAGGGAGGTGCTGGAGGGAGGAGACGGCGACGAGGTGAGGGGCCGGAGGTGGTGACGGCAAGGGGGAGGTCCGGCAGTGCTCGCTTCCGGCGGGGGCGGCGCTCGCGTCCGGCGACGGCGATGGAGGAGGAGGAGGAGGAGGTCTCGCGGCGGGGAGACGGCACGAACGAGAGAGAGAGAGAGAGTGAGAGAGATCCGGGCCGGGGGGGTGGCTGCGAACCGGCAAAGGGGGAGATCGCGACGCTCCGGGGGGGTGGCCGGCGTTATCGCGGGGACGACGGCGAGGAGTCCGGGACGGGGAGGGAAAGGGGGGGGGCGGTTACCAAAATTAATTAATTTTTTTTAAAACTGCCAGGTATTACAATCTTCACCCCTTAAAAAAAATTTCGACCTCGAAATTTAAAATTACTTACGAAAAAGATGGGGGTGAGACCGCTTGATATCCTCCTCGATCTCCCAAGTAGACTCCTCAGATGTGTGATACTTCCATAACACCTTGACCATCGGAATTGTCTTCTTTCTAAGCTACTTCACCATGCGATCTATGATCCGAATAGGCCTCTCTTCAAAACTTAAATTGGGCTGCACCTCAACCTCAGAAAAATCAATGACATGAGTAGGATCTGAAACATATTTTCTAAGCAATGATACATGAAAGACCGGGTGCACTCTGGACATAGCGAGTGTGGTAGAGACAATCTATAAGCAACTTCTCCAATCTTCTTCTCTATCTAAAATGGCCCAATGTACCTCGGATTCAACTTACCACGACGACCAAATCTGATGACTCCCTTAGTGGGGGAGACCTTTAAGAACACATGATCTCCTTCTTCAAATTGAATAACACGCCGTTTCAAATCTGCATAGCTTTTCTGACGGCTCTGAGCTGTTAGTAACTTCTGCCGAATGACCTGGATCTTATCATTACTGTCCTGCACCCAATCTGGCCCAATAAGACTTCTCTCTCCAACCTCTTCCCAACAAAGAGGTGATCTACAAGGCCTGCCATACAAAGCCTCAAATGGTGCCATTCCAATGCTAGAATGATAACTATTATTGTAAGCAAACTCAACCAAGGGTAACTGCAGATCCCAGCTTTCCTGCCACTCAAGTGCTCCAGCCCTCAACATATCCTCCAAGGTTTGGATTGTTCTTTCTGACTGACCATCTGTCTGGGGATGGTATGCTGAACTAAACTTGAGTTTAGATCCCAAAGCTTCTTGCAGTCCCTTCCAAACTCTTCCAGTAAACCGAGGATCTCTATCTGAAACAATAGTAACTGGAACACCATGATACTTAACCACACCATCAAAATATAACCTGACCAGACTATCAGTAGGTTGGGCTTCTTTAATCGGCATAAAATGAGCTGATTTAGTAAGCCGATCAACCACAACCCAAATAGCATCAAACTGCTTCTTGGTTCTAGGCAATCCTGTTATAAAATCCATAGAAATGTGTTCCCATTTCCATGATGGTATCTCCAATGGTTGCAAAGGTCCTGGTTTCTGGTGTTCAATCTTCACCTGTTGGCAAACAAGGCATTCAGAAACATAATCTGCTACATCTCTTTTCATACCTTCCCACCAATATTGCCTCTTCAAGTCATGATACATCTTGGTTGCCCCTGGATGAATAGAATACTGAGACTTATGTGCCTCTGCCAAAATTTCTTGCCTCAAGTCAAAATCTGCAGCTACACACAATCTCCCTTGATATCGAATGGTTCCATCTTCATACTTAGAAATTTCTGCCCTTTTTACTAAGCCTTGCACTTCTGGGTTCCCTTCTTGAGCCAGCTTCACTTTATCCACCAAAGATGACCTGATAGACATCTCGAGCCATGAAAGAAGTTAGATGATTCACAGAAATCTTAGGTGCATAAGTGGTAATAAGCTCTATGCCTTTCCATTCTTGACATAATTGCAATGCCATTACTTTCTTTCTGCTAAGTGCATCTGCCACCACATTTGCTTTACCTGAGTGATAGTTTAGACTAAAATCATAGTCCTTTAGGTATTCCACTCATCTCCTCTGCCTCAAGTTGAGATCCTTCTGTGTAAAAATATACTTCAAGCTTTTATGGTCAGTAAATACATCAAATGACTCACCATACAAATAATGTCTCCAAACCTTAAATGCATGTACAACAGCTGCCTTCTCTAAATCATGAACTGGGTAGTTCTTTTCATGAGGTTTCAACTGCCTAGAAGCATAGGCCACAACCTTATCATGCTGCATCAACACACAACCCAGTCCTACTCTGGATGCATCAAGATAGACTACAAATCCTCCCGTACCATCCGGGCAAAACAAGCACAGTGCAATTGTCAACTTCTCTTTTAACTTCGAAAACTCTCTTCACACTGTTTCCGACCACTTAAATCCTCCTTTCTTTGTCAAAGCTGTTAAAGGAGCTGATATAGAGGCAAATCCCTCAATAAAACGACGATAATAACCTGCCAAACCAAGGAAACTTCTCACCTCTGTCGGGTTTGTAGGTTGCTCCCAATTCTGCATAGCCTCAACCTTAGCAGGATCCACCGGCACACCTGCTGCTGATATAACATGGCCCAAGAAATTTACACTCTCCAGCCAGAATGCACACTTACTAAATTTGGCATATAGCAAGTGATCGCTCAAGGTCTGCAACACAATCCTTAGATGTTGGCAATGTTCTTCCTGGCTAGAAGAGTAAATCAGAATATCATCAATGAAAACTACTACAAAGCAATCTAAATACTCCCTGAAAATCTGGTTCATCAAGCTCATGAAAGCTGCAGGAGCATTAGTGAGACCAAAAGGCATCACCAAGAATTCATAGTGACCATATCGAGTACGAAAAGCTGTCTTAGATATATCTTCATCCTTGATCCTCAGCTGATGGTACCCTGATCTCAAGTCAATCTTGGAAAACACCTTGGCATTCTGCAACTGGTCAAATAAATCATCAATACGTGGCAGTGGGTACTTGTTCTTTATAGTGATCTGGTTCAACTTTCTATAATCAATACAAAGTCTCAAAGATCCATCCTTCTTTCTGACAAATAAGACAGGTGCACCCCAAGGTGACACACTAGGGCGAATAAACCCCTTGTCCAGAAGCTCTTCTAACTGTTGCTTGAGTTCTCTCGGTTCCGCAGTGCCATTCTATATGGAGCAATAGAAATAGGGGCTGATCCAGGAACAAGATCTATAGCAAAATCAATGTCCCCGGCTGGTGGTAACCCGTAAGTCCTCGTGGAACACATCTGGATACTCACAAACAATATCAACCTCATCCACAGATTTCATAACACCTGCCTCACTATCAATAGATACACATGCAAGATAGACATCACATTGATTTTCCATCATCCTTGCTGTCTTCATGGCAGAGATCAACATCTTGGACTTCTTATAAGAAGGGCATCTATAGGAGAAGATATTTCTACCAGGAATCTGAAAAATAACCTTCTTCCTATGGCAGTCAAGTATAGCATGGTGGTGCTCTAACCAGAACATCCCCAAAATAATATCAAAGTCCTCCATATCTAGCACATACAATCTGGCCCCTAAAAGTTCCCATTGATCTCAATCTCACACTCGGGGTATAAAATAAGATACCTCCATAGCCTCGCCCCGATGGAACACTAACTCCCATAGGTTCACACTCTTCCACAGTATAATCACAGTTCTTAAACAAGAATGCAGAAAAATGAAATGATATGAAAGAATCGGTAGCTCCTGAATCAAATAATATACGAGCATAAAGTCCAGCGACTCGAAGAGTACCTTCTACTGCATGAGAGTCCTGGGAGAGGTCCCTGCGCTCCATAGCAAAAACCCTAGCCTGGGCACTGCGAGACTGCTGAGGTGGGGCCCTATAAGATGAAGTCTGCCTCTGAGCTGGTGCCTACCTCACCTGAGTCGCTGCACTACGAGTCAGAGCACTAGAATGAGTATGAGATGGTCGAGATGACATAGCTGGAGTAGCCTCACGCCTCTGCCTGGAAAGAGGGCAATCAGCAACACGGTGCCCAAACTGCCCACAACCAAAGCATGCTCCTGACCTGCGGCGACACTCACTGCTAGCATGGTTCTTCCCACATAACTCACATCCACTCGGCCTGGGTGGGGGTCTTGAGCTGGTGATCTCTGACATCTTCCTCTTCCTGTCAAGGGACTGCTGAGGCTGGTACTTGGACGGTGCCCTGCTACTCTGACCTGGTGCTCTGAAGGGTCCAAGGTCCTTCTCCACTCTGCAAGCTGCCTCAAAAGCTGCTCCCATCGTGGGCCAGACTACAGCAACGAGTCTGCCACGAATACCACCTCTGAGCCCATCAATAAATTTCCTAGCTCTTTCTGCCTCATTCTCACAGATATGTGGTGCATAAGCTTCTAGTTCAATGAACTTACTCTCATACTCCATGACTGACATGGTACCCTACTCAAGTTGTAAAAACACCTGCTTCTTGGCATGACGAACATATAAGGGAATGTACTTCTCCCTAAATAGCATGATGAATTCCTCCCAAGTGATTTCCTCCTCTAGGACTCCAGCAAAATGAGTACGAAGTACAGATTCTTACCAAGCTCCAACGGTTAAATGGAGCACATGGGTAGCAAGCCTGACCATGTCTTCTGGAGGACACTGCGTCACCTTGAAAATCTTCTCAATCTCTCTAATCCAGTTCTCTACCAGAGCTGGATCTCTATCCCTCAAAAAAGAGGGTGGACTCAGACGCCGAAAATGTTTCACCATTCCAATAGGTGGGGGATCTGTCCTGGGATTAGCCTGCTGGATGAAACCCTGAGCCATAGCAACATTCAAGCCCCGCCGAGCCTCGAACTCCGAGCCTCGCACGGTCCGGAATAGACCTTGAATAGCTTCTAATAAATTTCCGTGACAGTGCTTGCCCCTCATTCTCGGGCTGGTGCTTGATTCCCAAGCATCTTGAGGGTTTCCCTCACGTACTGGAACATCCTGTAGATTCCCATTGTCTCTTCTCCAAGGATTTCCACGAGATGCCATCCTGATGAAAATAAAAAGACTTAAGTATTCCCTCAATCATACACATAACCAAAAATAAATCATAACTTCCAATATAAAACATATACTCCAATTAAATAAATCTTAATCATGCTTGTCTCTTCAACCAACATTATCAACCCGGGCAGGTCCAAACTAGACCTTCCGGCCGGGTTATGCTCTGATACCAACTCCTGTCACGACCCGGAATTTAAAACAACACAAAATCACAAGTACGCAGCGGAAAACATAACGTCGTGACAGTGGGAGAAATCCATCATTCGGATTTCATAACCCATACAAGCATGTAATTCAACCAACCCAATCAAGTCTACAAAAATTCCACAAGATTTCCAAAACCTGGAGTCAATAACTTAAAGAAATCAAGCCAACTTCATATAGTCCAACTCCAACCAAGAACATAAACATTTAAAACAACTAAAATTCAAAACCAAGTCTGTTCATATGCTCCAACTATAAATCAAATCCACTAGATTGTTTAAGTACACATCAACCTAAAAGTCCAAAACAAGCAACCTGATAAAAATGAAATATATCACTCCGCTCCAACTCCAGGAAATTCTGGTTCTTCCACGGCCTCTGCTTGAGCCTCCAAGCCAATCTCCTGATCTTCAAAACCTGCTGAAAAATATTAACCCACAACGGGGTGAGTCCGGAGACTCCGTAGGATTTACACCCTTCACCCATCAATAGGGTAATTAACATATAAACAAGCAGCGGTATATAACATATCTAATTTGAGATGTAATACAAAAGTATAGCGTGTCTTCTATATTAATCTCACAACCCATATCCAAACATAATTATCTTCAAAGAAAAGGTTATGCCAAAACCAATCAATTCTAGACCAATGCATACAAGACCATAAGACTAAACAAAAATCAACTAGATGACCTTCAGACTTAACTTAACATGACCAATCTAACATGAGACATATCTGAATTTTTCTAACACCCATAATCAAAGAATATGACTAATTTCCTTCTCTGCCAAATTTTGGCATAATCAAAGCAAGCTAACTTCTGATGTCAACACCCATAATCTGACCTAAACAGGTTCCAAAAAGTGAAATTTGATGACTTTTTATTTTTTCCAAAACTCCACATAATTATATTTCAATTCTAGGTCCATTCTAGCATATAAACATATACATAAATAACAAATGGTCAAATCTCATGACAAATAGTTCTACCCATCCAGAATCATGCCAAACATGTTCTATAATATTCAAAATATCATTTTCAAAGTTCTGGTTTCAAGGATTTTTGAGAAATTCACTAATCATGATTCAAAAGTCTAAACTAGTCAAATCTAGGTCCATAAGTTAACTCATGCATATTTTCTAATCAAAATGGGATCAAATACATATAAAAGCTTGAGAAACCTACCTGTAATAATCTTTGAATTTTCCTTATTTTTCTGGATTTTCTGCTATTTTTCTTGGCCTTTTTATAATATCCGGATTTAATAAATCCAAAAAATCGGAATTTCCTGAACCGGCGCCGAACCGGGCGGTTCGACCGGCTGAACCGGGCGGTTCGACCGGCTGAACCGGGCCAGTTCGGAGGTGCTGGACCGCGGCTGGACCGGCGGCTGGACCGGTGGCTTCACGACGGCGGTTCGCGGGTGGCACCGGCGACGGCGGTGGCGGTGCTCGCGACGGCGGAGGCGGCGCTCGCGATGGCGGAGGCGGCCGGCGGCACTCGACGGCGACGGCGATGGGCGGGGGAGGGTCTGGCCACGATGGCGAAGATGAGAGGAAGGCGACGACCGGCGCTGGCGGTGGCGAGAGGGAGGCGACGGCCGGCGATGGTGGCGCCGAGAGGGTCTCCCGCGGCGGTTCCGGCCGGAACATGGGAGGTCGACGGCGGCATTGGCTTCCGGCGGAGACGACGATGGGTGGCGTGGGAAGGCTGGATGGCGATGCTCTCGCCGGCAAGGGAGGCGCTGGAGGGAGGAGACGGCGATGAGGTGAGGGGCCGGAGGTGGTGACGGCAAGGGGGAGGTCCGGCGGTGCTCGCTTCCGGCGGGGGCGGCGCTCGCGTCCGGCGACGGCGACGGAGGAGGAGGAGGAGGAGGAGGAGGTCTCGTGGCGGGGAGACGGCATGAGAGAGAGAGAAAGAGAGCGAGAGAGATCCAGTCGGGGGGGGGCTGCGAAACCGGCAAGGGGGGGGGGGGAGATCGCGACGCTCCGGGGGGGGTGGCCGGCGTTATCGCGGGGACGACGGCGAGGAGTCCGGGACGGGGAGGGAAAGGGGGGGGGCGGTTCCCAAAATTAATTTTTTTTTAAACTGCCAGGTATTACATTTACTCTGTTATTCCGAAAATAAAAAAAAGGGGGTTAGAGATAACCCGAATCCGGTCAGTTTCTAGTCAATTGTGTGTTTTTATGTTATTCTCTTTACATATACCCCACTTTGTTTAGTTCTAATAGTCTCTTTCACTTGTTTATTTGTCTAGTTGCACAGAATATCAAGCACCCACCGTGTTGAGGACTCTTCTTCATCGGCCGGCCGAAGAAGGAGAAGCTTTAACTCACATTCTTCACGCTAAGGTACACACGGTAATTTTAATTCTATAAATAGGAACCCACAGTTCCTGACGACCACATTTATTTCTTCTCACCCTCCTCCCACATGACCCGAACCATCTCCTTGGTGATCGAGTGACGCCAAGAGATGAAAGTTCGGGGATCAATGTGAGTGTGGGACCGAGGTGAGAGTTGCTTTCCGTGTTTTATTCCTTTCTTTTCTCATCCCCTCTTGAGGTGACGATCTGGATTCATGGACTTCCCTGAAAAGGAGAGGACCCCGTCGAATTTTTAGAGTCGACAGCTTTTGTGGCGAACACGGTGGGACAAGCAATGTCTTCAACCGTGGGTGCTTAGTGTTTTGTTTGCAACTAGTTCTAGTTCTAGACCGGTTCCCACGCGAGCCATTCCTTCTTTCCACCTTTCTTAACTTCATGCCATCTCAAAATTTATGATTTCACCCATCTTTCATCAGGTCTGAAGTACCAAGTATGCCATTTAATTTCTGCATTTTATTTAAACTGGTTCCCACGTGAACCACCATTTTCCTTTTAAACCGGTTCCCACGTGAACCAATCTCTTTCTTTACTTCGGTTCCCACGTGAACCAAAACCCTTTTTTCCAGATCAATCCCAACTTGGATCAGATCTTTATTCAGCTTTAATTGGCCCCACGTGGCCCCCTTTTGACCATTCAAACCGGTTCCCACGTGAACCACCCCTTTTTACCCAAAACCAGTTCCCACGTGAACCACCTTTACTTTTTACCCCAGTTCCCACATCGGTCCCCACGTGGACCACCATTTTGCTTGGCTATCAGATCTGAACCCTCTTCTTTCCATCACTTTTCACTATCTCCATTTGGCTCACATAAGAAACAAGTCTAGATTCTAGTTTCTAGTTGCTTGTCTAGTTTCTAATGGCTTGTCTGGTGTTGATTGCTTGTTTATTTAAGTTTATGCTTTGCTCATTACTTGTTTTATTACTTGATTGCATTCTCTGCTCCTTCTCTCTACCTCCTTCTTTTACACTTTTTTTGAGGCGGGAGCTCACTCTCCCATTTATCCCTCCCATCCAAAATACCCTCTTGGTGGATTCTGACCTCTCTTCTGGGATATTCCTTCCTAGTTGACTTGGTTGGCTTTCATCAAGGCCTCCGTAATTCCTCATACGTGGAGTATTCCTCTTCACGATCGGGTTGGTTGTACCACTCCCCAAAACCCGAAGCGTCCTACGTTACCTATACGTGGTGAGATTGTGTGAAACCTAGGTCATTGGAGATTGGAGTTAGGATCGTAACCCATTTGTTGAGAGAACAATTCTTAACAAAATTCATACCTAAGGTTTAATCAAAATCATTGCGTAATTTTGCTTTCAAGTCTTTGCATAACTTGCTTGTCAAACAAAAATTCAAACCTCTAACTTTTTGCAAAATACTAAAAAAAAAAAACCAAAAAAGTTCTTTGTTTACTTTGTCAACTTGTTTGTTCCTTGAAGTTCAATGCAACTAAGGTCTGGAAGGCACGTTGGAATGGCGGAACAAGCTGAACATCGAGAGCACGAGATGGGTCATCAACCAAATTCGTCAGATGGTCGTGTTAATCCATTGTTTGAGTCAGAAGCGCAAGAGGTCCCTCAACCATCTGCTCCTCGTGATGTTGAACAACTCTTTAGGGAGTTGTCTCTCTATACCGACCTGCAAACCTATGCCCGTATACAATCCATGGTGAAGGGCAAAGTTGCTTCAGATCAGGCTGAAACCAATCAAGTTGCCTTATCTCCTCGTCCTCTAGTTGAACCACCACTCATTCAATCACCCTTTGTTCAACCTCCTGTTGTTCAATAATATGTGATTCAACCATCACTAGCACAACCATCTGTAGTTCAACCCTCTATAGTTCAACCATCTGTGGTTCAACCATCATTTGTTCAGCCATCTTATTTCAACCATGTTGCTCCCTTGGCCCATCAAGTCATGGGACAATCTTCAAGTCATGCTCCTCAATTTCAGAACCATGTCTCTAACCACATACCCCCACCAGTAAACCAAGAACCTACTCTCACCAGGGCTATCATGGATCAGCTCACCCAGATGAATGAACGTTATGAAGAGCTGAGATGTCGCCTGGACTCCAAGTCAGTTCCTGAGATCTCCATTCCTTCTCTGCCAGTCCTACACCTACCACCTTCTGAGCTACCAGTTTATCGCCACTACAATGGTATTGGCAATCCTTTTCTCCACTTAAAAGATTTTATTTACGAGTCCTCGTTCTGGAAAGATGATCGTAGGGTTCTTGCCTTCTTGTTCCGCCGGTCACTAGAAGGGTCTGCATTGGAATGGTTCTACTCACTCGACTCCTTTGAGGCAGGAGACTTCGACATTGTCAAGACAAAATTCTTGCAAAGATACAGAGACCGGGTGGCACCAGCATGCTCCATTACAGACTTGATTGCTGAGAAGATGAAGCCCGAAGAGGACTTCATAAAGTTTGCTGATCGCTGGAGGGGAATGGCAGAAAAATTGACAGATGTAATTTCTGAAGGGGAACAAGTGAAGATGCTCATTGGAAACACTACACCTGCCTTGAGGAATGTCTTGATCATGCACCGTCCTACCACAATGAATGAACTCTATGACAGTGCCCGATACTTGCAAGCCCACTTCAAGGATGCCACCATGATAAACCCTTTTGATCCTAAACCTAGAAACTTTAGGAAAACCCCCTCAGCACCAGTTGGGCCTACAACCGAAGGAGTGGTCAACAACGAAGCTATAAACATTGTGGGGAACCAGGGAGGGAACCGTCAAAACCAGTTTAGAAACCCACCACAAAACCTTTCCTATTACCCCCCTCAACAACAGGTTAGGCCCCCACAACCACGACAACCACAACAAACCCCGCAACAAGTAGCACAACCCCAGCAACCTCGTCAACCTACCTACAATAGGGCACCGCCACCACCCAATCAGGCACCACGAAGGGGAGGTCCAAGGAGAGAGAACTACCAACAACTCCATTACTCCTTGACCGACATCTTCAATATACTCATGGCAGAAAAATAGTTGGAATTGCCCAAGGAAAGAAAGGTTTGGCCAACAAATGTAGATATGTCCCGATACTGTGCTTACCACCGGTGTCCTGGTCACACTTTAGAAGTGTGCTTTCAATTCAAGGATTACATCCACGATCTGAATGACCAAGGCAGCATTGATTGGGCTCAAATGGGGGAATGCATACAGGTAATGAAGGCTAGGCAAAGAACAATGCGGCGTCCACTGGCTCAACGTCAACAAGAACCTGGCGTGGGGATTGTTCCTAATCCTCTCCCATTACATGCTCACGCTCCAGCACCGGCACTAGCACATCCAAACCCAGGAATTGGTCTAGTACACTCCATTGTCCAGGGAGATGCCAATCGTGCTCAAGGTTGGCAACTAGAAAACCAAAATACAACCATGCCTGTCAACCTGGCTAGGCCTCCTTCTAGGAACCCTCCTAGACAGATAATACGTGCACCTTCTACTCCACAACTACCACAAAGCTCAATAACCCAATCACTGGCCGCCACTTCTTCTCGCCGGTCCATCATTAGGCCAGCCCCCTCTCTAACTACACCTCCTTCAACCATTGCTACACACCAGCCCTTGCTCATCCGACCACCACAATCACCACCAAACCTGAACCCCCAGCCTACGAGCTCTACCACTCCAAAACCGCAACCTATCATACCACCAACACCACAACCAATCCCACAACCTACACCTTCATTAAGTTCATCAACCACTTCGCACCCCGGCCTCTTCTTATTAGGCCACCTGTATCACCATCACTACCACCTCCAAATCCTACCCCTCTACCAACTAACCCCATCATCTCAGAACCATCAATCCCATTACCTATCATACCTGCACCTACACCACCTGTTCCACCACAACCCACCCCATTTAACCCATCACCTCTACCCGACCGCCAAATAGCCCCGGTGCTTCGGAGTGGGAGGATGTTCCAGCGGCTCTTTCCCCAAGCTAGTACTCAACCGTAGGATCAAGTGGAGTAGGAACAAGTGGAAGAACCATTGCCGGGCACGGCGTATGATCTGTTAAAGCATTTAGAGAAAACACCGGCCCGTATTTCCATACTTGAGTTGATCAAAAGATCAAAGGTGCACCAGGAGATTCTACAGCAGTACTTGCAAAGGGTCATGGTGAATGAAGATCTCCCACATGAGAAGATCACTACAGTGTTAGCCCCTAGAAGTGAGCACCCAACGCTCACTTCCTCTCAGGAGGAATTAGCAGATCCAGAATTTAGGAGATATGCTTTGCATGTGGCTGTGGTTATCTGTAATATTGAAGTGAAATCATGTTTGGTTGACACTGGAGCTTCTATCAATGTTATGCCGTCAAAAACTTTGCAGTTGTGTGGCATTTTTGAGCAAGAAATCAAGCCATCTTGTGCCATGGTGACGGCCTACGACAACTCCAAGAAGTCTGCACGTGGGGTGGTCACTCTAAAAGTCAAACTCGGACCATGTACGGTCATAACAGATTTTCATGTTCTAGAATTAGATCCGACTTTTCGGGCTATACTTGGGAGGCCATACTTGGAGGCAATAAGAGCTGTGGCTTCAACAAACCACCAGTGCATAAAGTTTCCTTTTAAAGGACAAGTGGTCAAAGTGACTAGCATGCCTATAAGGGATGAGCTGAACGATGCTTCTTTACCCCTAGGTCTGTCAATACAACCCCAGATCTTAGTGGGAGAATTTCCAGAAGTCAGATGCATGACCGCCTCTCTACCAGACACACTGGGATGGCGAATGATGATGAAATTGGGCTATCAGCCTGGAAGAGGTTTAGGCAAGGATCTTCAAGGGATCACTCAGCCAATAGAAACTGTGAAAACGCCATGCAGGCAGGGGTTGGGATATGAAGAGGGTTCCATCCCACGGAGGATCTTCTACCCAGGATATGCCATGGGACTCCATACATTCTTTATCAAAGGGGAGACCATGATGTTGGCTGAAGATGGAAAAAGTTCCATGATGACTGTCAAGAGAAGGAAAGCTCCAGATGAAGAAGAAGAAGACTTGGAAGACTTATGCTTATCTTTGACTCGTCTGTTCTCAAGTGGGGAAGAGCACCAGGAACCACTCAAGGGCAGACCCATATTGGATCATCTGGTTGAGCATACCACCCAAGTCAAAACCATTCCACGAGGCCCAAATACAACAATGCGATGTTTGAACCTCGTACCTTTATTTCTAAATCTTTTGGATGGGCTTCAGGGCCCACTTACCCACTTTGGGCCCATGTGCCCTCTTCAACCTTCTACTCTTACTGGGCCAACTTGCCAATTTGCTTCCCTCATCAACTTCAAAACTGAGGGCTTTTCTCAACATGGGCTCACATGCCCATTTATTTCTGAAATCGGGTCCACGTACCCGTTTTCTTTTTTCATCAATTTTGGACCCATGTGTCCACTTTCTGTTACTATTGGGCCCACGAGCCCCTTTTTCCCCTTTATTCTTAAGTTTTTCTCTCTATTAATTCAGTCATCTTCTAGCAAGTCCCGAGTCACTCAGGCTCATTCTATCTTTTTACTTGAAATTTCCAAAAAAAAAAATGTCTTCTCTGAAACTCACATTTCCATCGAGGAGACG
The DNA here is from genome assembly GCA_036172225.1 of Cryptocoryne crispatula var. balansae. NCBI lineage: Eukaryota > Viridiplantae > Streptophyta > Magnoliopsida > Alismatales > Araceae > Cryptocoryne > Cryptocoryne crispatula. The sequence goes on from CM069928.1 coordinate 24,710,022, forward strand.
TCTCTACTCATCCCAGAGGGTACTCCCAATCAGGGATCCCTTTTTTCTGAATCATTGATCGATTTACTCGATCCTCCCTCCACTGTAAATACCACCTTTCCAGCTTTATCTTCAGTAGGTCAAGTTAGGTTAGAAAATAGGAAAGTCAGAGGTAAGCGAGTTCCAAATAGGTATCTGCAACAATTGGCACAGAAATGCGTAGAGGGTGCAGGGCTGCCAAACTTTTTAGATAATACCATCCAACATAACATAGATCATACTTTTGGAGTATATGAGGTGGTATCAGAGAAGGATCCCGAATCCGAGGATGAAATCGAGGACTTGGCTGATGCATATGCATCTAGACTTAAAAGATTTGAAGAACCATCAGCCACAGGGAATGAACCGACCAAGGAACTGAATTTAGGAACCCTAGAAGATCCTAAGACTATCCTCATTAGTGCAAACCTCACTCCCTCAGAAGAACAATGTTTGATCAAAGTTTTGGAAGAATATAAAGACGCGTTCGCATGGACATATGAAGATATGCCGGGATTAGATAATTCATTGGTTGAACATAGATTAACCTTGAAACCTGGAACTACCCCGGTTAAACAAAAGCTCAGGAGATTCCACCCTGATATTGCACTCAAAATGAAAGAAGAGGTCAATAAACTACATCAAGCAAAATTTATTAAGGTTGTCCTATATCCGCAATGGGTGGCTAACATAGTCCCTGTTATGAAGAAGGATGGACGAATTCGGATTTGTATAGACTTCAGGGACTTGAACCGAGCATGTCCTAAAGATGATTTCCCTTTGCCTCATATCGATGTTTTGGTTGATAACACAGCTGGATTTGAAATGCTTTCATTCATGGATGGCTATTCTGGATACAATCATATTCGATTAGCTGACGAGGACCAAGAGAAGACCTCGTTCACTACACCTTGGGGAACATATTGCTATGTTGTCATGCCCTTTGGGTTAAAGAATGCTGGTGCTACATATCAGAGGGCTATGATGGCTATCTTTCACGACATGATGCACACCCTTGTAGAGGTGTATGTGGATGATTTGGTTATCAAGTCCAAGAGTCGGGAAGATCATTCTGAAGTGCTAAAGAAAATTTTGCAACGAGCTAGAGAATACAAGCTAAAAATGAACCCTAAGAAGTGCACGTTTGGAGTTTCATCAGGAAAGCTACTTGGGTTCATAGTAAGCAAAAGGGGCATAGAGATCGACCCAAACAAGGCCAAAGCAATCATTGGTATGCCTCCTCCGAAGAATATGAAAGAGCTTCGAGGATTGATTGGGAGGCTACAATTTGTCCGCCGGTTTATCTCACAACATTCCCAAAGGTGTAAACCTTTCTATGAGTTAACCAAGGCGGGGGCCGAGTTTAAATGGGATTCGAAGTGCCAGGAGGCGTTTGATGGGTTGAAAACATACCTGGCAAGTCCCCCTATACTTAGACCACCAATTCCCAACAAGCCCTTGGTCCTCTACATTTCGGTTCTTGAGAACTCTCTTGGGGCAGTCCTTGCACAAGTTGATGAAGAAGGGAAAGAACGAGCTACTCAAGACTTGCCATTTTTGGACCAGATTTGTTTCCTCTTCAAGTGGAGACATATTTTGAGCATGGGGAAGGTGATCCATGGTTTACAATCTCTCTCAATCATTTGGGTAAGTTTCTATATGCCTCAGGATGAAAATTAGCAACATTAATTGAAGGAAATCCAACCTATGGTCGGATGTATCAAAACTTGCTATTTTTTGACCTGGTTCTCATCCCCTATAAAGGGAGACTCATATGAACGACCTAAAGAGGGGCATCCCCATCCTAAAGAACTTATATCTTCATCCTCCAGCCACCCTAGACTCTTCCCAATCTCCCCAAATAGTTCTATCTTCGTCCCGGTGCCCGGAGATCATCCCAAAGTGAAGAAGAAGCCGGTCTATGCTCCAACGTGCTGCACTGCTGATCATCGGCTTCTACAGATATTTGTAGTCATTTTATGGCCTGACTTCCTTCATACTAAGTGTGTTTCATCAAGATATATTTCATATCCAACAAACATAGATCAATTCTGACATTTCCTCTGCTTGTTATGGCTTCAACACCGGCACTGCACAGACAGATCCGAAGTCTTCTCTTCTAAGTCATCATCTTCTCAGTCAATTTCAGTACATTTAATGGTGGATTCAACCTATGCATCCTTCATATAAATTTTTACCCTGTGAGTTATATTTTCTCTCCAACAAGAATAATTCAATTTGGATATCTTTGGTGCCCATAGCATGTCCTACATCGACATTGTGCTGGGAGTTTCCAGAACTTCACTGCCCAAGATCCGGCTTATCAGGTAAATTCAGATTACTTATCATAATATTCAGGCAAACTTGTCTTCATATCAAACCACCCTCGGTGAGTTATATTTATTTTTAAATAAATTTCACTTGATTCTTACATCGGTGCTATCCTCTACGGTCTCGCATCAGAGCCGCGCAGTTTACATTAAATCTGTCCAACCCGGTTGCCACTTTGCCTGGGTTGTGTTGTCTTTAACCATTTATATTCTTTTTTATTCATTCAAATAATTTAGTTCATATTTAAGCATCATTTTTATTCAATCTTGCATCATTTCACACATCATAAAAAAACCAAAAAAAAGGGGTTAGGGCTAACCCCGAATCCGGTGAGTTTGTTTCCAATTGTCGTTTTATGTTGTTACTTTTACAAGTTACTACATTTCACTCAGTTCTAATCCTTCTTCACTTGTTTTCTTGTCTTATTGTTTTCTAGTTGCACAAATACATCAAGCTAGCATTGGTTGGACTCTTCTTCATTGGCCGGCCGAAGAAGAAGAAGGTTGAACTCATATCCCAATCTCCCACGCTAAGGTACACGGTCAAAACAACTCAATATTGTTGTTATTCTATAAAGCGAAGCCCGCGGCTCCTGGCGACCACCTTTATTTTTATTCATGTTCTAAGCTAATTCACTCCTCACTCTCCTCCCACATAACCCGAACCATCTCCGGTGCTCGAGCGACGCCGTGAGATGAAAGTTCGGGGATCAATGTGAGTGTGGGACCGAGGTGAGGAGTCTTTACCGCTTTCCGAGTGTTTTCTGATTCACTCCCTTTTTCTCTTATTCCATCTTTCACCTTCTCTTGAGGTGCCGATCCGGAACCCGTTTCTGGAGTCGACAGCTTTTTGGCGACCACGGTGGGACAACCAATGTCTTCAACAGTGCTAGCTTGATTGATCCGTGCAACTAGTTGTTTTCCGACTTGGTTCCCGCGTGAACCGGCTTGTCTTTTATCTTCCATGTCAATTTACCTTTAAACTTGCTATTTACTCTTTCTTTAATATTGTCCCCCATTTGGACTTAATTTGCTTGTCTTTCATTTCAACCCGGTTCCCGCGTGAACCACCTTTCTTTTCCAACTTGGTTCCCACGTGAACCAACTTATTTTCAGATCGGTCCCCGCGTGGACCACCTCTTTACATCACCTTTAGATTGGCCCCACGTGGCCCTCCTTCTATTTTGTCAACTCTTACATCGGTTCCCGCATGAACCACCCCTTTCTTCATTAAAACCGGTTCCCGCGTGAACCAAACCCTTTTCTAAACCGGTTTCCGCGTGAACCAACTCACTTTCAGATCAGTCCCCGCGTGGACCACCCCTTTGCACCAATTAGATTGGCCCCACGTGGCCCTCCAATCCTTTTTCCAATCAAACAAACCGGTTCCCGCGTGAACCACTCATTTTCCCTTCAAAAACCGGTTCCCGCGTGAACCACCTACTTTTCCAAAACTCGGCTCCCGCGTGAGCCACTTTATTTTCAATTCGGTCCCCGCGTGGACCATCCTTTTACCTTTACTTCAGATTTTTCCCCACTTGGACACTCCATCACAAGCCGGTTCCCGCGTGAACCTCCTTTTAGTTGCTAGTTGCTAGTTATTTGTTTTACTTTATCATTACATGTCTTTCTTTCATTCACTTGTTTGATTTATTTAATAGCTTTCATTTATGTTTGCATATTGATTGCTTCTTCTCCTTCTACCATCCATTTTTCATTTTTGCATTAGCTTTTGCATCGGGTACCGGACTCGTTCCGATCCGTAGGGCATTCGAGGCGGGGGCTCTCTCTCCCAACACACCCTCACCCTCCAAACACCTTCTTGGTGGATTCTAACCTCTCTTCTGGGATATTCCTTCCTAGTTGATTTGGTGGTTTCCATCAAGACCTCTGTAAGTCCCCATCCGTGGAGTATTCCTCTCCGCACGATTGGGCCGGTTGTACCACTTCTCAAAACCCGAAAAACCCAAGTACCTACTCGTGGTGATTGAGTGATAACCTTAGGTCTTGAAGATTGAAGCAATAGGAATCATACCTACTTGAGTGAACAATTGCTAACAATCTATCTAATCTAAGGTTTCAACCCAAAAATTGTCGAGTAGTCATTTTAAAACCTTGTTTGCATAACTTGCTTGCTCACAACAATTGAAAACAACCAAAAAATTCTTCTTCTTTCAAAACATCTAAAAAAAAAATAAAAAAATCCCTTTTAACTTTTATGTTCAACTTGCTTGCCAAACAACCAAATTGAAACCAAATCAAATCAAACAAACAACCATAATCAAACAAAAACTCTATTTGCATTTACACCCTTCATTTGCTTTCTTTCAACCATTTTGTAAAGAAATTTGACAGGATGCCCACTCTAAGGTCCGGAAGACACATCGGGATGTCGGACTACTACAGCCAAGAAGAGGAGTACGAGATGGGTCACTATGATCTTCAGCAACCCGTGGTCCAACCAGAGGGCCATGTCAACGCCGTCAGGGAGCCAGAAATTCAAAATACTACTCATCAACCTGCATCACTTAGCGTGGAGCAACTCCTCTAGGGTCTATCTCTTCATCTAAACCCCGAATCTTTTTCGCTTGTGCAATCCTTGACAAAGGGCAAGATGCCCGCCACTCAAGATCCGGTCGAGGGAAATCAAGCCCCCTCACCACCTCAATCGCAGTCGTGCCCCAAATCATCTCTTCTCCCCTGGGCAACCCCGCCATGTCTCCACTCACCCTATTATGGGGCATTCACATAATTACGTTCCAATTCTCGTTTCCAACCCGCCTCTTCCAACTCAATCACCTAAACACTTTGCTCCCGTGGCTCAGAATCTAGCCTCACCCAGCATTAATGAACAAACTTAACCGGATGGATGAGCGCTTCGAAGAGATGAGGCATCGCCTCGATTCTAAAGCCATCCCCGAAATCCCCGTCCCATCCTTCCCGCTCTACACCTTCCTCCTTCGAGAGATACCGCCTTTCCAACGTTACAACGAGACTGGTAATCCTTTCAACCATCTAAAAAGCTTTCTCTATGACTCCGCATTCAGGAAAAATGACCGCAAAGCCCTTGCCTTCTTATTCCGTCGGTCATTGGAGGGATCCGCCCTGGACTGGTTCTATTCTCTTGATTCCATTGAGGCGGCAGATTTCGACATCGTCAAGGCAAAGTTTCTACAGAGGTACAAGGATCGGGTGGGGCCAGCCTACTCGATAACTGATTTGATTGCCGAAAAGATGAGGCCGGATGAAGACTTTGCCATATTTGCTGATCGGTGGAGGGGAATGGCTGAGAGGCTAGTAGATACTGTAGACACGCCAAATTCGCCTAATTCAGAGCATAAAACTCATGTTTTATAGGGTAACATGTACGATTGATCATATGATGATGCCGGGTCCTTTTAAGTTAATTTGGAGCTTCGCCGAACGAAATCGGATGTTTTCCGACATTTTCCGCAGAAAGCCGTAATTTCTGAGCGAAAGCCACACGTAAGTCATGTAAACATGGAAATTGGCTGAATGACCAATGCCTAATGATCATGCATTGAAGGTTATGGTCATATTCACACTCCGGACAAGTTTTGTTGCATTCCGTGCCTTTCTGGTTTGTCGTCGGAGTCATTTTGACCTGTATCGGATCTTCTGTTCACTGCCCTAACTTCCGGAAAAAATTCTGAAGTTTTTTAGGGTGTGATGGCTGATCCGATGCTATAGAAAGCTTCTTCAGCCTGTTATCTTTCCAACGCAACAAACGGCGTCGAATTCCGAGTTCGGGAGTGTTCGCAATGGCTTCCAGAGGAAGGACGCGCGAAACCAGTCCCATGCGCCCGGGTTCCTGGTCACATGCGCCCGGGACCCAGGGCACGTGGCCATGCGCCCTACCAGTGAGGCACGTGGCCTTGTGCCCTCACTTGAGGGCACATGCGCCGCACCTTTGAGGCACGAGGGACCCAGTTTTTCACCGGGACTCTACCACTGAATGGACGGACTGGATAAGGCCTATTTTCTCGGGAACTGTGACCATGCGCCCTCACTGGGGGGCACATGTGCCCCTCAGTGGGGCGCATGCGCCTGGCACCAGGGCGCATGCGCCTGGCACCAGGGCGCATTTAACCCTATTTTTTAGCTCCGATAAGACTGCCTGTTCTCCTATAAAGGGACTCTGAATCCGGTCATTCCAAAGAGAGGAGCACGACTCCCCAGGCATCTCAAGACGTCCTAGCACCCTCCTTCATAGATTTTTTGATTTTTAGAGAGAGAATTTAGAGTTTTTAGAGAGAGAAAAGTCGGTTCAAGAGAGAGGAAAGCTGTTCTGCAGGTGATCTGCCAAGTCTCTCTTATTCGGCCTCTACAGCAGTGTGTGGACGTCTTCTGCCTGAGCTATCTTCATCAAAGTTCTTCCTCTCCAAGTCTTCTTGAGTTTACAATCGACGGCACTTGATTCAGAGGTCGGGGCTGGTTGCGACGAGCGCAGAAGCAAAGTCGCGCCTGGCAGATCCTGGACTACTGCTCGGCTTTTTCGACAACACAGATTTGGCTATATCTTCCTCTATTCAACTCAGAATCTTTCAGTTCTTTTTCCTATATCTTTGTTTAGTGATTCTACATCCTACTATCATTTTTTTACATTTTTTGAATTACTTTTACTCTGTTAATCCGAAAATAAAAAAAGGGGTTAGAGATAACCCGAATCCGGTTAGTTTCTAGTCAATTGTGTGTTTTATGTTATTCTCTTTACATATACTCCACTTTGTCTAGTTCTAATTGTCTATTTCACTTGTTTATTTGTCTAGTTGCACAGAATATCAAGCACCCACACGTTGAGGACTCTTCTTCATCGGCCGGCCGAAGAAGGAGAAGCTTAAACTCATACTCTTCACGCTAAGGTACACACGGTCAATTTTAATTCTATAAATCGGAACCCACGGTTCCTGGCGACCACGTTTATTTCTTCTCACCCTCCTCCCACATGACCCGAACCGTCTCTTTGGTGATCGAGCGACGCCAAGGGATGAAGGTTCGGGGATCAATGTGAGTGTGGGACCGAGGTGAGAATTGCTTTCCGAGTTTTATTCCTTTCTTTTCTCATCCCCTCTTGAGGTGACGATCTGGGTTCACGGACTTCCCTGAAAAGGAGAGGACCCCGTCGAATTTTCAAAGTCGACAGCTTTGTGGCGACCACGGTGGGACAAGCAATGTCGTCAACCGTGGGTGCTTAGTGTTTTGTTTTGCAACTAGTTCTAGTTCTAGACCGGTTCCCACGTGAGCCTTTCCTTCCTTCCACGTCTCTTAAACTTCATGCCATATCAAAAATTCTTATTTCACCCATCTTTTATCAGATCTGAAGTGCCAAGTATGCCATTTAATTTCTGCATGTTATTTAAACCGGTTCCCACGTGAACCACCCTTTTCCTTTTAAACCGGTTCCCACGTGAACCAATCTCTTTCTTTACTTCGGTTCCCACGTGAACCACAACCTTTTATCCAGATCTATCCCAACTTGGATCAGATCTTTATTCACCTTTAATTGGCCCCACGTGGCCCACTTTTGATCATTCAAACCGGTTCCCACGTGAACCACCCCTTTTTACCCAAAACTGGTTCCCACGTGAACCACCTTTACTTTTTACCCCAGTTCCCACATCGGTCCCCACGTGGACCACCCTTTTGCTTGGCTATCAGACCTGAACCCTCTTCTTTCCATCACCTTTTCACTATCTCCATTTGGCTCACATAAGAAACAAATCTAGATTCTAGTTTCTAGTTGTTTGTCTAGTTTCTAATTGCTTGTTTGGTGTTGATTGCATGTTTATTTAAGTTCATGTTTTGCTCATTACTTGCTTTATTACTTGATTGCATTCTCTGCTCCTTCTCTCTACCTCCTTCTTTTACACTTTTTTGAGGCGGGAGCTCACTCTCCCATTTACCCCTCCCATCCAAAACACCCTCTTGGTGGATTCTGACCTCTCTTCTGGGATATTCCTTCCTAGTTGACTTGGTTGGCTTTCATCAAGGCCTCCGTAATTCCTCATACGTGGAGTATTCCTCTTCACGATCGGGTTGGTTGTACCACTCCCCAAAACCCGAAGCATCCTATGTTACCTACACGTGGTGAGATTGTGTGAAACCTAGGTCATTGGAGATTGGAGTTAGGATCCTAACCCATTTGTTGAGAGAACAATTCTTAACAAAATTCATAAACCTAAGGTTTAATCAAAAACATTGCGTAATTTTTCTTTCAAGTGTTTGCATAACTTGCTTGTCAAACAAAAATTCAAACCTCTAACTTTTTGAAAAATACTAAAAAAAACCAAAAAAAAAAGTTCTTTGTTTACTTTGTCAACTTGTTTGTTCCTTGAAGTTCAATGCAACTAAGGTCTAGAAGGCACGTTGGAATGGCGGAACAAGTTGAACATCGAGAGCACGAGATGGGTCACCAACCAATTCCGTCAGAAGCGCAAGAGGTCCCTCAACCATCTGCTCCCCGTGATGTTGAACAACTCTTTAGGGAGTTGTCTCTCTATACCGACCCGTAAACCTATGCCCGTATACAATCCATGGTGAAGGGCAAAATTGCTTCGCATCAGCCGAAACCAATCAAGTTGCCCTATCTCCTCATCCTCTAGTTCAACCACCACTCATGCGGTCACCCTTTGTTCAATCACATGTTGTTCAACAATCTATGATTCAACCTCCTGTTGTTCAACGACCTATGATTCAACCATCTCAGCTCAACCATCCGTGGTCCAACCCTCATTTGTCCAACCATCTTATTTCAACCATATTGTTCCCCCAATCCACCAAGACATGGGACAATCTTCAAATCATGTTCCTCAATTCCGTAACCACGTCTCTAACCACATACCCCAACCAAGAAACCAAGAACTCGCTCTCACCCAGGCAATCATGGATCAGCTCACTCGGATGAATGAACATTATGAAGAGCCGAGATGTCGCCCGGACTCCAAGTCGCTGCTCGAGATTTCCATCCCTTCTCTCGCGCCTTACACCTGCCACCTTCTGAGCTACCAGTTTATCGCCGCTACAATGGTACTGGCAACCCCTTTCTTCATCTTAAATATTTTCTCTACGAGTCCTCATTCTGGAAAGATGATCGTAGGGTTCTTGCCTTCTTGTTCCGCCGGTCACTAGAAGGGTCTGCATTGGAATGGTTCTACTCACTCGACTCCTTTGAGGCAGGAGACTTCGACATTGTCAAGACAAAATTCTTGCAAAGATATAGAGGCCGGGTGGCACCGGCATGCTCCATTACAGACTTGATTGCTGAGAAGATGAAGCCCGAAGAGGACTTCATAAAGTTTGCTGATCGCTGGAGGGGAATGGCAGAAAAATTGACAGATGTAATTTCTGAAGGGGAACAAGTGAAGATGCTCATTGGAAACACTACACCTGCCTTGAGGAATGTCTTGATCATGCACCGTCCTACCACAATGAATGAACTCTATGACAGTGCCCGATACATGCAAGCCCACTTCAAGGATGCCACCATGATAAACCCTTTTGATCCTAAACCTAGAAACCTCAGGAAAACCCCCTTTGCACCAGTTGGTCCTACAACCGAGGGAGTGGTCAACAACGAAGCTGTAAATATTGTGGGGAACCAGAGAGGGAACCGTCAAAACCAGTTCAAAAATCCACCACAAAACCATTCCTATTACCCTCCTCAACAACAGGTTAGGCCACAACAACCACGACAACCACAACAACCCCCTCAACCAGTAGCACAACCCCAGCAACCTCGTCAACCTACCTACAATAGGGCACCGCCACCACCCAATCAGGCACCACGAAGGGGAGTTCCTAGGAGAGAGAACTACCAACAACTCCCTTACTCCTTGACCGACATATTCAATGTACTCATGGCGGAAAAACAATTGGAATTGCCCAAGGAAAGAGAGGTTTGGCCAACAAATGCTGATATGTCCCGATACTGTGCTTACCACCGGTGTCCTGGTCATACTGTAGAGGTGTGCTTTCAATTCAAGGATTACATCCACGATCTGAATAACCAAGGCAGCATTGATTGGGCTCAAATGGGGGAATGCATACAGGTAATGAAGGCTAGGCAGCAGCAGCGGCAGCGTCCACCGGCTCAACCTCAACAACAACCTGGCTTGGGGATTGTCCAAAATACGCTCCCGTTACACGCTCCCGCTCCAGCACCGGCACCAGCACATCCAAACCCAGGAATTGGTCTAGTACACTCCATTGTCCAGGGAGATGCCAGCCGTGCTTAAGGTTGGCAACTAGAAAACCAAAATGCAACCATGCCTACCAACCCAACTAGGCCTCCTACTAGGCAGATAATCCGTGCACCTGCTACTCCACAACCACCACAAAGCTCAATAACCCAACCACTTGCCGCCACCTCTTCTCGCCGACCCATCATTAGGTCAGCCCCCTCTCTAACTACACCTCCTTCAACCATTGCCACACACCGGCCCTTGCTCATCCGACCACCACAATCACCACCATACCTGACCCCCCAGCGTACGAGCTCTATTACTCCAGGACCTCAACTTATCATACCACCAACACCACAACCTATCATACAATCACAACCTTCATTAAACTCATCAACCACTTCTGCACCCCGGCCTCTTCTTATTAGGCCACCGGTATCACCATCATTACCACCTCCAAATCCTACCTCTCTACCAACCAACCCCATCATCCTAAGACCACCAAACCCATTACCTATCATACCTGCACCTACACCACCTGTTCCCACCCCAGTTAACCCGTCACCTCTACCCGACCGCCAAATAGCCCTGGTGCTTCGGAATGGGAGGATGTTCCAGCGGCTCTTTCCCCAAGCCGGAACTCAACCGCAAGAGCCAGTGGAGGAGGAACAAGTTGAAGAACCATTGCCAGGCACGGCGTATGATATGTTAAAACATTTCTATAAGACACCAGCCCGTATTCCTATACTTGAGTTGATCAAAAGATCAAAAGTGCACCAGGAGATTCTACAGCAGTACTTGCAAAGGGTCATGGTGAATGAAGATCCCCCACCTGAGAAGATCACTACAGTGTTAGCCCCTAGAAGTGAGCATCCAACACTCACTTTCTCTCAGGAAGAATTAGCAGATCCAGACTTTAGGAGATATGCTTTGCATGTGGCTGTTATCATCTGTAATGTCAAAGTAAAATCATGTTTGGTTGACACTGGAGCTTCTATCAACGTTATGCCGCCAGAAACTTTGCAGTTGTGCGGTATTTCTGAGCAAGAAATCAAGCCAGCTTGTGCCATGGTGACAGCCTATGATAACTCCAAGAAGTCTGCACGTGGGGTGGTCACATTAGAAGTCAAACTTGGACCATGTACAGTTACAACAGATTTTCATGTTCTAGAATTAGATCCAACATTTCGGGCTATACTTGGGAGGCCATATTTCGAGGCAATAGGAGCTGGGGCTTCAACAAACCACCAGTGCATAAAGTTTCCCTTTAAAGGACAAGTGGTCAAGGTGACTAGCATGCCTATAAGGGACGAGCTGAACGATGCTTCTTTACCCCTAGGTCTGTCAATACAACCCCAGATCTCAGTGGGAGAATTTCCAGAAGTTAAATGCATGACCGCCTCTCTACCAGACACACTGGGATGGCGGATGATGATGAAATTGGGCTATCAGCCTGGAAGAGGTTTAGGCAAGGATCTTCAAGGGATCACTCAGCCAATTGAAAATGCGAAAAGGCCACGCAGGCAGGGGTTGGGATATGAAGAGGGTTCCATCCCAAGGAGGATCTTCCAGCCAGGATATGCCATGGGACTCCATACATTCTTTATCAACGGGGAGACCATGATGATGGCTGAAGATGGCAAAAGTTCCGTGATAGCTGTCAAGAGAAGAAAAGCTCCAGAAGAAGAAGAAGAAGACTTGGAAGACTTATGCTTATCTTTGACTCGTCTGTTTTCAAGTGGGGAAGAGCACCAGGAACCATTCAAGGGCAGACCAATATTGAATCATCTTGTTGAGCATTCCACCCAAGTGAAAACCATTCCACGAGGCCCAAACACAACATAGCCATGTTTAAACCTCGTGCCGTTGTTTCTAGATCTTTTGGATGGGCTTCAGGGCCCACTTACCCACTTTGGGCCCATGTGCCCTCTTCAACCTTCCACTCTTACTGGGCCAGCTTGCCCATTTGCTTCCCTCATCAACTTCAGAACTGAGGGCTTTTCCCAACATGGGCTCACATGCCCATTTATTTCTATGATCGGGTCCACGTACCCGTTTACTTTTTCCATCCGTTTTGGACCCATGAGTCCACTTTCTATTACTATTGGGCCCACGAGCCCCTTTTTCCCTTTTATTCTTAAGTTTTTCTCTCTATTAATTCAGTCATCTTCTAGCAAGCCTCGAGTCACTCAGGCTCATTCTATCTTTTTACTTGAGAATCCCAAAAAAAAACGTCTTCTCTGAAACACACATTTCCATCGAGGAGACGTCTCTACTCATCCCAGAGGGTACTCCCAATCAGGGATCCCCCTTTTCTGAATCATTGATCGATTTTCTCGATCCTCCCTCCACTGTAAATGCCACCTTTCCAGCTTTATCTTCAGTAGGTCAAGTTAGGTTAGGAAACAAGAAAGTCAGAGGTAAAGGAGTTCCGAACAGATATTCGCAACAATTGGCATAGAAATGTGTACAGTCTTGACTGATCGGTTAGGGCGATGGCAGAGTTTCTTATACCAATTTGATATCACTTATGTCCCACAGAAGGCAATCAAGGGTTATGCTATTGCTGAACACCTTGCCCATCATCCCATACCCGTCTTTGACCCAGTGCGGTCGGAGTTCCCGGATGACGAACTAATGTCAGTCCGTTCTTCCAATCTTTGGACATTATATTTTGACGGGGCTCTGAACTCTCATGGTAGAGGGATAGGTATTGTCCTTCTGTCACCTGAAGGTGTCACCATTCCACAGGCTTTTCAGCTTAACTTTCCAGCAACCAACAATATAGCTGAGTATGAAGCCTTGCCGGCCGGGCTGGAGGCCGCTCATTTCCATGGTGCCACCGAATTGAGGGTGATAGGTGATAGTCAATTGATCCTACGCCAAGTCCTATCCAAGTACCGAACTTCCCATCCAAACCTCAAACCCTACCAGGAGCTCACCACTTGCTACATCAAGCTATTCTTCAAACTCACCTTTGTCCATGTCCCTCGTTCTCAGAATATCCTCGCCGATGCCTTAGCTTCACTAGCTTCATCTCTATCTGTCCCGCTAGGCAGGCAAGTGCGGACTATCCACCTTTGTAAGAGGACAATTCCAGCAATTGAGGATGGACGTTTTCTAAAAGTTAAGGAGAGGTTCAACAGAAAGGAATACTTAGAACATAAAGAAGAAATCTCCTTGATTGAGTTGGAAGAATTAGAAGAAGGTGAGATACCTTGGTATGACGAGATTGCGAGGTATTGCCAAGATCAGTCATATCCGCCTGGATCAACCACCAAAGAAAAGAAGGCAATCAGAAGAGTATCCCAGAGGTATACAATCCTAGGAGGAGTGCTCTATAAGAGAAGCCTAAGTGGACTCTTACTCAGGTGTCTTGAAGAAGAAGAAGCTGAGTTGGTGCTGAATGAAGCACATTCTGGAGTGTATGGTGGTCATGTGAATGCCCAAGCCCTTGCTAAGAAAATCATCAGGCAAGGGTATTATTGGCCAACTCTAGAAGAAGACTGCTCCATCTTTGTCCGGCATTGCCATGCCGACAAGATTCACTCTCCCGCATCTTCCCTTCATCCAATTCATGCCCCATGGCCTTTCGCCATGTGGGCTTTTGATATCATTGGCCCCTTGAGTGACCTCAACTCCGAAATGCGCTCAAAATCATTCATTCTGACGGCAACGGAGTACTTCACAAAGTGGGCTGAAGCGAAAGCATTCGTGGAGATTAAAGCGTCAACAGTTTGCTCCTTCATCAAGCGCAACATTCTGGCAAGGTTCGGGATCCCCAGCGACATTGTCACCGATAATGGGCCACAATTTGTTTCTCAAGATCTGCGTGATCTTTGCAACAGGTATTACATTTCATTGCATCATTCATCACCATACTATCCTCACGGCAATGGTCAAGCAGAAGCCACCAACAAAACCTTAATCAAAATCATCAAGAAATCTTGTAAGTCTAGCAAGTTTGCCGACTGGCCTGATAAGCTTGTAGATGCTCTATGGGCTTATCGTACTTTTGTAAAGACTCCCACTGGACAAACCCCGTATGCTTTGGCATATGGGATGGAAGCAGTGGTCCCTTACGAAGTATTACTTTCGTCTCTTCGAGTTCAGTTCGACAGGGATATTCCTGTTGATGAGAGAAGAGAATCTCTCCTTGCACAGCTTGAACTCTTGGATGAAAGAAGGTTAGCCGCCGCCGAGCATGCCCGGACTTATCAGAATAGACTCAAAAGGTTTTATCAAAAGAGGGTGGTCGAGAGAAAGTTCGAAATCGGTGAGATGGTAGTCAAACGCATATTCGTTAAGCCGGGGGGGTCCCCGCTCCAAGCTGCAACCTAACTGGGAAGGGCCTTTTGTAATCACTGAAAAGTATCCAGGTAATGCATATGAATTGACTAATGTAGATGGAGAAAAATTGAACCATCCTTGGAATGGAGTTTACCTCAAAAAGTACTTTCCATAAAAATGGAGAAATCACTGGTATAATCTCAAGTCATCGATCCTAGGTTGTTCGTGAGAAGTCAAGGGTAGGTACCATCCTACACACACAACACTTCCCGATCCTAGAATCCAGACAACCCGACACTTGCGAAAGGCAAGGCAGAAATCTAGAAATGGAAGGAGTACCCTTACCCTATTCTCTTCTACTCGGTCCAAGATAGGGAGAGAAGATTAGAGAGGGGTAGTATCGAAAACACTTGCCACCCTAGTAGGAAGCCGTCTCAGAGGGTACAAAAGGGTGCCAAAAGATGGGCAATGAACCCCTCAGGTTAGAAAAAGAAAAATGATCAACCTGTCTGAATGAGTACCCAGAATGATAGTCAAGGCAAATGGCATTAAAAGATGGGCAATGTCCCCACGGGTCAAAAACCTGTCCAAATATGTGCCACATAGAAAAGAGCAAAAAAAAGAAAGAAAAACCCAAAGAGGCCAAACCCCAATGGGTAATTTGAGTGAGAGTAGAGAAATCCCTCTCAACATCTTCAAACCCTATCAAGGACGTCCTCTATACTCTTCCTCCTTAAACCCCTTGGGTAGGGTAAACCGACCAAATCCAGGTGGAACCCGAGCCGATCAAAGGAAGAAGGTTAGAAGGATTCTAGGTAGGGAACTTTATTTCTTGCACGTGGCATCTACCACTTGAGTCTTGACGAACCCCAAAGACCGATGAATTATCTCAAATACCAGCATTTTCTCCACAAAAAAATGCATATTTCAAAAATCCAAAAAAATACATATTTCAAAACCCACAAAAAAAAAGAATATTTCAAAAACCCAAAAAAAGATGCATATTTCAAAAACAAAAAAAAATGCAAAAAAATTGAATATTTCAAAAACCCAAAAAAATAAATATTTCAAAAATAAAAAAAAACACATATTTCAAAAATACAAAAAAAAACTTGAATACTTTTGAAAATCCAAAAAAATGATTGTTTTCAAGAAAACCGAAAAAGAAATATTTTTTTTTTGCTCAGTCATGATCATTGCCTTAGTTGCATCCATGTTTATTTTACTGTCATGCATATTTCCATTCCTGCATTGCATATCCTTTTACTTTAATTACCTTGTTAAGAAGGCTCTTCCCTTTGACCTAAGTCAAAATTGACCATAATGGGCAAAGGGATGAGTCACGGTAAAGATCTAATCCCCTTTCTATCAATTGTTTCAGGCATTTCAATACAGAAGAGGAGAGGATTCACACCATGACAGGTAAGTTCTCTTAACCCCCCATTTCATTTTAAGTTATTTGTTTTATTCCACCTTGTTAAGAAGGCTCCTCCCTTTGACTCAAAATCAAGGCATACGACATACAGGCAAAGGGATGAGTAATGATAAAAATTTAATCATTTTCATTAAGTGTTTTGCAGGAGCTGAAGAAGCAAAAAAGAGAAGGGCAATCAGGTACAATTTTTTTCTAAAAAAAAAAAAAAAAATTGGCCTAAGGGCGCATGTGCCCTCATCTGGGGGCACATGGCCAGGTGCCCCACCCCAGGGCGCATGGCCAGGTGCCCCCGATCGGGGGCACATGGACAAAAAATTCAAAAAAATTCAGAAAAATCTCAAAAATTCAGAAATTGTCTATAATGTTAAAATTGACATTTTTGCTAAAGAAACAATCATCAAAAACTTTGTTTTGACCTTCAAATGTTGGTTCTAATAGTAAAATCTTCCGTTGATTATTTCATGAACAATTTGATTCATATGACAATTCTGTCTGTTGGGTACTAACCAGAAATGTGCAGGCAACCTTTTTAGTCCTAACAGGTGAATTGGTGAGATCAATGTTCCCCAAGGAACGTCATGCCAACCTTGCAGCGAAAAGGAAGCACCACCCAGCTGAACATTCTTATGGTGTTGTATTCCGTCAGAAGGCAAGACAAGGATGGATCAGAGATGCTGATGAATCAGGCGGTCGATGCAAGTTGATAGACCACGCTTGAAGACTTCACTCAGCTTCGCATCAATCTCACATCACATCATCACCATCACTTCATTTTTGTACTTCACATCACTCCTACTATCTGTCGCCTAGCTATGTTAGGTCCACTTTATACATATTATATGCATTAATGTTGAAGACCTTGAGAGTGAAGATGACTGGGCCCGAGATCCCCTTCAACAAAATCCACGACGGCTTGGTCATTTCTTCACACTCACGGATAAGCCAAAATTGAACATTGGAGGGACGATGGTTCCTAATCGGGTGTCTTGACCTCCAATAGACAATCTATATCTTCAACTATTTTTCTACATAATTTTCTATCCTTTACTAATTTTATCCCTTCATGTTTTATTCCTTTCTTTTTATTCCACCATATTTTATTCTGTCATTTCTTTTATCCCACCGTTTCTTTTATCCCACCGTGCCGTGGCAATTGTCATGCCATTGTTTCTTCTTTACCATCATACTATGTTAGTACCACCATTATCTTTCAATCCCACTATGGCTTAAATCTGTCTTGTCGTTTTCCGAATACTTGATTTTCTGCTAGAGCATGATTCATGGTTTTCACGATACCCGAGCAATTTTGTTATGCTTAAATAAAACCTTTTAGAACTTGAGGTTCTTCCACTCAGAATTAAACTGAGTATTTTGGTGAAACTTGAATGAACTTGAGAT
Source organism: Cryptocoryne crispatula var. balansae (assembly GCA_036172225.1). NCBI lineage: Eukaryota > Viridiplantae > Streptophyta > Magnoliopsida > Alismatales > Araceae > Cryptocoryne > Cryptocoryne crispatula. The sequence continues at coordinate 24,727,694 of CM069928.1, forward strand.
TCCAAATATGATGGATTGGTATTCTTTTCATTTCAAGATCAACTTCTCTTTTACAAAACTTTAGCCCATCACAGTACAAGAACACCGCAAAGTTCGGGTTGCTGGCTGATGATGAACCTACGAATTCGAGGACTCCTCACCACGCTGAGGGTTGGCTACATCCTTTTATCCTTTATCATTTACTTTTTCAAATCTCGTGCCAAGGGCATGTCTTTTACCAGTCAATTATATGAGGTTTTGATAGAACATGAAAGCAATCTAGAATACTCAAAGAGATTCATTTTGCTGGATTCGGTAGATAAGCGTGTCTATATCTACACCTTGATGCCACATTTTCAGTCCATCACCATTCCATTCTGCTACATTCATCTACGTTCACTTGCATTCCATTACATTTCACTACGAATCACTCCGCTTCATTACATGCCACTCCCTTACAAAGCCGACATCAAGGCGAGGCAAGCTGTAGACACGCCAAATTCACCTAATTCAGAGCATAAAACTCATGTTTTATAGGGTAACATGTATGATTGATCATATGATGATGCCGGGTCCTTTTAAGTTAATTTGGAGCTTCGCCGAAAGAAATCGGATGTTTTCCGACGTTTTCCGCAGAAAGTCGTAATTTCCGAGCGAAAGCCAAACGTAAGTCGTGTAAACACGGAAATTGGCTGAATGACCAATGCCTAATGATCATGCATTGAAGGTTATGGTCATATTCACACTCCGGACAAGTTTTGTTGCATTACGTGCCTTTCTGGTTTGCCGTCGGAGTCATTTTGACCTGTATCGGATCTTCTGTTCACTGCACTAACTTCCGGACAAAATTCTGAAATTTTCTAGAGTGCGATGGCTGATCCGAAGCTATAGAAAGCTTCTTCGGCCTGTTATCTTTCCAACGCAACAAACGGCGTCGAATTCTGAGTTCGGGAGTGTTCGCAATGGCTTCCGGAAGAAGGACGCGCGAAACCAGTCCCATGCACCCGGGTTCCTGGTCACATGCGCCCGGGACCCAGGGCACGTGGCCATGCGCCCTACCAGTGAGGCACATGGCCTTGTGCACTCACTTGAGGGCACATGCGCCCCACCTTTGAGGCACGAGGGACCCAGTTTTTCACCGGGACTCTACCACTGAACGGACGGACTGGATAAGGCCTCTTTTCTCGGGAACTGTGACCATGCGCCCTCACAGGGGGGCACATGCGCCCCTCAGTGGGGCGCATGTGCCTGGCACCAGGGCGCATTTAACCCTATTTTTTAGCTCCGATAAGACCGCCTGTTCTCCTATAAAGGGACTCTGATTCCGGTCGTTCCAAAGAGAGGAGCACGACTCCCCAGGCATCTCAAGACGTCCTAGAACCCTCCTGCATCGATTTTGTGATTTTTAGAGAGAGAATTTCGAGTTTTTAGAGAGAGAAAAGTCAGTTCAAGAGAGAGGAAGGCTGTTCTGCAGGTGATCTGCCAAGTCTCTCTTCTTCGGCCTCTACAGCAGTGTGTGGACGTCTTCTGCCTGAGCTATCTTCATCAAAGTTCTTCCACTCCAAGTCTTCTTGAGTTTACAATAGACGGAACTTGATTCAGAGGTCGGGGCTGGTCGCGACGAGCGCAGAAGCAAAGTCGCGCCTGGCAGATCCTGGACTGCTGCTCGGCTTTTTCGACAACACAGATTTGGCTATATCTTCCTCTATTCAACTCAGAATCTTTCAGTTCTTTTTCCTATCTCTTTTTTTAGTGATTCTACATCCTACTATCATTTTTTTTACAATTTTTTGCATTACTTTTACTCTGTTAATCCGAAAATAAAAAAGGGGTTAGAGATAACCCGAATCCGGTCAGTTTCTAGTCAATTGGGTGTTTTATGTTATTCTCTTTACATATACTCCACTTTGTCTAGTTCTAATTGTCTATTTCACTTGTTTATTTGTCTAGTTGCACATAATATCAAGCACCCACACGTTGAGGACTCTTCTTCATCGGCCGGGCGAAGAAGGAGAAGCTTAAACTCACACTCTTCACGCTAAGGTACACACGGTCAATTTTAATTCTATAAATCGGAACCCACGGTTCCTGGTGACCACGTTTATTTCTTCTCACCCTCCTCCCACATGACCCGAACCGTCTCTTTGGTGATCGAGCGACGGCAAGGGATGAAAGTTCGGGGATCAATGTGAGTGTGGGACCGAGGTGAGAATTGCTTTCCGAGTTTTATTCCTTTCTTTTCTCATCCCCTCTTGAGGTGACGATCTGGGTTCACGGACTTCCCTGAAAAGGAGAGGACCCCGTCGAATTTTCAGAGTCGACAGATATCTTATCAGAGGGGGAGCAGGTGAGGATGCTCATAGGGAACACCATGCCCAACCTTCGCAACCTCCTGATCATGCACCACCCAACAACCATGAGTGAGTTGTGTGATAGCGCCCGCTACCTCCAAGCCGACTTTAAGGATGCATCCATGATCAACCCGTTCGACACCAAGCCCCGTAACACTAGAAAGCCTACACCTGTAGGACCCACCACCGAAGGGGTAGTAAACAATGAGAGCATCAATGCCATGGGTAACCAGGGTGGGTATCGCCAAAGCCAATACCGTAACCCACCACCCAATCAACAATACCGCCCAGCTCCTCAAGCAGCTCCTCAGCCCCAGCAACAACTTGCATACAACCGAGCACCACCACAGCAACCCACCTACAACCGAGCGCCCCAGCAACCAAATGTCTACAACCGAGTGCCCCAGCAACCAAATGCCTACAACCGAGTGCCTCAACAACAACATGTCTACAACCGACCCCAACCACAACAACAAGCCTACAACCAAGTGCCACCACCAGCCAACTGACCTAGGAGGGGGGGGACCCAAGAGAGAGTATTACCCTCAACTGCCATTCCCCCTCACCCATATCTTTAATGCATTGATGGCTGAACAGCAGTTGGAACTTCCATATGAGAGAGAAGGATGGCCGGCCAATGTTGACACAACCAAGTACTGCTCTTATCATCGATATCCTGGGCACACGGTGGATGTCTGTTTCCAGTTTAAATATTACATTCATGACCTCAACGATCAGGGGAACATCGACTGGGGACAAATGGGGGAGTCTATTCAAGCAATGAAGGCACGTTAGAATCAACCACGGCGACAACAAGTACAACAGCAGCCCGGCCTGGGCATAGTCCAAGATCCGCTCCCGGTACATGCACCCATACAAGCACCGGCACCAGCACCACCAAACCAACGACTCATCCTCGTCCACTCCGCCATCGACGAGTGAACCCACCATTCCTGTGGTTGGCGGTGTCGAGGATCAAATCACCTCCATGCCCGCCGTACCAACCCCACCTACAAACCGCACCATACTCTCCATTCCGAGAGCTGCCCCCAGCCCACAAACTACCCAAACACCACTACCCTCACCAACCATTAACCCTCCACGATGCTTAATCATTAGACTGCCACCAGCCTCCCAACCAGCACCCCAACCATCACCCTAACCTAACCCACCAACCACCATTAATCCTCCGCGGCGTCTAATCATTAGACCGTCACCAACACCCCAGACATCACCTAACCTACCAGTCACTGCCACCCCACGACCCCTCATCATTAGACCATCACCACCAACACCCCAACCATTACCCAACATACCGGCCTCCACCAATCCACGACCCCTCATCATCCGATCCTCACCACCCCTACCTACCATGGGCTCCTCAACCTACCAACCAACCCTACCATCACCATCATCACCACTTCCCCCTACCACGCTGGTGCCGGTACTTCGTAGCGGGAGGATGTTCCAAAGGGTCTTCCCCCAGGTCGGGATACAACCGCAAGAACAGGCAGAAGAGGAGGTGGTAGAAGAACCGTTGCCCGGCACGGCATATGACCTATTGAAGCATCTGGACAAAATGCCGGCATGGATTTCAATTCTGGAGCTGATAAAGAGGTCAAAGAACCATCAGGACATCCTACAACAATATCTACAGCGGGTCATGGTCAATGAGGACCTCCCGCCCGAGAAGATCATTACTGTCCCGACCCCGAGGAGTGAACATCCGGCACTCACATTTACACAGGAGGAGTTGGCACGGCCAGAGATCAGAAAGTATGCCTTGCGTGTCGCAGTAGTCATCCGAGGCATGGAGATCAAGTCCTGCTTGATTGACACCAGAGCATCCATAAATGTCATGCCGCCAGAAACATTGCAACTTTGCGACATCTCCGATGAAGAAATCGAGCCTTCTGCCGTCACGGTGACCGCATATGACAACTTCCGGAAGCCGGCACGAGGGGTGGTTACATTGAAAGTAGGGCTCGGGCCGTGTGCTGTCACCACCGAGTTTCACGTTCTAGAATTGGACCCTACATTCAAAGCTATCTTGGGATGCCCGTACCTTGAGGCAATAGGAGCTGTTGCCTCCACTAATCATCAGTGTCTGAAGTTCCCATACAAGGGCCAGGTGATCAAAGTAACCAACATCCCCATTCTGAATGACGTGGATGACCCCTCTTCTGCACTACCAATATCAAAATCTGTCCAGCCGTTGGTTTCAACTACAGAGCTGCCCGAGGTCATGATGATAACGACGCCTCCAGATACCATTGCATGGCGGATGATGAAAGGGGTGGCTATCAGCAAGGAAAAGAGTTGGGAAAGAAGCTGCAGGGGGTTGTGCACCCCATTAAAGCCGTACAAAGTCCAAAGAGACACGGGCTTGGCTATGAGCCCAGTTTCACTCCGCGGATGGTCTACCGGCCAAAAAATGCCATGGGACTCCAAAAATTCTTTATCAAAGGGGAGACCATGATGATGGCCGGGGACAAAGAAGAAGAACCAGTCAAGAGGAAGAAGGCACCAGAGCAAGAGGAGGAAGTGGACAACCTGAGTTCATCTTTTGCCCGGTTGTTCACAGAGGAGGAAGAACCAGTCGAGGGCAAGTCCATCTCTAAACAACTTGTCCACTCGAACCCACCTCCAAACAACATCCCGCGTGATCCGTATCCTACGGTCACGTATTTCAAAATCCTCACACTCTCCCTCTTAGATTCACTCGATGGGCTATCTAGCCCAATTCCCACTTCTGGGCCGAAATGGCCACCTGAACTGATCATTGGGCCTGAGAGCCCATTTAAATATTCTTACTCCACTGGGCTTCTATGCCCAATCCAATCCAACAACCTTGGGCCCGCGTGCCCACCAGTCGGGCCCACATGCCCTTTAGATTTATTTTCTTGCTTTGGGCCCGCGTGCCCACCATTTGGGCCCACGTGCCCCTTAGATCTTTTCACCAGCTTTGGGCCTATTTGCCCACTTCTTGTCATCATCGGGCCCGCGAGCCCATTTTTCTTCCATTTTATTAAGCTTTCTATTTCTGCTCGAGCCCCATCGGCTCATTCCCTTTTTGTTATTGAAAATACCAAAAATACCTAAAAAAAAACGTCCTCTCACAAACTCATTTTTCCATTGAGGAGACGTCTCTACTTGTCTTGGAGGGTGTTCCCAACCAGGGACCTCTCTTCTCCAACTCACTGATCGATCTGCTCGATCCTTCACCCATTGTAAATACCACCTTTTCAATTCCGTCTTCTTTAGGAGTAGTTAGGGTAGAAAAGAAGAAAATTCAAGGTAAACGTGTGCCAGAGAGATATCTCCAACAAATAGCTCAAAAATGCAAGGAATGTGCAAGGCTGCCAAGGTTTTTGGAAAATGCTATCCAGCTTGATGAAATCCAATATGAGGATGAATTCAATGTAGATCATACACTGGGAGTTTACGAGGTCTTATCAGAAAAAGATCCTGATTTCGAGAATGGAATTTAGGGCTTGGCTGATGCGTATGCATCTGGACTTAAAAGATTTGAAGAACCATTTGCCTCGGTGGATGAACCGACAAAAGAATTGAATCTCGGAACACCTGAAGATCCCAAGACAATCCTCCTAAGCGCAAACCTCACTCCCACTGAGGAACAGAGTTTAATTAAAATTTTGGAAGAATAAAAGGACATGTTCGCATGGACATACGAAGACATGCCGGGGTTAGACAACTCGTTAGTTGAACATCGTCTAACTTTGAAACCTGGAGCTACCCCAGTGAAACAAAAATTAAGGAGATTCCACCCTGATGTTGCACTTAAGATGAAAGAAGAGGTCGACAAGTTACATCAAAGATTCATTAAGGTCGTCCTTTATCCGCAATGGGTGGCAAACATCGTCCCTGTCATGAAGAAGGATGGCCGAGTTCGGATCTGTATAGACTTCAGGGACTTGAACCGAGCGTGTCCTAAAGATGACTTTCCTCTACCTCATATTGACGTACTGGTTGATAACACTGCTGGATTCGAGATGCTATCATTCATGGATGGCTATTCCGGTTATAATCAAATCCGGTTGGCCGAAGAGGACCAGGAGAAGACTTCGTTCACCACACCTTGGGGAACCTACTGCTATGTCGTCATGCCCTTTGGACTAAAGAATGCTGGTGCTACGTATCAGAGGGCAATGATGGCTATCTTCCATGACATGATGCATACCCTTGTAGAGGTGTACGTGGACGACCTGGTCGTTAAGTCCAAAATCCGAGAAGATCATCCTGAAGTGTTAAGAAAGGTCTTGCAAAGGGCTAGGGAATATAAATTGAAAATGAACCCAAAGAAATGTACGTTTGGAGTATCCTCAGGAAAGTTATTGGGGTTCATAGTGAGCAAAAGGGGCATAGAGATCGACCCAAACAAGGGCAAGGCAATCATTGGTATGCCTCCCCCGAGAAATATGAAAGAACTTCGAGGATTAATCGGGAGGCTACAGTTTGTCCGCCGGTTCATCTCACAACACTCCCAAAGGTGTAAACCTTTCTATGAGTTGACCAAGGCAAGGGCCGAGTTCAAATGGGATTCGAAGTGCCAGGATGCATTTGATGGTTTGAAAAGATACCTGGCTAGTCCCCCTGTGCTTAGACCACCAGACCCTGGCAAGCCCTTATTTTTGTATATCTCGGTTTTGGAGAATTCTCTTGGGGCAGTGCTTGCACAAGTGGATGAAGAAGGGAAAGAGAGGGCAACTTACTATTTGTCAAAGATTTTTGATCCATGTGAGTAGAAGTATACTGTAGTGGAGAAGACCTGTGCTGCACTAGTTTGGGTAGTTCAGAAGCTTAAACACTATTTCTTAGCTCATGAGGTTAATCTTATTGCCCACATCAATCCCATCAAATTCCTTCTGGAGAAAACTGTTCTAACTGATCGGTTAGGTCATTGGCAGAGCTTCCTCTCCCAGTTTGATATCACCTATGTCCCCCAGAAGGCGATTAAGGGCTATGCCATTGCCGAACATCTAGCCCATCACCCTATACCCCTCTTTGACCAGGTCCAATCGGAGCTCCCGGATGACGAACTAATGTTGATCCGATCTTCCCACCTTTGGACATTATATTTTGACGGGGCTCTGAATTCACATGGTAAGGGAATAGGAATCGTCCTTCTATCACCCGAGGGTGTCACCATTCCACAGGCATTTCAGCTTGACTTCCCAGCAACCAACAATATAGCTGAATATGAAGCCTTGCTGGCCGGGCAGGAGGCCGCTCATTTCTATGGTGCAACGGAATTAAGGGTGATAGGTGATAGACAACTAATCCTTCGCCAAGTCCTAACCAAATACCGAACTTCTCATCCGAACCTCAAACCTTACCAAGAACTCACCTCTTGCTACATCAAACTCTTTTCCAAACTCACTTTTGTCCATGTTCCTCGAGCTCTGAACATCCTTGCTGATGCCCTAGCCTCCTTAGCTTCATCTCTATCAGTCCCGCTAGGTAGACAGGTGCGGACTATTCATGTCCGTAGAAGGTCGATACCAGCGATTAAGGATGGTCGATTTCTAAAAATCAAGGAGAGATTTGGCAGGAAGGAATATTTAGAGCAGAAAGAGGAGATTTCGCTAATCGAGTTGGAAGAGTTAGATGAGGGTGAGAGGCCTTGGTTTGATGAGATTGCAAGGTATTGTCAAGATCAAACATATCCACCTGGATCAAATGTAAAAGAAAAGAAGGCCATCAGGAGAGTATCCCTGAGGTATACCATCCTAGGAGGGGTGCTCTACAAGAGGAGCCTGAGCGGAATTTTATTGAGATGCGTTGATGAAGAAGAGGCGTAATTGGTGCTTAAGGAAGCACATTCCGGGGTCTGTGGGGGCCATGTCAATGCTCAAGCTCTTGCCAAGAAAATCATCAGGCAAGGGTATTATTGGCCAACCCTAGAAGAGGATTGCTCCATCTTTGTCCGGCACTGTCATTCTTGCCAACTTCATGCCGATAAGATCGATTCTCCCACATCTTCCCTTCATCCGATTCATGCCCCATGGCCCTTCGCCATGTGGGCTTTCGATATCATTGGCCCTCTAAGTGATCTTAACTCTGAAATCCGTTCCAAATCGTTCATCCTGATGGCAACAGAGTACTTCACCAAGTGGGAAGAAGTGGAAGCGTTCGTGGAGATCAAGGCATCAACACTGTGCTCCTTCATCAAAAGCAACATCATCGCCAGGTTCAGGATACCCAGCGACATTATCACCGATAACGGACCACAATTTCTCTCTCAAGATCTGCATGATCTTTGCAACAGGTACTGCATTGTATTGCATCATTCATCTCCTTATTACCTGCAAGGCAATGGTCAAGCAGAAGCCACCAATAAAACTTTGATTACAATCATTAAGAAAACCTGTAAGTCTAGCAAGTTCGCGGACTGGCCAGATAAGTTTGTAGATGCCCTATGGGCTTATCGTGCTTCTGTACGGACCCCCACTGGTCAAACCCCGTATGCTCTCGCATATGGGATGGAAGCAGTGGTCCCATACGAAGTACTCCTTCCATCACTCCGAGTTCAACTCGATAGGGACATCCCTGTCGATGAGAGGCGAGAATCTCTCCTTGCACAACTTGAACTCCTAGATGAAAGAAGGTTGGCCTCTTCCGAGCATGCCCGGACTTATCAGAACCGATTGAAAATGTTTTATCAAAAGAGGGTGGTAGAGAGAAAGTTCGAAATCGGTGAGATGGTAGTTAAACGCATATTCGTTAAGCCGGGTGGTCCTCGCTCTAAGTTGCAACCTAACTGGGAAGGGCCTTTTGTTATAACTGAAAAATATCCAGGCAATGCATATGAGCTAACCAACGCCGATGGAGAAAAATTGAACCATCCATGGAACGACGTTTACCTCAAAAAATATTTTCCTTAGAAAAAATATGGAGAATTTCTAGTATGATATTAAGTCATCAATCCAAGGGTGTTAGCTAGAAGTCAAGGGTAGACATCACCTTGCACACACAACACCTCCCGATCCCAGAATCTAGATAGCCCAACACTCAAGAGAGGCAAGGCAGAACCCTGAAGGCGGAAAGGAAACCTTACCCTATTCTCTTCTATTCGGTCCAAGATAGGTGAAGGGGACAAGAGGAGGATAGTATCGAAAATGCCCGCCGCCTTAGTAGGAGGCCGTCTCATAGGGTGCAAAAGGGTGCCAAAAGATGGGCAATGAACCCCACAGGTTTAAACAAATATGGGCCTGTCTGACTGAGTACCCGAAAGAATAGAAAATGAAAAGAAGGCACCAAAAGATGGGCAATGACCCCACAGGTCAAAGACTTGTCTAAATAAGTGCCATATGTAGAAAAGACCCGAAGAGGCCGAACCCCAACGGGCAATTTGGGCATGAGTAGAGAAACCCTCCTCAACACCCCCAAATCCTATCAAAGACTTCCTCTATTATTCTTCCATCTTAAAACCCCTAGGGTAGGGTAGACTATCCAAACTCAGGGGGAATCCAAACCGATCAAGAGAAGAGGGCAAGAAAGATTGTGGGGAAGGAACCTTATTCACATGTGGTGCTTATTTCTTGAATCTTGATCAACACTCAAAGATCGATGAATGGTCTCAATACTGGCAGATTCTCCACAAAAATTCAAAACAATGAATATTTTCAAGAATCCGAAAAAAATCAAATATTTTCAAAAATCCAAAAAAATCAAATATTTTTAAAAATTCAAAAAAATGAATATTTCCAAAGAAACAAAAAAATCCAAAAAAAAATTGAATATCTTCAAAAATAAAAAATTGAATACTTTCCAAAAATCTAAAAAAATGCATCATCTAACTTGGCATAACCTTGATTTTTGCCTTAGCTAGCATTCATGTTTATCTTTATGTCTTGCATGTTTCATTTCCGCATTGCATATTTACCTTCATTATCACCCTGTTAAGAGGGCTCCTCCCTTTGACCTAAGTCAAAGTTGGCCATAATAGGCAAAGGGATGAGTCGTTGTGAAGATCTAATCCTCTTTTATCAAGTGTTTTCAAGAGGAGAAAAGTTCTCTCAACGACAGGATTCTGAGATCAAGAAGGGAGCGACACTCACCATAGCAGGTAAGCTCTCTTAACTTTTACCTTGTCTGTCATTATGTGCATTCTACCTGGTTGATAAGGCTGCCCCCCTTGACATATAAGCAAGGAAAGATGACAATAGGCAAGGGGGTAAGCCATAGAACAGATTTAACCCTTCTATTGAGTATTTCAGAAAAGAAACACAAGTCAAGGAGGGGTGAGAATCTCGCCAACATGTATGTCTCTTAACCCTACATCTATTACTTATTTTTATTATTTACTATCCCTTAGAAGGCTTCGTCCCTTGACAAACTTGCAAGGGGCTAAGCCAAAATGTGATACTAACTACCCTTTTGAGCGATGTCAAGCAGATCAAACAAACACTGGAAAGAACAGATAAATATCTGATTACACCGTCAAGTGCTGCAACAAGGGAACGACCATTTGGAGGAGGCATGGAAGCCATGTCCGCGAATGCCGCCACAACTACCTCATTCCGGCGACGCTCCGAAGAAGTGGCAAAGAACATGGTGGCACCACTAGAATTGCTTGCAGAAATGAAAGAATGGACATGGGAAACCCCCATAACTTGCCGACTAGAATATATGTCGCTAGTCATGTATTATTATCTTATGCATTATTTGTTGAAGACCTTGAGTATGGAGAAGACTTGACCTGAGATCCCCTTCATCAAAATCTACGACGGTCGGGTCATCTCTAATGCTCATGGATAAGCCTAAGTTGTACTATGAGGGACGATGGTTCCCGAATGGGTATCTTGACCTCATAGACAATCTATATCTTCAACTATTTGTTATACAAGTGTTGTTTTGTTTTATTGAGCCCAGCATGCATCATGTAGCATTAATTGCATTACATTTTGTTTTATCATTGAATACATCATTCTCACTCTCTCGATCATTCTAAATCCCACCGTGTTTTTCTAATCACACCATGTTTTCTAATCCCACCATATTTTCTGGTCCCACCGTGCCTATTAATCCCACCGTGTTCGGTAACCACTTTGTGCCCTTAAATCTTTTCACCACGGTGGCCATTGCAACTTCTTTTCTATTCATCCCACCATGGCAGCTAATTCATCCCGCCAAGGGCCTTCTATTTGGTCAGAACTTGCACCGTCAATATCTTCACGGTCTATGCTTAAACATTTGCCTTTCGGAGTCTGAGATCATTCCATTCCGAATTGAATCTTGTCTCTTGAAAGACCTAAATGAATTTGAGAGCCTAAATTTGCTCGATTGGTATTCTTTTACTTTTTCAAAACAAATCTCTTTTTAAAAATTTTTAGCCCATCACAGTACAGGAACACCGCAAAGATCGGGTTACCGGCTGATGATGAACCTACGAACCCATGTTTCGGGGACTCCCCACCGCGTTGGGGGTTGGCTATCCTTCTCTCGTGCCAATGGCACATCTTTTACCAATCGAACATAGGAAGACTTGATGAAACATGGCGGTTAACCAAAAGACTTGAGGAGATTCGTCTTGCCGAATCTCGTCGTTGAGCGTGTCTATATATACACCTTGATGCCACCTTTTAAGTCCATCGCCATTTCACTCAACTACATTCCACTACGATCCATCACGTTTCACTATGCTTTCTCTACGCTTCACTTCGTTCCGCTACATGCCATTCCCTTGCAAAGCCGACATCAAGGCGAGGCAAGCTGTAGACACGCCAAATTGGCTTGATTTGGAGCCACAGACTCTTATTCCATAGGCGATATCCTTTATTTGACCGTTATCTGATCTGGATTACCTCGTGGAGATGAGCTAAGGACATTGGTGGAGCCCCCCTTGTTAGTTGAGAATGGACCAATGATTTCCGGAATATTGCCGTAACCTTCAAGCGAGAGCTGCACGTGAACTGTAAAAACACGAAGCCTGCTCGATGACCGACCTTGAATGGTCCATAATTGAAGGTCTCGGGAGTCCCGCATGTGTTCCGTAACATTCAGGGTCTCCGAGAAGTCATTTCTGTAGGCGTCGGTCAATGACGGCATTCATTATGGCTTTTTCGATCTGTGCTAACACGGCTATCCCGGACCATGTATTAGGATTTTCCGGTCATCACCGGGTATTTTCGGGTCATCCGGGTCGATTCTAGCCGAATATTTTCATCAACCGGGGCCATACATCCGGTTCGGTCAATTTTAGGGTTTCACGGCTTTTACGGCTTTCAATTCACGTTTACCGGGTTAATCTCAGATTTTTCGATGACTTCGGATTATCCGATCGTACCGAACTTGTTCGGTCGTCATTTTAAGTCATCCCGAGTTGACCCGAGATTTCTCGATCGGAACCGTGCTATTTCGGATCTTCGCCCCGGGTTTTGGCTTTCCGCAAGAGGGTAAACCGGTAGAAAGCTTAACAGTCTAGCAAGTTTAACACCTTGAAAGCTTGAGTCGCTGAACAAGTGTTCTTCTTGTTGGTGGCTTCTGCTTATTGGTGGCTTCTTCTTGACCATTACCTTGAGTTGAAAGCTTAACAGTCTGTAAACCGGTAGAAAGCTTGAGTCGCTGAACACCTTGCCCATCATCCCATACCTGTCTTTGACCCAGTCCGGTCGGAGTTCCCGGATGACGAACTAATGTCAGTCCTATCTTCCAATCTTTGGACATTATATTTTGACGGGGCTCTGAACTCACATGGTAGAGGGATAGGTATTGTCCTTCTGTCACCTGAAGGTGTCACCATTCCACAGGCTTTTCAGCTTAACTTTCTAGCAACCAACAACATAGCTGAGTATGAAGCCTTGCTGGCCGGGCTGGAGACCGCTCATTTCCATGGTGCCACCGAACTGAGGGTGATAGGTGATAGTCAATTGATCCTACGCCAAGTCCTATCCAAGTACCGAACTTCCCATCCAAACCTCAAACCCTACCAGGAGCTCACCACCTGCTACATCAAGCTATTCTTCAAACTCACCTTTGTCCATGTCCCCCGCTCTCAGAATATCCTCACCGATGCCTTAGCTTCACTAGCTTCATCTCTATCTATCCCGCTAGGCAGGCAAGTGCGGACTATCCACATCCGTAAGAGGACAATTCCAGCAATTGAGGATGGACGTTTTCTGAAGGTTAAGGAGAGGTTCAAAAGAAAGGAATACTTGGAACATAAAGAAGAAATCTCCTTAATTGAGTTGGAAGAATTAGAAGAAGGCGAGAGACCTTGGTATGATGAGATTGCGAGGTATTGCCAAGATCAGTCATACCCACCTGGAACAACCACCAAAGAAAAGAAGGCAATCAGAAGAGTATCCCAGAGGTATACAATCCTAGGAGGAGTGCTCTACAAGAGAAGCCTAAGTGGAATCTTACTTAGATGTCTTGATGAAGAAGAAGCTGAGTTGGTGCTGAAGGAAGCACATTCTGAAGTTTGTGGTGGTCATGTGAATGCCCAAGCCCTTGCTAAGAAAATCATCCGACAAGGGTATTATTGGCCAACTCTAGAAGAAGACTGCTCCATCTTTGTCCGGCATTGTCATTCATGTCAACTCCATGTCGATAAGATTCACTCTCCCGCATCTTCCCTTCATCTAATTCATGCCCCATGGCCTTTCTCCATGTGGGCTTTTGATATCATTGGCCCCTTGAGTGACCTCAACTCCGAAATGCGCTCAAAATCATTCATTCTGACGGCAACGGAGTACTTCACAAAGTGGGCTGAAGCGGAAGCATTCGTGGAGATTAAAGTGTCAACAGTTTGCTCCTTCATCAAGCGCAACATTCTGGCAAGGTTCGGGATCCCCAGCGACATTGTCACCGATAATGGGCCACAATTTGTTTCTCAAGATCTGCGTGATCTTTGCAACAGGTATTACATTTCATTGCATCATTCATCACCATACTATCCTCAAGGCAATGGTCAAGCAGAAGCCACCAACAAAACCTTAATCAAAATCATCAAGAAATCTTGTAAGTCTAGCAAGTTTGCCGACTGGCCTGATAAGCTTGTAGATGCTCTATGGGCTTATCGTACTTCTGTAAAGACTCCCACTGGACAAACCCCGTATGCTTTGGCATATGGGATGGAAGCAGTGGTCCCTTACGAAGTATTACTTCCGTCTCTTCGAGTTCAGTTCGACAGGGATATTCCTGTTGATGAGAGAAGAGAATCTCTCCTTGCACAGCTTGATCTCTTGGATGAAAGAAGGTTAGCCGCCGCCGAGCATGCCCGGACTTATCAGAATAGACTCAAAAGGTTTTATCAAAAGAGGGTGGTCGAGAGAAAGTTCGAAATCGGTGAGATGGTAGTCAAACGCATATTCGTTAAGCCGGGGGGGTCCCCGCTCCAAGCTGCAACCTAACTGGGAAGGGCCTTTTGTAATCACTGAAAAGTATCCAGGTAATGCATATGAATTGACTAATGCAGATGGAGAAAAATTGAACCATCCTTGGAATGGAGTTTACCTCAAAAAGTACTTTCCATAAAAATGGAGAAATCACTGGTATAATCTCAAGTCATCGATCCTAGGTTGTTCGTGAGAAGTCAAGGGTAGGTACCATCCTACACACACAACACTTCCCGATCCTAGAATCCAGACAACCCGACACTTGCGAAAGGCAAGGCAGAAATCTAGAAATGGAAGGAGTACCCTTACCCTATTCTCTTCTACTCGGTCCAAGATAGGGAGAGAAGATTAGAGAGGGGTAGTATCGAAAACACTTGCCACCCTAGTAGGAAGCCGTCTCAGAGGGTACAAAAGGGTGCCAAAAGATGGGCAATGAACCCCTCAGGTTAGAAAAAGAAAAATGATCAACCTGTCTGAATGAGTACCCAGAATGATAGTCAAGGCAAATGGCATTAAAAGATGGGCAATGTCCCCACGGGTCAAAAACCTGTCCAAATATGTGCCACATAGAAAAGAGCAAAAAAAGAAAGAAAAACCCAAAGAGGCCGAACCCCAATGGGTAATTTGAGTGAGAGTAGAGAAATCCCTCTCAACATCTTCAAACCCTATCAAGGACTTCCTCTATACTCTTCCTCCTTAAACCCCTTGGGTAGGGTAAACCGACCAAATCCAGATGGAACCCGAGCCGATCAAAGGAAGAAGGTTAGAAGGATTCTAGGTAGGGAACTTTATTTCTTGCACGTGGCATCTACCACTTGAGTCTTGACGAACCCCAAAGACCGATGAATTATCTCAAATACCAGCATTTTCTCCACAAAAAAATGCATATTTCAAAAATCCAAAAAAATACATATTTCAAAACCCACAAAAAAAGGAATATTTCAAAAACCCAAAAAAAGATGCATATTTCAAAAACAAAAAAAAATGCAAAAAAAATTGAATATTTCAAACCCCCCCCAAAATGAATATTTCAAAAATTCAAAAAAAATATACATATTTCAAAAATCCAAAAAAAAAAACTCGAATACTTTTGAAAATCCAAAAAAATGATTGTTTTCAAGAAAACCCAAAAAAGAAATTTTTTAGCTCAGTCATGATCATTGCCTTAGTTGCATCCATGTTTATTTTACTGTCATTCCTGCATTGCATATCCTTTTACTTTAATTACCTTGTTAAGAAGGCTCTCCCCTTTGACCTAAGTCAAAGTTGACCATAATAGGCAAAGGAATGAGTCATGGTGAAGATCAAATCCCCTTCTATTAAGTGTTTCAGGCATTTCAATGTAGGAGAGGAGAGGATTCACACCACAACAGGTAAGTTCTCTTAACCCTTACCCCTATTTCATTTTAGTCATTTGTTTTATTCCACCTTATTAAGAAGGCTCCTCCCTTTGACTCAAAATCGAGGCATATGATATACAAGCAAAGGGATGAGTAATGATAAAAATTTAATCATTTTCATTGAGTGTTTTCAGGAGCTGAAGAAGCAAAAAGAGAAGGGCAATCAAATACAATTTTTTTCTAAAAAAAAAAATGGCCTCAGGGCGCATGTGCCCCCGATCGGGGGCACATGGACCAAAAATTTCAAAAATTTCATAAAAATCTCAAAAAATTCAGAAATTGTTCAGAATGTTAAAAATGACATTTTTGATAAATTAACCATCATCAAAAACTTTTTTTTGACCTCTAAATGATGGTTCTAATAGTGAAAACTTCAGTTGTTCATTTCAGGATAATATGCTTTATATGACAATTTCGTCTGTTGGGTACTATCCAAAAATGTGCAGGCAACATTTTTAGTCCTAACAAGTGAATTGGCGAGATCAGTGTTCCCCAAGGAACGTCATGCCAACCTTGCGGCGAAAATAAAGGAAGCACCACCCAGCTGAACATTCTCATGGTGTTGTGTTCCGTCAGAAGGCAAGACAAGGATGGACCAGAGATGCTGGTCGATGCACCACGCCTGAAGATTTCACTCAAATCCACATTCTCATCAATCTCACATCACATCATCACCATCACTTCATTTTTGCACTTCACATCACTCCTACTATCTGTCACCTAGTTATGTTAGGTCCATTTGATACATATTATATGCATTAATGTTGAAGACCTTGAGAGTGAAGATGACTGGGCCCGAGATCCCCTTCAACAAAATCTACGATGGCTTGGTCATTTCTTCACACTCACGGATAAGCCAAAATTGAAATTGGAGGGACGATGGTTCCTAATCGGGTGTCTTGACCTCCAATAGACAATCTATATCTTCAACTATTTTCTACATATTTTTCTATGTTTTCACATCCATCTCCTTTTCTTTCTTCATCATTACCAAATCTATTTCATTATGTTTTCTCTTTCTTTTATTTCATCATGTTTTATTCTTTCTTTTATCCCTTCATGTTTTATTCCTTTCTTTTTGTTCCACCATGTTTTATTCTGTCCTTTCTTTTATCCCACTGTGTCATATTTGTCATGTCATTGCTATTCTTCTTTACCATCATTCTATGTTAGTCCTACCATTATCTTTCAATCTCACTATGGCCTAAGTTTGTTTTTTCGTTTTCAAAATACTTGATTTTCTGCTAGAGCGTGATTCATGGTTTTCATGATACCCGAGCAATTTTGTTATGCTAAACAAACCCTTTAATAACTTGAGGTTCTTCCACTCAGAATTAAACTGAGTATTTTGGTGAAACTTGAATGAACTTGAGATTCCAAATATGATGGATTGGTATTCTTTTCATTTTAAGATAAACTTCTCTTTTAAAACTTTATCCCATCACAGTACAAGAACACCGCAAAGTTCGGGTTGCTGGCTGATGATGAACCTACGAATTCGAGGACTCCTCACCACGCTGAGGGTTGGCTACATCCTTTTATCCTTTATCATTTACTTTTTCAAATCTCATGCCAAGGGCATGTCTTTTACCAGTCAATTATATGAGGTTTTGATAGAACATGAAAGCAATCTAGAATACTCAAAGAGATTCATTTTGCTGGATTAGGTAGATAAGCGTGTCTATATCTACACCTTGATGCCACATTTTCAGTCCATCACCATTCCATTCTGCTACATTCATCTACGTTCACTTGCATTCCATTACATTTCACTACGAATCACTCCGCTTCATTACATGCCACTCCCTTACAAAGCCGACATCAAGGCGAGGCAAGCTGTAGACACGCCAAATTCGCCTAATTCAGAGCATAAAACTCATGTTTTATAGGGTAACATGTACGATTGACCTTATAATGATGCCGGGTCTTTTAAAGTTGATTTGGAGCTTCGCCGAACGAAATCGGACGTTCTCTGATGTTTTTCGCAAAAAGCCAAAATTTCCGAGCGAAAGCCACACCCTGGAGGCACGAGGGACCCAGTTTTTCATCGGGACTCTACCACTGAACCGCCGATCGGATAAGGCCTCTTTTCTCGGGATTTGTGCCCATGCGCCCTCATTGGGGGGCACATGCGCCCCTCAGTGGGGCGCATGCGCCCTGCACCAGGGTGCATGCGCCCAGGGGTGGGGCGCAAGGCCCCTATTTTTTAGCCTTGATAACGCTGCTCATTCTCCTATAAATTAACTCTGATTCCGGTCATTCCAGAGGCATGGGCACGACCCCCCAGGCATCTCAAGACGTCCAACCACCCTCCTGCATCGATTTTGTGATTTTTATAGAGAGAATTTCGAGTTTTTAGAGAGAGAAAAGTCGATTCAAGAGAGAGGAAGGCTGTTCTGCAGGTGATCTGCCAAGTCTCTCTTCTTCAGCCTCTAAAGCAGTGTGTGGACGTCTTATGCCAGTGCTCTCTTCATAAAAGGTCTTCCACTCAAAGTATTATTGAGTGTGAAATAGAAGGCACTTGATTCCGAGGTCGTGGCTGGTCGTGACGAGCGCAGAAGTAGAGTCGCGCCTGGCAGATCCTGGACTGCTGCTTGGCTTTTTCGACAACCTAGATTTGGCTATATCTTTCTCTATTCAACTCAGAATCTTGCTGTTATTTTTCCTATATCTTTGTTTAGTGATTATACATCCTCCTATCATTTTTTTACATTTTTTTATTACTTTTACTCTGTTATTCCGAAAATAAAAAAAGGGGGTTAGAGATAACCCGAATCCGGTCAGTTTCTAGTCAATTGTGTATTTTTATGTTATTCTCTTTACATATACTCCACTTTGTTTAGTTATAATAGTCTCTTTCACTTGTTTATTTGTCTAGTTGCACATAATATCAAGCACCCACCGCGTTGAGGACTCTTCTTCATCGGCCGGCCGAAGAAGGAGAAGCTTTAACTCACATTCTTCACGCTAAGGTACACACGGTCATTTTAATTCTATAAATTGGAACCCACGGTTCCTGGAGACCACATTTATTTCTTCTCACCCTCCTCCCACATGACCCGAACCATCTCCTTGGTGATCGAGCGACGCCAAGAGATGAAAGTTCGGGGATCAATGTGAGTGTGGGACCGAGGTGAGAGTTGCTTTCTGAGTTTTATTCCTTTCTTTTCTCATCCCCTTTTGAGGTGACGATCTGGATTCACGGACTTCCCTAAAAAGGAGAGGACCCCGTCGAATTTTCAGAGTCAACAATCACTAGTGAATTAATTTTTTTTATAAAGGCCAGGTGCTTAAGGTGATTAGTATGTCCCTAACTAGAAATGTCAATTCCTTATCCTCTTAACCATTTTTTTGGCTACTGAATCAACCTATTATGACAATATTGGATTTACTAGAAATGAGTAGGTAGCCTAAGCATATTTGGTGAAGGAAGAGGGAAACAACAGAAGCTATCAGGTGGCACATCATGAAGAGTTTGGGGTACCAACATGGTCAAGGTTTGGGTAGAGAATTGTAGGACAACACCTAACTGATTGAACTAGTAAAAAAAGTGGGATTGGATATGATGAAAAAATAACCAATGGCCAATGGTTGAAATGTATATATTTTGCTAGATGTCTCATCAAATTTTTCATCAAAAAGAAAACCATTGAAATAGTTGAGAATCATGAAAAACTAGAACCAGAAAAGAGGAGGAGAATGGAAAACCATGAGGATGAGCTTATATCCTTAAATATCATATTTATTTTTCACCGATGAAAAGGGGTCAAACAAAGAATCACTCAAAGCTGAACCACCCACCAACCTAGTCAAAGGTCGTATGGCTAGGAGGACTCATGAACTAGTCCAACTCATATACATATGCTCACTATAGAAATGGGGTTTCTTGAATGTTCAAAGGGGAGGCCGAAGGGTGGAGAAAGAAGTGTTGAAGAAGAGAAATGAAAGGCTACATGAAAAACACCTTCACTTACCTTCTCTTTACTTTTTCTTTTTTTCTTTCTTCTTATGATGCAGGTGAAGATGGAAGAGGAAGTGTGACAACTCCTTCTTATTCTTCTTCTTCTCCTTGCTTCAGGTGGTGCTGAAGAGGGTAGGACACACAAGAAAAAGGAGAAAGGCTCCTGCTGCTGGTGGTGGTGAGGTGAAGGCCGCAGGTGGTCTTCTCCTCCTCCTTCTTCATCTTCACTTGGTGCCGGTGCTGTAGGAGGATGGTTGCTAGAAATTAGTGCCCTTCTTCTCCTTCTTCTCTTTGTGCAGTTGATGCTGGAGAAGGGAGATAAAGAGTTGATGAATTTGGTACACAAAGAGAGAGAAGGGAGAGATTGAGTTGAAGCACACATGTAGGTGGGGGAAGAGAAGAGCAGGGCTAGCGCATAGGTCACTCAAGCTAGTTGCAGCCAAGGCTATATGCATGGCCTATTTATAGAAAAGAATGGCACCATTCGAAGGTAGAGATAAGGCTGAAAAATATGGCTAATATGGGATAAGGATAAGGGTCAAGTGGGGAGAGTCCTATTGTAAGAAGTCTCACCCATCTGATGTGTGTATGAGTTAGGAAGATGGCGCACCTGCCCCTCCTTTGTAGGGTATCTTGTGCACACATCAGCTGGAAGCAAGTTGATGTTAGGCTAGATGATGGCCATCTGATGGGTAAGGATTAGATATGTTTAGTTAATATGAAAATAATCTTCCAAGAGATAAGGTTAAGTTGAAGGAAGATAATAATAAGAATTTTATCTTCAAGAAAGTTTATCTCGTGAGAAGATAATCCAAGGAGGAGTTCTACCAGGGAGGGAGTATGGGCAAGGCTGAAGTTCACCCAGATCAGGTGATGATGAAGGTGTTTGGCCAAAGATCAAGTGCTGGATGCACAGGAAATGAAGATCAATCCAGTCTGTTGATCCAAATGCTCTTGATTCCACAACTATCGTTAGTTTCGGTCGAAAATTATTTAAACACACCCTAAATTAATCTTGAAAAATTCAGAATAAGCTTTGATGACCATTGATCTTGTGCACCATCAATATGTATAGCCATGATGCCATGAATTGAATTGGGTCTTGTGATTTTACCGATTTCCCCAATCGATGAGATCTCGGCCATTGATAATGCCAGAAACTATAATTGAGTGCAATTAAATTCTTCCATTGGCTAAGTTTCATTTCCACTACATCAGTATTTTTGAGACTAATGTAATAGATTGTGAAATTTAAAATTTTAGCTTATAGGCTGATTTTAAAGTTATTTG
Organism: Cryptocoryne crispatula var. balansae; assembly: GCA_036172225.1. NCBI lineage: Eukaryota > Viridiplantae > Streptophyta > Magnoliopsida > Alismatales > Araceae > Cryptocoryne > Cryptocoryne crispatula. Next base: position 24,749,037 of record CM069928.1, read on the forward strand.
GACTATCATGCCCCTGATATGATTTAACACATACTTTGCCTATATTTAATATTTCTTGAATAACTTTCAGACATGTAGTCAGATTTTCACTTCATTTTGAGCATTGTCTAGCCCTCTCTGATATTGAAAATATGGTGGAGTTGGATTTCTCCGATAGGGACCCAACTGGTCCCAAAGTGACGGGGGGAAAATGGTCATTTCAGCCTTACGGTGTCCATTTTCTATGTTTTGGGCATTGTTGTGGAGCTCACAACTGGAGCTATACAATGAGCTTGTTATCTTGGCCACTTGGAGCCTATAAAGCCATTCCGAGGCATTTTCAAGGCCATTTGTATCATCTGGTCCTTATTGTACCAATTCTGGGTCAAATTTCCAGACCGACTTCAGTATTGCTCAAATTTGTATTGAGCAAGCTAAATGAAGGATTTTGGTGCCAACACTAGACATGGTAGAGAGGATAATTAAAAAATGAGTTTTTTCATTTATCCGATATCGATTACAAGATCCTATGAGTCAATATAATGAAGAGTTGACAATCAATGCCATACTCCTATTTGACTAGAATATTGAATGAATGAGTTTAAATTTGTGAAGTAGCTAATAGAAATGTATACCTTACAAGCTAATCATATGTGATATGATTAGACATTTCTTGTATCATATTATTCAAAATAAAAAGTATTTATTCATTAACATATATCTTTAGATACGTATATTGTAATGAAATCCTTGATCACATGCAATGATCATTGAATCATGATGAGATCATGATAATGAGATCAATCACCTAAATGCTAGTGATCTAAATGTTCCAAGTCATAGGTTCTTGAGATAGGACATTAAGGATCTAGATAGACTTGCGTTTGTGATATCTTATCATATGATGAGAATGACCGATATCATTGATCATTAGTGTAGAGACACTAATATACACATACATGTACTCATTAGTAGAAGAGTTCACTAAACTTACCATTTTAGAAACCCTAATTGATATCTTACTGAACTGTCTATCAAGGTATTCTATCATTACTATGGCACGGTTGGATCTTTGACCTGAATCGCCAAAGATGTCTTACTGAATGTACCTTTTACTTTGATTATTAACTTATGGATCACCATATTGATGGTCCAGTATAATTAATGAATCGGGTACGAGAAACTAAGTGGAGACAATTGAGCAGACAACAAGAGATTGTTCACTCTCGGTAAGACAGAGAGAATGTTCTATGGAATAGTACTCTAAATATTTGGTCAAGTTAGATAGGATAATTATAAGAGGAGTTTTGCAATTGATCTATTTTTTAGTACATGATTCCATAGAGTTGGAATATAAAGGGGGTAGACAGTTGGTGTCGAACCCCTGACCAATCAGGACATTGCATGGACGAGGATTTAAATCCTTGTGATAACTAATGTTGGAAAGGCTCAATGGATGTTATTTAACTCTCCAAAGTCATTTATGATCATAGAATGTGAATTTTATACTTTATGATCAGAAAGCCGTCAAATTTGTTATCAGATAATAGATATGATTTAATTTAAAAGAATTATTCTTTTTAAATTTGGCATAAACCAAATTGATTATTGGGCCTAGTGGGTCACACACATCTGAACTAATCCTAAGGATAGGGGCAAGGTTGTAAATATGTAGAAGATTAGGGTTTTTGTGAAAAATTGCATCTTTTATATTTTAAAGGCTTACACCCAGTTTGGTAACACTATTAGGTACCTCTATCACTATCAATTTTAAAATTGATATTGATAGGAAACATTAAGAGGTGTTTGGTTAATTGTATCAATTATAAAATTTATAGTTTAAACAAAGCATATTATGTGATACAAATGTCAACTAGTATTAATTTTGATATTGATACTCCAACATTTGAAAATATTAATATCAATATTAATATAGTACCAAAAATGAAACTCTAACCAAACAGGGCATTAAGAGGCCAAATCCTATCAAGCCAAAGGGTTGGAGAACATCCTTGGAAGCCTTCCCTCCTCTTTAGAAGGAGTCCCTACATGGTCCAACTCCGTTCTGGAAGGATTTTCGAGGTTGGAATGAAGGAGAACCGGTCCTTGGAGGAAGTTCATGTGGATACCACTAGAGGCCATCCATTTGAATGATTTAGAGTAGGAAAAAACATTCTCTCTTTATCTCTAATGAGGGAATTTTCAAATCACAGGAAAGTATATTCAATCTCCTTCTTATTCATTTCTCGATTTTGTCATTTTTGGGTTCAATTAAGCTAAGACCTTGAATTCAAGGAATAAAAATATTTTTAAATACTTAGATTGATTCCTTGTGGTATCAGAGCTAGATTGAAGTCTTGGTTGAAACCAAAATCAATTTTGAGTTTTTTCATGTGTTTTTAGGTTTTTCCGAAATTATGTAAACCTTGTTTTTCATAGAGTAACCATGCTTTGTATGTTATACAATATTGAGATTGGTTTGCTCCATGATAATCTCATGGCACAAGGCTTTTGAAATCTGTATAAATCTTAAATTTTAGATTTTTATAGAGTCTAATAGTGTACTCGAGATTTATTGTTTCTGTAACGGCCGCGTAGTCATCCAGATTTTGGGATGTTTGGATTTCTCCTTCCATCGGAAAGAGGGAAACATTCTAAAGTGTTTATAAGATGGGTAATAGACTTAACTTGAGTTTCATTTCTTGTTTAAGCTATAATCGTTTCTCAAAGAAAAAGAATGAAATTTTTTATGGCGGATATGGTATTCGCGGTGGCGGCAATTTTCTCGGTGGATTTTGCGTTGCACAGAATTTTAGAAGGATGAAATTTTAAGAAATCAATACATGACAGCGGAAAAATATTGATTCCATAAAACCATGATCTTTGCCTTGATCGATGCCGAACGAGTAAAACCGGGAACCGAATATGAAGTAGAACGAGAGTACCTCATGGGATTTCTCAAATCCCTTACCATGGATGAAGAGAGGACATTCCTCCTTGCTTAAAACCGTTGAAGTGTCCGGTCTCTAGCGGTATCCACACGATCTGCTTCAATAGACGAGTTCTCTCTTCCTTCGGGCCTCTAGAAACCTTCCAGATCCAAGCTTGACCATGGGAGATCACCTTCTAGAGGAGAGAGGAGGGAGAGAGGTGGCTTGGGACGTGCTCCAGCCCTATGGCTTGTTAGGGTTTGGCTTCATAGGCCATTTATATATAGAAGATGGAATTTTTCACAAAAACCCAAAACTTCTATAAAATTGCATCCATGCCCTCATCTTATTGACCAGATCTATTGTGTGTGACCCACTAGGCCCAATAGTCAATTTGGTTGAAGCCTTAATTAATTTAAAAGAACAATTCCTTTAAATTAAATCAAAATCGTTATCCGATAACACTTTTTACGGCTTTCTGATCATAAAGGGTACAAGCCACATCCTATGATCCCAAATGACTTTGGGGAGTTAAATAACATCCATTGAGCCTTTCCATCATCAATTACCACACGGATTTAAATCCTCGTTCATACAATGTCCCGGTCGGTCAGGGATTCGGCACTGACTGTCAACCCCTAAGTATTCCAACACTATGAAATCTTGTACTCATGAATAGATGAACTGGAAAACTCCTTTTCCAATTATCCTATCTACCTTGGCCAAGGATTTAGAGTACTATCCATAGGACATTCTCTCTCTCCTACCGAGAGTGAACGATCCCCTATTGTCCGCTCAATTGCCTCCACCAGGTTTCCCATATACCCAATCCATTAACTATATAGGACCACAATACTAAGTGATCCATCAGTCAATAGTCAAAGTACATAGTACGCCTGGCAAGACATCTTTGGCGACTCAGGTCAAAGATCCAACCGTGCTATTGAGATGTAAGAATAACCTGATAGACAGTTCGGTAAGATACCGATCATGTTTTCCTAAATTGGTCAGTTCAGTGAACTCATTCCACTAATGAGCACCTGTGTGTGTATCTCAGTGTCCCCACACTGATGACCAATGAGATCGGTCATTCTCATCATATGAGAAGACATCACACACACTGGTCTATCCGGATTCTTGATGTCCTGTCTCAAGGATCCTATGACTAGGAACATTTAGATCACATACCTCTAAATGATCGATCTCATTATCATGATCTCATCATGATTCAATCATCATTGCATGTGATTAAGGACTTCATTACGATATACACTTTTAATAAAAGCTAGTAACGAAGTTTTGCCTATTTAATTGAATGAGATATTTATAGAAATGTCGAATCATATCATATATGATTGGCTTGTAGGGCATACATTTCTATCAATCTCCCACTTGCACTAAAGCCAATCACCCATCTGGCTAATCTCTATCATCTCAAGGTGAAGCTCAAACACTCTTTGAGTATCTGCTTCAGTTAGTGGATCTGTAATGTTATTAATGGAAGATACTCTATCTTTAATTATATCTCTATCAACTGCATTCTATCTGATTCTATGGTATTGCCATAGAAGTTTGAAACTTCTAATGAGACTTTGGCTCTACCCCATTATTTTCTCAAAACAATACACTTTTAGAGAAAGTTGGGACAATCCATAAGCTAGTTGAACATCTTCATCTATTCAGCTTCTCAAGCAATATACAGTCATTATTCAATCTACTTTAGACTAGTTGTAGAATTAGCAGTGTTCTCGTGCATGGAACTCTTCCAGCTCACTGCACCACCATTATATTGACTTATTATTAGACTTATCTGATTAGAAGCTTGTGTTCATAAAACTACAAGACTTCAAGTCTTATCCTCCATACATTAGATATATATCCTTAGTGCTTGTCAAGTACTCAAGGACACATCTGTAAATTATCTTGTGACTCTCACAAGGATTTACTTGATGAATGCTCATAACACTTAGAGCATGAAGTCATGTGCGTAGCATCACAAATGTGATAGGTCCTATTGCAAAAGCATAAGGGCTATACTAAAGTGATTTCTTTATCTCTTAAGAAGTCTACAAAGACATATCTTTAAAGATATCAACTCCACACTTCATAGGTAAGAAACCTATCTTGAAGTTTACCATGTGAAACTCTTTGACTATGGTTTTTATGCACATGAATTGGGTAAGGCCAAGAAACCTTTTAGATCTATCTCCATAGATCTTAAAACACATATTAAGTTTGGAGGATGAATTGATAACTAGGCTCACTTATGATAACATACTTACATCATTCTTAATGAGTAGTATGTCATACATATATCATGTCAAGAAGATAATATCACTCCCACTTATCTTATATGAAAATACAAGGCATATCTTCATTCTCAATGAAGTCATAAGATTTAATCTCATTAAACCTTATCTACCATCTATGGGAAGTTTTACTTGAGTCCATAAATGGACCTTATGCACAAACTATTTGGATGTTTTGGAACTTGATTCCCAAAGGTTGTATCATATACACATGTTTCTCAAAATAACATAGAGAAACACTATCTTAACATCCATTTGACATATCCTATAGTCATAGTGTGTAACAATCAAATCCGAATGGATTAATTCCATGGCATAGGTAAAAGGTCTTATCATAGTCAACTACTTGACATAAATGATATCCCTTTTAACTATCCTTACTTTGAAGGTCTCTACCTTTTAATATACTTCAATCTATTCTTTAGTGATCCATTTATACCCTATAGATACTAAATCCTTAGGTGGATCAATCAAGTTATGAACTTGATTAGAATAGATAGAGTTTATATCAGATTTTATTGTTTCTTCCCATTTTGAATCAATATCTCATATTGCTTCAATATAAATCTTAGGATCATTATCATTTTATCTTATGTCTCATTTCTTCCATCAAAGATATGTCTCAAATATCTCTTAGGTTGATTGGACATAAGAAAATATCTATGATTTGCTCTTGTGTAAATATAAACTAGTACCTTAATAAAAGTGTCCATGGATTGTGGGACTGGAACACCTTCCATTTATACCTTGCTCCCACTGTCTTTCTAAAGGAGGGACTCTTCCTCTAGAAATATGGAGAGATGAGCAACTCATACCCTTCTCCCTAAGGGAGGCATTAATATCCTTAAGTTTTCTTAGGATATCCCACAAGCCAACACTTTGTAGTCTTGTATTCCAACTTGATAGGGTTATACTTCTTTACCAGGCCAGACTTTCTGAAACCTTAACTTGCTTAAGGTCAAGCTTTAATCCCTTTCCATATCTGATATGGAATAATTGGAATAGACTTGAAAGGTACCGATTTAAGATCAAATGTCTATATTGAGTGCTAACCCCTAAACAGACAAAGAAGAATTTTGCAAAGGTTGTCAATGTCCATATTATGTCCTACACAATATGGCTTCTCATTTTAGCTGCTCAATTAAGCTAAAACGTATAAGAGGTTTCCATCAAAATTAAATTATACTATCCTTCCTTTATGTGTGAATTATTACTTAAGTATCCCCTCTTTGATCTCATCAAAGAGTTCTAATACCTTTTTTCATTAATATTTCCTCTTCATTCTTAATCTCAAATAATTTCTCAAAGGTTTTGGATTTGTACTTCATAAAGTACATATGTCCATACCTAGAGAAGTCATCTTTGAAAATTAATGAAGTTGAAATATTATCCTCTATCATTAATAGATATGGGCTAACATGCATCTAGATGCATGAGTTCCATAAACTCTTTAGCCCTCTCTCCATGTCTAACAAATGAAGAGTTGGTCATTTTGCTTAATAAGATAAGACATACATATAGTTAATGATTCTAAATCATTTACCTATATGTTTCTATCCGAATAGTACTCCTTAAGTCTTTTCTTATAAATATGACCGTACTATTAAACAATAGATTGATCAATATCAATATACTTCACCTAATGAGGATTATTCCCACATATTATAAGAGCATACATATCTTGTATGAATAAACTCTTTATTATTCTCCTACTGGTAAACACTTTACCGGTTATCATTTTCATACCATAGAATAAATCTCCATTTATTCAACTAGGAAATGAAAAAAATATTCTTTTAAAAGGATAATTAAGACAACTCTAGAAGGCTATAGAAACTTTGTATCTCCCACTAGTAATGATGCAACATTTTGTACCATTTCATATGTAGGATAACAATCTTCTTTAAGTATTCATTTACATGCTATTATCTACAACTCATTGTAGATATATGATGCATCTCTAGTATCTCATACTATTATATGCACCCCTAGTATCTTATACTAGAATACACATACATAGTATCTTATACTATCAAATGTGTATCTAAGACAAGTAAATATTAATGACATAGATACATGGAGCTTCTCAAGTTCCACCTTTGCATTATGTGCAATACACTTTGCACTTCTTCTTCTACTTACCATCATCATGATAGTAGAGAAATGCTATGTCAAATTTGGGTTATAATATCTTGACTCACTTCTTTGACTTTTAACTATCATCATCTATCTCTATCTAATGATCTTACTTCTTTCTATTGGTCTTACCAATAAGAAGTATTCAAGATGTATTATTGTTCATCGCCTTTAATTAGCTCATCACCATGAGCCATGATGGATATCAAATCCATCTATCCATGTTGCCACTACTAATTTTATCGGATAGAGGCTAACATCTGATATAAGGTAATTAATACATCTTTTCAATGAGATAAGATCTTATCTTCTCTCACTTCATTAGATAGTGTAGGAGATACTTACTTCTCAAGTAGGATAGTCAATAGGTCAACTATGAGAACTATTCTCTTAGTTCTAAACCGATATAAGAAGTGTGAGCCATTAAATACTTAGCATCTAGCATGCTAGATTAATGGTGGTTTATAATATTCTACAGCAGAGATATAATTATATTAACATTACAGACATTCAATAAAATTAAGATACGGTCTTTCATCCTAATTTATACTCCCACTAACTTTTCGACGAATTTGCATAACCCTAATTATGCAAAGACGGGATATCACGATAACATCCTAGTGGGGACCAAGACCCTACTAACTTTATGGTGATGACCTTGTGGTAGCACAACAAGTCATCCCATACTTAATAGGTAGGAAACTAGTGCCAGTTGCAACTCTTGCAACTCTTAGTCATTTAGCCTCTAGAGTTATGATCTTGTGGTAGCACAACAAACCATATACTCTAGTTAGGTCAAACCCGCTTGTTACGTTATGAGAATGGATTCTTAACACAGCCCTTGTGGTAGCACAACAATGCCATGCAAATGGTCCACCCCAAAGTTCGGCTAATGCCTTGGTCATGATCTCCAATCCCTTGCTAAATAGGCCTTGTGGTAGCACAACAAACCCATCCAATCTAAGATTGGCTCATCAAGACCATAACAACGGAAGGATACGTGAGTCATTCTTAATGTCTCACGTTTATCGACCTAATTAGAACGAGGAGAGATTTTATTTTAGTCTCATCAACATAGGTGCTACATATAAATATTAATATACCTTTGGAATATCATATATTTAAGGTATAATCTGTAGCACACACCACATATCAAATATGCATTAAAACATAGGTGATCATGGACTTAACACTAAGCATACACCTAAAGCACCCCTATAGGTGCAATTCCTTGCTTCAGAAGCTTGAGTTGGCATGCTCCCACTTCAGAAGGGTGCTTCTCCAAGTGGTCCCGCTCTCCATTCTATCACGAGCCAACTTCTAACCATTACAAGCAGCTAAAGGGTACATAGACCCACAAATGTACAACTCATAATAAGAAACCTTGGTTTCAACCAAGGTGAGTACACAAATGGGGGGAGGTAGAATGTACAACCAGATTGTATAGAGAGAGAGGAGGCACACACAGGCCCCAATTAATAGCATAACCAACTTAATTAACCAAGCAATCAAAAGCAAAGCATATTTAAGTCCATGATCATCTCCATACACACCAACATTCATCACAAGAACATAGAGCGCATACATGATAATTATATGAGATATATCATATATACCATCATAAAATTATATACTGTAATTTTGAAATTACAAATTTCATGCTTGTCGAATTTTCATAAAATAAATAACATGAAATGCACATATAAACAATATACATGCATAAGACAAGCAATATAAAATATTCAGATGATTCATGCTTTTCCAAAATTTATCAAAGCATTAAATTAATGTCCAAATCATAATTCTTCAAAATCATATTTTTCAGAATTTATTTGAACACTAATTTAATCAATAAATATTTTAAAACAATTTTAAAATCATTTATAAAATGATTGTATGGCATCCAAAGTCCAAAACTATTTAACAGGTTCATAAACATTTTAAAAACCTATTAAATAATTTCTCAGAACTTATATAATCATTCATTTCATTAATTTTGATGTTAAAACAATTTTAAAATCAAAATAGTAGAATTCAATGACAAAATAGTAAAACTTTATTTAATAAGTCATTAAACACTTTAATAACTCATTAAATAAATTATACAATTTTTCAGAATTTTTCTAGAATTTTCTAGCAAATTTTCGGATCAAAAATAAATTTTAAACAACTTAAAAATCATTTTCAAATTATTTAACTGGCGGTGCATTGCGCCGGCCAGTCGGCGCGGGCCACGCACCCCCGCGGCTTGTGCCGAAGTGCCGGCGGCCGCGCGCCGCGCGCCGTGCGCCCGCGTGCGCCGCTGCACGCCCCCGGGGCTAACGCGGCGCGGCCACGTTCCCCGCCCCCGGCGTGTTGTGCACTCGCCACGTACCCCCGTGGCTGACGGGTCCGGATCCGATCCGGACTCTCCGTCTTCTTTGCCCGATAAGGGCGGGGCGGATTGCGGAAACCCTAGAAAAACGCCCGACTTTCGAGCCAGATTTGGGGGGTCAAATGGTGTCCAAAAAATCCAAAAAAATATGAGTTGGAATACTTAAAGAATAAGGATTCTATTTATATAACTTTTATATCATTAAAAATTCTATCCAACGCGCAGTTTCTAGAGGAACTTGCCACGGCCGCAATTAAACCAAACCGCAAATACCTCTCAAATCCGGCACCTCCAAGTGCCGTTGAGTGTCCAATAACTTATGGAAACTCTAGGAAACATAATTTCCTATCTTCCTACTTCATTAGATAGAGGTATTTGAGTCCAAATAGGTAAGTTCATCAACTCCCCTAATTTCGGCCGGATATTCGGATATGATCATCTTAGCAAATTTCCGAACTCATTCCGGACTCTCCGGATGGACAAAATTCATGAGGTTTGAGGCATTCGAAAGATATCATCCACTAGAATCCAATGAATCTAACCAAACACAGTTTCGTATCTCATAAAAAAGGTGGTAATCAAATCAAAACAGCTCTGTATATAGTTTCGGGAAAGCAAGAAATCACATGAAATCAAGCCAATTTCGATTCAACTTCGACCAAGGCTTCAACCGGGCTCTGATACCACTGTAAGAAATCAATACATGACAGCGGAAAAATATTGATTCCATAAAACCATTATCTTTGCCTTGATCGATGCCGAATGAGTAAAACTAAGAACCGAATATGAAGTAGAACGAGAGTACCTCATGGGATTTCTCAAATCCCTCACCATGGATAAAGAGAGGACATTCCTCCTTGCTTAAAACCGTTGAAGTGTCCGGTCTCTAGCGGTATCCACACGATCTGCTTCAATAGACGAGTTCTCTCTTCCTTCGGGCCTCTAGAAACCTTCCAGATCCAAGCTTGACCATGGGAGATCACCTTCTAGAGGAGAGAGGAGGGAGAGAGGAGGCTTGGGACGTGCTCCAGCCCTATGGCTTGTTAGGGTTTGGCTTCATAAGCCATTTATATATAGAAGATGGAATTTTTCACAAAAACCCAAAACTTCTATAAAATTGCGTCCATGCCCTCATCTTATTGACCAGATCTATTGTGTGTGACCCACTAGGCCCAATAGTCAATTTGGTTGAAGCCTTAATTAATTTAAAAGAACAATTCCTTTAAATTAAATCAAAACCGTTATCCGATAACAGTTTTATGGCTTTCTGATCATAAAGGGTACAAGCCACATCCTATGATCCCAAATGACTTTGGGGAGTTAAATAACATCCATTGAGCCTTTCCATCATCAATTACCACACGGATTTAAATCCTCGTTCATACAATGTCCCGGTCGGTCAGGGGTTCGGCACTGACTGTCAACCCCTAAGTATTCCAGCACTATGAAATCTTGTACTCATGAGTAGATGAACTGGAAAACTCCTTTTCCAATTATCCTATCTACCTTGGCCAAGTATTTAGAGTACTATCCATAGGACATTCTCTCTCTCCTATCGAGAGTGAACGATCCCCTATTGTCCGCTCAATTGCCTCCACCAGGTTTCCCATATACCCAATCCATTAACTATATAGGACCACAATACTAAGTGATCCATCAGTCAATAGTCAAAGTACATAGTACGCCTGGCAAGACATCTTTGGCGACTCCGGTCAAAGATCCAACCGTGCTATTGAGATGTAAGAATAACCTGATAGACAGTTCGGTAAGATACCGATCATGTTTTCCTAAATTGGTCAGTTCAGTGAACTCATTCCACTAATGAGCACCTGTGTGTGTATCTCAGTGTTCCCACACTGATGACCAATGAGATCAGTCATTCTCATCATATGAGAAGACATCACACACACTGGTCTATCCGGATTCTTGATGTCCTGTCTCAAGGATCCTATGACTAGGAACATTTAGATCACATACCTCTAGATGATCGATCTCATTATCATGATCTCATCATGATTCAATCATCATTGCATGTGATTAAGGACTTCATTACGATATACGCTTTTAATAAAAGCTAGTAACGAAGTTTTGCCTATTTAATTGAATGAGATATTTATAGAAATGTCGAATCATATCATATATGATTGGCTTGTAGGGCATACATTTCTATCAATCTCCCACTTGCACTAAAGCCAATCACCCATCTGGCTAATCTCTATCAGCTCAAGGTGAAGCTCAAACACTCTTTGAGTATCTGCTTCAGTTAGTGGATCTGTAATGTTATTAATGGAAGATACTCTATCTTTAATTATATCTCTATCAACTGCATTCTATCTGATTCTATGGTATTGCCATAGAAGTTTGAAACTTCTAATGAGACTTTGTCTCTACCCCATTATTTTCTCAAAACAATACACTTTTAGAGAAAGTTGGGACAATCCCATAAGCTAGTTGAACATCTTCATCTAGTCAGCTTCTCAAGCAATATACAGTCATTATTCAATCTACTTTAGACTAGTTGTAGAATTAGCAGTGTTCTCGTGCATGGAACTCTTCCAGCTCACTGCACCACCATTATATTGACTTATTATCAGACTTATCTGATTAGAAGCTTGTGTTCAAAAAACTACAAGACTTCAAGTCTTATCCTCCATACATTAGAGATATATCCTTAGTGCTTGTCAAGTACTCAAGGACACATCTGTAAATTATCCTGTGACTCTCACAAGGATTTACTTGATGAATGCTCATAACACTTAGAGCATGAAGTCATGTGCGTAGCATCACAAATGTGATAGGTCCTATTGCAAAAGCATAAGGGCTATACTAAAGTGATCTCTTTATCTCTTAAGAAGTCTACAAAGACATATCTTTAAAGATATCAACTCCACACTTCATAGGTAATAAAACCTATCTTGAAGTTTACCATGTCAAACTCTTTGACTATGGTTTTTATTCACATGAATAGGGTAAGGCCAAGAAACATTTTAGATCTATCTCCATAGATCTTAAAACCCATATTAGCTTTGGAGGATGAATTGATAACTAGGCTCACTTATGATAACATACTTACTACATTCTTAATGAGTAATATGTCATACATATATCATGACAAGAAGATAATAGCACTCCCACTTATCTTATATGAAAATACAAGGCATATCTTCATTCTCAATGAAGTCATAAGATTTAATCTCATTAAACCTTATCTACCATCTATGGGAAGTTTTACTTGAGTCCATAAATGGACCTTATGCACAAACTATTTGGATGTTTTGGAACTTGATTCCCAAAGGTTGTATCATATACACCTGTTTCTCAAAATAACATAGAGAAACACTATCTTAACATCCATTTGACATATCCTATAGTCATAGTGTGTAACAAGGCATAGGTAAAAGGTCTTATCATAGTCAACTATTTGACATAAATGATATCCCTTTTAACTATCCTTACTTTGAAGGTCTCTACCTTATAATATACTTTTACTCCTATGTTGATGACTTTTGCAGAAGGAGCCGCAAATTTTCTGCATAAGCTGATGAAGTCGGTTGATGCCGAACGCACAGATCGGGCTTCTCCTTCGCCTCGGGATCGATCTCTCGATGTCGGATCGCCCTTGGACATCGAGACAGCCTTGGGAGAGAGCTTGGAAGCCCTCAGGACGAGGTAGGCATGGGGGATTGACCTTGGGTCATTGAGAATGGCTCTCAATTTATAGGGAATTGAAACTTGTGCAAAATATGGAAACTGGACCGACCGCGCCCCCGTCTTTCAAAGGAGGCGAGGGCGCGCAGGGCGTGCCCTCGACCTGAGGGCGCGCAGGGTGTGCCCTCACTTTGGGGGCGCGGTCTGCATGGCCCCCAGTTTCAAAGAAACCGGGGGCACGTTACGCGTCTTATTTCTAAAATTCACCGGAATCTTCCAGAAATTGCTAAAAATTGACTTGACAAACGTAACCCTGAATGTTACGGAACACACGTGGGACTCCCGAGATGTTCAAGCATGGACCATTCAAGGTCGGTCATCGAGCAGGCTTCGTGTTTTCATGGTTCACGCGTGGCTCTCGCCTGAAGGTCAAGACATTATTCCGAAAATCATCGGTTCATTCCCAACTTACAAGGGGCTCCACCAACGTCCTTAGCTCATCTCCATGAGGTAATCCGAATCAGGTAACGGTCAAATAAGAATATTGCCTATGGAATAAGAGTCTCGGGCTCCGAATCAGGCCAAATTGGCATGTCTACACCGAACTACCGATAAGTGGATACTCAGGGTCCTCCTTCAGCAGGGCACGACCCAGGGGGATATGATAATAACTCCAGACGTGCCAATAAGCTTAATTAGTCAACATAAACAAGGCTGCATTGATAATGAACAAAAGAGGCAAGGCATAACTGAAGGAATGGAGTAAAACTAGCTACAGAAACTGGGCCGCTCTCCATCGCCAGCGAGGAGAACAGGTGTGCCAGCATAGCAGCACCCCAGGCGTACTCACTGACCATCGACAGGTCAGCAAGGAACAGGAGAAACCTCAGATGCACCCTGTCCATCTTCGAGGCTAGCAGAAGATGGGTCAAGAAGAAGAGGAGGAATCAGCGGAGATCAAAATCAGCCTGGATGGTACCCTCCTCACCGACCAGGGGGCCCTTCATGCATTCCGTCAACGCGTGAAGAACATCCGCCACCTGGTCATCTTTTCCCACACTGGCCTTGCCCAGTCCGAGCAAGTCCCCAACGTCTATGCGCTTCATAATGCGCAGTCCGCCGGGGCAATGTGGGATCGGATAACCCAGAAAATCTCGGACCATGGCCGAGTAATCGCGGTAGGTCTTGCCGGTAACTGCGCAACTGTGAACGTGGAGTCCCGTGATCCGGGAGACAACCTCCAAAGTAGGCACCATGTGCCCCCAGAAAATGAGGAAGGAATGGGTAGTAGAATCCCATCTCTCCCTCAGAGCCTGGATCAGGGGGAGATCCTCCCAGAAGGCAGAGCAACGAAGCAATGAGCCGAAGCCCATCTAGAAGGCCTGCAACCCCTGATAAGCATGGAAGACCATCTCCCAGGATATCTGAGATTTGATCTTCCCCTGCACAAACAAACAATCATGTTAGAAATGTCAATTGATAAACAATTCAAAAGGGGAAGTCAAAGATCAATTACCGTGACAGCCGGGGGAGGATGAAGGGAAGGCGGCTCTGACGGACCAGGATCGGCCGAACTAGAAACTCCGGCAGAAGTAGATGCTCCGGCAGAGCTGGAGGCTCCGCCACACTCAATACGGGACCTCTTCGTCATCTGCATCATTTCAAAATGTCAGAAATAGGTCAGAAATAGAAGAATGAAGAAGACGGGGGCCTGGTGACCAGGTGCCCCATTTATCGGGTGCCTGGAC
Source organism: Cryptocoryne crispatula var. balansae (assembly GCA_036172225.1). Classification (NCBI taxonomy): domain Eukaryota; kingdom Viridiplantae; phylum Streptophyta; class Magnoliopsida; order Alismatales; family Araceae; genus Cryptocoryne; species Cryptocoryne crispatula. The sequence continues at coordinate 24,764,161 of CM069928.1, forward strand.
CAGGCACCCCCTTGATAGGGCACCTGGCGTCCCCTTGATGGGGTGCCAGGCAGAGCCTAGCACCCCATCAAGGGGGCGCTAGGGGGCTTGGCCCCCTTCTCTCTCCTCGTTTCGATCCGGAACGACCCCGGATCGGTTCGGTCCCTTCTACGAAAATGAACATAACGGAATAAACTACAAGTTTGCAGTTGGGAGAAACCTACTCTGGAATCTTCACGGCACGCTACACACTCTGGAAGGATCCCGCTTAGTAGAAAAGTTTGAAAAGTTGATGGTAAAATGAGAGAAAGGTGCAGGGGTGAAAATATAAAGTGTCATAACCCAAATTTTTAAAATTTTTGAAATTCCATAGAACGTGTTTACAAACTATATTCTTCGTAGAAAAACACAAATTTGTCAGCAAACATTGATGATTAATTCCTTTTTTTTGCATATCTTGCTAGTTGCTAACGTTGACAGGACTCGGACACAACTGGAATGGAAAGAACTACACTAAGTGTGTCCTAGACCCACATTGATCAAGTCCTAGACACTACAAAAGCAGACAACATACAACTGGAAGCAACTTAAGCAAATACAAGACATCAGCCGCAGAGCTTCCTCAGTCTTGCCACGTACCGACTCTTCCAGACTTCATCTTCTTCTATATAGGCGCTCGGAGAGAAGCTCTTGCAAATTCCCCAGATAGCAAGAATGCTCTGGCATTCTTCATCGTCAGCTGCCGTGCCTGTTTGGCGATCCCTGACAGATGGAATTGGGAAAGGTGAGGAACCTTGAGTAGTGGTTGACCCAATTTTAGAAAGAACCGATGTGAGTTGTAGATAATGAAAGAAGAGCCAGTGATCAATCGGAGATCCACCCCAGGATTGGTAGAAGCACGAACATTCTGGCACATAACAGCCTCGGCAGGACGCACAAATCCAGCGCAGCTCATGGCCGAAAAGTACGCATGCCAGTCAGCGCGGGTCTTCACCGAAGAACATTTGTTGATCACTTTGTATTCCGTGCAGAGACAGCTAGTGAGAGGATGGAGTGGGCTTCGAGCAAAAAGCCGGGAAGCCGTGGCCGGTCCATAGCACACGTTGAACTTGAAGTGCCAATCAGCCTAGCACATGAACAGAAGGATACTGCCAAACATGGGCCTGCCAACGCTAGCAGAAGTCATACCATCATAGAGATAGCCCAACACCGAGTGGGCTATGCAGTCGTTGGACAAGATGCCTTGAATGCAAGGAAGGCAAGTGGGATCAAGCCACCCATCCTCACATGGGTAGAGGAGTACAGAGGCAAGGCAGGCAACAACACCTTTGGCACCAGGCAATAGTAGAGCTTCATTATCACCGGCACCCTGAATCACGCCAACAGACCAATCTGCCAGTGCCTCGGTGTAAATACGCCCACCTACCATAATGAACTTAGCCTCTCCAGTGGTCATGAAGCCGCGAAGGAAGTCCAAACCGGTAACCGGTCCAACAGGGATAAACATGGCCTGGCCGTAACCAGGCATAGCACGCAGCCCCAGGAACAGTTCCACCTCTTCTAAGAGGATGGTACACTCGAAGGTGTCAAAGACAAAGGTGTGTGTGTCGGGATGCCACATCTCGAGAAGTGCACCTGCTAGAGAGAGGTCCCAGAAATATTTGAGAAGATGGTTGGCATGGACCAGAATGCCAGAAAAGCCCCACCCGCTCAGAATGGACCGCACATGGATGTTGATGGAGGCCATCAGTCGAGCAATCCACAGCTCCTGCCTATAACGACGAATGCTAGGGAAGATTGGAAGGTCCTGCAGAATAACCACGTGATCAGAAAAGAGAACCTCGGAACAAAACAAGAGAGGGTGCCTAAAGAAGACACTACCACTCCCATGGACACTCGATTTCGGATATGGCACGGGACCTCAGAAAAGCTCTTCATCTCTATTGGGCGAGCCGAACAGGAGGAGGAAGAAGTCATCAGAACAACGAAAGAAGGAGAACACTGTAGCTGGTGTGGGGGAGAAGAAGGGGGGTTCCCCCCTCTTATAGACCCCAAAAGACCACCTCGAGAAGAAGCAGGAAAAAATTCCGCGCAGGTGCCCCGCTTATAAGGGGCCTGGTGCCCTGTAAACAGGGAACCAGGCGCCCTACAATTAGGGCACCATGCGCCCTATAAACAGGGTGCCTAGAGCCTTACATGGGCCATTTATCTAACATAGTCCTACACATATATCGTTGAAGACCTCGGGTCTAGGAGGACTGAGTTTGAGAACCCCTTCAACAAAATCGATGAAGGATTCAGCCACGTTTTAGGCCCGCGGATAAGCCAAAGTCAAATAAGCGGGGACGATGGTGTCTTCATGGATCTCCTAACCCGTTGCGTCCGACCTATATCTTCAACTAGTTTCTTATACTTAATTGCATTTCTTTAAACCCAGCATGCATCATGCATCATTACACATCATCTCATGCATCATTATACTCATCTTTCATGCCAACCCTACCGTTACAGTCTTTCTATAGCTTTTAAAGGGGGCTTTGGTCTGTCCGAAAGATCTGATTTTAACCGTGTTTCAATGATGATTTCATCAAAACAAGAAAGTTATTTCATTCCGAACTGAACCGGTGTTGTTGAGTAAAACCTTATGAATTTGAAGAACCCAACCTTGGTTGATTGGTTGTCTCCTCTTTACTTTTCGCAATTTACTGCATTTCTACCGAGTCTAGCACACCATGCAGTTCGGGTCCTGGCCGGTAACAATTCTCCCCCACGTGGGATTTTAGTTATTTACTTTAAGTACCGTTCTTCTCTTTAGCCAATCAACCAAAGGGAAGGTTTCGATAGGACAAAAGGCAACCTCGGAGTCCGGTAAAGTTTCATTCCACTCAACTAGGCCAATGAGGGCGTGTCTAAATCTACACCTTGGCGTCACCTTTGTAGCCCATTGCCACTTCATTCCACTACACCTCACTACGTTTCACTACATTCGCCTGCGCTACATTCATGTCATTCCCCTACAAAGCCGATGCCAAGGCGAGGCAAGCTGTAGACATGCAATTTTGGCCTAGTTAAAGAGCTTAAATTCTTGTTTTCATGAAGAATATTTGAGTAACCTTTCAAGGGAACCGTGTTTTCTGGAAGAATCAGCCTTTTCGGCACGTTCGAAGAAGATCGATAGGGCGTTGACTTGGTCAAAGCACCCTGTATATAGGGCACCTGACGCCTTATTTATAGGGCTCCAGGCGCCCTGCTTATAGGGCACCAGGCGCCCTATATATAGGGCACCTGGCGCCCTATATATAGGGTGCCTGGCACCTGGTCAAATTGACTCGACCGGCTAATTTGACCACTCGCAGGGACTCGTCTTATCGATTTGACATAGCTCATGATGCTGGCGCCTTATATATAGGGCGCTTTGCCACGTGGAACTGCTTTTTGGAATTGACCAAAGTACCCTCTTTTGGGCTATAAATAGACCCTCATTTGAAGCTGGAAGGGGGTTCCAACTCCGTACCACCCTAGAGCTCAACCAACACCACGTTTCTAAGCCATTCACACCTCCTATAAGCCTTCAAACTGATCCAAATCCATCCGCTAAAAATCCCAAAAACTTTTTGTTTTTGCCACCCAGAAACATGTTTTTTCCTCCACCTTGAAGGCCTCTATCCGTCTCTCCTCTTTCATCCAGCATTCAAACCACCCACCACTAGCTTTATTTGCATATTGGCTACAAGGAGGAGCCCTTACTTCGTCCCGGAAGCTGTCCAGCACTCCGGAGCAGCATCGCGAAGAGGGGAAGAAAATCTACCGAGCCAGACTTAGTGCCCCATATACAGCGCGCTTTGACCTTGGTCAACGCACCCTATAAGGGGGGCACCTGCAGCTAGCGCCCTATATATAGGGCACCAGCAAGGGCAGAAGCCGATTTTGCACTTTTCGGAGTCTGATTGCCCGTCTGATCGAGTTTTTGTCTTCTGTTTTCATCTTAGAACTTTTTATCATTTTATTTGGTATGCATTATATCATTTTGCACCTCATATATATTTAAAAACCTACCAAAAATAGGGGTTGGGATTTTGTCCCGATCCGGTTAGTTCATCCCCTTTTGCATGATTCAAAGTCTGTACCAAGCATGATACTATACTCATGCCAAAGCTAATGATCTTCACTTGTTTTCATGTTTCTCCGCAGGACATTCTTAGGTGAACCCGATCAAGGTGAAGCTTCAACCCGATTTGAAGTGAAAGAGCTCACTCAAGCTCTCCTCTTTCGGCGGCCGAGAGAGGAGAAGTTAGAACCTAACAATCTCCCCCCTTTCCCATTCCCAAAGGTACGGCGGTCAAGCTTGTTTTCATTATATTTTGGAGTCTTCGGCTCCTAGTGACCACACCTACAACAACACCATCTCTTCTTCTCCCGAAGAGAGGAAGAGGAGGAAGGAAGAGGGAGAACTGCCGCACGGGCCATTTCCGGGTGCCTACATTGACAAGTAGTATAAGGTTGCAAAGAGAAGAGGTTGATTTGTTCATGGGAAATGGTGCAAAGGTTGCAGTATTGTCTGTAGGACAAACTCACCTTAAGTTTCCTTCAGGAGATGTCTTACTAGTAGATACTTGTTATTATGTTCCTTCAATAGATAAGAACATTGTTTCTATTTCATGCTTAAATAAATGTGGATTTATTGTGAGCTTTGGAAATGGAAGTTATTCCATAACTATAAATGGTAAATTGTTTGCCAATAGAAGTTTGATGAATAGTTTGTATATATTAGATATGCATTCTCTAATAATGTGTGTGAATGTACCTCCTAAGGGGAAAAGCGTTAATGTAGATAAAACCTTATTATGGAACCATAGGCTTGGTCATATCAATGAGCAAAGACTCAAAAAGCTCCATAAGAATGGATGCATAAAATTAAATGATTTTGAATCATTGCCCATTTATGAGTCTTGTCTGATGGTAAGATGACCAACTCTTCATTTAGTGGACATCGAGAGAGAGCTGCTGAGTTGTTGGAACTCATACATTTAGAAGTATGTGGCCCTATGTCAACTCAAGCCAAAGGAGGATATTCTTATTTCGTTACTTTTAATGATGATTTCTCTAGGTATGGGTTTGTGTACTTAATGAAGTACAAATCTGAAACCTATAAGAAATATCAAGAATATAAAAATGAAGTAGAGAAACAATTAGGAAAGAGTATGAAGGCTCTTCGATCAGATTGAGGTGAAAAATACTTAAGTACACCTCCATACACTCCTCAGCTTAATGGAGTAGCTGAAAAGAGAAATTGTACATTGTTAGACATAGTACAGGCATTGACAACTTTTGCTAAGTTACATTTGTCTCTTTGGGAATATGCACTTGATGTTGCCACTTATATATTAAAGAGGGTACTTTCTAAGTGTGTTCCATCTTCTTCATATAAGATATGGAAAGGGAAAAAGTCTGACTTTAAGCATGTTAAGGTATGGGGTTGACCAACCCATGTGAAAAGGCATAACCTTGATAAATTGGAATCTAGGACTAAGAAGTGTATATTTGTGGGATATCCTAGGAAGACCCATAGATATTACTTCTACCACCCTGATGAACAAAGGGTTTATATAGCTAAAAAAGTTGTATTCTTAGAGGAAGAATTCCTCCTTAAGGAAGACAATGGGAGCATGGTAGAACTAGAAAAAGTTCTAGATCCACAACTAGAGGACACTTCTGCTAGGGTACTTGATAAGGATTAAATAGAGGTACCTCATAGGTCTACATATGTGCCCATTCGACCTGATAGATATGTAGGATATTTCTCTGATGGAAGGAGGAAGGTACAATATATTGAGGATGATGATTCTAAGACCTATGAAGAGGCAATATCTGATATTGACTCCAAGGTATTGGAATTAGCAATGAAATCCAAAAGGGACTCCAAACCAAGTTTGGAACTTGGTAGATCCACCAAAAGGTGTTATACCTATTGCGTGTAAATGGATCTATAAAAGGAAAGTTGGAGTAGATAGGAAGGTGGATACCTTCAAAGCAAGATAGGTTATTAAAGGATGTCATCAAAGACAACGTGTTGACTATGATGAAACCTTTACATAAGTAGCTATGGTCAAGTCCATGTGGATTTTTCTTGCAATTGCTACATACTATGACTATGAAATATAACAAATGGATGTTAAGATGGCATTCCTCAATGGTAATCTTGAGGAAGAGGTGTATATGATACAACCTCAGAGATTTTAATCCCAAGAACATCCAAACAAAGTATGCAAGTTATTGACGTCCATTTATGGACTAAAATAGGCTTCCCAAAGTAGTTTTCTTGGTATTGTATGTTGATGACATACTACTCATTGGAAATGATGTAGGTATTTTATCATTAGTGAAAGCTTGGCTATCAAAGAACTTCTCCATGAAAGATTTGGGTGAAGCATCCTATGTTTTGGGGATTAAGATCTATAGATATAGATCAAATAGGATGCTTGGCTTGACCCTATTGATGTACATTGACACCATTGTCAAAAGATTTAGTATGGGAAACTCCAAGAGAGGTCTCTTACCTATGAGACATAAGAGTTTATCTTTCTAAGGAGTTATCTCCTAAAACTCCTAAAGAGAGACAATACATGAATAGGGTACCATATGTCTCAGCCATAGGATCCATCATGTATGCCATGCTATGTACATGGCCTAATGTAGCATATTCTCTAAGTGTTACGAGCAGAGTTCAGGCAGATCTAGGTGAGGGTCACTGGATAGCAGTGAAGTGCATCCTCAAGTACTTGAGAAGAACTAAGGATGCATTTCTAGTTTATTGAAGAGTAGACTTGAGACTTTGAGGTTACATAGACTCAAGTTTTCAGTCAGATAAAGATGACAACAAATCAACATTAGGGTATGTATTTACCTTTAATGGTGGTGCACTGAGCCAGAAGAGTTCTAAGCAAGAGACGATTATGGATTCTACAATTGAAGTAGAGTACATAGCTGTTGCAGAAGCTGCTAAAGAAGCTATATGGATGAAGAAGTTCATCTCATATTTAGAAGTTATCTCTACTATCCCTAATCTTGTCCCATTGTTTTAAAACAACAATGAGGCAATTGCTCAAGAAAAGGAGATGAGGTCTCATTAGAAGTCGAAGCACATTTTGTGGCAATATCATTTAATTAGATAGATAGAAGCTCGAGGAGATATAGAGATAGAGTATATTCAGCAAATAACATTGCAGATCTACTATCTAAGGCTTTGATTCAAAGTGTGTTTGAGAGTCACCTTGAAATGATGGGGACAAAGCATATAGGTGATTGGCTTTAGTGTAAGTGGGAGATTGATAGAAATATATGCCCTACAAGCCAATCATTTGCGATATGATTAGACATTTCTTATATCATCTTATTCAAAATAAAAGACATTTATTCATTACCATCTATCTTTAGATACACATATCGTAATGAAGTCCTTGATCACATGCAATGATCATTGAATAATGATGAGATCATTATAATGAGATCAATCATCTAGATGCTAGTGATCTAAATGTTCCAAGTCATAGGTCCTTGAGATAGGACATTGAGGATCCAGATAGACTTGTGTATGTGATATTTTCTCATATGATGTGTATGACAGATCTCACTGGTCATTAGTGTGTAAAAACTAAGATACACATATAGGTGCTCATTAGTAGAAGAGTTCAATGAGCTGACAATTTTAGAAACACTGATCGATATCTTACTGAACTATCTATCAGGGTATTTTATCATCATTGTGGCACGGTTGGATCTTTGATCTAAATCACCAAAGATGAATTGTTGAATGTACCTTATACTTTGATTATTAACTTATGGATCACCATATTGACGGTCCAATATAATTAATGAATCGGGTGCAAGAGAAACTCGATGGAGATGATGGAGCGAACAACAAGGGATTGTTCATTCTCGATAAAGAGATAGATTATCCGATGGAATGGTACTCTAAATTCTTGATCAAGTTAAATAGGATAATTAGAAAATAAGTTTTTCAATTGATCTATTCATAAGTATAGGATTCCATAAAGTTAGAATATTAAGAGGGTTGACAGTCGATGCCGAACCCCTGACCGACCAGGACATTGCATGGACGAGGATTTAATTTTGTATGGTAACTGATGATGAAAAGGCTGAATAGATGTTATTTAACTCCTCAAAGTCATTTGGAATCATAGAATGTGTCTTGTACCCTTTATGTTCGGAAAGCCATCAAATCTGTTATAAAATAATAAATTTGATTTAATTTAATAGAATTGTTCTTTTTAAATTTGATTTGAACCAAATTGACTATTGGGCTTAGTTAGTCACACACATTAGAACAAATCCTAAGGACAAGGGTAAGAATGTAAATATATAGAACATTTGGGTTTTTGTGAAAAATTACATCTTCTATATAGTAAAAGATTAAGAAGCCAAACCCCATCAAGTGAAATTGGAGAACATTCTTGGCAACCTCTCTCTCTCTCTTCTCTTCTCTGGAATGAGTCCTTGCATGGTTTAATTTCATTCTGGAAGTTGTAGACACGCAATTTTGGCCTAGTTGGAGAGCCTAAATTAATGGTTTCATGAAGTATATTTGAGTATTTTTTCAAAGAAACCAAGTTTTTCAAAAAATCGGAACTTCCCTACACGTTTCGGCCAAACTGGGCCTAGTGCCCCCTTAACGGGGTGCTTTGAACAAGTCAAAGCGCCCTATAAATAGGGCACTAGGCGCCCTGTTAATAGGGCACCAAGCGCCTTGTTAATAGGGCACCAGGCGCCCCATTGGTAGGGCACCTGCACCTGGTCTGACTGACTGGACAAATTGATGGGACAGTTCTGCAGATAAAGTTGCCCTCTTCTTGGCTATAAAAGGACCCCCATTTAGAAGGTTTAGGACACACCAAGGGCGCCCCCCAAACCCTCTCATCCACCACAACACTCCCAAGGCCTTACAACCCCTCTCCAAGCTCTCAAATAGTTCCAAAACCGTCTCCTAAAACCCAAAAAAAAAATCATAGTTGCTTCTTGAAGGAATAGTATAGCAGAATGAAGTTACCATCTTTTGGGTTGTAGAAAGTCCACCATCTGGAGGCTTAGGAGGTTTTAAGTCCATCCCTCACTCCTTCTTATCCACCACTACATTCCCAAAGCCTCACAACCTCTCCCCAAGCCCTTAAACCATCCCTAAATCTTTCCCCAAAAACCCGAAAATCCACAAGTTCCTTCTTGAAAAATAAGGTTTTTCTCCAACTTTGAGGGCCTCTACACTCCATTTCTTTTACATCTAGTGCGAAAACACTCTTTCATTAGCTTCATTTGAGTATTTGCTGCTTGAAGAAGTCCTTCTTCCATCTTGGAGGTCTTCCTACACTCCGGGGCGACGTCGCGAAGAGGAGAAGAAGATCTGCCTGTGCCAGACCCTGGTGCCCCATAAACAGGGCACTTTGACCTTGGTCAACGCACCCCATAAAAGGGGCACCTGTAGTTAGCGCCCCATATATGGGGAACTAGCAGGGGCAGACCTCGTTTTGCATTTTTTTGAGTTTGTTTACCTTTCTGGCTGATCTGTTACTCCTTCCTTTCATTTTAACTTTTATTAAGATGTCATTTAGCATGCATTAAGCCACATTTTTGCACATTCATACCTCTTTAAAAACCAATCAAAAATAGGGGTTGGGATTTAGGCCCAATCCAGTCAGTTCTTTCACTTTTGCATGTTTAAGTTCGAATTTGAGCATGATTCTACACTTTCACTAGAACTAATGATCTTTTCACATGTTTCTATGTTTTCTTATGAACATTTTTAGGTAAATCCGGCCGAGGTGGAGCTTCAACTGGATTGAAGATGAAGGACTCACTAAGCTCTCTTCTTTCGGCCGACCGAGAGAGGAGAAGTCGGAACCCAACAATCTCTCCGCTTTCAAAGGTATGACGGTCATTTCTCCATTTCATTTATTTTTCATTCTACTACATTTTGGATCCTTTGTCTCCTGGTGACCACAAACACTAACATCTCATCCACCAAGACCCCAAAGCAAACGTAAAAGCCAGAAAAAAGGAGATTTATGGATCCCATGTCGGGTGTTTACAAAAGTATTTTTGAGGTTGGAGTGAAGGAGAATCGGTCTTAAGAGAAAGTTCATCTGGATACCGTTAGAGGTCGTCCACTTGAATGGTTTGAAGAAGGAAGAAACATTCTCTTTTCATCTTTGGTTCCCAATTTTGTCATTTTTATTTGGTTCCCAATTTTGTCATTTTGGGTTCATTTACGGCTAAGACTTTGAATTCAAAGAATCAAAATATTTTTAAATGCTTAGAATGATTCTTTACAGCAACTGATGATGACAAGTATTAATGAGGATAAGATTTTTCCCATAGCCATTTAGGATTATGGGATGTGACTTATACCTTTCATAATTGGTAGGCTGTTATATCTATATTGAATAATAGATTTAATTTAATTTAATAGAATAGTTCTATTTTAATTAGGCCTCAACCAATAGGCTATTGACCCTATGAGTCACACGTATAAGGACTAGTCTATAAATAAAGCAACATAGGCGTAATTTTTAAAGATTTTGATTTTTTATAAAAAATTAATGTCTCTATAAACAAAAGTACATATGGCCATATCCTATCAAGTCAAGGGAGACAATTTCATGTCCAATCTCTTCGTGCCTCCTTTCTCTCTCTTTGAAGCATATTTTTTCATAATGGAGATGCGTCTGAAATGAATCAAAAGGTCTGACGTGCCAGAGAATGTCTAGAGAGAAAGTTCATATATATACCACTATAGACCATGCACTTGAATAGTTTAAAGAGCTTAGGAAGTTCTTCCTTCTCCTCTACACGGGATTAGATGAATACCTAGCAAGTATATTCAAACCCATTTTAATCGGTATTTGGTTTTCATTGTTTAGTTCTAATTGAGACAAGATTAACATGAACCTATGGGAATTATCACTTCCATTGCACCAAATTTTATAAGGTGATTTCCTACAATCATATTAGAGCCGGGTTCAAGTCTTGATCAAAACCAACATCAAATCAAAGTTAATTTATGTATCTTATGTTTTCTTTCAACTCTATGCAAATAGCTATTTTGACGAGTCCACCATAATTCATATGTGATGTAGATTTGACACTTTCTAACATCAAAAATTGTTTGAATTTTAGATCACCGGAGAGTCTAGTAGAAGGTCAACAAGTTGGTGATTTGATTTTATGGATATTGCTATCTGAATTTAAGAATTTTATAAAATATCTATCTATGGAGGAGATTAAAGCCAAGTGAAGGCTTTAAAAGATGGGTAATGTGACTACCTGGCATTTTCCTAAATTTTTCGATGTCGAACGGCGATGAGGAAAGATGATTTGGAAATTTTTTCTAGCAGATGAGGTATTGGTTGAAAATTTTTTAGAAGATATGGCTGAAAGATTTGGAATCCCCATTTGATGTGGATTCCAATGCTTTTTTTGGCAAGTTTTCTAAATCCTAGATAAGGAGATATGGACCATGAAAGTTGTGGCTTCAAACACCCCTTCACGACACCCCTAGCAAGTGAAGAAATGAAGAAACCTGGTCTAATTTGAACCTAGACACTACAGTGCCCTAACAAATCTATCCTGAAGAGTGCCACAAGCAAGAGTGGGGGTCAACACAGTGGGGGCAGATGTGGGCACATGCCAGGGGCAGTGCTATACGCCGACATACACATCACTATGTGTCTATCCTTTTTCAATTAATTAAATATTTTTAAGTATTTTTAATAAAAACATTATAAAAAGAATATAACATTTAAAAAAGATTTTAAAAATTCTAGAATAAAATTTGACATGTTTTAAAGTGTTTATTGGCCTATTAAATGATATTAACCCCTATTGTCATAAATTCATACATAGTTAAATTTAAATATTGTGTTAAAGGTTTAAATTATTAAATTAGTGTCTTATTCAATTTTGTAAAATGGGATCTTTCATAATAATCATTAGGACATTAATTTCTGACTTTTTATAGTGGTGAGAATACATTCTAAATAGTTTAGATATGCTTGTATAATACATATAAATTGTATGTATACTTTATTCATGTTATTTATTTCATGAAAATTATGGCAAGTGTAATTATCACATATCACATTATACACATGTAATGTTTAATTGTGTGAATGCAAGGAGATCATGGACTTAAATGTGATTATCATGTGAAGATGATTATTTGAATGCGGTTGTGTTTCATGGGGCCTGCGTGCCTCCTCTCCCTCTCTATTCCATTCATATTGTACATTCTACCTCCCTCCATTAATGTACTCCCCTTGGTTAAAACTAAGACTTCTTATTAAATTATGAACATTTGTGGGTGTACATACCATTTAAATTCTTGTAATGACAAGAAGCTGGCTCGCGAACTAGGAGAGATCGAGACCACCAACATCGACATTAGATGCCAACTATTTTAGTTGCATGCCATTCTGGCTCTAGTTTTGCATGTTTATGGTTAAGTACATGATCATCCATTTAATTTTTTGCATATATGATATATGGATGTGTGCAACAAGTTATACCTTATATACATGACATTATGAAGATAAATATATTTTTTAATTAGCACATATTATGGACTTGACTAATAGTCCAACCTCGAGCCACCCTCTTGCACTCACCTTGGTCCTTGAACATTTGGCCCTCGGTATCACTCAAGCACCTGAGGAATGGTTTGGGTCATATGGGAGGAGGATGAGGAAAGAAAATGGATAAGAAAAAGAATAAGAAATAAGGATAGGAATGTAAAAACATGGTTACTAGGAGTTTAGGGCTCTAAAACTAAATAGAAAATTAAGTACTTAGGCATTGACCATGTGTACCTTAGTGTAGGGAGATGTATGTGAGGTCTAACTTATCCTTCTCTAGCTGGCAGAAGAAGAAGAGTCCTTTTTTCAACTTGTTTTTTGTTCCTACCAACATAAACAAAACAAATAAGTGAAAAGATTGATTAGATCTAAATGATGTGTAGTTAATACAAAGAAAATGTCATAAACATCAATCAAGTTACAACTGATTGGACTAGGGCTAGTCCAAACTCTTATTCTTTTAGGTCTTTTAACCATGATGCAATGAAAAAATGACTTAAAATGATGCCAAATAAGTTAAATATGAAGTTGTAAGCAAAGGGAATCAAATTTGACTGAAAATGGTAAAGAAAAGTGGATTGTGGCTCCACATTACCTTGGTTGAGGGTGTGCAGGCATGTGGACTTGATTGGGGGGGGGGGATGAGCACATGGAGCCAACAAGGGGCACGTTCTAACAAGATTGTGCGATTGGCTTCTGAAGCTCACCATAGGTAAATGAGAAGTTAGAATTTGATGTCATTTGTTGCAAATGAAAGATCACAAGAAGAGAAATATTTTATTTTAATGTTGATCAGCTAGTACACACTTCAAAAAGTTTGCATAAGGCAAAGAAGAGAAACAATGTTGACTAGCATGGACCGGACTTTCTCTCTTAAAGCGCACTAGATTCTCTTCTAAAAGCCTTAAAAACTCAAGAATAGGAAATAAGGACATGTTGGCTAACCTCCTAAACATTCATATCATGTATCCTTTTATAGGAGAACTAGAATCAGATCTAAAATTAAATTAAATTGCAAAATAGGAAACTAGGAGGTCTCTCCCTTGGTTAAGAGTGCATGTGGCCTCAACCTAGGGTACATCCTCCATTGACTGAATATTCAGTTTCTAAACTTAGTGACTTTCAAGATTTAAAAAAAAAGTAAAAAATTTAGGTTGCAACCCCTATCTAGATGTTTCAATAAATCATACGACGTGCCTAAAAGTGGTTCTTCCATTACTTCTTCTTCAACTTGTTCTGATGGTTGTGTCAATGTATGGCTTGGGAAAAAAACCACTAGAACTAGAAAAATCTCCCACTCATAAGAACCAAGGCTAGTTGGGGTTGGTTGATTGATGGGAGTTGAATGGCTGGGGCTAGTGATGGTGATATGGTTGGTGTAGGTGATGGCATGGGCGATTGCGGTGATGGGGCTATAATTTATAGAAGAGATGGGGTTACAAGTTGTGGGGGTGGCGACGATATAATGATAAGTTGCCATATAGGTAAGCTAGGTGAGGTGATGACAGTTGGATGATATAGAGTAGGTGTTGGCTAGGGTAGTGTAATTGGCTTGATCAAGAGTATATTAAGGTGAACAATGGTGGTTGGCATTGGTTTAGTAGTGATGGTGTCGGGTTTGATAGAGGTGGTGTTAGGTTTCACGGTGGTGACACATGGATGATTCACTAGCCTATGTTCGTCATGGATCATGGTATGAAGAGAATTGGTCAAGTTGATGTGGTTGTCAGGTTCATGGGCATGGTGGCATCTACGTTCTTTAGTTGCCAATTCTGAGTGCGGTCAGATTCTTCCTTGGTGGTTGAAAGCATGAGGCTGACTCCATGGTTAGCGGGTGCAGGTGTCAGTGTTAGAGTGGGATTATGGACCAATAGCAAATCTTGAACAATACTCATGTTGGGCTGCTACTGAGTTGGTGCCTACTGTAATTGCTATTGGCATTGTTGGTTTTGGCCTACCTTCATGGATTGTATGCACTTTCCCATCTATGCCTAGTTGATGCTCCCATGGTCATTGAGATCATGAATGTAATCCCTAATGTGGAAGCAAGTCTCGATTGTATGCCCTAGATATCAATGGAAAATATAATACCTAACATCTCACCATTTGCTAGCCAACCAACCTTCTCCTTGAAAAGTTCTAGTTGTTACTCTACCTTGAGTGCATTGAATATGTTGGTCAAGGTGATAAGTAATTGTGTATGATACTCTCTTCTTAAACCTACACCTCTAGGTGCATGGTTGGATGGAGGTGGCACTCTATTGTAGGTGGATGACTGTGGGGGTTGATGTTGCGCCATAGGTTAGGTGGCAGATTATTATGGCTTGACTTCAGGTTGTTGAGGGCCGGGTCTAAACTGTTGGTTTTGTTGGGGGTTCCAATAACTGTTGGTTTTGGTGATTGCCTCCTTGGTTTCCTACAGTATTGAAACTCTTGTTTACTACTCCCTTAGCGAAAGGACTAGTAGGTGTGAAGTTAGTGGTTTCTCTAGCATCTCAAACCTTAGGGTCAAAAGGGTTGAACATGGTTGAGCTCTTGAAGTGGATTTATAGGTAGCAGGCACTGTCGTATAGCTCACTATTAGAACCTCAATTTTTATTAAATGTTTCAAAAGAATTTTGTTTTTACGTTTGAAATATTGATGCCCAAATTTTTTAGTAAAATATGTGATAACCCATACAATACTAGATAGTCTGGAGATATTGTTGGAGTATAGAACTGAGGTTCTGGTTTTGTAAAAATTTGTTTTTGACTCCTCTCCATCGGATGATACAAATATCCAATGTTCATTTACAATGAGCAACCACTTGAATACCCTTGATTATCTACCATAGTGATATATTTTGAGAGTGTGCACATTCACAATATGAAAAAATGTAGACACAATTTTAGTCTAGTTGGAGGGCATAAATTCTTGTTTTCATAAAGCTTATTTGAGTATCTTTCCAAGGAAACCAAGTTTTCTGAAAAATCAAAGCTTTTGACGCATTCCGGGCTAGACTAGGAGGGGCTTTGATTGGGGTCAAAGTGACCCATAAATAGGTCACCAAGGGCCCTGGTTATAGGGCACTATGCACCCCACTAATAGGGCACTAGGCGCCTTATTGGTAGGGCACCAGGTGCCCTATTCGTGGTGTGCCTGCCACCTGGTCAGATCAATTTGACAGGTCGATATGACCCCTCTAATAGCCATCTTGTTGAGATGACATATCTCTTGATGCTAGCGCCCCACCAGGGGGCGCTTTGCCGCGTGGAATAACATTTTGAACCATTCTAATGTGCCTTTATTTTGGCTATAAAAGGACCCCCATTTGGAAAGTTTAGGGGATTCCAAGCCCGTCCCCCACTCCCTCTCATCCACCACTATGCATCTAAAGCCTCACAACACCTCCCCAAGCCCTTAAACATCCCAAAACCCTTCCCCAAAACTCCAGAAACCCATAGTATTCTTCTTCAGAAATATAATTTTTCTCTGCCTTTGGGAGCCTCTACAAGTCATTTCCCTTACATCTAGTGCCAAAACACTCTTCTATCAGCTTATCTTGTGTATTGGCTACTTGGATAAGCTCTCTATGCATCTTGGAGGTTATCCTACACTCTGGGGCGATGCCATGAAAAAGAGAAGAAAATTTGCCAAAACCAGTCCTTAGTGCTTCATCAGGGGGCACTTTGACTTTGGTCAATGCGCCCCATTAGCGAGGGTACCTGCAGCTATCGCCCCATCAGTAGGGCACTAGCAGGGGCAGACTCCATTTTGCATTTGTTTTGAGATATTTATTCTCCCGTTCGATCCTCCTTTTCTCCTCTCTTTCATTCTAACCTTTATTATCATGTTGTTTAGCATACATTAGGCTATTCATTTGCATCCTCATGCATTTTTTAAGCCTTCTAAATAGGGGTTGGGATCTAGTCCCAATCCGGTTTGTTTTTCTTCTTTTTGCATGTTTATGTTAAAATTTGAACAAGATGCTATGTCTTCTCTAGAACTAATGATGTTTTAACTCATTTCCTTATTTTCTCATGAACATTCTTAGTTTGATTTGGATGTGGTGAATCTTCAACATTATTGAAGAAAAATAACTCACTGAAGCTATCTTCTTTTGGTCGGCCAAGAAAGGAGACGTTAGAACCCTACAATCTCCCCATTTCTGAAGGTACAATGGTCATTTTCTCTTTCATTTCTTTTCATTCTACTTTATTTTAGAGCCATTAACTCCTGATGATCACAACCACTAAGATTCCATCCACAAAGTCTCCAAAGAAAGCATAGGGCCAAAGAAAGGAGATCCAGGTCCTTTTTAGGTGTCCACAAGGAACAAAAAGGGTTTTGGCATTTTGGACCCAATGAGATGCAAACAAATTTGTTATTAAATTTTTTAGAAGCTTAATCTTTGTTGTTTGAGGTTGGCTTTTATTTAGCTTGAATGGGGACTTTAGGTTTGAATTTGATTTGAATTTTAAATGTTGATGTTGATTTAGTTTGAATTTGTTTGGATTTGATTGTTTTATTTCAATTGGTTGAGTTTGTTTTAGTTTTGTTTGAGTTTTGATTAATTTGAGATGTGTTGAACAATCTGATTTGTTTAGTTTAGTTGACATTTGGATTAAGGTTTTTTGTTGTTTTTTATGTTGTTTGATGGTTTGATACCAATTTGAATGTGTTCGATATGTTTTAAGTGTTTTTGAACTATGATTTGTTTTGATTAAATTTAAGTTTAAGATTATTAAGTGATCTTATTTTTTTATGTTTTGAGATGGATTTTGATATTTCGAACTATTTTTGATGTGTTTTTTTTTGGTTTTGATTAATTTGGTTTTCACTTTTTTAACAAGGTGAATTCCATTGAATTGGATGTTTTCATTTGAATTTTTTTCGATTGTTTAAGTTCTAATTTTTTGTTTCAATTTCAAATTATTTTAACCTATTTTAATGTGTTTTAAAATTTGGTTAAATAAATTCTAGATTTGATTTATTTATGTTTCTATTGGCTCCATTCGCATCCCATCCTATCTTTTGGGCTAGCATCAATGCCTGATCACATGTAATTGAGTCAAAAACTTGAAGTTCATTGCATTACATGTCCATGTTGGTGTACACTTGATGAAGATTGCCAGTTCATAAGTCATGTCAATGTTGTCCAAGTGTAGATGTGAATGTGTCCATCCCACAATGTAAAGTCCCACATGATCGGAAAGATTTCAGCAACATACCACCTTATTTTTTGAGCAAAATGAAAATTTACTCATCCGATGCAACAAATACTTGACTCATCACATCATGGGAAGCATCGTCTACAATGGGAGCCTACCCATGCCTACGTCCAGGTCAGATTTCCGGAAGCATAGTTGGATGAGCTGCCAAAGGTGGAGTGCCCATGTGGTGATGCTAACTCATTATTTAATGTTGCATTTTGCATTTCAAAATTTAGTTAAGTTTATTTGTCCAAGGCCCAATGGGCCAGCTTCATGTGTCAATAGCATAGTGGGCCGGTCTTGAAGTCATGTCAGCACAATGGGCCAGTCTTTTATGTTCATGGGCCAATAGACCTGTTTTGAGTTTCATAGGTAGGAAGGGCTTGTTTTGCAACTTGTAGAAGCCATCTTTTTGCATGCTTTTCTTCTTGCTACAGAAGTGGACAACATGGGCCTCAAAGGGGCTGAAATGGGCCTATTTTGGGCATATTTTAATGGGCTTGTAGGAAGACTGCACAGGTGCAGTTTAGGACAAATTTGGGACTGCACGAAGGGTGAAAAAGTGAAGATTTCAAGGCCACAAAAGACTATTTTTGGTTGAATAGGAGAAGGCCATACAAAGAGGTTGTTTTGGTGGATTTAAAAGTTTACCTAGGAGAGACTTGATCCATCGTACAAATTCTAAGAATGCCCAGGTCATCACCCTCTCCTCCATCAAAAATGTGAGATTGAGAGCCCACTCGAGGAAGCCAAGATTTCCCAAAACATCACTTCTTCTCCTTAACTAGACAAGGAGCTGCGTATGGATAAAAACGGGGTGTTTTTAGTGTTGTTTTGATAGGCAAACAGGGGATCCTTGGTTGATGTTTAAGGGGACAAGACAAAGGCTGTCTAGGGGCTGTGCAAGGGCTATTGAGGGACCTATTTGTGGGGGCCATCAAGGGGCTTAACAAGTGCTATTTAAGGAGCTAGCAAAGGGATTGTTTAGAAGGGTTTTTGAATATCTGATTGAAATCTAAATTGGGACCTGTTTGGGTGACCAGTAGAGGGGCTGCTTGGGCTCTATTTTGAGGTTCACAAAGAGTTGTATGGGGTCTAATGGGATGCCATTTCAGGCTTGATTAGGGGAGGCCGAAGGACTGTGTAAGAGAGCCAGCAAGGGTCTACACAAGGTGGCACACAGGGGCTATTTTGGTAGGTGTAGAGACCTAGTTGAGTGAGCACATAGGAGACTAATAATAGGCTGTCTCTAGGGAAATTTAGGAGCACACCAGGACCTAGTTATGGGGTCAGTAGAAACCTATTTTGTTGGCCATCAAAGAGGCCAAAGGCATGGCTAAATAAGGGCAAAATAGGGGGTGCACGGGGGGCCAATTCAAAAAAATTTAGCCAAGAGGGCAAACTGATGGGAGGAGAAAGAGGTAGAGAAGGAGAATAAAGAAAGGAATGGAAGGGATACATGGTAGAACACCTTTACTTACTTTACTATTTTCTCTTTTTTTTTTGCTTCTCCTTGTTTTTCTTCATGTTCTGATACAAGGACTGATGGAGGAGAAAAACCTTTTTCTTTTTTACCTTCTCTTGGCATAGGGGCTACTAGAAGGAGCAGGTGTTGCTGTTGGAAGAATTGGATGGTGCTACTACTATTGGAAGAGTAGGCTGCTGCTCCTATTGTTTGAGAAGAGAAGGCTGGTCCTGCTATTGTTGGAAGAGATGGCAGGCCACAGGCCTTTGCTGTTGTTGCTGATACTCCTATTTGTCAACTCTGAAAATTCGACAGTGCCTCCTCCTTTTCAGGGAAGTCCGTGAATACAGATTGTCACCTCAAGAGGGGATGAGAAAGAAAGAAGAAATCATGGAAAGCAACTCTCACCTCGGTCCCACACTCACATTGATTCCCGAACTTTCATCCCTTGGCGTCGCTCGATCACCAAAGAGACGGTTCAGGTCATGTGGGAGGAGGGTGAGAAGAAAGAAATTAAGACATGTGGTCGCCAGGAACCGCGGGTTCCGATTTGAAAGTAAAATTGACTGTGTACCTTAGCGTGAAGAGTGTGAGTTAAAGCTTCTCCTTCTTCGGCTGGCCGATGAAGAAGAGTTCTCAACGCGTGGGTGCTTGATTTTTTGTGCAACTAGACAAATAAAAAAGTGAAAGAGACAATTAGAACTAAAAAAAGTGGAGTATATGTAAATAAAATGACATGAAACACACAATTGACTAGAAACTGACCGGATTCGCGTTATCTCTAACCCCTCTTTTTATATTCTCGGATTAACAGACTAAAAATAATGCAAAAAATGTAAAAAATGATAGGAGGATTGAGAATCATTAAAAAAGAGATAGGAAGAAAAATAGCAAGATTCTGATAAGAATAGAGAGAGATATGGCCAAATAAAATATGGGTTGTCAAAAAAGCCGAGCAGCAGTCCAGGATCTACCAGGTGCGACTTTGCTTCTGCGCTCGTCACGACCAGCCCTGACCTCATAATCAAGTACTGTTGATTGCAAACTGAAGAAGACTTGGAGAGGAAGAATTTGATGAAGAGAGCTCGGGCAGCATAGGTCCACATACTGCTGTAGAAGCTGAAGAAGAAAGACCTAACTGATCACCTGCAGAACAGCCTTCCTCTCTCTTGAACCGACTTTTCTCTCTCTAAAAACTGTAAATTCTCTCTCTAAAAATCACAAAATCATTGCAGGAGGGAGGTTGGACATCTTGAGATGCCTGGGGGGTCCTGCTCCTGCCTTTGGAACGATCGGAATCGGAGTTTATTTATAGGAGAAAACTGTCGCGATCAACACTACAAAATAGGAGACCTTGTGCCCTACCCCAGGGCGCATGTGCCCCACCCCAGGGTGCATGTGCCCTGGTGCTGGGTGCATGTGCCCCCATCTGAGGGCGCATGGCATCTTTTCAAAATTTTTGGTCTTATCTTGATCAATCCGTTCAGCGGTAGAGTCCCGGTGAAAGACTGGTTCCCTCGTGCCTCAAGGGTAGTGCGCATGTGCCCTGAAGTCAGGGCACAAGGTCACGTGCCTCAGGGTTAGGGCACATGGGCACGTGCCCTGGGTTCCGGGCGCATGTGACCAGGGACCCGGGCGCATGGGACTATTTTTGCGCGTCCTTATTTCGGAAGCCATTGCGGACACTCCCAAACTCGGAATTCGACGCCGTTTGTTGCGTTGGAAAGATAATAGGCCAAAGAAGCTTTATATAGCATTGGATCAGCCATAAAACCCTCCAAAAATTCAGAATTTTATCCTGAAGTTAGGACAGTGAACAAAAGATCCGATACTGATCAAAATGACTCTGACGGCAACCGGAAAGGCACGGCATGCAACAAAACCTGTCCGTAGTGTGAATATGATCATAACATTCAATGCATGATCATTAGGCATTGGTCATTCAGCCAATTTCCATGTTTACTTGATTTACGTGTGGCTTTCGCTCAGAATTATGGCTTTTTGCGGAAAACTTCGGAAAACATCTAATTTCGTTCAACGAAGCTCCAAATGAACTTTAAAAGGACCCGGCATTATTCTAAGGTCAATTACACATGTTACCCTATAAAAAATGAGTTTTATGCTCTGAATTAGGCGAATTTGGCGTGTCTTTAACTTGCCTTGCCTTGATGTCGGCTTTGTAAGGGAATGGCATGAAATGAAGCGGAATGATTCGGAGTGAACTGTAATGGAATGCAAGTGAGCGTAGATGAATGTAGCGGAATGGAATGGTGATGGATTGAAAAGGTGGCATCAAGGTGTAGATATAGACACGCTTATCTACCTGATCCAGCAAAATGAATCTCTCTAAGTATTCTAGATCACTTCATGTTCTATCAAAATCTCATATAATTGACTGATAAAAGACATGCCATTGGCACGAGAGATGAAAAATAAATGATAAAGGATAAAGGATGTAGCCAACCCTCAACGTGGTGAGGAGTCCCTGAATTCGTAGGTTCATCATCAGCCAGCAACCCGTACTTTTCTGTGTTCTTGTACTGTGATGGGCTAAAGTTTTAATGAGAAGTTGATTTTAAAATGAAAAGAATACCAATCCTTTATATTTGGAATCTCAAGTTCATTCAAGTTTCACCAAAATACTTAGTCTAATTCTGAGTGGAATAATCTCAAATTCTAAAAGGGTTCTCTTAAGCATAACAAAATTGCTCGGGTATTGTAAAAACCATGAATCACGCTCTGACAAAAAACCGAGTATTCAGAAAAATGACAGACAGACTTAAGCCATAGTGAGATTGAATGATAATGGTGGGACTAACATAGAATGATGGGAAAGAAGAAACAATTGCATGACAATTGCCACGGTGGGATAAAATAAAAGACACGGTGGGATAAAAGAAAGGAACGAATAAAACATGGTGGGATAAAAGAAAGAAAAGAATAAACATAATGGAATAAAATTGGTAATGAAGAAGAATGAAAAAATAAGATGGATGTGAAAACATAGAAATTTATGTAGAAAATAGTTGAAGATATAGATTGCCTATTGGAGGTCAAGACACCCAATTAGGAACCATCGTCTCTCCAATGTTCAATTTTGGCTTATCCATGAGTGTGAAGAAATGACCAAGTCGTCGTAGATTTTGTTGAAGGGGACCTCGGGCCCAGTCATTTTCACTCTTAAGGTCTTCAACATTAATGCATATAATACATATCAAATGGACCTAACATAACTAGGTGACAAATGGTAAGAGTGATGTGAAGTGAAAAATGGAGTGCTAGTGATGATGTGAGATTGATTAGAATGTGGATGAAATCTTCAGGCATGATTTATCAACTTGCGTCATCTGCCTGATTCATCAGCACCTCTGGTCTATCCTTGTCTTGCCTTCTGACGGAATACAGCACCACGATAATATTCAGTTGGGTGGCGCTTCCTCTCTTCTCACTACAAGGTTGGCGTGACATTCCTTGGGGAACACTGGTCTCACCACTTCACCTGTTAGGACTTAAAAGATTGCCTGATGGCCCTTCTCTTTTGCTTCTTCAGCTCCTGACAACAATTAACAAAGATGATTAAATTTTCATTATGACTCATCCCTTTGCCTGTTTATCGTTTGCCTTGATTTTGAGTCAAAGGGAGGAGCCTTCTTAACAAGGTAGAATAAAACAAATGACTAAAATGAAATGGATGTAAGGGTTGAGAGAACTTACCTGTCGTGGTGTGAATCCTCTCCTCTCCTGTATTGAAATGCCTGAAACACTTGATAAAAGGGGATTAGATCTTCACCATGACTCATCCCTTTGCCTATCACGGTCAACTTTGACTTAGGTCAGAGGGAAGAGCCTTCTTAATCAGGTAATTAAAGCAAAAATGGATATGCAATGCAGGAATGGAAATATGCATGATAGTCAAATAAACATGGATGCAATTAAGGCAATGATCATGACTTAGCTAATAATACAATGTTTTTTGGGTTTTCTTGAAAACAATCATTTTTTTTAATTTTCAAAAGTTTTCAAAACTTTTTTGGATTTTTGAAAATTGCAATTTTTTTGGATTTTCAAAATATGCATTTTTTGGGATTTTTGAAATATTCAGTTTTTTGTATTTTTTTGAAACATGCATTTTTTTGAGTTTTTTTTGAAATATTCATTTTATTGAATTTTTTTTGAAATTCACTTTTTTTGGGGAAAATGCTGGTATTTGAGACAATTCATCGGTCTTTGGGGTTTGTTAAGACTCAAGTGGTAGATACCACGTGCAAAATAAAGTTCCCTACCTGGAATCCTTCTAACCTTCTTCCTTTGATTGGCTTGGATTCCACCTGGATTTGGTCGGTTTACCCTACCCAAGGGGATTAAGGAGGAAGAGTATAGAGGAAGTCCTTGATAGGGTTTGGAGATGTTGAGAGGGATTTCTCTACTCACACTCAAATTACCCATTGGGGTTCGGCCTCTTTGGGTCTTTCCTATTTTTTGCTCTTTTCTATGTGGCACATATTTAGACAGGTTTTTTTGACTCGTGGGGATATTGCCCATCTTTTAGTGCCTTTTGCCTTGACTATCATTCTTGGTACTCATTCAGACAGGTTGATCATTTTTTTCTTTTTCTAACCTGAGGGGTTCATTGCCCATCTTTTGGCACCCTTTTGTACCCTCTGAGACGGCCTCCTACTAGGGTGGCGAGTGTTTACGATACTACCCCTTTCTAATCTTCTCTCCCTATCTTGGACTAAGTAGAAGAGAATAGGGTAAGGGTACTCCTTCCGTTTCTAAATTTCTGCCTTGCCTTAATCAAGTGTCAGGTTGTCAGGATTCTAGGATCGGGAGGTGTTGTGTGGGTAGGATGGTACCTACCCTTGACTTCTCACAAACAGCCTAGGATCAATGACTTGAGATTATACCAGTGGTTTCTCCATTTTTATGGAAAGTATTGTTTGAGGTAAACTACATTCCAAGGATGATTCAATTTTTCTCCATCTGCATTAGTCGATTTATATGCATTGCCTGGATACTTTTCAGTGATTACAAAAGGCCCTTCCCAGTTAGGTTGCAACTTGGAAAGGGGGGCCCCTGGTTTAACGAATATGCGTTTGACTACCATCTCACCGATCTCGAATTTTCTCTCAACCACCCTCCTTTGATGAAACATTTTAAGTCTATTCTGATAAGTCCGGGCTTGCTCGGCGGCGGCTAGCCTTCTTTCATCCAAGAGTTCAAGCTGTGCAAGGACTGATTCTTGTCTCTCATCAAAAGGAATATCCTTGTTGAGCTGAACTCGGAGAGATGGAAGTAATACTTCGTAGGGGACCACTGCTTCCATCCCATATGCCAAGGCATACGGGGTTTGTCCAGTGGGAGTCCTTACAGAAGTACGATAAGCCCATGGAGCATCTACAAGCTTATCAGGCTAGTTGGCAAATTTGCTAGACTTACAAGATTTCTTGATGATCTTGATTAAGGTTTTGTTGGTGGCTTCTGCTTGACCATTGCCTTGAGAATAGTATGGTGATGAATGATGCAATGTAATGCGATACCTGTTGGAAAGATCACACAGATCTTGAGAGAGAAATTATGGCCCATTATCGGTGACGATGTCGCTGGGTATCCTGAACCTTGCCAGGATGTTGCGCTTGATGAAGGAGCAGACTGTTGATGCTTTAATCTCCACGAATGCTTCCACTTTAGCCCACTTTGCGAAGTACTCCGTTGCCATCAGAATGAATGATTTTGAGCGCATTTCAGAGTTGAGGTCACTCAAGGGGCCAATGATATCAAAAGCCCACATGGCGAAAGGTCATGGGGCATGAATTGGATGAAGGGAAGATGCGGGAGAGTGAATCTTGTCGGCATGGAGTTGACATGAATGACAATGCCAGACAAAGATGGAGTAGTCTTCTTCTAGAGTTGACCAATAATACCCTTGTCGGATGATTTTCTTAGTAAGTGCTTGGGCATTCACATGACCACCACAAACTGCAGAATGTGCTTCCTTCAACACCAACTCGGCTTCCTCTTCATCAAGACACCTGATTAAGATTCCACTTAGGCTTCTCTTATAGAGCACTCCTCCTAGGATTGTATACCTCTGGGATACTCTTCTGATTGCCTTCTTTTCTTTGGTGGTTGATCTAGGAGGATATGACTGATCTTGGCAATATCTTGCAATCTCGTCATACCAAGGTCTCTCACCTTCTTCTAATTCTTCCAACTCAATTAAGGAGATTTATTCTTTACGTTCTAAGTATTTCTTTCTGTTAAACCTCTCCTTAACCTTCAGAAAATGTCCATCCTCAATTGCTGGAATTGTCTTCTTACAGATGTGGATAGTCCGCACTTGCCTACCTAGCGGGACAGATGGAGATGAAGCTAGTGAAGCTAAGGCATCGACGAGGATATTCTGAGAACGGGGGACATGTACAAAGGTGAGTTTGAAGAATAGCTTGATGTAGCAGGTGGTGAGCTCTTGGTAGGGTTTGAGATTTGGATGGGAAGTTTGGTACTTGGATAGGACTTGGTGTAGGATCAATTGACTATCACCTATCACCCTCAGTTCGGTGGCACCTTGGAAATGAGCAGCCTCCAGCCCGGCCAGCAAGGCTTCATACTCAACTATGTTGTTAGTTGCTGGAAAGTTAAGCTGAAAAGCCTATTGAATGGTGACACCTTCAGATGACAGAAGAACAATACCTATCCCTCTACCATGAGAGTTCAGATCCCCGTCAAAATATAATGTCCAAAGATTGGAAGATCGGACTGACATTAGTTCGTCATCCGGGAACTCCGACCGGACTGGGTCAAAGACGGGTATGGGATGATGGGCAAGGTGTTCAGCGATAGCATAGCCCTTGATTGCCTTCTGTGGGACATAAGTGATATCAAATTGGGATAAGAAACTCTGCCATCGCCCTAATAGATCAGTCAAGACTATCTTCTCTAACAGAAACTTAATGGGATTGATACGAGCAATGAGCTTGACTTGGTTAGCAAGAAAATAATGTTTGAGTTTCTGAACCACCCAAACAAGAGCATCACAGGTCTTTTCTACCACAGTGTACTTCAACTCACAAGCATCAAACAACTTAGACAAGTAATAAGTAGCTCGTTCTTTCCCTTCTTCATCAACTTGTGCAAGGACTGGCCCAAGAGAGTTCTCAAGAACCTAAATGTAGAGGACCAAGGGCTTGTCGGGAATTGGTGGTCTAAGTACAGGGGGACTTGCCAGGTATGCTTTCAATCCATCAAACGTCTCCTGGCACTTCGAATCCCATTTAAACTCGGCCCCCACCTTGGTTAACTCATAGAAAGGTTTACACCTTTGGGAATGTTGTGAGATAAACCGGCGGACAAATTGTAGCCTCCCAATCAATCCTCGAAGCTCCTTCATATTCTTCGGGGGAGGCATACCAATGATTGCTTTGGCCTTGTTTGGGTCAATCTCTATGCCCCTTTTGCTTACTATAAACCCTAGTAGTTTTCCTGATGAAACTCCAAATGTGCACTTCTTAGGATTCATTTTCAGCTTATATTCTCTAGCTCATTGCAAAACTTTCCTTAGCACTTCAGAATGATCTTCCCGACTCTTGGACTTGATTACCAAATCATCCACATACACCTCTACAAGGGTGTGCATCATGTCGTGAAAGATAGCCATCACAGCCCTCTGATATGTAGCACCATCATTCTTTAACCCAAAGGGCATGACAACATAGCAATATGTTCCCCAAGGTGTAGTGAACGAGGTCTTATCTTGGTCCTCCTCAGCTAACCGGATCTGATTGTATCCAGAATAGCCATCCATGAATGAAAGCATTTCAAATTCAGTTGTGTTATCAACCAAAACATCGATATAAGGTAAAGGAAAATCATCATTAGGACACGCTCGGTTCAAGTCCCTGAAATCTATGCAGATCTGAACCCGTCCATCCTTCTTCATAATAGGGACTATGTTAGCCACCTATTGCGGATATAGGACAACTTTAATAAATTTTTATTGGTGTAGTTTGTCGACCTCTTCTTTCATTTTGAGTGCAATATCAGGGTGGAACCTCCTGAGCTTTTGTTTAACCGGGGTAGTTCCAGGTTTCAAGGTTAATCTATATTCAACCAATGCATTATCTAATCCTGGCATATCTTCATATGTCCATGCGAACGTGTCCTTATATTCTTCCAAAACATTGATCAAACGTTATTCTTCTGAGGGAGTGAGGTTTGCACTAATGAGGATAGTCTTGGGATCTTCTAGGGTTCCTAAATTCAGTTATTTGGTTGGTTCATTCCCTGTGGCTGATGGTTCCTCAAATCTTCTAAGCCCAGATGCATACTCATCGGCCAAGTCCTCAATTTCATCCTCAAATTCAGGATCCTTCTCTAATACTACCTCATATGCTCCCAAAGTATGATCTATGTTATGCTCATCCTCATATCGTATTTCATCTAGCTGGATGGTATTCTCTAAAAAGTTTGGCAGCCTTGCACACTCTTCGCATTTCTGTGCCAATTGTTGCAGATACCTATTTGGAACTTGTTTGTCTTTGACCTTCCTATTTCCTAACCTAACCTAACCTACTGAAGATAAAGTTGAAAATGTGGTATTTACAGTGGAGGGAGGATTGAGTAAATCGATCAATGATTCAGAAAAGGGGGATCAATGATTGGGAGCACCCTTTGGGATGAGTAGAGATGTCTCCTCAATAGAAATGTGAGTTTCAGAGAAGACGTTTTTTTTTAGAATTTCAAGTAATAAGATAGAATGAGTCAGCATGACTCGGGATTTGATATAAGATGACTGAATTAATAGAAATAAAAACTTAAGGATAAAGGGGAAAAAGGGGCTCGTGGGCCCAATGGTAACAGAAAGTGGACACATGGGTCCAAAACTGATGAAAAAAGTAAACGGGAACGTGGACTCGATCTTAGAAATAAATGGGCATGTGAGCCCATGTTTGGAAAAGTCCTCAGTTCTGAAGTTGATGATAGAAGTAAATGGGCAAGCTGGCCCAGTAAGAGTGGAAGGTGGAAGAGGGCACATGAGCCCAAAGTGCGTAAGTGGGCTCTGAAGCCCATCCAAAAGATCTAGAAACAATGGTATGAGGTTCAAACATGGGATTGTTGTATTTGGGCCTCGTGGAATGGTTCTGACTTGGGTGATATGCTCAACCAGATGACCCAAGATTGGTCTGCCCTCGAGTGGTTCCTGGTGCTCTTCCCCACTTGAGAACAGACGTGTCAAAGATAAGCATAGGTCTTCCAAGTCTTCTTCTTCATCTGGACCCTTCTTTCTCTTGACAACTGTAACGAAACTCTTATCATCTGCAGCCATCATCATGGTCTCCCCTTTGATAAAGAAGGTGTGGAGTCCTATGGCATATCCTGGCTGGAAGATCCTCCTTGGGATCGAATCCTCTTCGTATCCCAACCCCTGCCTGCATGGCCTTTTCACAGTTTGAATCGGCCGAGTGATTCCTTGAAGATCCTTGCCTAAACCTTTTCCAGGCTGATAGCCCAGTTTCATCATCATCCGCCATCCCACTGTGTCAAGTAGAGAGGTGGTCATGCATCTAACTTCTGGTAATTCTCCCACTGAGATCTGGGGTTGTATTGACAAACCAAAGGGTGGTGTAAAAGTAGCATCATTCATCCCGTCCCTTACAGGCATGCTAGTTACTTGACCACTTGTCCTTTAAAGGGAAACTTTATGCATTGGTGGTTTGTTGAAGCCACAACTCCTATGGCTTCCAGATAAAGTCTCCCAAGTATAGCCCGAAAAATTGGATCCAATTCTAGAACATGAAAATCCATTGTGACTGTACATGGTCCAAGTTTAACCTCCAGAGTGACCACCCCACGTGCAGACTTCTTGGAGTTGTCATAGGCCGTCACCATGGCACAGGATGGCTTGATTTGTTGTTCAAAAATGCCGCACAACAGCAAAGTTTCTGGCGGCATAACGTTGATAGAAGCTCCAGTGTCAACCAAACATGATTTTACTTCAATATTAAAGATGATAACAGCCACATGCAAAGCATATCTCCTGACCTCTGGATCTGTTAATTCCTCCTAAGAGAAAGTGAGTGTTGGGTGCTCACTTCTAGGGGCTAACACTGTAGTGATCTTCTCAGGTGGAAGGTCTTCACTCAACATGACCCTTTGAAAATATTGCTGTAGAATCTTCTGGTGCACCTTTGATCTTTTGATCAACTCAAGTATAGAAATATGGGCCGGTGTTTTATCCAAATGTTTCAACAAATCATAGGTCGTGCCTGGCAAGGGTTCTTCCACTTGTTCCTCCTCCACTGGATCCTGCGGTTGAGTTCTAGCTTGGGGAAAGAGCCACTGGAACATCCTTCCACTCCGAAGCACTGGGGCTATTTGGCAGTCGGGTTGAGGTGATGGGCTAACTGGGGTGGATTGTGGTGGAACAGGTGGTGTAGGTGCAGGTATGGTAGGTAATGGGATTGGTGGTTCTGGGATGATTGGGTTTGTGCATAGAGGGGTAGGGTTTGGAGGTGGTAGTGATGGTGATATTGGTGGCCTGATAAGAAGAGGCCGAGGTGCAGGAGTGGTTGATGAAGGTGTTGGTAATGTGGTAGGTTGTGGGGTCGGTGGTATGATAGATTGGGGTTTTGGAGTGGTAGAGCTCATAGGCTGGGGGTTCAGGTTTGGTGGTGATTGTGGTGGTCGGATGAGCAAGGGCCGGTGTGTAGCAATGGTTGAAGGAGGTGTAGTCAAGGCAGGTGCTGGCCTAATGATGGGTCGGCGAGAAGAAGTGATGGCCAGTGGTTGGGTTATTGAGCTTTGTGGTAGCTGTGGAGTAGAAGGTGCACGAATTATTTGTCTAGGAGGGTTCCTAGTAGGAGGCCTAGCCGGGTTGATAGGCATGGTTGTATTGTGGTTTTATAGTTACCAACCTTGAGCACGGCTGGCATCTCCCTAGACAATGAAGTGTACTAGACCAATTCCTGGGTTTGGATGTGCTGGTGCCAGTGCTGGAGCAGGAGCATGCAGTGGGAGTGGATTATGAACAATCCCCAAGTCAAGTTGTTGAGGTTGAGCCGGTGGACGCTGCTGCTGCTGCTGCCTAGCCTTCATTACCTGTATGCATTCCCCCATTTGGGCCCAATCAATGCTGCCTTAGTCATTCAGATCGTGAATGTAATCCTTGAATTGAAAACACACTTCCACGATGTGACCAGGACACCGGTGGTAAGCACAGTATCGGGACATATCTGCGTTTGATGGCCAAGCCTCTCTTTCCTTGGGCAATTCTAACTATTTCTCCACCATGAGTACATTGAAGATGCCAGTCAAGGAATAAGGGAGTTGTTGTTAATTCTCTCTCCTAGGACCTCCCCTTCGTAGTGCTTGATTGAGTGGTGGCGGTGCCCTATTGTAGGTAGGTTGACAAGGTTGCTGGGGTTGTGCTATTGGTTGAGGGGGTTGTTGTGGTTGTCGTGGTTGTTGTGGTCTAATCTGTTGTTGAGGGGGGTAATAGAAAAAGGTTCTGTGGTGGGTTTCTAAACTGGTTTTGACGTTTCCCTCCCTGGTTCCCCACAATGTTTATAGCTTCGTTGTTGACCACTCCCTCGGTTGTAGGCCCAACTAGTACAGAGGGTGTTTTTCTGAAGTTTCTAGGTTTGGGATCAAAAGGGTTTATCATTGTGGCATCGTTGAAGTGGGCTTGCAAGTATCGGGCACTGTCATAGAGTTCATTCATAGTGGTAGGACGGTGCATGATCAATACATTCCTCAAGGCAAGTGTAGTGTTTCCGATAAGCATCTTTACTTGTTCCCCTTCAGAAATCACATCTGTCAGTTTCTCTACCATTCCCCTCCCGCGATTAGCAAACTTTATGAAGTCCTCTTCGGGCTTCATCTTTTCAGCAATTAAATCTGTGATGGAGCATGATGGTGCCACCCGGTCTTTGTATCTTTGCCAAAATTTGGTCTTGACAATATCAAAGTCTCCTACCTCAAAGGAGTCAAGCAAGTAGAACCATTCCAATGCAGACCCTTCTAGTGATCGACGAAACAAGAAGACAAGAACCCTACGATCATTTTTCCAGATTGAGGATTCATAAAGTAAATCTTTAAGGTGAAGAAAAGAATTGCCAGTACCATTGTAGCGGCGATAAACTAGTAGCTCAGAAGGTGGCAGGTGGAGAACTGGCAAAGAAGGAATAGAGATCTTAGGAACTGACTTGGAGTCCAGGCGACATCTTAGCTCTTCATAACGCTCATTCTTCTGGGTGAGCTGATCCACGATTGCCTGGGCGAGAGCAGGTTCTTGGTTTATTGGTGGGGGTATGTGGTTAGGGACATGATTCTGGAATTGAGGAGCATGACTTGGCAAATTCACTAAAGATTGCCCTGACTTGATGGGCCAAGGGAGCAACATGGTTGAAATAGGGTGGCTGAACAAATGATGGTTGAACCACAGATGGCTGAACTATAGATGGTTGAACTATAGACGGTTGAACTACAGATGATTGTGCTAATGATGGTTGAATCACAGATTGTTGAACAATAGGTGGTTGAACAAATTGTGATTGAATGAGTGGTGGTCGAACTAAAGGACAAGGAGATGAGGCAACTTGGTTGGCTTCAGCCTGATCTGAGGCAATTTTGCCCTTCACCATGGATTGTATGCGGGCGTAGGTTTCTGGGTCGGTATAGAGAGACAACTCCCTAAAGAGTTGTTCAACATCACGGGGAGCAGATGGTTAAGGGACCTCTTGCGCTTCTGACTCAAACAATGGATTAACAAGACCGTCTGATGGAATTGGTTGGTGACCCATCTCGTGCTCTCTATGTTCAGCTTGTTCCACCATTCCAACGTGCCTTCCAGACCTTAATTGCATTGAACAAGTTGGCAAAATAAACAAAGAACTTTATTTCTGGTTCTTTTAGTATCTTGCAAAAAAATGTTAGAGGTTTGAATCTTTGTTTGACAAACAAGTGATGCAAAGACTTGAAAGAAAAATTACGCAATGATTTTGATTAAACCTTAGGTTTATGGATTTTTTTAAGAATTGTTCTCTCAATAAATGGGTTAGGATCCTAACTCCAATCTCCAATGACCTAGGTTTTACACAATCTCACCACGCGTAGGTAAGATAGGATGCTTTGGGTTTTGGGGAGTGGTACAACCAACCCGATCATGAAGAGGAATACTCCACGTATGAGGAATTACGGAGGCCTTGATAAAAACAACCAAGTCAACTAGGAAGGAATATCCCAGAAGAGAGGTTAGAATCCACCAAGAGGGTGTTTTGGATGGGAGGGGTAAATGGGAGAGTGAACACCCGCCTCAAAAAAGTGTAAAAGAAGGAGGTAGAGAGAAGGAGCAGAGAATGCAATCAAGTAATAAAGCAAGTAATAAGCAAAACATAAACTTAAATAAACAAACAATGACACAAGGAAAGCAATTAGAAACTAGACAAGCAACTAGAAACTAGAATCCAGACCTTGTTTCTTATGTGAGCCAAATGGAGATGGTGAAAAGTGATGGAAAGAGGAGGGTTCAGATCTGATAGCCAAGCAAAAGGGTGGTCCACATGGGGACCGATGTAAGAATAAGCTGGTTCACGTGGGAACCGAGGCAAAAAGTAAAGGTGGTTCACGTGGGAATCGATTTTTGGGTAAAAAGGGTGGTACATGTGGGAACCAATTTGAATGGTTGAAAAATGTCCACGTGGGGCCAATTAAAGATGAATAAGGATATGATCCAAGTGGGGATAGATCTGAAGGAAAGCGGTTTGGTTCATGTGGGAACCGAAGTAAAGAAAGAGATTGGTTCACGCGGGAACCGGT
This sequence comes from Cryptocoryne crispatula var. balansae, assembly GCA_036172225.1. Taxonomy (NCBI): domain Eukaryota; kingdom Viridiplantae; phylum Streptophyta; class Magnoliopsida; order Alismatales; family Araceae; genus Cryptocoryne; species Cryptocoryne crispatula. The sequence goes on from CM069928.1 coordinate 24,797,251, forward strand.
TTAAAAGGAAAAGGGTGGTTCACGTGGGAACCAATTTAAATAAAATGACATAAGTTAATTGAGGTACTTGGCACTTCAGATATGATGAAATATGGGTGAAATCAGAAATTTTGGGATGGCATGAAATTAAGAAAGGTGGAAAGAAGGAAAGGCTCACGTGGGAACCAGTCTAGAACTAGAACTAGTTGCAAACAAAACACTAAGCACCCACGATTGAAGACATTGCTCGTCCCACCATGGTCGCCACAAAGTTGTCGACTCTGAAAATTCAATGGTGCCTCCTCATTTTCAGGGAAGTCCGTGAATCCAGATCGTCACCTCAAGAGGGGATGAGAAAGAAATAAGAAAGCATTGAAAGCAACTCTCACCTCGGTCCCACACTCACATTGATCCCCGAACTTTCATCCCTTGGCGTCGCTCGATCACCAAAGAGATGGTTCGGGTCATGTGGGAGGAGGGTGAGAAGAAATAAATTAAGACATGTGGTCGCCAGGAACCGCGGGTTCCGATTTATGAAATAAAATTGACCGTGTGTACCTTAGCATGAAGAGTATGAGTTAAAGCTTCTCCTTCTTCAACCGGCCGATGAAGAAGAGTCCTCAACGTGTGGGTGCTTGATTTTATGGGCAACTAGACAAATAAACAAGTTAAAGAGACAATTAGAACTAAACAAAGTAGAGTATATGTAAATAAAATGACATGAAACACACAATTGACTAGAAACTGACCGGATTCGGGTTATCTCTAACCCCTCTTTTTCTATTTTCGGATTAACAGACTAAAAATAATGAAAAAATGTAAAAAAATTATAGGAGGATGGAGAATCACGAAACAAAGAGATAGGAAGAAAAACAGAAAGATTATGATAAGAATAGAGAGAGATATGGCCAAATCTGGGTTGTCGAAAAAGCCGAGCAGCAATTCGGGATCTACCAGGCGCGACTTTGCTTCTGCGCTCATCACGACCAGCCCCGACCTCGGAATCAAGTGCCGTTGATTGAAAACTGAATAAGACTTGGAGTGTAAGAATTTTATGAAGAGATCTCGAGAAGCAGAGGTCCATACACTGCTGTAGAGGCCGAAGAAGAGAGACCTGGCTGATCACCTGCAGAACAACCTTCCTCTCTCTTGAACCGACTTTTCTCTCTATAAAAACTTGAAATTCTCTCTCTAAAAATCACAAATCAATGCAGGAGGGACTTTGGATGTCTTGAGATGCCTGGGAGGTCGTGCTCCTACCTTTGAACGACCGGAATCGGAGTTTATTTATTAGAGAAAACTGTCGTCAACACTAAAAAATAGGAGACCTTGTGCCCTACCCCAAAGCACATGTGCTCCCAGGGCGCATGTGCCCTGGTGCTGGGTGCATTTGCCCCCACCTGAGGGTGCATGGCATCTTTTCGAAATTTTTGGTCTTATCTTGATCGATCCGTTCAACGGTAGAGTCCCGGTGAAAAACTGGTTCCCTTGTGCCTCAAGGGTAGGGCGCATGTGCCCTCAAATCAGGGCACAAGATCACGTGCCTCAGGGGTAGGGCACATGGGCACGTGCCCTGGGTTCCGGGCGCATGTGACCAGGGACCCGGGTGCATGGGACTGTTTTTGTGCGTCCTTCTTCCGGAAGCCATTGCGAACACTACCGAACTCAGAATTCGACGCCGTTTGTTGCGTTGGAAAAATAACAGGCCAAATAAGCTTTATATAGCATTGGATCAGACATCACACCATCTAAAACTTCAAAAATTTATCCGGAAGTTAGGACAGTGAACAGAAGATCCGATACTGGTCAAAATGACTCGGACGGCAAACCGGAAAGGCACGGCATGCAACAAAACTTGTCCGTAGTGTGAATATGACCATAAAATTCAATGCATGATCATTAGGCATTGGTCATTCAGCCAATTTCCGTGTTTACTGGATTTACGTGTGGCTTTCGCTCAGAAATTATGGCTTTTTGCGGAAAACTTCGGAAAACATCTAATTTCGTTCAACGAAGCTCCAAGTGAACTTTAAAAGGACCTGACATTTTTCTAAGGTCAATCACACATGCTACCCTATAAAACATGAGTTTTATGCTCTGAATTAGGCGAATTTGGCGTGTCTACACTATTGTTAGAAAAGAGGATGCAAATCTAGTTGGAGGTTGAGGATGCATGTCCTCTTGTTGGGGTGTTGCTGTCGTTGCACCAGAATATGAGGAGGGAAGGTGTTGTCGAACCAAGAGCATGAGAAGATAGGTGCTGGCTGTGGGTGTGCACAAAGCTGGCCAAGTGGTGTTCACATAGGTGAGGGTGAGAGAGAAGCTGGCGCACAGCTCTCTTTTTTATTCTCCTAGTCTTCCTAGTCTCCCACTAATTAGAGAGTCTAGGAGATAAGATTTGAGGAAGATATGAGTAAGAATTGTAGTCCACTTAGAAGTCTTCTCTAGCAAGAGTTCTACCTAGAGAAGTAGTCTTCCAAGGGAGGGAGGTAAGTGCACACAGGTGAGAGAGGGGAGTCAAGGGGTTGTTGTGAGTGCAAGTTAGGTGTGGAGAAAGGAAACTATGCAGTAGGGCTTTGTTCTCCTAGTCTCCCTTCGACCGAGGAGTCTAAAGGATAAGCTGGATGAGAGATAAGGCAAGGAATTTTATCCCTCAAGGAAGTCTATCTTAGGAGGACTTCTAGCTAGAGAAGAAGTCTTGCGAAGGTAGAAGACTAGGTGCATAGGTCAACTAGGAGAAGAATGGGCACGCAACCTATTTTCTCTTCCTAGTTTGCTGTTGATGGAAGAGATAAAATATGGAGATAAAGCTATAGGATAAAGCTAGAGAATTGTAATCTGGGAGGAGCTCTTCCCATGAAGAGTTTTAATTAGAGGAGGAGACCATGTAGGAAAAGTGTGCAAGCTTAATATTGGCACTCCCAGGTCAAGTGTTGGCACACCAACCAAGAGAGAGAAGGATGATCATCTCCAAAATCTCATCATGATGCTCCCGATCTGACAAAAGTTATCAATTTAAATTGAAATCACTTAAATAAATCCTAAATTTTTTTGGAAAAATCCAGAATGTGCTCTAATGATAGTTGATCTTGTGTTCCATCAAGATGTGTGGCCACAATCTCCTAAAGTGCATCAAATCTTTGATTTTGTCGATCTCCTTGATCAATGCGATCTCGGCCATCTGATAATTCTAACAACTACAATTAAATACAATTAAATCATCCTACTAGCCAAATATTCTTTTTGATGTATCAATATTCTTGCTACTAAAGTTTTGAACCAAGAAATTGCAATTTCTAGCCGGTGGGCTAGCTTAATGGCTAATTAGATCATTTTACCCTCTGGATGATGAGGTATAAATTCCCATCCAAATTTGATTTTTTGGAATAACTCTTCGATCGGTGGCCAGATTTTTTATTCGTCTTGAGCATTGTCCAGCTTTGTCTTAGAAGGATATTATAGTGAAGTTGGATTTTTTTCTGATAGAGTCCTAATTTGTCTCAATGTGTCAAGGATGAAATGGTTATTTTAACCCTCTAGTGTCGATTTTCTATGTTTTGGGGCACCGTTGCAAAGGTTATGACCGGGGCTATGCAGTGGGCTTGTTGTCTTGGCTATTTGGGCCCACTAAACCATGTTAAGGCATTTTCAAAGCCTGTTTGCACTATTTGGCCTTTTTCTTATCGAAATGGGATTGGAATTCCAAACAACTTTTGTTTTGCTCAAATCTAAGTTGAGCAGCCTAAATGAAGTTATTTGAACCTTTTGGGGTCATCATTTGACTTTTCAAGCCTATTAAGTCTTATTAGGCCTAGCTGGTCCATTAAGAAGTTTTTTCAATCCTTTTTGTAAATGGAAAAATTTGATGCCAACACTTACTCATTTCCATGAAATGGTGCATTAACATAACATTCTCATGGGTCAACGTGGTCTCTTTTATAGGCATCTTAACTTGTTCATCTTTTGAGTTCGTATCATAATGTCTTTCCACCATCACCTTCCAGCAATTAGAGAACATCACAAAATTCTTTTTAGTCTTCATCTTTTTTGCAATCAAGTTAGTGATGGAGTAGGTTGACCCTACTTGTCCTAGTAATGTTGTAGAAACTTACCCTTGACCACATTAAAGTTGCTTGCCTATGCAAGATCGAGCAAGTGAAACCACTCTAAAGTACGCCCTTCCAAAGATCACCTAGAAAGAAAAGTGTGGGCCCTTTGTAAGTTTTTCTAGAATGAAGACTCATAAAGGAAGTCCTTCAAGTGTATGAATGGGTTGCTAGTATCATTGTAATGATGGTAAACCAACATCTTGGCAGAAGGATGGTCTACGAGTAATGGAATGGAAATTTCAGGCATTGCTTGGGAGTCTAATAGGCATTTTAATTCTTTATATTTCTCATCCATCTAGGTGAGCTTACTCATCAAAGCCTGGTTGACTATGGGTTCCGAAACAATGGGTAATTGAATTGAGCTGTGGGGCATTGGAGCTAGTTCGAGATGAGTTGAGGTGACCGACAAAGGAGTGTAAGTAGAAGATCAGAGCAATGTATGTGAGGATTAAGCCAGATTAGAAGCATGGATTGGTGATTGTGGCAATGGATCAGATTGATGATGACCTGCCACAGGTTGGATGGTTGGTGTGACATGGCCAACATGGGACAACCCATGCATGGTAATGGTCAGTGGCCAAACCACGTATCAGGGAGAAGAAGCAAGTTGACCAAGTTTAGTAAGAGCATGGCCCATAGGCACCTTAACTTTTAATCTTTACTTGAATAGCTAATAGTGTACTTGGGTTGGTACAAAGAACCATATCCTTAAACAATTGCTTAAGACTAGATAGAAGAGGGTGATGAGAAATTTCTTACTATGTCTCTAGTTCATGAAAAATGTGAACTTGGTTCTGAACATAGGTTAGATGTGGGCTAGGCAGCTCATAGTAGGCTTGCTTGTACTTCCATTGCTGGTAGTAGTTGTTAGACATCCTGATGATTCTTTCAGGCCTCAACGTCATACGCCTCCTATTAATTTTATCAAATAGAGGGTAAATAGATTTATTTATTTTGGTAATTTAAATTTTTTTTGTTTTTATATTTTTTTTGATAAAAAAATGATGCACAGACTCCTAAATTATTTGCAATGATTTTGCTTAAATCCTTAGACTAAGGATTTATTAAAGTTGTCCACTTGACACTTATAAGATTGGTTCTTATTGCTTCAATCACCAATGATCAAAGGTTATCACTAACTCACCATATGTTGGATTACTTGGGTGTTTACGGTTTTTGGATGAAGGTACAACCTACCCGATCAATGGAGAAATATACCCCACTTTTGGGGACTTATGGGGCACTTGATGAAAACAAACCTGATAAACCAAAGAAGAATTTCATGGAAGAGAGGTTCATAACCATCAAGAGGGTGTGTTGGAAGGTGAAGGTGTGTTGGGAGAGTGAGCCCCCACCTCGGATGCCCTATGGGTTGGACAAGTCTAATACCCAATGAAATTCTAATGCAATTTGTAAAATGACAAGGATAAGAATCAAAAAACCTATCAAAGCATGAAATAGCATGATGGATATGATGAATAAGAAATTCTTAAAATTAAATGTATAAACAAGACAATAACCAAATAATAATGAAAATAATAAATAAAATAAGATTGGTTCACATGAGAACCAAATAGCAAGTGCTAAAGGGAACGTGGTCCTTGTGGGGGGAAATCTAAAAATGAGTTAAATGTGTGGTCTATGTGGGGGCCAATCTAAAAATAGGGTGGTTCACATGAGAACCGAATGGAAAAGGAAGGTGGTTCACGTGAGAACTAGTATTGGAAAGAAAGGGATGGTTTATACAGAAATAGATTGGAAAATGACAAAAATAGAAGGTGGTCCATGCAGGGAATAATATGAAAGTGAGGTAAAATAGTAGTCCACGTGGGGACCAACCTAAAAAAAGGATGGTTCATGTAGGAACCAAATGAAAAGGAAGATGGTTCACGTAGGAACCGGTTTTGGAAAGAAAAGGTGGTTCACATTGGAACTAGTTGAAAAATGACACAAATAACAATTAGTCTACTTGGAGACCTATCTGTAAAATGAAGTCAAAGTGTTGTCCATGTAGGGGCCGATTGAAGGTAGGGAGATTCAGGCAGGAACCTTACTAAAAAGGTCATGAAATTGGATGATTCACGCAAGAACTAAATGGAAAGTAAAATTAGTTGCACGGTAACATAAAGCAAATGGGTTTAGAACAATAGTGGTCTTACCATGGTTGCCAAAAAGCCATCAACTTAATGATTGGGCTGACCTCAGACCGCCCCCCAACACTCACCTTGGTCTTCAAACATTCAGCCCTCGATGTTACTTGGGTGCCAAAGGGACAGTTCATATCGTGTGGGAGGAGGATGAAGAAATAAAATGGAAAAGGAAAAAAAAGAAAGGGAGGGATTGGAATATAAAAACAATGTGGTCACTAGGAGCCATAGGCTCCAAAAGTAGATGAAAAATAAAGTAAAAATTACTTAGGCATTGACTATGTGTAGCTAAGTGTGGGCAAATGCATGTGGGTGAAGAGAGTCCTTGTTCCAACCAATTTTTTTATTCATACGCAACTTAAAGACAACAAAACGAGTGAAGAGAATGCTTAGAACTAAATAAAATAAAAATAATATAAAGTGTCAATTGAGTTAGAATTGACTAGATTAGGGTTAACCAAAACCCCCTATTTTTATGTTTTTTATGTGTGATACAATGCAAAAATGACTAATAATGATTCTAAATGAGTTAAAGATGAAGCTGTAAGTAAAAGAAATCAAATATAATTAAAAATATAGAAGAAACATAGGTTTTGGCTCCACATGACCTTGGTTGAGGGCATGTGGGCACATGGACTCGATTGGGAGTACACAAGCACGCAGACTCAATAAGGGGTGCATTCAAATAGACTTGCATGATCTATTTCTAGAGCTCGCTATGGGCAAATGACATATTGGAATTCAATGCCATTTGTTACAAATAAAAGTAGATAGAGAGTTTTATTTTTAGGTGGATCCATTGGCATGTGCTTCAAAATGTCTATAGAAAGCAAAGAAGAGAGGCGATGCTGACAAGCACAGACTGGACATCCTCTCTCTAAAACTTACTAAATTCTTTTTATATAAGCCTTTAAAACTTGAACAATGTAAGGAAGTGTTGGCTAACCTCCAGGATGTTCAAAGAATGTCTTCCTTTATAGAAGAATAAGAAATTGAATTTAAAATCACAAAACTAAGAAGTTGTGAGGTCAAGCCCCCGTTGAGGGTGCATGCATCCTCAATCATGGGCATGTCCTTCACCAACCAAATATTTGGTTTATAAACTTAAGGACCTGCAAGATTTTGGAAAAAAAAATGACTTGACCCCAATCATTTTTGCATGCACACAAGAATGCACCGTTGAATGAGGGTGCATGCACCCCTGACTAGGGGTGCATTATGCATCAAAAATCTAGTTTCTGGTCTGATTCAAATTTTTAAAATTTAAAAAGTATCTCACATCCCCGATCAAGGGTGCACTGGCCCCCACCCTAGGTGAATCTTAATTAAAGTAAGAAATCGTCTAAAGTCGGTCCAAAGATCATTTGAAATTAATTTTGGTCAAAAAATGAAAACTAGTTCATGGGCCCTCAACCGTGGGCATGCGGGCATGCGCCCTCAACTAGGTGTAGCCACCAAAATCGTGTTGGTTGTGGCTTATTTGCTTTGGCAACTTTGGAGGAAGTGTTTGTAGTGGTGGTCACTAGCAGCCAAAGACTCAAAAAAAATAAAAATTAAGAAAAGGAAATGTGGGAGAAACTGACCAACATACCTTTGGAAGTAGAGAGATTGAAGGGTTCCGACTTCTCCTCTCTCGACTGGCCGAAAGAAGAGAATTGAGTGAGTTCCACTTTTCTTTATCTGGTTGATAGAATGTAGAGCCTCACCTTGGCCAGATCAATCTAAGAATGTCTACAAGAAAATACAAAAATAAGTAAAGAAATCATTAGAACTAAAGATTGTTTAGTAACATGCTCAAAATTAAACATAAACACACAAAATGTGAGAAACTAACCGGATCGGGACTAGATCCCAGCCCCAATGTAGAAGGTTTAAAGATGCATGGGGGTGCAAATTTATAGCCTAATGTATACTTAACAACATGTAGATGAAAGCTAGACTTAAAGAAAGTTGCAAAGGATCAAATGGAGGGGTGAAAATCCCAAGAAAACACAAAATAAGGTTCAACACTATAGGTGCCCCCTTGATGGGACACTACCCTTAGTGCCCCTTGATGGGCTAACACCCTTGGTGGGTCACTAGGTTAGGTTCTAAAAAAATTTTATCCCTCCTTCCTAACTTCACCTAGAGCGTTGGCTGATCTGCTGATCTCAAAAACATCTAGAAGGTTCCCAGAGGTAGTCAATACTTTAAGTAAGCTGTTGGAATGGGTATTTGGCCCTAGAACAATGGGAAAGCTTTATGGGAGCTTCCCAAAGTCAGAGAAAAATCTGTTTATGAAGAAGAAAACTATGAGTTTTTAGGCTTTTTGGAGGTGGCTTTCGAGTGGTTTGAAGGCTTAGGAGTTTGTGTGGGAGTGTTGGATGTGTAGTGGTGAGTAAGAGAGAGTGAAAACATTGAAGATGACAGTCATTTTATAGCCAAAAGAGAGACGTTTCAGAAAATGGTAAAAAGTTTCATTCATGGAAAAGCGCACCCCCTAACAGGGTGCTAGCTTCATAAGACCCATCAAATTGACAAGACCTCCCAAAAGGGTGTCAAATTGGCCATCAAATCAACGTCAACCAATAGTGCAGGCATCCCACCAATGGGGCACCTGGCACCCCAATGGGGCACCTGGCACCCCATTGGTCAAGTACCTGTGCCCTACCATCATGGCACTTGGTGCCTTGGTGGTGGGGCCCTTTGACCTTGGTGAAAGCACCCCCTTAAGGAGGCACTAGGCCCTGTTCAGCTGCAAAAGCATGGAAAGCTTTGATTTTTCAAAAAATTCAGTTTCTTCGATAAGATACTCAAATGTACTTTATGAAAACAAAATTTTAATCTCTTCAACTAAACCAAAATTGTGCATCTATACTAGGGACATGTAGTCACATGCCCTCATCTGGGGTTGTCGATGGTGTGCAGAAAACTTTAAAATACCTTGATTAAATCCATAAATGTCACAGCATGATTCTAAGTGATATGATCATATGTGTTGCCCATGAAACAAAGTTTTTATGCTTCCATTAAGCCTATTTTGTGTGTTTAACATATTATTGATAAGATAAATAAAATCCCTCCTCATTTTAATTAGGTCGATGAACATAAGACATTAATAATTTCTCATATAGTCTTCCATTGTTATGGTCATGATAAGCCAACATTATATTGGATAGGTTTGTTGTGTTTTTCATAAGGCCCATTCAACAAGGGAAACACAACAAAGCCATGCCAATGATCCACCCTAGAGTTCGGCAAATGCCTTAAGAGGGCACCACCTAGAAACTGAAGAGTTTTTTCATTAACAACTTTATCAATCACCAGGGGCAGTTATGACAACCCTTGGAGAGCTGGTGTAAGGAATAATCATACAAAATTTGGTGCAGCGGAAGTGACGATTTTTGTGAGTTCATTTACAACATGTCTCAAATGGAACCAAATGACAAAAACTAAAAGCTGATCAAAATGACTTAAAATATACATGATAGGAATTCTTTTAATCTCATGATGAAGAAGAAAAAAATGCATTTAAAGCTCTTCAAATTGTATAAATGTCTGGTCTCCAGTGGTATCAACACGAACATTATCCACAATAGCTTCTCCCTTCATGTCGACCTCAAGAACTCTTCCCAAATAGAGCTCCATCGCCCATGGTTGCCCTCTAGAGAGAGGAGGTAGGAAGGAGGCTGAGGACGTGGTTTTCATTCTTTGTTTGATAGGGTTTGGCTGAAATCATTAGTATTTATAATTTTTTTTGAATTGTTTAGAAAAAATAAAATCTCTATAAATTACACCATTGCCCCTATACTTATGGATAAGTCATAATGTGTGTGACCCACTAGGTGCAATAGCTTATTTAGTTGAGACCTAATTAAAATAGAATAATTTTATTTAATTTAATTAAATATGTTATTTTATAATAGATTAATCGGCCTATCGATCATGAAGAGTACAAGCCACATCCCATGATCCCAAATGGCTATGGGAATAATTTTATCTTAATTGAGTCTTTCTATCATCATTTACCACATAGATATAAACCCTCATCCATTCAATACCCCGGTCGAAAGTAGTATGGCATCGACTGTCAACTCCTTGGAATAACGACTCTATTGGATTCTATACTCTAAATCATATCAAGTGGAAAACTTATTTTTCAATTATGCTCACTATCCTGGTCAAGGATTTAGAGTACTATCTTATAAGATATTCACTCTCACTTATCGAGAGTGGACGATCCCTTGTTGTTTGCTCAACTGCCACCATTGGATTTTCCTTGTACCTAATCCATCGCTATATTGGACTATCTAAATGGTAATCAATAAGTCAATGGTCAAAGCACAAATTCCACCCAATAAGACATCTTCGGCAAATCAAGTCAAAGGTTCAGTCATGCAACCGTGATGATAGAAAATCCTAATTGAAAGTTCAGTAAGATACCATTCAAGGTTTCTAATTCAGTCAGTTCAGTGAACTTATTAGACTAACGAGAACCTACATGTGTATCTCAGTGTCTCCACTCTAATGACCAATAAGATTGGTTATTCTCATCATATGAGAAGGTATCACACACACTAGTTTATTCGGATCTTGGATGTCTCATCTTAAGGATCCCATGACTAGGAACATCTAGATCACATATCTCTAGATGATCAATCTCGTTTTCATGATTGCATCATGATTCAATCATCATTGCATGTGATCAAGGACTTCATTATGATGTACACATTTAATAAGAGTTAATAAGGAAGATTTGTCTAATTATTTAAATGAGATATTTCTAGGAATGTTGAATCATATCATATGTGATTGACTTATATGACATACATTTCTATCAACTGGGCCAGCTTTCCTCTATAAAAAAGAGGTGTTCTAACTTTCTAAATGTTGGACTCACATTGAAGGGCTGAATCCTAGCTCCCAAAAGCCTTGAGAGGGAGTTAAGAGCATTCAATTATGCATCTTGAGTTCTATAGTGTCCATATTTTTCACTATCTTCACCGGGCTTAATCGGCTTCCTCTCGGTGTCCCTCCGTCATCGCCTTCACTTTGACAACATCTCTGGTGATAGGAGAACACTTTTGAAGCTCTTCCAACAAGCATGAATCTGAGCACAAGCCAAGGTGGAGCAAAGAAGAAGCCATCTTGACAACCTAGCTTGAGGCACGGGTGACCCTATATGTAGAGTGCTAGGTTCCTCTTTAATGGGGCACCTGTGGGGCCAGAATCTCATTTCTTCATCTCACTATCTCTTTTGCTCTATTTTCTTATCCCATTTCTCTTCTATTTTCTTTATCTTGCATCATTGCATTATTTAGCATACATTCAAGCATCTTTCATTCATATAAATTGTTAAAACACTTTAAAATGGGTGTTAAGAACCCATCCCAATCTGGTTAATATGCTTTCATTTGTTGTTTTAGTGTATCTTCTTGCAGGGCTGCTTCATGCATCCTAGTCTAATCTTTCCTTCACGTTTTTCATTGTTTTTATTTGTTTGACAATGCAAGAGAGGCTGGTGGAAGTGGGGATACACTCACAAGAGAGGTTTCTACTTGACCTTTGCCTTGAGAATAATAAGGTTATGAATGATGCAATGTTATTCAGTACCTATTGCAAAGATCATGCAGATCTTGAGAGAGGAATTGAGGCCCAATATTGGCGACAATGTCATTAAGAATCTTGAACCTAGTGATGATGTTGAACTTGATGAAGGAACACACTGTTGACACTTTAATCTTTATGAATTTTTTTGCATCTGCCCACTTTATGAAGTGCTCTATAGCTGTTGGGATGAATGATTTGGAGCACACTTTGAAGTTGAGATCGCTCAATAGGCCATTGATATCAAAGGCCCACATGGTGAAGGACCATGGGGCATGAATTTGATGAAGGGAAGAAGTGGGAGAGTGGATTTTATCGGCATGAAATTGGCATGAGTGATAGTAAGAGTGGGCCAGTAGTGCCCCTATAAAATTATATTATTATCAATGGCTTGAGCATTCACATGGCCCCCACAGACTCCAGAATGTGCTTCTTTCAAAACCAACTTAGCTTTATCTTCATCAATGCATCAGAGTAGAATACCACCTAGACTCCTCTTGTAGAGCACTCCTCCTAGAATTTTATACCTCTAAGAAAATCTAATGATTGCCTACTACTCTTTGGCTTAGACCCATGTGGATAGGTATAATCCTGACAATACCTCGTAATCGCATCATACCATGGTTTATCACCATCTACTAACTCTTCAAACTCAAGCAACGAGATTTCTTTTTTCTGTTCTAGATATTCTATCATGTCAAATTTCTTTTTGATCTTCAAGAAGTGTGCTTCCAAAATGGCAAGAGTATATCACCTACGAACATAGATGACCTGAACTTGTGTGCCTAGCGGGACTAATAATGTTGATGCTAAAGAGGCTAAGGCATTAGCAAGGACATTCTAAGCTCGAGGGACATAAGCAAATGTGAGTTTGAAGAAGAGTTTGATATAGCAAGTGGGGAGTTCTTGGTAGGGTTTGAGGTTCATATGGGATGTCTGATATTTAGTTAGGACCTAGTGCAAGATTCGTTGACTATCACCTATCATCATCTGTTTGGTGGCATCATAAAAGTGAGCAACCTCCAAACCAAGCAATAAGGCTTCATACTTATTTGTGTTATTTGTTCCTGGGAAGTCAAGTTGAAAGTCTGTGGAATAGTGACACCTTTGGTGACTAAAGAACAATTCATATACCTTTACCATAAGGATTCAAAGCACCACCAAAATATAATGTCTAGTATTAATGTTTTATTTAAGTTGTTAAATGTTAGTTATAAGTTTTAATCAAATGTCTTCTTTAATTAAGAAATCATGACACAATTGATGAATACCCACCATTAAAGAAATCGAATGGTGGAATTTTTGAACATATATTCATTCATGAAGTTGAATTCATCACCCTTTTCAATAGAGATAGGTCTAGACAGATCCAATGTGGGGGTGAGAATAAACTCCCGACACCTATAATGGTGTAAGTAAGCAATGGAGGTGCTAGTGCCTCCACAACTCTTTTTGTTCAAGAGTTGATGTGTAAGATGGAGAAGTAATCAACAGATATTAAAAATAAAAATACCTAAATTGAGAAGTAAAATACCAAGATCTTATTCCTAAGCAATAGATATCTAACAAATATAGGAGTTTTAATGATACAATCAAATGGCAAACACAGCAATTGATATCCAAAATTGATCAAAGACTCTCTCTATCAGTTGATCTATCAAGCTTGATGTGACCTCAAGGACAAACAAAGATTGATGGAGAGGTTAAGGATGAGGACAAGGATGAGGACGATGAGAGATCATTTAGAGAGGATGATTGATAGAGAGATTGTTTCTTTATTATTTTTACATGATTCTTACTTGTAAACAATTATGTGAATAAATTTAATTTATTCCAATTCTATGTTGTATGATTCTTCCATGCATGTGTGACATGGTTTGTGGTTTAATGAAAATGAATGGATAAAAGTATATGAAAGCGTGCAGATGAAAGTGTCTGATAAAAATATGTGATTTGTGATTATGTAAAATTCTTATTTTATGATTTGTGGTTATGTATGAAAGGTTGATGAAAGTATATGATTCTTATTTTGTTTATTGAATGAATACACAAGTAAATTATAAATATATAGTGTTTTATAATCAATGTAATAAACATGAATGTTCATATTTTCATAATATGTAATTGTTTTTAATCAAGTATTGGTGATGGCTTCAGTCATTGCAAATCAATATTGGCGATGGCTACAACTATCACCAAAGTAGATCAAAATACCCCTTGGATGGTATTCTTTACACCTATGGTGATGGTTCAAAAAATTCATCTCCAAAATAATTACTCTCCTACCCAAAATTTATTCGAGCCACGGAGTTTCTATTTTCACAACTGGTTGGGGTAAGTTAATGGCAGCCACCATCAGCCGTTGTCAATATATTTCTATGTGCATCACTAGAATTAAAGTGGTGATAGCCGACAACTATTGCTAGTAAGTTAGTCACGTCCACTTCCATGCAACTACTTTGCGATTATTTTTTGAGAAAGCTTTTGGCTGTCACAATTGTCACCTTGAAAATCTTGTAGTATTGGCCACTTCTAACATTGATCAAGCTTAGATAGTAGATTTTTTTCTCATTATGGCAGATTTTATTGTGACCCATGAGATGAGGCAATAACATTTTTAGTCAGCCTCACTCGATCAACAGATTATCTGGACTATGTTCCAACCAACTCAATGCATAAACAACCAATCTAACCCTATGATTTACCAGAATCATTAAGACATATTTTTTCATTCCTAGCTGGATATCATATCAACATTAGTCCTATGAGATCCATTAAGCCACATGAATATCTAGATCATATAGAGAGTAATTAATTCTATTAGATGCGCCTATTTTAGAATGATCGGATGGATAGACTCAATTGTCTTTCTCTAGTTTGATATAAGCTTATTTATAAAATTTAGACCTTAATATAAACATGTTTATAAAACTAAAAATTAAGTTTATTTACTAATCTAGAACTTGTGCTTAATTTCTAATAAAGTATTCTTTTACTTATTTAATACTTAATTAACATTAAATTATTATTAAATACTTTAAAATTATTAATTTGTAACAAATATTTGATTAAATAATAAATTAAATACCCATATGAGTTGCTAGCCAACATGATATTCTAGAGTATGAGTTTTCTCAAACTTGACTATTATCAAGACAAGTTTTTTTGTACTTACTCATTCAAGAAGATAAAATGAGTAGAGGTGATCTTTAAAATTTTTTATTTCAGCCTTATGAAAATTAACATATTTGGAAACTATTTTATGTATTCTCTAAGGTATCAGAATTGGATATCACAATAACCACTACAGGAAATAAGGGTATTGACAATGGATTATTGGTGATGGCACACAAAAGTGGTCGTCAATACTATTATCAACGACGACTAGTTGTAAGTTGTCGCAAATATCATGTAAATTAGCGACGGCTCTATGAAGCTATTGCAAAAGTGTTTATTATCGATGGTCTCAGCCATCGCTAATGAAAAAAAATAAAATAGGTACCGGTCAACATCCATTGGCAATGACCTACAAGCTATCACCAATAAGTTGAACGATTGAAATTTATAGGTAACAGCGCTTCAGCCATTGCCAATAATCCAACATTATAAACTCACTCGAGCCCTCTTTTCCTCCCCCTCCCTCGTTGTTTGCTCATGTCACTCATGCCATTGACATTCGTTAGTGCTGCCGCCCTCTATTGCTTCTGTTGCCACCGTAGCCCCGCCACCATCAGTCATCATCACCAACGCAGTCGCCACCCCACGCTAGCTAGGGCTTACCAGTTGGATTTCTTCTATTATAGTATAAAATTTATATTTTGTTCTTATTGATTTAGCAATTCATAGGTTTAGATCATTTTAATGTTTGTTTTCATGTTAAATTTAATGTTTTGCAAAATTATGTTTAGAAAACATTTTAATTGCATGTTACTTAGGTAATTGTTGTAAATTAGAGCTTTCAAATTTCTTACAAATTAGCTTGTTGGGATTGTGTGTACAATCATGGTAATTAAAAAATTTTAAAACATACCCAATATACATTGTTCGTCGATTTGACAAGGCTTAGCCAGTTTCAATTGGCATAAATACGAGTGTAAATAGTTTGGTTCGGCTCAGTTTTGGCCCTTTGTTCTGGACTAAAACCAAACTGAAAGATGAAATGAATTGAACCGGTTCCATTGTACCCTGAACTGATTGTGGTTCGATTTAATTCGGTTTGGTTCATTAATTTAATTTATATTAAATTAAATTAAATTAAATGATAAAATTTAAGTTATAATAATTAATTAAAGTTATCATGAAGACTAATATATTATTTATAATATATAATTATATCTTTACAATAATCAACATAAATTTATAGTAATATATATTTAAAAATAATATAATGTATAAATAAGTGAGTCAGACTGGTTTACTAATTCAATTTGGTATAGGGAGGTGCCAAATCGAACTAAAACGATAAAATGTTATTTGTTTGGGTCGATTCAACAAACCGAATAGACAACCCTTCGAACCGAACTAAACCTAGCCAGCTGTTCGGTTCGCTTCGGTATACCAGTTTTGGATGAACACCCCTAGACTTAAAAGTTTGAGCCAAATGAAATGGCTTGTACCAAACACGAAAGCATAGCAAACCAAACATGCTCAAACCAATCTGAACCAAATTAATTTGGCTTGACTTGGCCAGTTTGACTTGTTATAAAAAGTTAAGCCATCTAAATTTGCTTGTACTAGACACCAATGCAAAGCAAACCAAACATGCTCAAACCAATCTAAGCCATGAAATCTCAAAAATTAAATCAAATCAAACCAATCCTCACCAAACTACTTGAGCGGTCTAGCTTGAGCTTAAAGGTCATACAGTTTACTTAAAAAGAAAAGTATGTTGTTCTATTGATTATTTGTCTGACACTGTCGATATATTTATTTTTTTAGCTATCATGAAGGTTCAAAAGAGATACATTCACTTAAAACTTGCTTCCTTTGGAGGACGTTCGATTAATGTAATATATTTATTACAGTGTCATTTATTTATTTTGATAAATTTTTATTTAAAGAAATGAGTTCATTAGGTAAATGTTGGATGCATATTTATAATAGATTAGATTCTACATATCTACGAGGGTTGAAGAATTTTTAAATTATGCTTTCCATGATTCTAGGACCCAATATAGACATGAACAACACTAGGATTTAATACAATGTCCTTGTAAAGTACATTGTAATATATTTATTCTAAAAATAAATATCGTGAATGAAAGCCTAATATGTGATGGCATAGAGTTAAATTATCAAACTTGGATATGTCATGGTGAAATCGAACTTAATTTTTGTAACGAGGATAATACACGATTAAATGAACAGCAAGATGATCACATAGAAGATGATTTAATGGAAATGTTCGAAGATATTCGAAACAATAAATCTTCTACTTGATATAATGAGAAGGAACCAAATTAAGAAAATTTAAAATATTTTAAATTATTATAAGATTTAAAAACGCCTGTATATGATGGTGTGAATGATATATCTAAATTAAAATTTATTTTAAAGTTTATTCAACTTAAGTCGATGAATGGTCTCACAAAAAGATGTATATATGATATTATCTTTATTTAAGGAATTCTTACCTAATAGTGTATGTGTTCCCGATAATTGTTATGAGCTTATAAAGATAGTTAAGGAATTGGAACTTATAGGAAAATTAATGTCTATAAAAATAATTGTATCCTTTTTTGGAAAGATTGTAAGGAATCGTCCATTAAAATTTGGTGCAGCGTAAGCGACGATTCCTATGGGTTCCTTTAGAATCCGTCTCAATCAGAACCGAACGACGAAAACCGAAAACCGATCAAATCGGGTTCAAATATACCTGATAGGGATTCATATAATCCCATGGAGAGGAAGGAGATGAGCTTCTCATGCTCTTCAAACCGTTCAAGTGTCCGGTCTCCAGCAATATCCACACGAACTTCATCCACAGCAGGTTCTCCCTTCGCGCCGGCCTCGAGAACTCTTCCCGAACGGAGCTCCATCGACCATGGACACCTTCTAGAGATAGGAGGAGGTAGGGAGGAGACTTGGGACGTGGTTTTCACCCTTGGCTTGATGGGGTTTGGCTGAAACCATTAGTATTTATAGAGAATTATGGAATTTTTCATAAAAACCCAAAATCTCTATAAATTACGGCCTTGCCCTTGTACTTGTGGATAAGTCCTTTTGTGTGTGACCCACTAGACCCAATAACCTATTTGGTTGAGGCCTAAATAAAATAGAACAATTCTATTTAATTTTAATTAAATCTGTTATCCGATAACAGATTAATCGGCCTACCGATCATGAAGGGTACAAGCCACATCCCATGATCCCAAATGGCTATGGGGATAATTTCATCTCCATTGAGCCTTTCCATCATCAGTTACCACATGGATATAAACCCTCATCCATACAATGTCCCGGTCGGAAAGGAGTACGACATCGACTGTCAACTCCTTAGTGTACCGACTCTATAGGATCCTGTACTCGGAATTGGATCAATTGGAAAACTCCTTTTCCAATTATCTTATCTACGCTGGCCAGGGATTTAGAGTACTATCCCATAGGACATTCACTCTCACTTACCGAGAGTGGATGATCCCTTGTTGTCCGCTCAATTGCCTCCATCGGATTTTCCTTGTACCCGATCCATCGTTATATAGGACCATCTAAATTGTGATCCATAAGTCAATGGTCAAAGCATAAGTTCCACCCAACAAGGCATCTTTGGCGACTCAGGTCAAAGGTCCAACCATGCAACCGTGATGATAGAAAACCCTGATAGACAGTTCGGTAAGATACCATTCAGGGTTTCTAATTCGATCGATTCGGTGAACTCATTCAACTAATGAGCACACTGCATGTGTATCTCGGTGTCTCCACACTAATGACCAATGAGATCGGTCGTCCTCATCACATGAGAAGACATCACATACACTAGTCTATCCGGATCCTTGATGTCCCGTCTCAAGTATCCTATGACTAGGAACATTTAGATCAAATACCTCTAGATGATCAATCTCATTATCATGATCTCATCATGATTTAATCATCATTGTATTTGATCAAGGACTTCATTTTTATATTCGCATCTAATAAGAGCTTATAATGAAGATTTGCCTAATTAATTGAATAAGATATTTCTAGAAATGTCGAATCATATCATATATGATTGGCTTGTAGGGCATACATTTCTATCAATCTCCCACTTGCACTAAAGCCAATCACCCATCTGCGGTGATCTATATCGGCTTCCGAGGTGAAGCTCAAACACTCTTTGAGTAAGCATGCTTGATTAGTGGATCTGCAATGTTATTAACGGTAGATACTTTATCTTTAATTATATCTCTATAAGTTGCAATCTCTGCGATTGTATGGTATGGCCAAAGAAGTTCTAAACTTCTGATGAGAGATTGGGTCTGCTGCATTGTTTTCTCAAAACAATGGTACACTTTGAGAGAAAATTGAGACAATTTCATACTTTAGATGAGAATCTTCATCTAGAATACTTTTCAAGTAGTGTGCAACCACCATGTAAACTTGTTTACATATGTTGTAGAATTTCTGATGTTCTATCACATAGAACTCTTTCAACTCCTTTGCACCACCATTATTAGACTTAATATCAAACTTATTTGATTAGAAGCTTGTGTTTGTTAAACTACAAGACTTCAAGTCTTATCCTCCAGTGTATAGAGATACATTCTCAGTGCTTCTTAAGTACCAAATGATATATCTCTAAACTATCCAGTGACTCTCACTTGGATCTTCTTGATGAATGCTCATAACATATAGAGCATTAATCACATCATGTACGTAGCATCATATAAATAATAGACCCTATGACAAAGGCATAAGGGCTCCATTTATGTGATCTCTTTATCTTTCAAGAAGTCTACAAAGACAACACTTCTACGAGATCAACTCCACACCACATAGGTAAGAAACCTATCTTGGAGTTTATCATGTCAAACCCTTTGACTATGGTGACTACGTACATTAACTGGGCATTGATTTTAGATCTATCTCCATAGATCTCAAAACCCAAATTGTGTTTGGAGGATCAATTTGATAGCTAGATTCACTTATGATAACACCTACTACATTCTTAATGAGTAGTATGTCATCAACATAAAATGTCAAGAAAGTAACAACACTC
The DNA here is from genome assembly GCA_036172225.1 of Cryptocoryne crispatula var. balansae. Classification (NCBI taxonomy): domain Eukaryota; kingdom Viridiplantae; phylum Streptophyta; class Magnoliopsida; order Alismatales; family Araceae; genus Cryptocoryne; species Cryptocoryne crispatula. The sequence continues at coordinate 24,817,269 of CM069928.1, forward strand.
CCACTTATCTTGTTGAATACACAAGGCTCCTCTTCGTTCTTAACGAAGTTATAAGATTTAATCTCATTAAACCTTATATATGATCTATGGGAAATTTTACTTCAGTCCATAAATGAACTTAATACACACTCTTCTTGGATGTTATTGAGACTTGATTCCCTATAGTTGTATCATATACACCTATTCCTCAAAATACTTTAGAGGAACACTATCTTAACATCGATTAGCTTATCTCATAATCATAGAGTGTTACAATCAAAATCCGAATGGATTAATCCATGGAATAGGTAAAAGATCTCATCATAGTCAACCATTTGACTTCAATGATATCCTTTTCAACTATTCTCACCTTTGAAGGTATCTACCTTCTAATCCACTCCAATCTATTCTTTAGTGATCCATTTATTCCTTATGGATACTATATCCTTAGGTGGATCTATCAAGTTCTAAACTTGATTAGAATAGATAAAGTTTATATCGGATTTTATTGTCTCTTCCCATTAATGAATCAATATCTCATATTGGTTCTATATAGATCCTAGGATCAATATCCTTATTATCTTATGCCTCATTTCATCTATCAGAGATATGTCTCACATATCTCTTAGGTAGAATGGACACAAGTAAAGACCTATCATTAGTCCGTGTGTAATTATTAACTAGCACCTTAATAGAAGTGTTTTTGGGTTGTGGGACTGGAATATCTTCCATATATACTTTGCTCCCACTATCTTTCTTAAGAATGAACTTTTCCTTTAGAAATATAGTGAGCTTAGCAACACATACCCTTATACATAAGGGTCGTATATTTAATATCCAAAAGTTTCCTTAGGATATTCCACAAGCCAACACTTCATAGTCTTATATTCCAACTTGTTAGAGTTATACTTCTTCACCAGGTCGGACATTCCGAAACCTTAACTTGCTTAAGGTCAAGTTTTAACCCCTTTTCCATATCCTATATGGAATAATCAGAACAGACTTAGAAGGTACCTTTTAAGATCAAGTGGTTATAACGAGTACTTAACCAAAATTAGACAAAGAGGAAATTTGCAAAACTTGTCATTGTTCATAATATGTCTTACATAACATGACTTCTCATTGTAGCTACTCAATTAAGCTAAAATGTGTAAAGAGGTGTCCATTAGATTCTAATATCCTTCAATTATATGTGAATTATGTACTTAAGTATTCCCCTCCTTGATCTCATCAAAGAGTTCTAATACTCTTTCCATTAGTATCTCTACTTCATTCTTAATCTCAAATAATTTCTCAAAGGTCTTAGTTTTGTACTTCATAAAGTACATGTTTCCAAACCTAGAGACATCATCTTTGAAATAATGAAGTAGAAATATTCTTCTTTAGCCTTACTAGATATGGGCTAACATACATCTAAATGTATGAGTTCTAATAACTCATTAACCCATTCTCCATGTCTATATAAAGCTAAAGTGTAGATTGATCTAAATCAACCCATTTCCTCTTAAAAGGAATATTCACACATAACATGAGAGCTAACATATCAAATATGATTAAACAATTCATTAAGCTCCCACTGACAAACACTTTGCCATTCAATCTATTAGAGCATCTATCAATTCCATAGCTTAGAATAAATCAACATTTATTCAAGTAGGAAGTCATATAAAGTCCTTGTAGAAGGATATAATAGCAATATTAATTATTAAGACATCTCCATAAGGCTATTAAAGAATTGCACCTCCCACTAATAATGATGCAACTTTTGCACCATTTCATATGTAGGTCAATATCTTCTTTATTAAGCCTTCATTTACTTGTCATCATCTACAACTCCTTGTAGATATAAGATGCATATACGGTATCTCATACCATCAGATGCATCCATAGTATCTAATATTATGATATACACATATAGTATCTAATACTATTAAGTGTATATTTAAAACAAGTAAGTGCCAATGACTTGGATACATGAAGCTTCTCAAGATCCACCTTTGCATTATATACAAAACACTTTGTACTTCCTCTTCCACTTTTCATCATCATGACAGTGTAAGAATCTTGTCTTATTCTGGCTTTATTATCTTGACCACCTTCTTTTACTATTAACTCTCTCCTATTTTTTTATCTAATGATTTTACTTCTTACTATTGGTCTCACCAACAAGAAGTAATTAAGATGTATTGTTGATCTAAGTTGCCCTTTAGTTAGCTCATCACTATGAGCCATGATGGATCTCATATCCATCTATCCATGTTGTCTCTATAATTATGTCTCATAGAGACTAACATCTAGTTTAAGGCAAACAATGCATCTTGTCTATGAGATAAGATCTTATCTTTCTTTCATATCACTAGATAATTTAGGAGACACCTACTTCTCAAGTAGAATAGTTAATTGGTCAACTATGAGAACAATTCTCTTAGTTACAACTTGATCTAAGAAGTGTGATCCATTAAGCTATATGGCATCTAATATGCCATACTAATGGTGGTTTATTATCGTATTCTATGAGATATAATTTTATCAATATAACATTGCAGATATTCATGAAATTAAGATATGGTCTTTGATCCTAATTTATGCTCCCACTAATTATCGACGAATTTGCATAACCCTCATTATGCAAAGACGGGATATCACGATGAAATCCTAGTGGGGACTAAGACCCTATTAACTTTATGGTGATGACCTTGTGGTAGCACAACAAATCACCCCATACTTAATAGGTAGGCAACTATTGCCGTGCAACTCTTGCAACCCTTAGTCCTTTAGCTTCTAGAGTTATGACCTTGTGGTAGCACAACAAGCCATATACTCTAGTTAGGTCAAACCCGCTTGTTACGTTATGAGAATGGATTCTTCACACAGCCCTTGTGGTAGCACAACAAAGCCATGCAAATGGTCCACCCCAAGGTTCGGCAAATGCCTTAGCCATGATCACCAATCCCTTGCTGAATGAGTCTTGTGGTAGCACAACAAACCCATCCAATTTAAGATTGGCTCATCAAGACCATAACAACGGAAGGCTACGTGAGTCATTCTTAATGTCACACGTTTATCAACCTAATTATGACAAGGAGGGATTTTATTTTAGTCTCATCAATAATATGTGCTAAGTATATATAATACCTTTGGAATATCATATATCTAAGGTATAACCTGTAGCACACATCCACATATCAAATATGCACAAAATCAGGTGATCATGGACTTAACCCTAAGCATGCACCTAAGGCACCCCTATAGGTGCAAATCCTTGCTTCAAATGCTTCAGTTGGCATGCTCCCACTTTAGAAGGGTGCTTCCCCAAGTGGTCCCACTCTCCAACCTCCCACGAAGCGGCTTCTAACTCTTACAAGCGGCTTAAGGGTATGCAGACCCCACAAATGTACATAACTCAATAAGAAACCTTGGTTTTAACCAAGGGGAGTACATTAATGGAGGGAGGTAGAATGAACAGTCAGATTGATTAGAGAGAGAGGAGGCACCCGCAGGCCCCATTTAATAACATAACCAACATAATTAAAAGCAATCACAAGCCAAGCACAATTAAGTCCATGATCACCTCTATACACACACTAACATTCATCACATGAACATAGAGCGCATACGTGATAATTATATGAGATATATCATATATATCAGCATAAAATTATATATAATTTAATTTGAAATTCTCAATTTCATGTATGTCGAATTTTCATGAAATAAATAACATGAAAATAACATGACAACAACATATAAAAAATTCATATGAAATGAACATACAAAACTAAACTATTTAGAACATTCATGCATTCCCAATACTGTGCAAGGTCAAAAATTAATGTCTCAATTTATATTCTGTAAAATCTCATTTTACAGAATTAATTAAGACACTAATAATTTAAGTTAAACCTTTAAAACAATTTTAAAGTTTAACCATGAGTGAATCTATGTAAATAGAACTAAACATCATATAACATGTCATTAAACACTTTAAAACATGTTAAATAATATTATAGATTTTTTAAGAATTTTTTTGGAATTTTATGGAAATTTTTCGGAATTTTCTATGATTTTAAACACTTTAAAATCATTAAATATAGTGTCCGGCGCAATGCACCGCGTGCTCCGGCGCACTGCGCCACGCCGGCGAGCGCCTGTGTGCGCCCTGGCGTGCGCCAGTCCTTTAGCGGGTGTGCGCCGACCGTCGGTGCGCCGTCGCGTACGCCGACCGACTGCGCGTAATAGCACTGTTCATCCGGGAGAAAATCCATCCTATAGAATCGGATTTATCTCCTTATCCCGGACTCCGAAAAATCCAAAAAAATATGCGTTAGAATCCTTATCAAATAAGGAATCCAAAACAGTCGGCCTAAAATCCAGGAAAAATCTAAATCGACCGAAAAATGAGGAGGAAGAGGCGGCGGTCACCCAAATTCCGTAGCAGAAATCTCAATTTTGTAACGAGGATAACTCCTTATCCAGGAATCCAAATATTCTCCAAAAATACAATTTAGAATACTCATCATATGAAGTTTCCAAATATGTATATATCCCTTCATAGAAAAATTCTCTATCAACGGCAAATCAGGAAGAAACAAGTCGGCGCCGCCAGATTCCGCAAAACCCTAGTTCGTCGGAAAACTCAAAAATTCTCATCCTCCGCCGTCATTCAAAGCTGGATATCAAACGTAAAGGCTAGGTAACCATATTACCCATCTTATAAACCTTTTAAAAGTCTCAATTTCTTTTGTGGACGGAGATTTCACAAAATCCCCAAATCCGGGTGTCGGTTCGGGCATGACAGAAACACCAACTATTGATGCTTCTCCCGAACACTAAAGATATCCAAACTTCTAACAGTTTATGGAGTTGGAAAGCCCTGTATCACGAGATTCTACCAAAGTCAATAAATATTTTACCTGAGTCATACACATAATATGGTGGCCTCGTCAAAACAGACGTTTGCACAGATTCGGGAACACATAAATAACATGAAATAATGTCGATTCGACGTCGGTTTTGACCGAGACATGAACAGGGCTCTGATACCACTGTAAGGAATCGTCCATTAAAATTTGGTGCAGCGGAAGCGACGATTCCTATGGGTTCCTTTAGAATCTGTCTCAATCAGAACGGAACGACGAAAACCGAAAACCGATCAAATCGGGTTCAAATATACCTGATAGGGATTCATATAATCCCATGGAGAGGAAGGAGATGAGCTTCTCAAGCTCTTCAAACCGTTCAAGTGTCCGGTCTCCAGCAGTATCCACACGAACTTCATCCACAGCAGGTTCTCCCTTCGTGCCGGCCTCGAGAACTCTTCCCGAACGGAGCTCCATCGACCATGGACACCTTCTAGAGATACGAGGAGGTAGGGAGGAGACTTGGGACGTGGTTTTCACCCTTGGCTTGATGAGGTTTGGCTGAAACCATTAGTATTTATAGAGAATTATGGAATTTTTCATAAAAACCCAAAATCTCTATAAATTACGTCCTTGCCCTTATACTTGTGGATAAGTCCTTTTGTGTGTGACCCACTAGGCCCAATAACCTATTTGGTTGAGGCCTAAATAAAATAGAACAATTCTATTTAATTTTAATTAAATCCGTTATCCGATAACAGATTAATCGGCCTACCGATCATGAAGGGTACAAGCCACATCCCATGATCCCGAATGGCTATGGGGATAATTTCATCTCCATTGAGCCTTTCCATCATCAGTTACCACATGGATATAAACCCTCATCCATCCAATGTCCCGGTCGGAAAGGAGTACGGCATCGACTGTCAACTCCTTAGTGTACCGACTCTATAGGATCCTGTACTCGGAATTGGATCAATTGGAACACCCCTTTTCCAATTATCCTACCTCCCCTGGCCAGGGATTTAGAGTCCTATCCCATAGGACATTCACTCTCACTTACCGAGAGTGGATGATCCCTTGTTGTCCGCTCAATTGCCTCCATCGGATTTTCCTTGTACCCGATCCATCGCTATATAGGACCATCTAAATTGTGATCCATAAGTCAATGGTCAAAGCACAAGTTCCACCCAACAAGGCATCTTTGGCGACTCGGAGTCAAAGTTCCAACCATGCAAGTGATGATAGAAAACCACGATAGACGGTTCGGTAAGATACCATTCGGGGTTTCTAATTCGGTCGATTCGGTGAACTCATTCAACTAATGAGCACTTTTGCATATGTATCTCAGTGTCTCCACACTAATGACCAATGAGATCGGTCGTCCTCATCACATGAGAAGACATCACATACACTAGTCTATCCGGATCCTTGATGTCCTGTCTCAAGTATCCTATGACTAGGAACATTTAGATCAAATACCTCTAGATGATCAATCTCATTATCATGATCTCATCATGATTTAATCATCATTGTATTTGATCAAGGACTTCATTATTATATTCGCATCTAATAAGAGCTTATAATGAAGATTTGCCTAATTAATTGAATAAGATATTTCTAGAAATGTCGAATCATATCATATATGATTGGCTTGTAGGGCATACATTTCTATCAAAGATAACCAAGATATAAGTGTTTGACCATACTGTAACACTTCTAGATATAAAGATGATCCTAAAAATAAAAATAAAAAATAGCACAAAAAGTTTTACATTATTTTTCATTAAGAGATAGATTGCGTCCTCTATTCATATCATTCATTACGGCTAAGTGGATGACATAGCATAGCCAACCATGGTCATACCAGTTGGTTGGTGAAATGAGTCATCCTACTAATTCTCTAGCTTAGAAATGAGTAGATGAACTTTATCTAGATTTTGCGTTAGAGAAACGCAATGTTCAACTTGGATTAGCTCCAGATGGCTTCAATCCATTTTGTAACATGTCTTCAAAGTATAGTATGTGGCCTATTATAACAATGGTATATGACTTACCACCATGGATGTGTATGAAAGCCACATACACAATGATATCAAAGTTAATACCCAGTCCAAGAGCTCCAAGAAATGATACCGATGTATTCCTATAACCATTGGTAGAAGAGTTAAAAAAATTATGAAAGATTGGATTGGAGACTTATGACGCAACATAGAATGATGTTTATGTGATGAGAGTCATACTTTTGAGTATGATAAATGATTTTGTAGGATGTGTTAATTTATCTGGATGGTAATAAGAAAACACATTCCATTCGACTTACTCATAGTCGGAAACAATGTTACTTAGGTAATCGTCGATTTCTACCAGTAGCACATCGGTGGAGAAAGAACCAATACAAGCATCTTTTTTATGATCGACAGTGTCAGAAGGGAACACCAAAGATGCTTACAGGATATAAGATACAGAGTCAACAAAAACAGATGGATGTTATTAATTAAAAAAGCCATTTAAAAAGGACTTGAAAAATTTAAGGAAGAATTTGTCAAAGAACAAAAATTGGAAGAAGATGAGTATAGTTTTTCAAAATCTTTCATATTGGCCATTTCTAATCATTTAGCACCATTTGGATGTCATGCGCATTGAAAAGAATGTGTGTGATAATATATTAGATATTTTTAACTTATCAGGAACCGATAAGGACAACATTAACTCAAAGAAAGATTTAGTAGATGTAAAGATTTGTCCAAAGTTACATTCATACTAGGGTTCACCAAGGTTTCCTGATGCAGTTTACAAGCTTAGCAACGAACAAAAGTCTAGAATACTTGATTTAATTAAGAATATTTAAGTGCTAGATGGTTATTCCTCAAATTTTAGTAGATGCATAGATGTAAGTAGAAGAATAATTAGCAGGTTAAAAAGTCATGACTGCTATGTCATGATGCAAATGATTATTCCTTTTCTATTTCAAGGGATAGTATCAAAGGATGTACTTAGTTCCATTGTAAACTTATGCCAATTTTTAAGATCATTTGTGCAAAGGTCTTAGATAGTAACATTTTGAGACATTGGGAGTCTAAGATTGTGATGACATTGTGCAAGTTGAAACAAAATTTTCCACCATCATTTTTTGATGTCATGGTCCACCTAGTAGTGCATTTGGCTTATAAGGCCAGAATATCTAGCCCAGTTCAATACCGATGAATGTATCTGACTGAAAGATATTTAAGGAGGCTAAAAGATTATGTTGGTAAAGGTTAAGAGTTGAAGGTTCGAGTGCCCAGGGCTACTTGGTTGAGTAGTGTACATAGTTTATTTCAACATATATGAAGGATACAAGTGAATATGGTAGAGATCGAAATTATGATGGTGATCTATATGAAGATGATCTTGATGATGGTTCTACATTCAAACCAATTGGTCGACCATTGAAATGTAGGTGTATGCCCAAAATTTTGATGAAAAGAGAACAAGAGTTAATCCATACATATGTGTTGAATCAAAATGAAGATATAGATTATTTTTGTTAAGGTCATAGAGATACTCTTAATAATGGATCAACTATGGAAGAAAACCTCTTGGTGTGGTTTTTAGATCACACATTTTGGAGTTAAAGAATATAGGTTCTTATAGGTACACGAAGGAGATCGAGATTTTATCACTTAATCCATCTAGATTTGCATCATCATTATCTGGATATATATACAATGGATTTAGATTTCAAACAATGAATTCAGATTTAAACAAAAATTAACTCAACTAACTCAACTATGTGGTGTTATTATCAAGGACTGTCTCTGGCCTGGTTATGATAGATATTATGAACGGATATTAGATGTACTTAAGATATCTTTCGATAAAAATAGTCATTTGATAGTTTTTGAATGTGAATAATAAAAATTGAGGTTTCTAAACTTAATGACAATGGTTTTATACCATCATACACACAAAGAAGATTACATAATGATAAACCATTTGCACTAACATGTCAAGTAGAACAAGTATTTTACATTGATGACAACTCAAATAAGGGATGGATTTTACCAGTAAGATCTTTACCTTGTAACTAATATAACATTACTGAAAATGAGAGTGACAATGAATTAAAACTATATTAAGAATAACTTGTTACCGTACCTATAACCTTTGGTGTAACTGATGAAGAGGTAAAACTCCAAGCAACAAATACATTACATGTAGAGATTTGACAATATAAATCACCCAATCCTATGTTGATTTGTCAATCCAATGCCTATTTGCTTGGGAAAATTGACATTCGATCGGCCAGTTTGGATGGGTCAAATCAACATCCGATCAAGCAAAACAAACTCAAACACCTAATACAAGGCTAATTTTACCATCAAAACTAGTGGGGCAAATCAACATCCGATTGGGGAAAAATCCAAACACCCAATCCGAGGCCAATTGGCCCCATCTAAATTGATCACGTGTTTGGATGAGGCAAATCAACATCCATCAGGGAAAAAAAACCAAACACCCAATCGGATGCTAATTAGCCCCATCCAAATTGGCCATGGGTTTGAATGGGTCAAATCAACATCTGATCGGGCAAGAAAAACCCAAACACCCAATTTGAGGCCAATTTGCCCCATCTAAATCGATCACGAGTTTGGATGAGGCAAATTGACATCCATCGGGTAGAAAAAAACCCAATCACCCAATTAGATGCCATTTAGCCCCATCCAACTCAGCTATGGGTTTGAGTGGGTCAAATTGACATCCGATCGGGCAAAAAATAAACCCAAACACCTAATCCAAGCTGATTTACCACATCCAAACTTGTCATGGGTTGGATGGGGAAAATCGACATCTGGTTGGGGAAAGATCTAAACATCCAATCAGATGTCGATTAGCTCCATCCTGATAGAAATGTATGCCCTACAAGCCAATCATATATGATATGATTCGACATTTCTAAGAATATCTCATTCAATTAAATAGGCAAAACTTCGTTACTAGCTTTTATTAGAAGCGTATATCGTAATGGAGTCCTTAATCACATGCAATGATGATTGAATCATGATGAGATCATGATAATGAGATCGATCATCTAGAGGTATGTGATCTAAATGTTCCTAGTCATAGGATCCTTGAGACAGGACATCAAGAATCCGGATAGACTAGTGTGTGTGATGTCTTCTCATATGATGAGAATGACCGATCTCATTGGTCATCAGTGTGGGGACACTGAGATACACACACAAAGTGCTAAGGAATGAGTTCACTGAACTGACCAAGTTAGAAAAACCTGATCGGTATCTTACCGAACTGCCTATCAGGTTATTCTTACATCTCAATAGCACGGTTGGAACTTTGACCTGAGCCGCCAAAGATGTCTTGCCAGGCGTACTATGTACTTTGACTATTGACTGATGGATCACTTAGTATTGTGGTCCTATATAGTTAATGGATTGGGTATATGGGAAACCTGGTGGAGGCAATTGAGCGGAAAATAGGGGATCGTTCACTCTCGGTAGGAGAGAGAGAATGTCCTATGGATAGTACTCTAAATCCTTGGCCAAGGTAGATAGGATAATTGGAAAAGGAGTTTTCCGATGATCCATTCCCGAGTACAAGATTTCATAGTGTCGGAATACTTAGGGGTTGACAGTCAGTGCCGAACCCCTAACCGACCGGGACATTGTATGAACGAGGATTTAAATCCGTGTGGTAATTGATGATGGAAAGGCTCAATGGATGTTATTTAACTCCCCAAAGTCATTTGGGATCATAGGATGTGGCTTGTACCCTTTATGATCAGAAAGCCGTAAAACTATTATCGGATAATGAAGCTTTTGATTTAATTTAAAGGAATTGTTCTTTTAAATTAATTAAGGCTTCGACCAAATTGACTATTGGGCCTAGTGGGTCACACACAATAGATCTGGTCAATGAGATGAGGGCATGGACGCAATTTTATAGAAGTTTTGGGTTTTTGTGAAAAATTCCATCTTCTATATATAAATGGCTTATGAAGCCAAACCCTAACAAGCCATAGGGCTGGAGCACGTCCCAAGCCTCCTCTCTCCCTCCTCTTCTCTAGAAGGCGATCTCCCATGGTCAAGCTTGGATCTGGAAGGTTTCTGGAGGCCCGAAGGAAGAGAGAACTCGTCTATTGAAGCAGATCGTGTGGATACCGCTAGAGACCGGACACTTGAACGGTTTTCAGCAAGGAGGAACGTTCTCTCTTCATCCATGGTGAGGGATTTGAGAAATCCCATGAGGTACTCTCGTTCTACTTCATATTCAGTTCCCGGTTTTACTCGTTCGGCATCGATCAAGGCAAAGATCGTGGTTTTATGGAATCAAAATTTTTCCGCTGTCATGTATTGATTCCTTACAGTGGTATCAGAGCCCGGTTGAAGCCTTGGTCGAAGTTGAATCGAAATTGGCTTGATTTCATGTGATTTCTTGCTTTCCCGAAACTGCATACAGAGCTGTTTTGATTTGATCACCACAGTTTTTATGAGATACAAAACTGTGTATGGTTTGATTCATTGGATTATCGTGGATAATATCTTTCTAATGCCGCAAACTTCATGAATTTTGGCCATCCGGAGAGTCCGGAATGAGTTCGGAAAGTTGCTAAGATGATCATCTCCGAAAATCCGGCCGAAATTGGGGGAGTTGATGAACTTACCTATTTGGACTCAAATACCTCTGTCTAATGACGTAGGAAGATAGGAAATTAAGTTTCCTAGAGTTTCCATGAGTTATTGGACACTAAACGGCTCTTGGAGGTGCCGTATTTGAGAGGTATTTGCGGTTTGGTTTAATTACGGCCGTGGCAACTTCCTCCAGAAACTGCGCGTTGGATAAAATTTTTCATGAGATAAAAATTCTATATGTAGAATACTTATTGTTCAAGGATTTCAACGCATATTTTTTCGGATTTTTTTGACTCCTTTTGACCCCCCAAATAAGACCCGAAAGTCGGCGCTTTTCTAGGGTTTTCGGGTGCTACAGTGTCGCCCCGCCCTTATCGGGCGGAGAAGACGAGTCCGGATTGGATCCGGACTCAATTGCGCGCGGGGGTACGTGGAGGACTCGGCAGCCGCCCCGGGCTGGGGCACGCGGCCGCGCGCCGCGTGAGCCCGGGGACGCGCGGCGGCGCACGCGCGCGCGGCGCCGAAGCTCCCGCGCACCCGCACGGGGGTACGTGGCCGGCGCCCACTGGCCGGCGCAATGCGCCGCAGTTGTTTATATTCCGAAAATGATTTTAAATTGTTTAAAATTCATTTTTGATCCGAATAATTGCCATAAAATTCCAGAAAAATTATGAAAAATTTTAGAATTTATTTAATGAGTTATTAAAGTGTTTAATGACTTATTAAATAGAGTTTTGCTATTTTGTCATTGAATTCTATTATTTTGATTTTGAAATTGTTTTAAGATCAAAATTAATGAAATTAATGATTATATAAGTTCTGAGAAATTATTTAATAGGTTTTTAAAATGTTTATGAACTTGTTAAATAGTTTTGGACTTTGGTTGCCATAGAATCACTTTATAAATGATTTTAAAATTGTTTTAAAATATTTATTGATTAAATTAGTGTTCAAATAAATTCTGAAAAATGTGATTTTGAAGAATTATGATTTGGACATTAATTTAATGCTCTTAGAAGTTTTGGAAAAGCATGAATCATTCTGAATATTTTATATTGCTTGTCTTATGCATGTAAATTGTTTATATGTGCATTTCATGTTATTTATTTTATGAAAATTCGACAAGCATGAAATTTGGAATTTCAAAATTACAGTATATAATTTTATGATGGTATATATGATATATCTCATATAATTATCACGTATGCGCTCTATGTTCATGTGATGAATGTTGGTGTGTGTATGGAGGTGATCATGGACTTAAATATGCTTTGCTTTTGATTGCTTGGTTAATTAAGTTGGTTATGCTATTAAATGGGGCCTGCGTATGCCTCCTCTCCCTCTATACAATCTTATTGTACATTCTACCTCCCCCCATTTGTGTACTCCCCTTGGTTAAAACCAAGGTTTCTTATTATGAGTTGTACATTTGTGGGTCTATGTACCCTTTAGTCGTCATTGTAATGGTTAGAAGCCGGCTCGTGGTAGAATGGAGAGCGGGACCACTTGGAGAAGCACCCTTCTGAAGTGGGAGCATGCCAACTCAAGCTTCTGAAGCAAGGAATTTCACCTATCGGGGTGCCTTAGGTGTATGCTTAGGGTTAAGTCCATGATCACCTATGTTTTAATGCATATTTGATATGTGGTGTGCTATCTTGTTTATACCTTAAATATATGATATTCCAAAGGTATATTAATATTTATATGTAGCACCTATGTTGATGAGACTAAAATAAAATCCCTCCTCGTTCTAATTAGGTCGATAAACGTGAGACATTAAGAATGACTCACGTAGCCTTCCGTTGTTATGGTCTTGATGAGCCAATCTTAGATTGGATGGGTTTGTTGTGTTTCCCACAAGACTCATTCAAGAAGGGATTGGTGATCATGGCTAAGGCATTTGCCGAACTTTGGGGTGGACCATTGCATGGCCTTGTTGTGTTTCCTACAAGGGCTATGTTAAGAATCCATTCTCATAACGTAACAAGCGGATTTGACCTAACTCGGAGTATATGTCTTGTTGTGTTTCCCAAGGTTATAACTCAGAGGCTTTTGAATGACTAAGAATTGCATGAGTTCCAATTGGTAAAAGTTACCTACCTATTAAGTATGGGATGACTTGTTGTGTTTCCCACAAGGTTATCACCATAAAGTTAGTAGGATCTTGGTCCCCACTAGGATGTTATCGTGATATCCCGTCTTTGCATAATGAGGGTTATGCAAATTCGTCGAAAAGTTAGTGGGAGTATAAATTAGGATGAAAGACCATATCTTAATTTTAAAGAATGTTTGTAATGTTAATATAATTATATCTCTGTTGTAGAATATTATAAACCACCATTAATCTAGCATGCTAGATGCTAAGTATTTTAATGGCTCACACTTCTTATATCGGTTTAGGACTAAGAGAATAGTTCTCATAGTTGACCTATTGACTATCCTACTTGAGAAGTAAGTATCTCCTACACTATCTAATGATGTGAGAGAAGATAAGAACTTATCTCATTGAAAAGATGTATTAATTACCTTATATCAGATGTTAGCCTCTATCAAATAAAATTAGTAGTGGCAACATGGATAGATGGATATGATATCCATCATGGCTCATGGTGATGAGCTAATTAAAGGCGATGAAGAATGATACATCTTGAATACTTCTTATTGGTAAGACCAATAAAAAGAAGTAAGATCATTAGATAGAGATAGATGGTGATAGTTAAAAGTCAAAGAAGTGGGTCAAGATATTATAACCCAAATTTGACATAGCATTCCTCTACTATCATGATGATGGTAAGTAGAAGAAGAAGTGCAAAGTGTATTGCACATAATGCAAAGGTGGAGCTTGAGAAGCTCCATGTATCTATGTCATTATATTTACTTGTCTTATATACACATTTGATAGTATAAGATACTATATATGTGTATTCTAGTATAAGATACTAGGGGTGCATATAATAGTATGAGATACCAGATATGCATCATATATCTACAAAGAGTTGTAGATAATAGCAAGTAAATGAAGGTTTAAAGAAGATTGTTGACCTACATATGAAATGGTACAAAATGTTGCATCATTACTAGTGGGAGATACAAATTTTCTATAGCCTTCTAGAGTTGTCTTAATTACCCTTCTAAAATAATATTGTTTTATTTCCTAGTTGAATAAATGGAGATTTATTCTATGGTATGAAAATGATAACTGAAAGTAAAGTGTTTACCGGTAGGGAGCATAATAAAGAGTTTATTTATATAAGATATGTATGCTCTTATAATATGTGTGAAAAATCCTCATTAGGCGAAGTAGATTGATATTGATCAATCTATTGTTTAATAGTACGGTCATATTTATAAGAGAAGACTTAAGGAGTACTATTCGGATAGTAACATATAGGTAAATGATTTAGAATCATTAACTATATGTAAGTCTTATCTTATTAAGCAAAATGACCAACTCTTCATTTGTTAGACATGGAGAGAGGGCTAATGAGTTTATAGAACTCATGCATCTAGATGCATGTTAGCCCATATCTATTAAAGATAGAGGATAATATTTCAACTTCATTAATTTTCAAAGATGACTTCTCTAGGTATGGACATATGTACTTTATGAAGTACAAATCCAAAACCTTTGAGAAATTATTTGAGATTAAGAATGAAGAGGAAATATTAATGAAAAAGGTATTAGAACTCTTTGATGAGATCAAAGAGGGGATACTTAAGTAATAATTCACATATAAAGGAATGATAGTATAATCTAATTTTGATGGACACCTCTTATACATTTTAGCTTAATTGAGCAGCTAAAATGAGAAGCCATATTGTGTATGACA
The DNA here is from genome assembly GCA_036172225.1 of Cryptocoryne crispatula var. balansae. Lineage (NCBI taxonomy): Eukaryota > Viridiplantae > Streptophyta > Magnoliopsida > Alismatales > Araceae > Cryptocoryne > Cryptocoryne crispatula. The sequence continues at coordinate 24,832,569 of CM069928.1, forward strand.
TAATATGGACATTGACAATCTTTGCAAAATTCTTCTTTGTCTGTTTAGGGGTTAGCACTCAATATAGACATTTGATCTTAAATCGGTACTTTTCAAGTCTATTCCAATTATTCCATATTAGATATGGAAAGGGATTAAAGCTTGACCTTAAGCAAGTTAAGGTTTCGTAATGTACGTCTTGGTAAAGAAGTATAACCCTATCAAGTTGGAATATAAGACTACAAAGTGTTGGTTTGGGATATCCTAAGGAAACTTAAGGATATTAATGCCTCCCTTAGGGAGAAGGGTATGAGTTGCTCATCTCTCCATATTTCTAGAGGAAGAGTCCCTCCTTTAGAAAGACAGTGGGAGCAAGGTATAAATGGAAGGTGTTCTAGTCCCACAATCCATGGACACTTTTATTAAGGTACTAGTTTATATTTACACAAGGATAAATCATAGATCTTTTCTTATGTCCAATCAACCTAAGAGATATGTGAGACATATCTTTGATGGAAGAAATGTGACATAAGATAAAAGGATAATGATCCTAAGATTTATATTGAAGCAATATGAGATATTGATTCAAAATGGGAAGAAACAATAAAATCCGATATAAACTCTATTCTATTCTAATCAAGTTCGAACTTGATTGATCCACCTAAGGATTTAGTATCTATAGGTACAAATGGATCCCTAAAGAATAGATTGAAGTCTATTAGAAGGTAGAGACCTTCAAAGTAAGGATAGTTAAAAGGGATATCATTTATGTCAAATAGTTGACTATGATAAGACCTTTTACCTATGCCATGGAATTAATCCATTCGGATTTGATTGTTACACACTATGACTATAGGATATGTCAAATGGATGTTAAGATAGTGTTTCTCTATGTTATTTTGAGAAATAGGTGTATATGATACAACCTTTGGAATCAAGTTCCAAAACATCCAAATAGTGTGTGCATAAGGTCCATTTATGGACTCAAGTAAAACTTCCCATAGATGGTAGATAAGGTTTAATGAGATTAAATCTTATGACTTCATTGAGAATGAAGATATGCCTTGTGTTTTCATATAAGATAAGTGGGAGTGCTATTATCTTCTTGACATGATATATGCATGACATACTACTCATTGAGAATGAAGTAAGTATGTTATCATAAGTGAGCCTAGTTATCAATTCATCCTCCAAACTTAATATGGGTTTTAAGATCTATGGAGATAGATCTAAAAGGTTTCTTGGCCTTACCCAATTCATGTGCATAAAAACCATAGTCAAAGAGTTTGACATGGAAAACTCCAAGATAGGTTTCTTACCTATGAAGTGTGGAGTTGATTTCTTTAAAGAGATGTCTTTGTAGACTTCTTGAGAGATAAAGAGGTCACATTAGTTTAGCCCTTATGCTTTTGCAATAGGACCTATCACATTTGTGATGCTATGCACATGACTTCATTAATGCTCTAAGTGTTATGAGCATTCATCAAGTAAATCCTTGTGAGAGTCACAGGATAATTAAGAGATGTGTCCTTGAGTACTTGAGAAGCACTATGGATATATCTCTAATGTATGGAGGATAAGACTTGAAGTCTTGTAGTTTTATGAACACAAGCTTCTAATCAGATAAGTCTGATAATAAGTCAATATAATGGTGGTGCAATGAACTGAAGAGTTCCATGCAAGAGAACACTTGCTAATTCTACAACTAATCTAAAGTAGATTGAATAATGACCGTATATTGTTTGAGAAGCCAGTAGATGAAGTTGTTCATCTAGCTTATGGGATTGTCCCAATTTTCACTGAAAGTATATTGTTTTGAGAAAACAATGGGGTAGAACCAAAGTCTCATTGGAAGTTTTAAACTTCTATGGCAATACCATAGAATCAGAGAGAATGCAGTTGATAGAGATATAATTAAAGATAGAGTATCTTCCGTTAATAACATTACAGATCCACTAACTAAAGCAGATACTCAAAGAGTGTTTGAGCTTCACCTTGAGCCGATAGAGATCGACCAAGTGGGGTGATTGGCTTTAGTGCAAGTGGGAGATTGATAGAAATGTATGCCCTACAAGCCAATCATATATGATATGATTCGACATTTCTAAGAATATCTCATTCAATTAAATAGGCAAAACTTCGTTACTAGCTTTTATTAGAAGCGTATATCGTAATGAAGTCCTTAATCACATGCAATGATGATTGAATCATGATGAGATCATGATAATGAGATCGATCATCTAGAGGTATGTGATCTAAATGTTCCTAGTCAAAGTACACTAGTCATAGGATATCAAGAATCCGGATAGACTAGTGTGTGTGATGTCTTCTCATATGATGAGAATGACCGATCTCATTGGTCATCAGTGTGGGGACACTGAGATACACACACAGGTGCTCATTAGTGGAATGAGTTCACTGAACTCGACCAATTTAGGAAAACCTCGATCGGTATCTTACCGAACTGCCTCATCGTTCTTACATCTCAATAGCACGGTTGGATCTTTGACCCGAGTCGCCAAAGATGTCTTGCCAAAGCGTACTATGTACTTTGACTATTGATCGATAGATCACTTAGTATTGTGGTCCTATATAGTTAATGGATTGGGTATATGGAAACTCCTTGGAGGCAATTGAGCGGACAATAGGGGATCGTTCACTCTCGGTAGGAGAGAGAGAATGTCCTATGGATAGTACTCTAAATCCTTGGCCAAGGTAGATAGGATAATTGGAAAAAGAGTTTTCCAGTTGATCCATTCCTGAGTACAAGATTTCATAGTGTCGGAATACTTAGGGGTTGACAGTCAGTGCCGAACCCCTAACCGACCGGGACATTGTATGAACGAGGATTTAAATCCGTGTGGTAATTGATGATGGAAAGGCTCAATGGATGTTATTTAACTCCCCAAAGTCATTTGGGATCATAGGATGTGGCTTGTACCCTTTATGATCAGAAGCCGTAAAATCAAGTATCGGATAACGGTTTTGATTTAATTTAAAGGAATTGTTCTTTTAAATTAATTAAGGCTTCGACCAAATTGACTATTGGGCCTAGTGGGTCACACACAATAGATCTGGTCAATAAGATGAGGGCATGGACGCAATTTTATAGAAGTTTTGGGTTTTGTGAAAAATTCCATCTTCTATATATAAATGGCTTATGAAGCCAAACCCTAACAAGCCATAGGGCTAGAGAACGTCCCCACCCTCCTCTCTTCCCCCTCTGTCCTCTAGAAGGAGATCTCCCATGGTCAAGCTTGGATCTCGGAAGGTTTCTGGAGGCCCGAAGGAAGAGAGAACTCGTCTATTGAAGCAGATCGTGTGGATACCGCTAGAGACCGGACACTTGAACGGTTTTCAGCAAGGAGGAACGTTCTCTCTTCATCCATGGTGAGGGATTTGAGAAATCCCATGAGGTACTCTCGTTCTACTTCATATTCAGTTCCCGGTTTTACTCGTTCGGCATCGATCAAGGCAAAGATCGTGGTTTTATGGAATCAAAATTTTTCCGCTGTCATGTATTGATTCCTTACACATCCAAACTGGCCACAGGTTTGGATGGGTCTAATTGATATCCGATCGGCCAAAACAACCTAAACATCCAATCTGAGGCTGATTTGCCCCATCCAAACTGGTCACAGGTTTGGATGGAGAAAATCAGCATCTGATTGGAGAAAAAAATCCAAACACCTAATCCAAGGCCAATTTTCCCCATCCAAACCTGTCACGGATTTGGATGGGGCAAATTAGCATATGATTGGGGATAAAAACCCAAACACCCAATCTGAGGCCGATTTGTCCCATCCAAATCAGTCATGGATTTGGATGGGGCAAATTAGCATATGATTGGGGATAAAAACCCAAACACCCAATCTGAGACTAATTTGCTCCATCCAAATTGATCATGGGTTTGGATGGGGTAAATTGGCATCCGATCTGGCAAAAAAACCCAAATACTCAACCGTATGTTGATTGCCCCATCCAACATCCAAACCACCCATGGGTTTGGATGGGTCAAATTGACATCTAATCAGGCCAAGAAACCCAAACACCCAATTTGAGGCCAATTTTCCCCATCCAAACCGGTCACGGGTTTAGACAGGGCAAATTGGCATCTGATTGTGGATGGAGCAAATCGACATCTGATCAGGCAAAAAAAAATCAAACACCCAATTGGATGCCAATTAGCCTTATCCAAACCTACCACTAGTTTTGATAGGTCAAATCGACATCCAATCAGACAAAAAAAACCCAAACACACAATCTGTGATCGATTTGGATGGGGTAAATTGGCATTCAATTGAGAAAAAAAACCCAAACACTCAATCGGATGCGAATTAGCTCCATCCAAACTAGCCACAAGTTGGATAGGTCAAATCAACATCCAATCAGGTAAAAAAACCAAAACACCCAATCTGTGGCTCATTTGCCCCCATCCAAATTGATCATGGGTTTGGATGGGGAAAATCGACATCTGATTGAAAAAAATACCCAAACATCTAATCAGATGTCAAATAGCCCCATCTAAACTGGCCACGGGTTTGGATGGGTCTAATCGACATCCGATCGGACAAAAAAGCCCAAACACCCAATCCAAGGCCAATTTGCCCCATCCAAATCGGCCATGGGTTTAGATGGGTCAAATCGACATCCAATCGGGCAAAAAAACCCAAACACCCAATCTAAGGTCGATTTGCCCCATCCAAACCTGTACGGGTTTAGATGGGGCAAATCAGCCTCAGATTGGGTGCTTTGGTTTTCTTTGCCTAATTGATGTCATCATAGGTTTGGATGGGACAAATCAGCATCTGATTGGGAAAACACCCAAACACCCAATCAAATGTCAATTAGCCCCATCCAAACCAGCCACAGGTTTGGATGGATCAAATCAACATCCAATCAGACAAAAAAACCTAAACACCCATTCCGAGGTCGATTTGCCCCATCCAAACCAGTCACGAGTTTGGATAGGGCAAATTGGCATCTTATTGGGGAGAAAACCCAATCAACCAATCATAGCCTGATCTAATTGATTCAACTAAAATTGTAGCCCATTATTCTATGATAGATGACAGGTTTCAACAAAAGCCATAAGACATCTCAGGAAGCTATAGCATCTCAAGGTGGTGGTTCACATAGTCATGTAGGTCAATTTCAAGTGTCCAGAGATCGACCTCAATCTACTCCTTCTGGCACCAGGGGTGTTACTTCATAGCCAGCTTTGGAGGCACCCCATAAGTTTGGTCCATCTCAAGCTCCACCTTCCCAGCATATTTCAGTGACACCTACGGATGGAAATAGTCCATCTACATATGCATTAGATAAATATTTCACTATATCTAATTATTTCAATTGTCTAACACATATTCATTTTCTAAATCGATTTGTTAATTTATGTTTAACTAGATACATATGCTCGATGTGGGAGAGGTCCAACTAAAGCAATGAATATGCAAACTCTGGGACCTAATGACTCCTTCAACGTCAAGTTAGTAGGTGGCTTGAGTGTGGGATCCCTGGTCAGTAGTTTACTCCTACCTTGAAGTATGCAACAAAGTACATTGCAATTTATGAGAATAAAATTACATTAGCCTCCTGCAAGAAAAGAAAGATGTCATTTTTCATGATCTTAAGGTAACATTGATATTTGTACTCTTAATTGAATTTTGTTGTCATGATTCTCATCATTGTTATATGTACGTAGCAACACTTCACATTTGAGCAATCATTTGGAAAAGAAAGTAAATTTCAAATTGCTAGTAATGGAAGTATTCAACGATTTCATGTTTTTGCTAATAATGTTTGTGTTCAGTATTTTTTAGAATGGTCATTGGAGGAGTCTCTTATCAATGTTTCTTTACAATGCAATGAGAAACAATGGTATCATATGTGCAATGTATGGGATCAAGATGAAGCAAGGGTAAAAAAAATTTAAATTTATATGATTTTGTTTATTTTAATATTGTTGGTGTTTATTAATGAAATCTTTGTGTATATATTTATAAGCATTGAGTGAAATAAATCAAAAGAATAGAAAAAAGTTAACAATGCAACATAGAATAGGAAGAACAAACATACACAAGTTAAAGAAAGATTTTGTAAGTATCAAAAATTATTATTTTTTATCAGTTTGTTGAGGCTTCATACATTCTAAAATTCTTATTTCTTTTGGACAAGTACAAAAAGAAGGATGCCCCCTACTCATGCTAAGCTATTCCAGATAACCCAACTATAAGCACCCGAAACGGGATCCGTAGATCTCCCTTTTCCGGCCCCTACGCTTTCTTTGGAGACTTGGTAGATGGGATGTTAGTATTTGTGGTCGCGAAAAGCCAAAGGATCCAAAATATAGTAGAAAGAAATAAAAATGAAGAATGAAAATGACCGTCGTACCTTTGGAAGCGGGGAGATTGTTGGATTCCGACTTCTCCTCTCTCGGTCGGCCGAAAGAAGAGAGCTTAGTGAGTCCTTCGTCTTTGATCCGGTTGAAGCTCTGCCTCGGCCAAATTTACCTACAAATGTCCATATGAAAACATAGAAACAAGTGAAAAGATCATTAGTTCTAGTGAAAGTGTAGAATCATGCTCAAATTTGACCTTAAACATGCAAAAGGGAAGGAACTAACCGGATTGGGACTAAATCCCAACCCCTATTTTTGATAGGTTTTTAAAAAGGTATGAAGATGCAAAGGTGTGACTTAATGCATGGTAAATGACATCTTAATGAAAGTTAAAATGAAAGGGGAGAGTAAAGGATTGACCGGAAAGGTAAATAAACTCAATAAAATGCAAAACGGGGTCTGCCCCTGCTAGTGCCCTATATGCGGCACTAGCAGTAGGGTTCCCCTTTATGGGGTGCATTGACCAAAGTCAAAGCGCCCTATTTATGGGGCACCAGTGACTGGTTTTAGCATATTTTCTTCCCTCCTTCGCGGCGTCGCCCTGGAGTGTAGGAAGACCTCCAGGATGGAAGAAGGACTTCTTCAAGTAGCCAATACTCAAGTGAAGCTAATGGAAGAGTGTTTTTAGCACTAGATTTAAGGGAAATGGAGTGTAGAGGCCCTCAAAGTCAGAGAAAAATCATATTTATGAAGAAGAAAACTGTAGGTTTTTGGTGTTTTGGGGAAAGAGTTTTGAGGTGATTTGAGGGCTTAGGGAGTGTGCCAAGGGCTTGGGTTCGTGGTATTGGATGAGTTGGGTGGTTGGACGGAGCTGGAATCTTGTAAACCTCCAGATGGGTGTCTTTCTATAGCCTAAAAGATGGAAACTTCATTATGCTAGACTATCCCTTCAAGAAGCAACTATGGTTTTTTTGGGTTTTGGAAGAGGGTTTGGGATGGTTTGAGAGCTTGGAGAGGGGTTGTAAGGCCTTGAAAGTATTGTGGTGGATGAGAGGGTTTGGGGGATTCCCTTGGTGTCCTAAACCCTTCAAATGGCGGTTCTTTTATAGGCAAGAAGAGGGCAACTTTATCTGCAAAACTGTCCCATCAATCTGTCCAGTCAGTCAGACCAGGTGCAGGTGCCCCACCAGTGGGGCGCCTAGCGCCCTGTTTATAGGGTGCCTGGTGCCCTATAAATAGGGCGCCCAGTGCCCTATTTACAGGGCGCTTTGACTTGGTCAAAGCGCCCCATTAAGGGGGCACTATGCCCTGTTTGGCTGAAACGCGTAGGGAAGTTCTGATTTTCCAAAAAACTTGGTTTCCTTGAAAGAATACTCAAATATACTTCATGAAAACAAGAATTTAAGTTCTCCAACTGGACCAAAATTGTGTGTCTACAGCTTGTCTCGCCTTGGCATCGGCTTTGTAAGGGAATGACACGAATGCAGTGCAGACGAATGTAGTGAAGCGTAGTGAGGCATAGCGAAATGAAATGGTAATGAACTGAAAAGGTGACGCCAAGGTGTAGATTTAGACACGCATTCATCGTCCTAGTTGAGTGGAATAAAACTTTTTCGGACTTCGAGATAACCCTTTGTCTTTTTGAAACCTTCTCTCTGGTTGATTTGCTAAAGAGAAGAACAGTACTTAAAGTAAATAACTAAAATCCCACGTGGGGGAGAATTATTACTGGCCAGGACTCGAACTACATGGTGTGCTAGACCCGGTAGAAATGCATTGAAAAGTAAATTGAGAAAAGTAAAGAGGAGACAACCAATCAACCAAGGTTGGGTTCTTCGAATTCATAAGGTTTTACTCAACAATACCTGTTCAGTTTGACATGGAAAAAAATTTTGTTTCGATGCAATCATTGTTAAAACATGTTGGAAACTGATTCTCTGAAAAATCAAGACCTCGTCTGGGGCTATAAAAGACCATCTTTAAAATGTTCATAGTGGACAGGAAAGAGGTCATGGAAGGATTATGGTGGGGTGATGCATGTGTGAAATGATGCATGATAGGTTTAAAGAAATACAACTAAGTATAAAAAAAATAGTTGAAGATATAGGTTGAACATAACGGGTCAGGACATCCGTGAAGAAACCGTCGTCCCCACATATTCAACTTTGGCCTATATGCAAGCCTAGGGAATGACTGAGCCCTCACTGATTTTGTTGAAGGGGTTCTCAGGCTCAGCCCCCTCTAGACTTGAGGTCTTCAACATCTTAAATATTACTCATTTTGATAGATGCAATACTAAATGCAAGTCCTAATAGGGGTCGGGGTAGTTCACTTTTGTTTTTCAATTTTTTATTTTTTTGTTGTTTTTGCTTCCTCTAAGTGTCTAGGGATATGAAGCTGGCATGCCTTCTCATGTTCCTGCATCCACTTGAGAGAAGATATTAGAACTTTATTTTGGCTTAGTCTCTTGTCTTGATCTTTTGTCAAGGGACATGGGCCTTATTAAGGTAAATATAACAGAAAAACATAAGTATGCATAAAAGGAAATATGCAAGACTAGAATTAAACATGAATGCAAAGGCAACTAGTCAATTTAGAAAGCAATTTTTAGGCATTTTGAAATTTTTTATTTGTTTGGGTTTTGATGGTTATACAATTTTTTTGGTATTTTGGAAATTTTCCTTTCAAGATTTTTTTTTGATTTTATGAATTTGTTTGGTGTTTTTGAAATATTTGATTTTTTTGTCTCTGTTTGATGTGAAGGACATGACCATCTCATCCTTTGACTGGCTTGTCATAGGTGCCCCTCATCGTTACCCAAGAGTTAAGAGTAGGCATCACGTGTAAGAAAGTGCCTTGTTAGGAATCTTCTGACCTTCTGCCTTTGATAGACTATGGCGCTTCTTGGACCTAGTTGGTCGACCCTGTCCCCAAGGTTAAAGAAGGAAGAGGATTGGTGATAAGTCCTTAGTAGAATTCAGGGATGTCGAACTCGTTTCTCTACTAGTGTCTACGTTTCCCGTTCGGGAATTGACTTCCTCGGGTCCTTCTTTCTAGCCCTTTTTCTTCGATGGCCTGCATTCAGACAGGTCCTTCTTCTTTTGCTTAATTTTGACCTGAGGGGTTCATTGCCCATCTTTTGGAGCCTTTTCCTTGTTGGGCTTTTGTTGGTACACATTCAGACAGGTCTATTCTTTTGCCGACCTAAGGGGTCATTGCCCATCTTTTGGCACCTTTTCTTTTAAGAAGCCAAACCTTTAGAGGCATCCTCCTACTAAGGCGATGGGCACTTTCGATACCCCTCATTCTAACCCCCTTTCATCCATTCTGGATTGAAATAAGAAGAGAATAGGATAGGGTTGACCTTCTTTTTTCAAGTGTTGCCTAGCTTTCTCTTTGACTTCCAATCATCAGATTTTGAAACCTAGGTGTGTAGTGTGTGCAGTATGATGCCTATCCTTATTTTCCTAAGTGACAAGTTGGGGTACCGAGCAAGCAAGCGTTAGATGTTATCATCATTCTTCGCACCTTTGGATCTTATAGATTTTTTTTGTTTTTGTGATTTTTATTTTAAAGGAAATATTTTTTGAGGTATACACCATTCCAGGGATGAGCTAGTTCTTCTCCTTCTGCATTAGTTAGCTTGTATGAATTACCAGGGTAAACAGCTGAGATTACATATGGACCCTCCCAATTAGGTTGAAGTTTAGAGTGGGGACCGCCCGGCTTGACGAATATTCTTTTAAGCACAACCTCACCGATTTCAAATTTTCTCTCACCACCCTCTTCTAATAAAATCTTTTAAGTCTATTCTGATAAGATCTAGCATGTTTGGCAGCGGCTAGCCTCCTTTCGTCTAAGAGTTCGAGTTGCGCGAGAAGGGAATCTCGGCGTTCATCGATTGGGATGTCTCGATCGATCTAGACTCAGAGGGAAAGAATGAGTACTTCGTATGGGACTACCGCCTCCATCCCAAATGCCAATGCATAGGGAGTTTGACCCGTTGGGGTTCGAATAGAAGTGCGGTAGGCCTATAGAGCATCAACTAACTTATCCAGCCAGTCCGCGAACTTGCTAGACTTACACGTTTTCTTGATCATTTTTATCAGAGTTTTATTTGTGGCTTCTGCTTGACCATTGCCTTGAGGATAATATAGAGATGAATGATGCAATTTGATGCAATACCTGCTGCAAAGGTCGCGCAGCTCCTGAGAGATGAATTGTGGTCCCTTGTCGGTGATGATGTCGCCTGGGATCTCGAACCTGGCAATGATGTTGCGCTTGATGAAGGTGCAAACTGTTGATGCCTTGATTTCCACATATGTTTCCGCTTCTACCCACTTGGTGAAGTACTCCGTTGCCGTTAGGATGAAAGATTTGGTTTTGTTTGTGGAGTTTGGGTCACCAAGGGGTCCGATAATATCAAAAGTCCACATAGAAAAAGGCCATGGGCATGAATCGGGTGAAGGGAAGATGTAGGAGAGTGAATCTTGTCAGCGTGGAGTTGACATTGATGACAGTGCCGGACAAAGATTGAGCAATCTTTTTCCAGAGTAGGCCAATAATACCCTTGCCTAATAATCTTTTTGGCGAGGGCTTGAGCGTTTACATGGCCTCCACATACTCCGGCATGTGCTTCTTTGAGCACTAATTCAGCTTCTTCTTCATCTACGCATCTTAATAGAATTCCAGCCAGACTCCTTTTATAAAGCACTCTACCTAAGATGGTGTATCTCTGGGAGACTCTTCTTATGGCTTTCTTCTCTTTGGCAGTTGAAGCTGGTGGATAAGTCTGATCCTAATAGTAATTCGTGATCTCATGATACCATGGTTTCTCACCTTCTTCTAATTCCTCCAACTCGACCAAAGATACTTCTTCCTTTTTCTCAATGTACTCTTTCCTTTCAAGCTCTTCTTTAACCTTCAAGAATTGTGCATCTTCTACTACCAAAATGGTACGTCGGCATACATAGATCGTCCAAACCTATCTGTCTAGCGGGACAAATAGTGAAGATGCCAGAGAAGCGAGAGCATCGGTGAGAATATTTTGAGCACAAGTAACATGAATGAATTCGAGCTTGGAGAATAGCTTGATGTAATAGGCAGTGAGTTCTTGGTATGGTCTGAGCCCGAGATTAGATGTGCAGTATTTGGCAAGCACTTGGCGAAGAATCAACTAACTATCACAGATCACCCTTAGTTCAGTGGCACCATAGAAGTGAGCGGCCTCCAGTCCGGCTAGTAAGGCTTCATACTCAGCTATATTGTTTGTTGCTGGAAAATGGAGCTGAAAAGCCTGCGGAATGGTGACACCTTCAGGTGGCTCCTTGGGTTGAATGCCCTTCCGAGGCAAGTTAAGTTGTTTCCTCGATCGAAATTCGAGTTTCGAGGAGGACGTTTTTTTTGGGAGTGCTAAACATAAAGACAGAATGGGCTTCAAGTGCCCGATTTGGGTTTAGATCAACTACGGGAGCCAAAGTAGGCGGATATTGATAAAGAGGGAAAGACTTCGAGCAATGTTTGATAGAGGGGGCTTTCGGGCCCAATGTTAACAGCAAGAGATGATGGGCCAGTAGGCCGGATGATCATAGAGGAAGGTGGGTTTATGGACCCAATAAGAGGAGGATGCTGGCTTGAGGGCCCGAGTTTAGGAGATGGGCTTGAGGGCCCAAGAGTTGGAGAAAATGGGTGTAGAGGCCCAGATTCAGTAGAGGGGCTAGGTGGCCCAAGAGCAACAAGTGGGTACGCGGACCCATAAGTTGGGCTTGGGGGCCTAGAAATAGGGATCGGGCCAAGAAGCCTGGGGAGAGCATCACAGTGAGTTGGGGCGTCGGCCCCAAAAGATGACATATGAGGGAAGGCCCTCATGGAGTTGGTTGAACTTTTTCTCGAGTTGCTTTGGCAATATGACCTTAGGGTGTGTCAACAGGTGGTTCAGCCTGGAGTGGTTCATTGCTTGACCCTTCTTCATCAGTGGAAAACAAAATAAAAATTTTAGGATACAAGTCATCTTCAGGGCCATTGGTTATTCTTCTCTTCTCTTGCTCCATCTCTTGTTCTTCCTTGTTCTTAGCAAGTTGAATGATTTCTTTCTTGATGAAAAACTTTTGTAAGCATCAAGAAAAGTATATGCTTTTGAGATTCTGACCATTCGCAGTCGTTCCATCATATCCAACCCCGCTTTTTGGTTGTAACCTCACTGGATTGATTAGCTCAGCTATGCCTTGCAGTTCTTTGCCTAGTCCCTGGCCCTCCTGGTATCTCAAACTCTTCATTATGTGTTAACCAACAGTTTCATATTTCTCTTTTTTTCTTCTCCACACTTGCCTTGGCTGCCTACTTATTTCTGGAATATCCAAGATTGTCAAAATCGGCTTGTTTGGAAACTCGAGGGGTGGTGGTGGAGAAGATGGATGATCTAGGGGCATGCTAGTCACCTTAATCACTTGTCCGTTGTAAGGGAATTTGAGACACTGGTGATTGGTGGAGGCGACTGCCTCTAGTGCTTCCAAATAGGGATGTCCCAGAATAGCTTTGTATGTCGGATCCATCTCAAGTATGTGGAAGTCAACAGTGACTGTTCGGGGTCCAAGCTTCACATTTAATGTAATCATGCCATCAGTGGGCTTCTTTGAATTATCATATGCGGTCACTGTTATTTGAGATGGCCGAACATCCTCCTCGGAGATTTCATAAAGATGTAATGTTTCTGGTGGAAGAACATTAATGGATGCTCCAGTACCGACCAAACATGACTTAATGCCTACTCCATTGATGTGGACTGTGTTGCATAAGACACATTTTCTTATTTCCGGGTTGGCCATCTCTTCCTTTGTGAATGTAAGGGTAGGGTGCTCACTTCCCAAGACCAGAACTAATGAGATCTTTTCTGGGGGGAGGCTCTCGTTCACCATCACCCGTTGTAAGTATTGTTGGAGAACCTCTTGATGGACTCTGGATCTTTTGATCAACTCTAAGATAGAGATCCGTTTTGGAGTTTTATCAAGATGTTTCAACAAGTCATAAGATGTCCCAGGCAACGACTCTTCGATGTGTTCTTCTTCTACTTCTAGTACTAACCCTGATTGACCGGCCTGGGGAAAGACCCTTTGGAACATTCGCCCACTCCTGAGTACTATAGCAAGTTGAGGAGCTATAGTTGGGATGGTAGTGGTGGGTGGTGGGTTAGGTCGAATGATGGGAGCTATTGAGACGGGTGTAATGATGGTGATTTGAGACACGGTAGGGTAGGTAGGTTGTTAAGGTACAGTTGCTCGGGGCGGGATGATGATGGATCATAGTGGTGGTGATGTTTGTGGTGGATTAACCGGGTGAATTAGAGTCCGTCCCGATTGGAGTTGTGTGGTTGGTGGTGTTATGATGGGTCGTGATGGTGCTTGGATGATGGGTGGTTGGTTGAGAGTAATGGGGTTGGCTGATGTAGCTCGGGGTATGGAATGGACGGTTTGGTTGACGTGCATGGCGGAGGTGGCTCCCTCAACTTGACAATTCTAGCCCCGATCATGATACTCCTTAAAAGAGATCAAGATGGGATTAACGTGTTGGTTTCCAGGTGCGGGTGCATGTGGAGGTAAAGGATTTTGAATGATCCCTAGGCCAGGGTTCTATTGTTGTTGTTGCTGAGCTGGTGCATGTTGTCATTGGTTTTTCACTATTCTGATGTATTCCCCCATCTAGTCCCAGTCAATACTGCCTTGCTCATTAAGGTCATGGATGTAGTCTTTGAACTGAAAACAATTTTCCACGGTGTGCCCAGGATATCTGTGAAACAGGCAGTATCGCTCTGTGTTGACATTTTAAGACCACTCCAACTTCTCTATTGGCAATGCAATTTGCCCTGCCGCCATGACTGCATTAAAGATGTCCATGAGAGAGTATGGCAAAGGTGGATATTGGTTTCTCTTAGGTCCTATTTTTTGGGGTTCATAAGCCATGGGAGGGGGTGCTTGGTTGTAGTTGGCAAGTTGTTGTCATGGTGGTTGGGGAACTGGGGCTTGCGATCGTTGAGGGATCGGAGCTTGTTGTTGACGAGACTAGAACTGAGGTTGATGTTGAGGTTGACGAGGGTGTCTAAATGGTTGATTTTGTTGAGGGTTCCTAAACTAGTGTTGATAATTGCTAGGTTGGTTTCCTACAACATTGAGGTTCTCGTTTGTCACTACACCCTCAGTCACTGGGCTAGTTGTGGTAAAAGTGGTTTTCTTGACAGCTCGGGGTCTAGGATCAAACAAGTTCATGATAGGTGAGTCCCTAAGCTGTGTCTGAATGTACCATGACTTCTCATAGAGTTCACTCATGGAGGTGGGGTGATGCAAAGCTAGCATATTCTTTAAGGCTGGAGTGGCGTTGGTGATGATCATCTTCACTTGCTCTGGTTCTGAAATGGAATCAGTAAGCCTTTCTGCCATGGACCTCCACCTATCAGCATATATGGTAAAATCTTCATCATTTTTCATTCTTTCGGCCATGAGGTCAGTGATGGAATATGTTGGTCCGACCCTGTCTTGATATCTCTGCAATAATTTAGCTTTGACAATTTTAAAGTTACTCGCCTCCAAAGAGTCAAGCGAGTAGAACCACTCTAAAGTTGAACCCTCTAATGATCTTCTGAAAAGAAAACCAAGGGCCCTTGGATCATTTTGCCACATTACTGACTCATAAAGAAAGTCCTTAAAATGAATGAATGGATTACCGGTTCCATTGTAGCGATGGTATATCGGCATCTCAGATGGAGGTGAATGAAAAGTAGGGAGGGAAGGAAGAGAAATTTCAGGGGCTGCCTTGGTGTCGATCAATCGTCTAAGCTCTCTATACTGCTCATCCATGCGATTGATTTTGTTAACCATAGAATGATCGACAGAATGTTCCCCAAGAGGAGGAGGAGGAAGAGTGGGTGCTTGGTGCACCGGAATTGGGATTGGATGGGCCGAAGTGGCCGGATAAGAAGGGAACATTGGGGGATTCACCAAAGGGTGAGTAGGGTTGAGAGGATTAGAAGAATAAACTGGTGGCCTAGAAGGAACAACATTCGGATCGGGATGATCTAGATTAGCCACCGGATGAGGAAAAATTGGGGCTACAAGCCCGGTATAAAAATGGCCATGAATGGGCACATTGGGTTGACGTGCCACTGACCGAGGAGTAGAGATGTGAAGACCACCTTTAGGAGGAATGTGGTCGGCAGGCGACTTTCCCTTTAGGATGGCTTCGATAGCCTGAAGTTGGGTAGGGTCAACATGAGAGAATGCCTTCCAAAGTGCATTTGGATTGGGTTGAGGAGAAGTTTGACTAGGTTCGGGGAGAACTTCAGGTTCAATGATGGCACATACGGCATCAGGATAGAAATAAGATTGGTCATACTCCAATTGCAGTTGCTCGTATCTTTGATCCGCCATTCTGATAACTCGTCCTGACCTTAAATTCATAAACACAACAGGAAAAGAAGGTTGAAAAATAAAAGCTCAAGATTTTTTTTTGTTTTGATTTTCTTTTGTCGAACAAGCAAGTTATCAAGCAAATTAACCTCAAGCAAAAATTTTTTGTTTTGGTTCTTTTTAGGTGATTTTGGGATTTTTGTTTAATTTTCAATTTTTGTTTGCAAACAAGTAATAGCAAAGACTTGGAATGATTAACGCAAATTTTTTTGTTGTTTCAACCTCAAATTAATGGCTTGTTAAGAGAAATATTGTCTACTCAAATAAATAGGTAGGACCCTATGCTCTCACAATGCCGAGCAATCTAAGGTTGTCACTCTTTTTACAATGATAGGTAATAGGCACTCCAGGTTTTGGGGTGAAAAGGTACAACCTGCCCGATCAGTGAAGAGGGAATCCTTCACGTCTGGGGACTTACGGAGGCCTTGATGGAAGCTACCTAGTCCTCCCAAGAGGGAATCCCCGGAGGAGGAGTTGGCAACCACCAAGAGGGGTGTTTGGATGTGTGGGGCTTTGGGAGGAGAAAGCCTCCCTTCTCAGATGTCCTAAGGAGACAGGCAAACCTGAAACTTCAATGCAAACTAAATGCAAGTGAAATGTTAAGGAATAAGAAGTAACCAAGAAGAAAATAGAAGTATACAATGATTAACAAAATGCTGTAGGAAGCAAGTAAACAAGACAATGATATGAAATCAAACTAAAGTGAAAGAGAGAACTAATTTTGACTAAGCATGCTTTGAAAATTTACTAAAGAAGAACTAGACTTAGAAGGATAGAGACAAGTATACTTAACAAGGGATGAAAGAAGATGACATCTAAGATGCTAAGGTGAAGTAAGTTGATAATCAAAGCTAGAAATCAGATCGTTATGCTTTTAAAAGGACCAATGGAAGGCAAGTAAATCGGAAGAAACAAGATGATGCTTCAAGGAAATAAACAAGCATGTAAGCAAGCAAATGGAAATGTAAGAAAATGGAAATGGCTTAAATGAGAACTAGAGTGAAAATAAGCATGTTTTCAAGTGGACATTCTTAGGAAAGAAGAGAAGAACTCACTATAGCAAAGTCGGTCCCGCCGTGGTCGCCAAAAGGTGTAAGCACCCGAAACGGGATCCGTAGATCTCCCTTTTCCGGCCCCTACGCTTGCTTTGGAGACTTGGTGGATGGGATGTTAGTATTTGTGGTCGCCAAGAGCCAAAGGCTCCAAAATATAGTAGAAAGAAATGAAGAATGAAGAATGAAAATGACCGTCGTACCTTTGGAAGTGGGGAGATTGTTGGATTCCGACTTCTCCTCTCTCGGTCGGCCGAAAGAAGAGAGCTTAGTGAGTCCTTCGTCTTTGATCCGGTTGAAGCTCTGCCTCAGCCAAATTTACCGACAAATGTCCATATGAAAATATAGAAACAAGTGAAAAGATCATTAGTTCTAGTGAAAGTGTAGAATCATGCTCAAATTCGAACTTAAACATGCAAAAGGGAAGGAACTAACCGGATTGGGACTAAATCCCAACCCCTATTTTTGATAGGTTTTTAAAGAGGTATGAAGATGCAAAGGTGTGACTTAATGCATGGTAAATGGCATGTTAATGAAAGTTAAAATGAAATGGGGGAGTAAAGGATCGATCGGAAAGGTAAATAAACTCAAAAAAATGCAAAATGGGGTCTGCCCCTGCTAGTGCCTCATATATGGGGCGCTAGCTGCAAGTGTCCCCTTTATGGGGTGCGTTGACCAAAGTCAAAGTGCCCTATTTATGGGGCACCCGGGACTGGTTCAGCAGATTTTCTTCCCGCCTTCGCGGCGTCGCCCCGGAGTGTAGAAAGACCTCTAGGATGGAAGAAGGACTTCTTCAAGCAGCCAATACTCAAGTGAAGCTAATGGAAGAGTGTTTTTAGCACTAGATTTAAGGGAAATGGATTGTAGAGGCCCTCAAAGTCAGAGAAAAATCATATTTATGAAGAAGAAAACTGCAGGTTTTTGGGATTTTTGAGAAAGAGTTTTGAGGTGATTTGAGGGCTTAGGGAGTGTGCTGAGGGCTTGGGTTCGTTGTATTGGATGAGTTGGGTGGTTGGACGGAGCTGGAATCTTCTAAACCTCCATATGGGGGTCTTTCTATAGCCTAAAAGATGGTAACTTCATTCTGCTAGACTATCCCTTCAAGAAGCAACTATGGTTTTTTTGGGTTTTGGAAGAGGGTTTGGGATGGTTTGAGAGCTTGGAGAGGGGTTGTAAGGCCTTGAAAGTATTGTGGTGGATGAGAGGGTTTGGGGGACGCCCTTGGTGTCCTAAACCCTTCAAATGGCGGTTCTTTTATAGGCAAGAAGATGGCAACTTTATCTGCAAAACTGTCCCATCAATCTGTCCAGTCAGTCAGACCAGGTGCAGGTGCCCCACCAGTGGGGCGCCTAGCGCCCTGTTTATAGGGTGCCTGGTGCCCTATAAATAGGGCACCCAGTGCCCTGTTTACAGGGCGCTTTGACTTGGTCAAAGCGCCCCATTAAGGGGGCACTGACCCAGTTTGGCCGAAACGCGTAGAGAAGTTCCGATTTTCCAAAAAACATGGTTTTCTTGAAAGAATACTCAAATATACTTCATGAAAACAAGAATTTAAGCTCTCCAACTGGACCAAAATTACGTGTCTACGCCAACCACATGAATAGCTAAATGGAGCGATCATTTGGGATAATGACTAGATTAATCAAATGATGGTAGATACTGATACCAATTTAGGTTATCTAATTTTTTTCATTTAAAATTTATATATTCGTTATATAAAAATATGCAGCAATTGATGAATCCCCCAATATCAAAGATATAGGATGTTGGGATATCACAATCACTCACTCCGCAAGAGGCTGTTATATCCATCTTCGGTACAGATAGATCGGAACAGATCTGATGTGGTGGGTGAGATCAAACTCGCAACACTTAGTATGGTGGGTCCAGTCACTACAAGAAAATTATTTTTTACCTACACTAAAAAATTGTAGGAATAGGCCATTTTCCTGTAAGCAAATAGATTTACCTACGAACCATCCCGTAGGGAGGTCTGTAGGTCCAGTACAAGTTGGGAAATGTATTACCTACGGACATGTCCAGTAGGTATAGTACCTACTTATGCTTATGAACCGACACTCGTAGGTAAATATAAAATATACGAATGAAACTAGCTCCTCCTGCCAAATTTATACCTATAGGGCTCCCGTAGGTAAATGTTACATATATGAACAAATGCTATACATATTACATGAGTTACATTTACCTTCAGAGGCTTAGCTGTAGGTAAATGTTTACAATTACAACGTCTCTTTCATTTAACATTTAGGCACAAGCATTTGCCAATAGAAACATCCATAATTGAAGGAATCAACAATCCACACATTTATAGAACTAACTCAAATATATTGGTAAAACCAACTCAAGGCATACATTCAATTCATACACCTGTTGGACTCTCAACAACCCATATCAGACAACTTGCTGGCCAGTCACAACAATCCATATCTACACATGTACACAACAAAAAATAGCATCACAAAGACATTCATTAAGCATTAAATATACTTTGTCTCAAAAACATAAAGTATGACATGTTAACGTAACATTTTACAATTAACACATAGTAGTCAAGAAGATGTTAAATATACAAAGTTTTCAATTGTTTCAGGCTTCCAACCACAACCACAAGGAAAAGATCAATGATTATTTCCCACCATAAGCAAAGATCATTGTGTAACACCTCGAAATATAGAAGATGAAATGAAATTAGACAACCCAACAAGAATCTTCATTCATTTATCTTCTATAATCATAAGCAATTAGAAGATAAGGATTAATCAAATTAATAAACATACAATGATTATAACTAATTTAAAGATGTAAAGTAAATTACTTACATAATTTATCAACCATACTATGTGGCTTCTTATGGCATTCTTCTGCTATGATCATCTTTTACAACAAGAGGGGTATTGGACTTGTTAACATATGTGACAAATATTTCATAATAGACATTACCCAGTAATCTCCCCATTACAATCTTTACTAGGTCATCACTGACGAGAAAACCTTCTTCCTCACATTGTCCTTCAAGATCTAGCAACTTGACCTTCCTTGCCCTTTCCTGCAACTGATACTAGCAAATCATGTACAGTATTTTTGTATATTGTAATGCAGTTAAAAAAAAAACTAAACATAACATCATTTAGGATACTACAAATACAATCAGATGTGTAGGACATCTGATTTCAAAATATGCCACATTTTCTTGAACAAAATTGAGCATGTTGGCATGAAGTTTTTTGGGTTGTAGGTTTGTTTGATTGTATGTCAACGAATTGTATAACAGTGTTGTTATCCATTTAAAAGGAAGATCATTTCTATATAAGAAATTTTATCCTAAATCAATGGGTTTAATCACATAAGAATCTGACTTTCATAGCTTCCCTATATGTTTATATGTTTTATTCAAGTGAAAAAAAATCTTAAGTCTGGTGTATGTTTGGTGATATGAAGAGCATAAAATACAGTTCTATGAAGTTGAGGGAATGTAAACACAAAAAGGATAACCTGTTATGGTAAAATTCACAAAAAAAAAAATTTGAATGGCCGAAACTATCTACCGGAGGGTGGCCAAATTTTGATCACAAAAATATGTTGAATCTATCAGGAATCTAAAATATACAAAGCCCATTTTGATTGGAAAAATCAGAAAGAGGGATAAGTCAATGTGCTTAAATCTAAACACCATTAGATTAGCAAAAATCCAGGGAATCTTCTAAGTTTGAATTTTCTGATGGTTGGAGAGATGAAGAAGCGGAGAAGTACTGAAATCTGGAAGCAAGCCCAGTTAACTGAAATCAAGAATTTTTAGATAAACAAGGTATAGAGCATTAATTACAATTTGAACTCTGGATCTGGAAAGCCTTAGATGATAAGTAATGTGATGATCAGATATCCATGTTTACCACACAGTCAATCAGGTGAAGAGTATAAACGTCGCTAGGTTCAACTCTTAGATAAAAGCCTCTAGGCCATGATCTAAACATGATTGAAAGTAACCAAGTTTAAATTTGAGAAAGAGCAAATAGAAAATTGGAACCTTGATAAATAAAAGGACCTTCTAAATCTAAAATTGGAAACATCGGTAATTGAAAATGAGATTGGATTATCAAAACAACTTAAGATAGAGATAGAGAGAGGTTTTCCATCAAGTTCAACCAAATTAGAAAAAAAAATCAATCAAGATTCCGAAACTCAAATCTGACAAGATGGAATCAAACTTTAAATTTCCTCATTGTGAACCTTCATAGAAAGAAGTGTTTTAGGCCTTTACAAAATTTGCAATCTAAAAATTAAAATCATAAGTCGAATATAAAGTGAAAAGAATAAAAATGAGATTTGAAACTTAAAGGCAAATGTACAATGTCTAAAATACCAAACCATAAACTTGAAAGTCAAACTTAAAATCCTGAATTCTAGAAACTGAAAATCCAAAGTAAAAACTTCAGGTCTAGAAGAATTTTCAATATAATCGATCCCAAAAAATAAATTCTTTAAATTTAAAATTCACCCAATCCCAAATTTAAACTAGAACAACCAACAAACCCAAGAAAAAAATGGAACCTTAACAAAACCTAAAGCAAACATCCATATAAAAGACACAAAAAATATCAATGAAGTTAAACCCAAGGGGAGCACATCCCAAACTTTAACATCAGTTGATGTAAGCAAGTTGGTAAAGAAATGATGATGACCCAAAATAAGTTCTAAATAAATTGAGTGGAAGATGATAACTACCTAGTCAACCCAATTGGAAAATAGTAACTTTAAAACAAAAAAGGTTAAATTCTATGTCCTGATGCTATATGTTTATATTCAAAAGCCAAAGTAAAAGGCCTTGTGACCATGGTAGAAGGAATACGTTGACTTAGGCAGTATTTACTATGTTTTACTGTCAGATGATTGCTTGATTGTACATCTATAATGACTTTACTATTGCTATGGGTAACTTCATGGAATGTTGACTTTGCTACAAGTAGAATGGTGAAGAGATTTGTAACTAAAATACTTTCTTTTCATCCTCATCATCTTCACTCTTTATACATGCAACTATCAATTTTATTTTGGCAATTTGACAGTTAATCATAAGTGGAAGAATTACCTTCTTTTCAGCTGACATTGACAACTTGCTTGCAGCCAAAGAGCACAATCCATACTATAAAATATTGAAAAAAAAATATTTAGGTGACAGGTATATAGTCTCTTAAGTAAATGTGAAATATGTAATGTACACCAATATGAGTGATGAGAAAAATTATATACCTCTTGGGGCTTTACCTCAAGCTTAGCAACTTTGGATTCTAAAAATTATAGACATTCATATAACTTTTTGTTTTTAGATTGTAAAGTTTCAACTTTCTCTTTCCAAAGATGGTGTGGTGAAGGTGCAGTGCCAATATCCCTAACTCTCCTATTTTTGTTCCCTCCAAGGACTTTAGTGAAGAAATCACATTTGGATGCCAACAGAAACAAACTAGTAGATGGTTGAGATTCTTTTTAGGCTTTATGTTTCCCCTATATAGAACATAAATGCAATTAAACAAGATATATGATGACATACATAAGAGAATATACTGAAATCACTATATACTTACAATTGCAAGGGCACATTCTTCATTGACTGCCTTTCTATCTTTCTTTGTGTGTAATAATGAAAATATTTATTATATCCGCATTCACACCGCTTTTAGCAACATGAAATTTTAGCAATGAACATATAATAATTAGCCCAAAACAGTTATACTAAAAAATTATTATTAGAAAATAGTGATAAGATAAGAGGCATTAACCTCCTCTCTCCTAATATCTGCAAACTATTTACTGCCAGCACAATGGTACACCTTTTGTAGTCCTTTGTTCTTTTGGTTAACCTCACTTATTTTTTATAAATTAAAACATTTAAAATTAAGTCATTTATTGAATCATCACTGATTTTGTCATGGAAAAAAGAAATCACCCTAAAATCAGTAGAACACCATGTAGTCTTTGCTACCTCCCACGTCTCAAGAGAAATATGTAGGCCGTGAGGTGGCTCGTGTCTATCTATGTATTTCTTTCATAGGCAATATTTATTTACTTCTACTTTTGTCCAAGATCTTTTATAATAAATAGTTGTTGTAGTTCATTTCCATCATCATCATACTTCCTCTGCAAAATAGAGTAAATAAACATAAAATTAATTACTGTACAATGCATACCATCAAAGTGTAAGACAAGAAAAGAACAATTTCACCTTGATAAAATCTCAAATATCGGCAATATTTTATTCTGGCATTTTATCCCATGATGCAATATTTATGGGGCATTTTTCACCTTTCCTTGCAATTGTCCCCAAGAAGGTCCTTAATAGCCTTCCATCATTTCCAATAGGTTGCCCAACCTCATTCCACTCTACAAAAATAAATTTGCCATCCTCCAATGCCAGCACATCCTAACAATATGTGCGGCCCCGTGTTCTCTTCCCATCAACATCCTCTGCAACAAGATCATCTTCTGAAATACCTTCCACTTTAAGGGCATTTCCATTTGATTCCATTGATTTTGTTGAAGAGGTTATTGAAGTATCAGGTGAGGAGATGAACAAATCTCCCTATTGAGCATAGGTAAAAACTTTGTTGATAAATGTGTCCATTTCAGCATAACCAAACCAATTTTTGGACATCTACAAGAAATGAATGTATATTAGCAATCCATGAATATTAGTAATATATGATTGAAAAGAGAACAAAATTATGAGTTAACAATCCGTACAAAGTATGGATATTCCGACTGAGAGAAAGTATCTGGAGCATTCTTTAAAAAGAGATATGAATAGTATAATACAAAAATCCCACACTCTAAGTCGTCCCATTGTTGGGGTCCCTAAAAGATGCAAATGTCAATGCACTTAATAAAGAGAAATGACGTAAAATAGATGAACTATAGCATATTCAAGTAGTACCTTGGGTACATAAAAACGGATAGAGGCAAGGCTCTTCCTGTTGACCATTTACCCCTCTAACTAGTACTAATCCTTCAGCAATCTAAAAATGGGGTAATGTTGTCATCACATTTGTACTTGAGAAGCAAACACAATATATACAGTGTTTGAACTTTTACCTTCTTATGACTGGCTCTTACTTGTGTGGATCAATCGAGATGAGAGAATCAAATAGAATCATACAAGGGCCAAAGTCACACATAAAATAATTAGCAAGATTATATAAAAAGAGCAATCTTTAGCATGCCCTACACATATACTTCTCATTAGTAAGTAAGAAATGAAACTACGTGAACTTGACATCTACTATCATGTACGTACCCATCAAACTATGGGAATAATGACATAAGTTTTTGAAAACACCTCTTTATCCCTTACTATCTCTATAATCCTACAGCTGCCATTAAGGTACATAGAAAATAAAAGACAATCTATTATTCCTGC
Source organism: Cryptocoryne crispatula var. balansae (assembly GCA_036172225.1). Lineage (NCBI taxonomy): Eukaryota > Viridiplantae > Streptophyta > Magnoliopsida > Alismatales > Araceae > Cryptocoryne > Cryptocoryne crispatula. The sequence continues at coordinate 24,856,824 of CM069928.1, forward strand.
ATTAGTATTATGGGTCATGCATAGTTGGACCCACATATGGCTGCAAAAGCAAATGGATAAAAAATTAAAAAATGTGCTAAGAATTGAAAGTTGTCAATCATCTTCTTCCTAAAATCTATCCAAACAATTGAAAGAAATGATTATTATGCATCAATGTATTTTTCTCATTAATACATCAGAAACTAAACACTCAATCAAAACATACAGCCCCTCCAAAATGAGACAAGAACCTCCTCTTCATATAAAAAAAATATGTGAGAAACAACTATGTACATCAAAAAACTTTCATGTGTAAACGTGAACTTCCAAGCTCTGCATAGGATGGTTTCTTCTAGGCAATAAAGATTATATGACTTCATCGTAGGGAAATATTAGGGAAAATAAAGTACTCCATAAAATTCTTAAAAAAATCAGAGTTCATTTTTTCTCACCGACTTTGTAAGATCATAAATGTCTGCAATGTGTTTTATCTTTTTAGGTTGTGTGTTAATCTTTGACATGTCAGGCCCCCACAAGCCTTTCTCCTTTGAGTTTGCACATTCTAACTTGTAAGATAGATTCTCCATGATCTTCTTCCTCCTGCTTGCATAAAACAAGCTTCTTAACACATATAAGCAGGCAACGTGAGTTGCTCGCTGTTTCATCACATAACATAATGTATCATTCACTAATAAAGATAGAACAAATCAAAGAGATTACATAAGAACATATCAAATCCAACCGACCAACTATTTTCTCAGAATTAATGTTTGTATGCATATGGAGATAAAGACAACTGAAATAGACAGATGAGTATCAACTAATAAAGGTAGCCGAATGTTTCTAAAAGTAGAATAGAAATCAAGAAATTGAAATTTGAAATGAAGATGACATATGGCACATTAATCTACAAGACTGATAGTCAAATGACTAGGTCATTCCATTAAAATCATTTTCAACCCAAAAGTTGGCCAAGAAGTGGTAGGTAAGGGATAGACAAACCAATTTGCAAAAAGAATGTGCAAGTCAGAAACTACGATTATCCTAGACAAACCTACAAAATAAGTTTTACATTATACTTAAAATACGCAAAATGACTTTAAATGAATACTCAACTAAAATGAGCATGATAGTTGGAATGATACATGGCAATCACTAGAAAAAGCATGAGATGTATGTAGATGTATGGGTGAGCACATTGTTTGAAGATTGTAGATCAATTTGAATGCACTAATGGACTTGATTAAACTAACTTAAGATGGAGCTTGATAAGTCTGGGCATTTACCATGTTGGAATAGTAATGCTATTAATGGTATTAGTTTTTTATCTTAATTTTCAAGAGATGGGAAGAGATGGGGGACCTTAAAAAGAAATGGTTGGGGAGAGATAGGGGGTTTGGATCAGATTCGAAACCAAGTCAAGATAAAATCTTATCTCAATATATTAGTATACTATAATTGTTTATAGTAAATAATAGTTGTAGTACAAATCACATTAAAGTGTCAACAAAAGCATCTTTAATTGAAACACAAACAAGTAAAGAGTATTTCATGACATGAATTCAAACAAACCTACAAGGAAAATTACAAAAAAGAAATATTTTACTGGTCAGGGAGAAAGACAAGTGCTCAGGTCAAGTAGATGCTTAATCATTTTCAGGCTTAGAAAATCTGTGGAATTTTTTACTAGGCATTATAAAATCTATATAAAATGTGATATCAATAAATAATATGAAACATACATAATAAACAATGACTTACATTACACTTCAATACCATCTATATCAAATCTATGGACCATCATCTCCTCAAGATCATCGTCATGCTGGATGCTTGATGTTTGGTCATGACACATTGGTTGTAAATCTTGGAATTCAGTATCATCTTCATAAGTAGATTCTGAAAAGTTGTAAAAATCACGTGAGTTTGTCTTGCGAATCACAAACCAACCAATGTTCCTAGGATCTTCTACAAACCTAACTTACTCTATTTCTGATGCTAAGATGTAAAGTTCAGTTATTTTTAATTTACTTGATGGATTCACTATCATAAGAGGTTCGTCATATTTCACCCCTCGATGCACATTTATTCAATCGCACTTAAATAATACCACCCTCATGTGTCCATAGTAATCGACTTCAAGGATCTCATCAAGGACACCATAGTAAATAACATTGTCTTCAACCTTTTTAGTAGTTGAAGGAGTAGTTGCACTCAACACAACACCTGAGTTTTATATAACTCGTCTTTATTCAAGGCTTGTAGTGTGAAACCTACAATCATTAACAATGCATGCATCATACTTCTTGACCACAACACTAGGCAAATCTTTAATCGAAAGGAGATAAGGTGATATGTCTCCCTTAGTAAACTCTTGCAACTTATGCACCTGATAAGATAAAACAAATAGAATAAATCATGACATCATATGATTACCGCATCATTTAAAAATATAATTATGTGAATCAAGAATAATTGTCTTATTTTTTAACCATTTGGTAAATGTGGATGTATGAATGTGTTCCACTTCATCTATGTGCAGTCTGGGTGACATTTCTTTAACTTCAGCTATGTGATCCATGTAATATTCATATTTCATATAGTGAATAAAAACTTTGAATTAGCATAAGCTTACCTGATGAATTTGTTGAGTGTTGTACAATTGAATATGATATATTTATGTATTTATTTCAGCTTATTATTTTACAGTTTGTCAATTGTACTTATCTCACACAGCCGGTAGGTCTCCATGAAAACTTCCCATTTAAGGTCCACAACTTTTGGATAGTATTCTACTTGTCGATGAGTCTTAATCAACTATGTTTCCACATCATCATTAAGATATCGAGATATAAATGTAAGTGTCTCAGCAATAATGTAACCTTCAACAATTGACCCTTCCGGGTAAGTCTTATTTCTCACATAAGATTTTAATCTGCCCAAATACTTGAAAAATTAATAACAATGAACATCGATTTATCTTAAATAGAAAATTTACATATAGAAGTGAATGTGATACCTCTCAAATGGGTGCATCGAATTGGCCCAGTAATCTAGCCTTGTTTGCTAAATAAATGATCAAGTGTACCATTACATCAAAGAAACATGGAGGAAATATCATCTCTAGTTGACATAATACCCTTGCGACATATAGGCCTTGTTGGTAAAAGTCATTGATGGAATCAACTTTGGAACATATATTTAAGAAAAAAGTGACAAATGTCACTTAGTGATGGAGATATATGAATGTTTGGGAGTGCTCTAACAACAATTAAAAGTAATTGTTATATAATCACATGGTAGTCATGTGTCTTCAGCCCCCATAACTTATTATCTTTGTTGAGAAATCGCCTTGCAATATTAGAGGAGTATCCATCAGGAACCTTCATGGATTGAAATAACTTAAACATTGTTTCCTTTTCTTTCTTACTATATATGAATTGTGCTGGTGGAAGCAATATTTTACTTGACCCTATTTCTTGTGGATGAAGGCATTCTTTTATTTCCCTACTTCTGTAAGTCTTGACGATCTTTCAAGCCATCTTTATTCTTTCCTTCAATAGATAGAAGAGTGCCTAGTATACTCTCACATACATTCTTCTCTATATGCGTCACATCTAAGTTGTGGTGGAGCAACAAAGATTTCCAATATGATAGTCTAAAGAAAATACTAGGTTTCCTCCACCCTAGGTACTTGTTTCCATCCCCCTTCTTAATTCGTCTCTTCCTGTTACCTTTCTTTTTCTTCTCTCCTTTTGCAACACATGAATTAAAATATTCTGATTGACGTAAGATTTCATCTCCAAACAACATCAACGGCTTTTCACCACATTATTCATGACTATCAAATCACTTACTCATCTTTCAGAATTATAGTTGTTTTCGAGCCATCTCCGATGACTAGTGTAACAAAATTTATCACTACACTCTAACCAAGTTGAACATGTGTCTTTATTGCAAATAGGACAAGCTAATCGACCTCTTGTACTCCAACCTGACATGCAGGCATATGTTGAAATGTTGTTAATAGTTCATAATAGTGTTGCATGTAGACAGAATACCTCACCTTTAGCGACATCAAAGGTATCAACATTGTGTCAGAGAATCTTAAGTTTTTCTATGAGTGGTTGCAAGAAATTATCAAAATTGTTACCGGGACCTTTTGGACCAAAAATAAGGAGGCAAAGCAAAATATTCGTATTCGTCATGCACTCCCAAGGCGGTAAGTTATAAGGTATAACTAACACTGGCCATGTACTGTGAGTGACGTTCATGTTTCCATACAGGTTGAACCCATCGCTAGCTAATCCATGGCATATATTCCAAGTTTCTACCTGAAATCATCAATGGTATTTAATATTTTCCGGCATGAAGAATCAACAAGATGTCTTAGCATACCATCCTTTTCATGTTTCTCTTCATACCATCTCATGTTGATAGAAGTCTTTGAGCATGTAAATAGTCTTTTCAACCGTGGAATGAGTGGAAAATAGCGTAAAATTTTTTGAGGCGCTCTTTTCTTTTTTTTACAACATTATTTGACTTATAAGACTTTCACCGTGATTCTCCACATTTTGGACAACATTCAAACTTTTCATTTTCTTTCTAATATAATATACAATTGTTCAAACAAGCATCTATTTTATTATATCCATACCCTAACTTATCAAGTATCTTTTTAATCTCATAAAAGGTTAACGGTATTGATGACCCATCAGGGAGAAGATAATTCAATAACTTCAACAAAATATTGAAATGTTATTACTCATTCCATCCATGCATTTAATGTTAATCAACCAAATGAGAAATGAAAGTTTGTTAAATTTTTTGCATCCAGGATAAACCGGTTAGTTGAGATCATTAAACAATGCAAAAAAACTTTCAGAATCTTTATCATTTGCTGCTTCATCACTACACATAGGAGAAACATCAGCCAACATGTCATGCATATTTGAATCATGTTGGCTTTCTTTCAACTTAACGTGACCTAGTCTTTCACCATAAAATTTTCAAAAATGTTTCTCTTTTATAACACCATTGATGTACAAATGTTGTCTAACAATCTCCTTTTCACATTTATTCAAGCATGTACATTTCACACATGGACTTTTAATATGATGACTTGGTGGTAAGTTTGCAAACGCAAAGTTGAGAAACTTATTGACACCATCATAGTAACCAAACACATTTTTTAGTAAATCCATCCAACTTCAATCCATATCACTATAAAGAAACATGCAAGCATTAATTAGACTAAAATTAGATAGTTCATAGAATCTATCAAACCACTATCTGTTTAAGACACTAATTCTAATAAACATGCATCGCTACAAACAAACATGCATTACCTCATTTTGTTTGCTTGAAAGTATTTGTTAACACTAGTAAATTTCTTGCTAGTCTTGCTTATTACTTAATCTATCAGAATGCAAACATGTTAGTTACATAGTTTATGCAGCAAGGTAATAAAGTTAGGTACATCAAGTAAAGAAGTACCAGAGTAAGTCTTCACTAAGAGAGCAATGAACCAAACAAGGCCAACAACACACAATCCACAATAGAACCTGTCAAAAAAATTTTAAACATATAAATAATACAAATGAAAATTGAGACATGCAAGAAATAAACATTTTTTCATCCTATCACAATACCTCAAAACCTAAGTGTCTCAACGAGGAGAAGAATCTATGAAAAATAGTAGAACACTACATACAATATGGTTTGGAGATGTCTTGTCTCTTCACGACTACAATGACATAGGGCCCATAAGACAAAAGATGACATTCCATACTAAAAATAACGGACATGCGAAATCGACCTCAAAGGGGCACGATCCACAAAGGACTAAGCAAACTAGGAGTTGACGATCGAGGGTTTGTACAAGCCACTACATAGAAGGAGCTCAAGAGAAGGAAAACCACCTTCGTAAAAAAGAGGAGGCGATGGAGTTTTCTCGCACTTAGGAGAAGGAGCTGAGACGAGGACTTACCTTCGGAGGGTTGCCACCGAGACACGGCTTCGAGGGTTTCTTGAGGGAGTTGACACTTGGTAGAGCAGGAGGGGGCGACATGGGGAGGAACCAAAGGTGCGGCGTCGGATGGTTCTCGTAGGGGACAGATCAGTCGATTTGGGGTTGTGCGCAATGAGGTGGGAGAGGATCAGGGGTTTAGGGATTAACAGGAAATCTGGTCCATTCATGTGTTACAATTAGATGGTGGAGATGAGGGGAGAAGAGAATAGATATGAGCCATTGGATTATATCTTAATGGGCAGTTCAAATTGAATCTATGGATGTATTTTTATACCTATGATGCATTATCCGTAGGTATTTTGTAGGTAATAATAAATGTACCTATGGACCCTTTTTAGTAGGTATAGGGAGATAGGGAGTAAGTAAAAGTTAGTTTTGCCCACCAAACCTTACCTACGGGGAGTGTTTTAGTGGGTAAAGGTTCAATTTCTTGTAGTGAGTGGAGGTGCTTCTTCTTCCATGACTCAAGAGGTTTGGGAGCTTAGAGATCAAGTGAAGAAGCAAGCTCAAATTAATATTCGATGTCAATATGAGATTTCTTCTTTGAGACAACAGTTGGATGATCAACAAAGGTCATTCCAAGAAACTGTCCAACTCTTGACTCAAATGTACGAAAATATTAGTCAAAGACTCCTAGTATCCGATATACCATCCACATAGGGGCATCCTCCAACACAACCTCATCAAGATGACGATGGAGGTGACGACAATGAAGAGCGCGAGGATAATGACGAGGAAGGATCTTTTGAGGATAATGATTGATTGTAAACTTCATCTTCTACAATCTATTTTGTACTCTTTATATATATAATATATTATAAATAATTTTATATATATGATTTGTGGTTTAGTATATGTTTGTGTTGTGAAATGTGTTCATTAGCCAATGTATGTAAACGTGTTTGTGAATCTTGAAATGCATATGTCTATGTTGTGGATTGTGAATGTGTTCGTTACAATGTATATGTGAATGAAAATGTCCAAAAGAAACATGTATGTGAAGAGATTTCAATATGAAATATGTATGTGAAACATGTATGGGTTGATGATAATCATCCGTAAATATATATTCATGTATGGTCATGATCCTGCATAGATTTGGCTAGCAAATGTAACATTTTTTTTTACATTACAGAATTATTGGCAATGGCTTAAGTAGCCATTGCTAATAATGTCTTTGGAGATGGCTTTTGTACCCTTGTGATGACTTTTAAGTTGTCACCAAAGTAAACATTTTATTACTCGTATGGTACCCTAGGGTGATAAAATGTATGCTTTGGCGACAACTTAGGCTTATAAGATCATTTCGATGACGGCTTAAAGCCGTCGCTTATAATGTTATTGACAATGGCTAAAGAATAACCGTCGCTTATAAGGGTTATTGGTGACAGCTTAAAGTCATAGCCACTAAAATTGTTGGAGACGGCTTGTAGTTGTTGTTAATATGGTTTCTGGCAACGATGTTAAGTTGTTGCTGATAAACTTCTATGCAACGGCTTCAAACGGTCACCTATATATTTATTAGGGACGGCTTCACGTAAGCCATCACCAATAATATTTATGATGAGCTTATTTGCGATGAGATAGCGACGACTTATCCGTCGTTGCCATTAAGTATTAGCGATGGCTTTAAGTTAATTGGTGATAACTTCTAGCCATCACCATTAACCTTATTTTGTGTGATAAACTTTTCTAAATCAAGATCAAAATATGTTGATTTCATTCCTATTTGTTGATTTCAGTAAAAAATAAATATACATAAGTAAAATAAATTAAAACACAACTAAATAAATTATGAAATAGGATGTATAATGTGATAAACTAATAAAAAATAATATTTTAAAAGGATTATATTAAAATTAATAATCATATATAAATTATTAATTTATTTTTAAATAAAAATAATGTATAATATATATTTAAAATTTATCGAATTTGATCTGATTCCGAAATACGATGATTCTAAAATCATCAAAATTGGTGATTCCAAAATTATAGAAATTAAATTCAAAACATAGCAATTTTTATCGGAGAAGAACAAGGTAACTCAGACCCATTTTCAGCCCTATGAGTCTAACTTTTTTAGAGTTGAGTCTCGAACTAGAGTGCCTCGGTTGTTTTAACGGCTCTCTCGTATACAGGGCAGCTCCGTTTATTTATTTATTCTCTGAACGGTGACCATGCGGTACGGTTCTCTGGGAAGAAGCAGAGGCCCTCGAGATGCAAGGTCATTCGTAGATGTGCACAGTTTTAGTTAAGTATTTTAAGCGAAGCCTAAGGTGGAGATTGGAGTGGCCATGGCAGACGCCAGGCACCGCCACGCCCGCCCTGCCGATGAGAATACTCTAGTCTAGCAATTCAGCCCTAACTGGTCCCACGGTTTGCTCACGGAGAGCTCCGCGTGGCGTCTGCAGCTCGTTCGAGTATAATACATGGTGTACAGCAGAGACAGCCCCCTTCGTGCAGGGCCCGTCGATCGGCGGGGGCCGCGAGGAGCATCCATCCAGTTTTCGGTGGGTCGCGTCCGTTGTTTAAGCGCCGCCGCCATGTCGAGGCGCTTAGCAGAGAAAGTTGCAGAAACGGCCGGAAAGGAGGAAGAAGATAGCTGCCGCATGATGGAGCTGTTCTCGGTTTGCCTTGGGAGGTCAGCATGTTACGGCAGTGATGGCCCCCGATGGGGCTCGGGCTAGCTATCGTGCGGTACTGCAGAGCGGTTGACCAAGACGCCACCGTCGACATTGCGGCCGGCAGCGGCAGTGCCTCGCGCTTTCCCGGTGTCATTCTCATCGCAAAGGTGCAAACTGAGAGGAAGAAAAGTAGAAGAAAGAGACCAGACTCTGGAACTCCACCGATTAGCGCCAACATATCCAACAAGAGAAGAGATCATCTCAGATGGGTTCCCGAGGGATCCCCTCAAGTCACTCACAAAAATGTATTAAATATTCATCATGTCGATGCATTTAAGACCCACCACGTCATACATTCAATGTATTTTTGTGAGTGGCCTGAGGGGGGCTCCCTCAGGAGCCCACTGAGGCGATCTCTTCTCATCCAACAATGATCTCGCGCATGTACAGACTGCTGCCGTTTTGCTTGGGGATGCAAACGAACCAATCAGAGTCGACAATCGTGACGTTCAAGTTCGACTTATCTATTTTACGTGAGTTCAAATTCAAATTTGAGTTTTAATGAATATATTGACTTTTTGTTTAATTTTTATTTATTTATTAATCACGTTGAGTCGAACTCAAACTCGAATAATAATTGAACTAAAATTTAATTCACATTCAAACTTAAGTTACATATAAACTTATTTATAAAATTTAAAATTAATAAAATATTATTTGTGAAACTTTAGATTTAATTTATTTATAAAATTAAAACTAAATTTAAACTCAAAATTTATTTTATTTAATATATTTAAGTGATAATATATAATTATTAATATTTTTAATTTAATTTTTAAAAATAAATATATGATAAAATATTTAATCGAATTACTTGCAAATTTATCGAATCGAAGAGAGACTGATCAACTTTATTTTTTTTGTTCAAATTTATTCATTTAATGTGTCGAGTTTCAAATTACTCATGTAGTGTATTGGTTCATTTGCACTCTTACGAATCACTACGCGTAGTCACTCCCCCCTCCAACCGCAGATCCTATCCAAACGGTTTGAACAAATAATTTTAGTGTACATTCAAATAAATTATTTTAAATAGTTGTTAGTAGATTAACATAATAAATGTTACGTAATATTATCTTTTTGTAAATTAATATTAACTATTTATTTATTTATTTATTTATTATTAAATATTACGTGTATTGAGGTGCATGTAAAGATGAGTAGAGGATCCGATCCGGACATGGTTGCCCAGATAGCGTTCTTTTAAACTAACACAACTATATTTTTAAAGTTAATAAATAAAATTTTTACTTATAAAATCAACTCATTTTGCATAGCAACTTCCCAGAAGGTCGAGTAGAATTACAAAATCCAACTTCTTTAATGAAATAAGAATTTTGCAATCCAACTTCAATTCACTATAGATAGATAGATATATAGTTCAATGGTTTGTTTTTTATTTAAAAAAATAAATGAACTGCAAAATATTTGTTTTTTGTGACTTGCTAAAAAATTCTTAAGAGAAAATTACTATTAGGTCCATTTAATAAAATGGGTTTTCTAAAAAGTCCGTTGACCACTTTTTCATCACCATTAATCTGTTGAAATCCAATTTACTTACCACCCAATCCATTTTGGTGTTACGCGGTCTGCAAATCTCGATTCTACCCCCTTGCCCCAGCGTTCAGACATCGCGCGCTGTGGCATCCCTTCAGTTCCGCCGCGAGCCGAAGTTCCCCACGACGGCAAGGCGACAGAAATTTTCTCGAGGTGCCCCCACGGCAAAGCTCATCCGAGTTCCCCAACCCCTTCTGTTCCACCGCGACGTCAAGGCAATAGAGGTCATCCAAGGTTCCCCACGATAGCAAGAGGAGTCCAAACAACAGGAGGTGGCCAAACAAGGTCCATGTTCGTCTTCTCTTCCTGTGCAAGAGGTGTTCAAATGGGTGACTTCCGGTACGCACGCGAGGAGCAGTCTGCTTGCACAGCGCGCGCGTGACCTATCTTCTTGTCCAGGTGCACTTCGCTACCAGAGTTCTCAGGTGCGACTACCCTTCCGGAGGTGTCCAGATGACAGCTTCCTGTCTAGCCGGAGGATTCCATAATGTAAGGAATCAATACAAGATAGCAGAAAATATTTGATTCCATAAAACCATGATCTTTGCCTTGATCGATGTCGAACGAGTAAAACGGGAACCGAATATGAAGTAGAACGAGAGTATCTCATGGGATTTCTAAAATCCCTCACCATGGATGAAGAGAGGATATTCCTCCATGTTGAAAATCATTCAAGTGTTCAGTCTCTAGCGATATCCACACGATCTGCTTCAATAGACGAGTTCTCCCTTCCTTTGGGCCTCCAGAAACCTTCCAGATCCAAGCTTGACCATAGGAGATCATCTTCTAGAGGACAGAGGAGGGAGAGAGGATGCTTGGGACGTGCTCTAGCCCTATGGCATGTTAGGGTTTGGCTTCATAAGCCATTTATATATAGAATATGAAATTGTTCACAAAAGCCCAAAACTTCTATAAAATTGTGTTCATACCCTCATCTTATTGACCAGATCTATTGTATGTGACCCACTAGGCCCAATAGTCAATTTGGTTGAAGCCTTAATTAATTTAAAAGAACAATTCTTTTAAATTAAATCGAAACCGTTATCCGATAACAGTTTTTACGACTTTCTGATACTAAAGGGTACAAGCCACATCCTATGATCCCAAATGACTTTGGAGAGTTAAATAACATCAATTGAGCATTTCCATCATCAATTATCACATGGATTTAAATATTCGTTCATACAATGTCCCGGTCGGTCAGGGGTTCAGCACTGACTGTCAACCCCTAAATATTCCATCTCTATGGGATCCTGTACTCAGATTTGGATCAATTGAAAAACTCCTTTTCCAATTATCCTATGTACTTTGGCCAAAGATTTAGAGTACTATCCCATAAGACATTGTCTCTCTCCTACCGAGAGTGAACGATCCCTTGTTGTCCACTCAATTGCCTCCACCGGGTTTCTCCTGCACCAGGTTGTTTCGCAAGCGGATGGGCTGCTCCCCCGACAACAGTGAGCCCCACCGTTGGGTCTTTGGCAAGAACCGAAACTGCGGGATTGGATATTGGGTTAGTACGGAAGTATAGTCTCAGCGTCAACGGTTAGGTACCTCGATAAGGGTCGAAGTGACACCGATAAGGTTGGTACTGCCGGGGTTGGCGATTTGAGATACGCGAGCGAAACGCCAGTGGAGAAAATCTCGTATGACTGCTCACCCGAGGACAGTGAGCCCCACCGTTGGGTCTTTGGCAAAAACTGGGATCAACTACATTGGACCATCAAGATGGTGATCCATAAGTCAATAATCAAAGTACAATATACATCTGATGAAACATCTTTGGTGACTCAAGTCAAAGATCCAACCGTGCTATTGAGATGTAAGAATAACCTAATAGACAGTTCGATAAGATACTGATCAGGTTTTCCTAAATTGTCAGTTCAGTGAACTCATTCCACTAATGAGCACATGTGTGTGTATCTCAGTGTCCCCACACTGATGACCAATGAGATTGGTCATTCTCATCACATGAGAAGACATCACACACACTAGTCTATCTGGATTCTTGATGTCCTGTCTCAAGAATTCTATGACAAGGAACATTTAGATCTCATACCTCTAAATGATCGATCTCATTATTATGATCTCATCATGATTAAATCATCATTGCATGTGATCGAGGACTTCATTATGATATATGCTTCTAATAAAAGCTAGTAACGAAGTTTTGCCTATTTAATTGAATGAGATATTCCTAGAAATGTTGAATCATATTATATATGATTGGCTTGTAGAGCATAAATTTCTATCAATCTCCCACTTGCATTAAAGTCAATCACCCATCTGGCTGATCTCTATCAGCTCAAGGAGAATCTCAAACACTCTTTGAGTAATTGCTTCAGTTAGTGGATCTGTAATGTTATTAGCGGAAGATACTCTATCTTTAATTATATCTTTATCAACTGCATCCTCTCTGATTCTATGGTGTTGCCATAGAATTTTGAAACTTCTAATGAGACTTTGTCTCTACCCCATTGTTTTCCAAAAACAATGATACACTTTCAGAGAATGTTGGGGCAATCCCATAAGCCAGATGAACATCTTCATCTAGTCAGCTTCTCAAGCAATATACAGTCTTTATTCAATCTACTTTAGATTAGTTGTAGAATTAGTAGTGTTCTCTTGAATGGAACTTTTCCAGCTCACTGCACCACCATTATATTGACTTATTATCAGACATGATTTGACTAGAAGTTTGTGTACATAAAACTACAAGACTTCAAGTCTTATCCTCCATACATTAGAGATACATCCATAGTGCTTCTCAAGTACTAAAGGACACTTCTCTAAATTATCATGTGACTCTCACATGGATTTACTTGATGAATGCTCATAAAACTTAGAGCGCTAATGAAGTCATGTATGTAGCATCACAAATGTGATAGTCCCTATTGCAAAAGCATAAGGGTTATACTAATGTGATCTCTTTATCTCTCAAGAAGTCTACAAATACATCTCTTTAAAGAGATCAACTCCACACTACATAGGTATAAAACCTATCTTGTAGTTTACCATGTCAAACTCTTTGACTATGGTAACTATGCACATGAATTGGGTAAAGCCATGAAACCTTTTAGATCTATCTTCATAGATCTTAAAACCCATATTAAGTTTGGAGGATTAATTGATAACTAGGCTCACTTATGATAACATACTTACTTTATTATTAATGAGTAGTATGTCATACATATATCATGTCAAGAAGATAATAGCACTCTCATTTATCTTATATGAAAACACAAGGCATATCTTCATTCTCAATGAAGTCATAAGATTTAATCTCATTAAACCTTATCTACCATCTATGAGAAGTTTTACTTTAGTCCATAAATGGACCTTATGCACACACTATTTGGATGTTTTGGAACTTGATTCCCAAAGGTTGTATCATATACACCTGTTTCTCAAAATAACATAGAGAAACACTATCTTAACATCCATTTGACATATCCTATAGACATAGTGTGTAACAATCAAAATCCGAATGGATTAATTCCATGGCATAGGTAAAAAGGTCTTATCATAGTCAACTATTTGACTTAAATGATATCCCTTTTAACTATCCTTACTTTGAAGGTCTTTACCTTCTAATATACTTCAATCTATTCTTTAATGATCCATTTATACCCTATAGATACTAAATCCTTAGGTGGATGAATCAAGTTCTGAACTTGATTAGAATAGATAGAGTTTATATCGGATTTTATTGTTTCTTCTCATTTAGAATCGACATCTCATATTGCTTCAATATAGATCTTAGGATCATTATCCCTTTATCTTGTCTCATTTCTTCCATCAAAGATATGTCTCACCTATCTCTTAGGTTGATTGGACACAAGAAAAGATCTATGATTTGCCCTTGTGTAAATATAAGCTAGTACTATAATAAAAGTGCCTATGGATTGTGGGACTGGAACACCTTCCATTTATACCTTGCTCCCACTATCTTTCTTGAGGAGAGACTCTTCCTTTAGAAATATAGTGAGATGGGCAACTCATACCCTTCTTCCTAAGGGAGGCATTAATATCCTTAAGTTTCCTTAGCATATCCCACAAGCCAACACTTTATAGTCTTATATTCCAACTTGATAGGGTTATACTTCTTTACCAGGCCAGACATTCTGAAACCTTAACTTGTTTAAGGTCAAGCTTTAACCCCATTCCATATCTGATATGGAATAATTGGAATAGACTTGAAAGGTACCAATTTGAGAATCAATGCCTATATTGAGTGTTAACCCCTAAATAGACAAAGAAGAATTTTGCGAAGGTTGTCAATGTCCATATTATGTCCTACACAATATGGCTTCTCATTTTAGCTGCTCAATTAAGCTAAAATGTATAAGAGGTGTCTATCAAAATTATATTCTACTATCCTTCATTCATGTGTGAATTATTACTTAAGTATCCCCTCTTTGATCTCATCAAAGAGTTCTAATACTCTTTTCATTAATATTTCCTCTTCATTCTTAATCTCAAATAATTTCTCAAAGGTTTTGGATTTGTACTTCATAAAGTACATATGTCTATACCTAGAGTAGTCATCTTTGAAAATTAATGAAGTTGAAATATTATCTTCTAACATTAATAGATATGGGCTAACATGCATCTAGATGCATGAGTTCTATAAACTCATTAGCCTTCTCTCCATGTCTTTCTAATGGAGAGATGGTCATTTTGTTTGATAAGATAAGATTTATATATAGTTAATGATTCCAAATCATTTACCTATATGTTTCGATCCGAATAGTACTCCTTAAGTCTTTTCTTATAAATATGACCATACTACTAAACAATAGATTGATCAATATCAATCTACTTCACCTAATGAGGATTATTCACACATATTATTAGAGTATACATATCTGATATGAATAAACTCTTTTATTATGCTCCTACTGGTAAACACTTTACCAGTTATCATTTTCATACCATAGAATAAATCACCATTTATTTAACTAGGAAATGAAAACAATATTCTTTTGGAAGGATAATTAAGACAACTCTAGAAGGCTATAGAAAATTTGTATCTCCCACTAGTAATGATGCAACATTTTGTACCATTTCATATGTAGGTCAATAATTTTATTTAAACCTTTATTTACTTGCTATTATCTACAACTCATTGTAGATATATGATACATATCTGGTATCTCATACTATTATATGCATCCCTAGTATCTTAAACTAGAATACACACATATAGTATCTTATACTATTAAATGTGTATTAAAGACAAGTAAATATTAATGACATAGATACATGGAGCTTCTCGAGCTCCACCTTTACATTATGTGCAATACAATTTGCACTTCTTCTACTTACCATCATCATGATAGTAGAAGAATGCTATGTCTAATTTGGGTTATAATATCTTGACTTACTTCTTTGACTTTTAACTATCACCATCTATCTCTATCTAATGATCTTACTTCTTTCTATTAGTCTCACCAATAAGAAGTATTCAAAATATATTATTCTTATTTACCTTTAATTAGCTCATCACCATGAGCCATGATGGATATCTTATCCATCTATCCATGTTGCCACTACTATTTTTATCTGATAGAGGCTAACATCTGATATAAGGCAATCAATACATCTTTTCAATATTGTGAGATAAGATCTTATCTCTTCTCACATCATTAGATAGTGTAGGAGATACCTACTTCTCAAGTAGGATAGTCTATAGGTCAACTATGAGAACTATTCTCTTAATTCTAAACAAATATAAGAAGTGTGAGCCATTAAAATACTTAGCATCTAGCATGCTAGACTAATTGTGGTTTATAATATTCTACAACAGAGATATAATTACATCAACATTACCGACATTCATTAAAATTAAGATATGGTATTTCATCCTAATTTATACTCCCACTAATTTTCGACGAATTTGCATAAACCTCATTATGCAAAGACGGGATATCACGATAACATCCTAGTGGAGACCAAGACCCTACTAACTTTATGGTGATAACCTTGTGGGAAACACAACAAGTCATCCCATACTTAATAGGTAGGTAACTTTTACCAATTACAACTCATGCAATTCTTAGTCATTCAGCCTCTAGAGTTATAACCTTGTGGGAAACACAACAAGCTATATACTCTAGTTAGGTCAAATCTGCTTGTTACATTATGAAAATGGATTCTTAACATAGCCCTTGTGGGAAACACAACAAGGCCATGCAATGGTCCACCTTAAAGTTCAGTAAATGTCTTAGCCATGATCACCAATCCCTTGCTGAATGAGTCTTGTGGGAAACACAACAAACCCATCCAATCTAAGATTGGCTCATTGAGACCATAACAACGGAAGGCTACGTGAGTCATTCTTAATGTCTCACGTTTATCGACCTAATTAAAATGAGGAGGGATTTTATTTTAGTCTCATCAACATAGGTGCTACATATAAATATTAATATACCTTTTGAAATATCCTATATTTAAGGTATAATCTGTAGCACACACCACATATCAAATATGCATTAAAACATAGGTGATCATGGAATTAACCCTAAGCATACACCTAAAGCACACCTATAAGTGCAATTCCTTGCTTCAAAAGCTTGAGTTGGCATGCTCCCACTTTAGAATGGTGCTTCTCCAAGTGGTCCCGCTCTCCATTCTACCACGAGCCAGCTTCTAACCATTACAAGCGGCTAAAGGTTATACAGACCTACAAATGTACAACTCATAATAAGAAACCTTGGTTTTAACCAAGGGGAGTACCCATATGGGGGGAAGGTAGAATGTACAATCAGATTGTATAGAGAGAGAGGAGGCACACGCAGGCCCCATTTTATAACATAACCAACTTAATTAACCAAGCAATCATAAGCAAAGCATATTTAAGTCCATGATCACCTCTATACACACACCAACATTCATCACATGAACATAGAGCGCATACGTGATGATTATATGAGATATATCATATACACCATCATAAAATTATATACTGTAATTTTGAAATTCCAAATTTCATGCTTGTCTAATTTCTATAAAATAAATAACATGAAAAGTACATATAAACAATTTACATGCATAAGACAGGCAATATAAAACATTCAAATGATTCATGCTTTTCCAAAATTTCTCAGTGCATTAAATTAATGTACAAATCATAATTCTTAAAAATCACATTTTTCAGAATTTATTTGTACACTAATTTAATCAATTAATATTTTAAAATAATTTTAAAATCATTTATAAAATGATTCTATGGCAACCAAAGTCCAAAACTATTTAACAGGTTCATAAACATTTTATAAACCTATTAAATAATTTCTCAGAACTTATATAATCATTAATTTTGATAATTTTGATCTTAAAACAATTTTAAAATCAATATAATAGAATTCAATTAAAAAATAGTAAAACTCTATTTAATAAGTCATTAAACACTTTAATAACTCATTAAATAAATTATACAATTTTTTTAGAATTTTTCTAGAATTTTATGGTAATTTTTTGGATCAAAAATAAATTTTAAACAATTTAAAATTATTTTAGAATTATATTAACTGACGGCGCATTACGCCGGCCAATCGGTGCTGGCCACGACCCGCCTCCGGCACCAACGCAGGGCGGCCGCGTACCCCGTCTGGGCGTCGCTGCGCAGCTGCCGCGTACCCCCACTCGCTAGCGGGTCCGGTTCCGATCCAGACTCAGCGTCTTCTTCGCCCGAAAAGGGCAGGGCGGTTGCGCGGAAACCCTAGAAAATGCCCGACTTTCGTGCCTTATTTGGGTGGTCAAACGGAGTTTAAAAAATCCTAAAAAATATGCATTGGAATCCTTAAAGAATAAGGATTCTATTTAAAGAAGTTTCATCTCATGAAAAATTCTATACAAGACGCACTTTACAGTGGAAGTTGCCACGGCCGCAATTAATCCAAACCTCAAATACCTCTCAAATCCGGCACCTCCAAGGGCCATTGAGTGTCCAATAACTTATGGAAACTCTAGAAAACTTAATTTCCTATCTTTCCACATCATTATACAGAGGTATTTGAGTCCAAATAGGTAAGTTCATCAACTCCCCTAATTTCGGCCAGATTTTCAGATATGATCATCTTAGCAACTTTCAGAACTCCTTTCGGACTCTCCAGTTGGCCAAAATTCATGAGGTTTGCGACATTGAAAATACCTCATCCATGAAAAGAAATTGAAACTAACCAGACACAGTTTGGTATCTCATACGAACTGTGGTGATACAGTTTTGGGAAAGCAAGAAATCACATGAAATCAAGCTAATTTCATTTCAACTTCGACCAAGGCTTCAACCTGGCTCTGATACCACTGTAAGGAATCAATACATGATAGCAAAAAATATTTGATTTCATAAAACCATGATCTTTGCCTTGATCGATGCCGAACAAGTAAAACCGGGAACCGAATATGAATAGAATGAGAGTACCTCATAGAATTTCTAAAATACCTCACCATGGATGAAGAGAGGACATTCCTCCTTGCTGAAAGCCATTCGAGTGTCCAGTCTCTAGCGGTATCTACACGATCTGCTTCAATACACGTGTTCTCCCTTCCTTCGGGCCTCTAGAAACCTTCCAGATCCAAGCTTGACCATGGGAGATCACCTTCTAGAGGAGAGAGAGGAAGAGAGGATGCTTGAGATGTGCTCCAGCCCTATGGCTTGTTAGGGTTCGGCTTCATAAGCCATTTATATATAAAAGATGAAATTTTTCACAAAAACCCAAAACTTCTATAAAATTACGTCCATGCCCTCATCTTATTGACCAGATCTATTGTATGTGACCCACTAGGCCCAATAGTCAATTTGGTTGAAGCCTTAATTAATTTTAAAGAACAATTCCTTTAAATTAAATCAAAACTGTTATTCAATAACAATTTTTACAGCTTTCTGATCCTAAAGGGTACAAGCCATATCCTATGATCACAAATGACTTTGGGGAGTTAAATAACATCTATTGAGCATTTTCATCATCAATTATCACACGGATTTAAATCCTCGTTCATACAATGTCCCGGTTGGTCAGGGGTTCGGCACTAACTGTCAACCCCTAAATATTCCAACTCTATGGGATTCTATACTCAGATTTGGATCAATTGAAAAACTCCTTTTCCAATTATCCTAAGTACTTTGTCCAAGGATTTAGAGTACTATCCCATAGGACATTCTCTCTCTCTCCAACCGAGGGTGAATGATCCCTTGTTGTCCAATCAATTGCCTCCACCGGGTTTCTCTTGCACTCAATACATCAACTATACTGGGCCATCAAGATGGTGATCCATAAGTCAATATTCAAAGTACAAGATTCATCTGATAAGACATCTTTGGTGACTCAGGTCAAAGATCCAACCGTGCTATTGAGATGTAAGAATAACCTAATAGACAGTTCGGTAAGATACCGATCAGGTTTTTCTTAATTGGTCAGTTCAGTTAACTCATTCCACTAATGAGCACTTGTGTGTGTATCTCAATGTCCCCACACTGATGACCAATGAGATCGGTCATTCTCATCACATGAGAAGAGATCACACATACTAGTCTATCCGGATTCTTGATATCATGTCTCAAAGATCCTATGACTAGGAACATTTAGATCACATACCTCTAGATGATCGATCTCATTATCATGATCTCATCATGATTCAATCATCATTGCATGTGATCGAGGACTTCATTACGATATATGCTTCTAATAAAAGCTAGTAACGAAGTTTTGTCTATTTAATTGAATGAGATATTCCTAGAAATGTTGAATCATATCATATATGATTGGCTTGTAGAGCATAAATTTCTATCACATACCACAGCGCACAACCCCCTTCCTCTTTCCAGGTGCGATTTCCCTTCCCATCCAGGCACGAGAAGGTGCCCAAACAAGGGTGGCCCTAAATTCTAGTAAACCAAACAAGGGCGGCCCTAATTTCTGATAAACCGATTTCGATCATTGTATTTTCGTGCTAATTATTCTTCCTATTTGGAATTTCAGAATATGTATTTAGGGATGCATATGTCGGTTATCGATCGGTGCATATAGATTTCATCATCTTCAATGTATTCTTGTAGAAAATAGGTGGATTGAACTGAGTTCTAGAACTGCTATTAATCAGTTTTTTTGATATGGATGGTATTTCCATTATAGTCAAGTGCAATGCAGAAGGGTATATTATACAGTATATAGAAAATATGACATTAGAAGAAGTCATTAACCTCATATCAAGTAGGTGGTCTTTTGATCCTTCATATATGGACCCTACATATACAATACCTGAGGAACAAACAACAGTTTTTCGTATACTTAATGATCAAGATCTGGTCAATGCAATAAACATACATAAGGGGTTTTCTAAGAGGATAATGATTATACAAGTTACGTCTTCAACTTCGAGTGAAGGTCTATCTGAGAAGTAAGTTATGAACTTACCTATCTTTCTATTCATTCTAATATATAAAAATGTGTCTCATGCCGGTTTTATTCGATCTTACAGATATGCAAGTCAACCATTTGAGAATACTCAAGCTAGTAGTAATTTGATACTATGTTCTTCATCTAGCAATCCTTCTAGTAGCAATGGAAAAAAAAAACTTTACATTGGAATGATTTAATTCACTCCAAAGGTCAAGTTTTTGACAATGTCGAGCACTTGAGACAAGATCTAATTAAGTATGCTATTGCGAGAGATTTTGACTATAACTTTTTATAAAATGAGTTGACACATTTCACAGTTAAGTGTAGATCCGCTCATTGTCCATGGTTCTTGCATGCCCTTAGAGTTGGTGGTGGTCCAGCATTTGTCATCAAAAAATTACATAATGAACACACATGTTCAGGAGGTGTTAGCACACAAAAACACCCAAGGGCATTACAAAAATTTGTAGGATCTCTTATAGTGGATAAAGTTTTTGATTCTCCATTGTATCAACCCTCCGACATTAGGAAAGATATCTTTAGAGATTTTGGACTTGATGTCTCTTATCATCAAGCATGGTCTGGTAAAGTGGTGGCAAGTAAAGATGCGCTAGGTAATGAACGTTTCTCTTTTGACTCTTTACATTGGTACGTTACAACCATTGAATCTACAAACCCTGGTAGTGTTGATGACCTGGAAATTATGGAGGAAGGAAGGTTCAAGCATTTCTTTGTATATTATTATGCATGCCAGTTGGTTTCGCAACAGCTTGTAAACTGATATTCTTTCTTGATGGAACATTTTTAAAAGATAAGTATAAGGGGATTCTTCTAGGTGCAACTGCTTTGAATGGTAAAAATGAGTTGTTCCCTCTTGCATGTGCAATTTGTGACATTGAGAACGAAGATAATTGGACATGGTTCATGAAGTGTCTGAGAAATGCTATATCATCTTCTCAGAATGTAACATTTATATCTGACAGGTGTAAAGGATTGATTGAGGCCATCACAAAAATTTTTCCTGAGGCCGACCATGCATATTGTTTGCGTCATTTGAAAGCTAACTTTGCTAAACACATTGCTAGAAAGTGCAGAGGATCAATGAAAAATGAGTTTCTATCTTTGCTTGATAAAGCAGCATATGCATACACTGTAGAGGGGCATGAGGATGCTTTGCACAGTATGGGTGTTATTTCTCAAGAAGTAGAGATGTGGGTAAGAAATTCTAGTCCCAATCATTGGGCAAATGCCTACTTTACAGGTAATAGGTTTGGGGAAATGTATTCTAATCCAGTCGAGTCATTTAATGCATGGGTGTTAGAGGAGCGACATCTTCTTATTTTTCACATGCTTGATAGGATTCGAATGAAGATAATGAATCTAAGTGCAAACGTAGAGAGATTTGCAGGTCAAGGGAGACTTATTTATGTCCTACAATTCATAAAAAAAATAAAAAAGCTGATGGACAATTCTTGGGGATACGTAGTTAATGTTTCCAATAGCATTGTGTATGAAATATGCAGTAGGCCATCAGCAGTGGTTAATCTCAGTGAAGGTACATGCACATGTAGGGAATGGCAAATTGTTCATTTGCCATGTAAGCATACATATGTTGCAATTCATAAAATAGGTGGAAACATAGAACACTTTGTTTCATCATATTACACTACATAATCTTACAAAAAATGTTACGAGAGGATAATTGCACCAATCTCTGATGTGAATAAACCTATACCAGATATTGAGGACATCCAAGTCAAGCTCCCTTTGACCAAGAAGAGAGCAGGGAGAAATAAGAAGAAGATGATTCCATTACAAAAAGCATTAGAAATAAATCAAGTAGTTTACACTTGTTCTAGGTGCAAGCAACCGGGGCATAATCGTCAATCTTGTAGAAATGCTACAACAGAATAAATATGAAACATATCATTCTTTCTTCCTACTTTCTTTCCATGCTTTTTTTGTTTGCTTAAATTTGTGAAACATATTATAAAATTGTTTCATTGTATTGTAATCTCTTGTCCTTTTTATTTATTAGAGATGGATAGCAACTCGCCAATTCCATCGATGCATTTTGCTCAGGGACATGGTTACTATGTTGTTAGGGTGAGTCAAAATGAAAGAAATTCTGGAAGAAAATTCTATAAATGCAAGGTTAAACATTTATATTTGATTTCTTTGTTACAAAACATATACCATTTTTCAGTTTTTTTGTTATGTCTCATTCAGCAAATGTTAGAAGTAGGGAATCTGATTTCTTTGTTCATTTAATGTGTATGTTATTATATCTTGATTTTGGTTTTGTAGAAGGCTGCAATTTCTTTTTGTGGTGTGACATGTTACTTAACTTGGTGGAATCATTTACTACTTGTTGTTGTCAGAGGGTAGAACGAAATCGACATTTAGAGAGACGTATAACATTTTTACAGAATGCATTGGCAAAAGAGAAAAAATGTAGATGTAAAATGAAGATGCTTGTAAGAACTATAATGAAAATAGTCGCTTCATCAGACGGCAATGGAGAGCAAAGTGATGGTGCTTCTAATGAAGTAATGAGCATCTCGTTGGGATGATTCAGAGGTATTTGCAATCCTTGGGATAAGAACATAAAGACTTATTATATGAACTTGAAATGTAGATATTTTGTATTCTATGTTTTATCATTTTTGTGACAGTTTGTTTTTGATGTTAAGATTCTCTGTGATTGACCACCTTGATGGTTGGGAATGTATGTTATTGATTTTCTGTATTTTTCTTTCTTTACTTTGTTTGCAAGGGACGTGTACGTGACGTAAGAAATCGGATTAGCGTTGTCAGTGAAAACATTTATGCATGACAAAGAAGAAATTAAATCAAATATGTATGTATATGAATGAGTGTTATTGATTTTTATTTTAATTAAGTTATATATTAAGAGTTTGTTTTAACGTCTTATAACATCATATAGAGACATATCTTTCAACATACACAAACATTAATCTCTTTGTACGTACGTTACTTCAACGCTTTTTATTTTTTCATCTGTTAAAATAGCCGAAGGTTCAACGTTAATTTAATGTTTTCATTTTTAATTATGATCTATATCAAAAATTTTAAGTAATTAATGTTAATTTAATTAAATCATTTTAAATTATTTTTTAAATATTAAAAGAGCGTTATTTCAAATCTTTTTTTTAATATTAAGAGAGAATACACATTAAAGTGGGTGGTGTGATGATATTTTGATAAAAATGGACCTAATAGAAAAGTATTTTTGAAAACGGACCTAGTGGTAAAGTGGTTCCCTTAAAATGAGTCTAGTGTGCATTTTGCCAATTCTTAATTATGAGTAGGGAGATTGGAACACAAGAGCTACAATGTTCAACAACAAAAAGCAACCACCTTTACCAAATTAAACTGTAAAAATCCAATTTTAAAAGAAAAGTTAGATTTTGCAAATCTGACTTCGTCTTAAAGTCAGGATTTTTTTTAACTCAACCTGGTTTATGTTTTCAGAAGTACAATTTCTAAAGTATGTTATTTTTTAAATAATTTTTTTACTATGTTAATTTTGAAATAATGTGTTTGTTTAGAAGAAAACCCGGCAGGCGACTCGCTACGACACAAATACATGTATGATGAGTATCTGAGAGAGACGAGAAAAGAGATATCAGAAGGATCGATCTATGCTGATTAAGAGTATTATTACCTTGTAGATACATACATGACAAGATAGAGATATGCTTCTCTTCTCACTAAACGGCCGCGTCGTCGGAGTGATACTAGTTATTGGCTACTACGCTCCATGTCTTACATGACCGAGCAGGCGTTCGGATTCTCGTCGCTGAAGATCTGTGGGGGGTATGCGTAGTACTCCACTTGGTATCTCGGATGGTAATAGTAATAGGGGTTTCTGGTCACCTCCCCCACCTTGGCGGTGGCCGCGACGGCGGCGGGGTCCTCCGGTGGTGGCGCGGCCCCGCCTCCACCCACCTTTTCTCCTTCGGCTCCCGCCGCCGCTTCCTCTCCCGCGCCCCCGCCGGCGCTTTCCTTCTTTTCTCCCTCGCCTCCGGCGCCGCCAGCGTCCTCCCTGTCCTTGTCCCCATCGGCCTTCTTCTCGTCCTTGCCGTCCTCCTTGGGCTTGTCGTCCGGCTTCTTCTCCACCGGCTCCGCTTTCACGACCGCTGCGTGCTTGCCGGTGCGCTTGTAGACGTACTCCACCAGCTTGGGGGGATCCATCACACCCTTGACCGTCACCTCGGAGTTCTTCAGGTCCGGCTCGGCAGACTGCACACCTGCACGGCGGCGATTCAAGAATAATTAATTAAACCGTAAAATTAACAAACTTGGTGGAAGAAATTGCAGATGGCCGGAACCCAAATCAAAAAGAAAGAAAGAAAAGAAAAAGTGATCGATCAATAAGCAGAGCACATCAGCAAGAACCTTTCATTTTAAGGATCCTCTTCTTGATCTCCTGTGAGCAGGCCTCGCAATGCATATGCACCTTGAGCACCACCGACATCACCGGCGGCTGCAACCAGACAATTAGTGGAAGAAGGAGATGAATTAAACAAGAACAATAAAAATAAATGGAGTTTAATTTACTGACTTCTTCCTTCTTCTCCTTGCGCTTGGGCTTCTCCTTCTCTTCTTCCTTCTTCTTCGGCTTCGGTGGGATCGGAGTTAGCAGCTCCACCTTCCTCCCGCACTTCTTCTGCACTCTGTCTGCCACCTTGAGCGGGTCTGCCGCCGCTACCTTCCCCTTGACCACCACCTTGTACGTCCGGCAGTCCGTCTGAACGTCATCCACACCTGTAAAAAAGAGCAAATTTTCTCAGTGACTCAAATCTAGTTGAAGGCGAAGAGGGATATCCGAAGATGAGTAAGCTTTTGCCGTTGCTACGAACCTTCAAATCCTTTGAGCGAGCGCCGGACTTTGCGGGCGCAGCCCTCGCAATGCATATACACCCGCATGATGATCTCGTCCGGCGGCGGCGGAGGTGGAGGGGTCTCCTCCTTCTCCCCTTCGCTTTCCCCTCCACCACCCTCCGCCTTCGTCTCGCCTCCATCTCCTTCCTTCTTCCCGGCCTCGTCGCCCTTCTTCTCTCCGCCGCCACTTCCCTCCGCCTTCTTCTCCCCTCCGACGTTGTCCTTCTTCGCTTCCTCCTTCTTCCCCTCTCCCTGAGCCTTCCTGTCCTGTGCGTTCTTCTCTTCCTGCAGCAGCCCACATCAGAAACAATTGCATCAGAGCGCGCTTGTGACACTGGGAACCGGGATGAAAACCAGAGTAACAGGCGGAGAGAGGACTCGAATTAAGAGAAGAGCTTCCACCTCCCCCATTATTTCCGGCGAGCGGCGGCGGTCGAGCTGTGGCGGAGTAGATCCGCAGCAAAATAACACGCCCAGAGAGAGAGAGAGACTGACACTGAAATAAATAAAATGGAAGGCTGACGAGCCACGTACAGGTAACCAGTAAGTTTTACAGGAGCATTAAAATTCTGTTTAACAACATATTTAATTTGACAAATTATTTTAACTTTTGCTCCAATTTACAAGGCAACAGTCAGGAAAATTGTGAAAATGACTCTTATACCCTCATACCCACATGTTACATGCCCGACACGAGCTTGAGAAAAAATAATAAGAAACTAAATTTTTTGTGACACTTATGGAAGATTGCAGAAAGGTGTACTAGATTAAGCAGCACTAACTAAAAAGTTGTGAGCACATACCCGATTAATAAGGTGTTTGGTTTCACTTTTTTATCTCTTTTTTATCTTATTTTTAAAAATAAGGAAGATACCATGTTTGGTTAAATTTTTTCAGTGCTCTTTCTTTTTTGAAATCAATCTTGTTCCTTTGTTACTTCTATTTCGGAAACAAAACAACCGGAGAGTTGTTTTATTTTCAGAAGAGCCGACCCTCTCACGTCCTGCTTCTCTCTCCCGTGTTCGACCGCGCTCGACTTTCCTCGCGGCGGACGACTCTCGGCGGACGACCACGGAGATGCCTGCGAGTGGACGAGGGGGGCGGAGGGGGGGCGCTATGAGCTTCTACCGCAGGGGGCACCGCCAGGGGTGGGAGCTCCGTCCGCGCGGCGGGGACGCGCTGCCAAGGGTGGGGGTGCTGCGAGCGAGCCCCGTCCACGGCGGGGGGTGCTGCAAGCGAGCTCCGTCCGCGGCGGGGGGTGCTGCCAGGGGATGGGGGTGCTGCGAGCGAACTCCGTCAGCGGCGGGGCTCCGGTCGGGCGGCGCCTTGCGTCCCGTTTCACCGGCGAAAGCGAACGCCGGCGCCCGGAGGGGCGGCCGGGGGAGGGGGGCGCGGCCCCCTTCGCGGGGGGCTGGGAACTTGGGAGCTCGTCCGCCGGGGGGAGGGCGATGGGAGCTCCGGTCGGCGGCTCCGTCCGGGGGGGGGGGGGGGGAGGGGGCGCTAGGAGCTACCTCCTCCGCGGGGAGGAGGGGGAGGGTGTGGGAGCTCCGGTCGGGCAGCCCCTTGCTCCCTGTATCACCGGCGTCGGGGAGAGGGTGTTGGGAGTTATTTTGATTTTAAAATTATAACCAAACAGTATTCTTTAAATTTTAAAAATTTTGACAATTTTGTCAAACACAGGATCGTTAAACTTTTTTTATTTTAAAATTAAAATTGAGGAGTTAAATAATTTTGATTTCAAAAATAAGATTGTCTCAAAATTAAAAAAGTTACCAAACACCCTATAAGCAACAATCGGTGAGCGATGAGTCATATATCGGACTAAGTAAAAAGTTTTAAACACAATAAATCATGTGTCTCTCCCTCTCTCAGATTGATCTCCCTGCCTCTAACTCTTTTGGACGTGTCCTCTTCTCAATTTGTCCCTCCCTCTCTTTTGTGAGTTCGGATCACTTCGGTCCTCTCGTGAAGAAAATAACCCCAGTCTCTAAGCAAAAATAACCTAAATAACATTTTAGTGAATTACGAAAATGGATTGAATAGCTACTATTCGTAACAGTTTGTATTAAGTCAATAGTGAGTTATAAAGGCATTGGTAACAGTTTAATGATTTCATTAGCGATTTAGTAAAGTGCTGGTAATATTTCAGCCCTTCCCGTAGTCGTTGATAATGGTTCACTAACACGTTAACTCGCTATCAAAAAGGGTTGAACGGTTATTGGCACCTTACTAACTCGTTACCAAACGGGTTGAATTGTTACCAACACCTTATTAACATGCTACCAAACTTAATGCAACTCATTACCGATGGTAGTGGTTCAGCTCTTTTAGATAGCAGCTCATTGAACTATTACTGAACCATCACTTAAGTAGTATGGAGAGCAATACGTTATATTGTTTAAAAAAAAAGTGTAACTATCACATCCCCCTCTCCCCCTTTCTTCTTTTTCCTCCCTCTCCCCATTTAACCCCCTATCATCTTTCTCTTCATTCTCTCTCTCTCTCTCTCTCTCTCTCTCTCTCTCTCTCTCTATGTATATATATATATATCTTCTTGATATTGCCATAGAAGCCAACAGAAGACCCCCATCATATATCTTTTTTTCTCTCTTGTTCTCTCTTTTCTCATTGTCATTGACAATGTTGAGGCCGCCATCATTGTCACCTCGAACCTCAAGCCATTGTCGACCAGCCATTGTCTCTAATGCGATCATCAATATTGTTGCAGAGTTTTGTTGCTAATGCCTCCACCTCTCCCTGATGTGTCTACTACCGTTGGATGCATCTATCACTATTGGATGCGTCTCTCTTACAATTGTTGTCGCGTTTGGCTCTGTTGACAGCACATGTCTACCCTTAAAATCTAAGAAGCCATCAAACCACAACTGGTCCAGCATCACCCCACCACATCCAGTTCGCTTGAGGACATGTCCAGCCTAACCGCTTGGTCTAGATCAGCATATTTGTTTAAAAACCAAGAAAAATAGCAAAAAAATCCATAACATTTCGAGAAAATCTCATAAGATTCCAAGTAGGTTTCTTAAGGTTGTCTAATTATTTGACCCTATAATCATGTGAAAATGCATGATTTCACCTAATGACTCTTAATTGACTTAATTAGAGATTTTGAACATAATGGTCATTGTTCACCCAAATTTCTTGAAACCAGATTATGAAAAATGATATTTTGTATTATGTTGATCATGTTTAGACCATGTATGACTTGGGTAGAATATTTTGTTATAGAATTGGTTTTGTGAATCAAAGAATTATAAGTTGTGTGTATTAGTTTGAGCGTAGTTATTAGAAATTAAGTAATTATGCCTAGTAAATCTTGCAATCATTAAATTGAATATTTAGAACTTTGTTTATGACAGATTTTATGTGTAAAAATTAGAACATCAATTGTTTTGTTTTTGACAAATACAAAGTGAGTTAATTGTCTTGCATGAGTTAGAACATGTATAGTTCATCTCGTTTGATATTGCACGTGTATGGTTCATGTAAGTCTTGTCTAGTTATGTTTCAAATAAAGAGATTACATTTTGCATGGTTTGGTTATGTCCATTTGGTCATGTATAGTATGAGTTTGGTTTAGAACATGCTAATAAAGTTGGTTTGACTTACATCTTGTTTAGATTGTGGTGTATGTTATGTTTTGCATGAAAGAAATTGAGCTAGATGGCTATGTCTTGTACGGATGGAATGAAAATATTGTTATGAACTCTTACTATCGGCATGTTATGAAAGCTCACCAACCTATGTTAACTAATGTCCCATGGGTAACAAGAGATGTAGAACAATTCGACCATCTGACAAATCTTGAATTACCATAGTTTATCTTAAGTGTCACCTCTGTCTAGGTGTACTATGGGTCTAGCTAAGTTACATGTTACTATTAAATATATTAGATTTAGTGATGATATTTATTCATGTGATGTGTGAAGAAAGATGGCAAATTTCTTGCTTTATAAGGTGTTTGGTTATGTTTTTAACATTAATGTAATCTTATTTTTGAAACCAAGATCATCTTCTCGCTCAATTTTAATTTAAAATTTATAGGAAAATAACTTTTGTGTGTTTGGCAAAAATATCATATATTTTAAAAATTACTAAACAGTGTTGGGCGACAATTTTAAAAAATAAAATTTTTATCAAATATGTGAACAAAAAAATGTATTCCCCCTCGCTCCGCCTCCTCTCTCTTTTCCCCCACTAGCACTTGCCCTCTCACTCTCTTTCTCTATCTAGTAAGAGAAAGCGCCACTACCAGCACCCTCTACTTGCTAAAGACTCCTGCCAATGCCCCTCGCCTCTGCCTTTCGCCATCTTCCTCCTCTTTTTGCACCTTCCCCACACTACAAGAAATCGGACTTTTACCCACTAAAACACTCCCCGTAGGTAAGGTTTGGTGGGTATAAATAACTTTTACTTACTCCCTATACCTACTAAAATTGATGTCGTAGGTAAATTTATCATTGCCTACAAAATACCTACGGAAAACGCTTCGTAGGGAAATAATATATCCACAGATTCTATCCGAACTGTCCATTATATTAAATCCAATGGCCCAAATTTAATCGATTTTGCCCTTATCTTTACCGTCCATTGACAACACATGGATGGACCCGATCGACCCTCCCGATTGAAGCAGACGGGTTAAACCCTCCCGTTGGACCCTCTCCCTCCTCATCGCGCTCAGCCCCAAATCGAGCGTCCGCGAGCCCTTTTGCTCCTCCGACGACGCGGCACCTTCGGTTCCTCCTCCTCCGACGGCAACGCCTAGGGCTTCCGCCCTTATGTCGTCCCCTTCTGCTCCAAGGTTTGACTCCCGCAAGAAGCTCTCGAAGCTGTCTCCGTGAGAAGCCCCCGAAGGTGAGTCCCCGTCTCGTCTCCTTTTCCTATGCGCGAGAAAGCTCCGTCTGTACAAACCCTCAGTCTGTACAAACCGCGTGAAAGCTTCTTCCTCTTTGCAAAGGACATTTTACAGATCCTGAGCTTGTTCTACGTAATCGTCTGTACAAACCCTCAGTCGTCAGCTCGTAGTTTGCTTAGTCGTTCATGGACCATCCCCCCTCGAGGTCGATTTTGCATGTCCCGTAGTTTCTTTTTGACTTTGGAATGCCATCTTTGCACTTACGAACAAGCCCTATGTTTATTTCTGACATGTCTCGATTTTCATTTGTAATATTCATAAGTCTTAATTTGTGTGTTGTTGGCAGGTTCTACCGCAGAATGTCTGTTGTTTTCCTTGTTTGGCGTATTGCTTTCTTGTTGAAGACATATTCTGGTAAGACTTTACTTGATGTACGTGACTTTATTATCTTGCTGTATGAACTATGTAACTAATATGTTTCCATTCTAATAGATCAGTACATAAGCGTGATCAGCAAGGATTTATAAGTGTCAAAAAATATTTTCAAGCACAAAATGAGGTAATACATGTTTTTTTACAGCGATGGATATTCATGAGAACTAGTGTCTGATTGTGTAATTAATGTTTGTGTGTTTCTTTATAGTGATATGGATTGGAGTTGAATGGATTTACCAAAAAATGTGGTTGGTTACTATGATGGTGTTGATAACTTTCTCAATTTTGCATTTGCAAACTTACCACCAACTCATCAGATTAGATATCCATGTGTGAAATGTACATGTTTGAATAAATGTAAAAAAGAGATGGTTAGACAACACTTGTACATTGATGGTGTTATAAAAGACAAACATTTCTGGAAATTTTATGGTGAAAGATTAGGTCATGTTAAGTTGGAAGAAAGCCAACATGATTCAAATATGTATGACATGTTAGCTGATGTTTTACCTATGTGTAGTAATGAAAGAACAAATGATAAAGATTCTGAAAGTTTTTTTGCATTGTTAAACGATCTCAACCAACCGATTTATCCTGGATGCAAAAAGTTCAGCAAACTTTCATTTCTCATTCGGTTGATTAACATTAAATGCATGGATGGAATGAGCAATAAGCATTTCAATATTTTGTTGAAGTTATTGATTGATGTTCTCCCTGATGAGTCATCAATACCGTCCAGCTTTTATGAGATTAAGAAGATACTTGATAAGTTAGGGTATGGATATAACAAGATAGATGCGCGTCCGAACAATTGTATTTTATATTGGAAAGAAAAAGAGAAGTATGAATGTTGTCCAAAATGTGGAGAATCACGGTGGAAGTCTTGTAAGTCTAGTAAAGGTGTAAAAAAGAAAAGAGTGCCTCAAAAAATTTTGCGTCATTTTCCACTTATTCCACGGTTAAAGAGACTGTTTACATGCTCAAAGACTTCTGTCAACAAGAGATGGCATGAAGAGGAGCATGAAGAGGATAGTATGCTAAGACATCCTGCTGATTCTCTATGTTGGAAAACATTAAATAGCATTGATGATTTCGGGTTAGAAACTCGGAATGTACGCCTTGGATTAGCCAGTGATGGGTTTAACCCGTTTGGAAACATGAACGTCACTCACAGTACATGGCCAGTGTTAGTTGTACCTTATAACCTACCGCCTTGGGAGTGCATGAAAAGTACGAATATTTTGCTTTGCCTCCTTATTTCTGGTCCAAAAGGTCCCGGTAACAATTTTGATGTTTTCTTGCAACAACTCATAGAGGAACTTGAGATTCTCTGGCACGGTGTTGATACCTATGATGCCGCTAAAGGTGAGGTATTCCATCTACGTGCAACACTATTGTGGACTATTAACGATTTTCCAGCATATGCCTACATGTCAGGTTGGAGTACAAAAGGTCGATTAGCTTGTCCTAATTGCAATAAAGACACGTGTTCAACTTGGTTAGAGTGTAGTGGTAAATTTTGTTATATTGGTCATCGGAGATGGCTGGAAAACAACCATAAATTCCGAAAGATGAGTAAGCAATTTGATGGTCATGAAGAATGGGGTGAATAGCCATTGATGTTGTCTGGAGATGAAATCCTACGTCCATTAGGATATTTTAATTCACGTGTTTCAAAAGGAGACACGAAGAAGATACGTAAGAGGAAGAGACGAGTTAAGAAGGGGGACAAAACCAAGTATCTAGGTTGGAGGAAAGTCAGTATTTTCTATAGGCTACCTTATTGGAAATCTTTGTTGCTCCGACACAACTTATATGTGATGCATATAGAGAAGAACGTATGTGAGAGTATACTAGGCACCCTTCTATCGATTGAAGGAAAGAATAAAGATGGCTTGAAAGCCCGTCAAGACTTACAGAAGTTGGGAATAAGAGAATGCCTTCATCCACAAGAAATTGGGTCAAGTAAAATATTGCTTCCACCAGCACAATTCACATGTAGTAAGAAAGAAAAGGAAAAAATTTTCAAGTTCTTTCAATCCGTGAAGGTTCCTGATGGATACTCCTCTAACATTACAAGGCGATTTCTCAACAAAGGTAACAAGTTATGGGTGCTGAAGACACATGACTACAATGTGATTATGCAACAATTACTTCCAATTGTTGTTAGAGCACTCCCAAATTTTCATGTATCTTCATCATTAAGTGACATTGGTCACTTCTTCTTAAACATATGTTCCAAAGTTGCTTCCACCGAAGACTTTTACCAACAAGGTCTACATGTCTCAAGGGTATTATGTCAACTAGAGATGATATTTCCTCCGTGTTTCTTTGATATAATGGTACACTTAATCATTCATTTAGCAGATGAGGCTAGGATTGCTGGGCCAGTTCATTATAGATGGATGTACCCATTTGAGAGGTATCACATTCACTTCTATATGTAAATTTTCCCTTTAAGATAGACCGATATTCATTGATGATATTTTTTCAGGTATCTGGGCAGATTAAAGTCTTATATGAGAAATAGGACTTATCCAAAAGGGTCAATTGATGAAGGTTATATTGTTGCTGAGACAAATATATTTGCAGCTCGATATCTTGACGATGATGTGGAAACATGGTTAAATAAGACTCATCGACAGTTAGAAGACAGTCCAAAAAATGTGTACCTTGGATTGGAAGTTTTCATGGAGACTTGTCGGCCGTGTGGGATAAGTACAATTGGCAAACTACAAAATCATGAGCTAGAAGAAATACATAAATTTATCATATTCAATTGTACAGCACTCAACAAATTTATCAGGTAAGCTTTCGTCAATTGAAACTTTTCTTTCACTATATGAAATATGAATATTGCAGGGATCACATTGTTGAACTTCAAGAAATGTCACCTGGAGTGCACATGGATGAAGTGGAACGCATTCATACATCCACATTTACCAAATGGCTGAAACATAAGGCATTTATCCTTGATTCTTATAATTATATTTTTAAACGATTCTATGATCATATGATGTCATGGTTTTTTTGGTTTGTTAATTCTTCTCAGTTGCATAAGTTGCAAGAGTTTACTAAGGGAGATATATCTCCTTATCTAATTTCGATTAAAGATTTCCCTAGTGACGTGGTCAAGAAGTATGATGCATGCATTGTTAATGGTAGTAGGTTTCACACTAGAAGCCTTGAACAAAGACGAGTTACCCAAAACTCGTGTGTTATGTTGAAAGCAACTACCCCTTCATTTACTAAAAATGTTGAAGAGAATGTTACTTACTATGGTGTCCTTGATGAGATTCTAGAAGTCAACTACGATGGACACATGAGGGTAGTATTATTTAAGTGTGATTGGGTAGATGTGCAACGAGGGGTGAAACATGATGGACCTCTTACAATAGTGAATCCACCAAGTAAATTAAGAACAACTGAACCTTACATCTTAGCATCACAAGCAGAGCAAGTTTGGTTTATTGAGGATCCTAGGAACATTGGTTGGTTTGTGGTTTGCAAGACAACCCCACGTGATTTTTACAACTTATCGGAATCTACTTGTGAAGAACATGCTGAATTCCAAGATATACAGCCAATGTGTCATTACCAAACATCAAGCATCCAGCATGATGATGAAAATGAGGAGATAATGCTCCATAGATTTGATATAGATGGTATTGAAGTGTAATGTAAGTCATTCTTTACTATGTATGTTTCATATTGTTTATTTCCAACAAAAATGGATGCAGGGATATATGTATGTACTCAACAAATTTCTGCATTTTGTTGCCATCATCATTTTATCATTGTTAGTGTCCAAAAAAAATCATGTTTAGATTATTTCTGGTGGCATAAGTAATGTCAGTAAGAAGATAAATATATTTTTATTCATGTTTAGATTTAGAGCTAACTTTTGATGGCTTAGCTTATTATTATTAGAATAAGCCCAACAGAAGGGGGGGGGCTTTGCATGGGCCAAGTGCCGATGATGACAAGATAAGCCCAACAGAAGGCCTCCTCTTCCAAAACATCTTGAATTCCTTCTAGTCTTGATATGTTTTGGAATGTGGAATTTTTGCTTTTTTCAGGTTGATTGTCCCTTTGAGTTTAAGAACTTTGCACTTTCATAATTGTTTTTTAATTCATATTGATTGAATATTATCACATTCTATATATAAATAGTCAACTTATTAATTTTTTTTGTATTCTTGCATTGAACACTAACAATGGGAAATCCTAAGTAGTGCACTTGCCCTGAATAGATGAAACCAGTTTCTATCATCAACAACTTTTATAACTGATGATTTCTTGGGCCATCTTTCAAGTCTTATTTGTAATAGATAGATTGGATATTTAGCAATTATATTTAAATGACGACGAGGAAATACCATGTCCTCGCACAAGAATGTGCCTGATCAATTTGTATGATTGGTACCACTTGCATGTTACATGTTGACCAGCAAAACCAGCATATCAATTTCTATAATAGAATGCAATGATCAATTGATGATCATTACAAGAATCAGCTAATTCTGATAGTCTGTAGCAAAACCATCTCAAGCCAATTCTGAGGAACTTTACAAGAATCAGTTAGATCTGTCATATTCCTTTTGCGATATAGTACTATGCTGAAATTTTATAGGTGAGGATTGCAAGTTGCAACATAGGACAAAAGTTAACATGACTCAACAGGATCCACCAGGGCACTCTACACTATCGCAGGTAGTATCTTTCTTTCATAGGTAGAATTATAGGAGCAATTGAACAACAATCAACCCAATTATCAAGTGTTCAACACATGTCATTTAAAATACCTACTAATCTTATCAAGAACAATCTCCAGATGAGTTGGAATTTCTACTGATGCATTGCCTTGTATGTGCTGCATAATAGCATATTTCAGTGAATTGTATGCATTTTATGTAATCCAACTCAAATAATAGCATCTTTCAGTAAATTGTCTTAATTTACAGGTTTATCCAGAATTTTAATAGTTTCTAACCACCAATTTCTTTTTGTAGGTTGGTTTTTCTATCTCTTACCTGCCACTTTAGGACCTGCCTCTCGGTTGAAAATGGTTTTGATGGAATGACATAGATATTTGGCTATCAGTCTTGTAGATTAATGTGCCGGATGAACTCTTCATTTTTATTTTCTATTTTACACTGGTCACCTCCTTATTTTACAAATATAATGCTACCTTTATTAGTTGAGCATTTCTGTCATTTTTAGTGGACTTGTTTTGACTTTATCGGTGGACCTTACATAATGCTTGTTATGTAATCTCTTTGCCTCCACTTTATCGGTGGATCAAAACCATCTGTTGTTTTCTACCCGTTTGTTTTATTATGCAAACAGGGGAAAGAAGATCATAGAAAATCTATCTTACAAGTCAGAATGTGCAATCTCAAAGGAGAAAGGCTTGTGGGGGCCTGGAAGCTCAGATGTTAACACTCTCCCCAAAAAAATAAAGCACATTGCAGAAATCTATGATCTTCCAAAGTCGGTGAAGAAGAAGATGGACTCCGATCTTTTTCAGAACTTTATGGAGTACATAATCTTCCTGAATATTTCTTTAAATTTAAGTCATATAATTGTTATTGCTTACTAGAAACCATCCTGCGTAAAGCAATCAAATTTCACTTTTACACATGGAACATTTTTAGGTGAAGAGAGTTTTTTCTCACATGTTTTTTTTATGCAGAGGAGGTTCTTGTCACATTTTGAAGGGGCTGTATGTTTCCATTGAGTGGCTACTTTCTGATGTATTTATGAGAAAAAATACATTGGGGTTGTATAGTCATCTAGAAAATCATTTGTTTAACTATTTTTTCTTGTCTTTATTTGCATTGACGCTTATTAATCATTTCTTTCAATTTTGGACAGATTTCAGGAAGGGTTAGATTTACTGCAGTTATTTCTTATCACATTTTCTAAATTTTTATCCATTTCCCTTTTTCAGCCATATGTGGGTCCAACTACGCTTGACCCATAGCACTAATGCAGCAATAGTAGATTGTCTTTTATTTTCTATGTACCTTAGTGGCAGCCGTAGGATTATAAAGACAGTAAGGGATAAAGAGGTGTTCGCAAAGACTTATGTCATTATTCCCATTGTTGATGGGTATGTGCATGATAGTAGATGTCAAGTTGATGTATTTTCATTTCTTACGTACTAATGAGACGTATATTTCCAGGGGACATTGGAGATTGCTCTTGCTATGTAATCTTGCTAATTCTTTTACGTCTGACTTTGGCCCTTGTATGATTCTATTTGATTCTCTCATCTTGACTGAGCCACACAAGCAAGAGCCTGTCATAAGAAGGTAAAAGTTCAAACACTTTATATTTTGTGTTTGCTTTTCAAGTAAAAAAATGTGGTGACAACACTATTCTTTATTTTAGATTCTTGAAGGATTTGTACCAATCAGAGGGGAAGATGGTCAAAAAGAAGTGCCTTGCCTCTATCCCCTTTTATATACCCAATGTACTACTTGAAAGGGCATTGATTTATCTATTTTACCTCGTTTATCTTTTCTTAAGTGCATTGACATTTGTATCTTTTAGGTACCCCAACAACGGGATGACTTAGAGTGTGGATTTCTCGTATTATACTATTCATATCTCTTTTTAAAGAATGCTCCGGATACATTCTCTCGTTCAGAATATCCATACTTTGTACGGATATTAAACTCATCAGTTTGTCCGATTTTCAATCCTATATGCAGTCATATTCATGAATTGCTAATTTGCGTAATTTCTTACAGATTTCCAAAGACTAGATTGGGTATGCTGAGATTGACACATTTATCAACAAAGTCATTGCCTATGCTCAACAGGGAGATATGTTTATCTCCTCACCTGATGCTTCAATATCCTATTCGACAAAATCAAGCGAATCAAATGGAAATGCCCTTAAAAAGGAAGGTATTTCGGAAGATGTTCTTGATGTAGGTGATGTTCAGGTGAAGAGATCACGGGGCCGCACATATTTTCGGGATGTGCTGGCATTGGAGGATGGCAAAGTCATTTCTGTGGAGTGGAATGATTTTGGGCAACCTATTGGAAATGGTGGAAGGTCATTAAGAACCTTCTTGGGAACAATTGCAAGGAATAGTGAAAAATGCCCCATAAATGTTGCATCATGGGATAAGATGCCTGAGCAGAATATTGCCGATATTTGGGGTTATATCAAGGTGAAGTTGGTCTTTTTCATGTCTTACACTTCGATGTTATACTTTGTTAAGTCATGAATTTGATGTTTACTTCCTCTATTTTTGCAGAGGAAGTATGATGTGGATGATAGAAATGAACTACAACGACTATTTATTACTAAAGATCTATCTCAGAAGTGGAAATATCATAAATACTGCCTGAAAAAGAAATACATAGATGGACAGGAGCCACCTCAAGGTCTACATATTTCTTCTGAGATGTGGGAGGCAGCAAAGACCACATGGTGTTCTGCTAAATTCAAGGTGATTTATTTTAAGATATTTTCACTGATGATTCAATAAATAGCCTAATTGTAAATGTTTAACTTTATAGAAAAGAAGTGAGGTTAACCAAAAGAACAAAGGACTACAAAAGATTTTCCATTGTGCTGGTAGTAAATCTTTCGCAGATATCATGAAAGAGGAGGTTAATGTCTCTTATCTTATCACCATGTTATAATAACAATCTTTCGGTAGAACTCTTCGTCCTAATTGTTATGCTCGTATGTGTAAAATATCAGTCGCTAAAACCGGTGGCAATGTGGATAGAACGGATATTTTTATTATAACACATACGAGGAAAGATGGAAAGGCGATTAATGAAGAATGTGCCCTTGCAATAGTAAGTATATAGTGATTTCATTCTATTCTGTTATGCTTGCCATCATATATCTTCTTTAAATACATTTATGTTCTATGTAGGGGAAACTTAAAGCCTACAAAGAATATCAACCATCTACTAGTTCAGTTCCATTGGCATCAAAATGTGATGTATTCACCAAAGTCCTCGGAGGGGACAAAAAGGGGAGAGTTAGGGGTATTGGCACTGCACCCTCACCTCACCATCTTTGGAAAGATAATGTTGAAACTTCACAATCTGAAAACAAAAAGTTATATGAACGTCTACAAGTTTTAGAATCCAAAGTTGCTAAGCTTGAGGCTAAGCCCCAAGAGATAGATAATTTTTCTCATCGCTGATATTGATGTACATTACATATAAAATTTTGTTTTCTTTTGAATCTTTTATAGTCTGGAATGCGCTCTTCGGCCGCAAGCAAGTTGTCAACGTCAGCTGAAGATAAGGTATTTATTCCACTTATGCTTAACTGTCAAGTTGCCAAAATTAAATTGACAGCAACATCTCTAATTAGGATAAACTTACTTTGCCTTCCAAGTTTCTGGTTTGGGATTTTAAACATTGGGGATTTGACTTTTTTTCTGATTGGTCTGAACTTGATGGAACACCTCTCTCTATGTATCACTTAAGGTATGCTCATGTGTCCAGGTTTCGAATCTGGTTGGGTCTCTTTGAATAGACACTGGGATCCTAGCCTTTTGGGATCTGTTCTGGACAGATCTTAGACCCTGAGATATTTGTCTATAAGATGAGTAGGAAAATTTCATA
This sequence comes from Cryptocoryne crispatula var. balansae, assembly GCA_036172225.1. NCBI lineage: Eukaryota > Viridiplantae > Streptophyta > Magnoliopsida > Alismatales > Araceae > Cryptocoryne > Cryptocoryne crispatula. The sequence goes on from CM069928.1 coordinate 24,896,310, forward strand.
TCTATATAGTGGTATTTTGGGTGTCTGCATAGAGGTCCGAACATGTGCTGATTAGGAGGAGTTCATATGGCCTATCTAAATATTATCGAACCTGATTGCTTAGGTGATTTGGCACCCATGTGTTTTGGCCAGAGTCTAGGCTAGGAGAGGCCTCCGACAAGATGAGCTGATGAGGTAAGGTATCAATTTCATATGTTTCAGTTATATGCTTAGAAGGTAAGGTTGTAGAAGTACGGAAATCAATTGTTAAGGGCATCTTGTGTTCTGTTAGAAGTTTAAGATCATGGTTGCATTAAGTTGCGAACACATGGGTTTTTAATCATGCTCTTTGCACCAAATGCTAGCAAGTTGCAGCGCATTTGGATTTACTCAGCTGTAATCTAAATCTCAAAGAAGTGTGGTTGCCTATTATCTCTTAAATTTTTAATTTAGCTGAAAGGTCCATGAATTCGTAAGACTAGTATTTGTTGATCTGATTTTATGAAGTCTGGAAGTTACTATAGGCAGTCATTGGGTATAAATATTACATAAATTTTTGAGATATCTCATCTAAAGCTCTTTGTTACCGGATCTTTCAGGAGCCTTGTTGCCTTATGGTCTCTAGATGTTGTTAAGACACCTTAGAACTCAATTTAAGAAGGTATTCAGGTGATATCTGTCTTTTTTGATGTGGCAATGCTTTAGTGCCTGTAGACGGTATTTCTTATGTTGGTGAGGTAGCTTATTTCCACCTTGATTCTTGTGTAACTGGATGGTGGAGATCCTGGTTTGTTAGTTTCAATGGGCACTAGTTGAAATCAGATGGCCTACACCCCTAATCAATTCTATTAAATACTGGGAGATGATTTTGAAATCAGCCTACACCTCTGATTGTTTATGTACTATCCTGAATGATGCTATGTTTCATTTTCTTAACTGCATTACAATATACAAAAAGACTACATGATTTCCTACTATCAGTTGCAGGGAAGGGCAAGGAAGGTCAAGTTGCTAGATCTTGAAGGACAATATGTGGCAGATGGTTTTCTCATCAGTGATGACCCAGTAAAGACTGTAATGGGGAGATTACTGGGTAATGTCTACTATGAAATATCTGTCACATTTGTTAACAAGCCCGATACCCCTCTTGTTGTGAAGGATGATCATAGAAGAAGAATGAAAGATGCCATAGGAAGCCACATAGTATGGTTGAGAGATTATGTAAGTAATTTACTTTACATCTTTAAATTAGTTATAATCATTGTATGTTATGTATTTTAATTAAATCTTATCTTCCAATTGCAGGTGGTTATAGAAGATAAATGAATAAAGATTCTATCTAGATGGGTTGAACTAACTTCTTTTCATCTTCTCGTTGGGTTGTCCAATTACTTGTGGGGGGATCTTTGCTTGTTGTGGGAAATAGATGATCTTTTCATTGTGGTTGTGGCTGGAAGCCTGGAACAATTGAAAACTTTGTATATTTAACATCTTATTCACTACGTACTGTGTGTTAGTTGTAAAGTGTTTTATGTTACCTTGTCATACTTTATGTTTCTGGACAAAGTGTAATTTAATGTTTAATGAATGTTTGCCTTGAATTGGTTGCACCGACAGATTTGAGAGTTACTTATGTAATGGTGTGGATGCCTTGAATTGGATGATTCCAAGAATTGCGAATGTATTGTTGATTGTATGGCTGGGTAAATGGTTGTGCCCAAACTGTAAATGAAAGAGACGGAATCAAGAATTGTGAATGTATTGTTGATTGTATGGCTGGGTACGTAAATGGTTGTGCCCAAACTGTAAATGAAAGAGACGTTGTAATGTAAACATTTACCTACGATTAAACATCCGTAGGTAAATGTATCTCGTGATATATACACAATACTTTTTTCAGGTATGTAACATTTACCTACGGGAGCCCCGTAGGTATAAATCAGGCATGGGGAGACAATTTTATTCGTATGCTTTATATGTGCCTACGGGTCGGTTTGTTGGTAAAAGTCGGTACTATACCTACGGGACATATCCCGTAGGTAATACATTTCCCTACTTGTACTAGGCCTACAGACCCCGCTACGGGATAGTGCGTAGGTAAATCTATTTGCTTATGGGAAAATGACATATACCTACGATTTTTATTGTAGGTAAAAATCGATTTTCTTGTAGTGCCACGCTTCCAGGCATCGCGATCTTGCCGTCTCCCTCACCGCAGCATTGTTGCCATTGTCTACGTCATGTTGTTGCTCGGTAGTCATCCCTCTCTACTCCATCCACCATCGTCACTAGGCAGCCGGTCGCCAGCAGCTCTCCCTCCCTGCCACAGAGCGGTGTCATATGTTGCAGAGGAAACCATCCACTGATGCCCTGGCACTGAATCTCCTTCCCCACAGCATCGTCTTGTGAGTCCTACTATATCTCACTACGGTGTTGTAGTACTACGACGTTGCGGTCGCACTCACCTCACAGTGCCTCCGTTGCTTTGCATCATGCCCCCTCGGATCAGATGAATAAGGTCATTGCAAGAATGTTGTTGTCACTCATCGTGCTAGAGAGAGAGAGAGGATGTGCGGATGTTCCGCCTCCCATGTCATGCCTTCGCGTTTGTCTCAAAAAAAATAAGTCTTGTGTTTTTGAATGAAGTTACGTGCATGGAGTATCGCACTTTTAAAAAAGGAAGGAGTTAAAGAGAGTAACCAAACACTCTAACTATTTCATTTTTAAAAATTAAGTTAAAAATGTAACGAAACACTCTATATTGGCTTCTATTTGAAGAAAATGAAAATTGTTTTTGACGTATCACGTAAATTATGAAATATGCATGTTGGTATGCCATGTAGATATGTTACTACTATGGTATGTTTAGAAATTTTAGATTAGTTCAATTATGTTATAGTTAAATATTAGAAGACATGGTGTACTTTTATATTACTTCTCAAGTTAGATATATTATGTATCATCACTTGTTTATATTATTTATTCGATTGGTGAGAAAATAGTGTAAATCCTACTATGTCAATGGTAACTCACTCCTTTGTTGTTATAATATTTTTCAACAAGTTTTGAAGAACCATGACTTTAGCTTGAGGCTCAAGTGGAGTCTTATGGAACATTGAATTTTGATGTTGATTTTGATAGAAATGTATGCCCTACAAGCCAATCATATATGATATGATTCAACACTTTTAGGAATATCTCATTCAATTAAATAGGCAAAACTTCGTTACTAGCTTTTATTAGAAGCGTATATCGTAATGAAGTCCTCGATCACATGCAATGATAATTGAATCATGATGAGATCATGATAATGAGATCGATCACCTAGAGGTATGTGATCTAAATGTTCCTAGTCATAGGATCCTTGAGACGAGACATCAAGAATCCAGATAGACTAGTGTGTGTGATGTCTTCTCATGTGATGAGAATGACCGATCTCATTGGTCATCAGTGTGGGAACACTGAGATACACACATAGGTGCTCATTAGTGGAATGAGTTCACTGAACTGACCAATTTAGGAAAACCTGATCGGTATCTTACTGAACTGCCTATCAGGTTATTCTTACATCTCAATAGCACAGTTAGATCAAAGATGTCTTATCAGGTGTATCTTGTACTTTGATTATTGACTTATGGATCACCATCTTGATGGTCCAGTATAGTTGATGTATTGGGTGCAAGAGAAACCCGATGGAGGCAATTGAGTGGACAACAAGGGATCGTTCACTCTCTGTAGGAGAGAGAGATGAGAGAATGTCCTATGGGATAGTACTTTAAATCTTTGGCCATGGTACTTAGGATAATTGGAAAAGGAGTTTTTCAATTGATCCGAACCTGAGTACAGGATCTCATAGAGTTGGAATATTTAGGGGTTGACAGTCAGTGCCGAACCCGTGACCGACCAGGACAATGTATGAACGAGGATTTAAATCTGTGTGGTAATTGATGATGGAAAGACTCAATGGATGTTGTTTAACTCCCCAAAGTCATTTGGGATTATAGGATGTGACTTGTACCTTTTATGTTCAGAAAGCCGTAAAAACTGTTATCGGATAACGATTTTGATTTAATTTAAAGAAATTGTTCTTTTAAATTAATTATAGCTTCAACCAAATTGACTATTGGGCCTAGTGGGTCACACACAATAGATCTGGTCAATAAGATGAGGGCATGAATGTAATTTTATAGAAGTTTTAGGTTTTTATGAAAAATTTCATCTTCTATATATAAATGGCTTATGAAGCCAAACCCTAACAAGTCATAGGGCTGGAGAACATCCCAAGCATCCTCTCTTTCTCCTCTCTCCTATAGAAGGCGATCTCACATGGTCAAGCTTGGATCTGGAAGGTTTCTGGAGGCCCGAAGGAAGGGAGAACTCGTCTATTGAAGCAGATCGTGTGGATACCGCTAGAGACCGGACACTTGAACGGTTTTCAGCAAGGAGGAATGTTCTTTCTTCATCTATGGTGAGGGATTGTAGAAATCCCATGAGGTACTCTCGTTCTACTTCATATTTGGTTCCTAATTTTACTCGTTCGACATCGATCAAGGCAAAGATCATGGTTTTATGGAATCAAGTATTTTCCGCTGTCATGTATTGATTCCTTACAGATTTTAGTATACTTGTTTGGATTATGAAATCCGAGTGACAGATTTTTTTTAACTTTCGCGAAATTGAATTTTTCACTGCGTGATTATGTTATTTAATTTTCGAGTCGTGACACTCTCTTTCCCTCCCTCTCCCTCTCTAGGTTGAATTGGTCAAAGATGAATACTAGAACAAAGAAAAACATACTCGAAAAAGACACTATCATTGGTGAAAGATGGCCTTAAGAAGACAAAGAAGAAAAAGATGCTAGTGCCCACCACACTCTCTTCTATCACTGCAAGGACACTTTATGGTTGCCTCCAAGCCACGAAGGCAAGAAAGAAAAAGTGAGTTGTAGGTCCACCAGGGCAGGGGAGCAAGGGTAAAAATGAAAAAAATAAATTTAAATAGATAATGCGTTAATTATCCGTTGATGAAATGGATGTCCCCCTCGAAATATTAAACCGGCCAAACAAACATTTAATCAAAGTCATTTTGGCCACGTGGTACCATCTTCCACCGTCCTTAAATTCTTATGGGGTGTTTGGTTGCTTGATAATTTTTTGTACACTTTCATGATAAAAAATTGTATTAAAATAAAAAGTAAACCAACTCATGACATAAAATTATCATGTTTGGATGGATGTGATTACAAAAAAGAGTAACCACCGCACATGACCAAATAAAGTGGGGGACCACAAGAAAAAAGAAAGAGGTGAGACCCACTTTTTTTGTTTAAGAAGAAAATCACTTTCAAAACATAAAATTGACATGGTTGTCAAACACCTCTTTTAACAAGTTTTCTTACAATTTTTAAAAATTAAAATAAAAACCTCAATTATCATACAACCAAACACCCCATTAGAGTGGACTCAGTGACTCAAAATTCCAAGTTAGCCATTTGGCGGGGGTGCATACAACCATTCAATTTGAATTGAAATTAATTCAATCAAATCAAATTAATTAAAATATTTAAAAATATTATATTATCAATACAAATGTTATTGTTGATAGTGTTAAAATAAAGTTATTGTTGCAGCATAAAAATTATTATACGTAATTAATTAATTTAAATAATTTATCTATTTAAACATTAAATGGAATTAAACAGGACCAACCGTGTGCACCACTGCAGCTAGGGGTACAAACGAACTAGTACACTCGACAAGTAGCTCGAAGTTCAACTCGATAAAAATTTGACTGGACTCGTTTATTATGTTAATTGAACAAGTTTGAACAAAAAATAAAGTTTGATTCATTAAACGAGTCGAGTTTGAACAGACTCTTGCTCGGCTCGATAAACTCAGAAGTAGCTCAATTAAATATTATACTATAGATTTTATTTTTAAAAATTAAATTATAAATTTTAATAATTATATATCGTCACCTAAATATATTAAATAATTTAAAAATTAAGTTTAAATTTAAATTGAGTTTCATAAATGAGTTAAATCTAAAATTTCACAAATAAATTTTCATTTTGAGTTTTATAAAACGAGTTTGTATATAGTTAAAATTGAATGTGAATTGAATTTTTCTCTGACTACTACTCGAATTCGAGCTTGACTCGACTCGATTATTAAACGATTTAAACTTAAAAAAGAGTTTCACGTACTCGTTAAAACTCGAGTTCGAATTCGAAATCGTATAAAATAAACGAGTCGAACTTAGACATCATAATACTCAATTTAACTCCATTAGTTTGCACCCCCTAACTGCAGCCGATGATTCCTTGCCCACGGCTGCCGTAGCAGCATGTAGCTTCCTGCCGCCGGAGAACCCTTTCTCTCACCGCCGTTCAAACCACCAGTCACCAGATACCCCCACCCGGCACCACCCCGGTTCAACGGCGATATGATTCCCGCCGGGGATAATGGCGTCCAAGACGTGACACGTCCCCTTTTCAAGCTCCGAGATGATGGTACTTCCGCCTTATCTGCTTTGGAATTTGTTACCGCACGACAGTAACCTCCGAGAGGGAGTGATGGCGAAACAGTGCTCCGGTCCGGCGCCGGGGAAGCTTTTCTGTGTGCTCGCCCGCCCCTCTTGGCTTTTACGCCGCTACCGTCTTTCGTCGCCGGGCGATGGTCTGACACCGCGGTTTCCGTCTCCATCTGCCTCCCTCATCTCCCTCCACACTCCACTTGCTTTGAGTTGTGTGCCGGGAAATGCAATCAAAGTCCAATTTTTTTGTGCGGCCTTGCTTATAAACTGCCTTGTTGTGATATGAGAGTATTTCTTGTCTTCTGGGTGTTTATTCACTTACCCAAAATGAGATACGCCTTGCTAAACATTTTTAAAATACATAAATAGTTGATATTAACTATATTATGATAGTAATTTGTATGTATATATAAATATATATTTTATATACTATTTAACTGTACCCATACAAATATAAAATATTTAAATGTATTTAAATATTTAATTTTCATGTATATATATTAAATTTTATTAAAGTAAAATAATTTAAAAATAAATTAATTATTTTTATTTTAAATAAATTATTGAAATGATTCCGATGCCTATAGTTTATACGACACAAAAATATGTTTTGGATCTATTAAAATTTATAAAAATTGAATTACTATTAAAAATATCAAACTCAGTTTGCTCACCTGTCTTATGCGTATGTTAAAACTATTTTGTTTTTGGCTTATGAGAGTATTTCTTGTTTTTTGTTTGTTTATTCATAAACCCATTATAAGATACGAATTTCTTAACACTTTTAAAATACATACATAGGTAATTGTACCTATGAAACTATTTTCATTCAGGGCGAGTTGTATATTTTAACAGTGAAAGTTCATGTTGGAAAATATAAGAGTATAAGAGAACGGGATATGATTCTTTCTCTGTACCATATGGCACAGGAATATTTATCTTCGGACGCAATTAACCTCGAAGAAGCATTTATATAGTAAGTGAAATAAAATTTAAGAGTAACAAATCAAAAGGTTTATGAGGTGTTTGGTTGCATGATAATATTTTGTACACTTTCATGATAAAAAATTGTATTAAAATAAAAAGTAAACCAACTCATGACATAAAATTATCATGTTTGGAGGGATGTGATTACAAAAAAGAGTAACCATCGCACATGACCAAATAAAGTGGGGGACCACAAAAAAAAAGAAGAGGTGAGACCCTCTTTTTTTGTTTAAGAAGAAAATCACTTTCAAAACATAAAATTGTCATGGTTGTCAAACACCCCTTTTAACAAGTTTTCTTACAATTTTTAAAAATTAAAATAAAAACCTCAATTATCATGCAACCAAACACCCCATTAATTATAGGTTACCAACTAAAGTACAAATGTAAACTAAAACACGAGGGTATATGGGTAAAGATCGTTTAAACGTCCCGGAAGGCATACTTTTTCTCTGCACCCTTACTTTTCTTGCTTTTGCGTCGTTACATTAAACTGTCCCTGAGCTGAAAGCTGACGCCAACTTTGCCCAAGAGTGGGCCAGTGCGTTTCGTTCAGACGGCACACGAGACCATTGGAAGTTATTATTTTCTAGTTCCTTTGAAAAAAGAAAATCTTTTATTTACCATTGTTTCATCTCATTTACAAATGACTAGAGCCCGACATTGACCTTCTTTTCTACCGTCTTAACTATTTTTAGGTCCCATGGTGTTACGGAAAACTCGGCAATCGATCACCTACGGAGCAAGACGCACATATCAGGAAGATGACGAGATTTCGGAGAAGTCGAACTCTACTAAATTGCAGACGTACAATCTCTCCTCCTGGTGGTTCTCTGACACTCGACATCTTGAATGAACCACCGGCATGGACTATTTATAAGGAGAACAACCCAAAAAACTCATTTTGACTAAGACTTTTCTAGTCCCTATCCAGAGACTTGATAGACTTAGGATAACCTGATGCCTATTCGGTTAATAACCATCGGATCCTTATCCCTACTTGGAGATTAACCCACATACGTAACATGTTAATTACGTAACACTCTCCACCTTGGGTTAACTCCACAAGTGTCTGTCAGTTTGCCAGCTCCACCAGTATGGCCCGCACCTTGACCAAGTGCCTACATAGCCTAACTCCGCTACACGTCCCGACATGGCCCCTCCTCTCTCAGTTGACGCGAAAGATATCGACCATCATTGCAACTTACTATAGACATGCAATTTTGGTTTAGTTGGAGAAATTAAATTCTTGTTTTCATGAAGAATATTTGAGTAACCTTTCAAGAGAATTGAGTTTTCTAGAAGATCGGGAGCTTTCGATGTATTTCGAGCAAGATCAAAGGGGCTTTGACTTTGGTCAAAGGGCCCCATATATGGGGCACCAGGCGCCCCATAAACAGGGTGCCAGGTGCCTTATATAAAAGGCACCTGGCACTTAGTCAGAACAACTTGACAAGCCGATCTGACCCCTTTGATGCCCATCTTATCGAACTGACACTGCTTATGATGCTAGCACCCCATATACGGGGTGCTTTGCTGCGTGTGACAAATTTTCAATTTTAACCAAAGTGCCCTTCTTTGACTATAAATAGGCACCCATTTGGAGTTTTAAGGGGATTTCAGTTCTGTCTCATCCCTCAACCTATCCAATACCACGAACCCAAGCCCTCAGAATGCCCTCCAAGCCTTCGAACCGCACCAAAATCCTCTTCCAAAAACCCGAAAAACCTACTGTTTTCGCCAACCAGAAGCATAGGGTCCGTTTGGCAACTCGTCGGAGGACTTCTTTTAGAAGTCCTTTTTTTTCCAAAGCACTTCAACTTAGAAGGTCTTCTCATTTGCGAAGGTAAAAGTGGTTTGGTTACATTTTTTTTATCCAAACATAGAAGTACTCCAGTAATAAACAAAAATGGATACATATTGCGACCGAGTAAAACGGCGGGGGAGGGGGGGCGGTCGTGATGGGAGGCCGACGGCGGGGTGGGGGCGGTTGCAAAGGGAGGCGGACGACGGCGGTGCCGGGGGAGGGGGGCTTTGCGGACGGCGGCGGGGAGGTCGCGGAGGGGAGGGCGCGCGAGGGAGGGAGTGCCGCGGAGGGGGGGGGCTCGTGGAGTGGAGGGCTGCGCCGGGGAGGGAGTGCCGGAGGGGGGGTTCGCGGAGGGGAGGGAGCGCGGGGGAGGGAGCGCCGGAGGGGGCTCGCGGAGGGGAGGGCTGCGCCGGGGAGGGAGTGCCGCGGAGGGGGGGCTCGCGGAGGGGACGGGAGGGCGGGGGGTCGCGGAGGGCGGGAGGCGCGGAGGGGCGGTGCCGGGGAGGGGGGCTTCGCGGACGGCGGCGGGGGGGTCGCGGAGGGGAGTGAGTGCCGGAGGGGGGGGAGTGCCGCGAAGGGGGGGGCTCGCGGAGGGGACGGCTGCGCCGTGGAGGGAGTGCCGGAGGAAGGGAGGCGGGGGGGGGGGGGCGGTGCCGGGGAGGGGGGGCTTCGCGGACGGCGGCGGGGGTCGCGGAGGGGGGGAGGCCCGGAGGGGCGGTGCGGGGAGGGGGGCTTCGCGGATGGCGGCGGGGGGGGTCGCGGAGGGGAGTGAGTGCCGCGGAGGGAGTGCCGCGGAGGGGGGCTCACGGAGGGGAGGGAGTGCCGGAGGGGGGGGGGGGCTCGCGGAGGGGAGGGCGCGCCGTGGAGGGAGTGCCGGAGGGGGGTCGCAGAGGGGAGGAGTTCGCCGGGGAGGGGGTTGCCTGTGCGGGATGAGACTAGCACGAGACTAGCGCGGGATGGGGACTCGCGGGCACGGCACGGGAGCGCTTTTCTATCGCGGGAAGGAGAAATTTTCTCCTCCGAGCTTCTACCTCCGAGAAGGAGAAAAAGTGAAAAAAAAATGTAACCAAACAGCACCATAAAAATAAGAAGGACTTCTGATCAGAGGAGAAGTAAAAAAAAAGTACTTCCACGTAGTTCCCAAACGCACTCATAGTTTTTCTCCAACTTTGAAGACCTCTTCCCTTCGATTCCCTTACGTTCAATACTCAAAAACCCTACCACTAGCATCATTTGTGTATTGGCTACTAGGAGGAGCTCCCATTTTGTCTTGGAAGCTACCCGGCACTCCGGGGCGGCACCGCAAAGAGGAGAAGAAGATCTGCATGAGCCAGTCCCTAGTGCCCCATAAATAGGGCACTTTGACTTTGATCAACGTGCCCCATTAAAGGGGCACCTACAACTGGTGCCCTGTATACGGGGCACTAGCAGGGGCAGAAGCCTATTTTGTGTTTTCCAGAGTCTGATCGCCCATTCGATCGTGTTTTCGCTCCTTTTTTATCTTAAATCCTATCATCTTGTCATTTAACATGCATTAGGCTACATTTACTTCTCTCATACATTTTTAAAACCTATCAAAATAAGGGTTGGGATTTCGTCTCAATCCGATTTATCCATCCCCTTTTGCATGTTTAAGATTCATGTTAAGCATGATGCTATACTCTAGTCAGAACTAATGATCCTTTTACTTATCTTCATGTTTTCCTCTGAACATCTTTAGGCAAACCAGGTCGAGGTGGAGCTTCGAACCGGATCAAAAGATGAAGAACTCACTAAGCTCTCTTCTTTTGACCGGTCGAGAGAAGAGAAGTCGAAACCCAACAATCTATCTGCTTCTAAAGATACAACAATCATCTTTTCTCCATTTCATTTATTTTTATTCTACTATATGTTGGAGTCTTTAGCTCCTGACGACCACAAACACTAACATCCCGTCCACCAAGTCTCCAAAGAAAGTATAAGGACCGAAAAAGGAGCCTCCATATCCATTTTAGGTGTTTACACTTACGTCGCACGCTTTCTCCGCGCTCCAAATTTTGCGGATATCGTCCTCTACTAAACTGTACTACTTGCCTGGGATATCGCAACTGCACCTGTGTCAACCCTCCCTATGAGCCTGTACAAACCATTTTTAGTAGCCCCTTCAGAATAATCTATGCTCCTCTGCACACCCTGAGAGTTCCACCTTTAAGAGTGCATCAGCATCCTCTTAAACACATGACTCCCAGTGAGATCAGGTTCTTCTTTAGATTTGGCACATGTTGGACCTCCACGAGCTTTCGCACCTTTCCATCAAACATGCGTATTCTCAAGGATCTGATACCAACAACCGAACAGCATGCTCTATTTGCCAATCGGACCGATCACCTCCGCATGCTTGATACCTGTGAAACAGTGTCCTATCCGAGCATACATAAAACAAGTAGCTAGAATCTAAGACCCAACCTGAATCTCCCTCTCTTGCAGGTGTCGTACAGAGGAAGTCATCCACATCCTCGCTGTCCTTTGTTGTTGACGCCTTTGCCTTCTCCATCTTAGCCTCCTGCAGCTGTTCGCTCTTCTTATGTTGTGGGCAATCCCTCTTGAAGTGACCTTCCTCATAGCAATAGTAGCACCTACGACCCCTGAGTCTTGGATCATCCCTTGTCATCTCATCCCTTCTGCCAGTTGTCTGATCTTCCACAACCTCCACCTGCAATCAAAACCTAGCTTTTACTTGACGTCCCTACTTTGTTGCTCTTTCGACAAGACTCGTTTGAAAGCAACCAGGCTATGACATCATCCAGCCTGAGAGTGTCAGTTTTATACAACATGGTCGTTATGATGTGATTGTACGACATTGACAACGACGACAATAGGAGAAGTGCTCAATCCTCTTCTTTGATTTCCTTGCCTAGAGACAGCACCTTCGTCAGAATCCTGTTGAAGTCATCAAGATGTGCTTCGATCCATGTTCCCTCGATCATCTCAAGCCATATAGCCACTTCTTTGCTAGCAACCTATTCATTAGCGATTTAGACTTGTACCTGCTCTCAAGTTTTTCCCAGACGTCCGCCGAATCTCCTAAGCCAATCACCTCTCGGAATGTGTTGTCCACCAAGAATAACTGAATTGTGATATTCGCTAGTGCCCACTTTTCAGCCCACTCCTCTATTAGCTTCTCTGGTTTGTCTGCCGCTTTGTCGAGAGCTATGACTTGTCCTTCTCATGAAAGAATATTCTTTATGCGTTACTGCCATAAAGTGAAATCTCCATAACCATTGAAGGATTCTATGGAGAAGCTTGTAACCTTTCCAATAGACGTCTAACTTGTGTCTTCTTGCCCTAGCATCAATCAATCCCGATCAAGTGCATCCTTGATCGATATCGATACACACCTGCACTTGCACAAATTAGACCATCAATTTAGAAATTGCCTAATCCAAACCGTCCAATGAACCCAGAGCGCCTGAAAACCTAGGGTTAGACTTCTAGATCGCCTGATTCTGACACTGAACGCTCCCGATCAAGCCGAAACAATTTCGACCATCCAATCAGTAAACCTACTCCTTCCAATCTCAGATCTTGTATGGACGAGACCCGACAACCCTATCTGACACCCAGATCCAACAACTTAATCTTATCACATCCAACCGAACTTAAAATCTAAGTCTTAAAAATTAGATCGATTAAACACAACTTTATCCAATCAATTTTAAATGGATCTTGTTTCTCTTCCTTCTCACTCTCTTCTCTCTCTCTTGTCACCATGTCAGCATAGTCCCTTGCCTCCAACGTGATTACAAGGAGATAAAATAAGAAAATGAGAAAAATGAGGAAAACCCCAAATCTTAACACCGTAGTCCTTTCCTTCGGTTCACACCACCGCCACAAACCTCCTTCACAAGCACACGCACAATGTTGCAACCATCCTCCACCACGGAGCTGATGGAGATCAACTCAACACAGTTGCTCCCCTGCACTTGGGTCCGCCGCAACTTTGCTTGCGAAGGGGCCTCCATGCGCCTAGCACACCGCCAAGGAAAATCGCTCACACCTTGCCGCCGTGAGGAAGCCACCTGTCTCACCTCCACGCGCCTAAAGTTCTATTAGCCATAGATCACCTCGCTGCAGCCACCAAGAACTTCATTGCATGTGGCCCGAATAGTTGCCTCCTTACGCTAGTGAAATCTCCCAAGGTCGTTGGACTATCGGCCGGTACTCCTCACACTACCATTGACGGCAATCGACCAGTCCAATCGCTCCACCCACAGCTAGAACCTACTATAGAAACCGGTCGATGGAGTGAGTCGTCTCCCACGTCATCTTCACTGTGTCATCTTAAACTCTGAACGATCAAACAACCAGTGCTCTAATACCAGATATTACACAAAACGTGGCGATCAATCACTCATAGAGCAAGATGCCACTACAAGAAAATCAATTTTTACCTACGCTAAAAATCGTAGGAATAGGTCATTTTCCCGTAAGCAAATAGATTTACCTACGGACTATCCCGTAGGGGGCGTCCGTAGGCCTAGTACAAGTAGGGAAATGTATTACCTACTAGACATGTCCCGTAGGTATAGTACCGACTTTTACCAACGAATCGACCTGTAGGCACATATAAAGCATATGAATAAAATTGTCTCCCCATGCCTGATTTATACCTACAAGGCTCCCGTTGGTAAATGTTACATACCTGAAAAAAGCATTGCGTATATATCACGAGATACTTTTACCTACGGATGTTTAGTCGTAGGTAAATGTTTAAATTACAACGTCTCTTTCATTTACAGTTTGGGCACAACCATTTACCCAACCATACAATCAACAATACATTCACAATTCTTGGAATCAACCAATTCAAGGCATCCACACCATTACATAAGTAACTCTCAAATCTGGCTGTACAACCAATTCAAGGCATACATTCAATTCGTACACTTGTTGGACTCACAACAACCTGCTAGACACAGTCACAACAATGCACACATTTACAAATACAAAAAAAAATAGCATCACAAAGACATTCATTAAACATTAAATTTACTTTGTCCACAAACATAAAGTATGACATGTTAACATAAAACATTTTACAATTAACACACAGTACGTAATGAATAAGATGTTAAATATACAAAGTTTTCAATTGTTCTAGGCTTCCAGCCACAACAACAATGAAAAGATCATCTATTTTTCACAATAAGCAAAGATCCCACCACAAGCAATTGGACAACCCAACGAGAAGATGAAAAGAAATTGGACAACCCATCTAGAATCTTCATTCATTTATCTTCTATAACCACCTGCATTTGGAAGATAAGAATTAATTAAAATACATAACATCCAATGATTATAACTAATTTAAAGATGTAAAGTAAATTACTTACATAATCTCTCAACCATAATGTGTGGCTTCCTATGGCATCTTTCATTCTTCTTCTATGATCATCCTTCACAACAAGAGGAGTATCGGGCTTGTTAACAAATGTGACATATATTTCATAATAGACATTACCCAGTAATCTCCCCATTATAGTCTTTACTGGGTCATCGCTGATGAGAAAACCATCTGCCACATATTGTCCTTCAAGATCTAGCAACTTGACCTTCCTTGCCCTTCCCTGCAATTGATAGTAGCAAATCATGTACAGTCTTTTTGTATATTGTAATGCAGTTAAAAAAATGAAACATAGCATCATTTAGGACACTACATAAACAATCAGAGGTGTAGGACATCTGATTTCAAAATCATCTCCCAGTATTTAATAGAATTGATTAGGGGTTTGGTTTGTGGATCTCTCTCAAGCCCAGCATCTCCCAACCCCAACAGTCGCCACAAGAGAGAAAAGGAGAAGGAAGCATTCCAACACCCTCACCTTGCTACTGCGCCAACAGAGAGAGAAGAATAAAAAAAAAGTAAAGAAAGGGAGAGAAAACCCTGTTGTCCGGGCCTACAAAACCCCTTAGGGGCTGAGAAGATGCCCACAGTCTGCCTTGGATATCCTCTTGTCCGGGTCTACAAAACCCCTTGTGCAGCCCATCAAGATTGGTCTGAGATATCCCATATTCAGGCTCTGTTTGAAGCCTCAAACAGTCCTGTTTGGATCCTGATATACAACCCCTTAACCTCTCACGAATTCCCTGTTTGGATCCCTATATTCAGTCAATGAAAACACACCTATATAAATATGAAATTCCCCACTTTCAAGCCCAAAATAAACAGCAATCTAATGCTAAAACAGTCATCTATGGAGACTCCTCAGTCATGCACCTAAAACCTGTTCAAATGCAGTCTTCCTAAACCAGAATAAATCAGGTTCGATAATATTTAGATGGGCCATATGAACTCCTTCTAAACAGCACATGTTCGGACCTCTATACAGACACCCGAAATACCCCTATATAGATATGAAATTTTCCTACTCATCTTACCAATCAGATGACTAATATAGGTGACTATTTACCCTGGCAGCTAGGATTGGTGCTCTTGCACTCCCTGGTCAACCAACAATGTTCCCATGAAACCAAGCCTAAAGGAACCCCTTTCAAACCAAAATCTGCTCTCTGCTGTAAACGAGAACCCCGAACCAGAAATCTCAGGGTCTAAGATCTGTCCAGAACAGATCCCAATAGGCCAGGATCCCAGAGTCTATTCAGAGAGACCCAACCAGATCCGAAACCTGTCCAGGATGGCTAGAAAGGCAGAGGATTTGGGTACTCTGCTGATTGACACAAAGAGAAGAAGCATTCCAAATGGAAGAAGCCGAAATAGTCAGTGGACAGCATGATGACAGTGGGCCGCCAATGCCCAAAACTGATGGAGACGATCCCCCTGGGCTCAAGATTTATGACATCAAGATGGTAACAATCCCTGTTGGACTAAAAAATGATGACAAGAGGCCACGAAGGCCAATGGAACTTTTAGCAGGTCATTAAGGCCATTGGACATCAAAAATCAACTTTTAAAACACTGAAACAAAAAAACAAATCTAATTTGGACGGACACATGAGCATACCTTAAGTGATAGACAGAGAGAGGTGTTCCATCAAGTTCAGGCCAATCAGAAAAAAAGTCAAATCCCCAATGTCTAAAATCCCAAACCAGAAACTTGGAAGGCAAAGTAAGTTTATCCTAATTAGACATGTTGTTGTCAATTTAATTTTGGCAACTTTACAGTTAAGCATAAGTGGAATAAATACCTTATCTTTAGCTGACGTTGACAACTTGCTTGCGACCGAAGAGCGCAATCCAGACTGTAAAAGATTCAAAAGAAAACAAAATTTTATATTTAATGTACATCAATATGAGTGATGAGAAAAATTATCTACCTCTTGGGGCTTTGCCTCAAGCTTAGCAACTTTGGATTCTAAAACTTGCAGATGTTCATTTAACTTTTTGTTTTCAGATTGTGAAGTTTCAGCTTTATCTTTCCAAAGATGGTGAGGTGAAGGTGCAGTGCCAATACCCCTAACTCTCCTCATTTTGTCCCCTCCGAGAACTTTAGTGAATACATCACATTTTGATGCCAATGGAACTGAACTAGTAGATGGTTGAGATTCTTTGTAGGCTTTAAGTTTCCCCTACATATAACATAAATGTATTTAAAGAAGATATATGATGGCAAGCATAACAAAATATAATGAAATCACTATATATTTACTATTGCAAGGGCACATTCTTCATTAACTGTCTTTCCATCTTTCCTCGTATGTGTTATAATAAAAATATCTGTTCTATCCCCATTGACACCGGTTTTAGTAGCCTGATATTTTACACATGCGAGCATAACAATTAGGCCAGAATAGTTATACCGAAAGATTATTATTATAACATGGTGATAAGATAAGAGACATTAACCTCCTCTTTCCTGATATCTGCGAAAGATTTACTACCAGCACAATGGAAAATATTTTGTAGTCCTTTGTTCTTTTGGTTAACCTCACTTCTTTTCTATAAAGTTAAACATTTACAATTAGGCTATTTATTGAATCATCAGTAAAAATATCTTAAAAAAATCACCTTGAATTCAGCAGAACACCATGTGGTCTTTGCTGCCTCCCACATCTTAGAAGAAATATGTAGGCCTTGAGGTGGCTCCTGTCCATCTATGTATTTCTTTCGCAGGCAGTATTTATGATATTTCCACTTCTGAGATAGATCTTTCATAATAAATAGTCGTTGTAGTTTAGTTCCATCATCCACATCATACTTCCTCTGTAAAAATAGAGGAAATAAACATCAAATTAATGACTTAACAAAGTATAACATCAAAGTGTAAGACAAGAAAAAGACCAACTTCACCTTGATAAAACTCCAAATATCGGCAATATTCTGCTCAGGCATCTTATCCCATGATGCAACATTTATGAGGCATTTTTCACTATTCCTTGCAATTGTTCCCAAGAAGGTTCTTAATGACCTTCCACCATTTCCAATAGGTTGCCCAAACTCATTTCACTCCACAGAAATGACTTTGCCATCCTCCAATGCCAGCACATCCCGACAATATGTGCGGCCCCGTGATCTCTTCACTTCAACATCACCTGCAACAAGAACATCTTCCAAAATACCTTCCACTTTAAAGGCATTTCCATTTGATTCTCTTGATTTTGTCGAAGAGGATATTGAAGCATCAGGTGAGGAGATAAACATATCTCCCTGTTGAGCATAAGCAATTACTTTGTTGATAAATGTGTCCATCTCAGCATACCCAAACCAGTCTTTGGAAATCTACAAGAAATTATGCAAATTAGCAATCCATGAATATGGCTGAATATAGGATTGAAAATCGGACAAACTGATGAGTTAAATATCCATACAAAGTATGGATATTCTGACCGAGAGAATGTATCGGGAGCATTCTTTAAAAAGAGATATGAATAGTATAATACAAAAAATCCACACTCTAAGTCATCCCATTGTTGGGGTACCTAAACGATACAAATGTCAATGCACTTAAGAAATGAGAAACAAGGTAAAATAGATAAATCAATGCCCTTTCAAGTAGTACATTGGGTATATAAAAGGGGATAGAGGCAAGGCTCTTCTTTTTGACCATCTTCCCCTCTGATTGGTACAAATCCTTCAAGAATCTAAAATAAAGAATAATATTGTCACCACATTTTTTTACTTGAAAAGCAAACACAAAATATAAAGTGTTTGAACTTTTACCTTTTTATGACTAGCTCTTGCTTGTGTGGCTCAGTCAAGATGAGAGAATCAAATAGAATCATACAAGGGCCACAGTCAGACGTAAAAGAATTAGCAAGATTACATAGCAAGGGCAATCTCCAATGTCCCCTGGAAATATACTTCTCATTAGTAAGTAAGAAATAAAAATACATGAACTTGACATCTACTATCATGCACATACCCATCAACAATGCGAATAATGACATAAGTCCTTGCGAACACCTTTTTTATCCCTTACTGTCTCTATAATCCTATGGCTGCCATTAAGGTACATAGAAAATAAAAGATAGTCTACTATTGCTACATTAGTGCTATGGGTCATGCGTAGTTGGACCCACATATGGCTGAAAAAAGAAATGGATAAAAATTTAGAAAATGTACTAAGAAATGACTGCAGTAAATCCAACCCTTCCTGAAATCTGTCCAAAATTGAAAGAAATGATTAATAAGCGTCAATGCAAATAAAGACAAGAAAAAATAGTTAAACAAATGATTTTCTAGTTGACTATACAACCCCGATGTATTTTTTCTCATAAATACATCAGAAAGTAGCCACTCAATGGAAACATACAACCCCTCCAAAATGTGACAAGAACCTCCTCTACATAAAAAAAAACATGTGAGAAACAACTAAGTTTTTAAAAAATGTTCCATGTGTAAAAGTGAAGTTTGATTGCTTTACGCGGGATGGTTTCTAGTAAGCAATAACAATTATAGGACTAAAATTTAAGGAAATATTCAGGAAGATTATGTACTCCATAAAGTTCTGAAAAGATCGGAGTCCATCTTCTTCTTCACCGACTTTGGAAGATCATAGATTTCTGCAATGTGATTTATTTTTTTAGGTAGTGTGTTAACATCCGAGCTTCCAGGCCCCCACAAGCCTTTCTCCTTTGAGCTTGCACATTCCGACTTGTAAGATAGATTTTCCATGATCTTCTTTCCCCTGTTTACATAATAAAACAAACGGGTAGAAAACAAAGAATAGTTGACAAAGAGATTACCCCTCACTGTATCATCCACTGATCAACACAAAAAATGAGGACAAAACAAATCAAGTGGAGGCAAAGAGATTACATAGCAAACATTATGTTTCATCCACCGATAAAGTCAAAACAAGTCCACTAAAAATGATAGAAAATCTCAACTAATAAAGGTAGCTTTATGTTTCTAAAATAAGGAGGTGACCAGTGTAAAATGGAAATTAAAAATAAAGAGTTCATCTGGCACATTAATCTGCAAGATTGATAGCCAAATGTCTGCGTCATTCCATCAAAACCATTTTCAACCAAGAGGCAGGTCCCATAGTGGCAGGTAAGAGATAGACAAACCAACATACAAAAAGAAATTGGTGGTTAGAAACTATGAATATTCTGGATAAACCTGCAAATTAAGACAATCTCTGCTATTATTTGAGTTGGATTATATAAAATGCATACAATTCACATAAAATTTAAAATTTGGCTGTGCAGGATCCAAGAATCCAAGAATCTGGACTCTTTTATTCAAAAAACAATAAGGCTCCCCACACAGTCTCTTTTCTTCAAAAAGAAAAGAATAAATATCACCACACCATCACCTGATTGCTAAAAGGGTGTTGTTTACATATATAAGGTGTACAGAGGAGAAAGTTCAAAACTTTATTTTTTATGCCTAAATTTTGGGATATCCACGTTAAGGAAAATATAACTACCTAGTTATATAGATGCACCTGATATACAAATAAATTAATTCTCTCAAATAGACATTAGAGTCATAGACATGCTATTTATCTTGGGGTTTATGGCCAAATGGAAAGAGATAGTTCAGTAGAAGAGATAATATATTGTGCCATCCTTCTCTTCATAATAATAAAGATGCTTATACGTGGGCTGTTGTCAACCTGGCAACAAAAAGCAAGCATAAAGGATGGCACCAGCTTCGTTCACACCTCAGGTCCAACAGATAAATGTGGTAACAAGAAAAGAAATGACAATTATAAAATGATTTTTTTGGACCAGTTCCACCATTTCAAGGATGGGGAGTGCTCTTGCAGAGATTACTGGTAAATTCTGGGTGCAGGAGGGAATTAAGGGGCTGTTTGGTACAAGATTAATTCGGGGATCAACTTGGTTTATCCCCTAAACAGGTCTTTAGAGAAAAATATTATCACCAGGTGTTGGAGGGAGGACTTTCTTCTGACACATTCACACAGGTGATTCTTTCATTGGTCTTGAAAATATTGTCATCACATTAAATACTTTGGTGAGACCTATTTCTAGAAAGAGTGGCGTTGGCATCTTAGTCTAGGGCTTGCATTGTGAGCTTTGCAGTGCCCCTAAAGGATCCAGAAAGAGTGGGAGCAGGGGGCAGCTGTGGAAGGGGAAGAACACTAGGGCAAGTATGTGAAAAAGATAGAACTGTTGTCCTATATTCTCTTCCCATTACTCAAAGGAAGATGCAGTTTCTCTTGACCTGTGGCTTTTGAATAATGTGTGGGAGGGACCTCCATGAGAAAGCCTGCACACATGAAGGCAACACTTACATACATACAGTCATATACCTACTCAACCTTTGCTTTAACAGTCAGGTACTAGCATCCTTTTTAATTGCCAGTAAAAAAAAGAATAAGTATCACCGCACCATCACCTGATTGCTAAAAGGGTGTTGTTTGCATATATAAGGTGCTGTTTACACCTCAGGTCCAACAGATAAAGGTGGTAACAAGAAAAGAAATGACAATGATAAAATGATTTTTTTTGGACACTAACAATGATAAAATGATGATGGCAACAAAATGCAGAAATTTGTTGAGTACATACATATATCCCTGCATCCATTTTTTTGGAAATAAACAATATGAAACATACATGGTAAAGAATAACTTACATTACACTTCAATACCATCTATATCAGATCTATGGACCATTATCTCCTCATGTTCATCATCATGCTGGATGCTTGATGTTTGGTAATGACACATTGGCTGTATATCTTGGAATTCAGCATCTTCCTCAAAAGTAGATTCTGATAAGTTGTAAAAATCACATGGGGTTGTTTTGGGAACCACAAACCAACCAATGTTCCTAGGATCCTCAACAAACCAAACTTGCTCTGCTTGTGATGCTAAGATGTAAAGTTCAGTTGTTCTTAATTTACTTGATGGATTCACTATTGTAAGAGGTCCATCATGTTTCATCCCTCATTGCACATCTATCCAATCACACTTAAATAATACCACCCTTATGTGTCCATAGTAGTTGACTTCTAGAATCTCATCAAGGACACCATAGTAAGTAACATTCTCTTCAACATTTTTAGTAAATGAAGGGGTAGTTACTTTCAACATAACACCTGAGTTTTGGGTAACTCGTCTTTGTTCAAGGCTTCTAGTGTGAAACCTACTACCATTAACAATGCATGCATCATACTTCTTGACCACGTCACTAGGAAAATCTTTAATCGAAAGGAGATAAGGAGATATATCTCCCTTAGTAAACTCTTGCAACTTATGCACCTGATAAGAATTAACAAACATAGAAAATCATGACATCATATGATCATAAAATAATTTAAAAATATAATTATAAGAATCAAGGATAATTTCCCTATGTTTCAGCCATTTGGTAAATGTGGATGTATGAATGCGTTCCACTTCATCCATGTGCACTCCAGGTGACATTTCTTTAAGTTTAGCAATGTGATCCCTACAATATTCATATTTCATATAGTGAATGAAAAGTTTGAATTGATGAAAGCTTACCTAATAAATTTGTTGAGTGCTGTACAATTGAATATGATAAATTTATGTATTTCATCCAGCTCAATATTTTGTAGTTTGCCAATTGTACTTATCCTACACGGCCGACAAGTCTCCATGAAAACTTCCCATCCAGGGTCCACATTTTTTGGACTATCTTCTACTTGTCGATGAGTCTTATTTAACTATGTTTCCACATCATCGTCAAGATATCAAGCTGCAAATGTAATTGTCTCAGCAACAATATAACCTTCAGCAATTGACCCTTCTGGATAAGTCCTATTTCTCACATAAGACTTTAATCTACCCAGATACCTGAAAAAATAACATCAATGAATATCGGTCTATCTTAAAGGGAAAATTTACATGTAGAAGTGAATGTGTTACCTCTCAAATGGGTACATCCATCTATAATGAACTGGCCCAGCAATCCTAGCCTCATCTGCTAAATGAATGATTAAGTGTACCATTATAACAAAGAAACACGAAGGAAATATTATCTCTAGTTGACATAATACCCCTGAGACATGTAGGCCTTGTTGGTAAAAGTCTTCGGTGGAAGCAACTTTGGAACATAAGTTTAAGAAGAAGTGACAAATGTCACTTAATGATGAAGATACATGAATATTTGTGAGTGCTTTAACAGCAATTGGAAGTAATTGTTGCATAATCACATGGTAGTCATGTGTCTTCAGTCCCCGTAACTTATTACCTTTGTTGAGAAATCGCCTTGCAATATTAGAGAAGTATCCATCAAGTACCTTCACGGATTGAAAGAACTTTAAAATTTTTTCCTTTTCTTTCTTACTACATGTGAATTATGCTGGTGGAAGCAATATTTTACATGACTCAATTTCTTGTAGATGAAGGCATTCTCTTATTCCCAACTTCTGTCAGTCTTGACAGGCTTTCAAGCCATCTTTATTCTTTCCTTCAATCGATAGAAGAGTGCCTAGTATACTCTCACATACGTTCTTCTCTATATGCATCACATTTAAGTTGTGGCAGAGCAACAAAGATTTCCAATAAGGTAGCCTATAGAAAATACTGACTTTCCTCCACCCTAGATACTTGGTCTTATCCCCCTTCTTAACTTGTCTCTTCCTCTTACTTATCTTCTTCGTGTCTCCTTTTGCAACACGTAAATTAAAATATCCTAATTGACGTAGGATTTCATCTCCAGACAACATTAATGTCTTTTCACCCCATTCTTCATGACCATCAAACTGCTTACTCATCTTTCGGAATTTATGGTTTTTTTCCAGCCATCTCCGATGACCAATATAACAAAATTTACCACTACACTCTAACTAAGTTGAACATGTGTCTTTATTGCAATTAGGACAAGCTAATCAACCTTTTTTACTCCAACCTGACATGTAGGCATATGCTGGAAAATCGTTAATAGTCCACAATAGTGCTGCACGTAGACGGAATACCTCACCTTTAGCGGCATCATAGGTATCAACACCGTGCCAGAGAATCTCAAGTTCCTCTATGAGTGGTTGCAAGAAAACATCAAAATTGTTACCGGGACCTTTTGGACCAGAAATAAGGAGGCAAAGCAAAATATTCGTACTCTTCATGCACTCCCAAGGCGGTAGGTTATAAGGTGCAACTAACACTGGCCATGTACTGTGAGTGACGTTCATGTTTCCAAACGGGTTAAACCCATCACTAGCTAATCCAAGGAGTACATTCCGAGTTTCTAACCCAAAATCATCAATGCTATTTAATGTTTTCCAACATGGAGAATCAGCAGGATGTCTTAGCATACAATCCTCTTCACGCTCCTCTTCGTGCCATCTCATGTTGACAGAAGTCTTTGAGCATGTAAACAATCTCTTTAACCGTGGAATGAGTGGAAAATGACGCAAAATTTGTTGAGGCACTCTTTTCTTCTTTACAGCTTTACTGGACTTACAAGACTTCAACCGTGATTCTCCACATTTTGGACAACATTCATACTTCTCATTTTCTTTCCAATATAAAATACAATTGTTCGGACACGCATCTATCTTGTTATATCCATACCCTAACTTATCAAGTATCTTCTTAATCTCATAAAAGCTGGACGGTATTGATGACCCATCAGGGAGAACATCAATCAATAACTTCAACAAAATATTGAAATGCTTATTGCTCATTCCATCCATGCATTTAATGTTAATCAACCGAATGAGAAATGAAAGTTTGCTGAACTTTTTGCATCCAGGATAAACCGGTTGGTTGAGATCGTTTAACAATGCAAAAAAACTTTCAGAATCTTTATCATTTGTTCTTTCATCATTACACATAGGAAAAACATCAGCTAACATGTCATGCATATTTGAATCATGTTGGCTTTCTTCCAACTTAACATGACCTAGTCTTTCACCATAAAATTTCCAGAAATGTTTGTCGTTTATAACACCATCAATGTACAAGTGTTGTCTAACCATCTCTTTTTTACGTTTATTCAAACATGTACATTTCACACATGGACATCTAATCTGATGAGTTGGTGGTAAGTTTGCAAATGCAAAATTGAGAAAGTTATCAACACCATCATAGTAACCAACCACATTTTTTGGTAAATCCATCCAACTCCAATCCATATCACTATAAAGAAACACACAAACATTAATTACACAATCAGACACTAGTTCTCATGAACATCCATCACTGTAAAAAAACATGTATTACCTCATTTTGTGCTTGAAAATATTTGTTGACACTTATAAATCCCTTGTTGATCACGCTTATGTTTTGATCTATCAGAATGGAAACATATTAGTTACATAGTTCATACAGCAAGATAATAAAGTCATGTACATCAATCAAAGTCTTACCAGAATATGTCTTCAACAAGAAAGCAATATGCCAAACAAGGCCAACAATAGACAATCTGCAGTAGAACCTGCCAACAACACACAATTTAAGACTTATGAATATTGCAAATGAAAATCGAGACATGTCAGAAATAAACATAGGGCCCGTCTTCGCATGACTACCATGACATAGGGCTCGTTCGTAAGACAAAAGATGGCATTCCAAAGTAAAAATGGCGGACATGCAAAATCGACCTCAAGGGGGGGATTTTCCGTGAACGACTAAGCAAACTATGAGCTAACGACTGAGGGTTTGTACAGAAGATTACATAGAACAAGCTCAGGATCTGTAAAACGACCTTTGTAAAGTGGAAGAAGCGATGGAGCTTTCTCACGCATAGGAAAAGGAGACGAGACGGGGACTTATCTTCGGGGGCTTCTCACGGAGACAGCTTCGAGAGCTTCTTGCGGGAGTTGAACCTTGGAGGAGCAGGAGGGGACGACGTGGATGGTTGACGTAAGGGTGCAAGGCCTGGGCGTTACCGTCAGAGGAGGAGGAACCGAAGGTGCCGCGTCGTCGGAGGGTTCCCACAGGAGAGACGGTCGATTTGGGGCTGAGCGCGATGAGGTGGGAGAGGGTCGATCGGGAGGGTTTAAGATTGGACTGAAATCTGGTCCGTCCATGTGTTGTCAATGGATGGTGGATATAAGGGCAAAAGAGATTAAATCTGTGCCATTGGATTATATCGTAATGGACGGTTCAGATTGAATCTGTTGATATATTATTTACCTACGAAGCGTTTTCTGTTGGTATTTTGTAGGTAATGATAAAATTACCTACGAAATCATTTTTAGTAGGTATAGGGAGTAAGTAAAACTTATTTATACCCACCAAACCTTACCTACGGGGAGTGTTTTAGTGGGTAAAAGTCCGATTTCTTGTAGTGTGCACACACCACGAAGACAACGAGATTTCGAAGAAGTCGAACTCACTAAATCGTAGACGTACAATCTCTTCTCTCAGTGGCTCTCTCAACACCCGACATTCCGAATTAGCCACTAGCCTTGACTATTTATAGGGAGGACAACTCAAGAAATTCACTCCGATTAGAACTCTTGTAGTTCTTATCCAGAGTCTTGATAGACTTAGGATAACCTAATACCTATCCGATTAATAATCACCGGATCTTTATCCCCACTTAGGGATTAACCCACATACCTAACCTGTTAGGTACGTAACACCATGTTTCAATGTTGCTTAATTGGTTCACATTTCATTCCCATCTTATATTATTGGTTACACCTTAATAATTTTAAAGCATATAGATATCTAAAAGCATATGCCAATGAGGCTATATTTAGTTAGAAACAAAAAAACTGAGAGCATGGTGAAGCTTTTATTCCTATAATTAATAGCATCAATGTGAGAATAATTATCGGTTATTTATAGGAAATTTATCTTTGAAACGGAGATGCAAAGCATGAAACTCGTTACATCCAGATTGTTTTCAATTCTAAAAAATTTTATAATGAATACCCATTTGATTAAAATTGGAATAAATAAACTAAACCCTGGGAGATAAATTATGAAACATTGAAAACAAAGTCTTCCAACAAGATCTTTACGTCAAACCTTGGTAAACCAGAACGAGCATGCCATAAGTTGATCCCTCATTCTTTATATTTCCCTACGTTTACTGTCCTAATAATTCATAAATGGAAAGATAGTTTCCAATTAGCCACAGGGCTACTTCCTTAATTATTTTTTTTTGGTCAATGCTACTTCCTTAATTGAAACAGCCGGCACACTTACTAATTTAAAATATTTACTATTGTTGTGAAAACCCACCTTACTTTATTACAAAGAGGCTTTACGCATTTGTTTGGAACGCTATCTCCTCTACCTTTTTGACACCATATGTTTTTGAGTTCGGGCCATCTCAAGAGAATGATGGAAGAAGTACCTTCTATTCTCACAAAAAAAATGTTTAAACAGTGATTTGACTTGAGATGATTATGTGGACTCTTTTTTACGAGGGAGTGAAAGATACTCCTTCCACCACTCTCTTGACTGACCCGAACTCTATACTTTCTCTTTCACCTTTTGTTACTATGTGCACGCGATAAATCAATGCACGCAGGGACAGAGCTGGTGTTCCAAATATGAAATATCCGGTGCCTCTTACTATCCCTATTTCTCTCGACAAAAGAAGTCTAACAAAATGTAAAAAAAAAATTAGATAAGTAGAAACAAATGGTCGGAGGAGAACTTGAATTTTCAGCAGCGCCCAGGACTGGCTTTGATGCATCCAGCGGTGCATTGGATAGTAGTTGTCAGATATATTAAATTCTCTTGTCTCTTGCTTGGCCAATTCAATTCATGGACGTCCTTTCATGTGCACATCCATTTGAACCATCTCAATAAGAGAGGCAGTGTTTCAGGAAGTAAATTAAGAGGGTTGGAGGAAGAGGAATACGAGTGCACATATATACTAAGCCGTCGTTTGGTATCGGGATAAAATTGTTCGGGATAGGGATAAACCAGTCCTTATGGTTAACCCTATCCTCATCATGTTTGGTTTAACTTAGGATAAGTTTAGGGATAATCTTATCCTATGTTTGGTATGTTAACAATAAATTTGAGGATAACTCTATATTTTTATATTTTTATCTTGTTTATATTATCTTATTTTATTACCCATAATATATTTATAAAAATCTTAATCAACTTATATATTTATATAATAAATATAAAATATAAATATACATTTAAATATATGAATAAAATAATTTTAAAAATATGACAGTTAAAATTAAATTTGAATTTTGTTAAATAAGATAAAAATAATTTATCTTAATTTAAATTTAGTTAAATAATTTTATCCTCACCCCCTCCCCCCCCGCGCACCGGCGGGGCGTTCGCCCCCTCCCCTTCCCGGCTTCCCCCGCGGGGCCCCCCTCCCCCCCCCCCCCCGCACGCCGGCGGGGTGTTCGCCCCCCCTTCCCGGCTTCCCCCGCGGGGTTCGCCCCCTCCCCTTCCCGGCTTCCCCCGTGGTTCCCCCCTCCCCCCCACGCGCCGGCGGAGGCGCCGCTGGTGGTGTGCTTTGGGGAGATGCTGATCGACTTCGTCCCCAACGAGAGCGGCGTCGCCCTCTCCGAGGCTTCCGGCTTCCTCAAGGCCCCCGGCGGAGCCCTAGCCAACGTCGCCGTCGCCGTCGCCAGGCTCGGCGGCAGATCCCCCCCCGTTCCGGACCCCCCCGCGGTCCCCCCCCCCCCCGCGCGTGCGCCGGGCGGGGCGTTCACCCCCCTTCCCGGTTCCTCCCTCCCCCGCGAGACGCCCCCGCCCCCGGAGCTCCCAACCCCCCCTCGCCGAGGCTTCCGGCTTCCTCGAGGCCCCCGCGGCGCCCCCGACCAACGTCGCCGTCGCCGGCCGCCAGCTCGGCGGCGGCATCCCCCCCCCGTTCCCGGCTTCCCCGCGGTCCCCCCCCCCCCCCCCCCCGCGCGCGCGCCGGCGGGCGTTCGCCCCCCCCCTTCCCGGTTCCCCCCTCCCCCGCGGACGCCCCCCCCCGCCCCGAGCTCCCAACCCCCCCCCCTCGCCGAGGCTTCCGGCTTCCTCAAGGCCCCGGCGGCGCCCCAGCCCAACGTCGCCGTCGCCGTCGCCGCCGTCGCCGGCTCGGCGGCGGATCCCCCCCGTTCCCGGCTTCCTCAAGGCCCCGGTGGCGCCCCGGCCAACGTCGCCGTCGCCGTGCTCGGTGGCATCCCCACCCCCCCCTTCCCCCCGCGTCCTCCACATCGTATCCTCAAAATGCTATTTTGGGAGTAAAATATCCCAAGTATTAGGTGGGATGACTTATCCCTGCACTTATCCCTGATTTTGGGGATAACCTGGATTAACTTAATCCAGGCTAAACCCATTTTTAAGTGTGTGCCAAACAGGGGATTGGGGATAAACCAGGTCTATCCTAGTTTATCCCCGTACCAAACAGGCCCTAAAAGTGTGTAATTCCGGGCTCAGGATGTAACATGGAAGATACATATCTGGCCCAAGATGGATTTGGACACACATTGGATATTAAAATTGGAATATACCTTGAATTTGAAGTGAATATGA
The DNA here is from genome assembly GCA_036172225.1 of Cryptocoryne crispatula var. balansae. Classification (NCBI taxonomy): domain Eukaryota; kingdom Viridiplantae; phylum Streptophyta; class Magnoliopsida; order Alismatales; family Araceae; genus Cryptocoryne; species Cryptocoryne crispatula. The sequence goes on from CM069928.1 coordinate 24,925,455, forward strand.
ATAATATGCTGTTCATAAATTTAAGTAATTTTCATTTGATTAATATATTTAAAAATACAAAACTTTAGAAACAAAATTATAAATATAAAATTTATCATATAGCTATTAATGTCAATCAAGTAGATTGGTGTATAACAAAAATATTTAAACATAATTTAAAATAAATAAATTTAAATATATATTTTATATTGTGTACATATTATAAATATTTTTTGAAGCAAATCTTAAATAGAGCAAAGTAGATATTTCTATTACTCTTCCGATTAACAAGTGGATGATATTCTTATGTGAATATTTGCTCCAACGAATATCTTCTAATTGCATATTATTCACATTAATGAATACAAATCCAAAATAGATCCAAAATTTATCCACATCCCTTTATAGTTGTAGTCATAGTTATTATGTAAATAAGATAATTCTAGAAACTAATAGGGTGTTTGGTAGTGCTTTTAAATTTAAGATAACCTCATTTTTGAAATCAAGATTGAAAGACTTCTCAATTTTATTTTTAAAATCAAAACAGTCCAATTTTTTGTGTTTGGCAAAATTGTCACAATTTTTAAAAATTAGATAGTAGTGTTTGGTTATGACTTTAAAATCAAAAGAACTTTTACGACATAGTACATGTCAATACAACATAAAATATCACAACCTCCGTATTGTATATAATGTCAAGTAACATGATTGAATAATGAATCCAATAACGATGAATATGATGGAGACGTCTGCGCAGAAATCTGGTCAAATTGAAGTTGGACATGAGCAGAACGCCGTTGAAAGGAGACCCCCTTGTATAAGTTGCTGATGTTTTGATAATGATACGCGGACAAATAATAGTGGCCCACTTTATCATCTCGATAGCATTGCATAATAAATTATCAATTCATCGTGCTCAAAAACAGGATGAAGTGAGTGACGACGAGCGTCATCTCCGTCTCCGGCCCCTACGCATTCCCGGTGGCCGTCGCGGGGAGCTTTGTGACGGCGCCGTCTGGCTGTGATCCCAGGTCAGCATCCCCCGAGTCCGCCCCCCCCACCCCCGTGGACAGGCTCCTGCCGGAGTCCTCCTCGTCCCCCCCCCCCCGCCGCCGTAGCGAAGAGCAGGGGAACTGGTTGGCGTCGCCGCCGAACCACGCCATGGCTGCACAGCGACGGCCTCGTCTGTTCCCTCCCTTTGGCCTGGCCAGCCCCCCTCCACGGAGCGCTCGGATAGAGCCGGCATCCTCCCGAGTCCGCCCCCCCCACCCCCGCGGATAGGCTCCTGCCGGCGTCCGCCGTCGTCCCCCGAGAGCCGGCGTCTGCCGTCGCCCCCCCCCCGTCGCGGATAGGCTCCTACCGGACGTCCCCCCCTCCCCGGAGCCCCCCCCGGCGGACGGATAGGCTCCTGTCGGCGTCGAACGTCTACGGACGGGACGATGAACCACGTACTTGATGGTGTCCGCCGTGTGGTCGTCCAGGTTGGAGAGGCGCAATGGCGGGTCGAGGGAGACGCCTGGACGGGGGAGACGGCCGCAGGAGACGCCTGACGTGGGAGACGGGTGAGAGCAAACGTGCGCCCGCGTCTCTCTTGAAAATAAAACAACTCCTTCCCTATTTTATTTCTGAGAGAACTATTAGGAATATAACTCTTTATTTCCAAAAAAAGGTAGCGGGAAGAAGACGTGACCAAACACCTCTCTTTCTCTATTTTCAAATTTTAGGTAAAAAAGGGGAAAAAAATGTTACCAAACACCCTATAAAGTTTTTACGACCAATGTACATATTACAATCATGTACAACTATGTAAAGAAAGCGTGACAAAACTGTAACCCTTCCCCATTGCAACCTCCTTTATTACTGTTGAAGCCGAACATCTACCTTCATTGGCACTCTTGCCCCATACTCTCCCCTCCACTTATGCCACCCCTGGAAATGTTCCACATCTGCTGGGTGCCATCAATGCAAACTCTCGTGCCCATCACCTCTACAACCATTTGTTGGTGCCACTATCTCATGTGATTCTAGTAACCACTATTGCTCAAAATCGGTTTGGATTGCCTAAAATGCTCATAGTTTGAGTTCTATTTTTTTATTTTTATGATTGTTTAGGTCAATTTAAATGATGAATCGACTTCAACAGCCATAAAATAGGTTCTAACTGACCTTATCGATCCCAATTTCTATCTCTTTTTTATCTTGATCCTGATCTAGATCTCTATCTAAATCTCTATCCCAATTCCTATCTCTATCTACACCTCAATCTCAATTTTTATCCAAATCGGTCTCTATCCCTATCCCAATCTTGATCTTTGTCCTATCCTGATATTTATCCCTATACTGGTAATATTTCCACTCCATAACTGTTATCACATATTGGAAAATTGAAAGTATAAATATATCAAGAACAACTTCAAGAAACTCAACCAATATAGATATAAATTTAAATTTCTATTTGTATTGGTTGAATTTCTTGAAGTTGTGTCTCTTTATTGATTATACCAAATTTTTTAAGTACATTGACAAATTGTTCTTGTTATGGTTCTATTTATCATCACTCTCATTTTTTGATATGTTAAAATAATTGTGAGATAGATACTTTATATTCATGAAAAGTATAATCTAAATTAGATCTTATATTCATGTAATGCATAATCTAAGTTGGGTCTTATATTAATGAAAAGCATAACCTATATTGAAACAATATTATTGTCCTGACCATAAATCTGGTCCTACATTCATGAAAAAGTATAATTTAGGAAGTCTTCTATTCCTTGAAGATATATAGAGTCTAATTTGTTAAGAATATCTATCCAAGACATATCTAAGTTACTTATCTAGCCTATTGTTTTGCTTCAATTATAAACATAAATATGTACAAAAACGAACGATTCTATGTAAAATTTAAAAATAAAATACATAATATAATTAATTGTAATCAAACTTCCTCTACATGAAGCAAATTTCAAATAGGGAATACTATTTGAAACCTTCATAAAAAAAGAAAAAGATATGATCAAATAAATACTCAACCAATTTGGGTTCAATGACCTTCCAAAAATCAAATTTGAGGAGGTTTAGAAACCAACTTTTGCTTGGTTCAAAAGAACTTAGAAATGTGAGCAAACTAATTCACCTATGTGTTTTGGTTTAAAAGCACTTAGAATTACCGATTTAGTTTGGTTTCAAAGGGCAACCAAATGAAAGCAAATCATACTAGTCATATTTGAAGTGCATTCATGAAAGTATAATGTGTCTATATATTTATATATTATATAAAAACTTGAACTTGAGAATTCTAAATAGGGATCACCTCATTTTTTTATTTATATTGTTTGCTTTATTTACCTTATCTTCTTTGACATGGATATCTTTAAACGGTTTACCAAATTTTAATTTTTATTAAATTATAAAATTGAGGAATACATTTAGTTAATAATATAACATTTATACTTAAACAACCCAATTGCATTCATATAAATCCTAAACCACATTCATATAAACCCTAAAACACATTCTATTTATTAATGACATGCTTATGAAATCAAAATCACAATTGTATAAAGTCTAAACCAGTCATACATAATAACAAATTAAAATTAAAAACACAATTAAATAAACCCTAAATTAACCATAAAATTAAAAGTCAAAACAATACTAAATAATTTAGATTTATAAATACCTAAAATAGGAGATGGGGCGGCGACGAAGGCCAATAATGATGATGGAGGTAGAGGTGGTGCCAATAGAGACCTAGAAAATCCTTTGGTAGTGGAGGTGGCATTGGGGAGCCTTAGGCCTGTCAACTGGGCGGGCCAAGCTCACCAGCCCGGTAGAAAATCAGCCACGGGCTGGACTTGGCCCGCTAAAAAAAAGGTCATGGGCCTAACTGAATAAACACTATCTACCTTAGTTATCTTGACGGATCTGACGGGCTTCGGCCCGTTGAGCCCGCCAAAAACCCACCGCATGACAACATCTCATACCAAGACATGACAAGATTATTGGGTGACAGCTGTTGGCCCCAATTGACCTCACGCACAGCTCACAACAACTTTATACCTGGGTTGTCATTATAGTGGATAATGGTAAATTGTGTTGAATAAAATATTATTTGATTAAACATATTTTAAAAAAAAATATGTAAAAACAATATAATATAGTATTTTAAAAAACTCAAACAAAAAAATATAATATTTAAATTCGTTTTAAAAAAACTAAATAAAAATTTTATATTTAAATCTATTGAAAATCACATCAAAGACAAACACTCTTCTTCTTCTTCTTTTTACTTTTATGTTAGTCTAAATAGACCTTTTGATAAATACAATAAATAAATTTATACATATGTTATGTTTATTTCAATAATTTTTTTAATCATATTTTTAACTAATATAATAATTATAAACAATTAAACCACTTTAATAGTTACATATTATTATAAATTAATCTAGAATGGTAAATATATAACTAATAATCATAAAAAAAATAATTAGTTTATGAAATATTAGTTATACTATATAGCCAATTGTACAAAAATTAGTTACGATCAATTTCAAATGAAATTTATATTTTTCAATTTTTTTGGAAATCTGTAAAATTTATTGGCTTCTACCTGTAAAACAAGATAGATATGAATTTGTGGAAAGTTTATCGATTCGTCATATTTTAATGTCCCGATCTTTGTTTAAATTGTTTGACAAATTTAAAATATTTTAGGATATAGAATATTTTGACTCGTGCATTTCTTTACGCAAAGTTGGAAAATTTTTACATCAAATCTTTTAATTTATGGTCTGCATATTTTAGATTTTACATTGTAATATTAATTTGTCAAAAGTACGCTCGTAATGTTTTTTTCTTAAATGTTAAGAGAAGTTGAAAGGGGTCACTACAGGAAATAAGGTCATTAGCAACGGCTGACCGCCGTCGCTACAAATACAAAAGCCGTCGCCATAAGGCAATAGCGACGGCTTTTCCGCCGTCGCAATCCTGTCGCAAATAAGCCCGTCGCCAATTTTAATGGCGACGGCTAATGATAAGCCGTCGCTTTTAGTATTATTTGCGACGACTAACGCCGTCGCAATTAAGTTATTAGAGACGGCTGAAACCGTCCCTCATAAAGTTTTTAGTGATGGCACTAAGCCGTCGAAATAAATTTAAACCCGTAATAGACATTAGCGACGAGCCGTCGCTAATACCCAATTTACATCCCCGGCGACACCGCGGGGTGCATTTTACGGTTTTGCGGCCGGCTTAGAGCCGTCGCTAATACCCCCGCGGGGTGCATTTTAAGCCGTCGCTAATACCCAATTTACGCCCCGCAACACCCGCGGGGTGCATTTCTGGTTTTGCGATGGCTTAGAGCCGTCGCTAATACCCCCCGCGGGGTGCATTTTCAGTTTTGCGACGGCTAAGGAAGCCGTCGCTAATACTTACCCCATTCTGACCGGCAACACCCGCCGGGGTGCATTTTCTGGTTTTGGGATGGCTTTGAGCCGTCCCTATTACATTAATAGCCGTCGCTTAAAAGAACTTTAGGGACGGCTGAGAGGAGCCGTCGCAAATAACTTACAATTTTTAAAAAAAAAAAATTTTTTCGCACAATTGTATTCTCGTAGCAAGACCTACATACACAAATAATTTGTCGGTTTTCCCGATCAAAGCCATTAACATTCATTCATACATAATAAACACTGACATTCTTTAATAAGAAAAGTTCATATTTATAAAACGTATCATTACACAACAACTATCTCAAATACAAAGAAATAATAAAATAGAGAGTAAACTCTCTCACTCATCCTCCCCAAAAGAACGCTCATCGACTTTTGCGTCCTCGTCATCGTCCTCTTCCTCCTCGTCTCCCCGTCCGCCTCTATAGTCTTGGGATGGCCTCGAACTAGACGGATCAGCAGGTGGGAGCCTGCTGTTTAATTGGGCTAGCATTTCTTGTGTTAGCCATGACATCGACTCTTGAAACTGTTGACGTTGGGCGTCCCAGGTGTTGTTGGAGCGAGTCGAGCATCGAGTTTTGTTTCTCGATTTGTGTAGCTTGAGCATCGACTTTGTCCACCAACTCCTGGTAGCCCGGACCCGCAGGCACTCGCACCTCCACCGCATACACCATACCGGTGTTGCGGGTCCGTCCTCTCCCCACATCGGATCCGTCCCGGCTTGTCTCTGCCGAACACCGTGATAAATGCATCCTCCGGCGAGAATGGCTGCTCGGAATTCCGAGCATCCGATTCCTCCGACCGGGGGCATTCATCAACCGGCGCATCTCATCCTATATAATGTAAATATAAAGTCAGTTGTTATATGAAATAAAAATTGTCTAATGTTGATACAAACAAACATATTGCGTACCATAACTTGACGACTTTCCTCGTTGCACCATACGAGGGATCCATCCTCTGCCTCTTTCGTTTGGGTCATCTCGAAGACCTCTGGATGGGTAGGACGACGCCCTTCTTTGTTTGTACATTAAGAGAAAACATTATGAACACATTAGTACTATTATCGAGATATACAATAGTGAATAATAAAAAAATTATAAACTTACAAAATAAATCTGCAGCTGATGAATGTTGGTTCTACCTCGCCTATAAGGCATGCTCAAATTAGCCCTGTTTGTTTTATTCCTTTGGCTAAGTGCCAACATACAAGTTCATAACACATTAGTTTTGTTAAGACAAGCTAATAAAATGAGTTATCAAATGTGGATTACTTTTAAATTAAATAAATTATTTACCTTATTGTCGTCCCTCTGCCATATCTCACACATATGACGCCACTGGTCCGGATCGCATTGTGGAGGCACAACGACAAGTGCCTCCTCCAGTGAGTGTCCTGTAAAATATTGTACGCCAAAATTGTATTAGTTACAGTACATAATCGTTTACTAAAAAAATAAATATGAAATTTTTACCTTCTTCTTAAGATGACCCCTTTGTTTTCTTTCCATCTCTCCCATATGCCTTAAAATTTCTGCATCTATGGATGGAGACCGCTCAAATGTAAAATGTTGCTACAGGAAAAATACATAGATTAGTAATTTTAAAGTGAAAAAAAACAAATAAGCTCAAGTACTTTTATTTACCTCGAGGTCTCTAAATATCGCCTCCTTCTTGTCATCTGGAAGGGTCATGTAATCCTGTTGCCAAAAGTTACAATGTACCCTGTTGCAAACTCCAAGATATGAGGTGAACTCCTGGCCATTCGGGCCTACACCCAATCCTCCAATGACCCGGACGTTCAATGTCTCCCCAGGCGCTAATGTCCGCACATTATACGCCTTTGCAGGACCTCTCCCACGTCTAGCAACTGTAGCTTCATGCCAAAAATTTTAACACATTTAAAAATTTATATTTATAAATCTACAAAATATAAAAAATTGATATTTACCGGAGGCGGAAGAAGATGGACAGTCTGTAGGGGGCGTCGCCGTAGTAGGGCGAGTGTCAACCGCCCGGGATGGTCCACCTGATGGCATCGCATCCTGGGTAGGCTGAGATGGGCCCTGAGAATCATCGGCCTGATCGGTGGATCCACCGGCTGTCCCACTCCTCGATGTACGTCGACTCTTGCTAAATTTCTTCATCTGCAATATAATCTTTAAAATTGCAATCCGGCCTCGGGGTGGTGTGTTATGCATTATTCCAAGCTAACCGGCCGGTTTGCCCGATCCAAGCCGGAATCCGGATTCGATCGGGCAAACCGGCCTCGGGGTGGGGTGTTATGCATTTTTCCAAGCTAACCGGCCGGTTTGCCCGATCCAAGCCGGAATCCGGCTTCGAGCGGGCAAACCGGCCTCGGGGTGGGGTGTTATGCATTTTTCCAAGCTAACCGGCCGGTTTGCCCGATCCAAGCCGGAATCCGGCTTCGATCGGGCAATCCGGCCTCGGGGTGGGGTGTTATACATTTTTTCAAGCTAACCGGCCGGTTTGCCCGATCCAAGCCGGAATCCGGCTTCGATCGGGCAATCCGGCCTCGGGGTTGGGTGTTATGCATTTTTCCAAGCTAACCGGCCGGTTTGCCCGATCCAAGCCGGAATCCGGCTTCGATCGGGCAAACCGGCCTCGGGGTGGGGTGTTATGCATTTTTCCAAGCTAACCGGCCGGTTTGCTCGATCCAAGCCGGAATCCGGCTTCGATCGGGCAAACCGGCCTCGGGGTGGGGTGTTAGGCATTTTTCCAAGCTAACCGGCCGGTTTGCCCGATCCAAGCCGGAATCCGGCTTCGATCGGGCAAACCGGCCTCGGGGTGGGGTGTTATGCATTTTTACAAGCTAACCGACCGGTTTGCCGATCTCAAGCGAATCCGGCTTGATCGGGCAAACCGGCCTCGGGGTGGGGTGTTATGCATTTTTCCAAGCTAACCGGCCGGTTTGCCCGATCCAAGCCGGAATCCGGCTTCGATCGGGCAATCCGGCCTCGGGGTGGGGTGTTATGCATTTTTCCAAGCTAACCGGCCGGGTTGCCTGATCCAAGCCGGAATCCGGCTTCGATCGTGCAAACCGGCCTCGGGGTGGGGTGTTATGCATTTTTCCAAGCTAACCGGCCGGTTTGCCCGATCCAAGCCGGAATCCGGCTTCGATCGGGCAATCCGGCCTCGGGGTGGGGTGTTAGGCATTTTTCCAAGCTAACCGGCCGGTTTGCCCGATCCAAGCCGGAATCCGGCTTCGATCGGGCAAACCGGCCTCAGGGTGGGGTGTTATGCATTTTTCCAAGCTAACCGGCCGGTTTGCCCGATCCGCCGGAATCCGGCTTCGATCGGGCAATCCGGCCTCGGGGTGGGGTGTTATGCATTTTTCCAAGCTAACCGGCCGGTTTGCCCGATCCAAGCCGGAATCCGGCTTCGATCGGGCAATCCGGCCTGGGGGTGGGGTGTTATGCATTTTTCCAAGCTAACCGGCCGGTTTGCCCGATCCAAGCCGGAATCCGGCTTCGATCGGGCAAACCGGCCTCGGGGTGGGGTGTTATGCATTTTTCCAAGCTAACCGGCCGGTTTGCCCGATCCAAGCCGGAATCCGGCCGATCGGGCAAACCGGCCCAGTGGGGTGTTATGCATTTTTCCAAGCTAACCGCCGGCGGTTTGCCGATCCAAGCCGGAATCCGGCTTCGATCGGGCAATCCGGCCTCGGGGTGGGGTGTTATGCATTTTTCCAAGCTAACCGGCCGGTTTGCCCGATCCAAGTCGGAATCCGGATTCGATCAGGCAAACCGGCCTCGGGGTGGGGTGTTATGCATTTTTCCAAGCTATCCGGCCGGTTTCCCCGATCCTAGCCGGAATCCGGCTTCGATCGGGCAAACCGGCCTCGGGGTGGGGTGTTATGCATTTTTCCAAGCTAACCGGCCGGTTTGCCCGATCCAAGCCGGAATCGGGCTTCGATCGGGCAAACCGGCCTCGGGGTGGGGTGTTATGCATTTTTCCAAGCTAACCGGCCGGTTTGCCCGATCCAAGCCGGAATCCGGCTTCGATCGGGCAATCCGGCCTCGGGGTGGGGTGTTATGCATTTTTCCAAGCTAACCGGCCGGTTTGCCCGATCCAAGCCGGAATACGGCTTCGATCGGGCAATCCCGCCTCGGGGTGGGGTGTTATGCATTTTTCCAAGCTAACCGGCCGGTTTGCCCGATCCAAGCCGGAATCCGGATTCGATCGGGCAAACCGGCCTCGGGGTGGGGTGTTATGCATTTTTCCAAGCTAACCGGCCGGTTTGCCCGATCCAAGCCGGAATCCGGCTTCGATCGGGCAAACCGGCCTCGGGGTGGGGTGTTATGCATTTTTCCAAGCTAACCGGCTGTTTTTCGGACAATCACATTTCCACTTCTATCTGATAGGTTGTTTGTAGTTGTACATCTTCATCGGCTACACCAAATGCGACGGGTACGCTCACAAGTTCATCTTGATATGGTTCTACTTCATCATCGCTTCCTTCCGATAAGTTGTAGTAGTTACGTGGAAGTGACTTCACTGGTATCATCCATCCCTTACTCATATTGTCTTCCACATAAAAAACTTGTTCGACTTGATTTGCAAGTGCAAACGGTTCATCTGTCCCTAATTGCCTTTGTGTATTCAATGAAATAAATCCATACTCATTAATCTTAAATCCTCTATCCTTATTGTACACATCCCACCATTGACATTCAAACAATACTAAACGACTATTCCTATCAAACGATACCTCTACTATATCTAAAATTCGTCCATAATATCCATCACAACCAGATGGAAGTTACGAGAGTTACAATGACCCCACATAGTTGAGTGGCCTTGGTTGAATCCGAATTCATTGTCCGAAATCTAAACCCATTGCAAATATACCCGTATAATGAAGATGCAAAACGGGATGGACCAAGTGATAAAATCTCTAGATCCTTACCGTATCTAGAAGACCCCGTGTTCCTTAATTCCGTAACGTGTGCTCTAAACCAAACTCGAAAAACTACACTCATTCCTACCTCCGTTAATAAGAGCATCATTATATTTTTCGACGAAAATCCTCGATATCTTCAATTTGATTTAACACATATGAGTGGATTAAAGCTTGTTCTCTTTCCGTCAACATTCTAGGTACACGAGTGCATCTCAACGGACGTCCAACCGCCTTAAACATTGAACCACCTCGCTCACGATCATCGTCATAGGGACCACCATCGTAGTTCCGATCTCGCTCATCTTCATTTTCATGTCGCATGTACAAAGAAATAAAGCGCGTGCACTCCTCTACCAAATAGCCCTGGGCAATGGAACCTTCAACTCTCGCCTTGTTGCCAACATAATCTTTCAATCTCTTTAAATATCTTTCAATCGGATACATCCACCGTATTGAAGGTCCAGTGAGATATCCTAGCTTCGTAAGCCAAATGCACAACAAGGTGAACCATAATATCAAAAAATGACGGTGGAAAGATTTGCTCTAACTTACACATTGTGATTGCAATCTTTGATTCCCAATCCCTTAAAATACTAGTATCTAAAACCTTAGCACAAATTACTTTAAAATACTGACATAACTCTACAATGGGCTTGAGTACGTCCTTTGGTACGATCCCTTGAAAAGCAAGAGGAATAATCACTTGCATCATTACATGACAATCATGACTTTTTAATCCACTAATGATCCTACTACTTAGATCTACGCACCTACTCAAATTTGATGAATACCCATCCGGCACTCGAATGCTCTTCTACAAATTCGAGTATGCGAGTCTTTGTGCGTTACTCGGCTTATAGATAGCATCCGGGAAACCTAGATGAACTCTCATGTGGATGTAACTCGGGACGAATTCCTAACTCTACCAAGTCTTTTCTAGAGTTCAGTTGTCTTTATCCGATCCGGATAGGTTGAACATATCTAAATATTGTCACACACATTCTTCTCGATGTGCATCACGTCTAAATGATGTCGGACAATCAGGGATGCCCAATATAGCAGTCTTTCAAAGAAGATACTTCTTTTCTTCCAGTTCTTATTTTTTGTCAAATTCTTTCTCAAGCTCTCCAAATCTTTCTTAAATGTTTTTTCGAATCTTACAGGGTCAGTCTCCTGTTGTTGTCTCCAAATCTCATGTCCAGTTAGTATCTTTGGTGTACCCCTCTCACACCGGCGACCATCAAATAGATGTACGTAATGACTCTTTCCCCCCCGATGTGATATGGGTAAGACTCGCCGATGTCCTAAATAACATTGTTTTCGACTATGAACTAGTCGAACCGAATTTGTTTCTTCATTACATAGCGGACATGCTAGTTTTCCCTTAGTACTCCACTCGGAAAGGTTGGCATAACCAGAAAATCGTTTATGGTACCCAACAATATAGCTCTCAATAGAAAAGTCTCTTTCGCTAAAACATCATATGTCTCCAATCCGATCTCCCACAAATTTCTTAACTCTTCCACCAACGGCGTAAGTATACATCGATATCATTTCCGGGGCTCTTGGACCCGGTATTAGACATGAAATCATCGTGTTAGCCGCTTTCATACACATCCATGGTGGTAAGTTATAAACCAATGTAACTATAGGCCACACACTATACTTTGAAGACATGTTGCCAAATGGGTTAAAACCATCGGCGGCCAATCCAAGCCGAATGTTGCGTTTTTCTGATGCAAAATCCGGATAAAGTTCATTCACTCTTTTCCAAGCGGGGGAATCTGCTGGATGACGCATTTCACCTCTCGATATATACGAACGTTGCTCACTATGCCGTGCCATCCCCCTACCAGTGTTTGTTGATATAAACAAACGCTGCAACCTATCTTTTAAAGGAAAGTAGTGTAATATCTTCCATGCCACCTTCTTACTCTTATGTTGTTGATCATCTTTGTATCTGGGATACTCACAATGTGGACAACTAATTCTATGTGCATTCTCTTTCCAAAAGAGAACACAATCGTTCTTACATGCATCTATCTTTTCATAACTAAGTCCTAAGTCCTTAACAATCTTCTTAAGTTCATACCAAGTGTTAGGAACACTTCGTATCCTTCGTAATACATCCTTAAATAAAGACAATATACTACTCATGCATTTTCCGGTCAAACCATTTCACTGACTTCAACTGAATCAACTTTAAAATAAATTTTAACTTAGATATTTCTGTGCATCCTTCATATAGTGGTGTTTCTGCATCTCTTAATAGCAAGAAATGCTTGTGTGTTTCTATACTTGGTTCGCTTTCATGATGTATAGATGCTCGTTGAATATTTTGAATGTCTTCAAGCATTTCTATTACATCGTCATTTAAATTCTCATGTTGTGCTTCATCTAATCGAACTTCATTAACGATACTTAAACTAGGTTCAATTTCTCCGTGACTTATCCACGTTCGATAATTGGACCATATGCCATCACATATTAAATGTTCTTTAACTACATCTCTTTTTAAAGTAAATGTGTTACAACACCGTCTACATGGACATTGAATCAAAGTTTTGTCTAATCCATGTCTAAATCGAGTCCTACATTCATCGTAAGCATAATCTAAAAATTCTTCTACTCCTTGAAGATACCTAGGACTTAATCGTTAGGAATATCTATCCAAGACTTATCTAAGCTCATCGTCATGTGTTAATATAAATAAAGATATATATGCACAAAAATAAACAATGAGATAAGAAAGTCTCGAAACAAAATAAACACAAACCAAACCACCTCCAAGAGAAGAAAGTCTCGAACGAGAATGTCGTTTGAAACTACCCGAAATAAGAATTAAAGTCATAAGATAAACATATTAATGACATTGAGTTTCATTAAAAAATTCTTATAAATTTTTTATCTTCTACTCTTGTCAAAGAAAAATCCAACTACGTAATAATATGTAACATAATATGTATTTATAATAATATATATTTATAATTGATGTAATATATATATATTTAAATGTAACATAATATGTAAATAAAGTGGGTCAAATTTTGACAAATTGGGTCAACTAGTTTACCGGTTCGGTTCGGTTTGGGGAGGTGCCGAACCGAACTAAATCGATAAAAAGTTATCGGTTCGATTTGGTTCAAAAAACCAAATAGATAACTTATCAAACCGAATCAAACTATATACATATTATTTTTCTTAATAATAATGTAATGTTTTAAACAATTCGATCCAAGCAGTTCGGTCCGGTTTCATTCGATTTGTGAGCCTTCCGAATCGATGAAATCGAAACAGGGGTTCACACCGAGCCGAAGAAGCCGGATCGTTTAGCTATACGAGTGATCTTTTTGATTTATGCTAACGTATAATTTAAAGAAATCAGCATAATCTAATTATAAAAGACTTAATACACTACAATACGGCTATTTTTCTAAACAATTTATTACACTAAAATGCTTTCTACTTAATTTGGCATATATCATGATTTCCTAAAAAAATTACATGGTCTCAAAACACACGAGTGCTAGATGATTCACCACACAACTAACCCTAGCCGATATGAAATGAAAGATTTATCAATAAACATCCACTTTTCATAAGACTTTAAAAAAAATTCAAATAGAAACTAATGAATAAAATAATTTCACTTAAAATATACCTTGGAGGATAATGCCCGGACGGATGTAGCGAGGGGAGGGCGCCAGCAGACCGCGGCGCGCAACAAGGCGGCGACGCCGGCGCAAGCGAAGGCGGCCGGCGCAAGGAGGCGCGCGCGGGCGCGCGCGCGGGCCGGCGGCGGGGCCGCGCGCGCGGGGCCGCGGGCGGCAGCGCGGGCGGCGGCGGCGGCGGCGGGGCGGCGGCCGCGCGGGCGGGCGCGCGCGTCGAGAGCAAGCGGGGGGGGGGGAAGAGGGAAGGTGCCGACGGGGTTTTGTAAACCCTTAATGTATTAGCGACGGCGAAGCCGTCGCATTTTACGTTTAAGTACAACGGCGGCTCGGGCCGTCGCAAAATTAGTCGACCGTTGAATGGCGAAAAATTTTTATTGCGACGGCTTCGAGCCGTCGCTATTAACTAAGTAGCGGGCGACGGCATCGGTAGCCGTCGCCATTAACCCGGACCGATGGGTGTTCCGGTGCATTTTCTGGTTTGGCGACGGCTTAGGCCGTCTCTAATAAGCGATATTGCGACGGTCTCATAGAGCTGTCGCTTATATCTTTGTATTTGTCGACGGCTTTAATAGGGACGGCTTTAGCCGTCGCAATTAACTCTTATAGAGACGGCTTAATAAAGCCGTCGCCATTAAACCGTCCCTAATAACTTTATTTCTTGTAGTGGGTAGTAGGGTTGTAAACGGATGTGGATAAAATTCAGATTCACTCTGAATTAGTATTCGTTTAGGCGAAAAATATCTAATTTAAGATATCCGTCAGAGTGGATATCCGGAAACAAATATTATCCGAATGTTAATCAGAGCAGACATGAAAATGTCCGCTCCACTTCATTTAAGATCCGCTCTGAATTAATCTTTGATAATATGTGTAATATATATACTTATATATTTAAAATTATTATATTTACAAATATGATTAAATATTCTGTATTATATATTAGTATACTAAGTTAATGCTAATAAATATATAATAAATTTTATGTATTTGTATATTATTAAATATATTAATCAAGTAATATTTAATTAACATTTCAAAACGAATATTATCCGTATATGCTCCAAAATCGAAGATTATCCTACTTATAATATCCGATCCGTATTCGTATCCAATTTAGACCGGATACGGATTATCCGATTAGCTAAACGGAGCGGATACGGATATGTCATATCCGCTTCGTATCCGCCCTGTTTACAGCCCCAAGGGGTAGGTGCGTAGATGGGCTTTTGTTGACTCAAAACTTAATTATTTACTATTTAAGAATATGTGAAAGAAGTTATTTGGCCCATTGGACTGTAAATGGCCTTCTGTGGCCCGTTGGGTTTTAAGCCCATTTACATATTCAAAAAATCCTTTACGTTTTAATTGGGCTGGGCTTGAGCTTCTTATATGTGGGCTAAATTGGGCCTGGGCCGGGCCAGCCCAAGCCCGCCCACTTGACAGCCCTAGGGAGCCTTAAATTGGCTCTAGCAGTCAAATGAGAGAGAAAGAGAGTGGCGACATCAGTGCCCAATGGTGGTGGCATTGGTGACTGTGACGACAGTTGGCAGAGGCTTGGATGAATCACATGAGAGAGAGAGAGAGAGAGAGAGAGAGAGAGAGAGAGAGATAAGGAGAGGGGGGGGGGGGAGGACCGGAGGAGTTGGCGTGTTTTAAAATGTATGTAATATTGGCAACAACTTCTTTGACCATCACCAATGGTACAATAATAGTACTGGTAACGGCTAAAGAATCCATCACTAGTGCCTATGTTCATATTCCCCACCTGTATTCCAGATTATTATTTTTTTTGTGATGGCCAAAGCTGTGGCCAATATTAAATATTGGAGATGGATATGTACCACCATCGCTAGTGTATTATTAGCGATGATTGTTAGCCATCACCAAGAAATGTATTGCGATGACCTCACTAAGCCATCACTACAATACTCTGATGACTTCAGTTAAGTTGTCCCACTTAAGTTTATTGGGGATGCCTTTATGTAGTTGTCCTCAATGACTCATCACTAATGAAGAGTTTTCATTAGTGTAAGCCTCTCAACTGACTAATTAAAATATGTAATATTATATGTGTAATTGTTTTAGAACTGAATGGATAGCTCTTAAATGTATTTAATCTATAATTATTTTCATATATTATCATGTGTTTTATGAAAAATATTATTATCGTACATACTTGCTATTGACATTCAAGTTTATCTTAGATTGCAATTCTAATTAGTTTGACTAATCTATATTTTAAATATTGGAGCTTATTGTGTTCTTTTGAATGGGTTTTGAACTAACCAGAAAATTAAAAAATGATAGTATCTTATTTATTCTTAGCTAGCTATTTAAAGAGGAATTAATTCTCCAATTACGTTACTGAATATGTTTGCTGCATATTTCCCATATGAGATGTGGCATCTGAATTTGATATTATATTCTTGGAACAAATGATTAAAAACAATACCACTACTTACACACGAAGGGCCCGGTTGGTACCAGATTATTTTGATTTATCCCTAAAATTTAAGGGATAGACCAAGTTTATCCACTAAATAATGTTATAACAAACAGCCACTAAAGAATTTATATTGAGCTGGATAAAATCCAATTGTTTGATTGAAAATTTTGCTTCTCCAAACAAAGATAAACTTTATCTTCAGACTACACTCAGGCTGACAACAATCAACTTATCTTCTCTTGGATTAAAGAGAATTGGCAACATTTAACTTAACATGATGCAAGATCAACTAAGGTAGGAGTTGGAACAATAGAATAACTCAAAGGAATTGTTCAGAAGCAATTAATGAATCTACTAGCTAGTGAATGTACATAGTCTAGAAACATACTCTACATAGTGTTTAGTTACACAATTTTTTTATACACTTTCTTCATAAAATTTATATTAAATTAAAATTTATGATGACTAAATACATTAAATCATCATGATTAGTTAGATATGATAATAAAAATAGTAAGGACTATATAACCAAAAAAGGTGGGGGAACACAAGGGAAGAAATGGTCTCACATTTTTTGGTCCAAGAATGAATTTTCTATAAATTATGATTTCCAACACACCCTTTTTATCACGTATTGTTAATAAACCTTCTTTTCTTTAATAAAAGTCCAATTTATCATCTATGTCACAACCTGAAATTTAAATAACATAACCACAACTATGCAGTGAAAATACACAATGTCGTGACAGTGAGAGAAATCAATCACTGGGATTTCATAACCCAAACAAATATGTAGATAACACTAATCACCAAGTTTACATAATTCCACAACATTCTAACATAAACTTAAACATTTAAACAACCTAACACCCTGCGAAGTTCATTCACAAGTTCCATTTTCAAAGGAAAGCAAACAAGATAGAGTTCAACTACACAATAACCCAAAAGTCTAACCACAAGCGATCTAACAAAATGATCACAATGCTCCATCTCTAGGGAATTCTGGTTCTTCCACAACCTCTTCCTGAATCTTGAAACCAAGCTCCTGATCTTCAATACCTGCTAAAAAATTTAACCCATGATGGGGGTGAGTTCAAGGACTCTATAGGATTTACCCCCTTTCTTGCCAATCGGATAACTAATATGTAATCAAGCATTGATAGATAACATACTTGATTTGAGATGTAATACAAATATATAGAATATTTTCAATATCAATCTCATAATCCATAACCAAACAATGATTATCATTACGAAAAAGATAATGCCAATGCTATACACTTCTTGACCAATTCACACAAGACCATACTAATTAAACAAATATCAAATAAATGACCTCAAGACTTAACATGGCTAAACCAAAACTAGACTGATCGGATTTTCCTAACATAGTATGAATTAACACTCTACATCACATGCAAGTAACACAACTTCATATTCTTTCCAAATGCATAGCCAAATAGCAAGAAATTGATCATCTTGTTTCACTTGTACAAAATATTTTCACCAGCTTTAATATATATAACAGTAACATATACTAAGATAGCTCATAGTGCATCTAGGTAGTAGTGACACTTAGGAAAAACTGTGGTAATCCGGGATCTTTGGGAGGGCGAGATTCATCTAAGTTACTCGCTGCCCACGGATAATTGACTAAAATATATAGGCCGGTGAAGTCTTCATAGTGTGTCGTAACAAGAGTTCATAACATAATTTCATATCATGACATGCTTGATCATACCGTGCATACAAGACATAAACCTCTCGTTCTAATACTTTTTATGCAAATTGAACCATTTATCATAAACTAGACAATTTATACCAACCGACTTGGTAATCATGTTCTAAACAAAACCTATATCGAACATGACCATATGAACATAAGTATATCATGCAAGACATATCACATAACCTGGAACAAAATTGAGTATGAACTATATGAACAATTTATATACAGTAATGATAAGCCGAAACTAGACATACTTAGACATATATAAGAGAATTAACTTAAATCAAAATTCACCTAAACCAAGCATCATAGGTCCTGATTTTTTTCCTTCAAGGTTTTAACCTAACAGGGTTCCAAAGGCTTAATTTGATGATCCAAGTGTTTTTCAAGTCTAAACATAATTAACCTTCAATTATAGGTCCACATTAGAATATAGTCACATACATAATTAACATAATATCAAATCTCATGGAAAATGTTTTTAACCAACCAAAATCATGATAAATATGTTCCATAATATAAAAAATAACCATTTCAAGTTTCTGATTTTAAACATTTTATGAATATCATTAATCATAAGCTCCAAGTAAAAAAAACTAGAACTTAAGGTCCATAAACTAAATCATGCATATTTTCTCAATCAAATAAAGTCAAAAAATAGACAAGTTTGAGAAACCTACCTTAAAGTTTTTTGTGAATTTTTCTGATTTTTATAGATTTTTATGATATTTTTATGACCTTTTCTCTGATTCCTAAAATCAATAAATCAACAAATATGAAATTATTGAACCAGGCCGCTTGTACCGGCTAAACCGGAAGGTCGGATTGGAGCTGGACTGGCTGGGCGAGCTAAGTTGTTGAGCTGGGCCGGGTGGCTAGCCGGGTTTGAGCGAACACGTGTGCTCGCATAGTGGTGCTCGCGGAAGGGAAGCGGCCGGTAGTGGCGACGATGGCGGCGATGGCCGGAGGGAGCAACGGCAACAGGATGGATGACAGTAATTAGAGGGAACGATGCTGGCAACAACGGAAGCAACGACATGGAGAGGGAGGGCTGGCAACGGTGGCGGTGGCGGTGGCAAGAGAGGCTCCTTGTGGCGGGGGTTCTGGTTGAACATGGGTGTCTCACGCGATGGCGACGCAGCCAACATGGCTGCCAGGTGGTAGACGGGGTGGTGACCAACAACAATGGTGAGGGGTGAGGAGGCTGGCAACGACGGTAGTAGGGGGGCTCACAACGGTTGCTCCATCTAGAATAGAGGAGGTGACCGGGACTAGGGGCTTCGACGATCAACGGGAACGGTGGTGGCTGACACAGTGGAGGGAGGAGGGTGGAGGAAGGTCCGACGGTTGGTGAAAGATTGAAAGAGAGGGAGAGTTTGACGCGACGGGGGTGCGGCAGAGACCGGATCCTTTGTGCAGTGCGGTGTGCACCTCAATGCACACCACTTCAATAATCTATCTTATGTTACGTTCAAAAGAGTTATTTTTAATATTTTTAAAATTATGAATATAAATATTATTTTTATATCAATAAAAATATAATATTATCAAATATTTTTAACATTTATATTTTATTATAAGTTAATTATACATTTAATTCAAATAATATGTAAAATTATATTTAATTTTAATTTATATTTAATATAATATTACATGATATTTATTTATATTCATAATTTTAAAAATATTAAAAATAACTCTTTTTAGTGTAACATAAGATAGATTATTGAAGTGGCGTGCATTAAGGTGCACACTGCGGTGCACAGAGGATCCAGTCCCAGTGCGACGGACATAACTAGTGGGGGCAACGGCGAGAAACCGGGGGTGTTACATCCAGATTTTTTTTTCGAAATGTTACAATCTAACCAAACATCCCACTACAACCCAAAGGATTAAAAGCAAACCTAGAATTATCATGCTTATATTGTAGGCTACGATAACCAAAACCACACCGAAACTAGGTGTAGACGACTCCCTTGTTACAATTTTGTTCTCATATATTTTTTTGAAGTGATGCTGCAACCGTCATGGCGTCATGTGAGTTAGTGCGCGATCCCAGGTTCTAACCTGAGCGTCCCGCTGGAGAAAAGCTGATCGAAGGGGGCACGTCGACTACAGCACAGCCAAGTACATTACTTAGTTTCTCCTTACGAGCATTCCCAAAAGCTAGCTAAATTTCCGATTATTGTCATTCTTGCTGGGAATGGATTGGCTTCAAAAGACTCCGCCACCCAATCGAACAACAAGGGCACATATAGGCCTTAATAGTGAATAAAACTTTTCGAAGTGCCTAAACCATGTTGCTAACACTACAAGAAATAAGCTCATTAGCGACGGCTGACTGCCGTCGCCAAAAATACAAAAGTCATCGCCAGAAGCTAATAGCGACGACTGTTAAGCCGTCGCAATGCTGTCGCAAATAAGCTCGTCGCCAATTTTAATGGAGACAGCTAACGAGAAGCAGTCTCTTTTAGCATTATTGGCGACAATCAACGCTGTCGCAATTAAGTTATTAGAGACGGCTGCAACCGTCCCTCGTAAAGTTTTTAGCGACGGCTCTAAGCCGTCGCAAATAAACTTAAACCCGTAAAAGTCATTAGCGACGGCTTCTCGCCGTCGCCAAAACTAGAATTTTTGCACCTCCGGGGCGCAGTTTTGTGGTTTTGGGACGGCGCATAAGCCGTCGCTCTAAATCGTTTTTGCGACGGCTAACTGAAGCCGTCGCTAGTAAACGACAGTAATTATAAGCGACACCTCTCAGCCATCGCTAAAACCCATTTTTCAGCCCCGGCAATGCCCGCGGGGGTGCATTTTCTGGTTTTGCGACGGCTTAGAGCCGTCGTCATTACATGAACAGCCGTCGCTTAAACTTACTTTAGCGACGCCTTTAGGGAGTCGTCGCTTTTAAATTACAGTTTTTTAATAAAAAATTATTTTTTGCACACTATTGTATTCACGTAGTAACACATACATACGTGAATATACAATCTTATAGCATTAAACTTTCATTCATACACAAGAAACACTGACATTCTTTAATAAGAAAATTTCATATTTATAAAATGTATTATGTATACAACAAGTGCCTCAAATACAAAACCGGAATATGTAAAATAGAGAGTAATTAAACAACTCTCTCACTCATCCTCCCCAAATGAACGCTCTCTATCGTCCACTTCCTCGTCATCATCGTCATCCTCCTCCTCCTCCTCGTCTCCCCGTGCGCCTCTACGGCCTTGGGGTGGCCTCAAACTAGACGGATCTGCAGGTGGGAGCCTACTGTTTAATTGGGCTAACATTTCTTGTGTTAGCCATGTCATTGACTCTTGAAACTGTTGACGTTGGGCGTCCAGTTGTTGTTGGAGCGAGTCGATCATCGAGTTTTTTTTCTCGATTTGTGTAGCTTGAGCATCGACTTTGTCCACCAACTCCTGGTAGCCTGGACCCGCAGAGGTACTAGCACCTCCACTGCATACACCATACCAGGTGTTGGGGGCCTGTCCTCTCCCCCCACATCGGATCCGTCCCGGCCTGTCTCTGCCGTACACGGTGATGAATGCTTCCTCAGGAGAGAATGGATGCTCGGAATTCTGAGCATCTGATTCCTCTGACTGGGGGGCATTCATCAACTGGCGCATCTCATCCTACATAATGTAAATATAAAGTCAGTTATTATATGAAATAAAAATTGTCTAATGTTGATACAAATAAATATATTGCGTACCATAACTTGACGACTTTCCTCGTTGCGCCATACGAGGGATCCATCCTCCGCCTCTTTCGTCTGGGTCATCTCGAAGACCTCTGGACGGGTAGGACGGCGCCCTTCTTTGTTTGTCTGTTAAAAGAAAACATTATGAACACATTAGTACTATTATCGAGATATACAATAGTGAATAAGAAAAAAATTATAAACTTACAAAATCTATCTGCAGCTGATGAATGTTGGTTCTACCTCGCCTATAAGGCATGCTCAAATTAGCCCTGTTTGTTTTATTCCTTTGGCTAAGTGCCTACAAACAAGTTCATAACACATTAGTTTTGTAATAAGACAAGCTAATAAAATGAGTTATCAAATGTGGATTACTTTTAAATTAAATAAATTATTTACCTTATTGTCGTCCCTCTGCCATATCTCACACATATGACGCCACTGGTCTGGATCGCATTGTGGAGGCACAACGACAAGTGCCTCCTCCAGTGAGCGTCCTGTAAAATACTGTACGCCAAAATTGTATTAGTTATAGTACATAATCGTTTACTAAAAAATAAATATGAAATTTTTACCTTCTTCTTCAGATGACCCCTTTGTTTTCTTTGCATCTCTCCCATATGCCTTAAAATTTCCGCATCTATGGATGGAGACCGCTCAAATGTAAAATGTTGCTACAGGAAGAATATATAGATTAGTAATTTTCAAGTGAAAAAAAACAAATAAGCTTTTGTACTTTTATTTACCTCGAGGTCTCTAAATATCGCCTCCTTCTTGTCACCTGGAAGGGTCATGTAATCCTGTTGCCATAAATTACAATGTACCATGTTGCAAACTCCAAGATATGAGGTGAACTCTTGGCCATTCAGGCCTACACCCGATCCTCCAATGACCCGGACGTTCAAGGTCTCCTCAGGCGCTAATGTCCGCACATTATACGTCTTTGTAGGACCTCTCCCACGTCTAGAAACTGTAGTTGCATGCCAAAATTTTAAACATAATCAAAAATTGATATTTATAAATCTACAAAATATAAAAAATTGATATTTACCGGAGGCGGAAGAATATGGACAGTCTGTAGGGGGCGTCGCCGCAGTAGGGCGAGTGTCAACCGCCCGGGATGGTCCACCTGATGGCATCGCATCCTGGTAGGCTGAGATGGGCCCTAAGAACCACCGGCCTGATCGGTGGATCCACCGGCTGTCTCACATCTCGATGTACGTCGACTCTTGCTAAATTTCTTCATCTACAATCTAATCTTTAAAATTTAATCAGGTGGGGTGTTATGCATTTTTCCAAGCTAACCGGCCGGTTTGCCCGATCCAAGCCGGATTCCGACTTCGATCGGGCAAACCGGCCTCGGGGTGGGGTGTTATGCATTTTTCCAAGCTAACCGGCCGGTTTGCCCGATCCAAGCCGGAATCCGGCTTCGATCGGGCAAACCGGCCTCGGGGTGGGGTGTTATGCATTTTTCCAAGCTAACCGGCCGGTTTGCCCGATCCAAGCCGGAATCCGGCTTCGATCGGGGAAACCGGCCTCGGGGTGGGGTGTTATGCATTTTTCCAAGCTAACCGGCCGGTTTGCCCGATCCAAGCCGGATTCTGGCTTCGATCGGGCAATCCGGCCTCGGGGTGGGGTGTTATGCCTTTTTCCGGACTAACCGGCCGATTTGCCCGATCCAAGCCGGATTCCGGCTTCGATCGGGCAAACCGGCCTCGGGGTGGGGTGTTATGCATTTTTCCAAGCTAACCGGCCGGTTTGCCCGATCCATGCCGGATTCCGGCTTCGATCAGGCAAACCACCCTCGGGGTGGGGTGTTATGCATTTTTCCAAGCTAACCGGCCGGTTTGCCCGATCCAAGCCGGATTCCGGCTTCGATCGGGCAAACCGGCCTCGGGGTGGGGTGTTATGCATTTTTCCTAGCTAACCGGCCGGTTTGCCCGATCCAAGCCGGATTCCGACTTCGATCGGGCAAACCGCCCTCGGGGTGGGGTGTATGCATTTTTCCTAGCTAACTGGCTGGTCTGGCTGGTTTTCGAACAATCACATTTCCACTTCTATCTGCTAGGTTGTTTGTAGTTGTACATCTTCATCGGCTACACCAAATGCGACGGCTACGCTCACAAGTTCATCTTGATATGGTTCTACTTCATCATCGCTTCCTTCCGATAAGTTATAGTAGTTACATGGAAGTGACTTCACTGGTATCATCCATCCCTTACTCATATTGTCTTCCACATAAAAAACTTGTTCGACTTGATTTGCAAGTGCAAGCGGTTCATCTGTCCTTAATTGCCTTTGTGTATTCAATGAAATACATCCACTCATTAATCTTAAATCATCTGTCCTTATTGTACACATCCTACCATTGACATTCAAACAATACTAAACGACTATTCCTATCAAACGATACCTCTACTATATCTAAAATTCGTCCATAATATCCATCACAACCAGATGGAAGTTCTGCAATTACAATGAACCCACATAGTTGAGTGGCCTTGGTTGAATCCGAATTCATTGTTCGAAATCTAAACCCATTGCAAATATACCCAGATAATGAAGATGCAAAATGGGATGGACCAAGTGATAAAATCTCTAGATCCTTACTGTATCTAGAAGACCCTGTGTTTCTTAATTCTGTAACGTGTGCTCTAAACCAAACCGAAAAACTACACTCATTCCTACCTCCGTTAATAAGAGCATCATTATATTTTTGATGAAAATCCTCGATATCTTCAATTTGATTTAACACATATGAGTGGATTAAAGCTTGTTCTCTTTCCGTCAACATTCTAGGTACACAGGTGCATCTCAACGGACGTCCAACTGCCTTAAACATTGAACCCTACTCACGATCATCATCATAGGGACCACCATCGTAGTTCCGATCTCGCTCATCTTCGTTTTCATGTCGCATGTACAAAGAAATAAACTGCGTGCACTCCTCTACCAAATAGCTCTGGGCAATGGAACCTTCAACTCTCGCCTTGTTGCCAACATAATCTTTCAATCTCTTTAAATATCTTTCAATCAGATACATCCACCGGTATTGAACTGGTCTGGACATTCTAGCTTCGTAAGCCAAATGCACAACAAGGTGAACCATAATATCAAAAAATGACGGTGGAAAGATTTGTTCTAACTTACACATTGTGATTGCAATCTTTTATTCCCAATCCCTTAAAATACTAGTATCTAAAAGCTTAGCACAAATGACTTTAAAATACTGACATAACTCTACAATGGGATTGAGTACGTCCTTTGGTACGATCCATTGAAAAGCAAGGGGAATAATCACTTGCATCATTACATGACAATCATGACTTTTTAATCCACTAATGATCCTACTACTTAGATCTACGCACCTACTCAAATTTGATGAATACCAATCCGGCACTCGAATCCTCTTTACAAATTCGAGGATGCGAGTCTTTTGTGCGTTACTCAGCTTATAGATAGCGTCTGGAAACCTAGATGAACTCTCATGTGGATGTAACTCTGGACAGATTCCTAACTCTACCAAGTCTTTTCTAGAGTTTAGGTTGTCTTTATCCGATCCGGATAGGTTGAACATATCTAAAATATTGTCACACACATTCTTCTCGATGTGCATCACGTCTAAATGATGTCGGATAATCAGAGATGCCCAATATGGCAGTCTTTCAAGGAAGATACTTCTTTTCTTCCAGTTCTTATTTTTTGTCAAATTCTTTCTCAAGCTCTCCAAATCTTTCTTAAATGTTTTTTCGAATCTTACAGGGTCAGTCTCCTGTTGTTGTCTCCAAATCTCATGTCCGGTTAGTATCTTTGGTGTACCCCTCTCACACCGGCGACCATCAAATAGATGTCTATAATGATTCTTTCTCCACCGATGTGATATGGGTAAGAATCGCCGATGTCCTAAATAACATTGTTTCCGACTATGAACTAGTCGAACCGAATTTGTTTCTTCATTACATATTGGACATGCTAATTTTCCTTTAGTACTCCAGCCGAAAAGGTTGGCATAACCCGAAAAATCGTTTATGGTACCCAACAATATATCTCTCAATAGAAAATTCTCTTTCGCTAAAACATCATGTCTCCAATCCAATCTTCCACAAATATCTTAACTCTTCCACCAACGGCTGTAAGTATACATCGATATCATTTTCGGGGGCTCTTGGACCCGGTATTAGACATGAAATCATCGTGTTAACCGCTTTCATACACATCCATGGTGGTAAGTTATAAACCAATGTAACTATAGGCCACACACTATACTTTGAAGACATGTTGCCAAATGGGTTAAAACCATCGGCGGCCAATCCAAGCCGAATGTTGCATTTTTCTGACGCAAAATCCGGATAAAGTTCATCCACTCTTTTCCAAGCGGGGGAATCTGCTGGATGACGCATTTCACCTCTCGATATATATGAACGTTGCTCACTATGCCATAACATCTACCTAGCAGTGTTTGTTGATATAAACAAACGCTGCAACCTATCTTTTAAAGGGAAGTAGTGTAATATCTTCCATGCCACCTTCTTACTCTTATGTTGTTGATCATCTTTGTATCTAGGAGACTCACAATGTGGACAACTAATTCTATGTGCATTCTCTTTCTAAAAGAGAACACAATCGTTCTTACATGCATCTATCTTTTCGTAACTAAGTCCTAAGTCCATAACAATTTTTTTAAGTTCATACCAAGTGTTAGGAACACTTGCATCCTTCGGTAATATATCCTTAAATAAAGACAATATACTACTCATGCATTTTCCAGTCAAACCATTTACTGACTTCAACTGAATCAACTTTAAAATAAATTTTAACTTAGATATTTCTGTGCATCCTTCATATATTGGTGTTTCTGCATCTCTTAATAGCAAGAAATGCTTGTGTGTTTCTATACTTGGTTCACCTTCATGATGTATAGATGCTCGTTGAATATTTTGAATGTCTTCAAGCATTTCTATTATATCGTCATTTAAATTCTCATGTTGTGCTTCATCTAATCGAACTTCATTAACGATACTTAAACTAGGTTCAATTTATCCATGACTTATCCACGTTCGATAATTGGACCATATGTCATCACATATTAGATGTTCTTTAACTACATCTCTTTTTAAAGTAAATGTGTTACAACACTGTCTACATAAACATTGAATCAAAATTTTGTCTAATCCATGTCTAAATCGAGTCCGACATTCATCGTAGGCATAATCTAGAAATTCTTCTACTCCTTGAAGATACCTAGGACTTAATCTGTTAGGAATATCTATCCAAGACTTATCTAAGCTCCTCGTCATGTGTTAATATAAATAAAGATATATATGCACAAAAATAAACAATGAGATAAGAAAGTCTCGAAACAAAATAAACACAAACTGAACCACCTCCAAGAGAAGAAAGTCTCGAACGAGAATGTCGTTTGAAACTACCTGAAAAAAAGAATTAAAGCCGACATAAGATAAACATATTAATGACATTGAGTTTCATTAAAAAATTCTTATAAATTTTTTATCTTCTACCCTTGTTAAAGAAAAATCCAACTACATACACTGCATCAGACGGTGAGCTGCATCAATGAATGGCACGTGGACTTCCAGTTCCAGAGCCCCGCGACTAGGGCTGTAAACGGTTCGGTTCGGTTCGGTTTAGTCTTTTTTGTCCAAACCAAAACCGAACCGATAAGGGAAACCGAACCGGATCGTACCGGTTCAATGAACTTTGAACCAATTGTGGTTCGGTTCGGTTTGGTTCGGTTCATCGGTTTAATGTATATTTAAATAAATAAAAATAAAATAAAATAAATATACATTATAATAATTATTTAAAATTAATATGAAAAGTAATACTTTTTTTATAATATATAATTATATCTTTATACTAATTAACTTAAATTTATAATAATATATATTTAAAATTGATGAAATATATATATATTTAAATGTAACATAATATGTAAATAAAGTGGGTCAAACTTTGTCAAATTGGGTCAACTAGTTTACCGGTTCGGTTCGGTTTGGGGAGGTGCCAAACTGAACTAAATCGATAAGAAGTTATCGGTTCAGTTTGGTTCGAAAAACCAAATAGATAACCCATCAAACCGAATCAAACTATATACATATTATTTTTCTTAATAATAATGTAATGTTTTAATCAATTCGATCTAAGCAGTTCGGTCCGGTTTGATTCGATTTGTGAGCCTTCCGAATCGATGGAATCGAAAGAGGGGTTCAGACCGAACCGAAGAAGCCGGATCATTTAGCTATACGAGTGATCTTTTTGATTCATGCTGATGTCTAATTTAAAGAAATCAGCATAATCTAATTATAAAAGACTTAATACACACTACAATACGACTATCTTTCTAAACAATTTATTACACTAAAATGATTTCTACTTAATTTGGCATATATCATGATTTCCTAAAAATTTACATGGTCTCAAAACACACGAGTGCTAGATGATTGACCACACAACTAACCCTAGCCGATATGAAATGAAAGATTTATCAATAAACATCCACTTTTCATAAGACTTTAAATAAAATTCAAATAGAAACTAATGAATAAAATAATTTCGGTTAAAATATACCTTGGAGGAGATCACCCGTACGGATGTAGCGAGGGGAGGGCGCCGGCAGACTAGCGGCGGCGCTGGGGCAAGGAGGCAGCGCAGCGGCGGCGGCGGCAGCAAGGCGGCGGCGGCAGCGCGTCGAGGAGCAAGCGGGGGGGGAGAGGGAAGGGGCTGATGGGGTTTTGTAAACCCTTAATGTATTGGCGACGGCTGAAGCCGTCGCATTTGTACGTTTAAGTACAACAGCGACGGCTGAGGCCGTCGCAAAAACGAGTCGACCGTTGAATGGTCGAAAAATTTTATTGCGACGGCTTTGAGCCGTCGCTATTAACTAATTTGGCAATGGCTATCCGTAGCCATCGCTATTTACCCGGACTGATGGGTGTTCCGTGTGCATTTTCTGGTTTGGCGACGGCTTAGGCCGTCGCTAATAAGCGATATTACGACAGCTTCGTGGAGCCGTCACTTATATCTTTGTATTTGTTGACGGCTTTAATAGGGACGGCTTAAGCCGTCGCAATTAACTCTTATAGAGACGGCTTAGTAAAGCTGTCGCCATTAAACCGTTCCTAATAACTTTATTTCTTGTAGTATAAATAATACAAAGCAGACCAGACCCCTCCATCGTATCAATGCTACAAAGGACATGGCTATAATAACATGGAACAAAAGTAGTGGGTACGTAAAAGGGCGGTTCACACCTCGAGAAGAAACCACATGGAGGGCACATTCCACACACACAGTTATGTCCTTCCTCTTATGCTCTCTAAATAACACCTCGAAGGCCATTCTCTCTCTATGCTCCCGCTTGACAACAAACAGTATCATTTCAAGCTTGTTGCGCATAAAACCACTCATGTAGCTAGTCTCATCTAGGTGAGTGAAACAAACCCTATCAATTCCCTGTCAGTTCATGTAGCTAGTCTCATATAATTAAACAGATCCCCTCAGTCCACTTTTGGGAGTAATTTTCTTATTTTACATACAAATATTCTTGAGTTGACGTACATTAAATGTGCTGAGTAAGAAATAAGTATGTGTACCACAGTCAATATAAATATGATGGAGAGAAGAGAATTAATCCCAACTAGCAAATAGAAGGGTAGGCACACCATTCGTTATAAATCCAACATAATCAATTTCTAATGGGATATCAACCATGGGTTGCTAATAGAAAAAGAACTAGTTGTTTAAGTCATTACTTGCAAAGCTTTTAGGGTCATAGTCGTGAGTGTTTGCTAATTTTAAGTTCCCATGTATGCCCTGAAAAGCTAGGAAGAACAGGAATCTTGTAGGCCACATTTCCTTGTCGACCGTCATGTTGTTAGTCAGAAGCATAGCACTGGGAGTGACCATCACATGGAAAAACCATAGTGGCTGCTTCCAGTAAATGAACAAAATTTGTTTACAAATAGTTAACCGTTAATTTTATGTGCCCATAAAATAGTTTGGTTGCGTCATTGGGCTATTATGTACATCGTGAATAGACAGCTTCATATACTAGAGAAAGCGCATTTACTCGAGTCATAGTACACTTTTTATATTGTGCACTTCAACTTAACTACTAACTAGGGGGTGGTTTATCCTCACCATTCTTTCAGTCTTGGTGTTATTGAGGAGCACAGATGGTATTTCTACCCATGTTTTAAGATTTGTAAGATTGTAACAGAGCAGAAATAATCTAAAATTAATATCTAATCATTTTATCTTTCATTCAATTTTACCATCCACTTTGACTGTGAGGGAGATTTAAGTGAGTATTTTTCCTGCGTTAGATACTTGAGATCATATAATGTATTTATATAACTTGGAGTTCTCAACCTTAACACAGCAGTTTTAAGATTTGTAAGATGGTGCCCGAGCAAAGGCTTATTTACCTTTCATATTTTTTATCTTATTTTTTCATCTGAGTAGTGATGAAAAGTGTTAGGTGGGTATTAGTCCCACATTAAATGTTTTAATATGATAATGTGTTCTAGTATAGTTCGAGTATCCTTATGCAACAATTGATTTGACTTAATCTGAAGATTATCCGAAGTGATAAAGCCTCTTTGGCCGGCCGAGCTTAGCTCGGTTGGAGCGTGCCCCTGCTCCTGGGGAAGCAGGGGCTGGGTTCGAGTCCCGGCTCCGTCTGTCCGGGCCACCTCGCGGGGGCGGGGTGGATCTCGTGGGGGTCGAGCGGTTGCTCGATCCCTCACCACGCACTGTGCAGCGTGGTCCGGCGCCGCTGCGCCGTCTCATCAGTAAAAAAAAAATAAAGCCTCTTTGATTGGGCTGAATAGATTTTTAACTTTTGATTTGGTCAGGGGTGGACATATCATCTAAATTGAACATTGATTTTATCTTTAAAATCTGAACAAAGCCTTTTGGACCTGTTTGGTGCCATGTTATTAAAAGGATAACCTGACTTATCCTCAAGTTAATCGAGTACGAAACAACCCCTTAAGTGCTATTTGGTATGGGGATAACTTGGGGATAAATCTGGGTTATCCTCAAATTTTAGGGGATAACTCAAGTTTATCTCCAAAATTTTATGGTACCAAACAAGCCCTTAAATATTTGCGTCTCCTATTTAGTTTTTCATTCAGACCTAAAAACCAACTAAAAAAAGACAATAAGTTATTTTGATAATTCAATATTTATAATTATTTGTCTATGTTAATAATTAAGTACAATTGTGTTTTAAAAATAAATCACATTTTTTAATATTTCCAAGTAAGACCGACTCACATCTTTTATCAAACAACGATAATTACTTATATCTTAATTAAATTAAGTATTTTTTACACAAACTAAGAGGTTGGATATGAAATTAAGAGCTCAGATTTTTCAGATTAAGTCAAAACATATTGGGTATGCAGATTATTAATCAAATTGTGTTTAGTTAAGATATATCAATGTTACTTTACTCCCTTACAAGGAGTTCATGTCTAAAGACCAAGAAGCTAGACTTCACGTCTTAAGTTTATTTACACACGATATAAATTTAGATATTAAATCAAACACTCTAAATTCACCTGAGTAAATCAGAGGCGAGAGGTTGGTTAAAGCCAATCAAACGAGCCCTTAATCTTAAGACTATACTTAAGATTTTTGAAGACTTTACTTGCATGGGTCTTCTTGTACTGGAACCCACCGCTGAGAGAAACCAATTTTCTCGTTTCTTTATTTGGGTATGCAGATTGTTGCTTGTACTGCCAATTGAACAACTGGTTATTATCTTTTATACAAACAAACATGATCAACACAGACCAAACAACACATTAGAGTAGGATCCTCCTGCTAGGCGGCTACAGGTTAAAGCTCACCAGTAAAGCATCAGATTCTTTCTTCAAGCAACTTATAAGTTTTTGGTTTCATTATTTGAATTGTGTATGCAGCTTGTCACTTGTACTGCCAATGGAACAACTGGTGATTATCATTTTTACAAACTATCTTGATTAAAAAAGATCAAACAACAGATGATAGTTGGATCTTCCTTCTTGGCTGCTAACAGATTAAATATCACCAATAAAGCATCAGCTTTCCTTATTCGAGCAACTTTGCTAGTCCTCTCTTTTTTCTTTCTTTGTACTTGCTTGTGGCAACCGGACATTTACATGCCTGTTACTACACTAAAGTAGGGGGATGTCATGGATGGTTGAGTTGTAGGATGACCACTCACCCACTGCCTATAAAGCTCTCCCCAAGTAAAAGAAGGGAGCTTTCTTTAAGAAAGAACACCAAACAGAAATCAAGCAATTTTATATAATTATGAAGCTTTCTTCCCCCCACCCACCTGAACTGTCATGATTTCATCCTTTGGCAGGGGGTGAGTATATAGCAATAGGAGCGCATTGGCATTTCGTCATCTCGTGAATCACAAGTATATAGATCAAAACAGTAAAATCACATGTATGCACAACATTCTGCGGTTGTTTCTAACCATCCATAAGCTATTGTGGATCAACAGGGAGGACCTATGATTAGCTCTGAAAGGGATCTGATTGCTTGACTGAATTAATGAACTTTGTAAATACACGAAACTGTGTGAATAGGATCAGACGCTATCCATTCTAGCTGAACTCTTAATCAATATGGAACAATTTCTGTAGCGAAGGACATCTATGACAATCTTCCAACTACACTTCAGAGTTTATTTTTTCTATGACCATCTATGACTATCTATGACCATCTTCAGTGTTTTTCAGCTTAATCAGAAACATCTTTATCTTTATTAACAGAGTAGGAGTTTATTTATTTCATCGTACTTTTCAGTATGATCTTGCTGGGATGTCCTCGATTTATACATTATAATCTGAGTTTCATGTTAGCGAGGCTTCCAGGTAGAAGCCATATGTAACACTTGGATTTAAGAATATGTTAAGAGATTAAACCAATAAGCTATCAACAATTACATTTGACTATTTTTCCAAGGTTGAATTAAAATAAAAGCTCTAAAAATTAAACATGTTTTGTTCAAACTAGTTAAGATGTATCTCATGAAAAGACACCATCAATTAATCGATTTAGTCATTACAAATGGTACAAAAGACATGAGACATCCGAAAAGTATGTGGTGACCTATGTGTGTGATATACGATGTGCATGGTTCCAATTTAAGAATATGTTAAAAGATTAAATCATTATACTACCAATAACACTAATTAACCATCTTTTAAACCTAAGTTGAAAATGTTTAAAGTTAAACTATGTTTGTTGAGCGTAGCTCCAAAAGGGGCTACCTCTTAAGAATGCTAGACAACTAATTAACATAATTACTTGTTAGTGTAAGGACTATAAAAAAGTATGAACAAAATAAAAAAACTTTAAAGCTAAACTAAAAGTTAACTAATCCTTATATTCAACTAACTAAGGGACTTAATCGTAGTGGAATTAGGATTTCCCCCATTGCCCACATCCCAACCCAACCCATCTTTCCATTGTCCACTGGTTGGCCATCTTAGTGCGGCTCTATTTTATCTCTATCACTGGCTTAACATTGTTGTTGTTGGCACCACCACTATTGCCTTCATCAACGCCTCTTTGCACTATTGGATCCTCTCCATCGACATCACCTCTTACAAACCCCAAAACCATGATGTTGATGTTTAAGGGCCCAGAAAATAGAACCAACTAACCTTGTCATATTTCATCAATGTGGAATGATAACCATTGTTTCAACACTCCCCCTCATTGTTAAGATGGCAGGTTGAATAGCTCATGATATATAACAATTGAGCTGTCTTATGAATTTTTGACGAGTGATAATACCCACTATTCCAACACTCTTCCTCACTGCCATGACATGCAGTGTATATAAGAGTTAATTTGATACCTCTTACAAAACCTAAACTATGGCAATGAGGTTAAAGGGCTTAGGAAATATAAGCAACTGACCTTGTCATATTTCATTGATATGGGATGAAACACATTGTTTCAACACTCCTCACTACCTAGATAGGCAATGAGAATAAGAGTTATTACAATCAAAAATATATGATAAGATTAGTGTGTTGTTTTGATAACATCTTATAAACCCCAAAACCATGGCATCGAGGTGGAAAGGCCTAGGATCTATAAGCAACTAAACCTTCTTATGTACCATAGATGTGAGATAATACCCACTATTCCAACACCGGTGAACTGATTGTCAACTTGCTACCTCTACTACTGCCTTTTTCTCCTTTCCCTTTCTCCTCTACCAACTCCACCATCAGCCCTACCCCCTAGTGTTTATGTAAGGAATTGATCTACGTGCAACAAAAGTGCAAATTCCTCAGATTAAACACAATGACTTTACAAAAAAAAAACTAGATTAAAGGTAAATCAAATATACCTCTATGGGATTCAACCAATCCCTTAAGACTGGAGAAGAATTGTCATGACCTGGATTTTTAACATGCATAGAGGAAGATAATCCGATGACATAACGGAGAAATATATCAGTTTGGGACAAGATACGACAAATATCAAAATCCAGAATCACAATTCCAAACATTACAACTTATTAACACAACAAACATCTGTCTAAGCAAATTAAATACCAACATTAAATGAGTAATCCACTAGATCCTCGAATTTCACACCATCATTACGCTTCTGATGTACTAAACCTGTAAACCTAAAATATTAACAATGGGAAGGGGTGAGTCACACTTGACTCAGTAGGACTTACACCCAAACTACCCTACTATAATAAAGATTCTCTATTGATATTAAAGATAATAAGCCTAAAAATTTAGATTATAGTGCATAGGGTTTTAACTAATCATATATATTCAATTATGGTGATTATAATGTCTTTCAACATTCCCATAGGTTAACATGATTCTATATGCACTATATCAATATAACATGTACATTCAACTAAATTAGGTATGCATACACCACATCAACCTATTATAATACAAAAGACTCAACTAGACCACTAATAACCATGCTAAAATGCACAACTAAACACTTTGTTTGAGTAATTAACATGCTCCATTTGAACATTGTAGCCATGTCACAAAAGTACCACGAGATTTACCATATAGTAGAATGTAACATATAGTACGTAACTAAATCCCATAGTACACCTAGACAAGGGCATACTTAGGATAAACTACGGTATCCAAGATCGAAGGATGCTTCGGATTGAACTAATCTCCACTGCTCACAGACCATTAACATAGTTTGGTGAAGTAAACTTTTATCATAATGCAGCTCACTGCATTAACTACATCTCACAAAATGCAAACATATAAATAACTAAGACAACCAACCATTAACCAACCAATGAACATGTAAATGGCAATCTAGACATGAAATACAAAGAAGAACAACTATGGTTCTATGTACCACATATATGCATATCAAAACACAGTTAACACATCTAGAACCATTCAATCATATGATACATCTAAGGTAAGATCATGCAAGTTATAATCTAAGCATACCAATACATGCATTGACAGGTTCTATTATCCACAATCCATATGAAACAGAACTAAATGATAACATTACAATGCCTAACTCCCTACATCGGCTTTTTAACAAATCAGAATATATCTTTAAGATCATCGCAATGCAAACATGCTAAGCTAACAAATATAATAAAACCTAACATGATGATTAACAAACATGATTAATTGAATCAATCTAAACATGCATGATTAAACAAGCTAATCTAACTCTATTTAAGCATGCTATTAAACTAAGAACAACCCACTAATTATATTCTATTAATCCTTGTGATCTAACATATTTTTACGGTTTAATCAAATATATATGAGTGTTAAGAATAGCCGAGACGCCTACCTTAACGGCGAGGACGAACGACGCATGGAATTCCGAAGGGATCAATCTGGATGACGAGTATGACACAGTCATGACGGTGTTGGAAAAATGATCTGAACAGTATCTTGATAATCTGCTGGAATAAAAAGGATAAATAAATTAAGAGGGAAGAAATAGGAGAATAGGAGATATAGAGGGGCGATATGAGAGAGAAGAGAATAAAGAATAGAGAGAGAGAGGGGGTATACTGCGATGGAGTGAAAGGGGGACTGGCACACTAGTGGGTGCACAGGCGACGGCGCTTGGCGGTAGCCGCTGTGGCGCACGAGATGGTGGCGACGACCAGGTGGGTGGCGGCTCGCGTGGCCGTCCATGAGGAGGGAGGAGACGACCGAGTGGGGTTGAGGTGTCGAGGCGATCAATGCTGGGAGGTAGATGCGGGAGGCGGGAGGTTGACAGTGATGAGGCGAGGCCATGAGAGGTAGCTGGCAATGGTAGTTGCCATGTGTGCTCGTGCGGAGGGAGGGGCTCGGGTCAACGGGTGGCACTGGCTGCAGGCAACTAGTGGGCAGTAGACAGCGACCGAGAGGTAGGCGGCGCGGTCAATGGGAGCGGGTGGGTGGCAGCAGCCAGCGAGGACCGAGGCGGGGGGAGGGGTGCTGACAGGGCGGCCGAAGGGGGCGTTGGCGGCTGGGAGGCGGCCGGGGTGTGCGGTTGCATGGCGATGGCTGGGCGGTCAACGGGATGATGGCGCGGCAGTTGGCCATGGGCTCGCGAGGACGCGCGGGCGAGGTTGCAGGTGGGTGCGGGGCACAGTGGCGGGGCTGACGCACGACTGGGTCAATGGCGAGGGCCCACCATGCAACCGGGCGGGGTCAACGAGATGGTGCTGGATACCGTGAGGGGATTGCGAGGCATGGTGGCCGAGTGGGGTCAAAGGAGAGGCGGATGACGTCACACAGACTAAGGCACCAAAGGCCACGTGACCAGACGTGGGGCTTCGATGGGGCAGCGCCACGTGGGATATGGTGACCAAGCGGCAGATTGAAAACTGGCTTGTCCAAGGGAGAAAAGAAGAGCAACGGAGAAGAGAAAAATAACATAGAAGGGAGAAGATTAGTGGACGATTCTCAAGGTGAAGGTTAGGGCATAGGGAGGGAGAAAAAAAATGGAAGGGAATGAAGAAAAATGGAAGGGGGGGGAAGAGAAATGGAGGAGAAAAAAATGGTAATGGAAAGAAGGGAAAT
Organism: Cryptocoryne crispatula var. balansae; assembly: GCA_036172225.1. Taxonomy (NCBI): domain Eukaryota; kingdom Viridiplantae; phylum Streptophyta; class Magnoliopsida; order Alismatales; family Araceae; genus Cryptocoryne; species Cryptocoryne crispatula. The sequence continues at coordinate 24,962,449 of CM069928.1, forward strand.
AAAAATAGAAAGAGTGGGAGAGTGAGATAAACTTATATTAATTATTATTAATCTCATAATAAATATAATAAATATTATTTAATCAAATAAATACTTCTAATTTTACAAGAATGAGTATGTCTACGCTCTCCAAGCCATCCAAGTGTATGGCCTCTAGCGGTATCCACATGAACTTTTTCTATAGTTAGATTCTCCATATTTTAGTGGCCTCCAGGGCAAGAGTAGGTGCTAGAGAAAACTAACCTCGAAACTGGCTCCCTTGGTTTGATATTGTTAGGCTTAATCTGCCATTATTTATAAAAGTTGGAATTGTTCATAAAACTTACAAATTACACCCATGAGTGCTAATGGATACGGTCTAATGTGTATGACCCACTGGGCTTAATAGCCTATTTAGTTGAGGTCTAATTACAAAATAAAATTTTAAATTAAACTATTATTCAAAAATAGATTTAATAAAAAAATACTTTTACTAATAATAGATTTATTTAATCTTTTGGCTATGTAAGGTACAAGTCAATCCCCATGATCCCAAATAACTTTGAAAATGATCTTATCATTATTGAGTCTTTGCATCGTCAATTATTGCACATATATAAATCCTCATCCATCTAATACCTTGGTCAAATAGGGGTATGACACAAACTGTCAATCCCTTAGTATACAAAAACTTTGGAATCTTGTGCTGAAAATCAAATCAATTTGAAAACTCATTTTATAATTATACTTTCTACTGTAGATATGGATTTAGAGTACTATCTCAGAGGATATTCTTTGTCACTTAACAAGAGTTAATGATCTATTTTTATTCACTCAATTATTTTTATCAGATTTTCCTTGTACTTGATCTATTAACTATACTAGATCATCACATATTGGTGATACATAAGTCAATATCCAAAGTATAAGATATTCTTCGAAACTTTTGTAAAATGTCCAACTATACAATCATGATAATAGAAAATGTCATGCTCCAGATTTTCTAACATACACAACGAATTGAATCTGGCAATGCAACTGGGGGAATTAACCCCTCAAATACATCGGTTTGGAAAAATTGAAGACAAACAAGGTTCTAATTCATAATTCAAATAATTCTATCAACTAAAATCATACCATGATACAACAATTCATAGATCATCTAAAAAGAATACATAATGACCTTCCAAATAAATCCTAGAGATCCAAATTATCACGCTTCTGCTACGTTAAACCTGATTACCTAAAAAATTGTTAAAAAGATTGGAATGAGTACAACAACTCAGTAGACATCTCATCATTCACCAAATTGGGTAATTAATAGGCCTAAATAATTATTAAATAAATACCCAGTGCTACAAATATTTTATATAAGTAAAGAACCAAACAATATAATAATTATCTGGCTTATCCACATATTTTAAACCACCAACTACTAACTATATAGACCTAATAAACACCTATAAATATCGAAAAAATGACCCAACTTGAAGGAATAAGACATGCATGAATACATATTACAAGACCTATATGATGAAACCACCACAAATGAGACACAACATGCATACCATGCAGCACAACCTGCTTATGACAAACTAATGCATATTCTAAGAACATATCCACATAGTCATGTAATAAATGCACCTATCCGCTGATATAATATCACAACTTTTCTTATTCGCAAGGAATGTGTCGTCTTGTCATCTCAACTAGCTAACATCAGATCTATCATATATAGTAGTACCATATAGTAAAACGAAATCCCCTAGTGTATCTAAGCAATGGTGGCACTTGGGACAAACCACAGTTTCCGGGATCGAAGGATGTACCAGACTGTTCTAATCCCCACAGCCCACAGGCCACGACTAACTAATCTGGTGTAACTCAATTTGCCATTTCATTTAACTCACACATGCATGGATACATTTTTGCCATGTCATTCTAATTTCTATGCAACTTATAACCACTAATATGAATATATGCACATCTAGTGCATTTAACCATCTATAAAAATAAATGCACATATACTTGACATAATGTAACCACATGACGATAACACTCTATCAATGATGTTTAACAGATGCATTTAACACCTACATGCATGAAATATTCTAACATAAAACATATCCACATAATTAAGTTGTTGACCATATGAAAATTAATAGAAATTGCTAGAAAATCAGGTTTACTTATTAATCTAAAACTCTATCTAATCTAATTAACATAAAACCATAAATATTAACATAGACCCAATAAAGTTAATATACAATGGCATATCAATTTCACAAGCTATGCAATTTAAATTCTACAACACATGTTAACCAACAATTAAGACTTGATAGGATCAATTAAATTAATAAAATCGCTAACTAGATAACATGCATCTATCAATTTTTAATAAGACATCTAACTATAATCAATCGCCACATTCAATATTCACCAATATATATAAATCAACATCTAAAGGTAGTTAGTAACTTTTAGACATTAAATTTAATGATATTAGACTCGTTCGAGATGCCTACCTGAACATTGTTGGAAGGAGGGATGCATAGTGCAAAGGTGCTAGAGCATGGCAGTTGACAATGGTGGTTGGATGACGGTCAGACAATGCTAGTGCAACGCTGCGGTGAGGCTACTTCACTATCGACACCGAGTTGAGAAGGGGATCCGATGTGGTTGTAAAGAATTATTCATACAAATTTGGTGCAGCAGAAGCAATTATTCCTATGGTTCTTTTAGAATCCATCTCAATCGGAACCAAATGACGAAAATCGAAAACTAATCAAATAGGATTCAAATATACCAGATAGGGATTCATATAATCCCATGGAGAGGAAGGAGATGAGCTTCTCAACCTCTTCAAGCCGTTCAAATGTCCAGTTTCCAACAGTATCCACACGAACTTCAACCACAATAGGTTCTCCCTTCGCGTCGGCCTCGAGAACTCTCCTCGATTGGAGCTCCATTGACCATGGACACCTTCTAGAGAGAGGAGGAGGTAGGGAGGAGGCTACGGACGTAGTTTTCACCGTTGGCTTGATAGGTGTAGACACGCCAAATTGGCCTGATTTGGAGCCCCAGACTCGTATTCCATGGGCAATATCCTTTATTTGACCGTTATCTAATCCAGATTACCTCGTGGAGATGAGCTAAGGACATTAGTGGAGCCCCTCATGAGTTGGGAATGGACTGATGATTTCTGGAATGATGTCGTAAACTTCAAGCGAGAGCCGCGCGTGAACCGTGAAATCACGAAGCCTGCTCAATGACCGACCATGAATGGTCCTTACTTGAAGGTCTTGGGAGTCTCGGATGTGTTCCGTAACATTCAGGGTTTCTGAGAAGTCATTTCGGTAGTCGTCGGTCAATGATGACTTTCGTTATGGCTTTCTCGATCTGTATTGACAAGACTCTCCTGGACCATGCATTAGGCCTTTCTAGTCATCACCGGGTCTTTTCGAGTCATCCGGGTCAATCCTAGCCGTATATTTCATCAACCGAGGCCATACAGCCATTTCGGTAGATTTTAGGATTTTACAACTTTTTCGAGTTTCGGTTCATGTTTACCGGGTTAATCTTAGATTTTTCGATGATTTCGGGTTTTTTGACCAAACCAGACTTGTTCGGTCATCATTTTAAGTCATCCTGAGTTGACTCGAGATTCTTCGACCGGATCTGTGTCTTTTCGTATATCTGCTACGGTTTTTGGCTTTTTGCGAAATGGTAAACTGGTAGTCAAAGCCCCGTACGAATGTTTCGGGAGTCATGCTAGCTGGTTTACTAACTTAAGGAGGTGAGGTTGAAGGCCCTCTTTCCAATGCAACAAACGAGAGCCGAATCGGACATCCCGTTTGCAAGTTACGGCTTGAAGAGAGAGTGTACCGCTCCCCTGCTCCCCTTGAAATGGGAGGGCGCGGTCACCACACCCTCAACCTGGGGGCACGCCCTACGCACCCTCAGTACGGGGGCACGGCTCGTTTCTGAAAATTGGAAATTTCTCCGATTAGCGCCTTCTAAAATGGATTTTTGGAAGGTTTTCGTCACTAATTATCGATTATTTGGACCGCTCCCCCTAGTCGGGGGCGCGTTACGTTTGTCAAGTTGAATTTTTAGCAATTTCCGGAAGATTCCGTCGATTTTTAGCAGTGAGACGCGTAACACACCCCTGTCTGATTTGAAATAGGGGGCACACATACTGCTCCCCCAAGGTGAGGGCACGCCCAGCGCGCCCTCATCTCCTTTGAAAGGGAGGGGCACGATCGGTCCAGTTTCCATGTTTTGCACCGGTTTCCCTCCTCTATAAATTGAGAGCTATTCCCAATGAACCAAGGTCAATCCCCCATGCCTAGCTCGTCCTGAGGTTGTCCATGATCTCTCCCAAGGCTGTCCCTATGTCCAAAGCTGATATGACGTTGAGAGATCGATCCCGTAGCAAAGGAGAAGCCCGATCCGTGTGTTCTGCAGCAACCAAACTTCATCAGCTTCCGTAGAAAATCTAGGGCTCCTGCTGCAAAAGTCTTCAACATAGGAGTTGTCCCTCTCTTCATCTTCTTTCATTTTCAACTGACGACATTCGATTCTGACTTGCCGTTTGTTTGTGGCGATTGCTGCACCAAGGGTGCGCATCCAGGTTTTATTTTTCTATTTCCATCCATTTTCAGATTTTTTACAGACTTCTACAAGTGGATTTCAGAAAAGTCATCAACATAAAAACTCTTCCTCTCCAAGTCTTCTATCTACTTCAACAAATGGTACTCAATTCTGACATCGGTATTGTCTATGGCAAGCTCTGCACCAATGTTGCGCTAGACAGTGCAACATGTCCCCGAACCAAGGGTGCGCAGACTGCGCCCTCACACCTAGGGCGTACCCACTGCACCCTTAAACCCAGGGAACATTTAGTCCAGTGCACTGTCCAGCCATATTGGTGATATCTTCTCCGTTTTAGCTCCAATTTGAGCTATTCAAGTTTCTATGTCTTCGTCATTCATCCAGAATCATTTTAGCATCATTTTTATTTAGTTTTTGCATAATTTTATATCACAAAAAATACACAAAAAAGGGGTGAAGGCTCACCCCGAAGCCAGTGAGTCAGATTCCAATTGCTTCTTTCTCATCTTCTCTCTACAGTTACTACACTTCTCATAAGTCTAATCAAACTCTTCACTTGTTTTATTGTCTTAAGTTGCACTGGTTTATCAAGCTAGCATCGGTTGGACTCTTCTTCATCGGCCGGCCAACAAGGAAGATGGTTTAACCCACATATCATCTCCCATGCTAAGGTACACACGGTCAACTTCTTTCTATTTTCATTACATAAAGCGGAGCCCGCGGCTCATGGCGACCACTTCTTCAATCTTCTTATGCATTAAGTCATTTATTCCTCCCTTTCCTTCCACATGACCCAAACTATCTCTGGTGCTCGAGGATCAATGTGAGTGTGGGACCGAGATGAGGACTTTTTACCATTTTCCGAGTGTCTTCCGATTCACTCCCTTGCCCCTAATCCATTCTATCTTTCACCTTCTCTTGAGGTGCCGATCCGGAACCCGTTTTCGGAGTCGACAATAGGGTTTGTCTAAAGTCATTAGTATTGATAGAGAATTTTAGAATTTTTCATAAAAACCCAAAATTTCCATAAATTACGCCCTTGCCCCTGTACTTGTGGATTAGTCCTTTTGTGTGTGACTTATTTGGCCCAATAGCATATTTGGTTGAGGCCTAAATAAAATAGAACAATTCTTTTTAATTTAATTAAATTCGTTATCTGATAACAAATTAATCAACCTATCGATCATGAAGGATGCAAGCCATATCCCATGATCCTAAATGGCTATGGGGGTAATCTCATCTCCATTGAGCTTTTCCATCATTGGTTACCACATGGATATAAACCCTCATCCATCCAATGTCCCGATCAGAAAGGAGTACGGTATCGACTGTCAACTCCTTAGTGTACCGACTCTATAAGATCTTGTACTCGGAATTGGATCAATTGGAAAACTCCTTTTCTAATTATCCTATCTACACTGGTTAGGGATTTAGAGTACTATCCCATAGGACATTCACTCTCACTTATCGAGAGTGGACGATCCCTTGTTGTCTGCTCAATTACCTCCATCGGGTTTTCCTTGTACCCGATCCATCGTTATACTGGACCATCTAAATACTGATCCATAAGTCAATGATCAAAGCACAAGTTCCACCTAACAAGATATCTTTGGTGACTCAGGTCAAAGGTCCAACCATGCAACTGTGATGATAGAAAACCTTGATTAACAGTTCAGTAAGATACCATTCAAGATTTCTAATTCGGTCAGTTCAGTGAACTCATTCAACTAACGAGCACCTGTATGTGTATCTCAGTGTCTCCACACTAATGACCAATGAGATCAGTCGTTCTCATCACATGAGAAAATATCACATACACTAGTCTATCTGTATCCTTGATGTCCCTTCTCAATTATCTTATGACTAGGAATATTTTGATCAAATACCTCTAGATGATCAATCTTATTATCATGATCTCATCATGATTTAATCATCATCGTATTTGATCAAGGACTTCATTATGATATTCTCATCTAATAAGAGCTTATAATGAAGATTTGTCTAATTAATTGACTATGATATATCTAGAAATGTCGAATCATATCATATATGATTAGCTTGTAGGGCATACATTTCTATCAATCTCCCATTTGCACTAAAGCCAATCACCCATCTGGCTGATCTGTATCAGCTCAAGGTGAAGCTCAAACACTCTTTGAGTAACTATTTCAGTTAGTGGATCTGCGATGTTATTAGCGGTAGATACTTTATCTTTAATTATATCTCTATAAGCTGCAATCTCTCTGATTGTATGGTATCACCACAGAAGTTCTAAACTTCTGATGAGACATCGGCTCTACCCCATTGTTTTCTCAAGATGATGGTACACTTTTAGAGAAACTTGGGATAATCCCATATCTTAAATGAAAATCTTCATCTAGACTAGTTCTCAAGTAGTGTGCAACCACTATGTAAACTTGTTTACATATGTTGTAGAATTTATAGTGTTATATCACATAGAACTCTTCCAGCTCACTGCACCACCATTATTTTGACTTAATATCAAACTTATTTGATTAGAAGCTTGTGTTTGTAAAACTACAAGACTTCAAGTCTTATCCTCTACTATATAGAGATACATTCTCAGTACTTCTCAAGTATCAAATGATATATCTCTAAACTATCCAATGACTCTCACCTAGATCTTCCTAATTAATGCTCAAAACACTTAGAGCATTTATCACATCATGTATGTAGCATCAATTAATGATAGACCCTATGACAAATGCATAAGGGCTCTATTAATGTGATCTCGTTATCTCTCAAGAAGTCTTCAAGGATATCACTTTAGAGAGATCAATTCCACACCACATAGGTAAGAAACCTATCTTGGAGTTTATCATGTCAAACCCTTTGACTATGGTGACTACGTACATTAATTGAGCATTGCTTTTAGATCTATCTCTATAGTTCTCAAAACCCAAATTATGTTTGGAGGATTAATTTGATAGTTAAGCCCACTTATGATAACACACCTACTTCATTCTTAATGAGTAGAATGTCATCAACATAAAATTTTAAGAAAGTAATAGCACTCCCACTTATCTTTTTTAATACACAAGGCTCCTTTTCATTCTTAAAGAAGTTATAAGATTTAATCTCATTAAACCTTATATACGATCTATGGGAAGTTTTACTTCAGTTCATAAATGAACTTAATACACACTCTTCTTAAATGTTATTGGGACTTGATTCCCTATAGTTGTATCATATACACCTGCTCCTCAAAATACCTTCGATGAACACTATCTTAACATCCAATTAGCTTATTTTATAATCATAGTGTGTAACAATCAAAATCCAAATGGATTAATTCATGGAATAGGTAAAAGATCCCATCATAGTCAACCATTTGACTTCAATGATATCCTTTTCAACTATTCTAACCTTTGAAGGTCTCTACCTTCTAATCCACTCTAATCTATTCTTTAGTGATACATTTATTTCTTATGGATATTATATCCTCAGGTGGATCTATCAGGTTTTAAACTTGATTTGAATAGATAAAATTTATATCGTATTTTATTGTCTCTTCTTATTTATGAATCAATATCTTATATTAGTTATATATAGATCTTAAGACCAATATCCTTTGTCGACTCCAAAAACGGGTTCCGGATCAACACCTCAAGAGAAGGTGATGATAAAATAGGGAAAAGGGAGTGAATCAGAAAACACTAGGAAAGCAGTAAAATGTTCTAACCTCGGTCCCACACTCACATTGATCCCCGAACTTTCATCTCACGGCGTCGCTCGAGCACCGGAGATGGTTCGGGTCATGTGGGAGGAGAGGGAGGAGTAGAATAACTTAGAACATGAGAAGATTGAAGAAGTTGTCGCAAGAGCCACAGGCTCTGCTTTATGTAATGGAAATGAAAGAAGTTGACTGTGTGTACCTTAGCGCACGAGAGAATGTGTGCAGGTTCAACCTTCTTCTTCTTCGGCTGGCCGATGAAGAAGAGTTCAACCGATGCTAACTTGATTAATCTGTGCAACTTAAAAACAATGAACAAAGTGAAGAGTTTGATTAAACTTGATAGAAGTGTAGAAACTGTAATAAGAAGATGAGAGATAAGCAATTAGAACCGAACTCACTGGCTTTGGGGTGAGCCTTAACCCCTTTTTGTGTTTTTGATTATGTAAGAATGATGCAAAATTAACCAAAAGTTGTTCTAAACTAGTAAATAAACTGATTTAAATGGGTTGAGAAAGCTTATGGAGTGGATCGGCTTGAGTTTAAGCCGAGTTGGTTGAAACAAGCTGGTTCAGGTAGCCTTACACCCTCCTGGATGTTGGAATCGAGTGTTGTTTGTTTCTATGGATGGGAAACTTAGAGAGGAAGAGATCTCCTGTTGATGACTTCTCCAGAATCTGTCCGTAAAAGCATATAGAAAATCTGAAAGTGGGCGGATATGAAAGAATAGAACCTGGATGCACGCCCTCAGTGAAGCAATCACCACAGATAGATGGCGAGTCAGAATTGAGTGCCGCTAGTTGCAAATGAAAGGGGACGAAGAGAATAACAATCTTATGTTGAACACTTTTGCAGTAGGAGCCCCATATTTTTTACAGAAGCCAATGAACTTTGGATGCTGTAGAACGCACGGATCGGGCTTCTCCTTCGCTTCGGAATTGATCACTCGATGTCGGATCAACTTTGGACGTCAGGATGGCCTCGGGAGGGAGCTTGGATGACCATAGGATGAGTTAGGCATGGGGGGTTCAACCTTGGGTCATTGGGAATAGCCCTCAATTTATAGAGAATAGAAATCGGTGCAAAATATGGAAACTGGCTCAACCGCGCCTTCGGCTATCAAAGGAAGTGAGGGCACGTAGGGCACGCCCTCACCCCGGGGGCGCGGTTTATGCGTCCCCCTGTTTCAAAGAAGGCGGAGGCGCATTACGCGTTTCACTGCTAAAAATCGCCGGAACCTTCCAAAAATTGCTAAAAAATGGACTTGACAAGATAAATGCGTCCCCGACCCAGGGGCGTGGTCAAAATAATCGATAATTAGAGATAAAAACCTTCCAAAAATCTAGTTTAGAAGGTGTAAATCGGAGTAATTTTTTATTTTCAGAAACTGACTGCGCCCCCACGTTCCAAAGGAAGCGGGGGTGCGCAGGGCCCCCCCCGGACTGTGGGTGAGCAGGGCGCGCCCCCTGGTGAGGGCACGGTGACCGTGCCCTCCCATTTCAAAGGGGGTGGGGATGCGATACACTCTCTCCTATGCACGTGTTCCGCGAGCCGTAACTTGCAAACGGGAAGTCCGATTTGGCTCCTGTTTGTTGCGTTGGAAACAGGGCATTAAACTACAGATCCTCAAGTTAGTAAAACAGCCGGCATAACTCCCGAGATGATCGCATGGGGCTTTCTACCGGTTTAGCCTCTTGCGGAAAGCCAAAAACCGTGGCAGAGATCCGTAAGGGCACGATTCTTTTCGAGGAATCTCTGGTCAACTCGGGATGACTTAAAATGATGACCGAACAAGTCTGGTATGGTTGGAAAACCTGAAATCATCAAAAATCTGAGGTTAACCCGGTAAACGTGAACCGAAGCTCGAAAAAGCCGGGAAACCCTAAAAATTGACCAAAACGGCCGTATGACCCCGGTTGATGAAATATACGACTAGGATATACCTAGATGACCTGAAAAGGCCCAGTGATGATCAGAAAGGCCTAACACGTGGTCTGGGATAGTCGTGTTAGTACAAATCGAAAAGTCATAATAAAAAGCCGTTATAGACCAACGCCTACCGAAATGACTTGTCGGAAACCCTGAATGTTACGGAACACACGTGGGGTCCCGAGACATTCAAGTATGGACCATTCAAGGTTGATCATTTAGCAAGCTTCGTGTTTTCACAGTTCACGCGCGGCTGTTGCTTGAAAGTTACGGCATTATTCTGGAAATCATTGGTCGATTCCCAACTCACGAGGGACTCCACTAACGTCCTTTGCTCATATCCATGAGGTAATATAGATCAGATAATGGTCAAATAAAAGATATTGCCAATGGAATAGGAGTCCGGGGCTCTGAATCAAGCCAATTTGGCGTGTCTACATCCTTGTGTATTTATTAACTGGAACCTTAATAGAAGTAAGCTTGGGTTATGGGATTGAAACATCTTCCATATATACCTTGCTCCCACTATCTTTCTTAAGAAGGAACTTTTCCTTTAGAAATATAGTGAGATGAGCAACATATACCCTTGTTCATAAGGGTGGTGTATTAATATCCAGAAGTTAGGATATCCCACAAGACAACACTTCACTATGTTAAGGCATTCCCCAACTAATAAGGGTTATACTGCTTCGCTAAGTTGGACATTCCGAAACCTTAACTTGCTTAAGATCAAGTTTTAACCCCTTTTCCATATCCTATATGGAATAATCAGAACAGACTTAGAAGGTACCTCTTAAGATCAAGTGGTTATAATGAGTACTTAGCCAAAATTAGACAAAGAGGAATTTTGCAAAGTTTGTCGTTGTTCATATTACGTCTTACATAATATGGCTTCTCATTTTAGCTACTCAATTAAGCTAAAATGTGTAAAGAGGTGTCCATTAGATTCTATTATCCTTCAATTATATGTGAATTATGTACTTAAGTATTTCCCTCATTGATCTCATCAAAGAGTTCTAATACTCTTTCCATTAGTATCTCTACTTCATTCTTAATCTTAGATAATTTCTCAAAGGTCTTAGATTTGTACTTCATAAAGTACATGTATCCATACCTAAAGACATCATTTTTGAAATAATGAAGTAGAAATATTCTTCTTTAGCCTTACTAGATATGGTCTAATATACATCTAGATGTACGAGTTTTAACAACCCATTAACCCATTCTCTATGTCTACATAAAGCTAAAGTGTAGAATGATCTAAATCAACCCATTTCCTCTTAAAGGAGTATTCACACATAACATGAGAGCTAACATATCAAATATGATTAAACAATTTATTAAGCTCCCACTGACAAACACTTTGCCATTCAATCTTTTAGAATATCTATCAATTCCATAGCTTAGAATAAATCAACACTTATTCAAGCAGAAAATCATATAATGTTCTTATATAAAGATATAATAACAATCTTAATTATTAAGACATCTCTATAAGGCTATTAAAGATTTGTACCTCCCACTAGTAATGATGCAACTTTTGCACCATTTCATATGTAGGTCATCATTTCTTTATTACAGCTTCATTTACTTGTCATCATCTACAACTCCTTGTAGATATAAGATCCATATCCAGTATCTCATACCACTAAATACATCCAGAGTATCTAATATTATGATATACACATATAGTATCTAATACTATTAAGTGTATATTTAAAACAAGTAAGTGTCAATGACTTGGATGCATGAAGCTTCTCAAGCTCCACCTTTGCATTATATACAATACACTTTTTACTTCCTCTTCCACTTACCATCATCATGATAGTGTAAGAATTGTCTTATTCTGGCTTTATTATCTTGACCACCTTCTTTTACTATTAACTATCTCCTATTTCTATCTAACAATTTTACTTCTTCCTATTGGTTTCACCAACTAGAAGTAATTAAGATATATTGTTATTCTAACTTGCCTTTAGTTTGCTCACTACTATGAGCCATGATGGATCTCATATCCATCTATCTATATTATCTCTACAATTTATATCTCATAAAGACTAACATCTAGTTTAAGGCAAACAATGCATTTTGTTTATAAGATAAGATCATATCTTTCACATCATTCGATAATTTAGGAGACACCTACTTCTCAAGTAGGATAGTTAATTGGTCAACTATGAGAACAATTCTCTTAGTTCTAAACCGGTCTAAGAAATGTGAGCCGTTAAGCTATTTGACATCTAGTATGCCATACTAATGGTGGTTTATCATCGTATTCTACAACTGAGATATAATTTTATTAATATAACATTGCAGACATTTATTAAAATTAAGATATGGCCTTTCATCCTAATTTATGCTCCCACTAATTTTTGACAAATTTGCATAACCCTCATTATGCAAAGACAGGATATCACGATGAAATCTTAGTGGGGACTAAGACCCTATTAACTTTATGGTGATGACCTTGTGGAAAACACAACAAATCATCCCATACTTAATATGTAGATAGCTTTTACCAATTGCAACTCATGCAATTCTTAGTCATTCAGCCTCTAGAGTTTTAACCTTGTGGGAAACACAACAAGCTGTATACTCTAGTTAGGTCAAATCCGCATGTTAGATTATGAGAATGGATTCTTAACATAGCCCTTGTGGGAAACACAACAAGGCCATGCAATGGTCCACCCCAAAGTTCGGCAAATGCCATGGCCATGATCACCAATCCCTTGTTGAATGAGTCTTGTGGGAAACACAACAAACCCATCCAATCTAAGATTGGCTCATCAAGACCATAACAACGAAAGGCTATGTGAGTCATTCTTAATGTCACACATTTGTTGACCTAATTAAAACAAGGAGGGATTTTATTTTAGTCTCATCAATAATATGTGCTAAGTATATATAATACCTTTGAAATATCATATATATATATAAGGTATAACCTATAGCACACAACCACATATCAAATATGCATAAAAATAGGTGATCATGGACTTAACCCTAAGCATGCACCTAAGGCACCCCTATAGGTGCAAATCCTTACATCAGATGCTTGAGTTGGTATGCTCCCACTTCAGGAAGGGTGCTTCTCCAAGTGGTCCCGCTCTCCAACCATCCATAAACTAGCTTCTAACTCTTACAAGCGGCTTAAGGGTATGCAGACCCACAAATGTACATAACTTAATAAGAAACCTTGGTTTTAACCAAGGGGAGTACATTAATGGTGGGAGGTAGAATATACAATCATACTGTATAGAGAGAGAGGAGGCACACGCAGGTCCCATTTAATAACATAACTAACACAATTAAAAGCAATCACAATCAAGTCCATGATCACCTCCATACACATACTAACATTCATTACATGAACATAAAGTGCATACGTGGTAATCATATGAGATATATCATATATATCAGCACAAAATTACATACTTTATTTTTGAAATTCTTAATTTCATGCACGTCGAATTTTCATGAAATAAATAACATGAAAATAACATGACAACAACATATAAACAATTTATATAAAATAAACATATATATCTAAACTATTTAGAACATTCATGCATTCCAAATACTATGTACAGTCATAAATTAATGTCCCAATTTCTATTCTTTAAAATCTCATTTTACAGAATTAATCAAGATACTAATTATTTAAGTTAAACCATTAAAACAATTTTAAAGTTTAACTATGAATGAATCTATGTAAATAGATCTTAACATCATGTAACATACCATTAAACACTTTAAAATTTTTATATAATTTTTTAAATTTTTTTGACATTTTTTTGGAATTTTCTATTATTTTAACAATTTAAAATAATAAAATATGGTGTCTGGCGCAATGCACCACGCTATCCGGTGCATTTTGCCACGCTCGCATTCGCCCGTGTGCACTCGCATGCGCCACCATCTATAGGCGCGTTCACCGACCGCCGTGCACCGGTGAGTGCGCCGACTACCTTCCTCGAACAGCACTGTTCATCTAGGAGGATAAGTCACCCATTAACTCGGACATATCTCCATATCCCGAGCTCAGAAAAATCTGAAAAAATATGTGTTAGCAGTATAGAATAAGGATTCCAAAAAAATCAGCCTCATATCTAGTAAAAATCTCAATCAACCGCAAAATGAAGAAGAAGAGGCAGTGGTCACTGAGATTTCGTAGCAGAAATCACCATTTTGCAATGAGAATAACTCCTTATCCCGGAAACCAAATATTCTCCAAAATTACAATTTAGAATCCTCATCAAATGAAGTATCCAAATATGTATATATATCTTCAGAGAAAAATTCTCTAACAATGGAAAATAGGGAAAAACAGGTCAGTGCCGCCAGATTTCGCAAAACCCTAGTTCGCCAAAAAAATCTAAAATTTTCTTCCTCCTCCCCCGTTCAAAGCTAGAGATTATGAGTAAAGGTTAGGTAATCACATTAACCATCTCCTAAACCTTTTTCAAGTCTCAATTTTGTCTATGGACGGAGATTTCACAAAATCCCCAAATCCGGGTGATGGTTCGGGCATGATAGAAACAACAAATTTTAGTGCTTCTCCCGAACTATAAAAATATCAAAACTTTGAACAGTTTATGGCGTTGGAAAGACCTATATCATGAGATTCTACAGAAGCCAACAAATCTTTTATCTAAATTAAATACAGATTATGGTGGCCACGACAATATAGACGTTTGCACAGATTTGGGAATACAAAAATTACATGAAATAATGTCGATTCGATGTAGGTTTCAACCGAGGCTTGAACTAGGCTCTGATACCACTGTAAAGAATCGTCTATACCAATTTGATGCAGTGAAAATGATGATTCTTATGGGTTCTTTTAGAATCTGTCTCAATAGGAACCGAACGACGAAAACTGAAAATCGATCAAATCGGGTTCGAATATACCTGATAGAGATTTATATAATCTCATGGAGTGGAAGGAGATGAACTTCTCAAGCTCTTAAAACTGTTCAAATGTCCGGTCTCCAGCAGTATCCACATGAACTTCATCTACAGCAGGTTCTCCCTTCGCGCCAGCCTCGTGAACTCTTCCCGAACGGAGCTCCATCGACCATGGACACCTTATAGAGAGAGGAGGAGGTAGGGAGGAGGCTAGGGATGTGGTTTTCACCCTTGGATTGATAGGGTTTGGCCGAAACCATTAGTATTTATAGAGAATTTAAGAATTTTTCATAAAAATCTAAAATTTCCATAAATTACACCCTTGCCCCTATACTTGTGGATAAGTCCTTTTGTGTGTGACCCACTAGGCCCAATAGCCTATTTGGTTGTTTAATTAAATTAAATTCATTATCCAATAACAGATTAATCGGCTTACCGATCATGAAGGATATAAGCCACATCCCATGATCCCAAATGGCTATGAGGATAATCTCATCTCCATTGAGCATTTCCATCATCGGTTACCATATAGATATAAACCCTCATCCATCCAATGTCATGGTCGGAAAAGAGTACGGCATCGACTGTCAACTCGTTAGTGTACCGACTCTATAAGATCTTGTACTCAGATTTGGATCAATTGGAAAACTCATTTTCCAATTATCCTATCTACCCTGGCCAGGGATTTAGAGTACTATCCCATAGGATATTCACTCTTACTTACCGAGAGTGGACGATCCCTTGTTATCTGCTCAATTACCTCTATCGGGTTTTCCTTGTACCCGATCCATCGCTATACTAGACCATCTAAATGGTGATCCATAAGTCAATGGTCAAAGCACAAGTTCCACCCAACAAGGTATCTTTGGCGACTGAAGTCAAAAGTCCAGCCATGCAACCTTGATGATAGAAAACCCTGATTGACAATTTGGTAAGATACCATTCAGGGTTTCTAATTCGGTTAGTTCAGTGAAATCATTCAACTAATGAGCATCTTTATATGTATCTTAGTGTCTCCACACTAATGACCAATGAGATCGATCATTCTCGTCACATGAGAAAAATATCACATACACTAGTTTATCTGGATCCTTAATGTTCCATCTCAAGTATCTTATGTCTAGGAACATTTAGATCAAATACCTCTAAATGATCAATCTCATTATTATGATCTCATCATGATTTAATCAACATCGTATTTGATCAAGGTCTTCATTATGATATTCGCATCTAATAAAAGCTTATAATGAAGATTTGCCTAATTAATTGAATAAGATATATTTAGAAATGTCGAATCATATCATATATGATTGGCTTTTAGGGCATACATTTCTATCAGTGGCTACATGATAGGGGTCGGAGGAGGTCACATGAGGGCAAGTTGAATGGGCTTTGCTGGTGTAGCGGGTAACTGCGGGAGGAGAGAGGGAGGGAGTGCAAGGTGGTGGGAGGCAGGGGCTGTATTGCTGAAGGAGCAAGAGAGAGAGAGAGAGAGAGAGAGAGAGAGAGGGAGAGAGAGAGATAAGGGCAGGGGTGGGGTGAGCATGGCGACGCTCATGGAAGGAAAGGGAAAATAGAAATGAAAGAGAGAGAGTGAGGTGGTGAGTAGGTGGCGAGGCCAAAGGTGGGTTGGCTTGTGGGGCAGGCACTACGTAGGGGTGTGTGGCACAGATGGCGACAGCGAGATGCACGGGTATGAAGGGGTACGATTGCCTGTGCGGGCACGTGAGCGACCACGATGGGGCGACAGAGAGGGGAGAGAGAGAGAGAGAGACGAGGGGGCGATGGCTACGAGCTGCTAAGGCGGATGCGTGGGGTGCACTAGTAGATGATGAGCACGACGTAGTGAGGGAGAGGAAGGCGGGGCACTTAGAAATGTAGAATGCGTGGGGGAGAGAGAAGAGGGAGTAGATGGGAGTGGTGATGAGGGCTCGCATGTGAGCACCTCAACAAGGCATGGGTGCGCGGCTGAGGCAGCCTTGAGTGGTGCAATGGCTGACGCGCGAGGGCTTCAACGAGCTGCTAGGGCATAGGAAAGAGAGAGAGGCGGTGGTATTTTTGGTTTTTTTAAAAAGGCCGGATATTGTAGAAAACTTTTATGGATAGTAAAGTAAGATAGCATTTAGAATTTCTAATTTGAATCAATTTAATAAAATCATTTTATTAATGAGTACTTGTACACGCAACTTAGTGTCTCCACACTAATGACTAATGAGATTGATCACCCTCATTGTATAAGAAGTCATCACTTACACTAGCCTATCAAATCCTTATTGTTCTGTCTCAAGGTCTTACAACAAGGAACTTTTAAATCACATACCTCTAGATGATTGATTTTAATCATGATCTCATCATAATCCAATCATCATTGCATGTGATTAAAGATTTTATTATAACATACACATCTAAATAGTGAAAGTAATGAAGAATTGCCAATTAATTAAATAAGATATTTAAATAAATGTCAAATCATATCAAATTTGATTAGCTTATCGGGCATACATTTTTATCAATCTCTTAATTTCACTAAATTCAATTACCATTATGCCTGATCTTCATTAACTTATGATTATGATCAAACACACTTTGAGTTAATGCCTTTGGTGGGACATTAGTTTGAGTCAGTATTCCAGACCGAGTTAGACTGGTTCATGCTAAGATAAGCGATCAACACCATTATGTTCATTATGATTCCATTTCACTTTTTGCTTCTTCCTAAGAAGGGTGACTCATTCATCCATTCTAGCCTAGGAGAGTGTTTCTTCATTAATTAAGAAGGTTAGTATAGTTGTTAGTTGGTATGTAGTTTGTTTTGAGTTTCATTAATTTTGAGGTTTAAATTTAGTAATCGGTAAGTAGTTGTTTTTAATCTCATTAAGAAGTGTAGTCATTTGAGGGTTAGTAATTTCTTTAAGTTGGTAGATAGTTGTTAAATTAAGAAGTGTAGTATTTTGAGGGTTTGATAATTACTTTACGTTGGTAGATAGTTTTTTTATTAAGAAGTGTAGTCTTTTGAGTAGTAATTATTTTATGCTAACATATAGTTGTTGGTAAGTGGGAATGTGTTGGAAGGAAGTCAAATTTTGAAAGGAACTTTGTGAGTTATAAAACTCCCAATGTATCCTCTTTGTGCTATGACGTTAAAGAAATATAAACTTGAAATAATGAAGAGTGTGTTTAGCTTTACTTTATATTACTTTTATGAGAGAGGAGCTCAAGAGGGGTACCCAATCGCCTAGTATCGAGAGCTTGTGAGGAGCAATATCTGCATCAAGCACCTTAATTGGTCGACATAGTCACCTACCTAACATTCTCAGAAAAGGTGACTCCACCCCTCCTCTTTCTCTACCCCCTTAATTTTCCACCTCTCTCCAACTTTCTCCCTGCTTAAGTCTTCTAATACTAAAGCCAACCCATGTGTGCAACCTCCATCAATGACAAGGCCATCACCACTTGAAGCTTCCAATGCCATGTCAACACTTCTCCATCCACCAAGGCATCCCGACACCTCTCCAAAGTTTGTCCACCGTCAACTATGTGGCTTCCACTTTGAATCTTGGCAATGTATTCCCATATTGAATAAGTAAGCTAAGCAATCATTTTGGTCAAAACTCGTCAACTTGAATAGTCCTAAGAAAGTGCTGCATGTAGCTCATTACCCTCCTGTGAGATGTGGGCATCTTGATAATTTTGTAAAATAAAATTTTAAATAGTAGCTCTCAAGATATGAGTCAAATAGGCCCTCTTGTGAGCATAAAAGTAATTTTTTAAACTTTTACTTAGTAATTTACTTTGTTCATTTTGTATGCGATTGTGAATGTTTATGCCAAATCCTAGTTAGACCCTACTTTCCCTATTCTTCTTCTACCTAAATCTTGCCAAGTACGCATCTTAACCTTTATGGTAGTTTTCTAGCTATGTAGGTCCATTACCCTCATATCAAGTTCGAATACCTAGTCGAGTGATCCACATCATGTGCAGGAGTTAGTTTAGAGTATCAACCTAGTTTATCCTGCATTAGTTGTAGTTAGTGGATCTGCAACATTACTAATATATAGTCTATCTAAGATTATATCTCATAGAGTTTCTACCTCTTTGATTAAATGGTATCTCAGCAAAAGTTTTTAGGTTTCTGACAAGACATCGACTCCATTGCATATGTAATAACCCATTATTTTCACAATAGTAAAAGATCAAAGAATGAAGGGTTAACTCCCAAAACTATGATGAATTTGTTCACCCAAATGGTTTCCTAAGTAGTTCTTGTAGCAACTATGTCTTTAACTTTTGTTGTTAAATTTGCAGTGGTTTCCTTCTTGGAACTCTTCTAGCTCATGCAACAGGGTAAACATGTACCCTAATATTGACATGCTATCATTCTTGTCTAATTAGAAGCTTTAGTCTATAAAACCACAAAGCTTCAAGTCCTCTCTTCCATACACTAGAAATATATCCATAGTTCTTCTCAACTACTTAACAATGCATTTCATATCAATCCAATGACTTGTATCTAGATTCACGTGGTATGTGCATATAACACATAAAATATGTGCCATATTAGACTATGTACATATACATATCAAAACATACATGATAGACCCTATGGTAGAAGCATATAGTACTCTATTTAAGTTCTCTCTCTTTTTAGGAGTTTTTAAAGAGTTGATAATTTTCATATCTCATACATAAGAATCCTATTTTGAAGTTTTCATGTAAAACCTTCTTGATATTGGGGTCTATGTACATTGACTATGCCAAGCGAAACATCCTTCTAGATTTATCTCTCTAGATATTGAATCCCCAAATCAAAAGATGCATAACCTAGATCCTTGATGAAGAAGTTCAATGATAGCTAAGTTTTCACCAATGATGACATATCTACGTCATTCCCAATGAGTAGTATGACTTCTATGTATTGCACTATGGAGATGATAGAACTCCCACTTTTCTTCTTGTACAATAGAAGAAATCATCTTATAGCAGCAGAAACATTTGATTCCTTAGAATTCATTGTCATTATCTTGATCAAAACCAAATGGCACAACCAAAAATCAGATTTGATGCAAATTAAAAATACCTTCTTGGGATACAATGTCTCAAGACCATAGAAGAATGAGCATTCCCATGCTCTCTAAGCTAACCAAGTGTATGGCCTGTTTTGGTATCCACATGAACCATTTTTGTAGATGGGTTTTCTTGCACATTGGACCTTATGATTCATCTTAGACGAAGCTCCACTAGTTGTTGGAAACATCCAAGGTAGGATGAGTGATGGTAGAAGTCTAAGCACAAAATTTTGAATCATTGGCTTGATAGAGTTTGGCCAAATTCACTACTATTTAGAGAAATTAGAATTTTTTAAAAAACTCTCAATTTATATAAATTATGCTCATGCCCCCATATTTACAGATCAATCCTTATGTGTGTGACACACTAGGCCAAATAGTTCACTTGGTTGAAGCCTAATTAAAATAAAAAATTACTTGAAATTAATTTCATTATCCAATAATAGATTTAGTGACTTTCTAGTCATGAAGGGTATAAGGTATATCCCATGATCCTAATAGATTTTGGGAATGAACTTGTCTCCATTGATCATTCCCATCATTAGTTACCACATGAATATAAACTCTTATCTATTCAATGCCTTTGTTAGATAGGGGTACGATATGGACTATTAACCCCTTAGTATATCGACACTTTGGCATCCTGTACCTGTATCAGATTAATTTGAAAACTCTTTTTTCAATTATACTTTCTAATTTAGTTAGGGATTCAGAGTACTATCCCATAGGCATTCACTCTCACTATCTAGGAGTGGATGATCCCTTTTTGTCTACTTATTGTCTCCACTGGGTTTCTCTTCTACTTGATCCATTAACTATATTAGACCATCAAATTGATTGATCCATAAGTTAATAGCCTAAAAAAGATGTACCTAATAAGACATCTTTGGTAACTTAGATTAAATGTCTAACCATATCACTATGATGACAGAAAACCTTGATAGATAGTTAGGTATGATAAATTCAAAATTTTTAAATCGATCAAT
Organism: Cryptocoryne crispatula var. balansae; assembly: GCA_036172225.1. Classification (NCBI taxonomy): domain Eukaryota; kingdom Viridiplantae; phylum Streptophyta; class Magnoliopsida; order Alismatales; family Araceae; genus Cryptocoryne; species Cryptocoryne crispatula. The sequence goes on from CM069928.1 coordinate 24,983,625, forward strand.
TTAGTGAACTCATTATATTAATAAACATTTGTATGTATATCTCAGTGTCTCCAAACTAATGACCAATGATAATAGTCATTCTTATTCTATGATAATACATCACATATATTAATCTATTTGGATCGTTAATGCCCTGTTTGGTTAAAGTTTTATTTTTGATACTATATCAATATTGATATTAATATTTTCAAATGTTGGAGTATCAATATAAAAAGTAATACAAGTTGACACTTGTATTACATAATATGCTTTGTTTGCACTACAAATTTTAAAATTGATACAATTAACCAAACACCTCTTAATGATTTCTATCAATATCAATTTTAAAATTGATAGTGATAGAGATACCTAATAGTGTTACCAAACAGGGTGTAAAGTCCTATCTTAAGGATCTTGTAACTAGGAACATTTATATCACATACCATTAAATAAATGATATCATTATCATGATCTCATCATGATTCAACTATAATTGCATATAATCAAGAATTTCATTACAATTTACGCATCTGATAAGAGCAAGTAATGAAGATATGATAATTAAGTTGAATGACATATTTTAAAAGTGTTGAATCACATCAAATATGATTGTCTTGTAGGGCATATATTTCTATCAATTTCTCGCTCGCACTAAAGTCAACCACCTATCTTTCTAATTTCCATCAGCTCGAGATGGTGCTCAAACACACTTTAAGTTAACACCTTAGTTTGTAGATCTATAATGTTATTAATATAATATAGTCTATATTTAATTATATCTCTATTAGCTGCAACCTCTCTAACCAAATTGTATTGTTGTAGAAGTGTTTAAAATTCTTATGAGACATTGGCTCCATTGCATATGTAATACACCATTATTTTCTCAAAACAAGGGTACAAGATTAGAGATAGTAAAGATAGTCCCATATGGGAACATATTGAAGAGAGGCCTTGATGTTATTTCTTATCTTAGTACATATCTCTTACTCCTCATTCCACACACGCTTTGATTCCCAAACTTTCAGCTCAAGGCATCACTTAGACATTTGAGGGCCAATTTAGGTCATGTGGAAGAGAGGGAGAGGAACAAAGAAGAAAACTAGTGTAAAAACCATGGAGTATGTTATGTGTTTGTGGTTGCTAGGAACTATAGGATTTGAATGAAAAAAGAAAATGAAAATAGAAAAAGGTTAAGAATGGACCAGATTGGGACTAGATTATAACTCATAATTTGGGTGTTTCAAAATGCATGAATATGCAAGAAGTTGATCAAATGCATGCAAAAAAATGTTAACATTCAAATGGAATATAAAGAGAATGATATAGGATTGAAAAGTAGGGTGAAGACGACTATTAGCCAAAAAGGCCTAGCTCTAGAAGTCCTGGCATCCCTTTACTTGAAGTCCTAGCTCTAGAAGGCCTAGCATCCCTCTACTAGTCCTAGCTCTAGAAGGCCTAGCTCTAGAAGTCCTGGCATCCTGATGATGGGGCTCTAGAGGCCCTGGATTGGATGCCAAAAAATCTGGTTCCATGCTTAGATCTAGGCTTGTGTGTGACCTCTACTATGTCGACATAGCTCCTTGGGGTGCCTAGCATCCCATCATCAAGCACCTGGTGTAGACACGTCGATTTGGCCTTAATTGGAGCTTAAACCCTTATTCCATTGGCAACATCTCTTTTAGACTATTAAAATCAAGTTTAACCACCCTTTTGGATGAGTCTAGGAGCTTATAAGAAATATTAGGATGAGTTGATAATTTCTAATCAAATCCATGTTTGTCAAACGAGAGCCCATTCTAACTTCCACGTTGCTCTTGGTGGTGTTTTAGATTATGCTTTTCTCGGCATCTCCTCTATTTGAAAATTTTTCACAGGATTTTGTGAACATCTAATAAAGAAGTCTTCAACATAAATAATCTTTTTCTTCTGAGTCCTCTTTTTAGTGCAACAAATGGCATTCAATTCTGATTTCCCATTTGTCAGCAATGCCTTTTGAAAATCAGACGCGCAATTCTGTCCACACGCCCCCTGATCAAGCCCAATTGCATGCAAGCCCAACCCATTGGGCACATCTTTGACCAATTCATGACCTTACCTTCTTTTTTATTCTCCATATCACTTGGTAAAGTATCTAGAAGCTTCATGGTCAAAATTAGTATCATCAAATGATGGCAATCTAACTTGTTGTCTTATACATCAAAACTTGCTATTTTTAGACCAGATTTGTTTCCTCTTCAAGTGGAGACTGTCGACTCCAGAAATGGGTTCTGGATCGGCACCTCAAGAGAAGGTGAAAGATAGAATAGGGGAATGGGAGTGAACAATAAGACACTCGAAAAGAGGTAAAAATCCTCACCTCAGTCTCACACTCACATTGATCCCCGAACTTTCATCTCATGGCGTCGCTCGAGCACCGGAGATGGTTCATGTCATGTGGGAGGAGAGGAAGGAATAAATGAACTTAAAACATGAATAAGAACAGAAGTTGTCGGCAGGACCCATGGGCTCCACTTTATGGAATAGAAACAACAGAAGAGTTGATTTGATCGTGTGTACCTTAGCGTGGGAGATTGGGATGTGAGTTCAACCTTCTTTTTCTTCGGCAGCCGATGAAGAAGAGTCCAACCGATGCTAGCTTGATAGACCTGTGCAACTAGAATAACAAACCAAGTGAAAGAAACCGATTAGAACTATGGAAAGTGTAGAAACTATAAGAGAGGAGATGAAAGAAAGAAGCAATTGGAATCGAACTCACCGGATTGGGGAGAGCCCTAACCCTTTTTTTGTGTTTTTCATTATGTAAGAATGATGCAAACTAAAATAAAATAAATTCTAAAAAGTAAATTAACTTAATGAAATGAGTTAAAAAGAACTTATGAAGTGAATCGGCTTGAGTTGAAGCCAAGTTGATTGAAACAAGCCGATTCGGGTAGCCTTGCACCCTCCTGGAGCGACTTTGATGCAGAGAACTCTACGGATGACCCTGATGTTATAATCGAGTGAAGTTTATTTCTATGGATGTATAGCTCAGAGAGGAAGATATCTTATGTTGACGACTTCTCCAAAATACTTCTGTAGAAGTCTATAAAAAATCTTAAATTGGGTGGATGTGGAAAAATAGAACTTGGATGCACGCCCTCAGTGCAGCAATCACCACGGACAGATGGCAAGTCAGAATTGAGTACCGCTAGTTGAAAATGAAAGAGGACAAAGAGGAACAACTCTTCTATTGAAGACCTTTGCAGAAAGATCCCCATATTTTCTACAGAAGCCTATGAATTTTGGTTGCTACAGAACACACGAATCAGGCTTCTGCTTCACTTCGGGATCGATCTCTCGACGTCGGATCAACTTTGGACATCAGGACAAAATTGGGAGAGAGCTTGGACGACCTCAGGATGAGCTAAGCTTGGGGGGTTCAACCTTGGGTCGTTGAGAATGGCCCTCAATTTATAGAGAATGGAAATCGGTGCAAAATATAGAAATTGGACTGACCGCGCCCCCGCGTTTCAAAGGATGTGAGGGCATGCAGGGAGCATCCTCAACCTAGGCGCACGTAGGGTGCCTCCTCACCCTGGGGGCGCGGTCTGCGCGCCCTCCTGTTTCAAAGGAAGCGGGGGCATGTTACGCGTCTTATTGCTAAAAAATGTCGAAATCTTCTGGAAATTGCTAAAAATCGACTTGATAAGATGAACGCATCCCCGACTTAGGGGCACGGTCAAAATAATCAATAATTAATGACGGAAACCTTCCCAAAATCTGGTTTAGAAGGTGTTAATCGGGGTAATTTCCGATTTTCAGAAACTAACCGCGCCCTCACGTTTGAAAGGAAGTGGGGGCACGCAGGGTGTGCCCCCGGACTGAGGGCGTGTTGGGTGCACCCCCAAGTAGAGGGCGCGGTGACTGCGCTCTCCCATTTCAAAGGGAACAGGGGTGCGATACACTCTCTCTCCTATGCGCGTGTTCCGCCAACGGTAACTTGCAAACGGGATATCCGATTCGGCTCCCGTTTATTGCGTTGGAAAGAGGGCAGTAAACCACACCTCCTGAAGTCGGTAAACCAGCCGGCATTACTCCTGAGACGTTCGCACGGGGCTTTCTACCAATTTACCCTCTCGCGGAAAGTCGAAAACTGCGGCGGAGATCCGAAAGGGCACGGTTTCGATCGAGGAATCTTAGGTCAACTCGGGATGACTTAAAATGATGACTGAACAAGTTCGGTATGATCGAAAAACTCAAAATCATAAAAAAAAATCTGAGATTAACCCGGTAAACGTGAACCGAAGCTTGAAAAAGTCAAAAATAACAAAGAAACCCTAAAATCGACAAAACTGGCCATATGGCCCCGGTTGATGAAATATACGGCTAGGATCGACCCGGATTACTCAAAAAGACCCGGTGATGACCGGAAAGGCCAAACACGTTGTCCGGGATAGCCGTGTTAGTACAGATCGAAAAAACCATAATGAAAAGCCGTTATAGACCAACGCCTACTGAAATGACTTCTTGGAAACCATGAATGTCATGGAACACACGTGGGACTCCTGGGATGTTCAAGTATGGAGCATTCAAGGTCGGTCATCGAGTAGGCTTCGTGTTTTCATGGTTCACGCGCGGCTCTCGCTTGAAGGTTACGACATTGTTCTGGAAATCATCGGTCCATTCCCAACTTGCGAGGGGCTCCACCAACATCCTTAGCTCATCTCCACTAGATAATCTTGATTAGATAAAGATCAGATAATGGGTATCGTCCATGGAATAGGAGTCTGGGGCTCCGAATTAGGCCAATTTGGTGTCTACAGCTTGCCTCGCCTTGATGTCGGCTTTGCAAGGGAATGACATGTAGCGAAGCGGAGTGAAATGTAGAGAAAATAAGCGAGATGGATCATAGTGAAATGTAGTTGAGCGAAATGGTGATGGACTGAAAAGGTGGCATCAAGGTGTAGATATAGACACGCTCAAAGACCAGATTCGGCAAGACGAATCTCCTCAAATATCCTAGTTAACTGCCATGTTTCATCAAGTCTTCATATGTTTGATTGGAAAGAGATGTATGATTGGCACGAGAGAAGAATAGCCAACCCCCAACGTGGTGGGGAGTTCCCGAAACATGGGTTCGTAGGTTCATCATTAGCCGGTAACCCGATCTTTGCAATGTTCCTGTACTGTGATGGGCTAAAATTTTTAAAAAGATTTGTTTTGAAAAAAAAAAAAAGAATACCAATAGAGCACATTCAGGCTCTCAGATTCATTTAAGTCTTCCAATAGACAAGATTCAATTCGGAATGGAATGATCTCGAATTCCAAAAGGTAAATGTTGAAGATAACGTCAATGCAAGTTTTGATCAAATAGGAGACCCTTGGCGGGACAAATTGACTATCACGGTGGGATGAATAGCAAGAGAGTGGCCACAGTGAGGATAGAAATATAATATTTGAAGGCACATGGTGATTACCGAACACGGTGGCATTAATAGACACGATGGGATTATGAAACACGGTGGGATTAGAAAACACGGTGGGATATTAGAAAGATCAGAATCAAGGTAAATGATGGGAGAGTGCACCTGATGGGGATTTAGAGGAAGTGATGACCACAGATAGATGCAAAGATGATGAGCAAGGATGCAATGAAACTAATGCAAAACTACATGATGCATGTGGGCTTAAAAAATCAAAACTTTACTTAACAAACTAGTTGAAGATATAAATTGAATATCAAAGGTCAGGATACCCAATCGGGAACCATCATCTCTTGATATTTAATTTTGGCTTATCCGTGAGCACAAAGAATGACCCGGCCGTCGTGGATTTTGATGAAGGGGATCTCGGGCCTGGTCTTTTTTGCACTTGTGGTCTTCATCATCAATGCATAAATAAGTAGTAATGCACCTAATATAAGAAGTAAAATGATAATGGTGAGTTTGCAATGTGATGACACGCATTCTCACAAAAGAGTTAATGTGCCATGATGAAGACACAGAGCAAAAGTTCCTCGACAAAGTAGAGGCCGAGATTATGATGACACCTCCTTCTGAGAATCCTTAGGGGAGGGAAGTGGCAAGCATCGCCTTGTTGAAGTCTTGCAAAAGGTTCCTCGGTGAAGTTGAAGGCGAGGTTATGGTGACACCTCCTCCTAAGAATCCTCAGGGGAGGGAAGTGGCGAGCATTGGCTTGTTGTGAAAAATTATCTATGTTTGTTCTTCGTTCCTGAAACACTCAAAAAAGAGATTAAAATGACAATATGGCTTATCCACCTTGCAAGTTGCAGTTTGCCTTGACTTTTGTCGAGGGGTGTAAAGTTCTCCTTGTGCCTGAAACACTTAGAAAAAGGAGATTAGAATTGCACTGTGGCTTATCCCCCTTGCAGGTTCCAGTCTGTCTTGACCTTTGTCAAGGGGTGATAGCCTTCTTAAGGGTGTAAAATAAAGTGAAAAATATGCAATGAAAAATTTTAAACATAAGAGATTGAAAGTAAATATAAATGTAAAGATGAAAATTCAAACCAAGCATGGTGATTAAAATTTTTGTTAGAATTTGATAAAGAAGTTTTTGTGAAAAGATTCATTTTTTTGGAATTTTTGAATTTTTTTTTGAGTTTTTGAAGATATTCAACTTTTTTTAAAGTTTTTTTAAATATTTGTTTTTTAGGAAGAGAAAAAATCAGTATTGACATAAGTTTTCATCACTTGGTTGTTTTTTCTAGGTTCGTTGGTAGACACCATGTGCAAAATGGGGTTCCTTACTCAGAATCTTTTTGACCTTCAACCTCTGATCGATTAGAGTTTTGCTTTGATTTGGTTGGTCCACCCACACCCTGGGGGGTTAAGAATGAAGAATTGATAAGGAAGTCCTTGATAAGCTTTGGAGATGTTGAGAATGATTTCTCTACTTGCACCCAATTGCCCATTGGGGTTCGGCCTCTTCGGGTCTTTTCTTCTTTATTAACAAACCTATTTTTGTGACACACATTTGGATAGGTGCTTTGACTTGTGGGGTCATTGCCCATCTTTTGGTGCCTTTTTACATTTTTTGGGTACTCATTCAGATAGGCCCATATTTTTTTAAACCTGTGGGATTTATTACCTATTTTTTGGCACCCTTTTTCTTTCATTGAGAGGTTGGACCTTATGAGATGGCCTCCTACTAGGGTGGCGGATACTTTTGATACTCTCCCCCTCTAGTCCCCTTCGCCTATCTTGGACCGAACAGAAGAGAATAGGGTGAGGGTTTTCCTTCCATCTCTAAGCCTTGCTTAACTTCTCTCGGGTGTCAAGTCATCCAGATTCTGGGATCGGGACGTGTTGTGTGTGGGATGGTATCCACCCTCTACTCCTAGAGAACAACCACATGTGGACTCAAGTCATACTAGTAGTTCTCTCCATTTTTAAGGTAGATTACATTCCATGGGTGAATTAATTGAAAACATGCCTTGCATTGTAAAGAATTCATTAAGATAAAACAAAAATAGTTATCGTCAATCATAAATTTGTCTCAAGTAAGATTGTCATGTGAGATTCAAAATCATTTCAAAAAAACATTGCCTTACAGATGACATAATGATGATGAATGCAATTTCATGTAATACCTAAGAGAAGGAATTCATTGTCTGTGATGACGTTGCTTGTGCTTGCCTTGCCCTTCCATGCTGCTTCCACTTTTAATATGCTCCATATTGAATCAAAGAGTAAGAGTCATACAATGAGGTGCAAGATGTGGTAGATTTGATTTGGCATGGTGGAACTAGGATTGATGATGTAGAAGGCAAAGATTGGGGCATCACCTAGGAAATTTCTCTACCTTTGATTTTTTTTTGAAAATAAAATTTAGAAAAGGAAAAAGAATGCTTGAAAAGAAAAGTGAATTAAAGTGGGATCTTGGGCCCAAGAGTTGATAGTGGGTTTGAAGGCCCAGAAAAGGTTGGAATCAAGAGGCTCGTGGGCCCAAGAGTTGAAGGCAGGCTAGAGGGCCCAGTTGATGTTGATGGGCATGGGGGCCCAATTGAAGGTGATGGGCTCGAAGGCCCGATTGAAGGTTGAGCTCGAGGAACCCAACAAAAAGAGCGGGCACATGGACTCAATTGTGATTTCTGATAGGCTTGCTGGTGCCATTGAAGAGTATGGGTGTGCAATCCCAAAGTTTGAGAAGTGGGGGCACAGGGGCCCGATTTCGAAGAAGTATGGGCACGCGGGCCCAGTGGTGAAGAAATGGGGATATACAAGCCTGAAGTTGAAGGAGTGTGGGCATGTGTGTCCGAGGTTGTTGGAAGGTGGGCACATGGGCCCGATTTAGAAGAAATTTGGGCACATTGGCCCGGTTGCAGAAAAACATGGGCATGTGAGCCCGGTTGAGGTGAATTGTGGACACGTGAGCTTGATTGAGATGAATTGTGGGCACATTGGCCCGATTGGGGAGAATATGGGCATGTGGGCCCGATGGAAGGAAAGGGGCATGTAGGCCCAGTTGAGGAAAAGTGGCAGGCATATAGGCCCAGTTGAAGGAAAGGGGCATGCAAGCCCGATTGGTTAAAAGGGGCACGTGGGCCGGTTGAAGAAAAGGGGCATAAGAGCGCAGTTGATGAAGAGGGGCACATGGGCCCGGTTGGATAAAGAGGGCACATGGGCCTGGTTGGATAAAGAGGGCACATGGGCCCGACTGATGGAAAGGGGCACATAGGCCTAGTTGATGAAAAGGGGCATAAGAGCCTAATTGATGAAAAGGGGCATAAGTGCCTGAAAATGGGGCATAAGGGCCCGAAAATGTGGCATAAGGGCCCAATTGAGTGGGATGGGGTGTGGGCCATGACCCTAAGATTGACAGATTTTGGACCCATGGGCCTGATTGATGGTTGTAAGAAGGATAAAGAAAGGGCAGTGGCCCTAAGATTGAGGAATTGTGGGCCCATGGGCCCAATCGTTGATTTGGAGGAGAATAAAGAAAGGGTTGTGGCCCTAAGATTGATTGATTGTGGGCCCATGGGCCAGATTGTTGCTTAGGAGAAGAATGGGGTAAGGGTCGTGGCCCTAAGATTGATGCTAAAGGATTTGCCTGCTTATTTGGAGGAGGTCCCAGTATCCCTTTGTCTATGCCCTTCTGGAGGCTTGTCGATTCATTTTTTATTTCACTGACCAATTTTATCCCCTTATTTTTTTTCGTTCAGGGGTCAATTCTATCTCCCTAGCTTCAGGGATCAATTCTAATGATGGAAACATTTGATCTATACCTGGAGAATCCTTGCCTAGTCCTTGACAATCAACTAAATTTGTAATCCCCTCGGCTAAGCTCCCTATAGTAGGCTTCTCCTTAGGTTGTTCTATAAAAGAGGGCATGCCTAGTCTAGGGGATTCCAGAAGTATCGAAGTGTTTGGTTTAACCTCCCCTATTGGTTGACTTGGATCTTGAGAAATAGCAATGATATGCTGAGGGATAGAAACTGATTTCTCTACCAGGGCAAGAGCACAAATGGTTGGAGTGATTGATTCCTCTGCCAAGGCAGGAGCTTGAAGGGTCGAAGTGTTTGAATCTTCTACTATAGCAGGAGCAAGAATAGTAGGAGTGATTGATTCCTTTGTTGGGGCAAGAGTAATAGAAGAAATGATTCGTTGTTGTGCAACCAACTGAGGAGGATCCCTATGTGGTGGGATTGGTTGAGAAGCCAGGGTTTGCTCGATCGGCTTAGGATGAATGATTGGCCGACGGACCGTTGGTGAAGTGGGTTGAGGGGCCAAGGTTTGCATGACTAGCCGAGGGGTTGTTGTTGGAATAGGCTGAGAAGCCAATGGCCAGATGATTTGCCGATGGACCTTAAGAAATATTGGTGAAGTCGAAGGTTAAGGAGCCGGTTGAAGTAATGGAGTATTCGTACAAGCAACAAGAGGAGCATTATTAAGCGTGGTTGGTTGTACCATTGACATGGGTTGCATGACTGGCTGAGGTTGGGGCATGGGTGGCCTAATCAACTGGCGTCGAGGAGTTGGCCGATGATGATGATCTGGATGGGGTGAAGAGGGCACCTTGGTTTGTGCATAGCATCAATGCTCTTCTTCGGCATGGGGCTCAATTCATCATGATATTGCATTAATTCCACGTCTTCTTTTGTTTCCCCAATTATTGAATAACCTGGCCCATATCATTTAAAGAATTTGGCCTTGACAATTTCGAAATTCCATATCTCTACTTCGTTCAATGAAAAAAATCAATTTAGGGCTGCAGCCTCTAAAGATCTCCTAAAAAGGAAAGCAAGGGTCTTTCTATCATTCTACCATCGAGATGATTTACTCAAGAAATCATTGACATGGGTGAAGGGATCACCTGAGCCATTGTAACGATGGTAGGCTGGTGTTTGTGATGGAGGGATGTAGATAGTATAGAGGGGAAATTCGACGGTTTCCTTATCCTTGGCAACAGGTAGAGAGGAATTCACTAGGGGGTGTGCACGTGGCACCTGGATAGGAGGGAGGTGGGTTGCTGTGTGAGCTAAAGAATGACCCACAATGGAGTGAGTAGGTGAAGTAACATGGCAGGGCTGCCCAGGTGGGGTTATGGCAAGAGGTCAAACTGTCGATTGGGGAGGCGAGGCAACTCGGTTGACTTTGGCTGGACCTTGATTAGCAGTCATCTTACCCTTCACTAGAAATTATATGAATGACAAGGTATTGGGATCAAGATGAAAAGATAGATCCTTAAGAGCTTGTTCTATACTAAATGAAGCGGACTGATGGGCATCCCCTTGCACTTCAGGTTCCATAGCAGCATTGGCATGGCTCTCGGGTTGTTGTTGGAGCTTATAGAAACCTTCCCCGTACTCCTGTTGCTCGAAGTAGTCTGACATCTTGACGTATCTTTCGGACCTTACCATCATGGGCATCCTGTCGATCTTTCTTCAAAGATGGTTAAAAAAGAAGGGCAAGTCAAGCACACAATTGGAGATTTTTTGTAATGTTTTATTTTGTTTGATTTTTTGTTTCAATTTGGTTGTTTGGAAAACAAGTTGAACACAAAATTAAAGAGGTTTTTGTTTTGTTTTTTTATGTGTTTTTAAATAAGGAATTTTTGGTTGTATTCAATTTTTGGTGAGCAAGCAAGTTATGCAAACAAGTTTTTAAAATGACTACTAGACAATTTTTGGGTTGAAACCTTAGATTAGATAGATTGTTATCAATTGTTCACTTAAGTAGGTATGGTTCCTATTGCTTCAATCTTCAAGATCTAAGGTTATCACTCAATCATCATGAGTAGGTACTTAGGTTCTTCGGGTTTTGGGAAAGTGGTACAACCGGCCCAATCGTGCAGAGAGGAAAACTCCATGGATGGGGACTTACGGAGGTCTTGATGGAAACTACCAAATCAACTAGGAAGGAATATCCCAGAAGAGAGGTAAGAATCCACCAAGAAGGTGTTTGGAGGGTGAGGGTGTGTTGGGAGAGAGAGCCCCCACCTCGAATGCCCTACGGATCGGAGCAAGTATGGTACCCGATGAAAAAACTAATGCAAAAATGAAAAATGGAGGGTAGGAGGAGAAGAAGCAATCAATATGCAAACATGAAATGAATGAAAGCTATGAAATAAATCAAGCAAGTGAATGCAATCAAGACAAGCAATGATAATGTAAAACAAGTAACTAGCAACTAGCAACTAAAAGGTGGTTCGCGTGGGAACCGACTTGTGATGGAGTGTCCAAGTGGGGACAAATCTGAAATGAAGATAAGAGGGATGGTCAACGCGGGGACCGATTTGTAAATAAGGTGACTCACGTGGAAGCGAATTGTAGGCACGCCAAATTTGCCTAATTCAGAGCATAAAACTCATGTTTTATAGGGTAACATGGGTGATTGACCTTATAATGATGCCGGGTCCTTTTAAAGTTGAATTGGAGCTTCGCCGAACGAAATTGGATGTTTTCAGAAGTTTTATGCAAAAAGCCATAATTTTCGAGCAAAAGCTACACGTAAATCGTGTAAACACGGAAATTGGCTGAATGACCAATGCCTAATGATCATGCATTAAAGGTTATGATCATATTCACACTTCGGAGAAGTTTTGTTGCATATCGTGCCTTTTCGGTTTGTCGTCAGAGTCATTTTGACCAGTATTGGATCTTCTGTTCATTGTCCTAACTTCCGGACAAAATTCTGAAGTTTTGTAGGGTGTGATGGCTGAACCAATGCTACAGAAAGCTTCTTCGGCCCGTTATCTTTCCAACGCAACAAACGGCGTCAAATTCCGAGTTTGGGAGTTTTCGCAATGGCTTCCGGAAGAAGGACGCGCAAAACAGTCCCATGCTCCCGGGTCCCTGGTCACATGCGCCCAGAACCCAAGGCACGTGCCCATGCGCCCTACCCCTGAGGCACGTGACCTTGTGCCTTGACTTGAGGGCACATGCGCCCTACCCTTGAGGCACGAGATAACCAGTTTTTCATCGGGACTCTACCGCTGAACGGATCGAACCGAATAAGATCAAAAATTTCAAAAAAATGCCATGCGCCCTCACTGGGAGGCACATGCGCCCCTCAATGGGGCACATGTTCCCTGCACCAGGGTGCATGCACCCTGGGGTAGGGCACAAGGTCCCCTTTTTTTAGCCTTGAAGGCATGGGGTAGGGCGGTCGTTCTCCTATAAATAAACTCTGATTCCGGTCATTCCAAAGGCATGTGCACGACCCCCCAGGTATCTCAAGACGTCCAACCTCCCTCCGGAATCCATTTTGTGATTTTTATAGAGAAAATATCGAGTTTTTAGAGAGAGAGAAATCGGTTCAAGAGAGAGGAAGGCTGGTCTGCAGGTGATCTGCCAGGTCTCTCTTCTTCAGCCTCTACAGCAGCATGTGGACGTCTGCTGCCCGAGCTCTCTTCATCAAAGTTCTTACTCTCCAAGTTTTATTCAGTTTTCAATCAACAGAACTTTATTCAGAGGTCGGGGCTGGTCGTGACAAGCACAGAAGGAAAGTCGCGCCTGGCAGATCCTGGATTACTGCTCAGCTTTTTCGACAACCCAGATTTGGCCATATCTCTCTCTATTCTATTCAGAATTTTTTTGTTCTTCTTACTATATCTTTGTTTCGTGATTCTCCATCCTCATATAATGTTTTTACATTTTTTGCATTATTTTTAGTCTTTTAATCTGAAAAATTAAAAAGAGGGGTTAGAGATAACCTAAATCTGGTCAGTTTTTAGTTAATTGTGTGTTTCATGTCATTTTCCATACATATACTCCACTTTGTCTAGTTCTAATACTCTTTTCACTTGTTTGTTTGTCTAGTTGCATAGAAGATCAAGCACCCATGCATTGAGAGCTCTTCTTCATTGGCCGGCCGAAGAAGGAGAAGCTTTAACCCGCATTCTTCACGCTAAGGTACACACGGTCAATCTTTATTTCATAAATCGGAACCCGTGGTTCCTGGTGACCACATGTCTTAATTTATTTAGTCTCACCCTCCTCCCACATGACCTGAACCGTCTCTTTGGTGATCGAGCGACTCCAAGGGATGAAAGTTCGGGGATCAATGTGAGTGTGGGACCGAGGTGAGAGCTGCTTTCCATGTTTTCTTACTTTCTTTCTCATTCCCTCTTGAGGTGACGATCTGGGTTCACGGACTTCCCTAAAAAGGAGAAGGCCCCATCGAATTTTCAAAGTCGACACCAAGTTTTGGAAAGGTGGGTTGGTTCACACGGGAACCGAGTTGAAAAAGAAAGGTGGTTCACGCGGGAACCGGTTTATAGAAAGAAAAGAGTGGTTCACGCTGGAACCGGGTTGAAATTAAAGACAGGCAAGTCAAGTCCACATGGGGGACAATCTTAAAGGAATAGTAAACATCAAGTTTAAAGGTAAATTGATATGAAAAAGGTAAAGGACAAGCCGGTTCGCACGGGAACCAAATTGGAAAACAACTAGTTGCACAGATCAATCAAACTAGCATGGTTGAAGACATTGGTAATCCCATCGTGGTCGCCAAAAAATTGTCGATTCTGAAAATGGGTTTCGGATCGGCACCTCAAGAGAAGGTGAAAGATAGAATAGGGGAAAGGGGCTGAATTGGAAAACACTCAAAAAACAGTAAAAATCCTCACCTCGGTCTCACACTCACATTGATCCCCAAACGTTCATCTCACGGCATCGCTCGAGCACCGGAGACAGTTTGGGTCATGTGGGAGGAGAGTGAGGAGGAGATGAACTTAGAACATGAATAAAAGAGGTGGTCACTAGAAGCAGCGGGGTCCACTTTATGGAATAAAAGACAAGATTGAGTTAGATGACCGTGTGTACCTTAGTGCAGGAGATGATATGTGGGTTAAACCTTCTTCTTCAACCGGCCGATGAAGAAGAGTCCAACCGGTGCTAACTTGATAGACAAGTGCAACTAGAATAACAAACCAAGTGAAAGAAACCAATTAGAACTATGGGAAGTGTAGAAATTATAAGAGAGGAGATGAAAGAAAGAAGCAATTGGAATCGAACTCACCAGATTGGGGCGAGCCCTAACCCCTTTTTTGTGTTTTTGATTATGTAAGAATGATGCAAACTAAAATAAAATATGTTTGAAAAATTAAATTAACTGAATGAAATGAGTTAATAAGAACTTATGAAGTGAATCGGCTTGAGTTGAAGCCGAGTTAGTTGAAACAAGCCGATTCGGGTAGCCTTGCACCCTCCTGGCGTGACTTCAGTGCAGAGAACTCTACGGATGACTCCGATGTTAGAATCGAGTTCCATTTATTTCTATAGATGGATAGCTTAGAGAGAAAGAGATCTTTTGTTGACGACTTCTCCAAAATCTTTCTTTAGAAGTCTATAAAAAATCTGAAAGTGGGCGGATGTGGAAAAATAGAACCTCGATGCGCGCCCTCAGTGCAGCAATCGCCACAAATAGAAGACAAGTCAGAATTGAGTGAAGCTGGTTGAAAATGAAAGAGGACAAAGAGAGTAAAAATTCTTATATTTAAGACTTTTACATCAGGAACCTGGATTTTCTACAAAATCCAATGAATTTTGGTTGTTGCAGAACACACGGATCGGGCTTCTCCTTCGCTTCGGGATCGATTTCTCGACGTCGGATCGGCTTTGGACGTCGGGATGGCCTTGGGAGAGAGCTTGGACAACCTCAGAATAAGCTATACATGGGGGGTTCAACCTTGGGTCATTGAGAATGGCCCTCAATTTATATAGAATGAAAACCGGTGCAAAATATAGAAACTGGACCAACCGCGCCCCCGCATTTCAAAGGAGGCGGGGGCGCATTACACATCTTATTAATAAAAAATGTTGGAATCTTCCAGAAATTGCTAAAAATTGACTTGATAAGATGAACGCGCCCCTGACTCGGGGGTGCAGTCAAAATAATCGATAATTAAGGACAAAAACCTTTTCAAAATCTGGTTTAGAAGGTGTTAATCGGGGTAATTTTCGATTTCAGAAACCGACCGCACCCTCCCGTTTCAAAGGAAGCGGGGGTGCGCAGGGTGCACCCCTGGACTGAGGGCGCGCCCACAGGTTGAGGGCGCGGTGACCGCGCCCTCCCATTTTAAAGGGAGCGGAGACACGGTACACTCTCTCTCCTGCGCACGTGTTCTGCGAGCCATAACTTGCAAACGGGATGTCCGATTTGGCTCTCGTTTGTTGCGTTGGAAAGAGGGCATTAAACTACACCTCCTCAAGTCAGTAAACCAGTCAGCATTACTCCTGAGACATTCACACGGGACTTTCTACCGGTTTACCTTCTCACGGAAAGCCAAAAACCGCGGCGGAGATCCAAAAGGGCACGGTTCCGATCGAGGAATCTCGGGTCAACTCAGGATGACATAAAATGATGACTGAACAAGTTTGGTACGATTGGGAAATCCAAAATCATCAAAAAAGTTCGAGATTAACCCTGTAAATGTGAATCGAAGCTCGAAGAAGCCGAAAATAACCAGGAAACCCTAAAATCGACCAAACCGGCCGTATGGCTCCGGTTGATGAAATATACGGCTAGGATCGACCTGGAAGACTCGAAATGACCCGGTGATGACCGAAAAGACCAAACGCATTGTCCGAGATAGCCATGTCAGTACAGATCGAAAAAACCATAATGAAAAGTCATTATAGACCAACGCCTACTGAAATGACTTCTTGGAAACCCCGAATGTCACGAAACACACGCGAGACTCCTAAGACGTTCAAGTA
Organism: Cryptocoryne crispatula var. balansae; assembly: GCA_036172225.1. Taxonomy (NCBI): domain Eukaryota; kingdom Viridiplantae; phylum Streptophyta; class Magnoliopsida; order Alismatales; family Araceae; genus Cryptocoryne; species Cryptocoryne crispatula. Next base: position 24,999,763 of record CM069928.1, read on the forward strand.
TGGACCATTCAAGGTTGATCATCAAGTAGGCTTTATGTTTTCATGGTTCACACGCGGCTCTCGCTTGAAAGTTATGTCATTGTTCTGGAAATCATCGGTCTATTCCCAACTTGCGAGGGGCTCCACCAACGTCCTTAGCTCATCTCCGTGAGGTAATTTGGATTAGATAAAGGTCAGATAATGGGTATCACCCATGGAATAGGAGTTTGGGGCTCCGAATCAGGCCAATTTGGCATGTCTACAGAGACATATTTTGAACATGGGGAAGGTGATCCACAGTTTTTAAACCCTCTAAATCAGTTGGGTAAGTTTCTAGAAGCCTCATAATGAAAATTAGCATCATTAAATAAAAGAAATCCAACCTAAGGTCGGATGTATCAAAACCTCCTATTTTTTTGACCTGTTTCTCATCCCCTATAAAGGGAGACCCATTTGAACGACATAAAGGGCATACCCATCTTCAAACATTCTTCTCCTCGTCTTCCAGCCACCCTAGGCTCATCCCAACCTCCCCAAATCATCCTCTCTTCGTCCCGGTGTCCGTAGATCATCCCAAAGTGAAGGAGAAGCCAATCTATGCTCTGACGTGCTATGTTGCTAATCATCAGCTTATACAGATCTTTATTATTATTTTTCAGCTAGGCTTCCTTCAGAAGAAGTGTGCTTCATCGAGCTATCTTTCATCTCCAACAAACATAGATCGATTCTGATATCACCTTGATTCAACCTATAAATCCTTCATAGAAATTATTCCTCAGTGAGTTCTCTTTCATTTACAATAAGAATCATTCAATTCCAATATCTATGGTGCCTGTGGTACATCCTAGATTGACAATGCGCCAGTGGTTTCCAGAACTTAACTTCCAACAACAAAACTTTCAGGTAAATTCATATCACTTATGAAAGGATTCAAGCAAACTTGTCTTAATCTAAAACCATCCTCAGTGACTTCTCTTTATTTTGAAACAAACAACACTTGATTCTGACATTGGTGTTGTCTGTTGCGGTCTCTGCATCAGAGCCGCACAGTTTACATTGAATCTATCCAACCCGGTTGCCACTTTGTCTGGGTTGTGTTGTCTTTAATAATTCATATTCTCTTTGCTAACTCTTCATTCATATCATTTAGTTAATCATTTATACATCATTTTTATTTAGTTTTACATCATTTCATACATCATAAAAAAACAAAAAAAATGGTTAGGGCTAACCCCAAATCTGATAAGTTTGTTTCCATTTGCCGTTTTTTATGTTATTTTTTTTATAGTTACTACACTTCACTCAGTTCTAATCTTTCTTTCACTTGTTTTCTTGTCTTTTTTGTTTACTAGTTGCATAGGTATATCACGTTAGCATCGGTTGGAGACTCTTCTTCATCGGCCAACCAAAGAAGAAGAATGTTGAACCCGCACACACTCTCTCCCATGCTAAGGTACACACGGTCAAATCTTTCTCTTATTTCATTTAAATTGGAACCCGCGGTTCCTTGCGACCACATTTTCATTCCTTTATGCATTAAGTTTTTTTATTCTGTCTTCAATCTCCTCTCACACGACCTAAACCATCTCTGGTGCTCGAGCGATGATGGGAGATGAATGTTCGGGAATCAATGTGAGTGTGGAACCGAGTTGAGGATTTTACCTCTTTCTGAGTGTTTTCCAATTCACACCCTTTCCCTTATTCTATCATCACCTTTTTTAGAGGTGCCGATCTGGAACCCGTTTTCAAAGTCGACAACTTTTTGGCGACTACGTTGGGATTAGAAAACCTTGTCTTTAACCGTGCTAGCTTGATTTGTTTATTCAACTAGTTTGATTCTAATTCAGTTCTAGTCACTAGATTGTTTGTTTTATTGCATGATTGCTTGTCTCGTTTGCATATGGTATGCTCAATTTACTTACTCCCTTTCATTTCATGCTTTTGCATATTGATTGCTTCTTCTCCTCTTACCCTCCATTTTTACTTTTGTATTAGCTTTTTGCATCAGGTACTGGACTTGTTTCGATCCGTAGGGCATTCGAGGCAGGAGCTCTCTCTCCCAACACACTCTTACACTCCAAACACTCTCTTGGTGGATTCTAACCTCTCTTCTAGAATATTCCTTCCTAGTTGATTTGGTTGTTTCATCAAGATCTCCGTAAGTCCCCATTCATGGAGTATTCCTCTCCGCACGATTGGGCTGGTTGTACCATGTTCCAAAAGCCCGAAGAATCAAAGTGCCTACTCGTGGTGATTGAGTGACAACCTTAGGTCTTGAATATTGGAGCAATAGGAACTATACCTACTTGAGTGAACAATTTCTAATAATCTATCTAATCTAAGGTTTGAACCCAAAAATTGATGAGTATTTATTCTAAAACTTGTTTGCATAACTTGCTTGCTCACCAAAATTGAAAACAACAAAAATTTTTTCTTTCAAAACACCTAAAACAAAAAAAAACTCTTTAATTTTTTGAACAACTTGTTTGCCAAAAGCAAAATTGAAACCAAAAAAATCAAAAAAAAAAAACATAACAAAAAAAATTATCAATTGTGTGCTCCACTTGCTTTTTTTAACCATCTTTTTGTAAGAAGATCGACATGATGCCCATGATGCTAAGGTCCGGAAGCCACGTTGGGAGGTCGGACTACTACAAGCAACAAGAGTATGAGCTAGGTCTCTACAAGCTTCAACAACAACCCATGGTCCAACCAGAGAGCCATGTCAATGCTGCTATGGAGCCCAATGTGCAAGGGGTTGCCCATCAGTCTGCTCCATACAGTTTAGAGCAACTCTTTAAGGAGCTGTCTTTTCATCTTGATCTCAAAGCAGTGTCAATCATACAATCTCTAGTGAAGAATAAGACGCCTATCAATCAAGGTCCAACCAAAGTCAACCGAGCTACCTCACCTCCCTAATCAGTGGTTCAGCCTCTTATCGTAACCCCACCTGGACAGTCCTACCATGTTACTTCACCTACTCACTCCATTGTGGGTCATTCTTCAGCTTGCACACCAACTCACCCCCTCCCATCCAGGTGCCACATGCACACTCCCTAGTGAATTCCTCTCCACCTGTTGCCAAGGATAAAGAAACCCTTGAATCTCCCATCCATACTATCTACATCCCCCATCACAAACACCAGGCTACTATCGTTACAATGGCTCAGGTAATCCCTTCACCCATGTCAATGATTTCTTGAGCAAATCGTCTTGATGACTGAATGATCGAAGAGCTCTTGCTATTCTTTTTAGGTGATCATTGGATGGTGTAGCCCTATAATGGTTTTTTTCACTTGGGGAAGTAGAGATATGGGATTTCAAAATCGTCAAGGCAAAATTTTTGCAACGATATGGGCCGGGCTATTCAATAATTGGGGAAGCAAAAGGAGACGTGGAATTAATGCAATTTCATGATGAATTAAGCCCCTTGGCTGGTAAGGACAATAATGTTATGCACCAACCTAGGAGCTCTCCTCAACTCTATTCAGATCATCATCATTGACTGACTCCTCAATGTCAGTTGATTAGGCCACCCATGCCCCAACCTTAGCCAGTCATGCAACCCTTGCCAATGGCGCAACCAACTGTGCACAATCATGTTCCTCTTGTTGTTGGTGCAAACACTTCATTACCTAAACTAGCTCCCCAGCCTTTGACTTCACCAACACTTCCAAAGGCCCCTCTGCCAATCATCTGGCCCTTGGCTTCTTAGCCTATTCCACCAACAACCCCTTGGCCAACCATTCAAGCCTTGACTCAACCATGTTTATTAACAGCTCCTCAGCCTGAACCGACTTCTAAGCTGACACCAATTGAAAAACCTTTGGCTATTCAATCAACCCCTCAAAATAGGGTTCACCCTAAGTCGGTTAAGGCTTTTGCTTCTTCTATAGCTCCTACCTTGGCAAAGGAACCAATCACTCCTATCATTCATGCTCTTGTCTTGGCAGAGGAACAAATTAATCTGATCATCCCTACTCCTACTGCAGTAGATCATTTAGTCACTTTAACCCTTCATGCTCTTGCCTGGGTAGAGGAATCAATCACTACAACCATTTGTGTTCCTACCATGTGTCGACTCTGAAAATTCGACGGGGTCCTCTCCTTTTCGGGGAAGTCCGTGAACCCAGATCGTCACCTCAAGAGGGGATGAGAAAAGAAAGGAATAAAGCTCGGAAAGCAATTCTCACCTCGGTCCCACACTCACATTGATCCCCGAACTTTCATCCCTTGGCGTCGCTTGATCACCAAAGAGACGGTTCGGGTCATGTGAGAGGAAGGTGAGAAGAAATAAACTTGGTCGCCAGGAACCGTGGGTTCCGATTTATAGAATTAAAATGACCGTGTGTACCTTAGCGTGAAGAATGTGAGTTAAAGCTTCTCCTTCTTCGGCCGGCCGATGAAGAAGAGTCCTCAACGTGGTGGGTGCTTGATATTCTGTGCAACTAGACAAACAAACAAGTAAAATATACTATTAGAACTAGACAAAGTGTAGTATATGTAAAGAGAATGACATAAAACACACAATTGACTAGAAACTGACCGGATTCGGGTTATCTCTAACCCCCTTTTTTTTATTTTCGTAATAACAGAGTAAAAGTAATGCAAAAAAATGTAAAAAATGACAGGATGATGGAGAATCACTAAACAAAGAGATAGGAAAAAGAACTGAAAGATTCTGAGTTGAATAGAGGAAGATATAGCCAAATCTGTGTTGTCGAAAAAGCCGAGTAGCAGTCCAGGATCTGCCAGGCGCGACTTTGCTTTTGCGCTCGTCACGATCAGCCCCGACCTCTGAATAAAGTTCCGTCTATTGTAAACTCAAGAAGACTTGGAGAGGAAGAACTTTGATGAAGAGAGCTCAGGCAGCAGACGTCCACACACTGCTGTAGAGGCCGAGGAAGAGAGACTTGGCAGATCACCTGCAGAACAGCCTTCCTCTCTCTTGAACCAACTTTTCTCTCTCTAAAAACTCGAAATTCTCTCTCTAAAAATCATAAAATCGATGCAGGAGGGTGATAGGACGTCTTGAGATGCCTGGGGAGTCGTGCTCCTCTCTCTGGAACGACCAGAATAAGAGTCCTTTTATAGGAGAACAGGCGATCTGATCGGAGCTAAAAAATAGGGATAAATGCGCCCTGGTGCCAGGCGCATGCGCCCCACTGAGGGGCGCATGTGCCCCCCAGGGGAGGCGCATGGCACTTTTCCCGAGGATAATGGTCTTATCTCTTCCGTCTGTTGAGCGGTAGAGTCCGGGTGAAAAACTGGTTCCCACGTGTCTCAAAGGTGGGGCGCATGTGCCCTCATGTGAGGGCACGAGGTCAGGTGCCTCACTGGTAGGGCGCATGGCCACGTGCCCTGGGTCCCGGGCGCATGTGACCAGGAACCCGGGCGCATGGGACTGGTTTCGCGCGTCCTTCTTCCGGAAGCCATTGCGAACACTCCCGAACTCGGAATTCGACGCCGTTTGTTGCGTTGGAAAGATAACAGGCCGAAGAAGCTTTATATAGCATCGGATCAGCCATCACACCCTACAAAACTTCAGAATATTATCCGGAAGTTAGGACAGTGAACAGAAGGTCCGATACTGGTCAAAAATGACTTCGACGGCAAACCGGAAAGCACGGAATGCAACAAAACTTGTCCGGGGTGTGAATATGACCATAACCTTCAATGCATGATCATTAGGCATTGGTCATTCAGCCAATTTCCGTGTTCACACGATTTACGTGCAGCTTTCGCTCGGAAATTACGGCTTTCTGCGGAAAACGTCGGAAAACATCCGATTTCATTCGGCAAATGCTCCAAATCAATTTAAAAGGACCCGGCATCATTATAAGGTCAATCATACATGTTACCCTATAATGTTTTATGCTCTGAATTAGGCGAATTTGGCATGTCTACACCATGGTAGATGAATCAGCTTCTCATCATGTCATTGCTATATCTCAGGATCAAAGTCAGCCAATAGGGGATCTTGAACCAAACCCTTCTACCTTTTTGGAATTCCTGAGAATAGGCATGTCCTCTTCCATAGAACATTCTGAAGAGAAGCCTACTGTAGGGAGCATGGATAAAGGAATCATAAACTTAGTTGATTATCAATTCAATGAAGGACTAGGCAAGGATTTGCCAGTACAGATCAAATGTTGCCATCATTGGAATTTATCCCTGAAGTTGGGGGGATAGAATTGACCCCTGGACAAAAAAAATAAGGGGATAAAACTGGTCAGTGAAATGGGGAAGGAATCAACAAGCCTCCAGTAGGGGATAGACCATAGCAAAGGGATACTGGGACCTCCTCCAGCTAAGCAGGCAAAATTTTCGAAATCAATCTTAGGGCCGCGACCCTTGCCCCCATTCTCTTTGTAAAGTGCAATCTGGCCCATGGGACCATAATCAATCGATCTTAGGGCTGCGGCCCATATCTCATTCTCCCCACAATTTATGGTCAGGCCCATGGGCTCATAATTCATCCATCCTAGGTCCACCGTCCTATATTCATCTTCCTCACAATTGTCGAATGGGCCCATGGGCTCCTAATGCTTCAATCTTGGGGCTACCACCCATAATTCATCCCATTTCATTGGGCCCTTATGCCCCTTTCTTGGGCTATTATGCCCCTTTTCATCGACTGGGCCCATGTGCCCCTTTCCATCAACCGGGCTCTTGTGCCCCTTTCCCAACTGGGCCCATACTCCCCTTTTCATCAATCGGGCCCACGTGCCCCTTTCCTTCAACCGGATTCATATGTCCCTTTTCCCCCAATTAGGCTCACGTGCCCCTTTCCTTCCGTCGGACCCACGTGCCCACGATTCTCCCCAATCGGGCCCATGTGCCCTTAATTTTTCTAAATCGGGCCTTTGTGCCCGCAATTCACCTCAACCGGGCTCATATGCCCACGTTTTTTTGCAATTGGGCCAATGTGCCCAAATTCCTTCTAAATCAAGCCCACATGCCCACCTTTCATCAATCTCGAGCACACATGCCCACACTCCTTCAACTTCAGGCTCGCGTGCCCCCATTCCTTCACAATCGGGCCCGCATGCCCAAAGTTCTTTGAAATTGGGCCCCCATGCCTTCCACTTCTTCAAATCCTAGTTTGTACAACCATACCCTTCAATGGTGCCCACGAGTCCATCATATATCTTCTAAATCGCAATCATGCTCTCAATCATCTAAATCGGGTCCATGTGCCTGCTCTTTCCGTTGGTTCCCTCAGACTCAACCTCCAATCGAACCTTCAAGCCCATCACCTCTAATCGGGCCCTCATGTCCGTCGACATCAACTAGGCCCTCTGGCCCGCATTAAACTCTTGGGCCCACATGCCCCATTATTCCAACCATTCCTGGTTCTTCAAGCACACTATCAACTCTCGGGCCCAAGAGCCCACTTTAACTCACTTTTGTTTTCAAGCATATTTCTTTCCTTTTTAAATTCTCTCTTCTTTTTTCAAATGTTACTTACAACAAAAATCAAGGGTAGATAAATTTCCTGGGTGATACCACAATCTTTGCCTTTTGCATCATTAATCCCAACTCTGTCATGCCAAATCGGATCCTTCACATCTTTTACTTCATTATATAACTCTGAATCTTTGATCTAATGAACCATATCAAAAGTGGAAGCAGCAAAGCAAGGCAAGGCAAGGCAACTACAAGCAATGTCGTCACCAACAATGAACTCCTTCTCTCAGGTATTACATGAATTTGCATTCATCATCATTATGTCATCCGCAAGGTAATGTTTTTTGAAATGATTTTGAATCTCACATGACAATCTTACTTGAGAGAAAATTTATGATTGACAATAACTACTTTTTGTTTTATCAAAATGAATTATTTACATTGCAAGGCATGTTAACAATTGATTCACCCAAGCAATGTAATCTACCTAAAAAAATGGAGAGAACTACCAGTATGACTTGAGTCCACATGTCCTAGGTTGTTCTCTAGGATTCAAGGGTGGATACCATCTCACATACAACACATCCCGATCCCAGAATCTAGATGACCTGGCACCTAAGAGAAGCTAGGCAAGACCTAGAGATGGAAGGAAAACCCTCACCCTATTCTCTTCTGTTCGGTCCAAGATAGGCAAAGGGGACTAGATAGTGAGAGTATCAAAAGCATCCGCCGTCTTCATAGGAGGCCATCTCAAAAGGTCCAACTTCTCAAAAGAAATGAAAAAGGGTGCCAAAAGATGAGCAATGAACTCCACAAGTTTAAACAAATATGGGCCTGTCTGAATGAGTACCCAAAAAAATGTAGGAAATGGAAAAGGTACCAAAAGATGGGCAATGACCCCATAGTTCAAAGACCTATCCGAATGTGTGTCACAAAAATAGGTTTGTTAATAAAGAAGAAAAGACCTGAAGAGGTCGAACCCCAACGGGAAATTGGGTGTGAGTAGAGAAATCCCTCTCGACATCTCCAAAGCCTATCAAGAACTTTCCCTAAATTCTTCATTCTTAACTCCCCAGGGTGTGGATGGACCAACCAATTCAAAGCTAAACTCTAGCCGATCAAAAGTTAAAGGTCAGAATGATTCTGGGTAAGGGACCCCCTTTTTCTTCACACGATGTCTACCAACGAATCTAGAATAACAACTGAGTGATGGGGATTTTTGTCAATACTGATTTTTCTTTCCAAAAAAAAATTGAATATTTTCAAAACTTCAAAAAACTTGAATATTTTCAAAAACTTTAAAAAAATTGAATATCTTTATAACTCCTAAAAAATATTTTTAAAAACTCCAAAAACATGAATATTTTCAAAAATCTCAAAAAAATGAATCTTTTCACAAAATCTTATTTTTCAAATTTCAAACAAAAATTTACATCACCATGCTTGGTTTGAATTTTCGTCTTTGCTTTCAATCTCTCATGTTTCAAAATTTTCATTGCATATTTGCCATTTTATTTCTACACCCTTTAGAAGGCTATCACCCCTTGGCAAAGGTCAAGGCAGACTGTAACTTGCAAGGGAGATAAGCCATATTGTCATTCTAATCTCTTTTTTCTAGGTGTTTCAGGCACAAGGAGAACTTTACACCCCTTGACAAAAGTCAAGGCATACTGCAACTTGCAAGGGGATAAGCCACATTGTAATTCTAATCTTCTCTTTTCTAAGTGTTTCAAGCACAGAGAGAACTTTACACCCCTAGACAAAGGTCAAGACAGATTACAACTGGCAAGGGGGATAGCCATATTGTTATTCTAATCTCCTTTTCTGAGTGTTTCAGGCACAAAGAACAAACACGGAGAACTTTGCACAACAAGGCGATTCTTGCCACTTTCCTCCTCTGAGGATTCTTAGGAGGAGATGTCATCATAACCTCGGCCTCAACATTGCCGAGAAACCTATTGCAAGACTTCAACTAGGCGATGCTCGCAACTTCCCTCCTTTAAGTATTCTTAGGAGGAGGTGTCATCATAACCTCAACCTCTACTTTGTTGAGGAACTTTTTGCTCTATGTCCTCATCAGGGCAGATGAACTCTTTTGTGAGAATGCGTGTCATCACATTGCAAACTCACCATTACCATTTCCTTTCATAGCATATATTAGGTGCATTATTATTTATTTTATGCATTGATGTTGAAGACCGTGAATACAAAGAAGACCAGGCCCAAGATCCCCTTCATCAAAGTCCACGACGGTCGGGTCATTCTTCATGCTCACAAATAAGATAAAATTAAATATCGAGGGATGATGGTTCCCGATTGGGTATCCTGACCTCTGATGTTCAATCTAAATCTTTAACTAGTTTACTAAGTAAATTTTTGACTTTTTTAGCCCAGCATACATCATATAGTTTTGCATTAGTTCCATTGCATTTTTAGTTATCATCTATACATCCCTCTGTGGTCATCACATCCTCTGAATCTCACCGTGTCTCTTCTTCCCATCATTTTTCCAAATACCGATCTTTTCAATATTCCACTATGTTCATTAATCTCACTATATTCATCATCTATCATAATCACCTTTTGTCCCACAATGTCTTTCATCTTTATCCCACCATGGCCCCCTGCAATACTGTCTTGCTACTTATCCCACCGTGGTGGTCCCCATTTTCTATCCCACCATGGGCGCCCATTTTGATCATAATTCTTGCACCACAATTATCCTCATAGTCTATTGATTGAGCTTAAACAGTTTGCCTTTTGGATTCAAGATCATTATATTCTGAATCAAACCTTGTTTCTTGAAAAACCTAAATGAATCTAAGAGCCTGAATATGCTCAATTGATATTCTTTTATTTTACAAAACAACTCTCTTTTTAAACTTTTAGCCCATCATAGTACAAGAACACTGCAAAGATCGGGTTGCTGGTTGATGATGAACCTACGAACCCATGATTCGGGGACTCCCCACAGCATTGGGGATTGGCTATTCTTCTCTCGTGCCCATGACACATCTTTTACCAATCGAACATAAGAAGGCTTGATGAAATGTGGCAGTAATCCAAGAAACTTGAAGAGTTTCACTTTGCTGAATTTGGTCAATGAGCGTGTCCATATCTACATCTTGATGCCACATTTTTAGTCCATCGATATTTTGCTCCACTACATTTCATTACAATCCACTTTGCTTCAATACATTTCTTTACATTTCACTTTGTCTCGCTACATACCATTCCCTTGCAAAACTGACATCAAGGCAAGGCAAGCGGTATACACGCCGATTTGGCCTTATTTGGAGCTTAAACCCTAATTCTATTGGCAACATCTCTTTTAGACTGTTAAAATCAAGTTGAACCACCCTTTTAGATGAGTCGAGGAGCTTACCATAAAGATGAGGATGAGTTGATAATTTATAATCAAATCGTGTTTGTCAAATGAGAGCCCATTCTAACTTTTACGTTGCTCTTGGTATCTCCTCTATTTAAAAATTTTCTTGGTATCTCCTCTATTTAATAATCAAATCGTGTTTGTCAAATGAGAGCCCATTATGCTTTTCTTGGCATCTCCTCTATTTAAAAATTTTTCACAAGATTTTTTGGACGTCTAATGAAGAAGTCTTCAACATAAATAATCCTTTTCTCTGAGTCCTCTTTTCAGTGCAACAAATGGCATTCAATTAAGATCTCCCATTTGTCTGCAGTACCCTTTGAAAATCAGACATGCAATTATGTCTGCACGCCCCCCTAATCAAACCCAATTGCATGCAAGCCCAGCCCATTGAGCACATCTCTGACCAATTCACGACCTTACCTTCTTTTTTCCTTTTCCATATCACTTGGTAAAGTATCTAGAAGCTTCATGGTCAAAATTAGTATCATCAAATGATGGCAATCCAACTTGTTCTCTTGTACATCAAAATTTGCAATTTTTAGACCAGATTTGTTTCCTTTTCAAGTGGAGACATATTTTGAACATGGGGAAGGTGATCCACGATTTTCAATCCCTCTAAATAAGTTGGGTAAGTTTCTAGAAGCCTCATGATGAAAATTAGCATCATTAAATAAATAAAATCTAACCTAAGGTCGGATGTATCAAAACCCACTATTTTTTGACATGTTTCTCATCCCCTATAAAGGAAGACCCATTTAAATAACATAAAGGGCATACCCATCCTCCAACACTCTTCTCCTCATCTTCCAGCCACCCTAGGCTCATCCCAACCTCCCCAAATCATCCTCTCTTCTTCCGAGTGTCTGGAGATCATCCCAAAGTGAAGGAGAAGCCGATCTATGCTCCGACGTGCTATGTTGCTAATCATCAGCTTCTACAGATCTTTATTATCATTTTTCGGCCAAGCTTCCTTCAAAAGAAGTGTGCTTCATCGAGTTATCTTTCATCACCAACAAACATAGATCGATTCTAAAATCACCTTGATTCAACCTATAAATCATTCATAGAAATTGTTTCTCGGTGAGTTCTTTTTCATTTACAATAAGAATCATTCAATTCCAATATCTATGGTGCCTGTGGTACATCCTACATCAACAATGCACCAGTGGTTTCCAAAACTTCACTTTCAACAACAAAACTTTCAGGTAAATTCATATCACTTATGAAAGGATTCAAGCAAACTTGTCTTAATCTCAAACCATCCTCAGTGACTTCTCCTTATTTTGAAACAAATGACACTTGATTCTGACATTGGTGTTGTCTGTTGCAGTCTCTGTATCAATGCCGCACAGTTTACATTGAATCTGTTCAACCCGGTTGCCACTTTGTCTGGGTTGTGTTGTCTTTAATAATTCATATTCTCTTTGCTAACTCTTCATTCAAATCATTTAGTTCATCCTTTATACATCATTTTTATTTAGTTTTACATCATTTCATACATCATAACAAAAAAAAGGGTTAGGGCTAACCCCGAATATGATATGTTTGTTTCCATTTGCCGTTTTTATGTTATTTTTTTATAGTTGCTACATTTCACTCAGTTCTAATCTTTCTTTCACTTGTTTTATTGTCTTTTTTGTTTACTAGTTGCATAGCTTTATCACGTTAGCATCAGTTGGAGACTCTTCTTCATCGGCCAAACAAAGATGACGTCTTTAATAATTCATATTCTCTTTGCTAACTCTTCATTCATATCATTTAGTTCATCATTTATACATCATTTTTATTTAGTTTTACATCATTTCATATATCATAACAAAACAAAAAAAGGGTTAGGGCTAACCCCGAATCTGATAAGTTTGTTTCCATTTGCCGTTTTTTATGTTATTTTTTTATAGTTGCTACATTTCACTCAGTTCTAATCCTTCTTTCACTTGTTTTATTGTCTTTTTTGTTTACTAGTTGCATAGCTTTATCACGTTAGCATCAGTTGGAGACTCTTCTTCATCGGCCAAACAAAGAAGAAGAAGGTTGAACCCGCACACACTCTCTCCCATGCTGAGGTACACACGGTCAAATCTTTCTCTTATTTCATTTAAATTGGAACCCGCGGTTCCTTGCGACCACATTTTTATTCCTTTATGCATTAAGTTCTTTTATTTTGTCCTCACTCTCCTCCCACACGACCCAAACCGTCTCTGGTGCTCGAGCGACGCCGAGAGATGAATGTTCGGGAATCAATGTGAGTGTGGAACCAAGTTGAGGATTTTACTACTTTCTGAGTGTTTTCCAATTCACTCCCTTTTCCCTATTCTATCATCACTTTTTCTTGAGGTGCCGATCTGGAACCCATTTTCGGAGTCGACACCTGGTGCCTTGATGATAGTTCCAAAAAACTCAATTTCTTTGTGAAAATCCTTAAATATCATTCAGAGAAATAAGACCTTTAAACTCTACAAATATGCTGGATTTATATGTCTATACCGTGTCTCACCTTGCATTGGCTTTGCAAGGGTGTGACATGAAATGAAGTGTATGTGAGTGTAGTAGAGCACAATGAGGGGTAGCAAAGCGTAAAGGTAATAGACTAAAAAGGTGACACCAAGGTATAGAATTAGACACACTAGCTAAGACCTTGTTAAGCAAGGTGAATCTTTACCAGATTTTAGATTACCCTTCTATTCTCTTAAACCTTCTCCCATGGTTGATTGGTTAAGGCACAAAAATAAGTAAAATTAAAAGACACCCCACATGGTGGGGGAATACTGAATAAGTAAAAGATACCAACATGTGGTGAAGAATTGTCATTGGTTAGCACTTAAACCATGTGGCATGCTAAACCAAGAAATGCAATAAAAATTGAACTGTGAAAAATTAAACCAAGTTGACTAAACTAGGTAGAATTTTAATTGACCAGGGTTGCGTCTTTAGGTTCATTGGGTTCTCACGAGAACATTGATTTAATTCAGAATGGAATAACTTCTTATTTTAATAGAAACATCATTAAAGCTCAATGAGAAATATATTATCTAAGAAATCTGAGATTACATCCTAGGGCTTTAGTGGGGAAGAAATGCAGTTTGTTTATGCTGGGACTGAAGATAGAGTGAAGGTTGATGCTGGGAGGTGTGTGAAGGTACATGTTGGGATCAGAAGAAAGTTCATCCTTATAGGGATAGAAATATTCGAAGGTCCACATGGAGACTTGAAGTGAGATCATCCTAGCAGGGATGGGAACATTTGAAAGTTCACGTGTAGACACGTAATTTTGGTTTAGTTGGAGGGCTTAAATTCTTATTTTTATGAAGTATATTTGAGTATTCTTTCAAGGAAACCAACTTTTTCGAAAAATCAGAACTTCCCTGTGCGTTTCGGCCAAACTAGGCCTAGTGCCCCCTTAATGGGGGGCTTTGACCAAGTCAAAGCACCCTATAAATAGGGCACTGGGTGCCCTATTTATAGGGAACCAGATGCCCTATAAACAAGGCGCCAGGCACCCCACTGGTGGGGCACCTGCACCTGGTCTGACTGACTGGACAGATTGATGGGACAATTCTGCAGTTGAAGTTGCCCTCTTCTTGCCTATAAAAGGGACCCCATTTAAAGAGTTTAGGACACACCAAGGGCGTCCCCCAAACCCTCTCATCCACCACAATACTCTTAAGGCCTTAAAACCCCTCTCCAAGCTCTCAAACTATCCCAAAACCCTCTCCCAAAACCCAAAATAACCATAGTTGCTTCTTGAAGGGATAGTCTAGCAGAATGAAGTTACCATATTTTAGGCTATAGAAAGACCCCCGTATGGAGGTTTAGAAGGTTCCAAGTCCGTTCTCTCACTCCTTATCTACCACTACATTTCCAAAGCCTCACAACCTCTCCCCAAGCCCTTAAACCATCTCGAAATCTTTTCCCAAAAACCCGAAAACCCACAGTTTTCTTCTTCAGAAATATGATTTTTCTCCAACTTTGAGGGCCTCTACATTCTATTTTACTTACATCCAGTGCCAAAACAATCTTCCATTAGCTTCACTTGATTATTGGCTGCTTGAAGAAGTCCTCCTTCCGTCTTGGAGGTCTTCCTACACTCCGGGGTGACGTCGCGAAGAGAGGAAGAAGATCTCCCTGCGCCAGACCCTGGTCCCCATAAATAGGGTGCTTTGACCTTGGTCAACGCACCCCATAAAGGGGGCACCTGCAGCTAGCGCCCCATATATTGGTAGCAAGGGCAGACCACGTTTTTTATTTTTTGAGTTTCTTTTACCCTCCCGTTTGATCTTTTGCTCCCCCCTTTCATTTTAACTTTCATTAACATTTCATTTAGCATATATAAAGCCACTCATTTGCATTTTCATGCATATTTAAACCTTCTAAATAGGAGTTGGGATTTAGTCCCATTCCGGTTAGTTCCTTCCCTTTTGCATGTTTAAGTTCGAATTTGTGCATGATTCTACACTTTCACTAGAACTAATGATCTTTTCACTTGTTTCTATGTTTTCATATGGACATTTGTAGGTAAATCTGGCCGAGGCAGAGCTTCAACCAGACCAGAGATGAAGGACTCATTAAGCTCTCTTCTTTCGGCCGGCCGAGAGAGGAGAAGTCAGAACTGAACAATCTCCCCGCTTCCAAAGGTACGACGGTCATTTTTTCTTCATTTTTATTTTTTATAATATATTTTGGAGCCTTTGGCTCCTGGCGACCACAACCACTAACATCCCATCCACCAAGACCCCAAAGCAAGCATAGGGGCCAGAAAAGGGAGGTCTACGGATCTCGTTTCGGGTGTTTACACCTTTTGGCGACCACGATGGGACCGACTTTGCTTTAGTGAGTTCTTCTCTTCTTTCCTAAGAATGTCCACTTAAAAGCATGCTTATTTTCACTCTAGTATTTAAGCCATTTCTATTTCTTTGCATTTCTATTTGCTTGCTTACATGCTTGTTTATTTCCTTGAAGCATTATCTTGTTTCTTCCGATTTACTTGCCTTTCGTTGGTCCTTTTAAAAGCATACAATCTAATTTCTAACTTGGTTTATCAACTTATTTCACCTTAGCATTTTAGATATCATATTCTTTCATCCCTTGTTAAGTATATTTGTCTATTTCCTTCTAAGCCTAGTTTTCCTTTAGCAAATCTTTCAAAGCATATCATGAGATTGCAAATTACTGTCAGGATCAGGCATATCCACTAGGAGCAACTGCTGAAGAGAAGAAAGCTATTAGAAGAATCTTCCAGAGATACACCATCTTAGGAGGAGTACTTTACAAAAGGAGCTTGGCCAGCATACTGTTAAGATGTGTGGACGAAGAAGAGGCTGAATTGGTACTTAAAGAAGCACATTCCGGAGTATGTGGGGGCCATGTAAATGCTCAAGCCCTCGCCAAGAAGATCATCAGGCAAGGGTATTATTAGCCTACTTTAGAAGAAGATTGCTCGATCTTTGTCTGGAACTATCATCAATGTCAACTTCACGCCGACAAGATCCATTCTCCCGCATCTTCCCTTCACCCGATTCATGCCCCATGGCCTTTCGCTATGTGGGCTTTTGATGTTATCAGACCCCTTGGTGACCCAAACTCCACAAACAAAACCAAATCCTTCATCCTAATGGCAACGGGGTACTTCACGAAGTGGGTAGAAGCATAAGCATACGTGGAAATCAAGGCATCAACAGTCTGCACCTTCATCAAACGCAACATCATTGCCAGATTCGGCATCCCAGGCGACATCATCACCGACAATGGACCACAATTCATCTCTCAGGAGCTGCGCGACCTTTGCAACAAGTATTGCATCAAATTGCTCCATATTATCCTCAAGGCAATGGTCAAGTAGAAACCACAAATAAAACTCTGATAAAAATCATCAAGAAAACTTGTAAGTCTAGCAAGTTCGCGGACTGGCCAGATAAGTTAGTTGATGCTCTATGGGCCTATCGCACTTCTATTCGAACCCCAACGGGTCAAACTCCCTATGCCTTGGCATTTGGGATGGAGGCGTTAGTACCATACGAAGTACTCATCCCTTCCGTCCGAGTCCAGATCGATCGAGACATCCCGATAGATGAATGCCGAGATTCCCTTCTCGCATAACTCGAACTCTTGGATGAAAGGAGGCTGGCTGCTGCCGAACATGCTAGATCTTATCAGAATAGAATTTAAAGATTTTATCAGAAGAGGGTGGTGGAGAGAAAATTTGAAATCAGTGAAGTTGTGCTTAAAAGAATATTCATTAAGTCGGGCGGTCCCCACTCCAAACTTCAACCTAATTGGGATGGTCCATATGTAATCTCAGCTGTTTACCCTGGTAATTCATACAAGCTAACTAATGTAGATGAAGAAGAACTAGCTCATCCCTGGAATGGTGTATACCTTAAAAAATATTTCCCTTAAAAGAAAATTAAAAATCACAAAAAATCTATAAAATCCAAAGGCGTGAAGAATGATGATAACATCTAACGCTTGCTTGTTCGGTGCCCCAACTTGTCACTTAGGGAAATAAGGATAGGCATCATACTGCACACACTACACACTTAGGTTTCGGAATCCGATGATTGGAAGTCAGAGAGAAAGCTAGGCAACACTTGGTAAAAGAAGGTCAACCCTGTCCTATTCTCTTCTTATTTCGGTCCAGAATGGATGAAAGGGGTTAGAATGAGGAGTATCGAAAGTACTCATTGTCTTAGTACAAGGATGCCTCTGAAGGTCTGACTTCTTAAAAGAAAAGGTGCCAAAAGATGGGCAATGACCCCTCAGGTCGGCAAAAGAATAGACCTGTCTGAATGTGTACCAACAAAAGCCTAAAGAAGAAAAAGGCTCCGAAAGATGGGCAATGAATCCCTCAGGTCAAAATCAAGCAAAAAAAAAGACCTGTCTGAATGTGGGCCATCAAAGAAAAGGGCTAGAAGGAAGGACCCGAGGATGTCAAATCCCAAACATGCAACACAGGCACTAGTATAAAAACAAATTCGACACCCCTGAATCCTATTAAGGACTTACCATCAATCCTCTTCCCTCTTTAACCTTGCGAGCAGGGTTGACCGACTGGATCCAAGAAGAGCCATAGCCTATCAAAGGTGGAAGGTCAGAATACTCCGGACTAGGCACTTTCTTACACGTGATGCCTACTCTTAACCCTTGGGTAACGATGAGAGGCACCTATGGCAAGCAAGGCAAAGGATGAGATGGTCGTTTCTTTCACACCGAACAAAAAAATCAAATACTTCAAAAAAAAACACCAAACAAATTCATAAAATTAAAAATCTTAAAAATTAAATATTCAAAACACCAAAAAAATCATAAAAGTTCCAAAACATCAAAAACATTATAAAACCATCAAAACCCAAACAAATCAAAAATTTCAAAACACCTAAAAATTTGCTTTCTAGATTGATTAGTTGCCTTTGCATTCATGTTTCATTTCAGTCTTGCATATTTCCTTTTATGCATACTTATGTTTTTCTGTTATCTTTACCTTGATAAGGCCTATGTCCCTTGACAAAAGATCAAGGCAAGAAACTAAGCCAAAATAAAGTTCAAATATCTTCTCTCAAGTGGATGCAGGAATAGGAGAAGGCATGCCAGCTTCATATCCCCAGACACTTAGAGGAAGCAAAAACAACAAAAAAATCAAAATTTGAAAAACAAAAGTGGACTACCCCGACCCCAATTAGGACTTGCATTTAGTATTGCATCTATCAAAATAAATAATATTGAGATGTCAAGTCTAGAGGGGGCTGAGTTTGAGAACCCCTTCAACAAAATCAGTGAGGGCTCAGTCATTCCTTAGGCTTGCGGATAGGCCAAAGTTGAATATGCAGGGATGACGATTTCTTCGTGGATGTCCTGACCCATTATACTCAACCTATATCTTCAACTATTTTCTTATACTTATTTGCATTTCTTTAAACCCAGCATGTATCATTTCATACACCATCATGCATCATCCCACCACAACCATTTCCTGCTTCCTAATCCTACCATAACCTCCTTCTAGTCATATCGTGAACCCTTTTAAAGATGGTCTTTTATATCCCCTAGAGGAGGTCTTGATTTTTCGCAGAATCAGTTTCTACCATGTTTTAACAATGATTTCATCAAAATAAGAAGTTATTCCATGTCGAACTGAACCGGTATTGTTGAGTAAAACCTTATGAATTTGAAGAACCCAACCTTGATTGATTGACTGTTTCCTATTTACTTTTTGTAGTTTACTTTTCAATGCATCTCTACCGAGTCTAGCACACCATGCAATTCGGGTCCTGGCCAATAACAATTCTCCCCCACATAGAATTTTAGTTATTTACTTTTAGTATTGTTCTTCTCTTTAGCCAATCAACTAGAGGGAAGGTTTCGATAAAACAAAGGGTAATCTCAGAGTCCGGCAAAGTTTTATTCCACTGAACTAGTCCAATGAGGGCATGTCTAAATCTACACCTTGGCATCACCTTTTCCTTCATTACCACTTTATTCCGCTACGCCTCATTATGCTTCGCTACATTCGCCTACACTTCATTCGTGTCACTCCCCTACAAAGCTGACGCCAAGGTGAGGCAAGCTGTAGACACGCAATTTTGGTCTAGTTGGAGGGCTTAAATTCTTATTTTTATGAAGTATATTTGAGTATTCTTTCAAGGAAACCAAGTTTTTCAGAAAATCGGAACTTCCCTGCGCGTTTCGGCCAAACTGGGCCTAGTGCCCCCTTAATGGGGCGCTTTGACCAAGTCAAAGCACCCTGTAAACAGGGCACTGGACACCCTATTTATAGGGCACCAGGCACACTATAAATAGGGCCCCACCTGCACCTGGTCTGACTGACTGGACAGATTGATGAGACAGTTCTGCAGATAAAGTTGCCCTCTTCTTGTCTATAAAAGGACAACCATTTGAAGGGTTTAGGACACACCAAGGGCGTCCCCCAAACCCTCTCATCCACCACAATACTCACAAGGCCTTACAACCCCTCTCCAAGCTCTCAAACCATCTCAAAACCCTCTCCCAAAACCCAAAAAAACCATTGTTACTTCTTGAAGGGATAGTCTAGCAGAATGAAGTTACCATATTTTAGGCTATAGAAAGACCCCCATATGGAAATTTAGAAGGTTCCAAGTTCATCCTCTCACTCCTTCTTATCCACCACTACATTCCCAAAGCCTCAAAACTTCTCCCCAAGCCCTTAAACCATCCCGAAATCTTTTCCCAAAAACCCGAAAACCCACAATTTCCTTCTTCAAAAATATGAATTTTCTCCAACTTTGAGGGCCTCTACACTCTATTTTACTTACATCTAGTGCCAAAACACTCTTCCAATATCTTCACTTGAGTATTGGCTGCTTGAAGAAGTCCTCTTTCCGTCTTGGAGGTCTTCCTACACTCCGGGGTGACGTCGCGAAGAGAGGAAGAAGATCTGCTTGCACCAGACCCTGGTGCCCCATAAATAGGGCTCTTTGACCTTGGTCAATGTGCCCCATAAAGGGGGCACCTGCAGCTAGAGCCCCATATATGGGGCACTAGCAGGGGCAGACCCCGTTTTTCATTTTTTGAGTTTCTTTTACCCTCCCGTTTGATCCTTTGCTCCCCCCTTTCATTTTAACTTTCATTAATATGTCATTTAGCATATATTAAGCCACTCATTTGCATTTTCATGCATATTTAAACCTTCTAAATAGGAGTTAGGATTTAGTCCCAATCCGGTTAGTTCCTTCCCTTTTGCATGTTTAAGTTTGAATTTGTGCATAACTCTATACTTTCACTAGAACTAATGATTTTTTCACTTGTTTCTATGTTTTCATATGGACATTTGTAGGTAAATCTGGCCGAGGCGGAGCTTCAACCGGATCAAAGATGAAGGACTCACTAAGCTCTCTTCTTTCAGCCGACCGAGAGAGGAGAAGTCGGAACTCAACAATCTCCCCGTTTCCAAAGGTACGACGGTCATTTTTTCTTCATTTTTATTTTTTCTACTATATTTTTGAGCCTTTGACTCCTGGCGACCACAACCACTAACATCCCATCCACCAAGACCCCAAAGCAAGCGTAAGGGCTGAAAAAGGTAGATCTACGGATCTCGTTTCGGGTGTTTACAACATGGGGACTAGAAATGAGATCATCCTTGCAAGTACAAGAATATATCAAGGTCCATGTGAGGACTGGAACTAATGTCCAAAAATGATAGAGATGCCATGCAATGGAATCATGCAAACCTAGTAGGATGAAAACAAGGTGGGATGCAAATGTGGATGCAATGTTGCTTTTGAGCTCAATCCCAATGGTGGCAAGAGTGATCACAACATGATGTAAGGTTTCTATGGTTGGATGCAAAATACAGGCAAGAAACCATGATGGGATATGAAAATATAAACATGATTGGATAATTGGTAAAGCATGATGAGACAAACTGATAAGAATAAAATGGGTGCTACATATTGGTGAATATAGTGAAAAAGAAGTGGCAAGACTCAGTGGGATTTGTCTAAGATTATGTTGGGATGGGTAGATTATAAGGCAATGGTATGTTAGACACATGGTGGGAGAAAGCAATAAAATTGTGATGGGATAAGGAATAGGACCATGATTGGATTTGTGATAAACCATAATAGCGCAATATCCACGATGGGATGATGTTTGAAATGCATGAAGCATGCGGCATTATAGTTGAATGTAAGGCTTAGATGGTACAACTTGTAAAAGGTGGGACAAACTTGCCATAAGGGGTTAAGACACAATACGATATGAGATGCAAGAAAATGACACATGAAATAATGCATGAAAGGTTTAATGAAATGCAAATTAGCATAAAAAATAGTTGAGGATATAGCTTGTATGTGATGGGTCAGGATACCTATAGGGAAATCGTTCTCCTCATTAGTGCAACTTTGGCCTATTCACAAACATTGTGAGTGACTGAGTTGTCATTATTTTTGTTGAAGGGGTTCTCGTCCTCAGCCCCAACTAGACTTGATTTCTTCAACATCTCATATACTATTATTTTGATAAATGTAATATTAATATGCAAGTCGTATAATGGGTTAGAGTAGTCCTTTTTAATTTTTAAATTTTTTGTTGTTTTTATATTTTTAAATGAAGTGGGTGAAGGTAGAAGCGATGATTGACATCATATTTGTGGTCTTAGGTGATGTCTTTCTTATTCTTTGCATTCACTTGAAGAAGTGATTAGAACTTTATTTTGCTTAGTTTTCTTTTTTGACGAGTGCCCAATATGCCATAATACTTTGTCAGGGGACATAAGCCTCTTCAAAGGACAACAATAACAAACCATATATGCATTGCTTAAAAAAGCGTGTAAGACCAAAATTAAATGTTCATGTATAAAGTAAAGTGTAGTGAGAAATGTTTCTCGGGTTTGAAGATATTCCAATTTTTTGGGTTTTAAATTTTAATGTGTGGAAGAGAAGAGCATATAGTAAAAAATGCTTTTCTTCTGAAGATTTTCAAGTTTTTTTAAGTTTTAATTTTTTATGAGTTTATTGGTTTTCATACTTTTATGTTTGCTTGTTTTTTTAAAAAAATTTCAAATTTTTTTAGAGAGAATGATTGTCATTACCTTGGATCCACTTGGGATGGAGATCCCTAGTCATTCTCTGAGGAGTAAGTGCATGCACCACATGCAAAAGAATATAAAATCTTATATAGAATCCTCAAGCCTTCATTCTTAAATTGGCTAGGTCCTACTAGTTCTGGTTAATCTACCCTATCCCAAGGTTCAAGAAGAAAAAAGGTTAGGGGTAAGTCTTAGATAGATATTGGGTATGTCAAATCGGTTTCGGTTTCTCTACTAATGCCTAATTGCCAGTTGGTGTTTAGTCTCTTTGGGTCCTTCTTTATTATTGATTTGCCCACTTTTTTGTTGGCACATATTTCGAATGTCTTTATTTTATCTTGACCAAGCATTCATTACCCATCTTTTGGTATTTTTTTCTTGCTCTAGAACTATTTTTGTGACACTTATTCGAACTGGTCTTTTATTTTTTACTGACTTAAGAAGTCATTGTCTATCTTTCAATGCATTTTCTTTTGAGAATTTGGAGCTTTTTAGATGGCTTCCAACTAGAATGATGGGAACTTTTGATGCTACCTCTCCTAATCCTCTGCATCTATCTTGAACCGAGATGGAAGAGAATGGGATAGGAAATGACTTTCTTTCTTGACTTTGCTTGGCTTTCCTTCTAGCATCTAGTAGTCACAATTTTGAAATATAGGTGTTTGGTGTGTGAAATATGGTGACTACCCTAATTTCTTGGAAATAAGTTGGGCACCCAAGAGCAAGTGAAATTTAAGTTGTAATAGTCATCCCCTCAGTTTTATGCATTTATGTTTTTTTTTGTGATTAAGAAATTCCATGGATGATTCACTATTCACCTTGCCTTGCACCGGTCATTATCTTTTCTCAAATTTTCAATTTGGTCAAAGTTATATTCAAGCAACATTTAATTGAACACACTCTCTCTCTCTCTCATCTATCCTTTCTAAGCAAAAAATGTTGAGCATACTTTGACATGTTATGATTGGATACAAAATGTTAGACTTATAAATTCTCTGTTTTGAAAAATATTGTCTCCAGAAAAATGTAATGATGATGAATGGATTTGAGAGAAAATGAGGTATGTTGTTGGTGATGACATTACCATGACATTGCTGTTTATGCCTGTTCATGTCTTGACTGCTTTGAAGCTTTAAGGTGGAGACCTCATCAACAGCGAGTCTTTGCCTAGTTTCTGTTTTTGTCTTGTCCGTAATCAGGAATGCATGTTTTGTGTTGGGGCTGCATATATTCTGATAATGTAAATTAGTTATTTGCATCTCCTAAAACTTGAAAATTTCTCAGCGTTGTTTTGTTATGACCTTGATCTCTTTTTAGCAACAATACAATTATCATATTTAAAATTAGGGGTCTTCACTGTTCAGTTCCATGGAATGCCGGGTCGGTGACCCGGTCTGCCGGGTCGCCCAACCCGGTCGCTTTTTGGGCCGACCGACCCCGACCCGGCTCCGACCCCCGACCCGATTATTATTTTAAAATAAATTTTTTACTAATTTTTTCCGACCCCGACCCGACCCGGGTCACGACTCCAACCGATCAAGGTCGGTTTTGGGGCCGACCGACCCCCGAGTTTTCCTTCTTTGTTCAGTTCAACCTGGTATCTGTTAAACCACTTATCATTTTGATTTAATTTGTAATATCCTTGGAAAAAACTAAATCAATAATAGAATAATCTAAACTTGATTAGATATTTTATTTAAATAAAACATTAATAATACATCCATATATTTTTAACCAAGAAATAAATATTTTAAAACTTTTAAAAATAAAAATATCATGTACATAAATGTATACGTTATATTTAAACAAAATATAATTTAAAATAAATTAAATGAAAATATATAAATATATAAATTATGTCATATTGAAATATGGCCCGTCTACTACAGAGAGGCCACCCGTTGCAGCGGGGGGCGAGGGTAAAAAGGGGAATTTTTAACTACATGTATGAAGTTGGTGGCGTTTTGACATGGGAGGGGCAGGAGTTGAAATTGGTTTTAAAATCGGATTATAAAATAAAGGGTTGAAAGTGTGGGACTAAAACCTAAAGCGCTTAAAAAAAAACTGAACGGGAGCTGATTTCACCTAGATTTAATACAAGTTGTACGTGAATCACAATACAAGAGATTCCTGGTAAATGTATGACGTAAAATTAGACTTTTCTCCTTAGAAAATTTAGAAAGTCTAATAGGATGTCCTATTGTGCAACAAATTTTTATACATTTTTGTAATAAAAAAATATATTAAAATAAAATATGAACTAGTCAATAAAATAAAATAGTCATATTTGAAGATATGTGATAACAAAAAAGAGAGAAACCATATTTGATCAAATAAAGTGAGAGACTAAGATAGAAAAACGGAGATGAGACACTTTTTCTTTGTCCAAGAAGAAAATCACTTTAAAAATATAATTTTTAATGCTAGCCAAACATCTCTTTTAACAAATTTTATTACAAAATATAAAATTGTAATAAAATCTCTATTTACCATGCAACCAAGCACCCCACAAATCTTACCTACATTAATTAGACATGTACATTTGTGGAGAGATCAGTCCAGTGGCAATGGCATATAATGAGATATTTCACCTAACCTAATACAAAAGTGTGTATTTGGCCGAAGAAAAGAGATCTTCTTAAATATCTCATCGTTTACTTCTCCGGTATCATGCACTCCCAGTTTGATTTGAATTGCACAGCCAAAACATAAATCATACATGTCCTGAATTAAAATCTAGGTAATTAGCGTTCTTCTCTCCAACGCAACCTACCGTATGCATGCATTTGCCTGCACTCTGATAACCTCCTTACCTATTCAGGTCAAGTGTTGGAGAGTTTTGAAAGGTGAATCCTATGGACAACAGCCGAGAATCCACAGCTTCTTGTTATGTCAATCCGAGCGGAGCTACGGAGAGACATGAATGACAGAACAAATGTCACGAGACAAACAATATCAGTAATAAGATGGCGTTGGCGGCCATGCGCATCTTCAAGGCTGTCAGATGCGCGCAAGCTGCTCTCTCAGTCTCAGCTGGGCGCAGCAGGCACGGTAGGAGAGGACACTATTGTGGGGATGATTCCCCCTGTAGATCGCCTGCTAAGGCTTTGACCACTTGCTGCAGCCCTAGGCCCGGTGCTCTTCCCTCTCGGAACAGTAGATAATCTCCACGACAAGAGCCTTGCTGGGGCACGCAGGCAGCAGCCCCAACAAAGTGCGGCCACGAGGGCACGGCACCGGCAGCGCCTTCGGACCCGCAATAAGGTTAATGGGTGTGCTTGGTTGCTGAGTTTTGGTCACAATTTTATGTTTTCTTAAGAAAACTTGTTAAAATCAGGTCATCATTGTAATTTTATAATTTAAGAAAAATTTAGTTCTTCGACTGAAAAAGAGGGGACACACTTCCTTTCTTTCGGTTGGTCTTTCATCTTTTTAAGTTATACATGACTTCGCACTTTTTTTTGATATCATTTGTCTCCAAATCATGGAAAAACGGATTGGATCACGTTTTGCTGATTTTGCTGACCCAATAGGATTCTTGGCCGACCAACCCTCACCTGTCCCTAGATCTCGGCCTGGCATTGGATCAAAGTTGGGTGATCGGGTCGAGACCCCACTTGACTAGGTCAGCTGGTAAGCTGTTGGGAGCATTTAAAATGCCCCCAAAGCTCCTTTAGGTGCCCAAGGGGGCTTCCCCCTTCCCCTCCCATCTCTCCCACTCTCTCCTAAGTTCTTTCTCATTTTAAAGTTCTCTCTCAGGTATTTGTGAGAACCTCGTTTTTACATTTTATTTTAATTTTCAAAATCATTTTTGCATCTCCTTTGGACTACCTATAAATGTATTAAATAGTCCGACGATACATTTAAAATTATTAGAACCGAGGTTCGGGTTCTTTGAAAATTTTGATTTTTGACCCCTCTCCGCCGGATGGTGCGAATACCCGGCGTTAACTTACATCGAGCAAGTACTCGAACGCCCTTGATTAACCGCCATAGCAATCCGTTTGGTAGATAATGCACATCCATACAAAACAATAAACTAGAGAGCCGTAAGCCTTGCGGACCCGATGACATGCGAACAAGTTGCGTTACGTTTGGTTGACGGTTGATTTTATTTGATTAAGGTGTGATTTTTACTAATTGATTTAGATTTGATTTTTCAAGTTGTTTATTTTTTAATTTTGATATTTCCATTAACGTTTTGATTTAATGGGTTGAGTTTGATTTATTTGTTTTGTTGAATTTCAATTTGATTATGATTTTGTTTTGAGTTTAAAGTTTGATTGAATGAATTAGGTGTGCTATGATTTGAGATTTAGATCACCATTTAGGTTGAAATTATTTAATTTCATGTGCTACTTATGTTACAACGTTGGTTTAAGTACGTTCAACGTATTTTAATTGACTTAAGATTTTGATTAAGTTGTTTAAGGATTTTTTGATTTAGTTCTTTCAATTTTATTTAATTTTTACAATCTAATTTTTGGTGTTCGAGGATTGTTTTAGTGAATTTTGATGAAGTTTAATGCATTGGAGATTGTTTACTTTATTTTTCTTTGATGTTATTTAATTATCATTTGATTAAGAAATTTAATTTCAATGGTTAAGTATGTTTTAGATTGATCTTTCGATTGTTTAAAATCTGATTTTTACACTTTCATATTTAATGAAACAATTTTGATTGATTTTATTTTAACTTATTTATTTAATTTGAGTCCGCATCTCATCCGGTTCATCGGGCTAGCGTTCAGTGCCCGATTTGAACATCACATGTCGACACTTGAACCATCTTCATTTCATTTCAGGTCGGGTTACATCATGTCGGTGCCGAAGTTCAAGGTCTGAAATTTCTCTTCCCCGGTGCGCTTCTCACAAGATCGGAGGAAAAATCGGCATTTCGGCAGTATGCCGGCCGGTCCTCGATCGAGTGGGCTCACCTCCAATACGATGAAGTCTTTTGACTTGTCACACCGGAGAGAATGGAACTGTATGCAACGGGAACATGCCCGCGCCCACGTCCAGGAGCGCCTACCCGAGACGTAGTCGGAATAGCCGTCCGAGGGCGCTCAAATTATGAGCTCACCCTTTATTTAATATGGCATTTCGCATTTTAATTTTTTACTTAATTTTTTATTTGGTTCGTCAAAGCTCTTCTTTTTTTTAGGTCTGCCGCGAGTCGAGTTGGCCGTGTCGAGACGGCCTCCGGCAGTTCGGCAGCCCCTGTTGGCCCGGTGAATCCACTTGCGGCAAATGGAGACCAAGCACAATGGGCCTGACAGCAACTTCCGATCATGGCTGTGCGCGCGGTGGCGCTTCTTTTTCTTTGACACCATGGTTGTCTGTGGGCTCCACCACGGGCGCAATGGTCCCCGGACCATTGTCCAGCGGCTCCTTGTGCGTTTGGCCTCCTAGCCGCGGATGACCGCAGTTCTGGCCGTCTCGGTCGTGGCCTCCATTCCCTCGGCAACGTCTTCCTCGCCAAGTCGCACCGGCTACCATGGCCGCCGAAGCCTTGTCAATCAGGTATTGCAGCCAACTCTTATCACGGGAGCTTCACCATTGGATGAATCACGCAAGCCCCAAACGTGGCGTTCTGCTGCTGCCATGGAGAGATTGCGCCATGGAGATCGCCATCCCCGCCAAGTCCCTTCGCAGAACCTTTTGTCGCCGAAAAGAGCATGGAGGCGCTATCAGGACCCGGGGATGTTGCCGGCGGGGCCGCGGGAGGTGGTTGGCATCGTCAAGGGCTCTATTCCGAGCCGCCAAGACTGTCGTGCCGATCGACCAGAGCCTTATGCACCCACTGGTAGGGGTGTCAATGGGCCGGGCTTGGGCTGGCCCGGCCCAAGCCCACTTCAGCCCATATACATGAAGTCCAAGCCCAATCCCACGTAGAAAGCCCAATGAATTAGAGTTGTGTAAATGGACTTCACCCCGCCATAACCCGTTAGCCCAATGGGCTTGAGTTTGTAAAACAGCAGAAAATGCTACAAAATTCATAAAATCAATAAAATTGTGACAGTTTTAAGCATTCTTAAAATTTTAAAATTATAAAACTCAAAATCTATAAATTCAAAAATTCTGAAAAGATATAATTTAAAAATTAGAAAAATTTACGATTTGAGAATTTCTGGAATTTGAAATTTTAAAAATACAAATGAAATCTGAAAATTTTGGAAAACTTTGAATAGTAAAATCTGCATGAGTATAAAATCTTTTAAAAGATTAAATTATAAAATCTGAAAAAAATCTAGATATCAGAATATTCAAAGATTTCAAGATCCAAAATCTGCAAATTATGTAATTATGCAAAATATAGAATCTAAAAACAACAATCAGAAAACCAAAAATCTATGAATTTGTGAATTGCCACGATCTAAGAAATCAAGAAGAAAATAAAATCTGAAAACTTTGAAAATTCAAAAATATTAAAAGTGCATAAATCTGAAAATTGATAGGAAATTCAATCATAAAATCTGAAAAGTTCTACGGAGAATTTTAAAAAAAAATTAAAAAGGTCTATCAATTTGTGAATTGCCATAGTCTGAGAAGTAAAAAGAAAAAATACAGTCTGAAAAATTTGAAAACTCAGATTCTTAAAAGTGCATAAATATAAATTTTTTTAAAATATTTAATCATAAAATCTAAAAAAATCTAGGGATTGGATTATTCGGAGATTCTAAGGTCCAAAATTTGCAAATTATGTATTTTTTGAAAAATATAAAATCTAAAACACAAAAATCAGAAAAACCAAAAAATCTTTGAATTTGTAAATGTCTATAATCTGAGAAATAAAAAATAAAATGAAAGCTGAAAAGTTTAAAACTCAAATTTCTTAAAAGTGCATAAATTTTTAAATTGCTAAGAAATTCAATAATAAAACCTAAAAATTTTTACAAATCTGAAAAGAAGATTTATATGATCACAAAATCTTAATTTGGTATGTAAAATCTTAAAATATCTAAAAATTTTAAGTGATTTCATATTAGCTGTTTGACTAGTTTTCATCTATTTGGTAGCGTTTGATTTAGTTTGTGAGAAGAAATATTTGAAATCTTAATAAAGATATTTCTATCGCATTAATAAGTGAAGCACCAAGGTTACAGATCGATTTTGCTTGGTCATTTTATTTTTATTTTTTATAAATAAATGGTATATGTTAAATCTGTATCGGCTCTAATTTTAGTGTGGTTTCAATTTCGTATAAAAAGTGGTTGAAAATTTAAATTGAACCGGTGTACAGCCGTACCACCGCAAGTAGGGCTGTAAACGGTATCCGATATTCCGATAATTCGACCCGATTTCGATTAATTTATCCCTAAATGGAGGTTCGATAAAATTACCGATAAGTTATCGGAATCGGAATCGGAGTTCCGGTAAGTTATTGGAATCGGAATCGGAATCACTAGATACCGATTCTGATAAATACCGATACCGATAATTA
Source organism: Cryptocoryne crispatula var. balansae (assembly GCA_036172225.1). Lineage (NCBI taxonomy): Eukaryota > Viridiplantae > Streptophyta > Magnoliopsida > Alismatales > Araceae > Cryptocoryne > Cryptocoryne crispatula. The sequence continues at coordinate 25,029,547 of CM069928.1, forward strand.
TTTGAAAAAAACAAATCTGGACCGTTGATCTGTTAGATCGAACGATCGTAGCGCGGGGGTAAGCTGGTAACCCTGTCGTCAATGCCGCAGCCCCCCGCCCCGCGCGGCGCAGCCCCAATCGCGAGGTCGTCTCTCTCGTTCCTTTCCCCGCCCTAGGCATTCTCCATTTCTCCCAATGGCGACTCTCCCGTCCCTGCCCTAGTTCCCTTTCTCAACACTTGGAAGCCAATCGCGAGGGGGCGAGCAGAGCAGCCGCGGAGTGGCGGCTGGGTTATTCAATAGAAGAAGGCAGCAGATCTTTGGGCCTTCGGCTCTTCCGCGAGTTGGCTGGGTTCTTCGACAGACGAAGGCAGCAGGAGCCAGTCGCGAGCGGGCCAAGGGAACACAGACACAGAGGATCCCTTCACGACGCCGGCGCCGTGACCGAGTGCGTTGCCGGGCCGCGTTGGCCCCCGAGCGGCCGAGTTCTTCTTTTGTACTTTCCCCGACCGAGACCAAGACCATCCCCTTGCCCGCCGGCTAGGAAGCTCATCCGGCTCCTCCGATCACTCCCTTCGCCGGCCCGGGCCCCGCATCTTGCAGTTGGGGTGGAAAACGAGCAAGCAACGGCTCTCCGGTGAAGCCCATCAAGCCATCACCAAGAGGCCAAGGGACCATCGGGACGAGGTCCCGTCGCCCCGAGGTCCATAGCGTTGCTGGCTGCAGGCTGCCCTCTCGCCCAGAGGTCCCCGTTGTCCCCTTGCCGCCGGCCAGGGCAAGGTCTCGTTCGTATAGAACATGAACGAATTTTTTTAGTTAACGTTTTTTGTTCAATTTTTTCCAGATTCTTGTTGTACCGGCTAGTATTTGTTTTCCAATATTTATGCAGGATCTCAAGAAGGCAATTCTCAAGATCTAGAGAAACTTGAATTTTATGGTATCCGAGACTCGGTACGGTAATGTTTATAACTTCTTCAGTGGTTACCTTGTGCATGTCTCTTAAGTCTCCATATTATAAAATTGACATCTGCGACTACATGGATCAAGTCCTTATATCCATTTTATCTTTGGAGGCATTATATGCGTATGTATTAGAGATTTAAATTTTTTTTTCTTGTTCTTTAAATATGTAGATATTATTGGTGTATCACAACCAGTGATAGTTTGAGAAGTAATGGACACAATTTCTATGCCTCAAAATGAAAGGTAATTAACTTTCTTATCTCTTATTGTTTGTCATGCTTATAAATTTCAATATTAAATTACACATATAATTTTTTCAGACCATCTGAAAATATTGATGTAGAAGTTGAGAGTAACTTGCAAGAGTCGTCCCATGCACAAACTTCATCTCAACCACTTGAACATGCAAAAAAAGGGAGTTAAGATCTACTGTTTGGAATGATTTTGATAGAGTTCAAGGTGAAGATGGCAAATTTATTGCTAAGTGTCGATATTGTCAAAAACAATTATCAGGAGATAGCAAGTAAGGGACTACACATTTAAAATCTCATTTAACTCATTGTTTTAAGTACAAGAGAAGTAATACCAAGGCTCCTTCTATTGGACAATTAGTGTTAAGAACAAGTGAGGGAAGCAATGATGAGTCAAGATCCTTGGAATGTTTTCAATTCACCCAAGATAACAGTCGGGAAGAGTTGGCAAAAATGATTATCGTGCATGAAGTTCCATTCTCTTTTGTTGAGCATTCATTCTTCCGTTCATTTTGTAGTTCTTTACAGCCACAATTCAAGTCTATAAGTAGAACAACGGTAAAGGCTGATTGCTTGAAAATATATGAGAAAGAGAAACAACAAGTGTATGACATGCTTAAGGAGACCTCATCTCGTGTTAGTATTACTGCTGATCTTTGGACATCTATTGGCATGGTCTCTTATATGTCATTAACTCCGTCATTTTGTTGATAAAGATTGGAACTTGCAAAAGAGAATTTTAAATTTTGTAAATGTTAAGTCTCATAGTGGTGTAGTAGATTGCCAGTGATAAAAGCAAAGCTATTTGATTGGAATATTGATGGTAAGATATGCAGTATCGTGTTGGATAATGCATTCTCCAACAATGTGCTTACTAGAGAGCTTTGTCAAATTCTAAAAGCTCGTGGTCGTATTTTACTTGATGGTGCCCTTTTTCGTGTAAGATGTTGTTGCCATATCTTAAATCTAATTGTCCAAGTTGGTTTACGATCTTTAGAATTGACTATTTCAAAAATTCGTGAAAGTGTAAGACATGTCAGAGGTTCGCATGTAAGACTAGAGTATTTTAAGAAAGCCGATTGAACAAGTAAATGCACCAAAGAAGAAGTTGATTTTGGATGTCCAAACAAGATGGAACTCTACTTATATGATGTTGTCTCTGTTGCTTATGAATTTCGTGATGCATTTGACCGTTTGTCATGTTTTGATAATGAGTACAAAGGTCCTCCTAGTTTTGAAGAGTGGGAGAATGTGAAAGCAGTCAAAAGTTGTTTACAATTGTTTTATCAAGTTACAAATAGATTTTCTGGCACTAAATATCCAACTTCAAATTTGTATTTCAATGATGTTTGCTTGATTCACAAACAATTAAAGAATTGGTTAAGAGATGAACGACCTTTCATTGTTTCTATGGCCACCAAAATGTATGAGAAGTTCAATAAATATTGGGGCACTTTAAGTTTGGTTTTGTCAATAGGATGTATTTTAGATCCTCAGTACAAGATGAAGACCATTGAATATTTTTTTGAAAGAATTTATGACATAGAGGCCTCTACAAGAGTTGATGATAGAGGAGAGGTTCTCTTGATAGAGGTAGAGGTGGACCAAGCAATATGACAAGTGGTAGCGGGGTGCCTCCAGCACTTGATAGTGGTAGTGTTGATCTTTCATGTTCTTTAGTTGTGGATGAATTACTTGAGCTTGATCTTTGGCTTAAAGAAAATTCTTCATGTCAACCACAAAAATCAGATTTGGAATTATATTTTGAAGCTCCAGTTCTTAGCAATGATATTGTTATGCAAAAATATGGAGGAAATTTTGATATTTTAGCGTGGTGGAAAGAGGAAGAAGGAAAATATCCAGTTCTTGCTAAAATGGCTCGTGACATTTCCGGGAATTCCTATTTCAATCGTTGTTTGAGTCCGTGTTTAGTACTCTGAGGGAGAATATTGGATGCTTATCGAAGTTCTTTAAAGCCTAGTACGGTTGAAAGTTTGATTTGTTGTCAAGATTGGTTGAGGAACAAAACTAAAGGTATTGCTTGAATTATTCTCCATATCTTTGACTTATTTATATTTGTTTTTTTCACTGTATTCTAACTTTTTTAAAAATCTCATTTGGCTTAGTGAATATATCATGCGGACTTGCTACTATTCCTTTGGCTTCAAATTTGGATGGAGAAAGAAATGAAGATGATATATTGCTAAATGCTCCGTTGTTTCGATGTACACAATAATGACGATGAAAATGAGTTAGTAATATTTGTATCTTTTTATTAGTTAAATGCCACTTATATTATTAGTTAACGTGTTCTTATATTTGTAGGGAATAACTTCTTTTGACTATGGAGAATGCGAGGAGAATGTCATGGCGAGCTAAAAACTATTTTGGTAAGTTCTAAATTGATAAAATTTAGTTTTTATATATTAGTTCCGTTAAGAATGGACTTTTAGTTTTTAGTTTTTCATCTATTGAAATGAGAGACTTCTTATCTATTAGTTATTTAGTTTCTTATTTATTAGTTCCGCTGTGAAAAACATTATCTATTGATCAGTTTCTTATTTATTAGTTTTGAGTTTGAAATTGATAAAATCATATAGATTACGTGACAGAACATATTTTTGTTCAAAGATAACATAATTTTTTCCTTCTATGAATGGTTTTCAAACAATATAACATATAGATTACGTGACTAATTTCTTACAAAGAGATTTCAAAATTCAAATTAAATCAACTATTTAGTTTTTTTTGCAAGGGTGAAGGATGTATGAAAAATCTAATATTTTCTTGTCTTTTCAGTACAACTTTGTTAATATGTCATCTTCAAGTTGCTCATTTCATTTTTGCTTGGTATCTTAAAGGTGAACAAGAACAATTAAAAGAGCAAGGACTGGGAAAATGTGATCTCTCAGAGTGATGCGGCTACAAGATGGCATCGGTCACAATTCTCAACATATTTTGAATCTCTGCTGTAACCGTTGTTAATTTGGTTCTTATGATCGACTAAACTTTCATCTTATGTATGTCTATATATTATGATGTTTGTTAATGTTTTGTATTTTATTTGAGTTTACCAAGCTGAAATGTGGTGCCAATGGTTAGTGGAAGTGTTGTAAAAAATGATTTAAGACATTATTGTTCTATTTTCTTTACTCTTATTTTATGCTAAATCAGTCTTATGTTAAGTTCACGAGTTATCGGAATTGGTATCGGAATATTCCGATTTCGATATCGGAATCGGAATCAAATCGGAATCGGAATTAGTCATTTCGATATTATCGAAATCGGAATCGGAAACACTAAATTCTTATCGGAATCGGAATCGGACTCTGGCAATACCGATACCGAATTCGACCCGTTTGCAGCCCTAACCGCAAGGCTCTTGCCAGATTTATTATTCATCATCTATTGAATTTGTTGTAGAAAAACATTAATACCAGTTGCAACGACAATATTTTTGCATGGTTAATTCTCTGAACACAACAGGTAAAAGAAAAAAAAAGTCTATGTTCACTCACGGGCTCACGGCTACTTGCAGCAGTGTCACAGTCCCCACGGATGCCCTTGTCTTGCACTCACGCATCATGTGCGGTGTTTCATGCGGGCTCGATGGGCCGAAGAGCATCACGCCCGCCAGGCCCGCCTACCTGACGAAGATGGTAACCTACTTATTTTTTAAGCCCAGTGCCCATCTTTAGAGGGCCTGACCCAAGCCCGTGGCGGGTTTGGCGACAGGCCTACCCACTGGTGCTGCCATCCAGCGCGTCCAGGCTCACGGAGACCGCCAAGAGAGGGGAAGCAGCTGTTGTAGATGGTTGTCGCCGTGTCCGGAAGAGACTGCCAAGGCCAGCCGAGACTGAACCCCCTCCACGGGCCCCTCCTCCTGCCGGTGGAACTCGGAGACGCTGCTGATTTTTCTTAATCGACCAAGGGACTGTTGAGGAGCCCGCAAGGACTGTTCAAGGGTGACAGCAAGTGGGCCGAACATGTGGTTTAATTTCAGCCCTATTTAAGGGTCTGAACAAGGGCCATTTAGAGAGGCAAAAGGTCTGATTTCGGACATGTTTAAGGGTCCTGATCAGGGGGGCACATAGAAGGCGTTTGGGTGTCCTGATTAAGGGACTGAAGTAGGGCGGACAAAAGGGGCTATGCTTGCTGGGTTTCGTCCCTGCGCAGGAGAGAGGTCAGTGGCCTGCTTGGCCATGTAAGGGGACCTCAAGGGGATGCAAGGTGCACAGATTGGAAGAGATAGAGGTGAGGGTAGACTGGCCCAAGGAGGGGAGGAGGAAGAAACAAGGAAGGGGAGATGTAATGGACTACATGGCGTGGATTTGCCCTCACCTTCTTATTCCTTTTCTTCTTCTTCTGTTTTTCTTGCCTTCTGGCGCTGCAACTTTGGCCAGAAGAAGACCCTTCTCCTCCTGTTGACTTCGGTGGCAGCAGACGTGGGCTTCAAAGCTGCAGCGGGTGACGTCTCCTCCTTGGCTGGATATTGCGTAGCACGTCGCCCTGCTCTCTCCTTTGTGGCTTTCGCAGATGGTAGTTGCTGGATCCAGAACCGTGAGACCCAGCACCTCTTTTTGACGTCGCTGACTGCCGCCGATGGGAAAGGAGGATGCGCCGCGCTGCCGTCCGCCGCTCTTGGCCTGCCGATTGCTCGTCCCTCCCTCTTTTCTTTTGAATCCCCTTTTTTTTCGGAGTTCGGATCACCTCAGTTCCCGAGTGGAGGGAACTCCCGCAGTCCCCAACCGGAGCGCGCCACGTCGAAGGTGGCGTAATGTGCCACCACGGACCGACGGAGCCACTGCCGGATAATGGAAGTGCGCTGACGGAGAACGTCGTCGAACGGCCGTCGACGGAGGGGGAGCGCCGTGAAGCCGTCGTTTCCGAAGCGTCACCTCAGTCATTAATGCATGTTCGACGCCGATTGAGACAAGATTAAAGAATAATTATTTTATTATTGGAACTCGGTGACGGTTAACGGTCACGCGGTAGGGTCTCCCACGACACTCAGTACATACCCGTCGGTATTGGGTATTCGAATGCTCGGTAGCGGGACAGTGGAACGTCGGTATACCACTGATTGGAACACTTGGTGGTGGGAGACAAACCACTCGGCAGCGACTAGTTCATGTCTCGGTAGTGCGCCACACAAGGTCTGTAGCGTTTGTTTAGACGCTCGGTAGCGACTAATGCAGACGTCGGTAGCGACGGGCGGAGTTCGGTAGCATTTGTCTAGCGCTCGGTAGTGAGAAGACGTTGACTCGGTAGCGCGGCTTCAGACAACCGCTCGGTAGCGTTTGTCTAGACGCTCGGTAGCGACTACTGCAGGCGTCGGTAGCGACGGTTTCAGTGACGCGCGTTGTCGGAGGCCCGGTAGCGTGTCAAGAAGGGTTCGGTGACGCGGGCTCGACGGGGCTCGGTAGGGCTTCTACCATATTCGGTAGCGGCTGTCTAGACGCTCGGTAGTGAGAAGACGTCGACTCGGTAGCGCGTCTTCAGACAACCGCTCGGTAGCGTTTGCCTAGACGCTCGGTAGTGATACATAGACGGCTCGGTGGCGCGACTTCAGACGACGGCTCGGTAGCGACTATTTCAGTTCTCGGCAGTGCGCCATTTCCTGGTCGTTAGCGTTTGTCTAGACGCCTGTGAGCGACCACCGCAGGCGCTCGGTAGCGACGGTCGTAGTTCGGGTAGCGTTATTTAAACGCTCGGTAGTGATACATAGATTCGGTTCGGGTGGCGCGACTTCGACGACGGCTCGGTAGCGACTACTTCGCTCGCGCTGCGCCATTTCCCGGTCGGTAGCGTTTGTTTAGACGCTCTGTGAGCGACCACGGCAGCGTCGGTAGCGACGGCGCAGTTCGCAGCGTTATTTAAACGCTCGGTAGTGATACAGACGCCGACGGTGGCGCGACTTCGCACGACGGCTCCTGCAGCGTTTTTTAAATGCCTTGCAGTGAGACATAGACGACTCGGTACCTCGTATTCAGACCAATTTTTAAGCTGATTGATTTCAAAATGATGATAAATGGTAACGGGGTAATGGAAATGATTCATACCTCCGTGGTTGTCTGAAGCCCGCAGGCTCAGTAGTGAGCTACTCAGGCGGTCAAAGAAAATTTAAATCTTTAAAAAATGGACAAGCGGGAAAGGAAAGGAACTGATAAGACGGTAGCGGCTTGTCGGAGGCCCGGTAGCGTGTCAAGAAGGGTTCGGTGACGCGGCCTCGACGGGACTCGGTAGGGCTTCTTCCATATTCGGTAGCGGCTCCTCGACCGAGGTCACCTATACGGTAGACGTGCGAAGCCGAATCGGCATCAGGCTATTTTGTCAGACATTTTACATCGTCATTAAACAGCGCAATGATGCTTCTCCCTTCCTCCTCCATGAGAAAGACTAAAAAGGACTAGAAACTCCCCATTGAAGCACACCGAAGAACAGGCGCTTTGCTCGTTGGCGGCTGACATCTCCGGCGTCTCCAGGTGAGTGCGACGAACAGCATATCCAAAAGGTCAGAAGCAGACCAACTGCATCCCCCGCTTTCACCTCGGGCGGCTGACATCTCCTACTCGGTAAGTGTTCTTAACATGTTTTTGCGTACGTCTTCACTGATTCTTATCCGCCTGTTGTTCTTCTTTGAGGCCGAAGAGAGTTTAAGCTTTGTTTGCTAGTTTGTTTCCATGTTGAACGTTTGCTAGTAACTTCTCATGTTTCCTAGTTTCTGTGAACCCACTCTTTTCGTGCTGCATGCCATTGTACTGAGTTCGGTGGTCATGCGTGAAAACATTATAACACCGGTTGATATGTATAGGGAACAAACTGAAAGGGACGTTGACATCATGTCTGACGAACGTCTCCCGGTTAATGACCCAACCCACATTCTGTCACCGGCAGTAGCCGAGTATAGGGAACCTGTGGGAAGTCCAGAAGGGCATGATCTTACAGGAACAATTACACCGGGACTATCCCATGAGTCAATGTTTAAGACCATTGATGATGCTTATCTTTCATATATTGAATATGCCAAACATGTTGTTTTAGTGTTAGAAGAGAAAATTTAAAAAAGGATAAGCAAGGTATTGTAAGGAGAGCACGGTTTGTATGCTCTAAAGAAGGTTGGAGGAAGAAATACCCACGATATGATACAATTGTAGTTCACCGCCCGGAGACCCGAATGGGCTGTTTGGTCGGGATTACTTTTGTCCTCCACGTTAATGGAATGTATAAAATTACACGATGGGAGACTGAACATAATCATGAGGTGGAAAGTCCTTCCAAGGCACACATGCTTCGGTCCCATAGAAAATTTCCAGAAATTGAAGCTTCCATTGTGGACATTGGTGAGAGCAGTGGTATACAACCTAAGCAGTTTTTCCATATGATGTCCAACCAAGTGGGTATGGCGAAGAAACCTTGGATTCATGCAAAACGATATGAAGAATTATCTACGAACCAAGAGACAAAGGCAAGATGTTAGAATTTGACACCTGAGGATTGCTTCATTATTTCCATCGTAGGCAAGCCGAAGAACCCACCTTCACATATTCCTTACAAGTTGATGAGGATGACCTCATCACCAATGTTTTTTGGGCGATTCTAGAATGCGGTTGGACTATGAAAGGTTTGGTGATGTCCTATGTTTCGACACAACATATAAGACCAACAAATATGGCCGACCTTTTTCTCCTTTTTGTAGGGGTAAACCATCATAGACAATCATATATTTGGTGCAAATTTTGTTGTACGATGAGACAATCGACACATTTAGATGGCTCTTCAATACGTTTGTAAGCGTCATGGGAGGAAAGGAGTCAACTACTATATTAACTGACCAGGATAAGGCCATGAGCAATGCCATCTTGCAAGAGTTACCAAGAACCAATACAGATATGTGTGTGGCACATGTACCAAAATGCCTGCAAACATTTGAGCCATGTATTTAATGCCACAACATCTTTTAAGAAAGATTTTTAGAGATGTATTTACGACTACGAAGAGGAGGATTCATTTCTGCAGGCATAGAATGATATGTTGTCAACATATCAATTGAGTGACAACGTATGGCTTAAATCTTTGTATGAGGAGAGGAAAAAATGGGCACTTGTGTATGGCAGGAACACCTTTACTGCTGATATGGTCAGTACACAAAGATATGAAAGCATTAACAAGCTTCTCAAAGATTATTTAGATATTAGACAAACAATGCGTTTGTTTTTTGAGAACTTTGAAAAACTAATTGATGACAGGAGGTATAACCAGGAAGTTGTTGATCATAAGATGAGATATACGTATAGTAGACCTGTAGCATGCTCAAAGATACTTGAGCAAGCAATTGTCATATACACACCCGAGGTCTACGAAATCATTCAAGATCAGTATTTGAAGTGCATTGAGCTACCGTTGTAGAATTCAGATGCAAACACCTTTGTCGTATATGACGACGACAAGCATTGGCATCGTGTGCAGATAATTAGAGGTGTAGACGACAGGGGTGGATGTTCTTGTAGGAAGTTTGAGTTTGCTGAATACTCGTAGACATGTGTTACGTGTGTTCTTACATCTCCAAATTAGGGCTATTCCAAAGAAATTATATCTTGACTAGATGGACGAGGACGGCTTGCAACATACCATTCGGGGCTGCCATTGTTAATGACAATAATATCGTCGATCGAAGACGTTATGCCAAATGAGGTACATGCATCCGTTGAGAAGTGCAAAGGGAGTTATGTGCAACCGCAAGAAAGGGACAAGACACCTACGAACACTTCCTAACAACTTTAAAGAATTCACAAGAAAAGCTGTCTGAATCCTTTCCACAAGCCAATGTGGAGACTATTGGAACCTCAGGTTGTCAATCCGAGGTCCCTACTGCAGAACCAATGCAAGAAGCTCAAATTGAAATCGCTCTTCGGTTAAAAAGTGTGCTTGAGAAGGGTCGGAGGCGCAGGATGAAATCCCGCCCGGAAAAGAGGAAAAATATAAAACACAAAGATAGGTCAAGTTCACCTGTTCATGTTGAGCCGCCCAGTGGATGAAGATGAATTAACTCGAATTTCTATGTTTTAAGTAGTCAATCTCAAAATCACCTCACAAAGAAATTTCTCTACCGACTCAGAATCAATCAACATGATGCGTAATGTATCTCATATGGACATCCTTCGGTTTATGAGCGGGCAGTAGTCGGGCAACAGCTTTCTGATTCGACATGCATCGAATGAGTTTATTCTATCGGTAACCTGCAGACAATGTTAGCATAAGTTTATCACTAAAATTATTCACTACGTCTTGCTTATGTCCACGATACTATTTAACGATTGTTAAACGTACTCAGATGGCCGACGGTCGACCGGTACATTGCAGCTATGGCCACGGGGAATGTCAGATGGGCACCGCTGTCGCAGGACCAGACAACGGACGGAAGTTCTACTTCGATACAAGATATGTCATTAATTTCTTTGAATGAACATATGAAATATCTAGTAACCATAATCCGTGGGTATCTATCTTGTACAGCGTGTACCGTGTGGGTTTTTTGTATGGGTAGACAAGCTCCCTGCGGAGGACGGTATTATGCCATGCAAGTGTGAGAACGCGTTGCTGGTGGAATACCTCCAGGAACGCGTGGCCATCCTGGAGTCGGAGGTGGCCGAGCTTAAACAGCAGGCGAAGGCAGCGAGGAACAAGCTGGAGGAATGCTCCAAGTTGCTCGGAGGGATGATGGACTCTGACGATATGGAGACTTCTACCAGCGGTTCTCAATCCAACGAATCAGAGGATTGATCACAATTTCATTCTGTAGAGTTATAAAACTCCAAGTTATGTAATTATGGACATGGTGGTTTGCGATGTTTCGTCTTCATGTCTTTTTCTTAAATACAAAGATATTTTATGACTTCATGATCGCTCGTGGCGAATTCGTCTTCGTTTGTAGCGATTTGTTCACACCTCGGTAGTATCTAAGCCGGCCGCCGGTAGCGAGTAGCTCATATCTCGAATAGCGTTGGGGTCATCTTCTGCAAACGAGTTACTCGTCCGTGGGTAGCATCCGGACAGCTCGGTAGCGGATCGCTCATCTCTCGCAGCCGAGTTACTCGTCCGTGGGTAGCGTCCGGACGTGCTCCTGCAGCGTTGGAGTCATCTCTCGGCGCCGAGTTACTCGTCCGTGGGTAGCGTCCGGACAGCCTCGGTAGCGTTGGGGTCATCTCTCGCGCCGAGTTACTCGTCCGTGGGTAGCGTCCGGATGTGCTCGGTAGCGGATCGCTCATCTCTCGGCGCGAGTTACTCGTCCGTGGGTAGCGCGTCCGGACAGCCTCGTAGCGTTGGAGTCATCTCTCGGCAGCGAGTTATTCGTCCTGCGGGTAGCGCCCTGGACAGGCCTCGGTAGCGTTGGGGTCATCTCTCGGCAAGCCGAGTTACTTCGTCCGTAGGGGTAGCGTCCGGACAGCCTCGGTAGCGGATCGCTCATCTTTCGGGTAAAGGAGTTACTCGTCCATGGGTAGCGTCCGGACAGCTCGCAGCGTTAGGGTCATCTCTCTCGGCAGCGAGTTACTTCGTCCGTGGGTAGCGCCCCGGACAGCCTCGGTAGCGTTGGGGTCATCTCGCGCGAGTTACTCGTCCGTGGGTAGCGTCCGGACAGGCTCGGTAGCGGATCGCTCATCTTTTCGGGCAGCCGAGTTACTCGTCCATGGGTAGCGTCCGGACAGTGCCGCGTAGCGTTGGGGTCATCTCTGCGCAATGAAGTTACTCGTCCGTGCTGGTAGCGCTCGACAGCCGGTGGGGTCATCTCTCGGCAATGAAGTTACTCGTCCCGTGGGTAGCGTCCTGACAGTCTCGGTAGCGTTAGGGGTCATCTCTCGGCAACAGTTACTTGTCCGTTGGTAGCGTTGATAGGCTCGTAGCGGACAAGCCATCTCGGCAAAGGAAGTTACTCGTCCGTGGGTAGCGTCCGGACAGCCTCGGTAGCGTTGGGGTCATCTCCTCACACGAGTTACTTCGTCCGTGGGTAGCGTCCGGACAGCCTCGTAGCGTTGGGGTCATCTCTCGGCGCCGAGTTACTCGTCCGTTGGTAGCGTTTTCGGACAGCCTCGAAGCGATCGCTTCATCTCTCGGGCAATGTAGTTACTCGTCCGTGGGTAGCGTCCGGACAGGCCTCGGTAGCGTTGGGGTCATCTCTCGGCAGCGAGTTACTCGTCCGTGGGTAGCGTCCGGACAGGCCTCGGACAGGCCTCACCGTATACTTTCGTCCTGTGATCTGTTTTAGTATATCCGCAAATTCCACTTTATTCTTTAAGGGCGCCATGTTCCACTTAAAAATGCGTGGAGCATTTCTCCCACAGAATTGTGTTAACCCGCTGATATGTTCAAATATAAAAGCCTGGTATATAAACATTCGACAGTAAGACGTGTGAAACCAACGCACAAAATATGATAAGAAGAAACACTACGTAAATGGTTTTGTATACTTACAGGTATGACGGCCACACACCCAAGTAGATAGGGTGGGGACTTCTTGGCCTTAATTTTCTATGCAACGTCATCCATGCGGTCCAGCAAGACACTATGTACATAGCTGGCCCAATTGTAACCACCTATGGAACCAATATCTTGTACGTAATATAGAATCTCGCTCGAAGTGTTCTATTTGAATTCGGGAGCAAAAAACATGAAAACATGAATGCTATCCACAAAGTATCACGCTTTGTTGACATCCTCCGATCACCGGACTCGTACAAGATTTCCAATTAAATTCAAGATGCCACCTCTGGCCGGCACTTACCCCTAAAGGGAACATATCATCCAAGCCTGGGCTTCTTCCGTCACGTCGTCCAACTAGATGGGTTCACCGCCATCGGGTAACCCCAAAATAAGGGCCACATCCTTCGACCGTAGTCTTAATCAAGTTGGCCATTTATGTTGAAAACTCCACCGCCTTCGTGAAGTAGGAGGATTTCCGGATCATGGATGCGTCGAACTCGTATTCGTGCATATCAATAAAACCGCCGAAAGGAGTCTCGTGCAAGGAGGTCTCTGTGGACTCCGTTTGAACGGAATGGTAGCAATTTGCGTGCGATAGTAAGCAAATGAACATCGGGTGTAGCACATGCACTCGCTTTTGCTCCTACAACATTGGATGTAGACACCATCTCGTGGACCGCTTCCATGTCCGTAATCCAAGGCGTTTACGGTGAAATACGGGCAGAGAGCGACGACAACGTATAAAGAGTATGAAAAACACCTTCGAAGGGTTACCTTGCGTATTTCGTACCAGGCGATGGTGCACGCTTCGGACTTCTTTGGCGATGAATGACTGTCGGTTGCGAGGAACAACGAGCGGCGGCAAGATTCTGTTGGACGACTCCAACTTCGAAGAAGGATTGCCGGTTGTTGAAAAAAACTATACGCGCCGCAAAAAACCTGGTTATAGATGATGAGTGGAAGACGGAGATGGATGAACTTCTTCGAAGGGGGAAGAAGGCGCTCGCCGCTCGCTAGATCTTGCCAAGAGGTTCCCGGATGAACAGGGCTCCGAAAAGTGGAATCGCAGAAATGTGGACGAGCGCTCTACATCTTTCCTTCCTTCCCGCCTTTAGTATGCCTGAAAATCCCTTTACCTCGGTTGATGAGCCGCTACCGAATATGGTAGAAGCCCTACCGAGCCCCGTCGAGGCCGCGTCACCGAACCCTTCTTGACACGCTACCGTGCCTCCGACAAGCCGCTACCGTCTTATCATTTCCTTTCCTTTCCCGGTTATCCATTTTTCAAAGTTTTAAATTTTCTTTTACCGCCTGAGTAGCTCACTACTGAGCCTGCGGGCTTCAGACAACCACGGAGGCATGCATCATTTCCTGTCCCGCTATTTTCATTTGTCAAAATTTTTAATAGCCGCACTACCGAGAACTGAAATAGTCGCTACCGAGCCGTCTATGTATCACTACCGAGCGTTTAAAAAAACGCTACCGAGCCGTCGTTTGAAGTCGCGCCAACGAGCCGTCCATGTATCACTACCGACTGTTTAAAAAAATGCTACCGAGCGGTTGTCTGAAGCCGTGCTACCGAGTCGACGTCTTCTCACTACCGAGTGTCTAGACAAACGCTACAGAGCGGTTGTCTGAAGCCGCGCTACCGAGTCGACGTCTTCTCACTACCGAGCGTCTAGACAAACGCTACCGAGCGGTTGTCTGAAGCCGCGCTACCGAGTCGACTATCCCATGAGTCAATGTCCACGGAGGCATGAATCATTTCATATCCCGCCATTTCCATTTATCAAAATTTTTAATAGTCGCTACCGAGCCGTTGTCTGAAATAGTCGCGCCACCGAGCCGTCTATGTATCACTACCGAGCTTTTATAAAAACGCTACCGAGCCGTCGTCTGAAGTCGCGCAACCGAGCCGTCTATGTATCACTACCGAGCGTCTAGACAAACGCTACCGAGCGGTTGTCTGAAGCCGCGCTACCGAGTCGACGTCTTCTCACTACCGACTGTTTAAAAAAACGCTACCGAGCGGCTTGTCTGAAGCCGCGCTACCGAGTCGACGTCTTTTCACTACCGAGCGTCTAGACAAATGCTACCGAGCGGTTGTCTGAAGCCGCGCTACCGAGTCGACGTCTTCTCACTACCGAGCGTCTAGACAAACGCTACCGAACTCTGCCCGTTGCTACCGACGTCTGCATTAGTCGCTACCGAGCGTCTAGACAAACGCTACCGACCTTGTGTGGCGCACTACCGAGACATGAACTAGTCGCTGCCGAGTGGTTTGTCTCCCACCACCGAGTGTTCCAATCAGTGGTATACCGACGTTCCACTGTCCCACTACCGAGCATTCGAATACCCAATACCGACGGGTATGTACTGAGCGTCATGGGAGACCCTACTGCGTGACCGTCAACCGTCACCGAGTTCCAATAATAAAATAATTATTCTTTAATCTTGTCTCAATCGGCGTCGAACAGGCATTAATGACTGAGGTGACGTTTCGGAAACGACGGCTTCACGGCGCTCCCCCTCCGTCGACGGCCGTTCGACGACGTTCTCTGTCAGCGCACTTCCGTTATCCGGCAGTGGCTCCGTCGGTCCGTGGTGGCACATTACGCCACCGCGCTCCGGTTGGGGACTGCGGGAGTTCCCTCCACCCGGGAACTGAGGCGATCCGAACTCTTTTTTTCGTCCTGGTTGGCAGCATACGTGATGTCTTGCTTTTTCTTTTCTTTTCTTAAATACACCATGCCATTGGTAGGAATTGCTGTTCTTGCCCCATTGCTTTTTTTTATGACACGCTGCCTCCGTGATTTTCTCTCTTTTTTTACGTCCACATGTTTGCATGTATTTGGGAAAGGGGCAGGTGCGCTCTCTCCCCCTCTCTTTTCCTCTCCTCTCCTTTTCTTTTCTTTTCTTTTTTTTAAAATAGAGATAATGAGAGATAAATACCTCAATATTATCTCTGAGCTAAAAGAGGGGGGTGTGGAGAGCTGTACGTTGGCAAGAGAGAGAAAGAGAGAGGGGTTGGCGGCCCGGCTTCTCTTAGGTCAGGTTTGACCTCATGTCCATCAGGTTCTCCTGATCCGACGACTTACATTAATCTGATCGGAGTTGTTTAAACAAACTCCAAGTTTGCTCAAAAAAAATATGGAAGCTATTCCGAAAGTCATCGATCTCACGTTTCATCAATACGTGTGGCTGGGATGCTCTGAATTACATCGAGCTTTTTGATTTTACCAATCTTCTTGATCGATGTGATCCTGTTTGTCAAAAATTCTGAAAATTGCAAATAAAATGTAACTAAATTCTCCCATTCTACTTTTAGATGTCCAAATTCGCTGGCGTTTTGTTTTCTTTGAAAATTTTGATGCCAACAAATGCCCCCCACGGGCGGTTTCTTAGAGATGGGGGTTGAGAAGGGACCGCCCGTGTCAGTTGACCCTCTGTCTTCCCTTTCTTCTATTCCAACTGGTTCTTCAACTTACATGTCCTTGGATCAAGAAGGGCTTGGGCCCTTGGAGGTGACTAGCCTTGCTTTGATTATCCCAAACCTGGCCGTTTATCTCCCCAGATGTGTGTTATTTGATTTTTTTTGTTTGCCCTGCTATTTTGCTAGTAGTTCCCGGTCCGGACCGCATCTGGTCTACTCTGTTGGTGGGACAAGAACTCATGATAAGCCGCCTGAAGTTGATGTAGGCTCATAGGCACCTCATTTTCCCACATTCTCTGTGTTTTTTTCTTTTTTGCTGTTTTCTCTCTCTCTCTCTTTTGTCTCTTTTTTTCTACTTTGTCTTATTTCTTCCTTTTTTATATCTCCTTTTTTGTTTTATCTTCTTTTTTGTCTCCTTTTTTTTTGTCTTTTTGTTTGTCACCTTTTTTCCTTTCTTCTTCTTTTTTCTCTTTTTTTGTTTTCACTATTTTTTTGTTTTTTTATTTCTCTCACCCTTTTTTTTCTTTGCAGGGAATTGAGGCTTCCCTCAAGCCGTATGCATGTGATGGAGATAGATCGAGTTAGGTACAGATTTTAACCTAACAGGTGGATCATGTTGTAGGTATCCTAAGGAGTGTTGGGACTCTGAGGATGAGTTTTGGTTCCAAAGATGCTATTATGGCCCTAAAGAAATGTTTTTTGATTTCGAAGGTGTTGTTATGGCCCTAAAGAAAGGTTTAATGCCTGAAGGAGCTGTTGTGGCCCTAGGGGCGGATCCAAAGAAGCTGTGATGGCTCTAAGGATAGGTTTTGAATACAAATGAGTTGTTATGGCCCTGGGAAAATGTTTGATGCCCGAAGAAGCTGTAGTGGCCCTAGGGACGAATCCAAATGAGCTATGATGGCTCTAAGGATAGGTTTTGGGTTCCAAAGGTGTTGTTATGGCCCTGAAGAAAGGTTTGATGCCCGAAGAAGCTGTAGCAGCTCTAGGGGTAGATCCAAAGAAGCTATGATGGCTCTAAGGATAGATTTTGAGTTCAAAGGAGCTGAAGTGGCTCTAAGGAAAAAGTTTTGGTTCTAATGGTGCTGTTGTGGCCCTAAGGAAAAGTTTAGGTCTGAAGGAACTGTAGTGGTCCTAAGGATGGGTTTTGAGTCCAAAGGAGTTGTAGTGGCCCTAAGGACAGATCCGAAGGAGCTGTGATGGCCCAAAGGATGTGTTTGAATTCCAAAGGTGCTATTGTGGCCCTAAGGAAAGGTATGATGCCCAAAGAAGCTATAGCAACCCTAGGGGCATATCCAAAGAAGCTGTGATGGCTCTAAGGATAGATTTTGGGTCCGAAGGAACTGTAGTGGTCCTAAGGATGGGTTTTGAGTCCGAAGGAGCTGTAGTGGCCCTAAGGACAGATCTGAAGGAGCTGTGATGGCCCAAATGATGTGTTTGAATTCCAAAGGTGCTATTGTGGCCCTAAGGAAAGGTATGATGCCCGAAGAAGCTGTAGCAACCCTAGGGGCAGATCCAAAGAAGCTGTGATGGCTCTAAGGATAGATTTTGGGTCCGAAGGAACTGTAGTGGTCCTAAGGATGGGTTTTGAGTCCGAAGGAGCTGTAGCAACCCTAGGGGCAGATCCAAAGAAGCTGTGATGACTCTAAGGATAGGCTTTGGGTCCGAAGGAACTGTAGTGGTCCTAAGGATGGGTTTTGAGTCCGAAGGAGCTGTAGTGGCCCTAAGGACAGGTCCGAAGGAACTGTGATGGCCCAAAGGATGTGTTTGAATTCCAAATGTGCTATTGTGGCTGTAAGGAAATGTATGAATCCTGGGAAGCTTTTAGGTTCACTGGATGGTTCCTAAGGAGCTTTGAGGTCTTAGGAATAGATTTTGGGGTCGCCGCTCAGACCAGAAGGGCAAATGTGGCATAGATTTTTTGGTAGACCATCAAGATTGGGATAGCCAAGATAGTTGGAATTTCTGTAGGCCATGAAGACTAGAGTGGTTAAGATGGTGAGAGTCTTTTCATAAGCTGCCAAGTCTGAAAAAGGTTGAGGCAGCAAAGTTGCTCTTTTTTTTTGAACCATCAAGATTGAAATGATCAAGATGGTAAGAACTTTTTTTGTTTGAAATCACTATTGTCCAAAAGGCCAATGTAGGAAGGATTTCTGGTGGGCCACAAGATCAATGAAAATTTGTAAAACACCAAGTCTGAAGAGATTGAGGTGGTAAAGTTTTTTTAAAACCATGAAGACCAAGGTCAAGATGGTGTGAAAATTTTGGCAAATCATCAGGATCGAAGTGATTGAGATGACAAGAAGAAGTTTTTCTTTTTGTGAACCATCAAGATCAGAGTGATCGAGATGGTGGGAGTTTTGTAAACCACCAAGTCTGGAAAGATCGAGGTGGTAGAAGTTTTTGTTTTAGACCATCAAGACCAGGGTCAAGATGGTACAAATGCTTTTGACAAACCATCAAGATCGAAGTGATCGAGATGATAAGAAGTTTTTTTTACTAGACCATCAAGATCGGAGTGATCAAGATGGTGGAGGTTTTGTAGACCACCAAGTCTGGAAAGATCAAGGTGGTAGAAGTTTTTTTTTAGACCATCAAGATTAGAACAATCAAGATGGTAGGCCTTTTATGGAGACCACCAAAAATGGAATGGTCAAGGTGGTGTGAATTTTTTGTTGGTATGTGGATTGAATAGCCAAGATAAGGAAAAGCTTTTTGTAGACCATCAGGATCAGATTGATCAGGATGGTGGGAATTCCAAATATCACTAGGTCTGAATAGACACAAGAGATGGAGGCTTGTAGCACCATAATCAAAATGGCTGAAAAGGTGCAGATTGTTTGAAAATGCCACGTTGGGAGGACCAAAATGGCAGTAATGTGCCGGGAGGCTGCAAATAGGATCTTGCCCATTCTCTCTTTTTTTATTTTATCAACCTGACTGCCCCTTTGCAGAGTTTTCACCCAAGTTGACCCCCTTTATGTTTTGCATGTGCGCCTCTTTGCGAGGTTTTCACACAGCGGGGTTCATCTAATTTTGCTCGAGGTGTATTTTCAGGTTTTCACCTTGACTGGATATTGTGATATTTTTGCCCTTGGCCTTCTATTGTGTTCGGTCAGCCAAGTCCGTCGGGCATCTGCATTTTTAGCCCATTCTTTTTCTTTCTTTTTCTTATCTGGCTAACGGCATGTAGAACCTTTGAAACTGCCCCGGCCTGGTGCCCCCGGTGTACTCCATCTTGTAGGGTGGCATGAATGACCCAAAAATGTGTTGCCGCGAGGGTGTGGTGGCCGATGGTGCATCATGTTGATGATCGGCGAACCATGGTGAATTTGCCATAGGCAACTAGACTTAAATGGTGTAGGGCTCGTTCAGGGCCTCAACAGTGCCAAATCTTTGGACAGGCGGAGACTGTAGTAGGCCGGCGTTGGCGATGAGAGCCCTGAGATGTCAGTTCTCCTGCTAGAGGTCCTTCAGTGTCAAAGTAAGAGGAGAAAACCTCCTACTTGTTGTTATTTGTCCGCCTGACTTCATTCGCATCATCGTGAAGCATGGAGTTGGTGACGGCAGTAGGTTGGTGGTTGGGACAAACTCTGGAAGCCTCTGAGACGTCATTTGGATGACCTATTCTGAGGTGGCATAATAGGTGGAGACCTGCATCCTGCCATTTGCCCTTTGTGTTACTTGTCCTCATCAACGGGAGAATTAACCTGTTGAAAACTAACCCCATTTTGGCAGGGCAGCTCCCGCGGAACTGTAGCTTCATTATCACTATCGGGATGGTAAGATTGCCATCGGTGTGGCAAAGTAAAAGGAGCCTTAGGTGGATTTCGAATGGCCTTAGGCAACGGTTCAAAGATGATCTCGGGCTTGAGCCAAGGTTGGAGTTTCAACCTAGAAAGGCCTATGTCAGAGTGTCGTGGATGACCCGGCTTGGAAGGAAGAGGCTCCATTAGGGAACGTTTGTCTTCAACAGGCACCTTTCTTTAATGACCGGGGCAGAGGGTTTGGATCCTTGCCCCCAATTGGCATGTGAGTCCGCTAGATGGTCCCCTCAGCAGGATGTAGCTTGTGCGAGAAGCTTGCCCCCAGCTAGCAATGTTGGGTGCCAAAGCGGTAAGTCAGTAGAGTGGTTATCCGCAAATATCTTTTTCATGACAGGTAGCCCTTGCCAAGTCTTTGTGGGCTAGACCTCTAGCCGATTGGCTTGGTGGAGGGTGGTTTAGACAGGGAGGCTGCCCCCAGTCGCCTAAGCTGAGCACAGAAGGTGTTGGTTAGCAGACCACCCGATTACAAGAATTTTTGGATGGCAGGTGTCAGTGCCTGCCGGCTCGTTTCAAGTCAGACCGCTGATCGGTCCTATTGAGGAGTACGAGCCCAGGGCTGATCCCTTACCCGGGCTGCCGTCTTTTGAGCCCCCAGGTTGGCCCAAGTCTTCTGCTTTTTAGAGGTGAGGGTCACCCCCACTCCTGGGCATAATTGGCCGCTGACCGGCCAACCTTCTTTAAACAGACGGAAAACTTATGCTTCCCCCGCGCAGCTGGTGGAGCAATAGTGGCGGGCACAGCATAGGCCCTGCCGTTGTTGTCCAACCGGTCAAAAGTAGAAAAGTGGTTGATGAATGTTGGGTCGACGAGTTGAGGTCGTCAATTGTAACATTTTGAAAAAAATAAAAAATAAAATAATGTAACGCCTTCCCCCTTTTTCCTCTCGCCGGTTACGTTCCCCCCCCCCCGCCAGTTACACCCGCGCCCCTCTCTCGCCGATGTCACCGCCCCGTCTCCCTCTCGTCGAGCTCTCCGTTCCGCCGCCTTGCCCTGTGTGCGCGAATGCCACCCACGGTCACCAGCACCTCCCGCCACCCAGCCGCCTACGTGAGGAGTCGCCACCCACCTGGGCCGCGCAAACCGCGGCTGTTACCGCCGCCCGCCTGCACCCTCCGTCGTCCAACCGCCACCCTGCTGCCGCCCCCCCCCCTTTCGTCGTGCGCGCCGGGCTGTATCCTGCCTGCTCGCCCGCCTACGCCGTGCGCACCATGCACCTGGGCCGCCGTCTTCCCGCGCGTCGCCCGCACAACCAGCGCTGTGCCGCCTGGCTGAGTGTCGCCTCCACCTTCTTCTTCCCTCCCTTGGTCACCTGGCCGTTTCCCGCAGCCGCCACTCCGCCGCTGGCCACCCTCCTGCGCGCACATGTGCAACCCGCCGCCGGCCAACCACCTTGCACGCCAGCGAGCCGTCTGTTCCCCCCCCTTTTGTGCGCATCGCCGGCCACCTTTTGCCCGACTGACGGTCACGCGCGCCTGGCAC
Source organism: Cryptocoryne crispatula var. balansae (assembly GCA_036172225.1). Lineage (NCBI taxonomy): Eukaryota > Viridiplantae > Streptophyta > Magnoliopsida > Alismatales > Araceae > Cryptocoryne > Cryptocoryne crispatula. The sequence goes on from CM069928.1 coordinate 25,050,957, forward strand.
CCCCCCAGCACGTTGAAGCCTTCACACCAGCCGCCTCCCTCTTCCACGCCATCCCCGGCTGCTGTCGCCACCGCCCTCCGTCGCGGCCGCCGCCCAGAGTCACCCACGATCGATATCTCCCTCGCCAGAACCCCCCCCCCCCCGTCGAGCTCTTGCTCCCTCTCTTACTGTCGTCGACGCCGCCGTCTTCCTCCCCTATCGACTTTCCCCCGCTGTCGTCGCCCGTCAGCGCGCACGCCTAAGCCATGCTCCTCTCGCTGCCTCCCTCCGCACGAGCGCATGGCAGCCGCCGCCGCCGTGCCCCCGCAGCCTCCGGTCGCCGTCGCCGCCGCCGCCGCGAACGTCGCCGCCGCGCGAGCCCGCGCAAGCGCCGTCCGAGCGGCTGGTCAAGCCCGGCTCATCCCCCCCTGAGCCGCCCGGTCCAGTGCCCTAAGCCGCCCGGTCCAGCCGGTCGAACCGTCCGGTTCAACGCCGGTTCAGCACCTTTGGATTATTTGATTAATTAAATCCGGAAATCAGAGATAAAGTCCGGAAATCTGCAGAAAATCCAGAAAAATCCGAAAAATTCAAAGGATCTTTCGGGTAGGTTTCTCAAGCTTGTCTATATATTTGACTCCATTTTGATTAGAAAATATGCATGATTTAACTTATGGACCTTGATTTGACTAGTTTAGACTTTTGACTCAAGATCAGTGATTTTTATCAAATCCTTGAAACCAGAACCTTGAAAATGATATTTTGAATGTTATGAAACATGTTTGGCATGATTCTGGATGGGTAGAAATACTTTTCATGAGATTTGACCATATGTTATTTATGTATATGATTATGTGCTAGAATGGACCTAGAATTGAAATATAACTAAGTGGAGGCTTGAAAAAAATCATAAGTCATCAAATTTCACTTCTTGGAACCTGTTTAGGTCAGATTATGGGTGTTGACATCAGAACTTAGCTTGTTTTGGTTATGCCAAACTTGATTTTGATTAATTGTCTTGTATATGTAATTAAGTATGTCTAGTTCGGTTTGTCATTGCATGTGTGAGAATCATGTAAATTTTGATTAGTCTAGTTTCAGAATATGTATTATGTTATGCATGATATGATTATGCTCATATGGTCAAGTTTCGTATATGTTTGATTTAGAATATGTCAACCAAGTCGATTAGTACATGTCTTGTCTAGTTATGGTAAAATATGTTTAATTTGGTTTCGTATCATGAGCTATGCTATGCATAGTTAGTCATGTCAATTTGGTCATGATTAGTACGAGTTATCATTGAGAACAAGTTCAATTATGTCAGGTTATCATATGTCTTGTCAAGTTCGTTATGATGTTATGTCTTGCATGAAGGACTATGAAATTGGATGGTTATGTCATGTATGCATGGTATAGTCTAGTATGTCATGATTTGAAATTATGTTATGAACTCTTGATATGATGTGCTATGAAGGCTTCACCAGCCTATGTTAGTCAATTGCTTCGTGGGCAGCGGGTAACTTAGATGAATCCGGCCCTCCCACAGACCCCGGATTACCGCGGTTTTCCCTTAGTGTCACCACTGCCTAAGTGCACTTTGGGCTAGCTTATTATATGTTACTGCTATATATATTAGAGCTGGTGAAAGTATTTGTACATGTGAAGCAAGACGACCAATTCCTTGCTCTTTGGCTATGTGTTTTGGAAAGGATATGAAATATGTTACTTGTGTGTCATGTATGGATGTTAAACCATGTCATGTTAGAAAAATCAGATTTGTCTGTTTTAATTTGGTCATGTTAAGTCTTGAGGTCATTTAGATGATATTTGTTTAGCTTGTATGGTCTTGTGTGCATTGGTCTAGAATTGAGTAGCATTGGCATAATCTTTTTCCTTAAAAGATAATCATGATTTGGTTATGGGTTATGGATAAATATAGAAGACATGTTATTATCATTTGTATTATATCTCAAGTTAGATATATTGACTATCATTGCTTGATTATATATTAGTTATCCGATTGGCAAGAAAAGGGTGTAAATCCTACGGAGTCTCCGGACTCACCCCGTTATGGGTTAAATTTTTTCAGCAGGTTTTGAAGATTTAAGAGCTTGAAGGTGAGGATCAGGTGGAACCCAAGGAAATCAGAGTCTTTTGCACTTGGAGATTCTTGGTATTCTCTACTTAGGTAGATGATCTTGATTGTTTTTTAGCAAGAGTGTTGTGAGACTTAGTAGTATGGTTCTATTATCTTGTTTTGATTGATCTTATGAAAATATTTAAGTTTGGGTTATGGAATCTAAGTGTTGGGTTGCATCCCATTGTCACGACATTGTTTATTTCGGCCTACATATTTATGGGTTATGTTATTTAAATTCGGGTCGTGACATCAATGCTTTTCCTCCATGAGCTCAGTAGGTGTTCGGATGAAGGTGGGCAGGCACCCTCCCAAGGGCAATGCATATCGCCAACTTTCAAGTTGCGGTGAAAACCACATTCAATCCGACTCTTTTGGAGACTCGGATGTTGTTGTACGGGCATGGGCCTGATGTTGACGTGACTATGTTCACTGAGAGTGACTTCTCCTCGTTGGCAAACGGTGCACCCAACTTTGTCCCGAACTGGTATGGAAAGAGGATGACTTTTAGGAAGCAACTAAAAGTGATGCCTATCGTGACGGAGCCGATGCTACGTTGAGCGACGTACGGCCCAGAGTAGGTGACCCCATTGTCAAGTCCCATTGACCTACAAGAACAAACAAAGTTGACCCGATTAGAGGTGGAGAAATAGTGGACGTGCACCCTCTCAGATCGCTATGGCAGAGAGATGAAGGGAAAGAGAGGTCCCACCGGGCGTGCCAACTTGTGAGAACCTCGTTTTTACATTTTATTTTAATTTTTAAAATCATTTTTGCATCTCCTTTGGACTACCTATAAATGTATTAAGTAGTCCGACGATACATTTAAAATTATTAGAACCGAGGTTCGGGTTTTTTGAAAAATTTGATTTTTGACCCCTCTCCGCCGGATGGTGCGAATACCCGGCGTTAACTTACATCGAGCAAGTACTCGAACGCCCTGGATTAACAGCCATAGCAATCCGTTTGGTAGAAAGTGCACATCCATACAAAACAATAAACTAGAGAGCCGTAAGCCTTGCGGACCCGATGAGATGCGAACAAGTTGCGTTACGTTTGGTTGACGTTGATTTTCTTTGATTAAGGTGTGATTTTTACTAATTGATTTAGATTTGATTTTTCAAGTTGTTTATTTTTTAATTTTGATATTTTCATTAACGTTTTGATTTAATGGGTTGAGTTTGATTTATTTGTTTTGTTGAATTTCAATTTGATTATGATTTTGTTTTGAGTTTAAAGTTTGATTGAATGAATTAGGTGTGCTATGATTTGAGATTTAGATCACCATTTAGGTTGAAATTATTTAATTTCATGTGCTACTTATGTTACAACGTTGGTTTAAGTACGTTCAACGTATTTTAATTGACTTAAGACTTTGATTAAGTTGTTTAAGGATTTTTTTATTTAGTTCTTTCAATTTTATTTAATTTTTACAATCTAATTTTTGGTGTTCGAGGATTGTTTTAGTGAATTTTGATGAAGTTTAATGCATTGGAGATTGTTTACTTTAATTTTCTTTGATGTTATTTAATTATCATTTGATTAAGAAATTTAATTTCAATGGTTAAGTATGTTTTAGATTGATCTTTCGATTGTTTAAAATCTAATTTTTACACTTTCATATTTAATGAAACATTTTTTGATTGATTTTATTTTATCTTATTTATTTAATTTGAGTCCGCATCTCATCCGGTTCATCGGGCTAGCGTTCGGTGCCCGATTTGAACATCACATGTCGACACTTGAACCATCTTCATTTCATTTCAGGTCAGGTTACATCATGTCGGTGCCGAAGTCTAAGGTCTGAAATTTCTCTTCCCCGGTGCGCTTCTCATAAGATCAGAGGAAAAATCGGCATTTCGACAGTATGCCGGCCGGTCCTCGATCGAGTGGACTCACCTCCAATACGACGAAGTCTTTTGACTTGTCACACCGGAGAGAATGGAACTGTATGCAATGGGAACATGCCCGCGCCCACGTCCAGGAGCGCCTACCCGAGACGTAGTCGGAATAGCCGTCCGAGGGCGCTCAAATTTTGAGCTCACCCTTTATTTAATATGGCATTTCACATTTTAATTTTTTATTTAATTTTTTATTTGGTTCGTCAAAGCTCTTCTTTTTTTTTTAGGTCTGCCGCGAGTCGAGTTGGCCGTGTCGAGACGGCCTCCGGCAGTTCGGCAGCCCCTGTTGGCCCGGTGAATCCACTTGCCGCAAATGGAGACCAAGCCCAATGGGCCTGACAGCAACTTCCGGTCGTGGTTGTGCGCCCGGTAGCGCTTCTTGTTCTTTGACACCATGGTTGTCTGTGGGCTCCACCACGGGCGCAATGGTCCCCGGACCATTGTCCAGCGGCTCCTTGTGCATTTGGCCTCCTAGCCACGGATGACCGCAGTTCTGGCCGTCTCGGTCGCGGCCTCCATTCCCTCTGCAACGTCTTCCTCGCCAAGTCGCACCGCCTACCATGGCCACCGAAGCCTTGTCAATCAGGTATCGCAGCCAACTCTTCTTACGGGAGCTTCACCATTGGATGAATCACGCAAGTCCCAAACGTGGCGTTCTGCTGCTGCCATGGAGAGATCGCGCCATGGAGATCGCCATCCTTGCCAAGTCCCTTCGCAGAACCTTTTGTCGCCGAAAAGAGCATGGAGGCGCTATCAGGACCCGGGGATGTTGCCGGCGGGGCCGCGGGAGGTGGTTGGCATCGTCAAGGGCTCTATTCGGAGCCGCCAAGACTGTCGTGCCTATCGACCAGAGCCTTATGCACCCACTGGTGTTGCCATCCAGCGCGTCCAGGCTCACGGAGACCGCCAAGAGAGGGGAAGCAGCTGTTGTAGATGGTTGTCGCCATGTCCGGAAGAGGCTGCCAAGGCCAGCCGAGACTGAACCCCCTCCACGGGCCCCTGCTCCTGCTGGTGGAACTTGGAGACGCTGCTGATTTTTCTTAATCGACCAAGGGACTGTCGAGGAGCCCGCAAGGACTGTTCAAGGGTGACAACAAGTGGGCCGAACATGTGGTTTAATTTCAGCCCTATTTAAGGGTCTGAACAAGGGCCATTTAGAGAGGCAAAAGGTCTGATTTCGGACATGTTTAAGGGTCCTGATCAGGGGGCACATAGAAGGCTTTTGGGTGTCCTGATTAAGGGACTGCAGTAGGGCGGACAAAAGGGGCTATGCTTGCTGGTTTTGTCCGTGCGCAGAAGAGAGGTCAGTGGCCTGCTTGGCCATGTAAGGGGACCTCAAGGGGATGCCTGGTGCACAGATTGGAAGAGATAGAGGAGAGGGTAGACTGGCCCAAGGAGGGGAGGAGGAAGAAACAAAGAAGGGGAGATGTAATGGACTACATGGCGTGGATTTGCCCTCACCTTCTTATTCCTTTTCTTCTTCTTCTGTTTTTCTTGCCTTCTGGCGCTACAACTTTGGCCAGAAGAAGACCCTTCTCCTCCTGTTGACTTCGGTGGAAGCAGACGTGGGCTTCAAAGCTGCAGCGGGTGACGTCTCCCCCTTGGCTGGATATTGCGTAGCACGTCGCCTCGCTCTCTCCTTTGTGGCTTTCGCAGATGGTAGTTGCTGGATCCAGAACCGTGAGACCCAGCACCTCTTTTTGACGTCGCTGACTGCCGCCGATGGGAAAGGAGGATGCGCCGCGCTGCCGTCCGCCGCTCTTGGCCTGCCGATTTCTCGTCCCTCCCTCTTTTCTTTTGAATCCCCTTTTTTTTCGTCCTGGTTGGCAGCATACGTGATGTCTTGCTTTTTTTTTTCTTTTCTTAAATACACCATGCCATTGGTAGGAATTGCTGTTCTTGCCCCCATTGCTTTTTTTTATGACACGCTGCCTCCGTGATTTTCTCTCTTTTTTTACGTCCACATGTTTGCATGTATTTGGGAAAGGGGCAGGTGCGCTCTCTCCCCCTCTCTTTTCCTCTCCTTTTCTTTTCTTTTCTTTTTTTTAAAATAGAGATAATGAGAGATAAATACCTCAATATTATCTCTGAGCTAAAAGAGGGGGGTGTGGAGAGCTGTACGTTGGCAAGAGAGAGAAAGAGAGAGGGGTTGGCGGCCCGACTTCTCTTAGGTCAGGTTTGACCTCATGTCCATCAGGTTGCTCCTGATCCGACGACTCACATTAATCTGATCAGAGTTGTTTAAACAAACTCCGAATTTGCTCAAAAAAAAACGGAAGCTATCCCGACAATCATCGATCTCAGGTTTCATCAATACGTGTGGTTGGGATGCTCTAAATTACATCGAGCTTTTTGATTTTACCAATCTTCTTGATCGATGTGATCCTGTTTGTCAAAAATTCTGAAAATTGCAAATAAAATGCAACTAAATTCTCTCATTCTACCTTTAGATGTCCAAATTCGCTGACGTTTTGTTTTCTTTGAAAATTTTGATGCCAACAGTATTCTAATAGTGCAATTTCTCTTCCCAAAGTGTTTCAAAATTGTTGATATTTCACTTTGGGTCAAGGCTTCATGCAAATTAATTTTTGTTTAATTGTGTTACTGATCTACTTGTTTAAGTGTTGTCCCTTAAAGTTTCTTCAACAAGCCATGGCACCCAAACTTTTGGTGCAATCCAGAACTATTTGGCATAACTATATTTCACTTTGATATCGATGGTGGAAAGGTTAGTTAAATGTAAATATTTTGAAAAAGTGATGAGCAGGTGATTTTTTATTGAAAAATCACCTCGCTGGGATAAAAGGGCAATGTGCACATGGATTCCAACCGATGTAAGAGTTCAAATCAATAAACATTTTCAAATAATGGAATAATCAATGAGAGCAACAAAGTGAAATAAAGACTTTTTGGAAGAAATTTCCCAACCTTCAAGCCAAGGAGTTCATATATGGGACCGAACATGAGTACACGATAGCTCCTCAAGACAAAGGTATTGATGTGTTTAAAATGATACCCGATAAATCCATACCAATAAATCTTTATATAATTGATATTTAACAATTACTCTTGGGAACAAATGATATGACATGAGTGATAGAGGCAAGCCGCAAGTCACTTGTTGACAAACACATGTATCATTGTACCAACTAATTCATGAGTCAAGATTTTAGAAGTGGGAGAAGATGAGGAAGTGGAAACGAATGCAGAAGTGGAAGAGGATCAAACAATTAGAAAGAAGAGGAGGTGAACCATGATTTCACATGAGATGATAACGTAATAGTAGATCATGTGGATCCCGTCATCACATGCCCATGGCAAAGACAAACTACCATCACAATGGCAATAGAGAATTTGCAAATATGCAAGAAAAAGTTTGGGCAGGCAACATCAAGATAGTTTTTCTATAATAGCATATTAGTGAACGCTACAAATGAGTCATATTATGAATCCATGACCGACTCCATAGTTGATGTTAATAGGAGAGTGTCTAAACTAACTCCAAAGAAAATATACAGTACTTATCTTTCCATGGAAATGGAAGAAATTAAACATGTCAATTTATTTGAACATATTTGACAAGAAAGCATATGTGTTTTGATGGTGGACGGTTGGATAGGTTAATCATCTTTATTTTTCAAACTTATTACCTACTTATCTTTTTAAACATAAAAATTTATAATTTATGCATGAACTTTCTCTTAATATGTATAACTATGAAGATAATGATAAACTTTTTAATATATTGTCAAGTCATGACCATCTTCTAGATGTTTGTGAATGCAAATGGATTCGTAAAAAATGTAAAAGTTTTGTTTGAATTAATCTACCGATCATCGAAGAGATAGGAGATGATCGAGTTGTCTAAATAGTAACAGACAACACAAATACATATAAAGTTGCTAGAGCAATAATGATGGCCAAGAGATCACAATTGTATTGGGCACCATACTCTGTCCATTCCTTATATTTGAAACTAGAGTAAATATATGTAAGGATCCTAAAATTGACTTGGTAGTTAAGATGGCCCAATTCATTTCATTCTTCATTAACAATTATAGCTTCATCCTTTACCTAATAAGGGAGCATACGGAGGGCTGAGAGCTCTTATAGTCAAGGGTAAGCCGATTCATCTCCCATTACATTTTCTTAGAGTGTTTAATGTAGCAAAGGTATCCTCTTACCCAAATGATACTTTCACCAAGATGGTTTAGTTAAATTGCTAGGGATGCACCTTTAGATAAGAAGAAAGGGAAGAATGTTGAGGAGACATTAAGGAGTAAAGATTTATGGCAAATTGTAAAGAAGATGCTTCATATAGTGTAACCTTTAGTCAAAGTTTTTATAAAAGTAGATGAGGATAAGAATGTAGACATGAGCTATCTTTATGATGTACTTGAATAGGTGAAGGACAAAATCACAAAGATGGTGTTAGACTTCAACAAGTGGTGAGATATTATTAGCTTTCGTGGAAGTGGGAGCGAACCTTGTATCAACTGATACATGTATTAGGTACTCTTTTTGTCATTACATTTATGTAAGTGCATTTCATTGATATTGTTATGCTCTTTAATGACATCTATATGTTGCTTGGTCATTTATTCAATTCAAAATGTCCTTTAGCTTTTTGTTAGAGACAACAAATGACCTTCTACAAAGTGTGAAAGAGATCATCCATAGAATACCTAGGGAAGCTAATTGATTAATTGTAGCATGTAATAAATTTCATAACTATAGAATGACAGATTCCAATTTGGACATGATGAGTACAATGAGCGGTTATGATAGTACCTTAAACATTATTCACAATTCAAATGATTAACTTATTTAAATTATCTTCTAACATATAATAATGTCATGCAACTGACTGGTGGATGGAAAATGGCAAGGTATTGGGATATGAAGACATAACAGATGTTTCAATAAGAATCCTAAGACAGACCATATCGGCTTCAAGACGCGAAATGAGTTGGTCAACGTTCAGTATAATTCATACAAAATAAAGGAATAGACTAACATCAAGAAGATTGAAGTAGTTAATATACTACCATTACAAAATGAGATTGCAGTTAAAGAAGTTGTAGAGATTGAGAGACAATCAGAAAGAAGAATAAACGTGGAAATAAGAAGCAATGGAATGGCAAAGTGAGATAGTCACTATACAAGATGATGACATCAATTTAGATATTTAACAAATAAAATGCACTTCAAGCTTGGGTGAATGATTAAAAATTATTAGGTGACCATGAGTTCAACTTAGAAGATTAGTAATGGAATCAAGAAGAACTCAACAATGTACCTTTAACTAAAGTATTCCATATTTCTCATTCGGTGGCAAAAAGACAAAAGACCAACAAATCTTCTTGCCAAGGTAAGAAGTCATCCAATAAAGGTAAAGAAGTTGTAAATGATCATTTGGACCTTGAAAATCAAGCTGCAATTGACAATGCATGAAAAGAAACTACCTAGTCAAACATTAGAGTTCAATACCAAATGTTATATGGTTCAACATCAAAGAGTAGCGGTAAAGAGTTCGACAACGATGGATCAACAGTCCCAAGCACATATAGGAATGAGGTAGAATCACAACCTTAATCGATGTAATTCACAAGAGAAAACATTACATGCACTCCACTCAAGATAAAGTTCATAGTGTACGAACACAAGAAGGAGAAGGCTTGCAACAAGACAAACGCTAACACTACAAATTGTCACAAAGGGGTTGGGTCATTTCAAGACTCTTGGCTTTCTAGTCATCATCAAGAGGGTTATAATATGACTCATCCTAATCATGGATCCACATTGGACACTTCAATGCATTCCACATATGTTATGAAATTTAGGGATCATACCTTAAAGTGATTGTAATTAAGAGTGCAAAATGATACATGCATTTTATACATTTACGTCCAAATGTATTGTTCTCGAATATCTTGGAAAAAGTATATTCATTATGTAGAAGAAAAAATGATGTGTAAGATTTGAATAGAAATAAATAAATATTTTCTAGTTATATTCTCTATTTTTCTAAAAAAAATCCTTTTGTCTAATTTTTATGCATTTTTCAACTTTTTTATTTTTTGATTATTAAAAGAATGAGGTCAAACCAAGTCGAATCCTGGTCATGACCTAGTCCAACTAGGTCAAGTTTGGGCTAGGCCAACCTAAATCTGACCAACCAACAATCTCACCTTGTTACAAGAATAACAATCTTATATCCTTAAAAAATAAATTTTGTTTTAATACAAAATTTTAATATTAAAATATATAATTTTTTTTAATATAAATGATTGTTGTGGTGATAGCTATGGGTGCAAATTAGTCAAGTAAACTAAACACAATGCTCGTTTGAGTTTGAGTTTATACTAGACAAACATGAGACATCTATTTGAGGTTAGCGTAAATACTAGTTGGGTAACCGGATAAAATAGAAGAAAATAAGATAAGTCAGTCATTGTGACTAATTTTATACATAAAGCACCTGGTTTGGGTTAAAATTAGTTTCCAGAATAATCCCAACATATATTTGTTATAAGAGAGATAAATTTAAAGATATACCATTTTTAAATATATAAAATTTTTTATTAAATTTATAAAATAATATTTTTATTAATTAATTTATAATAATTTAAATTAATAAAAATAATCTTATAAAATTTCTAAAATAAAATATGTAAATTTTTTTATGTTTCCTTCGTAATTTTTTTGTGACACGTCTTCGTCTGCCTTAGTCATATATGGTTATCATACTTTTTTTTTATCATATCTCACCAATTACAATAAGTTCATATTTATTCTATGTTATATTATCTTTTAATATACGTTTTAACAAAACTGTTGCCAAAACTTTGATCTGGTCTATATCCGATTTAGTTTTCCACAATGGAAACGAGTGAACGATCAAGAATTCCTTTTACTTAAATATTTGTAATATATTACTTACTTATAAAAATTGTAATTCACGATTCATACCATAGAAAAAATCATATGAGATCGACCTCCAACGATTTTCTATTATTTGATCTAATAACTTTATAAAAAAATCATAACTCAAAAATAAATTTATATTCAAATAAAAACATTTAATTTTAATTATAAATTATAAAAATACATAAAATTATATGTTGTTATAGTATAAATTAGTCTATTATGTTCAAATAAAAAATAATAACATAATTATTAATATAATTTTATAAAAAATTAATTAGGGATATGATTAAAGAGTCAACTTAACACATAATCTGTTGACTAAATTTGTATAACGTGATATCAGTTTTCACCAAATTCTTTAAATAGTAGGTCTATTTTTCCATCATCCGCGTCGATCGACCTCCATCAATTCCAAAAATGTCCTCAATCGAAAGGGGCACAACCGAGTTCAACCTGATGGTCACCCAACGGCATCTCGTGAGGCGGATGTGATGCAGGGGAGCGAACTAGGGCAAGGGTCATCGCGACCACCATCGGGGGCATCCACAGTGCTTTGCAGTCGCCTTCGCAGTGCCTATCGGTCGCCATCGCAGCGCCGTTGGCTTCGCAATAGGGGCCTCCTATTAGAAGGATATAATTGTAATTTTGAATTATGTAGCGTATCTCTGTAACATCTTTGTTTATGTTTAAGTCATATATATATGACTTAACATTACTGTGTAAATGCATATTACGGAATACAGAGTGTTCTGTTCGTATTTTCTCTGTGGAGTTTTCCCGCTGCTTCTCTACAGCTTGGCGTTCTGGATTGCCCCAGGTTTTCACTTGGTATCAGAGCCAAGATCGATGGCGGGTGCATCCACGAGGTCCAGTTCTTCTCAAGGAGGGTTTTCTTCGCTTCAAGATGGGGCGAACGATCCTTTCTTTCTTCATCCGTCGGACAACCCAGGTTTCGTTCTTGTTTCTTCTCCTCTTGTTGGAGGTAATTACCTCACTTGGCAAAGAGCAATGTTGATAGCTCTTTCTGCTAAAAACAAGGCTGGATTTGTCGATGGATCTATTCAAGTGCCTTCTCCTGGAGATCTGGTTTACGATTCTTGGAGAAGGGTTAATAGCATGGTGCTTTCGTGGTTGTTGAATTCTGTTCATTCGGATTTAATCCCTTCAATTTTATACGCTAATACTGCTGTCCAAGTATGGGAAGATTTGAAGGAGAGGTTCTCGCCTTCAAACGGTCCAAGAATTTATTCCTTGGAACAATCGATTGCTTTCCTCAGACAAGGCAATGAGACGGTGACTAAATATTATACTGTATTGAAGGGTTTCTGGGATGAGTTGTCTCATTTTGAGCCGGATATGCCGGCTGGTATACAGAACAGGAAGCAATTGATGCAGTTTCTTATGGGGTTGAGTGGAGTGTATTCAAGCATTCGTAGTCAAATCTTGCTTATGGATCCCTTGCCCTCTGTTGGTAAGGCGTATTCGTTGGTTTTACAAGATGAGGCTCATCGGAGTATCTCTAATGTAGCTTCACAAGAATATGTTGCTATGTTAGCAAGAAATTTTGAAAAATATAAAGGGCCCAGATCTAAAGAGCAGTGTTCACATTGTAACATTGTTGGACATACTAGAGAGAAGTGTTTTAAACTGATTGGGTATCCTCCTAATTACAAGAAGCGTACGTATTATAAGTCCGAACAGAAAACACTAGACGGAGTGGAGATAGTGATGGACATACTTTAACATCCGAACAATATACTCAGTTAAAGTTACTTGGTGCAAACAAAGGCACATTTGGCTGGAAATTCTGCATCATGGATTCTTGATTCAGGGGCTTCGGCTCATATATCTCCCAATGAGGTTGTTTCCACATCTAGTTCAAAAGGCCAGCAGAATGTCATTCTTCCAAATAATACATCTCTTCCCGATTCTGGAGCACGGAGTTCGGTTTCTTTAACAAGAGATATAGTGTTAACGAATGTTTTGCATGTGCCTGGTTCTCATTTCAAGCTTCTCTCTGTCAGTCAACTTACACGTGATGCAAAATGTTGTGTCATTTTTTTTAAAGACCATTTCATTATACAGGACCTTTCCTCCAAGAAGAAGATTGGGGAGGGCCATGAAAAAGGAGGACTATATTTTCTTAATCCGAAGCAGCACAATTTCTCTCTTGCTGTCCAGCTAGGAAACTCAAAGATATGGCATCAAAGATTTGGACATCCGTCCGCAGATAGACTAGTTTCTTTACAAAAATACATACCTTACAAGTTCAATTTTGATTTCACATGTACAGAATGTTCGCTTGGAAAGCAAACAAGACTCCCTTTTCCTTTGAGCTCTAGCACTACTGATATGTGTTTTGATTTGATTCATGTTGACATTTGGGGACCATATAATGTTGATTCAAGAGTTGGTGGTCGTTTCTTTTTTACTATTGTGGATGATTTTACTAGGTTTACATGGGTTTATATTATGAGGTTCAAGTCACAAGTGCAAAATATTCTTATGGATTTTTTTGCTTATGTGGACAGACAGTTTAAAAGTGGAATAAAGCGTGTAAGGACCGACAATGGTTCTGAATTTTTTTCTAACACACTTCAGTCCTATTTTGTTAAATGTGGAATTTTACATGAACATACTTGTATATATACTTCCCAGCAGAATGGAGTTGTTGAGAGGAAACATCGACAAATACTTGATTTAGCTAGAACACTTCAGATTTCAAGCTAATCGCCTAAACTTTTTGGGCTGATTGTGTTTTAACTTCAGTATATCTGATAAATAGGCAAACTTCTTCTTCAATCAATGGAGAGATTCCATATATCAGACTATATAAGCAACTTCCTGATTTTATGCGTCTGAAGGTGTTCGGATGTTTGTGCTTTGCCTCAACTAGTCATTTGGATACAGACAAGTTTAATCCTAGAAGCAAAAAATGTGTCTTCATTGGTTATCCTGTAAATCAGAAGGCTTATCGGTTATATGATTTGTCAACCGGAACTGTTTTTACTAGTAGAGATGTTAAGTTTGTTGAAGATGTTTTTCCATTTGCTGAGTCCACAATAAAACAAGACACTTGTGAGATTCCTCTTCCCACTGTTCCATGTTCGGATGTTTTAGAAGACCATGTTGCAGAAACTGAAATGTCTCCAATTGATGGCAGTTTATCCACAGCTCCTGAACTTTCTAAGTCTGATACTGGATGCTCAGCTTCTCAGCCTTCTCAGCATGTAAGAAGTTCCAGAGTTAGAAGAGCTCTTGTATATCTTAAGGATTTTCATACTTCGTTTGCTACTGTTGTTGATGATAGCACAGCAAGGCAATCTGTTCGATATCCCATTCAGAATTTTCTGAATTATGACAGATTTAATACTTGTCATGTCCATTTTATGGCATGTGTTTCATCATCTATAGAACCAACTTCTTATCATGTTGCTTCTAAAATTCCACAATGGAAGGAGGCTATGGATAAAGAGTTAGAAGCTTTGTATAATAACAAAACTTGGGAAATAGTCAAGTTGCCTTCAAATAAGAGAGCTGTAGGGTGTAAGTGGATTTATAAACTGAAGTATAATCCAGATGGATCTATTAGTAGGTATAAAGCAAGGTTAGTGGCTAAAGGTTTTTCTCAAACTGAAGGTTTGGATTATAATGAAACGTTTGCTCAGCTTGCAAAGTTGACTACTTTGCGTATTCTTTTATCTCTTGCTGCTATAAGTAATTGGTTTCTTAGACAGTATGATGTTAGTAATGCTTTCTTAAATGGAGATCTCACTGAGGAAGTTTACATGCAAATACCTCAAGGTGTTGAGATTAAGGGGGAGAGCTTAGTGTGTAAGCTAAATAAGTCCATTTATGGCCTTAAGCAAGCTGCCCGCACATGGTTTGAAAAGCTTTCTTCTGTTATTTGTCAGTTGGGATTTGTTCAGTCAGCATGTGATCATTCGCTTTTTATATGTGTTACTGGCAGTGAATTTTTGGCAGTACTCATATATGTTGATGATATTTTAGTTGCGGGAAATAGTCTTGATCTTGCAGAAAAAGTTCAAAACCAGCTTACAAAGTTTTTCCAGATTAAATCTCTTGGTCCACCTAAATATTTTCTTGGTTTGGAGTTGGCAAGGTCTAGACATGGAATACATTTAAATCAGCGTAAGTATGTTCTAGATATATTACATGATACAGGGTTGATGGCTTGCAAGCCTGCTGAAACACCTCTTGAGCAACGGCATTCTTTATATGATGTCAGTTCTGGAAAACTTGATGATTTCAGTTCATATCGAAGTCTAATTGGCGGTGTTAATATATCTTATCACAAGGCTCGATATTACTTATGTTGTGAATATGTTGAGTCAATTTATGCATGAGCCTAGACAAGTTCATTGGCGGGCCGCTTAGAGTTGTGAGATATCTTAAAGGATCGCCTGGATGTGGTCTTTTTTATCCCGCTCAAAATCCAGCTTGAATTAAATTTGTACACCGATTCGTATTGGGCAACTTGTCCGATTACTAGACGATCACTCACGGTGTTATGTGCTAATGTTAGGCGCTGATTGTGAATGGATTGGTATCGAGATATCCGAGTAAAGTCAGGATTCGAAAAGTGATTATGAAAGTCCTAATCAAAGTAGATTTTCTGGATTGTTCTCCCTATAAATAACCCAAGTTGGTAGCTCATTCATGATATCAGGTGTCGAGAGAACCACCAGGGGAGAGATTTGTTGCATGCATGTGTTTTTAAAAGACATGCACACAAACGCACATGCATACCCCACCAAACAGATGCATCGGGTAGATTCTGCAAAATGCATGATGAACAGATGTATGTGTATGACCTGGTCCTCCTTCACTCCTCTTTTCATGGGGACACGTCCAACGGATGTACACATCACAATTTTTTCCTCCTTATAAATATTTACTGGTTGCCATTTTACAAAGGTTACATATGTTTTCATACACATTCTCCAAAATTCTTCGAGACTCCATGCTCTCTTCTCTCTTCTTCTACTGCTGAGCACTCGATACAAAATCAAATTAGCAAAACTCTTCTAAAAGATGTGATGATTGGAGAGAAGGGTGTCGTCTACAAAAGTGTTGTCATATCTCTAGGAGATCATTGTCATGGGAACCACACATTGGTTGGTAATAGAACTCTTAGTTCTAGCAATTACACACTTCGACTCAACAAGTTATGCTTCTAACTCTATTTATTTGATTCTAATTATATCGCATTTTGGTGTTTACATTGATTTTCATAAAGATGAACTAACAATCTAAGAGTTCTTTTGAATTCTTTAAATTAGTATATCATTCATGTGTTAAAGACATCTACAATTCATACTTATCGCATCAATATATTTGTTAAACAAATCTTATTATTTCATTGATATGTGCATGTATGCTCATATTTAATTAGGTAAAATTTATTAGCTCCATTGTGCACTTTAAAGCATTGACAAAGTCCTTACAATATTTATTTACAAATCGGTTTCTCTTATTTCTCTCACAACTAGTTTGATGATTAAAGAAATTCTTAGTGCTAAACCTAAAAAATTTGATGGAGAGAATTGTAGGAGATGACAAAACCAAAGGTGCTTTTGGCTAACCACCTTGGTCTAATTTTAGCGATTAACAATAGCACGACTAAAAGTCGAGAAATTGATACTTCTTAATTCACCAATTGTAGAGTTCAAACTCGGTTGTCTCATATTCAAAATTATCCTAAACCTTTTACATCAACAACCACTTAAGAAACCGACTATCATTATCTTCATCGAATTTTAAGCCCTTTCTAACAAACTCTATGATCTATACTACAACTCAAAAACTATTAGTAAGTTATGGGATGTATTAGAAGTCAAATATGAACTTGATGATGTTGGAATTAAATGGTTCAAGACATCAGATTTTAATAAATTTAAATTTGTGAAAAACAAGTCAATGAATTACCAAATACATGTGTTTAAGAATCTAGTCCATGAAATAAGAACCATAGGATCCGAACTAGATGAGTCATTCCAAATTGCATGTGTTCTGAATAAGTTGCTCCCATCTTGGTTTAAATTCACTAGGACATTAAGCCACACTCAAGGCACACTTACTTGGACTCAACTCTTTGGTGCACTTAGAATTTAAGAACAACATTGAGAACCAAAGGCTAACATAGTTGAAAACAAGCCCTCTAGATCTCGTTGGAAATATTTTCCTCAAAAGAATAAGAATTTCAAGAAAAATCAATGGCATTTTAAAAATAAGTCTCGAAACTTAAACTCTCATGACAAAAAGCCAAATGAGAATAGAGAAGAAAAGTGTTGCTATGTATGTGGAAGCACAAATCATCTTGCACATTAATGTTTTTTTAGAAGAGAAATATGCAAAAGGGGAAATGACAAGATCCACCTAACAATGGCCGTTAAATCAATATGGTTTCTATAGATATTTGAGTATCAACTTGCGTGACTTAGGCCAGTTCTTTTAAACCTTAAATGAAATTCATTTTTTATTCGTGGATTGATACTAAAGCTAATATTCATGTATGTACTGAACGTTCATGGTTTTTAACATATCAGGATTCAAGTACAAGAACTGTTATGATGGAAAATAATGTTGAGGAGAAAGTGCATGTGATTGGAAAAATGCATTTAACATTGACTTTTGGGAAGACTTTGACCATGCACATAATGATAGAAATGTATGCCCTACAAGCCAATCATATATGATATGATTCGACATTTCTAGAAATATCTCATTCAATTAATTAGGCAAATCTTCATTATAAGCTCTTATTAGAAGCGAATATCATAATGAAGTTCTTGATCAAATACAATGATGATTAAATCATGATGAGATCATGATAATGAGATTGATCATATAGAGGTATTTGATCTAAATGTTCCTAGTCATAGGATACTTGAGACAAGACATCAAGGATCCGGATAGACTAGTGTATGTGATGTCTTCTCATGTGATGAGGATGACCGATCTCATTGGTCATTAGTGTGGAGACACTGAGATACACATACAGGTGCTCATTAGTTGAATGAGTTCACTGAACTGACCGAATTAGAAACCCTGAATGGTATCTTACCGAACTGTCTATCAGGGTCTTCTATCATCACGGTTGCATGGTTGGACCTTTGACCTGAGTCGCCAAAGATGCCTTGTTGGGTGGAACTTTGTGCTTTGACCATTGACTTATGGATCACAATTTAGATGGTCCTATATAGCGATGGATCGGGTACAAGGAAAATCCGATGGAGGCAATTGAGCGGACAACAAAGGATCGTCCACTATCGGTAAGTGAGAGTGAATGTCCTATGGGATAGTACTCTAAATCCCTGGCCAGTGTAGATAGGATAATTGGAAAAGGAGTTTTCCAATTGATCCAATTCCGAGTACATGATCCTATAGAGTCGGTACACTAAGGAGTTGACAAATGATGCCGTACTCCTTTCCGACCGGGACATTGGATGGATGAGGGTTTATATCCATGTGGTAACTGATGATGGAAAGGCTCAATGGAGATGAGATTATCCCCATAGCCATTTGGGATCATGGGATGTGGCTTGTACCCTTCATGATCCATAGGCCGATTAATCGTTATCTGATAATCGGATTTAATTAAAATTAAATAGAATTGTTCTATTTTATTTAGGCCTCAGCCAAATAGGTTATTGGGCCTAGTGGGTCACACACAAAAGGACTTATCCACAAGTACAGGGGCATGGGAGTAATTTATAGAGATTTTGGGTTTTTATGAAAAATTCCATAATTCTCTATAAATACTAATGGTTTCAGCCAAACCCCATCAAGCCAAGGGAGAAAACCACGTCCCAAGTCTCCTCCCTACCTCCTCCTCTCTTTAGAAGGTGTCCATGGTTGATGGAGCTCCGTTCGGGAAGAGTTCTCGAGGCCGGCGCGAAGGGAGAACCTGCTGTGGATGAAGTTCGTGTGGATACTGCTAGAGACCGGACGCTTGAACGATTTGTAGAGCTTAAGAATCTCATCTCCTTCCTCTCCATGGGATTATATAAATCCCTATCAGGTATATTCAAACCTGATTTGATCGATTTTCCATTTTCGTCGTTCGGTTCTGATTGAGACGGATTCTAAAGGAACCCATAGGAATCGTCGCTTCCGCTGCTCCAAACTTTTATGGACGATTCCTTACACATAATTCATCATGTTCCTAATATTAGAAGAATTTTTATCGGTGGTTCTCTTTTAGTTCAACAAGACTATAGATTAGTATTTCGAGCCAAGTAAGGTTGTGATTACGAAAGGTCTATCCTTTGTTGGAAAAGGATTTATGTTATTATGTATGATGGATTTTCATATTGAATGTATCTTCATCTTTAGTTAATGAGAAATCAGTTGTTTTGAATGTTGAATCATCTCCTGTATGACATTTTAGATTGGGCCATGTGAATTATAAGTCAATTAAAAGGTAATGCAATTAAATTTGATTCCAAATATTAGCATCAAAATGAAGAGAGATGTGATGTATGTGTTGAGGCAAAATTTCCTAGGCAACCATTTAAATTAGTTGATAGAGATTGTTATATCTTGGAACTTATACATAGTGATGTATGTGATTTTAGGCAAATTTCACAAGGTGGTAACAAATAATTTATGACATTTATTGATGATCTATTAAAATATTATTATATTTGTTTAAGAGAGGCTAAATATAAAGTAATAAACAAATTTAAGACTTATAAAGCTGAATATAAAAATCATCAAAAAAATACAATACTTAGGTTTGATAAAGAAGAAGAATATGCCTTACATGCTCTCACTTAATATTATCAAGAACATAGAGTAATTCATGAGATTACTACTCCTTATTCTTCACAATCTAATGGTGCAAAAGAGAGAAAAAATAGAACTTGAATGGATATGATTAATTCTATGTTAATTGGTTTAGGAGCACCTAAGAACTTGTGAGGGGAGGCATTTTTTCGATTGTATGTTCATTTCAAATAGAATACCTTTCGTACAAGGTGACTTCACGCCATATGAAATTTAGAAAAGGAGAAGACCTAACTAGAATTTTCCTAACGTGTGGGGGTGTTTTCCAAAGGTAAAAATACCTCGAAGTTTGAAAGAAGAAATTTGGGCCTAAGATCGTAGATACTATCATTATTAGATATACCATGGATAATGATGCTAGAAATATCTAACAATAGAAATGGGTTCCTAGTAATTAATTCTAAAATATGAGATATGCAAAGCAATACTATCATTGAGACTAGAGATGAAGTCTACTATGAAAATATATTTCCATTTAAATCTCGAATTTAAACTGATGTGAAAATTAGTAATTATGGATCTAACTCAAATTTAGTTATAAATAGAGAATAAAAAGGAAAATTCCTAATAGAAATAAGGAGAAGTAAGAGAATCACAATAGAAAGAGTTTTGATAATTTATATGCATTATTAATATAATACTCTTCGATTACCTTTAGTGATGCCATGAATTCTATAGATTCATCTTTCTAGAAGGAGGCCATAGATAATAAGATGAATTCCATAATTCAAAATGAAACATGGGTGCTAACCAATCTACCTCTTGGTTGTAAGACAATTGGATGTAAATGGGTTTTCAAAAAATAATAAAACCTGAGGATCTGTAGATAAATATAAGGCTAAACTTGTAGTTGAGAGATTATACAAAAAGCTAATGTAGGCTACTTTGATGTGTATCCTCCTGTGGCAAGAATCACCACCATTAAAACCTTGATTGTAATGGATTCCATACATAAATTAATCATTCACCAAATGGATGTTAGAACTTAGAACTACTTTATTAAATGGTAAATTAGATAAAGAAATTTAAATAGATCAATTTGAGAGTTTTATTGTTCCAAGTCAAAAAAATAAGGTTTGTAAATTGATTGGATCATCGTAGAGATTAAAATAACCACCGAAACAATGGCATAAAAAATTTGATGAAATCATTCTTCCTTGTGATTTTAAAATCAATCAAATTAATGCATGTGTTTATTATAAAATATTTTGTGAACATGTTGTTACATTATGTTTATATGTTGATGTTATTCTAATATTTTGATACAATATGCATGTGATTGATGAAGTCAATACTTTATTATCTCAAAATTTTGACATGAAAGATCTTGGTGAAGCTAGCTTAATTTTGAATACTAGAATTACAAGAAAGTCAAATGAAAGAGCCTTGTCACAATCTCACTATATAGTGAAAATCCTCAAAAATTTATACTATATAGATTGTGAACCTTTATCTACCCCTTATGATCAAGTATTCACTTAGATAAAAATTTAGAGTATCCTATGTTACAATCTAAATATGCTCAAATCATAGGCTCAATTGGATTTCTCATAAATTACACAATGCCAAATATAGCATATCTGTGAATAAACTTAGTATATATAATATAAATTTGGATAAAACTCACTAGAAGACATTAGAAAGAGTACTTAGATATTTAAAACGATCGTCATATATTTTAAATTAACTGCTATCCATTTTTCATGACCCAAACTACTTCTCCAACACTCGAGTGATGCAGAGGGTTGATAGTTTAGGGATCAAAGTGAGTGTGAAAAGGAAAGATAGGAGGAGAAAGAGTATGGTGTGGGCATGAGAGAAGAAATCCCTATCTATACCTTTGGCGACCATCATATCTTTATCTCTCATTTTTCCTCTTTTTTTACTTCCTCATTCCACATGGCCCGAACTAGTTCTTTGGTATCTAAGTGATATCAAGAGCTGAATGTCCGAAGATCAAAATGTATGTGTAATGAAAAGAGCGAAAGAGAATGAGAGTAACTTCCTATTTAAGTAGTGAATAAGCGATCCATCAAATCCGTGCTCACAACTTTGGCAACCATAGTGGGATTAGTGCTTGAGAAGTCTTTGATTTCTCTGATTAAAACACTCTTCCTCTCATCCTATCTCTCATGTGAGCCACTTTAATTTTACTTCCTTTTATGATCTTTTATTTTCTTGTACTTCCTTTCATTTCCTTGTATTGTCATTTACTTGAATTTTTACTTGTCTTCTTTTCATTATCACTTACATTTCAATTATATTGCATTGCCATTACTCACCTTCTTTCATTGCTCTAGTAAGTTTATTTTAGTTTGTTTACATTGCATCTTCACGTTGCTTTATTGTCATTTAGTTTATTCCATTTTAGTCATCTCTTTTAGTCATTTTATTGTCTTATAGTCTAGTTGTTAAAGTTTATATTGCTCGTTTTCATTCAATTATCCATCCTTACATCATTGTTTGCTTTCTTTCTTGTTATTCATTAAATGTCTTGTTTAGGTTAAGTATATTTACTCAAATTTGCATATAATCTCCTTAAGTTTAATTGTTTGCACTTGTGTTGCATAGTTTACATTGTTGTTTGCTCCTACATTATTGTCATATTTCTCATGCATTAGTTTGCATTGGGGTATTGAGTTTGCCTAACTCTATAGGTCGTTGAAAAGGGGGCTCATTTTTCTCCCAAAGTCACTCACATTCAAACACTCCTCTTGGTGGTTACAAACTCCTCATTCGGAGATTTCCCTCTCATATTGACTAGGCCAAGGCCTCCTTAAGTCTCTAAATGTGAAGGATTTCTCTCTTCACCGATAGGGATAGCTATACCATTTTACCTCTAAGCCTAAAGTATAATATTATATAACATGGTGAGAAGTGTTAAACATAGAGTGCTTTGGTGTTGTGAGTGCATAGGATCCAACCCATATTTAGAGTGGAAAAATACTTCTAAAAATCCATTAATCTAAGTTTTAAACAAAAATCTCACATTAAGCATTCGGTATTCTCTATTATCACTTCTTCGTTAAACAAAAACTTAAAACTCAAAAATCTCAAAATACTGGAAATTGATCAAAAAAGAAAACTTTACTTGAGGTGTAATTTACTTGTCAGTTTTTTTATCAACCAAAAGAAAAATTTCAAAACATTTGAAAAAAAAACAAAAGAAGCCTTTGTTTAAGGTAAATACTTGCTTTCCAATAAAAATTAAAAAGAAATCATAAAAACAAAAGAAACGAAAAATAACTTTTTGTACAATATCAAGTTTGTGTCATCAAGGTCAAGCAAGGTGATCGACATGGCAAGTTACTACACTTCCAAGGGGTAAAAAATGCAACAAGAAGGCACACAACACCACTACATATGATTTTAGCCATATCTTAGGACCCATACCATCCATGTCACTCATAATCAACTCTTTGACCGCCATCCACACTATCATAAGTAGCAAATTATCCAATCGGCCACGCTCTTGTCAATCATGGTCACCTCATCTCTACCTCTCAATTAGTGGATCACCAACTAGGTGCACCCCTAATCAATCACTCCTTCACTAGGTATGCCACCTCTTGCTCCTATTCTCATTCGTGCTCAAGCCCAACTAGCCCGTACTCTACTTAACCAAGACTAGTCCTTTATAGCCCTTGGCCCTATGCACCCACTATGTGTAGACACACAAAATTTTGCCTATTTGAGTAGCTTAAGATTCACGATTTCTTAGAAGATACTCGAGTTTTCCAATAAACACACAGATCTACAAAAAATGGCCCAAAATGAACTCTAGAGAGAAAGATGGACCCCCACTACGGGTCACCAAGGTGACCCGCCCCCGTCGGGTCACCCAGCCAACCCCTCGCTGTGTCACCTAGGTGACCCAGGTCAACGGGTCATTTCCCAAATTCCCGCCAAATCTGTCCGTTCGACGGTGGTAGGTGCGTGCTCGGAAATCCGGTCGGGTATGAGGTGTCTGGGTCAACGGGTCGCTAGGTCTACCGTAACGTACGAACCTAACCGAAGTGACCCGCGAGCAAAGCGCATGCTCGTCCGGATGGTCGGGATCGACCGGACATAGGCGTCCCGTCACGCACATTTAATGGCATTTATGGTTCCGTAGGGTGACCCGTCAAAGCGAGTCGCCTAGTGACCCTCGCCTGCCGTGGCCGCCCAATCGGACCCGCCAAGCGGGTCATTTCTCCACGGTCGTCTAAACAACACTTTTTATGCACAAATGTCCCCGTGGCCCTTTTCTCCTATAAAAGGGGACCCCCCCCTAACCACTTTTTTAAAGGATGGAGATGGCTTCGAAGCTCTCTAATGGTCTCACTTAGGAGTTGGGACATTCTCGAACCTTCCAACCCTCTTCCAAGAGAGCCATAGAGAGCTCAAGCCACAGAGAATGTCCCAAACTCCCAAGAGAGCCATAGGACAAATTTCAAAGCCATCTCCATCCTTTAAGCTTTCATTGCCCAAGAGATTGAAGAGCTTCCCACTTCCATCAACCTCCTCGTAAACCGACATTCTTCATTCTTGTTTCTTCATTGGCATCCATTTTCAGAAGCTTCTCCAAGCTCCTACATCCGAGGGGAGATGAAATCTTTTCTACGTCCTAGGAGCTTTCGAGAGTCACTCACTGCACAAGCTTTTGAAGGCCATCCGAAAGCATTGCTGGGAGCATCTAAGAGCAAACCGAGTCCTCGGTGCAGTAGGGAGGACCTTTCAGTCCTGCCGTGGTCGCCCAAAGGACCCTCGCCTACCGGGTCGCCCGGTGTGCACCCACCTCGTCGGGTTGCCACGGGGCTCCAGATTGCCATTTTTGGAGCCGAAACCCGTTTTTCTTCCCCCATCTTCTAGCATTACTTTGTTTCTATGTTTTCCATCATAGATAATCATGATTACATGCATATTTAACTTAATCATATCATATATATATCTTCGTCCATAACACATAACAGGGAGGGTTGGGAGTCATTCTCAATTTCGTTAGTCCCTTTCCTCTTATGGTTTTAGTTTATTTCTCTTGCAAGATACTTCATTATCTTAGTTTTAATCCACTTTCACTTGTTCGTGTGGCTTACTTACTTTTGTAGAGAAATTAACTAAAAGTGCTTTCCAAGCCTCTTTCTTCTCGACCACTGAAAAGTGGAAGAAGATGGAATCCATAATCTCCCAACACAATCTCTCTACTTAGGTACGTTCGGTCACTTCTTTCTAAATTACTGCTACATTATCTCTCTTTCTTTTTACTCTTGGAGCCACTGCACGGTTCCTAGTGACCACACACACACACCATATCCACCGGTGAGCTTCCGGAAGAAGGAAGAAGGAGGAGTGACCGGCGTTTTTCAGAGTCGAGGAGACCCTTCTGAGCACACCGATGAGGGCGTCCGTTACACTATCCCTCTTCCCCTCTTTCCTTATTTAAGGAACAAGGGTCACCAAGCTCGACCCTGGCCAATGCGGTTCCTCTCTACCTGGGCCACATTTCTAGCCCAACTTCTTTCCACTCCAAAGCCACCACTTTACTCATTTTGCCGCACTATCTCACCTTACTCTCATTCCGGGGTTCCTTCTACATGTGGCCTAATGCAACCCCTCTTTCCATCACCCAAGCAACTATCACCAACTCGGGCTATGGCTAATGAGTCCAACCGATCTGGAGAAAGAAATATAAAGAACTCTAAAGGTTGCTTGATAATTCTTGGGAAGTATTCTCGAAATTTCTATTCCCTCTCTCCCTTACATCCCTCCTTCCCTTACAAACATTGTAATTTTATCACCACTATGATGGTGTTCGGTAAACCATTTACTCATTCTCTAGCTTTTTTATGTATGTACAATTGTCTAGATGACAAAATACCATTAGAAGGCCCTTGCCTTCCTCTTTATAATGATCATTAGATAGGCAATCTTAGAATGGTTTTATTCATTCAACCCTGAAGTGGAGGTGAGCAACATTTGATATAAGTTAGGGCAATTTTTTTCTGCGAAAAGTAAAAAAGATCTCTTTAAGCTGGCCTATTCACCTATAAATCTAATGGTCAAAACAATGGAAGAGAATAAAGCCCAAAATTTAATCACAATAACATTTCTAACCATAGATGTATATCTATGTATCATGAGAAGCGTTTACATATTCAATCTTCTGAGCTAGGGTTAGTCTAGATAATCATTGCTAATTCACCATACCACTTAAGCAGAAGAATATTTTTGTCACTTGCATTATCCCCCAAATATGCATGTGATTTGGTACAGTGAAAAAGTAAAATACATTTAAACCTCAATCTTAAGGGACACAAATCAATCATGTAGAGCTATATAATATAAAATATCAACCCCCCCCCCCCCCCAAATAAAAGTCAGAATGCTTAATGTTTCTCGGCCAGACTCCAATAGAAAACCCTAGGCATTGACCTAGGAGCCCCACTCCACAAACATAGGATTATCTTTCAACAACTCCATCAAAAATCATCCTCCCCAATCAATTTCTCACCCCATGACTCCCTTGCCCTCAATTGGCCCCTCGACCCCATCCTGGTCTTACAACTCATGGATTTCTCTCTAACCTGGCTGCACAACAACATTTGGCTACTTCAACCCCAATTAACTATTTAACCTAGGCTCTTCAACCCAGCTTTGCATCCTCGGTACTTCCTTCAGCCATTTGTACAACTCTCCATTATTTTTCAACAAGTTCCAAAAGCTGGCTTGGAGCACATTCAAACTCCTTCCGATAGCTTGTGTCTCCTTCCTTAACACTTGAACTTCAACTCTCCCCCTATTTTCCATCTAATCTAAATGTCAATTCTTGACCATATCTACTAAGAGCAAGCCGATCATGAGCAAGGAGTCGACCCAATGGAAGAAACTAAATGCACAACGAAATCAATAATCCTTCTATATTTTGACTCTCAAAATAGCCTCTTCCTGGAGCAACCTTGAGCCTTGATATATCCTCCATCCTTGAACAAACATAGAAGGAAGCCAATCAAGAATAAGATCCACATACTAGAAGAATCTAATATCAAAATAACAAATGATTCACTTGAATATAGTGCTCTATTGATTATCTCCATCCATGTGAGGAAGCCCTGATAATCACAAGGCACACTCCCACATCCATTAAACAACCAAATGGAAAGTGGAAACTTAGCAACATAGAGTGGAGAAATTCCATGGAGGTGCAATGGATACTCAATCCAAAGCAAGGGCTGAAAGGCAAAGAATTCTAAAGGGATAGGCATAGCCAACACAACCATCATTTTTAATTCCCAAGGGTAAGACTCATCTCTACATTAAATCTAGCTCTACCGAATTAAGAAAAAGCAAGGTAACGTTAATCCTTACAATTATGAGTGCAAATGATTATGTTATGGCAGTGGGGAGCACAAATTAAGGAGAGAAAAAAACATAGGACCACCAAATCAATCCATCAACCCTTGAGGATAACAAGGCCACTCATAGGTAGTAATCAACTAAGAAAAGTTTAGAGGGAAGATGAAATCTAGTTACAAATCATCTCGGGCTAGATTATGCCGCAATCATCCAAGCAACAGTAGGGTCCAAGACAAAAGAAATTCTGAGGAATCCCACCAACTAGGCAAGAGCAATGTCATGGAGGCAACCCACTAGGGTTTAGGCTAGGTCAACAATCATCTAAGTAGTTTGGGTCTACAGAAACAAGAGATTATTAGAACCTCCTTTAACTAGAAAATCCCTCTCTCAAACTCTCTTTTCAAACAATCATGAGGCAACCCACTAAGGTTAGGCTAGTCAACAATCATCTAAGTAGTTGGGTCTAAAATAAGAGATTATTAGAACCTCCTCTAACTAGAAAATCCCTCTCTCCTACTCTCTTCTCTAAAGCCAATTTTGGACCCTTCCAGCATTAGGCTCCCTATGCCACACATTGGCTATTAATCAAGCCACATAAGAGCTTACCTTTCACGATTGGGCCCACAAGTTTTCCAAGTTAAGACTTCATTTTTGTGAACTAGGCCCAAGCACCTAACACTCTTTTACATTGGGCCCACATGCCCATCCCCCCACTCTAATCAAGATTCACATGCTCACCTCTTCTAAATTAG
Source organism: Cryptocoryne crispatula var. balansae (assembly GCA_036172225.1). Classification (NCBI taxonomy): domain Eukaryota; kingdom Viridiplantae; phylum Streptophyta; class Magnoliopsida; order Alismatales; family Araceae; genus Cryptocoryne; species Cryptocoryne crispatula. The sequence goes on from CM069928.1 coordinate 25,078,799, forward strand.
ACCCACGTGCCCAAATTACATACAGATCGGGCATCCGCTGCCCACTCCCCCTAAATTGGGCAATTTCCATGTCCAATACTCTTACAAATTGGGTCCACATTTTGCTCATTCTATCAAGTTGGGGACCATATGTCCCGATTCTTCCTGGATTGAGCCCATATGTCCATTCTTCTCAATCAAGATCCTCATACCCATCAATCCTTAATTGGGCCCATGTGCCCATAAAAGCCATCAACATTACCATCGGTTACCTGGGCACATGGCCGCCCACTCCATCCATTAAAACTAGGCCCTAATACCGTAAAGTCATTATGTCTTCTGAATGGGCCCATATGACAACTCAAGTTTGAATCTTCATGCCCACCATCACTCTTCATGCCGGCCATCAATTCTCGGGTCATGGCCCCCATGCGCATCTTTCCCAACTGAAGACGCCCATAAACCCACCGTATGTCCATCTAGATTGGCCTACATGCCCATCACCCAACTCAATCGGGCCCATGTGCCCATACTACTAAATTGAGCCTGCATAGCCATGCTTCTACCTCGGAGCACTCCCACCCATGTCTCGAAATTGGGCCCTTTGATGATATTATATTGATGTTCATTTTGAGTTGCTATGCATACGTTGGTAGTCCATTTCCAGTCGGAATGCGAGCTCCTGAAGCTCTTATTCTTGTTGAGTTGTCATTGGTGCTGCTTCTACGGGCAGTCGGCGTGACAGACTTCTGGAACCAACGTGGAGAGAAATTTCCAGAATTGCCTACATTTCTGGGGTGGGAAAATGATGACGAAACCGAGTAAATGGACACAGCAAATGGCTTTTAATTAGTTGTCGATATTGCAATTGGGAGGACTCTGATATACATGATGAAATTCCACTGTGTTTCCTTTGATTCCCTCATGGTTGATATTTTTTTTTCTAGAAGCCCTTCTATTGAGCACACTTCGAATGTTTGAGATAAATTCCCTAATTGCTTCTGAATTTGCCTTATTTGTTGGATTGCATAATTCTCTTGGATATGCAGTATATTGGGCATTTTGAGTTCATTAAAGCTTGCTGAGTTCTTGGTATTTTTCCACTTTGTTGTTGGTATTGTTTTTTCTTGCTTTCTGGTGTTTTATTAATTACGGGTTTATCTATTTGAAACATATATAAACTAGTTGGTTCTTTCTAGTCTTTCTACCTAAGTTATCCCGTTAAATTATCACTGGAATTCTTAAATTATGGAACCCCAGGTCTTGGAAAAGTCATTTTCTCCGCCTGGTTAGTCCGATTTCGAGCTATTGAGCAGGCAAAATCCTAAACTACCTTTGCACCTACTACGGTGTTCTACTCTCGAATCGGATATAAAGATTTGGTTCGATGCATTTTGAGTTTGGTCTCGGCTAAGTCTCTTATGATCCAGCATGAATTTGAATATTGAACAAGATTTCATGAGTTGTTGCCTTGGTTTATACCGATGGTAAGCCTCGTTGATGTTTCCTCCTACGACTTTGATATATGGTACAGTACGATCCAAATGATGAAACTATCTGTTGGTCCTTCTCCAGTTAGTGAAGTTGTTAAAATTTGTTGGTCCTAATTCCAGGTTAGAGTTTGAGGTAATATTCTTGCTCTCGGCGATTGGTTTTAAAGTTGGTTCGACAATTTGTGGGAAAATGAATTCTAGTTTTATGAAATGATGATATTCGCGAAATTATCTGGTTAAACGGATGGATCGGATTTATTTTGAATTTCCATATGATTTGAAAATCGACAATGTCCGGATACGCCGTTGGTTGATGGTAAATCTTCATTGATGAATATGATGATTGAGCTATTTTTGGCATTCACCAAAGTAGCTTGATCTCACTGAAGATGTGGTGGCTTGTTACTTGTAGGTGGTCAACTAGTGACGGTGGCTTTATACTAATTGATCCTTTGTGCTTTCAACCGATTCCATGGTACAACGATGTTTATTGAGCCTACTTCCTAAGACCACACTTGACCTTGCATTGATGCGGTGATTGTTGATTATTTCAGATTACGTGGAATTCCAAATTAAGTTGATTACTTGTGAATTTGCTACACTATTAATGGAGAAATTAATTAGAAACAAAAATTGATTCTAAAGTGCTAAATTTTCTTGGTTCCTCTTCCACAGAAGTAACTTCGTATTTGCTTGATATACTTTTCATAAATGCCATGCTTTGTGTGGAGTAGGACCTAGCTGCTAAATTGAGTGTTGTTGGTAACTATTTTCATCTTGCGTTGCCTTATTCTTGTACCTTCAAATTTGAAATAGTTCGCATTTATTGATTTAATTGTGTGGTTAGTTAAATGCAGGTCATTAGCATAGTTTAAGATTGTCTTGTTCAACCATCTAGAAAGGCAAGTTGGACTGATTTCTAGTGATAACGTTCCAACTCCCGTGAAGGTATTTCAACTTCTTTTAAGTGTTGATGACAATTCTAGAAAAAGTAGTATATCGTTTTCATTTAATTCAATAAATTCCCAAGTCTAGATCATTTGTCCCCCATCATCTTTGGC